>OY728135.1:335333171-340333171 GCA_963277665.1 Viscum album
TATCATCATATGAAGAAATAATATCATGTGTTGATAAGAAAAGTAAAGAGTTTACTGAGTCCTATGGCTTTGAAGGTAAGCAATAGAAGAAAAGGATGGAAGAGAGAAAGATGGATAAAGGGAATAGGGAAAAGAAGAATTTTCCAATATGTGATAACTGCGGAAAGAAACACCCTGGAACTTGCCTGAAAGAAATGGGAGTTTGTTATAAGTGTGGAGGAAAAGGGCACAAAGTATGTGACTGCAAGGGTAAGAAAATGGTTTCAAATATACAATTCTTCATTTGCAAAGAGTTTGGACACTACGCAAACCTATTTTCCAGTCATCAGACTATGCCGCAAATGATTGTATTGGATAATAATCAAGTTATGATACTACCACAGATGAGGAGGAATGATTAGAGTTCTTATGTTGATTATGTCAATTGAGTGTTGTATCAACAATGTGCTTGTTATAATAATTATGGAGTATATAAGGATTGTACTGCAGTACTACTTCATTAAGGACTTGAGATTGTGTGGAACAAAGAAAAGTGACTCAATAGCAGGATAAATTTTTGGAAAATATATGGATGAGGGAATGACAAACCATAATATAGTTCTGATACAGAGGTAGTGATTTTGGAATAATACATGATTGTTTTGGTTAAATTATATTGGATATTCTTGACTACCTTGGAACTGATTAATGATTTGTATATTCCATCATTGTTGGGGTTTAAAACATTTTTGGATTGATGAAGTATATCCATCATTCTATATGGTATAAGGGAGCATGAATGTAATCAATAAGGAATATGGTAATTCAGGATGTTTCCGTGAATTAAAAGAATACATGATGAAGGTATTCATATGCTATTATAGGGTAAAAAGGATCTACATTATGTTTACCTTCGTTATAAATGTTGGACTGTGAGTTTAGACAGAACTATTTTGGTTTTCCATAAAAGGACAACCCGGAGGTCGGGCGGCAACCCGTCATGTCCGGCAAGGCTGCGAGACTTGAACCCGTGACCAAAGGGCGACAAGGGTGTATCACCTACCACTGGCCCACGAGATGTCCTGGATTAAATAATGTAGTTTTTTTTAAAAGATCTGGTAGATGAATTATAAATTCATTTATTTTGGAACCCTGTACAAATAGTATAAATAGAAATTTTTTTACGTTCTATTATCTTTTAGAGTGAAAGATGAGTTTGTGGTAGAAATTTATTAAAGGATAAAACTCTAATTATAAAGTAAGTATATCTGCTTATAATCTTAGCCAATCTCATTAATAAACTCCTCAACATTAATAAAAGGAACTTAGAACAAAACTTTTGTCCTAGATGGTACCTTAAATCATCACTAATTTATGGATTTGGGATTGTTGGCCTTTTCATAGCCGTGTTCTCTACCACTCTCCATCGGATAATTGATGGTTATATTTCTCTTCCATATCCATATTTTCCTACATGGAACCCTAGTATGTGTTATCTTTGGTAATCTTCATACTTTCCACTCTTTATTTTAAATAGAGGCCTCATTAATTCATTTTTCGATGTGGGATTTCAACTAAGATATTTTGGAACGTCAAAAATGTGTTATCCCAATACCCTATGTTTTGTTGAACCGATGGTATTTCAAATCATCATAGATTGATGAGTTTGAGGACCTCAATTTTATATTTGTTTGTGATTGATGACCTCAATCACTACCTATAAATATTTACGTTTTTCCTCCAATTATATGTCTCTAATTGCCACTAATGTTCTCCTAATCGAGATCATAATTTGGTGGTGACCCTTTGATTTCTCATTTCCTCATATTAAGACTAAATTTTAGTAACCCAATTTCTGATGTGGGTTTTCCCACAAATATATTTTCTATTTTCAACCTATTATTTTCGAAGAACAATTTCAAATTGCGAGGACGCAATTTATTGAAGGAGGGTAGAATGTAACACCCCAAGAATTCATAGTGTGTTATTTTATCAAAATAATTCAATAACATGCACTTCAAGCAACACCGAGTTCAATTATACCATGACTTACCAAAAAGCCATTCAAAAGAGGTTATGAATAGTATTAACTAAATTTTAAACTTTATATAATCCTTATAATTTTAGAATCCATATTATGAGTATCTTAGATATAATGCAAGAACAAATTCATTTTCAGTATTGCACTTTTATCAACTTTTAATACTGAACCCTTTTTAAATACAATATTTTAAACTTTTTGACTAAATGTGGACATCAAAAATTTAAAATGAAACATCCCAAGCTTCCACGGTACGCTTTCATTGAATAATACAGTAGCGTGTGTTGTACGCAACTTTGAGTTTTAACACACACCACAACCAATCAAACTACCCGTTATGAATAGTAATACCTATTTTTTGAAATTATATATATTTTATATTTCAAAATGGACTTCATTTTTGGATTCGGAATATCGAATTTAGCCTAAGGTGAAATTTTGGTACTTTTCGGATAACGTTAATATTTTGATGAATAGTGAAAATTACTAAATTTTAATTAAAAACAACTTTTTTAATCAAAATAATTAATAGTGATAAATTATGAATTTTAGTGGTTTTAAAGTATATTTAGAATATATTTTTACCATTTAATATAATTTTGGTAATTGGACAAAATTTTACAATTAAACTGAACATAAACAAGTGTCAATCTATTGATAGTTATTATCTCTTAAAAACACGCTTTTTGTTTTGACAGCGGGAATTAATTTTAAATTAATTTCTTCCACTTCTGTGTTTTGAATTTAGAAAAATGGATTCCATATTTGGAATCAGGATGTTCAAATTGTGTAAATAGGTAACTTTTATTTTTAGCCATTTTAAATAATTACTGCGGTAAATATTTTATTTACCATGGTTAAGGGTAAATCCGGTAAATAAGGGTTACAAAATAATATTATAATAATACTAAATTACCCTAAAACGTATCCTAGACTTATTGGTTGATACATGTTCGGACATAGTCATATTTGGGTCGATTTTGGGACCCCGTGGTGCCACTTGTAGGTGATAGGGACACTTTATTTTAATTAAGTTAAAATGAATACAAAAATTACACAAGCATATATCTTTTAAAAAACAATTTACATAGAGTTATATATGTTGGATTTTAGATTATAAATATTAATTATAAATATAATAATATTTCCTACATAATGATATTTTATTTATAATTTTTAGACATTAAATAATTTAATTTATTTATGACACAATGATGATGCAGTAATTACTATAATAGTGAAAAATCAAAATAATTGATATTATAAATACCCAAATAAATATAATATGAAACTTCTAATGAATTAAACTAATTTTATAGGATAATATGATATATTAGTATTGATTTAATTTACTTTTATAGAAGTAATCAATCTGTTATGAGTTTCACAAAAATCAACTATTGAATAGTGTCAAAATTGACATAAAAGAGTTCTTAAAACAAATATTATATTATTAATTGATATTAAATTCCTAAAAATATATGGTTCGGCCAAGAGACTTATATCATGATAGTTTCATCATTAATGGACCACTTGGGTGTCTCTTAGATGTATATAGTAATTTTATTAACCATATTATATAAAAATACAAAGAGACATTGTAAAAGTGAAACTAATTAACATAGAGTTAATACCTAAAGATAAGGTTAATATAAGTACCCAAACCTGTCTAAATTATATTGGTTGAGTTTTTTTAGACCCATCCCCACCTTAACATTTAAATAGTCAACTTTGGTGCCATTAGAAACCTTATATGAATTTATTATAAACTAATATTTCTAGGTTTTCCAAAGGTGCCCCTCACCCCTCTTATAAAAGGGAACTCCTCCTTCTCATTTCTTCACACCTTAAAAACCTTTTGGTTCGGAAAAAATCTGCCCAAATACTCTCCCAACTTCCCTAAATACAACCTAGAGGCCTTAGTTTGATCAGAAATCCATCCTAAGGAGCCCTTTTGATCAAATCAAAAGGAAGAACCCGTAGAAGAGGTAATGATTTCACCACCCTCTTCCAAGTTCCTTTCTTCTTCCACTTCTTCTTCCTTTGTTATTACCATTATAAAATAATAACTCCAGTATCATATATATATTCTGATGTTATTATAAATATGGTACAACCATATTCAGTATTCTATCCACCCTTTGAATTACATGTCACCATACGTGTGTACGTACGGCTTACCGTCTCCACGTCGTGGAGTAATTGTTATTCAATATATTATTATTTGGATGGGTATAATAATGATATGTAACTCATGTAAATAAAAAGTATAACATGTTAATGACTCTGTATATATTATATAACAACCATTTATATATTATTTCAAAAGAATGATATTGTCGCTCGTGCGTACGTATGGACTACCGTCTCCACGAACGCAATGAGATTCATTCTCCATCGTATCCATTCAAGTATAATTATCATTTGATGATTTAAAAATGATGTTTAAGAACTTGATATAATTATGGATATGAATAATATACAACATATACATTAAAAACATGTCTTACGTTACAAAACATATAAAATAAAACAAGTAAGTTAACACCCGAAACAACGATAATACTAAGATATTATTATCAAATCAATATTAAAAGATCATATATGATATCATAATAATGTATATGATTCTTTTATAATTTAATAACAATTATTTCACCATCATACTGGAGGTTAACCTACCCCAACCAAGTAAAAGTACAAGGTAAGGGGTTTTCAACTCACTCCTTATTTCCGTGAGATTCATGCCATATTGCCACCATCACCTTTTGTGTGGTGTATGTACTGCCCATAATTATAATCTTTGTGTAATACACTCTAATTTATGTGTATTTACATATTCATTGTATGATACCTCTTTCATGGGTTGTATGTTTCATATGTTACCAAATTGGTAAGGGTTATTTCACAATCTCTTCATTATCCGAGGTTGTTTATATGTAATAATCTACTGGGATCTCTTTATCATCCACATCCATGTTTCTTAAAAATGAATTTCAAAACATTTTTATTATTTACTAGAATATGGGTTAAAGTCATTTATACCCTTGTATGACTTTTTATAAGAGGTTTATAAAGGAATATTTCTGTCGTATTCCAAACAAGGTGCTTTTTAACCTTTTCGACAAAATTAAGGTAAGAATGTTTTTTTAACTTATACGGCGGGTGTGGCTATTTTCCGCCGTTATAAAATCGTCGAAGCTTCCCTTACAATATAATAAGAATATTTTCAAAAAAAATGTTTTCTTTCATAAATATAAGACTCTTAAATGATTTCAAAATAGAAATAGGTATTTTTCTAAAATATTCTTTATTTCATCTATGTCAACATCCTTTGATGGATTTTAAACTTATTTGAAGTTGATTTATTATGATACAAAACATCCATATTTTATTGAATGTTTTGTGATATTTTTGACTATGGATAAGTTATTCTTATGTCACTCATGGTTTTTTTTAGAGTATTTACATTTCATAAGTTATTTGTAATCCGAATGTTTATGTTATATTTCAACCTTTCATTCAGATGAATGTGTTAGACAAGTATGTTCCGGGTTGGGGACCCGTAAAAGTAAGCCCTCCGGTTTGGTCTCCGGTTATTAGAGGAACTCCGGTTTGGTCTCCAGTTATTAGAGGAACTCCGGGTTGGTGTCCGGTTATTAGAGGCACTCCGGGTTGGTGTCCGGTTATTAGAGGCACTCCGGGTTGGGTTCCGGTTACAGTTAGCCCCTAGGTCATGGGACGAGGCCTTGACAAAGAAATTAAAGTTCAGAATTATGCATTACGACATTATTAAATTGGTTATTGATATTGCATGTGATTATTCGATTAGTATAATATTCATGTGAATAATTAAATGGCATTATTTCATTTTACTTTTTCCATACTATGTTGAAGTTCACGTTTAAAAGGCTTTTGTTTTAGTAATGCATTGCCTTAAATGTTTATGCTTATTTTTGAATGTTCCGCTATATTGTTATCCTTACTGGGCATTTGAGCTCACCCCTTTTCTATGTATTATTTTTTCCAGGATGTGAAGAAGTTAATTATGAATGACCTGCAGGGATATTATGAGGGGATAATAGTGTGGACTATGGAGACATTATGCTGTCATAGTAGTTTTTCACTTTATGATGTAATGTAAAACTTATGAATATATCTAGTGTTTCCAAGGCTACTAAACCAATCGGTCTTTCGAGATTTGATATTTCTTGTGATCATGCCAATGTTATGTAATAATGTACCAACTCTGGGTAACTAGGGTCGGGGTGTTACAAATGTTGTGTTTAGGTAAAATATTTTTTTTCAATAAATATGTTGTGTTTTATCTTTTATGTTGTTATGTAATGTTTCAAATTTACAAAGACAATATACACATCGATCCATAGAGTTGTATTGAGTGAAGTTTTATGTAATAAATCATGTTTATGTGTGTAATAAAGACTAAGTTTGTTATATTCATCATCATTATTGGTTGGATAATAAGAAAATGATGATTTCTGACTACACAACATGGTTCTCGGTATATCATATACCAAATTCATAGATAAAATTTCCTATATAGATATTGAAACCACTACCTATACCATCATGGCTATGGGAAAAATCACTATGGACTTCCTCACAAATCTCCCATGAATATACAAATTAAATAACTTGATATGGGTTATATTGTATCATCTCAAATAAACATAAAATTTCATTGCAATTTGGGAATATTTATCTCTTGAGAAGCATTCCGGTATATACATGAACAAAGTGGTTCGGTTTCATGGGGATCCACTTTCTATCATTTATAATCATTATCCATGTTTCTCAGCAAAATTATGGATAAGTCTTAAAATTTATCGGAATACTGAATTGACTTTATATATAGCATATCACCCCCATAAAGAATGACAACTAAAAGGGATATTATGACACTCAAAATATTTATCAGATATGCTCAATAAAATTTAAAGTTGGATGGGATCAACACAGACCATTAGTTTAGTTCATATACAACAAAAATTCAACTAAAGTATTCAAATATCACCATATGATGATCTATATGTGGAGTGATGTATAACTACAACATTTGGGGATGATGTTGATGAGAGTAAATTAATTGGGAATGATCTTGTGCATAAGATTATCGAAATGTTTCATTCCATCATTCAATATATAATTGATTCTCACAGTCAGAAGAATAAATATGATGAAATCCATTTAATCGATAGGGAGTTTGATGTTGGGGACAAATATTTACTTCATATATCACCATGGAAGAGAGTCATGCAATTTTTAAATGGATTTTTAACCCTCAGTATATTGGCCCTATTGAAATCCTTGATCTCATAGGAGGAGTGGCCAATTAGAAATCACATACTCTACATTTTTCTCCATTTTAGGATGTATTCAATGTATCCATCTTGGGTAAGTAAATACCTAATCAACCACATTTACTAAATCAAGGAGGTGATAAAATTGGAAAACAACTTGTCATTTGAGGAGATTCTTGTGGAGATATTGGAGAGTAGAGACTATAATCTATAAAATACTAACCACATTGTCAAGGTTTTTTGGAAGAATAATAATTATAAAAAATTAATGTGATAACCATAGGATAAATTGATATATAAATAAAATCACTAGTTTTTCAGCTAATAAAATCAGTTGAAATTTTGGGGATTAAATTTATTGAGGAAGAGTATAATGACCAATAATTCTAAAATAATTTTTCATTCTATAATAAATGTTTTTAAATGTTATATAATATTATACACATGAAAAAAAATAGAATCCAACAAAATTATATCTCATTAAAAATGATCATTACATAAGTCATCTTTGAAACCAATTAAAAATAAAAACATTACAAATGGTTAAAAAAATATAATATATAATAGCTATAATGGAATCATATGGATCATATTATCTACTAGAATCATCACAACCATAGTAAATGATAATGAAAATAAAAAAAATATCATTATACCAATCAAAAAATAACATTTTGGGAAAATTTTAGTGAATTTTGGATTAATGAATAATGTGTTATTTATAGGGTATAAGGTGAAATGTGATAGTTGGAATTCAACCATTATATGATTTTTGGTTACATATAACCATTGGTTAATGTAAAACTTCATAAATTTTCCTATTTGAAAATATAACCATGGGTGATAATTTTATCATTATAATTAATGTTTATAACTGGTAATGATAAAGGTGTATTGATACCGACTGGTGAATCAATGGTCTCAACAAGTAGATCCATACCATTTGAAGCCAATTTGTTAGAACACAGGAGAGAGGTATCTTCAATGGGTATTTACCATAACTAAATCAAGTCTATGCTTCAACATGTGAATATTGAATGAAATATCCTATAGGTTAGTTCATGTTAGTGGACATTACCACTCGACCAATGACAGTTGAGCTACCCCAAGAAACTGCCGCTATTGAACACCTTTACCTTAGGTTGTATGAAAGTATAATAAGGTGCTACACATCTTCACCATAGTTACATAATGTAAAAATTCCTCAATATTACTAAAATTATTATTCGTTTGATTCCTCTTAGGAAATTATTTTCTTAATAAATATTAATTTAATTGAGTTGAATTTGATAATTTGATTGTTGGACGCAATGAAAATATATATTTTTCTGGAATAAATACACTTTATAATAAAATATGATATTATGAATAATAACATTTTAAAAAAATTATATTTTAAATCATACTTATCAATATATAAATAATAAAATTATTTTATAATTGCATTGAATATTTTTTACTTGTGTCAAAAATTTGATTAGGCATTAAAGATATGTGTTTTTAAATAAATATTATTTTTATATTTAAAATATAAAATTACCATATTTGGAGATTTTTCCCATTTTATGAAAATCATATTTTAAATTATAATGTAAATATTTTGTTAGAGAGAATTAATGTGAATTTTCTACAATATGCTAATTTTATACCAATAGTAAAAATATAGTTGTGAGATTTTAATATGTTTAAGAACCTAAATTATATCTCATAATGATGTAATAATTAATTATGAAGAATACCTGAAAAAATATTTTATTTTTATTAATATGAATTAATTTAATATATTTAAATCAATTCCCAAAGCGTATAAGTGACTTTCTAAAATCTAAAATGGAAACATTGACATTAAAACATTACTATGTGGAAACATTACTTTTCCATGAAAACAAATTAATAAAAATTATATGTGGTTCTAGTGGGATCAAAGAACTAAAAATGATACCCTAACTTCAAAAACCAAGATATAAAACCATGGGTTAGATAATGGATTTTTTTATTTTCTATAACTTAGTTTTCCAAGACCGTTATTTTGAAATTATGATACACATCATATACTTTTTCAATAAATACCCACCCATTTCATTATTCTCATTCACTCCTAATAAAACATTAACAACATTCTACTTGTGATTCCTCCCATGTAGTCACCTAAGTGTCCTTAAGCCACAAAATATCCATTCCTCGTAAACTAGGTGATACTCTTTATGTCGGGGCGATTCTAAATCCTTTTCCTTCAATTCAAGAGCCTCTTTTTTAATTGGATTATAATGATTATGGTCAATCTAATTTGATACACTTTTGATCATACCATTACTACTGAATTATATATTATCAATCAGAGACCCTTTACCCTCTCAATTTACCCTTTTCAAATACCATGTTTATTACCCATCACAGAGTCAAATTTACATGATGAATTTATATCACTACTTATGAAATTAACATTTATTTTCCATTTTTTAACGGCTAATACTATTTCTATTAAGGGGTTACTCAAATAGATTTAAAAATGATTTTAAATATAGAGATTTACACATAAGATACTTAGAATCCCTTTTCATGGGATACAAATGTTCTAATGATATTGTCTTTAAAGTCATTGACATGTCAAGGTTTTGATATGAATCTTTTTCTATATTCTCCATGTATTATTAATGAAATTATTTATTATCATCTATATATCTCACATGAAATCATTAAAAATTAAATTTGAACCGTAATATCACTTCAATATATTTGTTAATGAATTTATTGTACTGATATGTCATGTTTTATGATACCGTGTTGAATAATCATGGTAATTTTATTTATGAGATATGGGAAAAAATATAAGGATAAAGTTATGATTGCCTCATTTAAATGTTGATTCCACATTTACCTGATATGTTTCATGTTCCTTTTATTTTAATATGACTATTTATCACATGTTCATGCAATATTTCTATTTCTCATGTTCTTATTGATATTCCTCCTAATCACATGCTAAATGTTCCCCTAAGTTTTTCACTTGTCGGGTCTCATGGTTAACCATTTCCTTTGATATATGTATCCCTGGGATATAAAATTAAGTAAAATAACATATATTGAACCTATGAAGATGTATTTAAATTGGTTTTAGATTAATTTTTTATTTTTTCTTATATTATGTACCTTATTTCAATGAAAATTAACATTCAATGGTACTCTCTTTGATACATAAAGAGAAACATTTTGTAAAAAAAGTTGGTATTCCATAAAATCCACTTAACATTATTATATAATATTAAAATTCTATTGTGGGAAATGTATATCAAGATCATATGCTGCATAAAAACAACAAATTTATCAACAAAGTTTTAGTTACCCAAAGTCATCTAACTGTGGACTATGATAGCTAACTACGAATCATGTTTTGGGTAGTTCATCTCATGTAAATCTAACTTTCGTAATCCATAAGAAAAAACATGATATCCTTTCCTGAGATAACATCCTTTCCTATATCATAAATCCTCAAAATAACCAATATACCCTTTCCCTAATTTAAGTAATACCAAAATATTTGTTGATGAAAGGAAAAAAATTAATATCTTTAAAGGGATTTAAACATTCATTATTCTATTTGAATTGACAATTCATCATGGTCAGATATATTATTGGTTAATCCCATCGAAAAAAAATGAATCTAAAATCACGTGTTAAACAAAGGAATCTGTGTATCTAAACGGAATTACATTTTTGTTTCTAGGATATCATGGCCTCTATCATTTATGAATCCATAGAAACACCTCTTTTGGAGATAACATGGACAATAAAATGTAATGTGTGTGTCTAAAAATAAAACCTTGTTAATTTAGAATACAACTGATGATATTTTATTATTTATAACATTGTCACCATGTGTTACTCTTGATTATCCATTTTCTGTGAATACAAAAATATTTTATTCACAAACCCTCAAAAATGTATCTAGGTACCCCTAAAATATCCATTTCATAACTTTCAAATGTCTGCTAGTGCATTCATAAAATCGAACGAGAATACCATATACTCATAATGATGATATATAATACTTAAATATTTATATTTAATATCCTCTTTGTGAAATAAAAATTGGTCATAGGATGATATCATGTAAATTATAGATAACCATTTAGCTACCCAAGATTGATTTTATACATCCCAGATGGATTAAGTGGATATCAATTATTTATCGAAACATGATGAGGCACATAGTAATCCACACACAACTGAAGAGGCCTATTTATCTTCTCTCAACCATGAAGGGTGTATCCCATAGAGATGTTCTCGATCGATTAATACATTTTATCTCCATAGCTTCTAACTAAACATTCAATTCTCATAACATTGTTGGTTGCATCCAATAAGATGAAAGGGAAATATGACTGGTCCATAGTAAGAGATCATTTTTAAACTCCACTTAACTTGTGGGTGGAATACCTTAGAATCTTTCTAGAAAATCATCTTGAAACTGATTAGGTTCTATTGTAAAACCACTATTTTCGATCCAATCCTTTGTTTCCAAAGTCATTTCTGCCAACTAGTATTATTTCGTTCTAACTACTGGTTCAAACAATCCAATTTCACCTTTTATTACATTCATGTATCCTCTAAAAAGATTGTTGACCCCATCATAAATTTTAAAACATTCCCACTGTGTATAGAAAATGACGTGAGATTTGAACATTTTCAACAAATACATACTTAGGGTCATATCATAAGCATATATCATAAGAAAAATGAAATCCAAAATAAACTATGCTCTATAAATGTTTAAAATACAATCATAGAACATAATAGCTAGACAATCTCTTTGACTAAGTGGTGTTTGATGATACAAATATAAAGAATCATCTCAATATATAATCAATGAATATTAATATAATGAGAATAATTAAATGTATGGTATGCACTGGTAAAAAAGGGTTTATAAGGGTATAATTCAAAATAACCATAGCTATCACCATAGATGTTCTATATTGACAATCCAGAATAAATTTCATAGCTCCGTATATCTGCTTAATCCCTACATTTTTTTCATTACTTACCCAATGTTATTATACTTGTCTAGGAGTCATGGTATTCCTAGAATCACCATGGATAGCTTAGCTCCTCCAATGAGAGGTATTCTGTTGTAATCATCTAATTGAATATAAAACATATGTGACATGTGAGTTGTGTCCCAAACACCCATCCTTGTAGAAATGTGAAAATTTTGCTGATGATGTACCATATTGTTACAATTGAGGCATGTTCTAGGTTTTTAGTTACTATATTTCATCATGTGATCAAGGAAACACATTTAAAACACCCCATCATGATCTAGGGATTAAGGGGAATATTTTCAGATCCACCCAACATATTCTGATTCATTCAATTACCATGGAAATTGGGGTCCCTCTTCTTCTTATTCCGAGCATTATAGATCCCCACAATCACCACAGTTTTCATCATGCTTCATCTACCTCAACCTCATAATATATCCCTTTTTACCACCATCACTATATTGTCCATTTCTATATAAACCATAATGAAAAGCGGAGAAATAATCATAACAACCTATATCCTCATCCCTGATTAGAAAATTCATGCCTTTAATGAAACACTAGAGGAATAATAGGGAGAAAATTGTCCTAAATTCATGAATTTTGCATCATACTCTTTCACTGAGAAATTATCATTCTTCGTGGTGGAAAATTATATCATTCTAGTAATCAAGAATATGTGAGGATTGATTTTATTGTTAAATAATTTATAAAAATACTCCCAGAAAATCCCTTGGCCTAATTTAAATGAAAATGATTAATCACACAACTTTTATTCAAGGTCCGCCAACATACACATTTCTAAAATGACATTTTCATCACATTCTATTTTTAGGAAATTGATGATTTGATTCATCATATTCAACCACTCTTCTAATTTATCTATTTCTAAATCACTCCGAATGTTGGTTGAGATCTGGTTAGGGAACATAATAAAATAATCCACCTATCATGGTTCATACCTCTTTATTACTCTATCCATATCCTAAAAAGCATGTATTATACTCTACATCATCTTTTGCTTCACCTGTGGAGCATGTGTGACCACATTCACACTTTATTCATCTGGTTGGTTTTTAAAATTCTTAAAGGGTACTATTTTCTATAAACACAACACACTCCATCAGTCCCCTTCACTCTCTAGAAAATGAAGGTTTATAAATTTCAAATTACCATTAAATTAATAACACAAAATGTATTTCAAAAAGACACAACTCTAACTTTTTGAAATCAAATCTTTTTAAATATATTGATCCATTCCATTTCAAAATATCACATTTGAAAACTTCTTCACCAATTTATTAAAATATATTTTTTTTTTATAAAATTAGAAATCAATACTTTTATTTTAATATAAACCCTTGTGGGAATTTATTACTATCAAATATTGTAAATATATACTCATTGGATAAGCCCATGAAAATGAGGTATAACTCCTACAAGTATCTAAATGAAATTTTTTACCCAACTCCCTAGTATCATGATGTTTAGAATAAATAGGTTTGATATCCCTTTTTATGATCTATATTTAACATCTTGATGATATTACATGATGCTAAAATCCCAACTTATGTACTAAAACAAAATTAATTTATAACTACAAGCCCAACAAACCAATAACATTTGTACCAAAAAATACATGGAATGACTAAGCCTGATACCATTTTTAACACATCTCCATATCTAATTATATTGATATTTATTTAAATGTTACTTTTCCTTAGGTGGAATCCCCAAAATTCCAATGGATGAAAATAAATACCAAGGGCTAAAAATAATAGAGGGGTGATTTTTCATTTTCAAAATAAAACCACCACAACCAAGATATCTATAACCAACCCTAAATGTATATATAATTAAAACGATATAATAAAAACAAATGTAAAACAAAACTATCAATAATATGAAAAAACAACCATATACCATATCAGATTAAAAATTGGAAGTTAAAGCCAATAATTTTTAAGGACTATAAAAACATAACTCAATATCTCAAAACATGCACTATGATCCATCCCCAAAATACAAACCAAAAGTATTATGATACATCACTAAACAAATGAGATACATTTCCATTAATATTATATTAATAAAAAAATTAGAAAATCACCAATGTACCCAAGAAGGGAGTGTGTAATGGAACACATTAGTTTTTCAAAAAAATTATTACCTTACACATAAAACATGTATAGAACATTTATATAAAAAATTTATATAAAAAATTAAAAATATTTAATATAATTGGGAAACCACTTCTAAGAAAAAATATTTTCATACCAAAATATTTTTCCACATCAATCCTATTCAAAATAAATCAGCCAAACAAGTTATTCCTACTATTCCATGAATTCATTTAGGACTCCTCATTTAATATCACACTACCATACACACACACTCAGCCACATAAGCTAATTTTTTCCATTTATAGTTGAACTTCACATTCATAAACAATCCCTTTGATTGTGGTACTTCACCACTATTATCTATCCCACCCAACTGGTGAATATCCATTTAGTACAACAACAATACCAATGAATCATGGAAAACCATTTAAATAAAACTATCCTTTTAAGTAAAATCATTTCTATATTATTTTACTTCCATCAAAACCAATCAACCATTTTCTAATCATGTAACTAGTTGCAAAGTCAAAAAAACAATAAATTTCTAAAATTCCATAAACATTTAATAATGATTGGTTCCATAATGAATTTGAGCATAACATAATAATCAATTTTAATAAAATTTCAATTGGAAACTAATCGTTCAAATTCAACCAATAAGAGTCAAGATTGAGGAAACCTACTTTGGAAACTATGGTGAAAACAAAGGAAACAAATTATTCAAAAAAACATTTTTGAAAATCCTAAACATCGACATTATTCTTTTTTCCCTAACATCAACATAACCAAATAGCAATATGATTAGTGTCGTAAAACCTATAACCACTCCCAATATAGTGTATCTATCATTCCATAAGAGGTTATAAGATGAAAAAAGTTAAAAAACCAAGGAAAATTTATAACCAAGGAAAATAGACTTCAATGCTGTAAGATTTACCAATAAATCACTATAAGATCAAGAGGAATAGAATCCATGGTTTTTTGGAAGATAAGATTTCATGTTAGAATCAACCTAGGTTAAAATAATCCAATAATGAGAAAAACCAAATTATATCAATAATTTATGTTGAATTTTTTATCATGCATAGTTTTGGAGAATATTTAATAGAACTATGTGTTAACCATTAAAATAACTATATCCCTAAATGAATGGTTTATCCTACATATATTCATAGTTTGGATAAACCATGTTCCTAACTATTCTCATATCCAAGGAGCACTACATGACATTGCATGGTTTTCTGTAGATGTTTCACAGTCTTTACTAACTATAACCAAATAACGTACTTTAAAAAATATCCCAACAAATTATAAAAGAAAAAATAAACCTTCAAAATAATCACTCAAAAAGAATTATACATTAAAATATTATACATGTTATTACTTACTTGAAACTAGTGGTTCTACAATGACCACCTCAGAAAACATCATCAACTAAAAGATGTTAAAATGGTAATTAATGCCACATTTAACTACATATTAATTCTGTATCACCAATGTTCCATATTATCCTGGAATCATTAGAGAAAATCAAAACAAATGGGTAAAGAACTATCATCATTAATTTCAATCATACTCTCTTAGTTCAACCTTATAAAATCCACTACCCTCTTGTGAAACAACATCTCTGGGTAAACGTGTTCGTGGAAATCCTCCTAAAAGTCTTTCCATGAAATTATCTACATAATCTCATACAATTCTAGAATTTTTCTCAAACCATTCTCTTGATCATATAATATATTAGTAGCTAATATTAATCTTTTATCTGAAGTATTCTCAAAATGGTCAGTATCCATTGGACTAGACTCTATCTATAACTCATCTTCCTTAGGTTCACCCACTCTAGTAATGTTATGAGTGTGTTGTAACTAAAACTATGATGTACGATCATAAATATTCCCCAAAACACCCTATGGTACTCTCTCCATATACTATATAATGATACCAACATTCTAATTATATTTCTCTCTCGATCCTTCTCTTGAAACTATTGTATCCATTGATACCACTCTTAGATGATCATTTCTATCCATATCCTCCTATAGTTCTACCAACAAACGTCATCATGGAGGCTTGTATCTACAACTACAAACACATATTTTAGGATAAAAAACTCATCTTCAATATTTTTATGTAATAGGAATTAACATTAAGATATAATATGTCATCCGGTTTACCCATCACCCTGGTCATAACTGAGACACTATCACTACCCTCAACCATCCCGCATATGGGTCGCAAAAAATATAGGTTTAACTACCTTTATATTTTAGGGGTCCTCATTAGAAACCAATTTAATCAATTTAAAATAAAAAAATTTGGATTGATTTATCATTTATCAATTAAAAATTAGTAAATAATTGTTTTCAGATACATAAATAGAGAAAATAATTTAAATTACCATAATTCACCCAAAACCTTATTTTCCATTCATGCCTAAAATGATGAATGTCACATTAAATCATGATTTCCATAAATGTTGCATGAATAATCAAATATCATTCCATACTAGGACATGTATTAAAATATATGAAATTAATAACACTACAGTAATAGTGATTCACCCAATTTGAAATAACATTCAATTGGATTAGTAAACTTCATGAAAACAATACCACCCTTGGTACCTGGGTATTCCCCTGCATGGGAATGATAATCCAATTCATGAGACACTTACCAAGGAAATAATCATCCTAGTGTTCATTATACATATAATAAATTGTAATTTACTGAAAATGAAAAGAAAAATCTATTGAATACACTTTCTGAACTCTATACCTGAGTGCCGCATGTCGCTTCCCCGAGCCAGTTGGCCACATGTTCTCATACACACCCTATTATAAACCACATTATTATAATTATCATAAAGGTTCTAATATTTAATGTGTGGATACAATAACCGCATTACCAAAGAATCAAAATAGTGGAAATAAATAAAGAATATTCAATTGATAATCAATATAAAGCATGATGATTCCATAATCAATAATAATTCAACGATATATGATAACTCCCAAACAGGTAAATATGACCATTACAAATCAATTAATTTTTTATGAAAAATATGTATCAAGAATCATGAAAAACCAAATAAATTTCACACTAAAAACAAACAGGTGTGTCCCAAAATCGTGTCTCGCTTCCTCATCAATGCACCATACTGAATCCCAACACATCTACCGATTATATGGAACCTTTCCTTATCATTCCATGAATTCATAGAGTATATTTGGGTATTGATAATTCAACTATAGTATGATGTGAGTAAAACTCTATAGACCACTAACAACAAAATCATAATCATTATCCAGTATATAAAATTTTTTACTATAGTATAATAAATAATTTTAAAATGATAATTTCACTAGTTTTCATGGTAATTTATTCTTTAATTAACCATTTAGTTCACTAGGATCATGGTGATTCTGGAATAAATAATACACAATTCAGTCCATGCTGGTGTATAAACCATCCACCAACAGATATCAATATTCATTCTATCATGGGGTTCACTAATCATTAAATATCCACACTCAAAGTTATACTTTGGGGACCTAGATCAACAACTACACTCTTTGTTGTCATTTTGAGTAGTAATCTCTTTCCTATAACTTAGTTATCTTGTGAAATAAATAAGTTTATTTAGGAATTATAGAAGCATTCTAAAAACTTTTGGTATGCAGAGAAGAAGTACCTACACAAAAATAACTAAAAAATATCACAACTCCTGGTTCCACATTAATAATCAATTTGTCATCCATTTCCATATAAAAGTATTCAACCAGTTTCATTAATTTAATTTATAAACCATATTCTAAATACAATTTATCAATCATGAAAAAAAAAGTAATTCATCATTTCAATTATATCACCACACCACATGGGTAGCCATCATGTATGGTTTCAAAAATCACAAATCAGTCAAATATGAATTTGGAAGGGTTTCACAATCCCAATGAATAAATAAATTAATATAATTAAAAATTAAAATTTTTGGAGGTTGAAATTAAAATTTCCCTAGTCATACACCTATTTATTATCAGGATTATGGGTATTTACAAATAGACTACATTCATCATGATTTTTGGTGAATTCTTGCTAAAATGTTACCCATAATTTGATGTAGAATGATCAAAATTACTATGGAATGGAAAATCCTATATCAATACTAAGGACTATGACCAAACAAAACATTATCCATTAAATCTTATATTTAGTCCCATTTAAAATGGACTAAAAATATTTACTCTTCATTCTGAATGAGATTCATGATTTATAGAATCCCACATAAGAAGATATCACATAGGAAAGGGGGGTTGAATCCTTCCACCAGAACATTGATTCATAAAAAAGTGGTTTTTGGTGCCTTGGAATCCTTTAAATATTCTCAAATACTAATTTAAATCTTATTGTAATGGGTTTCAAGGATTTGGAATAAATACCAATGGGTTCAGTAATTTTAATAAAATTTTTAGGTGGTTAAAGACCAGCACATATGGTTTCATAAATAGAGGTGAATAGTTTTCAAAACCATGAACATTTATCATGAACCCCAACATTAGGATCCTTATTTCTCTAA
Source organism: Viscum album (assembly GCA_963277665.1). Taxonomy (NCBI): domain Eukaryota; kingdom Viridiplantae; phylum Streptophyta; class Magnoliopsida; order Santalales; family Viscaceae; genus Viscum; species Viscum album. Next base: position 335,352,257 of record OY728135.1, read on the forward strand.
TGTGGCACATAGTTTTACAAATCATTATCAAACTATGAAAATCCCATATTTTGATAGCATAACATTTGGGAGAGAGGATGAATGGTTTGGATAAACCATGAACTAAATGTGTAACACCTCTTGTGCCTCAAAAAGGTTACATAGTTCCCTATAGAAAACCATATGTTTTTTTCTATCCATTATCCTACTATTCAGACCCGATGGGCTTCAAAATTTATCATATTTCACCCAAAGCAATCCCAATTTAAATCCCTGCCAAGGAATATAGAAAATAGCTGTAATAGTGTACTAGAAAATAAACATCAATAGAATATAATGGTCGGAATCTAACAATGTAAGTTACTACTTACCATGTATCCATATCAAATATCATCAATGAAAAGGATATTTATATTAATTGGACACCACATGACAGATTACGTCAAAAAATGTGAATGATGCTTGGGGAATATGTCTTGCATATAAGGGTTATCTTTTGGATGGATGATTTTAAATTGATATTTGGACATAATTACCAAAACATTGATAACATTAGATAATTTATGAATTTCCTATTGAATTTTTGTAATGGAATCCCACTTCCTCTATTTGATATAATCTAGGAATAAATCTATGTTTTTACCCCCTCCATGAGCTGGAATGATTTGATGTTCTTATACTCCGTTCGTTCTTCTTATTTTAGAATCATTGCACAATGGGTTTTTTCAGATAATGATTGTGATAGAAACCTTTTCATACCTCATATCCTCAATAATTTACACAAAAAATCAATATCCTCTTTCATGAAGTCTGAATCCTGGAAGATAGATGGATTTATATTTTTCTATGTTTAGAGGATTCTTTTTAGACATCTGAGGTTGTTGTTGAATCTGACTGATTTTCGGTTATGCATGGGTTTTTTGAGAAGATGAAATAATTTATTGTTGGTATGTAGGATCTACCCCCAAATGATATGAGAGGAAAAAATAGTCACTACATTTTGACCTAGGGATGAGTTTAATTATGATAAAAATAAAAATCTGATTATTCCTTAATATAGTAATCCACTCTAATCCTCAGATATGTTGAGATAGAAAGGAGGTGGTTGAAATATTAATCATTCCAACTCAAAGGGTGTTGGCATCTACTTTAGTTATTTAATAAGTTATTGTAACCTCTTGTTAATCACATATCTAATAGCCCCTTCCTTGATTTGAATGAAGAAAACATTAGGTAGTATTTTTTATGGTAGATGCATATAAAATTTGTCTACAGTGGTCCAAAGATGAAGTTGAAGTCAACTAAAATGAAGTAGGGTGAGTCCCATAGATTAAATATATCCGTAACATGCCAAAGTTATTCACTATATTGTGCATCAAAATTGCAATAAAAAAGTAGAAAACAAACATGAAATGATAGATATAACCTTTATTAACACCTACGGGATGGAGATGTCAAACATGTGGAATAAATTAGTTTCAATCATAAAAATATAGAAGTGATGGTTAGTGGGATACCCATAAATATTTTTCGTAACCTGAAATTAGTAGTGAGGCATTATAATTTAATGGATATAATTTAGTTTTGATCTCCACATATAAAGAGAGAATGTCATGGGAGATCTCCACATGGAAGGATAATTTCTTTTTCTAAGATCCTAGGGCATAGAAATTTTATATGGGCATAAAGATCCTAGATAGATAATACACATGTCGTTGGCCCCTAAAAAAAATAGAAATGGTGAATAAATTCTATTAATTCATTCTCACACATCAAGAGAGATCTTTTATATAGTCCATTACAGGGGGACATGAATGTCAAGACCCCAACCCCATTAGCCTAGAGTCGATGCCCTTATGTCATAGGCACAGATTCATGATTTAAATCCTATAGGACTTATAAATTTATCAATTTTAGGAATAATATTACATACATGAAATTTACAATACAATTTATAGTATAAAACAAAACATAGGGAATTCTTTGAGAACATCATTACTATACTAGATTGACCTTGTATATCGGTCATAATAAACACATTAATAACGTAGGAAAAAATAATACATAATAAAGGGGTGAGATCAGATGCTATGTAATGGTTTACATATAGGGGAATCTATCATAAAAAATATAAACTATTATGTAAATGAAAATAATTGAAATAAATTCCATTTTCTCAATAATATTATCAAAATATGGCAGAATAAATGTTGATCAAATAATACAGTATAAATAATGTACATTATCTTGAAAAATCTACCATGGGTATTCTACTATTCAGATAACAACATGGAAATTAATGACCAATATCATAATGAAGGAATTCATAATGCGGGATTTCTAAAATATATCATCAAGTCCTCATACTAAAATTCTACATAAATGGGTAAGGCCTGAGAAAAACTAGGTAGAGTTTATCTTAGTTGACATAACGATGCATAGCGGTGATATATTGGGCCCAACCCATCTCCTACTAGGTCTAATATATTCATTAAATGAATGGGGTGAAAAATAAACCTCAAAAACTACCACATTTTATCTCTCATATAGAAGTTAAATATATTTCCCATTCAATAAACATAATCACAACCCATCAATAGAAATATGTTGACCTATTCCATAATAGTACTTCCCTTGTCAAAATGATCCTAAAATAATAAAAAAAATATGGTAAATGGTATCGTAATATATCAAACACAATAAATTATAAGATTAATCAAAGGATGTGGACATATATAATTTCAAAAAATCATTAAAAAATATGGAGGAAAATACCCTTGTAAACCTTTATATCACTTATTCAAAAAATTTAAATAATTATAAAAGAAAACAATTCTTTTAAAATAACCCAATAAACATGTAATGAATTACTCCAGGAATTTTTTAGTCTTTAATGAGTAAAAATCACCTCATGATGTATATTAATTACAAAAAATTTCATTAAGAATATCAAAAAGGAACTTTTAAATAAGTATTTTTATAAACATTGTGAAAATTAACCAAATTAATAATATTTCAACATGATATAAATGACCATAAAAATTTGGAAATAAAAATTAAGAGAATACAACTTCATTTAGACTAGAATAAGAGAATTGCCTTATCAATATAGTATAAGAATAACCCAAATAATCAAAATTGGTTATATAATTCCCTAACCACATGGTAAATGGTTGAACCATACACCACATAAAATTAATTATCATAAATAAAATTAATTACATTGATATAAAAATATTCATGATATGATATATTTATGTTCCTTATGTACACCATAAAAGAAAATAAGTGCTAAATATGTAATATAACTCACATAAGTGACAGAGAAATGAGAAACCCATACGATAGGTCGTATTTCCACTTTACATGTCTCAACCTCTACAATAATGGGTTTAATCAAATTAATAAATTATTCTATAAAAATTATAATACTTATAATATCATACATTATCCCCTTATAACGTCTTACCACTAATTTATTAATTATATTTATTCTTCTCAATATTTTGAGTGTGAATTTCGTTGGTTCTAATGATTATTTTTCAATAATAGTCTTAGTTCCCTTGCATAGGGTTTAGATTAAACATTTGAGTAAAATAAATGTCAAAATTATCATATTTAATCATTATATTCATTTTTCATACCATGTTTCATTGTCAAACATAGAAAATCAATTGCACCACTATGTAGAGAAGACAATTTGTATGTATGCATGTGCATTCCTAGTTGTTTTACTAGTATTGATAAAAGTTATATTATGGTTTTTTCATAATCATAATAACATATAATTATAAAAATTATATTGGATTTATTATCTTATAATATAATAAACACATGAAAATTCAGTAAATTATTAAATAAATATGAATGATTTGGTAAAAATGATTACCTCTTCTTCAAGAGATTTCATTTAGTTCTCTTCTATATGGATCTACAGTTGCTCATTTTGGAGTACTGGATCCATATGAACATTTATAATGATGTTTTCTAGGTAAATGGATAGTGTCTTGTCTATATAAAATCCTCATGGTGGTGAAATTATATAAAGGAAGGTGTTTTATTTTATAATTGTGGTTTGGTGAATCATTATAAATCAACCAAATATGAAATTATAATAAAATTATATTATATCCAAATACATCCAAATGGACAAGGATTAAAATATGAGATAATATATGGTCTAAATATCATCATCCAATAATAGTTTGACATGTTTTGGTTGTACATTAAAACATATCATATTATTAACTATTTCTAACAAAATTTCATTTTAAAATTAATCATAAAAAACGAAAAAAAATTTATAGAAAAATTTATTTTTATGCCCAAACATATACTTATACAATAATAAGATATATGGTTGACTTAAATTAAAAGGAATAGTTTATTTTCAAATATTTAGTTCGTAATTTTAATTTATATTCAATTTAATTCATAAATATTTATTGATATAATGAAATTAATAATTGTAAAAAATAAGAATTTTTAACTATTCACTACAAATATTATTTTTTAATATATTAAACATCAAGCCTAGAAAAAAATTTAAATTTAAATTTTAAAAATAATATTTATTTTTAAAAAAAGTAATTAAAAAATTAAAACAATATTAAAATAATTGCACCATTAAATGCAGTAAAATTTAATTTTAAAAAATATATCTTGTTATGGTTATGATTAAATTTATTCTGATCTAAATCATATCAAACTAATTAAGTGAATTTGAAAACATTTGATTTATTATGTTGCATAAAATTTTCATTAATGTATTCACTAATAGTGATTAATTTAATTTATTATTATAAAATCACAATATAATCATCAAAATATTAATTTATATAACACATCATTTTGGTTATATTTGTTCTAAATTCATTTATAATTAATTGGTATAAATGAATTCATTTTTTAAACATGTTTAAACTCTACTTTCATAATGTACAATATTTATTTCCTTCACACGATTCAAATGTCTAGGTGATAACAATACCAATTAAACAATAATATCTAATTATTTGTTTATGCTCAGTGTTTTACACAATATAAGCTATAAAAGAAGTAAAATGTAAAGGGGAAATACCAAAAAAAATATTAGGGTGTTACATAGAAAACATTGGTTGTAAGTGCATGGTCATCAGCCACATCAGATAATACATTATAACCATTATGTGTTGAAATTTAAGAAGAAATAGATGGAACTAGATCATTGGGATTTGTATCATATGAAGATGTTGGTAGAAAATGACCCAAATTACTACTATATTGATACATTGATGGGATTTCAGATAGAGAAATAGAGACTAACTTGAGACAACGATCCATACCCATATTGAACAACTAAATCCCAAAACATTTACCATTTCCAAATGGGGGAAATACAAAAATTCTATGGTGATGTTGAAAACACCTTGATCAATTGTGAAATGGGTGATTCGTGAAGTTGTGGTGGGTAATATATAGGCACTATGACCTTATAGTATAAAGGAAGACCCAATTTAATGGAATCAAAATGACCTACCAATATTGGGGGAGAAACCTTACTATGAACTGAAGCCTTGTAAGGAGTAGTTCAACTGATGTAATTATATCAATAGATAGAGGGGAAGTGTCCCTAAATATGGAAATAATAGTAGAACCATATAGCATATTGGTAGATGATGATCTAACTCTATGAAATGTTAAAAAAAATCCGAGAAAAATACATGCCCAAAGGGGTCAAGAGTGGTCCATTTCATTACCTATTCATTATGCCACAATATCATAAAGTAAAATGGGGTTATCATCCTTTAGATAATAGATATAAGAATTCCCATTTATTCTAGGAATAAATTCAATATTTTGTACTAGAACATAGAGATTTAGAAGATTAAACCACTCCATCGCCTTAGAGGAATCAAACCCGTAGTGGGTCTCCATCAACTAAATAAAAAGGATGAAAACCTAATAATGGATTGAGTGAGGGCTGTTGAAGCTCACCGTAATGATTCCTACTATGGAGGAAAAATCCATTTGAAAATATTTATAGTTCAAAATCGAATCTCTGGACAATGAAATAGAACCCCATGAACTGGAAAAATTCTGAAACTACAAAAGCGACAGCATTTCTACCCAAAAGTTCTCAACCACATACATTGATGGGATTCCAACAACCCCTTCATGTAATTTTATTAAAATTCAATCACTATAAGACCATCTATTCATTCCTTTTAGATATAACATATCTTGATATCAGGGATAGCGAGAGGGTAGCACAATTGGGTAGACTAAAGCCGGACGAGTATGTATTTAATGAAGGGCCCTACCAACATGGCACAACCAAATGGTGTTCAATGAACCCCTAGATGGATCATGGTGACATTCAATGGGATATGATTTATGGGATGAAAAAAATATTCCTCCATGTTTGGTAGAGGAACCACTAAGATAGAGCCTTTTTAATTTGAAATTACTGTTTGGAGATTTTAAAATGTGGTAGGTTCACACAAAAATTCCCCTTTCAAGAGGAAAGAAATTATATGTGATGAAAACAAAATAAATCTATCCATGGAATAAGACACAAGTGCGTAGCCACCTTGTGTTTAATTAAATATTTATGAATAGTTTATGTTCCTCATTGTTCCCACCTTGATGATTTCATCACGTATTTTCTTCTTTTTCAAATTTGATTTGGTATATGTGGATTATATTGGAATCCATCGTCCCACCCAGTGTTAGAATATCCTACCTAGTGCCCTCTATTCTAAGTTCTCATCTCATCAAACATGCACACCATATCATTGAACTATGCTATGTTCATAGTAAACTTTATTGTTTATATTCCACCCTTTTTCTAGACCATTGATTGATGGGTAAGATACCTAATAGTGGCCATATCTCATACATGATATACCTGTGTCCTGACCAAATATTTAATACTTCTTTATTATTTTCCTTTAACCCATATGATAATGAAACACCACACAATTTACCATTACGAAAATCATTCCAAAATTCATAAAATCTTTTATAGTCTCATTTATTTTTACATAAATTTTATTTAGTATATTAATTATCAATGAAAAAATATAATAATTGAACAGAAATGTGGGATAAAATATTTATTAGATGAAATATTTAATGATATTAAATTTAAATATATATTATACAAATATTTTTATATTTACAAAAACCAAATTATTTGAAATATATTATATCATTATTAATATTAAATTTTTGGTTCTACAATTTTAATAATAATATTAATGTCATTAATTAAATATCTTTTTTTTTCTTGATAATTGTTTTTGAGACATGGCCATTATGGAATTAATCATTAAAAATAATACATGAGACCACATAGTGTTGGATCTATAGATTTATAAATCATTATAGAACACCTATTCTAGTATGTTGATTATTTTGGTGATAATAAAATATTTAACATGGAATGATAAATAAAATTGTTTTTTCAAAACTGATAAGAATGGGTTGTAACTACTAACAAAGGATAATTAACATACACAAAACATAATAAAAAAACTTTAATACATAAAAAATAGTTAATATAAATATTAATGAAAATTAATAACATTCAAAAATAGATAAATAGAAATTATTATTGCTTTAGATAGGATATCACATAAGTCTTATCTAGAAGGAATCTAATGTAATGGATTTTTTAAGTCACTTTCCATTCATCAAGTGAAAATAATTTTTTTATAAAAAATGCATTCTAAATTATTATTTTATTTATATTAATAGCACTGATGTTTATGTTCATTAAAATTTATTTATTACATTCCTTTTTTATTGACTCGTACACTATAAAATACAATGTTGTAATGGATTATAAAATCAACATTTATTTATTAAGATATTCCCTTTATTGACCTCTTGTATCTAACTGTTATGTTTATAGAATATCAATTTATTTATGTTAACATAATTTTAATTTAATTCATGTTATTTAAAAATCAATATGACTTTCTATCTTTTTTGGAATTTTGTTTCAAATGTTATTCAAGCCACAATTGATTCTTTTCTAATCTCACTTTCACTTTTTGATTTTCAATATAATATTTCTTATTTTGGGTAAATTTGTTTCTTATATAATAACAACCAACTATTTTTATCATATTTTTATATATTGAGCTTAAATATATTATGTCCATTATATTTTTTATAAATTAAATATTTATATATATATAAATATCCTTTATGTTTTCATTTGAATCAGTTGGTATATTCCCTAATGATATCATCCACATTTTTTCTCTTGTTAGATTATTAATGTGATTTAGGGAAATATTTTTGAATCATATCATTTTTTATCATGGGTAAATTATTGAATAACGAAATTTATATTTTTTCGAATATAGTTTACATTTTTATGTTATCTCATTATGTGATAAGATAGAAAAATAATCTATATCCATTCACTTTATTGGGTAATTATTCATATGTCATGTGATGAAATTTATTTGAATGATGGGTAGAACAAATCCATTAAGAGACGCAATCTACATTGTGATGATAATCTGGGTAGTAATATATAACGTAATAAAAATACTTTTTATTCGTTTATATATTCCCCAATCTTATCCCATAATCATATACTAATGTTTTGTTTTCCTAGATAAGGATTACAAACTCATGTTTCCATACTCATATATATATATATATCATTTATTATTATTATTCCAAAACTCTTAATTTATGATTCCTGATATTTAACCCATGTTTAACTAGGTATTTTTTTCTCATGTTATGTTCATTTTGATTGTTTATTTTCCCATACACACATTGTTAACATAGGATCAATTAATATATTTTTTATTATTGATTATATTTTACCATACTATGTGTTAAAGATCACCCTTTCTCGTTTTTACACTCCCTAGTTAATGGGTGGTTATTATTATATATTATGTTCATATTGTGTTATTATTTGAGGAATGTTTTGTGGAAAATTATGAGGTCTTATTTTATTATATTTAATTTATAGACATAGAGGAAAAAAGTCAATTTGGTTGACATATATTTTGAATTGTATATGTATAATATTTATGGTAATTCAAGAAAACATTAAACCTAAATTGACTTGAGAATTCATGTGATGTAATATTTTCAATAAATATTTTTCATATAAATGGTAATGTTTGGGATGTCATAGTATTTATCAAATTATGTGTCTAAATAATATGTTTCTTTGAGTCTGATATGGGAGTGCTGGTTTAGGGAATTTGATAGTTTGGTTATTATTCTTCCTAGAAGGAGGAGGGTGTGTGATGGCATGACATTCTAATGAAAATAACATTAATGTATATGATAATATTTGTTTTAGTTTTGTATGAAGTATGTCAGTGTGATTGATCAGTGAGCATCCTCTTCCTTCTTAAGGAAAAAAATAACTGATTGAACACTCATTGGATGGTGGATAAGAGTTTCATAGATAATGAGGGCGTTGTTCTGCTATAATGTATTGTGATATCATTGATGGATGGTGACATTGGTTTTTATGATGGGTGATTGTAGATTAGTGAGAACACTATTGTGTACCATAGGGTGTGGCCATTATTTTGAGTGAAGTTTTAACATACATACGATTTCTTTCTTGGGGTTATTAGAATGGGTAGTGATCAATGTTTTTTTTAAGCCAGTAGTGAGTGGGGGATGTTTCTTATTAGATTATATGTTTCAACATCTAAATATAATATTAAATTATATTTTCAATTTAAAAAATATCCTCAATTTGTGTATCATATAATAATGGATTTAATGTGTTTTTTTATAAATTAAATATTTTATGCAGTAAATATCATATTGGAAATTAATGGTTTTTTATAAATATGTAAGATGAGTATTTTAATTAATTTAAATTTTGTTTAATAAAAAATTATTTTTATATATTGTGGGCCTTTATTTGAAATGATATTATTATGTTCTCTTTGATCAGGAATTCAATTATTTTGAAATTTTCAGAAAATTTATTTTAAATATAAAATGATCGAATGTATTTTAGCTCAATTTCAAAATCGAAAAACATATTATTTTGTAAATTACTCATGTATCCCTAAAACTATAAAATTAACATCAAAGATAAAGGAAGAGATCTATGTATCCAGGATGATATATGGGATCATTTAGAGACAATAATGTTGAAACCATAAATATTTACATATTTATAGAACTGATATAGTTTCACCATACTCATTCCTATAACAAAAATCAAATAGGGTTTATGACTTCTATGAAGAATTTCTTATCTATTCATTTAAGTGATACGATGAAAAATAATAGCTTCTTTATGTGGAAATTAGGTAGAATTTATTAAGGTGGACAATTGGGATCTCAAGGATAGAAGCCAGTGCATGATTGAATTTTTTGGGGATAAATTAGTCATTGGGATAAGGAGGTTAATTACTTAGAGGATGGTTAATTAGGGATTGATAGGGATGAAATCATCTTCCGTGAGTGATAACATATTATATTGGAGAGAAAATATTACTGAAGATGTAAATGTAGCTCCTCAAAAGAGATTATTCCTCATAATTTCCTTATTATATGTCTTTACATATAGTAGGATTGTTAAATATTATTAATTAAAAAATGTTTTCGGAGTAAATTATATTTGGGATAGATATTGAGATAGTCATTTAGTTTACCTCATTAGAGCCTTTATTTGTAGAATGATACTATTATATTAATTTCTTATGCATTTTAGTTTTCCAATACAATTATAATCATGTGAGAAATGATCTTTTATTAATTAAATATAAATTTGTTTATAAATTTATAATCATTGTGAAATGTTATTTCACTTGACAGTAACTCACTAAGAGTTATTGGTTTTTAATATTTTTGAGAAATAGATTTATCATTTGTCATAAATTGAGTTCAAAATATAAAAAATGATTTCTCTAGTCAGTTATAGGCATGTAAACTGAAAACAATTGTTCTCTTTCTTTTAAAATAGTTCCTTTTATCTTTTCTCAGTAAATGAATGATGAAAAATTATTTTAAAAATATGAAATCAAATTCCCTATACATATACATATATTTTACCTAATTACTTTTTTATATACTGATTTTTCACAAATAGTTTACATGATTTCAATAATACAACCTTAATAAACATGATTCTTCCTATTATGAATTGTTTTTGTTATTTTTATCTTTCAATGCTATCATGAATTTTTTATTCCTTTCATGTTTAGTATGAAGGCATTAATTTTGTCTGAGTAAGTGACCATTCTAATTACATTATATGATCTTAGTGAGAAATATAATAATTTACGTATTCAAATGATTACCCATCAACAAGAAATCTTTATTTGATTATTTTATTAGGTAATGGTTGAAATGTGGGATATATATATCCACCATTTTGGCCCATTATATTTATTATAAATATACTCTTATAAAGGGGAGTGAGTTATTGTTGGTGCAGTTATCCACCTTGAGGGGTGAATTTGTTGTAACCAAAAAGTTTTACAAATTATTCCCTTATTAATTTTTCATTTTAGAAAATTCCAATCCTCAATAAACATTTTAAATTTTCTCTCTTCCACACATAGATAAATAAATAAGTAAAATAATAATGATCAATTTTTGTATAAGGTTCAGTTCAAAGGCTCAATCATTTCATTTATTATTTACCAACCACAATAATTATTTCATTATAGTAATCAGATGTTGAATACAATGGATGGTGCATCTAAAACCTACATTAATTGACACAATATACAAATTGGAAAACATATTATTGTACTACACTATTAAATCAATGTAGTAGGATTATTTAACATATTTTATGTAAGGGTGTGGGTTATCCCAAATAATTCCATTTTCATTCTAGTGTGATTGGTTGTTCTAGAGAAATTTCATAAATTGTATATATATATTTTAACTGATTTCTCAAATTATGTATTATTAAAAATTCATTACAAATTATTTAAATAATTTAAATATATTATATGTTTTTTCAACAATTGATTTTATGTATTTAAAGTGATTTATATATTTTATAAATGTTTTTGGAGTTTTGGAGTTGATTTAATTTATTTTTGAAGTGTTTTATGAGTTATAGAAATCATAATAAACCTATATCATAATTTTTTTAATTTGTTTAATAGAAATGCTAAGATTATTAATGAAATATTTAATGTTATGCATGTAACTGGAGTTATATAACTATAATTTTGGTCTTTGAGGTATTATGTAATGGTAATATTATCATTCCATATGTTACATATGGGTAATATCTCTTTTATATTAGTTGTGTAATTGTATCATGGTAATTTCATGAAATGTGTAATAGTAACCCTATTGGTGTAAGGGTATTCCATCGTTTTCCTATGTTGTGTAGTGGTAGAGGATGGTACTATCTTCTGTGTAGAGCTTCCTCATGATAAATATAAGGGTATCATTGGGATTCACCATTTCATGTAAGGGTACTCGATGCATCCTAAATCCTAAATATGTGTAAGATAAATCTCACATTATTGAAATGTGAAATTTTGAAATTCATATGAAGGTATAACTTATGTGATAATGGTTGTGTAAGTGAATTCATTAAAGGTTATAGTTGATTAAGGGAATTAGGGTCTATCATTTTTTCAAATCCTACGCAATGTTGTCCAGTTACATAAGGGTATGCCATAGTTACTCTTATAGAAAAGAAACTCCATACATATGGGAAAAGATGAATTTTAAATGATTTTTATGGGTAATATGGAGTTTCCTATACATGAGCCTTTACTCGGATCAACATAAGGGTAAAAAAAGTAACCATTACACAATGTGCCTCTCCTACACATGGGTAACTATTTTTACCAAATGTTTCAGAATTCAATATTTTTTATCCTTTAAAACAGATTTTTAACTATTTAAAATTGTAATATCATAGTTGTTATTCATGTATACTCATTTAAATTATACGAAATTTCTTCAATGGATTTAAAGGTATTTTACATAATAGTTTTAATGAATGTGTATTAAATGGATAATAATTTATATTTTTTATTATGCATATAAATAGGGATATAAAAAATGTTAAAAATGAGTTGTTCTATTTTGTGAGTATCTCATTTCCACCGTAAAATTAGTGTGGTCCATACCTAAACGTTCTGGATATGTAAAACGATAAAAACACACCTGAGTTATCTCTTATGTTTTTTGATCATTTATTATCTTCTTTTCTTGTCTGTACATCTATGAGTAGGTATTTATAGTTAAAAATAAGTACAAGGTAGGAGATATTTTATAATATATATGTATTAATTATGATGGATCAAGAATTTTTTATTCACTGGGTAAATACGAATCTCTGAAATGAATATGATAATTAAAATTTTAACTGTAATTGTTTGGAATGGATTTTTTTTCTTATACATTATATGCTTTCTTCAGGTTTATGAAACTTTTTACCTAGATATTATTATAAAATGTGTAATTTTTTTTTATTCATATCAATATATAGCATGATATTATTTATTATAGAAATTTTATCATAGAAGGAGATAATTTAATAATAACATAAAGATAATTAATATTATATCCATGATTTTGAAACTCCATTATTGTGTGTCAGATATTATTGATTCTAAAATGTGTTTTCTACTATGAATAAATTATTTTTTGTTGAAATATGATTACAAAATCAACATACCTGATAATTGAAAATCTTTTAAAGATGGAAATCGTATTAGATTTTTGTAAAGAATTAATTGTTATATTAACACTTTTCTTGTGATGTCGATTGATAGGATGGTATGTGAAATGGGTGGAGTTTTGGGTGTGTTTCTTTAAATTAACATGGGGGGATATAGTAGTGATAGGGGATACAAGAATAAAGATATTTCATTGGATTTGAAGAAGTAATTGTGTTCTGGATTGTAGTTTCTTGAAAATTATTAAATTTATAAAAATAAGTAATATCTAATTAAATTTGATTAGGTTTGGTTATATGGATTTTCTAGGAAATCAATGAAATGTTAATGGGATGATGATGTGTATATTGAATATGTATAGATGATTTATTAATGTGGAAATTTATTGATTTTAATGATCTTAATTGGAAACTATGGAATTCATGGGTAATTTATGGATTAAAGAATTGAAAGATAAATGAATTTGTTGTGTGGATATAAAATATAAGTGAATGGGTTGTAATGGAAAAAAATTGATACATTAAAATTGAATTTATTGTAAAAGAGGTATTGTTTAAATATGACTTGAATCAGATTTATATATAAAGGAGTGGATAATGGAAATATCTATAAATTAGGTTGACAAGATATGAAATGATGAATTAGTGTTGCAAAGGTGAATTTCCTATGTGATGTGATGAAAGTAAAAGTGGTAGGAAAAGTGGAAGAGGTTTTACATCCTTTCTGGTGGTGTTGTTAGTGGGATGATATTTTTTTTGAACCCCATCATTTATGTTTATTTATCAATTTACTATATATTGTTTTGTCAATGTGACTTTTATACACACCAAATTATATAGAGAACCATATTCTAAATCAGAAATGGTTTTTTGTTGTTTTTAAAAATATCATGTTGGTGTGTATAGATATATGGCTAACACCTCTTCCTTTTATCTATTCTAGGAATAGTTTTTATGGACGTGTAATAAATCCTTGTGTATTGAAGTGCACTTATGGTTGTGTTTTATTAGAGGATGACATTGTTCATTGTGGGGATTGTGAATGGTTAGATGAGGGAATAAGGTTTATGAATTTCTTATTCATGATACTGTACTATTCAGTTTATAGATGTGTTTGAGAAGTTATGTGATGGACTAGGTTTCTATAGGATAGACGTGATGTGATATCATATATCTTATTGTGTAAGAGGTGATGTAATGGTGTATGTATCTTTATGAGTTGTATGTTTTTATATCCTATCTTACTATTGGAACAATTAAAATACAATGATATGGGTGGCATCCCAATAGGGATTCCTTATTTTCCAATGGATTTTAGGAAAGAATAAAATTTATAAAATTCAATCTCTACAACTCAATTAAAAATAATTATTATTATTCCTATTTGAGGATGATCCCAAAAATATGAGGAATTGGATTTATTATTTTTTTCAAAATATTTATTTTATTTTTTTGGAAGAAACTGGTTAAAAAAAAATTTTGATCCATTTTATTGAAATTAAAGATGAATGAAAAAATAATTCCTAAATTGAGAACATATTTTGAATGTATTCCATCATTTAGCGATTTTATGGTATATGGGTAGTTTTATTTTAGAAAATCAGTTGATTAATTCATGATTGGTGTCGAATTTGAGGATAGGAAGATCCAATGGTCATGGTATCCCCTCCAGGATGGGAAAATCCTATATTTCCCTTGACCAGGTAAATTAGGGTTTTCTGAAATCAAGTATGCCTCTATACTATATTTAAATCATATTTACCCTAAATTCGATAGTGGTCATGCCTACTTTATGGTTGTCAGTTTCAAAACATTATGATTCATTTTTTATTCATGTATTAGTGGTCACGAGAAAATATGAAGAAAGAGACTAGGAACTCATTGAAGAATTAGAAAAAATAGAATACATGAATAAAGAAAAAGAATTAAAACACACACCACTTTCCTCATTCTATTACATAACCATATCCCAAGGGATGATTACCACCTCATCCAAGTGAAGAGATAATTAGAATTATGGAGAAATTAAAAATAATGTATATTTAAAAGTTGGATGAACATAGGGAGGTCCTCATAGAACATAGCTACTCATTCCAAGATATGTTATTAAGATCTCCTCAATAGATGTATGAGGGGCCTTTATTTATAGAAATCCAGGGGGATTAGGATGAATTTATTGGCATCAATAGGTAATTAGAATAACTCCATGGTATTATTTTGTGTAAAAAGATTAAGATTCTTATTAAAAATCCATCAAAGGATCATAATAGTGTCTGTTAGGATATTACATGATGTTTAGATTCATCACCCCCTTTTTATCACATCATATTATGTCACCATTTTGATACCTCCATTGGTTCATGAAGTGTAATAATTAGACACCATTTATTTTCATTTTTTCTACTCCACAAAACTTTTTTTTCGGTTTCATATGATTCATTTTCTGGATGTTCCCTATTATCATTCTCAAAAATCCATTATCAGACTGTGAGAAATGCACAAAATTCAATATGTAGTTTTTCTCTGTTTTCAATTATCTATTGTATCCTTCCATAAAAAACATAACAAGAAAAAAATTCCAAGACATGTCAAGAATAATGGACTAAATTTTGAAATCAATGTACTAAAACATCATCAAATGCACTCATTAAATATATATATCAAATACAGCCACAAATGAATTCATACTTATCATTAAGGACTGAATCTCAACATACCACAATGGATGCATGCCTTACCATGAATCAAATTCAATTTAAATAAAAAAATTATAAATTATAAAACAAAATGAATTGATATCACATGTATAATATTTATCAACACCTCATATGTGAAGGATTACAAATCAACCTTGTTTTTTTACTTTTCCCCTTCTGGGACAACCATGCATTTTTAATAATTCACTTTCATTCTTCAATTCATTATTAATATGAATTACATTTATAATTTTCCCAAAAATTATTTTTCTTATCATCATCATTGTTAATATATAAATAGAATTCAATTCATACCATAAAACATATAACATAGAATATTATTGGAAGGAATCTAACATATCAAAGGTGTAATGATAGAATAACAACAATTTAGGGTCAAATGACTCTAAGGAAAAGGATATTTTGGTAAATGATTTAAATCAAATAAGGCTCAAAAAGAAGGTTCACCCCTAAATTACATTCAATTATATTCAAAATTGATCAATGAAAGCTTCCTCTTCCCCAAGTACCTCAGATCAAGATAAAAAAGAGACGAAATGAAATCAATTAATCCCCCACACTTTTTTTTGAAATTTTTTAGGAGGAAATTTATCCCTTCCACCAATTAACCGATAATGAAAGACCCACGACAATATTTTAATAGCAATAAAAATATCACTTGTAAGGAAATGTTTATTTTTATATTTACATGGACACTACCAATTCTTATCTATTTTTTATACACTGTTTGAAATAAATAAAATGAATATGCCTTCTTAAAATATCATGGAACATCCCCCACCCTTGTTCATTGTTAAATGTCCATCACATCCATCATTTTCCATTCCTCCACTCTTATGGTTGATTATCATTAAAAATATATAGAAGATGGTTGAAACGGTCAATATAAGAATGTAAGATGGATCATTTTCTAACAAGGATGTTCATGGATTTTATGGGTCTTAAAAACTGTGTAATGTAATGTATGTCTAATGATAAAGGATAAAATAAATAATTATTTTATCTTATTAAAATTTCATCAGATCATTCCTAGATTTGATATGATGAAATGAACGTTCTATAAGAAATTATTCTACTGTATCTTAAGAAATATAGATAAGAAAAAATGAGAAATATTTTCTCATTAGATGTCTTGGTAATTAGAACAATGGTTGGCACAATCACTCATGTAATTCATCAGGAATAAATAAATCAATTAATAAAAATATCATACATTTAAAACAATGCCAAATATCTTAAACATTTAATTTAAAATGTAAAAAATTCTTCCCTAAATCATGATATGGTAAATAAAAATCCACATGATCGTTTTTATTAATTTTTTTTCATGTTTTTCTCATTAAATTTTATTGATAATTAAATTTTAAATAATGACATGAACGTTCTATTGAGTAGTTTATGTCTCGTAATTTAGTTGATAAATAATGAATGAAATTTAGGGAATGAAATTACAATACATATGCATTAATAAAATATAGGTCATATAGTGTAATTGTTTTTTATTTGAAATCATTACATCCCTTGAAATTGGTACATAAATAATTGATGTGAAGGTACTTCCTACTACACAGTCAATATGTGTAATCTATTATTCATGTGTAATTT
Organism: Viscum album; assembly: GCA_963277665.1. Taxonomy (NCBI): domain Eukaryota; kingdom Viridiplantae; phylum Streptophyta; class Magnoliopsida; order Santalales; family Viscaceae; genus Viscum; species Viscum album. The sequence continues at coordinate 335,370,206 of OY728135.1, forward strand.
TACCATATCTTTTATTATAGATTAGTTATTCTTGTTATTGACTAGGGTCTTGATTGTCCATAAAATAAAAATAAAATATTTGAAATTACAAGATATTATCATTTAATTTTTAAATTATTAGAGTGATACAATTCGAACATATATATATATAAATAAATAATGGAAAATAGAAAACTCGAGTTTCCTCCCTAAAGTAATTTATATAATGATAAATAGCTCGGAATTACCTAAATTAATATTAGATAATGTGATGAAAGGTTTAAAAATTATTACCTTGTTGGGGTCTAGAAACAGTCTTCCTTGTATCTTATCCACATAGTTCGGCCCCTATGCTTCCACTCTAAAGAACATAATTCATCTTAATGGTAGTACTATCTTGTTTTCCATTATAATGATCATCCCTTAATTCCTCAATCACGATGAACTATGAAAAACGACATGTACCATACATAATAGTTATATCTTCTTTAATATAGTGGATTTATTCTCTCTTATGATGTCAGTAATCATGGTGATCATCCTCTTTATTCTGATGATAATCCTACTGGACAACAGAATCTAACACATGTACCTATTCAATTATATTAACACCCTCTACTTCGGATTTATTTTCTTATCCAACCACATTTTCCTCTCAGACATTGATGTTCAACATTTTATGGTTTTTTTTGATACTTAAATGATCATTTACAACACGGAGATAATGTTCTCTGTACTGAATTCCATAAAGTGTATTCCCTGTGGCTAAAGGTTGTCCCCCTAGAATGGTTGGACTTCATTATAATTCAGTATCCAACACTAATAATTTGACAGGGAAGTATAAGTTATCTAGTAATATTAGTCTATCCTCCTTTATTTCTCATGGTGATTTATTATTGAACCTTTTAATTAATTAAGTCTTTTTGTGGTCTGTAGTCCATCCAATCCCAAAATCTTGAATGTTGAGTATGACATGATATTTAACCTCACAACCGAGTCGCACAAAGTATTTCCTCAATTTTTTTGGCTCTAATAAAAATGATAAATGAAAAGATACCTGGACAAATATTCATCTTTGGTAGGTCCATAGATATTACTTCTGAATAGTCTCGTGTGACCAAGAGGGTTTCTATTATCCAAACATAATCTTTTTTACTTACAGTATCATTAATGAATTTCACATATTTTGGCATGTTCACATGATCCATTTCAAATGTTATATTAATAATTAATTTTTGAAAGTTTTATCGAAAATTTACTTTTGACATGTTGTTCTTTACATTTTCTACTCATTATTTAAAAGTAAACCTATGATAATACTATGGTGTCTTATATTCTTTTTTTAGTTAATTTTCATCAGTGCTTTTAAATTCTTCATTCATACCTCCATTGATTGTTGTTCTGAAAATTCAATATCACTTCATTTTTTTTCCTAATTCTAATATATACACCATTAAAAAAATGAGATGGGTTTAATTAAGGGCCTATAAGAAATTCTCTTACAGGTCTCAAAAAAATATTATTAGAAATGTTTCCAAATTGATTCTTCGGACTCTGAAATGAGGAAATTTGGTTTGATGATTCTTTTATTCCTTTTTTGAATACATCCAAGAAGCATTGATGACTATTGTCACCCAATCTTATTTTTTTTTGGATATAGGCCATCTGTTTGGGCCCTTAGAGTCTTATTTTTGTTACCCTTGTGGTATTTTTTATGTCCTCTCCCTTATTGATGTTGTGGTATCTAACCCTATTATTTAAATAAGCATAATGTTCATCATTAATACACATACACTTGTTATTTTTATAATGTACCATCGTTATTTCAATTAATTTGTTAATGATTCCATATTTTCCACCATCCAATCAATATTGTTTACTTAAGGAATGTGACTATTTATTTTCTTATCATTAGCACTATAAAATTCATCTCTCCATTTAATCTGATGAGTTGTGTCTCATTTCATGTTACTTATTTTCTAATGATCCAACAGCTTAGGTATCCTAAATTGATATGTTTCCCTACGACCTAACCTAATAGAATTCTTGGATTAGTATTCATATCTCTATTTCATGATGGGAGACATTTATATTCATATATTTATTAAATTAATTTGAAGAATATAGAGATAAATCATAAAATGGAGAAAAAGAATGTTTACACGTATGTCCACTGGCACCAAAATTAGAAAAAAAAATCATATGAGGATATTTTTTTCTAGCGCATTCATGTTGTGATTGAATGTTCATGAATGATTTAGGACCATTCTTGAGAAACACATATAATTAAAATTGGATAATATGGAGTCTTACAGCATCTCATGAAACATTATTGAATTTGAATGTGTTGCAGAGCTCAAGGAAGTTTCCCATATGCTTTTTTTAGGTCATCATCTGGGATGTCCATTGAATTTAACACTATTTTTTATCAATGAAATAATTGGAGGCTTAATTTAAAAGTGGTTCACAACAATGGGGGTGATAGTATGCTTGACTAAAATCTTTTTTTTGACAACCACCCATTGTTAGTGATTATTTACATCCCTTGATCTTTTTGGAGTACTCCAACAGGTAAAATTTTCTCTCCAAGATATATGGATGAATCATCTGTTCTATTTTATATACGTTTCAAAAATTTGGGGTTGATGATAAAAAAATATTTTCTTTTTTCTCCCATTTTTTGGTTATGTGTTTAAAAATTTAAATTATAAAATCCATAACATGAACACAGCCAATTATATAATGAAATTAAAATAAACAAAATTAAAAAAAAATAAATTATAAATATAAAAAATATCCTTTAACAAATTCAAATAGTTGTTCTTATTTTTACATGAACATAGGGTATCACTACTTCCAAATAGGTTGAATAAAAGTATTGATATTATAAAACTAAAACTATGGAACTGAATTAATTAAAAGGTTATATAAGACTAGTCTATGTCGAACCCATAGAAAAACTGAATTATATTTAATAGGTTGTGAAAATAATTTATTTTATTGGAATTAATAAAGTGATGTAGAAATTATTGGTTTGATTTTTTGGAAAAAAAAATTAAAAATCAAATAATATTGAATGATTGAGATCATATTTTTAAATAATTTCTATGTTTTTTTAATCATAGGGTTAGTTGATATATGATTTTTTAAATTAGATTTATAAATTCATGATTGGATTTTGAATCAAGGAGAGAAATATCCATTGGTCATGATTTCCCCACCTTGATGTGATAATCATCTATTTCTACTGATATAGTATTTTAGGGTTTTTCTTAATCAAGTTTCTCTTTATATAATATTTTAACCAAATTTCCACCAAAATAATATAATGGACCAGCTTAATTTAGGGGTTTCAATTCCTAAATTTTTATATTTCTCTTTTGATTCAATTTCTAATAGTTCTGTTAATAGAAAATGAAATGGATTGGAAATTGATAGAATAGTTTAAAAAACCAAATACATGACTAATGAATACGAAATAAATCCAAATGAACCATCCTACATCTATTACTTTACCCTATGAGATGACCTATTTACCCCCTCTTCCTTTTAATGAGAGAATCAGTGGGAAGGTGAAATGAAAATTAAATCATAATGAAATGTCATATAACCTCGGGGGGGACCTACACAATGTATCTTCTCACTACAAGATTTGGTGTCCATATCTCTTCATCAATTGTATGATGGACCTCTATTTGTAGAACAATAGGTGGATCATGATGCATTCAATGTTTTTATAAAATCTCCATAGTGGGCCCTAGGTTCGGTTATTTGATATTATTTTTCAAAAATACAGTCAATAGCTCAAAATATTTTATGTTGATATATTACATGATCTTTAATAATTTATGTGATATATAAATTTTCGTTACACTTTTATTCACTCCACTTCATGTCTCTACTTCTCGAACTACACATGTTCATTACGTATAATGATAAAATGATGTGTAATTCCATATTTCTACTCTAGAATTTTTCAATTTTCTTACTTTTTCATCTTCATTCCCAAGAAGTGCTCTATATTCATCTTGATAAATCTGGTGTCAAACCTCTTTTCTTCTCATAAGGATCATAGTTTTTTTTTGGACTTTTTAAAATAATATATTGTATTATCATTGAAAAAAATTATCATATGAAATATTCCAGGATTTTCAATAATAATAAATTAAATTCATAAATCAATGTATTAAAAACAATAAATTGTATCAATGAAATACTAATATCAATGGGAGCACTATGATGTATGTTTTTTGGGTGAGAGAGTTATACACTAGTTTTAATATGGTATGTGGTAATAATTTATAACATTACACCTTATTATGTTGATATAGTTTGATGAATTTTTTGGTGAGCATGTAATAGTGAAGAGGATATTTTATAGTCGACCTATCTTTTTGAAGTTAGTTCTACTATTTTATAATGTGTGTATCATTATTATATTTTAACTTTTCTAGTAGAGATTTTGGTTATGATCAAAATGTGGATGCATGTATACTCACCATATTTATATTTATTTAGGTTCATGATGGACTTAGGTGAATAATATGAACATTACTATCATGGAAATTGGAGTTGTTTTTGTATTGTATCGATTGGTTATTTTTAGTGTATTACATGGATTCAATCATCATATTCTAATGAAAATACATGAATTATGGATATTTTTTATTTTTACATTCTTATATTCTAGAGTTATTCAGTGTTTGTTATCCTATCTATCGATCAATCATTAATTTTTTTGGTCATTTCATCCCATATAAGTGATATTATATATAACCTCATTAATATTCACCATCCTAGTGAAAGCTGGATGTGGGATTTGGGTGTAATTATGTCTCATTCCCCATTTCAACTCTAGTTGGGGTACCTTTGGATGGAGGGGTCATATCAATGTTTTATCATAGGATTTATCTTTGATATACAATGAAATTTAGTGTTATTCATATTGAGTATTTTAGGAGTTAAATGGGAATAAACATTTTTTTATCTTTATGCATGAAATAGGAAAAGGAATACCTACTAGGATATAATATTTTACGGTCCCCCTTGATTTGTTGAATTGATTACAGGCCTATCAAATTTCCATGTGAGGAGGTTCTTCTTGCAAGGTAGATACCCAAGAGAGATACATTATCCATTATTATTTGATATTTTGACTAAATGAGTTGGTTTTGGGATGTAATGAAAATAAAGAAATATATTACCAAATTTTATGAGTGTCTCTCTACTTGTTCACATACAATGGGTGACAATGAACAATTATTATTTGCAAAATTAGATTCATAACATGAATGAAAAAATTAAAATGGCAATAAACTATCTTGAGTTTATTTATACCTTTTTTAAATATGGATGTGTTGTTTCATTTGTGACTATTGGATGATTATTCATAAATTTTATTATATTCCATTGATAAAATGAATAACATTAAAAAATATTTTCCTATTTATTAAAACTATTAGACATGAATTCATAGTGTATTTTTTGTAAATGTTTTTTCGATTTTGAAAACCCTTATGAATCATTTTACCATGATTTGATCTTATATGCCCATACTAAAATAGTAGTTTTAAAAATGATGATTAGGTGTATTTTGGTTTACAGGAATGTTTTTATTCCATTTATATATTTCTAATCATAATTAATCTTATGATTGTGTTTTGGAATAACTATAAATTATTTACGCCCATTTAGATTTTAAAATTTTGAATATTTTTTCATCATGATCATTAATAATATATATATATCTTTGCAAACATTGAAATAATTAACATTTATTTTCATTTTCACAATGATATTAGTTCATCATTATTTGTATTTTCATATATATTATATCTGTGATGAAAATATTTCACAAGAGTTAGTTTTGATATTTGTTTTAAAATTTTATATAAAATTATAATCAGGATTTTTAATAACTTATTAACGTTAAATAATATAAAAATGAAAGGAATTATTCTTTTCAATTTTGGAAAAAAATAGTACTAAAATAGATGTTCCTTTTATGTTATTAAATGTGAATTTAATATCACAATAATTTATATTGTTGAAAATTGATATTTAGTGAGTATGAAATTTATGACATGAATATTGATATTGTAGCATGTTTAGAATGTTGTATTATTACAAGAAAACATGTTTTATATTGATCATTTCCTATTTAAATATGGTTGTAAAATCATGTCACCCTTATCGTCGTTTATAATAATATTTGTCAGGGTAATGAAATGATTGAATAATATTTTTTGGAGCATGATAAATATGACCCAATGTGATATAAAATTTGTTGTTTTAATTTTTTTATAGAAAAACCAATTTTATTAGAGAATTATAATATTATATTGTATATTTAATAGGGTACTCCTACTGACCACATGAAACTCACATATATAAATATTCAAATGTTGTTGGGCTGTGTATCTTGGTGACTATATGATGAAATAATGTATTTTTTATTTATATTATTAATGAATTATGATGGAAATTTATTTTTTAAATTTAAAGGAATTTATCACAACAAGTTCATTATTAGTGATATTATTTAAAGTAATATCCATATGTCAAGCACTAATTTTATTATTTTCATTATAGTGAGCATTTTTAGTGTTGTTTTGTTAATGTTTGATATCACTTTGAATGAAATAGATTACAAATGTATATCTAGTAAATTAATCGGTATCCATTAGAAATTCATTGATTTTTTGTGAATTTAATTGAATCTAAAGAAGTGAATATGATGAGATCCATTTTTTAATTATTTGAAATGTGGTTATGATATTTTTCATTTTAAAAGTAAAGTAATTATAATTTGGTAGTTATGGTATGATGCATATGTGATGAAATGTGGTAGTTTTAGTGGGATGTGGTTGTTCTGTTGTAATTCTGATAAGGATGTAGTTACATACTGAAATGATCGTCGTGTGGGGATTGTTATCCTATATAGAATTGGTTATTCTATATTGTATTGTGGTTTTGTTAATATAATCACCCTTAATACATAAAAATATTATTAACATAATGTATGTAATAATAAAAAATGGTTATTTGGAAAATCTTAAATCGATGAAGAAGATCTATATTTTTACACATAAATTGTGTTACTTGGTAGATGTTCTCAACTTGTATCCTGTTTTTTGTGTTTTTGGCAGTGATATTATTTTTTAGAAATGTTTCATAGCCAATATCATATTATGAAATTGGAAACATTATCTGTGATGTGGTGTTACATTGTGACATGTTTTTAAAATACGTGGGTAGTTTAATGTCACCCAATGGTGGAAATATAATGGTGTGGGGGAATGTTTCCATTAATTTTCATTCTTACAGAATCTCTATAGTGATGATATAAGTTCTTATTTTAGATTAGGAATATTACGTGATATTAATTTAAAAATTCTTAAAATAGATTACATGACATTATGAGAAATTGAAATGGGAACACAAAGTCACATAAAATTTTTTCATCAGTGTACTCATAATAAATAATTCTTTTTTAGAATTCATGTGATATCAAGAAATTTATAAATTGGATTTTTATAACCTTATTTCCTATTTTTTATTCATTTACAATTCTAAATTAGGTTCTCCAATTTTGATGTTTTTTATTGGTATTTTATGTCCAAAGAGCATGGTAGATTTATGTTTTTTGAATAAAAGTAATTTCATATAATCATGTGGATTGACTATATATTTTGGTAACCACATTAAATTTCAATTGTTATACTTAATAATTTAAAATTTTTAATGTTATAATAATTATGATTTTGTTTGACTTGAAATAGCATTTAATTTTGAATAAAAATCGTGGTGGATTAATTAAATCTAGTGATTCATATTGAGTTAAATTGAATAATCTTTTGGAAGGCTTAGTTGTTTAAATAGTGTTGAAAAGTTTTTGAAAAAATTTCTTTGAGTATGACATCAAAGGGTAATACCTTCATAATATGTAATATATTTAGTGAAATCCAAGTATAATTAAAATGATATTGTGGGCGTAGGTTTTCACAAATAAACTACAATAATTATTTTATAAAAATTTCAATGATTTAAAAAAACACTTTCTAAAAACAAGTTTTATGTGTTCCCTTAAAGTTGTTGTTGGAATATACCTTATTTTGAGGATTATTACAGGTGTTTTAAGTTATCTATTTTTTCTTAAATATAATATTTTTTATAAAATATATATAGAGGAACGTTTTTTATTATATTTTGTTGAAATTTAATTAGTATTAATATTAAATACTATATATATATATATATAGTATATATCTGGTTTAATTAAAGTTAATAAGAATGATATGTTTCCAATTTCATGAATTTAAATTTTATGGCATGATTAATATGAATAAATCATTAATTGATCTTTATTCAATATAATTCATACGTAATTTTATTTAAGTGCTAAAAATAAAAAATGCTCAACATATGTAAAGTAATGTGTTTTTGTAAAAACATTATGATGTGTTTATTATCATAATGTATTACATATGTGGTATCATTTTGAATGGAATAGTTTTTTAATTGGTATGAATTTTCTTCTGGTGTTTCTAGGTCCATCAATGGAGTCTAATTTGATTTTGAGTGGTATTATTATAAAAAAATTAGAATTGTTTTATTAATAAAAATATATCAGTATCCATGATATGTATCTCACATTGTGGTTAAATTATTTACCCTTTATTTTCTCACCATTATAGTTTTGTTTTATATATCAAGAATGGAATGGTTTGAGAGGTATCTAATATGTAGGAGCTGGTTTTCTCGAACCCTTCAATTTTGATATTGGGTTGTATTTATTTTCAAGAGAAATTTCATTAATTATACAAAATGGTTTTAAATTTTTATTATCATTTAGGAAGTATTTTTATAAAAAAAATTCAAATTATTAGAGTAATTTGAATGTATGAAATGATTATTTGAGGGTCTAATTAACAGTATTCGAAGTGAGTTAAAGATTTTATACGTTTTTTTAGTGTGATGGAATGGATTTAATTAATTTATACTATTTTCAAATTTTTTATTATGATAATAAATCCATTTTATAGTTATTTATAAATTCTTTGAATTGAATACTTAATAATTTAAAAAATATATTTAATTTTTTGAATGAAATTGGAATTTTGTAAGGGTAATTGTACTTTTTAGTGTCTTACATAATGTAACTCATATTCAACCAAAGGATACATAGGGGAAACTATTGTATTCTATTATTTGTGTAAGGATAACATAGAAATATCATGCACTACATAAAGGTACCACTAGTTTCATAATTGTAAGATGTGGTTTTCATGGGTTATGTAAGGGTAGAGGATGGTAGACTATACTGTGAAAATGTTCCTCTTGACCTTTATAAGGGAAACTATGAATTTTCTATTGTTCTATGTTTAATCCAATGATCAAAATGCATAAGTTATAGTACTTCAAATCTCATGTAAGGATAATCATTCTATTATAAACCTTTTTAAAGGTTTTATAGAAATATTATAGGTAGAGTAAGTGTATTTTCATGTTTTTATAGTTGTGTGTGGTAACTCACAAATAAGTCATTTGGGTTTTCCAAATCATTTATATGGGTAGATGGAAACGTAATGGTATCACCCAGTTTCACTTATATTGCTCATAATCCATAGATTAGGGTAATTCTGAATTTTCAAATATTATTTAAGGGTAGGGTGGGGTTACCGTTACATGATACATTCAAAGGTGTTGAATAAGGGTAAAAAAATTTACTATTGCACAACACGTATCTCAGGGGCATGGGTTTTATTTTTTTTCACAATGCTTAATAATTAATACTTATTCAAACTATTAAATGTAATTTCAGAAATTTTAAAGAATAAAATTAGGATTTTTATTTAATTTTTAATTATTTAATTATAACCATAGTTTTCAATGTTTTTAAATTGATCGCAATTATGATTTTTTTTAATTATTAATAAAATATTTAAATTTGATAGACAATCTAAGGAGCTATATTGAAGAATGTTAAAAATTATTCTTCCACTTATTTCAATATCACTTTATTATTTTCATTTTTTATTGGTCCAAATCATATCTTCTATGAATGATAATCCTACTACAAATTATTCTGATGCTTCTCATGTGTCTCCTGGGAATTTATTCATATCCTCTCTCCTCTATCATTGTGAGGGGAGTGATTTATGGGGATAAATAAATATTACATTGGGGATACCTAATATATTTTTTAGATGAAACATGTATGGTGGATCATTATTTTTATCATTTGGGAGGATATATTACTCCGTCCTAATAATGTTAATTAAATTTTAAACTAAAATAAATTGGACTGAAGAGTTTCCACAACACCCCCAGTTTCAAGCAATTACCACTTTATTTTTTTAACATATATAAATACATTGGGGGCTGTTTTATAGGTTTTGTAGAACATTTGGAATTCTTTTAGAGATTGTTTGTAGGTTCACAACTTGATCATGGTTAGTAGGCACCGTGAAGCTACTAAAGGGAACCCCAATAAGTGAGACATGGGATTATGGGTAGGCAGACAGTTTTTTAAAACCATGATCCCACTTAATAGTAACCCTGAAATATTGTAATATAGGACCAAACCTTGTTATATCATGTTTTGAATATTCATGAAATCCAACCTTTCATGGGGGTTGGAGAGGCCGTCTTGCTGTTGGTGCATGATTTTCTTAAACATGTATCCCAATCATGCATGGTTATTTTTTAGATCCTAAAATGTGTATCTCACTAGGTTATAACTTTAAACCACTAATTTTCATACCTTTTAAATGATAACATGGATTCCCATCCTCCCAAATGATGTAGAGACATTCCCCTTTGACCTAGAGAAAAATCGTTGGAAAAGCATTTTCCATTGAATCTAGATTTTCCAGGAAAGCCTTTGTTCTTGGTTATTTTACATAGATCTACATATATTCATTAATTTTTATTCATCTATATAGTACCTTGGGGATATTTATATTATATTATATTCCAACACTGATGAGATTTGTATGTGTTGTTGTTAGGTAACATGATCTATGACAACTTTTTAGAGATTCAACATGATATTGTATAATAATTCAAGTCATTATTTATTTTGGCCATAATTACCTAGGTATGTTGATCCATTCTGGATTCCATTATTATAAATGGAATAATTATTATCAAATTGATTTAACTATATGATTTTTTTGATGTTGTTTTGAAAATAATGGTAGATCCCCACTTTGGTGAATTTTTTGTAAAATTTTGGAAGTTAGTTGTTGGGAGTGATTATGCATTGTAAAATTTAAATTTGTTCTGAGTAATGGAATGATTATATTTTAATTTTTTTAACAATTTTTTTTTTATTGAAATGGGTTGAAATTCTTCATTTAAATTGGTTTTTTCAAACACATGATGTTTTGTGTTCAGGGTTTCGATGTAATATAGAATTAGGAGAGTGTACCCTTAGGGTATAAGGGATGTGACCCAATATAAAGGGGATGTATTGTTAAGGTGCATAGAGAATGGATAACTCGGGATAACCGAGTAGATTTAATGGAAAACACTCATGATTATTTAATTTTTGTTGATGTATACATGTGTTGGTGTGTGAGTGTGGATCATAGATTAGGTATACCAAAAAGGAATGTTCAATGGTTTAATGAATTGTTTGGTTTACTTTGTTAATTTTTTTGTGTGAAATAGTTTTTATATTTTGATATAAACTAGTAATGTGTTTCATTCTCTTTGATATAAATTGTTTTAAATAAATTTTCTAATATGTTATATCCTAGCATTATGATAAGGGAATTCATTTGGATAAAACCTACCCCGCTTCATTACTCACCTACATCATTGGAACTATGGTTATTTTGTAGATATTTGTTATCAATAATTAGTTAATGGAAATGTATCAAATTTCTTTATTGGTGATTTTTGATACTTGGGAATGTATTTTGGATTTGGAGCGTGGAGGATGTTGGGAGGTGTGGAGTTATGTCTTTTAGTCATTCAGTTTCATTGGATATGTATTTCACTTTGTAGTTGATATTGAGCTTGGTTCTCAATTTGTTATATTATATAGTAGGTATGATTTGGTTTTATTTTTTTTACACTTTATCATGCAACATATAGTGTTTGGGGTAATGATATTATTGGTTGCGGCAGTTTTATATTTCAATGGAAAATTGTCTCGTGATTTTGTTAAATCCATTGGATTTTATTTCATTCCATTGGTGTCTTGCGTATTTCAATTATGGTATAGTAGAAATTCCAACATAACTCAAGACAATGAAGAGGGGTCGGTGGTTAAAAATCCATTCAGTTTTGGTTAGTGAAAATATTTTTTGGAAAAGTGGTATCATCTTATTTGGACTATGAAATTCAACTGGCATAGGTTTTCGATTGTGGAGATGAAATTATTTATGGTTATTCATTATGTTAGGATTGTATAACGGTTTATTAATATTGGGGTGTGAAATTTTGAGCACAAAAATACATTTTTATCCTTTTGTGGGGAACATCATGATACCAAGTATTTGAGTAGGTATGTGTTTTCATACATATATAAGAGTGGTAACCTCATTGTCATCGATTTAACCAATGATAATAGAATGATGTTTTTTAAGAAATGAATTCCTACTAAGTGTTCATATTTCATTAGGAGAGATTTTTAATTATTTGGGGAGAGAATGTTATTTTCAAAAAATTTTAAAAAAAATTATAGGTGAAAATTTTAAAATGGGATGATAGTTGTATTTAGAATGTGGTTTGATTTTCAAAATCATGGAGGAATTTTCAAAATGAATTGAATATGTAACAAGTTTATTTTTTGGAAATCATTATGGTGATAAATTAGGTGTGGTTTGATTGATATTATTAATAATTTAGTTTCTAGAAAGTGAGAATTATGGTGGTTATTCTGTTATTAGAAAATTGAACTTGTGATGCATTATCAAAAACAATTGGACGAAGATGATGTGAATTTGGTTGTACCTGAACCACATGTGTACCAAATAATTGTTCAGATTATAGTATATAAACCATTTTGGTAGTGGATAGAGGAAATATGAGGGATGAACTAGGAAAGAGGATCATTCCATGCAATTATAGAATTAGAATATACCCATATTTATGTGTGATTTAGATACATGGAAGGTGGAGGATTGGCTGTATAAGATTAATCGAAAATTTGATTTCATAGACACACCAGTAGAGATGAAAGTCAAGTTGGTGAAATATATTTTTGATGATATTGATATACAATAGTGGGATGTAGTTGTTCATTCTAAATTATACACAGAGATTAATGGGAGAATTTTGGATGAATTTTTAACCAAAAAATTAAATCCTCTTTCAATCAGGATTGAAAGGATGACATAATTTTATTGTTTGATGTAGGATAACCTCTCAACAACAAATTTTGGGGATAAATTTTGAATTTCAATTTCATTCTACATGAATATTCATTATGTTCATCCTTAAAGTTATTCATTTTTGTATTGAGGATGAGGTAATAAATTTGATAAAATATTTTATTACATTTTTAAAAGAATATAAAAATATGGTAATTTGGGAAACAATATCCGAACATGAAATATCATGATCTGCAAGTGGATGAATAATGTTGATAAATATGAGAAACGGTTGGATCTCTGATACTAGGAAAAACTAGAAGAGGGACAACTATTTCAAATGTAGTTTAATTAATCATAACCAAATAAGAGGATCGTATAATCCTCCTCCAAGTCCCCATTGTAAATTGGGATATTTTTAATGAGTATTGTTGGGGAACATAAAGTGAGAATGTAAAAAACCACATAGAGTATGCCACAATTTTAAATAGATGAGGAATACTCAGTGATACTATCACAATTTTCCATGTTTGGGTGTTTAGAATACATATCATGAGTCATAGATGTCATATAATTAGATGTTACAAAGTTTGTACAAAAATGTTCCACAAAAGAATCAAACATTCCATGTTGATTCTCAGAATACCATTAATCCTCAACAAGGGTAATCTCATAAATGATATAAAGGAAAAATTATAGTGAGTATGAAATTACATTAAGTTGTGAAATATATTGTTGATTATCAATATATACCCTCAATTGTGAGAGTTATGATTCAGTTAAATACACACCTTATTCATGAATTGTTTTTTAAATATACATCCAATTCATTTATTGCTTCCCTTTCATTTGATCCTCTATGTTATAATGTTGAGAATATGCCTTTTGTTTTGAAAGATAAAACACCTATTGAAAAAATGTAATGATCAGAATATAAGTGTAACGAATGTTATATAGATATTGATGGATATGATTTGATATGAGATTGTGTTAGGTTCACAAGTTCGAATACCATAAAGAGGGGGAGGGTGAATCAGGATAGAAAAGATTAAAAAAATATAGCCCTTTAGATATTGTTTCATTGTAAATAAACTCAATTATCTCTTACTACCATAAAATTATATGAAAAAATATGAAATCATGCACTAGACACATTCATTAGTACTTGGGTCACCCTCATTGGGACACATTCAAGGTGTATACAATGGCATGTGCCAATGTAACGAATTATCTTTGGCTCCCTACCTAAAATGAGTACAATATTAAAGATAGATATTTTATGACCAAGATCATTGAATTTATATGTTTTAGGGTTTTCTCACTTATTTCCCATGGTTTAATCATTTTTCCTCCTTCTATATATCACTGCTAATGGAAAGGCTCATCGCCTTCCACTTCCTTTTCTAACAGCACTTGAAAAATAATCCACTCACAATTTATAGACTTGTTGGTCGAGCACAGTTTTTAAACATATAGGTCCCTTCAATATCCTGAATTTCGGCATCTTCAACTTTTGGTAGATCCCGTTTATGTTCCTTTTTCACCCGTAGATGAAATCATACTTCCAAGGTACTAATAGATACCAATATATACATTCACAAACTGATTTGAAGCTTTCGCAAGCCTCCTTAAGAAAAATGAAAACCACCTTATCTTCCCATGTAATGTGTACCGGGATTTTTACGTGGAACATATCATCCACATACAAATACCACTTATAAAAACCATCCTCCATCCATATATTTACACTACATTCGCTGTCACATACCACTTCTTTGTTATGAATCTGAAAGCCTCCTCCGTGAATCACTCTCTATCTGTGATCTATTCTCTATTCGTGGACTACCTTTAATTCTTCAGACCATCATTCCTCTGTGTACCATACATCATTCTCAGAATACTGGACTACTTCCATAACTTAGTAATTCCTTCACAGGTTTGATTTTCCAATATAAACCATCATTATAATTGGGTTTTCATGAATAACATTACCTCAATGAAATCCTCCTCACAAACAACTTTCATATTTCACCAAATTTCCAGAGCAAATAGATGTTATCAAATGATATTCACCACCATCATTTTATTAAAAGGTGGGATTAGTGATACTTATATATGAAATGATATTTGAAAAATCCTATAATACAAGATTTACCAAATCATTGATTCAGTATAGCCTCTACAAAATAACGATCCTCCCGCTACGAACATCACCCATTCCATTAACCATTTTCTAAGTTGGTACGCATAAATCCTTCTCTCATGTGTGGAGCAATTCCCTTCATCAAAACATTGAACCATAACACCCTAAACATACCACACACACTTCATCTCAAACCTTTGTCGTGAACCATTTCTAGTTCTCTAAACCACCGTGTGTACCGTTCTAGCTACCTAGTATGTGGCCGCAAACCTCCACCGACATGGTACATGGTCCATGACCTGGGCTACATGTGTATATTCTTTTTTTGATTTTATTCATAATTCTTCACAACATTATGTCTTATGAAGAAAATCATACATTTCAAAATAGAAACTCCAATTATGAGGCTGAAAAGGATCACAAAAATAGGAAACCATGCCACCATAAAAAACCTATCTTCGAAAACCCCAAAATAAACTCATTGGCAGTCTTCTGGATTTGTCATCAAACAAAATAATACCCAAAACATACCAAGAGAAAATATTTAGGGGTTTTTTACCATCAATATCTACCTTTGGGTTGTCTAAAACGCTTCTCATAATAATTCTTCATAGGTTGATGCTTAGTAAAACTCTTTCTATATTCTACCACCATATTCTTCATGCGTTTAAGATATATATCATAGATTTACTCAAAACATAATTTATGACCAAATGATCACTGAATGTAATGATAAAAAGATTATAAAGAAAATTTTAGTGATAAATCACTTCATTCCTAACGCAAAATCGTGAAACATAGTCTACTTCTCTCGTTAGGAACCTCAGTTATCATGATATGTAATCTTTGATTGATCACTTCTAGCATCATATGATTTAATGATCCCTCTATCTTACTAATTTATCCACGTAGATTTATCTCGACATAAAAACCCCTATACCAATACTCTTCTTAATGTATTCTCACAATATCTTTTCTCCCAAAAACTAGTCAGACATTCTCCCCCGTTGTCAATGAACACGAAGGGAAATTTATGGATTTCAGCAATATAGTAAAGAACACATATCATGACATTAAGAAATGAAAAATCATACCATGGGGAAGGAGGTCCCACTTCTACACTATTGCATGTTTTGGTAGTTTATTGGTTTCCCAAATCCATTAGATGTCTTTTAAATCTATCTTTTGTTAAGGCCTTCATAAGAATACACACAACATGTAGTTTGGTTGGCACATACTCCAACATCAAAAACCCATATCCATATTCTCCTTAATAAAATATTATTTTATTACCATTTTATTTTTCAAATAATTATGGAAGGGATTATTGCTCATATTTATAGAACATGAATTTTCACAATGAATTACGATCAGATCGTTCACTTTAACTCCAATATCCTCAAGCTAGTGCTTCATCCACAATAGCTGTATAAAATCATCAGTAGCCGCAATATATTCATCTTCTAAGGTAATCAATGAAATGAAAAAAACTCTACATCAACAAAGAAATACACAATCCCCCAATATAAAAGGCACCTCCAAATTTTGATTTGATATCATCTACAGATCCATCCCAATAAACATCTGTATATCCCTTTAAATTATGCTACGATTTTTCATTATAAATTAATTTATATTCTACTATTCCCTTGATCTACTAATGTAATCTTTAAACTAATATTATGTTTCTCTACTTAATACTACATTGATATATTGCATCATGGAATTTTGAAAATACAATATCAGGCCATGTTTTTTTAGGTACAACACACTTCCAATGATTTTCTTATATTCTGTGATATTAATTTCATTGCCATCATCATCCATTGAAAGTTTCAACAAGGTAGCAACTAGAGTCATCTTATATTTGGAATTATATATTAAAAAATGTCTCAAAACATCCTGGGAATATATATATTGAAAAATAAAAGATTCATTACTTCCTTATGTCAATTGTAAGCCCTGAAAAATCCATCTCACAAATTATCGACATTTCTAACTCCCTTACCGTGAATTTAGAAAACTATCTTCATTTTTATTGATCTGATCAACCAATGATTATTTCATCGATATAAAAAATCACAATCGTCCTTCAACGACTTCCATTGTTTAAGTAAAGATTGTAACCAACTCCACCACGCCAAAAACCGTACTTCTTTAGAAACTCATCATGCCTTGAATACCATTCTCTTTGTGATTTCTTCAAAAACCATATAAACCCATCTTTAGTTGACAAAATCTATTATTATAATCATGAATGTGATAACCATATTTTTGATATTTGTAAACATCTACCTCCAAAACTTAATTTAGAAATGATGACTTGATGTCCATCTGGAAACCCTCAAAAAAAATACACTACTATGTCCAAGAATAATTTGATTCTATCGATCCATGAAATAGGTTAAAATGTATCATCAACATAAATAACATATATCATAGAGTACCCATTTCACAACATTCATTATTTTTTTCAAATCACAACACCATATTCATTTATATTGTTGTGAAAGAACCATTTTTTCCTTTTGAAATTATTGTGTATAGGTCTCAAAAAAATTTCCCATGTCTGATTCTTCTCAAGTTGGTAAACCTATTATTTCAATCACTAAACCCAATTATCATATCCAGAAGATTTAGCTATGTATCTATGCTTCACTTGTGAAAATTATGATGCTTGTTGTAGAGAATTTATATTCCTTGTCAATACTAGTGCTATCTGATCACCAATTATGTTCTGCCTATGCAATTTTGCTATTCTTGCAAGTCTCTATAGAGAAAATAATTTATTATCATCATCTGAATATTCTAATTCATCCTTTGGAGATGGATCATTTATTAACATGTTTATAGCTTCATAACTATACACTTGATTCTAGATATGTATTTTTCTGAATATTTCATGCATTCTTTAATATATTCACATCATTACGTTCAACTATCATTGCAAGACACTTATTAAAGAGTTTATATTATTTTATATTATTGGATTTTCTGATAAATAACCCTTAATCCATACCAAATATTACAATTCATTATTAACCATGTCTAATTCTTGTCACTAGTTTCTTATATGTTTTCATATGTGAGGTGCATCCATTGTCAATGATCCAAATCGTAGCATGATTTGATGCTTTGAACACAATTTTTGCAACCACTTCTTTCTCATATCTTTTAATTTTGGACCATGTTTCTAATTTAATACATAGTATGTGTTGTTTCTCTTGAAATTACATAGATTATGATAGACCAAATTCATCTTGTAGTGTTAAAAATAAAATTTTAAATTTCATCTCATTTGATAATACATTTTTCTTCAACCTATGGATGGCCTCAGTTTATCAGCATATTCATCACTATTGTTTATGAGAAATAACTACAAATGTTTCTAAATCATCAACCACTAAAATAGATACCTACAAACGATGACCTATAAAATTGATTTCTATATTAATTACACTCTTGATCCTATTCCCTTTGGTACCTCTTTTCTATGGTACAAATATTTTGTTTGTATCCCATGTCTCCACAATAACAACATCTTATTTAGGGTACATTCATATGTAGAAATTATACTCCACTAGTTGTCCTTTGGGTTCTTTGAAACATATCATTATACTTCATACCCAAATAAATTTTCAAAATTTGAGTGGGTGCATGTCGTTTGACTTTATCCGTAACTCATTTTTGTTATAGATCAATCCCCATACCAGCATTATCATTCAGAGTTTATTATTACTTCTATTCTGCTAGACCACAATGCTCAAATTTATTCTTCTCTATTAACTGTATGATCATTATTTATAATATCAAACCAAGAGTTAGCAGGTTCTCTTGGTCATTAATTTTTTTATCACAAATAGGTTAATTCCTCTTATAGTTCATCAATACATTTAATTTGATCTTATCATTTTGATTCAAACTATTAATTTATATTTTTCTTCAATTTCTAGTTTTTACTGAACAAAATTTTCTTATTTTTTTAGCGTTGATGAACTCAGATGTTCAATTTCTACTTTAAAATCAAAATTATCTTCTTTATAATGATGCATATAGAGTTTTAAATCACAAACAACATTGTTATCATTATTTTTTTGGTTCTCAAAATATCTACATCTCCAATGGAATTTTTTAATTCATCATAAAGATCAATTATTCCTTTAATTTATCATTATTCATTATATCTTTAATCACTTAATAAAACATTTACAATAACTATGACCAACGAATCTACTTTATGATATTTTCCGAGTCCTCCAACTCTTCTTCCTCAAATTATTATGAACATTAATCTCTTTTTGAATACATATTCTTCTTTTTGAATAATGTTTTCTTAGTACTTCTCCTAAATTTCAGATTTGATGAATAATTCTTTTGGTTAATTTCATCATTGTCTTTATTTCCATCATCAAACATCAGATGACGATTTACTACAATATTTCCAATATTTTCATGTCAAAAGAATGAAAATGGATGTTTTCTATTGAACATCCATTTTCCACATTGCTTGTTAGAGGAGATAAATGAATGGAAATCTTCTAAATATTCCTCATTAAGACTATATTCAATAGAGTGATTCATTATGTCCTTTAATGGTACACCATTATACTTCCCCTTTTTCATGGCATCATTATCATCATTTATCATTTCATTTGCTACAAGGGTACTATATAGGTTAACCAGTGTTAACTATATTTTTCCTTTGTCTTCAAAAACTACAACATTCGTAATGAGCCAAGTTGTATATTTATTCATGATACATATCAAAATATTTATATCTTAAATTTATTCCCCATGACCCAGCATGTCTTCCATAATAATATTTAATCTGTTGATGTATGAATCAATAGTCTCATTGGGTTTCATTCTAAGACCCTCATACTTGTTCCACATAACCTCTAGCTTTTCTTCTAAAACTTTTGTGTTTCCCTCATTGATTTTGAATAATATTACACATATAGCTTGTGAGGTGTTACAAGATTTATGCTTTGTATTAATTTAATTTAATAGGGATCCCCCTAAATAATTGATCCCTTTAGCATTATCCTACAATTCCATTCTTTCAGTATCTAATAAAGAACCACTTTGGATGTCATGTGATATTCCATGCATATATAACTTGAAGACATCCATTCCTAATAATAAAAAGTATTTCTGCATCGAATTATTCCATAGATGAATATTATTTCCATCAATTATAGGAATTCATTTATGATTGACTGCCTCCATTTCTTCTTCTGAGAGTGAACCACTGACTTTTATCATTTCCCTCTAATACAAATTGTTAGATCAACATGGTCGAATACACTAGGGGTTTCAGTGTTTGATTTATTCAAACATATTCCCCATATGGATCATATTTCATTGTGAACAAAAACACAATTATATATTCCTCCCATTGAAATATATGAACTGTTATGAAATCATTCACTGGACACAACCATTTTTGCTAGGTTCACCCTCTCTGGGATATGTCCCCGGAAAATACATAAACAATGTGCTTATGTACAGAATTTACTAAGTCTCACTACCAAAAATAACTATAATGTCTGGGAAAGGTCATCTATGCATAGTTTCACTACCTTTACATGGATTATGGTTTTCTCATAGCATTCCCAAGGGTCTCTCCCTTTGAATCGTTCAATAGCTCACTATAGGTGGAAAGGGTCACTGCCTTCCTCGTCCTTCCCTCATTCCTCCTAAAAAAACAATACAATCATAGATTATAGACTTATTATAGTGACCATAGCCTTTTACATATAATATTACATGATTTTAAGGATAATTATAAATCAGAGTATAATCTATGGATTGTAATGTCTATTGTCTTATAAGACTAGGTACATAAAATTAAAAACATAGAACTAAATTAACCATTTCATTATTTAATCATCAAATTGAGCTCATAACTTTCATTCTACTCAAACATCTACATAGGGTACCTTGGGGAACACATGAACAAAGGGCTGAGCTAAATAGACCAGTAATGAAATAATTATAAGAAAACATAATTATCACATGTGATAGATGACATAACATGATTTAAAAAGACATGTAACATATGGAATAATAAGATATAAACATAGAATAACATAATCATGGAGTCATAGTAATGTTGCAGAAAATTGAAAAATGTATTTAGAACATGTCATGAATATCCACCAAGATCGTTGCACATTGTACCACAGGCCATGCATAACTACCTATAATGTCGCATATGGTAGCACGAAACAATGCTATGGATCGTATTGTTTATTTTCTAGTAATACTAGTAACATAAAATTGAAAACATGGAACTAAATTAAAAATATTATTATTTAATATTCAAATTGGGATATTAACATCCATTTTGGTCGAAGATCTACATAGGGTTCCCAGGAGAACAAAACAACAATGTGATGAGCTAAATAGCCCAGTAATAGAATAACAATAAGAATAAATAATTATCACATGGAATAACCATAAGCGTAATAATAAATCAGAGTGCATTCCTTGGATCATAAAATCTATTGTCTTGTATGACTAGGTAAATAAAATTGAAAACATGGAACTAAATCATCCATTTCATTATATAATAATCATATTGAGTACCTAACCTCCATTCTTCTTGAACATCTATATAGGGTACCCTGGGGATGACATGAACAAAGGGATGAGCTAAATAGACTATAGTGGAATAACATCAAGAACAATGAATTAACACATTGGATAGAATACATGACATAATGAAATAAAATGGCATGTAACATATGTAATCAAAACATATAAACATCGAATAATATAAACATCGAGTAATATTAATGTGGCTGAAACATTAAACTTGTCTTTAGTACAGGTAAGTGATATCCACCAAGACCATTGCACATGGTAGCACAAGACAACGCTAACTACCTAGACAGTCACACATTGGATCACTCTCTAGGCGCACCTATCTTTACATATCTTGAATATTTTTCCACATAATGAATCATACATAAAAAAATCAAATGTAAACATAAGGGTTACCAATGGAAACTATTGGGTACCACAAACATGTCATAACAAATAAAAAATGGTCGTATCATAAAATTTTCCATGAAACAAAGGAAATAAAATATATATGTATATTTATAAGGGTAAATTGGAATGTATCATTGTAACAGCCCAAGATTTTATAAAAAAAATATTCTTTTTAATTTTATTAAAGTCTTGTGTTGTACGCTACACCAAAAGGAGCTTGCACAACACGCATTGTAACACCCCAGGATTTCATAGTGTGTTATTTCATAAAAATAATTCAATAACTTGCACTACACGCAACACCGAGTTCAATCACACCATGACGTACAAAAAAAAGCCATTAAAAGAGGTCATGAATAGTATTAACAACATTTTGAACTTTATATAATCCTTATCATTTTAGAATCCCTATTATGAGTTTCTTAGTCATAATGCAAGAACAGATTCATTTTCAGTATTGCACTTTTATCAACTTTAATAGTGAAACCTTTTTTAAATAAAATATTTTAAACTATCTGAATAAATTGGGACATCAAAAAAAAATTTTAAATGAAACATCCCAAGCTTCCACGGTACGCTTTCCTTTGAATAAAATAGTAGCGTGTGTTGTACGCAACCTTGAGTTTTAACACACGCCACAACCAATCAAACTAGCCGTTATGAATAGTAATACCTAAATTTTGAAATTATATATATTTTATATTTTAAAATGGACTTCATTTTTGGATTCGGAATATCGAATTTAGCCTAAGGTGAAATTTTGGTACTTTTCGGATAACTTTCATCTTTTGATGAATAGTGAAAATTACTAAATTTTAATTAAAAACAACTTTTTTAATCAAAATAATTAATAGTGATAAATTATTAATTTTAGTAGTTTTAAAGTATATTTAGAATATATTTTTACCATTTAATATAATGTTGGTCATTGGACATAATTTTACAATTAAACCGAACATAAACAAGTGTCAATCTTTTGATAGTTATTATCTCTTAAAAACACGCTTTTTGTTTTGACAGCGGGAATTAATTTTAAATTAATTTCTGCCACTTCTGTGTTTTGAATTTAGAAAAATGGATTCCATATTTGGAATCAGGATGTCCAAATTGTGTAAATAGGTAACTTTTATTTTTAGACATTTTGAATAATTACTGTGGTAAATATTTTATTTACCATGGTTAAGGGTAAATCCGGTAAATAAGGGTTAAAAAATAATATTATAATAATAAAAAATTACCCTAAAATGTGTACTAACCTTATTGGTGGACACATACCCGACCATGAGAATCCTTGGGTCAATTTGGGGACCCCTTGGAGCCACTTGTATGTGGTAGGGACACTTTATATTAATAAAGTTAAAATAAAAATAAAAATGGCATAAGCTTACATCTTTTAGAAGAACAATTTTTACATAGGGTTATACATGTTGGATTTTCGATTATAAATATTCATTAGAAAGCTAAAACTATTTACTACATAATGATATTTTATTTATAATTTTTAGACCTCATATAAGTTAAATTATTAATGACACAATAGTGATGCAATGTTTACCTCTTTAATAAATCATTTAAATAAATAAGATTATAATGATTCAAATATTATCTAAACCCTGTCCAATTCTTATTGGTTGATGTTATTTAGAATATGAGTCATCTTATATTCGACCTCAATGATTTTTGGACCATTATAAACCGAATATAATTATATTATAAAGTAATACTTTCACTCTTTCCTAAAGAGCCCCTCCTCTCCCTTATAAAAGGAGACCACTTCTACTTATTCCTCACACCTCTCAAGCCACTTGGCTCGTCCAAACTCTGCCCAACTAAGCTCCCCACATCCCTCTCCTCCTCCTTGAAGCTTCTCCTTAGGCAGAAAGCATTTCAAGAAGTCCTTTGGTTCCAACCAAAGTGAGTTACCTAAATTAAAGGTAACGATTTCTCTTAAATTATTTTCATTTATTTTGCTTCTCCAACCCCCACACTCTTTTTATTTCCTTTCTTTTGTAACAACACCAGTATCCTCAATATACTAGGATGTTGTTATAAGAAGTATTCAAACTACACATACACACAACTCCATCTAATGGATGATGAACATAATGTTTCTGTGGATGGCAAACTAACGCCTCACGAAACGATGATTGTTCAAATACATCTTACCGCCTCTCATGGTGGCCATTATGATGGCACTGTAATTAAATATGATATTAATGATATATATTTTATATATAAGCTTCTGTAATTCCATTTTATTTCATACCATTATGTTGTATATACATACGATAATTTCATTTGAGGAAGTGCGGACTACCGCCCCCTTAAAATGATATGACTCGTTCATACCACACATGGAACGTATAGAGGATGGTGTTAATGAAACTAAAGTAAAATATATAAAATATTATATTATACTGTAATAGTAATATACCTAAGTATAATTTGGATTCAATTCTTTTAAAATAAAAATTAAATGGAAGTTGCGTTCGTGCGTATGTACGGACTACCGTCTCCACGAACGCGATGAGATTCATCCTCCATCGTATCCATTCAAGTATAATTATCATTTGATGATTTAAAAATGATGTTTAAGGACTTGATACCATTATGGATTTGAATAATATACAACCTATCCTTTACAAACATGTCTTACGTAACAAAACATATAAAAGAAAACAAGTAAGTTAACACCCGAAACAACAATAATACTAAGATATTATTATCAAATCAATATTAAAAGATCATATATGATATCATATTAATATATATGATTCTTGTATAATTTAATAACAATTATTTCACCATTATACAGGAGGTTAACCTACCCCAACCAAGGAAAAGTACAAGGTAAGGGATTTTCTTATCTCACTTTCAATTCCGTGAGATTTCCATTGTTCGCCACTAAATTATTGAAAGTGGTGTATTGTGTACTGCCATTTGATATATATTATCATGATTCTATTTATATTCATGTTATTCTGTAAATCATTTGGTGGTTATTAACTTTTGGCCATACGACTCAGTTGATTAACGTGGTAAGGGGTTTTCATCTCACTCCTTATTCTCATGAGATTCATGCCATATTGCCACCATTACCTTTTGTGTGGTGTATGTACTGCCCATAATTATATTATTTGTGTAATACACTCTAATTTATGTGTACTTACATATTAATTGTATGATACCTCTTTCATGGGTTGTATGTTTCATAAGTTACCAAATTGGTAATGGTTATTTCACAATCTCTTCATTATCTGAGGTTGTTTATACGTAATAATCTACTGGGATCTCGTTATCATCCACATCCATGTTTCTTCAAAATGTATTTCAAAACATTTTTAATATTTAAAATAATATGGGTTAAAGTCATTTATACCCTTGTTTGACTTTTTATAAGAGGTTTATAAGGGAATCTTTCCGTCGTTTTCCAAACAAGGTGCTTTTTAACCTTTTCGACATAATTAAGATAAGAATGTTTTTTTAACTTATACGGCGGGTGCGGTTATTTTCCGCCGTTATAAAATCGTCAAAGCTTCCCTTAAAAGCTTATAAGATTATTTTCAAAGAAAATGTTTGATTTTATATGGATCTTAAATGATTTCAAAATAAAAGGAGATATTTCTTTAAAAATAATTTTGATTTCATCTATGTCAACATCCTTTGATGGGTTTTAAGATTATTTGAAGTTGATTTATTATGATACAAAACTTCTATATTGTTTTGAAGGTTTTGTGATATGTTTGACTGTGGATGTGCTATTTTTATACCATTCATAGTTTATGGTGAAAGTTTTGACATTTCGTATGCTAGTTCCAATAAGAATGTTTATGTTATATTTCAATCTTTACTTCATATGAATGTGTTGGACAAGTATGTTCCAGGTTGGGGACTGGTTAAAGTAGGCCCTCCAGGTTGGGGACTGGTAAAAGTAAGCCCTCCAGGTTGGGGACTGGTAAAAGTAAGCCCTCCAGGTTAGGGACTGGTAAAAGTAAGCCCTCCGGGTTGGTGTCCGGTTATTAGAGGCACTCCGGGTTGGGTTCCAGTTACAGTTAGCCCCAAGGTCTTGGGATGAGGCCTTGAAAAGTAATTAAAGTTTAGCATTATGCATTCCAACATTATGAAAGTGGTTATTGATTTTGCATGTGATTATTCGATTAGTAGAATATCCATGTGAACAAGTAAATGGCATTATTTAATTTTACTTTTGCCATACTATGTTGAAGTTCAAGTTTAAAAGGCTTTTGTTTTAGTAATTCATTCCCTATGCTTATTTTTGAATGTTCCGCTATATTGTTATCCTTACTGGGCATTTGAGCTCACCCCTTTTCTATGTTTTTTTTTCCCAGGATGTGAAGATGTAAGTTATGAATGACCTGCAGGGATATTATGAGGGGATTATAGTGTGGGCTGTGGAAACATTATGTTGTTGTAGTAGTTTTTCATTTTATGATATAATGTAAAACTTATGAATATATCTAGTGTTTCCAAGGCTACTAAACCAATCGGTCTTTCGAGATTTGATCTTTCTTGTGATCATGCCAATGTTATGTAATAATGCAACGACTCTGGGTAACTGGGGTCGGGGCGTTATAGTTGGTATCAGAGGAAGTTTAGTACAAACCTTGGAAACTAGATTTAGATAAACTCTGATTAGAGCACGTAGACCTAAGATGAACTTTCAGGATTAGTATAGAAGAACTTCCTAGAATTTTGGTATCGTAGAGATTTTGTGAGTTTTCCGAGCAATACATCCCTGTCTGGATACGAGCAGGTAGAGGCGGCTCTGGCACAGATGTACCTAGGGGTAAAACCCGAAAACACCGCTTTGAGCTAGACTCGAACGGGAACTGGTGCACGACAACGGGCCTTGCTGCACTCTTGGTTACGACACTCTCGGGGGATATGCTTAGGATAACTCTCATTTTCTTACAAATCATTATGAAGGGTTTATGAGTATATACTTCCTCAAAGAAAACATTTTTATGATTATGGATTATATCCATAAATAGTTCAATTTATGTTAAGTGTTTTATAAGTATGGGATTATGTATTTTGATTCATAAACTGATCTAGTTTATGCCATTGTTTAGAAATGGCGCCCAGTAGAAGGAATGAGAACTCCAGAAATGCACATGATCCAAAGAGAAGGAAGGATCATATCTTTCATGGTCTTAAGCTAGGATTGATAAGAGAAATAGTCTCCCATGTATTATCATCATATGAAGAAATAATATCATGTGTTGATAAGATAAGTAAAGAGTTTACTGAGTCCTATGGCTTTGAAGGGAAGCAAGAGAAGAAAAGGATGGAAGAGAGAAAAATGGATAAAGGGAAGAGGGAAAAGAAGAATTTTCCCATATGTGGTAACTGTGGGAAGAAACACTCTGGAACTTGTCTGAAAGGAATGGGAGTTTGTTATAAGTGTGGAGGAAAAGGGCACAAAGTACACGACTGCAAGGGTGAGAAAATGGTTTCAAATGTACAATGCTTCATTTGCAAGGAGTTTGGACACTACTCGAACCTATGCCCCAGTCATCAGACTATGCCGCAAATGATGCTATTGGATAATAATCAAGTTATGATACTACCACAGATGAAGAGGAATGATTAGAGTTCTTATGTTTATTATGTCAATTGAGTGTTGTATCAACAATGTACTTGTTATAATAATTATGGAGTATATAAGGATTGTACTGCAGTACTATTTCATTAAGGACTTGAGATTGTGTGGAACAAAGAAAAGTGACTCAATAGCAGGATAATTTTTTGGAAAATATATGGATGAGAGAAAGATAAACCATAATATGGTTCTGATACCGAGTTAGTGATTTTAGAATAATACATGATTGATTTGGATAAATTATGTTGGATATTCTTGACTACCTTGAAACTGATTAATGATTTGTATATTCCATCATTTTTTTGGGGTTTAAAACATTTTTGGATTGATGAAGTATATCCAGCATTCTATATGGAATAGGGGAGCATGAATGTAATCAATAAGGAATATGGTAATTCAAGATGTTTCAGTTTATTAGAAGAATACAAGATGAAGGTATTCATATGCTATTACGGGGTAAAAAGGATCTATATTATGTTTACCTTCCTTATAAATGTTGGATTGTGAGTTTGGACAGAAGTATTTTGGATATTTCTAGTTTGGATTATTTTGGATTACCATAAAAGGACAACCCAGAGGTCGGGCGGCAACCCGTCGCGTCCGGCAAGGCTGCGAGACTTGAACCCACAACCGAAGGGCGACAAGGGTGTATCACCTACCACTGGCCCACGAGATGTCCTGGATTAAATAATGTTGTTTTTTTTAAAGATCTGGTAGATGAATTATAAATTCATTTATTTTGGAACCCTGTACGAATAGTATAAATAAAAAAATTACATTCTATTATCTTTTAGAGTGAAAGATGAGTTTGTGGTAGAAATTTATTAATGGATAAAACTCTAATTATAAAGTAAGTATATCTCCTTATAATCATAGCCAATCTCAAAAATATATTCCTCAACATTAATAAAAGGAACTTAGAACAAAAATGTTGTCCTAGATGGTACCTTAAATCATCACTAATTCATGGCTTTGGGATTGTTGGCCTTTTCATAGCCATGTTCTCTACCACTCTCCATCAAATAATTTATGGTTATATTTCTCTTCCATATCCATATTTTCCTACATGGAACCCTAGTATGTGTTATTTTCGGTAATCTTCATACTTTCCACTCTTTATTTTAAATAGAGGCCTCGTTAATTCATGTTTCGATGTGGGATTTCAACTATGATATTTTGAAACGTCAAAAATGTGTTATCCTAATACCCTATGTTTTGTTGAACCGATGGTATTTCAAATCATCATAGATTGATGAATTTAAGGACCTCAATTATACACTTGTTTGTGATTGATGATCTCAATCACTACCTATAAATATTTACGTTTTTCCTCCAATTATATGTCTCTAATTACCACCAATGTTCTCCTAATCGAGATCATAATTTGGTGGTGACTCTTTCATTTCTCTTTTCCTCATATTAAGACTAAATTTTAGTAACCTAATTTCCGATGTGGGTTTTCCCACAAAGATATTTTCTATTTTAAACCTTTTATTTTCGAAGAACAATTTCAAATTGCGAGGACGCAATTTATTGAAGGAGGGGAGAATGTAACACCCCAGGATTTCATAGTGTGTTATTTCTTAAAAATAATTCAATAACTTGCACTACACGCAACACCGAGTTCAATCACACCATGACGTACAAAAAAAAGCCATTAAAAGAGGTCATGAATAGTATTAACAACATTTTGAACTTTATATAATCCTTATAATTTTAGAATCCCTATTATGAGTTTCTTAGTCATAATGCAAGAACAGATTCATTTTCAGTATTGCACTTTTATCAACTTTAATAGTGAAAACTTTTTTAAATAAAATATTTTAAACTATCTGAATAAATTGGGACATCAAAAAAAAAATTAAATGAAACATCCCAAGCTTCCACGGTACGCTTTCCTTTGAATAAAATAGTAGCGTGTGTTGTACGCAACCTTGAGTTTTAACACACGCCACAACCAATCAAACTAGCCGTTATGAATAGTAATACCTAAATTTTGAAATTATATATATTTTATATTTTAAAATGGACTTCATTTTTGGATTCGGAATATCGAATTTAGCCTAAGGTAAAATTTTGGTACTTTTCGGATAACTTTCATATTTTGATGAATAGTGAAAATTACTAAATTTTAATTAAAAACAACTTTTTTAATCAAAATAATTAATAGTGATAAATTATGAATTTTAGTAGTTTTAAAGTATATTTAGAATATATTTTTACCATTTAATATAATGTTGGTCATTGGACATAATTTTACAATTAAACCGAACATAAACAAGTGTCAATCTTTTGATAGTTATTATCTCTTAAAAACACGCTTTTTGTTTTGACAGCGGGAATTAATTTTAAATTAATTTCTGCCACTTCTGTGTTTTGAATTTAGAAAAATGGATTCCATATTTGGAATCAGGATGTCCAAATTGTGTAAATAGGTAACTTTTATTTTTAGACATTTTGAATAATTACTGTGGTAAATATTTTATTTACCATGGTTAAGGGTAAATCCGGTAAATAAGGGTTAAAAAATAATATTATAATAATACAAAATTACCCTAAAACGTGTCCTAACCTTATTGGTGGACACATACCCGACCATGAGCATCCTTGGGTCAATTTGGGGACCCCTTGGAGCCACTTTTATGTGGTAGGGACACTTTATATTAATAAAGTTAAAATAAAAATAAAAATGGCATAAGCTTACATCTTTAAGAAGAACAATTTTTACATAGGATTATACATGTTGGATTTTCGATTATAAATATTCATTAGAAATCTAAAACGATTTCCTACATAATGATATTTTATTTATAATTTTTAGACATCAAATAAGTTAAATTATTAATGACACAATAGTGATGCAATGTTTACCTCATTAATAAATCATTTAAATAAATAAGATTATAATGATTAAAATATTATCTAAAACCTGTCCAATTCTTATTGGTTGATGTTATTTAGAATATGAGTCATCGTATCTTCGACCGCAATGATTTTTGGACAATTATAAACTGAATATAATTATATTATAAAGTAATACTTTCACTCTTTCCTAAAGAGCCCCTCCTCTCCCTTATAAAAGGAGACCACTTCTACTCATTCCTCACACCTCTCAAGCCACTTGGCTCGTCCAAACTCTGCCCAAATAAGCTCCCCACATCCCTCTCCTCTTCCTTGAAGCTTCCCCTTAGGCAGAAAGCATTTCAAGAAGTCCTTTGGTTCCAACCAAAGTGAGTTACCTAAATTAAAGGTAACGATTTCTCTTAAATTATTTTCATTTATTTTGCTTCTCCAACCCCCAAACTCTTTTTATTTCTGTTCTTTTGTAACAACACCAGTATCCTCAATATACTAGGATGTTGTTATAAGAAGTATTCAAACTACACATACACACAACTCCATCTAATGGATGATGAACATAATGTTTCTGTGGATGGAAAACTAACGCCTCACGAAACGATGATTGTTCAAATACATCTTACCGCCTCTGATGGTGGCATTATGATGGCACTGTAATTAAATATGATATTAATGATATATATTTTATATATAAGCTTCTGTAATTCCATTTTATTTCATACCATTATGTTGTATATACATACGATAATTTCATTTGAGGAAGTGCGGACTACGGCCCCCTTAAAATGATATGACTCGTTCATACCACACATGGAACGTATAGAGGATGGTGTTAATGAAACTAAAGTAACATATATAAAATATTATATTATACTGTAATATTAATATACCTAAGTATCATTTGGATTCAATTCTTTTAAAATAAAAATTAAAGGGAAGTTGCGTTCGTGCGTACGTACGGACTACCGTCTCCACGAACGCGATGAGATTCATCCTCCATCGTATCCATTCAAGTATAATTATCATTTGATGATTTAAAAATGATGTTTAAGGACTTGATACCATACTGGATTTGAATAATATACAACCTATCCTTTACAAACATGTCTTACGTAACAAAACATACAAAAGAAAACAAGTAAGTTAACACCCGAAACAACGATAATACTAAGATATTATTATCAAATCAATATTAAAAGATCATATATGATATCATATTAATATATATGATTCTTGTATAATTTAATAACAATTATTTCACCATTATACAGGAGGTTAACCTACCCCAACCAAGGAAAAGTACAAGGTAAGGGATTTTCTTATCTCACTTTCAATTCCGTGAGATTTCCATTGTTCGCCACTAAATTATTGAAAGTGGTGTATTGTGTACTGCCATTTGATATATATTATCATGATTCTATTTATATTCATGTTATTCTGTAAATCATTTGGTGGTTATTAACTTTTGGCCATACGACTCAGTTGATTAACGTGGTAAGGGGTTTTCATCTCACTCCTTATTCTCATGAGATTCATGCCATATTGCCACCATTACCTTTTGTGTGGTGTATGTACTTCCCATAATTATATTATTTGTGTAATACACTCTAATTTATGTGTACTTACATATTCATTGTATGATACCTCTTTCATGGGTTGTATGTTTCATAAGTTACCAAACTGGTAAGGGTTATTTCACAATCTCTTCATTATCTGAGGTTGTTTATACGTAATAATCTACTGGGATCTCGTTATCATCCACATCCATGTTTCTTCAAAATGTATTTCAAAACATTTTTAATATTTAAAATAATATGGGTTAAAGTCATTTATACCCTTGTTTGACTTTTTATAAGAGGTTTATAAGGGAATCTTTCCGTCGTTTTCCAAACAAGGTGCTTTTTAACCTTTTCGACATAATTAAGATAAGAATGTTTTTTTAACTTATACGGCGGGTGAGGTTATTTTCCGCCGTTATAAAATCGTCAAAGCTTCCCTTAAAAGCTTATAAGATTATTTTCAAAGAAAATGTTTGATTTTATATGGATCTTAAATGATTTCAAAATAAAAGGAGATATTTCTTTAAAAATAATTTTGATTTCATCTATGTCAACATCCTTTGATGGGTTTTAAGATTATTTGAAGTTGATTTATTATGATACAAAACTTCTATATTGTTTTGAAGGTTTTGTGATATGTTTGACTGTGGATGTGCTATTTTTATACCATTCATAGTTTATGGTGAAAGTTTTGACATTTCGTATGCTAGTTCCAATAAGAATGTTTATGTTATATTTCAATCTTTACTTCATATGAATGTGTTGGACAAGTATGTTCCAGGTTGGGGACTGGTTAAAGTAAGCCCTCCAGGTTGGGGACTAGTAAAAGTAAGCCCTCCAGGTTGGGGACTGGTAAAAGTAAGCCCTCCAGGTTAGGGACTGGTAAAAGTAAGCCCTCCGGGTTGGTGTCCGGTTATTAGAGGCACTCCGGGTTGGTGTCCGGTTATTAGAGGCACTCCGGGTTGGTGTCCGGTTATTAGAGGCACTCCGGGTTGGGTTCCGGTTACAGTTAGCCCCAAGGTCTTGGGATGAGGCCTTGAAAAGTAATTAAAGTTTAGCATTATGCATTCCAACATTATGAAAGTGGTTATTGATTTTGCATGTGATTATTCGATTAGTAGAATATCCATGTGAACAAGTAAATGGCATTATTTCATTTTACTTTGGCCATACTATGTTGAAGTTCAAGTTTAAAAGGCTTTTGTTTTAGTAATTCATTGCCTTAAATGTTTATGCTTATTTTTGAATGTTCCGCTATATTGTTATCCTTACTGGGCATTTGAGCTCACCCCTTTTCTATGTTTTTTTTCCCAGGATGTGAAGATGTAAGTTATGAATGACCTGCAGGGATATTATGAGGGGATTATAGTGTGGACTGTGGAAACATTATGTTGTTGTAGTAGTTTTTCATTTTATGATATAATGTAAAACTTATGAATATATCTAGTGTTTCCAAGGCTACTAAACCAATCGGTCTTTCGAGATTTGATCTTTCTTGTGATCATGCCAATGTTATCTAATAATGCAACGACTCTGGGTAACTGGGGTCGGGGCATTACACGCATCCTTGACTTGCCTTTCATTACACGCAATCACGACCTTCCTCGATAGCGTGTGTAATACGCAATACCGAGTTTCACTAAACAACGATATGCTATTAAAATATTATTAAAACTAGCCGTTATGAATAGTAATAACCACTTTTTAAAACTCTGTAAATATTATTTTTCAAAATGAACTTCATTTTTGGATTCGGAGTATCGAATTTAGCCTAAGGTGAAATTTTGGTACATTTCGGATAACTTTCATATTCTGATGAATAGTGAAAATTACTAAATTATAATTAAAAACAACTTTTTTAATCGAAATAATTAATAGTGATAAATTATTAATTTGAGTGGTTTTAAAGTATATTTATAATATATTTTTACAATTTAATACAATGTTGTTCATTGGATGTAATTTCACATTTAAACCAGACATAATCAAGTGTCAATCTTTTGATAGATATTGTTTCTTAAAAACACGCTATTTGTTTTAACAGCGGGATTTAATTATAAAATTAATTAATGCAAATTCTATGATATGAATTTTGTAAAATAGACTACATTTTTGAATTCGGAATATGAAATATAGCTTAGGATGAAATTTTGGCATTTTTCTGAAAACCTTCATTTTTTGATGAATAGTGAAACTACTAAGTGGTAGTTAAAAAACTGAATTTTTCATAAAACATAATTTTAACGCTTCTGTGAATGGAATTTCAAAAATCCGAGAGACACGGTTGATGTCAGTAAGTAAAATGTGGTTCAATGAGATGAAAATATTTTTTGGTGAATAGTAACTTTTTACTTTTTTTTACCACGGTTAATAGTAAATAGGGTAACTAAGGGTAAATATGATATTACTATTATCCTAACACATGTCCTAATTTTATTGGATAAGTGTAATTCGACCAAAAACAACCTTATGAATATAATATGACCATTTAGGTCCACTTGGATTAGATTATGACATTTAATATTATATTATTTAATGAATAGTTAAAATAGTTAAAATCAAAGTTTAATAACTAAAACATTTTTAATATGGGGTTATACATAAGATAAATTCGACTATAAATATTAATTAGAAAGATAAAACGTTTTCCTACATAATTATATTTTATTTATAATTTTTAGACTTTAAATAAATTAATTTATTTATGACACAACGATGATGCAGTAATTACCCTTTTAAGGAAATATTAACATAATTGATGTTATAAATGCTCAAATGAATGTAATTTGAGACTTTTTATGACATAAACTAATTTTATAGGTTACTATGATATATTAGTGTTGATTTAATCAACTTGGTTCGAACATATAATTCTGTTATGACTTTCACAAAAATAATATATCAAATAGTGTCAAAATTGACACAAAATAGTTTTTAAATCAAATATTATATTATTAATTGTTATTTTATTCCTAAAAATCTAAGGTTCGGCCAAATGACTTAGATAAGGATATATTTATTAATAATATACAATTTGGGGTTCGTTTGGCATGTTATAGTAAGTGTATTAACCATATAGTGAAAGAAAACAAAAAGACACGGTAAAAGTTAAATTATTTAACTTAGAGTTAAATCTAATTGATAAGGTTAAAATAATAACCTAAACTTGTCTAAATCTTATTGGTTGATATTATTTCGACCCATCCCCACTTTATCTTCGAAATAAGACCCTTTGGAACCATTATAAACCGATTTTGACTTTAATATAAAATAATATTTTGAGATATTCCTAAGGTGCCCCTCTCCTCCCTTATAAAAGGGCACCTCCTCCCCCTCCTCCTCACACCAATTTGAGCACTCAAGCTCGGCCAAACCCTGCCATTTTATCCTCTCCACTTCCATAGAATAATCCTAGAGGTACTGGTCTTCTCCAAAGACCAATCTTAGTTCCTTAAGTGGAGGATTCAAAGAGGCGTTCCAAAGAAGAGGTAATATCCATTACCGATCATTTCAATTTCTTTCTTCTTCAACATCTTCTTCTTTAGTTGTTTCATGATAAAGTAATAACATCAGTATTACTTACATACTGATATGTTATTATAAATATGAAACAACCCTAATTCACCTTCTATCCATCCTACGGAAAAATGAAATCACCGCGCGTGCGTACGTACGGAATACCGTCTCCACGCCGTGGTGTAATCTATTTTCCACCATCACCTTACAAGGATGGGTATAATGGTGTAATGAGTAACTATATATGATTATTATTAAGTAATATTGATACTGAAATAATATATATATATACTCCAATACAATTCCACGATCATAGGAACGATATCATCACTCGTGCGTACGTACAGAATATCGTCTCCACGATGTGATGCAACTCGTTCTACATGATCTTCATTTCATAATGATTATATAAATGAATTGAATGAATGAATATGGTATATACTACACTAATACCATTCTGGAAATGAATTATCTATAACCTAAAGATAAGAATAAGAATTTATTCAACAAAACACACATAAGAACAAAAAGTTATAAAGACCTGAGTAACAAGTAACAATGAAATATTACTAACAAGAAGCTAATAATATGACCATATATGATATCATATCAATATGTATGATTCTGGAATAAGTCAATAACATGATTTAAATCATTATACAGGAGGTTCGGACACTTACAAAGCAAGTCGGACATAAGGTAAGGGAAATATCACAATCTCATTTTTATCCGAGATTGTTTATTCGTAAGTATTTATTGGGGTGTATTTTATCATCCACATCCATGTTCCATCAATATGTAATATTGTTTCCATCCACTTACACTAGTTTAAATCCAATTTTACCCTTCGGTGAGTTTTTAGTAAAGAATATGAAAGGAATCTTTTGTCGTTTTTTTCGTACGAGGTACTTTTTGACTTTTCCGACAAAAGTACGAGGAGAATGTTATTTTTATCTTATACGGCGTGAACGGATTTTTACGGTTTCATAACGCCTCATTTTCAAGAAGCTTCCTCTACAAGATTGCATGATTATTTTTAATAAAACCCTTATCTTTTAAAATTGCATGGAATTTTGTGAAAAGAACATGATTTTAAAGAAGAAAGGATATTTTCCTCAAGAATTCATTTGAAGTGTTTTGTCAAAACTATTTTACATCTAAGATGACATTATTTCATATGTGTATGTTTCAAGTAAAATTTCTCTATGATTTAAATGGATTCAATTTTCTTATGATGAACTGATATCAATTGTTTATGGATTATGTTATGATGGCATGATGTTTAAGAATCCCATTTTATTTCATGGGTTATGCTATGATGTATGATTTATGATTTTGTGGCACACATAGGAATGGTATCATTATGAGATGGGTGGGACCTATATCTCCCTCCAATGCATTGGGTAAAGATTTTATATCTCATGAGATAGACAGGGCTGGAACGGTAGGTTATACCGGTTCAGTGAAACAGGACTGAAACGAGGGTTACTCGATTCAGAAAGGGACTTTGTCCACTAAGATAGT
Organism: Viscum album; assembly: GCA_963277665.1. Taxonomy (NCBI): domain Eukaryota; kingdom Viridiplantae; phylum Streptophyta; class Magnoliopsida; order Santalales; family Viscaceae; genus Viscum; species Viscum album. The sequence goes on from OY728135.1 coordinate 335,407,733, forward strand.
CTTGGAAATGAGTCATGACTAACAAGAAATGATTTTCCATGATTATGTGTGCATGCCACAAAGTTTCAAGTTTCATGTTATGATTATGGTGATCCCATTTTCACTTCTATGATTTGTTCCATGTTAAGATATTATGATCTCTTTTGCAGGTTATGATTTTCAAAAAGATATGATATGATTTTTATTTCTTTTGTATACCCTTACTGAGCATTTGAGCTCACCCTTTTATGTTTTCTTTTCCCCAGGATATAAAGAAAGGTTTTAGGTAAAAAAAAAGGAAGATCTTTATGGGAGATTTTGATGATCTTTCACCACGATTAGAAGATTATAGTCCGAGTTTCCAAAGACACTAAACTATTACGGTCCTTGTGTGTGTGTTTTTGTAATGTACTAATTATTCCGCAAAAGTAATGTAATGTCAATGTACGTCAAGATACGGGTCTCTACAGTTGGTATCAGAGGAAAGGTTTAGTCAACCTTTGGAAACTAGGGTGCGAAAACGTTAGTGAGATCCCTAGAGATATTTCTAAGGTATGTCTAGGGATGTCTCTAAGGTTAAGTATACGTATAGGTTATAGTCCTAGAATTGCTCTAACGATCTTATAATTTAACCTAAGATGTTAGATATTGAGGGTACTACCCCTTTATTATGTTGTTTTCCCTAGCATGATTTTTGCCTCTCACACTATTCTTTTGGGGTTTTAGACGATGGCTGGAACCCGAAGGAACCGTGTTGATCAATGCAATGGACAATGCAATGATTGTCCCCCTGAGCAACCAAAAGATATGGGAGCTGGAATGCAAAATCTTGTAGCCATGCTCACACAACTTTCTCAAGCTATGAATCATGCAGGACTTCCAAACGAGCAAAGGAAGGAGCAACATTCTGTTGAATCCTTCATGAGGCAGCGTCCGCCTTCTTTCAGTGGGTCTACTGATCCATTAGTTGCTGAACAATGGATTAGTACTACTGAAAAGATATTTTCAGTTCTTCAATGTTCTGAACATGATAAAGTCATCTTAGCAGTATATCGTTTGGAAGGTGAAGCTGATCAATGGTGGAATCTTATCAAGAATACGAGGCAAAGAGATGAAATTGATTCCATGGAATGGGACGAGTTCAAGAACTTGTTTTTCAGTAAGTACTTCCCTCGTATTCTTCGAACGAAGATGGAGAAGGAGTTTCTTGAACTAAAGCAAAAGGATGATGAATCTATTGGTATATACGAAGCGAATTTTACAAGACTTGCAAGGTATGCATCTGGCATTATCATCCAACCTGAAAGTAAAGTTGATCGATTTTTCAGTGGCTTAAAACCAAGTCTTCTAAGGGCATTATCTATAAGAGACTTCAGTAGCTATGAAGAAATTGTGCGTTGTGCTATCAAGGTAGAAATGGAAGTTGGTGTTACATATCCATCTCATGGTTTTGACAAGAAACGAAAGATGGAGTTCAAGGAGAAATCTCAGAATAATGGTGAAAAGAAGATGAATGTTTCCTTATGCACAAAGTGTGGAAAGAAGCATGGTGGATATTGTCTTAAAGGGACTAGAAAATGTTTTAAGTGTGGAAAAGAAGGTCATCGAGCAGCTGAGTGTCGAAGTAATGGAAAAAGGGATTCTAATGAAGTGAATAAAGAAAACACTGCAGAGAACGTACAACCAACACTTCAATGCTTCAAGTGCAAGGAAATGGGGCATTATGCTAATAAATGCCCTAATCCAAGGGTTATTGATGATCGACATGACCAACCGCTTAAGTCAAAGGACAAAGGAAAGTCACATGCGATCACTATTGGCAATGTTGAATATGACAACGATGTGGTGGAATGATTAAGTGTTTATGTAATTGGATTCCAAAATAATGTTGTATCTTGGAATATTAGAATATTTATGTATTGGTCTAATGTGGTATTCAAAGTGATTGAGATATTATGCGCATAATGAAGGGAAAACGAGAAAATGAAATGTTTAACAGTATTCATGAGCTCATGATTGATATAAGGACTAAGTGATATCATGGTTTGAGTATATAGAATTTTGAGGATTTTAGTATGTGGAAGGTGTTAACTTTTAACTGCATTCATGTTTTCACTAAGGTATTCAAGAGAATGCACGATTAAGGACTTTGAATGTTTGGAATGTGACCAACAAAACATATCTTATGATATATGGGGATCGATGATGGTGTTAAATCTCTGGTAATCATTTTCACTACATTATGAGAGTCGACTGCAGTATTATGGATAAGCCTAAAAGATTGGAATGGATTATGTTGGACATAAGTTAGTATTGTTTGTTTTTTCGATATTATTGATGGGATGTTATATAGTTTTGGAAAAAGGACAACCTGCAGGACGAGCGACAGCCCATCGCTTCGGAAAAGGCTGTGGGAATCGAACCCACAACCGAAGTGCGACTGGCCTTTATCGCCTACCACTGGCCTACAGGAAGTCCTTGTTTAGTAGAAACTAGTTTTATTATATTAATCAGTATGATATATGAAGTATAAGTCCATTTTAGGAACTATATATGATTAATCTCACTATAGATCGACTTATGTATATAATTTTTGCTAACCTTTTGTTTGAGACAGATGGAATGACCCGTCATTCTATCACATGATCTGCTAACACTTCACGAATAACAAATTCAACTTCATTTATTTAAGAGATGAAGTGGAAATTGTTCTAGGCACGAACAATAGTGAGATTGTACCAAAATAAAGAAAGTATTTATTCCAATTCAAGTTTTCAACTTTAGGGAAATGATCTTGAAAACCAAAAATGTTGTCCTAGTGATCTTATACCTGATGAATCGGATGGTACCTTAGATCGTCACAAATTTATGGATTTGTGATTATTGGCTTTTCCATAGCCATGTTCTCTACCACTCTCCATCAGAACATGATGGTTAGATTTCTCTTCCATATCCATATTTTCACCTATGTGGAAACCCAATGATTAGTTTATTTGGGTAACCGTTACGTTTCATACTTTTGTTTTTAAATATTGGTTTTGATATTCCTTTTTACGATGTGAGTTTCTCTTAAAGAAACTTTCAAATAGTAAACCATTTATAACCCCGACGAATTTCGAGGGCGAAATTCATTTTAAGGGGGGTAGAATGTAACAGCCCAAGATTTTATAAAAAAAATATTCTTTTTAATTTTATTAAAGTCTTGTGTTGTACGATACACCAAAAGGAGCTTGCACAACACGCATCCTTGACTTGCCTTGCATTACACGCAATCACGACCTTCCTCGATAGCGTGTGTAATACGCAATACCGAGTTTCACTAAACAACGATATGCTATTAAAATATTATTAAAACTAGCCGTTATGAATAGTAATAACCACTTTTTAAAACTCTGTAAATCTTATTTTTCAAAATGAACTTCATTTTTGGATTCGGAGTATCGAATTTAGCCTAAGGTGAAATTTTGGTACTTTTCGGATAACTTTCATATTCTGATGAATAGTGAAAATTACTAAATTATAATTAAAAACAACTTTTTTAATCGAAATAATTAATAGTGATAAATTATTAATTTGAGTGGTTTTAAAGTATATTTAGAATATATTTTTACAATTTAATACAATGTTGGTCATTGGATGTAATTTCACATTTAAACCAGACATAATCAAGTGTCAATATTTTGATAGATATTGTTTCTTAAAAACACGCTATTTGTTTTAACAGCGGGATTTAATTATAAAATTAATTAATGGAAATTCTATGATATGAATTTGTTAAAATAGACTACATTTTTGAATTCGGAATATGAAATATAGCTTAGGATGAAATTTTGGCATTTTTCTGAAAACCTTCATTTTTTGATGAATAGTGAAACTACTAAGTGGTAGTTAAAAAACTGAATTTTTCATAAAACTTAATTTTACAGCTTCTGTGAATGGAATTTCAAAAATCCGAGAGACACGGTTGATGTCAGTAAGTAAAATGTGATTCAATGAGATGAAAATAATTTTTGGTGAATAGTAACTTTTTACTTTTTTTTACCACGGTTAATAGTAAATAGGGTAACTAAGGGTAAATATGATATTACTATTACCCTAACACATGTACTAATTCTATTGGATAAGTGTAATTCGACCAAAAACAACCTTATGAATATAATATGACCATTTAGGTCCACTTGGATTAGATTATGACATTTAATATTATATTATTTAATGAATAGTTATAATAGTTAAAATCAAAGTTTAATAACTAAAACATTTTTAATAAGGGGTTATACATAAGATAAATTCGACTATAAATATTCATTAGATATCTAAAAAGATTTCCTACATAATGATATTTTATTTATAATTTTTAGACTTTAAATAAATTAATTTATTTATGACACAACGATGATGCAGTAATTACCCTTTTAAGGAAATATTAACATAATTGATGTTATAAATGCTCAAATGAATGTAATTTGAGACTTTTTATGACTTAAACTAATTTTCTAGGTTACTATGATATATTAGTGTTGATTTAATCAACTTGGTTCGAACATATAATTCTGTTATGACTTTCACAAAAATCATATATCAAATAGTGTCAAAATTGACACAAAATAGTTTTTAAATCAAATATTATATTATTAATTGTTATTTTATTCCTAAAAATCTAAGGTTCGGACAAATGACTTAGATAAGGATATATGTATTAATAATATACAATTTGGGGTTCGTTTGGCATGTTATAGTAAGTGTATTAACCATATAGTGAAAGAAAACAAAAAGACACGGTAAAAGTTAAATTATTTAACTTAGAGTTAAATCTAATTGATAAGGTTAAAATAATAACCTAAACTTGTCTAAATCCTATTGGTTGATAGGATTTCGACCCATCCCCACTTTATCTTCGAAATAAGACCCTTTGGAACCATTATAAACCGATTTTGACTTTAATATAAAATAATATTTTGAGATATTCCTAAGGTGCCCCTCTCCTCCCTTATAAAAGGGCACCTCCTCCCCCTCCTCCTCACACCAATTTGAGCACTCAATCTCGGCCAACCCCTGCCATGTTCTCCTCTCCACTTCCCTATAATAATCCTAGAGGTCCTGGTCTTCTCCAAAGACCAATCTTAGTTCCTTAAGTGGAGGATTCAAAGAGGCGTTCCAAAGAAGAGGTAATATCCATTACCGATCTTTTCAATTTCTTTCTTCTTCAACTTCTTCTTCTTTAGTTGTTTCATGATAAAGTAATAACATCAGTATTATTTACATACTGATATGTTATTATAAATATGAAACAACCCTAATTCACCTTCTATCCATCCTACGGAAAAATGAAATCACCGCGCGTGCGTACGTACGGAATACCGTCTCCACGCCGTGGTGTAATCTATTTTCCACCATCACCTTACAAGGATGGGTATAATGGTGTAATGAGTAACTATATATGATTATTATTAAGTAATATTGATACTGAAATAATATATATATATATATACTCCAATACAATTCCACGATCATAGGAACGATATCATCACTCGTGCGTACGTACAGAATACCGTCTCCACGATGTGATGCGACTCGTTCTACATGATCTTCATTTCATAATGATTATATAAATGAATTAAATGAATGAATATGGTATATACTACACTAATACCATTCTGGAAATGAATTATCTATAACCTAAAGATAAGAATAAGAATTTATTCAACAAAACACGCATAAGAACAAAAAGTTATAAAGACCCGAGTAACAAGTAACAATGAAATATTACTAACAAGAAGCTAATAATATGACCATATATGATATCATATCAATATGTATGATTCTGGAATAAGTCAATAACATGATTTAAATCATTATATAGGAGGTTCGGACACTTACAAAGCAAGTCGGACATAAGGTAAGGGAAATATCACAATCTCATTTTTATCCGAGATTGTTTATTCGTAAGTATTTATTGGGGTGTATTTTATCATCCACATCCATGTTCCATCAATATGTAATATTGTTTCCATCCACTTACACTAGTTTAAATCCAATTTTACCCTTCGGTGAGTTTTTAGTAAAGAATATGAAAGGAATCTTTTGTCGTTTTTTTCGTACGAGGTACTTTTTGACTTTTCCGACAAAAGTACGAGGAGAATGTTATTTTTATCTTATACGGCGTGAACGGATTTTTACGGTTTCATAACGCCTCATTTTCAAGAAGCTTCCTCTACAAGATTTCATGATTATTTTTAATAAAACCCTTATCTTTTAAAATTGCATGGAAGTTTGTGAAAAGAACATGATTTTAAAGAAGAAAGGATATTTTCCTCAAGAATTCATTTGAAGTGTTTTGTCAAAACTATTTTACATCTAAGATGACATTATTTCATATGTGTATGTTTCAAGTAAAATTTATCTATGATTTAAATGGATTCAATTTTCTTATGATGAACTGATATCAATTGTTTATGGATTATGTTATGATGGCATGATGTTTAAGAATCCCATTTTATTTCATGGGTTATGCTATGATGTATGATTTATGATTTTGTGGCACACATAAGAATGGTATCATTATGAGATGGGTGGGACCTATATCGCCCTCCAATGCATTGGGTAAAGATTTTATATCTCATGAGATAGACAGGGCTGGAACGGTAGGTTATACCGGTTCAGTGAAACAGAACTGAAACGAGGGTTACTCGATTCAGAAAGGGACTTTGTCCACTAAGATAGTCTTGGCAATGAGTCATGACTAACAAGAAATGATTTTCCATGATTATGTGTGCATGACACAAAGTTTCAAGTTTCATGTTATGATTATGGTGATCCCATTTTCACTTCTATGATTTGTTCCATGTTAAGATATTATGATCTCTTTTGCAGGTTATGATTTTCAAAAAGATATGATATGATTTTTATTTCTTTTGTATACCCTTACTGAGCATTTGAGCTCACCCTTTTATGTTTTCTTTTCCCCAGGATATAAATAAAGGTTTTAGGTAAAAAAAAGGAAGATCTTTATGGGAGATTTTGAAGATCTTTCACCACGATTAGAAGATTATAGTCCGAGTTTCCAAAGACACTAAACTATTATGGTCCTTGTGTGTGTGTTTTTGTAATGTACTAAGTATTCCGCAAAAGTAATGTAATGTCAATGTACGTCAAGATACGGGTCTCTAAAATCATGTTAAGTGAAGTCATGTAGAAGTGGAAACATTTAAATAGATCTTTATAAAATTTTATCATTGAAAAAAAATTTATGGTTATAATGAAAATTCAATAGGGAATTTAAAATAAGAAACAGAATAATATGTTATATAAAACAAGAAGTGAAAGAAGAATTTTTCTGTAATAAAATGTACAGATTTAATAAATAAAATGATATATTTAAAAATAATATAAATGGCACTTGAAATCGGGTAATAAGTCATGGTGTTTCCTGAAAATAGGTTTTCTTATCGAGAAGTATTGTGGAGGGAATAAGTTAAAAACATGTATATCCTAGAAATTTAATGATGAGAGGGGCATGATAAAATAAATTGTTACATGTACATAGAATTTTGATGAACAAAATTAAAATATAAAATAACTTCATATTTTTAAAACAATGATAGGGAAACTCAAAGAACAAAGGAGGTTCAGGTGGAATTTCTTACGGATTATCGTCATGGTATCATGTGTAGTTAAGAGGGAATAAGATGAGAGAACTGGCTTCCTCATCACTTATTCATCATCAGGGAAGTATGGAGGAGGTTTGGAAACATACCCCATTATTAAGGAATACACATAAAAGGGAATAAAATCTATGACATTATTGAATAAAAGAAAAATACAGAGGATCCATTACCTTAGATCGAATAGTGCTCTTCGCTTTATATTAATGGCTTGAATAATAAAATTAGGTTCATTAATGAATAATTAAAGAACATATTTTATATATAAAAGATTTATTATAGTCCTTTTAATTTAATTCATTTTCTTTTTATGGGTTAGGAAGTTCATTTGGATTGTTGGGGTCTGTTTAGTTTCACGGTTTTTTTCGATCATTTTATTTATTTTCATGAATGGAGAAACATGTATAATGGGGGTGGTGATAAATAATTGGAGTTATATTTTATAAGTGGACATAAATAATTTTACAAGGTGGTACATTTAATTTGATTATTTGGATTGAAGTGGAATCATTATATAAAACTATAATGATAAACACTTGGATTAATTTGGATATTTTTCTCATTATTTACTTATTTTGCATTATTATCTTACATCATGTGTGAAATAGTATTTGAGAACATATCACACGATAAAATACATATTTAATTGTATGTTTCAAGAATAAGAATGGTTTAATGACACCAATTGTAGATGGTAATATAAATTAATAAACCTTCATCCTTGAATGTTATAGATTATGACATCTCGAACGATGTTTTAATTTCATTGGTATAAAAAGAGGGAAAGGGGAGATAATAATGAATTATCCCATTAGCATAATAAATTCCTATACATTTGTGGTACTATATTTGTTATACCATTTTTATTATGAGAGGTTATGAAATCAATGAGAATAAAGGAATATATGAAGGAAATGATCTAAATGAAAAGATGAATTTACCTCTTAATACAATATTCTTTGAGAGCCTCTTATTTTGAGAGTTATTAGTGTTTTGAGGAGACAAAAGGCTGTTGGACATGGGGGTGGATCATGGGGATATATTTCAAAAGAATTTAGGGATGGAATTTGGATTGAGTGGAGTGATGAGAGGAGGGAGTGTGGGTGGTATTGATAGTGGATGGAGGACGGTTTTCATAATATTTTAATCATTACATTATCATTTTTCCATGAGATAAGAAATAATGATGATTCGTAGACCAAGAATAGTAATAAGTTCATCTGATTTCTATATTTTGGTTCTAACATCACTTATAATCTTAGGAAGAGTTTATTTAAATTAGAATGTATTTATATGGTAAATTAATGTATTTTTCAATTCACAAAAAAAATCATGTATTTTATAAAAATACCAAAAAATCACCGTAATTTTTTTATAATTTGTAGAATCCAATAATGTACTCCTATTTTCAAAAAAAAAAATCTATATATGAATAATTATATTATCAATTAAATTCATAATTTACTTGAAAAAAAAATTTAAAATTATTACTGATTTTATAATTCTTTCAAATAATACATAAGGTATTATAAAATTATCTTCAAACCAGAAGTTATAAATTTTTTAATTTATGAACTCCTTTTAATAAAATATAATTTCATTGATGTTCATTAATTAATTGATTTTGGTTATTTATGACTTTCCAAAATACCAATACATTTACTATTATCTTATGATCAATTATAAGATCACAATATTTTATTTATATATTCAAGGGTGAGGTTGCTGTTCTTTTGGATGATTTACTATTATCGGACTCAAAACATCTTATTATTATCAGACTCAAATCATCTTACAAATCACAAAAGTGTATATTAGATTGTCAAAATTCAAAACATAACAGTGCCAATATTACGTTTGAAAGTCACAATGTACATAATAGTTCATCGTATTGTGATATCATGTGGTTATATGACATTATTTCAAGAAAATAATTACTATTTATAAAACATTTTGTAATTATATTATTACCCATTATGAAATTTTTTCCTCAAACTTTCATTTTACATTTAAAGCCTCAAATAGGTGCTGGTAATTTTTTCCATTTCTTTCTTCTATACCCTTGTTGCGTCTTCATACTTATGATTCCTGTATTGTTCAATGAACCTATGAGTAGTCCTGTTACATAGAACATTATCTCTACAATCCAATATCTTCACTCACTCCACCTTGTAAGAAAGATCATTATCCAGCCATAGTACCTCTGATGAGAGTACAAGTGAAGGGTCTGTTTTTTACTTTCTTAAGAAGGATACAAGAAATACATCATGTACATTAGACATGGTTGGTGGAAGTGCATGTTGGTAGACCACAACTCTGAATCGATCAAGGTTCTAAAAGGGGTCGATGCACCTAGGAATTATCATTACTTCATTCCCAAACCACATGGGCTTCTTCCATGGAGATATGCGTAGAAATACCATATCTCCATATTTGAACTCAATGTCTCATTGATGATTGTCTGCATAACTCTTTTGTCAAAATTGGATATTCATGATGTTCTAATGAATGGTTTTCACCATCCCCACTCTTTCTTTGACCAAACCAGGTCATAAAAGCTAACACTCACCAACTTCATCCTATTACACTAGTGTTCTACACCATTTTACCTAAAGGGATTCAGATAGTTCCATTTACATGCACGAGTGGAATCTATTGTAGTAGGGGAATAAAAGCAGTGGAAGATGTTGGTCCCATCCTCCTTTGAAGACCATAGAACATTATCTCAACATATTTCCCAGTGTATGAATAGTCTGCTCAAATTGGACATCAGTTTTATTATGATGTTCTATAATAATGTATATTTCAGTCCTTATTGAATGTTTGATACTTTTCAAATACTTCACGGTGCATCTCAGATCATGATCATATTCAATAGATAGTTGTACTCCATGCAGTCATACCACAATGAACAATATATCATTGTTTACCCTGAATGTCCTTCGAAGTCCAGGGACAATGTCCATGGTGATATTCTCTGTCATCCATGTTGGTATGGGTAGTGAATGCATTATCCCATTAGGCTTATGTCTTACAACCTTAACTTGTTTACATACTAGGCACTTGGATGTATATTCATCATTATCTATCTACATATTTTCCCACTAAAGGTTCACTTTGATAACTCTATACATCTTTGTTCCCCCTAGGTGAACAGAGAAGGTTGGGTTATGTTCATAATTCAAAAGATATTTCTTTATCACTAGATAGGATGGTATACATAATCATGACCCAAATTTTTTAACTCCTTAATTATCAATCATGAACTCTGAGGATTCCCCATTGTTAACAGATTACACCATTTTCTGAATTTTCTCAACATTTATTTTACCATCCTTTATATTCTCCATAAGGGATGGTTGAGAAATCATTTGAGGAATGATTGTTTATTTTCAACACTTAATTATTCCCATTTTCATAATAAAAAATATAATATGATTGGTTCCATTTCATTTCTCTTAATTGATAAAGATGCATGATCCTTTCATCTTAGAGAAACTTCCACCTTGTTTACCTTATCTTGATGGTTGTGGATTTAGAAATCAAAATATTTAATGATCTCTATCTATATTTTCTGGTGCATATTAAGCTCTTTTTCTGTGAAAATGTATTTTATAATCATATGGTCATTATATATATAACACATCTCTTCATGGAGACAATTCCGTAAAAAGTTTAATTCAAATATCACAACTACCAAATCCAGATCATGTATAAGAGAGTTTTGATCATATATTTTCAGAATCCTTAAGGCGTAGGCTATCACTTTATCATTTTAATAAGAAAAAATATTAATATCTTCTTTGAAGAATCATTATACACCACAAAGAGTTCTAAAATTATTGGGTGTGTGAATACTATAACATTGATAAGCCACATTTTAAACTCTATAATGAAGTCCTCATATTCTAATGTCCAAACAATCATTACTACCTTTTGTGTCAATTTGGTAATTGGGTTTGAAAATCATGATATGTTATTCAAAAACTATTGAGAACACCTTGATAGACTCTGAAATATGTGGAACTACAGTTACATATGTTGGACTGGGCCACTCTTCAATTACCATTATCTTAGAAGGGTCTACAGATATCCCTTTTTGGGTGATAACATTCTGCAAGAATGATACATCATCCATCCAGAACACTCATTTATTGTACATTGTATACATCTCCCCCTTTTTCAATGACATTAACTATGTATTAAAATTCTCCACATATTCATCCTTTCTCTAGGAGTATATCATAATATCATAGATAAAAAATACCACAAATTTTTCACGTTAGTCTCTAAAAAATCTATTTATTAAATCCATTGAAATTAGTGGAGAATTACTGAGTAAAAATGGAATCACTATGTACTCATAGTGTTCATATTAAATTCGAAAGTAATTTAGGGGAATATATTCCTTCCTCACCTTTTATTGGTGATATCCGGCCTGAAGGTATGCAATAGAGATATTACATTCCCCATAATGCTGATCAAACAAGTCATCTATCTATGGTAAGGGATACTTGTTCTTTATCATGATTTTATTTAGCTCAAAATAATCAATGAAGAAGCTCATTGATCAATACAACTTCTGGATATGGAGGACTGTAGAACCCCACAGTGAAGCACTAGGGCGTATAAAAATCTTCTCCATATTCTTCTGTAACTTCTTCATTAGCTCATCCATCCCTACAGAGGTCATTCAATAATGTGTCTCTAGTATAAGAAGTTATCCTAGAATAAGACCAATTGGGAACTCAACCTATTGATCAAGAGTAAGACCATTCAACACTTCAATGAATACATCTGTTTAATCCCCCATGATGGTCATGTCTTCAAGAATGATTTTATCCTTTGTCTCAATCACTTGATCTAGACATGATTTCTCATATGGAATTAATATAAACATTTGAGACAATTATTCTAACAGAGATTAATCATTCTATTTAACAATTTTAATTAACTAACGGATGTTTCAGGATATGAAGAGTGACCTCCCTTTCCCAACAGTTGATGTTAGCTTTGTATAATGATAGTAAATCCATGCCCAAGAAAACTTCAAACTCCACTAAAGGATGTATGATGAGATTTTCTGGTATGTTCAGTCCACTAATTCTAATGGGGGGGTGAGTTATAATCAATGGACACAATAATTTCCCCATTCACAGTTCTCATATATAACTTTTCCTCAAAATAGTGAGGTGGTTTTTGAATAGCTCTACTAAACATGCATGATATGATAGAATGTTTTGAACCAGAATCGAATAGTATATTCACTATTGTTGAATGAATATTTAACATAACTATGATAACATAATTTTATGGATCTATCTCAATAGTTGTGATCACATAAGACCTTCCATAATTCATTTTAAGTTGTTCTAGATTTCATCTGACAACATTCTTCTTAGGGAAATTCAATTCATAATTACCATGCTCCATACAGTTGTAACACTACACTACAGTATGATGGTTAATTTGAATATTCCGGTATTCTTCCACTTCAGTTTTTTTCTTCATATATCACTGAGACTTTTTATCCAGATATCCCAACATAAAACTGTAGTAGTAATTCTTGGTTCTCTTTATATTGTTCCCAAGATGCTTTTTCCCACAATTGTTACATGTGGTGTGATCAGGCTTCTTTCCTTCATGGAATTTATTTGTGGAACCACACACATTATATTCCATTTCTCTATTTTTTTAGTTGGTCCCATGATACCACTAAGATTTTCATATCACCATTTATTCCTTAATGGGAAAATGGTCAATCTATCCTTATAGTTTTCAAAGTCTCAAATCACAAATGATTTTCATAGACATAGATTTAGTCTACTAAATATGTGATTCGCCTTTAATTTTATGTTAATGAAAATTTAATAGGCATACGTTTCCATCTAGGTAATGTTTCTTTATATGAACTGATTGACTCCTCTTCCCTTTTCTTTAGTATGATTAAGTCTCTTTCCTTCTTGAGATAGAGCGTTTGGGGAAAATATTTATTAAAACACATTTTTCGTGAATTACATCCAATCCATTGAACCCATTTAATCATAGGGATTCATATTATTGATCGGTTTCCAACAATGATCATCTTCCCCATCAAAACAATATACCGTCAGTAGGAATTTCTCTTATTTTGAGGACTAGTGGACAAATAATATCTTTTCAATAGATTTAATCCACTATTTAACTAGGAGGGGATCAGAAGATACACTAAAAATGGGAGGCCTTTTCCACGTTTAGAAATTAATGACAACATTCTATTTCCAAGGAGGACGAGGGTGTTCCCCATGATTCATGTTATTATTCAAAACATGATCTAGATGACCAAGTAATTTCATGTTGTTCCTAGGACCCACTGCAATCAAATTAATAATATCATTATGTTAATGTTCACATTACCTACCACATTGATTTTTGTATGGTTTTTTTATATATTCCACCACTCAAAAAGAATTATAATCTACAACTATAGGGCTTGAATACTTAGCTATTGAGCAATCAAAAAACTTTTAACATGAGAGTATAAACATTTAAAAGAAAAATCATATCCTAACTTTTGATTTATTATGTTTAAATCTATTTTATCCTTGATCTATTTATTAACATGTACTCTAATGGTATTTCATTCATTCACATGATAATGTGTTTTAAAAATCTCAGGAATTTTCCAAAGAAATTCCCCCGTGAGTTTGAGACAAAGAGTGTAGCAAGGCCCTCATTCAAGAACCAGTTCCCATTGGTGTCTATCTCAATGCAAGGTTTCAATGTTTTAACCTTAGATAAATTTGTGCCAGAGACACCACTGCCTTTTGTAATTATAATTGGAAGTATTTTTTTGATAAAATAATTACTCTATACTATCCATAATTTATGGGTGCTTTAATATACATAGTGTCATTGTTAAGGTTCGTACTAAAGTTATCTATTCATAATCATCAAAAATAACTAAATTAATATCTGGTTCTAACTATAGGAACACAAGAATTATACAAATAACATTACATGTTTTTGAGCATAATTATACATCAGATTACATGTGAAGGATTATAATTTAAAGTATCTTGCAAGAATAGGTACATCAAACTAAAAACATGGAATTAAATATAACATCTCATTATTTAATATTAAAATTGATATCATATATTCTATTGTGCTCAAACAGATACATAGGATAACCTAGGGAACACGTGAACAAAGGGATCGACTAAATATCCCATTAAGGTAATAACCATAAGAACAAAGCATTAACACAAGGGATTGAAGACATTACATGTTTATAAAAAAATCCATATAATGTATGGTGTCATAACATATAAACATAGAATCATATAAATAAGGGGTTATGACAATGTGAAAGAAATAAAAAACATGTATTTAGAATGAGTAATAGATAATCTCCAATATCATTTCAATTGGTAGAACAATCCTAGGCTAACCGCCATGACCGTCGTACATGGTAGCACTAGCCAAGGCTAGCAGCCAAGATCGTCAAACATAATGTCTCACGAGACTTATCTTTATGCAATGCATTGGAGAAATATCTGGGTGCTTCCATATTAAATTTTCCTAAATATGTTTTCCATATAAAGAACCATATATAATAAGTCTTACATAAACATAATGTTTACCCATTGAAAGAATTGTGTACCACAATCATTTTATAAAGAATAAAAAATGGTTGTATCATAAAAGTGTCTATGAAATAAAAAAAAAATATACATGGACATTCAAAAGGGAAAACATTCATGTATCATGGTATTTGATGTCATGTATAAGTGACAAAATGTATGATAAGTATTTAACATATTGTATCATTAAAACATGCTTTTCGATTTTGTGGAAAATATTACAGAGCCATTAGAATATAAACGGGAAAATCCATTATATAATTCCAAAATTGAATGAAGAATCTTTTCATAATAAATGAAGCCTGATTTTATAAAGACAATGGGTGATTAAAATAGAATATATATTTCACTTTAAATTGGGTATGTATTTGGGATGTTCTCTCAAAACAGGTTTGTTTATCGAGAAATATTATGAAGGGAATCACCTAAACTAGGTATTTCTACAAAATATAATGATGGAATGGGATTGATAAAATAATTTAGTATATGTACACATTATTTAGAATATGTAAATAAAAATATAATATCACTTCATTCCTATTAAATAACGATATGGTAACCTGATGGAACCAAGGAGATTCAAGTGGAATCCCTTTCAGAATGTATGTATGGTATCAGGTGTGCATGAAAGGGAATAATGAGAGACAACGGATTTTCTCAGCACAAATAAATACTGAGGTAAGTATTGAAGAGGTGAAAAATCTTATCGCATCATTAGGGATTACACATAAATGGGCTTCATATAGAGGACATTATTGAATAAAAATGAAATAGAATGGATCCCTTACATTATGTATTATGGTGATATTTTTGATATTAATAACCTGAATAAATGAAAGGTTCATTAATTAATAATTCCAGAACGAATTCTATATGTAAAAGTTGTATTATAACCTTTTTGAGTTCATTCATGACATATTTTATGGTTTAAGTTGTTCAATTTCATTGTTTGTGTTCGTTTGATTACAAATTTTTAACGATCGGTTAAAATATATTCATGATTGGAGAATCTTTTAACATGGGTATGGTTATCCATAATTGGATTTAACTTTTATTATTTAATATACAAGAGGCTTTATGGTGGTAAGTTTTATTTGGTTTTTTTTGTGCAGTTGAGTCAATATATAAAATAGTAATGATAAATGCTTGGATTAATGTATACATTTATCTAATAATTAACATTATTATTATTATTATTATTCACAATGTGTGAAAAAGGATTACATAAAATTGCATAAGGTAAAATACAAATTTAATAGTATGGTTCAACCATAAAAATCGTTTCGTGGCCATAATTGAAGATGGTACAACAAATTGATAAAATATCATCCTTGAATTTGATAAATTGTCACATCTCAAATAATATTTTCATTTAAATGGAATAAAAGGAGTGAAAGGGGATATGATAATGAATTATCCCATTATATTTGAAAAATTAAAATACAAGTATTTTAATGCAATTTTGATACAATTATTATGATGAGAGGTTAGGAAATAAAAGAGGACAATGGAACATTTAAAGAAAATGAAAGAAAAGAAAAGAGTAATTTACCTTTTGATTTAATCTTCTTTAAGAGACTTTTAAAGGGATAGGATTTGGTCTTTTGAGGGGACCAAAGGGTGATAGACATGGGGGTGTGAGGATTGATTTGGGAAGCATATTGGGAAAGAACATGTCTTGAGAGGACTGAAGATAAGGGGGTGTGGGTGGTTTTTATAGTGGAGGATAGGGTTTAATATTTTAATCATTCGATTATCATTTTTTCATGGGACAAGAAATAGTGATGATTAAATTACCAAATAAATTAATAATATCTTGTGGGTTTGATATTTGGGTTCTTAAATAACTTATGATGTCAGGAATTGTCGATTTAAATTATAATGTATTTATATAGATAATTAATGTATTTTACTTTTCCAAATAGTTATATATTTCATAAAAAAACCTATACTTTTCTTTAACCATTTTTTGATGTTTTGAATTCAATAATGAAATACATTTTGAATAAATGAATTTGTAAATATGAATAAATTAATTTTTAATAAAAATTATAATTTACTTGAAAAATACAAATTTTTAACGATAAATGATTTTATAATGCTTTAAAAATTTACACAAGGTCATAAAGAATTATCCTAAATCCATAAGACATTAAATAATTAATTTATGAACTACTTTAATAAAATAAATTTTCTTTTAAATTAATTAATTAATTTTAATTATTTATTTATGACCAAGAAAAATATCAATACTTTTACTATGATAATATCAATTATAACATTCCGAAATTTAATTTATATATTTTAGGGTGAGGTTACTATTATTTTTATAGATTTACTATTCATAAGTTTCATATAACTATTTTTAAGGATATCATTACTATTCCCAAGGGTTGGTTACTATTCAACAAAATTTAATTTTTTCTTATTAGACCACAGACATCTTACTGATCATACTAGTGTATGTTAGATTTTTGAAATTCAAAAACATTGTAGTTTAAAACATAATCTTAAAGGTCATATTATACATAATATTTAATGTTGTTTTGATTTCATGTTTGTATGACATAATTTTAAGAATCAAATTTCCATTAATTAAATATTGAGTCGTTACACTTTTATGCCAAACACATTTAATGGACCTTTGTGTCCCTTAATTTTCATGAATTCCTACAAACTCAAATTTAGGTAGAATCTATATTCATGTTCATTTTTCACTGATAGATGTAATACACATTCATAGGTACTTATAGGTACTAGAAAATAATTTTTCAAATAGATTTGATGATTTTGGAAAGACTCTTTGAGAAAACTATGAACCACCTTCTTCTCCCATGAAATGTGTACTCTGTTTTCTAGACAAAACACCTCATTCACAAACCGATTCTACTTTCACAAACCTCAAACCATCTGCAAACATCCTCTACATGTGATGTCATATTCCTCTTCTAATTATCGACGTCATAAACCACCTCTGTGAATCACCCTCTATCATCAATTTTTTCTCTATTTGTGGACTACTTTCACTTCTACCGACAATCTCTCTTCCATGTACCATACTTCCTTCTATGAATACCATACATTCTCCACACATACTACTTCCATTATATGTTTTAATTCCATGAAAAAATATTCAACATGACTGGTTCTATGTGAACAACTTTATATCGTGGAAATCCTCCTCGCAAACCACTTTTAGATTTCACCAAATTCTTGTAGAAAATAGATGTTCTATTATGATATTTGATCTTCTAATTTTTTTCATAAGGTGGTATTAGCACTATTTATATATGAAAATATATCTATAATATTTTCAAAATTAAGATGTAACGAAACATAGTTTCGGTACATCCTCCACTAAATACTAATCCCCCATCCATGAATCGTACCCAATCCGTGATACAGTTTTCCACTACAGTCCTTGTACATACATTGTTCTAATGTGGAACCATTCTATTATTCCATCCCACAAACCATCACACTCTCCACATATCAAACCCCATTCCCTAAAAAATCACTACGATCCATTTTGCTTTATGCGAACCACTCCTTCATATAGTTCACGTTTTCTATTACGCATCTGCGAACCCTTCTCAAACAGGGAGTGCTGAATATATATCATGCCCGATGTTTCTCTTCATTTTCTAATTTCATTTTTCATTCTTCACACCTTTCAATCATATGAAGGAAACATTTTATTTCCAAACATATATTTTCAATTATGATTAGAAAATATTTGGAAAACATTAGAAACTACACCGCCTTAAAAATTTGTCTTCATCGAACATAAACCAAATTTATTCACAGTCATCTGGCTTAGTAAACAAACACAATCAAAACAAAAAACATGTAGAGAACACATTTAGATATTTTTTCCAACAGACTTATTAATTCATAAGGCGTATGTTAATGACATAATATTGTGTATATATTGGTTAAATATTTTCAAAATCCACATAAATATGTTCATGGAATATTGGTTTTACAAATGATAATGGCATCAAGAATAACTTTAATGTTCAAAATACTGTAATGGTAGGTGAAATTGTCTTTTTGGAATTAAAAATTGGAATGATATCTTACCAATTGTTAGTGTAGAATTTCTAATCCATAAACGTGATACATAATTTCATTTTTATAGCATCTGTAGTTCATTTTTATAATGTTTTTCTCGAAAACGATTCATGGTTTCCACCTATAAGAGATGTGGCATTTATGATTGACTTCATCATAGAGAAAAATATTATATCCCATCCATATTATCATATGGAACCAGTGTAATTAAGAGAACAAAAAATATTTGGATGAGTGTGAATAAAAATTGATCATCTGGCATAGCACATCTCTATGGGAAACCCCATTTTATTTATTAAAAAAAGATGAATTAACTTTAAGGATGTTTGGGGACTATCAAAATCATATACAAGTTACAACCATGAATTGGTTTCTACATACATAAAATTATAATTTATTTGATAAATTGAGTGGATTTTACTAGTTCTATAAGTTTAACATGCGATTAAAATATCAATAATTGTTGGTTTAGAAAGAAAATATTATGAAAATAGATTTCATTATTAAATATAGCCATTATGAGTATGTGGTTATGCATTTCATTCATATGAATGTTCCATCAACAATCATGAAATCGAAGAATTGGATATTTTAGAGATATATGTATTCTTTTTTGTTGGTTTTTTGGATGAAATATTATTGTATTCTATGAATGTTGATAAGCATGAGAATCACATGAAAATAGTGTTGGGAATCATGAGAGATTATCATATTTATACTAAATTATCAGAGTTTGATTTTTGGAAAAAATAACTTCACTTCCTTTGCCATATCATCATTGGGAGATGTATTTATATTGATCCAATGATTATAGAGGTTGTAATATCTTAACAACTAAAAATTAATATCTTCAAGATACATAGTTTCTATAGTCTAGTTGGTTATTATGGAATCTTGGTCATAATTGTTCATGACATTCCTCACTAATGACTATTTTAAAAAGGAATAATATGGTCCATTATAATGGTGTGGGGAATTTCATAATAATTTTCAAGAGAATAATGTTTGTTGAAAATTAGTACTGATAATGATATTTTCATAATTATGAAAATGGTATGTGGCGAATTGTGATTCATCGAGATCTGGGTTGGAAACTTTTCTCAACCTGGGAGATAATGTTGTGGCTATGGCTCATGGGAGTTATAGTTGAATAAGAAGAACTACCCAACACATGATTTGGAGTTAGTTTCTATATTACATGATTTTATGGATTGTCATCATTATCTATTTGGGTTTAAATTTACAGTGTTTAAGAGTCAAAATAGATTGAATGTTTTTCTAACAATGTCGCTTGAATTTGAGACGTTAAAAATGGATATATTATCTTCAAACATTTGACATTAAATTGATGTATACAACGGAAAATGGAAATTCAGTGGATATTTCATTAAGGATAATGAAATATGGTCCGTTGGAAAAGAAGGCTTCAGTTTAGGGGTAGTTGATGGAGGGGATAGCTGAAATATACCTGTAACGTGAATAAAAAGGTGAAGTTGTTTATCAATTTTATTTATTCTTGATTTAGCAGATATTTTAATAAAGGGACACATTTATGATTCAGAATGACTTTCTATGTGGTCAATACTAAATAGTGGGGAGACCATTGAGGGATGGAATCTAGATGGAAGTACATTTTTAAAGTTTTAGGATCATATGGTAATTAATTTTTCTTCTCCGAAACAAATTCATTATGTTTAATACCATTAAAAATGGGATGTTCATCATAGAATAATAAATATGTTTAATGAATTGAATTCATAGTTTTAGTGGGTTTTTATGAAGATAATGGAGGCTAAGATTGTTTCAAGTTGAAAAAATTTTCATCTCATTAAGGAAGAGTATGTGTGACCATCAGGTATGTTGTGTAACGAACCGTCCCATAGGGCCCATGTCGTCAAAACCTAACGACGGCATTCTATAGGCTATGGGCTAGAGACTAGCACGAAAAGGAATATTCCCTAAAACCTGGAAGGCATAGCCTTTATAAATTATGAACACACACATCCAAGCACAATTCATGATATAAACAAAATTAAACTTTATAGTAAAAAGAGTATGTAATGTAAGAAAAATGGGCCAGAATACAAGCCCAACTGGAATGTACAAGAAAACTGGGAAGTATTAGTTAACTGGAACATCTATTGAGAACTCCCACCACAGACCCTACATGAATGGTAGGTAATGTTGTTGAAAGATCGACTCTGCGGTATGCCTCATCTAATGTCCACCTCCGAGTTACCTTCTATCTTGGTACTCTTGTCCTCAGTCAGCGATGTCTGTTGTCTGCACCAAATACAACAAGGTGTGGGCGTGTCACGTGTAGGGGTAGTATAAAGATACTCAGTAGGGACCCTGAGACCCTCGATGGTCTCAAATAGCCCATACAGGATAAACCGCAAAGCATTAAATCATCTGACAACCCTACTTATGTATATACCCATACATATAACTACATTATCTAGTATACCCATCTCATTTATGAGAAAACACAAGTCCCAACTATTATCCAAAGTACAATTGTTCAACATTGGAAAGAATACCCCGAAGGTAACACTGCAAGTGTAAGTACCAAAAAGGTAACATGACATAGAAGAATACTATGAGGTATCAGCATGTAGGTAAGTACCACAACGGTATGAAACATAGAAAAATACCACAATGGTATCACCACGAAGGTAAGTATCATAATGGTATGACACATAGAAGAATACCATAAAGATATTACGACAATGGTATGAACTCAGCTCACACTTGGTATAACATTGGATCGAAAGTAAAGATGATTAGATATACCTGCTGAATTATCTTACTCTGTTAAGAGGCAGCCCTGCATAGTATCCTAAATTATCGAACCCACATAGGATCATAAATCATCAGACCCCCATTAGAACATAATAAAGTAGACCCATGTAGGATCCTACAGTAGTCCCACATGGATTCCTAGATTGAATCTAGCTGAGACTCTCGAACCCAAACCCACATAGGATACCAAAGCATAGACACACATAGGATCCATTTCTAATATGAAAATCAACCGTAAGGTTCCCACACATAGCTCTCATGATTCCAGGAGGGTTCTCCCTTCAATCCAAAGGTCGATACTCCAACTGCCATTAAGTCCCACGAAGATTTATCCCAAAGGACCTATGCCTAAATGGGGTCTCAACGTAAAAGACGGTTCATCAATTGGATTCCCAGTCTATTAGTTGTTAACCTTTTAGTCCCCAGGGCCCTGTTGGATTCATGTTCGATCCAACCCAGTTGTACCCCATCATTATACATAACATAAAATGGTTATACCAAAAGGACAGTCTCGGTCAAAGGTTTTTGGCGCTATAGACAGTTCATTAAATGGATGCATTTAGCAAATGTTATGGTCGAAAGAGAAAAAAGGGGTCGAAGTGGGTTTGGATCCATTCTGACCCAACCTGGGCCGCCCTGGCCCTATTCAGGTAATCTTGGCATGCTGGTTCTAGTCCGGCTCGGCGACGTGGCCCGACTCGGCGTGGTGATGTGGCCTGAACTGGCACGGCGGTGCGGCCCGACCCAGTTGTGTGGCCCAACCTTCTAGGCGGCCCACAGTTCTATGGATGACCGGACGGCCGGCCTTTTTCGCGTGATGTGGTTGTGTGTCGCACCCTCACCAGCAGTGACTCGACCACCCTAAATATGCCTCCATGGCCTTGTTCCATGGCTCTCGCACACTTGGTGGTGCAGAAGCATGCCCCCGCCTCCCCTCACTCCACAGGACATGCGTCGTATGCCGCCTCTTCTCCGCCATGGCTGATGGGCGGAGACCCTTCTCTGGCGCCACGGTCGTGTCTCCATTATCATCACAGCCGGTCAGAGTTCCGTCCTTCGTTCTCAATTTCCTCCGTTGTTGGTCTCCAGCACAGTCTCCAAAGAAGTTCTTCGGGCCACCGGGCGCACCCCAGTGGCTCGTTCTTCATTCCATAGACATCTGCGCTCCTCTCAGGACATGGCCAACATTTCAAGACCATCCATATTTACAAAGGTTGCGGAGAGTTCATAACATGTTTATTTGTCCTGAACCATCTGTGTAAGAACGATAGAAAGCTGCTTGTTTATTCTAAAATCATGAATAATTTCATGAATATGCTAAGGGGAATAAAAATAAAAAACCCTACCTCGAAGGATTTTTTATGTTGGTGAGGAGAGAGGAATGACGAACGTCAGTTCATCATTGTTAAAGACGTTCCACGTTGGTGATCCATTGACAGATCCCTTTGTTGTAGAATTCTCTATTAATTGGAGAAAGTGTTCTTAGTTGGAGAAAGGTTTTTTCATTGTAGAAAATTGTTTCTCCAATGTTCTCCCCTTTTCCAACAATTTCCCCCAAATCCACCATTAATATATATCCATATTCTTAAATTATTTTTTATTAATTTATTTAGAGTTCTCCATTAATTATGTTTATGTTAGAAAAATAAATTAATGGAAGACATCGCAATTAATTTGGTGAGAACCATGAGTCACCTCCCTCATTAAAGAGGGATTTCAAGGGTCAGGTGGTCTCCACCATTAATTTCAAATTGAGTGGTTTTTCGGCTAGGGTGGTCCCCACCACTGACCATTAAAATGGGAGGTTAAAAATAAAATTAAGGTTTCTTCTTTATTTTATTTTTATTTCCACCAAAAAAAACACGAAAACTAATTTTCACTCTCATCCTACTGCGTTCAAGTTGAAAGTATCCTTAAGAAAATACTGGCGATGTGAGGTCATTGGTGTCCTCATATTTCATTTCCGAGAATCAGTTCAAATGATTGAAAGACCCACTGACACATTTACTAAACGTAACTAAAAAATGATTAAAAATTCATTCCGGACACACTGAACCTCAAAATCACAAGCTGTCAATTTTTGAAGACTCGTAAAATTGTGATATAATAAAAAAATAATACATGGAATTTCCAGGTCATTACATTCTACCCACATCAGGGCTTTTCATCCCTGAAATCCACATTACAAAAAATAGGAAAAAAATGTGGGGGTACTAAGAAAAAATATGATCCTCTCACTCCCATGTTATCTCCTAGATGTCCTGCATTGTGAACATACATGCACCAAATATATCGATCACCCATGAAGTACTCTCTCTTATCGATCCTCAATCTTCACTGGAATCTTCAAAAAAATCTCCCCCTCATTGATGTCCAACTCACCCCAGTAAATGTTGTGTCAAGGGTCATGCATGTATCTCCTCAGCTATGATACTTTGAAGACGTTTTTCACCTGGTGCAGATGCGTTGAAAGAGATAAGTGGTAAGCCATCTCGCCAAATCTACTGGGGACTTGAAAAGGTCTGATAAACCTCAGAGACAACCTTCCATCACAGCCAAATCTTCGAATACCATGTTGGGGTGAGACTCGCAGATAGACGTGGTCACCATCCTCGAACAACAGAGGTCTTCATCTCCCATCGGCATAAGAGTTGTACCTATTCTGTTCAATCTTCATCCAATCCTGGATGATCATCACCTTCCCCATGGTATCCCGTACCATCTCTTGTCCCATGAATGCTAACTCCCTTGGGTTATTCCATCACTAAGGCGATCAGTAACATCAGTCGTACAATGCCTCTAAAGGTTCTATCCCAATGGTGGAGTGATTGCCGTATTTGTATGAAAACTCCACCAAGGTAAATTGATCCTCCCAGCTATGACCAATTTTTAGGACTCAAGAACGAAGCATGTCACCATGGGTATGAGTGGTATTCTTAGTCTGGACATCTATATGAGGATGGAAGGTGGTGCTCAAATTAAGATGCCTCTTGAAATCCTCCTATAACCCCTTCCATAGCCGGTAAGTGAAACCTACACCGCGATCAGATCCAATCATCGAGGGAACTCCTTGTAGTCTCACAATCTCTTGCAATTAGAGGCCTCCCGTGCTCTATACTTAAACCTTCTCACTGATCATTAGGGAGTATGCCTACTTGGTGAGTGGGTCGATGATCGCCCAAATAGAATCATGACATATGGATGTACGTGAGAGTATGGTCATGAAGTCCATGAATATTCTATCCCACTTCCACTCTGGAACGTCTAAAGGTTGCAGTAAGCCTACTGATACCTAATTTTCTGCCTTCACATACTGACAAGTGAGTCACCGAGAGACAAACTCTGCTACAACTTTCTTCATTCTCGGCCACCAGTGTTGTCGTCGGAGATCCAGGTACATCTTTTCCACTCCTGGATGTACCGCTAAATGGGATGTGTGGAACACCCTCAACACTTCCTTCCGAACTGACACTGGTACCATGGTATGTCCTATGAAAATGATGGCATGCTCCCCACCTTTAGAAATTCCATCTGGTACCAATCTAGTGGATATCTAAGAAACTCAAGCCTTTCCTTCAGTGTCCCTATGATATGCCTCTCTAACACACTGAAGAAGTGGGGGAGTGACTGTAAGAGACTGATGAAAGGATGCTCCATCTCGATCCACAAAGGTTATCTGCAAATCGGCTATCTACTCCATCACCTCACATAACAGTTGTGTAATAGATCATCTACTAAGTGCATTTTTTACTACGTTCCACTTCCCAAGAGTATAGACTATCTCGAAGTCATAGTCATAGAGTTACTCAAGACAACATCAGTATCCCAAGTTCAGGTCCATCTATGAGATGATATACCTAAGACTCATATGACCAAAGTAGACGGTAAAATATTCTCACATCAAGTAATGTCTCCACATATTTAAGGTGATGACCATTGCCTCTAACTCTAGGTAATTGGTAACATAGTTCTAATAATGATGTCTCAGCTATCGAGACTCATTTGCAATAACTGCTCACTCTTGAATCTAGACACATCCTAGCCTGGTCCCTAATGTGTCATAGTAGACTACATACCGAATGCCCTCCTCCAGAATCCCCAAGATGAGGGACTTAGTCAGACTCTGCCTCAGCTCTAAAAACTCTGAGGGAATCTCTCTTACCAGATGAATGGTTTCCCCTTCTTCGTCACTACTAATAAAGGAGCTGCAACTATGCAGAATTCGGGATGAAATCTTCAATACTATCTGGCCAAATGATGGGATCTTTGTACCTCCGTCACACTCTTGGGTGGATCCCAATAAAGCACCTCCTCAATCATCATTGTATCCACCGCATCTAAATCCTTCGAGATGACATGTCCCAGAATGTTGAACTCTCATATCCAAAACTATCACTTCAAGATCTTACCATAAAGCTAGTGCTCTCATAGTGTTTCTAGAACTATATGGAAAAGATAAGCATGCTCCTCCTTGGTATCTAAGTAGATCATAATGTCTTTGAGGAAGACTACTACAATGAAATGAAGGTACGGCAGAAAGATCCTATTCATGAGCCCCATAAATATTACTAGTGGTTTGGTCATGCAAAATGGAATAACCATGAACTCGTAATGGCTATACCAACATCTGATGGTCGTCTTCTAGAAAACCTCATCACGTACTCAGAGTTGGTGATAGCCTAATCTGAGGTATGTCTTCGAGAACCACCATTCTTCCTTCAGCTAATCAAAGAGGTCGTTAATCCTTAGGATTGGGTACCTTTTCTTCATAGTCACCTGGTTCAGGCGCTGATATTCAACACAAAGTCTCTAGATCCCATTCGCCTTCTTGGGGAACAAAATCTGGGCTTCCCCAGGAGAACCAATAGGCCATATGAATTCTTTTCCCTCCAAGTCCTCTAGCTATATTGCAGCCCATGATGCTTCGTAGGAGCCATTTGGTATGCTTTTGTAGATATCGGTGCGGTCCCAAGGTTAAAATCAATGCAAAATTCCACCTCTATATGGGGAGTTAGACCTGAAACATCATCAGGGAAGACATCTTCATACTAGTCCACCAATACAGTATAGCATGTACTCCCCACATCTACCACTCTAAGGGTAAGGCTCACCAACTGATGTGTGATCTGCTACACTCACCTCCAGGTAAGTCTGTCATGTTTTGAAAAGGCTCCGTTCTCACCGATGAATGTAAACCTAGTCCCATCATTGCGAACACACCACACATTGAGCCTAATAATGTAACTCTGATTGTGGACTATAGATAGCTAGACCATACCCAAGATGATGTCATAAGACCTTGACGCCGCTACTATGAGATCCTAGCCGAAACTCTCGCCTCTTAAATTAAGGTCACAATGTCGGCACCGGTGTGTAATCGTTGAATCATCTCTTGTTGGAGTCTATAGCCGTATGGATCGATCCAACGACTCCACCAGAGTCACCGTTCTCTGAACGAGGGTAGTGGAAATAAAATAATGACTAACACCTGTGTCTATAAGTACTACAACTACGATGGAGTAGAGACAGATCATACCTCGTATCATCTCCGAAGCGCCATGGTCATAGGCCTCAGATTCCTGGATCTGAGCTCGCTCCTATCCACTTGCTCTTTGTAGTCAGGGTGGACCACCTGGTGGTGGTGGTAGTAACATCTTGAATTGTCGCCCAACTCAAACTGCACAACCAGCTCCTCTTCCACGTCTGCCTGCTCCCTGCAGACCTCCTCGGTCGAAACTCTGTCTCCTCCTAGGTGGTCCTTAGACTCTCTGTGGATCCTCTATATGGAGGTTTAGGTAGTCACGAGCGATGTCATCCTTCTCGCCGCTTGTGTTACACTGCATGCTCCTTGTAGGACTGGCTCTGTGTCTGGTGCCCCACACAACAAATCATGAATCATGCAGTCGCCCATATATAGGTCTGTTCCTCTTGGAACATTGTAACATCTGTTTGTTTCTAGCTGTATAATACTCCTCTACTAGATGCACGGGGTGGGTATCGCTACTGGTGACTTCTCGACAAGAAAACTATCCACCAAGAGGGCTCTCTCTAACACCCATGCCTACGTCGGGATGCTGTGAGAAATCATCGAAGCCCTAATCTCCTGCCTGAGTCCCTTCATGAATTTACAGTCCCTGAAGAAAGGGTCCCACACCATATCTGTGTAGTATTAAAAGAGGTCAGTGAACTTATTTGTTTAGTGAAAAATAGTCATGCTGCCCTGCTGTAGATGAAGAAGCGCCTCTATGATCACTTAACGAAGGGTCTCTGGGACAAACATTACACTAAACAGGCTCTCAATGTCTGTCTAGAGAAGTGTTACCAAGTCATGAGCCTAGAGAATCAAGCTCTACCATCTTATTGTTTCTACTAGTAGAAGACCAGTAGTAAGGATCCCCATGAGATCATCTGGTGTCCCTACTAGTCAGAAGACTCTCACCGCAGCCTCCAACCAATCCTTAGCCTCTTGTGGTTCTGTCTCATCCCCCAACCTGGGGGGGGGGGGGGCTCTGGCACAGGAACCCATGCAATGCGCATAAGCGACATGCACCCTCTACTTCTAGGGCTAGTAGAATTGGGGGTCCATTGAGTAATGATACCACTAGTGCCTCTGGTGGGGCTTATACTGATAAAGGGCCTTGTATTGAGGCCTCGTTGCTCAGTGGGTTATCCTCCCATACTATACCAGGAACCCTATCTGGCTGTCTGCGTAGAGGAATCCTGAAATAAAACATGCGCGACACAGTTAATAAGTTTTACCTGGTGAGATTACTCAAATAGTATACAAAGAAAACTTTACAAAACACACATGCAATCAGGGTACTCATGCACTGAGTCAGAAATCAGAAGATAGAGTCCGGGTGTATAGATACGTCATCCGCCGCACCAATATTGGATTCACTAATTGGATAACCACACTCACTACACATAACACTATTGTCATTAAAATGATCTGAGACCAATGTTATTCTATAGAACCGATTCCTCTGATACCAATTTTTCATGACCTATCCCACAGGGCCCATTCCATCACTACCCCAAGCCCGCCATCCATAAGGCATTGGATGGATATTAGCACCAAAATGCATATTCCCTAAAATTGTAAATGCATTGCCTTTATAACATATAAACACACACTTCCATGAACATAACAAGATATTAACACAAGTAAATTTTATAGTAAAAAGAGTGTGTACAGTATGAAAAAAGGTCTAGAATACATGCCCAACTGGAATGTATAAGAAAAATATGAAGTATAAGTGAACTGGAACAGCTCCTGTGAACTCCCGCCATGTAATAACCCGAGATTTTATAAGATATATTCTTTTTAATTTCTTTCATATCTTCTATTGTACGATACAACAAGATTATCTTGCGCTATACGCAACACCGTATTAGCTTGCAGTATACGCAACACTAATCCTGGATCGTGTTACACACAATTTCATTTTTGTTTGATAGTAGTTATTCTACGAAACATTGAGTATATATATATATATATTCAATGTATTTTGTTATACACCGCAACAAAGTAGTCGTTCACCACACGAAACCCGGACTTGGCTTTCATTACACACAATCGCGAACTTCCTCGATAGTGTGTGTTGTACGCAATACCGAGTTTTACTAAACAACGATATATTATTATAATATTATCATAAAATGGCCGTTATGAATATTATTAACTAAATTTTGAATTTTATAACATTATTACTCATCTTACACATTTTTTAGAACATGTTATAAGAACAAAATAAATTTTTCGGGTAAAATAAGTATTTTTCAAAAAATGCAGTTTTGCCGCCTTTTGATGGCGCACCCACTTTTAATTTAGTTTTTTACATGTTTATAAGTTTAATTTTACAAAAAAAATTAATTATTTGGAATCAGGATATAAAAATTTACTTTGGATAAATTTTTCATATTATTCTGGTAACATTCATATTTTGATGAATAGTAAAAACACGGTATATTTTAATTAAAAACAACTTTTTTCATTGTAATAACTTGTATTGTTAAATTACAATATTTAATGGTTTTAAAGTATAAATTTAATATATTTTTACCATTTAATATAATGTAGGTCATTATCATTGATTTTACATTGAATTCGTAGGTTAAATCAATTCAATCTTTTGCAATGTTTTAAACAAAAACCCGTTTTCATTCGACAACAGGATTAATTTTAATTTAATTTATGAAACTTATATGTATTGAATCTGAAAAAATGGATTCCATATTTGGAATCAGTGGGTCCATATTATGTTAATAGGCTACTTTTTTTTTGGAATTATAAATAGTAACTATGCTAAATTTTATTTACCATAGTTAAAGGTAAATCGGGTAATTAAGGATGAATATAATATTATAAAATTACCCTAACACGTGCTAAAATTATATTGGATGACTAAAAGTCGACTCATATCACCTAAGGGTCGGATTAGATTCATTTTATGGACTTTTGACCATGAAAGTAATTTAATTATTATTAAAACCAAAGAAAGTGACAACATGTCACTCTTTTAAATCTTATAAGTATAATAATTTTAATTTAGTGATAAAAATCATAAAACATAAAAAAATGAGTAGTATCTAGAAAGATAATTAATGCATCTACATCATGATCATTCATTTATAATTTTTAGGGATTAAATAATTTTCATTAATGGTGATACATTAATGATGCCGAAATTATTTATTAAGTTAAAAATCAGTAATATATTTTTTATTGAAATACTAATACCCATTAAAAGGCCCACAAACCAGATCCAAACTTATTGGTAGTGTATATATACAGCTTGGTCATACAATTACCAAATATATAACCGTTTTGAGTCTTATAAAAGTGATTATGACACTTATATTATTTTATTTTAAATGATGCCAAAGTTGTCACCTTCATAATTTAATAAATATAACAATTTAAATATTGTGATTTTAAGATGTTAAATTCGAGTAAAAGTATTATTGTGAAAGGTAATAGGTTCAGTTTCATTATAGGATTTTATTTTTAATTTTTATGCAACAAATATATATATTAAATAATTATACAAAAATGTTGTAGTAATTATTTTATTAAGAGATAAACCAAATAAATGGTTTTAAAAATAATAAAAGAAATATTATATGAACTATTTAATGTTCCCAACTAATTTTAGAGAAACATATGGCCTTTTATGAATCTATTAAATCTTTTATTTTGAACATATCTTCTGTATATATTTTATTTAAATTCAAATAAATGAATAGTGTCAAAATTGACACTATATTTATTTTGTAAAAATAACATATTACAAAATTGTTTAAAAATAACAAAAATATTTAAAAATTATACATTTAAAATAATATGGTCTCAAATGTTATAAAGTATCCAATTATGTAAACTTCACAAAAAATAAGTTATTATTTGTTATAATTTAAAATTTGTAATGGTATTACCACAAATAAAATTAAATTGATTAAGGATAAATCAAGTTGATAATGTTTAAAATTAATTCCTAACATGTCTAAATTTTATTTTTTGATGATAGTAAAACCCTATATCATCTAATATTCTAATATGAGTCATTTTTGGAGGTTTTTAAGTGGGGTTCGATTTATTATAAATTAATATTTTTACGTTTTCCAAAGGTGCCCCTCTCCTCCCTTATAAAAGGGAACCTCCTCCCTCGCTTCCTAACACCAATTTGAGCCTTTAAGCTCTTCCAACCCCTAACAAATTCTCTTCTCCACTTCCCTAGAAACTTACTATATGTCCTGGTCTTCTTCAAAGATCAATTTTAGTTCCCTAAGTGGAGTTCTCAAAGAGGCGCTTCAAAGAAAAGGTAATGTTCGTTACCGATTCTTTCAACTTTATTTCTTCTTCTACTTCTTCTTCTTTAGTTGTTTCATTATGAAGTAATAACATCGGTATCAAAAATATACTGATATTTTATTATAACTATAAAACAACCCTATTTCACCATCTATCCATCCTACGGAAAACGAAATCACCGCGCGTGCGTACGTACGGAATACCGTCTCCACGCCGTGGTGTAATCTGTTTTTCCAACACCGCCTTACTTGGATGGGTATAATGGTGTAAATAATAACTATACATAGTTATTATAACATCATACGTATTATGATATATTTCATCATCCTATCCAATTCAATTCAATAATTATGGGAACGATATCATTGCTCGTGCGTACATACGAACTACCGTCTCCACGACGTGATGGGATTCATTCTCCATGTTAACCATTTAAGAATGATTACAAAGTATATATAAGCAATAATAAGGAAATATATGACATTACAAAGCTACTGGATTTATGTGTGTATATATATATATGTATATCATCTACTTAATTCTATTCAACTCAATAAGGAAACGAAAACAACATTCATGTGTACGTACGGCCTACCATCTCCATGAACGGTGTATTTCTTTCCATTTATCGATCTATTATATATATGTATATTATTAATATATATTATATATAAATCATGTTTTATATTATGGAATTATGTAATCATGATCTATGAAATCATATGAATAATTACAAGTCAAAACACGGACGACAAATGAAACTATTTTATCCAAAACACTCTTTAACATGGAATTTACAAAAGAACGGGT
Source organism: Viscum album (assembly GCA_963277665.1). NCBI lineage: Eukaryota > Viridiplantae > Streptophyta > Magnoliopsida > Santalales > Viscaceae > Viscum > Viscum album. The sequence continues at coordinate 335,440,501 of OY728135.1, forward strand.
AATATAAAGTCATAAGTAAACCATATATGATATCATAACAATGAATATGATTCATTAATAAGTCAATTACATTATTTAAATCATTATACATGAGGTCCGGATACATACGAAGCATATCAGACATAAGGTAAGGGATAATTTTGCAAATCTCATTTTTATCTGAGATTGCTTATTCGTAAGTATTTACTGGGGTTATTTCTATCATCCATGTCCATGTTTTATAAAAGTGTTTGAATGTATGTTTAATGTACTTTTTACCCATTTTTAAATTTTACTACATGGTATGTGTGGAATCTTTCTTTTACGAGGTACTTTTTTGACTTTTCCGTAAAAAGTACGAGAAGAATGTTTTTTTAACTTATACGACACGAACGGATTTTTACAGTTTTATAAAGCCTTGTTTTCATGAAGCTTTTTCCAAAATATTTCATGACTATTTTCAAAAAAATCCTTTTCTTTTAAAATTTCATGACATTTTGTGAAAATAGAATGATTTTGAAGAAGAAATGATATATTCTTCAAGAATTCATTTCAAGTGTTGTATCAAAACTATTTTTCATCTAAGATGACATTATTTCATATGTGTATGTTTCAAGTATCATGTCTCTAAGATTTATATGGTTTCACTTTTCTTATTATGAAATGATATCCATTCCTTTTATATGGATTATGTGATAATGGGATGATGTTTATGAAACCCTTTTTATTTATTGGATTATTATAAATGATGTTTGTTTATTTTGTGACACAAGTAAGAATGATTTCATTATGAGATGGGTGGGATCTATATCTACCTCCAATCCATTGGGTAAAGATTTATATCTCATGAGATTGACATGGCTGGAACGGCAAGTTAAACCGGTTCAGTAATACAGGACTGGAACGAGGAGTGAACTCGATTCAGAAAGGGACTTTGTCCACTAAGATGGTCTTCTCAGCAATGCCTTGGCTACTATGGAAATCATGACATGTGATGAATGGTTTCCAAAATTACATGTTTTATTCCCATGCTATTTTATCATGATTAATGTTACTTTATGATCTATGCCATACATACTTCCATGTTTTATGTCATTGCTCAAGCTTTTGATGTTTAAACATTATGTTCATGTTTTTAAGTTCAAAGGTATATGGTATGTTTTATTTTATCCATGCTTACCCTTACTGAGCATTTGAGCTCACCATTTTTATGTTTTCTTTTCACTAGTATATAAAGAAAGGTTTTTTGTAAGAAAAAAAAGGGGAAGATCTTTATTGGGAGATGTTGAAGATCTTTCACCACGATTAGAATATTTTATTCCGAGTTTCCAAAGACACTAAACTATTACGGTCCTTGTGTGTCTGTTTTGTTATGTATTAAGTATTCTGCAAAAGTAATGTAATGTCCATGTATGTCATGCTTCGGGTCTCTACAGTTGGTATCAGAGGAAAGATTTAGTCAACCTTTGGAAACTAGGATGCGAAAACGTTAGTGAGATCCGTAGAGATATTTCTAAGGTATGTCTAGGGATATCCCTAAGGATAAGTATATGTATATGATATAGTCCTAGAACTACGGTAACGATCATAGAATTTAACCTAAGATGTTATATATTGAGGGTACTTCCCCTTTACTATGTTGTTTTCCCTAGCATGATTTTTGCCTCTCACAGTATTCTTTTTGGGTTTTAGAAAATGACTGGAAATAGGAAGATTCACGATAATGGAGGATATGACGGACAATGGAATGATATTCTTCATGAGAAACCAAATGAAACGGGATTTGGAAGTCCAAACATCATTATTATGCCTAATCATAAATCTCATAATATGATCAATACTCTCAACTTTGTTAGGTTTCTGGACTAATATAATAAGAGAAAGATGGAGTTCCATGATGATCATAGAGGAATGAAAGTTCAATTTCCCTCATGTAAATCATGTGGGAAGAGGCATCAGGGATATTGTTTCAAAGGAACTGGAAGATTCTTTGGGTGTGGAAAAGAAGGACAGAAAGCCAGTAAGTGCAAAGGAAAAGGTTCAGTTAACACCATGGACAAGTATAATGGTATTTCTACGACATCAACTATGATTAGAAGTTTTAAATGTGGAATGTATGGGAATTATGAAAACCAATGCTCTCAGGGAAAATCTTATGAAGAGAATCAGAATGGTCATACGGGTAGTATTTATGTGGATGATGATGAAGAGACTACAAATGAAATATGAGATGAAATAAATGATGAAGCTCAGCTAGTGGTTTAAGAAGTTAGTGGAATGATTTTATGTTTATAAAGAATAATTTATGGTAATATGGAATAAAGAATCATCTAAGTATTGTTACACTATTGTTTTTTCCTAAAGTATATGAAAGTATATGTTGAATGGTACCAGTATCCATGGAGGGTTATTCAGATATTTTTGGAAAGTAGATGATATGCACATAATAAAGGAATAATAAGATAATGAGATGTTTGATTGCATTAATGATCTCTTGACTGATATAAGGACTAAGGGATATTATGGTTTGATTATATATAAATTTAGGGATTTTTGTATGTGGAAAGAGTTAATTTTTGACAGAATTCATGTTTTCACTAAGGTTAATAGGGTATTAATTTTTCAAGAGAATACATGATTAATGTATTCACAAGTTTGTAATTTGACCAACAAGATATATCTTATGATATATGGGGATAAATGATGGCATTCACGTGATTGTTATGTGACATTTCAAGTAATTATTTTCTTTATACTATGAGCTTGGACCGAAGTTTTTTAGATATGCCTAAAGATTGGAATAGATTATGTTGGACATAAGTTAGTATTGTTTAAGGTTATAAATTTTTTCGATATTATTGATGGGATGTTATAGTAATGTAGTTTTAGAAAAAGGACAACCTGCAGGACTGGTGACAGCCCATCACGTCGGACAAGGTTGTGGGAATCGGACCCACAACCGAAGTGCGACTAGCCTTTATCGCCTACCACTAGCCTACAGGAAGTCCCTGGTTAGTAGAAACTAGTTTTATTTTATTAAGAGGTATGATATATGAAGTATAAGTTCATTTTTGGAACTATATACGATTAATCTAACCATATGATGGCCTTATAACTTTTCCAAACTTTTTTTTGAAATAGATGGAATGACCCATCATTCTATCACATGATCTGCTAACACATCACGAATAACAAATTCAACTTCATTTCATTAAGGGATGAAGTTGAAATTGTTCAATTCACGAACAACAGTGAGATTTTACCAAAATCATGTAAGTATTTCTTTTAATTCATCAACTTTAGGGAAATGATCTTGAAAACCAAAAATGTTGTCTTAGTGACCTTATATCCGATGAATCAGATGGTATCTTAGATCATAAAAAAACTATGGATTTGTGATTGTTGGCTTTTTCATAGCCATGTTCTCTACCACTCTCTATCAGAACATGATGGTTAGATTTCTCTTCCATATCCATATTTTCACTTATGATATCCTATGTGGAAACCCAGTGATGAGTTTATTTAGGTAACTGTTTCATTTCATACTTTAGTTTATAAAGATAAGTTTTGGTATTCCTTTTTATGATGTGGGTTTCAATTAATGAATTTTCATGTAGAAACCCATTTATAACCCAGACAAATTTCGAGGGAAAAATTCATTTTAAGGGGGGTAGAATTTAATAACCCGAGATTTTATAAGATATATTCTTTTAAATTCCTTTCATATCTTCTTTTGTACAATACACCAAGATTATCTTATGCTATACGCAACACCGTATTAGCTTGCAGTATAAGAAAAAGTAATCCTTGATCGTGTTACACACAATTTCATGTTTGTTTGATAGTATTTATTCTATAAAACATTGAGTATATATATATATTCAATGTATTTTGTTATACGCAGCAACAAAGGAGTTTTGCACTACACGCAACACTAACTTGGCTTTCATTACACGCAATCACGACCTTCCTCGATAGCGTGTGTTGTACGCAATACCGAGTTTTACTAAACAACGATATATTATTATAATATTATCATGAACTAGCCATTATGAATATTATTAACTAAATTTTTAATTTTATAACATTATTATTCATCTTACACATTTTCTAGAACATGGTATAAGAACAAAATAAATTTTTCGGGTAAAATAAGTATTTTTAAAAAAATGCAGTTTTGCCGCCTTTTGATGGCGCACCCACATTATATTTAGTTTTTGACATGTTTATAAGTTCAATTTTAAAAAATAAAATTATTCTTTGGAATCATGATATAAAAATTTACTTTGGATAAAATTTTCATATTATTCTGGTAACTTTCATATTTTGATGAATAGTAAAAACACGCTATATTTTAATTAAAAACAACTTTTTTCATCGTAATAACTTATGTGGTGAAATTAAAATATTGAATGGTTTTAAAGTATAAATAGAATATATTTTTACCAGTTAATATAATTTATGCCAATACCATTGATTTTACATTAAATCAGTAGGTTAAATCAATTCAATCGTTTGCAATGTTTTAAACAAAAACCTGTTATCATTCGACAACGGGATTAATTTTAATTTAATTTATGCAACTTCTATGTATTGAATTTGAAAAAATGGATTCCATATTTGGAATCAGTGGGTCCATATTATGTTAATAGGCTACTTTTTGTTTTTGGGAATTATGAATAGTAACTACGGTAAATTTTATTTATCATAGTTAAAGGTAAATCGAGTAATTAAGGGTGAATATAATATTATAAAATTACCATAACACATGAAAAAATTCTATTGGATGAATAAAAATCGACTCATAGCACTTAAGGGTTGGATTAGATTCATTTTATGGACTTTTTACCATGAAAGTAATTTAATTATTATTTAAACCAAAGAAAGTGACAACATGTCACTCTCTTAAATCTAATAAGTATAATAATTTTAATTTAGTGATAAACATCATAAAACTTCAAACATGAATAGTCTACAGAAAGAAAAAATATATATCTATATCATGATAATTTATTTAGAATTTTTAGGGTTAAATAATTGTCATTAATGGTGATACATTAATGATGCAGAAATTATTTATTAAGTTAAAAATCAGTAATATAGTTTTTATTTAAATAATAATACTCATTAAAAGGACCAAAAACCTGATAAAAATTTATTGGTAGTGTATATATACACCTTAAAAATCCAATGAACTAATATATAACCGTTTGGAGTCTTATAATAGTTATTATGACACTTATATTATTTTATTCTAAATGATGCCAAAGTTGTCACCTACATAATTTAATAAATATAACAATTTAAATATTGTGATTTTAAGATTATAAATTAGAGTAAAAGTATTATTGTATAAGGTAATAGCTTTATCTTAATCATAGGATTTTATTTTTAATTTTTATGCAACAAATAAGTATATTAAATAATTATACAAAAATGATGTAGTAATTATTTTATTAAGAGATAAACCAAATAAATGGTTTTAAAAATAATAAAATAAATATTATATGAACTATTTAATGTTCTAAACTAATTTTCTTGATACATATGAAAGTTTATGAATCTATTAATGCTTTTAGTTTGAACATATTTTCTTTTTATATTTTATTTAAATTCAAATAAATGAATAGTGTCAAAATTGACACTATAGTTATTTTATAAAAATAACATATTACAAAATTGGTTAAAAATAACAAAAATATTTAAAAATTATAAATTTAAATTTATATGGTCTCAAATGTAATAAAGTATCCAATTATGGACAATTCACAACAAATAAGTAATTAATTGTTATAATTTTAAATTTATAATGTTATTACCACAAATACAATTAAATTGATTAAGTAAGGATAAAGCAAGTTGATAATGTTTATAATAAATTCCTAACATGTCTAAATTTTATTGGATGTTGATATTACAACCCTATATCATATAATATTCTAATATTAGTTATATATGTTGGTTTTGAAGTGGGTTTAGATTTATTATAAATTAATATTTTTAAGTTTTCCAAAGGTGCCCCTCTCATCCCTTATAAAAGGGCACCTCATCCCTCCATTCCTCACACCAATTTGTGCCTTCATGCTTGGACAACCCCTACACAATTCTCTTATCCACTTCCCTAGAAACATCTTATAGGTCCTTTTCTTCTTCAAAGACCAATTTTAGTGCCCTAAGTGGAGGTCTCAAAGAGGCGCTTCAAAGAAGAGGTAATGTCCGTTACCGATTCTTTTAACATTATTTCTTCTTCTACTACTTCTTATTTAGTTGTTTAATTATTAAGTAATAACATCAGTATCACTCTTATACTGATATGTTATTATAATTATGAAACAACCCTATTTCGCCATCTATCCATCCTATGGAAAACGAAATCACCGCGCGTGCGTACGTACGGAATACCGTCTACACGCCGTGGTGTAATCTGTTTTTCCAACACCGCCTTACATGGATGGGTATAATGGGGTAAAGAATAACTATAAATAGTTATTATAACATAATAATGATTTTGATATATTTTATCATCCTATCCAATTCAAATCAATAATTATGGGAACGATATCATTGCTCGTGCGTACGTACGGACTACCGTCTCCACGATGCGATGGAATTCATTCTCCATGTTAACCATTTAAGAAGGATTATAAAGTATATATAATAAATAATAATTAAATATATGACATTATGAAGCTACTGGATTTATGTATATATATATATATATGTATTTAATCTACTTAATTCCATTCAACTCAATAAGGAAATGAAAACAGCATTCATGCGTACGTATGACCTACCGTCTCCATGAATGGTGCATTTCTTTCCATTTATCAATCTATTATATATTTGTATATTATTAATATATATTATATATAAATCATGTTTTATTTTATGGAATTAAGTAATCATGATCTATGTAATCATATGAATAATTACAAGTAAAAACACGGAATACAAATGAAACGATTTTACCCAAAACACTCTTTAACATGGAATTTACAAAAGAACGGGAAATATAAAGTCATAAGAAAACTATATATGATATCATAACAATGAATATGATTCTTTAATAAGTCAATGACATTATTTAGATCATTATATAGGAGGTCCGGAAACATATGAAGCATATCAGACATAAGGTAAGGGATAATTTTGCAAATCTCATTTTTATCTGAGATTGCTTATTCGTAAGTATTTACTGGGGTTATTTCTATCATCCATGTCCATGTTTTATAAAAGTGTTTTAATGTATGTTTAAATTCATTTTTACCCATTATTTTATTTTACTACATGGTATGTATGGAATCTTTCTTTTACGAGGTACTTTTTTGACTTTTTCGGCAAAAGTATGAGAAGAATGTTTTTTTAACTTATACAGCACGAACGGATTTTTACAGTTTTATAAAGCCTTATTTTCATGAACTTCCTCTGAAATATTTTATGAATATTTTAAAAAAAATCCTTTTCTTTTAAAATTGCATGAAATTTTGTGAAAAGAGAATGATTATGAAGAAGAAAGGATATTTTCCTCAAGAATTCATTTCAAGTGTTTTATCAAAACTATTTTTCATCTAAGATGACATTATTTCATATGTGTATGTTTCAAGTATCATGTCTCTAAGATTTACATGGTTTCACTTTTCTTATTATGAAATGATATCCATTCCTTTTATATGGATTATGTGATAATGGGATGATGTTTATGAAACCCTTTTTATTTATTGGGTTATTATGTATGATGTTTGTTTATTTTTGTGGAACAAGTAAGAATGATTTCATTATGAGATGGGTGGGACCTATATCTCCCTCCAATGAATTGGGTAAATATTTATATCTCAGGAGATAGACATGGTTGGAAGGGAAAGTTAAACCGGTTCAGTAATACAGGACTGGAACGAGGAGTGAACTCGGTTCAGAAAGGGACTTTGTCCACTAAGATGGTCTTGGCTGTAATGCCTTGGCTACTATAGAAATCATGACATGTGCTGAATGGTTGGCACAATTACATGTTTTATTCCCATGTTATTTTATCATGATTAATGTTTCTTTATGATCTATTCCATACATACTTCCATGTTTTATGTCATTGCTCAATATTTTGATGTTTATACATTATGTTCATGTTTTTAAGTTCAAATGTATATGGTATGTTTTATGTTATCCATGCTTACCCTTACTAAGCATTTGACTCACCCTTTTTATGTTTTCTTTTCCCTAGGATATAAAGAAAGGTTTTAGGTAAGAAAAAATGGGAAGATCTTTATTGGGAGATGTTTAAGATCTTTCACCACAATTAGAATATTTTATTCCGAGTTTCCAAAGACACTAAACTATTACGGTCCTTGTGTGTATGTTTTGTTATGTATTAAGTATTCTTCAAAAGTAATGTAATGTCCACGTACGTCAAGCTTCGGGTCTCTACATGCCAATTACCCTACCTAAAGGGTAGTTATATCTCTCTAGTATTCGTCATTGTGGTACGCCTCGTCTAATGTCATCCTCCGAGCTACCTCATGTCATGGTACTCCCGTCCTCAGTCAGTGCTATCTGTCATCTGCCCCAAACACAACAAGGTACAGGTGTAGACCGTGCAGGGGTGATTATAACGATACTCAATAGGGAACCTGAAACCCACGATGCTACTCGAAAACCCACAATGGATAAATCACAAAGCATGAAACCATTTGGTAACCCTAATTAGGTATATTCCCATACATATACCAAAGTTATCAAGTATTCTAATTTTATTCATGAGGAAAAAAGGCCCAACTCATAGACAAAGTACAATTGTTCCATGTAGGGAACAATACCACGAATGTAGCACCACTAAGTTAATTACCACAAATGTAACGCCACACAAAAGAATACCACGAATATATCACCATGAAGGTTGGTACCACAAAGGTACGCCACAGAGAAGAATACCATGATGGTAGCACCACAAAGGCAAGTACCACAAAGGTATTCCACACATAATAATACCACAAAGGTTTTACCATGAAGGTACAGAATCATCTCACACCAGCTGTAACATAGCTATAGAGTTTAAGATGATTAGATTAAACTACTAAATCAACTAACTTTGTTAAGAGGCAGACCCACAAAGGATCCAATATCATCAGACCCACATAGGATAGTAAATCGTCATACCCACATAAGATCCTAATGCAGAAGACCCATGTAGGATCCCAGAGTAGTCCCATGTGGATTCAAAGAGTGGATCCAGGTGAGTCTCTTGAACACAGACACACATATGATCCCAAACCAGAGACCCACATTAGATCCCTTTCTCATGTTACAGCCATCCCCAGGGTTCATGCACTAAGCTCGCTTGATTCCAGGAGGGTGCTCACTTCAAGCCACAAGTCGATATACCAACTTCCACCGAGTCACACAAAGATGTATCCCAATGTACCTCTACATAATAGGGGTCTCAAAGCAATAGATGGTACGTCAATTGGATGTCTAGTCTGTATGTTATTTTCCTTTTTGTTCTGAGGTCCTAGTTGGATTCGTGTTTGATCCTACCTGGCCATACACCAACATTATCCAAAACTTGAGATGAGTATAAAAAATGGACCACCTCAATCCTCGGTTTTCGGTGCTATAGATGGTTCATCAAACGGACACTTGTACCTTATGTTATTTCCGAAAGAGAGAAAAGGGGTCAAAGTGGGTCTGGGTGCAGTCCGACCTGGTTCGGGCCGACCTGACCTGGGCCGACCCTACCCGACCCAGGCCAACCCGGCCAGGTTCGGGCCGGCCTGGCCCTGTGACGCTGCCCGGATCGACATGACAGTGGGGCCTGACCCATCGGCATGGCCCTGCCCATGGTGGAAATCCTACGCTGGATGCCCCGCTGGTCTGTGAATGGATAGACGACTGGCATCCTCCACAAAAGGTGGTTGCACGTCGTGCCTTCATCATGGGCCGGCAGTGAGTCGGCCACCCTACCTTCACCACTACGGCCTTCTTCCATGGCTCCCTCATGCCTAGTGTCATGAATTCACGTTTTTCCTCCCCTTCACGCAGCCGAATCTACGCCAGCCACCGCCGCCATCATCATGGCTAGATGGACTGTCGACCGCTGATCCTGAGCCCCACTTGTGTCGATTTCTGGCATGGTCATCGACGACATTTTTTGGGTCATTGTGCGCTCCCCGATAGCTCGTTCTTCATTATTTAGACATCCGCACTCATCTCGGTATGTCTTCGTCATTTCAAGACCATCAAAATTTACAATGGATGCAGAGAGGTTGGTCCGTGTTTTTTTTCCCAAACCCTCCTCATTAGAATGGTTTCATGAATCGTCATTATTCATTCATCATGATGAATTTCATGAATGGTGTTAGGGGTATACAAATAACAAACCCAACCTCTAAGGTTTGTTGACATTGGTGCAGAGAGAGGAAAGAAGGATGTCAGTTCATCGTTATTGATGACGTTCCATGTTAGTGTTCTATCTACCGTGTTTTTTGTTAGAGAAGGTGTTCTTCGTTGGCGAAAGTGTTCTTCGTTGGAGAAATGCATTCTTTATTTGAGAAAAGTGTTTCTCCAATGTTCTCCCCTTTTCTAACACTACCCCTCAATTCCACCAAAATGAAATAGCCATCTTATTAAATTATGTTTTATTAATTTAATTACAATTGGCCATTATTTAAGTTGATGTTGGTATAATAAATTAATGGATGTGGGCACAATTAATAAGGTGAGAACCAAGAGTCACCTCCCTCATTAATGAGGGAGTTCAAGGGTGATGTGGTCCCAACCATTAATTTCAAATTGGGGGGGGGGGGTGGGCGGGGTTCATCTCGGGTGGTCCCCACCACGGAGCATTCAAATGGGAGGTTAAAAATAAAATAAAATTTTGTTCTTCAATTTATTTTTATTTCCACAAAACACACGAAATATAACTTTCCCCCTTGTCCCACTACGATCAAGGTGAAAGTCTACTTAGCCTAATATTGGCGCTGCAAGTTTATCGGTGTCCTTGAATTTCAATTCCGATCACTAGTTAAAATGTTACAAATAACCACTTTCACCTTTACTAAATGCACCTAAAAAATGTTCGGAAATTCATTCCAGTCACACCGGGCCTCAGAATCATGTGCCGTTAATTTTCACAGAATCATAAAATTACCATATAATATTAAAACATTTCATGGAATTTATAGGTCTTTACATGTTGTTGTATTTTCCAATCCCTACTTGGTAATCGGAGAATATATCCTTGAATTTTTAACAGGTCTCCCAAAAATTGTTCAGTGACATAATTCCATATTAAATATAGTTGATCTGCTCAAAATTTAATTTAATTTCATCCAGATTCATTAATCTTATTCGGATCATGACTTTTCTAAAATAAATATCTAAGAAATGTTAAAGATGTATGGCATACCAATTTTGATAGTGTTAAATCATGATCCATGGTTTATGTCTTATTTATATATATCCATAAAGAAATAACTTTGGACTCAGTTCACATTGAGTATGGAATATCATCTGCATATGAATGTCAAATAAAAATGGATAAAACAAATATTGGAAAACTTTCTTTATTACTGTGTAATGGATTTTAGTTTCTCATGGCAGGAGAACATATCATTAGTGTTTATGTCATATATGAAAAAGTATCACTCCTAGACACATATAGATCCAATAAAGCATTGTAAGTGTTTCCATGTCGTTCTACACATCTTTTTGGTTGAAATAGGTGGGGCACCACATGTTGTGATGAGGATTGTTCAAGAGACAATGAAAACATTTCAGATCATCTGGAAGGGAATGGAGATGGATCAGAGGCATCAGATATCGTATGAAGATGATAATTTATAGTCATTATTGTCTGAGATGTGTGATAATATGTTCTTGATAATATATATATGTTGTTGCCATATTCATTTTGGAATACTAAGTAGGTTATCTCATTGATAAATATTCCCTTTTCAGATACATTAATAAGTTGATGAGGTTGAATATAGGTTGGATATTACACCAAATTTTTGTGTAGCAAAAAATCTGTTTTAGGTGACTTTCTAGAAAAAGAATCATCTTAATCCTAGTAATTTTATTCTATGGGATGATATTTACCTATAGTATGATTCTTCAATGGTACTTGTTCTGGTACAGATTGTGTATTCAAATATAATTTCATACCTCGTAAAATAATCATTTTAGTGTGGGTTTTGTGGTAACATGGTCGAATTCATGAAAAGAAAAAGGATGGGGAGATGGAAATGGTCAACCAATGGTCTAAAATCATTCAAGGAAGTGGTGTTTTTATATATTCAATGGATGGAAAGTGAATGGGGGGATAATGTATGACCCCCAATTTCAATATAGTAACCCTTTAGTTATGTTTTTTAAGTATTTATTGTCTTTCGGTGATGTTTGGATGATTTTGGAGAAATTCTGGAACGAAATTTTAGATTTTCATGTGGTGGACAGTTTTATCAGGGTTTGTATAAATTGTGTAACACCTACAATAAATCATTCTAAGTGATATAGGGGCCTCTAAGTAGGATTATGGTGAGGCGTAATGTATTTCCAAACTATGGTTCTACCCCATAGTAACATTGAAAAGTGGTGCAAAGGGAAAAACATAGTTATTGAATTTTTTTTCAGATAGTGTGATCCAACTATGAAAGGGGGTAGTTTAATGTTATAGGATGCTTCATGGTTGGGGAATTGTTTCCCAAACCATGTTTCCTAAATATTCAAAATTGTTTATTTGATCTTAAAGATTTGGCCTCACTAGATTTTGACTATAAATCACTCATTTCCCTTATTTTCAATGCTAACTCATATTTTCTTCCTTAAAAAGGATATATAGAGTTTCTCCTTTGATCCATAAGTGAATTGATGAAAAATCATGGTTTATTGAAGCTTGATTCCCTTGGTAAGATTCAATTTTTTTTAGTTTTTCTTAGAAAAAATTCTCAACCAATAATTGAAATCATATATATAGAATGTTGGGGATAAATTTATGACAGTGGATTCCAATAATGATGATATATTGAAATATGTATTTATGATATTAGGATCTATGGTGGGTAATTGAAGATTTAACCATGTTTGGTTGAATGATTCATGTCATTCAACTTTTTAAATATAATTTCGGAGGTAGGTGTCTTCACTCTTGAATTATTTTATAAAAGGATATTTTATTAGATTCAAATTTATTCAATTTTATGAATTTTATTATGAAATTTTTTATCAATTCATGGTTGAAACCTTCTTTAGTAATGGATTAATGATTTTTGGAAATTAGTTGGGTTTCAAGATCTTTTTATTATGCAGTTTAAAATGATGCTATTAAAATGTGGATTTGTTTGATTTAGGGAAATTGGTTTATTGGAATGTTATAAATAATTTATTGGTTTTATTGAAATGGATTGAAATTTTTGGTTTAAAATGGTTTTGGAATACATCGGTTGGTTTGAGTTCATTTTTTCTACACGACCCAATATAAGGTCAGATTCCATTGGGGTATATGTGGTGTCACTCTAGGCAAGGGAATGTGCCATCAGTGAATAAGGATATTGGAAATTTGCTGATTATGTAGTGGATGGATGATAAATCTCCCATTAGTATGAAACAATCACTAAATCATGAATGTGTGAGTGTGTGTGTTTGTGAATCATGGATTGGGTATGCCAAAAAGGAATGTAAAATGGTTTAAGGAATTTATTGGTTTCCTTCTAATGAAATTATTTTTGTATGAAAATTGATTTCTATTTTGATATAAATGGTTACAATTTATCAAAGTGTTTTATATTATCTGTTTAATATAAACTGTTTTATATAAATTTACAAACATTTTCTATTCATGTGGTTTGAGTTTAGATGTTATTTTGTTAAAAATACTGAGTTCCATTACTCACCCTTTTTCTCACAATGATGATTTTGATGATATTTTTTATCAGTATAGAGGTGATGGGAATGTATTAGTTATTTTAGTAGTTCTTGTGATACATTGCCATGGATTGTATGGTTGTATCATGGAACATGTTGGGAGATATGGATTTATTCCTTGTTGTACATGAGTATAATTAGCTATATCTTCTCCTTTGTAGTTTATGTTGATATTGGATTACACTTGGTGCTATGATATAGTTGGTATGATTTTTTATTTTATTTATTTTAATTTTTATCATGCATCGTATAGGGGTTTTTGTTATGGTATGATTGGTTGTGGTTGTTTTATTTTTAAAGTAAAAATTTCCCCCCAATTTTATTGACGTATTTGGCGTTTATTTGTAGAATATTTCATCTTGGGGATGTTATTTAGGGAACAATATAAATTCCTCAAGGGATCAAGATAATGAATAAGGTTGTTGTGTTATAGTTTTTCCTATACTATATACAATTTCATCATATTACTTATACTTGTTTCCCTATAAATTATTATTGAATTCAGTAATTTTTATTATTCATATTATCTTATTTAATTTAATTTGGGTGATTGAAATATTACCTAGAATGAGATAAGGTTATAATATCTTGAAGATAATTAATATTATTTTGGTTCATATTTCTTCTCAATAATTTTTTCCCCAAAAAAAATATTAGTAATTTTTTTGTAGATGAAAATATACAATTATTTGGTGAAATATTCTTGTGATACCACCTCAAAAAATGGAAATTCATTGAATGATTTTAGTTGACCCATCTATTTTTTGATATGTTTTTTTTGTGTTTCTTATTTACTTGTGAAGATTATGGATGTTATGGTATATTAATGGGTGGAATTATGGGAGTTGATTTTGGTTGATATTTACTTGGGGAGATGTGATTTTGTGGTTTGATTTAGGAATATAGAGAAGATTTAAGATTGGTTGATTCCATTGTGTTTTGTATTGAATGATTCCAGAAAATTAAGGAATTATTAAAATGTGGTGAGATATAAATAAATGAGTGTGGGTTTGAATATATATTTTTTACATTGCAATTAATTATGAATAAACAGGAAGATGATGTTTATTTTTAATATAGAAAATTATTTCTGAATGTGGAAATGGTTGTTAACTAATGAGTTTTATTTGAAACAATGAACTTATAATGTGATTTTGGGAATAATGAACTAGAAATAAGCAAATGGGTTTTGATAAAATATATGGAATGATATATATTTTAATTTATATATAATTCATGAATAAAAATGGAATTTATGGTTTAAATTGTTGTTTATTAATACAAAATGAATATGATTTTTAAATAAATATGGTTTATAATTAAAGAACGATGGAACTTGATAGAGATGACACGAACGGAATAATTTTCATTTAAATTTGGTTTTTATTGCATGATGTGGTGTGATTATAATTTTAAGTGAATTCAGTTAATGCTATGAGGCCCTTTTAATGATTTTTTGATTGGGATTGTATTCTTTTAAAAACACATAGGCTAGGTTTAGGTCTATGCTGAATATATATTTTATTTTAATTGATATTTATAAACACACTCCACCTGTGTAGAGAATTATGTTTGAAACCCAAATTATTTGGGGTTGTTATTAACAATATATATATGGGTAAGAAAAATAGATCGATACCCCCTCTTCCCCAAACTGTATTCTATGAATGGTTCTCAATTAGGGGATGTGATTACTGGAGGATTGTAGAGTACATGTGGTTTCTTTTTATGAGAGGATGATGTGGTTCATGGTTAGGGGAATGTATGATAGGATGAGGTAATGAGGTTTATGTCATTTTTGTTCATGATAAAAAATTATTCTTACTGTAGACATGGTTGATATTTGATGTAATGGCCCATGTTGTTTATGGTGAGACATAATATAATGGCCCCTGATTATTTGTGTGAGATGTATAGTGATGACCCATTTTTCACATTGTAATATGTTATTTGATAGAAAAGGTTTAATTGGTCATGGTTACTATATGTAAGATATGTGAGAAAAAAGATTTGTGTCCCTAGGGAGCGAGAGGAGAAAAATAGTTAGAAAGTGGTTCAAGGTATCCTTTTTCCATCATAATTGGTGTTATGTTTATATTCTTGATTTTTTTAGTGACATTTTTTGTTGAGGAAGGGATTGTTTAGTCTTCATAATTATGTTGGTTTTTCTATTTTCTCACCGGTGTATTATAATACTCTATTAATACTTTCACGAGATACATCGTGTGTGGTCTTACTAGATATATTTTAATGCTCACATTACATATATATAAACTATTTTTTATGTCACCAAATGTACATTCTGGAAAAATATAGACATTACTCACTTTTACATTGGAGTTTTTGTTGTGTTTATATCAAAATATTTTCATTAATATTTTACTCAAAGAGATTTATTGTATTCATATCACATTAAATTGATTGTTGGTATTATATATTTTACCTCTATTATGTTATTTATTTTTTGGTTAATATCATATTTATTGATCTAATTTGTCTTTTTCTTGTGTAACACATCCCAAATATGAAATCTTTATAACACCATTAGTGTTAGTCCCAATCCTTGAACTTAATAAATGTGGTAATTAATGTTCATCATAGAATATTCTACACTATTTCACAAGGATGATTACCTTTAAAGGGTAGTGGTCAAAAAAAATTTACTATATCCTCACCTTATCGACATAATGTGTAACGACCCAAAATTTCATTAATGGAAAATCCCTCTTGATCCAGTTAAATGTTTCTTTATAAAAAAATGTTTTTATAAGATGTCAACTTCTTTAGTTTAACATTAAGATTTTTGACCGTTACTTTTATAGCCGTTGAACAGTGATCATCTGGGTAGTTTAAATATAAGGCTTTAACGAACCAATTTTCTACTCAAACAAAGGAAGCGATGGCCTCATCCAGTAGAATTGCCCCTTACGAAGCCCATTTGTCAGAGCTCAGAAAAGAGGTGGCGTCTTTGGGCTTTGCCCTTGACCAAGCCAAAGCTGAGCTCCATCAAGTCAAGCTCGAACGTGATCGTCTACGGGAAAAGTGGAAGTTGATTGAAATTACAACTCGAGCGATGTTATCCGTGCAACCCCAAGAGTCTGTCACCATCACACACCTTACCCTTAGGTCTTATGCGGCTATTTTAAGGGGTTATGTAACAAATAAGTAGTACCATGTTCATGTACATTATTTTTTGTATATAATAATGAATATAATTTTTTTGATACATTGTAATTAGTTTTTAAAGTACAACTGGTGTTTTTAGTTATTATTTAATTAAGAATTATATTTTATTAAATTAAAGGATTTTTGAATTAAATAATATTTTAATAAAATATTATTATTAATATTAAATTAATTTTTATTAAATATAAATGATCTTATAATTTTATGAATGCAATTAAAATTTTTATTAAGGTTTGAAAGCCATTTCTGTCAAAACCCGTGAATTTTTTTATAAATGTCGGTTTTTATTTTAAAAGTGAAAATTCACATATTTAGAAAATTATTTAGATAAAATAAATATTATTTTTGGAATCAGGACGTCGAAATTATCCAACGGTGAATTTTTCATAATTTTCTGAGACAGTCAAATTTTTGGGTAAAAATTAAATACCATTTAAATATATAATGTGTTTTATGACATCATAATGACCCAATGGTGATGTAATAAAATACCATAATCCTTATGTTCGGCCAATATGTGTTTTATCATTAAAATAATGAGGTTTTGGGTTTGTTTGACTTACTTTTCAAAGCATTAATGGAGCCCTCAAGACTTATTCAACACTTTTCCTTTTTAAATTAATTTCCATGGGAGTGTGACTCACCTCCACATAAGCAACCCTAATTTTTTAATAAGTTCGGACCTTGGCCTTGTAAAATATTGTTTTCCTCTTTCCTTTTCCAAAAACCATGGGCAAATACCATGGGATGGTTTGTGGTTTGAATTATTTTAATATAAGTGGTCCCAAACCTAAATAATAATGAATTCTCTCACCTTTCCTATATAAACCCACCCAAGCTCCCACTTCCTCCTCACTCAAAGCCCTTGAAGTTCGTCCAACCTCTGCCCTACTCTCTCTAGAATCCTCTCAAGGTGCCCCAAGCTCCCAATAAGCCTCTCACAAGCCTCTCTCTAGCCTTTGGAAACACACTTCCAAGTAAGGGGTTTTCTTCCTTTCTCATTTTTTTGTCAATTTTCTTTAAGTTGTATTTCCCTTTTTATTTCAATTATGAATGTTGGGGTATGGTTTCTCACCTCACCCATACTTCCCTCTTATTGTTTGAATGATGGGAGACCCCTTTCTCTCTCATTAAATGCCTCCCATGTACACCCGTTACTATGCCGAAATTCCGAAAGGAACCTTTTTCTCCTCTTTTATATTCAAGCAATACTTTTGTATCATGAATCTAAACTCCTTTTCAATTGTTGGTACATGTATCTATATGACCTTATTACTTTCCATTACATGTAAATATGATGAGTAACCCCTTTCTCTCTCATCATCCTTTTTATGAATTCTTATGTCACGCCGTTACGCTGCCGAAATCACACCGATTTTCTAAGCCAATATCATTGTGTAGTGAATACCATGCCCATTTCTCCATCAAGGGTATTCACCTTTATGCACATTTACTTATTGATTGTAAAGTTTCATGTATGAATTCCACATTCCTTTATCTTGGAATAAATGATTATGTTTTATGAATCCATGTTTTATGATCCATGTGGCACACTTATGCATGAAATGAAATGTTTAAGAAGGGTGCGCCCTGATAGCGCTCCAATGCATTGGGTAAAGTATAGTATCATGATACATCATGTGCAATGAGTGTTGACTCATGCTAATTCAAGTGCAACGAGGGTTTACTCGTGCTTCAAGTGCAATGAGGGTTTACTCATGCTCCATGTGCAATGAGCCTTGGCTCATGCTAATTCAATGTTAAGTGTTGTTGCCACATTTCCATGTTATGATTATCATGCTTTATCATGCCTTTATGTTCATGTTTATCTTATTCTCTATTGATATGCCTATTGCCTAACATGTATTTAACTCCTCATGTTATTCATTGTTTACTCCCTTACTGGGCTTTATAGCTCACCCTTTTCTTATGCATGTCCTCAGGTTATCCCATGCAATGCTAAGTATGAAGGAATGTAGTGGTCATGTAAAGGAAGTTTTCAATAAAGATGTTGTATTTCAAGTTTAAAGTTTTTTTATGTAATGATCCTAAGCCCCAAAGACACTAAACCTCTCGATCTTCTTTGTTGGATCAAGTGAAGTTTTATGTAATAAAGCATGTTTAAGTTGTAATAAAAAGCAGGGTTGTCATAGTTGGTATCAGAGGATAGGTTTAGTTATTTTTGGGATTAGGAAACCCTAGTAAAGACTTAGATACAAGACTAAGCATAATAAAAACATCCCTAAGTTTTGGTAAATACTAAGTAAATGGTTTATCAAACAAATACATCCCTGTCTGGATACGAGCAGGTAGAGGCGGCTCTGGAACAGATGTATCCTAGGGGTAAAACCCGAAAACACCGCTTTGAGCTAGACTCCAACGGGAACTGGTGCATGAAAACGGGCCTTGTTACACTCTTGGTTACGAAAATCCCGGGGGATATGTTTTGATAAATTCACAATCTTAGTATGAACCCTTATTAAGGGAAAAAATGCCCCTAAGAATATATGTTAGAAGGAAGATCATGAAAAGCCTGGATTGAATCCTATAGACTCATGAGTTAAATAGATTAAAGTTTATTTATAAGTCATCAACTTTTGTCTTTGGATTACCCTTTATGTGTTACCCCTAACTTTCCTTTTATTCCAGCCAATGGCTGGTAATAGGAGAGCTCGGGCTAACAACCGTTGTGAAGACCAGTGTGATGATTGTACTTATGAGATGCCCAATCCAATGGGAGCGGGAATCGTGAACTTTGTCACACTTCTCTCTCAGCTAACTCAAGTTTTGAATAGAAACACTGGTCAAGAGGAACGTTCATCCCCCCCTAAGAAAGAACAAGTCGCTATTGAAAGCTTCATGAGACAAAGGCCTCCTACTTTTAGTGGATCATCTGATCCCACGATTGCTGAACAATGGATCAACTCAGTTGAAAAGATATTCTCCATCCTCCAATGCTCTGAAAAAGAGAAGGTTCTCCTGGCGGCTTATCGTATGGAGGGTGAAGCTGATCAATGGTGGACGTTGATCAAAAATACGAAGCCTGAGGAGGAGATCGAGGCTTTGGAATGGAAGGTATTCCGGAAGATGTTTTTCGATAAATATTTTCCACGCACCCTCCGTCTTAAGATGGAAAGGGACTTCCTTTCCCTCAAAAAGAAAGATGAGGAATCTGTGGGAGCGTACGAGGCAAACTTCACAAGGCTTGCATGATACGCTTCCGGCTTTGTCGTTACTCCCGAATGCAAGGTTGACCGCTTCTTTGGTGGGCTGAAGCCTAGCTTGCGGAAAGCATTAGCGATCCGTGACTTCGACAGCTATGAGGAAATTGTCTGATGTGCCCTCAAGGTTGAAATGGAGATCGGAGAATCACAGGGGTATCATGGGGACAAGAAGCGGAAGGTGGACTTCAATGCTGGTGGTCCGATGGATAAATCCAACGGTGCTAAGAAATTCCAGCACCCCACTTGCCAAAAGTGTGGAAAAAAGCACCCTAGAAATTGCCTTAGGGGGACAAGAAAATGCTTCAAGTGTGGAAGAGAAGGGAACCTAGCTGTTAACTATCAGCAAGAAGGACCCGCGGCTGCGACGGAGGGGAGGAACGCTCCGTTTGAACCTCAACGCTTTGTTCAATTCTTCAAATGAAAAGAACCGGGTCATTTTGCGAATCAGTGCCCTAATACAAGGGTTATCGGAGGCAATCAACAACCTCCAAGACAGCAAGGAAGAGATTTTTCCATCACTTCTGCCGAACTGAACCCCGACAACGAAGTGGTGACAGGTACGCTAGTTATTCATTCAAGAATAGCGAACGTACTTTTTGATTCAGGTTCTACGCATTCTTTTATATCTCAAAAGTTTAGTAGAACAATCCCTGCACCACCACAAATCCTGGAAGTAAAGATGTCGGTGAGTACGGAAAATGGGGCAATCATTGCATCCCATGATTATAAGTCCTCCCCTGTTATAATCTGTGGATTGAATTTCCCGGAGAACCTCGTCATACTCCCTTTGGTGGAATTTGATGCAATTCTTGGCATGGATTGGCTTTCCTTATATAGAGCCAACATAAATTGTTGGGAGAGGGAAATCACACTCCATATGGAGAATCGACCCCCGATTCTTTACAAGTGTCCGGAGGAAGATGAATCTCCTTTAGCTCCATCATCTCAAGCATGGATATTACTACCTTATGAGAACGCATATCTGGCTCAGATGATTGAGTCCAAGGAAGAAACCACCCTTGAAGAAATGCCTATTGTGAGGGAATTCGCTGAAGTATTTCCCGAGGAACTTCCTGGTCTTCCTCTAAGAAGAGATGTTGATTTCTCAATTGAACTTATACCTGGGGCGCTACCAATATCCAAGACTCCATATAGAATGGCTGTGGTTGAGCTTGAAGAACTGAATAAACAACTACAGGAGAATCTGGATAAAGGGTTTATACGCCCAAGTGCATCACCATGGGGTGCACCAGTCCTCTTTGTCAAGAAGAAGGATGGTTCAATGCGGCTTTGCATCGATTATCGTGAACTTAACAAAATCACGATAAAGAACAAGTATCCTCTCCCAAGAATCGATGACTTGTTTGATCAGCTGCGTGGAGCACAATACTTCTCCAAGGTCGACTTGCGATCAGGATATTATCAAGTAAGGGTGAAGAAGGAAGATATCCCCAAGACTGCTTTTTGTACAAGGTACGGGCACTATGAATTCATAGTAATGCCTTTCGGACTCACCAATGCTCCAGCAATATTCATGGACTTGATGAATAGAGTCTTTAGAGATTACCTAGATAAATTTGTGGTAGTCTTTATAGATGATATTCTAATATACTCCAAAACCAAGGAGGACCATGAGGAGCATTTAAGAACTGTACTGGAGACTTTGCGCAAGGAGAAGCTCTATGCCAAGTACAGCAAGTGTGAGTTCTGGTTGAAGGAGGCCTCATTCTTGGGCCATATCATCACAAGCAATGGGATATCTTTGGACCCCTCCAAAACAGATGCAATTGAGGGATGGACGAGGCCAACATCGGTAACTGATATCTGGAGCTTCTTGGGGTTAGCTAGATATTATCGACGGTTTGTGAGAAACTTTTCACGATTGTCCAACCCTCTTACCAAGCTAACTCTAAAAGGAGTAAAGTTTTCTTGGAGTGATGAATGCGAAGAAAGCTTCAAGGAGTTGAAAATGAGGCTTATCACTGCACCTGTGCTCACTTTACCCACAAGTGGGGAGATTTTTGTGGTATTTAGTGATGCTTTGAAGAAGGGCTTAGGATGTGTGCTGATGCAGAATGATAAAGTGATATCCTATGCCTCAAGACAGTTGAAAATCCATGAGCGAAAATATCCAACGCATGATCTGGAGTTGGCGGTGGTGATCTTTTCCTTGAAAATCTGCCGGCATTATCTCTATGGAGAGAAATGTGAGATATATACTGACCACAAGAGTCTTAAATATATATTCACACAGAAAGAGCTTAATATGCTCCAGAGAAGATGGATAGAGCTCATAAAGGATTATGACTATTCAATACATTACCACCCTGGGAAGGCGAACAAGGTGGCGGATACCCTAAGTAGAAAGGATCCAGCAATTATATCAATGATGAGAATTGAGAAGGATCCAATCTTCTTAGACTTGATGAAGATGGATGTGGGAATCATAAAGAAGGGAACATCATCAATCCTTTCACAAATTATTGCTCAACCATCTCTTTTGGAAAGGTTAAAGGATGCTCAAAAGGATGATGCGAGAATCCAAGAAAAAGTGGAAGCTATCAAAAAGGGAAAATCCTCATAGTTTAATGTTAATGAAGAAGGAATTGTGCAGTTTGGGAAAAGACTATGTGTCCCATCAAGTTCGGAGCTGAAGAAGGAAATTTTGGATGATGCACATAGTTCAAATTTCTCTATTCACCCAGGGAGCACAAAGATGTATCGAGATCTCCGAGAAAACTTTTGGTGGGATAATATGAAGAAGGAGATCGCCGAATATACATCAAAGTGCCTGGTGTGTCAGCAAGTGAAGGCAGAGAGGCAGAAGTCTAAGGGGATGATGCAACCATTGCCCATACCATAATGGAAATGGGAGAACATCACCATGGACTTCGTCACTGGACTTCCAAGGACATCCAAAAGCAACAATGCAATCTGGGTTATTGTGGATCGTCTTACAAAGACTGCACACTTCATTTCTATTCGAGAGGATTTCTCTTTGGATCAACTGGCACGGATATATATCAGGGAAGTGGTACGGTTTCATGGAGTACCACTATCTATTGTGTCTGACCGAGATCCAAGATTTACCTCTAAGTTTTGGAAGAGTCTTCAACATGCTCTGAATACTGAACTGAACTTCAGTACGGCCTATCATCCTCAAACTGATGGACAATCCGAGCGGACTATCCAAACACTTGAGGATATGTTGAGAGCGTGATCAATGGACTTTAAAGGAGGATGGGATCAACAACTTCCTCTAGTTGAGTTCTCTTATAATAATAGTTTCCACTCGAGCATCCAAATGGCACCATATGAAGCCCTGTATGGGAAAAGGTGTAGAACACCGGCATGTTGGGATGAGGTTGGTAAACGTAAGCTGCTTGGACCAGAAATGGTCAAAGAAATGGTGGATATGGTGAAAACCATTCAGCAGCATATCAAGGCAGCCCAAAGTCGACAGAAGAGTTATGCAGATAATCGTCGACGAGACCTTGAGTTTAAAGTCGGAGACATGGTGTTTTTACGCATATCTCTGTGGAAGAAGGCCATGAGGTTTGGAAAGAAAGGGAAGTTATGTCCAAGGTACATCGGCCCCTTCGAGATTCTTGATCGTGTTGGGGCTGTGGCCTATCGACTAGCACTTCCACCTACTATGGCCAAGGTGCATGATATCTTCCATGTATCCCTCTTAAGGAAGTACATACCAGACCCTTCACATGTACTCTCTTCTGAGGTGGTACAATTAGAAGATGATCTTTCTTATGAGGAGCAACCAGTGAAGATCTTGGATCGTAGAGAAAAAGTTCTACGAAATAAGGCAATGCCCCTCGTCAAGGTGTTGTGGAGAAACCACAAGTTTGAAGAAGCAACTTGGGAGTCGGAGGATATGATGAAGCTAAGTTACCCACATTTGTTTTAGTGTGGGAAAAGGAAAATTTCGAGGGCGAACATTCTTAAGGGGGGAATGTTGTAACGACCCAAAATTTCATTAATGGAAAATCCCTCTTGATCCAGTTAAATGTTTCCTTATAAAAAAAATGTTTTTATAAGATGTCAACTTCTTTAGTTTAACGTTAAGATTTTTGACCGTTACTTTTATAGCCGTTGAACAGTGATCATCTGGGTAGTTTAAATATAAGGCTTTAACGAACCAATTTTCTACTCAGACAAAGGAAGCGATGGCTTCATCCAGTAGAATTGCCCCTTACGAAGCCCATTTGTCAGATCTCGGAAAAGAGGTGGCATCTTTGGGCTTTGCCCTTGACCAAGCCCAAGCTGAGCTCCATCAAGTCAAGCTCGAACGTGATCGTCTACGGGAAAAGTGGAAGTTGATTGAAATTACAACTCGAGCGATGTTATCCGAGCAACCCCAAGAGTCTGTCACCATCACACACCTTACCCTTAGGTCTTATGCGGCTATTTTAAGGGGTTATGTAACAAATAAGTAGTACCATGTTCATGTACATTATTTTTTTGTATATAATAATGAATATAATTTTTTTGATACATTGTAATTAGTTTTTAAAGTACAACTGGTGTTTTTAGTTATTATTTAATTAAGAATTATATTTTATTAAATTAAAGGATTTTTGAATTAAATAATATTTTAATAAAATATTATTATTAATATTAAATTAATTTTTATTAAATATAAATGATCTTATAATTTTATGAATGCAATTAAAATTTTTATTAAGGTTTGAAAGCCATTTCTGTAAAAACCCGTGAATTTTTTTATAAATGTCGGTTTTTATTTTAAAAGTGAAAATTCACATATTTAGAAAATTATTTAGATAAAATAAATATTATTTTTGGAATCAGGACGTCGAAATTATCCAATGGTGAATTTTTCATAATTTTCTGAGAGTCAAATTTTTGGGTAAAAATTAAATACCATTTAAATATATAATGTGTTTTATGACATCATAATGACCCAATGGTGATGTAATAAAATACCATAATCCTTATGTTCGGCCAATATGTGTTTTATCATTAAAATAATGAGGTTTTGGGTTTGTTTGACTTACTTTTCAAAGCATTAATGGAGCCCTCAAGACTTATTCAACACTTTGCCTTTTTAAATTAATTTCCATGGGAGTGTGACTCACCTCCACATAAGCAACCCTAATTTTTTAATAAGTACGGACCTTGGCCTTGTAAAATATTGTTTTCCTCTTTACTTTTCCAAAAAAACATGGGCAAATACCATGGGATGGTTTGTGGTTTGGATTATTTTAATATAAGTGGTCCCAAACCTAAATAATAAAGAATTCTCTCACCTTTCCTATATAAACCCACCCAAGCTCCCACTTCCTCCTCACTCAAAGCCCTTGAAGTTCGTCCAACCTCTGCCCTACTCTCTCTAGAATCCTCTCAAGGTGCCCCAAGCTCCCAAGAATCCTCTCACAAGCCTCTCTCTAGCCTTTGGAAGCACACTTCCAAGTAAGGGGTTTTCTTCCTTTCTCATTTTTTTGTCAATTTTCTTTAAGTTGTATTTCCCTTTTTATTTCAATTATGAATGTTGTGGTATGGTTTCTCACCTCACCCATACTTCCCTCTTATTGTTTGAATGATGGGAGACCCCTTTCTCTCTCATTAAATGCCTCCCATGTACACCCGTTACTAGGCCGAAATTCCGAAAGGAACCTTTTTCTCCTCTTTTATATTCAAGCAATACTTTTGTATCATGAATCTAAATTCCTTTTCAATTGTTGGTACATGTATCTATATGACCTTATTACTTTCCATTACATGTAAATATGATGAGGAACCCATTTTTCTCTCATCATACTTTTTATGAATTCTTATGTCACGCCGTTACGCTGCCGAAATCACACCGATTTTCTAAGCCAATATCATTGTGTAGTGAATACCATGCCCATTTCTCCATCAAGGGTATTCACCTTTATGCACATTTACTTATTTATTGTAAAGTTTCATGTATGAATTCCACATTCCTTTATCGTGGAATAAATTATTATGTTTTATGAATCCATGTTTTATGATCCATGTGGCACACTTATGCATGAAATGAAATGTTTAAGAAGGGTACGCCCTGATAGCGCTCCAATGCATTGGGTAAGGTATAGTATCATGATACGTCATGTGCAATGAGTGTTGACTCATGCTAATTCAAGTGCAACGAGGTTTTACTCGTGCTTCAAGTGCAATGAGGGTTTACTCATTCTCCATGTGCAATGAGCCTTGGCTCATGCTAATTCAATGTTAAGTGTTGTTGCCACATTTCCATGTTATGATTATCATGCTTCATCATGCCTTTATGTTCATGTTTCTCTTATGCTCTATTGATATGCCTATTGCCTAACATGTATTTCACTCCTCATGTTATTCATTGTTTACTCCCTTACTGGGCTTTATATCTCACCCTTTTCTTATGCATGTCCTCAGGTTATCCCATGCAATGCTAAGTACGAAGGAATGTAGTGGTCATGTAAAGGAAGTTTTCAATAAAAATGTTGTATTTCAAGTTTAATGTTTTTTTATGTAATGATCCTAAGCCCCAAAGACACTAAACCTCTCGATCTTCTTTGTTGGATCAAGTGAAGTTTTATGTAATAAAGCATGTTTAAGTTGTAATAAAAATCAG
Source organism: Viscum album (assembly GCA_963277665.1). Classification (NCBI taxonomy): domain Eukaryota; kingdom Viridiplantae; phylum Streptophyta; class Magnoliopsida; order Santalales; family Viscaceae; genus Viscum; species Viscum album. The sequence continues at coordinate 335,467,411 of OY728135.1, forward strand.
GGTTGTCATATAATGTCCTCCCATACCCTGACACACAAATGTTCTATGGATTCATTCTTTTTTATGCAAGTTCTCCCTTTAATTTTTCTCACAGAAGTCAATAATCATGTCTGATCATGATTCTATTACATAAATAATATATAAATCTTTAAAATAAGAATCGTGTATTAGTTTGCCAAATGTTTCTTTCAGAATGATACATGAACCCTAGTTTGCAATTTGAGTTTAGCTTCTTTGATCCTCAGAACCTATTCACCTACACTTATCCCTCACTTATTAGATATAGAATGTCTTGTAAAAAATACATATACATTATTAGGTGGTCTATATACTCTTAGTTCTACTTTAATTGACAACCACTAAATTGAAAAGATATTTCAGTACACTCAACTTATTATTCTTCCTTAAAACCTAGTTGATGTATTACCTCATTATAGGTATTGATCTTCCATTTCTATTCTCGAAGGTATTTTCATGATCCTAATTATTATTATTTCTTGAGTAAATGTCTTCTCAGCCCATTTATATTTTCCCAAAAAAATAAATAATATATTCATCAATCATTATAAATATATATCACCATAAAATGTTCATCTTTATTCACTAGCATTAGGGGCGGTATTAAAAATTATAATTAATTTTATAATACCAAAAATTGTATGATGCGGAGAATTCCTTATTGCAAAACATAATAATTCATTAAATAGATCATATTTTTCGGTAACATCTTATTTCAGGGACTTCCATTTCAACCCAAAATATATTCCATGAACAATGATAACTTTGGAACCTCAGTTTTGAAACATTTTGGAAAATAACGTCTAAAAATATATAATATTTGGTTACCACCTTTCTATTCCAAAAATAAAAATATAACCACTAATATCAACATGTTAATCTCTATATATTCTTTTATTTTATTATAAGCATCAGCTTGTAGAGTAGAACTCTTCTTGTGACATAAATAAGTATGATAGGGCATAATAAACCATATAACATAGATTTACTTATTGTCTTCTACAAGTTTTAATCAAATATAATGTGTGATATTTATGACAATAAAGGAACATCAAAATAAATGATTAATATTTTAGATTTCCATATTTATGAAATCATGATGTATTATAACTCTTTTGGATTTGGGAATCTCACAACCTTCTATATTAATTCCTACTAATATTAAACTAGATAACAATTAAATATAATTAATGTGTAATTAATTTATAACATAATCATTGAAGTATGTACTTATGCATTATTATTAGGAATAATTAGAAATTATTTTTCAATATTCAGGAAAATTCATGTCATCAAACTATGCTTTTATTGTTTTTTTATTAGCATCATGAAATTCAAAACATCAAAGAATGACTAATGTGTCCTTAAATTTTCATTTCGTTTGAATAAACAAATTCTATAATGTTATTTTATCATCAATCATTTATTTTCAAATTAAATGGATGAAGATAAATAATTATTATTTTTATTTATTGTATAACACAACTATCATGGTGTTTTTTCTATTTAGATAATGGAATAAATTTTTTCATTTTAGAAACTCTTCTTATTTATCATATTTAAATATGGAAAAATTACTTTTTTGTATTAAAATTAATTTATTCTCTATAATTATATAATCACAATATCACAGAGTATATCATACATATTCTATGCCTATTAAAATGTTTGTTACGCTTAATTAACACCTACACTACAATAGATGACATCTATAAATACCTCAAACCACATATACTCTACGATTCAATTAAAAAATATCATTGTATGTTGAGAGTAAAAAAAATAACCATCAGGAACATATATAGTGTTTTGTGCTAAACATACACTGGTTAAAAACACCAAAATGGTGGCCATATTTACTATTAAACTAGGTCATAATTAAACATACATTTTCTTGGATGACATGTATATCAGATTTCAAACATAGGCTATATTTCCTATTTCATTACTAAAATTATAATATTCTTAAAATTAAATATGAATAACAATATATCATTTTACAATTTATCCTACAATTATTCAGGATTTTGTAAACACTGAATTCAACATCCAATATACGATGAACCTCAACGATAGGATATCAATTTATTTTAATTGATAAACCATAAAATTGAACCACATTAAAAATTATTAAATACAAAATTATAAAATCATTAATAGAAGTCATAAAAACAAGCTCTATAATCTCAACAACTATTTTAGGTAGGTATTCTCTTACTACAATATCACATATCATTATGAAACAAACATTCCAAACCAATCATATAATATTATAATTTATATTCATCTATAATGGTAGAATTCTAAATATGTATCATGTAATAAATTATTCTTCTAGATTTAATAGGACATTTCTTTTAACTATGCAACGATTAAAGAAAATATTTTCTAATGTATTTTATTTTCTCTTGAATTTATCTAGTAACGTAGTTACGAGAATCAAACTCTATAAACTTTTACCCATTGATATACAATAATCTTTATACTTCATAATTGTTTTCTTGATTTTCACTATATCATTTATAATTTTATAAAACATTCACTTTTATGTTTTTAAATAAAAAAACCATAAAAAATATTACATCAATATGTCATTTTTTATATATTGATAAAACCAATATTGATTTAAAAATAAATATTTTTCCTTTTTCATTTATTAACATGAATTGAAAATGGAATAAATTTACTCCATTGTGGGGACAAATATTTTAGGATTTTAGTATGTAATTCATCCCTTTTTATGATCTCACAACATCTAATAAAATGTTATCTCTTCTCAATAAACCTATCCAATTTTAGGTAATTTGAATTCTCCACATATAATTTCATATACCTTAAAAATCATATAGTAATTCCATGAGAGAAGGTTGTCACTATATTTTCATAGAATATATCAAAAAATATATTATCTCTTAGTCAATAAGGATTATTTAGTTATATAAATCAATATTAAATAATTTTTCAAACTATTATACCCATTAACCAAACACTATGAAATACAACATTTTACATTTTTCCCCAAAGGTTGTTCACACTTATATTCATCAAATTTATTAACAATAAAAACATGAAAACAAAAATGAAAATTTTTTAAGTTTAATTTAATTTCCCATTTTTTTAAAAAATAACTCGAATTTTATAAAAATTATTATTTCATTTCAAAACATATAATGATGAATAAAAACTATTCCTCATAATTTAATAGAATAAGAGTCTATATAGTCTTCCAAATTTATGATAACTAGTCCAAACTATAAAATCATCACTTATATTGATAACTCCCACTGAATAGATTCTCTCTTCACTTTATAACCTTCAATTCACATATTCACAAAACACAACCAAAATGTGTGGGAATAAAGTTGATCTTTCACTTTACATCATTTCTATAATTGCGGATGATACATCATCGTTAATCAGGGGATCCTTTTCATTGATGACAACTGATTTATATACTTCTTAATTATTATATCCTTATTTATTTTCCAAATATATTCATCTTATTGAAGTATTTGTACCTATATTTTTCATATATATTCTATGATAGAAAAATATTCTTTTCATTATCCAGCAACAAATTATATGTCCTTCTAGCCAACTCTAAAATCCCTGATTCGTCAATCTAATTAGACTATATGATCAAACATTCATTACATTAATGGTTATCCATTTTAAAATGTTTCGATACTTTCATTTTTTTCAATAGATCTTTTACAAGAATCCACAAGTGCATTTTCATTGTTATATAGTATCACATGTTGTCATGGTAGCCATGCAGTAAATCTGACAGAAAAATTTTCTTCTTTTTTTAATATACTCTCCCTTTTGTAATAAAATTTATATTATACCTTTTTTTGAATTCAATCGTGTATTTTATAAGTATTTTAAACCAAAAATTATATCTGACTATATCTATCTTGAATATATTATCATTATTTTTTATATTTCTCAATTTTTTATTTATGTTCATGGTTGTATTACAATGGTCCCTGAAGCAACCACTATTTGTAAAATAGAATAATATCATCATATGGCTTGATTAACATTATCAGTATCATTTATTATCTTCATAGAATAATACAATTCATCTATCTTATTCTTTGATTTGTCATTGATTCAATATACACACTCTAGATTTAACTAATTTTTAGTATTGGGTGGTTCCCAATTCTCTGAAATATAAGAACAATAACTAATGTGATTGTATCATCAATCATCATAAAAATTCCCTCAAATATTTAAATAAAAATAAAAATATTATATCATAAAAATACGTTCTCCATGTTTTTTTATATCATCATAGAGTTTATCTCCATTAAAAGGTTAATTTAGAATTTCATTATTCCATCTAATTTCATTATTTCTTCTTGAAAATATATTTTCTGACCTATTTTTCATGTAGTAAATTAACTATGCCTACATTTATAGGAACCCAAATATCATTCAATAATATTATTTTTCCTATTGAAGGTGCATTATGTCTAGTAATACATTCATGATTATATTAGCATGGAATAGAAATATTTTGGGATCTATTAAGGGGTAAATTTTATTAGATCAATCACCTCCTTCCATGAAATAAATGTTAGTTTCCAAGTAGTTTTATACTTCCACATTGGTACTTAATTTTATTCTTGTATTATTTTTATAGAAAAATCATTTTCAATATTATCTAATAATTATATGTCATGGGATACCTTTTTATATGAAATTTATTTTTAATATTCTCAAGATAAATTGAAAATAACATTCCATTTATGCGGTTCCTTTTCAAAATCTGGAGAGTCAATTTATGTTTTTATGTAATAAAAATTTTTATCAACAGACTATAAATTTCTAACTGATGTATTTTCTAGATTTATAATCATGAAATCCATCTGTAAATAGTTTATATTGTAAAAAAAATATTTTATATTGAAGTGATCTAACCCATATTCAAAATAACTTTTTACCTTATTCAAATGATCCTAAAGAATTCTTTTTCTTGGATATAGAATATTTAATATACGTTATCTCATTATCCCTGAGTCCAAATTTGGAATAATTTTCATTAATATATACTTGAGTTAATTTTTAAAATTCATGGATAAATTATTCCCTTTGATGTTCTTTTCACATTAATCCCAATGAATGTCTTATTTACTAATTGAAATTATTTATTTATAATGTGAGATCTTTTTTTTCTTTGACAATAAAAAGATTTACCGGACCCATATATTATATTATTTTATTATATAACACATTTTCCATTGCTTGCGACTCTCCATCCAGATGTATCTTTTTATCATGACATCACTTGATGTATGATACTATATATTTGTGTGATTAGCACAATAAAAACCTTATTAATTAAATAATATATCTCAAAACAATGTTTACTAGATTATTTATCAATATATTATTTATTCACATCATTTACTTAAATATCATGTAGAATAAACCCCAATTGATTTAGTGAGAAAACCAAAACTCTGAATATCCTCAACCAGTTGTGATTCCTATTTTCCCATTAACTCAAACTTTTATTCGATCTCTATATACTTTTCCAATATTAAATTTTATTTTATAAAAAACATATTTATAATTCAATAATAATAGTGACATAATTCCATATATAATAATCATCTTCAAACAACTAAAATTTAAACTTTTGTAGGAACAATTTAGAAGTATATTGTGTTTTCATTGATACAAATTAAAATTCCATCAGTTCTGGTTTACCAAAAAGTGGGTATGGGTGAGTAAATGGTCATGTATAATATTTACAATTTATTCCATATTTAATTCGACCTCCTAGATTGATCCAAGTCTCAACCCTTTTTTATTAGTTACTCAAAACCTCACTCAGATAATATAAGAAATAATGACATATGGATATAAATATTTTCCAGGTTCAACTAAAAGTATTACTCTTTACCATGAATTATTACTCACATTTATCAGTGTTTCTCCACTATAATCTATTATTAACTGTGATGTTAGGTGATTACAACACCCAACTTATGTCACAATATGTATACATATTTGTATTTCCTATATTAATTCCTCCTTCAATCATAACATTGGGACTCTTAAACCACATTTCATTGTACTCAATACATTGCACAATTTAATCCTTCTATACCCTGAGTCACAAAAGATGAATATTTTCCCACTATGTACATGTATGTGACCTCATTATATTCCTTCTGGGATTTTGATCACCGCGTCATCCAATGATTTCTTTATATCATCAATATAAATCTTTTTCAACTCAAAGTAAATTCTAAAATTACCTATATGTTATTCAAGAAATAAAAATTCATCCCAATATCTAATTTCATCCTAGATTTATAGATCATAAAAACATGTTCATATATATGTCTCACTCACTTCTCAAAAATTAAAATGATTAACAAAAAATATCAGTATGCACATAGAAGTTTGGTATCTCCATAATTATACTTCATCCTAAAAACATAGAATATATATATGTATATCTTTGTCAAAATTTCAGTTTCTAAAATTCTTTTCAATAAAAACTTCAGCATATCCTCTATGTGTTCCATCAATGAGAGAACTACATTACAACCACTTATTCTTATCTTTTTTAAGACAATGATGTTGGGGATTATTATTCTTATTTCTATATCTTCTTACTTGATATTTTTATATTTTCACATTTATGAGTGGATACATTAATTGGAATCATTCCTTCAAAATTACTATAAATGGTATATCTTGGGTAATGACTTTCTTTAAACCCGAAATATTTTTAATAGAGTTCCCTTATTTGGATTCAATGCTATTTTATTCCCTAATTTTACTTAATAAAATGATATTTCTATAAAACCATTAATAAATTAACCAACCTTTTGAAATAATGTTTGAATGGTATTAAAAACTTTTCTAAATAAGGATTATTCTTTTTAACTTCTTAAACACAAAATATAACTACTATAATTTATATTTAAATATCCACAGTTGTAAAATATTATATACATGAAAATGTTGTTGTGCATAACATAGAATACAACATGAAGAAGTGGACAAGGGGAAAATACCAAAAATATTATCTTAAAATTAATCCCTTACTCAATCTGAAATCAATTTGATTTTTATATTTTATTGACATAAAGAGAAACGAAATATTTTACTAATTTTTCCGTTTTAGATTTTTCAAAACTAGAGCTCTTATTAATTTTCTAATGTGGAAATAATCAATGAATTCAATTTAAATTCCACATCATTTTCAATTGATAGGATTAGATTATAGTGATATTGAATATTATAGAAAACTCATTCTTTGATGTATTTCCAACATATTTATTATAAAACATACCTTGAATTAATTTATTATTTCCAGTAATAATGAATATAATAAAAATCATTCATATTCCATGGGTATTAAAAAAAATTTGATCTTCAAAATATAAAATTACTAATAGATAATCATATATTTTCATTCCATCAAAATTAATAAATTTTGAAAAATGCATTAAACATATGTGTTTAATCTTCCCATTTTTCATGATGAAGGAGAGTTACAATTAATTAAATTTCCAATATTAAAAAAATTATTTTTTTCTATGATGTTTATATCATGGTAGAATAAATCATAGAGTATACAAAATAATATTGTTTTTAATTATATACATGTTTTTATTTTTTATTTTTTTAGCATACAGCTTTATTAATTATGTTTATGTGTCGAATAACACACACAAAGTAGGCCACTATTATGCTAACATCATTGATAATGACACATATATCACTTTTCACGTACATTATAGAAAATGTAGCTTACAACTACTACCAATTAGGAATACCATTATATTAATTATTTTAAATTTCATACTAATCGATTGTCACATTTTTTTGACCCTCATGTAAACACATATAGATATGTGTCACAAATGAACTAGGGAAAATCATTACTAAGTAGAACATATTGACACATATGTATAAGATTGTTAATACATATGTTGTTTTGGATGAAATGTACACTAAATTCCTGATATAAAATATATATTTAATTTATTTATAAATTCAATTCATGGAATAATTTATATTTAATTTGAATTAGTACTAAACATCACATGACTTGTTGAACATTTATAGTATTGTATAAACAATGTATGGTGAAGAGAATATTCTATGCACCTCGAGGATGGTATTTATACATTTTATGATATCATATCCTTGTATTTAAAACTAATTTATACATGTGAAATACATATTTATATGGTATATAATATAAGTATCACCATCCAACTCCTACACCTCCATAACTATTTCAGATTATGATTTTCAAACTGTTGAAGAACATTTCATTTTTGTAAAATGAAAACAGAACTATTCATCAAATTTTATGATTTTATTCATTGAAAATTGTTTAATTCCCTCTATATAACATTTAATATACAGTTCATCCATATTCAACAGTATAATTCTTTTAACACAGTGAACATTAGTGGAAAAATTATATAATTATTTTATTTACCCTTTTAATATGTCCAATATTAAATTCGTGGGTAGAAAACTCCAAAATAATTTACACATTAAAATATATGAGTATTTATCATACTTCCATGGATGGAACTTTCTCACTCCATCACCCCAAATTTATCACAAATTTACTTTCACACTAAAAAAATAATCATTATAAAAAAATTCTCTTCAAAGCATACCATAATAGCGTATCTAGTAGTATATGTCCTCAATGTGTTTCATTAGTAGACAAATCTAAAACAATAATTAAACCAAAATCCTAATGTTTACCCTATTGTAAATATCCCTATAGAGGGGAAAATATTGTAGATAACTAAACATCACTACCAAAATGGATTCCTTTACCTCACATCTTTTATGTTGGTCAAATAATGTTTGTTGGTCAAGTAGCTGATTAGGCATATGAAGATTGGGTATGTTATTTCCACTACCTAAATATTTTTGATACACATGTTTTGTATATGTTTTAGGGATAACCAATCTATATATAAATGAGATATTGGTTTTCCCAAAAGATACAATGTTTCATGACATTTAATTTATACCCAATGTGATGGCACTATACAAATGGTTTTCCAAAAATATGTGATGATGTTTCTATGTATATCAAGAAATCCTATTACGAATAGCCCATATTTATATATTCCCAACACAATATTAATTATTTGGACAAGTAAACACATATGGTATTTCCTGGGAGTGAACTTCTTACTATTGATATCACATTAAATCTAGTAATTGAAATAAAAAACCTCTTAACAACATCATAGAACATTGGAAGGATGAAAATTATCACTAATGTGTATAGTTTATCTATCATTCAAATGTAAAGGAAACTTTCCTATTCCTACACCCCCCCACAAAATATAGAGTTAGAATAATTAGTTCTGGGAATTTTAAAGTATAATCCATTATAGATGATAAACCCTGTTAAAGATTCATAATCTTCTTTCACATCACCTTACATAAGGTTTCTGGGTATAACTCCATGAAAAATTTATCTTCAAAATTCTACCAAACCTGACTTTATCATTGCTTCAGCTATAGCATGACATCCCACCACTGAAGAGATACACCTTCTAGTATGAAGTTTTATAGATTGAAATTTTTTTTTGTTGAAATATCTATGCTTCTAAATATATGGTTGATAAGAAGGATCCACTCATTAGATTTCTGTTGAGAGGATTCACCATCGAGGAATTGATGATATTATTAAAATTATTTCATATAGGTTAATGGATCCATTCATAGAATACTTTTGACTATATATTTGTTCAATTGGGTAAATTACTCCATGATTGGAAGATCAAGATAATGTCAAACCAGAAGCCTCATTATCATTATACCCCTCCAATAAAGTAGATGTTGGTTTTATAGGAAACATATTAGTCAATGAATAAAAATATTAATTTTTCACTTTGATTAACGATGCAATTTTTTCTACATTATTAACATGATTGGGTATAATTAATATTCCTCTCATTATTTATTTCATTTCTTCCTTGATATATATATATAATCACACATTATCAGCCACTGGATGTTTTTTACAGATTTCAAATATAATGATAACCCAATTGAAACATGATTTATAATTAACAATTGAGAATATCAATCAACATATATAAATTGTGTTTTCTAATTATTAAATTATTTTTAAATCTATATTAACCTAATTACTGGTGATAAATTTATAATAATAACTGTTATCATTTTAGTGTATACGAATCATTAATTTATGTTGCATATAATCTAAGAGTATACAAAAAATAATAAGCCATCTGATTATATTTCACACATTCATACTTATCAATTCCTAAAATGGTGTATGTGATGTAAGTACCTATGAACATCATAAAAAATGAAAAGAAACTGGATTCATGGACTACCTATGGTAAATTATAATTTAATAAAAATCATGATTTTATAAATATATACGGGTTACATTCTATGTCTTTATTGTCCCATGGAAGGGATACTATCAATAACATACTTAATAACTCTTAATGTGTGCATTGATAACATTTTTCAACTATTTTTATATGAATAGATTCACATAAACAATATCACATCATCATAACACATCATGTGAACCTATCGATCAAAAGAGTATGGCATAAATTTTAGGGGTTACATAATACCAATATGAGGGATTTTTTCCAATAATAAATGATAGATCAAAATATATCATGTAAAAACATCTAAGATTAATTACATACTCAAAAATTTTCTAGGAAATTTTTAACCGGTTTTTAATTAATGTAGTTAAATATCGGAAGATAATGAAAAATAGGCTAACATTTATATGATCATGATTGATTATATGAGATTTTCAGTAAATCAACAAAATTATATATAATTTATGAAATACTAAAAAAATCAACACTCAGACACACACAGATATATATTGGGTAAAAACAAGATATGGACTTATGAAAAAAACTAGTGCTCCAATGTCTGAAACATTACCAAAAACCTCAATAGTAAAACATATTTCCATGTTCGTAAGAATTTATCAAATTCATAAATTAAAACCCTCAAACCCCAAATCCACAAGAAAATAACTCAGATTATCATATACATTTCCTTTTTCTATATCCTAAACTAAAAGATCCTAATGTAACAAAAATGAGATTGTGTAGGTTTTTTGTATAACAACCCCACTAAATGTTACCACCCAACACCTACTCACATGTCATAAATCTTTGTTCATATCTAAATAGAAATATTGCTAATGTTTTGGCATAAAAAAACAATAAACATTACTATAATTAATTTAAATAATTTAATTTATTATTATAAAATGAAATCCCTACACAAAGTGTGTCATTGCCTATACTTTTCATCATTAGGGTTTACCCGATAGAAAATTTTGGGTAGAGGTAGGGAAATCATACAACCTATACTATGAAGGTAAATTCGCCTAAAATATATAGGGAATAATGATATCCCTATTGAAATTGGATTTGGTATAGTAATGTGTGGAAAACACCATTCTTTAGGAATGAAGAAGGGGTAATGCATTCTTAGGCTACTACGATCCCACCCCACCACTATAATATCAATCAAAATTTACTTACTTCATAGATAATATTACACCAATAGAACTATTATATATTAAATATAAGATTATATGTGTCTCCTAAAGTTAATTACCATTAAGAGTTATTGTTACATTAAAACACGATTATAATAACATTAAATAAAACAAAATAAAAACATATAATTTTTTTACATTATCATTCCATGAATGGAACCAAAATTATTAATCCACAATTATTTCTTGTTCACATTGAAGTAAATAACTATAATTGTGAAAAAATAAAAAACAATTTCACAAAATGAATGCGATATTATAAACCTAAATCTAGAATAAAAAATCAATAATATCCACTGAGAGAACAACAAGTAATGAGTTAATTTTATTTTAATGTATTTTGGTAAATAAATAAACCATTTTATATGTAATTTCTAAACTATATATTATGAATATGAGAGGCAATAAAGATATATATACCCATATAATTATTAAATTACCTTTTGGGGCCATGTGTAGATGAAATATTCCACCCAAAAAATTATATATGTCACAAATATAAATATATATTATGCTTTTAGATTCGGACAATAGTTATATTGTTATTCTAAAATAAAAAAAATGTTGGGGTTCCCTTTGAGTGACTAAGGAAAAGATCCCACAACAATTTGATTAAAATAAATTCAATAGATTTGATGTGTTTTTGGAATTATATATTAGGAAGATGTGGGAATTTTTTAACATCATATAGAAACTAAAAATATTCATAAGAATATTAGAAGCCAAATTTGGCACCTTACCCTGAATTATCCCCAATTACCACTTGAACACTCTTGGATCAATGGATAAAAGATGGTTTATATGGGTGTAGATAGAAAAGGGTAAGCTGATAGGGAAGTCCAACAAATGTATATGGGAAGAAAATCCTTGGAAAAACTTATCTTATAATGAAATGTATGTTATAAACGGTCCAAAATTTTATTCTAACTTTATATTTACACTAAAATATGTTAGAAACCACATATAATTCCATTGGGTTATAGATGGTACCAACAAAACATCATACACCCCTACATCCCCAATATAATTCATGATTGAGGTTTATCAATTAACCTGGGGACTATTAGTCTATGGTTCTCTTCTTTTTCCCCTCCCTTATTACAGTCAACCCATCAAACTCAAAATACATCTATAACAAGATAGAATTTCTATACATTAAGGTGAATAATGACCCATGAGTTTTTAAATATTTACACCTTCATCTTCGCATCACCACATACACCTTCCTAGATGGAATCATAATATAGGGAAGATATATATATATATATATGGATTAAAATATAGTGTAATAAATAATTTCTATTAAATATTTTACAAAATAATTTTCTATATAGTATTATTATAAATTTATTACTTCCAACAAAACACTTGTATAAAAAATGTTACTAGAATTTTTTTCCAAGAAGGATTTCATGAATATTTATAATTCTATAGTTGTGTATAAAACTATATAACAAGAATATATTTTTAATTATATTACCACTTATCCACTCATTTTATACATGGAAAACCCATGGAACCAAAAAAAATTGGACCATCGGATTGAAAAATCCAAAAAAATATATCAGTAACATTTTTGAGTATCATTAATTTATCTTCCTTTCACATATTTTCATTTAAATTTTACCCAAAAAATCATATAAACACAACCATATTTAATCATGATTTGATTTATCATTACCATGAAAGAAATGGTTACTTCGAACCAATGAATTATTTATTTATGTATAATAACCTACTCCCATTTTAATTATGTTAAAAATCATACCATTATACAATATAATGTTTTTCTCCATCATTCCAATAATAAATGTTTCATTATCATCGATTTGATAGATAAAGGATCTAATTCAGATCTCCACCATAATATAATATAAAATTTCATATGACCCAATCTTGAAATACATGTACATTACGTTAATTTTGGGGAATACCTATTACATGACAAAAATAGACTCCCAAATACTATATTAGTTTACTATATTTGGAATCACAGAACTTAAAGTTATAACTGGGTGAAATATCTTCAATATCCCCCATAAATATCTTCCACTTATGTTTTCCTCTCTAAAACCATTCTTTGTATCATGGAGAATAGAAAATAGAAAATGGATGAGATCAAATGATCAGTAAGTGTAAACATTGAAAACATAAAACAGACCAAAAACACCATAATGTAAAAACATGAACATAATTTTTAAATATCAAGATCATGAGTCATGATATAAATCATATATTTATGTAAGGCATAGATCAGAAAGGAACATGAACCCTGATTAAATTTAATAGGTATAAAATAGGGATTTTTTGCAAACAAAAATCCACATAATATGATTTCCAAAGTATCCAAATCATTTCTTCCAAGACAATTATAGTGCACAAAGTACATTACAGAACCATGTTTGCAATCCATTTCATCCATGGATTACTAAACCATAATTAATTGTCATCCCTACCAAGTATTACTGAACAAGATTTACATTCCATTCCATTCATGTATATATCATGTGATATAAATCACTACGTAATGCATTGGATGGATATATAGGTCCCACCCATCTCATAATGAAATCATTTCTACAAGTTCTAAAAAAACATAAATAATTCATCATTGCATAACCAATTAAAAAACGACTTTCTTAAACATCATACCATTATATCATAATCCATGTAAAATATCATTCCATTATTTACACCATAGAATCTTACTAATAATAGGGATATAAACATAACCCTATTTAAAGACCATCATCATAGTAGGAAAATATTTTTAATAAAACACTCGAACATAATTCTTGATGAAAATATCTTTTCTTCTTCAGGAAATGATTTCTTTTCTCCAAATGCCACACATTTTTAAATGAAAACAATTTCATTAGAAATAAACATGAAATATTTTTTAGAAATATTATTGTAATTAAGTCATTGTAAAGATATAAAAATTTGTACATGTTGTATATGTTTAAAAAACCTTCTCATGATTTTTCTACAACAGTCAAAAAGTGTATCGTATGAAAAATAAAATAATGATTCATTCCATTAAATTTAATAAAAATTCACCGATGCTTTATTTTGAATTTAACAAATATTATATTAATAGAAATAATATTATATATTTATGAAACATTGATATGGATGATAAATATACCCTAGTAAATACATACAAAAAACATTCTCGGATAATTATGAGATGGGAAAATTATCCCTAACTTTTGGTCTGATACACATTTTATGTGTCCAAACCTCCAATATAATGATTTATATAATATTATTATCTTATTAAAGATTCATAGACATCATATATGATTATATTTAACTTTTTTTGTTTGTAAATATTCATTTTTACTCATTTTTTATGTTTTAACTGCTTCATGATCGTATGCATGTTTTGTCGAATAAGTTATTTTTCTCCTTATTAGGTCATATTTATATGAGTAAAAATCATATAAAAATAATAAATACCATATATATTTATTTAAATTTATATAATCATTCTTGAGTGGTTATCCTATAGAACGTTGCACATCGCATCGTGGAGACAGTAGATCGTACGTACGCATAGGCGATGATATCATTCCCATAATAGTTGAATGGTATTGATTATCATGGTGTACTCTATTTCATAATAAATATAATTTTATAATAATAATATATTTTTATTATATCCATTTTTATTCCCACCCAATTAAGGAGGTGGGAAAAATAGATTACACCATGGCGTGGAGATGGTAAGACGTACGCACACATGCATTATTATTTTTTATTTCTTAGGAATGATGGAATGTTGAATAAGGTTGTTTCATAATTATAATAATATCTAGATATATAAGTGATATGTTAATTATTATTCTCTAATGAAACAACACATGATGTATATGTAGAAGTATAATGAAATATATAAGAATTGGCAGAAGAGATTACCTCTTCTTTGATGTGCTCTATTTAGATATCCTCTTAATAGAACAAATTTTGGAATTTTGAGAAGACCAGAACCTGTAAAATGTAACTATGGATGTTGATAAGAGAAATGGTATGGTTATGGATGAACATGAATGAATAATGTGTTTTAGAGAAATGAGGGAGCAAGTTCACTTTTATAATTAATGTAAGGGGCACTTTTTGAAACATAAAAATATTAATTTATAATAAAATCAAAAACCCATAAAAACCCTCCAAAAAAGTATCAATATAAAATTTGATATGATATATAGTTGTAATCTAACAATGAAATAAAATTTAGATAATTTTTATATCAACTTAAGAATTATTATTTTCATTAACACTTAGTTATTCTATTTAAATTTTTACTAGGGATCAAAATTTTCACTATTATAAGGGAAAAATATTTATTTATTTCCAATAAATTAGACATTAAATGAATTATTTAACACATTTTAGAACATATTATAATTATGAAATATTTTCTAAAATTATTTATAATTTTTTAATTATTTAATAAATCCTTATTTTGAAAAACTATCAATTGTGTCAATTCTTACACTTTTCAATTTATGGATTTTTAAAAATACAAATATGAGATTTTATCCTCAAAACAATATTTTTTCATATCCCTAAGGGGTCAAAGAAATCATGAAAATTCATTGAAAAAAATTAATTATCGAAAATTGTATTTATTTTAATATTTTTGATATCATTCATCTGATATTTATATTCTTAAAATAATTACTATATCAATATTGGGTAATTATTTAATATGCATATTTGATGAAAAATACTAAAAATAAAATATAGTTATTAATATAAATTTAATATATTCCATAATTATATATGTAGTAATATTTAAATACTTGAAAAATAACCTTTAAAAAATTTTATACACATTAAAGTATGAGTGTGAAAATGTTAACATTAATTTAATCAAAATAATATAATTTTTATTAATCTATTACATATTTCTCCAATTTTCCCATAACTCGACAATATTTTACTTATTGTAGATATATACACTACCAATAAAATTTGTTAATGTTTTTCCCTTTAATAGTTCTTATCATTTTTATAATAATTAGTTTATTGATTTTTTAATATTAAAATAATTTATACATCATCCATATATAAATTTGATGTTAATTATATCATTCATAAAAATAAAAAAAAATTACTATGATAAAGATAAATATTATAGATTTAAAAATTTTATTTATAGTAGAATTTATATATTTTATATAATTATTCATGAAATGATTTCTTATTTAAAACATCAATGTGATATCTTTAAAATTTCATTATTAAAATATTATTAAGGCAATTATATTTCCCAAATAGAATCAAAACATAAAAAAAATTATATCAAGGTAAAATGTTTCTTACATAAAAATGTACAATTTGTATTTTTTGATACCACATATGTTTCAATATGTGGATAGATAAATGATGTCAAAGACAATGAAAATGACACTTTATGTATTTCTCTAATTTAAATATTATTTAAGTAATTATAAGGAAATTTATCCATTAAATGAAATAATTTCGATCCGTATGTGTTTAGGGTAGAATTAAATTCATCAAATAAAATTTTTTCATTTTTTATTTTAATTTTATAGTCATTATAATTTTATTCTTAACCAAAATTACCGAATTTACCCTATACCGTGGTAATAAAATATACCATGGTTACTATTCATATTAGATAAAACTAAAAGTGACATACTTACCATATTTGGAGCTCCTGAATCCAAATTTGAAATCCATTTTTAAAAATTCAATACCAAGAATTTCTAGAATTACATTTAAAATAAAACTCATAAAATGTCATGAAAAAATGTTTTTTGAAAAATGTCCCTTTTTAAATGGAAAATATTTTTATAACAAATTTATGCATAGAATAATTTTCAAATAAAATATTTGGATTTAAATGAAAAATATAAAATTAAAAACTAATAGAAAACAGAATTTTAATATTTAGTGACATCAAAAAATAAAAATAAGTATTTTCAGATTTTATCAATGAAAATGAATCTTATGATAAAAATAAAAATATTTCAACCAAAGTAAATATTTATTTTCCAATCTAATAAATAATGACTATTTTTTGATATTGAATAAAAAAAGTTTCAAAAACTATATTTCAAATGGTTTATCTATTAAATGGTGGAAAAAAGAACACATTTTTTAAAAAAATTACTTCATTTATCTGAAAAATTGATTTTGTTGTTATACCATGTTCTAAAAAAATTTATGATATATTTTAATGTAATAAAAAATAAAAAATTTAGTCATTACTATTCATAATAGATTGTTTTTATCCCATTAAATAATAATATTTTAATAATATATTTTTTAGTGAAACTCATTTTTTCTTACAATTCAAGCTATTGAGAAAGGTCAATTTTACATGTAACACAAGCCAAGTCAATGTTGTTTGAATAGAAAGAATCCAGTAGGGTTCCGTATAATATAATAGAAACATTGTTCTTTTATAAATTGAAAAAAATATATACACAACATTTTGTGTATCATACTCTAACACAATGTTGTGTGTAACAAACAACAAGTCGGTTTAGTGTGAAAGGAATTTTTGACTTAGTGCAATAAAAGATATAAATGAACAATTTAGGTTTCCCAAAATAAAGGCCCCTAAAAACTCTAGATGTTACCTTATACCCCAATTAATATTAATTTCTCCCTCGAAAGTTTTCTAGGTTATAGATGGTTTACTACTTGAATGTTTCATTAATGGAGACCCACATCTTAAAAAAATATTAAAACTTATTTTTAAGAAAAGGAACGTTAAAAACATAAAAATTACCTAAATTAAATCATCACATGGTTCCCACATAAGAGAACATAAGTGGGAAGTGAGAACTTGGATATGGAATAGAAATCTAACCATCAAGTTATAATGGATAGTTATAGAGAATATATTTGGTGAAAGTTAACTTCTTGTAATCTATAAATATTCGATGATTTAAGGGACAATCTGATACATCGTATAAGACGGTTCTAAGATAACATTTTTTCATGATACATTTCCGAATTTTGAATAATTTTTAGGAGAATACTTATTTTATTTTGGTAAATCTCTCCATTGTTTTTTCCTTGAACAATTTCTACATCATCTCTTATTGAATGAAATGAAGTTGAATTTTTCATTCAGGAATTGTTACCAAATCGTGAAATAGTATTATAGGTCATTCCAAATTTCTCAACAAAAAATTTATCATAGGTAATCATATATACGTAAGGCCACCAGTATTGAGAAAATACGTTAATGTAACAAACATCTACTAAAATATAACTTATACTATCCAAAAATGGATAACATTACAATCCTTCCAAAAAACTAAAATCTAATAATTTATAACGAGGTGATATAAATAAACCTAACTTTTTCCGACCACATTGCATAAAGTAGTTATTCAGTTTCACATTCAAAACATGTGAATACCCTATTCATGCATTCTCTTGAAAAATTAAAATGACATGAATTATCATAGAACCATAATAAAAAATGCATTCTATCAAAATTAACACCAATAATAGAAAAAATTATATATACTCAACCCTTGAGGTCACATTTTCCTTATATCATTACTGAGTTCATTAATACTATCAAACACCGCATTATCTAATTATTCCTTCATTATGTACAAATAATGTTCCTTTTTAAAATATTTCAATTATTTTTCATGGTTACTGATATCAGTTAACTTATACATTTAAATACTTAAGTACACAAAATAGTGCATCAATCCTTTGATGTTTCTTTAATCAATAATAATATAAAATTACATATACAAAATTATTATTTATAATCATTTAATAATTACACTATCTTATTAACCCATTAACCGAGCTTCATTATTTTATTCTTAAATACTTCTTTCTTCTCAAATATCATTTGTTGTCTCTTTATCATCATCAAAATAAACACTACCCATACGACCATGATAATTATTTTCATAATATTTTCTCTTAGGGAATAAATTTTCATAATTCATGTAAATTCAAAATTAGAAACATTTAACTGTTGTTGATTTTCTAGAAATACCATTATCCATGCCAATGGGGTTAAATTAAACATTTCTGTATCTATTATTGGATTTGAGTCCTTATTTTAAATACACAATGCATCTTCTATATCCTTTCAAACATTCTCCTTGATTCCTTTTCCCACATTCTTTGAATGAGTTAAATTTAACATTCTTTCCACTATGATCACCGTAAATCTCTATGGCCCTCTTATGATTTGGGTCATGAAAATCACCCATGTTTATATTATTGATCATATTATGATCTTACTGATTAAGCATAATAACGATGTTTCAAAATACAATATCATTTGGTTTATCATGAATAATATCAATCCAATTTCCATCACATTATCCCTTAACATTAAACCTCCTACATCCTACCATTTTCAAAAATATAAAAAGAATAGTGTGAGAAGAAAAAATCATACTAGTAAAATAACATAATCAAGGTGGTGTATATTAAATATCTAACATCTTAGGATTAATCCTATATTATTCATGATTATTATTATATTAATAGGACTATAACCTATAGTTAGACATAACCATAGGTACATCCTTAGACAAAACATAGAAATATCTCTAAGGATCACACTAAATTACTCGCATCATGGTTTCAAAAGTCTTAATAATCATTTGCATGTATACCAACTATAACAAACCAAGAAAGAAATTCATAGAAATTACATTACATTTGAGGATTACATAACAAATAACAAAAACAGAGGCCCAATGGCTGTATTATTTTGGTTTATCTAGAATCATGTAACATAATATTCTAACTTAGTGAAAGATCATCAAAATCTCCCAATAAGAACTTATTCTTATGTTTCCCTACCTAAATGATTAATAATATCCTAGGGAAAAGAAAACTAATAAGAGTGAGAATAAATTATTAGTAAGTCTTAACATTGAGAACATTAAACAAACCAGAAATATAAGAATGTAAAATCATTAACATAACTTTTAAATATCAAAATAATGAGTCATGAAATTAATCATGTTAGTACCTAAGGAACCTATCATATAAGGGCATTAACCCTCAAAAAATATCATAGGCACAAAATATGTAGTTTGGGAAAATAAATAATCACATAATATTACTTCCATAGTATCCAATTCATTGCTTCCAATACCATCATAGTGGAAAATGTACATTACTAAACTGGATTTACTTGTCCTTTTATCCATATATTATTTAACAAAATTTACATTCCATTCTAACTATGTATTAATGAACCAGATTTATATGTCATTCTAGTCATGTCTATCTCATGAGATATAAATCTATAAACAAATCCTTGGAAAGAGATATATGTCACAAACATCTAATAATGAAATCATTTTTACCTCTACCACCAAAACATAATACATTCATTATATCATAACCCATGAAATAAAATGGGTATGTTAAAAATAATTAAATCATTGCAAAATTAATATAAAATATATTTCTATTATAAACACCATAAAATAATAATAATAATAGGTATATAAGCATTACTCTACTTATAGAAAATTATCTTAGATGGAAAATAATTTTGATAAAACACTCTAACATAATTCTTGATAAAAATATATTTTCTTCTTCGAAAAATGTTTTATTTTCTCAAAATAACTCCCAATTTTAAAAGAAAATAATTTTCTGGAAAAAAATCCTTAAATAGTGTATATTTTGATTCTTTTAAATAATATTTTACGAATAGATAACATTTTTTCAAGCCATATAAGATGAAAAAACATTCATCTTGTACGCTTTCAAGAAAAGTCAAAAACTTCCACATATGAAAAACAAAATAAAGATTCCATCCACACCATTTAATAAAAATTAAACTATTGGTAAAATTTATTTTAAAAATTTGTAGAATAATATAAATAATATTATATATTTAGGAAACAATGACATGTATTATAAATACACCCTAGTAAATATATATAAACAAACCATATCGGATAATAATGTGATAGAAAAATTCACCAATACCATCAGTCCACTATTCCTCCCATGGGTCCAAGAAACTTTTATATTTATTTATTTTATGTTATTAACATATTAATGAATACTTTTCATCATTTATGGTCATATACACCTTCTTTTGATTGTAGAAATTCATTATTACTCAACATTTATGTATTAACTACTTCATGGTCATATGCATTTTTTGCCGAATAAGATTAGGTTCTCCATATGAGGTCATATTTATATTATATTAAATTAATATTAACATAATAAATACCATATTTATTCATTTTTCACATTTATATAATCATTAATTAGTGGTTATCATGTAAAACAAATCACATAGCACCATGGATACTATTGGTCGTACGTATGAACAAGCAACAATATCATTCACATAATTGTAGTATGGTATTAATTTTCATTATATACACTATTTAAGAATCTATATCATTTTATAAAAATCATATTTAGTTATAACATCCATTTTTATACCAACCCATCTATGGTGGTGGTGAAAAAAATATTACACCACAACGTAGAGATGGTAAGCCGTATATACACACGTGTGGTGATTTCATCTTTCTTAGGATGGATATGAAGGTGAATATAGTTGATTCATAACTATAATAACATATAATAATATAAGAAGTACTGGATTTTTTATTATATAATTAATCAACTTGTGATGTAGATATAGATGTAGAATGAAATATGAATGAATCAGAAGAAGAGATTACTTCTTCTTTGACATACTCTATTTAGATCTCTTGTAAATGGAACTACAGTTAGGCTTTTGAGAATTCCAGAACCTCTGGAATGTAACTATGGATGTTTAATAGAGAATTGTTAAGTGAATATAATAACATTAATTCTTAATGATTTTTGGACAAATGAGGGAGGAGGTGCCATTTTATAATTTATATGAGGAGCATTTTTTACACCTCAAAATTATTAATTTATAATAAAATAAAACCCCACATTAAAAACTCAAAAATATCCCAATTTTAATGATGCGATGATGTAGGGTTTTAATATCATCAACCCAAAGAATTTAAAAATTTTTTAATGTCAATTTATGCATTATCATTTCAGTTAACACGTAGTTATTCGATTTAATTTTTAACTAGTGTTACAAATATTTAAAATTTTAAAGGGTGAAAGTTTTACATATTTGATGACCGTTAGAAAATAAATGATTAAATTAGGACATGTAATACCATATCATAATTATTTAATATTTTTCAAAATTATTTTTTATTTTTAAATAATTTAATAAATCATTATTTGCAAAAAATATAAACTATTTCAATTTTTTCAAAATTCATTTCATCAATTTTTAAAAATATCATAATAAAATTTTATCCAAAAAAAATTATTTTATCATACCCATATAGGGAAATGGATACCTATAAAATTCATTGGACACTGTAAGAATCCCAAACAATAAAAAGTTTGATATTTGTAATAACATTCATTTGATATTTCCAATCAAAAAATAATTAATATTTCAATATTGTGTTATTTTTTAATAGTCATATTTGATGAATAGAAATTAAAATTAAATTACTATTACGAACATAAATTTACTATATTTATGCATAATATATTTAGTCAAATTAATATACATTAAAATCTACCATTAAAAATTTTATACATTTTAATGTTTGAAGGTGACAATTATAAGATAACATTAAATAAAATTATATAATTGAGTTATTCTATTACATATAGCTCCATGTTGTCCATAACTAGACCATGGTATGATTATGGTCAATATATAATCAAAAACAATTGTTAATATTTTGGCCCTTTATTAGTTATTATAATTTTAATAGACATTATTTTAAAGATTTTTCATCAATTAAATAATTTCTGCATGAGTAATATATAAAAAATTATGGTAATTATTTCCTTCCTATTATTAAATATGTTATAAAATGATAAATATAATCATTTTATATTTAAAATATGTTTTTATAGATGAATTTATCGACTGTATAACCTTATTTAATAAATGATACATTATTTAAAACATGAATGTGACAACATAGATTTTCATTAAATAAAATATTATAAATACCATAATATCTCCCAAATGGACCCTAAACGTAAAAAATAAATTTATGTCAGGGAAATATATTTATTAAGGTAAAAACTAAAATTTATATTTGTTTATACTACCCATTTTTGAAAATGTTGATACATAATAGATATTAAAGACAAAGAAAATGGGACTTTGTGTCATTAATTGATTTAAATATTTTTTAAGTCATTTTCATGTACAAGTGTCTATAAAATGAAATAATTTCAATCCTTAAGTGTTATTTATCGAATTAAATTCCCCAAAAAAATTATTCATTTTTACGGGTCATTTTATAGTCATTATAAGTTTATATTTAACCTAAATTACCTACTTTGTCCTTTACTATGGTACTAAAATATATCATGTTATTATTCATATTTTTAAAGCCTAAATGGAAATTCTAACCAAATTTGGATCTACTGACTCCAAATTTTACATCAAATTATCAAAAATAAATACATAAAATTTTCAGAATTAAATTTAAAATAAAACCGTTTAAAAGTCACGAAAAATAGTTTTTGGAGAAATGACCCTTTTTTAAATGGAAAATGACTATATAATTAATTCATGTAAAAAATATTTTTCAAAATCAAAAATATATTTAGAATAAATTTTCTGAAATTAAAAAATATTAAAAACTAATTTTACTATTTAATGACTTAAAAATAGAAAATAGTAATATCACTATTCATCAATGAAAATGATAATTATAAGAAAAATACCAAAAATACAACCAAAGTAAATTTTTATATTTCACACTAAAAGAAGAAGTTTATTTTGAAAAATTGAATATAAAAATGTTTCGAAAACTATATTTGAAATTTGTGTTCCATCAAAAGGTGGAAAACATATTTTTTGAAAAGTACTTCTTTTATCTGAAAAATTGATTTTGTTCTCGTATCATGTTCTAGAAAATATATAAGATATATTTTAATGTTATATAAAATTTAAAATGTGGTTAATACTATTCGTAATCTCTAATTTATATTCCATTAAATAATAATATTTTAATAATATATTTATGTTTAGTGAAACTAAGTATTGCATACAACGCAACCTATCATGGAAGGTCCCTCTTGGGTGTAACACTGGACAAGTCAGTGTTGTGTGTAGTTAAAGCTTCTTTTAGTGTTTCAGATAACATTATCCAAACATAGTTCATTTATACATTGAACTAAATATATATTCATTATTTCATGAATGACATGCTAAATCGGTGTTTTGTGTAACTTACAATAAGTCGGTTTTTTATGAAAAGAATGTTTGACATAGTGCATAGCTAGATATAAATGTAATTTTTAATTTTTTCCAAAAAATGGTCCATCAAAATTGTGGGTGGTAAAAAATTACTTCATTAATTTCTACTACAGTAATCTCTTCATCAATATTGCTTCCAGTAAATTGAGAATTACCAATTCATACATTTTAAATATTATTTATTAAAAATCATTTATTTTTATTTATTTATTTATTGAAGATTTATTTCTCTCCTATCATATTTTTTTCATGTGTCACCTTTAAAATATCATATTTCTTGTTCTATTTAATATCATATATTTTTTTATTCCATGCCTGAATAAATGATTTATCTTTATTACTCTATTCAAAAATTTATGCTCAACATGATAAATATTTCTCATTAAAGTTAATAATTATATAGGGTTTTATAAGTTATTTTGTATTTATTGATATATTTGATACATACACTATAACGTTTTTAATAAAAATAATATTTTTTAATTTAATTTTTTTCGCATAACCTAATAGTATTTTTCATTAATTTCATATTACAAGATATTTTATTTTGTAACAAAATTATTTTATTCAAACATAGATTCATAATATTTTTAGTCATCATGAACATATAATAGATATGTTATATTTTAATTTGATACATGAATTTATTCTATAAATTTAAATTCATTTCAATCAAAAATATTATTTAGATTATTTTTAAATTATTTATAAGGCTTTAGGTATAATAATGTATAGATATTCATTCATTTTTCATGTCATTATAGTTTTTCAGAATTGAACTCATTTTTCTTGATAAAAAAATTCAAAAATAGTATAAAAGTTTTTATATTTTGGTTACATATATTCCAGAACACATAGGTTGTCACTTTTGAAAATTTACTTTTAATTTCTTGGAATTCAATATATACATGTACATCTATTTCATACTTCTAATAGTCCCTTGAGAATCTAAAATTGATTAGTATAATAATTTCCATGTTATTAATTTGTTTAACTACTTATTTCAACAACTCAATTTTCTTATGGGGATCACAAAAATTACAAACAAATTATTGATTTCATGTTACTATAAATAATCCCCCTTCAATCAATATAAACTCCATAAAATTATCCAATTATATGCTTTTTATCATCTTTCAAAAATTATTTTTAATAAGACTATTATATTTAATAGTAAAACTTTTGACTACATCCTTCGTGAACATGACCATGGTATATTAAATATGAATTACACCATTAACAAAAAAAATTTATTTCTATTCACCTATAATATTGTTTGATTCATGAGGCCATACATATAAATATAGATCATAGTAATAAAATATATAGATATCTCATTGATTTATTTATAAAGATCAAAAATCAAAATTCATTTCATAAAAGTATCACTATACATATTCTAATATATATTGACAATGGTAATTACATTTTATATGTAATAGTATTCAATTTCTAATATGATTAAATTTTTTAGTATATAGAATTATCAACCATTTAGATTCATTGGATTCATTATCACTCATTTAAATTAAATGAGTTCCTTTTAGTTATTTAGATAGAAACTATATAACTTTTTTCAGTAATAATATGTTTTTTAGATATATAAATATTCAATTTAATCTTTAAGAATGTTTTGGAATGATAAACATAATTCCCTATTATGTTTTGAACAAAGTAAACATTTGGAATAATATTATAATTTTTTTCTAACAATATAAATATTTTTCTAATTGTCATGGTGAGTTTTAATAAAATACTAATATTTTTTTCAATAATTTATTTAATTTATAATCAACTTATCGTTAAACAATTTTTATGTAACACCCCATGGTTTTAGAAAAGAAAACCATATCTAATAGCGTATTTCACACACAACACTGAGATTAAAATAACCATGATATATCTAACCATTATAACATAGAATAAAAATTAGTAAAAATAAATAATATCATCTTAATTATGATATATATATTTCCTACTGAAAGTAAATGTTTTTAAAATAGCCTATAATATTATAGTAATGTAATTATATTCTTCAAATTATGTTTTCTTCAATAAGGATTATTATTTATTTCCAAGAAAAAAATATTATATTTAAATTTCCATAATTTACCAAATTAATGTGATATATTAAATTAATATTTTAATTCAGTATATATAAATTTAAATTATGGTATATTTTGATTTTTTTATAAAATAGTATTTTTTTAATTAATATATAAAAACAGATAATTTTAAAAAATGTAATTTCATTATAATAAATTAAGTAATTTAAAATTCCAAATATGTATTAAATATTATTTCATGCAATAAAATAATTATTTTGTTTTATAAATTAATATAATTTTCTTCAATCAATTTGGTGAAAGAATTCGGTATATTTTTTTTGGGTTTAAAAATTGGGTTTCTTGAAAAATAGTTTTAAAATACATAATTTTCACCCCATATAATTAATTAAAATAATCTCTAATGATAAATTTTTAAAATGAAATATATTTATTAAATAAAAAATAATATTAATAAAATGGATATTATTAACCAATATTTAATAAAAAATCATTTTTTATTTTAAAATATAATTACTTGAAACCCAATTTTTCATCACGCCTTTCAGTTTGATTTTAAATTTAGTTTTTGCTTTTATGTAAATTGAATTTGGAGATATGGATTTCATTTTTTTAATAATAATAATTTATATTATCTAATAAGTTGAGTTTATTTGTAGACCATAATAAATATTTAAAACCGTAAAAAGCAATAGCCATATTTAAGGTGAAAACGAGTTTACTGGTGGTTAAAGTATAGTGATATGTGTAACTATGACATAAAAACAAGTCTAAACCATAATATATGGTCATATATAGACCATATAATTGATATGTAAGAATAATACTCTATTTTAAATCATGTAATATTTTAAAAAATGTGGTTACACAATTAAATTTTCAAAAATAACAATTATGCCACTAACCTCAGTTATAATAGGCCACCTCATCCACTCTCTTCTACACACCTCAAAAAAATTTTGGTTAAACCATTATTTAGAAAAATAAATTCAAATATTCCATAAAACCATTATATACATTTCATTGTTGAAAAATACATTTGAATAATATGTTAGGTATAATCTGAAAGAGGCAGTTCAAAGAGATATAAAATTTTTTACTATGTATTATTGTCTTATATCTTCTTCTAACTCCAACAAATATTTTTCAAATATGTTCATATGATAAAAAATTATATACTACATACATATATTTTATTCTTTTAATTTAATTACCTAATCCAATATCCATTTCCAACAAATGGGATATGAAATCATCATTCATATATATGGTGGACTACTACATTAAGAGTTGATATTATTATCTTTATATACATTACTATAATGGATTATTGTACTTATGTATTTAAATTATATATATATATATGATTTTTTAAAAATATTTATATAATTATATTTAGTTATTAAATGAAATATGAGATTTTTTACTTACCATTCCACATGGGATATGATAACGTCACTTGTGTGTATGAATAACTACCTCCCAATGAAGATATGTGATTCGTTTATCACTACTAATTTACATTGAATGTAAGGATGATAATTCTAATTAATATATTTTATATAAGTGTTCGTATTTTGATATTATTTACAAATTTATAATTCAAATAATAAAATATACAATTTTCAGTATTTTGATAAAAAAACTGATAACATCATTTATGTATGTGTGGACAACCACCTCTAAGAAGTGAGGTGTTTTTTTGAAAACCACATCACAATAATGATATATATAAGTACATATAATCCAAAAATCATTTATTATGACGTTATTATAATTTTGGAAGGATAATTTAATATATAACTTATTTTTTTAATGGTTATTGTGAAATAGAAATGTTACTCATGCATATATACATCCTAATCTCTCTATAGGTGTAACATAATTCATATTTCATAACCATTTTTCATGATTTGTTTCAAAAGTATAGGTGACTAATAAATTTGATAATTATACAAATATTATTATAGCATATATGTCAAAGTAATTAATTCTTTAACCACGATCAACATAATGAAGCATTTTTGAAACAATGGATATATCAACCTCAAAACACCCGATGTAGACTTAACAGATTATGTATTTAATATTTCATTATAAATAAACAGAATAATTGATTTAAATATATGTTATATTAACATAGAAAAAAAATATTAGTTAATTAAATAGTTTTTTTAATCATCATATACCCGAGATGAGGTAAATACAAGGCGTTCCTGGACACGAGTTAAGGTATTTTATTGCCTCACTTGTTTTTAGGTGATATATATGAAATACTAAACAAATATTTTTCCTATATTTATTATTTAAAACATAAGTTTCATATAATATCCAAAATTCTTCATACATCATGATTTTTTAAATTTTAAATTAATTTTATTTATCTAAAGATATTTTATTTTAAATCTACATTATGGAAAATATTATCAAAACTCTTTATATTTTCAATAGGTTATTTTACATATTCATTTCCCTGTATTCTCAAGGATTGTTTATCTAATTTATTTTTTTATGATATGTTTTATTTACAATTAATATTTCATTATTTATATTTTATTCACATAATTGATTACTGTATTTCTTTTCAAATTCAATGGCTTAATCTTTGAATGGGTTATTCATATCAATATATCTTTCATGGAGAAATATGTTTCTGATATGGTCCTATATTAATTTTTGAGGTGCATATAATACCCTTTAACATGTTTTTAAATGAATCATTTTATGTTCATGTAATTTAAAGTATCGTTTGATGTTATTATTTCATGGGGATATGATTGAAGAGTTACCAATGCGGTACATTATATATGTTACAATATCTTTTCATTCATGATTTTTATAGTTAATGATTATTTTAGAGGATGTAATGTGATATTATTTTATTAATCCAAAACTCTTTTATTAAACTCTTATTATGATTTTGTCTCACATGTGTAATTTCCATATCATTTCATATAAATTTTGAAACATCAAGAATTCCATTTTTAAATGATATCGTATTGTTTTTTCATTTAGATTCAGTATATTTATATATAATGTATATGTTTTTGATAAATTTTTAAAAAAATGTTATTTTTTAAAAACAAAATATTTTCTAAAAAATATTAACAAGAGATTTTACATTATTTAAAAAAGTAAAAAAACCTTGTAACTTATAATTTTAAAAATGGGTAACTTTTGGATCGCTTTCACAAAATATTTTTAAATAGATGTTTATAATTAGATTTTTTTTCCTAATTGTATTTTTTCACCATCATATCCATAATTTTCATTTACTTTTCCTTTATATTTTTCAAATTTATTTTCAATGAAATTAATTTCTTCAAAATATCATTATTTTTTGGTTTTTAAAAGTGATTTTAAAATAAAATTATTTTTTATCATATGTTTTTAATGGTCATTTATTTATATTTATATTCTACAATTACAACAACCCTTGTGGTTACTGGTGCTCCAATGAAGATATTTTTCTAATGATTTCGTCCTTATTATTTTTATAAAGGTAGTAATATGGTTTCATAGAGATTGATAATAAACCCATTTCTTTTCCATGGGTTAATCATGTTTCAAATAGATAATTATGGAAAAAATTTATTATCAAATAGTTAACCATGTTCCAAAGAGATTGTTATGAAACCCATTTATTCTACATGAGTTAATCGTATTTATAATTTATTTTTTTAAATACATTTATTTTCCATGGTTTTATCATGTAATGAAAAAACATTTGATTATTTATATGAGTTATATTATTAAATAAAATACATATATACTATATTCATGTTATGGTTCTTAGAAATTGGGTATAAAATTAGTGAACTAATAATGAGTTAGGTGAGAAAATTATAGATGATATTATGATTTTACAAATATATCACAGTAATTAATTGGGTATAGAAGTCTACCATATGGTTATTAAATTTTTAAGTGTTATATAACGGTTATATAATGATATTTTCCCAATAAAACAACACATTTTCATTAAAATTATCATGTGTTTAAAGATTTTTCTTTTATAATGATTAATGTCACATGGCTTCTCATTATTATTTCATATGGCTCTTTACTATGATAATTACTTATTCCATGTTGTCAATTTTTATGATCTAGGTATTTGTGGCTATGAATTTTCACATGTTATTCTCACAAACACTTATTATGTCACCGTACCATTATGTTCTTCATGTACTCAATATTTACGTTTAATCATTAATTCTTATGCTTATCTTAATTGAATATATGATATTACACTTCAAATGATTCACTTCACATAGTTTTTAAGGATTTATGTTGAATTAATTATGTCTATAATGGATTTATATGGATGTTAATGATGACTATATGTGAAATAAAAAAATAAATTTTAAATATAAGAAGTGTTAATTTAATGATATGGGTATTATATATGTTAGAGATTATCCAAATTATCTAAAAAACAAAAAAAGAAACTTTTTTGGGCATGTAAGTGATCCAATATTTAATTTTTATATTTTATGATTTGAATGTGAATATTGGGTCAACTTTATCAGTATTAAATCTTTTAATGTAATTTTTATGAATATAACACCATATATTGGAATGTGGTATCAAGGATATTGTAATTTCTATCATATGAGGTTTTAGATAACCCTATATATTAGGATGTATTCATGTGAGATTATATTAACAGTATTGGATACCATCAAATTTATATATTTTGTGGTTTAACATAATTTCAATGTGTTATGAGTCACTGTTTTGGATTCTAGTGATGATAGGATAATGTG
Source organism: Viscum album (assembly GCA_963277665.1). Classification (NCBI taxonomy): domain Eukaryota; kingdom Viridiplantae; phylum Streptophyta; class Magnoliopsida; order Santalales; family Viscaceae; genus Viscum; species Viscum album. The sequence goes on from OY728135.1 coordinate 335,499,145, forward strand.
ATTAATGATACTTTAGAAAAAAAATTATTTTATTGATTTATACTAAACACTTTGGTATAATGTGAATAATTACATTAATTTTTTTGATACAATGTCTAAGGTATTAATAAACATTATAAATTTTATGATTAGGGATTTTGTGGAAATTATGGGAACCAAATAATTTTCATACAGATTAATATGGTATTGAAAAATTATTAGATTACTGATAGATTAATGTTATTTTAAAATTAGGTCAAAATATATATAGTGCATGTAAAATTAAGGTTCTGAGATATCCTTTTAGGTTAAAAAACTATTTATTTCTGAGATTATTGTGTTTATTAGGTATATATTTTTATACATTCATTTAATCATTTAGTTTTAATATTGTGAATTATTATTGAATTTTGATTTTTAATGTATCATATAATGATTTATTAATTTTGGGAATTTACTTATCATGTTATAACCATTAATATTTATGTTAATTTTAAAAGATTTGAGGAATAAATTGTAATCCCTTTTGTGGTATTTTGGTATTTAAATTTATATTTTAGTGCTTCATGAATGAATAATCACTATTTTCTTTAATGTACAAAATTTAACTTCACACCTATATTCTCTTAATTTTAATCATAGTATGTTTTATTCCAAATGACTTTTATATGTACATTTATCTCTTATAAAGATGATTCTTTTTAACACTTTTTACAATGCGGGGTAAAAAATATAATTTTCAAATGTCCATAATTTTACAATAAATATGGTATTTCAACTAACCACAGTTACCCCGAGAAACTAGTTTCTTTATTACATTTCAATAAGATATATGAAATTGAATTCTCAAGAAAAAGACAGTTTAATAGTATTGGTAAACTAGATACATACATAAAAAAATTAATTTTATAAATATTATATACCAAGAAGATTTTTGTATATAATTCCATTATTCCCCTTAGGGTATCCATGTATTCCAATTACATAACAGTTCTTCATATCCATGGGAAAATAAACCATAAAGAAGAGGGTGATATTAAATATTTGGTTATGGTATCAGTTCAATGAGATTTTTGAATAAATAAGGAGTAATAGATATGTTTTTCTAATTAATTTAAACAAATTATATTTAATTAAATAATTGATTATAATATAGAATAAATAAATAATGATCGAAAAAATCCATGTAAATAATAAAAGGATCATAAAATTTAACCATGGATACTCTAAATAATAAAATAGTCACATTTAATATCAATAAATCACTTCATAATGATAGAATTAGTAATGCTGTAAATCTAAAAAATATCATCATGGACTTGTGTGAAGACATATAGTAACATTGATACCTTGTTCTAAGACATTTATATAAATTTTTAAGGCCTCAACCAGAAGTCAATATGTGTTGTCTCATGATACTTATCGATGTATATGAGGGGATATATTGGAACTCAACCATCACATAAAATTTTTAATGAATTCATCATATGAATGTGAAAAACACAATTAAAATTATCATTTATATCGAAAAACTATCATATTAAATGATAAAACTATACATAATCAATAAACCTAATCATTAACCATTCTGATTGAAATGATGAATTACAATAAAATTTTACATCCTCATTCAAACTAATCATAATACATGAAAATAAAGAATAATGATGAAATCAATACAAAATTAAGCCATCATATCAAAAAAATCAACATAGTGTTAATGTAATTTATGAGTATAAAAATGATAAAAAATATTTCTAAAGTCATTTTTGAGGATAATAAAATTTTCATTTTAAAATGTTTTTTAACGTAAAAGATAAAAACATTTTTCAAATGCTTTTATTTTAATATAACATTTGGACAATTTTAAAACACTAATTAAAACATTTATTAGTCATGATGGTAGAAATTTATTATTATTATTATTTAAAACGATTAGGTTTGAAACCTCATTTTTATTATTCAAGAAAATAAAGGACAAATTTTTTACTGGGCAGAGGGAGACCCATTACATATCCCGAAGGCCTAATGGGCTTGTATCTCATTACATAGCTCGTAGGCCAGATATTTTTAAGCAAAAAATTGATGGAAAATGGTAATTATACTTGAGGATATTCATGAATCAGAATATGAAAATAAAATAAATTAATTCAATGATATAAATATTAAATAATACCATTAAGGGAGACATAAATGAATGTAACCCTAAATAATAATGGTATTTTTATATAAACCAATTCCAATTTATTAACTTTTAAATAGTAAGACCCACAATAGAATTACATTAAATTTAAATTTATGTAATATAAAGATAACTTTATTCATGATATAAAAATCTGGTAGTATAAATACCACATAAAATAAATAATTTAGGAATATGGAATATTAGTCAATGAAATAGAAGTGAGATGAGAAATTACTACATTGAGTTTGAATCACCACATACTCAATTAACTTCCTGACTAATAACATAAGCTAATTATTTTATTTAATAAGAAAATTATACTTGTTTATTATTATTTTTACATCACTTATTACCATTTAATGTATTATTACTCGACCAATTAACATTATGTTGGAGGTTTCGATGATATTTGGCTTATGTAACACAAATTACATTGGTATGATGAATATTGTCAAAGAAGACATTATTTAAATATATAAAGAATAATAATATATAAATAATTACTATATCATTATAGAAATTATACTAGTAAATCTAATCATGGAATATGGTTATAAAAAATTAACTACGTTACAATTATGAGGATAGTTGGTATAAGGCCCCAGCCTTAAACCTTACATAATATTAAATTAAATGAATAATTGACATTGAGTATCTTTTTAGGTTTAGAGTATTAGAGAATTAGGACATAACAATTACATCTCAAAAGATTACAAAGTAGACACTTCTACTTAGTTTCCATAAAAATAAAAAATCTTAAAAAGAAACATGTCTAGTTCCACGTTTTATATAGCATGACTTTCCCTTGATCCCATACTTGACACTACTCCGAATTAAGTCCTATGAAAAACATCTTAAAAAAACTTGGGGTGAGCATAAAAATCTCAGTAAGGGATACACAAGGAATGAAAATTGTTAGTTTTTTTCAAAACCACAAGTAAACCATGTATACATTATGAATGTAATACTTTTCACCTTTATGAAGTAGTAAAAACTCTTTACTAAAAAATTATCATTACTTACCCTTTTGTAACCAAAGGATTACCATTAAACCCATATAAAGAAAACATAATATATAAAGGTAACTTTGGACAAAAACATACTTATGTGGAATAACCATACGGTCGACTTCCACACATATCACTTAATGAAATAGCCATACGGCCAACTTCCATACATACTTAATGGAATAGCCATACGGCTGATTCCATACCCAATGCATTGGAGGTTATAATGTAACCACCTGTACTGGTATTCACGGCACCACCCATCATATGGTGTATCACGTAACCACCCGTCAAATGTCCAAGTACCATTATAAAAATCATAAGACATAAAAAAAATTTAATGGAAAGAAAACATTTCCACACTTTGATCATAACATATCACTTAAATATAATGACATAAAAAATCCATTATAAAAAACCATTTTCAATACCAAAATACATAAAAGAGTATATGGTATTTATTTCATTTAAAAAAAACATTACGGCTTGTTCAGGAATCCAAAGACCAAATAATACTCGTGGTGGCGGAAAAGGTCATTGTCACCGCGTACGTTAAAAGAAACATTCATTTTTGTCGTTTTGTAAAATTATTCATAGAAAAATAATCCTTTTGTATAAAAGTAAAAGTCAAAGTGGTTTTATACACCCTATAAAAGAAAGTTGTGTATAAAACGAAATATGCCTCAATGAAAGGAGATTGAGACGAAGTCCCTTCCCTTGGGTCCGACTTGACTCGATCATTTTTTAACGTCCTGAATAATAAACATGAGTTAATTTTTATTTTCATAAGAACCTTTTTCGTGTTAATTTTCCTTTTATATCACTTTTGTCATGTTATAAACATTATGTAATCATTTAAGTTAATAATGTTTTTTTTGTCGATATTTGGTTCTTAAGTCGAAAGTGGACTACTTACAATTACATGTTGTTTGTGTGGTAAAAGGTTCTTTATATACAGAATGAAATTATTGATTTGGATATCATATATATCATATATATCCATAATATACATGTATTTATAATATTACATAATCATTTAGAGTTAATAAATGAAATGCACCATTCATGGAGACGGTAAGTCGTACGTACGCATGAACGCTACTTTTATTTCTTTGTCATATTAATGGAATTAAAACTAAATGAGAGGTATGTATATTTTAATTATATAATTATATTCATCATTTATATGTATCATTAATAATATATATCCATTATATACATGTACTTATAATAGTACATTACATTTGGGGATAAGAAATGAAATGCACCGTTCATGGAGACGGTAAGCTGTACGTACGCATGAATGCTACTTTCATTTATTTCTCATACATTAATGGAAATAAATAATAATGACATAGAGGTATATTATAATTCCAGTATATCATCATATATAATTAATTTAAATCCATCCTTTATATGTCCCACATATGCCATTAACGAATCACATCACTTTGAAGGGGCGGTAGTCCGCACTTCCTAAAATGAAATTATCATGTTTACCCACAATGGAAACCATAACGGTATACCACAAACGAAAAATAAAGAAGCATAAGGAAAACATAAACATAATATATATCATATATAAATATAGTTAAATCTTAATTGCCACCATTAAAGGTGTTTAAAAGAATATTGAACAATCATCGTTTTGTGAGGCATAAATTCGCCAACCACAGAAACAGTATGTTCTTTAACCATTAGATGTAGATGTGTGTAAGTGTAGCTAGAAAACTTCTTATAAAAACATCCTATTATATTTAATATACTTTATTTTCTACAAAAGAAATGAATAAAAAGAGTTTAGGGGGTTGGAGAAGAAAAATAAAACAAAAGAACACAAGTGAAGACATCACCTTAAAATCGGGTAACTCTCTTAGATTTGAGATCAAAGGCTTCCTTGGGAAGACTTCTCCCCAAAGTGAGTCTTCAAGGAGTAAGAGAGGGATGTGGAGAGACAAAATGGGCAGGGGTTGGCCGAGCCAAAGGCTTTGGAAGTGTGGGTAAGGTGGTAGAGTTGGGGGGCCTTTTATAAGAGGATAGGAGGGGCGCTCTTGGAAAGTAAGGAAATGTTACTTTATATTAGAATGAGTTTCGGATTTTAATGGTCCCACATTGATTTTTTTCAATGATAAGGTGATACGGGTTCTAAATACACCCATATAATAGGTTTTTTACATGTTTAGGTTTTAGATTTTACATTATCATTCCATTTTATTTAAATCGTTAAATAATGAGGTAATCGCTGCATCATCATGGTGTCATAAATAATTTAATTTATTTATTGTATAAAAATTATATAACAAATACTATGATGTAGGAAATATTTTTACCTTTCCAATGAATATTTATAGTCAAAAATCTGATTTGTATAACCCCATGTAAAATTTTCTTTAGTAAAACAACTCTTGTTTGTGACATTTTTATTTTAAATTTAAATAAAAAGTTATTAATGTCATTTTCCATCCAATGTGGCTTAATGGGGTCCTCAAGTTGACCCATGGATTTTCTTGGTCTTCCATGACACATCCAAAGAGGTTAGGACAAGTGTCAAGATAATTTCATATTATTACAACATTAATTTTACCTTAAATTACACTAATTACCTCTAATCGCGATTAAAAACATAATAAGTTATTATTCACCAAAAAATTAATTAATCCCATTGAACCAAATTTTACTTCTTAATGAAAACCAGGTATGTCAGATTTTTTAAATTCAAAACACAGAAGTGGTAAAATTTCATTTAAACGAAAAATCAGTTTTTATAAGTACCACATTGTGGTTTCACCTTTCATCAAAAATTGAAGTTTTTCAGAAAAATTACAAAAATTCACCCTATGCTATATTTGATATTCCGAATTCAAAAATGATGTCCATTTTAGAAAATTAAAAACATATAAGTTGTATTAATTAATTTAATAATTAATTCCCGCTGTCAGAGCAAATAGTGTGTTTTTATGAAACAATAAGTATCAAAAGATTGACACTAGTTTAAGTCCGATTTCAAAGTAAAATTAATTCCAACGACCACTATTGGATTTAATGGTAAAAATATATTCTAATTTCAATATAAAACTAATTAAAAATATAATCTATTCATATAAATAAATTATATTAAAAAAAGGTTTTGAATTAAAATACAACATTTTACACTATTCATTAAAAAAATGAACATTATCGGAAAAATACCAAAAATTTACACAAAGTAAATTTTGATGTCTCGATTATAATGAAGAGTTTCATTTGGTCCAATAGAATTTATAATAGTGAAAAAAACTATATTTAATGACAGTTCTCCATCAAAAGCCGATAAGTGATCCTTGAGTGAAAACTAGGGCATATACGCCTAAAAATGAATTCTTTCCGTATTTTAAGCCTGTATCTTTTATTAGATAAAATTAAATACATTTAAAAAACATATATAATCATATTTTAGTTATTTCTATCCATTCTCGACAATATAGCGGCTATGTGTTAACTACCATTTAAAATAATATTATTTTATTACTAGTGTGCAACGAAATATTTCAGTGAAACTCTTTGTTGCGTATCGGGTATGCTATCGAACATAGAAACCCTTTTAAAGTAAAATTAATATTTAATTCGTAAATATTAATAAATATGAAAAATATTTATTCATTATTTACCTGGGATGTTACATCCATCCCCCCTTTTGGGAATTGCATCCTCTCAATTTTATTTACTTATCAAAATAAGTGGGGGTATTTATCCCTCATATCATTTTCAGATTCCCACGTCGCCTCTTCAACAATATGGTTTTTTCACAAAACCTTTACCTAGTGAATTACCTTATTCCGCAACACTTGCTCTCTTTGGTCAAGAATCTGGACTGGTTGTTCTTCAAAAGATAGATTCTCCTCCAGCTGAACTACCTCTGGACTCAAAACATGAGATGGATCTGTCATATACTTCCTCAACATCGAAACATGAAAAACATTGTGTACCTGAGATAAACTCGGAGGTAAATCCACTCAGTAAGCAACTGATCCAACTATCTCCATAATTTCATATGGTCCAATGAACCTCGGACTCAACTTTCCTTTCTTACCAAATCTCATCACACTTTTCCATGGAGAAACCTTGAGAAAAACAGGATCACCTACCTCAAAATATAGATCCTTCCTCCAGTTATCCGCATAACTCTTATGCCTGCTCTGAACTGTTCTCATGTGTTTCTGAATCAACTAAATGTTTTCTGGCATCTCTTCTACCAATTCTGGTCCCATCAGCTTCCTTTCAACCACTTCATCCCAAAATGATGGATTTCGACAATGCTTCCCATATAATGCCTCAAATAGTGCCATCTGTATACTGGAATGAAAACTTCTATTATAAGAAAACTCAACCAAAGAAAGATGTTGGTCCCAACTTCCCTAATAATACATCGAACAAGATCGTAGCATATCCTCCAAGGTCAGAATTGTTCGTTCTGACTTCCCATCTGATTGCGGATGAAAAGCTGTACTAAAATTTAATTCAGTACCCAACGACTTCTAAAGGCCTTTCCAAAAGTTAGAAATAAATTTGGGATCATGGTCAAATACAATGGAGAGAGGAACTCCATGCAACCTGAAAATCTCTTTAAGATACAAACGGGAAAGTTGATCTCGGAAAAAGTATCTCGTATAGCAAGGAAATGAGCAGATTTAGTCAAGCGATCAACAATAACACAGATTTCATTATTACCTCGAGATGTCCTCGGTAATCCCACAAAAAAGTCCATGGATATGTTTTCCCATTTCCACTCTTGCACTGGTAAAGGCTGAAGCATCCCTTTCAGTAACTTCCTCTCTGGTTTAACCTGTTGACATGTTAAACACTTCATAGTAAAATCAGCAATATCCCTTTTCATTCCATCCCACCAGTAATATTCCCACAAATCTCTATATAACTTAGTACAGCCAGGATGAACTAAAAACGGGGAACTATGAGCCTCACATAACAACTCACCCTTCAACTATGAATCACAAGGCACACATAATCTCTTCCCAAACCTCAAAACACAATCATTACCAATGTTGAGATCAGGAAACTTACCGTTCTGAACCAGCTCTACCTTTTTCTGCAACTCACTATCTTGCTTCTGTGCTTGCCTGATTCTGTATAATGGAGAAGATTTCACTAATACCTGAAACAAAATAAAATAACTTCCTGCACAAACAAATTCCATGCCAAAGTTTATCAAATCAAAAACCAAAAGATCTCGTTCCAAATGTAGCATGGTTAATGAAGCATTACTTTTTCGACTCAAATCATCAGTCACTTTATTTTCTTTTCCTTGATGGAAATGAATTGTACAATCATAATCCTTGATTAATTACAGCCATCTCCTCTGTCTCATGTTCAATTATTTCTGAGTGAATATATACTTTAAACTTCTGTGATCAGTATATATTTCAAACTTTACTCCATACAAATGATGCCTCAAAAGTTTTAGAGCAAAAACAACAGCAACTAATTACAAATCATGTTTAGGGTAATTTACCTCATGATTTTCAACTGACGTGAAGCATAGGAAATTACCTGATCATTCTGTATAAGGACACAACCAGGTCCTTTCAATGAAGCATCACTGTAGATAACAAACTCAACATTCCTGGAAAGAAGTGCCAAAACTAGAGCATTCACCAATCTTCTTTTCAATTCCTGAAAACAATCATCACATTGTTTTGTCCATATGAACATAACACCCTTCCGAGTTAGCTTAGTCATTGGACTAGATAACCGTGAAAAATTTCTAACAAACCTTCAGTAATAACCTTCCAAACCAAGAAAACTACGAATCTCAGTTAAATTTGTGGGTCTTGGCCATTCTTCCACAACCACTGTTTTTGCAGGATCAATAGTTATCTCATATTTAGAAACCATGTGACCATGGAAATAAATTTGTTGCAACCAAAACTTACACTTGCTGAATTTTTCATACAGTTTCCTTTTTCTTTTATAGTTTTCAAGATAACCCTTAAATGACTTTCATGCTCTTCATTACTTTTAGAAAACTCCAAAATATCATCAATAAAAACAACCAACATTTATCACCTGATTCAACCGAGCCATCACTACAGCAAACTGTTTAGTTCTGATTCTGACCATCTTAGGATACTGATTTGAAAGGACATTTCCCTCTATATGCCTTCCCAGAAAATCTGTTCTGTTTCCTCAATGAAAAACCATTCATAACACAGAAATATCTTAGGAGAAGCAACATGGTAATCTTTAAATGCTATATCATTTCAATCATAAAATAAATTAACTTATAATTTAACACTTTTCTAACTCTTACTGTTGTCTAGACCGACCTCTGATACCAACTATAAGGCCCCGACCTTAAACCTTACTTAATATTGAATTAAATGAATAATTCACATTGAGGATCTTTTCAGTTTTAGAGTTTTAGAAAATTAGGACATAACTATTACATCTCAAAAGATTAAAAAGTAGACACTTCTACTAAGTTTCCATAAAAATAACAAATCTTAAAAAGAAACATGTCTAGTTCCATGTTTTATATAGCATGACTTTCCATCGATCCCATCCTTGACCCTACTCCACATTAAGTCCTGTGAAAAACATTTTAAAAAAACTTGGGGTGAGCATAAAAATCTCAGTAAGGGATACACAAGGAATGAAAATTGTTAGTTTTTTTCAAAACCACAAGTAAACCTTGTTTACTTTATCAAAGTAATATTTTTCACCTTTATAAAGTAGTAAAAACGCTTCACTGAAAAAACTATCATTACTTACCCTTTTATAACCAAAGGATTACCATAAATACCATATAAAGAACACATAACATATAAAGGTAACTTGGGACATAAACATACTTAAGTGTAATAACCATACGGTCGACTTCCACACATATCACTTACTGGAATATCCATACGACAAACATCCATACATACTTAATGGAATAGCCATACGGCCGACTTCCATACCCAATGCATTGGAGGTTATAACGTAACCACCCGTCCTAGTATTCACGGCACCACCTGTCATATGGTTTATCACGTAACCACCCGTCAAATGTCCAAGTACCATTATAAAAATCATAAGACATAAAACAAATATAATGTAAAGAAAACATTTCCACACTTTTATCACAATATATCACTTAAATATATTCAAATAAAAAATCCATTTTAGAAAACCATTTTCAATACCAAAATTCATAAAAGAGTATATGGTATTTATTTCATTTTAAAAAATATATTACGGCTTGTTCAGGAAGACAAAGACCAAATAATACTCGTGGTGGCGGAAAAGGTCGTTGTCAACGCGTACGTTAAAAGAAACATTCCTTTTTGTCGTTTTCTAAAATGATTCGTATAAAAATATTCCTTTTGTATAAAAGTAAAATTCAAAGAGTTTTATTCGCAGAATAAAAGAATGTTGTGTATAAAACGAAATATGCCTCAATGAGAGGAGATTGAGACGAAGTCCCTTACCTCGGGTCCGACTGGACTCGATCGTTCTTTAACATCCTGAATAATAAACATGAGTTAATTTCTATTTTTTTAAGAATGTTTTTCAAGTTCATTATTCCTTTCATATCACTTATTTCCATGTTATAAACATTATGTAATCATTTATGTTAATAATGTTTCTTTTGTCGGTATTTGGTTCTTAAGTCGAAAGTGGATTTCTTACAATTACATGTTGTTCGTGTGGTCAAAGGTTCTTTATATCCAGAATGAAATTCCGATTTGGATATCATATATATCATATATATCCAGCATATACATGTATTTATAATATTACATAATCATTTAGAGGTAAGAAATGAAATGCACCGTTCATGGAGACGGTAAGTCGTACGTACGCAAGAACGCTACTTTCATTTCTTTGTCATATTAATGGAATTAAAACTAAATGAGAGTTATGTATATTTCAATTCTAGAATTATATTAATCATTTAAAGGTATCATTAATCATATATATCCATTATATAAATGTACTTATAATAGTACATTACATTTGGGGATAAGAAAGGAAATGCACCGTTCCTGGAGACGGTAAGCCGTACGTACGCATGAACGCTACTTTCATTTCTATCTCATACTTTAATGGAAAGAAATAATAATGATATAGTTGTATATTATAATTCCTGTATAACATCTTATATAATAACTTTAAATACATCCTTTATATATCCCACATATGGCATTAATGAATCACATCACTTTGAGGGGGCGGTAGTCCGCACTTCCTAAAATGAAATTATCGTGTTTACCCACAATGGAAACAATAAAGGTATACCACAAATGAAAATTGAATATTAATAAGTAAAACATAAACATAATATATATTATATATAAATATATTGATATCTTAATGGCCACCATTAATGGTGTTTAAAAGAAGATTGAACAATCGTCGTTTCGTGAGGCAGAAATTCGCCAACCACAGAAACAGTATGTTCTTTTACCATTAGATGTATATGTGTGTAAGTGTAGCTCGAAATATTCTTATAACAATATCCCAGTATATTGAAGATACTGTATTTGTTACAAAATAAATAAATAAAAAGAGTTTAGGGGGTTGGAGAAGCAAAATAAAACAAAAGAACACAAGTGAAGACATCACCTTAAAATTGGGTAACACTCCTAGATTTGAGATGAAAGGATTCCTTGTGAAGACTTCTTCCCCAAGTGAGGCTTCAACGAGTTATAGGGGGATGTGGATATACAAAATGGGCAGGAGATGGCCGAGCCAAGGGATTTGGAAGTGTTGGTAAGGTGGTAGAGGTGGGGGCCTTTTATAAGAGGAGAGGAGGGACACTCTTGGAAAGTAAGGAAATGTTACTTTATTTGAGAATGCGTTTCGGATTTTAATGGTCCCACATTGATGTATGTCGAGGATAAGGGGATAAGGGTTCAAAATCCACCCATACAATAGGTTTTTTACATGTGTAGGTCTTAGATTTTATATTATCTTTCCATTGTATTTAAATGTTAAATAATGAGGTAATCATTACATCATAATGGTGTCATAAATAATTTATTTTATTTAATGTCTAAAAATAATAAAAAACTACTATTATATAGTAAATCTTTTTACCTTTCAAATGAATATTTATAGTCCAAATTATGATTTGTATAACCCCATGTAAAAATTGTTTTAGTAAAACAACTCATGTTTCTGACATTTATATTTTAACTTTAAATAGAAAGTTATTAATGTAATATTCCAACCAAAGTGGCTTCATGGGGTACCCAAGTTGACCCATGGATTTTCGTGGTCGGCCATGACACATACAATGAGGTTAGGACATGGGTCAAGATCATTTCATATTATTACAACATTATTTTTACCTTAAATTACACTAATTACCTCTAATCGTGATTACAAACATAATAAATTACTATAAACCAAAAAATTATTTTAATCCCATTGAACCACATTTTACTTCTTAATGAAAACCATTTATGTTGTATTTTTTAAATTCAAAACACAGAAGTGGTAAATTTTCATCTAAACAAAAAATCAGTTTTTATAAGTACCACTTAGTGGTTTCACTATTCATCAAAAATTGAAGTTTTTCAGAAAAATACCAAAAATTCACCCTAAGCTATATTTCATATTCCTAATTCAAAAATGAAGTCCATTTTACAAAATTCAAAAAATATAAGTTTCATTAATTAATTTAATAATTAATTCCCGTTGTCAGAAAAAATAGTGTGTTTTTATGAAACAATAAGTACCAAAAGATTGACACTAGTTTAAATCTGATTTCAAAGTGAAATTAATTCCAACGACCACTATTGGATTTAATGGTAAAAATATATTTTAATTTCACTATAAAACAAATTCAAAAGATAATCTAATCATATAAATAAATTAGATTAAAAAATGGTTTTGAATTAAAATACAACATTTTACACTATTCATTAAAAAAATGAACTTTATCGGAAAAATACCAAAACTTTACAAAAAGTAAATTTTAATGTCTCAATTCTAAAGAAAAGTTTTATTTCTTCCAATAGAATGTATAAGAGTGAACCAAACTATATTTAATGAAGGTTCGCCATCAAAAGGTGATAAGTGAACCTTTAGTGAAAACTAGGGCATATACGCCTAAAATTGAATTCCTTCCATATTTTAAGCCTTTATCTTTTATTAGATAAAGGTAAAAACATTTAAAAAACATATATAATCATATTTTATTTATTTATATCCATTCTCCCCAATACAACAGCTATGTTTTAACTACCATTTAAAATAATATTATTTTATTTATAGTGTGCAACGAACGATTTCAATGAAAATCTTTGTTGCATATCGGGTATGCTATCGAACATAGCAACCCTTTTAAAGTAAAATTAATATTTAATTAGTAAATATTAATAAATATGAAAATGTTTTATTCATAATTTACCTGGGATGTTACAGTTGTCCATACTTACGAATGACTGACGATTCCATTTTTCAATGAAAATTTTTGAAGGATGTTATAAAATATTTTATAAATACATGATGATATATATATATATAATATTATTGATTTAAATATAATTTTATATGTATTTCATTTTTCTTGTGATGAAAAGATATTCACATGACTTCGTAATGGTGGTGGTACACACGTACATTAAAGACATTATCATTTGTATTGTAATAATGATAATGACATATATTATATTTTATGGATGATTAATATGTACTGAATGGCATAAATATTTAATTTATATCATATATATTCATTAATTTATTATTATCATATTCCATGTAAAACTATATATAATGATTAATCACATCACTTTGTGAGGCGGTAACGCACCATATACATGGGAAACATTAACATATCCCATAAAAAGGAAAATAAATAAGATATATATTATTTAATTTATAGGTTGATATAATTGATATATAATTATCATATATATTCTTTATATCCATCCTAATATTCATCCTTGAGTGTTGGTAATGGAATCAACAATGACATCATTTCACGAGATGGTATCCCGCTCTAGATAAGAAGGATTAATTTATAACCAATTTGACGAAAGTAAGGATATATGTATGTAATGAACATAACATAACAATATATCATTATATTGTACTTACTATGTAAATGATATCAATATGTTTAATAATAATGTTAGGAGGTGGATCAGGAAATAAAATAAAAAATATCACGGAAGAACGTTACCTCTTCTTCGGGTAACATCATAAGGTTTTCACATACATCCCTCAAAGGATGGATATATGAAAAAAGATAAGGATTATAATATTACGGTATGTAATTTTGTAATTCATTATTGTACATATTTGCAGAACTAGAAGGGTCTGAATATGTGAATAAGAGGGAATAGGGGTTGGAAATTTATAAGTGAGTTTAGTGGGACACTTGCATTTATTTAAATAAAAAATGTGTACCCACATTTTTCAGAAGTAAAAAGTTTCCAAAACTATAAATTGTTATTAAATAGATATTATAGGGCTAAAAATGTCAATAAAAATTTAAAACATGTCTTACACAATTTTAACACTTATCTCTTTAGTTTAAACCCCATGTAAATTCAAATTTAACTTAATAGTGTTAAATAATATTTTCAATTATTATTATTAATTATGGAGAAAAAAATAATTTAACATTGCTATATTATTTAATGTATTCTGAGACAAAATATAAAACACATATTTTCAAATTTCCATTAACATATTTGAAACAATCATACATAATATTAACCCTACAGACATGATGAGAATGTTTGTTTTTAAATAGAATATGTTAATCATTTTAGAATGTTTGTATATAAAAATAACATGTAAAAAAATTTCATGGATGCAAATTGAATAAATAGGTACATAGTGGGATAAATTTGACTTTAAAAACCATTTAAAATAAAATATACACTTATAAATAATTTAAATGAATAAGTAGTTATTGAATATAATTATATAATTTTCACCATTCATCAAAAATGAATATATTTGGAAAAAATTCACAAAATTATCTGTATGTTAATTTCAACTTCTGTATTTAAAAATGATTTCTATTTTATGAAATAAATTTTAAAAAAGTGGTAAAAGTATATTATACCAAATGTGCACCTAGTGGGACTCAAACGTCATTTGAAAAAATATTGTTTCAATAATAAAATATATTTTATTTTAAATTTTTATATGTTGGAATATAAAAAATCGATATAAAATTTATTTATTTTATAAATTCTTTCACCATAATGATTTCATAATTAATTTATTAATTTTCATTCATAGAAATTTAATTGATGTTGTATAATGGTAATTCTTAACTAATAATATTTCTATAGATTATCATGTTTTATCTAAATGATGTGTTGTGTGAATTGAAATAAATCAATGATATTGAATTTATTTTAAAATAAATATAACATAACGTATATGAATGTTGAATTGAATTCTAAATATTGTATTTCATGACATACATACAATCATATATGATGTACAAATATTCAAATATCATGGTGTTCGATTTTACACCCTTAAATAAATTGTTCCCTCATGATTTAATATTGATATTATTAATCAACTTATTTTCATTTCAAAATACATTTTATAGAATATGAAATCAGAATAAGGGTAAATAAAAAATCATCTTGATAAGATATAATAGAAAAAAAGGTCATCAAGAATAATCAAATAACTAGGTTTCAATGTAGGAGAACATAAGTTGGATGTGTATATGTGGACATGAATGAAATGAAATAACAAATATAGAGAGAGAGATATGGAACTGATTAGAAGAAATATATTCTGGGATGGATATTTATGGTCCTGAAAACCATAAATTTATTACTATATAAAAGTCTTTTGGTTTAACAATAAAAGTTTCATTAGTAACATATTTTGTTTCAATATACATTTTCCAATTTTTTGGATTTCTAGAACAATATAGACTAAAAATGTTTGAAAATATATTTAATTGATTCATTTCTATTATTTATATATAATTTTAAATTTTGGGTTTTCCTTGATAATTTTACATCTCATTTAATTCTATACGAAATGAATATCAATTTTGAATTTTTATTCCTAAAGAAAAAATATTATTTTTTAATGAATCAAGATATCTATAAATGAGAAAAAATATATTCCTAAACATTTTACTAAAAAAAATTTATTAGAAAAAGTATTCATAAAATACACAAAGATCAACATAATTTATTGAATAAATAGCTTACCTGATGAATCATTCAAAATTAGTCTATCAAAATTTAGATTCTAATTTATTTTGAAGGAAGTTCACTAAGTCAAATAAATATTCCCCCAAAAATATAATGTGAATTTTAATGTCACATTACAAATATTTGAATAACATGATCACTATAAAACCTAAATAAAAAATTGCGTATTTCCAAATATATAATCATATGTTTTTTAATATATTCCATAAATCAATATGTATAGTAATCTTCAAAAATTATGAAAAACCCATCAATAATCTAACCATTTTCATGGTCACCAACAGTATCCCTTAAACCATTCATCAATAGCCTGATATTTGAAACATATTAAGGGTCATCTTCTCTCAATTATGTGTTTTAAAATAGTTTTATGTTTTCACAAAATCACTTTTTTGGGTCATCGGTACCAATCAACATATTCTATGAAAACCATTATGAAATGGTACTATAGTAAAATTCTTATACATTTCACATTTCATACCACCAGAATATCATATACTAAAATAAACCTATAATATAATTCATTATTCCTTTAAATAGAATAATAATCATTCTACATAATATGTATCAATTGCATTATCATTATATTGATCTCCAAGACTCTTATAAGGTATATTCCCATGACACATGAGTAATTCATTTTTTGTGTTTCTATTCTCTGTATAGTGGAATAATTTCACATTGGTGAATTATTTTCTTCCCCTTAAATAATGAGTGTGGTTACCATTTTTACCACACATTAAGCAAGCTCTTATTATATTTAACCATTTTACTATGTGTTTTATTCAAAAAATATCCTGTGTTATAAAATCATGTTTTACCCTCTTCCTATTATCATTTTTTTTATTTCCACCCTTTTATTATCATGTCCTCCTTCTATGTCACATGACATGTAGAAATCATCTTGTTTTTGAATATCACATAATAATATATCCTTATATAATGATATATTTTTTAAATACTAGTTTCTTTTTGAATATTTTTTAAATAGAATCAATGAAATGATCATTATTAATTTTTATATTAAGCGCATTGATGTGATTAAAATTTCATATTAAGACATAATATCTAAAGGATAGAATACACTTTATTCGATTATGTCATTATGAAACACAATGAATTGTCATAAAATAGAAAAATACTTAACATAAATTGAAAATTATATATATATATATTATCATAATAAAAACATGGTTTTATTGGAGATATCATTATTTTCAAATCATTCATGATATATTGTAATGAAAATTTGATGTATCTTAAAAAATACACCATGATTTTAAAACCATGTTCATAATATGGATCATTTCTAAGAATTGGGTGAGAATCAGTTCAAGATTAATATACCCATTATAGAAGTATTACCCATAGGAATATCTATTATAGAACCACATCTACTTGATGTATCCAGAAATGGAATTTTTTTAAGAAAAACAACATAATCTCTTTCTTAACAAAACAATAGGATGCAATTCTATACATTTCATTCAAGTCTATCATAGGGACTTCTTTTATTCAATTCCTTCTTAAATGTAATTATAATGGTTTCATCTAAACATAATTAAATGAAAAATATTTGAATCATAGACCCCCAATATCTTAGACACAAAGGATTCCTTATTAAATTTTCATAAGATATAAGGAATCCCATCCCGAATGAACGAATAGTTTTGTATTCTAGTTAAAAAAACATACTAAAAATGAAATGTAATTTAAAAAAAAATCAATAATGTTCTTTGGGGATTATATTATACGCCTTATAATATCCCAATATATAAATCAAAAAACAATTATTCATATTATGTAGTTGTTGAGTCAATGCGGTATCAGTTTTCCTTTTTCATTCCTCTATGTTTTTAAATCACAATCACTCAATTATAACGAAAATTATATTGAATCTTAATAAATAAAATATTCCTTCTTCAAGGAAATTAAATCCTTACCTTTGTTTTCATTGTTCATTTTATAGAATCTCTAATTCTATCTCATTTTATTAATAATTATTAAAATTTAGTTTCACATTTAAAACCTCAGATTTCTAAATACAAAGATAAAGAGTATTGTGTTTTCAGGTTGTAAATTTAGGTCCCAAATTCATTGAAATTATGACTCCAAATTCTCTAAAATATAGATCCTCAATTCTCAGAATTCAAACCGTGAATTCCTATGAATTAAGACTCTGAATTTCTCAGAATTTGGACTATGAATTCCTTAGAAACCAGACTCTAAACTAATTATAATTCTGAATCTGAATTCCTCGGAATTAAAATTTCAAAATCATTGGAAATCAGACTCTGAAATCTATAGAATTCAGATTCTAAATTGATTGAAAAACAAAATCTGAATATCAATGACCTATAGTCTCTGAATATGTATTTGGTTAGACGCTATTATTTTTTTCCTAGACAATTAATGATTGTTTTGGTAAAGAAATCTTATATTTAGTACACCTATTATAGTTATGAAACTATGTCATAAAATCGTTTTCTATAAAACCGTTGTTTGAGCGACACGTATATAGGTCCCTCTGATATTCAGGGAAAACTATTACCATTGGAGGAGGAAGACGACTTTTGAAGAAGTTCATATAAATAAGATCTCATTTGAACAAGCCCAATACTGGTTGATCACTCTAGATATTTCATGCTACTAAAGTGATTTATAAAGAAAAAGACTCTCATGTCAAGTGTGTACAGAATAACTTGTTCATATTTCTTCATGTGACACCTACTATTATGGTGTACAATCAGGGACTTCCGGGGATAGGAAGATAGAGTTACTAACTACCTTAATGTTCAAGTACTTCTAGGGATACAAAGACAGATGTTCCAATGATCTTTATGGATGAGGTCTTGTGGGGATAGAAAGATAAATTCAGATATTATTATCAATGGAATATTTAGTGCGGGTAAGATATACTTTTTGGAAGTATTAATCAAGGGACCTTTTTCAAATATTGTTGTTTATCATTCACTTTGTGTTAAAATATTTCATACTAGTTACATTTTTTTCAGGTTTATTTCCATTGTATTTTGATAATGGAAGAAAGTAAAACCTTATTATGCATTTTTTTACTTTTTAATAATCTGATATTTAATATTATATACACTTTAAGGTTAAATATTTTCCATGTAAATATTTTTTATGTTTTATTTCTGGAACCATATTTCTGAAACCTAGAAAATTTGAAGAACAAAAAGTTGTCTTATGAATTTAACATGTTTAACATTGTTAAACATAGTTTTCCAAAAGGTTAAAAACGAATGTTTTTAAACATACAGTTAACCCCCCTATTGTATTTGAGCATCTACATTCTTATTTCGAATCAACTATTGGTATTATTGGAGGTCTATGAAATACTTATATTCACATATATGTTTATTGATGATGATTTCTTTGTTCTAAATATTTTCCTTTATTATGTATTTTTATCCTTGATTACATTCATTTACTATAAATAAATTTCACTGGAATGATATTTTCATAGAATGGTATGAAAGAATGTTGGATTGATTGAAAATATAAATCCTACTAGAATACCAATATTTTATGGGAATTATTACGAGTATTGGATGTTGGAACCACGTTGTGTATATGTTTGTATTTGTTTTCAATAGTTGTCAATGGAATATCAAAATGAAGGAGATCATGAAGTACTCCGATGAAGTAGAGGAGTGGTGATTCAGACGATTGTTGTACTGATCGGAAGTTCAAAGAACATGTGTCAAAGGTGATACATTGTTTACAACAATGCAGAATGTGAGGTATAATCCATCCAAGGATGATTAAAGAAGAATGAGGTCTTTGGATGAAGTCCATGCAATTACTCATGATTGCATGAGAACCATGCAAGAGACTTCCTGACGAATTGAATCGGTTTGCATGAAGTAAATCATACCGGTTGATGAAGAAGACAATGTGAAAAGATTGGACTTCTAAGATAGTCATGAACATCACATTGTCATAGAAGATGATGATGCTAAAGTTGTTCCTTCAAAGACTACATATCACAATAGTGGAGGTTGTGATAAAAGCAGAAGAGTTGCTGAAGTATACAGATCACCAAGATGAAGCGTTGTTGAGGTGATCGTCCTTGTCGACAAAGCAAACAAACGACATAAAAATTTGTTGGCAAAAGAGTTTCTATGGAGGTAGGTCGAGTTCGAGTGATGTGGTTAATGATCCATGTTTTGTCAGAGAACGTCGAAAAAGGAATGGATGATCTGGAGGCGGTACAAAAAGAGCAGATACAATGGGGCGCTATTTCCCAGTGTTTGCCAAATTTTTGGGCCTCAAAATCGGAAAATGAAGACATGGATTGTCTGCAAAAGGAGGTTCGCACAAAAAGAAAGTGGTGCGCGAAATATAGGAGGCTTGCGCGAAATACATAAGTTAGGCGCGAAAACAGCGGGATGCGCGAAATGAGTGGAGCGAAGTTTTTCGCGCAAACAGTGTTTCAGAATCAGAATGTTGTAAAATGGTAAAGGCATGGGCTGCGCGAAAAGCTAGAGCTGTGCGCGAAAAACCAGAAATGTGCGCGAAAAATGTTGTGCGCAGAAAAGCTGGGTGAATTTTTCGCGCAATCAGCGTATCGAATCAGAAATACAGAAAATCGGCAAAGGTAAGAGGCGTGCGAAAAATCAGAGATGTTCGCACCATGTGCGCGGAAAATCGAACTGGTGCGCGTAAAGTTAGTTGTGCGCAAGAAGGGGGGTTTTACGCGCAGGATCAAAAAAGTCTATAAATATGAGGTGAACCCCTCTCATTCTGAGAGGCTCGACACTTAGACAAATCCTGAGCTCCGGCGCGCGGAAAAATTAAGGTACAGAGGGTTGCGCGAAAAAGAAGGCGTTGCGCGAAAAAGGGAAGTTTTGCGCGAAAAAGAAGAGTAGCGTGAAAAACCTTTTACGCGACAAAAGTTATTTTTACGCGCAAGGTTTGAATTTTACGCGCAAGCCCCCGGGAAGGGTGCGCGGAAAATTTGGGGGTCCCGCAGGCCTTTTGACAGGTGCTTAGCACTCTCAAATCTGCTTTGCGAAGAGAAGAAGAACGATCGTGCAACCAAAATCTGATCTGCACAGAGAGAGAAATATGTCGATACACTCAGGTGTCAGAACTGGGAATTGAAGGAAGAGAAGGAGATTTAGTGCATTCAGGTATTGCACTGAAGTAGAATATTGATTTCAAAAGAGCATCAACTCAGGACTCTGATGCAAGAAAAGTCTCATGCTGAACAGGAGACAAAGACTTCAATGCATATCTATTGAAGAGACCTTCACGTCTATAAACTGAGTGAGACTTCACCAACGGCAGTGAGCCAGGGGGAGTCAACGGGAGTGACCCGAGGGATGCAGTGAGCTATCCCTGAACAATTGTAAAGGCAGTGAGCCTGGGACAGAGTGTCTGTACCCGAACATTTGTATCCGCAGCTAGTGAAGCATAGTGGATTTAGGTATGACCGGCAACCTGTCGGCGTATACTCCTTGGACGTAGCCATCAGTGGCGAACCAAGTAAAAATAGCTGTGTCATCTGTCACTGCATGTGAATGTTTAATTGCTGATCATATCCATCATACAGGTTTAAGTAGTTCCTACCAACGTGGGAACAAGATCCACAACATTAAGAAGAAAAAGTTGCCACCCTGATTCACCCCTCCCCTCTCGGGGTGTCCCGGGGTCCTACAAGTGGTATCAGAGGGAAAGGTTAACGTATGTTGGATATTCTCCAGTAATTCTATTGAGAATAGGATTTGAGTTTCTTTCCTAAATTCAACAGTGAAGAGCAGTCTTGATGAAGTTTCTGAGCAGACGTCTACATCTAGCAAGACCATGACAAACAGGAAAAAGAAAGAGAAAAAGCAGCTGAAGAAGTCCCTCATATCCAAAGAAGATGCAATGTCTTGTTCTCCATGCCATTCCAATGATGAAGAAACATCAGGCTTGGAAAGTATCGAGCAGGTGGCTCAGGATTCTTCCAGAGGAAAGGATGACACCCCCTATTCAAGCTTTCAAGAAAAACTCAAAACATATCTGCGTGATATTCCTGAAGAATGGGTTGCGATTATTTGTAGCCTATTCCAATCTATGCAGGTTGAGATCACTCGATTAGAAAGGGAAGCTGACAATATGGAAGAGGGGTTGGAAAGAAAAGTTATGGAAACCATGAAGCTCATCAAACGGGTGAAAGTATTTGAAGAAGAAGATGAAGTCAATATAACTTTAAAAGAAAGGATCCATGCACTTGAAGCTGAGCTGAAGAAGAAAAATGAAGTCAAGAATTTTTGTTTGGAAGAAACTTCCATTAAATTCAGGGAACTTGACTCTTTGTTACAAAACAAAGTTAAGATGCATGAAGATGAGGTTGAAAGGTTGAAGAAGGCTTGTGAAGAGAAGATGATCACTATTGAAGATCAGAAGATCATCCTCAATATTGTGGGTCAAAAATTGGAAGCTCAGTTGATCAAGATTGAGAACACACATATTGAGACTTCACAAAAGAATGAAATGAGTGATGCTTGCACTCAATGTTCGTTGGAGGAGTCTAAAGCTGAAATGCCTCCAACATGTGACAAGAAGATTATGACAACTCTTGATTATCCACATCAAGAATTAGTTGCTGCCGGTACTCAATGCTCAATGGAGGATTCTATTGTCAAAAGACCTCCAACATGTGATAAGAAGATCATGACTTCGCTCATTGATCTATCACAGGCAACTGAGAAAGTGATGGTACCATCCAGACCATCTTGTACTCATGTTTCTAAATACACTCCGACAATCAGTGCAGGTGGGAAGAAAAGCTCTAAACAAGCATGGATGAGGATAGGTGAGAAGAATAAACCTACCACCATGACTAGGGTGGATAGGAAGAAAAAGGAGGAATCTTCTTCCTCAAATAGAGCACAAACGATTAAGCAGATGTCCCAACAACTTAATACTGAAGAAACAAAGAAGAAAAGATTTGGGGGCCAATGTTGGTGCTGCAATAGATTTGGGCATTGTGAACTGGATTGTTTTTATAATCCCTTTCATGGAAAAGCACAGGTAAAGCCTATATCAAAGGGCAGGAAGGCAGAGAAGAAGAAGCAACATCCACAGGTCCAGAAGCATCTATTTACAGCAAACAGATTTGGAATGCTTGATAACATCTGTGATGTATGCAACGGCAGTGGTCATAAGAATGGTGCATGCCTAGGTCAACAGATATCCAGAGATGATAAGAACAGAAGACCACACAATCCATCTAAGTATGAAGAAAGTACATTGGGAAGAAATCAGAAGAATATGGCGAACACATCACTCCCCAAGAAGATATCAAGTAGGCAAGCTGAGAAGACCCAGGATTTTAGATCCATGAAATTGAAGGGTCATTCATCCAAAAGAAACACTAAGTGTGATGAATCTCTGATGAACCCATGTGGAAGACCTAAACCAGCTACAAAAGTTCCACATGACATATTGGTCATCTGGCCAGAAGATTTGAAAAGAATAAGGAAATTTGAAGATGAGAAGGCCAAGGCTGGTGACAAAGGAAAAGGAAAACTTTCACATGATGAAGACACAGTGGAGGAGAGATTGCAAACAAAGAGAAACACACGTGTCAAAGAAGTTCTGTGTGAGAGATGCATGAAATCTGGTCACATTGCAAAAGGTTGCCTAACCTTAATACCAGAGCAAGAAGCAGTCCTTAAGAGGAGTAATAATGTATCATTCATGATGGCTACTAAGCAAAACAATTCTCCACACAAAGCAGAAGAGAATGTGAATAGAGCCATGCCACACCGACAGATGTCAGAACACATGTTCAAATGTGCAGGCATGAAGACTGGAGTGAACAGAGGAACTTGGTTGAGAAAAGAACCTCAACCAAGAAAGTCTTCTTGATGAAGCAAGAAGGAACCACCTTATTCCCATTATCATTTGTGTATTGTATTTGTGCTAATAATGCAGGGAATTGAAGGTGAAGCATGCTCTCAGGGGGAGAACCTGAGAAGTAGTGAATGCTGTCAACTCTTGATAGCCAAGCTGAAAGAAGTTTACATCCTAAGTAGATTCTTCAATTGATATTCAAAGATTATGATGATGAAGGATCACTCTTGATGAAGATGATGAGGAGTGTTTCCCTTGAGGGTGAGAAAAATGAAAAAGCTTCCATAATCACTGTTTCGATCAATATCAACTCCAGCTGGACTCAAAAGCAGTTATTCTATGAATTTCACGCCAATGGAGAAGGTATGCCATTTCTTAATCTCTATCCCTTGGTTACTCAAATCAAAGATCATTCTACAAAGGGGGAGTAACTGAATTGATCAGTGACATAACAAAAAATTGGAAGTGCCCCAAGGTCATTTTTCCTTCCGATTGCACATGAATATTTTTGATCCACATGCTGTTGTGAGTGCAGGAGTTTCAGGTTGGTTTTTCTCTATCATAGTGATTTTTCTTAAGCCTGAAATAAAAGTGGTAAACCCTTGAAGACAAGATACATGAGTTCTCATCTCATGTTGGTATCATGATCTGTGGATAATGGACAACCTTGTTGACTTAATCAAATCCTCTTGTTTTCTACATCGAGCACTGCTCAAGTAGACTTAGAGTGAAATGATTAATGAAACTTTGCTTAAGTGAGGATTGATACCCTCCCTACCATGCGCTTTGTATTTCTTGTCAATAAGGGGGAGAGAAAGTGAAATGCAGAAGATTCTCATTTTGACATTGACGGATTCATTTCAGAAGATGTTTAAGGTATTGACAACAAAATACAAAGGGGGAGATTGTTGGAACCACGTTGTGTATAGGTTTGTATTTGTTGTCAATAGTTGTCAATGAAATATCAAAATGAAGGAGATCATGAAGTACTCCGATGAAGTAGAGGAGTGGTGATTCAGACGATTGTTGTACTGATTGGAAGTTCAAAGAACATGTGTCAAAGGTGATACATTGTTTACAACAATGCAGAATGTGAGGTATAATCCATCCAAGGATGATTAAAGAAGAATGAGGTCTTTGGATGATGTCCATGAAATTACTCATGATTGCATGAGAACCATGCAAGAGACTTCCTGACGAATTGAATCGGTTTGCATGAAGTACATCATACCGGTTGATGAAGAAGACAATGTGCAAAGATTGGACTTCTGAGATAGTCATGAACATCACATTGTCATAGAAGATGATGATGCTAAAGCTGTTCCTTCAAAGACTACATATCACAATAGTGGAGGTTGTGATAAAAGCAGAAGAGTTGCTGAAGTATACAGATCACCAAGATGAAGCGTTGTTGAGGTGATCGTCCTTGTCGACAAAGCAAACAAACGACATAAAAATTTGTTGGCCAAAGAGTTTCTATGGAGGCAGGTCGAGTTCGAGGGATGTGGTTAATGATCCATGTTTTGTCAGAGAACGTCGACAAAGGAATGGATGATCTGGAGGCGGTACAAAAAGAGCAGATACAAGGTGGCGCTATTTCCCATTGTTTGCCAAATTTTTGGGCCTCAAAATTGGAAAATGAAGACATGGATTGTCTGCAAAAGGAGGTTCGCACAAAAAGGAAGTGGTGCGCGAAATATAAGAGGCTTGCACGAAATACATAAGTTAGGCGCGAAAAACAGCGGGATGCGCGAAATGAGTGGAGCGAAGTTTTTCGCGCAAACAGTGTTTCAGAATCAGAACGTTGTAAAATGGTAAAGGCATGGGCTGCGCGAAAAGCTAGAGCTGTGCGCGAAAAACCAGAAATGTGTGTGAAAAATGTTGTGCGCAGAAAAGCTGGGTGAATGTTTCGCGCAATCAGCGTATCGAATCAGAAGTACAGAAAATCGGCAAAGGCAAGAGGCGCGCGAAAAATCAGAGATGTTCGCACCATGTGCGCGGAAAATCGAACTGGTGCGCGTAAAGTTAGTTGTGCGCAAGAAGGGGGGTTTTACGAGCAGGATCAAAAACGTCTATAAATATGAGGTGAACCCCTCTCATTCTGAGAGGCTCGACACTTAGACAAATCCTGAGCTCCGGCGCACGGAAAAATTAAGGTACAGAGGGTTGCGCGAAAAAGAAGGCGTTGCGCGAAAAAGGGAAGTTTTGCGCGAAAAAGAAGAGTAGCGCGAAAATCCTTTTACACGACAAAAGTTATTTTTACGCACAAGGTTTGAATTTTACGCGCAAGCCCCCGGGAAGGGTGCGCGGAAAATTTGGGGGTCCCGCAGGCCTTTTGACAGGTGCTTAGCACTCTCAAATCTGCTTTGCGAAGAGAAGAAGAACGATCGTGCAACCAAAATCTGATCTACACAGAGAGAGAAATATGTCGATACACTCAGGTGTCAGAACTGGGAATTGAAGGAAGAGAAGGAGATTTAGTGCATTCAGGTATTGCACTGAAGTAGAATATTGATTTCAAAAGAGCATTAACTCAGGACTCTAATGCAAGTAAAGTCTCATGCTGAATAGGAGACAAAGACTTCAATGCATATCTATTGAAGAGACCTTCACGTCTATAAACTGAGTGAGACTTCACCAATGGCAGTGAGCCAGGGGGAGTCAACGGGAGTGACCCGAGGGACGCAGTGAGCTATCCCTGAACAATTGTAAAGGTAGTGAGCCTGGGACAGAGTGTCTGTACCCGAACATTTGTATCCGCAGCTAATGAAGCATAGTGGATTTAGGTACGACTGGAAACCTGTCGGCGTATACTCCTTGGACGTAGCCCTCAGTGGTGAACCAAGTAAAAATAGATGTTTCATCTATCTCTGCATGTGAATGTTTAATTGCTGATCATATCCATCATACAGGTTTAAGTAGTTCCTACCAACGTGGGAACAAGATCCACAACATTAAGAAGAAAAAGTTGCCACCCTGATTCACCCCTCCCCTCTCAGGGTGTCCCGGGGTCCTACAAGTGGTATCAGAGGGAAAGGTTAACGTATGTTGGATATTCTCCAGTAATTATATTGAGAAGAGGATTTGAGTTTCTTTCCTAAAGTCAAAAATGAAGAGCAGTCTTGATGAAGTTTCTGAGCAGACGTCTACATCTAGAAAGACCATGACAAACAGGAAAAAGAAAGAGAAAAAGCAGCTGAAGAAGTCCCTCATATCCAAAGAAGATGCAATGTCTTGTTCTCCATGCCATTCCAATGATGAAGAAACATCAGGCTTGGAAAGTATTGAGCAGGTGGCTCAGGATTCTTCCAGAGGAAAGGATGACACCCCCTATTCAAGCTTTCAAGAAAAACTCAAAACATATCTGCGTGATATTCCTGAATAAAGGGTTGCGATTATTTGTAGCCTATTCCAAACTATGCAGGTTTAGATCACTCGATTAGAAAGGGAAGCTGACAATATGGAAGAGGGGTTGGAAAGAAAAGTTATGGAAACCATGAAGCTCATCAAACGGGTGAAAGTATTTGAAGAAGAAGAGGAAGTCAATAAGACTTTAAAAGAAAGGATCCATGCACTTGAAGCTGAGCTGAAGAAGAACAATGAAGTCAAGAATTTTTGTTTGGAAGAAACTTCCATTAAATTTAGGGAACTTGACTCTTTGTTACAAAACAAAGTTAAGATGCATGAAGATGAGGTTGAAAGGTTGAAGAAGACTTGTGAAGAGAAGATGATCACTATTGAAGATCAGAAGATCATCCTCAATATTGTGGGTCAAAAATTGGAAGCTCAGTTGATCAAGATTGAGAACACACATATTGAGACTTCACAAAAGAATGAAATGAGTGATGCTTGCACTCAATGTTCGTTGGAGGAGTCTAAAGCTGAAATGCCTCCAACATGTGACAAGAAGATTATGACAACTCTTGATTATCCACATCAAGAATCAGTTGCTTCCGGTACTCAATGCTCAATGGAGGATTCTATTGTCAAAAGACCTTCAACATGTGATAAGAAGATCATGACTTCGCTCATTGATCTATCACAGGCAACTGAGAAAGTGAAGGTACCATCCAGACCATCTTGTACTCATGTTTCTAAATACACTCCGACAATCAGTGCAGGTGGGAAGAAAAGCTCTAAACAAGCATGGATGAGGATAGGTGAGAAGAATAAACCTACCACCATGACTAGGGTGGATAGGAAGAAAAAGGAGGAAGCTTCTTCCTCAAATAGAGCACAAACGATTAAGCAGATGGCCCAACAACTTAATACTGAAGAAACAAAGAAGAAAAGATTTGTGGGCCAATGTTGGTGCTGCAATAGATTTGGGAACTGTGCACTGGATTGTTTTTATAATCCCTTTCATGGAAAAGCACAGGGAAAGCCTATATCAAAGGGGAGGAAGGCAGAGAAGAAGAAGAAACATCCACAGGTCCAGAAGCATCTATTTACAGCAAACAGATTTGGAATGCTTGATAACATCTGTGATGTATGCAACGGCAGTGGTCATAAGAATGGTGCATGCCTAGGTCAACAGATATCCAGAGCTGATAAGAACAGAAGACCACACAATCCATCTAAGTATGAAGAAAGTACCTTGGGAAGAAATCAGAAGAATATGGCGAACACATCACTCCCCAAGAAGATATCAAGTAGGCAAGCTGAGAAGACCCAGGATTTTAGATCCATGAAATTGAAGGGTCATTCATCCAAAAGAAACACTAAGTGGGATGAATCTCGGATGAACCCATGTAGAAGACCTAAACCAGCTGCAAAAGTTCCACATGACATATTGGTCATCTGGCCAGAAGATTTGAAAAGAATAAGGAAATTTGAAGATGAGAAGGCCAAGGCTGGTGACAAAGGAAAAGGAAAACTTTCACATGATGAAGACACAGTGGAGGAGAGATTGCAAACAAAGAGAAACACACGTGTCAAAGAAGTTCTGTGTGAGAGATGCATGAAATCTGGTCACATTGCAAAAGGTTGCCTAATCTTAATACCAGAGCAAGAAGGAGTGCTTAAGAGGAGTAAGAATGTATCATTCATGATGGCTGCTAAGCAAAACAATTCTCCACACAAAGAAGAAGAGAATGTGAATAGAGCCATGCCACACCGACAGATGTCAGAACACATGTTCAAATGTGCAGGCATGAAGACTGGAGTGAACAGAGGAACTTGGTTGAGAAAAGAACCTCAACCGAGCAAGTCTTCTTGATGAAGCAAGAAGGAACCACCTTATTCCCATAATCATTTGTGTATTGTATTTGTGCTAATAATGCAGGGAATTGAAGGTGAGGCATGCTCTCAGGGGGAGAACCTGAGAAGTAGTGAATGCTGTCAACTCTTGATAGCCAAGCTGAATAAGTTTCCATCCTAAGTAGATTCTTCAATTGATATTCAAAGATTATGATGATGAAGGATCACTCTTGATGAAGATGATGAGGAGTGTTTCCCTTGAGGGGGAGAAAAATGAAAAAGCTTCCATAATCACTGTTTCGATCAATATCAACTCCAGCTGGACTCAAAAGCAGTTATTCTATGAATTTCACGCCAATGGAGAAGGTATGCCATTTCTTAATCTCTATCCCTTGGTTACTCAAATCAAAGATCATTCTACAAAGGGGGAGTAACTGAATTGATCAGTGACAATACAAAAAATTGGAAGTGCCCCAAGGTCATTTTTCCTACCGATTGCACATGAATATTTTTGATCCACATGCTGTTGTGAGTGCAGGAGTTTCAGGTTGGTTTTTCTCTATCATAGTGATTTTTCTTAAGCCTGAAATAAAAGTGGTAAACCCTTGAAGACAAGATACATGAGTTCTCATCTCATGTTGGTATCATGATATGTGGATAATGGACAACCTTGTTGACTTAATCAAATCCTCTTGTTTTCTACATCGAGCACTGCTCAAGTAGACTTAGAGTGAAATGATTAATGAAACTTTGCTTAAGTGAGGATTGATACCCTCCCTACCATGCGCTTTGTATTTCTTTTCAATAAGGGGGAGAGAAAGTGAAATGCAGAATATTATCATTTTGACATTGACGGATTCATTTCAGAAGATGTTTAAGGTATTGACAACAAAATACAAAGGGGGAGATTGTTGGAACCACGTTGTGTATAGGTTTGTATTTGTTGTCAATAGTTGTCAATGGAATATCAAAATTAATGAGATCATGAAGTACTCCGATGAAGTAGAGGAGTGGTGATTCAGACGATTGTTGTACTGATCGGAAGTTCAAAGAACATGTGTCAAAGGTGATACATTGTTTACAACAATGCAGAATGTGAGGTATAATCCATCCAAGGATGATTAAAGAAGAATGAGGTCTTTGGATGATGTCCATGAAATTACTCATGATTGCATGAGAACCATGCAAGAGACTTCCTGACGAATTGAATCGGTTTTCATGAAGTACATCATACCAGTTGATGAAGAAGACAATGTGCAAAGATTGGACTTCTGAGATAGTCATGAACATCACATTGTCATAGAAGATGATGATGCTAAAGCTGTTCCTTCAAAGACTACATATCACAATAGTGGAGGTTGTGATAAAAGCAGAAGAGTTGCTGAAGTATACAGATCACCAAGATGAAGCGTTGTTGAGGTGATCGTCCTTGTCGACAAAGCAAACAAATGACATAAAAATTTGTTGGCAAAAGAGTTTCTATGGAGGCAGGTCGAGTTCGAGGGATGTGGTTAATGATCCATGTTTTGTCAGAGAATGTCGACAAAGGAATGGATGATCTGGAGGCGGTACAAAAAGAGAAGATACAAGGTGGCGCTATTTCCCATTGTTTGCCAAATTTTTGGGCCTCAAAATCAGAAAATGAAGACATGGATTTTCTGCAAAAGGAGGTTCACACAAAAAGGAAGTGGTGCGCGAAATATAAGAGGCTTGCGCGAAATACATAAGTTAGGCGCGAAAAACAGCGGGATGCGTGAAATGAGTGGAGCGAAGTTTTTCACGCAAACAGTGTTTCAGAATCAGAACGTTGTAAAATGGTAAAGGCATGGGCTGCGCGAAAAGCTAGAGCTGTGGGCGAAAAACCACAAATGTGCGCGAAAAATGTTGTGCGCAGAAAAGCTGGGTGAATTTTTCACGCAATCAGCGTATCGAATCTGAAATACAGAAAATCGGCAAAGGCAAGAGGCGCGCGAAAAATCAGAGATGTTCGCACCATGTGCGCGGAAAATCGAACTGGTGCGTCTAAAGTTAGTTGTGCGCAAGAAGGGGGGTTTTACGCGCAGGATCAAAAACGTCTATAAATATGAGGTGAACCCCTCTCATTCTGAGAGGCTCGATACTTAGACAAATCCTGAGCTCCGGCGCGTGGAAAAATTAAGGTACAGAGGGTTGCGCGAAAAAGAAGGCGTTGCGCGAAAAAGGGAAGTTTTGCGCGAAAAAGAAGAGTAGCGCGAAAAGCCTTTTACGCGACAAAAGTTATTTTTACGCGCAAGGTTTGAATTTTACGCGCAAGCCCCCGGGAAGGGTGCGTGGAAAATTTGGGGGTCCCGCAGGCCTTTTGGCAGGTGCTTAGCACTCTCAAATCTGCTTTGCGAAGAGAAGAAGAACGATCGTGCAACCAAAATCTGATCTGCACAGAGAGAGAAATATGTCGATACACTCAGGTGTCAGAACTGGGAATTGAAGGAAGAGAAGGAGATTTCGTGCCTTCAGGTATTGCACTGAAGTAGAATATTGATTTCAAAAGAGCATCAACTCAGGACTCTGATGCAAGCAAAGTCTCATGTTGAACAGGAGACAAAGACTTCAATGCATATCTATTGAAGAGACCTTCACGTCTATATACTGAGTGAGACTTCACCAACGGCAGTGAGCCAGGGGGAGTCAACGGGAGTGACCCGAGGGATGCAGTGAGCTATCCCTGAACAATTGTAAAGGCAGTGAGCCTGGGACAGAGTGTCTGTACCCGAACATTTGTATCCGCAGCTAGTGAAGCATAGTGGATTTAGGTACGACCGGCAACCTGTCGGCGTATACTCCTTGGACGTAGCCCTCAGTGGTGAACCAAGTAAAAATAGCTGTGTCATTTGTCTCTTCATGTGAATGTTTAATTGCTGATCATATCCATCATACAGGTTTAAGTAGTTCCTACCAACGTGGGAACAAGATCCACAACATTAAGAAGAAAAAGTTGCCACCCTGATTCACCCCTCCCCTCTCAGGGTGTCCCGGGGTCCTACATTGGAGAGATCATATGAAGAATTTTATTACTAATACAGGACTTGAAAATTGTGTTACACTTACTTTTGATTAAAAAATTGATAACATGGAGTCCAAACCATTACCAATAATGAAAAGAAAAAATATCAACTAAACTACAAGTTACACAATACCCAGTTGTGTTCCATGATAAAGAATAGATATAGCCATATTTCTTCTTGTGAAGCTGCTAACTATATCTAGAATAAATTGGTGGTTACTCATTGTAGTAAATCCAAAGTTAGAGAAACTAGAAGATCAATTCTTATAGTAGAATAACATTGATTTCTATTTCCTTATTGAGAGAGAGTTTTCAAAGTGTAACAAAGGATTATGACTATTTTTAACAGTTTAAAGTCTATTAGTGGGGAAGTTCTAGATGATGAAGCACTTGTGGAAAAGATTTTAGATATAATGCCTAATGAGTGGGAATCTGTGAGAATAGTTATTTATAGGAATATGAAAGTATCTCATA
Source organism: Viscum album (assembly GCA_963277665.1). Classification (NCBI taxonomy): domain Eukaryota; kingdom Viridiplantae; phylum Streptophyta; class Magnoliopsida; order Santalales; family Viscaceae; genus Viscum; species Viscum album. Next base: position 335,532,088 of record OY728135.1, read on the forward strand.
TTACACTTGATGACCTTTTTATAACTCTTCTTCAACATGAGACAACAATGAAAAGAGATGATAACATGAATATGAAGAGAAATAAAAATGGTAGTGTAACCATGAATTCTACTAAAATCATGACTATTGAAAGGATTAGAAGATCCTAGTCCTAAAAAGAATATGTTTTATTTGAATCTAGTGAATTTGAACATAGTGATAATGAACTAGCTAATCTTTCTCGAAGGATGAACAAGATATTTTAAAATAAATACATTGAGTATAAATATAGTAATATATAAAGAACATATCATAAATACTCATAAGTCACTTACTATGAATTCAAAAGGCTAGGGCATATCATGTTGGACAGTCCTGTGCTTAATAAAAAGTATAGAAAAGAAAATAATTCCCAAAGGAATAAAAATAAATATTGCAAGGCCAAATCTAATAATTTCAGGAATGCCAATGACACATAGAGTGCCAATTGTGGTGATTCATTAGATGAATCCTCATAGTATGAATCTTTTAATCCGAAGAATCATGGCCTACTATCCAAACTGCCCATTGAAAATCGTTTTCTATTGTCCATGGTACACAATCTTTAATATATCACTAATGTATCTCTAAATGAAAATTATACTAATGATAAATATTTTTGAATCATCATATGTAGAAACTTCTTCTGATGAATATAATATATTACCCACTTATGAAGATGTGTCTAGGTTTGATAAACATCTTGAGAATGATAATTTCAAACTCAAGAAAATTCTTGATAAATCAAATTCTAGAATTTCAACTCTTACTAAAGATTTATCAAAATTGTATAATTATCTTGATAAGAAAATTTATGATTTTAAAAATATTTCAAAAAACCATGAGGAAGATAACTCGGAGAAGGATAATCTTTCTAAAAATCTTGAAAATTTAATTTCTACAAAAAATATTTTAGAGACTAACTATAGTTATAAAACTAATATTTTTTAGAGTAAAAACATGGTTATAAAACTAAAGTTAGAAATATTATCATTGAGGAATTTTTTGTCAAACATTACTCCTGGTAATGAAAATTTTGACAGGATGTATTCCTATATTCGACCTTTAATAAATAGTTCAATATTTTATTATACTTAGTCTAAACCAGTTTTTAGTTATAACTATTTTGTTCCCCAGTATTATCTATTCTGCACTAAATTTCAGTGTGGTGGACATAGGAAAAAAATTGTTCATTAAATAAAACTTAGTGTTTTGGGGTTCATAGAGAATATTTTTCTATGAAAATGTGGATTCCTAAAACTTTCATTTTGAAATTTATAGATCCAAGAAATATTGGATTTTGAATGTCTAACACTATTATTTTCATGAAAATAAAAATAGTACCGATAGAAATACATGAAACAAGGATAATTGATGTTCTAAATAAATAACTAGAAATGGAAACTTCTTTGAAATGATTATCAAGAAAAAAGGAGGGAAAAACATTTAGCGATAATGCTTAGAGAGAAATTATTGGTAAAGGTATCATTGTTCATATTATAAAAACATTGATTTCAAATGTTTTATTTGTTAAGATTCTTAAGAACAACCTCATTAGCATAAGTCAATTATGTGATGAAGGTTACATTGAGAATTTTAGGAATGAAAAATGCGCAGTAGACATTTCTAATAATGAGTTTATTCTTTCTTTCCAAAGGCACGATAATGTATACACACTAAACATAGAAGACCTTTGTAGCCAATATCTACCTTGCCTTAGTGTAATGGATGATAAATCTTGGTAATGGAATAGAAGGTTTGGAAACACTAACCTTAGGAAACTATGCAAACTGTCAAATAAAATGCTACTTAAGGATGAAACATAGCCTATATTTTATTCTTCAAAAGTTAGTAATCCTTGTCAATATAAAAAGAAACATAAATCATGTCTTAAATCAATTAGGGAAGTCTCAAAATATAATTCATTATAGTAACTGAACATGGATCTTGTCGGTCCAACACAAACAAGAAAGATTAGTGGCAAATATTATGAATTTTCATAGTTGATGATTTCACCTGATTTGTGTGGGTTTATTTTCTAGAAAATAAATATAATGATTTTTATTGTTTCAAAATCTTTAAATCCAAGTTTAAAAATGAGAAAAATCTTCCATTGATATATATTCATAGCGATCATAGTGGACAATTTCAATGTTCATATATTGAATCTTCTTGTAGTAAAAAAGGAATTACTCATAACATCTCAGCTCCAAGAACTCCTCAACATAATGGTGTTGTTGAAAGAAGAAATCGAATTATTCAAGAGATAAATATGACCATGTTGAGTGAATATTCTAAAGCTTAACACTTTGGGGATGAAGTGGTGCATACTGTTGGTATAATATAAAAATACGTTTGATAGTACATTCTCTTAATAAACCCCTTATGAGTTATGCAATAGTAAAAAACAAAGAGTTTCTTACTTCAATGTATTTGGTTTCAAAGTATTCATTCTAAATACTAAATATTATTTACATACATTCACACCCAAATCTGATGAAATAATTTTCTTGAGTAAATACAAATAATCTAAGGCTTATAGAGTATTTAATTAAAATACTTTTACTTTTGAATAAACAGTGCATATAAAATTTTTGGAAACTAATCCCATTTTTTATAAACAATCTCAACCTACATCATCAGACGTGTTTTCAAAAACAATTTATTAACCTTTAAAAGAAGATCCTATTGATAAAAAGAATTTTCAATAAAATAATTTTGAAGAATTTACCCTATAATGTTTCTTAACATATGTTGATGAACATGTTTTACAAAATCAAAATCAGTTGTTTCTTAAAAATCATCCCTAGGATAGTATTATTGGTGATGTAAATCAACATGTTAGGACTTGATGTTCTTTATAAAATAATGTAGAAGATCCATAATTCCTTTCCCAAATATAACCAAAATGAACTAATGCATCTTTAGGTGATGTTGATTGGATAAAATCAATGAAAGATGAACTAAATGAAATCAAATGGAATAAAGTCTAAACCTTGGAAGAAAGTCCTTTGGAAACATCTGTCATTGTATGAAAATGTGTTTTCCAAAATAAGTGTGATGAAAATGGAATCGTTATGAGAAATAAAGATAGATTATTTATTAAAGGTTATTATTTGTAAGGAGGAATAATCTATGAATAATGTTATGCTTTATAATCTAGACTTAAATCCATTCATATTTTACTTTCCTTTGTAGAATTATTTAATTTTAAACTATATCAAATAGATATAAAATTTTCATTCCTTAATAGATATGTTCAAGGGGAAGTTTATGATGAACAACCTCTTGGTTTTGAAGACACGATGCATCCAGAACTTGATTTCAACATTCCAAAGATATATATGGACTTAAATAAGCTTCTAGAGCCTAGTATGATATAGTTTCTTTATTTTTGTTACAAAACAACTATATTAAGGGAAATTATGATCCAACAATTTTTATAAAGAGACATAAGAAATTTTTTTATTGATCAAATTTATTTTGAAGTCAATATATTTGGTTCAACGCAATAGTATTTAACTGATTCCTTGGAAAATTTTATGAAATATGATTTTTAAATGAGTATTATGGGTGAGTTAACATTTTTCATAGGTTTTAAAATTTCTTGAAAACCAGAAGGAACTTATATATCCCAACATAAGTATATTACAGATCTTCTTAAAATGTATGGATTTTACAACACTAGGTTTATAAGTACTCCAATTGGTACATCAAATTTGCTTGATCTTGATGAAGTTATAAAACTAGTAGATCAAAAAATATTTGGAGGTCTTCTAGGATGTTTACTATACGTGACAGCTTGTCATCCAAACATAATTTTTTTAGTAATATTATCTACAAGATATCAATAAAATCCTAAGGATTCTTATTTACAAGTAGTGAAATTAATTTTTCTATATTTAAATGGAACCATGGATTTATGACTCTTTTATACATTAAGAAATGATTTTTTAAAAAACATGTTTTTTGGAGGATGAAATTGGATGAGGTATAATGGATAGAAAAAGTACATCCGGAACTAGTCATTTCCTAGGATATTCATTAGATTCATGGTCAGGTAAAATGAAACACTCAGTAGCACTTTACACAACTGAAGCTAACACATAATAGCTGGAAGTTGATGTGCCGAAGTGTTATGGATGCAACAAACTCACACAGACTATGGTATGTGTTTTAACGAAACACAAATATTTTGCGATAACAGAAGTTCTATTTTCCTATGTAAAAACCATGCACATCACTCTTGTTCAAAACACATAGATATAATAGATCACATTCACAGTAATCACACCAAAAAAATGAGATATCATTCTTCAATTTATCGAAATGCAAGATCAACTTGATAATATTTTCAAAAACTCTTTACCCTCTCATAGGTTTGAATACATAAAAACAATATTAGAATTATAACCATAAGGTAATCTCCCATATTAACTTTTTGTTAAATCCTATATCCATAAAAAAGAAACTAATTTTCATAGGCGGAGTACATTTTTTATTTTGTCAAATATTTTTTTAATCGAATATTTTTACATAGTAAAAAATTATTTTGTAGTCAAATATTTTTTCATAGTATATTTTTTTTAAATGTCAATTTTTTTTTCGTAGTAAAAAATATATTTTGATTGAATTTTTTTGTTATCGGAAATTTTTTTCATTGTTATATCTTTTTCATAGAAAACTTGTTTTTGTAGTCAATCATTTGTTCTTAGTCAAATATTTTTTCAAAGTCATAATTCTTTTCATAGTTTTTTTTCATAGTCAAAATAACATTTTCGTAGTAAAAAAAATTTATAGCTAAAATTATCGGGAATCTAAAGTTATTCAACCAAACTTTTACTTATTACTAATAATTTTTCCAAGCACCCTAGAAGGTACGTTTATTTATTAATATTTTTGTAATTATTTTTATTTTGTGGTATTTTCATCTTGTTTTAAAAAAAATCAGATTCACTTTACTTAAATCTGAATTATTATCCTAAAAACCTCAAAAGGTCAGAACCTACCTGATTTCTTCTTCAACTATCAATCTCAATTATCAGATATGATCATGCATGTTACCATTATTGTATTTTTTTATATGATTATCCATCACTACAAACAACTATAAAAAGACCTCAAATGGTCATCCCAAATCAGATATCAATACTTGGCATACTGAAGCTCGGTTCCTCTTTTTAAGACCCATTCCGAATCTCTTGGATTTTTGTATATTTGAATGTCTTTGGAAGCTTCTTCTCTAAATAAAATATCATTAATAGAGGAAATATCTAAATGGAATATATAAAAATAAAGGATACTATATCCAAAAAATTTTGTAATGTATAATTCTGTTATCTCAAATAATATCTAGTTGATTGTTTGAGAGAGTCTGTGTGTATAAATGCCAAAGGGACATGTTCTGATATATCCTTAGCTGCTAATAGAATTTTATGAATCTTTATATTTTTCTGTTCAATATGGAAAATATCAGTTTTATTTCAATATTTATGGTAAAAGAGTATACTTCTTCATTCAGTACAGCTGCTAATATCATTGGAATCCCCAAGATAGAGAAGTGGAATTCGACAGCGATAAGCTTCCTAATGTTTCAGGATGTTTCTATATAGAGTAGGCCATAATTTTCCTTGTTTTTTTAGGGGTGAAGAAAATAATAATTATCTATATTCCTACATATTTTCGGAATCTATAATTATGGGTTCAACGGTTTACCATTCTATGAAAAGGAGATAAGGTCACCCTGATGAAAAGTGATATTTATATTATGGATTTTCTGGTAAACTACAAAAATATTATCCTTGATCAGTATATGTTTCTTACAATTTCAAATATAAAGAATGGAACTATTAAGTCTCATATTAGTATGTATATAGAAATCTTTTACAAGCTTATAGTTCTCTATCATGATTTATTCAAACTCCCATGTAGCTCTATGAAAATGAATTTCACGGTCATGTTTATGAGTGATGACACCCTCAAAAGGATGAAGGATGGATTAAATAGTGAATCGGAAGATTTTAATAATTTATCTGAAGCAGAAATATAAGCCTTAACAAACAACATAGAAGTATCTGAGACCTTAAATAATTATGTTATGAAGTGGAAGGTGAAAAAAATGGAAGAAAAAAAATCTTTTGTTACTAAGGAAACTCAATTAGCACCAATAATTCCAATGAAGCAAAAGTCTTATTCGGATTATTTGGTTGAAAATTGGAAAGATGAAAATAAGAATAATAACGAAGTAGAGCCTAGTTTTTCCATGGAGTAAAATGATGAAAAATATTTAATGTTTGAGGTTGTTGAGAATCATGAGTAGCAGGAAAAAGAAAATAAGGAAAAGAAGAAAATGATTGAAGTTGAGAATGATCATTCTCATCAGAAGGCTATGGAGAAAGCCTCTAGGTAGCTTCAGGTACTAGAAATGTTTCTCAATGAACCAGTACCCATAGAGGTTACATGAAAGATGATGGTGACTCTAGAACCAGAAGATGATGAAGAAATCACATAGTAAGAGGAAGTAGAAGAAGAAGAAGAGGATGTGGAGGGAGAAGGGGATGGCACCAATTATTCTCTTAGGATAGTAGATATTTATCATGAGAATTGGAATCCTTCTGAAATGATGTCTATCCAAACATCTCAAGATGAATCGTTAAAAATTTCTACCCCATGAAATGAATAAAAGGCTCCAGATGATGTGAATAGACCATATGATGATGAACGTATCAACCATGACATTGTTCACCATAAGTATCAAGTAGAAAATGATGAGAATGAGAAAGTTGAAAAAGATAAATTTTTTCGACTATCAGATAGTGAAACTAAGTCACCAAAAGAAACAAATATCATTTTGAGAGATAATAAGGGAAAATAGGGGTTGGTTGATACACCAAGGAAAGTCATAGTGACAACAAAATTTTATGGTAGTTCATCTAAGTGAAAAACTAAAGAGATAGATAAATAATCCTCACCAAACAATAAATATGATTTGGAATCATCTTCTCTTGGACATGACTTCATTGTACAATCATTGAAGAAGTTGGTTGATACAATTATCATCTTTCTGAATATATACTCAAGGTTCAAGAATCATTATCACTCTTTTAATCAGAATGAGGATTCCATTACTATGCTTATGGATATGTTTTTCAGACATGAGGAAGATTTCAAATCTTTCTACACTGGATATGATGATCTCAAAAGATCATGCATGGAAATCACAAAGTGTTCAAGGAAAACAATAGAATATATGAGAATACTTGATGACTTTTAGAAAAGTGTGAAGGATGAATTGGATACCAAATATGGAAAGTTAAATAATCTCACTAAATGTTTTGAGGAAAAGCTATGTCTCGGAAAAACAACCTTGAAGCATGAAGTCAAAGACATGAATGGGAAGCTTAATTCAGTGGATATGAGTTGGAAAAGGGAAAGGGATATCAAAATAGAGTTTTAAGAGAAACTCAATAAGTTGGAAGATATTTTAAAGATCATTCATAATTTCAAAAGGCTGAGGAAGAATAGATCAAATCCTTGAAGAAGAAAAGTGAATATCAGGATCAGCTATTGAATCATGTTAATGGATATCACAAAGAGCTTAAGAAGCTGAAAACCATTGTGAACAAGCTAATGTCGAAATATAAAAAAGGATAAGTTTTTTTATCTGATATTTTGTTGTATTGTCCGCCCATGTACAAATTCCTTCAATCATAATGAAATTTTCATTGTCCCTTATAAATTTTTTATATAGTACTAATATTTTAGGTACCATATGTTTTTATACTATTTATTCTTTTTTGAAAATGACATATGGGGAGAATGAAATGATAAATAGAATACTACATTAATAAGATATTTCACTACATAAGAGACAGTCTATCTAAGGGGATGTTCTAATCAAAGGAGATATTCATGTGCACGAAAATGTATAATCTCATTCAGGAAATCAAGAATATGAACCTTAGGGATTTCAAACCCTTCTGGTGAGTTAGTCGTATTCACTATGATTCATATGTAAAGGGATATAAGTTTTTATTTTCATGTTTATAAAAAATTCTAAGACCGTGTATTCTTTTTTGTAAGGATGTGTGTGCTTTCCAAACAGGGGGATATTGTTTAGTCAATGAGGTTTCCATATGAAATTTTCAATCCTCTATGTTTTGATAATCACAAACACGCTATGTTAATGAAAATTATTTTTTATCTTAATAAAGAAAAAAACATTCTCCAAGGAAATTTTATCCTTACCTATGTTTTCATTGTTCATTTTATAGTATCATTAATTCTAACTCATTTTATTCCTCTGTGTAAATATTTGGTTTCACATTTAAAACCATGGAATTCTAAATACATAGATATATTGTATTTAGTTTTTGTGGTTCTGAATTCTGGTTCTGAATTCGTTGAAATTTAGACACCGAATTCTCTGCAATTTCGATTCTGAATTCATTGAATTTAGACTCCAAATTCCTCAGAATTCAGACTATGAAGTCCTCATAATTTAGATTCAAAATTCATTAGAATTTAGACTCAGAATTCTTGACAATTCAGATTCTGAATTCCACAGAATTTGGATTCCAAATTCCATGGAAAACAGAATTTGAATGTCCCAGATCTATAGTCTTCGAATGTTTATTTGGTAAGACTGCGAACATTATATTTTCCTATAATCCGAAAAAATAGTTTCGGTTACGCAATATAATTTTTCTTACACATATTATAGTCATGAAATGATGTTGTATAAACTATTTCTAACATACCGTTGTTTGAGTGACATGTGTACAAGTCCCTCCATGATTCAATGAAAAATATGAATGTTGGAGGAGATAGATGACCATTAATGAAGTGCCTATAAAAATATATCATTTAAACGAGCCCAATAATGGTTTATCACTCTATAGATTTCATGTTTCTAATGTGATTTTTAGAGAAAGATACTCTCGTGTCTTGTGTGTACTGAATATCTTGATCGGATTGCTTCATATGAATCTGATTGATGTTGTGTACAATTGAGCACTTCCAGGGATAGGAAGACAGAGGTACATACTACCTTAATGTTAGAGGAATTCTGTGTGTGGGATGACAGAGGTGCTGACTACCTTAATGATTGAGGGATTGTATAGATAAAAATATATATTCTAATATTATTATTGAGGGATTACCCTGGTGTGGGTAAGACCAAATTTATAGATAGTATAAATCAAGGAACTGTTATCCAAGATAGTTAGATACACTTCCCTTTGGGTAAAAATATTTCATACTATTTACATGTTTTCATTCAAGTTTATTTCTGATGTATTTTGAGAATGAAAGACCGTATAACATTATTATACTCTCTTTTACTTTTTTATACTTTTATAAGTAATATTATAAAATCTTTAAAGTATAATATTTTCTTTGTAAACATTTCTTAAGTTTCGTTTTTCGAACAATATTTCCAGAACCTAGAAAGTATGTAGAAAAAAATAGGTCTTGTGAATTTACCTTGTTTAACTTTTTTAGACATAGTTTTCCTTAAGGTTAAATATGAATGTTTTTAAACATACAATTTACCCCCCTCTTTTATTTGAGCATCTAAATTCATATTTCGATCTAATAGTATTAAATAAGCCCTAATACTGTAATGATATCATATGCACTCTAAGGTTATTATTCATCGTAATCCATAAATAATTATTGAATAAATAATATGAACAGATAAATAACTGAAACAATGTATTTTTAAATAATAAATTGAGAAAAATATGGAAGAAATAAATGATGATCAAATAATGTCATATAAATAATCACATGATCATTAAACATAACCATTAATAATATATCTAACGGAATCCTTAGTTTGAATATCGATATCAAAATTCATAATGATGGAATTCATAATTATAGACATATATATAAAACCGTCAAGGGCACGTTCCAAAAATATTTATACATTTAAGGCCTTGTTCTAATATATATATATATATATATATATATATAAGTAATTTACTAAAAGCAATCCCAGTTTGTCACTTTAGACCTATAAATGCGCTGAGGGGTTATAACATGCCCCAAACATCACATAAAACGTCCAATGAATCCCTCATATGAAATGGGTGAAACATAAAAATAGTAGATATTTTAATGGAAAATCATGCATATGAAATATTCATACATTCAACAATAAATAAATATAATCATAAACCATCCAATGCAATGTGGGTAATTGTATTAATGTTGTACATGCTATGTAAAATTGGTTCTAACCCGTTCAAATATTTAATATCATTAATAACAAAACAATATATAAAACTTTTATCATATGTTAAAAATATTCTAATTTCATTTATGAGTATAAATTCACTTAAATTATCTTAAAAACATATTTTTAGGAAAATAACATTCCAACTATAAAATTATTTTCAAAAATAATGTTTCAGAAATATATGTTGAAAATATTTTAATTTTAAAATAACTGTTGGTAATATATGAAATATTCTTTAAAACCTTGATTAGTCATGATGGTGGAACCTTTATTTCATGCTATACATGTTAAAATAATATTAATTTCACATTTTTGTTAAAAATATATATGTGAATGTTTTTTGAAAGCAAAATTAAGATTCATTTCATTGTTTAAAAAATGAAAGTAGGGTTATAATTTTAATTAATAAATAATTTTGAAAAGATTAAAAATATTTTTTTAATAAATTTATAGAAAACATTAGTTATGATGAATAAGTATTTTTTGATGATGATTCAAATAATGTTATATATTATAAAATTATTTTTTTCATAAATTTAACTTACAAAGAGAGTATAAATATTACTATTCGAAGAAAACAATATTGAATATATGGTGAATAATAAAATATATTTATTTAGGATGAAAATATCATATAATTCCCCTAAATATGACTTCAAAATATAATCTTGGATAATGATAATATTTTTTTAATAAAACATAACGCTTTTTAAAATTTTGATTTTTAATCTGCATTATAGAAATAAAATTAAATGAAATTTTGAATACCCTAAATATAAAATATTTCATGATATATGATAAAAAATGGTAGAATATGTACTAACAAATATGTTCTAAATATTGAATATGTATTAAGAAAGTATATTTGAGATTATAATCCCTTACCATGAGTTTGACTCATTAAATATATTATTTATCATCCTAAATAATAATCTTATATTATTTATTTATTTTTCTTAAAACCGCTTTTCATGTATATTTTTTCATTTATTTTAATCATTACCAAGTTAAACATGATTACATAATCAATTAATTTACACAATATATTTCGATGATGTTTGGTTTAGGTTTTAAAATTGAAATTGGTTTGTTCTCTATGGTCAAAGAGGTTATTAATTAAATATATATGTACTAATAATCAAAACATAATTTTCATCTTTTTCTATAATCTATAATTTTATAATATATCATGAAAAATGATTATGAAAAATTAACTAGGTTACAATCATGAAGATTACAGGCTTAGATTTTTTTAGACCATTAATTCGAATAAATTAAATTTCATTGATTTATTTAATTCCACTAAATAAAAAATTCCATTGATATGGAACTTAACTATAGTATGTTACACAAAAAACTGAATTTTAGTACGTTTCATGCAACACCAACATGGATTATGTTACACTAAACATAGACTTGGCATACACAACACACAACACTGAGCATCTACAAATACTTTTTATTATAATTTGTTAAATGAAATAATTATATCATAGCTGTTATCTTAGTTATATTACTAATACTATTTTTTCCAAATATTGGTTATAATTTTTATATATAAATAAAATATATTGTTATTAAAATAATATATAGTAAAATGAAATTATTTTCATGTCCTTCAGTAAAAAATACTAAATTTAATTTTAGAAAAATTTAGAAAATTAATTTTATAAAATAAAATTAATTATTTAATTTATAATGTAAATATCTTCTCAGGGAGGATTTTTTTGATTTTACAGGAAAATACATTTTTAATGAGTATTGAAAAGAAATTAATTTTAAATCAAAACAATTTTTTTATCGAATTTATTTATATGGTTAAATTATAATGGTAAATTTTATTAATTTTTTATTAGATTATTTTTCATCAATTAATCCAATTTAGGTAATTGGATCTAACTAAACCTGGAAATTGGATGTAAAAACATGGAATATTGTTTTATCACTTTTAAATTAAAAAACACGCAATTTCACCCCAACTATAAGAATAATTTTAAATTAATTTCTTCCACTAATAAAATTGGAATTTGAAAAAATGGATTCCTTATTTGGAATGAGAATAATTAATAATTTCTAATCAATTCAAGTTAGTTTTTTATATATAATATTTGTAAAAGTGATTAAAATTATGTTTGGCAATTAAGAGAAGCATTAACATAACAAAGAACAAGACCATAATGATATGTCTTAAAAGGACTAGAAAGTTCATCAAACACCATTTTATGGTAATATATTGGACATAAACCTTCAATTGTTGAGAAATTGTGGTTTTTGATTCCTCTTGTAAGGTAGATACTTTGGCACACCTAACTTTTTTAAAACAAATCAAATATAATCCCCTCCATGCACAATAAAATGCCACCACCTCTCCCCATTATTCAATATTCTCAAACAACATAGTTTCATCCAACATCGACTCAATTAAAATTCCAAAATCCCACCTATACACATTGAAGCCTCCCATTGGGCATAATGAATTCCATTGAAGACATTTGGTGGAAAATCTATGGTGTTACCCAAAGAAGAGGTAACTACCATCCTCAAGGTCCTTTATATTATTTTCATTTTCCACCGTTTCCATAATTATTATTCCATGATTATAAAACAAATAAGTTATAATTAAGACAATGAGTTGTTTTAATACTAAATGTGTGAACTAAACTCACACAGACGTCCATTTAATGGGTAACAAACATACTGTTTATTTCTATGACGAACTACTACCTCAAAAAATGACAACTGTTAGTTTTTCATTTACCCCTTTAATTAATGGGATTTATGAGGGAAAACTATTTATATATGAAACATGTTATATTTATTATATCATTAAAATTCATTCATTACTCTAGAACACAAATCCTTATACATTCTATTTTTGTAGGTATGATATTTTCATTTCAGGATGTGTGGACTACAGACCCTCAAAGCGATGGGATTGAATAACACATTAAATAGATACTTATAAGGATGGGTTTAGTAAAATTATATTATATATATGAAATAATAATTAAACTGAATTGAAGATATATATATATACATAGATATTTAAATATATTTTCTTTTATTCTATTTCTTTCAATACGTCAATAAAATGATAAAAACATTCACACATATATTGTCTCCATGAATGATTATTTCCATTTCATATATCTATACTATACATATTATTATAAAACAATCATAATTAATATACATTATATTTATATTAGGTTTTAGATTAGGTAAATATTTATATATTTTTAAAGACCAAAGATACAACAAATCAAGACACATTTGAACAACAAAGAAAATATTACCCAATGGAAATCCATAACATAAAAATTATATTAAGAGGGTAATATAAAGTACTAATAAAACTATATATGGTATTATATATAATAACATAGTAATTTGTTATATTTTTAATAAACTTATATTTTTTTACTTGAGGTTTGAATGAGTACAATGAGAGTCATGAGACAATGTATGATAATTTTATCTCACTTTTTATTTTTCTGGGATACCTTCCATATTCACCACTCAATGTTTTTTTATATAAAAACCATGAATGTAATATATTATTAATATAAATTAATTTATGGGTATTTAAATATCCATTTTTGGTCTTATTTTCATGGGGGTTATGTTTAAAAAATTAACAAATTGGTATAATGTAACTTGGTCTGAATTTTCCTTATTTGAGACACACGTTTTATTATTAACCTATGATTTTATAACAAGGATTATATGCTTCCAATTGAAATTTTATATCCTGACTCTATTTATTTTTCAGGATATTTTTGTCTCCAAGTTATTTCATGTGGATTATATTTCAATGTTATGAAGTGGCAATAAATTTTTGATTCAGTCTCATCATTTATCGAGATCATTTGTGATAATGATTACATTCACTAAACATTATGGTAATTATATATAGACAACTCATAAGTTTTCTTAAACTAGGTTTATTCAAGATATATCCATGTATTAGTTCCATTTTCCACTCATTGGTATATTATATAAGTAATAATATATTTTAAAGAAAAATAAGACATTATTTCTCCGGTATATAAAAAATATAATTTATTTCAAAACCATATTTTAAAAAGTTTTTAAAATTATATGTGATGATAATTTTAAATATAAAACTATTTTATATTTTTTTAAATTTATATATTATATTTTTTCACATTTATTTTTAATGAATATAGGTTTCAAACAATTTTATGTTTTAAAAAGTAATTTTCTAAGAATAAAGTATATTATCCCCATGAAATAGTTCGATTGGATTTTTAAATATTATTTTTTATGTATGAATTCATCAATGGATGTTAGAATGATATTTTTGAAAAATTACCCAAAGGATCTATTCATATTATAAATCTGATTGGAAAATATTTTGATTGAATGATTTTTATGAAACTCTTTCCTCTTCCATGTCTTTAATACTTGTGAAACCTGCTTAATTTCAAGGGTTATGATATGATGAAATTATTATAAAACCAATATTTATTTATATGATAAGATATTATTACTTTTTTATGATACCCATTTCATGGTATTATGAATTTATTTTTATAAAACCCAACTATTTTTATAGTTCATGATATGATGAACATTTTATTATATTATGGACCATATTTGAATGATTTTATTATGAGACGAGTGGAACCTATATCTCCCTCCAATGCATTGGGTATTGATTTATATTACATTATATAATATATGAATCAATTATATGTAATTTATCTACAATTTAAATATGGGAAAACTAGATCTCATTCAAGTAAATTACTATGAATGGGGATAGTAAAGTGTCCCGCCTAGTAGGTGTACACACTCTGAAGATGGATGATTGGGAAACCCAATACACTATGGGTAGATGGGAAAACCTGGTCCCATACAAGGAAAAAATTTTGATAGGGGGAGATTGTGTGTCCTTCCATGTAGGTACATCCCCTATGTTGTGACTAGATAATTCATAGCAATTCATATTGTCCTATAATGTGAGATATCACATGTTTTTGTACACCCCAAGTCCATGTTTTATTCTTATGAGATGATTTAATGTACTATGATATTTCTTCCATTATAATTCTAGTGTTATAAAATTACATTAATTATTAAATGATTCATTTTTATAATCTTATGATATATAGGATATGATATTATAATGAGATGATCACTTTCTCATACCCCTACACTAATGTCTAAGCATACATGTCACGATTATTTATCATTATTGATCATATAAGAATAACCATTTTTATGTTTCCTAACATCGGTTATGAAAATATTTATTATATTTGATGTTTATAATTCGGTTGATAGACATAATGAACTTACTCAGAGATAATGTGCCTCAAATTGGTACTAATTTTTAAGTGTCCATGTTTCTAAAGGCACTAGACAAATATGGACTTTAGGCGTGTGTTTGTGTAATTTGTTATGTATTCGAAAAAATTTATGAAATTTTTATCGATGAAATGAGACTATCACTCTAGTTCATATAATATTAATATTTCAGTTATATTTTAGAATTTTGGATGACAAAAACCTAGTGAGAACCTAAAGGACATGTATAAGGATATGTTTTTCATGACCCGTCCTCAGGGCCCGTGCCGTGACTACCCCAAGCCCGCCTTCCATAGGCCAGGGGCTGGCGACTAGCACCAAGGCGTAAATTCCCGATAAAAAGGGAAGGCATTGCCTTTGTAAAGTAAACAAACACCATAGAGCAAGCAAGCAGTAGTAGTAATCACTAAGTAAAAGCTGGTACAACAGTAAGTGCGGAAAAGTAAGTGGTCCAGTATACAAACCCAATCTGAAAGTAAAGTACAACTGGAAAGGGAAAACAACAACTGAAAAGTAATTCCGCAACGCCGAGCTATACACTGGAAATCCCACCTGAATGGTGAGTACAGATAGCCTCCTCTACTCCTCGGTTCCAGCCGACCGCTCCGAGTACGTCCCGTCCAGTGGTCCATCTCCAGGTACCGTCCTGGTCTGTAAGCCTCAACCACGATCAGAGCTGTCCGTCGTCTGCAACCAACACAACATAGTGCGGGTATAGCCCGTGCAGGGGTGAGTATAAGCTACTCATTTGGGACCCTGAGACCCTTGAAAGTCTCCCAAAATCCCCAAAGGATAATCCACAAAGGAAAGATTCAATCACGAAATAACATCCGACACTACTTAGGTATATGCCCATACATATACCTAAGTCATCAATTCTCGTTCGGCTCCAACATCCGAGCCCAAGTACAACCAGTCCACACAGGAAAGCAAAACGTAAATCCACACAGGATAGCACAACACAATCCACCTAGGAAAGAAAAATAGGATTTCAGCTAACACAGGTATACATCATTGTATGACGATAGAGATGATCAGATATTGCCACTGATTCATCTAAGTCGTCGGACCGAAAAAGGATCGATAGGTACTAACCCCCGTAATGACCCACAAAGGATCTGACCCACAAAGGATGGATAGGTAACTAACCCCCGAAAATGACCCACAAAGGATCTGACCCACAAAGGATCGATAGGTAACTAACCCCCGTAATGACCCACAAAGGATCGATAGGTAACTAACGCTCGTAATGACCCACACAGGATCAGACCCACACAGGATCTGTAGGCGCTGGCTCACACAGAACCACTGAGCGCTGACCCAAATAGAATCGGACCCACACAGGATCGGTAGCACTGATCCACGTAGGATTGCTGAGTGCTGTAGTCGTTGTCTTGGAATCCACTAAGGATCTCTGTACAGTCGTCGTCGTCACCATCGCAGATGCAGCCAGCTCTAGGGTTCTCGCACACAACAACCTCGTTCGGGAGGATCCGCTCCACGAGCCGAGATGATGATACATAAATGGACCCAAGTTCTGTATTTGATGTATCAAAAAGTTCCATATCACCAACAGGAACTCATTTTCGCAGACGGTGCGTCAATCGGACGCCCGGTCTGGAAGTTATTGGCTTTTTCGTCCAAGGGGCCCGGTTGGTTTTTAAGGCAAAACCAACCCGAACGTACTCCACCTGCCTCCAAACCTCTGTCAGAGTAAGACAAAAGATCCGTCTCACTTAGAGGAATCCAGCAAAGTCGATGGCACGTCAATCGGACATCCGAAGCATAAGTTATGAGCGTTTCCACTCCGAGGGCCCGGTTGGATTCGTGCATGAACCAACTCGGCCGAACCCAAAGTATTCCGAAACCTTGAGTGTGATATACTGAAACGACCGTCTCGATCCAAGGATCGCATCTCCACTGACGGCGCATCAATCGGAGGTTCTTATCCCGAGATATGGGCAAAAGACCGAAAAGGGTCCGAAAATGGGGGTTTCGGGCCCAGACCGACCCGGCCCGAGACCCCCTGGGTCGGCCCGGCGCACTGGCATGCAACGCCAGCTCACTCGGCCGAACTCTCGAGTCGTTCGGTTTGTGGGGGGGGGAGCCACCCTCCCATGTTTTGTAACTGCGGCCCCCCTTAAAGGGGGCCGCTAGCTGGCCGGCTGGGGGTTTGAACCCCCGGCTTCTCTCCTGTCTGGCCGGCCCGCCCCGGACGGCCGGTTTCTGCCACCACGGGACCGGCGACGGCTGGTCCCCTCCCTCTCCGAATCCGGCGGCCCGTTTCCGACCGCCATTTCCCACGCTCCGCCACAGCCCGTTACTGGCTGCGGCCTTCATTCGTCCAGTGCAGCGCGACAGCGCCGCACCCCTCCGCCGCGACCCCTCTCCGGCCTCTGTGCTTTTACAGTTCTCCAGCGCAGCGCGACAGCACCGCGGCTTGGTTCATATTTTGAAAAATGCGGCGCGTCGCCATCGCGCATTCTTGTCGTTCGTTCCCACGCGGTGTGACCGCACCTTGTCACTTCCCGTCGTACCGCAACAACAAGAAAAATAAAGGGAGGGGGTCGGACGTGTTTGTGCGGTCTGGCCTCCTCCCGTAAATTGATAGCATGTAGTCCAATTATACGTGGATAATGAAGGGGATTAAATCAAGAAATGAAAACGCATAAACCCCTACCTCGTGTGAGCTTGAAGGGAGGTTCGTCGAACGAGGATTCGTCGTGGGAAGAGACCTCGTGGAAGAAGACGTCGACGGCATCGTGGTAAATGGCGTCGTGTAATCGGTTTCCGAGAACTCGGCATTCTTCATCGGAGACCGATGTGTTCTTCGCGTTCTTCATCGAAGACGAAGAAGTTCATCAAGTCCTTTTCTCCCAAAGACTCCACCACAAGAAGGTTCCAACTCCAAATAAAATAAGTTCATCTCTTATTTTATTAACAGAACATAAACTCTTGAATTTCAAGAGTTTTAATTAATTCCACTTAATTAATTCATGACAAGTTGTCATCCATAGTGGTGAGTTGAGTGGGTTTAAGAAAGTGAAGGGGTGGGGTTCGTGTGGGCCCCACCACCTTCATAACCTTCCATGGGAAGTTGGGTAGTTACCCAACTTCCACTCAAAGCTTAAATCCACTTAAAGAAAATAAAATTTGAAGTTAAATTTTTATTTTAACTTCCACAATTTTTATCAACTTCTCTCATGCAAACGCAACTCCGGAAATGGCATTCCTAAGAAATTACCGGTGCTATGGTTCCATCAGTGCCCTCAGAATTTGATTCCGAGCACCGGTTCAAAAGTTAGAAATTCCCGTTTGTTCGTTCACTTAACTTACCCAAGTTAAACTTCGGATAGGAATTCTGGGCACACCGGGCCTCGGAATCAAGTGCCATCAGAAACTACGTTCATGTAAAATCCCATAGAAAATTATGAAAAAAACTTCCTTGAATTTTACAGGTCTTTGCATTACTCCCACCTCAGGGATTTACGTCCCCGTAAAGATACATCAAAAGATAGGGAAACAAATGTGGGTACTGAGCACTTATCTGAGTCTCTCGCTCCCAAGTGCTCTCATGGAGATTCCCGTGCTTCCATCTGATGCGCACTAGAGTAATCGACCGTCCACATAGGACCCACTCCTGTCGATCCTCGATCTCCACTGAGACCTCCGTAAAAGTCACTCCATCATCAAAGTCTAGCTCCCCATGGTCAATGATATGTGTCGGGTCGTGCACGTATCTCCTCAGCTGAGATACGTGGAAGACGTCATGGACCCGGTGCAACTGAGGTGGTAGATCCAGGTGATAAGCCACCTCGCCAATCCTGTTGAGGAACTATAACGGTCCGATAAAGCGTGGAGACAACTTGCCGCCTCGGCCAAATCTCTGTATACCACGTCGAGGTGAGACTCGCAAGAAGACGTGGTCGCCTTCCTCAAACTCCAGTGGCCTCCGCCTCCTGTCCGCATAAGACTTATTCCGGCTCTGAGCTATCCTCATCTGCTCTTGGATGACCTGGACCCTCTCTAACATGTCCTGGACCATCTCCAATCCCACAAGTGCTGACTTCCTAGGGTCTATCCAGCATAAAAGAGATCTGCAAGGTCGGCCGTACAATGCCTCGTATAGTGCCATCCCGATGGTGGAGTGGTAACTGTTGTTGTACGCGAACTCCACCAAGGGTAGGTGTTCCTCCCAACCACAACCAAAGTCGAGAACATATGCACGAAGCATGTCCTCGAGAGTCTGAATGGTCCTCTCCATCTGACCATATGTCTGAGGGTGAAAGGCGGTGCTCAGACGTAGCTGCGTCTCGAACGCCTCCTGCAACCCCTTCCATAGCCGGGAAGTAAATCGAGCATCTCGATCGGAGACGATAGATGATGGCACACCATGAAGCCGCACAATCTCTTAAACATAATGTCGTCCCAAGAACTCCACTGAGCCCTGCTCTCTGATGGGTAAGAAGTCAGCCCTCTTGGTGAGTTGGTCGACAATCACCCAAATAGAGTCGTGACCTATGGAAGTGCGTGGGAGTCCAGTCACGATGTCCATAGACATGTCGTCCCACTTCCACTTCAGGACCTCCAAAGGTTGTACCAAGCCTGCTGGTACCTGGTGATCTTCCTTCACCTTCTGGCAGGTGAGGCATCGAGAAATGAACTCTGCCACAACCTTCTTCATGCCCGACCACCAGTGCTATCATCTGAGATCCTGGTACATTTTTTCCACTCCAGGATGTACCGCTAAAGGAGAAGTGTGAAACTCTCTTAACACCTCCTCCTGTAAAGCAACTGGTACCAAGTTACATCCTCTGAAAAGGACTCCGTGCTCTGATCCAAAGGAGAAACCATCAGGTGCCTGACCTGAGGATATCTATGCATACCGTGTCTCACAGTCAGTGTCTCCACGCTATGCCTCTCTGACCCTCTTCAGTAGTGGATGGGTAACTGTGAGAGACTGAAGGAAGGCTTCTCCATCTCTATCCACGAAGGATATCAACAAAGAGGCTAGATGCTATGTCACCTACTCTAGTAGATGAATGTCTGTCCTCCTACTGAGAGCATCGGCTACCACATTCCCCTTCCCAGTAGTATAGACTATCACAAAGTCATAGTCCTAGAAGAGCTCGATCCATCGTCGATGTCTCAGATTCAGGTCCTTATAAGAGAAGATGTATCTGAGACTCTGATGGTCAGAAAATACTATAATGTGCTCATCTATAAGGTACGTTCTCCATGTCTATAGAGTGAAGACCACTGCTGCTAACTCCAGGTCATGGGTAGCGTAGTTCTACTCATGCGGCCTCAACTGACGTGATCCATAGGCGATCACGGACCGCTCCTACATCAGGACACATCTGAGTCCGGTCCTTGATGCATCGTAGTAGACTACGTACCCTACTCCCTCTTCAGCCAACATCAAGATAGGTGCGCTGGTCAATCTCTGTCTCAGCTCTTAGAAGCTCTGCTGACATCTGTCTGACCACACAAAGGGTTTTCCCTTCTTCGTAAAATCTAAGAATGGTGTCGGAACTCTAGAGAAGTCTGGCACAAATCTCCGGTAGTATCCAGCTAGTCCCAAGAAACTCTGCACCTCCGTCACGCTCATGGGTGGCTCCCAAGCTAGCACTACCTCGATCTTAGCATGATCTACTGCAACTCCCACCTCAGAGATGATGTGTCCTAAGAAGTGGACCTCACGTATCCATAACAGGCACTTCGAGATCTTACCATAAATCTAGTTCTCTCGGAGTGTGTCTAGTACAACCCGCAAGTGGTAGGCGTGTTCCTCCTCAGTCGTCGAGTAAATCAAATTGTCGTCGATGAAGACCACGACAAATCGATAGAGGAATGGATGAAAGATCCTGTTCATGAGGGCCATGAACACTCTTGGAGCATTGGTTATGCCGAATGGCATATCCAGGAACTCATAGTGGCCATACCGACACCTGAAGGTCGTCTTCTGGACGTCCTCGTCTCGAACTCTAAGCTGATGATAGCCTGACCTGAGATCTATCTTCGAGAACCACCGTGCTCCCATGAGCTGATCAAAGAGGTCATCAATCCTCAGTAGCAGATACTTGTTCCTCACTATCACCTAGTTCATGCGACGATAGTCAACACAAAGTCTCAAGCTCCCATCTGCCTTATTGGCGAAAAAAATCAGGGAAGCCCAGGGTGAAACACTGGGTCGGATGAATCCCTTGCCCTGCAAGTCCTCCAACTGTACCCATAGCTCTCGAAGCTCAGCGGGGGCCATCCGATATAATGGAGGCGATATCGGGGTAGTCTCGGGGTACATGTCAATATAACAGTCTACCTCTCTGTGAGGAGGTAGCCCTGGAACGTCATTGGTAAAGACTTCCGCATACTGATCCACCACTGCAGGAAAACCAGGACTTCGCACGTCAACTGCTCCTAGGACGAGGCTAGCCAACTGATGAGTGATGGGTTGTCCTCTCCTCTGCGAGAGTCCATCTTATGCTGCAAAGACTCCCTTCTCACCGGTGAAGGTGAACCTGCTCCTGTCGGTGCATACACATCGCACCTTGCGCCTAAAATAGTCAATATGTGCATGGACTGTAGATAACCAATCCATGCCCATGATGACATTGTAAGGCCTTGATGCCACTAAAAGAATATCCCAGCCGAAGCTCTCACCTCCTAGAGTAAGCTCACACTTCCGGCACCAGTGCGTAATCGTCGAGTCTGCTCTCGTAGGAGTCTCTAGCCGTAAGGATCGAGCGAACGACTCTGTCGGAATCTCCAAGCTCCGAACAAGGGAATCGGATATGAAATAATGACTCGCTCCAGTGTCTATATGAACTGTAGAAAGGGTGGCATAGACACAGATAGTACCTCGAATCATCTCAGGCACGCCGTGGTCATAGGCCTCCGCTGCCTGGAGCTGTGCCTGTCTCTGCCCGCCAGCACCCTGTGGTCGTGGTGGACCTCCTGGTGGTGGTGGTGGTAGTGCCTCATAGCATCGCCCACCAACTGCTGCTCGACCAGCTCCTCTTCCTCGTATGCCTGCTCCCTGCGGACCGCCACGGTTGACCCTCTGCCTCTACCTGGGTGGTCCCTCAATCGTCTGCTACTCCTCAGCACGGTGGGTCGGGCAGTCACGAGCCATGTGGCCCTACCCGCCGCATGAGTAGTACTGCCTGCCTCTTGAAAGACTGTCTCTGCGCTGTGTGACCCGCACTGCTGAGCCAGTGTCCTGAGGTCGTCTGCCTAAGGGTCTGGTCTGCCTGGACCCATGATTCATCTATCGACTAACTGCTGCAGAAGACTCTGCTATGTGCCGCCCCGTGGTAGGTCTCGCTGTTGATGTAGGCTCAGCTAGGAAGCTCTCGATCAAAAGGGCTCGCTACAGTACTCCTACCTGAGTCGAAATGCTGAGGGAGATCAGCGATGCCCTGATCTCATGCCTCAATCCCTGCTCAAAGGTCTGGGCCCGGAATAATGGATCCTATACCATGTATATCAAGTAGCGCGATTGATCGGTAAATCTCGCCGAGTACTGGGCGATTGTCAAGTTGTCCAGCCGCAGCTGAAGAAGCTCCTTGATGCGCACCGCACGGAGGGTGACTTGAACGAACTCTGAGCGGAAGAGGTGCTCAAAGTCCGTCCAGAGGAGAGATGCCTCGTCATGCACCTAGAGCATTAAGGTCCACCATCGGCCCGCTGCTGCGTGTAGTAGGCTCGCTGCGAGGATCAATATGAGGTCTGCAGGTGTCCTCACTAACCTGAAAACTCATACCACTGCCTCCAGCCAGTCCTCGACTGCCTGGGGGTCCGTCTCCCCGCGGAACCTGGGTGGTCGCTGGCACTGGAACTCATGCAGTTCACTAAGGCGACGTGCATCGTCAGTGGCTGGGGCTGGAAGCATCGGTGGCTCGGCGAGTAGAGGTAACGTCGGTGCCTCTGCTGTCAAAGGGCCCTGCACCGAGGCCTCATCGCTCGGTGGGCTATCATCACGCTCAACTCTTGGAACCCTAGCTGGCTGCCATCGTGGGGCCATCATGAATGGGTAACAGGTGTGACATGGTCAAAACAGTATACCTGGTGAGCTGACACAAAGTAATCACAAAGAAAACTTGAAACACACATGCAATCAATGATTCTGTGCATTAAGTCAGATATCAGAAGTCAGGGTCCTGGTGTACGGATATGTCGACCACCGCACCAACAGTGGACTCCCTGGACTGATAACCACACCCAATACGCTTAACACTATTGCTTCACATAGAAAAATATCAGGGTCCCAAGTTCTGTGGTAGAATCGAACCTGGATCTGATACCAATTTGTCACGACCCATCCTCGGGGCCCGTGTCGTGACTACCCCAAGAATGCCTTCCATAGGCCAGGGGCTGGCGACTAGCACCAAGGCGTAAATTCCAGATAAAAAGGGAAGACATTTCCTTTGTAAAGTAAACAAACACCATAGAGCAAGCAAGCACCAGTAGTAAACCCTAAGTAAAAGCTGGTACAAAAGTAAGTGCGGAAAAGTAAGTGGGCAAGTATACAAACCCAATCTTAAAGTAAAGTAGAACTGGAAAGGGAAAACAACAACTGAAATGTAATGCCGCAATGCCTAGTTTTCCACTGGAAATCCCACCTGAAGGGTGAGTATAGATAGCCTCCTCTGCTCCTCGGGTCCAGCCGACCGCTCTGAGTACGTCTCGTCCAGTGGTCCACCTCTAGGTACCTTCCTGCTCTACAAGCCTCAACCACGATCCGCACTGTCCGTCATCTGCAACCAACACAACGTAGTGCGGGCATAGCCCATGTAGGGGTGAGTATAAGCTACTCGGTAGGGACCCCAAGACCCCCGAAGGTCTACCAAAATCCAAAAAGGATAATCCACAATGGAAATATGTAATCAGAAAGTAACATCCGACACTACTTCAGTATATTCCCATATATATACCTAAGTCATCAATTCTCGTTCGGCTCCAACATCCGAGCCCAAGTACAACCAGTCCACACAAGAAAGAAAAACGTAAATCCACACAGGATAGTAAAAAACAATCCACATAGGAAAGAAAAACAGGATTTCAGCTCACACAGGTATACATCTTTGTATGAAGATATAAATGATCAGATATTTCCACTGATTCATCTAAGCTGTCGGACCAACAAAGGATCGATAGGTACTAACCCCCGTAATGACCCACAAAGGATATGCCCCACAAAGGATCGATAGGTAACTAACCCCCACAATAACCCAAAAAGGATCTGACCCACAAAGGATCGATAGCTAACTAACCCCCGCAATGACCCACAATGGATCTGACCCACAAAGGATCGATAGATTACTAACCCCTTTAATGACCCACACAGGATCGGACCCACATAGGATCTGTAGGTGCTGCCTCACACAGAACCGTTGAGCGCTGACCCACATAGGATCGAACCCACACAGGATCGGTAGCACTGATCCACGTAGGATCACTGAGTGATGTAGTCGTCGCCATCAAATCCACTGAGGATCTCTGTACAGTCGTCGTCGTCACCATCGCAGATGCAGCCAGCTCAAGGGTTCCCACACAAAGCAAGCTCGTTCGGGAGGATCCGCCCCACGAGCCGAGAGGCTGATAAATCAACTGACACAAAGTTCGGAGTTGATGTATCCAAAAGTTCCGTATCGCCAACAGGAACTCATCGTCGCAGATGGTGCGTCAATAGGACCCTCGGTCTAGAAGTTATTCGCCTTTTCATCCCTGGGGCCCGGTTGGTTTTTAAGGAAAAACCAACCCGATTGTACTCCACCGGCGTCCAAACCTCAGGTGGAGTAATCCAAAATATCCGTCTCACTTAGAGGAATCCATCAATCTCTACGGCATGTCAATCAGATGTCCAGAGCTTATGTTATGAGCATTTCCGCTCTGAGGGCCCGGTTGGTTTCGTGTACAAACCAACTCGGCCGAACCCAAAGTATTCCAAAACCTTGAATGTGATATACCTAAACGACTGCCTCGATCCAAGGATTGCATCGCCGCTGACGGCGCATCGATCGG
This sequence comes from Viscum album, assembly GCA_963277665.1. Lineage (NCBI taxonomy): Eukaryota > Viridiplantae > Streptophyta > Magnoliopsida > Santalales > Viscaceae > Viscum > Viscum album. The sequence continues at coordinate 335,557,709 of OY728135.1, forward strand.
AGGTCCATAGCCCGAGATATGGGAAAAGACCAAAAAGGGTCCGAAAACGGGGGTTTAGGGCCTGGACCGACCCGACCCGAGACCCCCTGGGTCGGCCCAAACCGTGTCGACCCGACCCGGGTCCGGGTCGGCCCGGCTGGGCATGAACAGGCCCGGCGGCCCGGCGCACTGGCGTGCGGCGCTTGCTGGCTCGGCCGAACGGCCGAGCCGTTCGGTTTGCGGGGGGGAACCCCCCCCCCCCCTTCCCCCATGTTTTGTAATTGCGGCCCCCCTTAATGGGGGCCACTAGCTGGACGGCCGGGGGTTTGAACCCCCGACTTCTCTCCTGTCTGGCCGGCCCGCCCCGGCCGGGCGGTTTCTGCCGCCACAGGACCGGCGACGGTCAGTCCCCTCCCTTCTCCGACGCCGGCGGCCCGTTTCCAGCAGCCGGTCCTACTCCGACGCCGGCGTCCCATTTCTGGAAGCCGTTTCCCACGTTCCTCCGCGGCCCAATACCGGCCGCGGCCTTCATTCGTCCGGTGTGGCATGACGACGCCGCACCTCTCTGTCGCGGCCCCTCTACGGCCGCGGTGCTTTTGCGGTTCTCTGGCGCGGCGCGACGGTGCCGCGACTGGGTTCATATTTTTAAAAATGTGGTGTGTCGGCATCGTGCATTCTTTCCGTTCTTTCCCACGTGGTGCGAGGGCACCATGTCACTTCCCGTCGTACCACAACAGCAAGAAAAAGAAAGGGAGGGGGGTTGGTTGTGTTTGTGTGGTCCGGACTCCACCCGTAAATTGATAGCATGCGGTCCAATTATACGTGGATAATGAACGGGAGTAAATCACGAAAAGAAAACGCATAAACCCCTACCTCATGCGAGATTGAACGGAGGTTCGTCAAACGAGGATTCGTCCCGGGAAGAGACGTAACGAAAGAAGACGTCGACGGCATCACGGTACACGGCGTCGCGTAATCGGTTTCCGAGAACTCATCATTCTTTGTCAGAGACCGATGTGTTCTTCGCACTGTTCGTCAAAGAAGAAGAAGTTCCTCAACTATTTTTCTCCCAAAGACTCCACGACAAGAAGGATACAACCCCAAATAAAATAAGTTCATCTCTTATTTTATTAACATAACATAAACATTTGAATTTCAAGTGTTTGAATTAATTCTATTTTATTAATTCATGACATGTTGTCATCCATAATGGTGAGTTGAGGGGGTTTAAGAAAGTAAAGGGATGGGGTTTGTGTGGGCCCCACCACCTTCATAACCTTCCATGGTAAGTTGGGTAGTTACCCAACTTCAACTCAAAGCTTAAATCCACTTAAAGAAAATAAAAATTGTAGTTAAATTTTTTTTACTTCCACAATTTTTATCAACTTCTCTCGTGCAAACAAAACTCCAGAAATGGAATTCCTAAGTAATTATCGGAGCTACGGTTCCATCGGTGCCCTCGGAATTCGATTCCGACCACCGGTTCAAAAGTTTGAAATTCCCGCTCGTTCGTTCATTGAACGTAACCGAGCTAATCTTCGGATAAGAATTCTGGGCACATCGGGCCTTGGAATCAAGTGCCGTCAGAAACTTCTTTCATGTAAAATCACATAGAAAATTACAAAAACATTTTCCATAAATTTTACAGGTCATTAAAATGTTTATGAATGAAGAAAAGTATTGGAAAATGTCCTGGAATTTTGGTAAAGGATGGAGTAAGGGCTTCCTAGAAATACATCATTATCTAGATACTACATGTGATGGTGGATCTAAAACATATCTACCTATGAGTAAAAATCTAACAATGTGTGTTTGGCATGACTCATGGTAACCTCTAACAAGACAACATGCCTCGCCGCACACCATGTATAACAATCCGGAGGGATTTTCTATGGGTATTATCAAACTATTAATGAACCATCATGAATTATATACAATTAAAAATTCGATATATAAACTAGGATAAAACTAAGTTGTCATATAATAAAGAACGTGTTATAATTTAGACATCATATAAGTGAATATTCATGACTATGTTGTTATTCATAATGATAAATTATTCTTACTCAATGCATATTGATTTTATTTGTTAGAGAGAACCCAAATGAAACTATTAATTATAATTGGAAAGGAAAATGCGATGATTTATCTCATGAGAAACTAAATTCTATATTGGATGGGAAACAAACCTCAAAACTATGATCAGATATATCTATCCAGATATAAATCATGCTATGATTCTAAACAAGCAATGAATGTAACAATATTTTTTGAGTCCATCATGATACAATGGCCATCATGTTTTTCAAGGACATCGGATCCAATATTTTCCGAGTAGTAGATTAGAACATGTTAGGACAAATAGGGGCCTATATACCCTGGGGGTGTGAATAAGGCTATGAATAATCTTTTCTAAATAATTTCTAGCCCCACCGGATCATGACCTATTTATTAAAAGGGTCACTTTGTTTTCACTTGGGTGTTTATTATGACGACTTATTTTATTCTTTATCTGATGATGATTCATTAAATGTGATGTAGGGAAGCAAGCAGGTATACACGTAGATTTTTACTTGGTTCACCCTCACAGGGTTACGTCCAAGGAGAATACAATGACGATGTGCTGATGTTCCAAATCCACTAAGGCTCTCTGCCAATAATGTTCAGCCTAGATCACTTCTATGACCAGGCTCACTACCTTTACATTGTTTAAGGTTATCTTACTACTTTCCCAAGTGTCACTCCTTGTCTCTCTCTGTTTCTGGCTTACTCTCGGTGGAGAGGATCTCCTTCTTCCTCTTCCTTTGCTCATAGCTATAGAAAGGACCCACTCACAGTTTATAGATTTTAAGGTCTCTTCATTATCACTAATTAATACATCCTCCATTGTATGTAGATTCTCTGTTGAAGTCCAACTTTCACCCATAGATGAATCTCAATTTTCACTGAAGGTAATGGGAAATATTCCAGCTTTCACGCAGCCTTGAATAACAGTCGTGCTTCAACCATACCTGGTGCCCTTCTCCATACCGGCGTGCAAGACTCGACACACAGGTTATAACTGGTGCACAAGTCCTCCTAAACCACTTGCGCGACACATGCTTCTGAAACTCCAAACTTGCGTGGATCACACCCTTTTACACCCAAACCAATTTTGGCGCGCAAACACCAACTATCGCACTTCTTCAAAACATGAAATCGAAGTTTCACCAAACCACTTCTTAGACACCCCCTTCTCGAACTCAAAACTTGTACGACTCCCTTCCTTTCTCACCCAAACCTCCTCAGGCGTGCAACATCTACTTGCGCGACCACACCACCACTTGCACGACCACCACACTTGCATGACTGGAGATCTGATTTTCTCTATGTGTTGAACTTGTACCTAATGGGGAGGGTTAGACCTTTATTTATAGGGATTTGGACACCCTACAAGACGACGCGCAAGTCCCCCCTCGTCGCGCAAGTCTCGGCGCGCAAGTCTCTGTCGTGCAAGTCACTTGTGCGACCAACCCTAAAATTTAGGATCGAAATAATGATGTAGATGCTCAATATACAAGAGGGGGGGTGAATTGTACACTTTAAAAATATCCATAAACAAGGAAAGTTCTAATTTTAAAAAATCTAAACTATGAAAATTCACAACACCTCTAACACCAATTTAATGATTGGGACATAGTATGAAGTTACAAAATTCAAGTTATATGAACTTTCTTAAATATGGAATGGGATTAAAAAAAACTAGTTCTGGAAATATGGATCTAGAAAATGAATCTTAACCAAAGATTACAATATGAGATTCAACCTTAAAGAATATAGAATCTAAATTAATCACAGTACAAGTGTAAGAAAATAAATGAAAGTTATACTTTCCTTACAATACAAAAATGAATGCGGAAAAACAAGTAGTAAAACTATAAGTAACAAAAAATAACTCCTTTAACCCAAAGGGAAGGGTATCCAACATCCTTGGATAATGGTCCCTTGATTTATACATTCAAGTAAGTATGTATTTCCCACACCTCGGTAAGCCCTTGATATGAAGATCATAGTCTATTTCTTGCTATCCCCACAAGCCCCCAACTTCAAGGTAGTTGGATCCTCTATCTCCCTCAGGAAGGACACCCTCGAACTTCAAGGTACTCGGTACCTCTATCTTCCTATCCCCAGAAGCCCTTAAATGTAATCACTAACATTCGGAGCCGCACGAAGCAATCTGAACGAGCAGTTTAGTATGAAAAAGGCATTAAAATATTCTCTCTCTAGAAATAACCTTAACAGCGTGTGGTATCTAGAGTGATCAACTTGTTCATTATTTTGAGCTCTTTCAAATGATCTCCTACTTGTAGGCTCGGTTGGAATAGTAGACTCCATCCTCCAACGATCATAATTTCCTTAAAAGTTGGAGGGATTCGTACACATTTCACTCAAACAACAGTTAGTTAGAAAGAGAATGGATGACATCGTTTTATAAAAAAATATGTGTAACTAAAGGAACAACATAATTTTATAACGAAACAAGTATAAGTATAAGAAAAACTGATGTTCAGAGTGTATGAAAATATTAATTTGGAGTCTAAAAAAAATGAAATTCAGATTCTATAATAAAGTGATATTCAAATTATGTTATATAGGAATTCTGTAGAAATACGGAGTCTGAATTTATAAGGAATTTAGGAGTCTGGTTTCACTAGAATTCAGAATCTGAACGTAAAGAGTTCGGAGTCGAACTTGTAGAAGTTCGGAGTCGAACTAGTACAAGTTCAGAGTCAAAATCATAGAAGATCGGAGTCGAACTCATAGATGTTCGGAGTCAAACTCATAGAAGTTTGGAGTCTAGAATTTAGAGTTGAACTTTCTTAGTGTTCATTTCTAGAATTCAGAATGGAACTTTATTAGAGTTTGTATCCTTAATTCAGAGTAGAACATTATTAGAGTTTGTATCCAGAATATAGAGTGTAACTTTATTAGAGATCGTATCCAAAATTCGGATCCTAAAACAGAATGCTTCAAATCGTAGCATTATATGATTCCGAGGTTTTGGGTATAAATCTTATTTTTATACATATGAAAAATATTGATATGTGTAAGGAAATATAGGATAGGTTTTATTTCCTTATGGAATGAAATTTTCCTTAGATAAGTAAAATATAGATTTTCTTACGTATAAGGTATTTGTGATTTTAAAGACAAGAAGGAATGGAAAAGTCATAAAGAAAACCTTATTGACTCAACAATCTCCACCTTTTTGGAAATCACAAACTACCTTGCGAAAAAAGAAAATAAAAGCATAGAATAAATTTCTAGACTTTGAAATTAAAGCTTATCTACCTTTGTTTATGGATGATAGTGAACACAAATAACACCCCCTTATGAATTGAAACTCTATGGATTGTATTCTGTATTTCCGAAATTGAGTTTTCATTGTCATGGGAATAAAAAACTTTGTAATGAGGAACTCCCCCTTAGATAATCTCCCCCTTACATAATGATAGTTCTTGACTTAGAATTTTTCCTTCTCCCTCTTTTGAGTAGTTATTTATCCTTCTACCCCTTTATGATTTTCAAAAAGAATTTATGGGAATGAAAATGATATAAAGTACCTGATACATTAGTACATAATAACACTAGATACAACCAACCAAAAATTTCATTAGATTTGAAATAATTGTACAAGGAAATACAAATGAAACAAATGATCTGATTGAGTCTATTTTTCTTCCTTTTCCTTCAGGATTTGCTTCTTCAAAAAGGTTTTTAGCTTCTTCAAATATTTTTGATCCACCTCATCTTGTATCTCCCATGCTTTTATCCTTTCATCTTGATATTTCAACACCTCTGATTGAGCCTTCGTGGCCTCTTCTTGCATCTTCACTAACTCATCTTGCATTAAAAAATTTTCTTCAAGATGAATCTGGAGATCTCTATCCCTTTTAAAATTTTGAGCAAGAGAGTTAACCTTATCATTCAATTCCTTCATTTTTTGATTCTGAGAACTTTGATCAATGATTAGTTCATCCTGAAGATTCTTAATCTTATTATCCTCGGTGTCAAAGGTATCTTTAACATCATTTTGAAAATCATCAAACTCAGCCATGTCTTCTTCAACTTTCTTAGACCAAAAAGTGATTTTTCTGCATGATTTTATGTGAACATCATAATTGATAAGGAAATTTATATGGTCGGCCTCAATCTTCACACACTTATCCATCACCATGGATAAGGATTCCAATTTTTGATTTATACAGTGTTGCAGCATCTAGCATCTGCAGTCTATAGTGGGAAATATAAGAATAGTGTCCAATTTTTTCAAAGATTCAACAACAAAGTCATGACCCTGTGCTGATGATTCTGAATCTAATAGCTTTCTTGGGGATTTTTCATCTTGTGTTTCAACCAGCATCAATCTAGAAGAACTAAAAACCTTCTTCTTTCTTATAACATCTTTTTTTGGAGTGTCCATAAGTACTTTATTTCCTTTATCAGTTTTCGGAATTGGTTACTCATTAGGAGATTCTTCCTCAGATTCAAATACTTGAATAATATTGTCTTCATCTGGATTATCCTTCTTTGTTCCTTCATCAAGATAATGCTTCACATATCTTACTTCCTAATCATATAATTCATTATATTTCTCTTATTCATCAATTTCATCTCTCTAACCTTTTTTGTCATCTACCTTTCCCGGATTGACTAATTTTGAAAATTCATCCTTTTCTTGATAATATTCTACTTGTTTGATCAAGTCATCCAGATCATCACTTCCTTATTTTAATTCATCTTCTTCTTCATCCTCAACAACCACTTCCTCTATTTTTTCACCAGCTTCCTTTTCTAATTCTTCAACAACTTCTTTACCCTTAGACTTTCCCAGAGTGGAGTACTTCTTCCCAGGAGTCTCTAGTAATGGTTGGACATCAATGGTTTCCTGAATGGGAATCTTATCAGAGGCTATTTTAGTATCACTCAACATAGATTGTGCAAGCTTTGCTTCAAACATATTTTTCTTCATCTTTTTATCTTTTTCTTGTTTTTCTAACTCATCTGCAGCTTTTTATCTTAAGGCCTTAGCCTCAGCAGGGTCTAATCCAAACTGTGGATCCTCTTCTTTCATTTTCTCCTTGTCTTCTCTCCACTTAGAAGCTACATCATCTGGATATGCTTTCTATTTCTTCAGATTAGGAGGTGCAGATTTGGTTTTCATAGATTTGTGGGTCTTGTCTTCAGCAACCACTTCCTTAATATTCGTCTTCTTAGTGACACTCTTCACTGGCTCACCTTTTTCCACATTTTCCAGAATGATTTCATCCTCTGCTTCTAGAAAACTATAAAACTCTCATGTTTCCTTATAAAAATCCATATTCATTCTTTTCAATGTGTCATCACTAACAAGCATAAGCTTTCAATTCTGGACCTTAGCCTTACATTCAATCTTGAAAGAATCTAAACACTGAACTATCAGCTTTGATAGTAAGACAGGGTACGTGATGATTTGTTCTCTTAAGTTTCCATCCTTGATGTTATTGATCATCACAAGAACATGACTCATCAAATTTATTTTTCTTAGATTCACCAAGAAGTCTAAGAAATATATGTCACTTTTCACCAGGTTATCTTTATCATCCTTTCTCAAAATCAAGAAACCTTGTACCCAAAGCTGAAGAATCTGATTATTAAGATATAGGTGAGATATCTATGCTATCTTGACATCAGCAAGTCCAAGACATTGTAAGGCGTTATCCTTAACAAAACTACCTTGAGAATCTGGGAGTTTGTGTGAACAAAATTCAGTTTCTCCTTCGTAATCTAGTCCCACCAAGATTGCGGCCTTGGTATAAGTATGTTTGTAAATCTTGCCATAATACTTGAAAGAAAACTTTTTTCTTCCATATTCATCATAAAAACATGTTGATTAATAAAATACTATATGTAACTCCGGATAGACCGCATCTTGATCACTTATCTTGGATAAACATACATCCTCCAAACAATTAAGCCTGATATTCTTGGAGATGATAGAATCATACATGTATAAGTTTGGATGGACCAATGTTTCTCTGTACACTTTACATTTTGAAATTGGCTTTGAGGTAGACATATCTTGGCTTGTAGCTTCAATATACATTCGTAATGGAGGAGCTATGATGGATTGAGAACAACATTTTACAACTGATGCAGAGCTTCGACACGTGAGAGCTTGAAATCGATGTGGGGAAACCATCGGAGGTCCCATTTATATAGGTGATGGAGTTGACCTTTGAACATCCAAAACCCATGTAACGGTTAAAAACCCTTTGATCTGATTTAACAGTTCAAAACTTACCCGCAATGAAATCTTGAATACGATCTTTTGAGGATTTAATAAAAACAATCTAATTTAATAAAACTTGAATCCGAAAATTTTTAAAACTGATACAAAAATAACAGTAAGAAAAATATGAATACGAAAACCTAAGTAAGGAAATCATAACTTTCAGATTGGCCAGGATGTTTATTCGTAATAGGTGATATTCTTCTTGATGAAAAATTTGACTACGAAAAACTAACAATGAAAAACTAAAAGTTGAAATGACTTTGAGTACCAGAACTCTAGTAAAAAAAATTTGAGTATGAAAATCCCAGTATGAAAATTTTCATTACGAATGTTCCAGTTCTGAAAATTTCCTCCATGAAAATTTCAGTTTGAAAAACTTCATTACGAAAATTCCCAGTTCTGAAAACATCATTATGAAATTTTCTAGTTACGAAAATTTCCATTATGAACATTTCAGTTATTAAAATGTCATTATGTAAATTTCAGTTTCTAAAATTTCATTATGAAAATTTTTAGTTCCAAAAGTCTAAAAAACATTCTATAAATTTTTTTAATACAAAATCCTTAAAAAATGACTATGAAAATTTTGATTATGCTATCAAATAAATGTACCCCCCTATGATAATGAGATATTACTGTAAGGAGAATTGTTCAACAAGAAGTTAATGAAGAAAGATTACCTAATGTTTATCATTCCTATCTTATGTTTAATATATTCAAATCAATCGAAGGGAAACAATTTTGTTAAAATGTCAGCATGTTGATCTTCTGTTCTGCTAAATTGAAGAATAATATATCCTTTAAGTGTGTGATCCCTAATAAAGTGATGCCTAATATCAATTTTCTTTGAATGAGATTGATTTGAAGGGTTTTTACTAAGGGAAATGGCACTTTTGTTATCACAAAAAATTTGAGTATTAGTAAAACTCAATCCATAGTCTATGAGTATGTGTTGCATCCACAACACATGAGCACAACAACTTCCAGCTGATACATATTCATCTTCACTAGTGGAGAGTGCTACTGATAGTTGCTTCTTGCAAAACCAATAAACTAATGATTCTCATAAGAAATTTCAATTTTCGGATGTACTTTTTCTATCCATTCAACATCCACCAAAGTCAGCATTCGAAAAGCTATTTAAAACAAAATCATTTCTAGAATTATAAAATAAACCTAGATCCATGGTTCTTTTTTATGTAGCGAAAAATTCTTTTCACTGCCTTTAAATGAGATTCATTAGGATTGGATTGATATCTAGCACATAATCATACTAAAAACATTATGTCTCGACGACTAGCTTTCTAGTATATTAGGCTTCCTATCATACCTCTAAAAGATGTTTGATCTACTGGTTTCCCAGCATCATCAAGATCAAGTGTGTTTGAGGTACCAATAGGAGTACTTATACTATTAGTGTTGTCATACCCATACATTTTAAGAAAATATTTAATACACTTATGTTGGGATATGTAGATTCTTTCTAGTTTTTGAGAAATTTGAAAACCATGGAAAACTTTTAACACACCCATCATACTCATTTCAAACACAGATTTCATTAGATCCCCAAAGGAATCAGTAAAATATTGTTGAGTTGAACCAAATATGATGTCATCCACATATATTTGAACAATAAAATCATTTTTCTTGTCTTTATATATAAAAAGGGATAGATTCTAATTTCCTTTAACATAGTTATTTTGAATCCAAAATCACGTAAGTCTATCATACCAGACTTGTGGGGCTTGTTTAAGTCCATACAAAGAATTGGTAAGTCTAAAAACATGACTAGGATATTTTGAATCTTCAAAGCCAGGAGGTTGTTCAATAAAAACTTCCTCTTGAACATAACCATTATGGAAATCACATTTCACATCCATTTAAAAAAAATTAACATTTAAGAATGCTACAAAGTCAAGTAAAATATGAATAGACTAAAGTCTAGCTACTGGAGCATAGGTTTCTTGCTAGTCTATTCCCTCTTGCTGATTATATCCTTTTGCAACTAGTATAGATTTATTTCTAACGATGACTCCATTTTCATCACACTTATTTCTGAAGACCCACTTCACTCCAATAATAGAAGTTTCCTTAGGTCTTTCAACCAAGGTCTAGACTTTATTTCTTTCGAATTCATTTAGCTCATCATGCATGGATTTTATCCAATCATCACCACCTAGAGCTTCATCAGTGCCTTTTTGTTCCAATTGGGAATGAAATGCTAGATTCTCTACTTCATTTCATAAGGAACTTCTGGTCCTTATAGGTTGATTAACATCATTAATGATATTATCACTGGGATGATTATTAAGAAACACCTGACTTGAGTTTTGTGAAAATTTTATCATCAACATAGGCTAGAAAGTTTTCTGGGTTAAAAGTTTCAGAAGTATCTTCTTGAACATTTTCCTTATCTAAATGATCTTCTATTAAAGGTTGATAATCAGTTTTTGAATAAACATCTAAGGATGTAGGTTGAGATAGTATAAAAACAAAAGGATCTGTTTCATTAAATTTAACAGGTACTGTTTCATTAAAAGTACAAGTGTTTTTATTGAAAACTCTATAATCCTTAGAAGTTGTGGAGTAGCCTAAGAAAATTCCTTCATTATATTTTGGTTCAAATTTGTGTAAATTATCATTAGTATTCAGGATGAATACCTTGCATCCAAAAACATTGAGGTAGGAAAGTCTTGGTTTTCTACCATTCCATAAATCATATAAGTTTTATTAAGAAAAGGTATAATCAAAACTCGATTTATAGTATAACAAGCAGTACCTACATCTTCAACCCAAAAATGTCTAGCTATATAATATTCACTAAACATGGTTCTAGTTATCTTTTGAAGAATTATATTTTGTCTTTCAACTACAAAATTTTTTTAGGAGTTCTAGGTGCTGAAAAGTTGTGAGTAATATCTTTTCTACTACAAAAAGTTTCAAAATCAGAATTTTGAAATTCTCCTCCATGATCACTATGAATAGTTTTCAATGGATGGTTTTTCTCATTTTTAACTTGGGCTCTAAAACTTTTGAAATAAGAAAAATCTTCAGATTTCGTTGCTAGAAAATAGACCCATTTAAATCTAGTGTAATCATCAACTACGAAAAATACATAATACTTGCCCCCAATGCTTCTAGTTTGTGTTGGACCAAAAATATCCATGTGCACCAACTGTAATGCATCAGTTGTTGAGACTTCACCGATTTATTTAAAACTAGATTTATGTTGCTTTCCATATTGACAAGTATCACAAACTATAGACGAATCAAATCTATGCTCCGGTAGATCCTTAACTAAACCATTCTTAGAGAGTTTACATAAGTTCCTAAGGTTACAGTGACCCAGTATTCTATTCCATATCCAATAATTATCGTCTATTGCACTAAGGCAAGGTAAGTCTTGGCTCCTAACATCTACTAATTTCAAATTGTAAAAATTATCTTTCCTATTGGCAGAGAGAATAAACTCTTCCTTGGAATTGTGTTCTAAGAACTTATCATTCCTAAAATTCAAAAGGTATCCTTCATCACATAATTTACTTATGCTAATGAGGTTGTTCTTAAGACCATTAAGAAACAAAACATTTCAAATAAATGTTTTACCAAGAGTAACAATGTTACCTATACCAATAATTTCTCCCTGAGCATTATCTCCAAAATATACTTTTCATCCTTTCGTCTTGATAATCTTTTAGAAATAGCTTTTGTTACCAGTCATATGTTGGTAACATCCACTATCAATGTACCAAGTATTGTTGTTGGTACATCCTTTATCTTCCTGAAAATAAGAAACAAGTTACGTTTTCGGAATCCAAAAATTCTTGGATCTGGAATTGTTAGACTAAAAAATTTTGGGTATCCACATTTGTTTTGAAAAATATGCTTTCTGAAACCCAAGATATTGAACATTATTCAAAGAATATTTATTCTTCCAATGCCTACCACTTTGACACTTAGTGAAAAAAGGGGCTCTAGAAGGAAAAAAATAGTTGTTTTTGAAAAATGTTTTTTGGGGAGTATAACATACTCTAGTAGTGTTTCGGTGAGGTTTATTTTGAGAATACATATTGTCAAAATTTTCCATCCCAGAGGTAAATTTTTCTAGAATCCTCTTCAGAGAAAATATTTTAGATTTTAGTTTAACAACTAAATTATTATCCTCAGGAATCATTTTCTTAGAGTTAGATTTTTCCTAAAAAAATTTATCATTAAAATAGCATTCATAAGATCATTAGAATGTTCTTCCTTATCAGAATTTTCTTTCAACAGGTCATTAGAATGTTTTTCTGAAAGATCTTCTTTATCTTTAAGATCTGTACAATGATCTGAAATCTCTTTTGTAACAATTTCTTCCCTAGTATATTCCTTGTCTAATTTCATAAAAATTTTACAATTTTTTGCTTCATGTAACTTGGAAAATCTAGATACTTCTTCTTATGATGGTTCTTCATTTTATGAGGATGAGATATCATCATTACAAGAACTATTTTCAGAATAGTAATTCTTATCAAAAGATAAATTTGTTAAAGCCTCGACAGAGCGTACCTTGTCTATAAGACATGTATGTGGAAAAGAAGTATTAGTAATGAATCCCATATTCTTCTGAGCTAATGAATCATATTCTGAGGATTCACATTTTAAAGTGTCTCCACAGCTAGCACTCCAAGTAGTAGTAGCTTTCAGACCTTTCATAGCTTTAGCATTGTAAAACTTTTTATTATTCCTTTCAGAATAACTCTATTTTTAATCATCCTTTTTAAGAAAGGTTAAATTAGGTCGTATGTGTCCACTTCTCTTGAATTCATAGAATGTGACCTCTAAATCTTTATTTTATTTCGTTTCCTTTTTCTTGTGCAGGGATTAGAAATTGTTTTGACCAGATATCTTGTTCATTCATTGAGCAAGATAGCTAACTCATTTTCTGAGACTTCTCTCTCACAAGATTCGGATTGGATAGTAACCTTCTTAGACTTTCATCTAGTTACACTCTCAAGTGTCTTAGCATTAATGTGATTAGAAGTTGTAGTAAAAGCAACAGTACCATTCACATTCATCTTTTTGATGTTTTCAGCATCTCTCTTCATTCTTTTTTCGTGTTGGAGAAGAGATCCAAACTTCTCATCTATGGAAATTTGAGTGACCTTCATGTTGTCATCAACAGCTGTTCTCTTTGGTTCCCAGTCATTGGGTATAATATCTATAATCTTATACACAAGAGCATCATAATCCAGATCTTTCTCTCCCATAGATTTTAAGATATTCATGATAGTCATAAAAATTTGTTGTACATTTCTTATAGGTTCTCCATAAGGAAAGTTAAAACTGTGATACTCAGCTCTCAACATAGCTCTTCTTGTCTCTATCTAATTAGATGTACCAAAATGAGTATCTTCAAGTTTCTTCCATATACAGTTATCTATTTCACAAGAAGAAATTTGTCTGTATATATTTTTAGTCATTGAACATTGTAGAGTATTACGTACCTTATAGTTTAATTGATAATCATGCATCTCTTGGTTGGTGAAAGCACTAACTTCTTTATCATGAATTTTATAACCTCTAGTGAGAATAACAATGTTATCTATCCCATTTTTGATAATGAAAGTCTTCATTCAATCTCTCCAATATTCATAATCATTTCCATAAAAAATTGGTGGTCTTGTAGGATTTAGGTTGTCGATGGATCCAATATTTAAACCTGTCATCCTTATGAAAATCATTCTACAAAAAAACTTGTTAATAAAAAAAGTTCAGATTCAAGGAAAATATTCCTAAGCAAGGAAAATATAGAACAATGAGAAATTGAGAAAGGAAAAAATTATATGTGAGTATAAGTATTTCAGAGACCTCCTCTAATACAAATTGTAGGATCGAAATAACGATTTAGATGCTCAATATACAAGAGGGGGTGTGTTGTACACATTTAAAATTTCCTTAAACAAGGAATGATATATTTTTAACAACGTTAAACTAAAAAAATTCACAACACCTCTGTTTCCGACGCTTTCGCCAGGGCGCGCGCGCATCCGTCTGTGGAGGAGGACGCGCTGCGCTTGTTACCCCGCGTTCCCGCTTTCCAAAGGCGGGTGGAATTTGCTCTTTATTTAGGGATGTCTGCTCCTTGATCTAAACGGGATGATGGGATGTCGGTTCTTCCTTCTGGGGATTCCTCCTCAGAACTCATCACCTAGTCCGGGTCTCCCTCATAGATTTAATACATAGTTCGTGAAAATCTTCCCAGTGCCATGTTTCCATGGATGCCAGTTAATTACACTGGTTCTGTCGGGACATTCCAAAGGGTCCGGTCAGGGCAGCAACCTTTAGTCGGGGGAGTAGTCACGTTGAGGCATCAGTAGCGTGTCTGGATGCTGGGGAACCTGGAATTTCTATCTATTATCCCTGGTCACAGGGCTTCTCGAGGGCGTGGAATATCGAGTCATCCCACATCGAGCGCTGGGAATTATATGTCATAGACACATATCTGAGGTTTTCCTCAGCTTCCTGTGTTTAACACAGGGTACGCCGCGAGTTTAACATCTAAAGGAGATGGATCAACCGAACTGGAGCATTAGCTAGGATAGATCGGATTGATGGATTCCCCTTGAAGGGATGCCGATACCAGGGCCAGCCCATGGGCGGCTGTGATGAGGAACGTACCGACATGGTCTCACCGAGATATGATGGTCTGGGAGAGAATCTGGATGGGTGATAGGTGGATGAATGGAGTGAAGGGGGAGTGAAGTGGGACCATCACGGGGGCGACGGTGAAGTTGGGCTTGAGCCTTGAAGAGGCTTCCTACGTATCCTCATGGTAGGGAATCAAAGTCCGCGTAGTTCGGGATGGTGCCGGTAAACCGACGTTAAGGTGGACCTTGGCCTGATGAATGTCATCAGCGAACCAACGTGAAGGTGGACCTTGGTCCGATGGGCAGTGTCAGCGTACCGACATGAAGGTGGAACTTGGTCCGATGGGCATCGTCAGCGTACCGACGTGAAGGTGGACCTTGGTCCGATGGGCATCGTCAGCGTACCGACGTGAAGGTGGACCTTGGTCCAATGAGAGATGGGCTTGAACCTCCGGGAGGCTTCCTACGTACCGTGCCTTGACATGGATCAAAGACCTCGTAGTTCAAAGGGTTCCATTGGTTAACTGATGTGAAAGTAGACCTATGGGTCCACTAGTGGTGGGCTTGAACCTTGGGAAGGTTTCCTACGTACCATGCCTTGGCATGGATCAAAGTCCTCGTAGTTCGGAATGGCGGTGGGTGTCAGCGAACCGACATAAATGAGGGACCTTGGTCCGATGGGGGATGGTCATGAACCTCTGGGGCTTCCTATGTACCATACCTTGACATGGATCAAAGTCCACGTAGTTCAGGATGTGACAACGGCTTGCCGTCGGACTGGAATGCAGTTTAACGTTGTGCTGGACGCAGATGGAACTCGATGTGAATTGGATAATGGTTGGGCTTGAACCTCAGGAAGGCTTCCTACGTACCATGCTTTGACATGGATCAAAGACCACGTAGTTCAAATTGGTGGAATACAGTTTAACGTCATGCAGGACGAAGGTGAACCGACGTGATTGATGATGGTTGGGCTTGAACCTCAGGAAGGCTTCCTATGTACCATGCCTTGACATGGATCAAAGACCCCGTAGTTCAAATGGGGCTTTGTCGGCGAACTGACGTGAAGGTGGACATTGGTCCAATGAGTGGTGGGCTTGAACCTCTGGAAGGCTTCCTACGTACCATGCCTTGACATGGATCAAAGACCTCATAGTTCAGGTAGGAATGGGTGTGTAGTTTAATGTCATGCGAGACAAGGGGGGCATACAGTTTAACGTCATGCTGGACGAGGGAGAAACTCGACGTGAATGAATGACCGAGAAATGTGGCTTGAACCTCATGGAGGCTTCCTACGTACCATTCCATGACATGGATCAAAGTCCACGTAGTTCATATTGGGAAGGGGGTCAGGGTCGGTGCTCACTCTAAGCCCATGTGAGTCATGCTCGGTGTGAGAAACAAGAGTTTGCAAGGACCTGACGATCACATTGCGAAGGATGCGTCCGTGAGAAGTGAAGAGGGGCTTATGCGTTAGGCGGCCCATGATGCTGGGACTTACTCCAGGATGGAGGCCCAAGGTCGGGTCACAGTTTAACGTCATGTGTTGAGGACGTGGTGCTCGTCAGTTTAACGTCCTGCAGCTCGGACGAGGTGGGTTCACTCCACACCCCTAGGACTTACATAACTGGTACCCTCTGGTCCTTGGGGAAGGGAAGGTACCAGTAAGGCCATGGCCAAGGGGGGTTGTGGAATGAACCATCAAGGGGTCCACGTTAGCGTGGCTATGAGAAGAAGCAATAGCCATTAGCGTGCCTATGCCAAAAGCATTAGGTGATGCAATTCTACGAGTGGTATTGTCCATGGGACATTGAAATAACATCGTGAAAACCTGGAGGGTCGCACGTGAAGAGGAATTTCTAAGCATAGGAGTGTGCTTCGCGAAGTGGAGTGGCTTGGTCTTATCATGGGGAATAGGTGTGAGTGGAAGGTTCTTCGCGAAGTGGAACAGTGTTCACGGAGCTCTGCCTCATGAAGAAGGGTTGCCTCGTGAAGCAGGGTGCTGCGAAGCAATGTGATTCGTGATGTGGAGCGATCCTGCTTTAGCATAGAGATCATTAGCACAGAATGGGTATTTCGCGAAGCATAAATGCTCCGCGGCTGCCCGGGTTCCCATGGGAATCCCCTTCCTTCACGAATTCCCTTGAGCTTCGCGAAGGGCATCCCTCTCAGAAGAGGGGCTCAAAACGAGAAAAAGAAAAGGCGTATCGCGAAGTCTATGTACCTCGCAGAGCTCAAGATTCTCGAGGCAAAGAGTGCTTCGTGATTTGGGAGAGCAGAAGCCGAAAGGTTTGATTGTCCATCGTCGGGACTCAGGGGGAGTCCAGTATTTATAGCGAAGGGGCGCCACGAAGCAGAACTCGCGTGCTGCCTCAGGTGCTTCTCGATGCGCTCGCGAACGTCAACGTCTTCTGCGGAGGGTTACTGCCTCTGGAGCTTCGCGGTGAGCTCGCGAACGTCAAATGCGTTCGCGGAGATTTACTGCCTCTGGTGCTTCGCGGCGGGCTCGCGAACGTCAAATGAGTTTGCGGAGATTTACCGCCTCTGGAGCTTCGCAGCGGGCTCGCGAACGTCAAATGATTTCGTCGAGATTTAACGCCTCTGGCGCTTCGCGCGGACGCGATGATCGGGGCGCATCGCGTCGGTGCTTCGCGTCGGTGCTTCGCGAGGCAGTGCACCATCTATCTTTTTCGTTCCTTCCTTTCGGGCCATATTTTGGCTCCAACAAATGCCCCTCCTCAGACTTGGAGCCACAGAGGGTGAAGGGTTTATGTCTGAGGGAAAATATCCAAAATTGTCGGTGGTTCGTGATGCAGCGACGCGAAGGGGGCCCGCGGTGCTGACCGGGACCACGGATTCGGACGCGTCGCGATGCTCCGCGCGGGTGAGGCGTGCCACGCTGCTCCGGGGTCACCGCCTATAAATAGGGGGGTCGACCTCTTTTGTCTTCACGTGACTTCCATGTCCTTTTGTGCTCTCGACTTCGCAAAGCTCCGCGTACTCCGCGACAACCCTCCGCAAATCGATCTTCACGGCGAACCGCGGGTCTCCGACTCCGCGTCCGCGCCAAGCAAACTTCTGCTTGTCAGCCTCGGACAGACATCGCGGCTTGGTCTTGCGACCGATCTTCGTGATCCGGATTCGCGATTCAGCTTCACGGTCTAGCTTCACGATCCAGCTGAAAAAATTCTTTTTTGAGGGATGGAATCGAAATGGCCCCTCAAGAGGTTGTATTGGAGGTGCTTACAAATGCTGCTCGTCGGGATGAGATGGCCAACTGTCCAGGCCTAGGGGAGATGGTCTGAAGCCACTCAGACCACACATCTTTGACAGATCTGCTATCGGAGGGTCAGAAGGATTATCCACAGTGCAAGAAACCGCCATTGTATGGCTTCGGGCTGAGGGATGACGTCTTCATCCCTAAGGCGAGTAGGGACGAACCAGCAAGCTTTTTCAGGAGCACACCATGCCAGCACCAATGGTTCAGGGCGGTCGATGGTCATACGCGGGAGGAATTCACACCCTTCACTGCTGACTGTCTCTACAACCATTTGAACGATATTGACGGGAAGCCACTGCAACCGGAGACGTCCCCACCCCTCTACCACACCATGTTGAAGGCGGCATTGCAGGATTCGAAGAAGGGATGGTCCGATGAGTGGGACCTACGCCAGGGCGGCAACTTTACTGATGACTGGGCCTAGGCCTACTAGGTAGGCACCTCATGCGAGGAGTTCGGGGCCGAGCTGAGGAGAGTGGGGTTGTATGAGGCGGCAGGGGCCTCCCAATTCCACATTTACCAACCAAAGAAACTGATGCCAGAACTGCTGAGGAGATGGTTGTCTAGGACCAATACCTTTCACCTGCATCACGAGGAGGTGGGCATCACCCTGTGGGATGTCCACCAAATTTCTAGGGTTCCGATCCTGGGGGCCATGTTTGATGAGTTCCTCCCTGTCATCAGCGCATGGGAGGATACGGAGCAAATGCCACGACTGGCGTCAGCGCTGATGGCACTCGCCCCTGGAGAGGACAAGGGGGAAGTGAGGGATGTCTACTTTAGTAGATGGTTCAAATGCTTCATGAATTTCCCAGAGAATCGAGAGATCCCTCCGAGGCCTCGAACTTGTCCAAGGGCGGCCCAACGGGGCAAGGGGCACTAGTATTGGCGGGTCTTGGAGGACAGCCAATGGAAGACTTGGGGTTTCAGTGTCAGCACTGAACAACAGCTGATAGTCAGGATGGCGGAGTTCATCGCGGCTCTAATCTGTAGTTGGATCCTACCAGTGAGGGATACAAGCATGGGGGTGCGGTCCAACTCGTTTATTATGACGTCGATGTTGGCCATGGGGCAGCGGATCAATCTAGGGATTCTGATGCTCAACAAACTGTACAGAATGCTGTGGCACATTAGCGAGGGAAAGAAGCCGCCAAAGATATGTGGGCCCTTACACCTCCTATATGGGTGGATCTCAGCACATATCAGGGGGATTTACGAGTATCCAAACTCCATTTTTTCGCCGGGATCGAACTTCTGCCCCTCCATCCTGAACGCGGTCGGGAGCTTCCCATTAAAACTAGCCGTTCTGATGGTGCTGAATCGGGTGTGGAGGGCGGATGAGTTTAATTTCCACCCCTTCCCATTACAGAATGGGATACTTACTGATGTCGAGCGGGGAATAGGAGAACATCAGGCTTACCTCCTAGACTTTCGAGGTGGAGTATTGGTGGCACGGATAGATCGTGAGCCACTCTGTGAACCGTACATCCTGCATCAGTTTGCGAGGATATTCTGGTGCCTCCAGCAGCTGACCCCGTAGGTCTACTGGGAGGTGCGTGACAAGGAGAACCCATCTGTGATGAGGGAGTTGTGGCTCAAGTTCACACGGGAAGATGGGAAGATGCTGATTTCATTGCTTCCATCCATCGCCGCTTTCGGATTGGTGAGGGAGTACGCCATCAGTTGGGAGGCTGCTTACCCAGGGGATATGCTTAAGCAACCAACTATTCGGGTCGGTGAAGGTGGGATTCCTCGATCTCGAGGTCAGGGTAAGAGGGCTGCTAGGTCCGCTCGCGGTAGCAGGGCTGCCGTGGCCGCGAGACCCGCACCGACCGAGGGTATGGCAGTGGTGGTGGATCCGGTGATTCCGGAAGAGCACGCCCATCCGGAGGGGCAGCCACCGAGGGGATTTCGTAGCATATCTACTCAGGCTTTGGGGAGGCGTCTGCGTCATATCGACATGGAAGAGGATGTCGTCTTCCCAGAAGCTTGGGACATTTGGGATGTCAACCGGAAATTCCTCAGCCCACCTGAGATATGGGCCCACCTGAATCGCCTCGGGATGGAATTATCGGGCATAGGCCCAGTTCGGGCTAGATTCATGGAGTCTCCGATAGAGGCAGAACAATACCTGGATGAGCTGGAGGATTACGTCCACTCCAGTGGTGTCCCTCGCCCAATGACAGACCGGGTTAGGGTACTGTTGAATCAAACAGTCCCTCCACAGTTATCGGCTGCCGATCTGAGGGAGCGCTTCCCCCTGCCGGAAGAATCAGAGGACTCCTCTCGGGAGGATGAGGCTGGAGGAGGGAGCCTGTTGGAGGAGGGCGAGGTCGGAGACCGAGGCTCAAATTCCGAAGAATTCGCAGAGGCTCTTGAGGTAGCATTCTGAACTTCTTTCCCAATGATCTGTCCTTAGGTCACTATGAACTTCTCACCGATGTTTGAGCCATGCTAGAGGAACTTGTTCGAAGGCCTCATTCCCACCCCTAGGCGGGTAATGATGCGGGACCATCAGAACCCAAGCCTATGGCTGCGTCCAGTTCCACGTCTGGTGGGACCAGAGCACCTGAGGTGGCTCCACCGGTATCTCCAGAACTTCCAACAGTATACGGAGGGCCTCGCCTCAGGGCACCGTCATTACCGGCTCAAGAGCAGCGCCAGGAGGTTGATCTCTGTAAGTCTCCTCTAACGGTTCCCATGTCGTCATATGTAGACTATTCCTGCAAACTAACGTTTATGTCCCTCTCTATCGTACAGTTCTCTGATTGGCGTGGGCTGCTGCGGCAAGGCTGGTCGGGATGTCTGGTGGCGTCCCTCCTAGGGGCATGCCGGTGATGGTGGCGATAGTCCCCCCATCTCCTCCAGCTGCGATGCACATCATCACTGGAGGGACCACCAGCAGGGCCGCACCCGAAGTCATTGAGGTGGACTCTATGGAAGAGGATCAACTGGTCGGTCCCAGTCTTGTCACGCCTGCTTTGGCGCTAGGTGTCGTACTGGATTCAACACCAGATGTTGATCCTGCCGAGGATTTCTTGCAGGCGTATCCCGCGTACGAGCCCGCCAATCGTGCAGACTGGGACGAAACGGCCTCCGACGAGGAAGACAGCAGCATAGTCCGCCACTGGTCATGGAAGCTGATCACGTGCTTTATCAAGGACACTCCCCAAGTGCAATGGCTGGCCGAAATGGATAGACTCCGCTCGCGGTTGCATGAACTGTGTGCTGGGGGAGTGGATTCCCAACATCCTCAAGCACTCATATGAGATCTTATGGATGAGAAGATCCGGGAGCATGATCATGGGCTCAGCGTGGGCTGGCAGTGGAGGAAGGCGACCAGCATCAAGAAGCTCCAGGAGGTTGAAGGCGAGGTCCAACAGATGCAGACCCAGACAGATGAGCTTTCAGCCTCTCTTAATGCACAATCTGAACTGGTCTCACAGTTGAAGGCCCAGCTGGCAGAGGCAGAAGAGCATATGAGGCAGACATTTGGAAAGATGGATGTCGTTCAAGCTGGCGTAGAGAGGGCCAAAGCCAGGACTGACGAACTTCACCCCGCTGCTGCTGAGGAGGAGCGGGAGCTAAGTTAGTGGCAGAAAGCCTTGGATGCCACAAGCCAATGGGTGGCGGAGCTGCAACGCTCTTTTGACGGGGTCAACCCATCCATGGGGTGAGTCGACCCCCGGGTATTGTAACAAACCCAAAAACCTTTTATTAGTACTTTCGTGCTTCAAAAAAATTTCTTTCTTTTTTTTGAATGTCGTAGCGCGCACTATTTCCACTGTTTGAATTGCCTTGTTACATCCCTACAATGTTTGCGGGACGTTCGGCGACAATTCCCCAAGCCCACGTGGGTCGAGCCTGATGTGAGAAATAGGAGATATTTTCCCTCTCATCCCCCCTAACATAGGAGTGGGGACCATGCTCTGGGCATCCGGGATTCGGATTAATAGTTCGGATTTCTGAAAGACGGGAGAGGCTTGATCAGAGAAGGGTCTTCCAGGATAGCCGAATTACCGTTTCTTCAGCGTGCTCTTATGCACGAATGGGGCAACGCCAGGAGCGCTGAAATCGGTCCAAACAGATGAAAACGGGAAGTGTGAATCATGATACCTAGGATTCGGAATACTGTGGGGATGGTGTGACAATATGGGACAACCGTTAACCTTGGAGGAGAAGCGGTGTCCTTACTGAGTTAGCTTGTAATGGGGACAGCAATTGAGGGTCGATCGTTGACCATGTTCGAAACACGGGACCATGTCACAAGTGTTGTCGATCAATCCTTCGGGATGTTGGCCTAGGAAAGTGGGTGGACCATAGGTCGACATCCATACTGTTAGGGGGTCCTTCCAGACATGACCCATCTTCCAGAACGTTGGCCCAGGATGATAGGTGAGCCGATCCGGCATGATACCAGGCCGTTAGGGGGTCCCGTGAGACATGAAAGGGGACGAGGGTCCGAATAAGGGGCACGCAAAGCATGGAATATGGAGTGATGTTTTGTCTGAACAGAATCCAACACTTATGTAGATACACCACCGTGGTGGGAGTACACAATATGGGTGCATTGGTTTGATCATGGATCATTCCTTCTATCAGACAAGGCCTCTCTGGAGAGGGGATTTACCGCTTCCCAATGTAATCTTGGGGCATCCTGAACTTTTTCAGGGAAAAATTGCTGCTACATAGCTCCCCCCTGAGAGGTCAGGCCAGAGGGATAGAAATGGGGAGGAACAGGATTTTGCGATTCCTAGGGCTGGACCTGAGGCGAAATGCCTGGGTGTCTCTACGTATCCCATAAGGATGGGAATCATGCGTTGAGGACACATGGACACTTTTAGTTTAACGTCATATGATAGGACGTGGAATAAAAGGGAAGATCCCAGGGAGCGTGTGGCGCTGTAGATATGAAACCGACGTGAAGGAGGACGTAGTCGCACATCACACCACGTACCCCCTGAGGAAACTCTTCAAGTCGAGGGACCAAAAGTGAGTATTAGGCTGGGACCGAAGCAGAGTTGTAAAGACCCGCAAATTTCAAGGAAATTTTTTTCTTAATTTTCTTTGGAATTTTACAAGAGCGCAGCTTCAGACGGCACCTGATTCCGAGGCCCGGTGTGCCCGGAATCAATTTCCGAAGTTTGGCTCGAGTACGTTCAGTGAACGGACGAGCGGGTTTTTCTATCTTTGAAACCGATGCCCGGAATCGAATTCTGAGGGCACCGATGAAATCGCAGCGCCGGTATTTGCTTAGAAACGCCTCTTCCGGAGTTGCGTTTGCTCAGACGTGGTTTTTAAATTTTGCGGCTTTAAGTCAGAAATAAAATAAAGTTTGTGCGACAACTTTATTCTATTTCACTTAAGCTGCTTGGAAGCCACTTGAAGCCACTTAAAGACGGCTTGAACTGAGTTGAACTGGATAGGATGCTATCCGGAAATATCCTACCCCCTTGGTAGGATATTTGTGCGGTGGGGCCCGCACGAGCCCCGCCGTTTCTTTCGCTAAGTAACGCACCCGCGAAAACCCGTCAAAGTAACTGAAAAGTCAACCGACGCGTTTTCTTTAATTCTTAATAGACCATTTAATTGGGCGGTTTATTTCGTGAATTAAATGGGCTGTTTCTTTCGTGAATTAAATGGGTCGTTTCCTTCGAATTGATGGATCGTTTCTTAACCGGTTTCGTGTGTTGGCATGTTTATAAAATAAGACCAACCTAAAAATCCTTTGAAAGGATTTGAGAGGATCTTGTTTCTTCATCTCCCCGCGAAGAACGCGAAGAACGCGAAGAACACCGGCGACCGAAATTCGACGACGCACACCGAGATCTGCGACGTCGACGAGCTTTACCCGCGACGTTCTTCGGCGACGCCTCTTCTTCCGCAGCCGATCCTCGTTCGGCAACTAAGGTAAGAATCAGATCATTAATTCTCCTTTTTTTTTATTCGATATCAACGGATTTAAATTAATTAAATCCGTTTGATCTTGATCCGGAGATTGGCGACGCGACGCCGGATACCGCGATGACGCGACGATCTCTTTCTTCCGCGACGACGCGACGATCCCCCTTCTTCCGCGACGAGCAATCCCGCGACGATCCCTCGTTCGGCAACGACAGCTGCGAGGTAAGGGTTGATTTGAAATATTTTCTTTTCCCGTGATTTTATTTCTTTTAAAATAAGGAACCGATCACGGAACAATTTTAAATTTATTTAAAATTGTTGATTGGTCGTTTCTTGTTTCTCCCGTCGTTTATGACTAACGCGGAGGGTTCGGGTCTAACGAACAAGACCCGGCAACCCTCCGCCGATCTTCCTTTTTGTGCGGATTTGGCGGGCGACGGCAAAATCACGACACAAGGGCCATTTGTTGATTCCGCAGTGAAGGACGCGTCCCGGGAGGAACAATGGCGCAGACGGGAGGCAAAACGGGCCACCGGAGCAACTCCGGCGGCCCGCGGAAGGGGGCGGCGGCGCGGGTCGCCGGCGCGGCGGCGCCGGCGACCGGAGGCGGCGGCGCCCGGCGCGCCGCCGTAGGAGTCCGCCGCGGCCGAGCCGCGGCGGCGGCGAACCGCCGGACCGCGTCCGCGGTCCGGCCACCCAGCACGCGGCCCGCGCGGGCCGCGTTTCTCCAAGCCGCGGGTTTGACCCGCGGCGGCTCCCTCGGCCGCTCGGCCGAAGCCGAGCCGGCCGGTCCGGTCGGCCGGGCCGCGCCCAGGCCGGGCCGGGTCGCCCCGGGCCCAGAACCCCCGTTTTCGGGCCTCTTCGGTCTTTTGCCCATATCTTGGGCCTGAGACCTCCGATTGACGAACCGTCAGCGGCTACGCGATCCTTAGATCGAGACGGTCGTTTCGGTATATTATACTCAAGGTTTCGGAAGACTTTGGGTTCGGCCGGGTTGGTTCGTACACGAAACCAACCGGGCCCTCGGAGCGGAAACGCTCATAACTTGAGCTACGGACGTCCGATCGACGTACCGTCAGCTGTGGTAGTTTCCTCTAAGTGAGACGGAACTTTTGGCATACTCCGCCCGAGGATCGGATACAGGCGGAGTACGGTCGGGTTGGTTTTTCCCTAAAAACCAACCGGGCCCCTGGGACGAAAATGCCAATAACTCTCAGACCGGGCGTCCGATTGACGCGTCGTCTGTTGCGTTGAGATCCTGTTGTCGATACGGAACTTTTGGATACATCAACTTCGGACTACGTGTCAGTTGATGTATCAGCCTCTCGGCTCGTGGAGCGTACCCTCCTAAACGAGCTCGCTATGTGCGGGAACCCTAGCGCTGGCTGTGACTTAGACGACAGAGCAGAGATCCTCCGTGGACTGCGACGACGGCAGAGCAGAGATCCTCCGTGGACTGCGACGACGGCAGAGCAGAGATCCTTCGTGGACTACGGCGACGACAGAGCAGAGATCCTCAGTGGACTGCGTCGACTACTGCACTCAGCGATCCCACGTGGATCAGTGCTACAGGTTCTGTGTGAGCCCGATCCTATGTGGGTCCTTACTACCGGTTCTGTGTGAGCCACTGCCTACAGGTTCTGTGTGAGCCCGATCCTACGTGGGTCTTTTGCGGGGGTTAGTACCTATCGATCCTTCGTGGGTCCGACGACTTAGATGGATCAGTGATCATCTTTGACGTCATCTGAAAAAGTATACCTGGTTGAGCTGAATCTTATGTTACTCTCCTTCGTGGATTGTGTTGAACTATCCTATGTGGATTTACTGTTTACTCTCCTTGTGGATTTGAGTCTTGCTTTCCTTTGTGGATTGAGCTGTTCTTGAGCTCGTGAGCAGAGCTAGAATTGGGGACTTAGGTATATGTATGGGCATATACCTAAGTCGAGTCAGATGTTACTTCGTGATTGCATCTTTCTTTTGTGCTATATCCTTTGTGGATTTCGGGAGACCTTCGGGGGTCTCGGGGTCCTTACTGAGTAGCTTGTACTCACCCCTTCACGGGCTATGCCCGCACCTTGTTGTGTTGGTTGCAGACGACGGACAGCGCTGATCATGGTTGGGGCGTGGAGCAGGACGGTACCTGGAGGTGGACCACTGGGCGGGACGTGCTCGGAGCGGACGCGGGACCCGAGGAGCCTGGAGGCTATCTGTACCCACCCTTCAGGTGGGATTGCCAGTGGACGACACAAGGCCGCCGTCTTTTCTTCAGTTGCTGTACTTTACCCTTTTCAGTTGTACTTTACAGTTGGGCTTGTATTCCGGCCCCCTTTACTTTTCTGCACTTTACTTTCCGCTTGCTGACTCTGTGTGGTTGTTACTTATAAAGGCAATGCCTTCCCTGTTTACTGGGATTTTACGCCTTGGTGCTAGTCGCCAGCCCCTGGCCTATGGAAGGCGGGCTTGGGGTAGTCACGGCACGGGCCCCGAGGACGGGTCGTGACAAATTGGTATCAGAGGCGGTCGGTTCTACCGCAGACTCTGATCGTCCTTTCTTTCTATATGAAGCAATAGTGTTTAGTGTATTGAGTGTGGTTATCAGTTCAGGGAGCCCAGTGTTGGTGCGGCGGCCGACGTATCCGTACACCAGGACCCTGACCCCTGATTTCCGACTTAATGCATGAAAACATTGATTGCGTGTGTGTTTCAAGTTTTCTTTGTGATTACTTATGTCAGCTCACCGGGTATACTGATCTGCCTTATGAAAGTCTCAAGTTTTCCTTGTGATTACTTGTGCCAGCTCACCAGGTATACTGCTCTGACTGTGGTTCTCTTGTTCTCCTTTTCAGGATGGCCCCGCGACGACAGCCAGCTAGGGTTCCGAGTGTAGGGCGCGACGGCAGCCCACCGAGCGACGAGGCCTCGGTGCAGGGCCCTTTGCCAGCAGTGGCACCGGCGGTAGCTTTACCCGCCGAGCCACCGATGCTACCAGTACCAGACGCTGACGATGCACGTCGCCTTAGGGCACTGCATGAGTTTCAGAGCCAGCGACCACCCAGGTTTCGCGGTGAGGCGGACCCCCAGGCCGCCGAGGACTGGCTAAAGGCGGTGGTACGGATCTTTAGGCTAGTGAGGACACCAGCGGATCTCATGGTGATTCTCGTAGTGAGCCTCCTGCAGGCGGCGGCAGGACGATGGTGGATCCTGATGCTCCAGGTTCACGATGAGACATCCTTGCTCTGGGCGGACTTCGAGAGCCTCTTCCGCTCTGAGTTCGTCCCGGCCACCCTCCGAGCGGTGCGCATCCTGGAGCTTCTCCAGCTGCGCCAGGGCAGCATGACGGTCGCTCAGTACGCGGCGAGGTTCACTGACCTATCTCGCTACTCGACCGACATGGTACGGGACCCCTTCTTCCGGGCCCGGACCTTCGAGCAGGTCTTGCGACAGGAGATTCGGGCGTCGCTGATCTCCCTCAGCATTCCGACCCAGGCGGGAGTGCTGGAGCGAGCCCTCCTGATCGAGAGCTTCCTGGCAGAGCCTTCTTCAGCGGCGAGACCTAGCGCAGGGCGGCAGGTAGCTGAGTCTTCGGCAGCAGGTAGCCGACGGATGACTCTCGGGTCCAGGCAGACCAGACCCCCACGCAGACGGCCTCAGGACACCGGCTCAGCGGTGCGGGGCACACAGCGGAGTGCCAGCCTTCCGAGAGGCAGGCTGTGCTACTCCTGCGGCGGGCAGGGTCACATGGCTCGTGACTGCCCGACTCGCCGATCAGAGGAGCAGCAGACGGTGGAGGGGCCACCCAGGCAGAGGCAGAGGGTCGACCGTGGCGGTCCGCAGGGAGGAGGCGGACGAGGCAGAGGAGCTGGCCGAGCAGCGGGTGGTGGGCGACGCTTCCAGGCTCTACCCCCACCACCACCAGGAGGGCCACCTCGACCACAGGGAGCTGGCGGGCAGGGACAGGCCCAGCTCCAGGCAGTGGAGGCCTACGACCCCGACTTGCCAGAGATGATTCGAGGTACGATCTGTGTCTATTCCACCCTTGCTGCAGTACTTATAGACACAGGAGCGAGTCACTCTTTCATAGTCTCTGCCCTTGTTCGGAGCTCGGAGATTCCGACTGAGCCGTTGGCTCGATCCTTACGGCTAGAGACTCCTACGGGAGCAGACTCGACGATTACGCACTGGTGCCGGCAGTGTGAGCTTACTCTAGGAGGCGAGAGCTTCGGCTGGGATCTCCTTGTAGCGGCGTCGAGGCCTTACGACGTCATCTTGGGCATGGATTGGCTATCCACGGTTCATGCCCAGATCGACTGTTTTAGGCGCAAGGTGCGATGTGTTCGCACCGACGGGAGCAGGTTTACCTTCACCGGCGAGAAGGGAACCTTTGCAGCACAGGATGGACTTCCGCGGAGGAGAGTGCAGCCCATCTCTCATCAGTTGGCTAGCCTCATCCTAGGAGCAGTGGACGTGCGGAGTCCAGCTTTTCCTGCAGTGGTGGACCAGTACGTGGACGTCTTTCCCGACGACGTTCCAGGGCTACCTCCTCGTAGAGAGGTAGACTTTTACATCGACTTGTACCCTGGGACAGCCCTGATATCTACTCCAGCATATCGGATGGCCCCCGCCGAGCTTCGGGAGCTGCGGGTACAGTTGGAGGACTTGCAGAGCAAGGGGTTTATCCGACCCAGCGTTTCACCCTGGGCTTCCCCGATTTTGTTCGCCAAGAAGGCGGACGGGAGCTTGCGACTATGTGTTGACTATCGTCGCCTGAACCAGGTGACAATGAGGAACAAGTATCCGCTGCCACGGATTGATGACCTCTTCGATCAGCTCAAGGGAGCGCGGTGGTTCTCGAAGATAGACCTCCGGTCAGGCTATCATCAGCTCAGAGTTCGAGACGAAGACGTGCAGAAGACGGCCTTCAGGTGTCGGTATGGCCATTATGAGTTTTTGGTTATGCCGTTCGGCGTAACCAATGCTCCAGCAGTGTTCATGAGCCTCATGAACAGGATCTTCCAGCCATACCTCGACCGATTTGTCGTGGTCTTCATTGACGACATTTTGGTATACTCGACGACTGAGGAGGAGCATGCCTACCACCTGCGAGTTGTGCTAGACACACTCCGAGAGCACCAGCTTTATGGCAAGCTCTCAAAGTGCCAGTTCTGGTTACGTGAGGTCCATTTCTTGGGGCACGTCATCTCTGAGGCGGGAGTTGCAGTGGATCCCGCGAAGATCGAGGCAGTGCTATCTTGGGAGCCACCCAAGAGCGTGACGGAGGTGCGGAGCTTCTTGGGCCTAGCCGGATACTATCGGAGATTCGTGCCAGACTTCTCTAGATTTGCGACACCACTCTCAGCTTTGACGAAGAAGGGGAAACCCTTCGTGTGGTCAGACAGATGTCAGCAGAGCTTCCAGGAGCTGAGGCAGAGGTTGACCAGCGCACCTATCTTGAGGTTGCCTGAGGAGGGAGTTGGGTACGTAGTTTACTGCGATGCATCAGGGACTGGACTCGGGTGCGTCCTGATGCAGGAGCGGGCCGTGATCGCCTACGGATCACGTCAGTTGAGGCCGCATGAGCAGAACTACGCCACTCATGACCTGGAGTTAGCAACAGTGGTCTTCGCTCTGAAGACTTGGCGGCACTATCTGATGGGCGAGCGCTTCACATTCTTTTCTGACCACCAGAGTCTCAGGTATATCTTCTCTCAGAAGGACCTGAACCTGAGACAGCGGAGATGGCTTGAGTTCCTCCAGGACTATGACTTTGAGATAGTCTATACTCCTGGGAAGGGGAACGTGGTAGCCGATGCCCTCAGCAGGAGGACGGGCATTCAGCTACTTGAGGAGGCGACGGAGCAGCTAGCCTCCTTACAGATATCCTTCGTGGATAGAGACGGAGCAGCCTTTCTTCAGTCTCTCACAGTCTCTCCTCCGCTTCTACAGCGGGTCAGAGAGGCTCAGCGTGGGGACGCTGACTGTGAGACCTGGCGTGCACTGATATCCTCAGGTCAGGCGCCTGATGGTTTCTCCCTTGGAGCAGAGCACGACATCCTTTTCAGAGGACGTACCTTCGTACCAGTCGCTTTGCGAGAGGAGGTGCTGAGAGAGTTTCACACTTCTCCCTTGGCGGTGCATCCCGGAGTGGCGAAGATGTACCAGGATCTCAGACGACAGCACTGGTGGCCGGGCATGAAGAAAGTTGTGGCAGAGTTCGTTTCACGATGCCTCACCTGCCAGCAGGTGAAGGCAGAGCATCAGGTACCAGCAGGCTTGGTACAGCCCTTGGAGGTCCCGGAGTGGAAGTGGGACGGCATATCTATGGACTTCGTGACTGGAATTCCACGCACTTCCAGAGGTCACGACTCCATTTGGGTGATTGTCGACCGACTCACCAAGTCGGCACACTTCTTACCCATCAGAGAGCAGGGCTCAATGGAGAGCTTGGGACATCTTTATGTCCAAGAGATCGTATGGCTTCACGGTGTGCCATCGTCTATCATCTCCGATCGAGATGCTCGTTTCACTTCCCGGCTTTGGAAGGGGTTGCAGGGGGCGTTCGGGACGCGGCTCCATCTGAGCACAGCCTTCCACCCTCAGACGGATGGTCAGACGGAGAGGACCATACAGACACTCGAGGACATGCTCCGTGCATGTGTTCTCGACTTTGGTCGCAGCTGGGAGGACCACCTACCCTTGGTGGAGTTCGCGTACAACAACAGCTACCACTCCACCATCGGGATGGCACCATACGAGGCGTTGTATGGCAGACCCTGCAGATCACCGTTGTGCTGGACAGACCCTGGGGAGTCAGCACTCGTGGGACCAGAGATGGTCCGAGCCACGACAGAGAAGGTCCAGATCATCCAGGAGAGGATGAGGACAGCTCAGAGCCGGCAGAAGTCATATGCTGACAGGAGGCGGAGGCCACTAGAGTTCGAGGATGGCGACCACGTCTTTTTGCGTGTCTCACCTCGACGTGGTTTACGGAGATTTGGCCGAGGCGGCAAGTTGTCTCCACGCTTCATCGGGCCTTTCCAGGTCCTCAGCAGGATAGGAGAGGTGGCTTATCGCCTGGCTCTACCACCTCAGTTGCACCGGGTGCACGACGTCTTCCACGTGTCTCAGCTGAGGAGATACGTGCACGACCCGACGCACATCATCGACTTTGGGGAGCTGGACGTGGACGATGGGGCGACTTTTGCAGAGGTCCCAGTGGAGATCGAGGATCGACAGGAGCGGGTCCTACGTGGGCGGTTGATTCCTCTTGTGCACGTCAGATGGCAGCACGGAAACCTCCAGGAGAGCACTTGGGAGCGGGAGGCTCAGATGCGTGCTCAGTACCCCCATTTGTTCCCCTAGTTTTTGATGTAACTTTACGGGGACGTAAAGCCCTGAGGTGGGAGTAATGTAAAGACCCGCAAATTTCAAGGAAATTTTTTTCTTAATTTTATTTGGAATTTTACAAGAGAGCAGCTTCAGACGGCACCTAATTCCGAGGCCCGGTGTGCCCGGAATCAATTTCCGAAGTTTGGCTCGGGTACGTTCAGTGAACGGACGAGCGGGTTTTTCTATCTTTGAAACCGATGCCCGGAATCGAATTCTGAGGGCACCGATGAAATCGCAGCGCCGGTATTTTCTTAGAAACGCCTCTTCCGGAGTTGCGTTTGCTCAGACGTGGTTTTTAAATTTTGCGGCTTTAAGTCAGAAATAAAATAAAGTTTGTGCGACAACTTTATTCTATTTCACTTAAGCTGCTTGGAAGCCACTTGAAGCCACTTAAAGACGGCTTGAACTGAGTTGAACTGGATAGGATGCTATCCGGAAATATCCTACCCCCTTGGTAGGATATTTGTGCGGTGGGGCCCGCACGAGCCCCGCCGTTTCTTTCGCTAAGTAACGCACCCGCGAAAACCCGTCAAAGTAACTGAAAAGTCAACTGACGCGTTTTCTTTAATTCTTAACAGACCATTTAATTGGGCGGTTTATTTCGTTAATTAAATGGGATGTTTCTTTCGTGAATTAAATGGGTCGTTTCCTTCGAATTGATGGATCGTTTCTTAACCGGTTTCGTGTGTTGGCATGTTTATAAAATAAGACCAACCTAAAAATCCTTTGAAAGGATTTGAGAGGATCTTGTTTCTTAATCTCCCCGCGAAGAACGCGAAGAACGCGAAGAACGCGAAGAACGCCGGCGACCGAAATTCGACGACGCACACCGAGATCTGCGACGTCGACGAGCTTTACCCGCGACGTTCTTCGGCGACGCCTCTTCTTCCGTAGCCGATCCTCGTTCGGCAACTAAGGTAAGAATCAGATCGTTAATTCTCCTTTTTTTTATTCGATATCAACGGATTTAAATTAATTAAATCCGTTTGATCTTGATCCGGAGATTGGCGACGCGACGCCGGATACCGCGACGACGCGACGATCTCTTTCTTCCGCGACGACGCGACGATCCCCCTTCTTCCGCGACGAGCAATCCCGCGACGATCCCTCGTTCGGCAACGACAGCTGCGAGGTAAGGGTTGATTTGAAATATTTTCTTTTCCCGTGATTTTATTTCTTTTAAAATAAGGAACCGATCACGGAACAATTTTAAATTTATTTAAAATTGTTGATTGGTCGTTTCTTGTTTCTCCCGTCGTTTATGACTAACGCGGAGGGTGCTGGTCTAACGAACAAGACCCAACAACACTCCGCCGATCTTCCTTTTTGTGCGGATTTGGCGGGCGACGGCAAAAGCACGACGCAAGGGCCATTTGTTGATTCCGCAGTGAAGGACGCGTCCCGGGAGGAACAATGGCGCAGACGGGAGGCAAAACGGGCCACCGGAGCAACTCCGGCGGCCCGCGGAAGGTGGCGGCGGCGCGGGTCGCCGGCGCGGCGGCGCCGGCGACCGGAGGCGGCGGCGCCCGGCGCGCTGCCGGAGGAGTCCGCCGCGGCCGAGCCGCGGCGGCGGCGAACCGCCGGACCGCGTCCGCGGTCCGGCCACCCAGCACGCGGCCCGCGCGGGCCGCGTTTCTCCAAGCCGCGGGTTTGACCCGCGGCGGCTCCCTCGGCCGCTCGGCCGAAGCCGAGCCGGCCGGTCCGGTCGGCCGGGCCGCGCCCAGGCCGGACCGGACCCGGCCTAGCCGGGTCGGGCCGACCCGGTTCGGCCGACCCAGGGGGGGGGGGGGTCCGGGCCGGGTCGCCCCGGGCCCAGAACCCCCGTTTTCGGGCCTCTTCGGTCTTTTGCCCATATCTTGGGCCTGAGACCTCCGATTGACGAACCGTCAGCGGCTACGCGATCCTTGGATCGAGACGGTCGTTTCGGTATATTATACTCAAGGTTTCGGAAGACTTTGGGTTCGGCCGGGTTGGTTCGTACACGAAACCAACCGGGCCCTCGGAGCGGAAACGCTCATAACTTGAGCTACGGACGTCCGATCGACGTACCGTCAGCTGTGGTAGTTTCCTCTAAGTGAGACGGAACTTTTGGCATACTCCGCCCGAGGATCGGATACAGGCGGAGTACGGTCGGGTTGGTTTTTCCCTAAAAACCAACCGGGCCCCTGGGACGAAAATGCCAATAACTCTCAGACCGGGCGTCCGATTGACGCGCCGTCTGTTGCGTTGAGATCCTGTTGTCGATACGGAACTTTTGGATACGTCAACTTCGGACTACGTGTCAGTTGATGTATCAGCCTCTCGGCTCGTGGAGCGGACCCTCCTAAACGAGCTCGCTATGTGCGGGAACCCTAGCGCTGGCTGTGACTTCGACGACAGAGCAGAGATCCTCCGTGGACTGCGACGACGGCAGAGCAGAGATCCTCCGTGGACTGCGACGACGGCAGAGCAGAGATCCTTCGTGGACTGCGGCGACGACAGAGCAGAGATCCTCAGTGGACTGCGTTGACTACTGCACTCAGCGATCCCACGTGGATCAGTGCTACAGGTTCTGTGTGAGCCCGATCCTATGTGGGTCCTTACTACCGGTTCTGTGTTAGCCACTGCCTACAGGTTCTGTGTGAGCCCGATCCTACGTGGGTCTTTTGCGGGGGTTAGTACCTATCGATCCTTCGTGGGTCCGACGACTTAGATGGATCAGTGATCATCTTTGACGTCATCTGAAAAAGTATACCTGGTTGAGCTGAATCTTATGTTACTCTCCTTCGTGGATTGTGTTGAACTATCCTATGTGGATTTACTGTTTACTCTCCTTGTGGATTTGAGTCTTGCTTTCCTTTGTGGATTGAGCTGTTCTTGAGCTCGTGAGCAGAGCTAGAATTGGGGACTTAGGTATATGTATGGGCATATACCTAAGTCGAGTCAGATGTTACTTCGTGATTGCATCTTTCTTTTGTGCTATATCCTTTGTGGATTTCGGGAGACCTTCGGGGGTCTCGGGGTCCTTACTGAGTAGCTTGTACTCACCCCTGCATGGGCTATGCCCGCACCTTGTTGTGTTGGTTGCAGACGACGGACAGCGCTGATCACGGTTGGGGCGTGGAGCAGGACGGTACCTGGAGGTGGACCACTGGGCGGGACGTGCTCGGAGCGGACGCGGGACCCGAGGAGCCTGGAGGCTATCTGTACCCACCCTTCAGGTGGGATTTCCAGTGGACGACACGAGGCCGCCGTCTTTTCTTCAGTTGCTGTACATTACCCTTTTCAGTTGTACTTTACAGTTGGGCTTGTATTCCGGCCCCCTTTACTTTTCTGCACTTTACTTTCCGCTTGCTGACTCTGTGTGGTTGTTACTTATAAAGGCAATGCCTTCCCTGTTTACTGGGATTTTACGCCTTGGTGCTAGTCGCCAGCCCCTGGCCTATGGAAGGCGGGCTTGGGGTAGTCACGGCACGGGCCCCGAGGACGGGTCGTGACAAGAGTGGTCGGGTGTTCCTACGTACCCCATGAGGATGGGAATCAAGCCATACGTAGTTCTGAAAGCACAGTTTAACGTCATGCGGGATGATGGGAAGCTTGTCCATGTGGGTACACATCTTGCCAAAACTACTAAGCCCACGTGAGTCGTGCTCGGTGTGGGAAACAAGCAGTAGTGGTGGGAATTTCCCGACACCGAAAGGGGCAGGTTAGGGAAAAGGGGTGCTCGGTGAATACCGGCCCAATGACACTAACACGGTCATTTATCGCACCTAGATGCACGAAGAGAAAGAGCCGAGTATAATGGAATTCCACTTGAACATGAGGAAGTGGAAATGTGTGAATCATGGCGCTCGAGATTTAGATCACAAAGATGGCGGCGTGATGATGGAGGATAACTGTTGACCGTGGCGGAAAACCATCATCCATATCGCGGTACCCTAGAATGGGGACAAACAAATGAGGGTCGACCGTCGACCATGATCGAAACACGGGACCATGTCACAAATGTTGTCAGATATCCGTAGGGACGTTGGCCCAAAACGATTGGAGGTCCCTTATGTCCATCATTCATGGAGAGGACTTAAGCCTAGTATCCATGTCGTCCGAGGGTCCTTTTGGACTTGGAAGAGGATGAGGATCCAAATAGCGAGTTCACAAAGCATGGCCATGGGATGAGGGGGATGCCCCTGTAGAAATCCCACACTTCGGGCTCTTTGTCTAAACACATCTAAATACGATACCGTACAATCCCATACCATACCGTACAATCCCGCAAGAGGGTAACTTGGGGAAAACCAGCTTGCGGTTTAATGTCTCGCGGTGAAGACGGGGGGCCAGGGGCCCGAGGAGGCCAAGGGGCCTGAGGCTAAGCCTCGGTCAAGAAGGCCTGACCGGCTTGCAGTTTAACATCTTGCAGTAAGGACGGGGGGAGATCATAGATTAATGTCACAGAGCTCGGACTATTTTTTAGTTTATTGTCTTGCAGGATGAAGAGGAAGTTTAAGGTCGTGCAGAACTTTACAGTTTAGAGTCGTGTTGGACCATAATGTGCAGTTTAGGGTCATGCAGGACCGTTTCGTAGTGTATTGTCTTGCAGGACCAAGATGCAGTTTAAGGTCATACAGGACCATAATGCGTAGTTTAGGGTCGTGCAGGACCCTTTTTCCCTAGGCAATGTATCTCTTAAGGAACTTGGCATTGGTAGGAGGGGTTATACACTCTCCATCTATGGACACCGAAGATTATGCTCCATTGGGGTAAACCTTGTGGATGATATAAGGCCCTTCCAATTTGGGTTCTAATTTGGGCAGTTTCCTACTGGGAATCATTGGCGCTCGAAGGGCCAGTACCAGGTCACCCTCTAGAAAAGAGTGGAGATGAACCATCTTGTTGAAGGCCCTCGCTATCTTATCCTGATGCCTTTCCATATTGTGCAGGGCACGGAGCCGGTTCTTGTCCAGTTCTTCTAATTCGGCTAGACGGATCTCATCTACCTCATCTGATGTCTGGTGATCATAAACTGAAGTGTGTAACGTTGGCAGTTGGATATCAATGGGTAGGACGGCCTCAGCTCAATACACCAGGGAATATGGGGTCACCTGGGTAGAGTTGTGAGTCGTCGCCCGGTAAGCCCAGAGGGCATTGGGGAGCTTTTCCGGCCAACTTTTCCTGTTCTGACCAACTATCTTCTGTAGAATGTTAGAGTGGGTTTTGTTAAACGCCTCGATCTGTCTATTTGCCTTCACGTAGTATCGGGAGGTATGGTTCGACCGGATGTCGTACTTGGCGTACAATTTCTTTAGTTCAGCCGCTCGGAAGTTGGTGCTGTTATCGTTGAGGACAACGTGAGGGACCCCAAACAGTGGATAATGTTGGAGCTCACAAAGTCAACGATGGAACGAGCCTTGACCTCTTTGAGCAGAACTGCCTCTGCCCACTTGGAGAAGAAATCTGTAGCAGTCAGGATGAACCTACACTGGCGGGCTGTTGCCGGTGGATACGGTCCCACTACATCAAGTCCCCATACCGCAAATGGCCAAGAGTACTTGGTGGGGTGGAGGGGATCTGGCGGCTGATACAGGAAGTTGGCGTGAACTTGGCACGTGTGGAATCTCTTGGCATATCCAATACAATCGTGGATCATAGAGGGCCAAAAGTACCCCAACCTCCGGATTTGATGGGACATCTTCGGCCTAGCATGATGGGTGCCACAGGAACCGGTGTGAACCTCTTGCATAACTTGAGGTATCTCTACTCCTTGGATGCAACAGAGGAGGACACCATAGAAACTCTTATTATAAAGGATTTTTTCAAGACTGGGGCCGCTCTGGAGGGTAAATTGTAGCGTGCGGCGTTGGATTCGCTCGCTCTCAGCCTGGTCGTCCGGGAGTCAACCATTTTGGAGGTATTCGACCAAAGGTTCCCTCTAGTCTAGAGTGTCTTCGACCACTGTGCATGACGAACCCGGGACCCCTGTCGTAGAGGGTCCAGCGGTGAGATGACCTACCCGCAGGCCATCATTGTCCTCTTGTTTGACGGGGGCAATGACTCTCCGGTGTGCCACATGGATGATTAAATCATCTTGCTCGGGTTCTGCGAGCGATGCCTCCAAGCCAGCCAAGGCGTCTGCTTGACCGTTCTGTGACCGTGGGACATGGGTAACCTTTGGTCGAGAAGAGAACTGGGCCATTAGGCAGAGGGTGTACTCCAGTAACGGTGAAAGCTCTGGCTTCCTGATGACGTAGTCTCCATTAACCTGTTTGATTACCAACTTGGAATCTCCCTTCACATGTAGATGGGGCACATGGATCTCAAGGGCCAACTTGAGGCCGGTGATGAGAGCCTGGTACTCTGCCTCGTTTTTCGTACAACCTTCTGACAACAGGAACGAGTATGGAAGGACGGCCTGCGCTGGGGTAATGAAGACAATACCCAGGCCCACTCTGTTGAGCTTGGGATCGTTGAGCCTCTTACTGGTGGGGCTCCGGAAGGCGCCGTCGAAATGAATTTTCCAACACAGGACAACATGATCGACTGAGAGGATCGTCTCATCAGAGAAATCCAGATCTAGGGATTGATCCGCGGAGGTTGGATGGGCAGCTAAAAATTCTTCCAACACCTATCCCTTAATGGCCTTCTGAGGTACGAACCTGATATCAAACTGCTGGAGAATCACTGCCCAGCGTGCTAATCGCCAGTCATCATGGAGCGGTTCAAGATGTACTTCAGTGGGTCTACCCGGGAGACCAATTGCACCTCATGGTGCTGCAGGTAATGTCGCAACTTCTGCACGGTGAAGACGAGCGCAAGGCAGCTCTTTTCGATAGGGGAGTATCTAACCTCTGTATCGAGAAGCATGCGGCTGAGATAGTAGAGACTGTTCTCAGTACCCTCGTTATTTTTCTGGGCGAGCAGCGCACTGAGGGATCTTTCCAGGGCGGTCACATAAAGGACCAGGGGCTTTCCGGAGACGGGTGGCATCAAGACCGGAGGTTGGAGAAGATATTTCTTGATTTCCTCGAAGGAGCTTCGACACTCCTCATCCCATTCGTAAGCGGCACCCTTCTTTATGATCCTGGAAAAGGGCTTACACTTGCCGGCCAGATTCGCGATGAATCGGCGTATATAGGCTAAGTGGCCTTGAGGGCCTCGAATCTCCCGAATGTTGCTCGGGGGAGGCATTTGGCTGATGGACTTGATCTTCTCCGGGTCGATCTCGATATCTCAGTATCTGACAACAAAACCCAGAAACTTCCCAAAGGTGACCCCGAAGGCAAACTTCAACGAGTTCATCTTTAGGTGACGGGAACGGAGGAAACCGAACACTTTCTCGAGGTCTTTGAGATGGTCCTGGCGCTGACATGATATGACTACAAGGTCATCCACGTAGCATTCCACCAATGTCTCGAGGATCGGTTTGAATATGTGATGCATGGACCTCTGATAAGTGGCACCTGCATTCTTCAAAACGAATGGCATAACCTGGTAGCAAAAGGAACCTTGGGGAGCCTTGAAGGCAGTGTACTCCTCATCTTTGGGGGCCATCCGGATCTGGTTGTACCTGGAATATCCATCCATGAAAGAGAGGGCTTGGAACCCAGCCGTGGCGTCAATCAATAACTCCATCACCGGAAGTGGGATGTCATCCTTTGGGCAGTGGCGATTAAGATCGCGGAAGTCGATGCAGACTATGATCTTCCCATTCTTCTTCCTAACGGGCACAGTGTTGGCAAGCCACTTGGGGTACTGGACTTCCTTAATGACGTTGGATTTGATAAGCTTGTCAACTTCGGCCTGAACCATAGCACCATGAGAAGGGTGCATTTTCCTGGGGGCTACTTAAACCCACGGTGTTTTGCCGGGAGGCCCAGACAGTGAATGGATACCTGGGTATCTAGTCCTGGAATCTCGTTGTAACTCCAGGCAAACATGTCACGGTGTTGTTTGAGGAAGTCTAGGTACTGTTGCCGCTCCTTGGGGGACATGGCTGCACTGATCAATGTGGGTTTCGGATCTGCCTCGCTACCAAGGTTCACCTGTACCAGTTCATCAACCGTGGTAGAGACGCCTTCTTCAAAGGCGGGGGGAGCATCCTCCAGGTCTTCCTCCCCACCAGTGGGGAGACTTCCCGTGACAGGAGATACATCTGGGCTATCAAAATCCGAGGGGTAGATGGTGCCGGCTCAGGTAGCAGTGGTTGTCACATCGGGAGACTCACATGCCATTGAGACCATAGCAATGAAGGCAATCGATCCTATCCCATATGGCCTTCGGCCTAAGGGGCCACGTTTGATGATATCAAAGCAGTGGTGACATGTCGGCCTATGTCGGTTGATTCCAGCTCGGCGTAAGAGACACGTATGGCATACCATCGTTGTCATAAGCTTGACATTCTGGTACCGTACAGGGGTAGGAGGTTCTGGGATGACCTGAGCCTGGTTTATGTATGAGTACGAGGTGATTTTCCACCGTCGCTTGGACACGAGAACATGCCTTCCTTGCATACCCGAAACAACAAAACATTTCCCCATGTTGGGGGTCGTGGCCTCCAACCGGTGGATCGGGAGGACGTAGGCGTCATCCATTCTTGCCCAGGGATCACTTGTGAATGGGGCGGGTTCATCCTCACTTACTGGGATTTTCATATCCTTACTTTTGTAATAACCCTCATCCAGATAGTGGGCCTCATAAGAAACAAAAGGGGACTCATCTCCTTGGAGCACGCCTACTCGATCATTGAGTGAGTATTTGAGGCACTGGTGATACGACGAAGGGACCGATGTATGCAGATGGAGCCATGGTCTTCCCGTCAATGCGTTGGAGGTGGTGTCCTGAGAGACGACCATGAACTCGGTGCTGGAAATTAAGCCACCGAAATGAGTCTTTAGGCAGATCATGCCGACTGGGATTTGCTC
The DNA here is from genome assembly GCA_963277665.1 of Viscum album. Taxonomy (NCBI): domain Eukaryota; kingdom Viridiplantae; phylum Streptophyta; class Magnoliopsida; order Santalales; family Viscaceae; genus Viscum; species Viscum album. Next base: position 335,598,095 of record OY728135.1, read on the forward strand.
GGTCCTGTCGTACCCCTGGATTCTGAGGTCAGAGGTAGTTAAATCACCTTCAGACATACCCAACATTCGCAACGTCCGAGTCATTATTAGATTGATTCTGGAACCCGTGTCAACGAGGCAGTGGTGGACTTCCACACCATTGAAGTGGCCAGTGATGTACAGTGGGCGAATGTGCCCCTATATAGTAGGGTCCTCATCTTCACCGGAGAACGAGATAATCGCCTGACATTCGGCGTTTTCAATCATCTCGGTATGGAAGGCTTCTGCAGCTGCTACGACCGTCTCAAACTGGAGGGGGATCCTTAGGGCCTCGGCAAGTGCCTCACACATTTTGGATGACAGGCACAGGGCCTCAAGGATAGAAAGCCTCGCCGGAATTCCGGCTAGGTGTTTCAGGACATCATACTTTTGTGCCAAACGTGAACTTCTGCTTACAGGAGGTTGTTCGGCATTTGGAGGCATAGCGGGTCCTGCTGGTTGAACCGGCGATCAGCTAGTACTGGGTACATCCTACTGCCTACTAGTTGAAGCCTGGAGAGTAGTCTCCGGACTAGGATTGGACAGCGGAGGTTGGCCTGTAGCTGGGAAACATTGACTGTGATACAAATGTGGAAGCTCTCCCTGATCTAGTAGCACGACCGGTGGTGGAGGTAGAGCTGAGAGCGTTAGATGGGGTTGCGCGTGATGAGCTCTGTGCTAAGCCTGTTGTCTGGTCTCAGTAGCGTGCACTACTTGGCCAAAAGTGCCCGCTGACATACCTTGATGATCGGCACGGTTGTGATTCCACTAACGTTGACGTCGGCTGGGAACATTGGGGAGTTTCGCCTAGCGTTCCCCCTCATCTGGGGTCATATAGGGCTTTACCCGCTCCATGGTGTTAACCGAAGCATACCCCTGGCTGTCGCTCGAGGAGTCATCCACCACTGGGCGGATTCTGGGAGGAATCCCCATTTCAGGGGGCATAAAGTCGCTGAGAGTGCGGGATGACGACGACACCGGCGGTGCGCGTTGCTTCTTCATGCGTCGCCGCTGCTTGCCCTTTTGGGAAGAGGTTGACTATGAAGATGAGGCGGAGGCACCGGATACTTATTCTGAAGGTTCGAACTGCTTTAGGCATGCCCCGAGGGCAGTATTTGGGGTGATCAGTGAGATTCGCCTCTTCCGTCCTTCTGCACTCGGGCAGGCGCACAATCCCTTGCTCTAGAGCGCTTCGGAAGTAGCCAGGGACCTACTTTTCATTGAACGAATAAGTCTGGTGCCTTCTTTCCGGATAGGGGGCCCTAGGGGCCTGGCCCTGACGAGGGGCCGGAGGGGCCTGCCGAGGAGGAGGCGCCTGATTGTCTCACCTAGGTGGCGGTGGCGCATTGCGCGGGGGAACCTATTGGTTCTGAGGCGGTCGCTACTGGGCAGGAGCCTGTGCTTGAGGTGGAGGACATCTGCGGGGTTGCGGGGATGGTGTCGCCGGCAGTAACTCCAACTGCCTCGGGGCTTCTATTTGGGACACTGCGGCGGGTTCAGCCCTAGCGGTCCTCCTGGCTGGGACCATAAGGGGCAACAAACGTGCCTGACTAGACTGTTGTAGGGCTTCCTCAAGGTGCTGAGCCTTATCTAAGAAATCTCTGAACCCTCCAGGATAGTTCTGGGTAATTAGGGAGGGTACCAGCTCCGTTTTGACGTTCCCCACACACATCGTCAGTAATTTCTCCTGATTCAGTGGCATATTGAGGGAATATGTAAGTCCCTTCCACCAGGCGATTAAATCTACAACCCGCTCATCAGGCCTTTGTTTGCACTTGAAGAGGTCTGCAATGCTGGTCTTCCACGTGGTGGAGCTGAACTGGTACAGGAACTGCCGGCGGAGGTCCTCCCAACCGGTCACCGATCCGATAGGGAGCTGGCTGTACCAGACGAATGCTCGACCATCCAATGTCTATACGAAACACCAGAGTTTGGTGGCTTCTTGCTGAGCCGGGGTCCCCAGCATGGGGCCGCACCTGGAAGAAAAATGTTCCAAGTGCTGTGGAAGGTCCCATGTCCCATTGAAGTGTGAGAATGTGGGGTTCCCAAAACCCGGAGGTGTGGGCATATCATCCACCCATGTGGGATACAACTTGCCATCCTGTAGGACCGCCACCGGCCGCGTTTCCAACGCTTCAAGGCGGGCTGTGAGCGTTGCAATAAGATCATCCGGGTGGGGGTCCCAGTCTTGATGGGTATCCCTAACCAAAAGTGCATTTCCAGGTTCTTCAACATGGTAGATGGCTTCATCCGTTCGTGGATCAACTGGCGGAATGACCTGCGGGGCGACTGGGGGACCCCGGGCTGGGTTCGTCAGATTGCCCCGTCCCTCAGGGGGGTTGGCGAAACGTATCGCGCCCTCTTGCCATACGTTCCGGCTTCTGCCCTGTCTGCGGCAGTAGCATGATCAGGGTTTCCCAGAGGCATCTCACCAGGGGGAAATTGTTCCTGCCCCTGCTGCCCCGGCCTGGGATTACCATAGTCGGGTTGCCGCTCTGCGGCGCGCTCAGCCAAGATTTCGTCAACCAGCCTATTCTGCTCAGCAAGCAGCTGGCGTAACGTGGCCTTCTCGGGATCTTCATCCGTTTTCTGCACAGAGGCGGATGGGTTAGAGTGCTTGACAGTTCCGACGTGCTCCTTACCCTTGCCGGTGTTTTGACCGAGTACCAGCGACTCGGTGGGTATGGGGAGGCCTAGCAGGTTCATCTGCTGATGGGTAACTCTCCCTGATGGGTCCAGCAGTGGCGGTATGCCCTCGTGGGGTAAGTCTCCATCAAGGAGTTCAAGCTCGTCTTACTTTTCCACAACGTCGTCCATGTTTACCGCGACCCCTCTCGAGGGCATGTCCTCGATGTCGCATAGTGAATCGGGCTGCCGTTGGATAGGGTCAAAGAGGACAGCGGCATAGTTTCCCCAACCATGGACTTGCACATGGGGGGTAGCTTCCCTGATGATTCTGCAGAGTTCCTTAAAACTCTGAACACATTTCTGTTGAAGGGCGCTCTGACGGCCTGGCAACTCGGGGTGTTGTGCCACAAGGAGTGCGGCCGAATCGATCAGGCGGCACTGCTCACCGATTTCTTCAAAGTGCTCTCGACTTCTGGGGTACACCACCCGTTCGTACAGAAGGCGGAAGTGTGTCGCCCATAGGGTTCGACAAAAGCACCCCACTTCTTCAGGGGTAAGGACCTCTGGTGCGTGAAAGTTCAGCGCTTCCATCGGCCAGAACTTCTCCGGGAAGTAATCTGCTGCAAGAATACTCCAGAAGCTTCTGGGTTCGGACTTGGGGTCTGGCTCCGTATTTCACCACTCATCAACTTGGGGCGGCTGAGGGACCGGTAGCGGTACTGAGGCGGACCAATGGGATAACAAACTCGGCAGTGGAGAATAAGGCAAACGAGCTGACTGGCGGCCGAATTCTGGGCCATCTTCTGAAGAGAAAGGTGACCTGGCCACGATGTCACCATACAATGGGCTGATAGCCACAGCTTCCGGCATAGGAATCACAGCTACCGGCGACCGGTCATGTCGTCGCTATACCGCCTTTGGGCCCCAAAATAGCTCTCTGTGATATCTGGTAGTGGTAGAGGGTGCTTCTGGTGACAATGGCGGTGATTGCGCGGTCAAGACCTGCGGAATTCCCAAGATTTCTTCCTCCTGGATGTACCTGTGAAGAGAGATGGGAATCTGGTGGACCTCATATTCTGGGAGAATGAGGCTAACGCATCTGGTTCCTACCCCAGTCCTTGATACGGAGGAGCGGGGAGAAGGTTCCATCGCTAAGTCGCATTCAGCTTCAGAGTCGGAGAAGCGGGAAGGTTTGATCTCCACCCGGGCCTTCACAGGATTCTTCTTGTGGCGGTGACGACCCGCTCTCCTGCCCCAAGGTGGCTCTTCGGGACAGGGTTGATCCCTATCAGGCAGTCTCGGGGTGGCGCTGGTGCCATGGCGGAGAGGGCCCCCACTCGAGATAGCCGAGGTGCGAGGGGCACCAGGGAAAATGTCGAAGGGTACATGGGGAGGACCTCCATGAACAGCACCCATGTAGGCGGAGCCTCTGTTGGAATCAGTAGGGGCATGGGGAGGACCTCCATGGTGGATGTGGGCGGAGCAAGGATGACCTTCACTCCTCGAGTTGCTGGGGTGAGGAGGACCTTCGCCGATTGCGGAGAGGACATAGGGAGGGCCCCCACATTGGAGAAGGACTGGATGGACGGTGCCTTCAGATCGGCGGTCGGGGGCAGGAGGATGGACTCCATACCCTGTATAGTGGGCGCAGGAATGGTTTCCGCGCCGGGCGTCACTACCTCGGGGCAGGTCTTCCCTCGGGATGGTTGTAGCATGAGGCATACCTCCATGAAGAACTTTGGAGTGGGGAAGGCCAACGCTCTGTGGATTAGTGGTACGGGGATGACCTCCGTACGGGGTGACATCACCGCGGGTTAGTTCGCGGCGATCACCACTTGGGCCTGCAACCCGGAGAGTCAACCCACCCTGCTCGTGGGGCGGTTGGGGTCTCGATCCTGGTTGGGTGAATGAGTGACCCTGGTTAGTGTATGTGGGGGCTTCATGATGCACGTCGGTGGTGGCTCGATCCACTGTAGCTGTCGACGTTGAAGTGCATGGGCGAGCGTCCTCAGCTCGGGCCCGGCGCTGACGTCGAGTCAGGCGAGCTGGTGCAGGTGGTTCAGGGGAATGGCCTGCCTGCTCTTCCTGCGGAGTCGGACGGCGACGCTGAAGCAGCCGGATGGGGGCTCTCGCCTGGAGCCCTTGGGTTGGGACCCTTAGCGGTCTGAGCCGGACGGCGCCCGCCTCTTCGGCGTAAGGCGAGGAGTCGTCAAGGAATTCCGGGGACAGGCTCCCGAAATGGTTGAACGTTGGGGTGGGGAGAAGGGGCTCCATGTGCGGCCTATTAGGGCGGCGTTGACGGCGGGGCCTGGATGCCTCCAGGTCCAGGCGGGCCATATCCCACGGTGGGATTACTCCTTCCTCCTCGTACCTGCGCACGAGGTAGTTGATCACCCTTCGTTGGATGACCTCTGATGGGGAAAGGGGAAGTGGGTGCCCCATATTCCGTGATGTGGCAGCCGTCGTGGCGTTAGCGGCGCCATGTGGGGGGGCTGTGGTGATGTTTCCCCTGCCCCTGTGTAGGCTAGCGGGCGGTGATCGCGTCTCTGTAATAGCAACCTGGTTCCTGAGAAATGAAGGGATCAACTCATCAGTACTGAGAGGGAAAAGGATTGACAACCAGTTCCCCATCGTCCTTCCATTCTTCACTTCTGTAAGAAGGATCCACGCTAACACGCTATAGAACGGAGTTCCCCACGTTCTACTGCCCCGAATTCCGGTGAGTTTCACGACAGGCCGGATATTTGCTTGGCGGGACCAGGCACCGGATATCTGGATCTGGTGACACGTCAATCTACCGGTGTCTCGAACACTACTAATATCCATATTGAGGAGAATAATTTCACGTCGGGTTCACCATTTCTGTTTCCGACGCTTTCACCGGGGCGCGCACACATCCGTCCATGGAGGAGGACGCGCTGCGCTTGTTACCCCGCGTTCCCGATTTCCAAAGGCGGGCGGCATTCACTCCTTTTTCAGGGAAGTCTTCTCCTTGATCGAAACGGGATGATGGGATGTCGGTTCTTTCTTCTGTGTATTCCTCCTCAGAACTCATCACCTAGTCCGGGTCTCCCTCATAGATTTAATACATAGTTCATGAAACTCTTCCCAGTGCCATGTTTCCATGGACGCCGGTTAATTACACTGCTTATGTTGGGACATTCCAAAGGGTCCGGTCAGGGCAGCAACCTTCAGTCGGGGGAGTAGTCACGTTGAGGCATCAGTAGCGTGTCTGGATGCTGGGGAACCTGGCATGTCTATCTATTATCCCTGGTCATAGGGCTTCTCAAGGGCGTCGAAGCCTGGGGCTTCCCACATCGAGCGCGGGGAATTATATGTCATAGACACATATCTGAGGTTTTCCTCAGCTTCCCGTGTTTAACACATGGTACGCCGCGAGTTTAAGGTCCAGCGGAGACAGATCAACCCAACCATAGCATTATCTAGGATAGATCGGATTGAGGCATTCCCCTTGAAGGGATGCTGATAACGGGGCCAGCCCATGGGCGGCTGTGAAGAGGAGCATACCAACATGGTCTCTCCGAGATATGACGGTCCGGGCGAGAATCAGGAAGGGTGATAGGTGGATGAATGGAGTGGAGGGGGAGTGAAATGGGACCATCGTAGGGGCGACGGTGAAGTTGGGCTTGAGCCTTGAAGAGGCTTCCTACGTATCCCCGTGGTAGGGAATCAAAGTACGCGTAGTTCGGGATGGTGCTGGTAAACCGACGTGAAGGTGGACCTTGGCCCGATGAATGTCGTCAGTGAACCAACGTGAAGGTGGACCTTGGTCTGATGGGCATCGTCATCGTACCGACGTGAAGGTGGACCTTGGTCTGATGGGAATCGTCAGCGTACCGACGTGAAGGTGGTCCTTGGTCCGATGGGCATTGTCAGCCTACCGATGAGAAGGTGGACCTTGGTCCGATGAGAGATGGGATTGAACCTCGGAGAGGCTTCCTATGTACTGTGCCTTGACATGGATCATAGACCTCATAGTTCAAAGGGTTTCATCGGTGAACCAACGTGAAAGTAGACCCGTGGGTCCACTAGTGGTGGTCTTGAACCTTGGGAAGGTTTCCTACATACCATGCCTTGGCATGGATCAAAGTCCTCGTAGTTCGTAATGGCGGTGGGTGTCAGCGAACCGACATAAATGATGTACCTTGGTCCGATGGGGGATGGGATTGAACCTCTAGGGCTTCCTATGTCCCATACCTTGACATGGATCAATGTCCATGTAGTTTGGGATGTGACAACGGCTTGCCGTTGGACTGGAATGCAGTTTAACGTCGTGGTGGACGCAGATGGAACTCGACGTGAATTGGATAATGGGTGGGATTGAACCTCAGGAAGGCTTCCTACGTACCATACCTTGACATGGATCAAAGACCCCGTACTTCAAATTGGGGGAATACAGTTTAACGTCATGCGGGACGAAGGTGAACCAACGTGACTGATGATGGGTGGGCTTGAACCTCAGGAAGGCTTCCTACGTACCATGCCTTGACATGGATCAATGTCCTCGTAGTTCAAATGGGTCTTTGTCGGAGAACCGACGTGAAGGTGGACCTTGGTCCAATGAGTGGTGGGCTTGAACCTCTGGAAGGCTTCCTACGTACCATTCCCTGACATGGATCAAAGACCTCGTAGTTCAGGTGGGAATGGGTGTGCAGTTTAATGTCATGCGGGACAAGGGGGGCATACAGTTTAACATCATGCTGGACGAGGGCGAAACACGACGTGAATGAACGACCTAGCAATGTGGCTTGAACCTCATGGAGGCTTCCTAAGTACCATGACTTGACATGGATCAAAGTCCACGTAGTTCATATTGGGAAGGGGGTCAGGGTCGGTGCTCACTCTAATCCCACGTGAGTCATGCTCGGTGTGAGAAACAATAGGTTGCAAGGACCTGACGATCACGTCGCAAAGGATGCATCCGTGAGAAGTGAAGAGGGGCTTACGCATTAGGCGGCCCATGGTGCTGGGACTTACACCAGGATAGAGGCCCACGGTCGGGTCACAGTTTAACGTCATGTGTTGAGGACGTGGTGCTCGGTAGTTTAACGTCCTGCAGCTCGGACAAGGTGGGTTCACTCCACACCCCTAGGACATACATAACTGTTACCCTATGGTCCTTGGGGAAGGGAAGGTACCAGTAAGGCCATGGCCAAGGGGGGTTGTGGAATGAACCATCATGGGGTCCACGTTAGCGTGGCTAAGCGAATAAGCAATAGCTGTTAGCATGCCTATTCGAAGAAGCATTAGGCGAAGCAACGCTACGAGTGGTATTGTCCATGGGACTTTGAAATCATATCGTTCAGACCTGGAGGGTCGCACGGGAGGAGGAATTTCTAAGCAAAGGAGTGTGCTTTGCGAAGTGGAGTGCCTTGGCCTTAGAATGGGGAATAGGTGTGAGTGGAAGGTGCTTCGAGAAGTGGAACAGTGTTCGCGGAGCACTGCCTCGCGAAGAAGGGGTGCCTCGCGAATCAGGGTGCTGCGAAGCAATGTGCTTCGCGATGTGGTGCGATCTTTCCTTAGCATAGAGATCATTAGCACAGATTGGGTATTTCGCGAAGCATAAATGCTCCCCGGCTACCCGGGTTCCCATGGGAATCCCATTCCTTCGTGAATGCCCTTGAGCTTCGCGAAGGGCATCCCTCTCGGAAGAGGGGCTCAAAACAAGACAAACCAAAGGCGTCTCGCGAAGTCGAAGTACCTCGCAGAGCTCATGATTCCCGGGGCGAAGAGTGCTTCGTGATTCGGGAGAGGAGAAGCCGAAAGGTCGGATTGTCCTTCCTCGGGACTCAGGGGGAGTCCAGTATTTATAGGGAAGGGGTGCCGCGAAGCAGAACTCGCGCGCCACCTCAGGTGCTTCGCGGCGCGCTTGTGAACATCAACATCATTCGTGGAGGGTTACCTCCTCTGGAGCTTCGCGGCGGGCTCATGAACGTCAAATGCATTCGCGGAGATTTACCACCTCTGGAGCTTCGCGGCGGGCTCGCGAACGTCAAATGCGTTCACGGAGATTTACCGCCTCTGGAGCGTCCCGTCGGGCTCGCGAATGTCAAATGCATTCGCGGAGATTTACTGCCTCTAGCGCTTCGCGTGACCACAATGATCGGGGTGCTTTTCGTCGGTGCTTCGTGCAGGTGCTTCGCGAGGCAGTGTGCCAGCCGTCTTTTTCTTTCCTTCCTTTCGGGCCATATTTTGGCGCCAACAACCTCTAACACCAATTTAATGATTGGGACAAGGTACGAAGTTACAAACTTCTATTTCTATGCACTTACTTAAATCTGGAAAGTGATTCTAAAAAAATGGTTCCGGAAATGTGGATCCGGAAAATGAAACTTAACCAAAGTTTACAATATTAGATTCTACCTTAAAGCGTATAGAATATAAATTAATCAAAGTACAAGTGTTAGGAAATATAATAATGTTATAATTTCCTTACAATACAAAAATGCAGGCATAAAAGAAAGTAGTAAAACTAAAAATAACAAAAAATAAATCTTTTAACACAAAGAGAAGGGTATCCAGCAACCTTGGATAAATGTCCCTTGATTTATACTTTCATGGAAGTTTATCTTACCCACACTAGGGTAAGCCCTCGATACAAAGATCAGAGTCTCGGTCTTGCTATCCCCGCAAGCCATCAACTTCAAGTTAGTTGAAACCATTATCTTCCTCAGCAAGGAATACCTCAAACATCAAGATAGTCGGCACCTCTGTCTTCCTATCCCCGGAAGCCCTCAAATGTAATCACCAAAATTCGAAGTTGCATGAGGCAATATGAACGAGCAGTTCAGTACGCACAAGGCATGAAAATATTCTCTCTCAAGAAATCACCTTAACAGCGTGTGGTTTCTAGAGTGATCAACTTGTTCATTGTTTTGAGCTCTTTCAAATGAACTCCTATTTATAGGCTCAGTTGGAATGGTTGAATCCCTCCTAAAATGGTCATGTTTTCCTTAAAATTTGGAGGGACATGTACACGTGTCACTCAAACAATAGTTAGTTAGAAAAAGAATGGATGACATATTTTTATAACAAAACATGTGTAACTGAAGGCACAACATCGTTTTATAATGAAACAATTATATGTATAATAAAAACTAAAAATCAGAATGTATGTAAATAACAATTCGGAGTCTAACCAAAATGAAATTCAGATTCTATAATAAAGAGATATTCGGATTCTATTTTATAAGAATTTAGAAACTGAATTCTCTAGAAATCCGGAGTCTGAATTTCTAAGGAAATTCAGAGTCTGGTATCACTAGTATTTAAAATATGAACTTACAGAGTTCAGATACGAACTTGTAGAAGTTCGGAGTCGAACTAGGAAATGTTTGGAGTCAAACTCAGAAATGTTCAGAGTCGAACTCTTAGATGTTCGGAGTCGAACTCATAGAATTTAGGAGTCCAGAATTTGTAGTTGAACTTTGTTAGAGTTCGTATCCAGAATTCGGAATGGAACTATATTAGAGTTCATTTCCTGAATTCAGAGTAGAACTTTATTAGAGTTCATATACAGAATTCGGAGTGGATCTTTATTATAGTTCGTATCTAGAATTCAGATCCTAAAACAGAATGCTTCAAATCATAGCATTATATGATTTTGAGGTTTTGTGTATAAATCTGATTTTTATACTTAAGAAAAATATTGATATGTGTAAATAAATCTAGGTTAGGGTAAATTTAATTAATCAAGGAAATTTTCCATAGAGAAGTAAAATATATATTTGCTTAAGTATAATGTGTTTGTGATTTTTAAAACAAGAAGGAATGGAAAAGTTATAAGGAAAACCTTTTTGACTATACATAAAATGGGGGCAACCCTTTTTCCTTTTCCATATTATAATGTTCTGATCTTTAAAAACATATGGCAAGAAAGATTCCTCTCCTATAAGACAACGGCGTGCAAGTCCCCTTTTCCAAAACCACTTTTCTCCATTTGTCGATTTTCACGCCCGAAAATTTGGCAGACACTATAAAATGGTTCCCCCTTGTATTTTCTCTTATTGTAACGCCTTCAGATCATCCATTCCTTTTTCTAAATTCTTGAATCAAAGATGTATCATCAACCACATCCCTTGAACTCAACATTCCACCATGAAATCCCATATGTCAACAAATTTGTACGTCATGGTTTTCTTTGTCAACAAACACAACACAACGTCCCACTTTGTCAACTAACACAATCACCTCGAAAATGCTTCAATGATACCTTGAGTGATTTTTTTCCAATAGAACCACTTAAAATATATTCCCCATTATCCATTTTTTTGTATAATAAGAAATTCATTGTATCTATTTATTAGTTATATGGGGAAGAAAATCTATGATGGACTATGATAAAAAATACGATGACTCATGATGAAAAAGAATCCTAGGGTGGGGATGAGTGAAGGAACATATTATTTAATAATAACAATACCCATGTTCTTCATAATAGTTTGGAAAACGAGTTTCTTTAGTTTAATCAGATGGATGATCAATCCATCACTACCTATGAGTCTAATTTCAAATGACTTTTGAGGTACACATATGGAATTATTATCCAACATGAATGAAATGTTGATTTATTTGTCAGTGGAATAATGATAATGTTTAGATGGGAATTTTTCATAAGAGTCTTTAGTCGATACGATGAGATTGTTTGTTTCCAAATCAACGTTGAAATGGAGCTTTTTGTTACATATAAAACTCATTATTTTAATATGAAGAGGAAGAATGAGTTTGACAAAAATCTACCAACCATTAAGAGAAGAATATGATATTTCTTGTTTGCTCTATCTATGGAATGAAGCATGGAGGTAAATATCTTATGGATTAAAATAATTTTTTATTGCATAAGGGAAGGAAATAACGATGATTATTACTGCACTGATGGGATGAAGTTTTCCAATGATGAAAATAGATGAAAATTTACACAGAATGAACCTCCCACACTATTGTTCTTTAAGTGTAAGAAGAATAAGCATTATTATGTCCATCGAAAAAAACCCATGGTTTGGTGATTATGATTAGTGTTAGGATCCTTTAAACTAAGGGATCAGTGTAAATATCATGTGATTGGAATTTAGGAAGGGGGATGTCATAAAAACATAGTGAAAGGGACACTTACCATCCACTATAGAATGCTAATGTATTATTTATTTGGATATACCCACAATTTAATATCTAATGAATTTGATAATAATTTAATGATTCCACAAAAATTATTCGATGTATAATTATCAGAGAATTCATTTAACTATAAGATCATATCTTATTAAGACTATGACTCTTCTCCGGTTGATGTTTGTGGGAATGTGCTTCTTGAAAATCTGTTTATTCTTCCTCTGGTTGAATTTGATGACTTCATAGGAAAGTATTGAATTTATCTACATAAATACCACATCATTTTTTGAGGAATTAATGTTACATTTGTCATTTAAAATCCTTATATGATCATCCATAAATGCGATGATAAGTATAAACATACTGTGCACAATATATTTTGTGTATAGGTATCAATTCCAATTTATAATGGTTATTTATCTTGAATGGTTGGGGATAAAATTGATATCCATGATATTCCAGCTAAGCAGGAATTTGTGGATGTCCTTCCGAAAGAGTGTCATAGACTTCCACCAAAACATTATGTTTGTTTCCAAATATAATTGATACATGTTTCCATACAAATTTTGAAGAAACTATAATGAATAGACCAAATTGAGTTTCAATAATTAATTAAGAAACTCCCTAAAAACATTGACATGGGATTCATTCTTCCAAGTGTGTAACTTTGGGGTGCACCCATTCTTTTTCTGAAAATGAAATTTGGATCAATTGTAATCTACATTGATTGTTGGGAATTGAACAAGATCACAATCTAGAAAAATTATCTTCTTCCCTATATTGATGACATTCTTGATCAACTATGTGGAGCTCTATACTTTTACAAGATTGATCTTCATTCCATATATATTTAATTTAGGTTCATTAAGGGGGATATAATGAAAACATCAATCCATATAAGGAACATACACTATTAATAAATAGATTTTCCTTTTGGTCTTTCCAATTTCTTTGTTTTATTCAAGGATTTAATAAATAGATTCTTTAGAGATTACCTAAATCAGTATTTTGTTCTCATTATTGATGATTCTATTTTTTATTTAACGATCAAGGAAGTCAATTAAAACCACTCGAGGATTGTAAAAAAACACTATAGAAGGAAAAAAATATCAGATAAATTTAATATTGTTAATTTTGGCCGCAAAAGGATTAATTTATCGGTCGTAAAATATAATTATACGTTATTGTATTAGATACACCAAATATAGAGTCTATTAAATGATATCCTAGAGCAACCATGATGATTTATATCCATACCATTCATGGTATAGCTGGATATTATAAATGAATTTTGGACAATTTCCCAGGACTATCTAATCATGTAACCATGCTAACTTGAAATGGTTTCATGTTCCTATGGAAAGATTAATGTGAGTGAAATTTCATAGAACTAAAGAGATGGATAGTTCACACAATTGTGCTTACATTTCCCTATAGCATATAACAGTTTTTAATCTTTTTTGATGCATATAATAAGGTATTGGTGTGTGTTCTTATGTTGATAATCATGGTTATTTATTATGCAATTTATGATTTTCATATTCATGATAAAAAGTCAAAAAATCACTATTTTGAGTTAGCTGTAGATTCTTTTTCATTTAGATATAGAATTAGTTTCATTAGGGTGAAAATGTATATATATATATATAATAATAATAAATTTTGGGAATACATATACACAATGAATGAATTGAACATGAACAAGAGAAGATGGTTATATTTGATGATGAATTAGGGATGATCAATACGTTTCCACCATGGAAAAATGAAAAAGGTGGCTACTGCATTGAGTCGAAAGGATCGACATACCATATCAATGAAAAGGATCATAAAACATTATATACTTCTTTATATTCCAATGATATATCTAAAAATATTGATTGAAGGAAAAAATCATATCTTTTTAAAATTAAATTTCTACTATACAACATTGTGAAGATTATGGATTTCAAAAAGGAATATGTTGAACTATAAAAGACTATTAGAAGTGATCTAGATATTAACATTGATAATGATGGATTGATAAAATTTAGGAACTGTGTACATGTTCCTTTCATTACAGAGATGATGAATGTGTTATTAGATGAATCTCAAAGTTCGTCATTCTTTATTCATCCATGAATTACAAATATGAATAGGTATTTTAAATAATACATCATGTGGGACGGTATGAAGAGAGATATCACAGATATTTTATCTTGATTTTGGGTATTCCAACAATATAAAGTTGAAATAAAAACATCTAAAGGGATGTTTCATACATTAACCATACTAAATTGCAAATGGGATAACTTGAATATGGATTTTGTCATTGGAATCCTTAAAACCTCAAAAGATCTTAATTCTATATATATTGTAGTATATTTCTATAAAATGTTAGCACACATCATCACTATCAGAGAATAATTAGCTTTTGATCATCTTTAGAGGATATACATCAACGAAGTTGTAAGATTTCATAGTGTGTCGTTGTTCATTGTATCAAATCATGATATATTGTTTACCTCAATGTTTTCTTGAATAATTAAACATGAAATTGATATAGAATTTAATTTCATCATTACTTATCATCCTTATAAGTATATTCAGTGTTAAATAACAATTCAAACACTATTGGATTTGTTGATATCTTATTCTATTGATATTAACGGTGGTTGGAATCAACCATTTCCTCTAGTTGAGTTTCGTTACCATAATATATTTCAATATAAAATTCATGTGTAACCTTATGAAGACCTATATGGGAAGAAATTTAGAGTTCTAACATGATGGGATGAAGATGGGGAATGAAATCTATCAGTACAAGAGATCATAGAAAAAATGGTAGGGATGTTCTGATCCATTAGGAAACATATCGAGGGAGATCAATGTGGGAATAAATTTTATGATGATAACTGATGGTGTGATCTACAATTTTAGGATAGTGAAAATAAATTAATATCAATCTATCCCTAGAACAATTTTATGATTTTCATAAATAAAAGGAATCTATGCCCTAGATATATCAGTCACTTCTAAATTAATGATAATATCGGGACAGAAGCCTATCTCTAGGACCTTAATAGTTCTATTACTCAATACCATGATGTGTAACATGTTTATATTTATAGGATTTAAATACATTAAAATGCACAAGGATTGATCTTAGAGGCCACACCCCTAGAGTAGGAAATTTCTTACGCTAAAAAACCAGTTGAAATTTCGGATCATAGAGAGAGAGTCTTATGAAAAAGAACCACTCACCCAATCAAATTTTTTTGGAGTAATCACCTATTAGATGAATATATGTGAGAACATTAAGATATTATTAACTATAAGTATCAAACATTTTTTTACCATAATAATGAATTTTGAGTGAGAAAATCATTTGGTGGGGGTAGAATGTGACACCCTGAGTATTCAGTGCCCTTTTTTCAAATAATTTAATTTTTATTAATTTTTTTCATTGAATTAAGTAAAAAAATTATATGGAACTGATTTAGAGAATGTTACACGAAATATGGTATTTTTTTATGTTATATGCACCACCGACATGGTATTTGTTACACATAACACTGACTTCGTGTACGTAAGACGCAACACTACATTATTATGAAACATTTTTTTATAAACATTATATAAAGAAAACATTATAACCATGCTATGAAAAATATTAATATAAATAGTAATACCTACTTTTAAAATATTGGTTATAGTGGTTTTCTATAAAAAACATATTGATAATGAATGATATACTTTTTGGTTATGTCCTTATATATTTGAAAATATTATTTTCTCGAATAAGAACTTTTATTGTAGTTCTCTATGAAATAATTAAATTAAATTTATAAAAAAATTATCCATTTAATTTGTTAAAATAAAATAAATTCTTAATATTATATAATCAAAAACAACTTGGGGTGAATTTTTTAGATTTTTATATGAAACAACATTTTTAATGCAGTGTGAAAAATAATGAATTTTTATTCAAAACACCTATTTCATATAATTTATTTATAATGTTAAATAATTTTTCTAAATTGTTTTGGAGTTTATTTAAATTAATATTTTATTAATTTATCAAATTTACATCATTATATGAAATTTCACAAGGAAATTAGTTATAAAAACATGGATTTTTTTCATTTTTATTTTTTGAACATGTAGCATCATCCCAACTGTAGGATTAGTTCTAAATTAATTAGTTACACTTCTATGATTAGAATTATAAAAAAGGATAAAAATTTATAATCTTAATAATTTATAATGTCTAGTATTCCAACTTATATTTTGACAATAAATATGAGTAAATGAGATTAAAATTAATTACATCATTTAAAAGAAAAATTAACATAACATGGAACTAAACCTTAAACATAATGACCAAAACACCAAACCAATTGCCAAAAACCCACTAGATGGAAATATTTGGACCATAAATCATCCATTAAAGAGTTTTTTTTTTTTTTACTTTTGTTAGTTAAAAACATTGGTACACCTTACCATTTTTTCAAAAATGAAATGTGTATTGTATCACTTCCCTATAAATGGCCAAAAACTATCCCCATTGTTTATACCTCTCAAACATATTAGGAATGGAAAATATCTAGTAAATTGACCTACCAAAATCCCTCCATTACTCTTTGAAGAAACCCTTTTGACTAAATAAATCCTTGGAATCAATTTGGTGAAAACCAAAAAGAGTTACCCGAAGAAGATGTAACAAACTTCCTCCAACCGCATTATCATATTTTCATTATCCACCCCATACAATATTATTATTCGTTGATTATACAAAAAACGATTGTAATCAATATAATAAGATGTTTTTATACTAATATTTATATCTACAATCACACACACTTCAACCTCTTGGTTAATTAGGATATCGTTTATGTGTAGGGTGAAATACTGCTTCACGAAATGATTATTGTTCATTTTTCATTTATCCCCTTTCATGGTTGCGAATATTGATGGACATGCTGTTTATATATGATATATATGATATATATATTATCCATTTATGATTATTTAAATATTTTTTTACACATATCTTATAATTTCAATTATTGGAAAATACAATAATTACTTTTCGGGAAATGTGGACTACTGCCCCCTCAAAGCGATGTGATTAATTCACACATTACATGGAATATTTTAAGGACATGTTTTGATATCTTATTTGATATATATGATATGATAATTATACATTATTATTTATTTTTAAACACATTTATAAATTTTATATATTCTATTTATTTTAATTCGATAATAGATCGAAAACAACAATCATGCACATATATGTCCTCCAAACTCCATGAACTATATATTCCATTTCGTACTTCAAAATTATATAGGTTATTTTAATATAAACATACAGAATAATTATTATATTTATATTATGGTTTATATTATTTAATTAAGGGTATATGTTTATGAATGAAATATATTTCCAATCTAGATACATGTGGAAAACAATGCGAATTACAACAAAAATTAAACCATAACATAGAAATTTTAGTAAGCCAGTAATATAAAGTCACAATAAAACCATACGTGTTTCTAAATAAAAATAGTATGTTTCTGTTATAGATTTATGATAAGAATAAATTTATTATATAGGATTTTTGAATGAGTACAATGATATTTATGACACAAGGTCACAAGGATAGTGAATTTTATCCAACATTTTATATTCATGAGATAAATTCTTTATTCGCCACTCAATTCATTTCTATGTTTTATATATATCCCATTAATGTGTTATATGATTATTATAATTATATTTATTGGTATTTAAAAATATATTTTATGATCATTATTTCATGTTTTGTATGGTTTAATGGTTACAAAATTCATAATGTAGTTTTTTTTAATTTTTATTCTCTAAGAAATATGTTATGTTATGATACTATGATTCATTACAGAGGTGTTTATTATAATAATTAAGAAAATATATCATAAATATATTTGGTTTTAAGGATATTTTATGATCTATATAATTACATGTGGTGTATTATTAAATGTTCCTATGTGGTATGAGTTTACTGAAACAATCCCATCGTTTATTTTGATCATTTATGATAATAATTCCATTGATTAATGCATATGATCAATATATAACGAAAATCATGAGTTATCATATCCCAAGTTTTTTCAAGATATCTCCACGTATTTGTACTTTTTCCCACTCTTTCTAATATAATATAATTAATAAAACAATTTATGAAAGATATGACCATTTTTATTTCTTTGGTCAGAAATCTGTTTTATATCAAAAAACAGGTTTACAAAAAATTACAATGATTTTTGAAGAATCTTTTCTATGAAAAGTGATGCAATTTTTTATGGGTTTTCAAATTCCCATATATATGATTTTGATTTTATTTTAAAATAATTGTTTTTCAAAATGTTTTATGTCTTAAAATTAAATTTTCAATGAAGAAAGTATATTTTTCTCAAGAAATGGTTTTAAATAAACATTAAAAATTATTTTCCAAACAAAATAACATACATTAATTTTACATATTCATTTCTGGGGAATCGATCCGAATTTTCCATTCATGTGTTCTCTAAATTGTTGATGTTTGTATAGCATAATGTTTATTAAACATGTTCCTCATCATTGAGGTTTTTTCTTGTGAATACCACTTCCTTTAATAAGTTATTATTTAATTAAATGATTACAAAACCAATAATTTTTCATAGGTTAATGTTGGAATTCCCCGACCCTAATTACCCAGAATCGGTGCATTATTACATAACATTTTCATGATCACAAGGAAATCATTTCTCGAAATACTGATTAGTTTAGTATTATTGGAAACACGATTCATAAATAAGTTCAACATTACTACTTGAAAAGTTAAACAACATGAATGTATTCTATTAGAAACATCCAAGACTCCTAGATTATACCTGAATGTCACTCATAAATAACTTATTAATATCCTGGGAAAATGAAAAAAAAAGAAAGGGGTGAGATCAAGATCTCAGTAAGGATACGAAATACAGCATAAGATAACATAAATATTAAGCATGGTGAATAATTGAAACCACATGCCTTTACCAATAATAAACCGGAATACTTTTATGGAAAGAAAATGAGATGAGTAAATAATGCCATAACAAAACATAATCATGGGTATTCTACTAGTCTAATGACCACATGAACCATAAATATTATTTTCATAATGATGGAATGTATAATGCTTGACATTCTGAAACATTTTTTCAAGGCCTCTGCCAAGATGTCTTAAAATTATTAAGGCCTCGTTAAAAACCATATATCAAATTGGTAAAGGCCTCAACCAATTACATGTCTAATTGTCTCATGAGACCTACTGATGCATCGAGGAGCTATAGAGGCCTCCACCCATCACTTACTAAGTCCAATTCATTCCTTATATGAAATTTTTGAAACATAATCTGAACATTCATATTAAAACTAGCATACGAAATGTCAATATATTAACCGCAAACCATGAATGGTATAAAAATAGCACATACACAGTCAAACATAACTCATTAAATAAAATATTGATGATTTTATTATAATAAACCAACATCAAAAGAGAATAATGAATGATATTTAAATAGATGAAAATAATCATCCAAACTATTTAAGAGAAATATCCCCCTTTTCTTGACAACATTTAAAAGTCTCACAATTTATGACGATGTCATTGAAAATAGATTTTTTTGAATCAAAGTGTCCTATACCAATTTTAAAAATTTAAAAATAATTTTAATTTTAAAAAATTAATGTCCATATAAATAAATCGTTGAAACCATTTTTAAAACATGGACATTAATGAGAAAGATTTTGAATAATAAATCATTAAAACATTTTAAAATGACATTTTATTTATAGTTCCTAACCAAAAGAGAGACACTTGAATACAAATAATTGAGATAATAAAAAAATTATAATATCATGGGAATAATGTGATTCATGATATACTATGTCAAAGTACATTATATACACCATATAAAAGTAAAATGGCATATAACAACAATGAAGTTCCAATGGAATGTAAATTGAGATGAAATATCTTATCAAAATAGTATTCTTAGGTTAAGGATAAATCAATGACATAATTATGCATTACAAAAATAAATATAGTCAATATTATTGTATATTAAGTTTAAATATATCAGAGGACATTCACACATATTCATGTAAAAACAACACCAATGAATTGGATGTTTAACTCAATAAATGGAGATTGAGTTAAAATTACTCTTATCG
The DNA here is from genome assembly GCA_963277665.1 of Viscum album. NCBI lineage: Eukaryota > Viridiplantae > Streptophyta > Magnoliopsida > Santalales > Viscaceae > Viscum > Viscum album. The sequence continues at coordinate 335,618,100 of OY728135.1, forward strand.
TGATCATATCGATGAAATGAGAATTTATCAATGGAGTGATTATTTGTATAAAAATTATATCCACTGAATGTGGAGTGGAAATTACTAAACAAATAATAAATAGTAATTCCACACATAATCAGGGAGTAAAATAATCAATGAAGTATGCGTAAAGATGAATGAGTGTAAATTGAATTTTGAAATTCCCTCACCAATTTGGTAACTTATGAAATATACATTACATTAAAGGTGGATCATAAAATTAATATGTAATTACTCATAAATTAAATTATATTACACAAATAAAACAATAATTGGTCTGTACATACACCACACAAAAGGAAATAGTGTAAGTATGGCAAGAATCCCACATAAATAAAAAGTGAGATGAAAACCCTTAATTCATTGTAATCAATCGAGTCGTATAGAAAAAAGTTAATAACACCCAAAAGAATCATAGAATACTATGAATATAAATAGAATCATGAATATATATATATCAAATGGTAGTACAAAATACACCTCATTTAATTAATAAGTGGTGAACAATATAAATCCCGTGGAATTAAAAGTGAGATCTGAAACCCATTACCTTGTACTTTTCCTTGGTTAAGGGTAGGTTATCCTATTTTATAATGGTTAAATAACTATTATTAAATTATAAAATAATCATATACATTAATATGATATCATATATGATATTTTAACATTGCTTTGTTAATAATATCTTAGTATTATCATCATTTCAGGTGTTAATGGATCTATTTTCTATTATATTCTTTATTATGTGAGTCGTATTTTTTATGGATGGGATATATCTTATTCATATCAAGAATTATATGAAGTCATTAAACATTATTTTTAATCATCAAATGAAAATTATTCATTAATGGATACGATGGAGAATGAATCTCATCGTGTTCATGGAGATGGTAATTCGTACATATGTATAGATACACAAGCTTGACATACATGGAAATAACATTACTTTTGCGGAATACTTAATACATAACAAACACAGACACCCAAGGACCCTAATAGTTTAGCGACTTTTGAAACATGGAACACATTCAACTAATCATGGTGAAAGAACTTCAACATCTCCCATAAAGATATTTCCCTTTTGTTTTCTTACCTAAAATATTTTATTATATCCCAGGGAAATGAAAAAATAAAAATCTTCAACTCAAACGCTCAGGAATGGTAATCATGGAGAAATTAAAACAAACCATAAACATTAGAACTAAAAAACATGAATATAATGTTTAAACATCAAAATCTTGAGTGTTGAAATAAATCATGGCAGTACGTAAGGCATAGATCATAAACGAACATTAACCATGATAAAATAACATGGGAATAAAACTTGTAATTGTGGAAAACCATTAATCACATGATATGATTTCCATATTAGCCAAGAAATTTCTGCCAAGGCCATCATAATGGACAATGTCAATTACTGAACCGAGTTTACTTGTCGTTCCATCCCTATATTACTGAACAAGATTTCATTATTATTCCAGCCATGTCTATATCAAGAGATATAAATATTTACCCAATGCATTGGAGGGATATATAGGTCCCAACCATCCCATAATGAAACCATTCTTATGTGTGCCACAAAACCATAATTCATACATCATAGCATAACCTGTGAAATAAAAATGGGATTCTTAAACATCTTTCCATCATAACATAATCCATACAAGATAAAAGGACTTCATAAAAATATTTCCTTCATAACATAATAAAATCAATGTAATAATATGGATATAAACAGAACCCTATATTATCTTATATAGAAAATAATTTTTCTAAAACACATGATCCCCATTCTTGAAGAAAATATCCTTTATATTTCAAAAACATTTTTCCTTTCTCAACATGTCATAAAATTTTAAACTAAAACATGTTAATTGAAAATGAACATGAAAATTTATAAAGGAAAAAGCAAGGAAAAAATGTTCTATGAAATCATAAAAATCATTTCATCCTGTATAATTTGAAAAAATATTCTTCTCGTAGTTTGGCTGAAAAAATTCAAAAAGTAACTCGTACTTAAAACAAAAAAAGATTCCTTTCATAAATTTTACTAAACCTTATCCAATAAGTAAAATTTGATTTAAAAAATTTTAGTAGGATATAAATAATATTAAATATTGAGGATACATGGATGTGGATGATAAATATTCCCATGTAAATACCGAAGTATAAACAATCTCGTATAAAAATTGAGATTGCGAGATTTTGTCTTACGAATTATAATCAGTGGAATAACAAAAGTCATAAAATAAATAAAATTATATAAATATTTAAATATAATAACCTTCATAATAAAAATATTAAAACATGCATATTAATCATAAACATCGTATAAATAAATAGTTAGTGATTATGGCATTTTCCTCAAAGAAATAAAAGTGATACGAAATAATCTCCTACCATAGGTCTGATATGCTTTGTACGTATCCAAAACTCTTGTATAATGATTTAAATAATGTAATTGACTTATTAAATAATTATATTCATGGTTATGATATCGTATATGTTCATATTCGTATCTACATATTAGTAATATTTCATTGATACTCGTTATTCGGGTGTTCATTGCTTTTTGTTCATATGTGTGTTTTGTCAAATAAATTATTATTACTCCTTTTAGGTGATAGATACATCATTTACTGAATTGTATTAGTGTAATATATATCATATTTATTCATTAAATACATTTATATAATCATTATTCAATGAAGATCATGTAGAATGAGTAGCATTACATCTTGGAGACGGTAGGCTGTACGTATGCACGAGGAGTAATATCATTCGCGTGATTGTGGAATTGTATCGACGTGTTTGGTGTATAAAATTTCAGAATCAATATCACTTTACAAAAATCAAATATAGTTATTTCTTCCATCCTTATACCCATCCATGTAAGGTAGTGATGAAATAAATGATTATACCATGGTGTGGAGATGGTAAGCCGTACGTACGCACGCGTGGTGATTTCATTTTTTCATAGGATGGATAGAAGATAGAACATGGTTGTTTCAAATTCATAATAACATATTATTATTCAAGTTATAGTGTAGGAATTACTTAATAATGAAACAACTCATATAGAGGAAGTAGGAGAAGAAATAAGTTTGAAAGAATCGGTAAAGGATATTACCTCTTCTACGACGTGCCTCCTCTTAACCTCCTCTTAAGGCCCTAAAATTGGTCATTGAAGAATATAAAGACCTATATTAGGTTTATATGGAAGTGTTGAAGTAAAATGGTCAGGGTTTGGAAGACATTGAAAGCTCAAAATTCTTGTGAAGTGGAGAGGGAGGAGGTGACCTTTTATAAGGGAGGGGAGAGGTACCTTTGGAAACCTAAACAATATTAAGTTATAATAAATTCAACCCCCACTTAGAAACCTCAAAAAATTACTCAGTTATAAAATTAGATGAGTTAGGGTTTTAATCTTATCATCCAATAAAATTTAGACATGTTTTATGTTTAATTTAAGCCTTATCATTTTGATTTATCCTTATTTAATCTATTTAATTTTATTTGTGGTAATAATATTCAAAATTTTAAATTGTTATAAATACAAACTTAAATGTGTCAATTTTCCATAATTGGATACATTATAACATTTTAGACCATATAATTTTAATTTTGTAATTTGAAAATATATTTTTGATTTTTAAATATTTTAATAATATATTATTTTTATAAAATAACATTAGTCTAAATTTTAACACTATTCAATTATATTAATTTAAATAAAATTAAAAAAATTCATATATACAAAAAGAAATATTTATTAGATTTATAACATGTCATATTTGTCTATAAAATTCATTTAGCATGTTAATTAGTTTATATAATATTTATTTTAATATTTTTAGAACCATTTATTTGATATTTCTCTTGATAAAATATTTACTACACCATTTTTGTATTATTTTTTAATATACTTATTAGTTACATAAAATTTAAAAATAAAATACTATAAATAATATAAATATAATATATTTTATAAGAATACTTTTAGTCAAATTTATCTTCTAAAATACCCAACTATTAAAATATTATGTTAATTAAATTATGAAGGTGACAACTTTGACATCATTTAAAATAAAATAATATAAGTGTCATAATCGCTTTTATAAGTCATTAAATTTTCAAGAATTCGAACTTTGGATGTGTATGGTTTATATGTACACGAGAAATAAGTCTAGGTTTGGTTTTTTGGCCATTTATGGGTATTATTAGGTTAATAAAAACTATATTATTGATTTTTCACTAAATAAATCATTTATGAGTCATTAATGGATAAGATATTAAGGTATTTATATATTTATTAAAAATTAAAAATAAATTTCACTAATAAATTAAAACATTTTATCTTTAAAATTAGTATTTATAACCAAATTTATATTCTCTATAACTTTATATCGAAAATAATTTAATTAAAACAGTTTCAGTGAGACATATTTCAGTTTCATTTAAATAAAAAAAATTAAATGTCTTAATTAGATACAAGTGGGTTATAATATATACCATTTATACACAAGTATATTTTATAACTAAATATAATCATCGAATCATGTTAATACAAGGGTTGGTGTAATTTTATAATATTATTTTTACCCTTATTTACCAAATTTACCTTTAACTGTAGTAAATAAAATTTACCGTAGTTACTATTAATAAAGCCAACAAATAAAATTTATCCTATTAACATAATTTGGACCTACATATTCCAAATATGTAATCCATTTTTCCAAATTCAAATCATAGAAGTTTCATTAATTAATTTAAAATTAATCTCGTTGTAAAAAAATGTTTTTGTTTAAAACATTGCAAAAGATTGAATTGTTTTTACCTACGAATTCAATGTAAAATTAAGGCTAATGAAAAATATTATATTGAATGGTCAAAATATATTATATTTATATTTTAAAAAAATTTAATATTATAATTCAAACATATAAATTATCTCGATGAAAAAATATGTTTTAAGTAAAATTTTTTGTGTTTTTACTATTCATCAAAATAAGAACGTTGTCATAAAAATATCAAAACATTATCCAATTTAAATTTTTATATACTGATTCAAAATAATAAGTTTATTTTGTAAAATTGAACTTAAAAACATGTCAAAAATTATATTTAAAATGGATGTTCCATCAAAAGGTGGAAAACTGCATTTTTTTTATAAATACTTCTTTTATCCGAAAAAATTTATTTTGTTCTCATACATCGTTACAAAAAATGTGTAATATTAATTATAATGTTATAAAATTTTAAATGTGTTTAATAAAATTCATAACTGCTATTTATAAATAATATTATAACAATATATTGTTTTTTTAGTGAATCTCGGTATTGCGTACAACACGCGCTACTGAGGAAGGTCGCTCTTGCGTGTAATGCAAGACAGGACATGGTTGTGTGAATGGAAAGCTTCCATTGGTGTTGCGTATAACATACTCAAAATACAGTTTAATTATACATTGATCAAAATCTATACATGGTGTTGTGTAAATTGAATTTTATTAGAAAGAGCTTGAAATTGTGTGTGTCACAAGCCAAGAATAGTGTTGCGTATACTACAAGCTAATTCGATGTTGCATATAGCGCAAGCTAATCTTGGTGAAGCATATAAGAAAATACATCAATGAAATTAAAAAGAAACATTCTCATAAAATCTGGCGTGTTACAGTACACACGAGCGATAATTTCATTCTTTTGATATTAAAATAATATATAATTGGATGGTATATCATATATATAGAATCATTATAATGTTTTATTTATTATTTACATCAATTACACATCATTATTATACCTATCAAAATAATAATGTATCGAATAACAATTACACCACAACATGGAGACGGTAATTCATACGTATACATGTATGGTGACATGTCATTCAAAGGATGTATAAAATAATGAATATGATTGTAGAATATTTATAATAACATCACATTATATAAATGATATGGGAGTTATTAATTTAGAATGGATACATCAAAGAAAGAGGAAGTGGAAGAAGAAAGGAACTTTAAAGAGGAGATGAAATATTTACCTCGTCTTCGGGTTATTCATTTTTGATTTGATCAAAAAGGCTCCATAAGTTGGCTTTCTGACTAAAGTAAGGCTTCTACGATGAGGGTAGGATAGTTTAATGGCTATTTGGGTAGGGTTTGGGCGAGCCTAATGGCTTTTAAGGCGTGAATTAGAGAGAAGGGGGAGTGCCGTTTTATAATAGGGGTGAGAGAAACCTTAGGAAAATATAGAAATATTATTTTATAATAAAATCATTTGCAGTTTCTAATGGATCCAAAATGGTTTATATATAGTATAAGGGGGTATGGGTTGAAAACCACTCAACCAATTGGTTTTATACTAGTTTGGGTCACTATATTAGCCATAGCTTTTACATTTAACCCGTAGTTAAATAGTTTGACATTTACCATGTCTCTTGGTATTTTTATATTATATTGTTACTAAACATACAATATACATCCATGTGAACCCCAAGATGTCAATTAATGGTAACACTATCATTATATAAGTCTTTGGATAGGAACATATATTTTTTGGAATATAATATAAATTAATAATATAATATTTCTTTTTAAAACTCTTTTACTTCAATTTTGAAACTATTTGGTAATTTGTTTTTTCAAAATTCTTATCAGTATTATTACATAAAAAAAATTAATCTAATAAATCCTAACATGTCAAATTAACCTATAAAATTCGTGTATGGATCAAAACATTCAAATTATTTTTATTTTAACATCTATAATATCATTTATTTGATTTTTTCATTAAAAAGGAAAATACTGCATCATCGTTGTGTCATAAATAAATATATTTTTTATGTCTAAAAATTATAAATAAAATATCATGAGGTAGGAAATATTTTTATATTTCTAATCACTATTTATATTTGAATAGATCAATATTATATCCTCATATAAAAATTGTTTTAATAAAATATTTTTTATTTTGTTATTTTTGTATCTACTTTATATTATTTAATATATATTGCCATTTTCACTTCCAAGTTGCTCCATGGGGTCCCCAAATCGACCCAAGGATTCCCATGGTCGGACATGTATCATCCAATAGATTTAAGAGACAAGTTATGGTAATTTATTATTATTATAATAATATTTGTTTAACATTATTTATTAGATTTACCCTTTTGACCACGGTAAATAATATATTTACTGAAATAAATATTCATAATGTCTAAAAATAAATTTATCCTATTTACACAATTTGGACCTCCTGATTCCAAATATGGAATCTGTTTTTCTAAATTAATAACACAGAAGTGGCAGAAATTAATTTAATATTAATTCCTATTTTCAAAAAAAAATGTGTATTTAAGAAATAATAACTATAAAAAGGTTGACACATGCTTATGTCCAATTTAAATGTGAAATAACATCCAATGATAAAAATTGGATTAAATGGTAAAAATATAATCTATTTATAATTAAAAACCACTCAATATTATAATTTATCACTATAAATTATTTTGATTAAAAAAGTTGTTTTTAATTAAAATATAGTATTTCTCACTATTCATCAAAAACTGAATGATATCAGAAATATACCAAAACATCACCCTAAGATAATTCGGATATTAAAAATCCAAAAATGAAGTCCATTTTGAAATATAAAATTGATAAAATTGATAAAAATTTAAAAATTTTGTATTAATATTCAAAACAGTTAATTTGATTGGTCGTAATGTGTTAGAATCTCGAAGTTGCGTACATTGCTTGCTATTACATTATTCAAAGGGAAACATATCGTGGAAGCTTGGGGTGTTACATTATTCCCCAATTTGGGAAATTTCATCCTTTCAATATTTTAAATTGAGCTTGGGAACATAATTGAAAGTCCCACATCGAAAAAATAGTCAATTAAACCATCACTTTAAAAGAAAGAAAGAGAAGTAAAACGATCACCCGAGATAAACAATACTAAGAATCCATGTAGGAAAACAACGATATGGAAGGTAAAATATTTTTCATGTTCTGATAGCGAGGGATATAAAACATGATCAGGAAAAAGTTAACAACAAGAAGACAACAAAATTGTGATGGGACAAATGGTCATTAGTTTCCTAGTAGGAAAAGTAAACAGACAACATTTTTTTATTTATGTTAGAATTCATAAAGATGAGGAATTTTTTTATGAGATTGAATAATAAAATAAATATATATACTTACTTTTTATGTAGAGTTTCATTCATTAATAAATTTCTAACACTAAATCAGTTTTTTCATGCGATGAGTATTCAAGATGACTTGGTCACACTAGAAGAGCAAGAATCAACTTCTAGAAAATCACATAATCCAAAAAGGATAAAATATATATTTAGCTTGTCTTTAAAGATTAATCAAAACCAAAACGGTTAGTACAAGATCATATTATCCCCCAAAAGGATATTCCTTTAGAGAAAGAACACTAATCATAATTTCTAAAATTAATCCAACAATACCCCAAAGATAAATAAATATAATTTAATAAAAAATTTCCTTAAAATCCTTCAATATAATCCAAACTAATATTGAAACCCAAAACAAGGATGAATTTGGTTTTCTAGTCTTCCACGTTAAATTGTTTCTGCAAATGACATAGACTACTCTTGAAGTCACATACTTAAAAGTAATTTACCTAATCACATATTCTCTATTAAAGGTTAATAATTTCCATAAATAACCCAAATAACTATAAATCCAAAATAAAAACATAGATAAAAATAATACATTAATCCCCAAATTAAATCACATAGTATTACATTTTCCTTAGGCATATAGTGTTCCCAATAGCGTAAACGTCTTTCAAAATAACTTTTACCACTTAGTCCCCAAATCATTTTCCTATACAAAGGGTATTCATTTGATAATACATAAGATCCAAAATCGACTCATTATTGATCAATAAAATCATTTACCAAAAAATAATTTGTCACAATAACCATGGACTTCATGTAGTCTAGTGGTAGGCGATAAATCTTAATCACACTCTGGTTCAGGGTTTGATTCCTAGAGCATTGTCCAACATGACAAGTTGACACATGGTCTGCATGTTGTTCTTTTTCAAAAACTATATTTTATATCATTTCCAAAATGATATAAATTACTCAAGATAACCATAACCTAATTTAACCAAAAATGTTATCGCATACCTTGCATTTTCATCCCAAAATATAATAACTTGTAATTGTCTCAAACCCAATGATTATATAAAACTAAATGGTTATTTATAACTATTTCAACAAGAGAAAAGATAATTCTTACTCAAATATCATATTCACATGAAAAACTGTAGGGATACAAATACAAGAGAAATTTCATCCACATTAATCCCATCAACATGTAGCACTAATACTTTTAAACATTTCTCCAACCATTTATTTCAACATAGCTTATTCTTTGACCAATAAAATATCCTATAGAATAAGGTATTCACTTGGGTAATGGCCAGGTCCTCTACATTTATGGAAAATGGATGTAAATGGATTCTTGGGACCATTTATATTTTCTTAAATAGTACTCTTCATTTTTTTCTTGGAAATTCATTAATTTATGTCCTTATTTTCCACACGTAAATCATTTCTTTGTTCCATTGAGACACTTTCCTAGGTGTCTCCTTCAACATTTCCTGCATGATGGAAATTAAGTATTATTTTATCCATGGTATCCGCTGTTGGAGCTCTTATCATTCATCACTTTCTCTTCATTTTTGAGTTCGGGAGTTTGTTAATATATATGTTGTTGATCATATTTTAGTAAAACAGATTTGGCATGAACATGATATTTATTATGCCTATCAATATTCCATTTTTTTCTCATTTCCACCATCATTCCCACCTTCTAAATAATGATCAAAGTTACAATGACTTCCTTAGAATCTAACCATTGACTAAAACTAGAACGTATTGTGTGAGTAACAGTAGTAATAAAATCATTTAGAGAATATCATGACACAATATTTTCAATTTGTAACACCATATAATTTACAAAGGTCGGTTATTATCATCTTATATTAAAATCCTTTAAACAGGTTTGTAATTAAAATGTAAATTATCCTAAAAATATCCCATGGGAGTGTCATAACAAAGAGTTTATCATGGCTCGTTATAGTGCACTAGTTCCCATTCGTGTCTAGCTCAAAGTAGTGTTTTCGAGTTTTAACCCTAGGTACATCTGTGTCAGAGCCGCCTCTACCTGCTCATATCCAGACAGGGTTGTATTACTTGGAAAACTCCGAAAATCTCTACAATACCAAAATTTTAGGAAGTTCTTCTATATTAATCCTCAAAGTCTATCTTAGGTCTATGTGATCTAATCAGAGTTTATCTAAATCTAGTTTCCAAGGTTTCTACTAAACTTACTCTAATATCAACTGTAATGCATCAACCCTAGTTACCTAGAGTTAGTGCATTATTACATTACATTGGCATGATCACATGGAAATCATGTCTCTAAAGACTTATTAGTATATTATTATTGGAAACAATATTCATACATAAGTTTAACTTTACAACGTGAAAAGAAATACAGCAGGAATTTATTCCATTACAAAAATCCAAGCCTCCAATATTATTCATGCAAGTCACTCATAACAAACTTCTTCATATCCTGGGAGAATGAAACATCAGAAAGGGGTGAGAATAAATTATCAGTTAGGGTAAGCTATACAGTGGATGATAACATAAATATTATGCATGGTGAATAATTGAAACTGCATACCTTTACCAATAAAAAACATGAATACTTTTATGGAAAGAATATGAGCTGAGTAAATAATGCCATAATAAAACATAATCATGGGTATTCTACTAGTATAATGATCACATTAACCATCAATATTATTTTCATAATGAGGTAATTTATAATTTTGGACATACTAAAACATTTTGTTAAGGACTCGGCCAAGATGTCTAAAGATGATTAATGCCTCGGCCAAAACCCTATATCAAATTGGGAAAGGCCTCGACCATTTCCACATCTAATTATCTCATTAGGCCCACCAATTCCTCTAGGAGCTATATCAGGCTCCACCCGTCACATACTAAGTCCAATTAATTCCTCATATGAAAAGGTTGAAACATAATCTGAACATTCGTAATAAAACTAGCATACGAAATGATAATATTTTAACCACAAACCATGAATGGTATAAAAATAGCACATCCACAGTGAAAATTAACACATTCAATACAATATGGAAGATTTTATTATAATAGACCAACCTCAATAGAGAATAATGAATGATATTGACATAGATGAAAATAATCTTCATAACTATTTGAGATAAATATCCCCCTTTTTCATGAAAACATTTAAAAGTCTCACTGTTTATCAAGAAGTCGTTGAAAATAGATTTTTTTAATATAAGTGTCACATACAACATTGAACCTTTTAAAAGGAATTTTAATTTTAAAAAATTAATGTCCATATAAATAAATCCTTAATAAAATTTTTAAAACATAGACATTAATGAGAAAGATATAGAATAATAAATCATTAAAACATTTTAAATTGGTATTTTAGTTAGAGCTCCTAACAAAAAGACAGACATGTGAATACAAATAAATGAGGAAATAAAAACATTAGAATATAATGAGAATAAATGGATTCATGATATACTATGTAAAAGTACATTATATATAGCATATAAAAGTGAAATGGTGTATAATAAAAAATAAGCCTCAATGGAAAGTAAATTGAGATAAAATATCTTATAAAGACTGTATCCTTAGGATCAGGATAAATAATTGACATAATTATGTGTGAAAAATATAAATACACTCAATATTATTGTTTATTTTGTGTAAATCAATCATTGTATATTCACACATAATCTTGTAAAGACAACACCAATGAATTGGATATTTAAGTCAATAAATTGAGATTGAGTTAAAATTACTCTTATCAAGTTCATATCGATGACTTGAGAATTTATCAATGGAGTGACTATGTGTATAAATAGTATATCCCTAAAAAGGGGAGTGGGAATTACTACATAGATAATAAATACTGATTCCACACATAATCATGGAGTAAAATAATCATTGAATTATGCGTAAAGTCGAATTAGTGTAAATTGAAATTTGAAATTCCCTGACAAATTTGGTAACTTAAGAAACATAAATCACATGAAAGGTGGATCATAAAATGAAGTTGTAATTACTCATAAATTAAAGTATGTTACACAAATAATATAATCATTGGTAAGTACATACACCACACAAAAAGAAAATAGTGACAGTATGGCATGAATTTCATGGAAATTGGAAGTGAAATGAAAACCCTTTCTTCATTTTAATCAATCGAGTCATATGGCCAGAAGTTAATAACACCCAAACAAATCACAAAAAAACATGAATATAAAGTGAATAATGATTTTATATATATGTATATATATCAAATGACAGTACAAAATACACCACATTTAACAAATAAGTGGTAAACAATGGAAATCTCACGGAATTAAAAGTGAGATAAGAAACCCCTTACCCTGTACATGTCCTTGGTCGAGGGTGGATTAAACTCCTATATAATGGTGAAATAATTGATATTAAATTATAAATGAACCATATAAATTAATATGATATCATATATGATCTTTTAACATTGCATTGTTAATAATATCTTAGTATTATCATTGTTTTGGGTGTTAACAGATTAGTTTTTCCATTATATTATTTATTATTTTAGTCATATTTGTTATGTATGGGATGTATATTATTCATATATAGAATGATATTTAGTATTTTAACATTATTTTTAATCTTCAAATGAAATTTAGACTCGAATGGATATGATGGGGAATGAATCTCATCGTGTTCGTCGAGATGGTAATCTGTACGTACGCACGAGCGACAATTTCATTATTTTGATATTAAAATTAAATATAATTTGATGTTATATCATATATACAGAATCATTATCATGTAATATTTATTATTTAAATCAATTACACATCATTATTATAGCCATCCAAATAATTATGTATTGAATATCTATTACACCACGACGTGGAGACGACAAGCCGTATGCACGCACGTATGATGACATGTCACTCAAAGGATAAATAGAATAACGAATATGGTTGTACCATATTTATAATAACATTACAGTATATATAAGACACTAGAGGTATTATTTTATAAAGGAAACAAAAAATAAAGAGAATGTGGAAGAAGAAAGGAACTTTAACGAGGTGATTAATTATTTACCTCTTCTTCGGGTTATTCCTTTTGATTAGAAAGAAAGGGCTCCATAGATTGTATTTATAATTAAAGGAAGGCATCGATGATGAAGGTATGACAGTTTAGAGGGTATATGGGAAGGGGTTGGCCGAGCCAAAGGGCTGTGAAGGTGTGAATTAGAGAGAAGGGGGAGTTCCCTTTTATAAAAGGGGTGAGGGGCACCTTAGGAAAAGTTAGAAATGTTATTTTATAATAAAATCAATTTCGGTTAAAAATTGCTCCAAAATGGATTATTTAAATTCTATGGTAAGGATGGGTCCAAACCACCTCATCCAATAGGTTTTAGATAGGATTGGGTCACTATATTAACCTTATCTTTTTAGATTAAACCCTTAATTAAATAGTTTCACATTTACCATGTCACTTAGATATTTTAATATTATAATGTTAATAAACATACTATATACTTCTAATTGTAAACCAAGTTGTTAATTAATGATAAAACTATAATTACAAAATTATTTTGGCTGAACAATAAATTTTTAGGTATAGAATATCAATTAATAATATAATAGTTTTTTTTAAATCTCTTTTATCTCAATTTTGACACTATTTGATATTTTATTCAATTTCTTATAATCATTATTACTTCAGAAAAATTCATTTAAAAAGTACTAAAATTTAACATAAACCTATAAAATTCATGTATGGAATGAAAACTTTCAATTTATATTTATTTTAACATCTATAATACCATTTATTTGATTCTTTCACTAATAAGCAAAATACTATATCATCATTGTGTCATAAATAAATATATTTATTTTATGTATAAAAATTATAAATAAAATATACCAAGGTAGGAAATATTTTTTGATTTCTAATGAATATTTATAGTCTAATTGATCAATTATATAACCTCATATAAAAATTTCTTTATTAAAACATATTTGTTTTATTATTTTTGTCTATTCTTTAATTTATTTAATATATAATGTCATTATCTCTTGAAAATGGATCCATGGGGTCCAAAAATAGACCCAAGGATGTACATGGTCATACATGTAATATCTAATAGGGTTAGGACACGTGTTATGGTAATTTTATATTATTATAATATTATTTTTTAACCAAATTTACTAGATTTACCCTTTTAACCACAGTAAATAAAATATTTTCTGAAGTAAATATTCCTAATGTATGAAAATAAAAGTTACCTATTTACACAATTTTTACCTCCTAATTCCAAATATGGAATCCAATTTTTTAAATACAAAACACAGAAGTGAAGGATTATAATTTAAAATTAATTCTCGTTATCAAAACAAAAAACGTGTTTTTAAGAAATAATTACTATCAAAAGATTGACAATTGCTTATGTCCAGTTTAAATGTGAAATTACGTCCAATGATCAAAATTTTATTAAATGGTAAAAATATAATCTAATTATACTTAAAAACCACTCAATAGTATAATTTATCACTATAAATTATTTTGATTAAAAGTATGTTTTTAATTAAAATATAGTATTTCACTATTCTTCGAAAAATGAATGTTTTCAGAAAAATAGAAATAATTCACTATATGATAATTTCAATATTCTGAACCCCAAACTGAAGTCCATTTGGAAAGATAAAATTGATAATATTTCAAAAAGTGGGTATTACTATTCAAAACGGTTAGTTTGATTGGTCGCGGTGTGTTAAAATCTCGATGTTGCATACAATAAAAGTTAATACATTAGTCAAAGTGAAACGTATCGTGGATGCTTGGGGTGTTAAAAATATATAATTACATGTTTATGAAACACATTTCATGGGATTATGATAGGTTTTTTATAAAAACCATATCTTTTTATTGGTCATGATTTAAAGAAAGTTTTATTATATTGTCGGACATGTATGAATGTTATTAATATGAGATATTTGGGACCTTTCTCTCCCTCTGATGCATTTAGAAAAGTGTTATATGTCATCAGAAAATGATGGAAATCAAGTAAACAGGCTTAATTCACTATAGGATGTTGGGGAAACCTGATCAATTCCATTTAATGGACTGCGATTGGGGATAGTGGTGTGGCCCTCCAAGTCGGTGTAGTCACCATGAAGATGTAATATGGGGAAACCTGATCTAGATTATGAATATGGGAAAAATGTTCCATTACAAGGATTGGAGTATGACCATGGATGGTGTTCTGTCCCGCCCTATAGGTTCAGGTCCCATGTAGTGACATGATAAGTTATAGACATGTTCTTAATATTATCGGAAATAATATCACATGTTCATATATTCCACAATTCCACATCTTATTACTATAATATAATTTAATGGATTATTTTATTTATTTCCTTATGATTCAGGTCTTATGAACTACCAACCATTATTCCATGATTTGAAACACCCCAAGCTTCTACGGTACGCTTCTCTTTGAATAATGTGATAGCGTGTGTTGTACGCAACACCGAGTTCTAACACACCATAACTAATCAAACTAGCCGTTATGAATAGTAATACCTACTTTTTGAAATTATATATATTTTTTATTTGAAAATGGGCTTCATTTTTAGATTCGGAAGATCGAATTTAGCCTAAGGTGAAATTTTGGTACATTTCGGATAACTTTCATATTTTGATGAATAGTGAAAATTTCTAAGTTTTAATTAAAAACAACTTTTTTTAATCAAAATAATTAATAGTGATAAATTATGAATTTGAGTGGTTTTAAATTATATTTAGAATATATTTTTACCATTTAATATAATTTTGGTCATTGGACATAATTTTACAATTAAACCGAACATAAACGAGTGTCAATCTTTTGATAGTTATTATCTCTTAAAAACACGCTTTTTGTTTTGACAGCGGGAATTAATTTTAAATTAATTTCTGCCACTTATGTTTTTTGAATTTAGGAAAATGTATTCCATATTTGGAATCAGGATGTTCAAATTGTGTAAATAGGTAAATTTTATTTTTAGACATTTTGAATAATTACTGCGGTAAATATTTTATTTACCATGGTTAAGGGTAAATCCGGTAAATAAGGGTTAAAAAAATAATATTATAATAATACTAAATTACCCTAAAACGTGTCTTAACCCTATTGGTTGATACATGGTCGACCATGAGAATCTTTGGGTCTATTTTGGGACCCCATGGATCCACTTGTAAGTGATAATGACACTTTATTTTAATTAAGTTAAAATGAATACAAAAATGACACAAGCATATATCTTTTAGAAAAACAATTGTTACATAGGGTTATATATGTTAAATTTTAGATTATAAATATTCATTAGAAAGATAAAACGATTTCCTACATAATGATATTTTATTTATAATTTTTAGACATTAAATAATTTATTTTATTTATGACACAATGATGATGTAGTAATTACTATAATAGTGAAAAATTAAAATAATTGATATTATAAATACCCAAATAAATATAATATGAAACTTTTAATGAATTAAACTAATTTTCTAGGATAATATGATATATTAGTATTGATGTAATTGACTTTTTTCGAAGTAATCAATCTGTTTTGAGTTTCACAAAAATCAACTATTGAATAGTGTCAAAATTGACATAAAAGAATTCTTAAAACAAATATTATATTATTAATTGATATTAAATTCCTAAAAATCTAAGGTTCGGACAAGAGACTTATATCATGATAGGTTCATCATTAATGTACCACTTGGGGGTCGCTTGGATGTATATACTATGTTTATTAACCATATTATATAAAAATACAAAGAGACATTGTAAAAGTGAAACTAATTAACTTAGAGTTAATACTTAAAGATAAGGTTAATATAAGTACCCAAACCTGTCTAAATTCTATTGGTTTAGTGGTTTTCGACCTATCCCCACCTTAACCTTTGAATAATAAGCTTTGGAGCCATTAGAAACCGAATATGAATTTATTATAAATTAATATTTCTAGCCTTTCCAAAGGTGCCCCTCACCCTTCTTATAAAAGGGCACTCCTCCTTCTCATTTCTTCACACCTTAAAAGCATTTTGGTTCGGCCAAACTCTGCCCAAATACTCTCCCAAAATCCCTCACTACAACCTAGAGGCCTTAGTTTGATCAGAAAGCCAACCTAAGGAGCCCTTTTGATCAAATCAAAAGGAAGAACCCGAAGAAGAGGTAATGATTTCACCACCCTTCTCCAAGTTCATTTCTTCTTCCACTTCTTCTTACTTTGTTCTTACCATTATAAAATAATAACTCCAGTATCTCACATATACTGTGATGTTATTATAAATATGGTACAACCATATTCAGTATTTTATCCACCCTTTGAATAACATGTCACCATACGTGCGTACGTACGGACTACCGTCTCCATGTCGTGGTGTAATTGTTATTCAATATAATATTATTTGGATGGGTATAATAATGATGTGTAACTCATGTAAATAAAAAATATAACATGTTAATGATTCTTTATATATGATATACCATCCATTTATATATTATTTTAATATCAAAAGAATGATATTGTCGCTCGTGCGTACGTACGGACTACCGTCTCCACGAACGCGATAAGATTCATTCTCCATCGTATCCATTCAAGTATAATTATCATTTGATGATTTAAAAATGATGTTTAAGGACTAGATATCATTCTGGATATGAATAAGATACAACAACCATGGCTTATGTAACAAAACATATAAAAGAAAATGAGTAAGTTAACTCCCGAAACGACGATAATTCTAAGATATTATTAACAAATCAATGTTAAAAGATCATATATGATATCATATTATTATATATGATTCTTGTATAATTTAATAACAACTATTTCACCATTATACAGGAGGTTAACCTACCCCAACCAAGGAAAATTACAAGGTAAGGGTTTACTCTACAACCTCTTCATTATCCAAGGTTGTTTATACGTAATAATCTACTGGGATCTCTTTATCATCCACATCCATGTTTCTTAAAAATGCATTTCAAAACATTTTTACTATTTACTAGAATATGGGTAAAAGTCATTTATACCCTTTTTGACTTTTATAAGTGGTTTATAAAGGAATCTTTCGGTCATTTTCAAAATAAGGTCCTTTTTAACCTTTTCGACAGAATTAAGGTAAGAATGTTTTTTTTTAACGGCGGGTGCGGCTATTTTCCGCCGTTATAAAATCTTCAAAGCTTCCCTTACAAGCTTATAAGAATATTTTCAAAGAAAATGTTTTATTTTATATGGATCTTAAATTATTTCAAAATAAAAGGAGATATTTCTTTAAAAAGAATTTTGATTTCATCTATGTCAACATCCTTTGATGGATTTTAAGATTATTTGAAGTTGATTTATTATGATAAAAAACTTCTATATTGTATTGAAGGTTTTGTGATATGTTTGACTGTGGATGTGCTATTTTTATACCATTCATAGTTTATGGTGAAAGTATTGACATTTCATATGCTAGTTTTAATATGAATGATTATGTTATGTTTAAACCTTTTCATATGGGAATGCATTGGACTTAATATGTGACGGGTGGAGCCCGCTATAGCTCCTCGATGCATCGGTAGGTCTCATGAGACAAACTAGTGTCTTGGCACAAGGCCTTGACAAAATCTTATTTGTAGTCTTGGCACGAGGCCTTGGCTATGTGGTTATGATAGTCTGGCATTATGCATTCCAACATTATGAAAGTGGTTATTGATTTTTGCATGTGATTATTAGATTAGTAGAATATCCATGTGAATAAGTAAATGGCATTATTTCATTTTATTTATGCCATACCATGTTGAAAGTTAGTATTTAAAAGGCTTTTGTTTTAGTTATACATTGCCTTAAATGTTTATTCTTATTTATAAAAGTTTCCGCTATATTGTTATCCTTACTGGGCATTTGAGCTCACCCCTTTTCTATGTTTTATTTTTCCCAGGATGTGAAGAAGTAAGATATGAATGACCTG
The DNA here is from genome assembly GCA_963277665.1 of Viscum album. NCBI lineage: Eukaryota > Viridiplantae > Streptophyta > Magnoliopsida > Santalales > Viscaceae > Viscum > Viscum album. The sequence continues at coordinate 335,637,271 of OY728135.1, forward strand.
CAGGGATTTTATGAGGGGTTAATAGTGTGGATTGTGGAAACATTATGTTGTTGTAGTAGTATTTCATTTTATGATGTAATGTAAAACTTATGAATATATCTAGTGTTTCCAAGGCTACTAAACCAATCGGTCTTTCGAGATTTGATCTTTCTTGTGATCACGCCAATGTTATGTAATAATGCACCGACTCTGGGTAACTGGGGTCGGGGCGTTACAGTTGGTATCAGAGGAAGTTTAGTACAAACCTTGGAAGCTAGATTTAGATAAACTCTGATTAGAACACGTAGACCTAAGATGAACTTTGAGGATTAGTATAGAAGAACTTCCTAGAATTTTGGTATTGTAGAGATTTTGTGAGTTTTCCAAGCAATACATCCCTGTCTGTATACGAGCAGGTAGAGGCGGCTCTGGCACAGATGTACCTAGGGGTAAAACCCGAAAACACCGCTTTGAGCTAGACTCGAACGGGAACTGGTGCACGACAACGGGCCTTGCTGCACTCTTGGTTACGACACTCCCGGGGGATATGCTTAGGATAACTCTCATTTTCATTACAAATCATTTTGAAGGGATTATGAGTATATACTTGCTAAAAGAAAACATTCTTATGATTATGGATTATATCCATAAATAGTTCAATTTATGTTAAGTGTTTTATAAGTATGGGATTATGTATTTTGATTCATAAACTGATCTAGTTTATGCCATTGTTTAGAAATGGCGCCTAGTGGAAGAAATGGAAACCGTATCAATGCACGCACTCCATGTAGGGATTTCCCTCCTGCTCAAGATAATTATAGTGGGGCTGGTGATGCAACTGGTGCCGATCAGCTAATCACCATACTGGGACAACTTACTCAGGTTATGAATAATAACCTTACCCGTATGGAGCACCCTGATCCGCAGCGTGGAGGATCAATGTTAGATCGATTCATGAGGCAACAACCACCAACGTTCAATGGGAATACAAATCCCTTAGTAGCTTAGCAATGGATATTTTCCCTAGAGAAAATATTTCAGGCTTTGGGGAGCAGTGAAAGGGAAAAAGTTATCATGGCAGTTTACCGCCTCACTGGAGATGCTGATCAATGGTGGTCATTAATTCAAAATACGAAGGAAGATGATGAAGTATCAAATATGGAATGGAGGGAGTTCAAAGATCTGTTTTTAGAAAAATACTTCCCTCGCGACCATCGAGCAGATATGGAAAGGCAATTTCTGAGTCTGAGACAAAAGGAGGATGAGAATGTCACACAGTATGAGGCTAACTTTACAAGGTTAGCGAGGTACGCTGGTGATTATATTCGTAACCCAAGAAGTAAGATTGATCGTTTCTTTGATGGGTTAAAACCATTTCTCCGTCGAGCGTTAGTCTCACAATCTTTTTCATCGTACGAAGACATTGTCTCATGTGCTATCAAGACCAAAAAGGAATTCTCTAAGTCTTATGACTTTAAAGCAAAGCAAGAGAAGAAGAGACCTGCTGATCAATCTGGGAATGGAAATAAGGGGAAGAAGGGAAAGGTTGAATATCCATCTTGTGGTAAATGCGGGAAGAAACATCCTGGTACTTGCTTGAAGGGAATGGGAGTCTGTTACAAGTGTGGTGAAAAAGGCCACCAAGCTCATGATTGCAAGGGGAAGAAGGAAGCTACCAACGTTCAGTGCTACAATTGCAGGGAGATGGGGCATTATGCAAATGCATGTCCTAAGCGTCAGGAGAACTTACCTCAGAAAAGGCCAAGGGATCAAGGCCAGGCTTATGCTATCACTACTGCTGAGGTAGAAGCTCCGAAAGACGTGGTGGCAGGTAATTTAATGGTTTCCTCAAGTTTAGCAAATGCATTATTTGATTCTGGATCATCGCATTGTTTCATATCTTCCCAGTTTGCTAAGAAAATTAGATATTTCCTATTTTATTTAATAAGGGAGTTGTCAGTTAAAACTCCTAAGGGAAGTATCGTTGCAACAAAGTTTTGTGAATCAGTCCCCATTAGAGCACATAAATTTTCTTTATCTGCTGATTTGATCGTCATACCTATGATTGAGTTTGATATAATCCTCGGTATGGACTGGCTTTCGGACTATGATGCGAAGATTTATTGTAAGAAGAAAGAGGTTACGATTCTTGATGATAATGATAAGGAGCACCTTATTTTTAGAGCAGAATCGTCACCACCTAATTCTTATTTAGATCCACCCCCAGTAGCTCAACTTAATTCAATTATTGGGGAGGAAGAGAATGAAATAACTGTCGGTGAGGAAAGGAATGTTCAAATAGAGGATGTACCTGTTGTAAAAGAATTTGTAGATGTATTTCCGGAAGATTTACCTGGACATCCTTCAGAACGAGAAGTTGAGTTTTCTATTGATTTGATTCCTGGATCAAGGCCTATATCGAAGACCCCTTATAGAATGGCCACTGTAGACTTAGTCGAACTAAAGAAACAACTAGAGGAATTGAGTAATAAGGGATTTATTCACCCTAGTGTTTCTCCATGGGGAGCCCCTGTTCTTTTTGTTAAAAAGAAAGATGGATCTATGAGGTTATGTATCGACTACAGGGAGATCAATGCTATAACGATAAAGAACAAGTATCCCCTACCTCGTATTGATGATTTATTTGACCAACTGCATGGAGCTCAATACTTTTCAAATATTGACCTTTGATCTGGATACCATCAGTTGTGTGTGAAGAAGGAAGACATTCCGAAAACAGCATTTTGAACCAGGTACGGGCATTACGAGTTTACTGTAATGCCGTTTGGATTGACTAATGCACCCTCTGTATTCATGGATCTAATGAATAGAGTTTTCAAGGAGTATCTCGATGAATTTGTGGTGGTATTTATTGATGATATCTTGGTATACTCCAAAACCTACGAAGATCATGAAAATCACTTGCGCATTATCTTGAAGACTCTGAGAAGGCATGAATTATATGGGAAGTTTAGCAAGTGTGAATTCTGGCTTCAGGAGATTTCTTTTCTTGGCCATATTGTCTCTAAAGATGGAATCTCTGTTGATCCTTCTAATACCAAGGCAATCCAAGAATGGCCAGCACCTACGAGTATAACTAAGGTACGTAGTTTTATTGGTTTGGCAGGTTATTATCGACGTTTCGTCCAGAATTTTGCCCGATTGGCTAACCCATTAACGAAGCTCACACGTAAAGGGGTTAAATTTGTTTGGAAAAAAGAGTGTGAAGAATATTTCGAAGAACTGAAGAGAATATTAGTCAATGCTCCTATATTGACTCTACCATCGGGGAATGATGGGTTCGTTATTTATAGCGATGCATCGAAGAAAGGACTTGGCTGTGTCCTTATGCAGAATGATAGAGTTATTGCCTATGCATCACGACAGTTGAAAATTCATGAACAAAACTATCCTACTCATGATCTCGAGTTAGCAGTAGTGATGTTTGCTTTGAAGATATGGAGGCACTACCTCTATGGTGAAAAATGTGAGATTTATACTGATCACAAGAGTTTGAAGTATATTTTCTCACAAAAAGAACTCAACATGAGGCAAAGGAGATGGCTTGAATTACTCAAGGATTATGATTGTACGATACACTACCACCCAGGGAAGGCAAACAAGGTGGCAGATGCTTTGAGTAGAAAAGACCATGGAGTTTTGAACAATATGAGAATTGAAAGGGATCCAATTTTCATGGATCTAGTGAAGATGGACATGGGAATAACCAGGGAAGGTGAAACATCAATGCTTTTTCAAATGGTTGCCAAACCATCTTTACTAGAAAGGATTAAGAGTTCTCAGACCGATGATGAAGAATTCCAAAAGAAGATTAAAGCTGTGAATGATGGGAGATTGAGAGACTTTGTGTATGAAGATGGAATTTTGAAATTCGGGAAGAGACTTTGTGTTCCCAATATACCTGATCTAAAAAGGGAATTGCTGGATGATGCTCATAGTTCCAATTTCTCTATACACCCTGGGAGCACCAAAATGTATAGATATTTGAAGGAACATTTTTGGTGGGACAACATGAAGAGGGAGATTGCTGATTTTGTGTCAAGATGTATGGTTTGTCAACAAGTGAAAGCTGGAAGGCAACAGCCTGGAGGAGTCATGCAGCCTCTTCCCATACCGGAGTGGAAATGGGACAATGTTACGATGGACTTTGTCATGGGGCTACCAAAGACTCCTAGAAGGAACGATGCAATATGGGTTATTGTTGATCGTCTTACCAAGACAGCACATTTTCTTGCTATAAGAAAATATCTACCCCTGGAACGTCTAGCAAGACTATATATTAATGAAGTTGTGAGACTTCATGGAGTACCCCTATCGATTGTTTCTGATCATGATCCCCGTTTTACTTCAAGATTCTGGAAAAGTCTTCAGAAATCCCTGGATACTGAACTTCATTTGAGCACTGCTTACCACCCTCAGACAGACGGACAATCAGAACGGACTATTCAAACCTTAGAAGACATGTTGAGATCTTGCTCACTTGACTTTCAGGGTATGTGGGATCAATATTTACCTTTGGTAGAATTTTCCTATAACAATAGCTTCCATTCGAGTATTCAGATGGCACCATATGAAGCGTTATATGGAAAGAGATGTCGTACACCAACCTGTTGGGATGACGTTGGTGAAAGAAAACTTGTAGGCCCAGAACTGGTGGAGGAAACGGTGGAAAAGGTGAAAGTAATCCAAAATCACATCAAAGTAGCTCAAAGTAGGCAGAAGAGCTATGCCGATAATCGAAGGAAGGATTTGGAATTTCAAGTTGGTGATCATGTTTTTCTGAAGGTATCTCTGTGGAAGGGAGTCATACGTTTTGGTAAGAAAGGTAAATTGAGTTCCAGGTACATCGGACCTTTCGAAATTCTAGAACGAATTGGGGTTGTAGCTTACCGATTGGCAATGCCGCCAAGTCTCTCCAAAGTTCACGATGTGTTCCACGTATCTCTATTGAGGAAATACATGCCTGATCCGACGCATGTACTCACCTATGAGGAATTAGAACTGGAACCCGATCTGTCTTATTGCGAAGAGCCCGTCATGATTCTTGATACGAGAGAACAAGTGCTGAGAAACCGGACGACGCGTCTGGTAAAAGTTTTGTGGAGAAACCATAAGATGGAAGAGGCAATGTGGGAACCCGAGGAACTTATGATGAACCACCCGAGTCTTTTTATGCAGTAATACCCTAGAAATTGCGAGGACGCAATTATTTGAAGGAGGGGAGAATGTAACACCCCAAGCTTCTACGGTACGCTTCTCTTTGAATAATGTGATAGCGTGTGTTGTACGCAACACCGAGTTCTAACACACCATAACTAATCAAACTAGCCGTTATGAATAGTAATACCTACTTTTTGAAATTATATATATTTTATATTTGAAAATGGACTTCATTTTTAGATTCGGAAGATCGAATTTAGCCTAAGGTGAAATTTTGGTACATTTCGGATAACTTTCATATTTTGATGAATAGTGAAAATTACTAAGTTTTAATTAAAAACAACTTTTTTAATCAAAATTATTAATAGTGATAAATTATGAATCTGAGTGGTTTTAAAGTATATTTAGAATATATTTTTACCATTTAATATAATGTTGGTCATTGGACATAATTTTACAATTAAACCGAACATAAACGAGTGTCAATCTTTTGATAGTTATTATCTCTTAAAAACACGCTTTTTGTTTTGACAGCGGGAATTAATTTTAAATTAATTTCTGCCACTTCTGTGTTTTGAATTTAGGAAAATGGATTCCATATTTTGAATCAAGATGTTCAAATTGTGTAAATAGGTAACTTTTATTTTTAGACATTTTGAATAATTACTGCGGTAAATATTTTATTTACCATGGTTAAGGGTAAATCCGGTAAATAAGGGTAAAAAAATAATATTATAATAATACTAAATTACCCTAAAACATGTCTTAACCCTATTGGTTGATACATGGTCGACCATGGGAATCTTTGGGTCTATTTTGGGACCCCATGGATCCACTTGTAAGTGATAATGACACTTTATTTTAATTAAGTTAAAATGAATACAAAAATGACACAAGCATATATCTTTTAGAAAAACAATTGTTACATAGGGTTATATATGTTTAATTTTAGATTATAAATATTAATTAGAAAGATAAAAAGATTTCCTACATAATTATATTTTATTTATAATTTTTAGACATTAAATAATTTATTTTATTTATGACACAATGATGATGCAGTAATTACTATAATAGTGAAAAATTAAAATAATTGATATTATAAATACCCAAATAAATATAATATGAAACTTTTAATGAATTAAACTAATTTTCTAGGATAATATGATATATTAGGATTGATTTAATTGACTTTTTTCGAAGTAATAAATCTGTTTTGAGTTTCACAAAAATGAACTATTGAATAGTGTCAAAATTGACATAAAAGAGTTCTTAAAACAAATATTATATTATTAATTGATATTAAATTCCTAAAAATCTAAGGTTCGGCCAAGAGACTTATATCATGATAGGTTCATCATTACTGTACCACTTGGGGGTCTCTTGGATGTATATAGTAAGATTATTAACCATATTATATAAAAATACAAAGAGACATTGTAAAAGTGAAACTAATTAACTTAGAGTTAATACTTAAAGATAAGGTTAATATAAGTACCCAAACCTGTCTAAATTCTATTGGTTGAGTGGTTTTCGACCTATCCCCACCTTAACCTTTGAATTATAAGCTTTGGAGCCATTAGAAACCGAATATGAATTTATTATAAATTAATATTTCTAGCCTTTCCAAAGGTGCCCCTCACCCCTCTTATAAAAGGGCACTCCTCCTTCTCATTTCTTCACACCTTCAAAGCCTTTTGGTTCGGCCAAACTCTGCCCAAATACTCTCCCAAAATCCCTCACTACAACCTATAGGCCCTAGTTTGATCAGAAAGCCAACCTAAGGAGCCCTTTTGATCAAATCAAAAGGAAGAACCCGAAGAAGAGGTAATGATTTCACCACCCTTCTCCAAGTTCATTTCTTCTTCCACTTCTTCTTCCTTTGTTCTTACCATTCTAAAATAATAACTCCAGTATCTCACATATACTGTGATGTTATTATAAATATGGTACAACCATATTCAGTATTTTATCCACCCTTTGAATAACATGTCACCATACGTGCGTACGTACGGACTACCGTCTCCACGTCGTGGTGTAATTGTTATTCAATATAATATTATTTGGATGGGTATAATAATGATGTGTAACTCATGTAAATAATAAATATAACATGTTAATGATTCTGTATATATGATATACCATCCATTTATATATTATTTTAATATCAAAAGAATGATATTGTCGCTCGTGCGTACGTACGGACTACCGTCTCCACGAACGCGATAAGATTCATTCTCCATCGTATCCATTCAAGTATAATTATCATTTGATGATTTAAAAATGATGTTTAAGGACTAGATATCATTCTGGATATGAATAAGATACAACAACCATGGCTTATGTAACAAAACATATAAAATAAAATGAGTAAGTTAACTCCCGAAACGACGATAATTCTAAGATATTATTAACAAATCAATGTTAAAAGATCATATATGATATCATATTATTATATATGATTCTTGTATAATTTAATAACAACTATTTCACCATTATACAGGAGGTTAACCTACCCCAACCAAGGAAAAGTACAAGGTAAGGGTTTACTTTACAACCTCTTCATTATCCAAGGTTGTTTATACGTAATAATCTACTGGGATCTCTTTATCATCCACATCCATGTTTCTTAAAAATGCATTTCAAAACATTTTTACTATTTACTAGAATATGAGTAAAAGTCATTTATACCCTTTTTGACTTTTATAAGTGGTTTATAAAGGAATCTTTCGGTCATTTTCAAAACAAGGTCCTTTTTAACCTTTTCGACAGAATTAAGGTAAGAATGTTTTTTTTAACGGCGGGTGCGGCTATTTTCCGCCGTTATAAAATCTTCAAAGCTTCCCTTACAAGCTTATAAGAATATTTTCAAAGAAAATGTTTTATTTTATATGGATCTTAAATTATTTCAAAATAAAAGGAGATATTTCTTTAAAAAGAATTTTGATTTCATCTATGTCAACATCCTTTGATGGATTTTAAGATTATTTGAAGTTGATTTATTATGATACAAAACTTCTATATTGTATTGAAGGTTTTGTGATATGTTTGACTGTGGATGTGCTATTTTTATACCATTCATTGTTTATGGTGAAAGTATTGACATTTCATATGCTAGTTTTAATATGAATGATTATGTTATGTTTAAACCTTTTCATATGGGAATGCATTGGACATAATATGTGACGGGTGGAGCCCGCTATAGCTACTCGATGCATCGGTAGGTCTCATGAGACAAACTAATGTCTTGGCACAAGGCCTTGACAAAATCTTATTTGTAGTATTGGAACGAGGCCTTGGCTATGTGGTTATGATATTCTGGCATTATGCATTCCAACATTATGAAAGTGGTTATTGATTTTTGCATGTGATTATTCGATTAGTAGAATATCCATGTGAATAAGTAAATGGCATTATTTAATTTTATTTATTCCATACCATGTTGAAAGTTAATATTTAAAAGGATTTTGTTTTAGTTATACATTGCCTTAAATGTTTATTCTTATTTATAAAAGTTTCCGCTATATTGTTATCCTTACTGGGCATTTGAGCTCACCCCTTTTCTATGTTTTATTTTTCCCAGGATGTGAAGAAGTAAGTTATGAATGACCTGCAGGGATTTTATGAGGGGTTAATAGTGTGGATTGTGGAAACATTATGTTGTTGTAGTAGTATTTCATTTTATGATGTAATGTAAAACTTATGAATATATCTAGTGTTTCCAAGGCTACTAAACCAATCGGTCTTTCGAGATTTGATCTTTCTTGTGATCACGCCAATGTTATGTAATAATGCACCGACTCTGGGTAACTGGGGTCGGGGCGTTACATGATTCATGTGTATGATATTCTAATATGAAATGTATGATATTATAATGTTATGATTACATTATCATACCTGTATTCCCATGTTTATTCATACATGTCTCCCTTCTATAGCTTTACTAGAAATCTCAACTCAACCGCTTTTAAATTTCCTTCCCCATGTTTTTATGATATCTGTTAATTTTTTGGTGTTTAAAATAAGTGTTATACATTAGAAGTTTGTGGGAGATAGTATATCACACTTATTTACCAATGTTTATGTGTCCATTTTTCTAAAGGCCCTAGACAAATACGGTCATTGGGAATCTAATAGTGTAATGTTTTATATCTTTTTAAATTGTGATGTAATGTTAATGCATTAAAAATGGGGGTCGCTATAATTTTTATGTCTATTATTAAATTATCATTATAGAAAGAAGTTGAGTAATGTTTTATCCATCCATAATTTTAAAAAAATATTTTATAAAATATTATTTTTTTAATATATACTTATATATATCATCCATGTGGTCTAGATATGAAAATAGAGTCTCATATCATCATGAAGGTCATAGTCCTGGCATACTCGAATGATGGTATCGTTTTTCTATATAAGAATTTAAATGATTTATATGACCATTTAATGATTATTAATATTTCATTAATATAATAATTTTTCCATTTAAATAAAATATAATAATTAAGTTTATTCTTGTCACCTTCCAAATAATAAATTAGGGAAATATGAATCACATTTCATCCTAAAGCTATTGTCCTCCATACACATTAGTGAGATTATCATATCCCATATGAAATGGAATAAAAAAATGGTATATATGATATTATTACTCTATATGTTTTAAATTATTATAATTATATTATTTAAAATTTATTTCCATCCACATATCCAACACTTCTTATGTGGTAATTGAAAAACAAATGACATCGGTTTGCGTGGAGATAGTGCACTATACACATGAATGATGATTTCATTGGACATTTCATAGAAGTGGGGATAATTGTAGTCCATTTCATTAATATATTATATATATATATAAGTAATATAATGTGATCAATTTATAATCATGAATAATAATAATTTAATTAGGTGGAAAATTAAATAAAATAAAAACACTCATTGAAAAATGGTACCTTTTTTTCGCATAACCTTTTAATGTTTTAACTAAAATAAATTATATGTTGGATTTCATCCCAATATAAGGATTATAAAATGAGTGGATTGAAGTTTCTATGTATTTTTTATGTTTTGGTCAATCCAAAAGGTATTGAAGGTGTTAAGAATGTTGTAGTGTGGGTGTCCTTTTATAGGTGAGGTGAGTGGAACACCAGTAATTTTTTAAAATAAAACTGTGTTATAATGTTTTTCAGATAGAAAAACATTTAAAATGTAGTATTAATGATATATATACACAAGAATATATATATATATATATATATATATGTAGACATAAAATATATTTTATTCTAGATTTTAGTTAATTTCATCCTTTATCCTTTTAGTTTAACCCTTGATAAATCCACTTTTCCCTTAACAGAAATAAATAGTTTTTATTATTTTTTATATTAATTAAGGTAAAAAATAATTTTACCTTATTCAATAATATATATTATTATGATTCATAATATAGTTTATTTTTTCAAAAAATTTATAGGAAATAGTAAATTTTCAATTTAACAATATTCTCGTAGACCTAATGAGAAAGTAGGTTTTGATATATAAAATTTCATAAGATTACCATGTAATTTTATCAAAATACTAAATGAAAATTATCCAAAAGACCTATATTAGATTAATAGATATATAATTCTACTAATAATACTTTAAAAAAATTCAAATATATTTTATCTTTGTAAATAATCTTAATGAAAATGATGTTTTCAATTAATAATCATTAATTTTCACTTTTCCTTAAAAATGAAACAATTCATAAAAATCAAAAATATTTACCCCAAAAAAATGTGAAATTTATATTTAAAAAGTGAATTCTATTTTTTCAATTAATGATTTTAAAATTTATCAGAATTTATTATAAATATAGTTTTCAAAGTGCGACTATAAATTCTTTTAGAAAATATATGTTTTTTTGAGAACAAACCACTTTCATTTTAATGTTTTTAATTTTATCTTTAATAAAAATATTCCTATGTTAATAATTTTTTAATTGTGATAACCATATAATTTTTATAATGTTTTTCGTATTATTCAAACACTCCTATTGTACAGTTAATTTATAATGGTATTTTTTAAATTCTAATATTTAAAAAGAGTATCATGTTTCGTTCAACCCCAGTTTTGTGTGCATTATAGTAAATTTATGATATTGAATGTATTTAAAAATATATTTTTTTGTAAATTAATAGGATGTTATATTTCATTATACACATTGTGTATCCTGTCATAAATGATATCAAATTTGATGTTAATATATTAAAATTTGATGGTGTCATAGTGGTAATGTCCAAATTTTGAGTATGAATTTTATTAGGCCACGGGGGTTGGGTGGGGATGATGTAACGAGATGAGATTTTGTAAATTTAAACTATCTTTAATGTCTTCTTTGATATACAATAACAATATTTTAGGAACTAGAATATATATACTCATTTTAACCTAGCTATTAAATTAGAAATATTATTAGTATTGAATAAATTATGATATATAAATATATTTAATTTATTTATTTTTAGTAAATAATAATACCATTTTTATTAAAGTATCTTTATTTTTCAAAATAAGTGTTTTTTCAAAATTTATTTTTAATTTTTCTCCAATATCATTAAAATTAATGTAAGGACCAATTAAAAAATTAATTTTATAAAATTAAATTCATTTAGAGAATTTTTATATCTGAATTTATATTTTGTGAAATTATGGTATTTTTCAGAAAATATTGAATTACTAATGAGTAGTAAAAAGTATTATTATTCTCCAAAAAAATGTCATTATCCATAATATTAATAAATTTCCAATTTTTAATATTTTTTAAATATTATTTCATATACAATAATAATTATTTTATATATTTAAATCACTTATTTTATTTTTAATCAAATTCGTGTTTTATATTTTAATATGTTGAGTTTTCTATTAAAATGATATTTTTCAAAAAAATATTTTTTAAATTCATAATGTTTCTCCATTTTTATAAATTATAATAATCCCAAATGAGGATCAGTTTAGATTAAATTTATATATTATATATCATCAAATATTAACATATATTGAAAAAATAAAAATTATTAATCATAAAGTAAACATAAATACCCTTTCGTTAAAAAGTACACTTCTTGAAAACCTATTTTTTATCATGTATGTGGGTTTTGTTTTAAATTAAAATTTCCCACTTATATGAATTAGAATTATCTAATATGGATTCTATATTTTTAAATAAAATAATTTATATTATAGAATCTTGTTAACTAAATATTTTTTCATAATTAATAGATAAAAAATAAAAAATAATTATGGTTGTTTAGGTAAAAAAATGTATTACCATGGGATTAAACTAATATAATAAGGGAAAAAATGAAATGTAATTTTTTTAAATTCTATTTTTTGTCTATATTTAGACCACACCATGTCTAATAATGAATAATAATGCATTGTTACATGTTTGGAATGTGAAAAGTTTTTGTATGCATTTTTATTTTTAAAAATTAAAAGTGTGCCACTCCCATCACTTATAAAACGGCACGCAAATCCTTTATTTTTTATACAATGAAACACTTTTTATTCTCTCAATACTTTTCCAAATCACATAAAAACTTTGATAACCTCTTTATAGATTCATTTTTTTATAATAAATAAATTATAGAATACTTTATTTTTTATCATAATGAGTTTGTCTAAGAGGAGGAAAAATTCCTACCATGCATTTTTGTATTTCATCTTCCACCTAAATAAATTTTTCATCAAATATGATCAGATGATAAAATAATTATCTAATATATAAATTGATTTTATTATATTAATATCATTTCTTAAATCTATCTCATTTTCCACCAACATGATACCAAAGCATCATTCACGTGTACGGAAGACTACCGCCTCACAAACCAATGTCAATATATTTCTATAATAACATCTCACATAATGTCATAATGATTTATTTAAAGTATATATAAATTTATGGAAGATATTTTTAACTATTTTATAATCATTTAGTTATGATATCACAGATTCCTTTTTAATTTATATTCTACATGGTATAAAATAACATCACTTGAGTGTATAGTGGATTATCACCTCATGAAGTAATGTGATTCATTCTTTCACTAAGGATAAAATGGAATGAAATATTTAAAATTTAATTTATATATGATAAAAAATGAAATAAAATTTATATTTATCACATATTTATCATTTCTAAAAGGAAATATATTATTTCAAATTTACACTGAAAAATGATAACATCGTTAGTGTGCGTGTGGACTCCCATTTCGGCGGAGCAATGTGATTCATATTTCATCACAACATCAAAATAGTAGTATTTTTATATTTAAAAAAATAATATAGAATTAATTTTATTTTTATAATTATGGACATTTAAAATAATACATTACTTATTATAATAATGTTCATTGAAAAATGGAAATGTTACTCAAGTGTATGTACAAACTATCATCTCAATAGTTCATTTTTTCCTATCATATTTTTCAGAATAGTTCTGAAATTATATATGAAGAAATATTATAATTGTTATGTAATGATTATTATTCTGGTTATTTTTTAAACAATGTCCAATTTGACCATCGTCCGCACACTGAAGATGTTTTGAGACAACAAACCAAATGTCCTCAAAACAATTGACATATATTTAACAGAATACGTATATAAAAATAAAATTATAAATATATAGAATATATGATTTAATTATAATATATTAGTACCTTAAATGGTGGTTAATATATTATATAATTTCTTTAAACTTATTATATAAGAGTTAATCTATTTACAAAGAAATTTTGGACTTGAGGGAAGTATCTTTATTATCTCAATATTTATTTCTATGAGGCATATACAATATTGAAAACTATTATTTGTTATATGGTGTTTATAATTACCATTTAAATTTTAATATCATGAATCCTTCACATAGAATTATATTTTAATGTTAAATTATATTTAATTTTTCAAATTTAATTTGATTAAATGTTACCATTTTGTGAAAAAAATTCATTTTATTGGGTTATATTACATTTATCATTATCATTTTTATTAGAAAATTTTTTCTTTACTTAAAATTTATTATGCTATGTTTTATTTCAGATTATTTTATTTGCATTTAAATTTAAAAAAATCAATTAATTTATTAATTATCAAATTCAATGGTATAATTTTGGTAAGGGTCAATCATCTCAAATTCTCTTTATTTGAGACATATATTTATTGTATATACTAATATTCCTTTGTGAGGGCCCTATACCACCCTTTGTTATATTTTATAAATAAACAACATATTTTCAATGTGTGTAACTTATCATTTGATGTTATTCATCAATGGGTTATATGATTTAATATTTACCAAGGTGGAAAATGAGTAATGTCACAATCTCATCTCTTTCATTATTGTTTATGTTTAATTTTATTTTTTTGGAAATAATGTCAAATTATTTAATTGAACCATATATATTTTATTCCCATCTGATTTTTAATGTTGTAAACATATTTAATTTCCATATATTTCATTGTTTATAAAGAAACATCATCAATGTTGATTTTATTTGATACCGATTTTTCAATCTCTTTTAGATCGAGTATCTTCCTCTTCCATATCAATGTTTTCTATATTGTTTTCAAAAAAATTGTTTTCTAAAAAGTGGATATTATTTAAATACATTATTTATGAACTATTACCTTTCTTTATTAATTATTTAAATTTGTATTTTTTTTTATCATTGTTCAACTGGATCACTTTTAATACACATTTTAAAATAGTTTGAAAATAATGATTATTTTTAAATTTATGACATGGACATATTTTTCTATCACAATTTCATTTTTTTCTTGATATAACCTTTTAATGATACCATGTTTTTTTAAAAACAAATGATTTTTAATTTTTTTTATTCAATGTTATCAAAATTGATTTTCTAATTGAATCTTTTTTTTTCGGAAAAACATTTTAATAATATTTTATTGAAATTTCCATTAATCAAACACAATAACACTTATCGATAATTATGATCCAATGGGGATATTAAATAATGATTCCACATTCATTACTTCTCCATATGAATTCAAGATATTCCAAAAACAGTTAATTTGAACCCATTTCTCTTCCATTGGTTAATCCTATTTCGAATAGATTGTTATTGAACCTTTTTATTTTCCATTAGTTAATTATTTTTCATAATATTATTATAGAATCTATTTGTTTTCCTCTTGCTAATAATTTTTTCATGAGATCATTATGTATCCCATTTATTATCTATGAGTTAATCATATTATTAATGGAATAATGAATATTTTTATGAATTTTATATTGAAATGATATCTTTATGAACATCATTCATGTTATTATTCTTTGATACTTATCATATTATGGGTGATCTAAAATGATGTCATGGGAGCCTATTGTAGATTATATGACGCGTAAAACATGGTAGTTCTCAAATTAATATGGTAATAAATTTGATCATATAGTTATTCCATTTGAAGGGTTCTATAGCGATAATGTAAGGGTTATATGAATATAATGTCCCAAGAAACAAAAACCATTTCATTATTCTTAATATGGGTTATAAATTATTTATTTGATCAATATTGATATAAAAATAACCATTATTTTGGATTATAAAAACTCTTTACTTTGGTAAAAACTTATGAATTGTTTTAATGTTTGTGGATATATGCAATGATGGGTATGAATATTTGGATGTTATTCTCATGCTCTTTGATTGTGTCACCATACCCTTATTATCTTCTTAACTCACTGTTGCCATTTTATTGTTAATTCACATGATTGATCATGCTTATATATTATTCTAAACTTGAATATGATTCCATTTTTAAAGGATATCATGAATTATGTTTATTTAATTATGTCTATATGGGATCCATATCGATTTTGATGTTGACATAATTTGAAATATGAAATCATTTGTTAAATGGGAGAAATTCACATTTAAAGACACGATATTTTTTATGTAGGATATTTTCCTAATTATCAAAAATAGTAAATTTAAATGGTTATTTGGTATTTAAGTGATCAAATATTCCCTTTTGGTATTTTATGCTTTGATGGTGAAAACTCAGTCAACTACCTCATTACCAATTTTATAAATGTAATGTTTATGAGTTCATAACCGAATCTGGGAGTGCAGGTTCTAGGGTGATATATTTTTTTAATGTAAATCAAAAATGGCCTTATTAATCCCTTATAAATTATCATAAATTATACCAATCTGAAAGTGAAAAATAATGTTCAAATTTGATTTACTATAAAGAAAAATTTCCCCAGAAAATGGGTATTGTTTTTTTACTGATTTCATAATTATAATTATACATGTGAACTATTTCAAACTAATCCCTTATTTTGGAAAATATTAACCTATTCATTCATGATAATGAAATAATATTACATATATTATTAATAATATAGTGTAATTTCAATGATATGGCCTATTGTTTTTTTTATTTTGATGCCATTGGTTTACAAATATAATCATTTTTCTTATTTAATTTTTATAATTTTGATAAATTTTATTTTACATGATCTATGTAACATAATACATGTCCTGAAAATCTTATCAATAACATAAATTAAATGACGTATGGATTGGTTTGATTGGGTAAATGATATGTATGAGAGTATTGGTCAAATTTTTTCAATGAATAAATGTTCTCTTTAGTTACTCAAAAATGGTTTATAATATTTATTTTTTATATATAAAAAATCTTAAATTAGGGAATTTATTCCCTAACACTAATTTTATATTGATTTAAGGATTATTAAATTTATAAATATATGTCTAATATAAATTCACATTCATTATTAAATTGAGCTTGTTTTTTTAGTTTATTTTTATTTTTGGTTTTTTATGTTGATTATTAGTTATTTCTGATATTTTTTTCAGTGATTAATGATTAGTTGTGGATTTTCCTTTACAAGAGAATTTATTGTTGGTTTGGGAGAGCGTTATATTATATATTTAGTGGATGATATTTTTAACACGATAGTGAGACTGCTTTTATAGTAGAATAATCTACATGATGATCATCAGTGTGCTGGTAATAGACACATGGTAGCTCATGGGAGTCTCGTCGTGGTGTATTCTATGAATAACTCATCTGACTAGCCTGTCGGACATCTAGTTTCCTTTGATGTTGTCCTAGTACATGTAGGTTTCATGTAGAGGATATTTTTTACCCAATTACATTAATGAGGTTGGGTTTTTGGGGGGAAATGTCAACTTTTTTTAAATTTTATTATTTAATTCAAAATCACAACACGAAAATATCATTTGTCCCCATAATATATGAGTAATTCATAGACATAAATTTGGATCTCCCAAAAAAATTATTATTAGTCTGAACATTCTATTGATATTTTGGATCTCTTCTAGTATGTGTAATCACCATTTGATTGGGTATACTCAATCACATTATTCCCTCCTACCCGAA
This sequence comes from Viscum album, assembly GCA_963277665.1. NCBI lineage: Eukaryota > Viridiplantae > Streptophyta > Magnoliopsida > Santalales > Viscaceae > Viscum > Viscum album. Next base: position 335,654,881 of record OY728135.1, read on the forward strand.
GTGAAGTAAATATTCATGTCATTTATGGATCTATATCATGAAATTGTGAATTATGATTCTTGTAATCTATTTTGATTGGTATATCCCTATGTTTTCAATTGGTGACTCCCATGTGGGTGTGGATGATCTTGATTTTTGTATAAATATTAATAAATAAATCTATACAAATTGAAAAAAATGATGATTTTATAATTTAAATAGTGAGTCCAATTTATTTATGAATCTTTTATTTACTCCTTTGATGTATTTTTTAACATACCATGGTGTTAATGATGAGATCCCAATATAAAGTTTTTTAAATTTTAGAATTTATTTATAAAAAATTATCCACATTTGAAATTAATTATCTGATGAAGGAATTTCTAGAGATAAGATGGGATAAAAAAATATATGATATTAAAATATTTTACATGGTATTAAATTCATTATTTATTTATAATATTCCATTTTATATTTATTTTTAAAATTAAAGGCTTTTTTTAAAATATTAACTAGGGGATGATTGAAATGATTATTTGAAATGATTTGTATTAATTGATTTGAATGATATCTCTAGAAATGATGGATATAAATTCATGCACATCAGTTTCAAGGATGTTTGGATAGAATAAAACACTGTATCAATGTATTAGATATACATGGAAAATAATTTATGTTGATAATGATAACTATAAAATCATGATGTATAGAATTTTATTCCTGGGGATTCTAACATATTTTTATAGGATTGAGTCATATGGAGTTTTTTCGAACCAAGTGTAGTATTCTATTAATGTGTGTGAGAATCCCGTAAAAATTTAACCAAGGGACTATTAACAATGATTCATTGAGTGAAAATTATTTTACATGATGATTATTAATTGGAATGATTTAAAATTTTCAATTTTCATAGAAATTATTATTCATTCCTAATTTGAAGAAATAATCTTATATCATCCAAATTTGAGGGAGATGAACAATGATGCATATTTTAAAATATCAATATAAATGTTTTCAAAAAATGATTTTATATGATATATGAATAAGACCCAAATCTATATTAATTTCAAATTGAAAATAATTCTATTTATATATTATAGATTATTATGAAATATTTTTTGAGATCATTTTCTTGTTTTTTCACAAACCCTACCATTTAAATCATGATTTTTAATATTTTATTTTAATATGTCATGAAATTGGAATGCAGATCTCAATAGTAGTTGGTGTGCTTGATTAGTGGTACCATGATATTTAGTGATGACTAGTGGAGCCTATTATCCACTAGTAGCATGGAGTTTTCTAGATGAATTTATTATGATAATATCTGATTAACTCGGGTGGAATTACTATTTTTAGACATAAAAATTTACACAAATGGTATTTTATCTCTTATCTAGCATTTGACATGCCAACTATTTTTTATTTTACATGAAAAAAATTCTCTATATGGGTTTTTATTGTTCAAAATCATTTCCACATGATTATTTTTTTCCTAAGAACTAGTCATTATCTCTTGGGGATCAAAAACACCCTTAAATATATACCATTTTTTATTCAGGAACCATTTAGGTGGGTTATTTGGGTTGTTTTGTGATTTCTTAATCATGGTGCTTGTGTTGTTTATCACTATCATTATATAGTTTGGGGTGCCTTTCTAGATATGATACAAGGTTTTTGGGACATAATGGGTAGTTTTCAATTGGTTCCCAGGATACCTCTCATCGTAATGAGACTTATATGGTGCCATGGGTTGTTGAGAATGTTTTTATTTTAATAGTTATTTAATTTTAATGTTTTGTCTTCCAAATAGATTATACGAATTTTTTATTTACCAGTTGATTTTTTACTTATTGAGTTGATAATATCATATATCTTGAATGATGGTTCCTTGTAATAAGTTGATGTTGCGTTGAATCATTCCCTGAAGATTTTTTTTGAATTGGACTTATATGAAATATATCGACGAACCAAGAAATATAATGAATCCATTTGATCAATAACTCATACATTATTTCATGCATGTGGTCCAAGCTATGGGTAAGGTAGATACACCTATTTCCATTCAGGATGTAGTAGTTGTACCCTAGAGGGGTGATTATATAGATTATTTATGTATGTTTCTTTGAATAAAGCCACCAACATTATATGGTAACCATGATACTCAGATGGAATATTATTAGTGATCGAAGGATGATAATCTATTTTTCATTTTTAGGATTCATGCTTCATTAAAGTTACAATGTTCCATCATTAAACATGAAGGGCTGGGTAGATGGTGTTGGGGATAAATAGTTCTAAATGAGAATATTATAGGCTTATGGTTTATTGAATTTTATGATACTTTTATAGAATAGTTCTATTTTGAATAAATGGTGTTGGGTAAAGAAATTGAGTACCTTATACATAACTAATATGACCTCATAAATACAATGGTTGAAGTATATTTTTCCAATATTATGCTTTTCAAACATGAGGTTGTTTCCAATTAGACATGTAAAGATATTCCGTTTCAGATAGGTATTCATGTAAAAATATGATATTATGTTATTAGGGTTAAGTTCATCCCATATAATGATATGTTGGATATTCATTTTGTTGTACAAAATTACACAAGTGGTGAGTAGAGATTGACATGTGTTCCCACTACTCCCATGTGTAGCTCAAGTAGTCCATGTAATGAAAAATGTAAATGATATGGTTTCTATAGTACTAACAAATGGGGTCCATCTTAGTTTCTTACTTATTAAAATATATTTTTATTATATTGTAAGTGATTATGACCATGTTTATAGTGTTTAATATTTTAGAACATTATGATTTCATTCATGGAGGCACAAAATATCTCTAACCCTTGGGGATTATGAGGTCACATTCAATCATTCTCTAATTACTATACTTTTCCATGTAGTGGCATAGTTTTGAGAGTATCATAAGGATAATTGGAATATTAATATTATTCAACAAAAAGAGGTTACAACCATAATCATCATGAATAAAACTTCATGCCAAATATTATGACCATATTCTTTAATCTATTGAGGGTCATACAATTTTAAGAGCTACCATTCCGATTACATTATCATCACTGATTGATTTATTGAATATTTATTCCACTCAATTTTTAATATATAACATTTTTTCTACTTTCTCGATCTCCCAAATAAAGGTAATGTAGAAAATATTTTTTCGACACAAAACATTCAGAAAACATTCTTCAAATAGATCTGTTGATTTCCCATAGGGATTGTAATGACCCAAACTTTAATTGAGGGAAATCCCTCATGATCTAATTAAATGTCTCTTTATGTAAAACGTTTATATAAAATTTCATCTTATTAGGTTTTGTGTTTTTATATTTTTAAATAATGTTCAGAATTGTGATCGATTATAATATAGTTGTTGAACAGTGATCACATGATTAGTATAAATACAGGGCTTTAACAAGTCCAATTTACTCATACAAAGGACGCGATGGCCTCATCCATTAGACGTTCCCCATATGAATCCCATTTGGTAGAGCTCGGAAAATAGGATGCATCTTTGGGATTTTCTCTTCACTAAGCCCAAGCCGAGCATTAATATGTTAAGCTCGAGTGGGACTTCCTATGAGAGAAGTGGAAGATGATAGAGATTACCACCCGAGCGATGTTATCTGAGCCACCCCAAGAGTCTGTCACCATCGCACAGCTTACTCTTTAGACTTATGCGGGTGTTATAAGCGATTTTATAACAAGACCATATCAATATGGTTATATACATTATTTTTGTATATAATAATGAATATACTTTCATTTTATTATTGCTACCATGTAAATAGTTTTTAAAGAACAAATAGTATTTTTAGGTAATGTTCAACTTAGAAATAAAGTTTTATGAATTAATGGATTTTTTAACTAAATAATATGTTAATAAAATATTATTAGTATTCTTAATTTTTATTTTATATAAAGGGTCCTATAATTTTATGAATGCAACTGTAATTTTTATTATGGTTTGAAATCCATTTTTGTCAAAGCCCATGAATTTTTTATAAATGTTGGTTTTTATTTTAGATATGAAAATTATCATTTTTATAAAATTATTATGATAAGATTAATATTATTTATGGAATCATGATGTCTAAATTACCCAACGGTGAATTTTTCCTAATTTTCTGAGACAACCAAATTTTAGGGTAAAAATTAAAAATCATTTAAATATATAATCTGTTTATGACGTCACAATGGACTAATAGTGATGTAATAAAATACTATAAACTTTATGTTAGGTCCAAATATGTTTTAACGTTAAAATAATGTTGTTTTGGTTTTGTTTGATTTATTTTACAATGCTTTACTGGACCTTTCAAGACTTATTAAACATTTTGTCTTTTTAAATTGTTTTTTTTGGGAGTGTAACTCACCTCCACATATGAAACCCCATTATTTTAAGAAGATCTGAATTTTTACATATTAAATATTGTTGTACACTTCCATATTATTAAAATCATGGGAAAAAACCATGGTCTGGTTTGTGGTTTGGATTAGTTTAATATGAGGTGTCTCTAACCTTAATAATAAAGTATTCCCTCACCTTTACTCTATAAAATCACACAAGATCCCACATCCTCCTCACTAAAAGCCTTTGTAGTTCATCCAACCTCTTTATTAATCTTTATAGAATCCTCATAAGGTTCCCCAAACTCCCAAGAATCCTCTCTCAAGCCTCTCTCGAGCCTTTGGAGGCACACTTCCATGTAAGGGTTTTTCTTCCCTTCTCATGCTTGTCCAATATTCATTAAATTATTATGACCTTTTATTTAAATTATAAATGTTTTGGTATGGGTTTTCACCTCCTCCATACGTCCCTATTTATGTTTAAATTATGGGAGACCCCTTTTTCCCTCATTAAATACCTCCCATGTACACTTGTTACAATGCCGAAATTCCAAAAGAAATTTATCTTTCCTCATTTACATTCATGAAATTCTTTTGTATCATGAATCTAAATTCCATTACATTTGTTCGGACATGTATCTATATGACCCCTTACTTTAAATTTCATTAAAATATGAGGATACACCACTTTCTCTCTCATAAACCATTTTTTTAGTTCTTATGTCATGATGTTATGTTGTCTAAATTGTAACCCACTTTACCAAGCCCAAGTCATTATGTAGTGAATACCATGATCATTTTCTCTATTAAGGGTATTCACCGTTATGCATATTTACATAATATTTAATGTGTTTCATGTATTTATTAAACATTCATTTATCTTGGAATAATATATTATGTTGAATGATCAAATGTTTTACGATCCATGTGGCACACTTATTCATGAAATGAAATGTTTAAGAAGGTTGACCCCTTATAGCGCTCCAATGTAGTGGGTAAAGTATGATATCATGATACGTACTGTGAAATGGGTGTTTACTCATGCTAATTAAAGTTCAATGAGGGTTTACTTGTGATCCATGTGCAATGAGGGTTTACTCATGCTACATGTGCAATGATCCTTGGCTCAGTCTAATTCCATGTTAAGTGTTGTTTCCACATTTCAATGCTATGAATATCATGCTTTATCATGCCTTTTTTTATTATAATATTATTGTGATCTATTTACATGCCCATTGTATAAGATGTATTGTATTACTCATGTTATTAAATGATTATTCCCTTACTGGGCTTTGTAGATCACCCTTTTCTTATGCATGTCCTCAGGTTATCCAATGCAATGCTAGGTATTAGGGAATGTAGTGGTCATGTAAAAGAATTTTTCAATAAAGGTGTTGTATTTCATGACTTAAGCTGTTATGTAATGATCCTATGGCCCAAATAAGCTATAACTCTCAATCCTATATGTTGTATCAAGTGATTTTTATTTCATAAATTTTGTTTATTTCTGTAATAAAAGATCAAGATTGTCATAGTAGGTATCAGAGGATAGGTTAAGTTATTTTTTGGATTAGGATTAGAAAACCCTAGTAAAGCCTTAGAGACCAGTCTAAGTATAATAAAAACAACCCTAATTTTAGTGAGTATTGAGTAAGTTTTTTATCTTGAAAATACATCCCTATCTGGATACGAGCAGGTAGAGGCGACTCTATCACAGATTTATCTGAGGGGTAAAACCCAAAAACACCGCTTTGAGCTAATCTAAAATGGAATCTGATGCATGAAAATGGGCCCTACTACACTATTGGTTACGACACTCCTGAGCGTTATGTTTGGCTAAATTCACAAGCTTAGTATTAACCATTATTAAGGGACACAAAAATGCCCTAAGAATAAATGTTAGAAAGTATAACATGGATAACATAGACTAAATCCAATAGATTCATATGTTAAAGAAATAAACATTATTTGTAAGTCATCAGTTTTGTCATTGTATTACCCTTTATGTGTTACCCCTAACTTTCCATTTATTCCAGCAAATGGCAGGTAATAGGAAGACCCAGGAAAACAACTGATGTAATGATCAATGTGATTACTATACTAATTAGATGCCCAATCCAATTGGAGAGGGAATCAAAAACATTGTCAAGCTTCTCTCTAATCTTACTCAACATTTTAATAGAAACATGGGTCTATAAGAACATTCAACCACCCCCCCCCCCCCCCCAATAAAAAAACAATTCACTATCAATAGCTTCATGAGACAAACGCCTCCTACTTTTAATGGATCATCTGCTCCCTCAATCGTTGAACAATAAATCAACTCCACTGAAATGATATTCCTCATCCTTAAATGTTCGTTACAAGAGAAGGTTCTCCTGGCTACTTATCATATGGGGGGTGAAGCTAATTAATGGTGTATGTTGATCAAAAATATGAATCCTGAGGAGGAGATCAAGGCATTGGAATGGACAGATTTCCTAAAGGTTCTTTTCGATAAATATTTTCTTCACACCCTTCAGCTTAATATGGAAAGTGAATTCCTTTCACTCAAGCAAAAAATATGACTAATCTATTAGAGCGTACGATGAAAACAACACAAGGATTGCACAATATGATTCAGGCTTTGTCGTTACCCCCAAATGAAAGGTTGACCGCTTCTTTGGGGGGCTGAAACCGAGTCTGTCGAAAGCACTGGCGTTGCGTGACTTCAACAACTATGAGGAAATTGTCTGATGTGTCCTCATGGTCAAAATGGAGGTTGGAGAATATTAGGGGTATCAAGGGGATACAAAGTGTATGGTGTACTTCATATCTGGTGGTCTGATGGATAAATCCAATGGTTCTAAGAAGATCTATCACCCCACTTTCCAAAGGTTCAAAAAGAAGCACCCCAGAAATTTCATGTAGGGGATGAGGAAATGCTTTAGGTGTGGAAGAGAAGGGAACCTGGCTATTCACTATCGGCAAGAAAGACCCGCGGCTGTTATAGAGGAGAGGAACACTCTCATAAAACCTAAAAGTGTTGTTCATTGCTACACCTACATAGAACCAGGGAATCTTTCAAATCAGTTCTCTAAGGCAAGGGTTTTCAGAGGCAACTAACAACCTCCAAGGCAGCAAGGGTGAGATTTTTCAATCACTATTGCTGAAGTGAACCCTGACAAAAAAGTTGTGACAGATACACTAGTTATTCATTCAATAATAGTGAACGTACTTTTTGTTTTAGGTTCTACTCATTATTTTATAGCTTGAATGTTTAGTAGAATTATCCCAACAACACTACAAATCATGGAAGTGATGATGTCGGTGTGTATTGAAAATGGTGTAGTTATTGCATCCCATGAATATAACTCCTCGCCTATAATAATATGTGGATTGAACATCCCTATAAACCTCATCATACTCCCTCTGGTGGAATTTGATGCAATTCTTGGCATTTATTGGCTTTCTTTATATAGATCCAATATAAATTTCCCTGAGAAGAAAATCACACTCCATTTGGAGAATCAACCCCCCATTCGTTACAAGTGCAAGGAAAAAAGATGAATCTTATTTAGCTCTATCTCCTCAAGTGTGGATAATACTACCCTATGAGCACGCATATCTAGCTCATATGATTGATTCCAAGAAAGAAAACATCGTTGATGACATTCCAATTGTGAGGGAATTCACTAATGTGTTTCCCGAGAATTGTCTGATATTCCTCCTAAAATAGATGTTGAATTATCAATTGATCTTATTCCTGGGGCATTTACAATATCCAAGACTCCATATAGAATAGATCTTGTGGAGCTTAATAAGATGAAGAATCAACTACATGAGAATCTGGATGAAGGGTTTAGATGCCCAAGTTCTTCACCATGGGGTGCACCAGTCCTCTTCATCAGAAAGAAGGATGGGTCAATGCGCCTTTGCATTGATTATCGTGAGCTCAACTAAATCACAATAAAGAAAATTTATCCTCTCCCACCAATTTATGACTTATTCGATCAGTTGTGTGGAGCACAATACTTCTCCAAGGTGGATGTTCAGTCAGGATATTATCATGTAAGGGTGAAGAAGGACGATATCCCCAAGACATCTTTTTGTTCAAGATACGGGCACTGTGAATTCATAGTAATTTTTTTCGGGCTCAATAATGCTCTATCAATCTTTATTGACTTGATAAATAGCGTCTTTAGAGATTACCTCGACAAATATGTGGTATAATTTATAGATCTTATTCTTATATACTCCAAAAACAAGGAAGATCATGAGGAGCATCTAAGAACTCTACTAGAGACCTTATGGAAGGAGAAGCTCTATGTAAAGTATAACAAGTGTAAGTTCTTGTTGAAATAGGTCTAATTCTTGGTCCATATCATCACAAGAAATGGGATATATGTGGATACATCCAAAATATATGCAATTGTGGGATTGTCGAGGTTGATATCGGTAATGGATATCCGTATATTCTTGTGGTTGGCTGGATATTATCGACGATTTGTGAGAAATTTCTCACGATTGAGAAACACACATACGAAGCTAAATCAAAAGGGAATAAATTTTTCTTGGAGTGATTAATGTGAAGAAAGATTCAAGGAGTTGAAAAGGAGGCTTAACACTGCACCCATTCTCACTTTACCCACAAGTGGAGAACTTCTTTTCATATTCAGTGATTCTTAGAAGAAGGTCTTGGGATGTGTGTTGATTCAAAATGAAAAAGTCATTTCTTATGCTTCAAGGAAATTGAATAATCGTGAATGGAACTATCCAACACAAGACCTCGAGTTGGTTGTAGTGATATTCTCTTGGAAAATTTGGTGGCATTATCTCTTTGGGGAGATGTGTGAAATATATAGAGACCAAAAAATCCTCAAGTATATAATCACACATAAAGAGCTGAAAATGCATCCACGAAGATGGTTAGAGCTTATAAAAGACAATGACTGGTCAATGTATTACAACCCAAGGAAAGTGACCAAGGTGGTATATGCCCTATGTAGAAAGGACCTATAGATCCTATCATTGATGAGAATTGAAATGGATCCAAAATTCTTAGATTTGATGAAGATGGGAAAGGGAATCATAAATAAGGTAACATCGTCAATCCTCTCACAAACTATTTCTCAACCATCAATTTTGTAATGGTTAATGGATGATCAAAAGGATTATGTGTGAATTTAGGAAAAAGTGGAAGGTATCATAAAAAAGGTAAATCCTCAATGTTTAATGTTAATGAAGATGGAATTGTGAAATTTGGGAAATGACTATGTGTTCCATCATGTCCAGTGCTGAAGAAGGAACTTTTGGAAGATGCACATAGTTCAAATTTCTCTATTCTCCCAGGAAACACATATTTTTATCAAGATCTCCAAGAGCATTATTGGTGGGAAAATATGAATACGGAGATCACTAAATATACATCAATGTTCATGTTGTGTCAGCAAGTGAAGGAAGAGATGCAGAAGTCTAAGGGAATGGTTCAACCATTTCCCACAATAGAATGGAAATGGGAGAACATCACCATGAACATTGTCACCGAACATCCAAAGACATCCAAAGGCCATAACATAGTCTAGGTTATTGTGGATTGTCTTAAAAAGGTTGCACAATTCATTACTATTTGGGACAATTTCACATTTTATAAATCGGCACAGATATATATTAGAGAAGTGGTAAGGGTGCATGGAGTACCACTATCTATTATGTCCGACCGAGATCCAAGATTCACCTCTATGTTTTGGAAGAGTCTTAAACATGATATAAACACTAGAATGAACTCTAGTATGGCCTATCATCCTCAAAATGATAGTCAATATAAGAGGACTATCCAATAACATGAGGACATGTTGAGAGCGTTCTCAATGGACTTTAAAGGTGGATAGGATCAACATCTTCCTCTGGTTGAGTTCTATTATAATAAAAATCTCAACATGATCATCTGGATGGCTCAATATAAAGATATTTATATGAAAAGGTGCATAACACTAGTGTGTTGGGATGAGGTCAGTGTGCATAAGTTTTTTGGACTAGAAATTGAAAATTAAATGGTGGTGAAGGTAAAACGCATTCAGTAGCATTTCAAGGGATCCCAAATTCGACAGAAGTGTTATGCTGATAATATTTGACGAGACCTTGAGTTTAAAGTTTTATACTTGGTATTTATATGCATATATCTGTGGAGGAATGTCATGAGGTTTGGAATTAAATGGAAGTAAAGTACATGGTACATCAACCCCTTTGAGATTCATGATCGTGTAGGGGTGGTGGCCTAACAACTAGAACTTCCACCTACCATGGCCAAATTACATAATGTCTTTCATGTGTCCCTATTAAGGAAGTACATACCATACCCATCAAATGTATTCTATTTAGAGGTGGTACAGTTAGAGGATGTTCTTTCTTTTGAGGAGCAACCAGTGAAGATCTTAGATCGTAGAAAAAATGTTCTATGAAATAAAACAATACCCCTCGTCAAGGTGATGTGGTGAAACCACATGTTTGAAAAAGAAATGTTGGAATTAGAGGAAATGATGAAGTAGAGTTACCCAAATCTATTTCATTGAAAGAAAAGGAAATTTTGAGGGTGAAATTTTTTAAGGGGGAAGATTGTAACGCCCCAAAATTTCATTAATGGAAATCCATCTTGAGCTAATTAAATGTCACTTTATGTAAAATGTTTATATAAAATGTATACTTCATTGGTTCTATGTTATTAGATTTTGAAATACTATTCCGAATTGTGATCGTTGCTAATATAGTCATTGAACAGTGATCACATGATTAGTATAAATATAGGGCTTTAACAGATTCAATTTACTCAGACAAAGGAAGCGATGGCCTCATCCAGTAGATGTGCCCCATATGAAGCCCATTTTTCAGGTCTCAGAAAGGTGGTTGTATCTTTGGGATTCATTCATGACCTAGACCAAGATGAGCTTGAATATCTTAATCTTGAGTATGACCGCCTGTGAGAGAAGTGGAAGTTAATAGATATTACCACTCGCGCGATGTTATCTGAGCCACTCCAAGAGTATGTCGCCATCGCACACATTACTCTTCAGTCTTATGTGGGTATTATAAGGGGTTATGTAACAACCCCTTATCATTATGGTTATGTATATTATTTTATATTATAATAATGTATATCCAATCATTTTATTATTATTACCTTGTAAATATTTTATAATGAACCAATGGTATTTTTAGATAATGTTCAACATATTATTCTATTTTGATAAATTATTGGATTATTGAATTAAATAATATGTTAATAAAATATTATTATTATTATTAATTTTTTTACCTATAAATGATCGTACAATTTTTTGATTGCAGTTGTAAATTTTCTTATGGTTTGAAAGCTATTTCTGTCAAAACCCATGAAATTCGGATAAATGACGGTTTTTATTTTAAAATTGAAAATTACCATATTTAGAAAATTATTTAGATAAAATGAATATTTTTTCTAGAATTAGGATGTTGAAATTATCCAACAGTGAATGTTTCATAATTTTATGAGATAGTCAAATTTTTGGGTAAAAATTAAATACTGTTTAAATATATAATGTGTTTTATGACATTATAATGTCCCAATAATGAAGTAATGAAAAACTAGAAAATTTATTTTTGGCCAATATATGTTTTACAATTAAAATAATATGATTTTGGGTTTGTTTGATTTATTTTTTAAAGATTTTGTGCACCCTTTGAGACTTATTAAGCATTTGGTCTTTTTAAATTGTTTTCCTCTGAGTGTGACTCACCTCAATATATGCAACCCCATTATTTTAATAATATCAGACTTTGGCCTTATAAATTATTGTTTTCCACTCACCTCTTCCAAAACCCATGGGAAAAAACCATTTTATAGTTTTTGGTTTGGATTAGTTTAATGTGAGATGTCCCAAACCTAAATAATAAAGAATTCTCTCACATTCCCTATATAAACCCTCCAAAGGTCACAGTTCCTCCTCACTCAAATCCTTTTTATTTCATACAACCTCTTCCCTCCTCTTTCTATAATCCTCACATGGTTCCCCAATATCCCAAGAAGCCTCCCTCAATCCCCTATCTAGCCTTTGGAATCACACATCTAAGTAAGGGTTTTTCTTCCTTTCTCATTTTTGTCCAACATTCTATAAATTTTTATGCATTTTTTATTTCAATTATAAATGTTGGGGTATAGTGTTGAACCTCACCAATACTGCCTGTATTATGTTTAAATTATGGGAGACCACTTTATCTCTCATTAAATGCCTCTTAGGTACAACCATTACTATGCCGAAATTTTAAAAAGAATTTATCTTTACTCATTTACATTCAAACTATTATTTTATATCATGAACCTAAATACCATTACATTTGTTGGAACATGAATCTATATGACCCCCTTACAGTACATGTCATGTAAATATGATGATACATCCCTTTCTCTATCATCATCCATTTTTATGAGTTCTTATGTCACGTTGTTATGCTGCCGAAATTACACCGTGCTTTTCCAAGCCAAAGTCATTGTATAGTGAATACCATGCCCATTTATCTATGAATGGTATTAACCATAATACACATTTACATATTATTTAAATAGTTTCATGTATGTATTCTACATTTGTTTATCATGGAATAATATATTTTGTAAAATGATCCAATGTTTTATGATCCATGTGGTACACTTATGCATGAAATGAAATGTTTAAGAAGTGTGTGCCCTTATAGCGCTCCAATGCATTGGGTAAATTAAAGTATCATGATAAGTCATGTGAAATGGGTGTTTAATCATGATAATTCAAGTTAAATGAGGGTTTAGTCGTGCTCCATGTGCAATGAGTGTTTAATAATGCTCTATGTGCAATGAGTGTCAGCTCATGCTAATTCCATGTTAAGTGTTGTTGCCACATTTCCATGTTATGATTATCATGATTTATCATGAATTTATGTTTATTCGTCTCTTATTCTCCATTGATATTCCTACTATCTAACATGTATTTTATTCTTCATGTTATTCCATGATTATTCCCTTACTGGGATTTATAACTCACCCTTTTCTTATGCATGTCCTCTGGTTGTCCCATGCAATGCTAGGTACGAGTGAATTTTGTGGTTATGTAATGAAAGTTTTCAATAAAGATGTTGTATTTCATGATTTAAGATAATATTTAATGATCCTAAGCCCAAAATACACTATAAATCTCTATCTTTATTGTTGTATCAAGTGATGTTTATGTAATAAATGATGTTTATTTTTGTAATAAAAGATCAGGGTTTTCATAGGGATTTGATTTATTATTATCATTTATAGGTATCTATTCTAACCCCAATGGGGTGTATCCAATAATTTTGATATAATGGGCCCCAAGGTTGAGTTAATATCCACCTCCACTTCTAGATTAGGGGTGGTTTATATCCATGAATTAACTCAAACAATAGAATTATTCTCCATGTGGAGTTCTTCCTCTAGATGAAAATTATTTTCCCAACAAGTTTGCATCCATATTGTTTGGTTTCCCACCAGAGAGTGAGGTCATGTTTTATTCTCCCATGGTACTATGTACACAACCTATTTGTATTATCCATGAATATATTGAATCAACTGATCTAATGTTGTTAAATACATAGTAGGTGAACTTATTATCCAAGGAATTCTTTCAACCAAGTCTATATCCTTATGTAGTACGAGTTGGTTTTCTATGAAATGTCGTGAATCTATTCACATTTTTTTACTAGAAAAATATAAATTTTGTCTCTTAGAAGAACAAGTATATTATTTATCAAATTTATTATTTTTTTGATTGGATGTATGGTTAAATTTTGTTATAAATGGATGATATTTTTTCTATTTATCAATAGTTTAATATCAATGAGTATGATATCCCTTTGTATTCCTTAAATATATGTATGTCCATTATGAGTACCTGATTAGGAAATTTGGTTTGAACATTTATATTACTATTTTTATAGAATTTATAAAAATGATTGTCCCACAGTACATCATTTTTTTGTATCACTATAAGAACATTACATCTTAGTTCACTCAAAAACTGAGGCTGACTACGTGCATCAATTGAGATTAATCATAGGCATCTTGAGAAATCACCGAAATCATGGAAAACGTTGTAAACAAAACCTATGGATATGGGAGATAATGTTCTTGGGACATGTGGTTTTAGAACATGGATATTTTGTTTATTCATAGAAAGTGAAATTTTGTGACCTTGTAGAAACCATGCAATTTCATTGAGATCCGGAGTTTGTTGGAATTAGTTGGGTTGAGTCTTCATTTTGTAAAGGACATATGAATTTTTTCACCTCCATTTAATGAACCTAATTATATGGACTAAATCTTATGTTGGATAAAAAATAAAAGGATTTTATTTATTATTTGGCGCATCAATTGATGTTAGATCATATGTTAAAACTTCAAAATGAATGGTTTGTGTATATGGTATTCTATAATGTATGAGGTTTAGGTATTATATACGTTCTTTTCATTTTTAACACTCCATGTATTATGGTTATACCCATCTTCAACATCATAATATGAATAATCTCATGAATGATAGGGAAATCATAACAATGATTCATTTTCTGAAGAGTTGTAGGAATTTAATTTTTGTTGAATGTTTTACCATATACTATGGTAATAAATTATATTTTTTGTATAAATATATTTTATTGAATGTTTGGAAGTGGTGGTGAGTCGAGTATATAAATTTGATTTCATTTTTATTTACCTACTCCCATACCCAGGGGATATTTGATGTTTAAGTTTTATGCTAGAAAGCTTTATCCCATGCAATAAAATAACATTTTTTTGAATATATTATGATGGATATCCTTTAGTACATTTGAGAGTTATGGATGATTAATACGATGTTGTTTTTTGATTTATTCTACTAAAATTCTCAATTAATGAGATTAATCAATATGATCAATAGCTTGATGAATAGATCCATGGATTTATGAAATTATTATTTGGTTAAGAGATCATCATCGAGTGGTATATACAATTTTGAGGGTATCCTTCACTATAATAACTATTTTGTTATTTTTTTACCTATGAGTATCGTTTAGATTTTGGATTATCATCTACCCATGTGGATGGTAAACACTATTACCATGAATATGCTTTATGATATTATGTGGGTTCTTTGGTTTCTATGTATCAAATAAGATATTTCGATGATTTTTAATAGTTTTGATACTTGACAAAAATTAAATGCTCTGAAATAGAATGTTTCAAAAAAAATTCAAACACATCCTATGATGAATTTAATGTGGGAAAATATATTATTAGAAATAATGGATGGGTTTCAATGTAAACTGTAAGAAAGATAATATTATTTGGGTGGTGGTTGACTGATAGACTAAATTTTCTCAAATTGTTCACATCTAGGAAAAATGAAATTTGTGTTATTTGAGTATCTATAGGTATAGATGGTTGTTAAATATCATGGAGTTCCATGTTCCATAGTTTTTTATATGGATCCACTGTTCACTTATCAATTTTGAAAATTCCGTCATCAATTGAATTTGTCTCTTGTAATGTGGAGCATTACATACTATCCATAGATAATTGTCTTGATGAAATTGGATATACATTTTTTTGAGTACATGTTATATGTGTGTGTTCATAATTTTGGAAGATTTTAGTATGATAAATTGGGAATCGTTTAGTTATCAAACAATAATATTTATTATTCAATAATCCAGATGTCCCCTTTGGGGAGTTTTATAGATAACTGTTTAAATCTACACTTTGATAGTTGGTGACTAGAGAAACACTCTTAGATAATCCTAGTTTTTTCAGAGATCAAAATAAACTCTCAGTGGACTTATTGGATAGTAGTAATGGAATAAAGCCTTTATAACTCATATACTAATTAGTGTTGATTTCCTTTTGAGTTATAATTTGGTCACTTATTGTTTTTGAGTATTTCTTCTCAGTTGGGTCAATGATGAACTTAAAAATAAGGATTCTTAACACAATGAAAAATATGATATTTTGTCATTGTTGACACAAATGGAGAGTCTATTTTACATTTGGATCTACCTCTTTAGATAGCCTCAATCCAAAAAATGTTATTTGTGTCACATCTCAGAAATTTTATCTCTATATCATCTAATGCCTTGAGCTATACAGACACTAAGGTCGATCTGGATTTAACTATAACCAAATTGCAGGTTCAAATGGTTGATTGTTATATTATTGTTGATTTTGGAATTTCAACTTAATTGGTTTGAGTGTAATAGTAGGATGATTCTAATTACCACAAGACGTGGGAGCATATGGATTTTAAGAGTTAATAGTGGGCCCATGTGTTCATGATACAATCTATGTTTTATGGTATTTTGGGGAATAAAGAATTTATAGTTGTGAGATTGTAAAATATCATACCATCATTCACATAAAAACATACTTTTGTAGTCAGTTATTTTAATTTTGATGGATATTCTGAGTTTTTCATTTTCGTCTCCATTATGTTTTTTTTCATGGTGTTACCCATTATTAGATATTTTATATTCATGTGAGAGAGTGTTTGATTCTGGTTATTGTATTTAGAAGGTGGTGTGGACTTTTAGCATGTGAGTGAGAATTCCACTATATCTACGAATTCTATAGGAGGCCCACAGAAAATATGTTGAGTACCTACGACTAGCCTGTGGGAGGATGGTATAGGTGGATTTCTATAAAAATCCCAATAGCTAGCCGGTACAATCCCACCAACCAGCTAGTGGAATCCCACATTCTCATCAGTAAGACTTCTAGTGGCCATTCCTTTCTCCCAGGCACCACTAAGTCGGCTATAGAGAATATTGAATACCATGTTACTTTGATAATTATAGTTTTGGGTAGTGAAATATTGTATTTTTTTATGTTTAATATACATCCGAATTCTAAGTCACTTCACATTGATTTAATTTTTCCCAAAAAATACCGGAGACACTCATGAAATTAATTTTTAACTCCAAAAGTAATTTCATTTTGGATTTATTTTCGAGATGACGCATAGGATATCTTCTAGTAAATTTAGTATGAATTTTTCCATGGATTATTGTTTACTGTCTCCCAAATCCATCTTAATGAGTAGATAATCTTCATTAAATTGTTGGATATAAATCTTTACATGGTGATTTTTTATTATAAAATTATCCTCTGACCACATTATCCATTGGCTCTCTATTGGTGGATCCCATGTAGGTGATGTTGATCTTGATTGTGGTAGATATATTCATTAGAAAATATAATCCAATATAATCCTTTTATTAATTTTTAATTTATAATAACTTTCCAATATATTACTAAATATTGAATTTAGTCTATTATTAAATGTTTTATTATAGAATGATGTGTGAGATGGAATGCCTTGACAAATGGATTCTTAAAATTTTGTATTGTTAACTAGATAATGAACATTCTTTTCAAAATAAATGGTTTCAATCATTGTATTTATGAGATACACTACTACAAAAATGGGCAAGGTAAATGCTACCCCTTTATCAGCGCTTTATTAGTAGCGCTGAAAACGGGGGGATTTATTAGTGCTTTTTCCTACCGGTGATAAATTTTATGTTTAAAAAAATCATGAAAAATAAATTATTTTAATATAAGTATATTAATATTGATATACATATAATATATATTTTTTAAATATGTTTTAGATTTTAATAAATATACTATTAAATTTAATATAAAATAAATTTAATGAAAATGGCTTTAAAATATTTTAAAAAATATTATTAATTAATAATTTTCTCATTATTATTGATTAAAAATAATTTAATAACAATTTGAAGAGACAAAAAATCCAAACAATTAATAAAAGATATCAAATAAGTTGAAAATGTAACTCAAACATCAAACAGCCATAACTTTTGATCTGGGTGTCCGTTTGAGCTCCACAGCATATCAAATTGAAGCCTGCAATGAGATATATGCACCAATGACAAAGGCAAGGACTCGTTCACATTTTTTGAGGCCAAAAGGCCCATAAGGCCTCTGAAACTGAGTTTTTAGTCGGGATACACTGATTTGTTAACAATCAAAAAAGTATAACTTCTTATCCGGTTGTCTGTTAGCCCTGTACCACATATCATATCGAAGAATATTTTATTTTCATAGATTTGACAGGTTGTTGAGTTGAAACAGGAGTATAGATTATAAGTTATGATCATTTTAACATTCTATGGATTTTCAAATACACACATATATGTATTTATTTCTAAATATATATGTGTCTATGTGAGTGAGTGGTATATATGTATGTATGTTTCTATTTATTTAATTTTAAACCCACATAAAAAACATATTTCAAAAATATATTTAAAACTAATATTGTAAGTATATATTAATATACAAATAAATAAACGGATAAAAATTATAACTTAATATATATATATATATATATATTAATATACTAATGAATATATATATTCTATTATATGAATAAATATAATTATATTAATATGAATTTATATCAATATATGAATAAATATAACTATATATTTATTTAAATAAATAGATATATAATTTTATAGAGAAAAAAATGAAATAGCTTAGTGGTAAAGGTGCAAGAGTGAAAGGGGGTGTTTGTGGGTTTGAGTGTAGGTTAATGCAAAGGGGTGCACACGTGTGAGGATGCGCGGGAAGGGCAGCGCGCGGGAGACCTCCTAGCACTGAGAAAAGGGAGTTCAAGCTCTGTTAAAATCTCTCTTCAAAATATTTAATTCTTTGTTATTATTTTTTCGTTGACTTTTATCGATGCTTTTTCAAAGTGCTTATAAATGTTCCTTTTATCAGCGCTAAAAAAAGCACTAATAAATGGGTCTTTTATCACCAATTTTTTAGCACTGATAAAAGGGGCCATTATTAGTTATTTTCAGAGCACTGATAAAAGAGACACCCCTATATTAGTGCTGAGCATTACAACACTTTTTTAGCCCTGTTAAAGCATGTTTTGAGCGCTGATATAGGCCGTTTTTGTAGTAGTTATATAAAATAAAATAAATTTTTTACTATTTTAAATTAACTGATTTATATTTAAATGAATGTGTTTTTGATATAAAACCATTTTATTTAGTATTTCAAAATAATATAAATGTTTATTTGATATATGAATAAGGGTAATATTGACATGATTATTTGAAATAACTGATATTAATTGATTTGAACAATTTCCACATATAGTTTTGACTTACCTTGAATAAAATATGATCATTGGATGTTATGTTGAATGAAGTCATGCTAGGCATGTATTATCTCTACCCAGAGATATAATAATTAAGAAATTAATAAAAAACAATATGGAGGTAATTATTGTTAGTATTTTGGATTCCCTCCTATTCTCTATAGGCTTGGGATATTGGGAGTGTCTATACACATGTATCCCTATTTCATTGATATGTGTGAGACTGCAATTACAAATATAACCATTTTCCTCTTAATCATGCAGATATGAATTAAAATGATTTCACATTCCATTGATAAATTAAATTGATTTACAATTATCAATTTTAAAAAAATTTATTACTACATCTTTTTTAATGAATATTCTTCTATTTTCAAATTTTATGGAAATTAAATTTAAAAATTGATTTATAAGATCCATAAAAGTGTTTTGAAAGATTTATATAATATGATCTAGGAAAATATTGACATTCTATGTTGTATTTAAAATTGCGAAAGTTGGTTTATTTGATATAGATTACTTATGAAATGATTGGTGAGATTCTAGTAGGATTTGTTACTAACACCCTACCATTTAGAACGGTTGTTTTTATATTTTCTAATTATCGGTCAATAAAAAATAAAATCCCTACTCAAAGGTGGTGGGTGTGCTTTTTTAGTTAGAAATTGGGAGTTAGCAGTGACTTTTTGAGCTTGTAACCCACATGTTGCACAATGTTTCTTTAATGATGTCTTGATAGTTTTTTTATATCCATGTGTTAACATACTATGTTTAAAACATGAAACTACCTACATTATATAGTTTCCATCTTATAGGGTTTTTGTTATACCAACTATTTACCATTTTCCATCTTCTACTATGTCTTGATAGGTTGTTTTAATGTATTAATAATTTCCTCTTGATTCATTCGATAAGAAAACCCTATTCGCTAGCCTGTGGGGATCATGAATGACATCTAGATCATGTCATGATTTATTTAATTACATTTTATTTGGTTTATCTATGTTTATTCATGACAATTTATATACATTTTAATTTATATATTATTTAAAATATAGAAGATATATATAATAATTTATTGAAAATGATATATATTGATCAAGTTTTTTTTCCCAAAGTGAATTTAAAATTGTAGGTTTCAACATCATTTAATAATTTTAAAAAACTTTTCAAAACTTTTTTTACTTATTTTTAACTTTATAAAAATTAGATATATATATATATATACATATACATATACATTTATGGTTTTTGAAATTTTTCATATGATTGATTAAATATTATTAATAATTAATATATATAATCAATGTATTAATAATAATAAGAACAATAATATTTATTTTTATTATGAAGAAATTTATTCTTATTATATATATGAACATATGTGTATAAATATAAATTCAAAATAATGTAAATATTTAGGCCAGTATAAATTTTTCAAAATTGAATAGATTATTTTATTTTATTTATCACTTAGATAATGATGATAATGTTTTCAAATCCATTTAGATACATTTAAATTATTTCATTTGTATTTGAAATTATTAGACTATGAAATTGAGCATTCCTTGTGTCACCATTCAATGAAACACATCAAGTAATGACATATAAGCTTTTTTTTGTAATATATTCCTCCTTATAATGGTATATCCAAACTGTGGTAATTTAATAAATTTTATTATATAAATAAAGGGGGTTTTTAATAAATTAATTCTAATAAATATGGGATTTTTCCATTAAATTAATAATAATTTTATTGACTTACATATTTCAATACATGAAAAATATTAATTTATATGATACATTAAAAATAAATTTAATTGGAATTTTATTAAAAAATTAAATGTGAATTGATTTTATTCATATAGTTAAGAGGGAATGAAATCAAAATACTATTAATTATTTGATTATTTATTTACTTGATAATGTAAATATTAATGTTTAATGGTTAATGTTGATTTTTTGGGAGAAGTCATTAATGTGAACTAATTATAGTAGTTTAATAGAAAAATAAATTGAAAGTGATAATTAATTAATTAAATAAAAAAAATTTCCATAGATTCAAGATTATTAATGAAGAATATCCATTTACAAGATATATCTAAATACATAACAAAAAAGTATTAAATAGATTGAGTATCATATGATTAAGTACATCATTGCAGATACTATATATTAATTCATTAAAATATGATAATTATTAAAAAATTCATTGTGGATTTTTGTTTATAATAAATGGGGAATTAAATGGAGAGAGATTAATGACACACATATAGATTTTTATTTTATAAAATTAATTAATATGAAATACAGAGACACACTAATAGAAAAAAGTAAATAAATTATATGATATTAATATGAAATGAATAATAATAATTAATTTAATAATACATAGAAAAACATTAGAACAATGTAATGTGTCTCCATAGTGGCATTTTTAGAAGTTAGCAGTTATATTTTTTACCATTACAATAATAAGTATAAGGTTAAAAGGATACTCATTAATTATTGTGGAGAATTTTTTTAGATAGAGATTTATATATAATATCAAAACGATCGATAATATTATGAAAATAAATAACTTCACTTAGGATTATGTAGACAAGATTAATTATGTTTAAACTAGTATTTTTTATGCTAATACGAGGTCATTTGAATAATCAAAAAAATGAATTTTGGATGTTAATGGATTTTTCTTAGATACTAATATATGAATTAGTGTAAAATGGTATAATAAAAATATGGACCTTTTAAGAACGTTTTTATGCATATATAATGATCATTGATTTAGTGTTAGGATTACATCCATACTCTTTCAATTAAATGTTTGATTTAGTCCACCGACTAGTAGATATTAATAGAAATATACACTACTATTTTTACTCTTATACACATTAACATGATTAATTGTAATTATAAGATGATATATGAGTTTTTAAATAGTATTTTACCCATAACACAATGTTGAGGTAAAAATAATGAATCATTATGGATCTAGTAGATTATATATGATGTTACAGTATTTTGTTTACACTTTTTGTCCTACACATGTATAAGATTAAGGTATATATTTAAAAAATGAGTGTAAATTTTTTTCACCTATATCATTAAGTTTGAAGTTGAATAGGCATACAACATTAGATTTAGTATGACATTTATATTGTGGTAACTCTCAAAGATATCATGATTATGAACGTAAGTAAAGTAATTTGGTTTGAAAACATATCTAGGGTTGTGATATAATATAGTTTTCTTATATGATTTCTTACATGAATACTCTCATCAAATGAGATATATGATTTTAAAAATACATTAGGAGAGGAATAAATTTATTCTATGAATATCTAGATCATTAATAGAAGATATATTTTCCAATGATAAAGTATCTTTCATAGATATGGACAAATGGGGGGGATTTATATTGTATCGTAGTGGAAAGGGTCACTTATTATGATTTTATTACAAAATTGAAGATGATATTTAACTTAATAAGATTATAATTTTATTTATTCGTCATGATTATAGTTATATATTGTTATTTTTATATTAATTGGTCATAAATACTATTATGAATAATGTTGATTTATAATAGTGTATTTTAAAAAAACTTTATTAATTATATACATAAGAAATGAATTTAATGAGGACTGTTCATTGCTTGGGATGTCCATACTAGATATTATTGCTAACAATTACAAGTTCACTTATTTCTTATTTTATCCGATGTCCATGTTGATCAATGAATATTAATGATGGTAAAATTAGGATGTTTAATATGTATGAAAAATATGGATACTATTGGATGAGTTTTTAATTATAATGGACTGATTTGAGTCTTATATATTCACATTGACATCTGTTTAGGATATGTTATATATATATAAATACATTTCAATCATAATATTGTATTGTAGAAATGTTACTAGTGGTTTTTGTAATCCAGAGAAACACTTTTACTAACAATTTACACTCAAAAACCTAAAATACTAGGGAAATTGTGTATATGGAATTGGAAAATTCATTATTTGGTTTTAAGATATAATATCATGAATCTAAATTTTATTTTTTTTCAAAATTATATATCGTATTCATAGTTCCAAAATACATGTGTTTCATAAAAACATGTATCATATGATATAAGATCGATATAGGTGATTTTTCATGGAAACAAATCAATAGTTGTTGAAGTGAAATGATCAGAAGACTACAAATGATATATTGTGATATTTCTTGATATAAATATTTCGGGATATCCAAACAGACTCATATCGTAGTCTTACTATACTGTTGTAGTAATCTATTATGCATAGACAATAAAATTATTAGATATGTTTTAAATATTCATCCACTATACTGCGTATTAAATTTTATTTTTAATTATTTTTCTTTTGATATTATAAAATTCCACATGTATTATAAAGACGTTAAGATTTGGTACCGCTATGTGTCTACTAATATTTTTCGGACAAGTTTTCGATTACGAAATTATAAATCATTTGATATTTTAGTGGAACAGAAAAATCATGGTGGAATGTTTTTGGAGTATCATATGTTTATATGTTGTAAAATTTATAAGGATACATTTATAATAGTGGAATATATACTAAGAAGATATTATTTATGAAATTTGATTCTATATTGTCAATAAACATGATGAAATCATTGATATGAAATAAGCATTGTTTTTATTATTTGTTTCTATGTGATGTGACATAATATGTGATGTGTTGTGAAAATTAAAATTTAGACATGGCCAATGTATTTATATTGGTTTATTAATATTATGAGAATTCATTGGTAATTTTGAGAATTCATTTAAATGAAATCATAATAATATAAATTTTTTAATAATAAAAATACACCATCCATGATAAAAAGGATTAATTAAAATGTATTTATTCTAGTTTAATACAAACTCTAGATCAAAATTACTATTATTTTAAATCAATTGTATCAACAAAATATTTATATGGATGCATAAAAAATTTATAATTATTTTCAAGGATAATCAAATGTTTCATGATAAACTGAATAAGATATAATTTGACATTGAATGGAAGAAATTCATATAATGTTTGTTATAAAGATTATCTATAAATATGACAAAAGATCAAACAAGGATTTTACTTATGAATTGTTGATATTATAATACAGAACATTGTGATTGAGTTTAAATAAATTATTTTTCTTCTATTTATTTATTATTTAAGATTATTAGGCCTTTATTTGGTTAAATTATTTTATTGTAAATGAATTTGAATTATCATTTTAATTTTTTCTATTATTTTTTTCTTAACTTATTGAATACATTTTTTGGAAAATACTTTTCCAACTAAAACATTGAATAATGAAGTTATGGTGGTAAGAAGTTCTTATTATAATATGATGATATATGTAGATCCATTACAAATTATATTATATACATATATATGTTTTGATAATCCATATTGTGTGGAAAAAATATAAGATATTTTGTCGATAATAATTTTATATGCTTGATAAAGAAAATATTAAGGGATGTATATATTTTTTATCTAAATATTTATGAAAACTTTCTTGTATTTTAAATTCTATAATTTATTATTATATTTAAAAAAATAATTAGGAGTTACTTTACAATTAATTTATTTTTGTATTATTCTATTGTAAAACATTAATTTGGTTTTTACATAGTTTAAAGTGCATTAAATCTGAATAATTATATTTTTCCCATTTCAGTACATTGTGGTGGAATTATATTTAGTTCAGATTTAAAAATACAAATTTAGTCACAACTTTTTTTATAAGTTAATTTCATTTGTATTCAAATTTAAATCTTTTATTCACCCCCGCTTTAAGTTACAGATCTTTGCAATCATTTGTTACCAGTTAATATATCTATATTTTATGTAATCTAATGTGTGCATAGAGAAATGTAATTATGTTATAAAATATTATAGTTTGGTCTATAAAGAAACTTATTCCTATTCCATGACATTTATTAGAGAGTGATGACTGCGAATATGCGAGATATAGATTTAGGACATATCTTATCATCACTAGAGTTGATAATTGTCATATCATAGTTACTAGGAATGACATTACTAAAAATAAAATTTCAAATTCCACTCATGAAGATAATTTATTTGTTTTTTTACTTCAATATTCAAAATAAAATGTTTTTTTAATGATAAGGATATTATGTATTCATGATTAGTTATTTTAAACAAAATATTTCATATATAAGAAATAAAAAATTACTCATTTTATAAAATAACAATTTATAAAAACTACGAGAGCAATGTTCAGAGATAATAATTTAAATTTTTATTAGATGTAAGAAACCCCTATTTTTAGATATATAAAATGATCATGATTAGAGTGAATATTCTGGATCAATTATAGAATATGATATTATATATTGATTTAATTTTTAATAGATTATAGTATCCTCCCAAAATAGTGGGACTCAAACTAAAAAACATTGGAATATACAAAAAATCTTATAGATCATTAAAATTAATGATCATTTTAAACATTGATACATTATGTAAATTGTATAAAAATGGATGTCGAATCTATGAAAATGAAAAAATTATTTTATGTTCCATCTCAAACTGTGATCATTACATCAAAAAATCATTCAGATGGTTGACAAGTTTTGTTATGTGAAAATAAATTTCTTCCACTACTAAAACGTAGGAAAAAAATGTTTTTGTATAATGTAAATTATAAAATAACCACATATATAGAAAATATTTACAATAATGACCCAGAATAAGGTATAAAAAATATAATTTAATGATTCAATATTCAATGATTTTAAAAAATGAAAACTCATTAAACAAGGTTTTTTTATCTAATATTCAAAATATAGGAAAATGTGTTGAAAGGGTAAAAAAAATATAAAAGCAAGAATGTTTTTATCTATTAAAAACATGGAGCATTTTTATTGATACTTATCAAAACAATGCGATGAAAAATTATGATTCTAGGAAATATAACACCTCAATAATTTATAAGTGTTTTCTTTCGAAATAAAACATCACGTATTTAATATCACGACTTATGTGGGACTTTATGTAAATATAAACCATGATATTTTAAACCATTAAAACATAGAAATTACATTTAATGCAAAAAATACTAATAAATAATATTTGAATAATATTTTTAAAGTATTTATTAAAAAAACCATTTAATAAAAAAAAATTAACTAAATTTTTTATAAAGTAATTCTAGGCATCTGAAATATGTTTTTTTGTCAAAAAAGTTTTTTATAAAAAAATCTTCAAAAAAATATAACTAATTTCCAAAAAATTTATGAATTTTATTTGTGAAAAATAGATATATTTTTTTGTAAAAAAATCAATATTATAAATTTCTATTTTTTTATATTTTTTATTAGAAGAATTTCTTTTTTTGTTAAAAGTGGAAAATACCATTTTATGACAAATTTTCATTTCATTAGAAGAACATTTTAATTATGTTTTTATTTTTTTCATAAACTATTAGATGTATAATTTAATTATAAATAATATATCTAATTATATATAAATCATCACTATACTTGATTTTTTATATGTTAATTTTTAGTCTTCAAAAACATTTATGGAAAAAATATATTAATCCATAAAATGTTTTTGTTTCATTAAAAATTTAATATAATATCAATTGACTGATATATTAGATAAACTATATATATTATCTAATTATAAAAATATTTTAAAATTGATTTTATTATTTTTTATTGAATAATATGGATGAATGTTATGATTTATGCTCCAAAATAGTTTTTCAATGATGGGTTTCCATTGTGAATTGTCCGCTTAATTAAAACGGTGTTATCCCACTTATAGAAATTTAATATATTAAAATTGATTCCATATTTGGAATAAACATATAAATATAATTTTATTGGGTAAACATAATTTTTTTAAATTGAATTGTAAAAAAAAATTAACACATTTATGGTTCAAATGGGTTTACAGGGGATTAAATGATAAGCTAAGGGTTGTATATTCAACAAAATCCAATAATACATATTTATTGATGACATTTATAATTTATCTTATCCTATAGTTAAATACCTATAAATTGTTATCTACCTTATCATGAATTTATACTAAAATCATTACTTGTTTTAATAAATTACATGTGGGACCCTCCCCTCACTTTTTAAAGGGAACCACATATCTTCCCTTCTTCACAGCATTTGAGCCTCCAAGATCAGTTCACATATAATCTAAAAACATCCCAAAATCCTTCCCTTGAAATTAGATATTGTGGTATTCTCCTAAGTAAAATCCATTTTTTATAGAGTAAGTCAAATGATGTATCTCAAAGAAGTTGTAAAAATATAACCAAGGACTATTCAATTTTATATCATATTCTACTTCATATAGAACTATTATTTTCCAAAAAACATAACATATATAGTGTCATCAATATATTGAGATTTCATCTTGATGATGAAACATTAATTTCCTTTTTCCAGTGGGTTCTCCATACCAAACACCTTTTTTACTTTTATAACCGTTACATGTATATATAGTTGGTTGTTTACATGTTTTTATTCTTAATATAATGGTGATGATAATTTTGCATCAACTTTTTACTATATAATATCATTATATTACATTTCATATAAAATGGTTATAAAATTTCCCCACTATAATGTGAACCATTTGATAATATGATTGAAATCATAAATTTTTGTCCACCGGTCTTGATACATCATACTAATGGGACACATATAATTGATAACTATAAAGTATCGGGAGATCATATGAGTTATAATTTCCTCTCATGATATTTTTACATAGTGAAATTGAGATTATGATATTATTTTTTCTAACATTTCAATAGGAACACCACTTGTTTCATGTGACTTTTTTTGATATTATTTAAAAAAATGTTTATTTGGGTATTGAATTTTGATTTTTATCAATTTGATTAATTTGATCTTATTTAGTGATGTTTTAGAAACAATTATATTTAATATCATTAAATATATCTTTTTTAGGTGTGTCTTCGGTGTTATTATATTAGTTTGATGATAAAGATAATAATTTTCACTTCTAGGAAGAAAAAGAAATATATGGTGGGCCTAGGCTAACCAGTATGGAAGTAACATCGTTAAATACATATCCATGGTACGAGAAGGTATGTACTTCCAGTAAGGTGTTTAATTTTCGTACCATCAAATGGTTATGACACAAGTGTGCATCCTTCTTTATGACATATCATGAGACTATGAAATTACATTATAATGAATGTGTTTGTAAAGGGTAGTGAAAGATGTGATATTAATTATCACATTTGGGACCATGATTGGTTGTTATCCCATGATTTCAGACAATGGGTTATACTCAATTAAACATAGATAAGGAAATATTGGGTCACATAGTAACAGTATTCACATGTTCTACATATTCATATGAATAAATGTTTTTGGTGTACTGAGACCCATTTGAGTTCACTGTTAAATTCCCATGTATGATCAATTCAATGTAAATAAAGTTTCATAATATCATTAATGTATATAATATTTATTTTTGGATTTATTTTTCATATTTTCACAATTTTTTTAATACAAGTTAATGTGACATAGTATATTTTTTTGAATGAACATAACACATTTATGCTTCATTAAATTTTTTAATGAATTTATAATTTAAGTTAATAGTTTATATTTTATCATGTATCTATTTATTGTGTTATAACTGTGTAATAAAATCTCTATAATATTTATGAAATTTTTAATTAATTTATAAGTGATAAAAAGTGTTAATATTTAAGGTAATTAATTTCTACCAAAAAGGTGAAATTTTGGAAACTGTAACCATCATATAGAAGACTAGTGGAATAGTTAAATACTCCATTTTTATTATTTTAGTGGTATAATATCTCATCTACTCTCAAATTTAGATCTTATATAGATATTTTGAAGAAATAAAATTGTAAGACATATTCCACTTTCCTGATAAATTCTGTGTTGGTCACAAAAAAAAAAGGGACATCATAAAGCACTTATAATTCCCACACCATCACCTTTTAATTATTAATAAATAATACCAAATAATTAATTAATAAGAGTAATATCTAGATTATTTCTATAGTTTAATAGTTTACAAACAAAATTATAATTTGGAATGAATTAAATTGGCTATTTGAAATGAACATGGAACTGTTTACAGTTTCCTTTGATTTTAGTTTTCATAAATAAATTGAATTACCCATAATCCTTTGAGAAATATGATTACGATGTTTTATTTTTTATGTTTTATTACAATTAATACAAAACCAAAATAAAAATGTTTATAAATTTCATTCATCTACTATGCCACATATTCCTTCAATTATATACTCTAATCAATCCAACAAGCGATGAAATTATCACTTTAGTGTATATGTGGACTTCCACCACTACATTGTGGTATAAATATTTTCCACGACCATAATTAATGGATTTTAATTATTTTATATTTAGTTATTATATATGATATGTTTGTTAAATTATAATGATGAATTAATATTTACCTTTTTTCTCATCCATTGATGAAAAATTGAACTGTCAATGTTGCTCACATACAGACTACTATTAAAACATAGGGATGTAATACATTTTTCATCACTAGTTTATATGAATGGTTATATACATATAGAGTATATATAAAAATTATGTCATTAAAAAAAATTTATAGACGAAAACCCATAATAAAATAGCATGGACAATAACTACAAAACTAAAACATACAAAAAAGTTGAAGTAATTTACTAATGAAATGATGCTATTAATAGTGAAATTTTAAGAAACGGTAATTGAAATGGTATTAGGTGATCTTATATGAATATATATATATATTAATTATATTATTTAATATAATTATATTAAATCTAATATTACTATACTAGAGGTCATATTTCTTAGGAATCATGTCAAATATATATTAAAGGTTTCATAGTTATATCTTCTAATTCATGAGAATTGTCAATTAATATGCATCATAATTTAATTTATGTGGGTTGATTACTAAAATATGAGTGTATTTTAATGTATATATTAAATTAATTGGTTATAAATATTCATAACATCTTATTTATGGACATGTTCTTTAATTTTAATTATACAAAAGTAAATGGTTTTTGTCTCAATTTCTATTCATTGAGATATATATTATGTTATGAAATAATTTATTACCTATATAGAGTATATTCTTCCAAAGAATTTATTTTAGAATAATACAATATTTTATTTATTGGACTTAAAGATTAACTTTATTTTCTTTCATCCAATTAACATTGATTCAATGATTATAAAATTTGTGCGGGTTTTATGGTACACTGTTTTTTTCAAGATTGATTATGCTTAAATATTGGAAGATAAAAATTTATGATATATCTCTAAAAATATTATTTATTGTTTATTTTTATTATTTTTATTATATTACACATTGTCCTTTAATTTTACTCAATTTAATAACTCAAGATACTAAAAAATATTTTATTGAATGATGCCAATGTTTTTCTCAAAAATTTAGAATATTTTCTCGCATGTCCATATTTTCATCAAAATTATTCCTATAAATTTTATTATATTATAATAATATAATTGAAATTAAATATTGATAATTTTATAAATTACTTATAACGGTTTAAAATTATCGTCTTTATCCTTTTCCAAATGTGGCACTTTTGACTTTTTACTGGAAGATTGTAATGAATTTATTGTATTAATAAAATAAAAATGAATGGATCACACAAACATTATTAAGAATAATTTATTTGATTAATAAATTATTTTTCTCATTATTATTTTTAAAAAATACATTAATATTTTTGATATTTTAATTTAGAAGTGTTTGATTTCATATAAGATGAGTATTTCCACAAGAAATGTTTTAATGGTATTTTAAATGTATTTTTTTCTATAAATAAATCCTTTGATGTTTATTATGATTTATTGGGGATATTATTCAATGTTTCCATACTTATTATTTTTTTGAATAATTTATTATTATTATGACATTGTTATGAAACTCATATAATTATTATAGGTTATGTGACACCCTTCTATTCCAGTGATATTAATTAATTAAATATTTTAATTAATTTATATTTTAAATGGACACCCAAGAATTTTATTAAGAAATTTTAATATATTAATGGGAGTATGAATTATAAATGGTTATGAGTAAACATGTCCAGATATTTTGTGACATGTCTATTGTTAAAAATTATTATTCACGTGCTTTGAGCATCATTAATTAAACAATGAATCTATTAATAGTTTAAACCTATGGGCGCATCATCATTTTCAGGTAGTAATTTTATAGATGATACATATTTTGGAAACAATATGTTTCTATCTATGATTATTCTCCTAATTTTTTTGAAATTAATTTCATTTAATTTTTTTCCTTTCCTCTTTTTTCCTCCATAATATATCTTTTCCCCTCCGATCATGTGT
This sequence comes from Viscum album, assembly GCA_963277665.1. Lineage (NCBI taxonomy): Eukaryota > Viridiplantae > Streptophyta > Magnoliopsida > Santalales > Viscaceae > Viscum > Viscum album. Next base: position 335,686,866 of record OY728135.1, read on the forward strand.
GTTGGGTGACCACCCCGTCCCTTCCACACAAAAAACAATAAATCCCTTATTCATATATCTCATATCGACTCATTTTGATATAGGCGTTTTGAATATTCTTTGTTGGTCCATTATGGTAAGGTCTTTACATTCATTCCCCATCCATTTTATTCTACTGTCTCTTCTCCCCATCATCCTATTTTCTTGGTTGAAACCTATAAAAAGGTTGAAATTGATATTTTGGATTTACCCTTTTTAGGGAATTTGATGGGTATCCCAGTCTAACCACTTTTTTGTTTTGGTATATTCCAACCATGGAAATGTGTTTCACATCATTTCTTCTTTACAACCACTATTTGAAATAGGGTATTCTATAAAATCCCTAGTAATATATGATAAACTTTTCTCACTATGTTTTTATGTAGTTATTGTGAAATTAAAATTATTTTTGTATGTCAATGTTGATTTGAGTGATTTATAAATGTTTTAAATGTTTTATGGCCTATGATAATTTCTTTTTATAGTGTCCATATATACCATATAAGTTTTTTGAGAAACATCTAATATCTGTTGGGATTTTAAAATTGTCATCATAAAAATGTTGTTTTTGTAATAGAAATAATATATTATTAAATTTCTTAAATATAATCAGATCAAATTAAAAGTGGTTGTTAATTTTATTTCAGAATTATAATTGTATTTAATTATTTTTAAAAAAATTTATTGAAGTCGAATTGTGGTTATGGAAATTTGTGTGATTGAATTTAAATGTTTTCCTTGTTTCGAAAGGGTAGTTTTATTTTATATAACAAAAAATATTTTCCCATTGGTTTTTTTTATTATTGTGGATAATCAAGATCTTATTAGGAATTATTGTTTTATTCAAAAATATTTTGAAATGTATTTTTCAAATTTATATGTTATATATTATAAGATAAATTTCTAGTTGGTACATTAATTTGTCTTGATTTTTTGCTTGTTGTTATGAACTTATTAAAACCCATTATCATTTTGATAATATAATTTTAATCCATATGAAGGATTTTTATGATGTGATTCATATGTTATTATATATTGGGTCTCTTTAAATTGGTAGTCTAGGAGGTGGGAAGGAAATTATTGTGTTGTTAGTCCTTAGGTCATTGATATTGTCATGTGACTGAATTTGTTTGTTTTTTAACCAGATACATTATTTATTCCTTCAGTAACAAATCATTTCAATGTCCGATGTAGTAGGAATGTTGTATTATAGTTGAGATTTAGGAACCTACTACCCCACCCCCCTTATTTAAAAGTAACTCTTTTATAGTGGGATGGTCATTGAGGAGACTGGTTGGATTGATTTGGTTGACAGAAATATGATTTTTAACCAACTATAAGTGGTTCCACCAAATGTATATTTCAAATACCTATTATTCCCTGACTTGTTTTCTCATTATATATATGATATTATATTCCTTGTCTATTTTATATTTCTAACATGTTTTACTTATTATTTATTAATGGGTTGAAATGTTAAACCTCTTATGACTGAGATTTGACATTTTATAATTTTCCCTGTGTTGGAATTATCATTTCATTGGACCCGTAAAAAAATAGAATGTGTTTTTCATTATTTATTTTTAATGTTATTATTTTGAAATGGAAATAATGTGATATTTAAAAAACTAGTTTTTTAGGATTTTAATAATAGTTATAAAGAAATTTATTTTTCATTGAAATGTTTATAGAACTGGTATTTTCATGGTATGGTATAGAAAATTAGGGAATGTGTTTGGTCCTCATTTCTTTATTTTAAATTTATAATTTAAAATATTTTACAATCCTTGATTTATTTTAAAAAAATGTTATTTTTTGAAATAATTATTCTGATTTGTATCTAAAAGTAATGTGAAAACCTATTTTATAATTTATATTCAAAAATTTGTTTTATATACTTTTTACATATGGATTTATTTATATTCGGCACGTTCTGATTTTATAATGAAGGATTTTCAAGTCACACCATTATTATATTTTTTGTTATAGGTTTATCATATATTTTATTCTCTGTTATGGTATGTTCTTGTTTTTAATTATTTATAGGTTACATGTATAGTCTTAAAGGGAAAATTATGTTTGAATTTTAGTTTTTGTTTCATGATTATTTTATAACATTGATCCATTCTATTTTTTAACTTATATGGTATAGGTTAACAATAGTTTCTAGTGGGAGAAAAATAACCATTGGATGAGTGAATATTAAACTTGTTTGGGAGGGTAGATAGGGGGAAAGGGAGTTTTTTTATGTCCGTAATGATTGCAATTATTTCCTTATTTTGATATTTGGTAGCTTATTTATTCAATTGTTTGTCACGGGCATCTAATTTGTAGAGGAGTCATGCCAGATTTTATTATGTTCTTGTTGCTATATTTTTAGCTGATTATGTAGTGAAACCATTCAAAAAAGTGTTTATATGATGTCAAGGAACTAGTTTCAACCTTGTGGGGATCAAGATCATATTACAAGAGAATGGTTGGATAGTTTAAAAATCTATCAGATGGAAGTCCCAAAATGCTTTATTAAAAATGGTATTATAGTATTTGGGTTATAATTTTTCAATAAGATCCTAAGACTATGGAATGAACTGTGTAATTATCTACATTTGATGCTTGTAAATATGGTTTTTAGGACTCAAGAGTTTGGTTTGTGGAGGGTGTCATGATCATTTATCAGCCAATGTCATTATCTTTCATGGGAGAATGATATTTTTCATTTTATTAGAGTTTATATTGTATATCACTATTGTTTTTATTCTCATTTAGAAAAAACAAGTTTTAATGGGGACCATAGGTGATGTTTTGGGATGGTAAAAAATTAGGAAGTCCTTATGCGAGGTTAGTTTATAGGGATGTTAAAACCATGTCACATCTAAAATTGTGATTTTCGACATGTTTTTAGAACAATTACATGATTTTCATGTGTCCATCAACCATGTGTACAAATAAGACAAGGGTTTATATCCTAGTTTTCTAGGAATTTTAAAATCTTGACATATGGATCTTCTACCTATTTAAGAAATTAAATATGGTTCATAGTTGGTTTTGAAATATGTTGTCATAATTGGATGGATTTTTATTGAGGATATATGGTTTTTTTTGTTTTTAGTTCCTATGATGAGAAAATAATATTTTTTTTGGATGAAAATTTTATTTAATTAAAAAATATATTTAGTTTTAATGTATATCCATAGGTCGAATTTGTAAATTGAGGTCGGTTTTATAATAGGTTTTGAAAAAATTATTTTAACTTTGAATTTGGAAAATGATTTATATGTGTTTGATTTAATTCATTAATGTACATTTTGTTTTATGTATTGGAACCCTGTTTTGAGAGATAATGATGTTTTAAAAAATTTCTTATTAACCATGTTATGTTTTTATCAAAGGGTTAAACGATTAAAAAGGTTTTTCAGAAGGAATTTGATTAATTTATGTTTATTTGTAATTTGAGGTTTTTGATTTAAAACATGTAGTGGGTTTGAAATTATTTATTAAATCATATTAAAAGTTAAAAATTAATTTAAGGTCTTGAGTATTGGATTTTTAAAATGGTTTATATGGGTTTTTGAATGAATAAAAAACCATTTAAAATCTTTCCATGTATATAAAAAAGGGTTTTTGGAAAACTCATGGATTTTTTTATTAAATTAATTTTTATACCTTATGTGTTTTAGAACATATTTGTGAGATTTTGGGTACATGATCACACAGTTGTATATTTAGTCAATTAGTTGATGATTTTAACCACTCCCAAAAATGTACAGTGTAAAAGTATACAGTTCGTCTCAAAGTTTCTTCCTCCCTCTGTTTAAAAATTTACAAGATCCAAATAATGTTTTATATGTCAATTAATTATCAGAGTTCCATTCTTGTGGATTTTCAATGTTATTATATATTAGTGGTTTTATAGATATTATTGGTTACATTGGTTTAGATCAATGAATTATTGTTGATTAACGGATTAGTAAGACATATTTTACTTATTCAATCTCTATGGTGATATCTTTTTTTGGTATATTTTAAGATATATTTTTTATCATTTAATGTTTTATGGTTTAGTAGATATTGTGTGGAGAATCTTTCAGGTTTTAGATCGTATCTATTTTAGATGGTGAACATTTTTTGGATTTTTTCTCATTTATTTTAGAGCGGTTTTTTCTTGATGAGTCTTTGTCTTAGTATTTCATGGTGTATAATTTTATTTCTCATTATTGGATTTGTATAATTTTTTGATTGTTCATTTATTATTCTATATAATTTTTCTATTGGCCACATGTATTTTTGACCACAAGAGGGTTTCTTTTAATAATATTTTAGCTTATTTACTTGCATAAGGAATAATCCAAGGTTGAATGTATATCTAATCGTGGTATAGTTAAATATTTGGATGATCTTGGAATCCACAATGATATTTGCCTTTCAGAATTACCATGGGATAATATACTGAGGAGTTTGATCAAAAAAAACCTCATATGCTCTTGGAAATCATTTTTTGTAGCCCTGTTATTTTCCTTAAATAGAGCACATATTTTTTAATTGATATTCTTATTTTAGGACAACATGTTATGACGATTAGGTCTCTGGTGCTTCAATATGTTTGAGGTTCACGACTACCTTGGGTTGTTTTTAAATTAGATTTTCAAGGTTGACACTTGTTTTTAGATAATTGTAAATCACTGTGGATATTATATGAATGTGGTTTCTTGGTGAATTTATAAAATTTTAGGAATAAATATTTTATATGTTCGACCATTTCATATTAATTATAAATGATCACTCGGTTGTTTATGTACTTCTCATTTTCTCTGTATTTCATTATATTAGAAATCTATTTTCAACTTTATACAGACTTGAGACATTATTGGGGGAGAAGGATGTATAGTGGGAAGTTTGTGTCTCCCACTTTATCATGGTGGTATAAATGAATTAAAAAATTATTGATTTTTTCTCTTATATATTCAATATAATTTATTTTGTATATTATTATATTTTAATGTAATTTGGTGTTTCCCATTGTTAGAAGAAGTTTTTCTCTTACCGTATGTGAGGAGTATATAATTTACATAGCCAATTCAAGATATTTGAGCATGATTATCTCAATGATGCGACATTCATCAGGATAATAATTTGGGTTAATCATTATTGTTAAATTGGAATATCATGGTTAACAAATTATTCGGGAAATAATGTTCCAAAACATTGCAATATATAATTATTTAAAAAAACAATTTTTTATTAATTATTTGTTACAATTTCTTCATTCTATTAATTTTTTCACCCTTTTAATGTTACCACCTAACTTCTTTCCTCCTCCAAATACATTGTTACCTTTCCTAAGATCCCCTTTCAATGTATTTTCTCCATTATTTCTGGGAGATGCATGTTTAGTACCTCATGGAATGGACTACACTTCCCTTCTCTTTCAGGTTTTATTATTTTCATCTTCACTCAAATTGCTATATAATTTTATTTGAACTCTAGGATAATGATTAGCCATAGTAAAGGGTATTTTTTCATAGTTATGGAATATTTTGGGTCTCTCAGACAGCCCCCTTTTTTTTCATCCACCACCACTGATGATGATGTGTTTTAAACTGTTTTAGTTAACCCACCACACTTCGAGGTTGGTGTTTCAAAGGGACACATTATACTGCATGTTATAACTAGATTATTTGGTTTGAAATTCATTTTGTTATAATATCTTTATTTTTTAAACCATATATGGATTAGGACATGTTAAAATAATACAATGGAATAATTAGACACACCAAGTGCTTGTCCAAATTCACTTATGAACCTTTATGATTTTTCAGTGTAACTTATAATAATATTCAGGTCATTATAAATATTAGTCAAAAGAAAATTGGTTTTTTTAATAGAATTAAAATATTTTTGGATTCTTGAAATAGAATTGATCCACAATAAAATCGGTTGTTAGGGCTTTTTAGTATTTGAAAGGGGATTTTCAATATTTTATTAACAAATTTTGGAAGTCAATTTGTGGTTTTTGAAATGAATGTGTCATATTTTCAATGGATTCCATGATTCAAAATGGTGGTGTAATTCAAAAAAATGAAATACGGTTTCCCATTGGTTATTTATTTTTGATTACCGATAATCAGAACTTTTTTTATTTCAATTTGTTTTAAAAATTTATTTCTAAATTTATATTCAATATGTGATAATATTGATTCATAATTGAAAATTTATGTTCTATTTTTTGATAGATTGTTATCACAACCTTATTGATCCACCTTTCTATTATCAATTATGATCTTTAATTCCTTTTGAATATGGTTTGTGATATAATTCATTTTGATCTAATGTATTTATAATATATCAAATGGTATTACTTGAAGTGGGATAGACATTAATGTGGTGTTAACACTTGGGGAAACATAACTACATTAGGATCAAATTTTTTTGTTGGTGGTCCACCTCCTTCAGTTATTATATGAGGAAACCACTTTTGATAATTTGGATTTAGTGATATAGGGTTATGATGGTTGAGAGTTACACAGTTCATAGTACTCTAGTTGTATATAACACTTGAATACTTCCATGTTCACCTAGGGGGACAAGCTACATTCATTCAGTTTAAGGAAATGTTCCCTCTAAAATTTTTGTAGTAGGTCCACATTTAATTTCATGAAATTTACCATTATTTATTCTCGTGTTTACTATGGATATATATGATATGTTATTTATTATCTATTGAATAAGGAGAATGTAATTTTATTACATGGTATATTATGAACATGGTGACATGATTGATATTTTATGGATGATCATTGACAATGTTTGACTAGATTTGTGTACATATTTTCATTTAATATGAACTATATTATATAATAGTGTGTTCATTATTATTAAATTTTAATGGGGTAATTTTTAAATGGTTTCAATTTGATAATTAAAACTGAAGACATTTTGGAATCTTTAAGAGAAATTAGTATTCTGTTGGAAGGGTTTATAGAAATGAGACATTAATGGAATGGTTTAGAAAACGTGGAAAAGTGATTAATGATATTTCCTAATTTTAAAAGACTAATTTAATTTTTTAACTCTCTTTATTTTATTTATAAAAGGGAGTTTTTTTTAAAGTGTGTTTGTGGTTTGTATTTACACACGATGTAAAAACATTTGTTTGTACTTTTTGTTCAAACAAGATTTTAATAAAATATTTTACTAATGGATTTACATATATTATGTGGGTAGTGGGGGTATAAGTAGTAATATTATTCTAACACTAATATTATTAGAACTCCCTAATATTTTAAAAGGACATTGTGTTCGATAGCATATAAGACACACTACCCCAATCATAAATGACTTGTGTAATATTTTATTTAAGTATAACTATTATAATTGTACTCTTAAAATGAAATATATGAATAATACTAGATATATTATAATAATTATATGGTTTAAAAATCTATAATTTAAATTTATTTGTTATCAATTGATTAGAATTAAAAAATAGAAAATATATGAATGTAATAGAAACGTTTATATATAATTCAAATTTTATGCAAGTAGTGTTTTAAATCCTTATTAAATACATTAATAAATTCAGATTAATGATTTTAAGGAAAATTTTATATAATATATTCAATAATTGTTTTCTATAAATCATATAATATATTCTCTAATAATACGATAAACATTAGTCAATTATTATGCTAAAAATATGTTTTTTGTCTAAAAATCAAGACAATTACATTTTGCGTGTAATTTTTAAAAATAATTTTAAAAATTGAACAATTTCATTAAAAAAATGAACTAAATTTCATAAAATATAATTTAAAAATTATCGTAGAGTAAATTTTTTATAATTGTCAAAAATGACAATTTTTCGATGAATAGAAATTAATTCTGAATTCTATAGAAAAATTTCATTTTGATTTCAAAATTAAAAATGAACAGTATTGTTTTCAAATTAAAAATAGATAAATTATATTATTATTAATATAATTTAGGTCATTTTAATCTTTTTTATATGTTTTTATATGAAACCCATTTTGAATTGAGACTATGATTTCATTGAAGAATACTATTTTTGTCATATTTATAAGTTTTAATTAAAATTAAATTACAATATATCTGTGAATTTAATTTAATAAAATGAATTTAATATATTGAATAATAATAATCAATACATGTTAAAATGGTCAAATTATTTTATAGTAATAATAAATAGTAAATAAAAAATGTTATTTAATTCTGTTAAGTATAAAACACATCTTTGTTTTATATATTAAATTGTGTTAAAATTAATTTCCCACACATGTAGGAATTTTATTTCATATATTTTATATCATTTTTAAAATCAGTGGGTATACAATTTATCATAATTTTAACATATTCAAAAACTCAAATGATAAATTAATGAGGTTTATAAATAGGAAATTAGTTTTCATTGTGAAAAGTAAAATGTTAAAAGTATGTAAACATAGAAGATAATAGAATAACATTTTTAAAATGGGTTTTTTTCCTTATGGAGGTGGGTATAGACTAAAAAATCATTGATCCAACTTATTTATCTATTTTTGAGGAACTTTTTTGGATTACCATTCCATTATTAAATAGTTTTGTGTAATTATAAAAAATCGACTCCTCATTAATTATAAAAGGGCCCCCATACACTGACTTCTCTACACCAATGAATCCATTCTTCTTGACCAAGCCATAAAAATTATATATCCAAAATATATGTAGACACATTTATTGTTTATGTTCTTACTAAAATACTAAAACAAGGTTCCTTCATAAGAGATACAAATAATATTTCTCTATGTGATGAAAATCATCTTCAATAACATAGTTTGTTTAATTATTATTTTCCAACCCCTAATTATTGATTCATAATTTATCATTAATAACAAAACTCTTTCCAAGATAATAATTTTTTTTATTTTTTATTGAATTATATTTATACGTCCCCTAAATCAAATGGGAAACAAAGACATCACTTGTTTGTATAATGGACTACCACCTCATGAATCAATATAATTTTTTTTCTTTCACCAAATCACATGGATTGATAAAATGTGGGAAATAATTATTATATATGATAAATAGGAAATGATATTAATAACCTAAAATTATTATATAATCTCCTTTCCTATCCTTTCTCCCATTGAAGAATTGATATTTTTCTCGGGTGTATGTATGACTTACCATCTTCTGGAAATGATTAGATTCATTTTTCCTTGTCCAAATTTATAGAATACATTTTTAAAGGTAACTTATTAATAAATTTAATATTTATAAAATTAATATAATTTTTTATATGATGGATCTATTTTATATACCATTGAACTGATATATCCATGAAAAAACATACATGTGAAAATGAAGTTGGTAACACCCAAAAAATGGTAATACTGAAATATTATAAATGAATGTGTGGTAAGATGTTCTAATTGGATCATATATGATATTATAAATATTCATATACTTCTAATGAAAATTAAAAATATGTTCAAGACCATTATACAAGAGTTTAAATAATGGTCAACTAATGTGTACCATGAGATAGGATATTACATCTCAATTTCTATTACATAAGACAAATTTTATTTTCATGCACTTAATTTTTTTTATTGTGTTTATACATCCCATTTTAAATGTTATATCATGAATAAATAGTAATTACTTGTATTTTAAGTGTAATTTAAATTACATCACCCATTTGTATTTGACATGAATGTTACAAAGATGTATGTGTTTCAGGACTCAATTTCATTTCATTGGGTTATATTTATTCTTCTTTTTTGATATTATAACATTATATGTGTAATGATTTTTTATTATTCTATGTGTTTTCTATAATTTTTTTATATTTACATTTAATATAGTCTATCAATTCATTGATTTATTCACACTATAATAGGATGATTTTTGTAAAGGATTTTATATTAAATGCATTTTCATAGTGGTATATTTATTTTTATGAACATATTTAAATTTATGTGTTTTATATTATTCCTATTTTATATATAAAAAAAGAAAAAAAATTTATTAAATATGAGTTATTTTTCAATGAAATAATATTATTTCGATTTTTATATTCGAAATCTAATCAACGAGGTATGAATATAATTTAAAATTATACTTTCATTAGGGATTAATTTTATTATCATTGAAGGAATATTATAATATATCCTCCACATGATGAAATAATTTAATAATAAACTAGTAATTTAATTAATTTCAATATTTTATTCAAAATTTAATTCTCTTTTCTACATGAAATGACCATGGATAATATTAAAAAATTGATTTTTTATCATTTAACTGAATTTATTTTTCAACCAAGACCATGTTTTTTACAAATTTGTTTTGAAAAATGATTCAATAAGGAAGTTTTATGATATCATTTACCTTTAAATAGGGTGTTAAATGAGAATTATAGTTTTTTATAAGGTATATGTTTGTTTTTATTAACAAAATTATAAATTGATTTTTTTTATTATATACAGAAATAATAAACATCCTCATCAATGTAACCATTTTATAAAATTTGTAATCTTATATATGTTTTAAGTGGTTTTAAAAATAAAACACTTGAGAAAATATTATTCTAATATTTCTCATATATTACATTTATTTTTTTAAAAGAAATAAATGTATAACAAAACATGTATTCCTATTGATCCAATGCTCATCTATGATATATTATAATTTTTTAGTCACTATATTATTAGGAAAAATTAATTTTTTTGATAATCATAAATTTGATTTACTATATATATGTATATTAATTTTCATGTATATTCATATTTCATAAACCATATATCATTTTCACATATATTTGTGTTCATTAAATGTTATTTTATTGAATGGGGGAATATTACTATTTCATATTATTTATTCAATAATAACATTTTTTTATATGACATAATGTTCATTAATTAAATTGATCACTTGATACATGAGGAATGACTTCGATGTAAATTTATAATTTTGGTGTATAATTTCACATCCCCTTTAGTTATAAATAGGTCACATTAGAATAAATAATATGAAATAATTAAGTGTTTTTATCTTCTCTACCTGCACTGTGATTAAACTGTATTGGTGTCAGGTCATGATGATATATAAATCATGTTTTATAATTCATAAAATAATTTTTTTTGATTTTAATTTATTTATAATAATTTTATTATTTTCCATGATATTAATTAAATTATTTTATCCATGAATTATTTTCCATGTCATGTGAATTTTTATATTGAATTATATAATCATCATATATTTATTCAATATTGTTCCTTAATATCTAGTCATTAATTAAATTGAATAATTTTTTAGTTTTTTATTAATGTTAAACTGAGACCATTCCCAAAAATGTAAGAACCCTATATTAAGTAAAAAAAGAATACAAAAGTTTTCAAATGGGAGAATTGCATTGATCTCTATTTTGAAGGGGAAGAAGATCATTGAGAACCTGATCGTACCATTGAAAAAAGGACCAATGATTCCCTTGTTTTCAAGACCATCTGGAAGTTCATTAGACTCTCGATATATACGGGTGGAAATATGATTCATTGTGTAGAGAAAATCCACACATATGGTCCACCTGTTGGTGAGATTCCATAAAATATGATTAGAACCTAATCGAATGGAAAGTAAAATAGTGGTTGAATAACATTCTAGCCAAATATTATTCAAACTGCCTTGTTCAGCTTTCCCAACCATGATACTCACACAAATAATTTCTACTTCAAGAGAAGAGGCATGTCCACATGATATATGGAGACAACTATGAAAACTGCCATGACGATTCCTATAAATAGCAACAAAACCAGCATGTCGTGGATTACCTCTTGAGGCACAATCGGAAATGATTTTAATCATACCAGAGAACAGATCTTGCCAAAGAACATCAAACATGACATATGGGGGTCGAAAATTTCATTTGATCCCAATATGAGGAAAAACCAATTGATCATGAATGGAGTTTGAGTAGTAGAATTGTTTTGGAACAAAAGAATTACGAACAGTAGATAGTATACTATCCAACGCAGCACTATCTTGGAAGATGTTTTGGTCCTGAATTGCATTTCTCATGGAGATCCAAATTCAGTGAATGACCTCTTCCACAGCAACATAAAAACGACATAGAATATGTGGCGATAAGCTAGTATTACTCCATCCCTTTAAAAAAATCCATAATCATTGTGACCCGAGGTAAAGACACTTTAAACAGATTATCCATATCTTTTCTCATTGCTGAAGCAGCCGCACAGCTAAGGAGAAGATGATCAACATATTCCGTGTGCTAATGACACATAACACAAATAAGACAAAGGGATATTAAACAAGTTCGAAATAAATCATGAATTGGAATCTTTTTATGAGAAACTCTCCAAGACAGTGTTGACAGAGAAGGATTCAAGAAATTTCCCTTCAAATTACCCATCCAATTAAACTCATTGATTTTATATATGGCATGCTCATAGAACACTTTAAAAAAGAGTATTCAATTAGCACCATTATCCCAATCTAAAAATTCATCCCTATGAGAGAAATAATATCTGTTAACATTTGAAATATAATGAGATGGTGGATTTTCCATTTTATGAAGTTGATCTTTAATAGATATTTCAAAATCTAGATTTGAGTCTCCGTCTGTACTCAAATCAACCAATTGAACCCCAGTCCAGTTACTCTTCTCGAAAGATAAGGATAAATATTCATATACAAGCCATGTTGAATCATTATCACTATTAGAAAAATATATTTAAATGTAGGCCATACCGAAGAGCTGATATAGTAAAAATATACATCACTATCTTTATTCATGAACATATCCTCAAGGAAGCTAAGAGATTATGAGTTGACATTAATAATCCTCCACATTAACCTAGCTTTTACGAAATCATTAAACGATCCAAGATTATTAATACCCAATCCACCTGCATTATAATTCTTGTAGACATTTTTCAATGAAACTGTGGAAAGCCTTCGTTCCATAATAGAAGCACTCAAAATAAAATTTTTAATCGACAAACAAATGGTCTTGATTAGAGATAAAGTCCATTTATACAACATAATGGAGTACACAATGTTGGAGATGATAATGGACTTCAATAAACAGACTCGAATATCCATGGATTAGGATTTACCCTTCCAGACTAAATTTTTTCTTCTGATATTGCAAAAAAATCTAGAGAAATAGCAAGCGTTCGGTCTCCCCCAAAACATCAGGACCCCCAAATAAATGAAGGGGAAAAACAATAATCGATGCACATCTCACTATTAATGGTAATTTTTCTTTTATGGTTGATATTCCTCCCAATGTACACAAAGGAATTATTCCAGCTAATCTCCTGACCAGAAACCATATCATAATGCAAAATATCCCTCTTGATGTTCATTATATTTCCCTTGTCTCATTGAGTGAAAAGGATAATATCATCGACATAAAAAAGATGGTAAGGAGAAACAAGACCCCTACCAGCATGAACAGATTTCATCTTCTCATTCCCAACCATAATGGTAAGAAATCTTCTTACCTAATCTTTTTGAATGGAAAAATCACAGCATATAATGGATCACCATGCCTAATGCCTCGCAAGAAACCAAAGTATCCTTCAGTGGATCCATTAATAAGAACTAAAACATGGGAACATCCCAAAATGATCTTGACCCAATTAATGATGGGGATATTAAAACAAAACATGATAAGAATCATGAAAATGAATCCCAAATCCATAGAATCAAAATCATTCCACACATCAAGCTTTAAGGAAATGATTCATCCCCGAATCAGACTTTTGAGATGATTCACACATTCCAAAGTAGTAAAAAGACAATATTGAATTGACCTTCACTTAATAAAACCAAACTAATTAGCAGAGACAATCATACTTGCAATAGTGGAATTCATATAAGCATGGATCTTGCAGATAATCATGTATATGGTGTTAACCAAAGAAATAGTCCTCAAAAAGATGAATTTCATTGGAATTTTCCACTATGGGGATAAGAGCCTTAAACTAAGGATTCAAACCATGAGAAAGAATACCATCCTTGAAAAGGTGGGTGACCAACTTGCAAACTCCACCTGAATAATATCCCAGAAGGATTGAAAGATGAATTTACCAAAACCATTGGGTCAAGGAGAGATCTTAGATTTTAGACTAAAAATAGCGTCCTTTATCTCTGAATACAAAGGAATAGAAATAATGCCGGAGTTATCTTCCTGAGGCTTAAGATATGGAATAACCCCTTCCACAGGATCCATGGAGGTAGATGACCCATTGAAAATATCCTTTAAATATGAGACAACATGCTCAGAAAAATCAATCCTGGTGTCAGTGAGATGATCACTATTGTTTATTATAAAAAAAGGCTTGGAAATTTTCCTGATTTTCTGAAGAGAATTAATTTTTTTTTTGTTTTTTCACCATCCTTTAACCAATTTAATTTAAATTAATCCCTTTGAAAATAATCTTTTAGGTTAATAAGTTTGTTGAGCTTTCTTGAAAAATCAGTTTCTAGTAAAATACCATCAGAAAATTAATTAAGGATATTTAGATCTTACACATTTTGAAAAGAAGTATCAAGAGAAATAATGTCAGATTTGAGTGAGCTAAATAACGATTTACTCTAATTAATAAAAGTCTTCTTGTAAATTTTGAGTTTATTTATACAAGCAAAATAATCAATTCTATAATTTACAGCGCTCCAAGTGGTTTGAATAATATCTCTTCATTCAAGATAAGTTATCCAAGAAATGTTAAATAAAAAATGGAATGAACGCTTGAGATCATTTTCCACAAGGTCAACTACAATAGTATGATGATAAGAATAATTTCTGGATAGAGTAGTGCCTGAAATGGATCCCCTTACATCCAATTATGATTCATTTACAAAGCCCCTATCAATTTTATTGGACACAAAATTGTTCAAATGCATCCGGTACCAAGTGTACTTTGCACCAACAATATTAACCTCAAACAGATCATTTTGATCTATGCATAATTATAATTCCCTGGAAGAAATGGAATTGTTGGACGCACCCATTTTCTCATCTGGATTCAAAATAGAATATAAATCCCCATCTTAATACAAGGATTTTTAATATAGAATTTAAAGTACACATTTCCATCCAATGATTTATGCGGTCTTGATATCTATTATGGACATAAATAAAACAAAAGGAAAAATGGAGACATATACTACTGAAATAAACATGTCATATGCTGATCACTTGACATAACAATTGAAGGGTTGTTAAGAGAAGCATGAGCCAGAACCCAAAGACTCTTTTCATCGATTGAGAATTCGGTGGTGTAAATAATATGGAAACCAAGATTCTCCATGTTAGCATTTATAGAGAAGAAAATCATTATGGATTCAGATAAATAAACAAGAACTATTTTATATTCATTTATAAAGAACTGAATGGACCTGGATGTTTCTATATTGGCCAGTCCCTAGCAATTCCAAAATAAAATTTTCATTTAAATCTGAATCCGAGGTTAGAACCCCTATTGATTTTACATCATGTCATCTTTGGTGGACTCACCCCTTTCCTTTTTGGAGTTGGAGTACACTAAAATAGGTTATTAATCTCAGATATACTAGGCAGTAAAATTTTGGAATTACTATCCAAAACAGATTCATCTATAGCATTCTGAGTTTTCTGAATGTTGTTCAACATCAGAACATTTCCTTCCAACCCACTGTCATCAAGATTTGGCCTTCTAATATGTCTATCCATAGCTGCATCATGTAATAGAAAATTTGTAGAAGCAATCATATCAACATTCTGAACTTGCAGGAAGACAAGCCGTCCAGTTCATGAATATACTACTAAAACTGAGTTGCAAAGAGTTTTCATTCATGTATATCTGAGAGAATTTTCAGTTTCTATCTGTTTTGAAGATTTTTGAGACCTAATATCCAAAAATACCACTATGAAAGAATTATCTTCCCTAGTTCCACAATGAAGATGTTTTTTTGGTTATAAGATTTTTGACATGTTGTCCAGAACTCAAGACAGCAGCCTTGCCCTTCTTTGAAACATGTTGCCCAAACATCTATGGTGATGATAAATAGTTACTTCCTTGGGGATTTTGAGCTACAAATCAGGACATATTTTTAGAATCCATCTTTGTTGTAATTATTTTAGAACAACTCACTATGTTGGGCTGCTCAGTAGGGATAGAAGGAGGAAAAATAGCCAGTATGGGAGAAAATTCACAGTCAGTTGGATTCATACCTTCTTGCAGGGACCGCACAAGATCATTGACTTCCATAGATAATTCAAGATACAAGGAAATATCATCTTTTTGTATTTATTGGTTTAAAACCAAGGAATAAATATTATTAAAAATGTCAAAGAACATGGGCTGATCTTCCATGAATTCACATTCTAAGGAAGGAATCATCACAGAACCCACCTTGAAGGGTGAGCAAGACATCACAACATTCTCTATTTTCTCCGCCTCAACAATATTATCCCATGGTTGTTTCAAGGTAGAGTTTCTAGCAAGTTATTTCATCACATGATCCTTAATCAGAGGGATATCGGCTAAAAGCTTCAGATATTGTGAGGTACCAGTATGACTCTTGCAAACCCCATTATTCTCAATTAAAGCAACTTTGTTTTTTCGTCCACTATTAGGATCAATCCACTCTTGATATTTAGGAGTAACAGTGACATTATTTTTAAGAGCACTACAATTGGAAATAGAATTACCCACAATCTTACAAACAACAAAAAAGTGAGGCACAGTCTCGTACTCCACTTTCACCTTAGACTTGTTTCTATTATCATGGAATGATATACTATCCGGTCACTTGATTTCCATGTTATCATCCACTAGAATTCAAGCAATGAATCCCAACTCCCCTTCTAGGTTCCATTGATCCATTATAATTGGGGTGTCGAGATTAGAAGCTATGTCATTTATGATCTTTGGATTTCAATACACCCAATTCATTCCAGGTAACCTTGACCATATTTGAGCATTGGTTTTCTAGAGATAAAATGGATTAAAATTGAAATCTCATTCCAATAATCTGAGGATTCCAGGATTGATTTGCTGATATTCATAGCTGCATGCAATGTTTAGAGAATAATTTAATTGAAAAATTATATGAAATTACCCTATCCTAATAGGAATAATCCTCCAATATTTACTTAACCAACAATGAGAAAACCTATTCTTTAGATCATCATAAGACCAAGCATTTTACACCATTAAATAAATCATGTGTCCCATGATAGATAATTTACATAGGTTTATCCTTTGTTGCAGTTCCACTAGATCTGCCACCACCGCAAAACCACCATTTTCAAACCTTTTAATATTAGAGGAATGGGACGAATCCTCTTTGACTGGATCTAAATAACCTATGAGAACCTATCTGAAGGTTTACCCTTTAATTCTTGAGAACGAAGGATCTTGATATTCTAATGAATTTCATATATCTCTCAGTAGAGGATGATCCTCTCTGAAGGCCAACTCCCACTCGAGATTAAAATAATACCTTGAAAAAAATCAGAGGACAATACTGAAAATCTAGATTTCTCCATTTATGGACCAAGAATCATAATGTCCTACTCTCTCCATAATTTCTAGATTCTTTAAAATGAGAATTTGTTATTAGTAATTTTCATACCAATATTGTTTATGTATTATTGATTCATGTTATATTCCATTGTACATAAGGCTTATTGTGCATTTGATATCACCCTTATTTTATTTCCCTTCCCCAGGATATGTGGAAGGAATCATTATATTTGTTCAAGGATGAAAATTATTTACTTACACTATGTTCTATTTTATATATTGAGATTTAATGTGATACTAGTGTATATATCCATTTTACCAATAATAATAAACTATTAGGTCCATTGTGATTCTATCTCTTATATAAAAAACCAATTTCATAATGTAATTAATGGGCCTAGGCTACAAGTGTCATGGAATTTAGATTTTGTATCAGAGAAAATTAACTAGAAAACATATGAAATAGATATAGGAAAACAAATATTTGTTTAAATATCCCTATGACCAACATACATAATATTCAAAAGTATAGGATAACCTCATAAAGTGTTTTTAAAGAGATATTATATGGTTTTCTTTGAAATAAATCCATGTCTAGACTCAATTATTATATATTTATCTAACATAGTTGTACCGATGGGTTATAATTATAAAAATGAAACATTTTCCTTTTTTACACTCGTCACATAGTGGATGATATAATGACATATTTCAAACCTTATTTGACTATATTGGTCGATGAGATTGGGAAACTTTACCAATTCATTAGGAACTATCAATAATTTTTGAATAGATGATGATAAAAAATTAATTATGTAAAAAATGTGTTTTAGATTTAAAATAGGTTGTCATGATTTATAAATAATATAAATGATTATATGGTTTTCAAATATGAATATTTTTTATCATAGTATTTTATTTTGTTTTCTTTATTCACTGAAATTTCAATGATATCATGTCAACACTAAATATGATATACATTGTGGTCATGATGGGTAACCAAATGGGATGATGACTGGAGTAAAAGTTATAATGACTATGAATAATAAATTTTCATGATATATTACTTACAACATAAACCCTAAAAAACACCATAACTCATGAAATAAGAAAATTATTGAGTTAAATAATAGATTGAGTGGAAGATACCATGGAATAAAGAAGGCCGAATTTCCTTCATGTTAGAAATGGGAAAAGAGTCACCCATGATAATATCTCAAATGAATTGGAAAATGTTATATGTGTTTAAAAGATGAATATATCGAAATGAATTGAATATTAAATGTAACAATTTCATGGGATATAAATTAATTTAATTCTATATATCCATTTATAGATTATTTTCATTAATTTAGAGAAGTAGACCTTTATCTCAGTCAATTGCCTCTTTTAAATAACAACTTCATAAAAAATGAAAGACCTATATTAAAGTATATGTGTTGATGATTTAATCTACTAGGTGTCCATAATTATATTATATAAGTATTTTAATCAAGGTTATTTTAGTTATTCAAATCATGAAAATTATTATGGTTATTCAAATATTTTTGAATCATATATTACAATATCATATATTAACCCATGAGTTATGGATACTATCATGGGTTAATGAATTTAATGATAATAATAAAATCAAGTTATAAGACACACATTTTTAGGTTTTAGGTTATGGTATTTTTGAGTTATTAATGTCAATTTATGACTGTTTTATTTCTGTTGAGGTATTCATTACCTTTATGTTAATCATGATGTATTTTAAAAAGAATAATTATATTATTAAAATATTATTATAATTTATAACCTCGAAAATTAATATAAAATTGTATATTATGGTAATAATAGTCCATTATGATTATTTTATTTCGTGGTAAAAACACATTATATAGAAATAATAGAAGTTTAAATTGTAATATGATAATTATTTTTATTTTTTTGGAAGTTATTCATATTTTATGTTCATTATATGAGTTAAATAAACATAGTATTTGAAAAATTAAATCATGAATGTCGGTCGATAACAAGTGGAATATAGAAATTCCATGTAACATGAACCTTGAACCAAAGGGAAACAAGGGTAAATATTATATGAATAGGCTATTTAATTTACTAGGTAGTATGAAAAGTTTTTAATTAAATTATTTCAATGTTATATAATTATTTGGTGGATTATGTTTAATTTTGGTGTTAATGTCAGTTTTTTACCAATTAATGTATTCTATTAGATTAATTTCTACCTAGTTTTTGTTTTCATAAATATTTGATGTAGAATATGTTATTTTTCACTATTTTATTGATTATATGATCTATTAAAATTTAATTTTAATGCACTGATGTAATACCCCAAGATTTCATAGTGTGTTATTTCTTCAAAATAATTCAATAACTTGCACTACACGCAACACCGAGTTCAATCACACCATGACTTACCAAAAAAAGCCATTCAAAAGAGGTTATGAATATTATTAAATAAATTTTAAACTTTATATAATCCTTATAATTTTAGAATCCATATTATGAGTTTCTTAGACATAATGCAAGAACAGATTCATTTTCAGTATTGCACTTTTATCAACTTTTAATAGTGAAACCTTTTTAAATAAAATATTTTAAACTTGTTGACTAAATGGGGACATCAAAAAAATTTAAAATGAAACATCCCAAGCTTCGACGGTACGCTTTCCTTTGAATAATACAGTAGCGTGTGTTGTACGCAACTTCGAGTTCTAACACACCACAACCAATCAAACTAGTCGTTATGAATAGTAATACCTACCTTTTAAAATTTTAGAAATTTTATCTCTCAAAATGGACTTCATTTTTGGATTCGGAATATCGAATTTAGCCTAAGGTAAAATTTTGGTACTTTTCGGATAACTTTCATATTTTGATGAATAGTGAAAATTACTAAATTTTAATTAAAAACAACTTTTTTAATCAAAATCAATAATAGTGATAAATTATGAATTTGAGTGGTTTTAAATTCTATTTAGAATATATTTTTACCATTTAATATAATGTTGGTCATTGGACATAAATTTACAATTAAACCGAACATAAACAAGTGTCAATCTTTTGATAGTTATTATCTCTTAAAAACACGCTTTTTGTTTTGACAGCGGGAATTAATTTTAAATTAATTTCTGCCACTTCTGTGTTTTGAATTTAGAAAAATGTATTCCATATTTGGAATCAGGATGTTCAAATTGTGTAAATAGGTAACTTTTATTTTTAGACATTTTGAATAATTACTGCGGTAAATATTTTATTTACCATGGTTAAGGGTAAATCCAGTAAATAAGGGTTAAAAAATAATATTATAATAATAATAAATTACCCTAAAACGTGTCCTAGCCTTATTGGTGGATACAGTTTCGACCATAGGCATCTTTGGGTCGATTTTGGGACCCCATGGTGCCACTTGTAGGTGATAGGGAAACTTTATTTTAATTAAGTTAAAATGAATACAAAAATGACAGAAGCATATATCTTTTAGAAAACCAATGTTTACATAGGGTTATATAGGTTGGAATTTATATTATAAATATTCATTAGAAAGCTAAAACGACTTCATACATAATTATATTTTATTTATAATTTTTAGACATTAAATAATTTAATTTATATATGACACAATGATGATGCAGTAATTACTATAATAGTGAAAAATCAAAATAATTGATATTATAAATACCCAAATAAATATAATATGAAACTTTTAATAAATTAAACTAATTTTATAGGATAATATTATATATTAGTATTGATTAAATTTATTTTTTTCGAAGTAATAAATCTTGTATGAGTTTCAAAAAAATCAACTATTGAATAGTGTCAAAATTGACATAAAAGAGTTCTTAAAACAAATATTATATTATTAATTGATATTAAATTTCTAAAAATCTAATGTTTTGCAAAGAGACTTATATCATGATATTTTCATCATTAATGGACCACATGGGGGTCTCGTGGATGTATATATTAAGTTGATTAACCATATTATATAAAAATACAAAGAGACATTGTAAAAGTGAAACTAATTAACTTAGAGTTAATACTTAAAGATAAGTTTAATATAAGTACCCAAACCTGTCTAAATTCTATTGGTTGAGTTGTTTTAGATCCCTCCCCACCTTAAAATTTAAATAATAAACTTTTGAGCCATTAGAAACCGAATATGAAATTATTATAAACTAATATTTCTAGCTTTTCCAAAGGTGCCCCTCACCCCTCTTATAAAAGGGTACTCCTCCTTCTCATTTCTTCACACCTTCAAAACCTTTTGGTTTGGAAACACTCTTCCCGAATACTCTCCCAACTTCCCTCACTACAACCTAGAGGCCTTAGTTTGATCAGAAAGCCAACCTAAGAAGCCATTTTGATCAAATTAAAAGGAAGAACCCGAAGAAGAGGTAATGTTTTCACCACCCTTTTCCAAGTTCCTTTCTTCTTCCACTTCCTCTTCCTTTGTTATTACCATTCTAAAATAATAAATCCAGTATATTATATATAATGTGATGTTATTATAAATATGGTACAACCATATTCAGTATTCTATCCATCCTTTGAATAACATGTCACCATACGTGCGTACGTACGGCTTACCGTCTCCACGTCGTGGTGTAATTGTTATTCAATATATTATTATTTGGATGGGTATAATAATGATATGTAACACATGTAAATAATAAATATAACATGTTAATGATTATGTATATATGATATAACAACCATTTATATATTATTTCAAAATAATTATATTGTCGCTCGTGCGTACGTACGGACTACCGTCTCCACGAACGCGATGAGATTCATTCTCCATCGTATCCATTCAATTATAATTATCATTTGATGATTTAAAAATGATGTTTAAGGACTTGATATCATTCTAGATATGAATAATATACAACCTATCCATTACCAACATGGCTTACGTAACAAAACATATAAAAGAAAACAAGTAAGTTAACACCCGAAACAACGATAATATAAAGAAATTATTATCAAATCAATATTAAAAGATCATATATGATATCATATTAATGTATATGATTATTGTATAATTTAATAACTATTATTTCAACATTATACAGGAGGTTAAACTACCCCAACCAAGGAAAAGTACAAGGTAAGGGGTTTTCATCTCACTCCTTATTCCTGTGAGATTCATGCCATATTGCCACCATCACCTTTTGTGTGGTGTATGTACTGCCCATAATTATATTCTTTGTGTGATACAATCTAATTTATGTGTATTTACATATTCATTGTATGATACCTCTTTCATGGGTTGTATGTTTCATAGGTTACCAAATTGGTAAGGGTTATTTCGCAATCTCTTCATTATCCGAGGTCGTTTATACGTAATAATCTACTGGGATCTCTTTATCATCCACATCCATGTTTCTTAAAAATGAATTTAAAAATATTCTTACTATTTACTGGAATATGGGTTAAAATCATTTATACCCTTGTTTGAATTTTTATAAGAGGTTTATAGAGGAATATTTCTGTCGTTTTCCAAACAAGGTTCTTTTTAACCTTTTAGACAAAATTAACGTAAGAACGTTTTTTTAACTTATACGGCGGGTGCGGTTATTTTCCGCCGTTATAAAATCATCGATGCTTCCCTTACAAACTTATAAGAATATTTTCAAATTGAATGTATTATTTTATAATATTGTAACTTTTAAAATTATTTCAAAAAATATATATTTCTTTAAAATAGTTTTGATTTCATCTATGTCGACATCCTTTGATGGATTTTAAGCTTATTTGAAGTTGATTTATTATGATACAAAACATCCATATTTTATTGATGGTTTTGTGATATTTTTGACTGTGGATAAGTTATTCTTATGTCACTCATGGTTTTTGTTTAAAGTATTGACATTTCATAAGTTATTTTTAATCCGAATGTTTATGTTATATTTCAACCATTCATTGAGATAAATGTGTTAGACAAGTATGTTCCGGGTTGGGGACCGGTTAAAGTAAGCCCTCCGGTTTGGTCTCCAGTTATTAGAGGAACTCCGGTTTGGTCTCCGGTTATTAGAGGCACTCTGGATTGGTGTCCAGTTATTAGAGGCACTCCGGGTTGGGTTCTGGTTACAGTTAGCCCCAAGGTCTTGAGATGAGGCCTTGACAAAGAAATTAAAGTTCATCATTATGCATTCCATCATTATGAAAGTGGTTATTGATTTTTCATGTGATTATTCGATTAGTAGAATATCCATATGAATAAGTAAATGGCATTATTTCATTTTATTTATGCTATACTATGTTGAAAGTTCAAGTTTGAAAGGCTTTTGTTTTAGTTATACATTACCTTAAATGTTTATTCTTATTTATGAAAGTTTCTGCTATATTGTTATCCTTACGGGGCATTTGAGATCACCCCTTTTCTATGTTTTATTTTTCCCAGGAAGTGAAGAAGTAAATTATGAATGACCTGTAGGGATATTATGTGGGGATATGAGTGTGGATTATGGAGAAAATATGTTATTGTAGTAGTTTTTCATTTTATGATGTAATGTAAGACTTATGAATATATTTAGTGTTTCCAAGGCTACTAAACCAATCGGTCTTTCGAGATTTGATCTTTTTTGTGATCATGCCAATGTTATGTAATAATGTACCAACTCTGGGTAACTAGGGTCGGGGTGTTACAGTTGGTATCAGAGGAAGTTTAGTACAAAACTTGGAAGCTAGATTTAGAAAACTCTGATTAGAGCACGTAGACCTAAGATGAACTTTGAGGATTAGTATAGAAGAACTTCCTAGAATTTTGGTATTGTAGATATTTTGTGAGTTTTCCATGCAATACATCCCTGTCTGGATACGAGCAGGTAGAGGCGGCTCTAGAACAGATGTACCTAGGGGTAAAACTCGAAAACACCGCTTTGAGCTAGACTCAAATGGGAACTGGTGCACGACAACGGGCCTTGCTGCACTCTTGGTTACGACACTCCCGGGGGATATGCTTAGGATAACTCTCATTTTCTATACAAATCATTATGAATGGTTTATGAGTATATACTTCCTCAAGGGAGACATTTTTATGATTATGGATTATATCCATAAACTATTTAATTTATGTTATGTGTTTTACAAGTTTGGGATTAGGTATTGTTATTTATAAACTAATCTAATGTATGCCATTGTTTATAAATAGCGCCCAGTAGAAGGAAAGAGAACTCTAGAAATGCACATGATACAAAGAGAAAGAAGGATAATATATTTTATGGTCTTATTCCAGAATTTATGAGAGAAATAGTCTCGCATGTATTATCATCATATGAAGAAATAATATCATGTCATGATAAGATAAGTAAAGAGTTTACTGAGTCCTATGGATTTGAAGGGAAGCAAGATAAGAAAAGGATGGAAGATAGAAAGATGGATAAAGGGAAGAGGGAAAAGAATAATTTTCCCATATGTGATAACTATGGAAAGAAACACCCTGGAACTTACCTGAAAGGAATGCGAGTTTGTTATAAGTGTGGAGGAAAAGGGCACAAAGTACGTGACTGCAAGGGTAAGAAAATGGTTTCAAATTTACAATGCTTCATTTCCAAGTAGTTTGGACACTACGTGAACCTATGTCCCAGTCATCAGACGATGCCGCAAATGATGCTATTGGATAATAATTAAGTTATGATAATACCACAGATGAAGAGGAATGATTAGAGTTCTTATGTTGATTATGTCATTTGAGTATTATATCAACAATGTACTTGTTATAATAATTATGGAGTATATAAGGATTGTACTGCAGTACTGTTTCATTAAGGACTTGAGATTGTGTGCAACAAATAAAAGTGACTCAATAGCAGGATAAATTTTTTAAAAATATATGGTTGAGAGAATGATAAACCATAATATAGTTATGATACCGAGGTAGTGATTTTGGAATAATACATGATTGATTTGGATAAATTATATTGGATATTCTTGACTACCTTGAAACTGATTAATGATTTGTATATTCCATCATTGTTGGGGTTTAAAACATTTTTGGATTGATGAAGTATATCCAGCATTCTATATGGAATAAGGGAGCATGAATGTAATCAATAAATAATATGGTAATTCAGGATGTTTCAGTGTATTAAAAGAATACATGATGAAGGTATTCATATGCTATTACGGGGTAAAAAGGATCTAAATTATGTTTACCTTCCTTATAAATGTTGGACTGTGGGTTTGGACAGAAGTATTTTGGATAGTTCTAGTTTGGATTATTTTGGATTTCCATAAAAGGACAACACGGAGGTCGGGCGGCAACCCGTCGCGTCCGACAAGGATGCGAGACTTGAACCCGCAACCGAAGGGCGACAAGGGTGTATCACCTACCACTGGCCCATGAGATGTCCTGGATTAAATAATGTTGTTTTTTTAAAAGATCTGGTAGATGAATTATAAATTCATTTATTTTGGAACCCTGTATGAATAGTATAAATATAAATTTTTTTACGTTCTATTATCTTTTAGAGTGAAAGATGAGTTTGTGGTAGAAATTTATTAATCTATAAAACTCTAATTATAAAGTAAGTATATCTCCTTATGATCTTATCCAATCTCATAAATAAATTCCTCAACATTAATAAAAGGAACTTAGAACAAAAATTTTGTCCTAGATGGTACCTTAAATCATCACTAATTTATGGCTTTGGGATTGTTAGCCTTTTCATAGCCATGTTCTCTACTAATCTCCATCAGATAATTGATGGTCAGATTTCTCTTCCATATCCATATTTTCCTACATGGAACCCTAGTATGTGTTATTTTCGGTAATCTTCATACTTTCCACTCTTTATTTTAAATAGAGGCCTCATTAATTCATTTTTTGATGTGGGATTTCAACTAAGATATTTTGAAACGTCAAAAATGTGTTATCCTAATACCCTATGTTTTGTTGAACCGATTGTATTTCAAATCATCATAGATTGATGAATTTAAAGACCTCAATTTTACACTTGTTTGTGATTGATGACCTCAACCACTACCTATAAATATTTACGTTTTTCCTCCAATTATATGTCTCTAATTTCCACCAATGTTCTCCTAATCGAGATCATAATTTGGTGGTGACCCTTTGATTTCTCTTTTCCTCATATTAAGACTAAATTTTAGTAACCCAATTTCTGATGTGGGTTTTCCCACAAATATATTTTCTATTTTCAACCATTTATTTTTGAAGAACAATTTCAAATTACGAGGACGCAATTTATAGGAGGGGAGAATGTAACACCCCAAGATTTCATAGTGTGTTATTTCTTCAAAATAATTCAATAACTTGCACTACACGCAACACCGAGTTCAATCACACCATGACTTACCAAAAAAAATCCATTCAAAAGAGGTTATGAATATTATTAACTAAATTTTAATCTTTATATAATCCTTATAATTTTAGAATCCATATTATGAGTTTCTTAGACATTATGCAAGAACAGATTCATTTTCAGTATTGCACTTTTATCAACTTTTAATAGTGAAACCTTTTTAAATACAATATTTTAAACTTTTTGACTAAATGGGGACATAAAAAAATTTAAAATGAAACATCCCAAGCTTCCATGGTACGCTTTCCCTTGAATAATACAGTAGCGTGAGTTGTACGCAACTTCGAGTTCTAACACACCACAACCAATCAATCTAGTCATTATGAATAGTAATACCTACCTTTTAAAATTTTATAAATTTTATCTCTCAAAATGGACTTCATTTTTGGATTCGGAATATCGAATTTAGCCTAAGGTAAAATTTTGGTACTTTTCGGATAACTTTCATATTTTGATGAATAGTGAAAAATACTAAATTTTAATTAAAAACAACTTTTTTAATCAAAATAATTAATAGTGATAAATTATTAATTTGAGTGGTTTTAAAGTATATTTAGAATAAATTTTTACCATTTAATATAATTTTGGTCATTGGACATAATTTTACAATTAAACCAAACATAAACAAGTGTCAATCTTTTGATAGTTATTATCTCTTAAAAACACGCTTTTTGTTTTGACAGCGGGAATTAATTTTAAATTAATTTCTGCCACTTCTGTGTTTTGAATTTAGAAAAATGGATTACATATTTGGAATCAGGATTTTCAAATTGTGTAAATATTTAACTTTTATTTTTAGACATTTTGAATAATTACTGCGGTAAATATTTTATTTACCATGGTTAAGGGTAAATCCGGTAAATAAGGGTTAAAAAATAATATTATAATAATACTAAATTACCCTAAAACATGTCCTAGCCTTAATGGTTTATACAGGTTCGACCATATTCATCTTTGGGTCGATTTTGGGACCCCATGGTGCCACTTGTAGGTGATAGGGACACTTTATTTTAATTAAGTTAAAATGAATACAAAAATGACACAAGCATATAACTTTTAGAAAACCAATTTTTAAATAGGGTTATATATGTTCGATTTTAGATTATAAATATTCATTATAAAGATAAAACTATTTCATACATAAGGATATTTTATTTATAATTTTTAGACATTATATAATTTAATTTATTTATGACACAATGATGATGCAGTAATTACTATAATAGTGAAAAATCAAAATAATTGATATTATAAATACCCAAATAAATATAATATGAAACTTATAATAAATTAAACTAATTTTCTAGGATAATATGATATTTTAGGATTGATTTAATACACTTTTTTTGAAGTAATCAATCTGTTATGAGTTTCACAAAAATCAACTATTGAATAGTGTCAAAATTGACATAAAAGAGTTCTTAAAACAAATATTATATTATTAATTGATATTAAATTCTAAAAAATCTAAGTTTCGGCCAATAGACTTATATCATGATAGATTAATCATTAATGGACCACTTGGGGGTATCTTGTATGTATATAGTAAGTTTATTAACCATATTATATAAAAATACAAAGAGACATTGTAAAAGTGAAACTAATTAACTTAGAGTTAATACTTAAAGATAAGGTTAATATAAGTACCCAAACCTGTCTAAATTCTATTGGTTGAGTTTTTTTCGACCCATACCCACCTTAAAATTTAAATAATCAACTTTGGAGCCATTAGAAACTGAATATGAATTTATTATAAACTAATATTTCTAGCTTTTCCAAAGGTGCCCCTCACCCCTCTTATAAAAGGGCACTCGTCCTTCTCATTTCTTCCCACCTTAAAAACCTTTTGGTTCAGAAAAACTCTACCCAAATACTCTCCCAACTTCCCTCACTACAACCTAGAGGCCTTAGTTTGATCATAAAGCCAATCTAAGGAGCCCTTTTGATCAAATCAAAAGGAAGAACCCGAAGAAGAGATAATGTTTTCACCACCCTTTTCCATGTTCCTTTCTTCTTCCACTTCTTCTTCCATTGTTATTACCATTCTAAAATAATAACTCCAGTATCTTATATATACTGTTATGTTATTATAAATATGGTACAACCATATTCTGTATTCTATCCAACCTTTGAATAACATGTCACCATATGTGCGTACGTACGGCTTACCGTCTCCACGTCGTGGTGTAATTGTTATTCAATATATTATTATTTGGATGGGTATAATAATGATATGTAACTCATGTAAATAATAAATATAACATGTTAATTATTCTGTATATATGATATAACAACCATTTATATTTTATTTCAAAAGAATGATATTGTCGCTCGTGCGTACGTACGGACTACCGTCTCCACGAACGCGATGAGATTCATTCTCCATCGTATCCATTCAAGTATAATTATCATTTGATGATTTAAAAATGATTTTTAAGGACTTGATATCATTCTGGATATTAATAATATACAACCTATACATTACAAACATGGCTTACGTAACAAAACATATAAAAGAAAACAAGTAAGTTAACACCTGAAACAATGATAATACTAAGATATTATTATCAAATCAATATTAAAATATCATATATGATATCATATTAATGTATATGATTCTTGTATAATTTAATAACAATTATTTCACCATTATACAGGAGGTTAACCTACCCCAACCAAGGAAAAGTACAAGGTAAGGGGTTTTCATCTCACTCCTTATTCCCGTGAGATTCATGCCATATTGCCACCATCACCTTTTGTGTGGTGTATGTACTGCCTATAATTATATTCTTTGTGTAATACACTTTAATTTATGTGTATTTACATATTCATTGTATGATACCTCTTTAATGGTTTGTATGTTTCATAGGTTTCCAAATTGGTAAGGGTTATTTCGCAATCTCTTCATTATCCGAGGTTATTTATACATAATAATCTACTGGGATCTCTTTATCATCCACATCCATGTTTCTTAAAAATGAATTTGAAAACATTTTTACTATTTACTAGAATATGGGTTAAAGTCATTTATACCCTTGTTTGACTTTTTATAAGAGTTTTATAAAGGAATCTTTCTGTTGTTTTCCAAACAAGGTTCATTTTATCCTTTTTGATAAAATTAAGGTAAGAATGTTTTTTTAACTTATACGGTGGGTGCGGTTATTTTCTGCCGTTATAAAATCGTCGAAACTTCCCTTACAAGCTTATAAGAATATTTTCAAATTTAATGTATTATTTTATAATTATGTTACTTTTAAATTGATTTCAAAAAAAGATATTTCTCTAAAATATTTTTGATTTCATCTATGTCAACATCCTTTGATGGATTTTAAGCTTATTTGAAGTTGATTTATAATGATACAAAACATCCATATTTTATTGAAGGTTTTGTGATATTTTTGACTGTGGATAGGTTATTCTTATGTCAGTCATGGTTTTTCTTTAAAGTATTGACATTTCATAAGTTATTTTTAATCTGAATGATTATGTTATATTTCAACCTTTCATTCAGATGAATGTGATAGATAAGTATGTTCCGGGTTGGGGACCAGTAAAAGTAAGCCCTCCGGTTTGGTCTCCGATTATTAGAGGATCTCCGGTTTGGTATCTGGTTGTTAGAGGCACTCCGGGTTGGTGTCCGGTTATTAGAGGCACTCTGGGTTGGGTTCCGGTTACAGTTAGCCCCAAGGTCTTGGGACGAGGCCTTGACAATGAAATTAAAGTTCAGCATTATGCATTCCATCATTATGAAAGTGGTTATTGATTTTGCATGTGATTATTCGATTAGTAGAATATCCATGTGAATAAGTAAATGGCATTATTTCATTTTATTTATGCCATACTATGTTGAAAGTTCAAGTTTGAAAGGCTTTTGTTTTAGTTATACATTGCCTTAAATGTTTATTCTTATTTATGAAAGTTTCTGCTATATTGTTATCCTTAAGGGGCATTTGAGCTCACCCCTTTTCTATGTTTTATTTTTCCCAGGAAGTGAAGAAGTAAATTATGAATGACCTGCAAAGATATTATGTGGGGATATGAGTGTGAATTATGGAGACAATATGTTGTTGTAGTAGTTTTTCATTTTATGATGTAATGTAAGACTTATGAATATATCTAGTGTTTCCAAGGCTACTAAACCAATCGGCCTTTCGAGATTTGATATTTCTTGTGATCATTCCTATGTTATGTAATAATGCACCGACTCTGGGTAACTAGGGTCGGGGCGTTACAACCGAGTCTAAAAATTCATATTATATATTCATTTCATAAAGTATTAATTGAAATATAAATTGATCAAAGAACATCTTAGGGATTAAATTTTGATTATGAAATTAAAATTTATCAAGTAAATATATTTTGTGGTGTTCTCTATCTTAATTTAAAATCAATCACTCAAGGTTAAGAAAATGAATATTAAAGAAAAATATTATACATTTTCCTTCATTTATGATAAATAAATTGACTTTTAAATCCCCATTTGTTTATAGTTTTTGGTCATTAAATTTATCTTGGGAATTCACATTATTTTGATCAATGATATCTATCACTCTAAAAATTTATTTCTTTTTTTTCTTTCCATGGCCATATTTTTACATCTAAATAATTTTTTACTACTTGCATAAAAAGTTGTGTGATATTATAAATGAAATTCATACTTCCCTTTCAATATTATCGTGTGATTGTTCTATTAACAATTTTCATGATGTTGAATTTCAAAAAACGTGTTGTTAGATGGAGAAGAAAAATTTATAAACAAAATATAATATTTTCTAGAATAAATTCAACAAATTTGGGGTGAATGTAACCCACATAAATTTTAAAATAATAACATTGTATTCAATTGCATGTATGACATGAATCACTAAGAATAAACAAATCATGAAAAATATTATTTAAATATAATTGTATTAACACATTCTGATAAATTAGAGAAAATTAATATGACTACCTAAATAATGAATATTATATGTTTTAAAAATTTATAATATATATTATTTGGTAATCAATTTATAATAAATTAAAATCAAAAAAATATTTTAATTTAAAGGAAATGGGTTTTTGACAAACATTTTTTATGTATATAGTGTGTTTATATAAATGAATTGAATTTATCAATATTGGTGAATGATATCAATTACATTTTTATATAATATATTTAATATAGTGTTGGGAAATTCATCTAATATTTTTTCTAACCATGGGATATGAATAAATAAATTTTTCTTCTTAAAACATAAATTATATAAGATTATGTTTTTACATTTTGTGGCCCTAATTGAAATATATTTTTACAATTTTATATTTTTTTATGGAAAATTAAATAAAATAATTTAGTAAATCAGGATTTAAAAATTCTATAATAGTTTATTTTT
Source organism: Viscum album (assembly GCA_963277665.1). Classification (NCBI taxonomy): domain Eukaryota; kingdom Viridiplantae; phylum Streptophyta; class Magnoliopsida; order Santalales; family Viscaceae; genus Viscum; species Viscum album. Next base: position 335,719,140 of record OY728135.1, read on the forward strand.
ATGAAAAATTTTCAAAATCATTAAATTTTCATTGGATTGTGAAAATACTGATTTTTATTGAAAATTTTATTTTCTATTAAATCATTTAAAAAACCTCTATATTGTTTGATAAAAAATATTTAATAGTAAAATTAATTAAATTATACTGTGATTAATTAAATAATATTATTTTTCATAGGTATGTCGGTCACATCAAGATTAGATATCAATCTGGGTCTATATCTTATAACCTGTAACTCCTAATAACAACTCTCATATGCATTCTTTGTTGCATATATACCTCATGAGGAAGTACCTAGTCGATCATTCAAATGTACTGGACTTTTAGGATTTACTACTGGAGCACGGATTTCTAATCATGAATAATCGGTTGAAATATTTGTGCATAAAGATAATCCTATATAGATTAAAAATACTCACTTGTTTTTTGTTATTTCGAATAATCAAAAATTTATGGGATCTACATGGGAACATTAGTTTGCAAAAATGTGGAGATATATACTTTTGATTCTAATAAATAGTTAGAATTTCTTGGATGAAATAATTTTATTTTTGGTTGACCATATATAAAAAAATATTTTATTTAAATTTCCTTTGAAATAAAACCTAAACCATTTGATAGCATTCCATACATGAATCACAGATTCATCATAAATCATATAATTGTAATTTTTTATAACATAGGCAATAAATTACTATGTATGAATATTAATAAATAGTGTATGTAAATCATTTATGAGGGTTTTAATTTATAGTAATTTTCTGACAAAATTATAATAAATTAATGCTCAATTTTTAGTAATATCATTTTTGGATTAAAAAAATATACATTTATCTTTAAAAAGTGGCTTTATCACATTTAATAATGAAAAAAATTAAATTTGTTTTATTATATTTTTATAAATTTAAAATTAGGAAAAAAAATAGTTTTTAAAATAATCATTTCAATATTATCTTATGGGGAATTTTTAATATTTTTCAAAAATAAATAGTGAATAGTGGAAAAAACTGGTTTTTAAAATAATTTTCATTAATTTTAAATTAAATTTCACATTATGTTTGAAATTTTATATTAACTCAAACTAATTTACCTTTAATTAAAAAATAGAGAATTTAATACAAATTAAACAAAATTATTAATGAATTTTGTATGGGTTAATTTTTAGGAATAAATGAACATATTTTCAAAAAACTATTTTTGTGTCCTCAATGTGTTTTTAATATAATAAATTACTTTCATTGGTATTTATTAGTTGTTTTAATTTTCATTCTATATTATATATAAATTAAAATATTTTGACAATAATTTTAATGGGTTTTCAAGGAATTTAATAGAATTATATTAAGTTTTGTTCTAAAAATGTATTTTCAAAAATAGTTTTTATTTAATGTTTTCACAGATAATTAAAATTAAAATCACACTCTTATGTAAATTAAAGTTTTTTAAATTGGATTAAATATTTTTAGTTATAATAGTTAATATAATTTAATAGGTTCAACTTTATTGATTTCTCATAGTTAATTGTAATAACTAATGTATTTTACAATAATTAAATTTAAATAGGATATATTATGGTTGATAAAACATGATATTGTTATTGTATTCCCTAACAATACATGAAAAATTATTAAATGAATATATTTATACATTAAAATATCCTAACGTTATAAACAAGTCTATTTTGAGAAACATTCTTTTGAATCTAACCTTAAATCATTAAACATTTTTTAAAATTCCCTGTGTGTCCCTCCCCTCAGAAATTAAAGTGAATGTCTTCTCCTCCCATATTCACAAAATCATATCCTTCTAGATCATAAAATTCCATATTCAATAAAATCCTATAATAATATTCTTCAAAAAAATCTTATGTTTTTATACCAAGACTAATCTTTCATGTTATAAGTGGTAATCCAAAATAGGTCTCTCAAAGAAGAGGTTTAGATATTAACCAAGACCTTTCATTATTATTCTATATTATAAATCAAATAAAAAGTTAGTATCTATAATAACATGATAAATATAATATAATAAATATTATTAGGTAATATTTTTATTTTTTATACCCGTTTACCACCTCTTCTCAATCTTGTGTGAGGTAAATTTAACCCTCGTGTGTATGTGTGGACTACTACCTCCACAGATAGATATGAATCATTTTACACCACCATAATTAATGGTTAGTTATTATGAAAAATTTTATGTTTTCAAATGATATGAATTTTATTTTTGAAATGTGTATTAATTTTAACCTTTCACTCATTAGAGCCATTAAAAAATATAAAGGTCTCCTATGCATATGTATGGACTATTATCTCTACATAATGATGTAATTCATTTATCTTAATTAATTTATATGTATGTTTATAATTATGTTTAAAAATATTTTATTATAAAATTAAATCATTATTAAAATTTTGGATACGGAGGAACAATGATTAATGAATAATGGCCATAACATCAAAACTAAAGAATATATGAAATTGGAGAAATTAACACCTAAAATAAAGACTTAAATATGGAATTATTAATAAAATGGTGTTTAAATGATATTAGTGGAACACATATGATATTATATATATATATATGATTATTTTAATTCTTCATTAAAGTTTCATATTTTGACCAAAATTTCTTTTTTGTGTTTTGAATATGTAATAATGGATGTGTTTTGAAATAATAGTGAAACTATTAAGGTTTTTAAGTGAAATATCATGTTCTCTATTTACATGCACTTTTATTCCAATTATACCAATGTTGTATGGTTTTTCCATCAATTACTCTTACTTGATACATTATATGGTCAAATACAAATATTCATATCCCAATGGTTTATATATTAACCATAAATGTATTTTGACACAATCTATTATTTAATTCATGGTATTTACATATCCATATGATTATAAATCTTCTAATTTCTTTTTATTTATTGATTTCTAGATTCGTATGGGTTTTATATTAAAATTTCTATTTTTACTGGTATTTTTTTTATTAAATATTCCATGGTGAAATTATATGATCCATCTCTCCTGATGATTATAAATTTTCTTATCCCTTGTTGGTTTATGGATATTAAATTTTTTTTATCCACTTTCCTACCTTAATGCCCCCGAGAGACCGATATTATTTTTTTTAAAGAAAACTGACAATTTTTTTCTCTTCGGATGGGAATATTTTCTTTCATGTTCATATATGTTATTTTAAATTTTTTCAATATTTTTTTCCAATATTCTAAAATTATGATTTATATTAAAATTTTAATTTATTTTTAAGTCTAATAACATACTTTAAATAGAACCTTATTAACATTTTCAGACATGGTACATTATAATATGTACAAAAATATGTGAAAATAATTTTTAATATTGACAAACGTTATATGAATAGCTTCCCCTATACTCAAGAATTCAATTTTTTAAAAGATTCATTTTTTACTTAAAATAAAAAATCTTCCCTTAATGTTTTTTAAATTTTTATATAATATATATATATTTAATTAAATGGGTATTTTCTATGAGAAATTATTTAGATAGCTTTTAATGGTATTTTTTCTACAACTATATCCATTGTTGATTCTGATGATATTTTTGATAAATATTCCAATGTTACCATATTTATTCATTCTCATGATATTTTTAATTATTATTTTGATATTTCCATGAAACCAATATCATTTCAATGAATTATAACATTTTTATATGATGAATGTTTTAAATCCATTTAGAAGAAATAATTATTATTTTCATTATGTGATTTGTGGTTCTGTTATAAACCTAGATTAAGGGGTTATGTTATAATCCAAGTTATGTTGTTCTATTATAGCCCTAAAATTAATTGGTTAAAGATATATTTATAATGAGATAATAATTAATGGAATAAAGAGTCAACAAATTTCTGTAATTGAAGTTTTCCAATATGATAGTCATGGGAGTGATACATAACTAATAAATTAATTGAATAAGGGGTAATTTATACACACTATGACAGTATTTATAGTGATCCATAACTATGTTAATGATTTTAAATTATAATTTTTATGGCACTAACTTATGTATTATGATTATTTCATGTTCCCATTACTTATGATAGACTATTGATGATTTTAAATAATTATATATTTTGATATTTTTTATAGAACCTTATTCCATTCATCATGATTAATGATCTTTGACTTATTTGGTGTGATTATGATATGTTGTGATCATGTTCTCATACCCTTGTTCTTATCTTATCCTCACACATGATCATTGATTTATTTATCTTATTTTTTCCTTTACTAAGAATATGATCTCACCCATTTTTATGTTTTGATTCCCTGTGATATAATGAATGTGTTTAAGTATGATATGTCTAATAAAGTTTATAGTTTTGTTGAATATAATCGATTTAGATATAAATAATTCATTTTCTATTTATTTAAATATCTATGTTGGTAAAGACACTTAACCAATGTTGTCCTTAGGCATGTATTATTATGAAATGTACAGAATATTCATTTAATATTATTAAATATTTATTAATTAAATGTAATGTATTCTATAATGAATCATCTAGATGCATTAATATTAACATTATTTTGATTAAATAAATACCACATGGATAAGGATAGTGATTCATTTTCTATTGAATATTTTTATTTTTATTCTTGAGAAAAAAATGGAATGATTATATATTATTTAATGAATTAATTAATTATTGGTTTTCATGGGGTGAACCTATATAATATTTGTAAATAAGAAACATCATTTTAAAGAGGATACCTATAAAAAAATATAGTGTCCCTTGGCAACCCCATAATTTAAAATAATAATTATTTCTATTTATGTGTTTTTGAAGATTCAATTAATAATAAAAATACGAATCCCAAATTGAAATCCTAGATAAGTAATTATCCCACATTATGATAGAAAATAATAATTAAGAGACAGTATTCGACCTATAAAAACCATATAATGTTATTTCTATAGATATATATTTATCATCATGAAAGTCACAATTTAATTCAAACTACATTATTATAGAAGTTGGACTATTTTTTATATTTTATGAAAACAAAATGTACGGAAAAATTAATCCTCTTTTTGTAAGATTTAATCTTCCATAATAACTAATTCTTATATTTAATATGGAATTATATTTTCATCAGAATAAAATATATTAGTCAATATTGGTTTTTATATTTATTCCTACAAATATTTCTTAAACTAATTTTGTTTGGGAAACAATATATTTAGTTACAAAATATTAGGATAATGTGGTGGTTATTGGTAACAGAAATATTGTGTGCATTGGAAATGATTTTTCTTGAATGAGGACAAGAAATAAATATAATATTAAAAACATTCGAACATTGAATGTGGACTGATAATTTTTTATGCAATGCATATGATCGAATCATGGGTATATGTGATATGTCCATCTATGGTAAGGTGAAATATATAATTCTATTTATGATTTAGGATATAAGATTAACTTCATTAGTATTAGTGAAATATTTAATAAGGGTTACTCTGTATGATTAGCGATGTTAAATATATTTCAACTAAATTACAAAATTTTTACATGTTACCATCCAATCAATAGGAAAACTAATATACTATATAATAAAAGGTCATAAATATATATATCATAACATGACATAGAATTATTTTATGTAATTTGGTAATAACCCTAATCCTATTAGACTAAATATGGGGCTTACATAATTTCATTCACACTATATTATATTGATCAAATCCTAAAGGATCGATTAATTTAGTATTCTTAGAAAATTATATACATGATTAAATCCCACATTACATTTGAAAACATAAAACTATAACATAGTATTTTATTTGAGATAATAATTATTCTAGACATAATATAATTTATTAAAAATTATAGTACACTTTATGATTTCATTGGGATAAGGATTGTTAAGATGGGGTGAGCTGAGATCCTCGGTAAGGGGATATGTAAAACATAATCCCCCAGAGAATAAATAATGAATGAATAATAATGATAGAATAAATGAAAATAAATTATTTTCATATAAATAATAAAATTTTCATAAAACAAATAAATAGATGACATTACTATTATAATAATCACATAAAATTAATAATATATTTCATAATGATGCAATGCATAATGAGGGACATGAGATATTTACCATTATGGAAAAACTGCAAGACCTCTTAAATAATTTTGTATAATATTGGAAAAAATTTATACCTTTTTTTAATCATGATAGCTATTAATGAATCAAAGATATATATAAATCTAGGTCTTATGATGCACTTAATAACTCCATTTCATTCATGATATGAATAAACAATTACATTTGATCAAAATTCTATAATTAGAAATGATTGTTAGAATTATAAGTACTAGAATATGGAACACCAATACATTCCCCAATCAAAAATATCATTATGTGTCTAGAGATATATGAAGGATGTTATCAATAAAGTGTAACCTTATTAAATAAAAGGGTTCATTAATGGATATTTACATAGATGAAAATACTAAAAAAGGTCATTGAAATATTTCATCATGAAAAACCTTTTTCATTTTCAAATAACATATATAAAACTAAAAAAAATTATAATATAAATTGAAAAATAATTATTTTTAATAAACTATGGAATATTATAATGGAATATTCAAATCAATTTTTGTTCTTGACATCATGAATATTTGTTCGTTTAGTATATGTTAATACCTAGATTCTATTCACACATTTGGTTAAAAGTTCCTCATTTTGAAAAAAAAAGAAGATTTATTTACTTTTTTATAGAAATTAAAAAATTATAAAATTAATATTAATAATTAATTAGAGTATAACAGAAATATTCTTGAAAATAATTTAAAAAATATATAGACATCTGTGAAAAATATTTTTAGGAAATTCAAAAAAAAATAGTTTTCATTTTAAATTATATTTTTGTATTTTTGAGATCAGAAGAATAAAAAATAAAATAATATTGGAATACAAATAAATAACCATATTAAAATAAATTTTTTGTGGTTTATGATATAAGGATCAAATAATTCACCCAAAAAAACTCGAACATAATCAATATAATATATGAAATTGATTGTGAAATGAACCCTTTCAAAATGTATGACATGCTTTGTAAGTGATTTTATACTCATTTATAATAAATGTAAATTTACTATAAATATATTATAGGACAATATAAATACTTATAATATTGAATATTATCAAATTATAATATTTCATATCTATTTATTAATTATTTTCCTTTAAAACTATCATTTTTGAGTGTGTACTGTTTCAATTTTTTATGTATGATATGGTATAATAGTTTTTGTCATTTCCTCTTAATAATGGTTATTTCATATAAAAAGTGTTAATAATTATATAAATAACATTTATATTCATTATGAATATATTTTAAATCAACCATGAAAAGAGAGAAGGAAAAATTATCCACTTCTCTTATTGGAGGTTATAGTACACATGTAAATGTGAGAAATGTTATAATTTATATGGAGTGTAAATGAATATAGGTAATTGATATCAAATAGATATGGAATAAAAATTATATTTTAATTGCTATATATATATATATCCATTAGTTCAGACATCATGAATATCCACATGCGGTGGTGATGAAAAACAATACCTTGGTTCAAGCGACAGTAGTATGTTATACAACTGAGCGATGGTGTTGTTTTCCATTAAATGGAGAAGGTGATTAATAAATGTTATTCCACAAAAAATTTAACATCTAAATATATGTGAGATAGTACTGTCTTTATATTATAATAGTTAGGAAAGAATTTAATTTATTGAAGGATGATTGATAAATAGAAGGGTTGCGGAAAAATTATTACCTCTTAACTGAAAGAGCTCCATTACATCTATAATTAATAAGCATATGGTTTGTATTTTTGGAAGGCCAAAACCTATTAAACATGGATCAAAATGTTTCAAATATTGTAGGTGCCAAAATCCTCTGATGGCCTTAGGTGAGCATTATTGGAAAAACAAAAGGTTTACTAGGACTTAACAAACTGTTCCTGGGTGGGTCAAATGTCTGCATGGATAATCTATATAGTTGTTTGTAAACCCCTTCACTACATGCAAACATGCACTTCTGGGGAGGAGTCATGCACAACATTTTGAAATTTCCCTAGTGATCGACATATGGAGATTGTTTTCCGTGCTGACCTAATTCTGCACTCCCTGCTGGTGCTGATCACCAATAAATAGAGGCATACCCCCCCCCCCACCCTCACTTCTGGCAACTAAATAATTTGATCCATCTTATATGCACATACTACATCCCTTCCACATCAAAAATATGGAATTTATGTATAGGATTTTCTGTGAAATGTATCCTAGGGGTCCACCTTCGGGCGGGAACACTAGGGATTGACCCTCACCCAGTTCATTTATTGAAAATCCATTTTCATGAAAAACTCCTCCAATTTCATGTAATAGTCCTCCAAATTGCTCAAATGGTTCATTTATCTGTGCAAACCTGACTTATTGAGTACAAATGTTCTCATTTGTGCACATATTACACGCAAACCCCTTATTTTGCGTATAATCCACCCTCCTTGTGTGTTCCCTTAAACATGTCTTCAATGTCTCTTTCCTAGACACCATATATAGGTGATTCTTATGTGAAAAACACATATCCTTTTCACCCTTCCCTTGTACAACACTCCTGGTTTTGTATAAAGTGTCATCAAGGTCCCTTGGGTGGTGCTTCACATTTCATTTCTTAGCCTCATGCTTCTTCGTTTAGGCACCCTAACAGTTATAGTTTCTTCACATATCCACACAAATGTGAACCCCTCAATGGATCACTCCATAACACCACCACTCCATGACATTGCTAATTCCTTCCCCTTCCAAAAGGTGGGTGGGTATCAGTTTGGTATATATTAGGGTGTGAAGTGAACTCACCTCATCGGAGCTACAGGATATTAAAATACCAAGCGCCATTGCCCTCACCACATGACATTAACTATATCCTTACCTCGTACAATATACATGGGGTTCCCCATCTCAAACATTCTCTATGTATTCTCATATCAATGGAATTGATATCTTCCTCACATGGTATGAGATCATCTTGGATGGAACAACATCTGTCTGTGGGGTAGGGAAACCATCCAGGTGTAAGCCTCTAAGATTTCTTGTCGGGGGTAGCTCCCTTTCTTTTCCCCTCTTATTCCATAAAAAATGCTTGAGGATAGATTGTTACATGGTCCATCGTTCCCATATCCCTCTCCCTTTGGGAATTGTTTCCATCATGCCTCCATCCTAGAGTAAGTTCCAGTCACCGTATCTTTTGTTCATTAACCACGCATAAGCTCATATTTCCACTTTGGGCTACTAACCACATGTAATATGCTCTTTATACCATGTGTACGCACCATTTTTGATGTTATCGGTAGGTCTTTGCTGCCACTAATTTATCACATTGAGCTTGACTCACATGGAATTAGTGTAAGAATTCACCATGGCTATAACACCCCAAGATTTTATGAAAAATATTCTTTTTAATTTCATTGATGTATTGTGTTGTACACTACACCCAAAGGATCTTGCACTACACGCATCCCTGACTTCTCTTTCATTACATGCAATCACGACCTTCCACGATAGCGTGTGTTATACGCAATACTGAGTTTCACTAAACAATGATATGATATATAAACTAGCAATTATGAATAATAATACCCAATTTTTGAAATTTTATAAATTTTATCTTTCGAAATGGACTTCATTTTGGGATTTGGAATATCAAAATTATCCAAGGGTGAATTTTTTGTATTTTTCTGAAAACTATTAATTTTTTATGAATAGTGAAAACACTGGGATACTATTTAAAAACCAATTTTTATTTATATAATAATTTATTTTTTTAAAATTTATTTTATCTAAAAATTGATACATAATACCTATATAAATTCAATGTAATTCTTTGGAGTCATTTTATAATAATTTTAGATATATATAAATTTTATTGAACTTTTCACCGTCTTTTACCAACCTCCTACGAGAATTTGAAAATTCACATCAAACATAATTTTTCCACTTGTGTTAGTGAAATTTCGAAAATTCGAGAGACACGGTGTAACACCCCAGGTAAATAAAGAGTATGAAATTTTCAAATTTATCAATATTTGTGAATAAAATATTAATATTACTTTAAAGGGAATGCTATGCTCGATGGCGTACCCAATATGCAACAACAAATTTATTTGAAAATCTTATGTTGCACTCTAATAATAAAATAATATTATTATAAATGGTAGTTAACGCCTAGCCATTGTAATGGAGGGAATGAAAAGAACTAACTACAAAATTATTATATATGTTTGTCAAATATTTTTACTTTTTTTAAAAAAATGATATAGGATTAAAAATGCAAATGAATCCAGTTTTTAAGCGTAAACATTCTAATATTCTTTAAAAGGTCGATTATCTGCCTTTTGATGGAAAAACCATTTTAAATCTACTTTTTGATAATTTTATAAGCTCTATTTTTCAAAATAAACATATTATTTATGATTGGGACATTGAAATTTACCTTGGGAAAATTTTTGATATTTTTCTGACAATGTTCATTTTTCAATGAATAGTGAAAAATAATGCATTTTACATCAAAACTGCTTTTTCATATAATTTAATTATATGGTTATATTATCTTAATAAATTGTTTTAAAGTGTAATTAGAATATATTTTTACCATGTAATTCAATGATGGTCTTTGGGATTAATTTCACTTTGGAATTAGGCATAAACAAGTGCCAAACTTTTCATAAATATTGTTTCTAAAAAACCCGCTATTTGTTTTAACAACGAGAAGTTTTTTAAAATTAATTATTGCAATTTATGTGTTTGGAATTTGGTAAAATGGATTAAATATTTGGAATCAGATGGTTCAAATTATGTAATTAAGAATCTTTTGTTTTTGGACATCATGAATAGTAACGACGGTAATTATCTTTAATTATCTTGATTAATGAGTAATCGGGTAGTTAAAGATAATAAGATAATATCCTAATAATACAAAATGACCACAAAATGTGTCCTAAGGCTACAGGTTGTCTCATGGCCGACCATGGGATTCCTTGTGCCAAACATGGGGGCCCCATGGAATCACTTTTGTGATTAAGTGACTTTTTATCTTTTTATTTTTAAAGAATGTTAAATGTAACAAAAAATGTATCACCTAAGTAAAATATTTTTAATTTTGACTAAATAAATGATCGTTTCGACTATAAATATTCATTAGAATGATAAAAGGATTTCCTACATCATAGTATTTGTTTATAATTTTTAGACATTAAATAAATTAAATTATTTATGACATCATGATGATGCAGCGATGACCTCATTATTTATCGATTTAAATAAAATGAAATTATAATGTAAAATCTAAGACCTACACATGTCCAAAACCTATTGTATGGGTGTATTCCGAACCCTTATCACCTTATCCTCGAAACACATCAATGTGGGACCACTAAATTCCGAAAATCATTTGCAAATAAAGTTACATTTTATACATTTCCAAGAGTGCCCCTCCTCTCCTCTTATAAAAGTCCCCCACCTCTACCTCCTTACCCACACTTCAAAAGTCATTGGCTCAGCAAAACCCTGCCCATTTTGTCTCTCCACATCCCTCTATTACTCCTTGAAGACTCACGTTGGGCATAAGTCTTCCCAAGGAAGCCTTTGAGCTCAAATCTAAGAGAGTTACCTGATTTTAAGGTAATGTCTTCACTTGAGTCCTTTTGTTTTATTTTGCTTTTCCAACCCACTAAACTCTTTTTATTCATTTATTTTGTAACAAATCCAGTGTCTTAAATATACTAGGATGTTTTTATAATAATTATTTGAACTACACTGACACACACCTACATCTAATGGTTAAAGAACATATTGTTCCCGTGGATGGAAAATTTCTGCCTCCCGAAACGATGATTGTTCAACATTATTTTAACACCTTCAAAGGTGTCCATTAAGATGACACTATATTATATATGATATATAATATGTTTTTGTTTTACATAATCTTTTGTATTTTTCATTTATAGAATACCTTTATTTTTTCCATTATGGGTAAACGCGATATCTTCATTTAAGGAAGTGCGGACTACCACCCCCTCAAAGTGATGTGATTCATTAATGCCATATGTGGGACGTATAAAGGACGGATTTAAAGTTTTTATATGTGATGTTATACTGGAATTATAATATACCTTTATATCATTATTATTTTCTTTCCATTAATGTATGAGATAGAAATGAAAGTAGCGTTCATGCGTACGTACGGCTTACCGTCTCCATGAACGGTGCATTTTATTTCTTATCCTCAAATGTAATGTATTATTATGAGTACATATATATAATGGATATATATGATGTATGTTACATATAAATGATTAATATAATTCTGGAATTAAAATATACATACCTCTCATATATTTTTAATTCCATTAATATGACATAGAAATGAAATTAGCGTTCATGCGTACGTACGGCTTACCGTCTCCATGAACGGTGCATTTCATTTCGTTCCTCTAAATGATTATGTGATATTATAAATACATGTATATGATGGATATATATGATATCCAAATCAGGAATTTCATTCTGGATATAATGAACCTTTGACCACACGAACAACATGTAATTGTAAGAAGTCCACTTTCGACTTAAGAACCAAATATCGACAAAACAAACATTATTAACTTAATGATTACATAATGTTTATAACATGGAAATAAGTGAAATAAAAGGAATAATAATCTTGAAAAAGGTTCTTAATCAAGTAGAAATTACTCATGTTTATTATTCAGGATATTATAGAACGATCGAGTCAAGTCGGACCCGAGGTAAGGGATCCTACTTTTCTCTTTCTTTTTAAGTACGCTCTTTTATGTCATTCCTTTTAAAGCTCATATTTCATGTTATTGGGATGTTATTTTATATTACTCTTACTGTAATTTTTATGTTCATATGATGAGAGATTCTATTCTCTCTCATCAATCCATTTTGGATGTTTTGAGTGGTGCTGTTAGGCTGCCGAATTTTCGTAAGAGATATAACCTCTCTCTTTCTTTTTAAGTACTCTCCTTTTTGTCACTTCTTTTAAGATCCTCTTTGTTATGTTAGGGGATGTTATTTGATATTCCTATTTCTGTAAACATTATGTTAATATTATGAGAGACCCTATTTTCTCTCATCAATCCATTTTGGATGTTTTAAGTGGCGTTGTTAGGCTGCCGAGTTTTCGTAAGTGATTTTTCATCTCACTCTTATTCCCATGAGATTTATGCTACATTTTCCACAATTTCCTTTTAGTGGTGTATGTACTGCCCATTATTTTACTCATTATGTATAATAATTTTATTTATGAGTATTTATATCAATTTTGTATTGTCCTTCTTTTACGGGGTGCATGTCTCGAAAGATACCCATGTCGGTAAGGGAACCTTTCACCCTCCTCTTTTTAAAAGACTTATTTTGTTGGGTCTTTTAATTTACATATTGTTGTGTTGGGATATGTTATCATATATCCTTATTGATGTCAATTTTATGTCCAAGTTATGAGATCCCCTTTTTATCTCTAATCAACTCATTTTCTGAATTTTGTAGTGACGCAGTTAGGCTGTCATATTTTTGCAAGGGAACTTCTTAACCCAAATTTCATTCTTTGGGATAATCTTGTACTCCTTGAATATGCCATTATATGAATATGTGTGAATAACCTCTGATTTTTTTACACTTAATATCCACTTATATTGGGTGTATTCATTTGTCACACATAATTATGTAATTGATTTGTCCTTAAACCAAGGATACCGTCTTTGTAAGGGACTTCCTCTCAATCTCCATTCATTGAGGCATATTTTGTTTTATACACAACCTTCTATTATACAGTGTATAAACCCCTTTCACTTTTACGTTTATTCAAAATGAATCTTTTATCTATGAAGCGTTTTACTAAATGACAAAAAGGAATGTTTCTTTTTACGTACGCGGTGACAACGACCTTTTCCGCCGCCGCGAGTATTATTTGATCTTTGGATTCCTCAACAAGCCGTAATGTTTTTAAAATAAAATAAATACCATATACCTTTTTTTGTATTTTGGTATTGAAAATGGTTTTGATAAAGGATTCTATTATGTCAATATATTTAAATGATATATTGTGATTGAAATGTGGAAATGTTATCATTCCTTTATGTTGGTTTTATGTGTTATAATTTTATAATGGTTCTTGGACATTTTACGGGTGGTTACGTGATAAACCATATGACGGGTGGTGTCGTGAATACCAGGATTGGTGGTTACGTTATAACCTCCAATGCATTGGGTATGGAAGTCGGTCGTGTGGGTATTCCATTAAGTATGTATGGAATTTGGACGAATGGCTATTCCATTAAGTGATATGTGTGGAAGAAAACATTATGGTTATTCCACTTAAGTGTGTTTATGTCCCAAGTTACCTTTATATGTTATGTGATCTTTATATGGGTTTTATGGTAATATTTTGGTTACAGAAGGGTAAGTAATGAACTTTTATTCAGTAAAGAGTTTTTACTACTTCGAAAAGGTGAAAAGTATTACTTTGATAAAGTATACATGGTTTACTTGTTGTTTTGAAAAACTGACAGTTTTCATTCTTTGTGTATCCCTTACTGAGCTTTTTATGTTCATCCCATGTTTTTGAAATGTTTTTCACATGACTTAACATGGAATAGAGTCAAGGATGGGATCAAGGGAATGTCATGCTACCTAAAACATGGAACTAGACATGTTTCTTTTTATGAGTTTTTATTTTATGGAAATATAGTAGAAGTTTATACTTTGTAATCTTTTGAGATGTAATAGTTATGTCTTAATTATCTAAAACTCTAATCCTGAAAATATCTTGAATGTTAATTATTCATTTAATTCAATATTAATTAAGGTTTAAGGCTGGGGCCTTATAGTTGGTATCAAAGGTCGGTTTAGATAACTTTAGTGGTTAGGGTATTCTTTAAGCATAAGTGACATTACCATAATGGTTAGGATTTCAGAAAGAGTCCTAGTTTTAGATAAAGTGAATGAGTAAGTGTATATTAGTGTTTATCTTCTTCATTAATACATGATGGTTTTGTTGATATACTCACACTGACCTTTTTAGATTTAGTAAAAGGCTGGATCTAGCAGGCACAAAAGTAACAGTGGATGTGAAGGAAACTGTGACAGTTTTTTTGAGCAAGCAACTGAATGATATGGGGGCTGTAATGAGAACTCTTGTGATTATCCTCAACCAACTATCTGGAGTCATGATTGACCACCTAAAACTTGGTGATTTCTCTAAGGCATCATATATGAGAGAAACAAGTCCCTACGGAACTACAGGTAATAATCATAAAGGTAAGTGTGTTCAAAAACCTATGTGTCAAAGATGTGGAATGAAACACCTAGGAATATGTTTCAAAGGGACAGAAATATGCTATATATGTGGAAATGATGGTCATAAAGCAAGAACCTTCCATGGAAAAAGGAATAATCCAGTTGACTTGAGGAAAGGGAAAGAAGTTTTTTCTGAGGGATCAATTGAATGTTTTAAATGTGGTGTGCATGGTCATTATGAAAAAACATGTCCTATAAAAAAGTTTCATGAATGGGATCACCAAGATCGTACAAATATTCGTTTACCAATACCTAATGCCATTCTGATTGAGGATGAAGAAACTGACAATGACCAATCAAATGTATGGATTATTTCATAACTATTGTTTTCCTATTTTTGGATCTTAGGATATGATTCATGATTTTGTCTATAGGAAAGAAGTATTTCAGAATAAGTTGGAAAGGAATAGTTAATGGATCATGAAGAATGTTGAATGAGTAAGATGTCAACATATTAGGGCTTCAAGAGTTATGGTGAAATTCTTAAGTGTATTAAGTCTTTTTTGATGATGGGGTTACATTAGAAGACTTTTTATATTATGTGTAACCCTGATGATTAATATATGAAAATTTTATTCAAGGAATAGTTATCTGTTCTTTTGTGGACATAGTTATAAAGAACCATTTTGGTTTATATGATCCTTACTTTTGAGATAATTATGGGTTACTATATGTTATGATGGAAGTGAAAGGCATGAGATAAAATTGAGGTTAAATTATGTTATGGTTATTTTTGATGATTTTATCTCTTTTTGGGGAATGATTTGAGAATTATATATTTTTGGAAAAAGGAAAACACGCAGACCATGTGATAACCCGTCGCGTCGGACAAAGCTGCGGGAATCGAACCCACAACAAAAGTGCAACTGGTATTTATCACCTACCACTGGACTACGTGAAGTCCCTGGTTAGTTTGACGGATTCTTTTTAGTTAGATGATTTTATGAATTAAGAGTAAGTTGATTTTGGGTTATCTATGGATATTTATTAACCTATCATGGAGGATATGTGATTAGGTTAATTACTTTTCAATATGAGACATTAAGAGCAACTGATGTTGTTGGGAGATAAATGTTACGATTTAACTTGGAAGACTATGTGACTAAATCCTTCAAATATTTTTGTTTCAATCTTAGTTTGGTTTACATTGAAGAATTTTATGGAAAAATTGATTATTTAATGGTCCTCATTGAACATTGGGTTTTGTTGGACAAATTTTGGAGATTAAGAATAGATTTTATTTTTTATAAAGGGTTATCCTTTTCTGGATTATCTGATCTTGTACTAACCTTTTTGGTTTTGGTTTTGGTTAATGTCTAAAGACATCGGAAGTATATAGTTCTCTTTTGTGGATTAGGTGATTCTCTAGAAGTTGATTATAGTACTCTTAATGTGAACAAGTCTTCCTAAATACTCATCTTTTGGAGAAAATATGAGTTTATGTAAGGAATCTAATAAAAGTTGAAAGTCAACATGATAAGTGATTATGTTTACTTATGAATAAATTCCTCAATAAAAAGTAACTTAAGACAAAATGTTGTCTATTAACTTTTACTACTGGGGAATCGAATACCATTTAACCCATCACAAGTTTGTGATTTTCTTGTGGTTAACTTTCTCCTAAACATGTTTTCTATCACTCTCCATCAGAACATGACCCTTTGTTTTTTCCTCCATGTCCATATTTTCATACTTGGAATCCTAGTATGGGTTAACTTAGGTGACCTTTGTACTTACCATTCTTTATTTTAAAGTGATTGTTTTACCGACTCTTGTTCCGATGTGGGACGTTCAAGGATGTTTCCAATCTCAATTTTAAAATAGCGAGGACGCAATTCCCAAAAGGGGGGAAGGATGTAACACCCCAGGTAAATAAAGAGTATAGAATTTTAACATTTATCCATATTTGTGAATTAAATATTAATATTACTTTAAAGGGAATGCTATGCTCGATGGCGTACCCAATATGCAATAACAAGTTTCTTTGAAAATCTTATGTTGCACTCTAATAATAAAATAATATTATTTTAAATGGTAGTTAACGCCTAGCCGTTGTAATAGCGGGAATGAACAGAACTAACTAAAAAATGATTATATATGATTGTCTAATATTTGTACTTTTTTTGAATAAATGTTAGAGGATTAAAAATGCAAATGAATCCAGTTTTTAAACGTAAGCATTCTAATATTCTTTAAAAGGTCGATTATCCGCCTTTTGATGGAGAACCCCTTTTAAATGAACATTTTAAAAATTTTATAAGCTCTATTTTTCAAAATAAACATATTATTTATGATTGGGACATTGAAATTTACCTTTGGATAATTTTTGGTATTTTTCTGACAATGTTCATTTTTCAATGAATAGTGAAAAATACTGCATTTTACATCAAAACTGCTTTTTCATATAATTTAATTATAAGGTTATATTATCTTTATAAATTGTTTTAAAGTGTAATTAGAATATATTTTTATCATGTAATTCAATGATGGTATTTGGGATTAATTTCACTTGGGAATTAGGCATAAACAAGTGCCAAACGTTTTATAAATATTGTTTCTAAAAAACCCGCTATTTGTTTTGACAACGGGAAGTTTTTTTAAATTAATTATTTCAATTAATTTGTTTGGAATTTGGTAAAATGGATTACATATTTTTAATCAATAGGTCCAAATTATTTAATTAAGAATCTTTTGTTTTTGGACATTATGAATAATAACGACAGTAATTATCATTAATTATCTTGATTAATGAGTAATCGGGTAGTTAAAGATAATAAGATAATATCATAATAATAAAAAATGACCACAAAATGTGTCCTAAGGCTACTTGTTGTCTCATGGAAGACCGTGGTATGCCTTGTGCCAAGCTTGGGGGCCCCATGGAATCACTTTTGTGAGAAAGTGACTTTTTATCTTTTTATTTTTAAAAAATGTTAAATGTAACAAAGAATGTATCACCTAAGTAAAATATTTTTAATTTTCTCAACATAAATGATAATTTGGACTATAAAAATTCATTGGAAAGCTAAAACTATTTCCTACATCATAGTAGTTTTTTTATAATTTTTAGACATTAAATAAATTAAATTATTTATGACATCATGATGATGCAGCGATGACCTCATTATTTAACGATTTAAATAAAATGGAAAGATAATGTAAAATCTAAGACCTAAACATGTCCAAAACCTATTGTATGGATGGGTTTAGAACCCTTATCACCTTATCCTAGAAACACATCAATGTGGGACCACTAAAATCCGAAACTCATTTGCAAATAAAGTTACATTTTATACCATTCCAAGAGTGCCCCTCCTCTCCTCTTATAAAAGGCCCCCACCTCTACCTCCTTACCCACACTTCAAAAGCCTTTGGCTCGGCCAACCCCAGCCCATTTTGTCTCTCCACATCCCTATATTACTTTTTTACACCTCACGTTGGGCAGAAGTCTTCCCAAGGAAGCCATTGAGCCCAAATCTAAGAGAGTTACCTGATTTTAAGGTAATGTCTTCACTTGAGTCCTTTTGTTTTATTTTGCTTCTCCAACCCCCTAAAATCTTTTTATTCATTTATTTTGTAACAAATCCAGTATCTTCAATATAATAGGATGTTTTTATAAAAATTATTCGAGCTACACTTACACACACCTACATCTAATGGTTAAAGAACATATTGTTTCCGTGGATGGAGAATTTCTGCCTCCCGAAACGATGAATGTTCAACATTCTTTTAACACCTTCAAAGGTGGACATTAAGATGACACTATACTTATATATGATATATAATATGTTTATGTTTTACTTAAGCTTCTGTATTTTTCATTTATGGCATACCTTTATGGTTTCCATTATGGGTAAACATGATATCTTCATTTAAGGAAGTGCGGACTACCGCCCCCTCAAAGTGATGTGATTCGTTAATGCCATATGTTGGACATATAAAGGATGGATTTAAAGTTATTATATATGATGTTATACTGGAACTATAATATAACTTTATATCATTATTATTTTCTTTCCATTAAATTATGAGATAGATATGAAAGTAGCGTTCATGAGTACGTACGGCTTACCGTCTCCATGAACGGTGCATTTCATTTCTTATCCCCAAATGTAATGTATTATTATGAGTACATATATATAATGGATATATATGATGTGTGTTACATCTAAATTATTAATATAATTCTGTAATTAAAATATACATACCTCTCATATAGTTTTAATTCCATTAATATGACATAGAAATGAATGTAGTGTTCATGTGTACGTACGGCTTACCGTCTCCATGAACGTTGCATTTCATTTCATTCCTCTAAATGATTATGTGATATTATAAATACATGTATATTCTGGATATATATGATATATATTATATCAAAATCAGGAATGTCATTCTGGATATAAAGAACTTTTGACCACATGAACAACATGTAATTGTAAGAAGTCCACTTTCGACTTAAGAACCAAATATCGACAAAACAAACATTATTAACTTAATGATTACATAATGTTTATGACATGGAAATAAGTAATATAAAAGGAATAATAATCTTGAAAAAGGTTCTTAATCAAGTAGAAATTAAATCAAGTTTATTATTCAGGATATTAAAGAATGATCGAGTCATGTCGGACCCGAGGTAAGGGATCTTACTCCTCTCTTTATTTTTAAGTACGGTCTTTTATGTCATTCCTTTTAAAGCTAATCTTTCTTGTTCTTGGGATGTCCTTTTATATAAATCTTACTGTAATTTTTATGTTAATATGATGAGAGACCCTATTCTCTCTCATCGATCCATTTTGGAAGTTTTGAGTGGCGCCGTTAGGCTACCGAATTTTCGTAAGAGATCTAACCTCTCTCTTTCTTTTTAAGTACTCTCCTTTTTGTCACTTCTTTTATGATCCTCTTTGTTATGTTGGGGGATGTTATTTTATATTTATCTTTTGGTAAACATTATTTTAATATGATGAGAGACCCTATTTTATCTCATCAATCCATTTTGGAAGTTTTAAGTGGTGCCGTTAGGCTGCTGAGTTTTCGTAAGGGAATTTTCATCTCACTTTTATTCACGTGAGATTTATGCTACATTTTCCACAATTTCCTTTGAGTGGTGTATGTACTGACCATTATTTTACTAATTTTGTATAATACATTCATTTATTAGTATTTACATCAATGTTGTATTGTCCTTCTTTCATGGGGTGCATGTCTTGAATGATACCGATGTCGGTAAGGGAACCATTCACCCTCCTCTTTTTAAAAGAGTTCTTTTGTTGGGTCTTTTAATTTACATATTTTTATGTTGGGATATGTTCTAATATATCTTTATTGATGTAAATTTTATGTCCAAGTGATGATATCCCCTTTTTATCTCTCATCAAATCATTTTCTGAATTTTGTAGTGACATCGTTAGGCTGTCATATTTTTGCAAGGGAACTTCCTAAACCAAATTTGATTCTTTGAGATAATCTTGTACTCCTTTAATTTTTCATTCTATGAATATGTGTGAATAACCTCTGATTTTTTTTACACTTAATATCCACTTATATTGGGTGTATTCATTTGTCACACATAATTATGTTATTTATTTATCCTTAAACCAAGGATACCGTCTTTGTAAGGGACTTCGTCTCAATCTCCATTCATTGAGGCATATTTTGTTTTATACACAACCTTCTTTTATACGGTGTATAAACTCCTTTGACTTTTACATTTATTCAAAAGGAATCTTTTATCTACGAAGCGTCTTACTAAATGACAAAAAGAAATGTTTCTTTTTACGTACACGGTGACAACGACCTTTTCCGCTGCCGCGAGTATTATTTGATCTTTGGCTTCCTCAAAAAGTCGTATTGTTTTTAAAATAAAATAAATACCATATACCTTTTTTGTATTTTGGTATTGAAAATGGTTTTGATAAAGGATTATATTATGTCAATATATTTAAATGATATATTTTGATTGAAATGTGTAAATGTTATCATTCCTTTATGTGTGTTTTATGTGTTATAATTTTATAATGGTACTTGGACATTTTATGGGTGGTTATGTGATAAACCATATGATGGGTGGTGCCGTGAATACCAGGACGGGTGGTTACGTTATAACCTCCAATGCATTGGGTATGGAAGTCGGCCGTATGGCTATTCCATTAAGTATGTATGGAAGTTGGCCGAATGGAAATTCCATTAAGTGATATGTGTGGAAGACAACCTTATGGTTATTCCACTTAAGTATGTTTATGTCCCAAGTTACCTTTATATGTTATGTGATCTTTATATGGGTTTTATGGTAATATTTTGGTTACAGAAGGGTAAGTAATGAACTTTTATTCAGTGAAGAGTTTTTACTACTTCGAAAAGGTAAAAAGTATTAATTTGATAAAGTATACATGGTTTACTTGTTATTTTGAGAAACTGACAGTTTTCATTCTTTGTGTATCCCTTACTGAGATTTTTATGCTCATCCCAAGTTTTTGAAATGTTTTTCACAGGACTTAACGTGGAATAGATTCAAGGATGGGATCAAGGGAAAGTCATGCTACCTAAAACACAGAACTAGACATGTTTCTTTTTAATAGTTTTTATTTTTTGGAAACTTAGTAGAAGTTTCTACTTTGTACTCTTTTGAGATGTAATAGTTATGTTCTAATTCTCTAAAACTCTATACCTGAAAAGATCCTCATTGTGAATTATTCATTTAATTAAATATTAAGTAAGGTTTAAGGTCGGGGCCTTATACACGGTTAATATCAAGGAGTAAAATTTTGTTCAATAAGATAAAAATAATTTATTGGGGAATAGTAACTTTTTACTTTTATTTACCATGGTTAAAGGTCAATAGGGTAATTAATGGTAAAAATGATATTACTATAACCATAAAACATGTCCTAATTATATTGGATAATTGTAATTCGACCAAAAACAACCTCAAGAAAAAAAATATTACACTTTAAGTACAATTGGATTAGATTAGGACATTTATTATTATTTTATTTAAAGAAGAGTTGAAATGGATAAAATCAATGATTAATAACATAAACATTTTTAATATAGGGTTATACATAAGATAAATGAGACTATAAATATTTATTAGAAAGATAAAAATATTTACTATATAATGGTATTTCATTTATAATTTTTATATATTAAATAGTTTAATTTATTTATGACACAATGATGATGTAGTAATTACAGTATTAATGAAATATTAACATAATTGATGTTATAAATACCCAAATAAATGTATTTTGAGACTTTTTATTAATTAAACTAATTTAATAGGTTAATATGACATGTTAGTATTTATTTAATTAACTTTTTTCGAACTAGCCATGATGTTATGATTTTCACAAAAATCATGTACCAAATAGTGTCAAAATTGACATAAAATAGTTTTTTTTAAATATTATATTATTTGTTGTTGTTATATTCATAAAAATATAAGGTTCGGACAAATGACTTAGATAAGTTTATATATATTAATAATGAACCACTTGGGGTTATTTTGTCTTGTTATAGTATATTTATTGACCATATAGTGTAAGAAAAAAACATGGTAAAAGTAAAATTATTTAACGTAGAGTTAAATATAAATGATAAGTTTAAAATAGTAACCTAAAATTCTCTAAAACCTATTGGTTGAGAGTATTTAGACCCCTCCCCACATTATATTCAAAATAAATCAATTTGGAGCTATTAAAAATAGAATATGACTTTATTATAAAATAATATTTTAAATTTTTTCTAAGGTGCCCCTCTCCTCCCTTATAAAAAGGGCACCCCTTCCCTCTTCTCTTGTCACCCTTTTGAGCCTTTAATGTCATCCAAACCCTACCAATTTTACTTCTAAGCCGCTTTATTTATATCATATAGGTTTGGGTCTTCTCAAAAGACCAACTCTAGTGCCCTAAAAAGAATTTTAAAAGAGGTGTGTCGAAGAAGAGGTAATATCTTCTTCCAATTCTTTCATGTTTTATTTCTTCCTAAACTTCTTCTTATTTAGTTGTTTCATTATAAAGTAATAACACTATTATCAGTAATATACTGATATGTTATTATAAATATGAAACAACCACATTTCTCCTTCTATCCATCCTATAGAAAATGAAATCACCGCACATGCGTACGTTTGGAATATCATCTCCACGTCGTGGTGTAATCTGTTTTTCCACCACCATCTTACTTGGATGGGTATAATGGTGTAAATAATAACTATATATAGTTATTATAACATCATACTAATTATTTGATATTATATCATCCACTCCAATTCAATTCAATAATTATGGGAACGATATCATCGCTCGTGTGTACATACGGATTACCGTCTCCTAGAGGCGATGAGATTCGTTCTCCATGTTAACCATTCAAGAATGATTATAAAGTATATATTAAAAATATTAATGAAATATATGAAATTATAAAACTAATGGATTTATGTATATATATATGTCATCTACTTACTTCCATTCAAGTCAATAAGGAAAGGAAAACACCATTCATGCATACGTACGACCTACCATCATTAAAGGATATATTAATGATGAAATGAAAAGTCAATTGTAAGTTTTTAATTAGATGGAATCGAGATTTGTTGGAGTACATAATTAATGGATTTCATATAATTTAAATTTCAATTATCATATATTTTTTTAATCAATTATGAAGAAATGACAATATTTCTACAGTAATTTATGAATTCATATATTATTATTATTTTTAAAAATTAAATTTATTATATTTTATTAATAGATTAAATGATGATAATATTAAGAAATACTTTCCAAAAATTAAAGTAGTTTCTCCTAAAGATTTATGGTAAAATAGTTTTTCATATAGTTTTCAAATACTATTAAAATAAATCGTTCATGGTGTAACATATAAAATAAAACTATTATTTTGATATTGCTAATTTTGTTTCAATTATTTATTTTTCACAACAAGATGATTAAATTATTAATTGATTCTGTATATTAACTAACCCATGATAAAAAATAGTTAAATTTTATAATTCATATGTTTTAAATGGGTATTTTTAATACAGTTATATATGGTTGATTAAAAAAATTAATAATAGTTCTTTATTGAGATGATCTCATCCTATAAAATGTCAAGTTTGCTATTTTAGGTTGTAAAATGAGATAATAATGTTGTATTGTGTATGAAAAAATTAGGTAATAATGATTAACTGAAATACATTGATACTGATATATGATTACATGTTCATATGTTCCATCATTAAAATTTAATATAAAATACCCCTTCTATTAAGGGAACCATTTATAATGGATTATCAAGAATTTAAATTTCTTTATTTAAATTGTTTTTTTTTTGTTTCATGAATGACAATTACTTGGATGAGAATTATAAAAATGATATCTCATGAAAGTAATATTATACATAATGAATGTTGTTCTATTGAAGTGAATTCAATTAATAATATTTTTTATACTACTCTAAATACATCAATTGCATGAAATGAGTCAAAAATTGACGATGAAATCCCACAATTATGATCGATGTGAATGATGTTGTTTATGATGTAAAAGAGTTACACTGAAATAGTAATAGATTATAAATCAATATATCATATAGAAATTGATGATTTTGATAAAGAAGATAATGATATTGAAAGCATGAAATAATTTTACAAGGATGAATATGAAGAATAAGACAATTGTTTTGTTTTAATTGAAATAATAAATATATATTACTCATTTTTAATAATTATTAAATAATATAAGGTTAATGTATTTGATAGGGTATACACATTTTTAATGGGAGTTTTGTATCCTCTAATATGTTTTTCTTCCTGGTGAATAACATAATTCTTCATCATATTACCCATAGTTTTGTTCCAGTTCATTATTTACTGAGAAGGGATTTGGTCTAAAAATATTGATGATTCACAAACTTTTTCATTGGTGATGTCTATATTATGATTTTGATCCAGGAAGGATGAAATATGATAATTTGTGTATATTAATTAATTTTCATTAATTTATATATATAAATATTATTATATTATTTTTTATTTTTTCTATGGTTTTTCACATAATGTTTTTCCAAAGGGGGTGAGAGGTTTAAAAATTATTTTTCTTCAACAAGGGTGATATGGGATCATACCCCCATTGACGATCATCATCAGATTTCTGATAATTGGATTGTATGTATATAAATATTACTTTTTTCTAATTTATGTAATTATTAACATTTAATAATTAATTACTTTTTTGGTTCATGGTATCCTATCGAGTGTAACATTAGATCTAATATATTGGATACCTCATAGATATATATGCATGACAGAAGTCATCTTTTATTTCAAAAGATGAGAATGTATTTTATGTAAAAATATGGAGGCATGAGTTTTTATCAGTCAAGTTGCACCCATCTAAGTGACCACATCTCAAATATTATTTTGGATGGATTGTTCTCCCACTAAATGGAAGATAATTTTCTATGGATTTTGGCCAAAAGAACCAAGGATGGTATGAGTTAAACCATAGAGTTATTATTTAAACATTAAGTAATCACTGATGACATATGGTATGAAATTTTATTGAATAATTTATATATACCTTAAAATGAATCGTAAAGGTTATTGATAATCCTGATTGAATTTTTTTATGATGCTAGGAGTATGTACACTTATTTTACCACTATAGTGATTAATTGTGGAAGAAGTTCACATAATCCATTAAAATGTCTTTTAAAATGTAATAATGAATATATTTTAATAATATTAATTTTCATTTTCATATGAAGGAGGCATATAAGGCAAGGACATCTCACTAAAAAATATGATTCATGACAAGACTGAGGGATAAGAAACCAATAGATAGGGATTTGATAATGAAACATGATTGTAGGTGTCTCAAGAAGCAAAAAATAAAGGTTGAGTGGTTGTATCAGTTTATGATTGATGCATAATGGTTATTATGGAAGCAATATGTGGTCATCATTCAGTATTAAGAGTGCACATACGTAGTAGTCGTCTTCATCTTCGGGGTGTGGGAAGAAGCATTAGGATCATAATGATTATATATACTCCCGGATAAGGGAGTATAGTATCTATGTCAACACCTTGAGGTGGAGGAGAATGAGAAGAACTGATTAAAATAGTAACAAAAGATAAAAAAATTATTATTATCTTTGAATGAACATATTATGGGTAATATGTAAATATATAATTCTTCCAATTTATTATATATTATTTTTTTAATTTTATTTATTTTTTTTCTTTATTATGATGAAATTATAAGTCTCCCAAAACAATTTATCTATATCTGAATTATAATTCCCCCAAAACTACCTTTGAATGTTTTTATTGAACTATTTTCTAAATGATCACAGTTTGTCACAATAATCTTTTCGGATTCTATTTTTAGTCACATGCTAATTGCGACCGTATCCTATATTAATTAACCCATCACAAAGAACATATTTTCAAATTATACTATGAAATTAAATTTAAATATTTATATGTATAATTTATACATTTCATTTAAATAAATTTTGGTATACATTATATTAAAAATTTTAAACTCTAAAACAATATTTTCTTAAATTTCTTTCCCTGATATTTGGTTTTTTAATAATAAAAATTGACTTACATCAAAATCTTGGAAAATGATGATAAAAATGTCAATAATTAAATTAATTTATATAAAATGGATATTATTTAACATTATTATAAAATTATAAATAGACATTTTTTTAAAAAATTATTGCTTTTATGAAATGGAATGAATGTTTTACAAAAATATTAATATATCCCTATTCACTAAAAATAACGATTTTTTTAATGCACAAATATTTAATGTAATATAAAATAAACATTATTATTTTAAAAAATTATATTCATTTCAAAAATTTAAATTCAGTGAAATAAAATAAATTATTTATAGATCAGTTACTCAAGAGACAACAAAGGAAATTTTCACAAAATATTATTTTTTTAATAATAAAATAATCTATTGTATTTCTCTATAAAGTAATCGACATTAGATAAATATAATATTTAAGAAATTAAAAATTCATATAATCATAATTTAAATGTTATTAATTTATTACAATAAGATACATGGTTCTCTATAAATTATTTAGATGTGAAAATATGATTTTAATCATATCTAATATGTAATTTTTATAACAAATTTGTTAGTATTACACTAAAGAACTATATAATCCCAATGGTAGTATATGTCCAATTTCTATATATTAATAATGAAAATATGGTCTCCATGGATATATTATCCCTACAATATTATTATCTTCTGTATAATATCAATAAAATCTCTAAAATCTATACACCTCTATCATGAAGCAAAAAATGCATTTTCTTCTTATATTTTTATCCATAGTTGTGATCATGGTTTTGATGCTCATGGAAGTAAAAAATGATAAATATTAAATGATCATGTTATTTTGATATATTTTTTCATTTATTTCAATTATTTTTTCTTATTATTGA
The DNA here is from genome assembly GCA_963277665.1 of Viscum album. Taxonomy (NCBI): domain Eukaryota; kingdom Viridiplantae; phylum Streptophyta; class Magnoliopsida; order Santalales; family Viscaceae; genus Viscum; species Viscum album. Next base: position 335,747,061 of record OY728135.1, read on the forward strand.
TTAAAAGGGAATCCTCAAAATGTATTAATTGTTCACAGAATTTGTAATATTTTATAAATAATAAAATTTTCATAGTTCATTTATGTTTTATGTTATATGGATCAAAATATATTTAACATAATATTAATTTAAATTACAAGTAAAAATTGAAATACTGAGGTGATACATTCCTTCCCTCATAAAAAAATTACATGAAATTTGTGTTTGTTCTCTCGAAAATGAATTTATCATAATAATAAAATCAATATATTTTTTTCATAAAAATTAATCATTAATTCAAGATTAGGAACCTTATTATCTCATAAATAAATGTAACTCTATAAAAATCATATGTACCTATGAGTTTCTCAAATAAAAACATAGGAGTTGAGTGATATTTATGTATAGTACTTGAATAATTCAAAAATATTATTTTACAATTGAGACTGTGATTTTTTTAAAATATAATTTCCTTATTTATTTTCAATATAAACATTAAATAACTATATTCATTTTTACATTGATAAATTTTCAAATCTCTCTTATCACAAACCCCAGGAAATTAATATTCATGATGATATTTTCATTCACAAGATTCTTAATTAATCTCTTAATAGATCATAATATTTACAAAATATTGAATTTTTTTTATCCTTTTATAATATATCAATAAAAAGAGAAAATAGTTAGAACAAGATAAGGTTATATCAAATATTAATAAACCTTTTTATAAAAAAAACCTATGTAATTATAAAATCTTGTAAAATAACACAGAAATATTAACTTAAATAATTTTTCAAAATATTCCAAACCAATTCGATCCCCAACGATTAGAATAATATGATTACCTATTGTTCCATGGTCAACATAAATTGTATCACCAATAAATCATAGATATACCTTATACATATATTATCCCAAATATCTTAATATTTCTCATAAATAACATGAATCCTTTTAAAACCATCAAAAAAACATATATCCTTCAACAACTCGACACAATTATTGTTCTAAATATATAATAGCATCCCTATAATATTATATTTTTATCATAATCAAAACATATTCCCAAAAATAGTGAACATATTATGTAATAACATTGGTAACCTAATAACGAAATGAATTTTCAATGTCATGAAAATATATAAGATAGAAAATATGTTAACAAATTATAATAACCCTTTTATCCTAAACAAACATATTAAGATCAATGACAATGTTAAACCTAATAATAATTAATAACATTAATCATATTTCTAATAAATATATACTCAATATTCCTCAAGTAAAATTATTTTTGAAAATCATACTAAACCAATGGTTTATAATAGATTAAAATATCTTAAAATATAATCCCTCATATAAAAATATAATCACTTATATCATTACTAGGGGTATACAAGCCTTTTAAATTATGATTATTCTTATACGTTTCATCCCATTACATTATTGGCATAACCCATATAAATAGAAAATATTATAGGTTTTTCTAGGTTATGTCTTCTAATCCATTATTATAGTACATATAGAAAATATTAATTTACAAAAGAATATCCCATGGGAGTATCTAGCTACATGTACACTCTCACTCCTACTCATCATAGGACTTTAATGTACTTCTTAATAAACATTGTCCAGCAATTAATGTAGTTGGCCATAAGAGTGTCAATACCAAAGCTGAATCTACTATTTGGTATCCAAAGATGGATGTATTTACTAGGAATTCCACACTATATATACTTTACCAAAGAAAATATGATATTATCTAACACTTACAATTATCCTTAGAGTCCTTCATATGGATATTTTCTTTAAATTTGTTTCCATAAATCTAGTTTCAATGGTTTTTTTCTAAAAAACACTACAAAAATTATAGAACCCTAACCATAGTAGACCCTATAGTTTGTTTAAATTACTACCATAGTAAATGTAAACATAAAACATACTCAAATGTATCAATTATAATAGTAGATTTGGAATACTCGATACATTCTTGAATCCCACAATACATTTGAAAGCATAAAAATAAAACATAATATTTTCTTTCTAGAAATAATTATTCCATATAGAATATCCTAAAATATCCATCCTAGTAAACATACTAAAATCATTGGGAAAGAAAATATATAAAATGGGTTAGACCAGATGCTTGGTGTGGGAATTTATAAATTATAATTTATTTCAAAATAAATAATGCATAATTAATATAGAATTAGTAAATGATGATAATATAATCAAATTAGATTGAATCTTATTTGAGGATTAAATAACTATTTTAATAATCATATGGGTGTTAATAACTGATTTTATAAGGATGTAATGCATTATATGAGATATATAAAACTTACCATCAAGAAATCATTCAATAAAATCTTATAAAAATGGTTGAGGTACTATCCAAATACCCGACTAGTTTTTCTCTTGAGACCTATCAATGCATCAGGGGAAAATATAATTATGGGACCCACACTACACATAATAATTCTCATTCATTAATTATATGAATAAATAATACATTGTGATCAAGATGTGTTAATTTTAAATAACTATTTGTATAGGATGAAATAATATTAAAAATGGTAATAAAATCCAAATTAAAACTGATCACAATACATTCAATTAAACATGTTGGTTTATATAATTATAATATTTCATCATAAAATTAATATGATTAATCAAATAATATTGATATAAATGAAAATTAATTCAAATGATAACTTGAATGCTTCATTAGAAAAATACTATTTTCATTTTGAAATCACATTATTAAAATACAAAAATTTATTAAATATTTGGAATTTTTTTTTGGAATGAACCATGAGAACATTTAATGTAAGTTTCAATTAAATGATTAGTCTTAACTATAATAAGATCCATTCATGCAGCATATGTTAAAAAATTATTCCCCTCAAACCTTTAGTAAAAAATTTGTAGTTCTGGATATGATAAGAATATTTCCATTAAATTATTTCATAGAATGTAAAAAATGTAAAAATAACGTTCATAAATAATTTTAGTATATCAACATCATTATTCATATCCTTTTAATAAAAATTTGGTCATGGATGAAAATTATTCATGATAGAATAAAAAAAAGTTTTTTTCATATTAGACATTATTATTGAATATTTGAGAGAGAGATAATGTAAAAAATGGAACAAATTAATAAAATCACTATAAATGAAGATAATAAAATAATATTTACTCTATTTAAGATATAAATATCCTATTCTTCCACAAATAAACACATAAATGAAAAACTCTTGAATAAGAATGTTGTTTTGAAATATTCCCTTACATTTTCTCCAAAATTATTCATAAGTTATTATAGACATTGGTATCACATGTTTAAATTTATTATAATTCTACAATCGGACAATTTAGAAATTTATATTTGAATTTATAGTTAACTTATAACTTTTCATTGCACATTAATTAATAATTCTTCATTAAAATTATTATTTTAGACTGTAAAATATTTTGTTTTCCAACAATGTTTGAATTCAATAAATTATTTATTTTATTCATTATAATGGGTTAATAATACATATAAATGTTATTCATTATATAATAATTATATTTATAAATTATAAAAGTGTTTTTAATTATCTTGGAATGGAAGACCTAAAAAATTATTCAGATCAATTCATGGAGGTGGTTATCCATATGTAAGTATGAGAAGTGTTATCATTTTTAAATTAGTAGAAGAATAAAAAGGTAAATCATATATTCCATTTCAATAATTAAAATGTGTTTTTATTTATTATATATATTAATTAGTTTGATCATTATTACTATCCATTGGAGGCATTCATGAAAAAAATTAATTCAGTTCGTGAGTCGGTAGTCCCTCATACACATTACTGAAGGATTTGTTTCCAAATTGATGGAGTGGGATATGGAAACAAATTACTACATAAACATAATAAAATTTCAGTATATAGTATATAATTATTTTATTATATTTTAATTGTATGGTCATAGTTTAATGTGAAAAAAATAAGAAACTCTTCAATCATAATGATTACTGTTGAGTCAAAATTCATCTTTTGACATCTCAATTCTTTTATATGGGAAATAAAAAAATAATTCCTGAAATAATTAATATATAAGTCCTTTATATTTAATAATGTTAGGAATATAATCATGTATCATTTAACAATACATTTATACACTACCAAAATAATTATTCATAATGAACATGATAATAATAATAATTATATGTTTTACAAAAACAATTCATTATAAGATTATCATAACGAGCCTGTATAAGATTTCTATAGTACACACCAAACATAATTTTTATCATACTAACTATAAAATTTTAATACAATCAATATTTTTGTAATAGTATAAATCATACTAACTCTTACAATTAAAATCTTCAAACCCCCATTAATTTAAATTTTTGTATCAGTAAACTGGTATCGTAATAATAAGAATAACATGAAAGAAAAATGTTTTCTTATATTCAATTTCATTATAAATTTAAAATGATGTCATTGTTTTTGTTATAAGGTGATTATTTTTGTGAAAGGCTTCCATGTCACTCTACGATTTAATGAGAAAATCCTACCATTGGAGACCAAGATGACTTCTGGGAATAAAACTATTAAAATATCACTTTTACAAGATTGGGATGATGGTTTTTGCTGTTGAATTTTGACACACTACGAGTGGTCAAAAATATTACTACTACATGTGAAAACCATGAAGATTACAAGTTGTGAACTTATTATTACATTTACTTATTAATCTCAAGAGTTTTAATTTTTCATCATGCGGTATTGATTGATGAGATTTAGATTGAGGGATTTTGTGGATATGAAGTCAGTTATACCAATATTTTGCAGATCGAGTGATTCTGAGGATAAGAAGATAGAGGTTCTGATGACCTTCTTGATTGAGGGTTTTCTGGGATTTCAAGACAGACTCTAGTTATCATATCGATGACTTACTTAGGTTCAGTTAAGATAGAATTTCAGGTAAGAATAAATTAGGGGTCCTCTATCAATGGATATTAGATACCCTTATCTTTTGTTTTAATGAATTATATACAATTACTTTTTTTACATTTCCACTAATTTTTAATAGGGAGTGAATTTTTCAATGTATTCATTAATCATTTATATATTTTGTGATTATGATATTTTTCATTACGATTGATGTGATTAAGATCACTATACTAAATATGATTCAATATGCTTTATAATAGAGTCTTTTTTAACTCTATTAATCATAAACATTGTGATTATTATTGTAATTATGAATAATATGATTAATATATCTTCTTATTTTGAATATGATTGATTCCAATTATTACTCATGGAATACTTATTATAACCAACTTATAACAATAGTTCTTCCATAATACCTACGAACCTATCTGATTATTGTAAAAATAAAAAAATTGGTTTGTAATTAGTATTAGTTTAGTTTAATAAAATCATGTTTCATTAATGTATAAAAATGGATTTCTTAAATCATAAAATTCACCCCAACTACTCTTGCATTTTTTCATCTACATATACATTTAGATCCATCAATGTTTAACATAGTAGGATTCCACTATATTTCATTATTATTCTATTAATTCCATTTTCATGTTATTTACATTTATTTTATAAAATGTTTGTTTATAAATACACCATACACTGATATTTATTGTAGACAAATAATTTTTTAAATTTATTCATGATGGAAGGACTAAATGATGGATCAATAGACAGTATAAATCCAAAAATACCACAAATTTCTTATGTCAATGATTATGAATATTTGAGGGATATAATGAAGACTTTGTTAATCAATATAGGAATCGATAACGTTGTTATGATGGCTGCTGACTATAAAATTTTGGAAAAAGATGTCAGAGTCTTTACCAATCCATTGAAGCATGAATATCAATTTAATTATAAGTTATGAAATACATTACTTTGTTCTATGACTACAAATAAATATAGCCACATTTTAACTTATTATGAATCCAACAGTATTTGGAGAAATATAGAGATTACTCATTTCAGAACATCTATTTTTTTTTAATACAGAAAAACTATTCTAAGAGAAGACTATTAATATTTTGAATTAATTTTTGAAGAACCTGTTGTTATGTTAAAAGAAGGTTCATGAAAAATGTGAATAATATACAAGATTTGGGTTAAAAATTATTAGACGATGAGATATTTTTGGAAAATATTATAGATATAATTTCAGATGAATGAGAATCAATGAGAACAATAGTTGTAGAACCCAGGAAGGTGAAAAATCATATAGTTGATGATTTTTTTAAAATACTATTACAGTATCAATGAAAGATGAAAATATATAATGATAAAGATAAAAATAAGAATGGTGGAGTTTTTTTAACAAATACATCAAAAAAATTAGACACTTGAAATGTCTTTCAAATACCGAAAGACATAAAAATGATTATTATTTATTTAGAATCAGGTGATACAAATAATTTTGAGAATGAGTTATCCAATCCTGCATAAAAAATGAAAAATTAATTTAGTAAAAAAAATTATAGTATTGGTATAATATAAATAACAAGGAAATTAATGATAAAAATTATTCTGACATTATCTATTGCACATTTATATGATATGGAAACACAATAATTTATTGGCCAATACTTATAAGTATAGAAAGAATGGTATCCTTATTGAAATAAAAAAATTATAACATGCCAAAAAGAATGAATATCTTGACATCTAATGACTCATGGAGTTCTAACCATCAATATTCTATTGGTAAATCATCAGAAAATGAAAATAATAAATTGAAGTATTTTGGTCTCAATGCCAAAATACCTTATTAATGCCAATGACTTATTGATAAGGTACACACTTTTGATTCCTTAACCAATATGTCTTTCAATGAAAATTATCCTTATGAAAATAATTATATATATTTGGATGCATAATCCTCTTAAGATAATGATAATAATAAATTACAATCATATGATGATGTTTCTAGATTTTAAAAATGGCATGAAAATGAAAATTCCAATGACAATAAGAAACGTGAAAAACTAAATGATTGAGTAATTTTTTTGAAAAAATAAGTATCCAATCATTGAAAAGATATTGATAATAAAACCTTCTAAATTTATTCTATTTTAAAGTAGAAAATTTGGAGAGGGATAATCTTTCTAACTATTTTGAAAATGTAAATTCTTAAAAAATGTTTTGAATAATCTACTTATGAAACTAATAATAATGTGGAAAAGAATTTAATTATAAAACTAATGTCTATGTTTTTTATTAAAGAATATCTTATAAAAGTTTATGTATATAAAGCAAGGTTTTGATAGAATGTATAAATATAATCTTCGACTAAATAATAGTTTTGAAACTAGTTATTCCTATCCAAAATCTATTTTTAATAACAATTATTTTTGTTCCAAAAATTGACTCATTTTTCTCAAAATTTCATAGTGAAGGTCATTGAAATTAAATTTTCTATATAAATAAATTATATCCTTAGGGCACCATGAATCCCATTTTTCATAAAAAAAATATGGATTCCAAAAATTTAGTTTTTTGGCATTTTTGAATCCAATAATAGTTGGATATCAAAAGTATAATTGTTTTATTTTGGTTAAAAAAAGGATGTAACAACAACATTAATATATCGTACATGGATAGTGGACATTCCATGAATATGACTTATAACAAAGACATCTTTGAATGTATTATTGAATTTAAATTTATAAGAGTTACAATCAGAGACGATGCTCATGGAATGATTATTTGAATAAGTTATATTTTTCTTGGAAATGATTAAATTTCAAATTTTTTATTTGGAAAATGACATTAAAAATTCCATGAATAAGACAATTTTGTGATGATTTTGAACATGTGAATTTAGAAATGATAAATGTGTAGTACACAATTCCAAGAATAATTCAATTTCTCTACCAATCGGCTTGAGAATTTATAAAATATTAACATAAAATAAATTACAATCCAAGACATACCAGAATATAGTGAAATGGAAGATCAATCATGGTTTTGGAATATAAGGTTATGATAATGTTACAATAGCCAATTTTGAAAACATCAAAATAAAAGGATTTTATGGATATACTAGAACTCATATTTCATTATTCTAATGATTGTTACCCCTATCAATATGTTAAGAAACATAGGTCAAGATTTAAATAAATTTTTAATGTATCCATTAATGACGCTTTATAGTTATTCCTCATGAAAATATTTGTCCAATATAAATTGTAAGTATTTGAGGGAAATATTATCTGTTTTTTAGTAGATGATTACTATAGATACACATGGTTCTAATTTCTAAAAAAACTGGATTCCTCTTGTTATTTTAAAACATGTGTATCAAATGTTAAAAAATGAGAAAAACCAACCATTGAAAACTATTCATAGTGATCATTGTTGAGAATTTAAAAATTAATTGTTTGAATCTTTTTGTTGTAAATAAGTAATTACTCATAATTTTAAATCTCCTCAAACTCCTCAAAAAATGTTCTTGTTTAAAGAAGAAATCAAAATCATCAGAAAATAATAAGAACCATGTTGATTGAGTACTCAATTTTCAACTACATTAGGGTTTAATTTTTTAGTACTACCGTATCTACAATAAATAGTGATTTAGTTAGATTGTTTCTGAATAAATAAAAATTTTAGTTGTGTAAAGGACATAAATGAATGTTTTCATACTTCAAAGTATTTGGATTTATTGTATTCATTATAAATAAAAAAGTTATTTTACATATAATTTATCCCAAATCCAATTGAAGTTATTTCTTTATGCAATTCCACCACCCCAATTTCATATAGTGTTTTTATTAAAAACTATGGTATCATTGAGGAAACAGTAAATATAAAATTTGATGAAACCAGTACCTTGGATTTTAAATAATCCCATCCAAAATCTTAGGATGTGTCTTAGAAAAACTGATTATCAAACATTAATATACGAATCGTATATTATAGATAAGATGTAAGAAATTTTTTTTGAAGTATTCATTCTAGATGAATTTGTATCTTGTGTCGAAGAAGAGGTTTTACAAAACCTAATTTATTAGTTTCATAAGAATAATCATAGTGACAATATCATTGGTGATTCAAATAAACCTATATAGACTAGAAGTGATTTTATAAATGAGGTAGATCATCTATCATTTTATTCCCAATTCAAACAAAAAAAGTCTTAATGAGTCTTTAGTTGATGAAAATTGCATCATTCATCTATTTCAATATTTTTCAAATGAAATTGAAGTGTTCTTTCTTTAATAGATACTTTCAAGAAGAATATTTTGTTGAACAATCACCTTTTTATAAATATACAAACATCCTGAATATATTTTAAAACATACCAAAGCATTATATTGATGTAATCATTCCCCTAGATCCTGGTATGATTGATTAACATGCTTTTTTACAAAACTATTCTGTAAAGGGTACTACTGGTCCATCTCATTTTGAAATGGGAAAAAATTTACTGTTCAATATTATCATTATGGCGTAATATTCACATAAACACATCAATACTTAATAGATTATTTTTTTTAATATAATAAATATCTGTTTGAAATAGGTATGATAGGTGAGTTAACATTCTTTCTTTCTTTTTTCAAATTTCTCAAAAACTAGAAGGGACTTATATATCCCAACATAATTTTATTATAATCCTTATTTAAAATTATGTATACAATAATTCTAAAAGTATTATTATTCCATAAGATAACTCATATACTCTTGAACTTGATGAAGTTGGACAACCAGTAAATAAAATAACTTTTACAGATATGGTATGAAGTTTACTATACATAACATCTATTCGTCCAGAATAAATGTTTTATATATACTTTAGTTCAAGATATCATGAAAATCCAAATGAATCCAATTTAAAATAGATAAAAAATAATGTTTTGTTATTTAATGGGAACCATGGATTTAAGAATACTATATTCATCTAGAAATGGTTTTGAATTAATGATTTTGGATACAAACATTGGTGGTTATATAATGGAGAGAAAAATTACATCTTAAAAAATTACATCTAGAACTTATATTTCAACAACTGATGCATTACAGTTAGTTCATATGGATCTTTTCGATCCAACACATACTGGAATGATTAAAGGAAAATATTATGTATTTTTCTGAGTAGATGATATCACTAGATTTATGTGGGTCTGTTTTCTTGCAAATTAATATGATGCTTTTTTTATTTCCAAATATTCAAATCTCGGTTCAAAAATGAGAAAAACCTTCTGTTGATAACTATTCATAGTGATCAAGGAGGATAATTTGAAAATTCAGATTTGAAACTTTTTGTTTTGGAAAAGGTATTACTCATAACGTCTCAGCTCTAAGAACCCATCAACAAAATGGTGTTGTTGAAAAAAGAAATTGAATTCATCAAGATATAACTATATTTATGTAGAGTTAATATTCTATGACTAAAAACTTTTGGGATGAAGCTATAAGTACTTCTTAGTATATTATAAATTTATTTTTGATTATTCCTTTTCTATATAAACCCCTTATGTGTTTTGGAATGGTAGAAAAAATAGACTTTCATACATCAATGTATTTGGTTGTAAAGTATTAATTTTTAATACTAAATATTATTTTAATAAATTCTCACTCAAATATGATGAAGGAATTTTCTTAGGTAACTCCAAATATTCGATGGCTTATAAAGTTTTTAATTAAAATACTTGTACTACTGAAGAAATCGTGCATGTAAAAAAATTAAAACTGATCCCTTTGTTTTTAAATAACCTAATCCTACATCATTTGTTGTGTTTTCAAAAATTGATTATCAACCATTGATAGAATATCATTCTGATAAATAGAATGTTTTGAAAAATAATTCTTATGTATTTACACAAGATTATTTCTTACCATATGTTGATGAACATGTTTTACAACATCAAAATCAGTTGATTCATATAAAGCATCCCAATGATAGTATCATTGGTGTTTTAAATCATCCTGTAAGAACATGGAAGTGCATACAAAATGAAGTAGAACATCTAGAATTATTTTCCCAAATAAAACCGAAAAACACTAAAGAAGATTTTGGTGATGATTATTGGATAAAACCCCTGTAATATGATCTAAAACAATTCAAATGGAATAAACTCTAGACCATTATAGAATGTCCTAAGGAATCTTATGTCATTGGATTAAAATGAGTTTTCAGAATTAAGTGTGATGAAATTGGCATCATTGTGAGAAATAAGTCTAGACTAGTGGCTAAAGGCTATAATCAATAAGAAGTAATAGACTATTAAAAATCATATTCTCTCGAATCTAGACTTTAATACATTCATATTTTACTTGACTTTGTAGCCTTCTTTATATTAACACTTTTTGAAATGGATGTAAATTGTTTTCCTTAATGTATATGTTCCAGAGGAAGTTTGTGTTGAAAAAAATCTTGGTTTCAAAGACACAAAACTTCCTGAACTTGTTTGCAATATTACCAAAGATTTATATGGACATAAACGAGCCCCTGGAGCCTAGTATGGTAGTATTAAATGATTTTTTTTACAAAATAACTATGTTAATGGAAATGCTGATCCAACCGTTTTTATAAAGTAAGTTAAGAAAAAAAATTGATCGATCAAATTTATGTGAAAGATATTATATTTGGTTCAACTCAGTGATCTTTAATCGATTCCACTTCAAATCTAATGAAATCTAAGTTTTAAATGAGTATGATGTGTGAATTAACATTTTTCTTAGGATTTCAAATTTTTCATAAACTAGAAGGAACTTATATATCCCAATATAAGTATAATAAATATATTCTTAAAATGTATGGATTTTACAACACTAAGTGTATAAGTACTCCCATTGGTACCTCAAATTCTCTTGATCTTTATGAAGTTAGAAAACTAATATATCAAACATTATTTAAAGGTACGATAGGATGTTTTCTATGCATGACATCTAGTAATCCAGACTTAATTTTTTTCGTATGCTTAATTGCAAGATATCAATCCAATCCTCAGGAATCACATTTACAAGTAGTGAACATAATTTTTTCCAAATTAAATGGAACCATGGATTTAAGAATATTTTATACTTTTGGAAATGATTTTAAAAAAAAAATTCAGAGGCTAACTTTGGATGATGTATAATTTATATGAAATGTACATCTGGAACTTTTCATTTATTTGGATATTCATTAGTTTCTTGTTCATGAAAATAGAATCACTCAGTCAAACTTTCCACTACTAAAACTAAAAAAGTAGCAGCTGGAAGATGATGTGCCTAGGTGTAATGAATGCAACACATACTCACAAACTATGGTATAATTTTTACCAAAACACAAATATTGTGTGACAACACAATAGACATTTCCCTAAGTAAAAAACCCTCTACCTCACTCTCGTTCGAAACACATAGATATAATTCATCACTTTCTTAGTGATCACACAAAAAAATTGATATCATTCGTAAACATATCGAAATGAAAGATCAACAAGTTAATATTTTCATAAACTCTCTACCCTCCAATAGATTTTAATACATTAAACAAAATATAGGAATGATAACTCTAAGGTAATCTCTCATATTAAATTTTTGTTGAATCCAATATACTTACACTATGAAACTCTTTTTTATAAGGGGATTTTATTTATTTGTTAATCAAATATATTTTTGGTCTTTTTTTTTCTTAGTCAAATTTTTTTTCGTAGTCAAAGTTTTTTCGTAGTATATTTTTTTCGTAGTCATGTTTTTTTTCGTAGTAAATTTTTTTTTGTATTGAATTTTTTTTTTGTAGTCAAATATTTTTCCCATAGTAAAATGTTTTTCATAGTAAACATTCTTTTTGTTGTCAAAAATATTTTCTTAGTCAAAATTTTGTTTTTAGTCAATTTTTTTTCTTAGTCAATGATTTTTTTTCACAATAAAAAAAATTCATAGTTTAGATTTTCGGGAATCTAAAGTTATTCAACAAAACATTTCTTTATTAATGATAATTTTCATAGCATACTAGAAGGGATGTTTCCTTAATAATTGTTTCATTATTATATTTATTTGTATTGGTATATTTATCTTATTTAAAAAAAATTCAGATTCACATTCCTTATATCCAAATTTTTATCTTCAAAACCCATAAAGATTAAAACCTACCCAATTTCTTCATCGGTAATCAATCTCAACTGTCAGATCTTATCATGTGTGTTAACACGTTTGGATCTTTTTGATATGATGAACTATAAATAAAAACATCTATAAAAAGGCCCCCGATGGTCATCCCACATCGGTTATCAAGCCTTGGCGTGATGAAGCATTCCTCCTCTTCTTAAGGTCCATTCTAAATCTTTGGGATTTAGTTATATTTGAATGTCTTTGGAAGACTCCTCCCTTAATCAATTGAAATTGGTAATGGAAATATCTAATTGGAATATATATAGATAAAGGTTAGTAGATCCCAAATTCAATGTGAAGTATAATTCTCTTTTCTCAAATAATATGATGTTTAATAATGGAGAGAGTCTGTGTGTATCACATCCAAAGGGACATGATCTGATGTATCTTCAACTGCTAGTAGAATTTTATGAATCTGTAAGTAATTTTTCATGATGGAAAATATATGTTTATTTCAAGAGTTTTCAGAAAAAAGGATTCTCTTTCATTTAGTATGACTGCTAATATTATTGGAATACCTCATAAGAGAGAGGATTATTTCTGCATCCAAAAGCTTCCATATGTTTTAGAGATTTTCAATAAGGAAAAGGCAATAGAATGCCTTCGTTTTTCGGGGTGAAGAAACTAAAGATTATCCATCCTTATACATATTTTCAGATTCTATAATTATGGGTTTGGGGGTTTATCATTCCGAGAAAGTGGATAAGGTCCCCCTGAAGAAAAATAACATTTATATTCTAGATTTTTGGTAAACCTCAGAAATATTATCCTTGTGTAGTATATCTTGCTTACAATTTCAAATATATAGAATGGAACTGTTAGGTCTCTTTTTAGAATTTATCTGGCCATTCGTTATGAGGACATAGTTCTCTGTCTTGATTCATTTAAAATCCCCTATATCTTTAAGAAAAGGAAATTAATGGTCATGTTTCTTAGTAATGAAACCCTCATAAGGATGAAGGTTGTATTCAATGGTGAACCGGGAGATATTTATGATTTATATGAAGCATAAATGTAAGACTTATCAAAATAACAAAATATATCTGAGTGTTCTATGAATGGTGGTAAAAAGTGGAAGGTGAATGAACAAAAAGAATAAAAAATCATTAGATACTAAGGAAAATCAATAAGCACTACTAAATCTAAAGAAACAAAAGAATTATCTGGATGATGTAGTTTCGAAGTGCAAAGAAGTCAAGAAGAAGAAGTAGGAAGGGTATCCTGGTTCTGTATTGGACACTAATGAGAAAAAAGCATTAAAGTTGAAGGCTAGTGAGGATCTTGAGAAGATTGAAAAAGAATAGAAGCAAATGAATAAAATTTCTGAAGATGAGAATGATTAATCTCTTCTGAAGGACATAGAGAAAGACTCTAAGCTACTTCAGGAACCAAAAACATTTCTTAATGAACCAGTTCCAATTTTGTATATAGGAACGAAGATGGTGATTCTGGAACCAGAAGATGATGATGAAATCGGGCAGGAAGAGGAAGTAGTAGTAGAAGATGAAGAAAAAGAGGGAGAAGTGTATGACACCAATTATATCATAAATAAATTAGAGATTTATCATGAGAGTATGAGTTATTCTGAAAATTTTCTGATCCGATCATTTCAGGATGAATCTTCAAAACATGCTACACCCGGAATAGAAGAAAGGTGTTAGGAATAACTGAATAGACCATCTGATGATGAAAGTATAAACCCTAACTTTGTTCACCAAGGGGATCATATGGAAAATTATGAGAATGAAATCATTGAGGAAGACAAAAATTTTCAACTATCAGATAGATAAAATGAGTCACCAAAAGCAGCAGAAATCATTCTGAGTGCTGATAAGGGAAAATTGGTATTGGTTGAAACACCAAGAAAATTCGTATTGACAATAAGATTTTTTGGTAGTTCATCAAATAGGAAAACTGAAGCGATAGAGAAATAATCCTCACCAAACAATCTATATGATTTGGAATTATCCTCTATTAGACTTCACTTCGTAGTCTAATCATTGAAGAAGATGGTTGATACCATTCCCTTGTTTCTGATTATAGAATCAAGGAGTTAGTTACTTTATCACTCATTCAATTAGAAAGAAGATTCGGTTACCATTCTTATGAATAAGTTTGTTAGGCATGAGGAGGATTTAAACTCTTTAAACATTGAATATTAAGCTCACAAAAGATCATGCATGGAATTCACAAAGTGGTCAAGGAAAAAAATTGATGATACGATAATCCTTGATGATTTTCATGAAACTGAGAAGGAAGCATTGGACACCAAAGATGGAAAGTAAAATAATATCACTAAATTTTTTGAGGAAAATATATGTCTCAGAAAAACAACCTAGAATGAGGAAGTCAAAGACCTAAACACTACTGAAAAAATACCCTATACCAACGGTTTGGAACCATTTGTATAGGCCTCTAAACCGTTGGTATATGATATACCAACTGTTTGGAGAACCATTGCCAAGTATGCTGTGGGGATAGGTATATACAAACAGTTTTGGGAAAACCATTGGTATAGAACAATACTAACGGGTTTGAAAACCATTGGTATAATTAATATGAAAATATATACCAACAGTTCCATAAACCGTTGGTATATTTAATACAAAAAACAACCATTCGGTTGGTTTTGATCCCAGTTCCACCCGTCTATGATTGAACAACCTAACCACTAAACTAAAATAATTTTGCGAACATAATTTCATAAATATATATATGTGTATTATAATAAATATTTTAAATTTTTATTTATTTATTGTCCTCTGCGATAAAATTCCCTTAAAAATACATGTACCAATACTAACGATTCTCAAAACCATTGGTATAGGACTATATGAACAGTTTTGAGAACCGTTGGTATAGGTTCATTGATTTTGGGACCTATACAAACAGTTTTAGCCAAACTGTTGGAATAGCAGGGGACCTATACAAATGTTTTTTCCAAACTGTTGGTATAGGTCCATATAGGTGACCTATACCAACAGTTTTCCAAAAACCGTTGGAATAGATCATATTCCTAGTAGTAAAATAGGAAGCATAATTCAGGGGATAAGAGTTTGAAAAGTGTAACGTCCTGAATCCGGGTGCTACTCAACGGGTGCCTCAAACTTAGTTGATCACATAAAATCAAGCACATCTCCGAAAATTCCAAATGCTTCCGACCAGTAGCGAGGGCCCATGCCTGATAGTGGGAAAACTATTCCCTCATTTGTCAAAATGTAGCACAGAAGAGAAATATAAACATACAAAAGTGGAAGCAGTAAACAATACCAATGATGGAATAGACATAGTAATGATGTAAATAAAAGACCAACAGTCATATATAATGATTTTATATGTCCCTACATCTATGAAAGAATCTGAAAAAGGATACACTGCAATCTAAAACAATAAAATACAAGGGGAAAATACTACATAGAAAAAAAACAGCACAATAGGAAATTAGCATCATCGCAGACCTAAGCATGGTCCCATGCTCTTATACTATTCTACAACATTAATTACCTGTATAGGGACTCTTTCCCTTGTCTACACCTGCACTAATTTAACCTATTTGTGCCCAAGACCTGACCCAATCATTGTGTGAGAAATAAATCCTAGTAGTCAACCACCAAAGGCATGTGCCCAACAGTTAGTGAAAATGTGCAACAATAGTGCGTAGTAATGAAATGTAGTAAACTGGGAAGTACTAAAAATCATCTACTCATACCATTTCCATTATCATTTAATTATTATTTAAAAAATTCCAAGCCTTTGCTTTATCTTGGTAGGTATAACATCATAAATCACCATAGGGAATATTTAAAGAAAACAGTGTCCTCAGACGTAAGAACTGTTTCCATCGGGCTAAATAGAACAACGCCCTAATGCTAATAATTACCACACCCTAAGGCTAATAAGAACCACACTCTCAGGCTAATAAGTACCATTCCCACAGTCCAATAAGAACCATTCCCTTAGGCTAATTAGTACCAGGCCCTTAGGATAATAAGAACCATGACCTCAGTCTAATAAGTACCACGACCTCAGGCTAATAATAACCATGCCCTCAAGCTAATAAGAACCATGACCTTAGGCTAATAAGTACCACACCCTCATGCTAATAATAACCATTCCCTCCTGCTAATAAGTGACATGCCCTTAGGATAATAAAAACCATTCCCTCGGGCTAATAAGTACCCCGCCCTCAGGATAATAAGAACCACACCCTCATGTTAATAAGTACCACACCCTCAAGCTAATAAGAACCATAGAAAGTAACCGGGATAAGCCCAAAGCATAATCAATAATTTCACATATGTTTCCTCTCATGAAAACTCAAATAATGCTATAATCCTAGCATACCCTTGGGTATCCTGTCCAGACGACTTAACAAGGGAAACTCACCCATGGGGTGTCCCTGGATCCAAGAAATGAACCCAAACAAAAGTTTATAATTATCATATGATTATCTATTAAATTCTATATATCTTAATTAATCAAGGCCTTATCCACACAACACCCCAAACAAGGGTGCATAGCACAATGGTACTCAAAAACACTCGTTAGTTGGAATTAAACATCAGACCACCTACCTTGATCTCCTCTGATAAATATACGTGAATGATGCCTCCCGAATCATCTGAGAATAGCGTAGATCTGGGATAAAATATTTCACATTCAAGAATAATTAATGTCCCCTCGGAAAAGAATATAAATGAAGGGTTCAAGAGGAGTTACGAACTCACCCACGCGGTTCAATTGAAACCATAAGCGAAGAAATCCGAGTTCCGGTGTGTGGTTGGGAGCTCCTCCAAGCTCTAGCCTTCTCTCGCAGTGCTCCAAATGTGTCCAATGCCTCCTCTGCCGAATGTGGTGGCTACTGCCCATTTTATGAAAAAAAAACAAACTACACGATGTGTACTCTCAAGTACACAGCGTGTACTTTTCATTTTTTAACCATACCTCTAATGACTGCTTTACACCATTGTAATGTTCTTTAATTTACATTATTACACGTTGTGTGTTTCTGAATAAAGGCATGTATTATCGCTCAGCTAGTGGATACTCCCACTGCCTTACTATTCACCTTCTGACTGATTACATGATGTTTAAATACCATTTAGACAGGTCGTATTCAGTTTTTACACCCTTCATCGTCAACAAGCCTACTATCCCTATGTACTCTTCCCACATGGCCAAAATACTTGATGTGTCAAAATGTACACGACTTATACCCATAAAAATTTAGATTTCCCCCATTTTCCTTATTTTTTCAAAAACAATTAAGGAAAAAAGAAAAGAAGAAACTCATAACACAAGGAAAAATACTGGTTTCTTACAAACTTCCACCATTAAAGCAATTCATCCCCAAATTTTTCTTCGAAGGGTGATGATGATAAAGCTCAGAACAACTCTGGCCACTGAGCACGTACAACAGTCTCCCGCTCCCAGGTTTCATCCTACACTCGACCATGCGGCCATATAACCCATAATGGAGGAACTGTCTGACCTCGAATAACCTTTGTGCTTCAATCAACAATACAAATTAAATTCTCCTCAAAGGACGCATTGGCTGGAAGCTCATCCTCCTCGGGTTGAAAGACGTGAGACGGGTCTGTGTGATAATGGTAGAGCTGAGATACATGGAAGACGCTGTGTGTGGCCTGGTACCTCTGTGGTAACTGAAACTAATAGGAAACCGGCCTGACTCTCTCCATAATCTTAAACAACCCCACATACCTTGGTGAATGTTTACCATGTCTCTTGATCCGCATGTGTCCCAACCGTGGTGAAACATGCAAGAAAACCTGATCCTCGATAACGAACTCTGAGGGTCGTTTGCGGCGATCAGCATAAGATTAATGAGGAGACTGTGTGGAATCCATCTGCTTCTAAATCAACTGGACCTACTCTAAATTCTCCAGCATGAGATGTTGTCCCAGTAAAGTTGCCTAACCTGCCTCCAACCATCATAGGGGTGATCGGCATGGCCTACAATATAAAGCCTTGTAAGGTGTGATATCAATAGTTTCCTAAAAACTGTAATTGTAGGAAAACTCGAACAAGGGTATGTTCTTCTCCCAAGAGCCCCCAATGTTAAGGACGCATGCACGCAACATGTCCTCAATCACCTGTATCGTATGCTCTGTATTTCCATTTGTCTAATAGTGGTAAGCTATGCTCAGAAGCACTTGTGTACCCAGTTCCCTCTGAAAACTCTCCCAGAAATGAGATGTAATGTGGGTATCTCTATCTGAAATGATAGAATGAGGAACCCAATGAAGACGTACCACCTCTCAGATATACAAATTTCCGAGATCGTGAGCACTAATGGTCTCCTTGATTGGAAAAAAGTGGGATACTTTTGTAAGTCTATCCACAACAACCCAAAAAACATCATTGCCTTGATATGACCTCAGTAATCTGGTCACGAAGTACATCACGACATCATCTCATTTCCACATCAGAATGAGTAACTGCTGTAACATTCCAATTGGCCGATGATGCTCCACCTTCACCTGATGACAGGTGTAACATCTCGCAACAAAAATAGATACTTCTCATTTCATACCTGGCCACCAATACTAACATCACAAGTAACGTTACATCTTGGTAACTTCGGGATGAACATCCCAATCTGAAGCATGAAACTCCCACATTAGCTCCACGCATATATCCTTTGTAACCCACACTCTTCCATGGACACGCAGTACCTCATAATCACATATCGTCCAACTAATAAAATGGTCCTCGCTTTCCCCCGACTCCCGTAGAACTAGGGCTTCTGAATCTGATTGTTGTATCATCCTCACTCTATCTAGGAGGGTTGAAGTCTCTACTAAGGATGAAAGATAGGCTCTCCCCTTACTATCATGCACCTCCAAATGCATCTCAAAGAAAAAAGACATAAGCTGACACTCACCATTGGCCTCCTGCACTGCCTGTAATTGAGTCCTCTTACTCTGTGCATCAGCAACTGTGTTACCCCTACCAGGTGTATAGGCAGGCTCAAGGTCGAAGAACTGATGGTATTCAACCCACCTTCATAGTCTCAGATTCAGGTCAC
Organism: Viscum album; assembly: GCA_963277665.1. Classification (NCBI taxonomy): domain Eukaryota; kingdom Viridiplantae; phylum Streptophyta; class Magnoliopsida; order Santalales; family Viscaceae; genus Viscum; species Viscum album. The sequence continues at coordinate 335,767,239 of OY728135.1, forward strand.
ACTGGGTGAAGATATATTTGAGACTTTTGGAGTCCATAAACACCACAATATTCTCTCCCAATAGATATTGTCTCCAATAGCGCAACTCATGAAAAAAGGAAACCAACTCGATATCATGTGTCGGGTAATTTCTCTCTTGTGGCCTCGACTACCGTGACCCGTACACAACTACTCGATCTCCCTACATCAACACTTCTCCTAGCCCAATACCTGATGCATCACAATAAACTGTATAGATCTTCCCTTACTTTGGATTTATTAGTATATGTGTTAATGTCAACCATCCCTTTATCACCTGAAAGGATGTCTCGCAAGCTTCTGACCAAACGAACTTTACATCCTTCTTAGTCAAACCTATCATCGGTTCCTGTAGTAACCATCCAGCCCAAAGAAACTCAGTATCTCAAACATATTCTTAGGATGCTCTTAGGAAACTACTGCTCTCACCTTCTCTGGGTATACCACAACTTCAAACCCTGATTTGATATAACCCAATAAGTGAATATGGTCTATCCAAAAGTGGAATTTTGAGAGCTTAGCATATAGTTGATTATATCTTTGTGTACTCATAACAATATTAAGATGGGTAGCATGGTCATGTCGAGTGTGAGGGTACACCATGATATATTCCACGAAGACTACCATGAAAGAATCCAGATAAGGATGGGACACATGATTCATCAGTTCCAGGAAAATGGTTGTCGTGTTCGTGAGTCCAAATGGCATAACCAAATACTCATATAGAGCATATCTGCTCCGAAAAGCTGCATCTGGTATGTCTGATGGTCTAACGTTTAACTAATGATATTCGGATATCATGTCAATCTTTGAGAACACTCTTGCTCCTAGAAGTTGATAAAAAAGATCATCATTCCATGGAAAAGGATATCGGTTACTCACCGTCAACTGGTTTAGCTTCAGATAATCCACATGAAGTCTGAGCGTACCATCTGCCCTCTTAGAAAACAGGACAGGTGAACCCCAAGGGGGAGTACTGGGTCAGATGAAACCCTATGCCTGAATCTCCTCTAACTTCCTCTTGATCTCCTTCAACTCTCGTATATCCATCCTATAAGGAGGAATGGACACTAGAGATACTGCTGGAACATTTTCAATAAAGAAATCCACCTCTTGCTTCAGAGGAAGACCTGAAAATTCGTCTGGGGGGACATCCCTAAAATGATCAACCACGGGAGGCAAATCCTTCTGAAAAGTCCCCTGGTCATAAAAATAAAAACTCAAAATATGGGCTTTCACTCAACCTCTCTCGCGATGCTCTGGTCGAGCTCAGCTTACCTGGACATCCCATTCTACCTTGTATAGAAACTCTATGCCCTCTGGTGATGTAAAACTCACCCTGCGATGATATCAATCTTCAGAGGCTCGAAAGGATACCAACCAGTCCATCCTAAGAATGGCGTCATAGATCGTCATATCTAAGACATAGTGGTTCCATAAATAGTGACACCCACAAACCTTAAGGGGGAACTCCCAGTACTGACGCACACAAGCAGTTCTAATCCCCAATAGAGCTTCTACTGTCATAATATCAGAAGAAGAATAAACACAGAGCCCAAGGATCAACACAGTAGGCACAGATATAAAGCTATGTGTAGAACTAGTATCAAAAATTACTGAAGAGAAAATAGAAGCTAGTAGAATAGTCCCTCTGACAGTAGAAGATTCGGGATCCTGCTCATGTTGGGTTTGTTGCACTGCATACCTGCCCAGTGCTGTAGCCCTGCAATGCAGCCTGGCTACCCTAAGCTGACCCGCCCTGCTGTATCTGAAATCCTTGTGTCTGGCTACCACATCCACGACCACCACCTCGGCCTGAATGTCCCAATGTTTTCTAATTCTCGGACTGGTAATAAACTACTGGACCTGCTCCTTCTTGCGGAGTCTGCAGAGAACACCTCTCATTAGCAACAGGTGGAAGCATCCTGCAAAAATGTTGTAGTATACCCATCTTTCTGGAATCTCATCACTCCACGAGGTCACATGGACACTAAGTTCTCTTGTTCTCCTCTTTACCGCATTGGTAGAAACTTACCAGGCCACCTAACGAATTCTTCTAACTAGTACTACCACTGTGAGTGAAATCCATCTGCCTCTTCCTCTGACTGGTAAAAATATTACCAAAAACTGGTGTCAAACTGCCCTAGCCTGCACCACTAGCTTCCTACAGGTTCCGCTCAGTAATCAGTGCCTTGTATACAATATCATGCACTGTAGGAAACCTGAAAACATTCACTAGTGCTCGGATGTCATATAGAAGACAATCCACAAAGAATCGATCCGTCAATGTCTCATCACTGATTAGAACAGGTGAAAAGCACTATAGCTCATTGAAGTGGGCCGAATTGTCCATCGCTGACATGGCGCCCTGCGATAGATTCATGATTCTCGAGCTCCATCTACCCTCTGCGTATCCGAGAAGAAAAAGTCATATAATACTGCCTGAAAGTCTACCCACTTCATGTCTCTGTGATTCTCTATCTGGGTGGTAACATCCCACCACCTCAGGGCGAAATCACGCAGCATGTATGTAGTGAGCATGACCCTCCCTCCAGGAGGAGACTCCAAATGCTCGAAGATAGTCTGCAATGAATCTAGCAATTACTACGCAGCTTGTGGTCCGCCATCCCCTGAAAACTTAGGTGGATACTCTTGCTGAAATATACAAGTCATCTTTTCCATAGATGTGGGAGATGGCAGTGCTCCCTGTAAGGTCTGGATAAACCTCAAGAAGCCTTCACGGAACTACGCCTTCACACTTGTGTCCGGTATAACGGTTGGTGCTGCATATGGCTCTACGGGAAGTTCCATCGGTAGCCTATGGCATACCATCATTGGAGTATACTCATTTCCGCTCTCCAAGAGAAAAAATCATGGTCATATTGGCTTCCTAACTATACAAGGCCAAACACATGCCTTAGATCAAGATCATCAAATACTGAAAAAAGGTAGTGTAAGAGGGGAACAAGATAATGAAAACAGTCATGTTTTACAAAACAAGACTACACAGCGTGTATAATAACTTCACTGTGTGTTCCCTTAAGTCTTTCACATGGAAGTGTACTTCTACAAAAACTGGTCGTGAAACACCCCAAACACACTATGTGTTGTCCACACACACGATGTGTACATGGATTTTCTTACCCTACCCAGGTCCTTCTAAACGGCTTAGCCACACGACTGTCTTTTGAAAAAGAATACATGGTGTGTATACGTTCTATATGGCGTGTACATGACAAGATTCACTGATCTGTGTTGTCTGCGACATGTACGAGTACACATCTCAAACTACATGGCGTGTTCCACAAGGACACGCTGTGTAAGGATTAGATTCCAACTTCCCGTGTTGTCAGTGACACGAATGGCTACTCGGTTGACCCTCCCTGGTGTGTTACACCCGCACAGGGCGTGTACACCACCCTTATTTCCCAGCCACATGGTCAAGTCCACACGGTCTCTCACCGGTCGAGACTACAGGGCATGTCCCATTGGTACATGACGTGTACTAGACGATCTTTGCCAACCAGTGTTGTTAGAGATGCCGCCGGACACACAGCCCACCCGACATGGCGTGTTCCAGATAGACAAGGCGTGTATGAGAAAGGATTGAATAGACCCGTGTTTGTTAGATATGCTGCCAGATTCCCAGGTTACATTACACGACATGTTCAGAATTGACAGGGCGTGTATAATGAATATTTCCTCCGTCCGTATTGTTAGTTATACAGGAAGACATAGGGTTAATAGGAACGGCATGTACAACCGGTAGACGGAGTGTTCCCAATAGAATATACCCATCTTGTGTCTCTTCCCACATGACCTATGACACGGTTAGAGATTACACGGCGTGTACTAAGGGTACACGGTGTGTACTTGAATATTTTTCTTTCTTTCCCGAACAGAAGAGTACATAGTATTTATTATGAACTACACGGTGTGTATTCTTGGTTTTTTCAGAGATTAATCCTTTGAAACTACCTCGGATCCCAGAAAAAGATGGAAACCAACACCATAGTGCCAAATTCTGATCTGTAAGGGCCCATACTCCACGGAAATCAAAGCATTTCATCTTATACATGATACAACATGGTAACAAAAAGTCGACGATCCACCAAATTTCGATTCATGAGGGCCCATACCCCTCAAAAACCAAATCTTAGCATTCATTTATAGAATCTTACATAATAATACCCTGTCAAATAACTGGTATTTTATCATGGTATCGATCAAAACAACATGAATTTTCTAGCACGACATCTATCACAACAACATTCAATTTTTAATTCCCCTACATGGCATGAAAACTACACATGGCATGTGTTTATAACATGATCCTAAATGATGAATTTGATGGAATACCGTCATATTATTGGCTTACAACCAAAATAGAACCCAGTATAAAAATATTAACAGCACACAACAAGTGCGTCCCCCAATGGTGAAAATTAAATCAATTGTAAAATTTTATAATCAGAAAACAAATTGCAACATGAGGTAAATTGGATTTTCCTTTTACATGGGAAAGCTAATCCCTAGCACATCTTATTACCGAGTACATATTCCATCATATCCCAGGCTATAGGCTCTAAACTGTATTTCCAGAAGAAAAGAACCCATTTCATACCACTTTGTAACGTCCCGGATCCGGGTGCTACTCAAGGGGTTCCCTGAACATGGTTGGTCACATGTCCTCTAGCGCATCTCCCTAAAATGCTAGAGGCTTTCGGCTAGCAGTGAGGGCCCAGGCCTAATCGTTGGGAAACTATGCCCTCATTTTTCAAAGTGTAGTGTAGTAGAGAAATATAAATATACAAAAGTAGAAGCATTAAACATTTCCAATGATGAAATAAATAGAGTACTGAAGTAAGAAATGACCAATAGTCATATATAATAATTATATATGCCCCTAAGTCTTTGAAAGAAGCCAAAACAGGATATGCCACATTCTGAAACAATACAATACAAGGTAAAAATACAACATAGAAAAACAAAATAGTTCAGTAGGAACTCTGCAGCATCACAAGCCTAAGCTTGGCCTCATGCTCTCCTACTCTGCTGAAACATCAATTACATGTATAGGGACTCTTGCAGTTGTCTACACCTGCCACAATATAATATTTTGGGTGCAAGACATGACCCAAACATGGTGTGAGATAGAAATCCCATATATAACAATAAAAGGCACGTGCCCAACTGTCAGTGAAAATGTGCAATAGTAGTGTGCAGTAATGAAATACCGTAAATAAAGAAGTACTCAAAAGAATCTAATCCTACCCGTTTCATTACATTTTAATTATTATTTAGATCCTATGCTTTATCTTGGCTGCTATAACATCAGAAATCTCCACATTGAATATTTAAAGTAAACAGTGTCCTCAAACGTAAGAACTATTTCCCTCGGGCTAAACAAAACCACGCCCTCAGGGTAAAAAGTACCACGCCCTCAGGCTAATAAGAACCATGCCCTCAGGATAATATGAACCACACCCAAAAAATAATAAGTACCACACCCTCACGCTAATAATAACCACGCCCTAAGGCTAATAAGTACCACACCCTCAGGCTAATAAGAACAATGCCCCCAGGCTAATAAGATCCACACCCTTAGGCTAATAAGTACCATGCCCTCAGGCTAATATGAAACACACCCTCCGGCTAATTAGTACCACACCCTTAGGCTAATACGAACCAAACCCTCAAACTAATAAGTACCACGCCCTCAGGATTTTAAGAACCATGCTTTCAGGCTAAAAATTACCACGCTCTCTGGCTAATAAGAACCACATCAAGTAATCGGGCCGAGCCCAAAGCATAAGAAAGAATTTCACATATGATTCCTCTCAAGAAAACTCAATGCATGATATAATAATAGTATAACCTCGGGTATCATGGCCAAACAGCTAAACAAGGGAAACACACCACAGGTTGGCCCTGGATCCAAGCAATGATCCCAAACATCAATTTATAATTATCATATGATTACGTATGAAATTCTAGACATCTTAATTAATCAAGCCTCAGTCACACGACACCCCAAACATGGGCGCGTAGCACAATGGTACCCAAAAAAACTCAACAGTTTGAATTATACATCAGACCACCTACCTTGATCTCCTCTGATCAATATACGTGAACGACGCCTCCGAAATCATCCGAGAACATCGTAGATCTGGGATAATAGATTTCATGTTCAAACATAAATAACATCTCCTCAATAATGAATTGGAAATAAGGGTTCAAGAACAGTTAAGAACTCACCAGCGTGGTTCAATCGAGACTGTTAGCGAAGAAATATGAGTTCCAGTTTATGGTCGGGAGCTCCTCCAAGACCTAGCCTTCTCTCTCGGTGCTTCAAACATGTCCAATGCCTCCTCTGTTGAATGAGGAGGTGACTTCCCATTTTAAGAGGAAAAAAACTACACTGCATGTACACTCAAGTACACTTCGTGTACTTTTTTGATTTTTTTAATTGTTCCTCTGAATGATATTATACACCACCACACTATTCCTCTGTCAACATGAGTACACAACGTGTGTTTATGAATAAACAGTGTGTACTGTCGCTCAGCTGGCAGCTAATCCCACTACCTTAATGTTCACCTGCCGACTGATTACACAGTTTGTAAATACCAAATACATGGTGTGTTGTCAGTTTTTACACCCTTCATCATTGACAATCCTACATGCCCTGTGTACTCATCCCACAAGGCCAAAATACATAGTGTGTGGAAAAGTACACGGTGTGCACCCACTAAAATTTGAATTTTTTACCATTTTCCTTATTTTCTCATAAACACCTAAGGAAAAAGTAAAAGAAGATCCCCGTACCTCATGGACATGAACCGGGTTCTTAAAAAAATGGAAATGGATCTCAGAATAGAGTTTGAAGAAAAACTCAAAATGTAAGAAGATCTTTTAAAGCTCAATCAAGAATTCATAAGGACTAAGAAGAAAATATCAAAGCCTTGGAGAAGAAATGTGAATATCAGGATCAACTTCAGAAGCGTGTTGAAGAAGATCACAAGGAGCTTAAGAATCAGAAAACCATTATTAATAGGCTAATTCCAAAAGAGAAAGAAGGATATTTTTTTCCAATATGATCTTTTATTGTAATTTCTATCCTTGTACTAATTCATTCAATAGTAATGAAATTTTCATTATCCCTCATATTTTCTTTGTATAGTACTAATATTCCAGGTCCCATGTTTTTTTCCACTCTTTATTCCTTTTTGAAAATCAAAAATGGAGATAACGGAATGATAAAAAGAATACTACTTAAATAAGATAATTCCCTAAGTATGTGGGAATCTATCTAAGGAGAAATTTTTATCAAAGATTATTTTCTGATTTAAGAAAATATAAAATATCATTCATGAATATCAAGAATACGAACTTTAGGGACCTTAAATCTTATAGGGGAGTTAGTTGTATTCACCATGATTCATAAGTAAAGGGAGATAAGTTTTTATTTTAATGTTCATAAAAAATTCTATGTCCATATATATCTTTTTTTAAGGATGGGTGTGCTTTTCAAAAAGGGAGATATTGTGGAATAAATGATATTTCTATATGACTTTTCCATTCCTCCATGTTTTGAAAATCACAAACTCTCTAACTTAAGACAAATTATATTTTGTATTAATCAATAAAACTTTTCCTTCTCTAAGGGAATTTTACCCTTAATTATGTTTGCATTTTCCATTTTATAGTATCCTTAATTATAACTAATTTTATTCACAAGTGTAAAAATTTTGTTTCACATTTAAAACCTCGGAATTCTAAATACATAGAAATAGAGTATTCAGTTTTGAGGTTTGGAATCCAGGTTACGAATTCTTTGAAATTCAAACTTCAAATTCTCTAAAATTTAGATTTTGAGTTCTCACAATTCACACTCTAAATTCCTCAGAATTCAGACTACAATTTCATCATAATTCAGATGCTCAATTCCTGAGAATTTAGACTCTGAATTCCTTGGAATTCAGATTCTTATTTCATGGAATTCAGATTCTGAATTCTATAGAATTTAGATTCCAAGATCCAGGGACAATAAAAACTGAATATCCATGATCTATAGTTTCTAAATGTTAATTTGTTCAGACTTTGAACATTATTTTTTCCTAGGCTCTGAAAAATAGTGTTGAATAAGCAATCTTATTTTTCATAACTTATTTTAGTCATGAAATGATGTCGCATAATCTATTTCTAAAAAAACATTGTTTGAGTGACATGTGTACATGTGCATCTGAGATTGAAGAAAAATATGAATGTTGGAAGAGGGAGATGACCATTAAAGAAGTGCCTATAAATGGGTGGTCATTTGAATGGTCCTAATAATGATTGATCTCTCTAGAGATATCATGCTGCTGAGGTGATTTATGGAGAGATAGACTCCCATTTCTTGTGCGTACTAAACATATTTTTCGGATTTCTTCATGTGAATCAGATTATTGTTGTGTACAATCATGGACTTCTTGGGAAAGGAAGATAGAGGTACCGAATACCTTAATGTTCAAGGATTTCTATAGATAGGAATACAGAGGTTCCAACAACCATAATGATTGAGGGCTTTCGTGGATAGAAATATTGATTCCAATATTCTTATTAAGGGCTTACCATAGTGTGGGTAAGACATACATTCTTGACAGTATAAATCAAGGGACCATTATCCAAGGTTTCTGGATACCCTTCTCTTTGGGATAAAATATTTCATACTTGATACCTATTTTATTTCAAGTATATTTCTGTTATATTATGATAAAGGAAGAAATTATAACATTCTTATACACTGATGTACTTTTTTATACTCTAATAAGTAAAATTCTATACCCATATAGGTATAATCTTTTCCTTGTAAATTTTTCTTATGTTTCATTTCTATAACCGTATATCTTGAACCTAGCAAGTTTGTAGAACCAAAATATGTAATGTGAATTTACTTATTTATCTTTGTTAAACATAATTTTCCTAATGTCTAAAAACTAATGTTTTTAAACTTACAATTCACCCCTGCGCCTCTTGTATTTGAGCATCCACATTCATATTTATATCCTACAGTAGTAAATAAAACATAATAATGTTATGTTCACATTTGTTCTATAAGGTTAACTATTCATGGGAATCCATAAATAATTAAGGAATTAATAATATGAAAAGATAAATAACTAAAACAATGTATAGCCGGCCCCAAACATCACATAAAATCATAATGACGGAATGCATAATTATGGGCATAAAAATAATTCCATCAAGGCCATATTCCAAAAAATCTAATACAGTTGAGGCCATGTGCCAATAAATATATATATATATAGGTATGTATTTCACTAAAACAAATCCAATTTTTTCATATTAGACCTATTGTTGCATCAAGGGGTTATAGTAGGCCCCAAACATCACCTAAAAGGTGCAATGAATCCCTCATATGAAACCGGTGAATCAGAAAAATAATAAATATTTTAATGAAAAAACATGCATATTAAATATTAATAAATCCCATAATAAATAAAAATAATCATAAACATAAAATGTAATATGGTGAATGGTATTAATGTTGTACATACTAAGTAAAATTGGTCATAAACCATTCAAAAAACTAATATTGTTGATACTAAAACAACATATATAAAGATTATCATTTGTTAAAAATCATTATAATTCAATTTATGAGTATAAATACCCTTAAATGTTTTTTAGAAACATATTTTGAGGAAAATAACATTAAAAGTATAAAATTATTTTTAAAAATATAATGTGAGAAAAAATATTTGAAATCCATTTTATTTTAGAATAACCTTTATAAAGTTATAAAATATTCTTTAAAACATTTATTAGTCATGATGGTGGAACATTTGGTTCTTTCACTACATGTTAAAAAATATTAATTTCACATTTTTGGTAGAAGACAAATGATAAATTATTATTGAAAATAAAATTAAGATTCATTTCATTGTTTAAAAAAGAAAATATGGTTAAAAATTTCATTAATAAATCATTTTCAAATGATTAAAAATATTTTTTAAAAAATATCTATTCAAAATTGGTTATGATGAATAAGTATTTTTGATCAAAGAGAGAAATAATTTTCCATATTTTAGAAACATTTTAATCATAATTTTAAATACTTATGAGCGAAAAAATATTACTATTACATGAAAAGGTTTATGAATAAATAGTTAATAATAAAATTTATTTATTTAGGGTAAAAATATCATATAAATCCCCTAAATAAGACATCAAAATAAAATCATTGATAAGGATATTATTTTAAATTAAAACATGGCGCTTTTTATAATTTGGATTAATTATCCCTATGATTGAAATAAAATTTAATGAAACATCAAATACAATGAATATAAATTATTTCATGATATATTATAAAAAATGGAAGTATATGAACCAAAAAAATATTTTTTGAATATGGAATATGTATGAAAAATTTTAATGTGAAATTAGAATCCCTTACCTTGAGTACGACTCATTAAATATGTTATTTTTTAACCTAAATAATAATCTTATATTATTTATTTATTTTTCATAAAACAACTTTTCATGTTTAATATTCCATTTATTTAGATCATTACCAAGTCAAACATGATTACATGAATAATTAATTTACATAATATGTTTCTATGAGGTTTGGTTTTGGTGTTAAAAATAAATTTGGTAGGTTTTATATGGTCAAAGAGGTAATTAATTAAATATATATAGACTAATAATAATGTAATAATTCTCACATTTATCCATATTCTATACTTTTAAAATATATCATGAAAAATGACTCTGAAAAATTATCTATGTTACAATCAGAAAGATTATAGGCCAAGATTTTTCTGGACCCTTAATTCGAATAAAGTAAATTTCATCGATGAATTTAATTGCACTAAATTAAAAAATCATTTGAAATGAAACCTAACCGTTGTATGTTACACATAAAACTTAATTAGAGTTCGTTTTATAAAACACCAACTTGGCTTATGTTACAGTCAACCTAGACTTGGCATTTGTATCACAACATTGTGTTTCTACCAAATATTTTTATTATTATTTGTTAAATGATATAATTATAACATTGTAGTTAACATAGTAAGATGACTAATAAAAAAATATAAATATTGGTTAAAATATTTATATATAAATAAAATATATTGATATTAAAATACTATATTGTAAAATGAAATTTTTTTCATTTCCCTCGGTGAAAAATAATAAACATAATTTTAGAAAAATTTAGAAATTACATTTGATAAAATAAAATTAATTTTTTAATGTATATTGTAAAAATTAGCTTAGGGAGGAATTTTTAATTTTTTTTGAGAAAATAAATTTTTAATAAGTGGTGAAAAATAATGAATTTTAATTCAAAACAACTATTTCATCAAATTTATTTATACGGTTAAATTATAATGTTAAATTTTATTAATGGTTTATTTGATTATTTTTTATCAATTAATCAAATTTAGGTAATTGGATCCAAGTAAACCTGGAAATTAGATATACAAACTGGGAACACTGTTTAATCAATTTTACTTTAAAAAATACTCAATTTCACCCTGGTTATGGGAATAATTGTAAATTAATTTCATCTACTAATAAAATTAAAATTTGAAAAAATGGATTCCATATTTTCAATTAGAATAATTAATAATTTCTTAAAAGTTCATTTATGTATTTTACCAATAATATATGTAAATGTGATTAAAATTATGTATGGAGATAAAGAGAAACATTAATATAATAACGAACTAGACCCTAATCATAAGGAATAAAAGGCCAAGAAACATTAGCAAACCCCACAATATGGCCTTATATGGTCCATAAACCTTCCATTATTGTGTAATTTGTTTTGGATGAGTCTTATAAGGTAGATATGTTTGCATACCTAACTTGTTTTAAAAAATTCAACGTGTATCCCCTCTAAGAAAAATAAAAGGCCACCAACTCTCCCCATTTCTCAGACCTCTCAAACAACTTAGTTTCATCCAATATCACCTCAATTAAAATTCCAAAATATCTCCAATACACATTTATTCTTACCATTAGTCATAATGAAATCCATGGAAACCCTCTGGTGGAATCTCAAAGGTGTTACCCAAAGAATAGGTAACTACCTTCCTCAAGGTCCTTTATATTATTTTCACTATCCACCCCCTGCACAATTATTATTCCATGATTATAAAAAAATAAGTTATAATTAATGTAATGATTTTTTTACAAAAGATTTGTACTAAACTCACATAGACATCGATTTATTGGGGATCAAGCATTCTGTTTATTTGTACGATGAACTACCACCTCACAAAATGGAAATTGTTAATTTTTCATTTACCCGATTTCATGGATGGGATTTATGAGGGAAGTAATATTTATATATTATAGATTTATATTTATTATATCTTTATTATTTTGTCATTATTCTATAACACAAATCCTTATACATTTAATTTTTTATAGATATGATGATTTCATTTCAGGATGTGTGGACTACCGCCACTCAAAGTGATGTGATTCATTTACACATTACCTGGATTGTGTTAAGGATGGGTTTAGTAAAATTATATTATATATATGATATAATAATTATACTATATTAATTAATTATTTTCACAAATATTTAAATATATTTTCTTTTTTTTTCTCTTTCATTTAATAGGCCAATAAAACAGAAACAACGTTCAAACTTATGTCGTCCCCATGAATGATGTTTTCCATTTCATACATCTATATTATATAGATAATTATAAAACAAACATAATTAATATACATTATAATTTTACCATGGTTTACAATATATAAATAAATATATAAGTTTAATGACCAAAGATACGGCAAATCATGACACATTTGAAAAACAAAGAAAATATTACCCGAAGGGAATCTTTAACGTAGATATTCTATTAAGAGGGTTGTATAAAGTCCTAATCAAAATATATATGGTATTATATATAATAACATGGTTCTGATATATATTTTTAAGAAACTTATATTATTTTCACATTAGGGTTGAATAAGTACAATGAGAGTCATGACAGAAGGGACGAGAATTTCATCTCTCTTTTTATTTTTATGTGAGACATGCCATATTCACCACTCATTTATTTGTTTTTATAAAAAAAATTGAATGTATTATATTATTATTATATATAAATTAATGGTAATTTAAATATCCATTGTTGAACATATTTTCATGGGGTTTATGTTTCAAAAGTTAAAAAATTGGTAATGTAATTTTGACTCAATTTTCATTCTTTTTGGCACTATTTTTATTAATCAACTATTATATTATAAAAAAGATTATATTCTTCCAATTGAAATGTTATATCCTGAATAACATTATTTTACAAGATATTTTAGTCTCCGTGTTATTTCATCTGGATTATAATTCAATTTTACGAAGTGGCAAGAAATTTTTGATGTAGTCTAACATTTATTGAGATTGTTTATGATAATGATTAAATTGAAAAAATATTATAGAAATTATCTAATGACCAGTCATAAGTATTATTTAAATATGTTTTTTCAAGATATATCCATGTATTAATACCATTTTTCACTCTTTTTTTACTTAATATATGTAATAATATAGTTTTAAGAAAAATATGACTGTATTTCTCCATTCAATCAAAAAAATAATATATATCAAAACAAACTTTTAAAAAGTTTTTCAAATGTTATTTGAAGATAATTTTAAATGAAAAAGGATTTTAGAAATGTTTATTTTAATATTTATATTATATGTTTTCACGTTAATTTTAAATGAAAATTGGTTTCAAAACATTTTATGTTTTCAAAATGAATTTTCAATGAAAAAAGTATATTATCCCCATGAAATGGGTTTATTGGATTTTTTAATATAATATTTTACCTAAGATTACATTCATTGATGTTTTGAATGAAATTTTTGAGATATTTTCAAAAGGATCCCTCCATATTATAACTCTGATTCGAAAATATTTTGATTGAATGATGTTTATGAAAATCATTCTCCTTTCCTGTGTTTTATACATGGGGAACGCACTTCATTTCAAGGGTTAAGATATGATAAAATGATTATGAAACATATATTTTTTAAAATATTAAGATATGATTAGTTGTTTATGATACCCATTTGGGCGTATTATGAATGTATTTTTATAAAACCCATATCATTTTATAGATCATGATTTGAGGATTTAAAGACCCGGAAATCCATGTAATTTTTTTGTTATTATATGGAATTATTCTGAGTCTGCGGTTTTTTAACGGCATGTAATTCCATGTCCCGGAGTGCTTGGATTGTTATTCAGTTTCTGAGTATGTTTAGTGAACATAACAGTGGGTTTCAGTAAATTTAGAAATGTTTCTTGGAATTGAAATCTGAGGGAACAATTGAACTCGCAGCACCGGTGACTGCTTTGGGGGACCTTCACCACAGCTGTGTTTGGTCATGAACAGATGTTGGTTTTCCAACCATTCGTGGAGGAAAAAAAAGTGGAATAAAATAAAAATATATTAAACATAAATTTCATTTTATTCAAACCTTTTTAATTAAAGTGGGGTCCACCAGAACTAAGCCCCACTTTAATTTTTGCCAACCCCCTCCTTCATTATATGAAATGATTAGGGGAGGATTCTAAAATTCATGTGTTTTTTCTCTTTATTTAGAGGTTGATCAAATTGGTATTTTGGATGGAGAGAACATCTTGTTAGAGGAAATACTTGGAGGAAAAAATCTCCTTCCACCAATGACAAACTTCTTCTTCTTCGATCTTCTTCTGGGATAAGGTAGGAAGCACTGCCTTTAAATAACTCCAATGACGTCATCCTAGACATCTTTATTTTCTTCACTGACATCAACGAATCCATGGTAGGGGTTCGATCTTTGTCAATTCTTATTCATTCTTCGTTTTCCTTCATGGATAATGATTCGAAGCCGTATGCTATCACTCTAACACGAAGGTTGAGGGCCAAAGGAACACGTCCTGACCACTCCACCTTAATTTGTGGATTTTGACACTAATCACGGCATGACATTCGGTTGAGTGAATTTCGTCAACAATGGTAGCGGATTGAAGGCGACGTCCTGAGGAGTGAGCGACTACTTCCAGAAAGATAATCGGGAAACTGGAACTCATCTAGGGACCCACAGAAGGTTCGCCGATGGTTGAAACTGGAAAATGTCACTGGTAGAATGAAGGGAAGGGTGGCTGGCACACCAGTCGGTCGCATTGACAATGGCTGTGGAACCGCACCACCGGAGGAGTGGGTCCTTGCCGACGGGTCGTGGTGGTGCAGCGGAGGCCGGCCCAAGGCTGCCTGTGAAGAGAACCGACGACTCGGGCCACCAGTTTTCCAGGGAAGGTGCGGCGTAGAGCACGCCGCATGGAGGAAAAAGGGTCGTAATGGAAGAGGATAGGCAGTGCAACCGCGCCATGCGGGAGGCGGCTGGCCGCTCGACTAGTCGGGAATAGTGGGAACTATCGTAGGGATCCCTGCGTGACACGGACCTATGCCACGTGGCACCGTATCTATACCACTAGAATGGCTAAGCTGTTTGGGATTATAGGGGCCACGACCGACACCATGGATGCAGATATGGTGGACCCCAAGGCGGCCGCTAGCCGCGGGCCTCACACGGGCCGAGCCCAGTGCAGGCTGGACCTTTTGCGGGCCATGCTGCCTGCACAGGCCCGGTTAGATCTGTGGACCAGGTTGGACACTGGTCAAGATCCGAGATGGGCCGGGTCAACCAGAACTGGGTCGAGGTGGCCCAGGCCAGGTCGGGCCTGGTTGGTCTGACATGGTCGGACCGAACCTAGACCCTCTTTAATTTGTTTCCACTCTTTTGCCAGTAACATGACCTACGGGTTTCCGATTGAAGAACCATATATGGTGATGGAATCCTTGGAGCATGATGGCTCTTTTTCTATACCCCACTAGAAGTTTGGACGTAGTTTGGGTATAGCTGGGTTTGATTGAACTTAAATCCAACTAGGCCCTCTGAACGGAAATGCCAATAACTCTCAGACCGGGTGTCTAATTGACGTTTTGTCTATCACGTTGGGTTCTCTGGGACAAGATAAATCTTCTGGATATATTAACTTTGTACTTAATGTCATTTGATGTATTGAAACTTGGCTTGAGGATCGGAACCTCCAAAAATCAAGCGTGCTTTGTGCGGGAACCCTGTGGCTGGCTGCATTGTGACAAAGGGATCCTATGTGGAATTACTACTATTCCCGGATCCTATGTGTGTACGACAACACTAAATACTATTATAGGATCCTACATGGATTCGATAGCTCTAACTACGATTCCAGGATCTTAAGTGGGTTCGACATCTCTGATTACTGTATGAGGATCCTAAATGGGTTTGATAGAATAGATGATTCAGTGGCTACATTGAATCATCTCTATCTCTCTACATAATTTGTATACCTATGTGAGATGAGTCTTGACATCATGTTGTTATCAATGAGTTATCTTTCTTCCTTCCTGGAATGGGTTGTACTTGGGCTCAAGAGCTGTATCCAAATTTTATTTGATAACATAGATATATGTATGGGTATATACCTTATTAGGGTTGGATGATACTTTGTGATTGTATCTTTACTATTATGGTTTATCCTTAGTGCATTCTAGGAGAACTTAGGGGGTCTCAAGGTCCCTACTGAGTATTGTTATACTCACTCCTACATGGGCTTTGCCCGCACCATGTTGTGTATTGTGTAGACGACGGACATCAGTGATCGAGGCTGAGAGAGTCGGACAAGAGGCTAATTGGATATAAACATAAAGGGTACATACGTCAGGGATGACTTGATCGATACCTGTACCTACCCATCAGGTAGTATTCTCCAGTGGATGATCCATGATCTATTTTCCATTTTCCTATACTTGTACTTCAGTGGGGTATTTATACTGGCCCATTTACATTCCTCACTCCTTCACTATATTAGTACATTTTTGTTATCTACGGTTGTGTACAATCTATGTGAGTTGCAGTTTTAAAGAGAATGTCTTCCCTTTTCTCTGTGACATGCCTTTTGATGCTAGTCACCTACCCCAGGCCTAATAAATTATGACTTAGGGTAGTCACGGCACGGGCCCTGAGGACAGGTTGTGACAAATTGGTATAAGAGGTGTCGGTTCTACCATAGAACATTGGAATATGATGTTTTAACGTCAATAGTGTTATGTATTTTGGGTGTGGTTATCTGTTTTCGGAAACTGGTGTTGGTGTGGTGGCCGATGTATCCACACACTAGGACTCTGACATCTGATTTCTGACTCAGTGCACGAAAACATTGATTGCATGATTGTTTCATTTGAAATGTTTTCTTTGTGATATCTTTGAGTCATCTCACCAAGTATAACTTATAGACCATGGCGCGCCTATTTTATTTTAGGATGGCACCACGCAGACAGCCAACCAAGGTTCTATGATTTGTACAAGATAGCACCCCAACGAGCGATGAGGCCTCGGTGAAGGGCCATATCCCAGCGGAGGAACCAGCATTACCACTACCGGTTAGACCACCGATGTCACCATCCCCAGCATTAGAGAGTGCACACTGCCTAAGTATTTTTCATTAGTTCCAGTTCCTAAGGCCGCCCAGGTTTAGGGGTGATATGGACCCGCAGGTAGCTGAGGATTGGCTGGAGGCTGTGGTGAGAGTCTTCAACCCGGTAGGGACACTAGCCAACCTAATAGTGATCCTTGTCTCGAGTCTTCTTCAGGAAGAAGTAGGCATATGGTGGAGCCTAATAGTCCAGGTGCATGATGAGGCAACACTTCTCTGGTCAGACTTTGAGAGCCTGTTTTGGGAAATGTTTGTCCCATCCACCCTATGTGCAGTGATGATACAGGAGATACTTCATATGCAGCAGGGTAGAATTATGCGGGAACAGTACTCAGTGAGGTTCACCAACCTGTTTCACTACTCTATAGATATGGTTCAGGACCCATTTTCAAGACCCGAGCCTTCGGGAAGGGGCCCAAGCGAGAGCTCAGGGCTTCGATGATCTCCCTCGGTATCTTGACATAGGCAGAGGTGTTGGATCGAGCCCTCTTAGTGTAGAGTTTCCTTGTTGAGTAGTCACCAGCAGTGAGACCCACCCCTGGGCGTCACGTAGTGGAGTATTCTACAGCTGACAGTATACAGATGTCCTAGAGATCCAAGTGGACCAGGACATCCATTGGACAACCTCAGGATATGGGTTCGGTTGTGCATGTCAAATGAGACAGAGCCAGTAATACAAGGATCATGCAGTTCTACGCATGTGGTGGGTTTGGTCACATGGCTCCTGACTGTCCGACCCGTCGTGCAGATGATCAACATACTATTGAGGGACCTTCCAGGCAGAGCTATAGGTTCGACCATGGTTTTCAGCAGGGAGTAGGCGGACGTGGCAGAGGAGCTGGTCGAGCAGCAGGTGGTGGAAGATGTTTCGAGGTCCTACTACCACTACCACCAGGAGGTCCACCCCGACCATAGGGAGTAGGCGGACATGGGCGAGCTCAGCTCTAGGCAGTTGTGGCCTATGACCATGACCCTCCTGAGATGACTCGCAGTACGATATCTATCTATTCCACCCTAGATAAAGTACATATAGACACAGGTGTGATTCATTCTATTAATATCCACTGCCCTCATGTAGAGCTCGGAGATTCAGGTGGAGTCGTTGGGTTGATCCTTATGGCTATCATCCCATACTGGAAAGGATTTGACGATTACACACTGGCACTAGTAGTGTGTGCTCACTCAAGGAGGTGAGAGCTTCAGATGGGATCTTCTAGTAGCAACGTCGAGGCCTTAAGAAGTCATATTTTGTATGGACTGGTTAGCCATAGTTAATGCTCCGATTGACTACATTAGGTGGAAAGTGTGGTGTGTCCGTAAGGATGGGACTAGGTTTATATTCACTGGTGCTAAGGGAGCCTTAGCAGCATAGGATGGAATTATCCAGAGAAGGGGGAAACCAATCACTCATTAGTTGGCTAGCCTTATCCTTGGAGAGGTTGATGTGCAGAGTCTGAGTTATCCTGTTGTGGTTGATCAGTACGGGGATGTTTTTTCTAATGAGGTGTCAGGACTACCTCCTCACATAGAGGTAGACTTTTACATAGACATGTATCCTGGGATGGCACTGATATCTACGCCAGCGTATCGGCTGGCTTCTGCAAAGCATCGTGATCTGTGAATACAACTAGAGGACATACATGGAAAGGGGTTCGTCCGACCTAGTGATTCACAATGGGAAACCCCGATTTTGTTCACCGAGAAGGCAGATTGGAGTTTGAGGCTCTGTGTGGTTTACTAGAACCTGAACTAGGTGACCATGAAGAAATGGTATCCACATTCAAGGAAGATTACCTCTTCGATCAGCTGAAGGGTGTATGTTGGTTCTCAAAGATAGACCTCCGATTAGGCTACCACCAGCTCAGAGTACAGGTCGAGGATGTGTAAAAGACAGCAATCAGTTGTCAGTATGGGCACTACGAGTTCTTGGTTCTGCCATTCTTCACAACCAACGCACCGGCTATGTTCATGGGACTAATGAATATTATCTTCTATCCATACCTTAATAGCTTTGTAACAGTCTTCATCGATGAAATTTTGATCTACTCAACTACTGAGGAGGAGCATGCCTATCATTTGCAGATAGTACAAGACACACTCCGAGAGAACCAATATTATGATAAGCTCTCGAAGTGCCAGTTCTAGATCTGAGAGGTTCAATTTCTAGGACACATCATCTCTAAGGCTGGATTTGTTGTGGATCCAGTAAAGATTGAGGTTGTGCTAGCTTGGGATCCACCCAGAAGTGTGATGGAGGTATGTAGTTTCCTAGGTCTGGCTGGTTATTATCAGAGATTTGTGCCAGACTTCTCTAGATTTGCAGCACCCTTATCGGCATTAATGAAGAAGGGGAAACAATTCATGTGGTTAGAGAGGTACCAGTGGAGTTTTCAAGATATTAGTAATAGTATGAAAAGTGTGTCCATCTTGAGGCTACCGATGGAGTGTGTTGGGTACGTGGTCAACTGTGATGCATCTGGGACCGAGCGTAGATGTGTCCTCATGCAGGAGCGAGCAGTGATAGTTAATGGTTATCGCCAATTGAAATAGCATGAGTAGAATATTTCTACCCATGACCTGTAGTTATCAATAATGGTCTTCACCTTGAATATGGGGAGACACTATCGGATGGGCAAGCATTTCATAGTCTACTCTGACCACCAGAGTCTCAATAATATCATCTCGGAGAAGGACATGAACCTGAGAAAGTGGTGTTGTCTTGGGTTCCTCTAGGTCTATGATTTTGAGATAGTCTATACTCTTTGGAAGGGGAACGTTGTAGAAGATGATCTCAGTAGGAGATCAGGTATGAAGCTGGTAGGAGAGGTGACTGAGCAGCTGACTGCTTTGCAGATATCTTATGTGGACTGAGATGGAGCTGGTTTCCTGCAGTCTCTTATTGTCACACCCCCACTACTTTACAAAGTAATGGTGGGGAAGCGTGGGGATAGTGACTGCGAGGCTCGATGTTCATAGATGTCCACAGGGTAGGAACCTGATGGATTTTATGTAGGTGGAGAGCACTTCATCCTCTTCAGATGATGTACCATGGTACCAGTGTGACTTTCGGGAGGAAGTGTTGAGATAAATCCACACAACACCTCTAGAGGTACATCCCTCTATGGAGAATATGTACCAGGACCATTGATGATAGTACTGGTGGCCAGGTATGAATAAAATAGTATCAGATTTGCCTCTCGATGCCTCACTTGTCAGCAAGTGAAGGTGGAGCACCAGGTACCAGTGGGCTTGGTTCAGCCTTTAGAGGACCTAGAGTAGAAGTGGGGTGAGATATCCTTGGATTTCATGATAGGACTCCCACGTGCATACAAGGGTCATGATTCCATCTGGGTGATTGTCGAATGACTCACTGAGTCGTCACTCTTCTTATTGATCATAGATCAGGGTTTAGTGGAGAGCTAGGGACGCCTCAATGGGATGGAGATTGTACAACTTCATGGAGTGCTTTTGACGATTGTCTCCGATCTAGATACATGTTTCACTTCCAAGATATTGAAATGGTTTTCGGAGGATTTTGGGATGCAACTACAATTTAGCACTCCCATCCATCCTCAGATGGATTTCTAGACTGAAGAGACCATTCAGATTCTCGAGGACATTCTCCATGCATGCATCCTCGACTTCAGTCACAGTTTGGAGGACTAGTTTCCTTTGGTAGAGTTTGCATACAACAACACCTATCACTCCATCATCAAGATGTCACATTTTGAGGCCTTGTATAACCAACCTTGCAGATCGCCACTATGCTGGACATACCCAGGGGAGTAGCACTTTTGAGACTGGAGATGGTATGGGCTACCACGGGGAAGGATCAGATCATCTAGGAGTGGATGAAGACTACACAGAGTAGGCATAAGTCCTATGCCAATAGGAGGCGGAGACCTATGGAGTTTGAGGATGGTGACCATGTCTTCCTACAGGTCTCAC
The DNA here is from genome assembly GCA_963277665.1 of Viscum album. Classification (NCBI taxonomy): domain Eukaryota; kingdom Viridiplantae; phylum Streptophyta; class Magnoliopsida; order Santalales; family Viscaceae; genus Viscum; species Viscum album. The sequence goes on from OY728135.1 coordinate 335,788,766, forward strand.
CTCGATGGGGTTTGTAGAGAATTCACCATGGTGGAAAGTTATCTTCGAGGATCATCAGACCATTCCATGACCTCAAAAAATTAGGTGAGGTGGATAGCTGCCTGGAACATCCCCCTACATTGCACCGGGTGAACGACGTTTTTCACGTATCCTAGATGAAGAGATACGTGCATGATCCTACTCACATAATATACAAGAGCGGCCTTGACATTTACAGTCGGGCAAATTTTTTGGAGGTTCTAGTGGAGATCATGGATCGATAGGAGAGAGTCCTTCGTGAGCGATTGATACCTCTAGTCCATGTGTGATGGCATCATAGGAACCTCTAGGAGAGAACATGGGAGTGGGAGGCTCATAATCGTGCTCAATACGCCCACTTGTTTTCCTAGTTTATGAGTTTTGGATTTCGGTGATGCAAACCCCTGAGGTGGGGAGAATTTAAAGACCATGAAATCAATGTAATTTTTTTTATTTATATGGATTTATTCCGAGTCTGTGGTTTTTGAAAGAATGTAATTCTAAGGCTCAGAGTGCCTGTAATGTTTTTTCAATGTTTCTGAGTACGTTTAGTGAACATAGGAGCAGGTTTTGGTAACATTAGAACAGGTGCTCGAAATTCAAATCTGAGGGCGCCGTTGAACTCACAGCAAAGATGATTTTTTATTGGGACCGTCAACTTAGCTGTGTTTTGTCATGAACGGAAGTTGTTTTTCCAACCATTCGTGGAGGAAAAAGAAAACGTGCAATAAAATAAAAACTGGATAAACTAAAATTTTGTTTTATTCAAACCTTTTTGAATAAAATTGGGGTCCACCTGAACTAAACACCCACATTAATTATTTCTAACCCCCTCCTTCATTAAACGAAGTAATTATGGGAAGGCTCCTCAAATTCAGGTTTTTGTTCTCCTCCTTTGGATGTTGCTGGAATTGGTGCTTTGGATTGAGAAAACCACTTGTTGGAGGATATACATGGAGGAAGAACTCTCCATCCACCAACAACGAACTTCTTCTTCTTCGATCTTCTTCCGGAATAAGGTAGGAAGTGCCTTCCTTAAAGAATGCCAACGATGTAACACCCCAAGAATTCATAATGTGTTATTTCTTCAAAATAATTCAATAACTTGCACTACACGCAACACCGAGTTCAATTGCACCATGACTTACCAAAAATCCATTCAAAAGAGGTTATGAATAGTATTAACTAAATTTTAAACTTTATATAATCCTTATAATTTTTCCATATTATGAGTATCTTAGACATAATGCAAGAACAAATTCATTTTCAGTATTGCACTTTTATCAACTTTTAATAGTGAACCCTTTTTTAAATACAATATTTTAAACTTTTTGACTAAATGGGGACATCAAAAATTTAAAATGAAACATCCCAAACTTCCACGGTACGCTTTCTTTGAATAATACAGTAGCGTGTGTTGTACGCAACCTTGAGTTTTAACACACACCATAACCAATTAAACTAGCCTTTATGAATAGTAATACCTACTTTTCGAAATTATATATATTTTATATTTCAAAATGGACTTCATTTTTGGATTCGGAATATCGAATTTAGCCTAAGGTGAAATTTTGGTACATTTCGGATAACTTTCATATTTTGATGAATAGTGAAAATTACAAAATTTTAATTAAAAACAACTTTTTTAATCAAAACAATTAATAGTGATAAATTATAAATTTGAGTGGCTTTAAAGTATATTTATAATATATTTCTACCATTTAATATAATTTTAGTCATTGGACATAATTTTACAATTAAACCGAACATAAACAAGTGTCAATCTTTTGATACTTATTATCTCTTAAAAACACGCTTTTTGTTTTGACAGCGGGAATTAATTTTAAATTAATTTCTGCCACTTCTGTGTTTTGAATTTAGGAAAATGGATTCCATATTTGGAATCATGATGTTCAAATTGTGTAAATAGGTAACTTTTATTTTTAGACATTTTGAATAATTATTGCGGTAAATATTTTATTTACCATGGTTAAGGGTAAATCCGGTAAATAAGGGTTAAAAAATAATATTATAATAATACTAAATTACCCTAAAACGTGTCCTAGCCTTATTGGTTGATACATTTTCGACCATAGGCATCTTTGGGTCGATTTGGGGACCCCATGGATCCACTTGTAAGTGATAATGACACTTTATTTTAATTAAGTTAAAATGAATACAAAAATGACACAAGCATATATCTTTTAGAAAAACAATTGTTACATAGGGTTATATATGTTGGATTTTAGATTATAAATATTCATTAGAAAGATAAAACGATTTCATACATAATGATATTTTATTTATAATTTTTAGACATTAAATAATTTATTTTATTTATGACACAATGATGATGCAGTAATTACTATAATAGTGAAAAATTAAAATAATTGATATTATAAATACCCAAATAAATATAATATGAAACTTTTAATGAATTAAACTATTTTTCTAGGATAATAGGATATATTAGGATTGATTTAATGGACTTTTTTAGAAGTAATCAATCTGTTATGAGTTTCACAAAAATCAACTATTGAATAGTGTCAAAATTGACATAAAAGAGTTCTTAAAACAAATATTATATTATTAATTGATATTAAATTCCTAAAAATCTAAGGTTAGGCCAAGAGACTTATATCATGATAGTTTCATCATTAATGGACCACTTGGGGGTCTCTTGGATGTATGTAGTAAGTTTATTAACCATATTATATAAAAATACAAAGAGACATTGTAAAAGTGAAACTAATTAACTTTGAGTTAATACTTAAAGATAAGGTTAATATAAGTACCCAAACCTGTCTAAATTCTATTTTATGAGTTGTTTTCGACCCATCCCCACCTTAACCGTTGAATAGTCAACTTTGGAACCATTAGAAACTCAATATGAATTTATTATAAATTAATATTTCTAGCTTTTCCAAAGGTGCCCCTCACCCCTCTTATAAAAGGGAACTCCTCCTTCTCATTTCTTCACACCTTAAAAGCCTTTTGGTTCAGCCAAACTCTGCCCGAATACTCTCCCAACTTCCCTCACTACAACCTAGAGGCCTTAGTTGGATCAGAAAGCCAACCTAAGGAGCCCTTTTGATCAAATCAAAAGGAAGAACCCGAAGAAGAGGTAATGTTTTCACCATCCCTTTTAAAGTTCCTTTCTTCTTCCACTTCTTCTTTCTTTGTTCTTACCATTCTAAAATAATAACTCCAGTATCATATTTATTCTGTGATGTTATTATAAATATTGTACAGCCATATTCAGTGTTCTATCCACCCTTTGAATAACATGTCACCATACGTGCGTACGTACGGCTTACCGTCTCCATGTCGTGGTGTAATTGTTATTCAATATAATATTATTTGGATGGGTATAATAATGATGTTTAACTCATGTAAATAATAAATATAACATGTTAATGATTCTTTATATATTATATACCATCCATTTATATATTATTTTAATATCAAAATAATGATATTGTCGCTCGTGCGTACGTACGGACTACCGTCTCCACGAACGCGATGAGATTCATTCTCCATCGTATCCATTCAAGTATAATTATCATTTGATGATTTAAAAATGATGTTTAAGGACTTGATATCATTTTGTATATAAATAATATAAAAACTATCCTTTACAAACATGTCTTACGTAACAAAACATATAAAAGAAAACAAGTAAGTTAACACCCGAAACAACGATAATACTACGATACTATTATCAAATCAATATTAAAAGATCATATATGATATCATATTAATGTATATGATTATTGTATAATTTAATAACAATTATTTCACCATTATACAGGAGGTTAACCTACCCCAACCATGGAAAAGTACAAGGTAAGGGTTATTTCACAATCTCTTCATTATCCGAGGTTGTTTATATGTAATAATCTACTGGGATCTCTTTATCATCCACATCCATGTTTTATTAAAAATGTATTTCAAAACATTTTTTATTATTAACAAGAATATGGGTTAAAGTCATTTATACCCTTGGTTTACTTGTTATAATAGGTTTATGAAGGAATCTTTCCGTCGTTTTCAAAACAAGGTCCTTTTTAACCTTTTAGACAGAATTAAGGTAAGAATGTTTTTTTAACTTATACGGCGGGTGCGGCTATTTTCCGCCGTTATAAAATCTTTAAAGCTTACCTTACAAGCTTATAAGAATATTTTCAAAGAAAATGTTTTATTTTATATGGATATTAAATGATTTCAAAATAAAAGTAGATATTTCTTTAAAAATAATTTTGATTTCATCTATGTCAACATCCTTTGATGGATTTTAAGATTATTTGAAGTTGATTTATTATGATACAAAACTTCTATATTGTATTGAAGGTTTTGTGATATGTTTGAATGTGGATGTGCTATTTTTATACCATTGATAGTTTATGGTGAAATTATTGACATTTCGTATGCTAGTTTTAATACGAATGTTTATGTTATGTTTAAACCTTTTCATATGGGAATGCATTGGACTTAGTAAGTGACTGGTGGAGCCCGCTATAGCTCCTCGATGCATCGGTAGGTCTAATGAGACAAACTAGTGTCTTGGCACAAGGCCTTGACAAAATCTTATTTGTAGTCTTAGCACGAGGCCTTGGCTATGTGGTTATGATAGTCTGGCATTATGCATTCCAACATTATGAAAGTGGTTAGTGATTTTTCATGTGATTATTCGATTAGTAGAATATCCATGTGAATGAGTAAATGGAATTATTTCATTTTATTTATGCCATACAATGTTGAAAGTACAAGTTTGAAAGGCTGTTGTTTTAGTTATACATTTCCTTAAATGTTTATTCTTATTTATGAAAGTTTCTGCTATATTGTTATCCTTACTGGGCATTTGATCTCACCCCTTTTCTATGTTTTATTTTTCCCAGGAAGTGAAGAAGTAAATTATGAATGACCTGTAGGGATATTATGTGGGGATATGAGTGTGGTTTATGGAGACAATATGTTGTTGTAGTAGTTATTCATTTTATGATGTAATGTAAGACTTATGAATATACCTAGTGTTTCCAAGACTACTAAACCAATCGGTCTTTCGAGATTTGATCTTTCTTGTGATCATGCCAATGTTATGTAATAATGCACTGACTCTGGGTAACCAGGGTCGGGGCGTTATAGTTGGTATCAGAGGAAGTTTAGTACAAACCTTGGAAGCTAGATTTAGATAAACTCTGATTAGAGCACGTAGACCTAAGATGAACTTTGAGGATTAGTATAGAAGAACTTCCTAGAATTTTGGTATTGTAGAGATTTTGTGTGTTTTCCGAGCAATACATCCATGTCTGGATACGAGCAGGTAGAGGCGGCTCTGGCACAGATGTACCTAGGGGTAAAACCCAAAAACACCTCTTTGAGCTAGACTCGAACGGGAACTGGTGCACGACAACGGGCCTTGCTGCACTCTTGGTTACGACACTCCCGGGGGATATGCTTAGGATAATTCTCATTTTCTTTACATACCATTATGAAGGGTTTATGAGTATATACATCCTCAAAGGAGACATTTTTATGATTATGGATTATATCCATAAATAGTTCAATTTATGTTAAGTGTTTTATAAGTATGGGATTATGTATTTTGATTCATAAACTGATCTAGTGTATGCCATTGTTTAGAAATGGCGCCCAGTAGAAGGAATGAGAACTCCAGAAATGCACATGATCCAAAGAGAAGGAAGGATCATATCTTCATGGTCTTAAGCTAGAATTTATAAGAGAAATAGTCTCCCATGTATTATCATCATATGAAGAAATAATATCATGTGTTGATAAGATAAGTAAAGAGTTTACAGAGTCCTATGTCTTTGAAGGGAAGCAAGAGAATAAAATGATGGAAGAGAGAAATATGGATAAAGGGGAGAGGGAAAAGTAGAATTTTCCCATATGTGGTAACTGTGGAAAGAAACACCCTGGAACTTTCCTGAAAGGAATGGGAGTTTGTTATAAGTGTGGAGGAAAAGGGCACAAAGTATGTGACTGCAAGGGTAAGAAAATGGTTTTAAATGTACAATGCTTCATTTGCAAGGAGTTTGGACACTACGTGAACCTATGTCCCCGTCATCAGACTATGCCGCAAATGATGTTATTGGATAATAATCAAGTTATGATACTACCACAGATGAAGAGGAATGATTAGAGTTCTTATGTTGATTATGTCAATTGAGTGTTGTATCAACAATGTACTTGTTATAATAATTATGGAGTATATAAGGATTGTACTGCAGTACTATTTCATTAAGGACTTGAGATTGTGTGGAACAAAGAAAAGTGACTCAATAGCTGGATAAATTTTTGGAAAATATATTGTTGAGAGAATGATAAATCATAATATAGTTCTGATACTGAGGTAGTGATTTTGGAATAATATGTGATTTTTTTGGATAAATTATATTGGATATTCTTGACTACCTTGGAACTGATTAATTATTTGTATATTCCATCATTGTTGGGGTTTAAAACATTTTTGGATTAATGAAGTATATCCAGCATTCTATATGGAATAAGGGAGCATGAATGTAATCAATAAGGAATATGGTAATACATGATGAAGGTATTCATATGCTATTATGGGGTAAAAAGGATCTATATTATGTTTACCTTCCTTATAAATGTTGTATTGTGAGTTTGGACAGAAGTATTTTGGATAGTTCTAGTTTGGATTATTTTGGATTGCCATAAAAGGACAACCCGGAGGTCGGGCGGCAACCCGTCGCGTCCGGCAAGGCTGCGAGACTTGAACCCGCAACCGAAGGGCGACAAGGGTGTATCACCTACCACTGGCCCACGAGATGTCCTGGATTAAATAATGTAGTTTTTATTAAAAGATCTTGTAGATGAATTATAAATTCGTTTATTTTGGAACCCTATACGAATAGTGTAAATAGAATTTTTTTTACATTCTATTATCTTTTAGAGTGAAAGATGAGTTTGTGTTAGAAATTTATTAATGGATAAAACTCTAATTATAAAGTAAGTATATCTCCTTATGATCTTATCCAATCTCATAAATAAATTCCTCAACATTAAGAAAAGAAACTTATAACAAAAATGTTTTCCTAGATGGTACCTTAAATCATCACTAATTTATGGCTTTGGGATTGTTGGCCTTTTCATAGCCATGTTCTCTACCACTCTCCATCAGATAATTGATGGTTAGATTTTTCTTCCATATCTATATTTTCCTACATGGAACCCTAGTATGTGTTATTTTCGGTAATCTTCATACTTTCGACTATTTATTTTAAATAGAGGCCTCATTAATTCATTTTTCGATGTGGGTTTTCCCACAAATATATTATCTACTTTCAACCTTTTATTTTCGAAGGACAATTTTAAATTGCGAGGACGCAATTTATTGAAGGAGGGGAGAATGTAACACCCCAAGAATTCATAATGTGTTATTTCTTCAAAATAATTCAATAACTTGCACTACACGCAACACCGAGTTCAATTGCACCATGACATACTAAAATTCCATTCAAAAGTGGTTATGAATAGTATTAACTAAATTTTAAACTTTATATAATCCTTATAATTTTTCCATATTATGAGTATCTTAGACATAATGCAAGAACAAATTCATTTTCAGTATTGCACTTTTATCAACTTTTAATAGTGAACCCTTTTTAAATACAATATTTTAAACTTTTTGACTAAATGGGGACATCAAAAATTTAAAATTAAACATCCCAAGCTTCCACGGTACGCTTTCTTTGAATAATACAGTAGCGTGTGTTGTACGCAACCTTGAGTTTTAACACACACCATAACCAATCAAACTAGCCGTTATGAATAGTAATACATACTTTTCGAAATTATATATATTTTATATTTCAAAATGGACTTCATTTTTGGATTCGGAATATCGAATTTAGCCTAAGGTGAAATTTTGGTACATTTCGGATAACTTTCATATTTTGATGAATAGTGAAAATTACAAAATTTTAATTAAAAACAACGTTTTTAATCAAAATAATTAATAGTGATAAATTATGAATTTGAGTGGTTTTAAATTATATTTAGAATATATTTATACCATTTAATATAATTTTAGTCATTGGACATAATTTTACAATTAAACCGAACATAAACAAGTGTCAATCTTTTGATAGTTATTATCTCTTAAAAACACGCTTTTTGTTTTGACAGCGGGAATTAATTTTAAATTAATTTCTGCCACTTCTGTGTTTTGAATTTAGGAAAATGGATTCCATATTTGGAATCAGGATTTTCAAATTGTGTAAATAGGTAACTTTTATTTTTAGACATTTTGAATAATTACTGCGGTAAATATTTTATTTACCATGGTTAAGGGTAAATCCGGTAAATAAGGGTTAAAAAATAATATAATAATAATACTAAATTACCCTAAAACGTGGCCTAGCCTTATTGGTTGATACATGTTCGACAATAGGCATCTTTGGGTCGATTTGGGGACCCCATGGATCCACTTGTAAGTGACAATGACACTTTATTTTAATTAAGTTAAAATGAATACAAAAATGACACAAGCATATATCTTTTAGAAAAACAATTGTTACATAGGGTTATATATGTTTTATTTTAGATTATAAATATTAATTAGAAATATAAAAAGATTTCCTACATAATTATATTTTATTTATAATTTTTAGACATTAAATAAATTATTTTATTTATGACACAATGATGATGCAGTAATTACTATAATAGTGAAAAATTAAAATAATTGATATTATAAATACCCAAATAAATATAATATGAAACTTTTAATGAATTAAACTAATTTTATAGGATAATATTATATATTAGGATTTATTTAATTGACTTTTTTCGAAGTAATCAATCTGTTATGAGTTTCACAAAAATCAACTATTGAATAGTGTCAAAATTGACATAAAAGAGTTCTTAAAACAAATATTATATTATTAATTGATATTAAATTCCTAAAAATCTAAGGATCAGCCAAGAGACTTATATCATGATAGTTTCATCATTAATGGACCACTTGGGTGTCTCTTGGATATATGTAGTAAGTTTATTAACCATATTATATAAAAATACAAAGAGACATTGTAAAAGTGAAACTAATTAACTTAGAGTTAATACTTAAAGATAAGGTTAATATAAGTACCCAAACCTGTCTAAATTCTATTGGATGAGTTGTTTTCGACCCATACCCACCTTAACCTTTGAATAGTCAACTTTGGAACCACTAGAAACCCAATATAAATTTATTATAAATTAATATTTCTAGCTTTTCCAAAGGTGCCCCTCACCCCTCTTATAAAAGGGCACTCCTCCTTCTCATTTCTTCACACCTTCATAGCCTTTTCGTTCGGCCAAACTCTACCCAAATACTCCCCCAACTTCCCGCACTACAACCTAGAGGCCTTAGTTTGATCAGAAAGCCAACCTAAAGATCCCTTTTGATCAAATCAAAAGGAAGAATCTGAAGAAGAGGTAATGTTTTCACCACCCCTTTTAAAGTTCCTTTCTTCTTCCACTTCTTATTTCTTTGTTCTTACCATTCTAAAATAATAAATCCAGTATCATATATATTTTGTGATGTTATTATAAATATGGTACAACCATATTCAGTGTTCTATCCACCCTTTGAATAACATGTCACCATACGTGCGTACGTACGGCTTACCGTCTCCACATCGTGGTGTAATTGTTATTCAATATAATATTATTTGGATGGGTATAATAATGATGTGTAACTCATGTAAATAATAAATATAACATGTTAATGATTCTTTATATATTATATACCATCCATTTATATATTATTTTAATTTCAAAAGAATGATATTGTCGCTCGTGCGTACGTACGGACTACCGTCTCCACGAACGCGATGAGATTCATTCTCCATCGTATCCATTCAAGTATAATTATCATTTGATGATTTAAAAATGATTTTTAAGGACTTGATATCATTATGGATATAAATAATATAAAACCTATCCTTTACAGACATGTCTTACGTAACAAAACATATAAAAGAAAACAAGTAACTTAAAACCCGAAACAACGATAATACTAAGATATTATTATCAAATAAATATTAAAAGATCATATATGATATCATATTAATGTATATGATTATTGTATAATTTAATAAAAATTATTTCACCATTATACAGGAGGTTAATCTACCCCAAACAAGGAAAAGTACAAGGTAAGGGTTATTTCACAATCTCTTCATTATCCGAGGTTGTTTATATGTAATAATCTACTGGGATCTCTTTATCATCCACATCCATGTTTTCTTAAAAATGTATTTCAAAACATTTTTTATTATTTACAAGAATATGGGTTAAAGTCATTTATACCCTTGGTTGACTCGTTATAAGAGGTTTATGAAGGAATCTTTCCGTCGTTTTCAAAACAAGGTCCTTTTTAACCTTTTAGACAGAATTAAGGTAAGAATGTTTTTTTAACTTATACGGCGGGTGCGGCTATTTTCCACCGTTATAAAATCATCAAAGCTTCCCTTACAAGCTTATAAGAATATTTTCAAAGAAAATGTTTTATTTTATATGGATCTTAAATGATTTCAAAATAAAAGGAGATATTTCTTTAAAAAGAATTTTGATTTCATCTATGTCAACATCCTTTGATGGATTTTAAGATTATTTGAAGTTTATTTATTATGATACAAAACTTCTATATTGTATTGAAGGTTTTGTGATATGTTTGACTGTGGATGTTCTATTTTTATACCATTCATAGTTTATGGTGAAATTATTGACAATTCGTATGCTAGTTTTAATACGAATGTTTATGTTATGTTTAAACCTTTTCATATGGGAATGCATTGGACTTAGTAAGTGACGGGTGCAGCCCGCTATAGCTCCTCGATGCATCGGTAGGTCTCATGAGACAAACTAGTGTCTTGGCACAAGGCCTTGACAAAATCTTATTTGTAGTCTTGGCACGAGGCCTTGGCTATGTGGTTATGATAGTCTGGCATTATGCATTCCAACATTATGAAAGTGGTTAGTGATTTTGCATGTGATTATTCGATTAGTAGAATATCCATGTGAATGAGTAAATGGAATTATTTCATTTTATTTATGCCATACAATGTTTAAAGTTCAAGTTTTAAAGGCTGTTGTTTTATTTACACATTGCGTTAAATGTTTATTCTTATTTATGAAAGTTTCCGCTATATTGTCATCCTTACTGGGCATTTGAGCTCACCCCTTTTCTATGTTTTATTTTTCCCAGGAAGTGAAGAAGTAAATTATGAATGACCTGCAGGGATATTATGTGGGGATATGAGTGTGGTTTATGGAGACAATATGTTGTTGTAGTAGTTTTTCATTTTATGATTTAATGTAAGACTTATGAATATATCTAGTGTTTCCAAGGATTCTAAACCAATCGGTCTTTCGAGATTTGATCTTTCTTGTGATCATGCCAATGTTATGTAATAATGAACTGACTCTGGGTAACTAGGGTCGGGGCGTTACAAACGATGCCATCATCGACTTCATTATCTTCTTCCTCGACATCAACGAATCTATGGTCGGGGTTCGAGCTTTGACAATTGTTTCTTGATCATCATTTTCCTTCATTGACTAAGATTCAAAGCCGCATGTTATCACACTAAAGTATAGTGTGCGGGCAAAACAAACATTGCCTGACCCCTCTGCCTTACTTTGTGGATTTTGACGCAAATCGCTGCATGAGTTTGTGTTGATATTATTTAATCAACAATGGTCGAGGATCGAAGGTGACATCCTGAGGAATGTTCGGATACTTCTGGAATGAGAATCGGGCCACCGAAACTTGCCCGGTGACCCGCAAAAGGTTCCTTGGTGGTTGGAACCAGAAAACGCCACTGGCAGAATGAAGGGAAGGACGGTCGGCACTCCGGACAGCTACGTGGATTGCGGTGGTGCAACCACACCATCAGTGGAGTGGGTCGTGGCCGATTGGACATGAAGGTGCAGCGTCGGCTGGCGTAAGGTCGGTCACGAAGAGAACCGGTGGCTTATGGCCACCGGGATGCTGGGGAAGGAGCAACCACCTAGTGTCGGATCCTTACTGCCTGAATGGATATGTTGTTCAGGACTCCAGGGGGCACGACCTCCCCCCATGATGAGGATAGGATAGACCCCATGAGGGCCGCCATCCTCAGGCCTCGCATGGGCCGAGCCCAGCGCAGGCCGAACCTCACTAGGGCCGGACCCAGCACCGGCCGGCTCGGACCCGAACCAGGTCGGGTCGGCCCAGGCCGGGTTGGTCCGACATGGATAGACCGGAATCGAACCTGTTTTGACCAATTTCCACTCTTTTTCCCATAATGTGATCTACAGGTGTCCAATTGATGAACCATCTACGGAAAAAAAAAACATCGGAGTGGGATAGTTGTTTTGGTATACCCCACATTTGATTTGGATGAAGCTGGGGTATGGAGGGGTTGGCTATAACTTAAATCTAACCCGGACTTCGGAATGGAAATGCCAAAAACTCCCAGACCGGGAGTCAAATTGGCGCATCCTCTATCGCTTTGGGTTCCTTATGAAAAGAAGGATCTTCGGGATACATAAAATTGGTGCTTCATGGAAGTTGATTTATCTACACTTGGCATGAAGAGAATACCCTCCCGTAATCAAGCGTGCTTTGGTCGGGGACTCTATGGCAGAATGCATTGTGATAAAGGAATCCTACATGGACCGACTACTGTTCCAGGAATCTACGTGGGTATGATATCTTGAACTACTATTTTGGGATCCTATGTGGGTTTGAAAGCTCCGAATACTACTCCATGATACTACATGCGTTTGAATGCTCTGATTATTATACCAGGATCCTATGTGGGTTCGATAGAGTAGATGATTTAGTGGCTATATTTAATCATCTCTATCTCTCTACATTAGTTTTATACATGTGTGAGCTGAGTATTGACTTCATGTTGTTATCAACTAGTTATATTTCTTCTTTAATGGAATGGGTTATGCTTGGCCTCTAGAGATGGAGCCGGATTGAATTTCATTACATAGGTATATGTATGGGCATATACATATGTAGGGTTGGATGATACATTGTGATTGTGTCATTAATACTATGGTTTATCCTTAGTGGATTCTAGGAGACCATCGGGGGTCTCAGGGTCCCTACTACGTATCAGTATACTCACCCATGCACGGGCTTCGCCCGCACCATGTTGTGTCCTGTGGTGATGATGAACAATAGTGATTGAGGCTGAGAGAGATGGACATGAGGTAGCTCAAAGCTAGACATAGACAGGACATACCTCAGGGATGTTTTGATCGAGATTTGTACCTGACTTCTCGTAGGATTCCCTGATGGATGATTAAGGAGTGGTTTTCCCACTTCCAATAATTGCACTTTAGTTGGGTTTGTATACTGGCCCATTTACATTCAGCACTCTTTTACTATATTAGTAATTTTTTGTTATATTTGGTAGGGTATAGTCTTTGTGAGTTGTAGGTTAAAAGTAAATGCCTTCCCTTTTCCCTGGGATGTGCTTTTGGTGCTAGTTGTCGAACCTGGCATATGGAAGGAGGGCTTGGGGTAGTCAAGGCACAGGCCCCGAGGACGGGCTGTGACAGTGGAACATTTTTTTAACCTGTGGATCATGTATTTCTGATTTTATTATGAGATGGTTGGGACATAAATCTCCCTCCAATGCATTGGGTAATGATTTATTTCTCATTATATAATATGTGAATCAATTCTATGGAATTTATCTATAAGTGAAAATGGGGAAACTATATCCTAGACAAGTAAATGACTATGACTATGGATAATGAAGTGTATCACCCAATACGTGTACACACAATGGAGATGGAAGATAGGGAAACCTGATACACTACGGGAAGATGGGAAAACCCGGTCCCATACAAGGAAATAAAATTGACAGGGGTGATTGTGTGTCCTTCCGTATAGGTGAAGCACCTATATTGTTAGTAGATAATTTTAGGCAATGCATATTGTCTTATAATGAGGGATATCACATTTTTTTGTAGACCCAATGTCCATCTATAATTTCATAGGATTTTCTTTAATGGACTGTGATATTTATTCCATTACAATTCATGTGTTATTAACTAACATTATTTATCCCATGATTCATGTTTCTAATCATATGATATATATGGTATGATCTTATAATGATATGATCACTTTCTCAATCCCCTAAACTCATGTCTAGACTTACATGTCTCCCTTGTTTACCCTAACTAAGCATCTTAGCTCACCCCATTTTGTGTTTCCTTACCTAGGTTATAAAAATATTTATTTTGTTTGATTTTAATAATAAGGGTGATAGACATGAAGAACCTACTAAGAGATATGGTGTCTCCTTTTTTTAACAATGTTTATGTGTCCATGTTTCCAAAGGCATTAGACTAAGATAGACTTTAGGCGTATGTTAGTTTAATTTTTTAAGTATTGGAAAAAATTTAGGAAATTTTTATCTATTAAATGAGACTATCACTCTAGTTGATATCATATAAAATTTTTAGTCATAATTTAGAAAATGGGATGAGAAAAACCTAATGAGAACCCAAAGGATAGGTATTAGGATATGTCTATGGAAGAGGAAATGTAGAGGAAAATGTCTTGGTTTTTTGTTAAAGGATATAGTGAGGGGTTTCCTAGAAATACATCAAAATCTTGATACTATATATGAAGGTGAATCTAAAACATATATACCTAGGAGTAACATATCTAACAAGGTGTGTTTGGATTGACTCATGGTAACCAGTTACAAGACAACATGCCACGCTGCACACATAGTATGACACTCTCGAGGGATTTTCTATTGGAATTATCCAACTATTCAAGAACCATCATGAATGATATACATATAATAGTGCTATGAATAAACTAGGATAAAACTAAGGTGTCATATAATAATTAAGGAGTCAAAATTTAGACATCATATAAGTGAATATGCATGACTATGTGGTTCATCATTTTGATATATTATTCTTACTCTAGGATTTTTTATTTTATTCATTAGATAGAACACAAAAAACCTGTTAATTGTAATTGAAACTGAATATGTGATGATTTTTCTTATGATAATCTGAAATATATATTGGATGGAACAAAAACATCATTTTTATGCTAACATACCTTTTTCATGATATAAATCAAGGTATGATTTTGAACATGTAATGAATGAGACAATATTATGTTGACTCCATCATGAGGCAATGGACATCATCTTTTAGAAGGACATAAAATCCAATATTTTCTTTGAGGAGTAGATCAAAACCACTGAAAATATATTCCCCATTATCAATTTTTTTATAATAATAAATTCATTATAGTTATTTATTAGATAGATGGGGAAGCAATCTTATGATGGACTATAATAAAAAATATATAAGGAATCGTGATGAAAATTAATCAATGGGTTTCAATGATTGATGGAAGATATTTTTTAATAATAACATTACTCATGTTCTTTATATGAGTATGGAAAAAGTGTTCCTTCAGTTAAATCAAAAAGATGATGAATCTGTCAGTACCAATGAGTCTAATTTCACATGACATGTGAGGTAAATTTCTGGAATTATCTTTCAACATGAATGTAAAGTTGATAGGTTCGTCAGTGGCATAAAGATACTTTTGAGAAGGGAATTGTTCATTAGAGTCTTTAGTATATACGATGAGATTTTGTGTTGTGAAATCACTGTTGAAATGGAGGTTTGAGTTCCATATAAATCTCATTGTTTTAATTAGAAGAGGATTGTGGAGTTCAATAGAACATCTAAAAACAATTCAATGAAGAATATGATATTTCATGTGTTCTCTATGTGTGGAAAGAAGCATGAAGGTAACTATATTATGGATAATAATAAGTTTTTTTATTGCATAAGGGAAGGAAATCGAGATGATTATTACTACACTGATGGGAAGTAATTGTCCAATGATGAAATTAGATGAAAATTTACAAAGAATGCACCTCCCACCCTATAATCTATTAAGTGTAAGAAGAATGGGAATTATTCTAACTAGTGCCATAACCCATGGTTTAGTGATGATGATTCTTGTTAGAATCCTATTAAACCAAGGTATTATTGTATGTATCATGCAATTGAAATTTATGAAGAGGAATGTCATAACAACATAGTGAAAGGTACACTAACCATCTACTCTAGACTGCTAATGTATTATTTTATTTTGGATATACCCACTAGTTAATATCTAATGAATTTGATAATAATTTATTGATTACACAAAAATTATTAAATATATAATTATCAGAGAAAATATTTAATTGAAGGATCTTTTCATCTTAAGACAATTATTATTCTCCAATTGATGTTTATGATAATGTGATTCATGAAAATTTTATTATTCTACCTTTGGTTGAATTTGATGTCTTTATAGGCAAGGATTTACTTTCTCTACATAAATCCCTCATAATATTTGGAGGAAGTTATGTTATTTTTAACATTTTAAACCCTAACATGATTATCCATAAATGCGATGATAAGTATGAACATACCGTGAAAATTATATTTAGTGTATAGGTTTCAATTCCAAATTAGAAGGGTTATTTATCTTGAATGGTTGGGGATAAAATTGATATCCATGATATTCTTATTGATTGATAATTTGTGGATTTACATTCGAATATGTTTCCTATACTTCCACCAAAACAATATGTCTAATTCCAAATATAATTGATACATGTTTCCATAAAAATTTCAATGAAACAATAATGAATATCCCCAATTATGTTTCAATAATTAAAGAAGAAAATCACTAAAAACATTGACATGGGATATATTCTTCCATGTGTGTCACTTTGTGGTGCACCCATTCTTTTTTTTGAATAAGAAATATGGATTGATGCAAATCTAAATTGATTATTGGGAATTTAACATGATCAAAATCTAGAAAAATATCATATTCAATATATTGATGACTTTTTTTATCAACTGAGTAGAGCTCAATACTTTTACAAGATTTATCTTCATTCCAAATATCATTAAATTAGGGTCATTAAGGGAAATATACTGAAAAAATAAATCCATACAAGGAACATAAACTATTAATAAATTGAGTTTCAATTTGGTCAAACCAATTTCATTGTTGTAAAGGTGGATTTAATGAATAGATTCTTTAGAGATTACCTAAATCAGTTTTCTATAGTCTTCATAGATGATTTTATTTTATATTCAACGATTAAAAAATGACATGAAAACTACATGAGGATTGTACAAAATACACTATAGAAGGAGAAAAATTATCAAAAAATTTAATAGTGTAAATTTTTCCTACAAAAGGATAAATTTCTTAGTCATATAATATCATTATAGGGTATTGTAGTAGATCCATCAAATATGGAGTCTATTAAATGATAGCATATACTAACCATGATGATTGATATACATACCTTTCTTGGTTTCATTATATATTATCAATGGATTTTGGATAATTTCTCTGGACTATCTAATCATATAACCATGTTAACATGAAATGGTTTCATGTTCCTATGGAATGATGAATGTGAGGAAAATTACATGGAACTAATGGAAAGGTTAGTTCCCACACCTGTGATTACATTAACCAGTAGTGGAAAAGAGTTTGTAATCATTATTGACGCATACAATAAGGGATTGGGGTGTGTTATTATGTAGAGAGTCATTATTATCGATTATGAAATTTATCTGTTTCATATTCATGATATAAAGTAGCCAAATCAGAATTGGGAGTTAGCTGTAGATATTTTTTCATTAAAGATATAGAATATATTTCATTAGGGAAAAAATTTATTTATATATATATATATAATGATCATAATTTTTTGGAATTTATATTAACATAGAATGAATTTAACATGAACAACAGAATATGGTCATATTCAAAGACAAATTAGGGCTGATCAATCGATTTTCACCATGGGAAATCAAACACGGTGGCTAGTTCATTGAGTCCAAAGGATCATCATACCTTATCAATGAAAAGTATCATAAATCATTCTATACTTATGTATTTTCCAAGGATATATCTATAAATATAGAAGGAAGGAAAAAATCATATCTGTTTAAAATTAATTTTCTACCATATAACTTTGTGAAGATTAAGGAGTTGAAAATGGAAGATGTAGATATACAAAAGAATATTATAAATGATCTATATTTTAACATTAATAAGGATGGATTGATAAAGTTCAGGAACTGTGTACATGTTCCTTTCATTCCAGAGTTGATAAGGAGTTATTTGAGGAAGGTCATAGTTTTTCATTGTCTATTTATCCCTGAATTAAAATATGTATAGTTATTTTAAAAAATACTTCATGTGGAATGGTATGAAGCATGATATCACATAGATTGTTTCTTGATTCTAGGTATTTAAATAATATAAGGTTTAAAAACCATCTAAAGGGATGTTTCATCCATTAACCATACCCCAATTGAAATGGGAGAACATCACTGTGGATTTTGCCGTTAGACTCCACAAAACCTCAGAATATTTTAATTCTATATAGATGGTAGTACATTTCCATAAAAAGACAACACAGATCATCTCTATCAGAGAATACTCCTCTCTAGATCATCGTTAGCGAATATACATCAAGGAAGTTGTAATATTTTGTATAGTGACACAGTCCATTTTATCAAATCATGATATGAGGTTTACATCAATTTTTTGGAGAATAATTCTACATGAAATTGATATAGAATTTAATTTCAGCTTTACATATCATCCTTATAAGTATAGTAACTATGAAATAACAATTAATACCCTATATGATATGTTGATATCTTATTCTATTGATCATAATTGTGGTTTGAATCAATAATTTCCTCTTGTTGAGTATCATTACCATAATATATTTCAATACAGAATTCACAAGGAACCTTATGAAGCCCTATATGGGAAGGAAATTAGTGTTCTAAAATTAAGGGATAAAGATAGCGAAGGAAATCAATAGGTACAAGAGATCAATGATAAAATGGTTGAGAATTTTAGATCAATTAAGAAACATATCATGGGAGATTAATGTGGGAATAAATGGTATGATGATAACAGACAGTGTTATCTAAAATTTGATGATAGAGAGATGGAATTTATATCAATCTATCCCTAGAACATGTTTCTAATGTTTATAAATAAAGGGAAACTATGTCCTAGGTATATCAGTCCCTTTTAAATTATTGAATGTATATGGAAAGTATCCTATCTCTAGGAACATAATACTACTACTACTCAAGACCATGATGTGTTCCATGTTTATCTACTAAATAAGTACATACATGAATCTTCGCATGTATTGAACTTAGAGGTCAGACCCCTAGAGTGCGATCATTCTTATGCAGAAGAACCAGTTGAAATTATGGATCATATAGAGACAGTACTATGAAAAAGAACCACTCACTCAGTCAAGGATATTTAGATAAATAACCTATTATATGAATCTGTGTGAGGACTTTAGGATATTATTAACTAGATGTATCATAATTTTCTTTACCATAATTATTAGTTTTGAGGGATAAATTCATTTGAGAGGGTAAAATGTGACACCCTGAGTATTTACGATCCTTTTTTTAAAATAAATTAATTTTAATTAATTAATTTCATTGAATTATGTCATAAAAAATTAAATGGAATTGATTTGGATTATGTTACATGAATTATGGTATTGTTGTGTGTTATATTCACCACCGACATGGCGTAATTTACATACAACCCTAACATGGCATACGTACGATGTAACACTATGTTTCTACGAAACATTTTTTATAAATATTATTTAAAGAGAAAATTATAACTATGATGTTAAAAATATTAATATAAATAGTAATACCTTCTTTTTAAATATTGGTTATAATAGTTTTCTGTAAAAAACATATTGAGAATAAATGATATACTTGTGGATAATGTCCTAATATATGTAAAATATTATTTTCTCCAGTAAGTATTTTTCTTGTACTTCTCTAAAAAATAATAAAATTAAATTTACAAATAGTATATATATTTAATTTGATAAAATAAAATAAAATTTCCATTTTATGTTATCAAAATAAAATGGGGGATAATTTTTTGGATTTTTATATAATACATCATTTTTAATGCGGAGTGAAAAATAAGGAATTTTACTTCAAAACACATTTTTAAAATAATTTTTTTATAAGGTTAAATAATTTATTTAAATTTATTTAGAGTTTAATTAGATTATTATTTTATGAATTTATCAAATATAGTTCATTAGATGAAATTTTACATAGAAATTTGATATAAAAACATGGTTTTATTTTAATTTTTTCTTTTTGAACATGCAGCATCATCCCAACTATAGGATTAATACTAAAATAATTAATTACACTTCTATGATTAGAATTATGAAAAGGGATAAAACATTTAGAATCTGAATAATTTATAATTCCTAATATTTCAACAAAGATTTTGACAACAAATATGATTAAAAGATATTAAAATTATTTATAGCGTTTAAAATAAAAATTAACATATCAAGGAACTAAGCCTTAAACATAAACACCAAAACACCAAATAAATTGTCAAAACCCCACTGATTGAAATATTTCAACCATAATCGATCCATTCCTGAGTTTTAATATTTTTTTTCTCTTCTATTATTTAAAATCTTCGGTACACCTAACTATTTTTAAAAAATGAAAAGTGTGTCGTATCACTTCGCTATAAATAGCCAAAAACTATCCCCATTATATATACTTTCAAAATATATTAGGTTTGGAAAATATCTAGTCAACTGACCTACCAAAATACTTCCATTACTCTCATAAACCTCCCTTTTGAATAAAAACATCCATGGAATCCCTTCCGTTAAAACCAAAAAGAGTTACCCAAAGAAGAGGAAACAACCTTCCTCTAGCCCCATTATCTTATTTTCATTATCCACCCCATAAAATATTATTATAAAATGATTAAACAAAAAAAATTGTATAATCAATATACTAATATGTTTTCATACAAATATTTATACCTAAAATCACACATACTTTGATCTATTAGTTAATTAAGATATCGTTTATGTGTAGGGCGAACTACCACCTCCCAAAACGATGATTGTTCATTTTCCATTTATACCCTTTCATGGTTGTGAATATTGTTGTAAATGGTGTTTATATATGATGTATACTATACATACTATCCATTTATGATTATGTAAATATTTTTGAACACATATCCTTATACCTTCCATTATTGGTAAATATAATAACTACTTTTGGGGATTTCTGGACTACTGCCCCTTAAAACGATATAATTCATTCACACAATACATGGAATGTTTTAAGGACGAGTTTATAAATCTTATATGATATAAATTATTTTATAATTAAAATTTATTGATTATTTATATACATATTTATAAATTTCATTTACCCTCTTTATTTTAATACGATAATAAAACAGAAACAACAGTCATGCATATATATGTCCTCCCATCTCAATGAACGGTATATTAAATTTCATAAATCAATATTCATAAGTTATTTTAATATGAACATACTGAATATTAATGATATTTATATTATGGTTTATATTATTTTATTAATTGTATATTTTTATGAATGAAACATAATATAAATCAAGAGACATCTGGAAAACAAGTCGAATTCCTCCCAAAGTTGAACCATAACATAGAAATATTAATAGGCCAGCTATATAAAGTCATAATGAAACCATATGTGGTATTAAATAAAAGAAAATATATTTGTTATAGATTTATTATGAACATAAATTTATTATATAAGAGTTTTGAATGCGTACAACGAACGTCATGACACAAGGTAACAAGGTTAGAGAATTCCATCCCACTTTTTAATAATATTTTATTAGAATTTAATTTCATAAATATCAATAACCCTTATTGATAATTATTATCCAATGGGGATATTATATATTTATTTCTTCATCATTAATTCTCCATATGGATTCAAGATGTTTCAAAAACATTTAAGTTGAACCCATTTCTCTTATAAAGCCAAATCATTTTTCAAAGAGATTGTTATTGAACCTGTTAATTTTCCTTGAGTTTATTATGTTCCATAATATTATTATGGAATCCATTTTCTTCCTAAAGTTAATCATGTTTTCTTGATATCATTATGTGACCCATTTCCTCTCTACGGGTTAATCATGTTATGAAAAGAATAATGTGTATTTTTATGAATTTTATGTTGAAATGAAAGCTTTATAAACTTCATTCATGTTATTATTCTTTGATATTTAATATATGATGGGTGATCCCAAATGATGTCATGGGAGCGTATTGTAGATTATATAATGACGAAACCATGATATCTATCAAATTGATTTGGTAAGGAAGTTTATCTTATAATTATTCCAATTTTAAGGGTTTTATAGAGACTATTTAAGGTTTATATGAAGATTAGGTCCCAATAAAAAAACCATTTCATTATTATTAATATGGGTTATAAATTATTTATTTGATTAATATTGATATAAAAAGTTTCATGATTTTGGATTATAAAAACTCTTTTCTTCGGTGAAGCCTTATGAATTATTTTAATGTCTAGGTATATAGGAAATGATGAGCATGAATATTTGGATGTTATTCTCATACACTTTGATTGTGCCCTCATACACTTATTATCTTTTTATACTCACTGTTGAAATTTTATTGATAATTCATATGATTTACCATGATTATCTTTTTTCTCAACCTGATTATGTTTCAATTTCCAAAGGATATCAGGAATTATGTTGAATTAATTATATTTAGAAGGGTTTCATATGGATTTTGATATTAACATTATGTGAAATACGAAATCTTTGGTTAAATGGGAGAAATTCACATTTAAAGACATGGTAATTTTTTATGTATGATATTTTATTAATTATCTTAAATATTAAATTTAAATTTTCTTTGGTATTAAAGAGATATAATATTCCCTTTTGGTATTGTATGTTTTTATGGGGAAAACTTGGTCATCATCATCATTTCCAATTTTATAAATGTATGGCTTATGAGTTTATAATAGAATCTGGAAGTGCTGGTTTAGTGGTGATATATTTTTTAACGTAAATTATCTGTGACCTCATTAATCTATTATCATTTATTATAAATTATGACACACTGAATGCGGAAATTTATGACCAAATATGATTTACTAGAAATCAGTATTTCCTCAAAAATGGTTATTATTTTTTATTACTGATTTCATAATTCTGATTATACATGGGAATTATTTCAAACTAATCCTTTATATTTGAAAATATTATCCTCTTAATACATGATAATGAAATAATTTTGAATATATAAATTAGAATATATTGTAATTTCAATGATATAGCCTATTATTTATTTATTGATTTTGACAACATTGGTTTATCAATATAAGCATTTTTCATATATAATTTTCATAATTTTGATAATTTTTATTTCACATGATCCTTGTAACATAAAAAATGTCATTAAAATATTATCTATAACATAAATTAAATTATGTAAGTATTTGATGATTGGGTAAATGATATGTAGTAGACTATTGGTTAATTTTATTCAATGAATAAATTTTTTCTATAATTAACTCAAAACGATTGATAATTTTAATTTTTTATATTAAAAAATTTAAATTATTGAACTTATTTTATATCCCCAATTTTAGTTTTATTTAAGGTTGATTAAATTTATTAATATATGTGTAATATCAAGTCACATTCATTAATTTATAGACATTATTTTTTTAGTATGTTTTTTTTTGTATTCAAGTTGATTCCAAGTTGTTTCAAACATTTTTTGCTATGATTAATGATTAATTGTTGAGTTCCAATTATAAGATTTTTTATAGTTGGTGTGGTAGAGATTTAGATTAAATATTTAGTGGATGAGACATTTAACACGATAGTGGGCCTACTTCTATAGTAGAAAAATCAATATGATTCTCATCAGCTTATTGGTGATGGATATATGCTAGCTCATGAGAGTCCTGTCATGGTGTATTCTATTAATAACCCATCTACCTAGCTTGTGGGACTTACAACTTATGTGGATGTTGTCCTAATACTAGTGGGTTTCTAGTAAAGGATATTGGTTACCTAATGACATCGACGAAGCTTGGTTTTGGGAAAGAAATGACATTTTTTAAAATTTTATCATTTAATTCAAATTCACAACATTGAAAGATTGTTTTTCCAATAATATATGAGTAATTTATATACATAAATTTTCCTCTCCCTAATAAATATTCTATTAGACCGAATGTTCTGTTGATATTTTGGATCTCTTTCAGTATGTGTAATCCCTATTTGATTGGGGATTCTCTATAACATCATTATATCTTACATGATAGGAAGTGAATATTTAAGTCATTTATGGATCTTTATCATGAAATTTTGAATTATGATTCTTGGAATCTATTTCCACTGGTATATCCCTATGTTATCCATTGGTGAGTACCATGTGGGTGTGGATGATCTTGATTTAGGTAGAAATAATAATATGAAAAACTACACCAATTGAAAAACATGATTATTTTATAATTGAAATTGTGATTACAATTTATATATATATCTGTAATTTACTCCATTGATATTTTTTTAACATAGCACGGTGATTACGATGAGATCCCAAGATAAAGTTTTTTTTAAAATTTTAGTAAGTATTTTTTAACAATTATCCTCATTTTAAATTAATTAGCTAATGAATTAATTTCATGAGATGAAATGGGATAGAAATTATATGATATAAAAAGTGTTTACATGAAATTAAATTCATGATTTATATATAATAAACCATTTTATATTTATTATTAAAAATAAAGGAATTTTTTTAAATATTAACTATGCGATAATTGAAATGATTAATTTAAATGATTTATATAAATTTATTGGAAAGAAATCTCTATAAATTATTTATATAAATTCGTGCACATCAGATTCTAGGAATTTTTTAGATTATAACACACTCAATCCATGTATTAGACATGCATGGAAAATAATTTGTGATGACAACCATAACTAAAAAAATCAAGTGGGATAGATGTTTATTCTAGGGGATTCTCCCATATTCTCATAGGATTGGTACATATAGAGTTTGTTCGAACATAGAGTAGTATTTTATTTATGTGTGTGAGAATAATGTACAAATTTAACCAAGGGTCTATAAACTATAGTTCATTGAGTGAAAATGATTTTACATTTAGATTATTAATTGGAATGATTTATACATTTCAATTTTCATAAAAATTATTAGTCATGCCTAATTTGAAAAAATATTCTTATATCATCCTAATTTGAGGAAGATGAACATTAATACCTATATTAAAATTTCAATATAAATTTTTTTGAAACAATGAATTGATTTTAAATATTAATAAAACCCCAATCCATTTTAATTTCAAATTGAGAAATTTTTATTTATATGTTATATATTACTTATGAATTCTTTTTTGAGAGCATTTTGTGGTTTTTTTCTAAAACCCTACCTTTTCAATCATGATATTTTATATTTTATTCGAAAATTTCATGAAAATGGAATCTAGAACTCAATAGTAGTTTATGTTATTGATTAGTGGGACCACGGGATTTAGCGATTACTAGTGGATCCTAATATCAACTTATTGGATAGAGTTTTTTAGATGTTGTTATGATGATATTATCTGATTAACTCTGGTTGAATTACTATTTTTACACTTGAAAATATATACTAATGGTATTTTCACTCTTATATAGATTTTAACACACAATATATTTTTTTATTTTACATGAAAAACATTTTTTATGGGTCATTATTGTTCAAATATCATTTCCACGTGATTATCTTTTACCTTGGAACTAGTCACCAGCTCATGGGGATCAAAAACACCCTTAAAGACATGTCATTATTGATTTAGGTACCATTTAGGTAGGTTATTTCGGTTGTTTAGTGAATTGTTTTATCATAGGTGGTTGTGTGCTTTATCACTATCGGTATATAGTTTGTGGTGCCTTTCATGATATGATACAAGATTTTTGGGATATAATAGGTAGTTTACAATCGATTCCTATGATACCACTCATTATAAAAAAACATAAATGGTGTAATTGGTTGTTGAGAATGTTTTTCTTTTAATAGTTATTTAATTTAAATGTTGCTTCTTAAAAATATTGTATCTAAATTTTGTATTTCCCAGATGAATTTTGACTGATTCAGTTGATAATCTCATGTCTCAAGAATGATGGTTCCTTAATATTAGTTGGTGTTGTGTAGAACCATTCCCCTCAGATTTTTTTTGAATAGACCATATATGAGATATTTATATGAACCAAGAAAAACAAAGAATCCATTTTATCAATAACTCATACCGTCTTTAATGCATGTGGTCTAAGATATGGTTTTGGTAGATACACCTATTTCGATTGAGGTTGTTGTGGTTGTACCATAGAGGGATGATTGTATATATCATGGATGTATGTTTCTTTGAATAGAGCCACAAACAATATAGGGTACCAATGATACTTAGATGGAATAATATTTTTTATCGAGGGATGATAATATGTTTTTGTTTTTCATGATTCATGTTTCATTGAAGGTACAATGTACCATGATTAAACTTGAAGGGTAGGGTAGATGGTGGTGGGGTTTAATAGTTCTATATCAAAAGATTGTGGGCCTTGGGTTGAAGAAATTTAATGATACTTTTATATAATAGTTATATTTGGAATAAATGGTGTCGGGTAAGGAAATTGAGTACCTTATACATAACTAATAGGATCTCATAAATACAATGTTTGACTAACATTTTTCCAATATTATGCATTTCAAATAAGAGGTTGTATCCAATGGGCTATTTAAAGATATTCTGTTTGAGATAGGTATTCATGTACATAAATGATATTATGTTTTTTGGGTTATGATCAGCCCATATAATGATGTGTTGGATATTAATTTTGTTGTAGAACTTCACATAGGTGGTGAGTTGAGATGGAAATGAGTTCCCACTACTCCCAGTTATCTCTCAAGTAGTCCACGTAATCGAAAAATTAAATGAGATGGTTTCCATAGTAGAAACCAATGTGGTTCATCTCTGTATTATACTAATTCTAATGTATTTTTATTATCTAGTAAATGATTACAAGCATGTTTCTAGTGTGGAATATTTATTTCACTTTTTGATATCATTCTTGGAGGCACAAAAGATCTCTAGCCCTTTGGGACTCCTATATCACATTCAATTATTCTTTCATTACTGCACTTGTCTGCATAGTGATATAGGCTTTAGAGTATCATGAGGATAATTATAATATTAATATTATTCCACAAAAAGGGGTTACAACCATATTCACCAAGAATGAAACTTCATGAAAAAATTTATGAGCCTCTTTGTGAATCTGATGTGTGTCATTAAATTTTAAGTGGTACTGTTT
Organism: Viscum album; assembly: GCA_963277665.1. Classification (NCBI taxonomy): domain Eukaryota; kingdom Viridiplantae; phylum Streptophyta; class Magnoliopsida; order Santalales; family Viscaceae; genus Viscum; species Viscum album. The sequence goes on from OY728135.1 coordinate 335,816,148, forward strand.
TGATTAAATTATCGTCAATGACTGATTTATTGAATATTTATTCCCCTCAATTATTCATATATAACCATTTTTTTTACATATAAATCTTCTTATGGATCGCATGACTTAATTTATGGTGATTTATAATCTATTTTGGGGAATACTGTGCAATGTCTCTGATGAACTCCTTCTACATTTTCAATCTCCAAAATCAAGGTAAGGTAGGAAATCTTTTTGCGACACCAAAAATATTGATATCATTTTTCAAATGGATATGTTGATTTCCCAGAGGGATCATATTTTTTATTAACATTTATAGGTATCTACTCTAACCTAGATGGGGTGTTTAAATCATTCAGGTTGAATGGGACCCAAGGTTGTGTTAATCTCCAGCTCTTCTTCTAGATAAGGGGTGGTCGATATTCATAAAGTACCTTAAACAAGATAATTATTATCCATGTGGTGGTCTTCCTCTAGATGAACATTATTTTCCCAACAAGGATTATGGTTATCTCTAACATTAACCTCGTAATAAAAACTATCTCATGCATGGTAGGTAAATCATAACAATGATACATGTTCTAAAGAGTTGCAGGAATTAAATTTTGGGTGAATGTTTTATCATATACTATGGAAATAAAATATTTGTTTTATATAATTATAATTTTTTGGATCTTTGGAAGTGGTGGTGAGTCATGTATATCAAATTTTTTTATTTTTAATTTACATACAATAACACCGAGGGAATATTTTATGTATATTTTTTGAGCTAGAAAGCTTCATTCCATGCAATAAAATAATATTTTGTTTAATAGATTATGATGGATCTCTATTTTTACATCTGATTGATATATAGGATTAATACGAGGTTTTTTTCATGTGTTCAGCTAAAATAATCACATATTGATATTAATATATAAAATCAATAACTTTATGAATAGATCTATGGATTTATAGATATAATTTTTTGGCTTGGAGATCATCATCCAGTGGTATCAACCATTTTGAGGGTATCATTCAATATAAGAATTATTTTGTTATTTTTTACCTCTGAGTATGGTTTTGATGGTGGATTATGATCTATCCATGTGGATGGTACACATTATAACCATGAATATTTTATATGATATTGTGTAGGTTACTGGGTTTCTATGTATGAAATAAGAAATTTGATGATTTTTAATCATTTTGATACTTGTCAACAGATTAATGTTAAGATGTGGAATGTTTCACATATTTTTCAACCACATCCTACTATGACATGAATGTGGGACAAGATATTATATGAAATTATGGATGGGTTTCAATGTAAACTTTTTAAAGAAAATATTATTTGTCAGGTGGTTGACCAATTGACTAATTTATATCACATTATTCCCATCAATGATAAATCCTAATTTGAGTTCATTGGATATATATATGTATAGATGGCTGTAAAATTTCATGGAGTTACATGTGCCATTTTTTTATATGGATCCACTGTTCACTTATTAATTTTGTAAATTTTATCACTAATTGAATTTGTCTCATGTAATGTGGAACATTACATACTATCCATAGACAATTGGCCTGATGAAATGGGATATACATATTTTTGAGTATATGTTATGTGTATGTCTCCATAACATTGGAATATATTAGTATAATAAATTGGGAATAATTTAGCTCTCTTACAATAATATTTATCAGTCAATTATCTTGATGTCCCCTTTGGGGAAATTTATAGATGACTGTTTAAATCTATACTTTGATAGTTAGTAGCTAGGGAATCATTCTTACATAATTCCAGTTTCTTTTTAGTGATAAAAATAAAGACTTAGTGGAATTATTAGAGAGTAGTAATGGAATAAATCCTTTATAACTCATATACTTATTATTATGGATTTCCATTTGAGTTATAATTTGGTCACAAAGTGTTTTTGAGAATTTCTTCTCAATTGGGTAAATGATGAACATATAAATAAGTATTCTTAATATAAAGATAAATGGTATATTTTATTATTGTTGATATTAATGGAGAGTCATTTTTACATTTTGATCTACCAGCTTAGATTGCCTCATTCCAAAACCTGTTCATTGTGTCACATCTGAAAAATTATATCTATATTTCATCTAAATCCTTGATATCTATGGACACTAATGTAGATCCTGATTTATCCATGACCAAAATGTGGGTTCAAATGGTTTATTGTTATATTATTCTTGTTTTTGGAATTTCCACACAATTGGATTGACTGTATTAGTAGAATGGTTCTAATTAACCCAATATGTTGGACCATTGGGATTTTATGAGTGAATAGTGGGCCCATATTTTCATGATGCAATCTACTTTTATGTGTATCTATGGTAATAAATCTTTTATGATGGTTATATTGAAACATATCCTACCATAATTCACCTACAAACATAGTTTTGTAGTTGGTTCCTTTAATTTTGATAGACATTCTAATTTTTTCTTTTTTTCTTCATTATGGTTGTTTTTCATGGTTTTTTTCCTTATTAGATATTTTAAAGTCATGTGAGAGTGTGTTTTATTCTGTATTTTTTAGTTAGGAGGTTTTGTTAAGTTTTAGAATGTGAGTGAGTATTCCATTATATCTAAGAAAACTATATGAGGCCCACAGAAAATATGTTGAGTACCAATGACCAGCCAGTGGAAGGCAGGTAGAGGTAGATTCCTATAAGAATCCTAATATATAGTTGATAAAATCCCACCATCCAGTGGGTAGAATGCCACCTTCTCATCAGTAAGACTTCTAGTAGCCATACCTTTCTCTATGGCGCCACCATGTCGACTATAGAGAATATAGAATACCATGTTACACTGATGAAGCCAGGTTTTTATAGTGAAATATTGTATTTTTATATGTTTAATATAGAGTTGAATTCTAAATAACATCACTTAGATTTAACTTTGCCCAAAAAAATCAGAGACTCCCTAGAAATGAATTTTTCTCTCCCAAAGAAATTTCTTGTTGGATCGATGTTAATGTTAAGGAGTTCGAAATCTTCGAGTAAATTTTGTATCAATTTTTTCATGTATTATTGTTTCCACTCACCCATATCCATCTTAAAGAGTAGGTAATAATCATTATATAGTTGGATCTAGAAATTTACAAGGTTTATTTTTATTAGATAATTCTCTTTTGATCACTTTAGCCATTGGCTCTCCATTGGAGTATCCCATGTGGGTGACGCTGATCGTGGTTGAGGTAGATAGATTAATTATAAAATATAAACCAATTTAAACCTTTGATTATTTTTGTTTATTTAAATTAACATTCCAATATATTAATTAATATTGAATTTAGTCTATAATTGAATGTTTTAATATGGAATAATGTGTGAGATGGAATACCTTGACAAATGGATTCAAAAAATTTGTGTTATTTTCTAGAAACTAAAATTTCTTTTTTAAATAAATTATTTGAATAATTGTATTAATATTATTTAAAGGAATTTTTTTTAAATATTTTAAATTAATTGATATTAATTTAAATGAATTCATTTTTTTTAAAAAACCATTTGATTTTGGGTTTGGAAATAAAAGAAATGTTTTTTTACATACATGAATTAGGGAAAGATTGAAATGATTATTTGAAACAAATAATATTAATTTATTTGAACAATTTCCACATAAATTTTTGAATTATCTTGAATAAAATTTGATCATAATAAGTTATGTTGAAAGAATTCATACTAGGCATGTAATATCTCTACCCGGAGATATTAAAGTAATTAAATTAATAAAAAAATATAGAGGGAATGATGGTTAGTTTTTGGGATTACTTCCTATTCTATATAGGTTTACGATAATGGGAGTTTCTATACACATGGATCCCTATTTCATTGATATGCATGTGAGTCCATTTACAAATATAAACATTTTCCACTTAAACATGCAGATATGAATTACAATTATTTCACATGGAAATGATGAATTTAATAGATTTACTCATATATATTTTGAAAGTTTTTATTATTTCTTCTTTTTAATGAATATTCTTTATATTTTCAAATTTTATGGTAATTAAATTTAACCATTGATTTTTAACATCTATAAAAATGTTCTAAAATAGTTATATTATATGATCTATGAAAATATTGACATTTTATGTTGTATTTAAAATTGAGAAATTTGGTTTATATGATATAGATTACTTATGAAATGATGGGTGATATCCTACTAGGATTTGTTTCTATCACCATACCATTGACATTTGGTGTTTTTTATTTTCTAATAAATGGTCGAGAAAAAAGGTAAATCAATTATCAAAGTTTGTGGGTGTGCATGCTTAGTTAGAAATTTGGAGTTAGTAGTGATTTCTGTAGCTTGTAACCCACCTGTTGCACAATATTTCGTGGATGATGTCTTAATAGTTTTTTTGAGACGGACATGGGATAACATACTATTTTTAAAACATGATACTACATAAAGTATATACTTTCCCTTTTATGGTATTTTTGTTATAAGAACTATTTTCTATTTTGAATCTTCAACTATGTCATGTTAGGTTGTTTTACTGGGTAAATAGTTTCTTCTTGATTCATTTGATAAGAAAAGAGTATTCTCTAGCCTATGGGGATCAGGAATTCCCTCTATATCATGTCAGGATTTATTTATGTACATTTTATGTGGTTTATCTGTGTTGGTTCATGAAAATTTATATAAATGATAAATTATATAAAATTTAAAATATGGAAGTCATATATTATAATTGATTGAAAATGATTTAGGTTGACCAAGTGTCATTTCTTGTAGTGAAATTAAAATATGAGTTATCAAAATAATTTTTTAATTTTAAAAAACATTTCAAATTTAATTTTTAATTATTTTTACCTATATAAATATTGACTAAATATATATATAAACACATTTTGGTTCTAAAGTTTTTTAATATAAGTGATAAAATAAAAATTAAAATTAAAATATTCAATCCTTATGACAACCCTACTTTTTATTACAACTTAAACATGATTTATTACATAAAACTTCACTTGATACAACAAATAAGATTGATAGGTTTAGTATCTTTGGGGCTTAGGATCATTACATAAAAACTTAAAACATGAAATAAAACATCTTTATTGAAAACTTCCTTTACATTACCACTACATTCCCTCGTACTTAGCATTACATGGGATAACCTGAGGACATGCATAAGAAAAGGGTGAGCATTAAATCCCAGTAAGGGAATACACAAGGAATAGCAGGAGGAGTACAATACATGTTAGGAAATAGTCATATAAATAGAGCATAAGAGAAACGTGAACATAAAGGAATGATAAAGCATGATAATCATAACAAGGAAATGTGGCAACAACACTTAACATGGAAGTAGCATGAGCCAAGGCCCATTGCACATGGAGAATGAGTAAATCCTCAATGCACATAAAGCACGAGTAAACCCTCGTTGCACTTGAATTATCATGAGACAACACTCATTGCACATGACGTATCATGACACTATACTTTACCCAATGCATGGGAGCACTATAAGGGTGCACCCTTCTTAAACATTTCATTTCATGCATAAGTGTGCCACATGGATCATAAAACATGGATTCATAAAACATAATCATTTATTCCATGATAAATGAATGTGGAATTCATACATGAAACTTTACAATCAATATGTAAATTTGCATAAAGGTGAATACCCTTGATGGAGAAATGGGCATGGTATTCACTACATAATGACATTGGCTTAGAAAATTGGTGCGATTTCGGCAGCATAACAGCGTGACATAAAAATTCATAAAAAAGGTTTATGAGAGATAAAGGGGTTCCTAATAATATTTACATGTAATAAAAATTAAGGAGGTCATATAGATACATGTCCCAACAATTGTAATGGAATTTATATTTATGATACAAAAGTATTGCTTGAATGTAAATGAGGAGAGAGAAGTTCCTTTCGGAATTTCGGCATATTAACAGGTGTACATGGGAGGCATTTAATGAGAGATAAAGGGGTCTCCCATCATTAAAACAATAAGAGGGAAGTATGGGGGAGGTATTAAATCATACCTCAACATTCATAATTGAAATTAAAAGGGCAATAAAACATAAAGAAAATTGACAAAAATGAGAAAGGAAGACAAAACCCTTACTTGAAAGTGTACTTCCAAAGGCAAGAGAGAGGCTTCTGAGAGGCTTCTTGGGAGATTGGGGCACCATGGAAGGATTCTAGAGAGATTAGGGCAGAGGTTGGATGAACTCCAAGGGCTTTGAGTGAGGAGGAATTGGGAGCTTGGGTCAGTTTATATAAGAAAGGTGAGGGAATTCTTTATTATTTAGGTTTGGGACCCCTTACAATAAATTAAGCTAAACCACAAACCATCCCATATTTTTTCCCATGGTTTTTGGAAAATGGAATATGAAAAGAATATTTTAGAAGGCCAAAGTCCGAAATTCTTATAATATTATGTTTTCCTATGTGTAGGTGAGTCACACTCGCATGGAAATTAATTTAAAAAGCCAAGGTGTTGAATATGTCTTGAGGGGTCCATTAATTCTTTGAAAATTAAGTCAAACAGACCCAAAATCACATTATTTTTATGGTAAAACATATATTGGCCAAACATAAATATTATAGTATTTTATTACATAACTATTGGGTCATTATGATGTCATAAAACACATAATATATGTAAACAATATTTAATTTTTACCCAAAAATTTGACTGTCTCAAAAAATTATGAAAAATTTACCGTTGGATAATTTCGACGTCCTGATTCCAGAAATAACATTTCTTTTATCTAAATAAAAATATATTAATTTTCACTATTAAAATAAAAACCGACATTTATCGAAAATTTAAGAGTTTTGACAGAAATGGATTTCAAACCTTAATAAAAATTTTAATTGCATTCATAAAATTATAAGATCTTTTATATTTAATAAAAATTAATTTAATAATATTATTATTATTTTATTAAAATATTATTTATTTATAAAATCCCTTAATTTAATAAAATATATTTCTTAATTAAATAATAACTAAAAACACCATTTGTACTTTAAAAACTATTTACAATGTATCAAAATTGACTAGAAATTATATTCATTATTATATAAAGAAAATTATGTACATGAACATAGTACTACTTATTTGTTACATAACCCCTTAACACAGTCGTATAAGACCTAAGGGTAAGGTGTGTGATGGTGACAGACTCTTGGGGTGGCTCAGATAACATCGCTCAAGTGGTAATTTCAATCAACTTCCACTTTTCCCATAGACGGTCACGTTCGAGCTTGACATGATGAAGCTCAGCTTGGGCTTTGTCAAGGGTGAAGCCCAAAGATTCCACCCCTTTTCTGAGCTCCGACAAATGGGCTTCGTATGGGGCAATTCTACTGGATGAGGCCATCGCTTCCTTTTTCTGAGTAAATTGGATTTGTTAAATTCTTATATTTATACTAATCATGTGATCAATGTCCAATGGCTATATTAGCAACAATCAAAAGTTCTTAACAAAAAACCAAAGAAGTTGACATTTGATATAAACATAAAGAGACATTTAATCAGATCAAGAGGGATTTCCATTAATAAAAATTTGGGTCATTACAATATTCTCCCCTTAAGAAATTTCGCCCTCAAAATTTTCCTTTTCCCACACTAAAACAAATGTGGGTAACTCATCTTCATCATATCCTCTTATTCCCAAGTCACTTATTCAAACATGTGGATTCTCCACAAAACCATGACGAGGGGCATTGTCTTATTTCGTAGAACTTTTTCTCTACGATCTAAGATCTTCATTGGTTGCTCCTCATAAGAAAGATCGTCTTCCAATTGTACCACCTCAGAAGAGAGTACATGTGAAGGGTCCGGTATGTACTTCCGTAAGAGGTATATATGAAATACATCATGTACTTTGGCCATGGCAGGTGGAAGTGCTAGTCGATAGGCCACAGCCCTGACACGATCAAGAATCTCGAAGGGGCCGATGTACCTTGGACTTAACTGCCCTTTCCTTCCAAACCTCATGGACTTCTTCCACAGAGATATGCGTATAAACACCATGTCTGCAACTTTAAATTCAAGGTATCATCGACGATTATCTGCATAACTCTTTCGTCGACTCTGGGCTGCCTTGATATGCTGCTGAATAGTTTTCGCCTTCTCCGCCATTTCTTCGATCATTTCTGGTCTAAGAAGCTTACATTCACCGACCTCGTCCAAACAAGTCGGTGTTCTGCACCTTTTCCCATACATGGCTTCATATGGTGCCATTCGGATGCTTGAGTGGAAACTATAGTTATAAGAGAACTCAACCAGGGGAATATGTTGATCCCATCCTCCTTTAATGTCCATTGAGCATGCTCTCACCATGTCCTCAAGAGTTTGGATAGTCCGCTTAGATTGGCCATCAGTTTGAGGATGATAGGCCGTACTGATGTTCAGTTTAGTATTCAGAGCATGTTGAAGACTCTTCCAAAACATAGAGGTGAATCTTGGATCTCGGTCAGACACAATAGATAGTGGTACTCCAAGCAATCTTACCTCTTCCCTAATATATACCCGTGCCAGTTGATCCAAAGATAAATCCTCCCGAATAGAAATGAAGTGCGCAGTCTTTGTAAGACGATTCACAACAACCCATATTGCATTGTTGCCTTTGAATTTCCTTGGAAGTCTGTTGACAAAGTCCGTGGTGATGTTTTCCTATTTCCATTCTGGTAAGGGCAATGGTTACATCATCCCCTTGTACTTCTGCCTCTCTGCCTTCACTTGCGGACACACCAGGCACTTTGATGTATATTCAGCAATCTCCTTCTTCATATTATACCAACAAAAGTTTTCCCAGAGATCTCGATACATCTTTATGCTCCCTAGGTGAATAGAGAAATTTGATCTATGTGAATCATCCAAAAGTTCCTTCATTATCTACGGACTTGATAGAACACATAGACTATTCCCAAACCTCACAATTCTTTCTTCATTAACATTAAACTCCGAGGATTTCCCTTTTTTGATAGCTCCCACTTTTTCTTGAATTCCCACATCATCCTTTTGAGCATCCTTTAACCTTTCTGAAAGAGACGGTTGAGCAATCATTTGTGAAAGGATTGATGATGTTCCCTTCTTTATGATTCCGACATCCATCTTCATCAAGTCTAGGAAGATTGGATCCTTCTCAATTCTCATCATTGATAGAATTGTTGGGTCCTTTCTACTTAGGGCATCTGCCACCTTGTTCGCTTTAACAGGGTGGTGATGTATTGAACAATCATAATCCTTGATGAGCTCTATCCATCTTCTCGGGCGCATATTAATCTCTTTCTATATGAATATATATTTAAGACTCTTGTGGTTAGTATATATCTCACATTTCCCTCCATAGAGATAATGCTGCCAGATTTTCAAGGAAAAGATCATTGCCGCCAACTACAGATCGTGTGTTGGATAGTTTCGCTCATAGATTATCAACTACCTTGAGGCATAGGATATCACTTTATCATTCTAAATCATCACACAGCCTAATCCCTTCTTTGAGTCATCACTGAATACCACAAAAAGTTCCCCACTTGTGGGTAAAGTGAGCATGGGTGCAGTGATAAGCCTCCTTTTCAACTCCTTGAAGCTTTCTTCGCATTCATCACTCCAAGAAAACTTTAATCCCTTTCGAGTTATCTTGGTAAGAGGGTTGGAAAATCGTGAGAAATTTCTCACAAATCATCGATAATATCCAACTAACCCCAAGAAGCTACGGATATCCGTTACAGATTTTGGCCTTGGCCATCCCTCAATTGCATCTGTTTTGGAGGGACCCATAGATATCCCATCGCTTGTGATGATATGGCCCAAGAATGAGGCCTCCTTCAACCAGAACTCACACTTTATGTACTTTTCATAGAGCTTCTCCTTGCCCAAAGGCTCTAGTACAGTTTTTAAATGCTCCTCATGATCCTCCTTGGTTTTGGAGTATATTTGAATATCATCTATAAAGACTACCACAAATTTGTCAAGGTAGTCTCTAAAGACTCTATTAATCAAGTCCATGAATATTTCTGGGGCATTGGTGAGTCTGAAAGGCATTACTATGAATTCATAGAGCCTGTATCTTGTACGAAAAGCAGACTTGGGGACATCTTCCTTCTTCACCTTTACTTGATAATATCCCGACCACAAATCCACCTTGGAGAAGTTTTGGGATCCACACAGCTGATCAAACAAGTCATCGATTTTTGGGAGAGGATACTTTTTCTTTATCGTGATTTTGTTATTTTCACGATAATCGATGCAAAGCCGCATTGACCCATCCTTCTTCTTGACGAAGAGGACTGGTGCACCCCATGGTGAAGCACTTGCACGTATAAACCCTTTATCCAAATTCTCATGTATTTGTTTCTTCAGCTCTTCAAACTCTACAACAGCCATTCTATATGGATTCTTGGATATTGGTAGCGCCCCAGGAATAAGTTCAATTGAGAACTCAACATCTCTTCTAGGAGGAAGACCAGGCAGTTCCTCGGGAAACACTTCCGGGAATTCCCTCACAATAGGCATTTCTTCAAGGATTATTTCTTCTATGGACTCAGTCATCTGAGCTAGATACGCGTGTTCATCGGGTAGTAATATCCATTCTTGAGATGATGGATCTCAAGGAGATTCATCTTCCTCCGGACACTTGTAATGAATCGGGGGTCGATTCTCTATTTGGAGTGTGATTTCCCTCTCCCGAAAATTTCTGTTGGCTCTATATAAGGAAATCCATCCATGCCAAGAATAGCATCAAATTCTACTAGAGGGATTATGAAGAGTTTTTCCGGGAAATTCAATCCACAGATTATAACAGGGGAGGACTTATACTCATGTGATGCAATGATTGTTCCATTTTTTGTACTCACCGACATCTTTACTTCCATGATTTGTGGTGGTGTTAGGATAGTTCTACTAAACTTCCGTGATATAAAAGAATGCGTAGAACCTGAATCAAAAAGTATGTTCTCTATTCTTGAATAAATAACTAGTGTACCTATCACCAATTCGTTCTCTGGGTTCACTTCATTAGAAGTGATGGAAAAAGCTCTTCCTTACTGCCTTGGAGGTTATTGGTTGTCTCCGAAAACACATGGATTAGGGCACTGATTCGCAAAATGAACCGATTCTTTGCATTTTCAGCATTAAACAACGCATTGAGGTTCGAACGGAGAATTCCTCGCCTCTATCGTAGTCGTGGGTCTTTCTATCCAATAGTTAACAGCTAGGTGCCCTTCTCTTCTACACTTGAAGCATTTTCTTGTCCCTTTAAGGCAATTTCCAATGTACTTCTTTCCGTACTTTTGGAAAGTGGTGTGCTAGATCTTCTTAGCTTCTTTGGATTTATCCATCGGACCACCAGGATTGAAGTCCACCTTACGCTTCCGATCTCTATGTCGGCCTTGATGTAACATTAGAAAATTTCATCATAGCTGTCGAAGTCACGGATCGCTAATTCTTTCTGCAAGCTATGCTTTAGCCCACCAAAGAACCGGTCAACCTTGAATTCGGGAGTAACGACAAAGCCGGAAGCGTATCGTGCAAGCCTTGTGAAATTTTCCTCGTACGCTCCTACAGATTCTTCATCTTGTTTCTTGAGGGAAAGGAAGTCCCTTTCCATCTTAAGCCAGAGGGTGCACGGAAAATATTTTTCGAAAAACATCTTCTAGAAATCCTTCCACTCCAACGCCTCGATTTCCTCCTCAGGCTTCGTATTTTTTATCAATGTCCACTATTGATCAACTTCACCCTCCATACGATAAGCCTCCAGGAGAACCTTCTCTTGTTCAGAACATTGAAGGATGGAGAAGATCTTCTCAATGGAGTTGATCCATTTTTCAGCGATTGTGGGATCAGATGATCCACTAAAAGTAGGAGGACTTTGTCTCATGATTCTCTCGATAGCGACTTGTTCTTTATTAGGGGGGGTTGAACGTTCCTCTTGACTCATGTTTCTATTCAAAACTTCAGTTATCTGAGAGAGAAGTGTGACAATGTTCGCGATTCCCACTCCTATTGAATTTGGAATCTCATTAGTATAGTCATCACAATGATCTTCACAATGGTTGTTAGCTCGAGTCCTCCTATTACAGGCCATTGGCTGGAATAAAAGGAATGTTTGGGGTAACACATAAAGGGTAATCCAAAGAAAAATGTTTATGACTTATAATTAAACTTTCATTTCCTTAACTGATGAGTCTATAGGCTTCAATCTAGGATTTTCAGGATCTACTTTCTAACATAAATTCTTAGGGGCATTTTTATAATTCCCTTAATAAGGGTTTATACTAAGATTTTGAATTTATCAAAACATATGCACTGGGAGTGTCATAACCAAGAGTGCATTAAGGCACGTTGTCGTGCACCAGTTCCCGTTCGAGTCTAGCTCAAAGTGGTGTTTTCGGATTTTAACCCTGGGATACATTTGTGCCAGAGCCGCCTCTACCTGCTCGTATCCAGACAGGGATGTATTTGTTTTATAAAACACTTACTCAGTACTTAAAAATCATTGGGATGTTTTTATTATACCTAGTCTTGTATCTAAGGATTTACTAGGGTTTCCTAATCCCAAAAATAACTAACCCTATCCTCTGATACCAACTATAACAACCCTGCTTTTTATTACAACTTAAACATGATTTATTACATAAAAATTAACTTGATACAACAAAGAAGATCGAGAGGTTTAGTATATTTGGGGCTTAGTATCATTACATAAAAACTTCAAACATGCAATACAACATCTTTATTGAAAACATCCTCTACATGACCACTACATTCCCTCGTACTTAGCATTCCATGGGATAACCTGAGGACATGCATAAGAAAAGGGTGAGCTATAAAGCCGAGTATGGGAATACACATGGAATAACATGAGGATTAAAATACATGTTAGGAAATAGACATATCCATAGATCATAATAGAAACATGAACATAAAGGCATGATAAAGCATGATAATCATAACATGGAAATGTGGCAACAACACTGAACATGGAATTAGCATGAGCCAAGGCCCATTGCACATGGAGAATGAGTAAATCCTCATTGCCCATAAAGCACGAGTAAACCCTCGTTTCACTTGAATTAGCACGAGTCAACACTCATTTCACATGAAGTATCATGATATTTTACTTTACCCAATGCATTGGAGCTCTATAAGGGTGCACCCTTCATAAATATTTCATTTCATGCATAAGTGTGCCACATGGATCATAAAACATGGATTCATAAAACATAATCATTTATTCCATGATAAAGGAATGTGGAATTCATATATGATACATTATAATCAATAAGTAAATATGCATAATGGTGAATACCCTTGATGGAGAATGGGAATGGTATTCACTACACAATGACATTGGCTTAGAAAATTGGTATGATTTCGGCAGCGTAACGGCGTGACATAAGAATTCATAAAAAAAGGTTTATGAGAGATAAAGGGGTTCCTCATCATATTTACATGTAATGGAATGTAAGGAGGTCATATAGATACATGTCCCAACAATTTTAATAGAATTTATATTCATGATACAAATGTATTGCTTGAATGTAAATGAGGAGAGAGAAGTTCATTTCGGAATTTCGGCATAGTAACGGGTGTACATGGGAGGCATTTAATGAGAGAGAAAGGGGTCTCCCATCATTAAAACAATAATATTTCAGTATGGGGGAGGTTAAAACCATAACACAACATTCATAATTTAAATTAAAAGGGAAATACAACCTAAAGAAAATTGAAAAAAATGAGAAAGGATGAAAAATCCTTACATGGATGTGTGGTTCCAAAGGCTAGAGAGAGGCTTGTGAGAGGCTTCTTGGGAGCTTGGGGCACCTTGGAAGGATTCAAGATAGAGTAGGGCAGAGGTTAGACGAACTCAAAAGGATTAGAGTGAGGAGTAAGTTGGATCTTGGGTCGGTTTATATAGGAATGGTGAGGGAATTCTTTATTATTTAGGTTTGGGAACCCTTAAATTAAATCAATCCAAACCACAAACCATACCATGGTTTTTGCCGATGGTTTTTGGAAAAGGGAAAAGGAAAACAATATTTTATAAGTCCAAAGTCCGAACTTCTTAAAATATTAGGGTTTCTTATGTGAAGGTGAGTCACACTCCCATGGAAATTAATTTAAATATGCAAGGTGTTGAATATGTCTTGAGGGGTCCATTAATGCTTTGAAAAGTAAGTCAAACAAACCCAAAATCACATTATTTTAATGTTAAAACATATATTTGCCGAACAAAAAGATTATAGTATTTTATTACATCACTATTGGGTCATTATGATGTCATAAACACATAATATTTGTAAATGGTATTTAATTTTTACCCAAAAATTTGACTATCTCAGAAAATTATGAAAAATTCACCATTGGATAATTTCGACATCCTGATTCCAAAAATAACATTTATATTATATATATAAAAATATGTTAATTATCACTTTTAAAATAAAAACCGACATTTGTCGAAAATTCAAGAGTTTTGACAGAAATGGATTTCAAACCAAAATAAAAATTTTATTTTCAATCATAAAATTATAAGATCATTTATATTTAATAAAAATTAATTTAATAATAATATTATTATTTTATTAAAATTTTATTTAATTCAAAAATCCCTTAATTTAACAAAATAGGTCTCTTAATTAAATAATAACTAAAAACACCATTTGTAGTTTAAAAACTATTTACAATGTATCAAAAATGGATAGAAATTATATTCATTATTATATACAAAAAAATAATGCACATGAACATAGTACTACTTATTTGTTACATAACCCCTTAACACAGCCGCATAAGACCTAAGGGATAGGTGTGCGATGGTGACAGACTCTTGGGTTGGCTCAGATAACATTGCTCGAGTGGTAATTTCAATCAACTTACACTTTTCCTGTAGAAGGTCATGTTCGAGCTTGTCATGATGAAGCTCAGCTTGGGTTTGGTCAACGGCGAAGCCCAAAGACATCACCTCTTTTCCGAGCTCTGACAAATGGACTTTTTAATGGGAAATTCTACTTTATGAGGCCATCGCTTCCATTATCTGAGTAAATTGGATTTGTTAAAGTCTTATTTTTAGACTAATCATGTGATCACTGTTCAATGGCTATATTAGCAACAGTCAAAAATTAATAACATAAAACCAAAGAATTTGACATTTTTTATAAACATAAAGAGACATTTAATTAGATCAAGAGGGATTTACATTAATTAAACATTGGGTCGTTACAATCCTTGTATTAGGAATAATTATAACAATAATATTTATGTTTATTATGATGAAATGTATGCTTATTATATATAAAAACATATGTATATAAATATAAATTTAAAATAATGTATATATTTAGTCTAGTATCAGTTTTTCAAAATTCAATAGATTATTTTAGTTTATTTATCAGATAGATAATGATGAAAACGTTTTCAAATCCATTTAGATACATTTATTTTATTTTATTGGTATTTGAAATAATTAGACAATGAAATTGATCATTCCTTGTGTTAGCATTCAATGAAAAAAATCATGTAATGACATTTTTTGTATTATATAACTTCTTATAATGGTATATCCATACTATGATAATGTAATAATTTTTTAGATGGAAATATGTATTTTTTTTATTATAAATTAATTCTAATAAATATGGGACTTTTCCATTAAATTAATAATAAATTTATTGAATTTTATAGTTTAGTATTTGAAAAATATTAATTTATATGATACATTAAAAATATATTTAAATGATTTTTTCCTAAGAAAATAAATTTGAATTATTTTTTTCAATATTTTTAAGAGGGAATGAAATCAGAGTACTATTAATTATTTCTTTATTTATTTATTTGATAATATAAAAATTCTTTTGTAAGGGATAATGTTTATTTTTTGGGGGGAAGCTATTAATGTGAATTGATTATAGTATTAGAATAGAAAAGTAAAGTGGAAGTGATAAATAATTAATTAAATATAAACAATTGACCATAGTTTAAATATGATTAATGAAGAATATCCATTTACATGATATTTCTAAATACAAAACAAAAAATTATTAAATAGATTCAATATCATATAATGAATTAGATCATTACAGAGACTATATATTAATTTTTTAAAATAAAATAATTATTAAAAAATCATTATGGATTTATATTTAGAATAAATGAGGAAATAAATTGAGATATATTAATGAAACATATATAGATTTTTATTTTATAAAATTAGTTAATATGAATTCCAGAGACAAACTAATAGAAAAAGTAAATAAATTATATGATATGAATATGAAAACAATAATTATAATTAATATAATAATACTTAGAAAAGTTTTATAACATTGTAATTTATCTCCATAGTGACATTTTTAGTAATTAGTAGTTCGATTTTGTATCATTAAAAGAATAAGTAGAAGGTTAAAAAGAAACTCATTTATTATTGTATATAATTATCATAGAAAGATATTTATATATAATATCAAAATGATGGATAATATTATGAAAATACATATATTCACTTTGGATGATGTAGACCTGAAAAATTATGTTTAAATTAGTATTTTTATGCAAATATGAGGTCAAGTGGATAATCAAAAAAATGAATTTTAGATGTTAAGGGATTTTTATGAGTTAATGATATATAAATTAGTGGGAAACGTTAGGATGAAAATATAGACCTTTTGGGAATGTTTTTTTGGAAGCAGATATAGGGGTCATTGATTTAGGGGTTGGATAACTTCTATTACTCATTCTATTAAATGTTTGATGTAGTCCACAGACTAGTGGATATTATTAAATATATGTACTAACATTTTTAGTCTTATACCAATTCAATGGATTATGTTTACATATATGATGATATATAAGTAATTAAATAGTATTTTACCCATAACACAATGTTGAGGTAAAACTAATGATTCATTGTGAATCTAGAAGAAGATATACGATGTTCCAGTATTATGTTTACACTATTTATCACACTCATGCATAAGATTAAGGTACATATTTAAAAAATGGGTGCATAATTGTTTTTAACTATATCATTTATTTTGATGTTGATTAGGTATTCAAATGTAGATTTAGTATGACATTTATATAGTGGTAACTCTCAAATATATCATGATTTTGCACTTAAGGATATTCATATTGTGTGAAAAAAATATAGGGTTCTGATATAATATAGTTTTCTTATATGTATTTTTATATGAATACTATCATCAAGGGAGATGGATGATTTTACACATCCACTGGGAGAAGAAAACATTTATTCTATGTATATACAGAGTGTTAAGAGCAGATCTACTATCGAATGATTAAGTATCTTTCATATATATGGATATATTGGGGATATATAGTGGATTGTAGTGTATTCTGTCACTTATTAATGTTTTATTAGAAAGAAAAAGATGATATTTAACTAAATAGTAAATTAATTTTATTCAGTGATCATGATTGTACTTATCTATGGTTATTTTCATATGAATTGGTCATAAATACTATTATAAATAATGTTGATTAATTATAGTGTATTTTTAATAATTATTTATAAATTACAAATATATAAAAAGTATTTAATGAGGTCTTTTCATTGCTTGGGATGACCATACTATAAATTTCTTCTCACACATACATGTTTAATTATTTATTATTTTATCTAATGTCCATGATGTTCAATGAATATTAATGATGGTAGAATTAGGATGTCGAATGTGGAAGATAAATATCGAAGCTATTTAATTATTTTTTAAATATAATGGATTTATTTTTGTCTTATATATTCACATTGACATCATTTTAAGATATGTTTTATATTGAAAAAAAATTTACTCATAATATTGTATTGAGGAAATGTTACTGGCGGTTGTTGTAATCCATAGAAACACTTTTACTAACAATTTACAGTGAGAAATATAATATACAAGGTACATTGGGAATAAATAATGGGAAAATTCATTATGTTGTTTTAAGATATAATTTAGTGATTCTATATTTTTTATATTTTTCAAAATTGTAGTTCATCATCATAGTCCAAAAATACAAGTGTTTCATAGATACCTGCATCCTACGACACAAGGTTGATAAAGATGATCTTTCAGGTAGAAAAAAATCTATTATTGTGGAAGTGAGAAGATCAAAATACGAAAAATGATATATTGTGATATTTCTGGAAATAATGTTTTCTGGATATCCAAGACGACTCATATCATAATCTAACTAGGTTTTGGTAGAAATTTATTATGAATCGACCATGAAATTATTAGATATGTTCTAAATTTCCATCCACTAAATATTTTATTAAAATTGATTTTGAATTATTTTTCTTCTGATATTATAAAAGTACACATGTATTGTAATGACATCAAGAGTTGGTACCACTATGTGTTTACTAATATGATTGGTACTAGTTTTTTATTACAAAATTACAAATCATTTGATATTATAGTGGAACTGAAAAATTATGGTGGAATGATTTATGAGTATGATAAGGTTATATGTTGTAAACTTTATAAGGATACATTTATAATAGTATAATATATACTAAAAAGATATTATTAGTGAAATGATATTATATATAATCAAAAAACATGATGAAATCATTGATATGAAGTATGCACTGTTTTTTTATAAGGTTCTATGTGATGGGACATAATATGTGATGTGTGGTGAAATTTTACATTTAGATATGGTCAATGTATTTATATTGGTTTATTAATAATATGATAATTAATTGGGATTTTGAGAAAAAATTTAAACGAAATCATCCCAATATAAATTTTTTATAAATCAAAATACACTATCAATGGTACGAAGGTTTAATTAAAATTTATTCATTCTAGTTTAATAAAAACTCTGGATCAAAATTACAATTATTTTAAATCATATAGTATCAAAAAATAATTTATATGGATACTTAAATAATTTATAATTATTTTCAAGGAAACCAAAATTATAAAAGATAAACTGAATTAGATATAATTAGACTTTGAATGAATGAAATTCATACAATGATTGTTAAAAATATTGTCTATAAATATAACCAAAGATCAAAAAAGAAATTTACATAATAATTGATGATATTATAATCCTGATCATCATGATTGATTTTGATAGAATTATTTTTCTTCTATTTATTTATTATTTCACATTATTAAGAGTTTGTTTAATTAAATTAATTAATTGTAAATCAAATTAAATTGTCATTTTAATTTGGTTTACAATTTTTATCTCTATTTATTGAATCCACTGTTGAGATAATAATTTTTCAAATGATACTTTAATCAATGAAGTTATGGTGGTAAGAGTTTCTTGTTACAATATGCGGATCTATGTGAATCCCTCGAAAAACCTATTATAAACATATATATGTTTTGATTATCCATGAATTGTGGATAAAAATATAAGAGATTCTATTGAAAATAAATTTTATATCTTTGATAATGATAATTTTATGGGATTTCTATATTTTTTATGAAAATAAATTATGAATCTTTTAAGGTATTTTTAATTCTATAATTCATTATTTTTTTTAAAAAAAATAATTAGGAGTTAAGTTACATTTAATTTTGTTTTCTAATATCATGTTGTGAAACATTACTTTTATTTGTACATAGTTTAAAGTGAATTGAATCTGAATAATTTTATTTTTCTCATTTCATTACATTGCGGTTATATTATATTTATTTCGGAGTGAAATATTTACATTTAATCAAAACTATTTATATTAGGTAATTTCAATTGTAATGTTATTTAAATATTCAATTCACCCCATGTTGAAGTTATCGACCGATTAAATCATTTGTTACCATTTAATGTCTCTATATTTTATATAATCTAATGTGAGCATAGAGAAATGTTATTATGGGATAAAATATTCTAGTTTTTACTATAGTGAATTTGAATCCTAATCCACAACATTTATTTGATAGTGATGACTATGGATATTGGAGAGATAGATTGAGGACATATCTTATCATCACTATAACTGATAATTGTCATATCATGGCTACTGGGAATGACATTACTAAAAATAAAATTCCAAATCTCACTCATGATGAGAAAGTATTTGTTTTTGAACTTTAATATTCAAAATAAAATTTTGTTTTTAATGATATGGAGAGTATATATTCATGATTAGTAATTTGAAACTAAATATTGAATATAGAAGAAATAAAAAATTACCCATTTCAAAAAATAACAATTTATAGAAACTAAAAGTTCCATGTACAGAGATAATAATTTAAATTTTGTTTGCAAGTAAGAAACCCCTATTTTTAGATATATAAAATGATCATGATATGAGTGAATATTCTGGATCAGTTATAGAATATAATATTATAGATTAATTTAAATTTTAATATATTTTAGTATCCTTCCTAAATAGTTGGAATCAAACTAGAAAACTTTTGAATATACAAAGAATATTATAGATCATAAAATTAATGATAATTTTTAACATTGATAAAGTATAAGAATTATATAAAATGGATGTTTAATCTATGAAAAAGAATAAATGATTTTATCTTCCATTTAAACTATGATCATTACTTCAAAAAAATCATTTAGGTGGATGAGAAGCTTAGTAACGGGAAGATTAATCTCTTCCTCTTGTAAAAAGAATGAAATTTTATTTTTTATAATGTAACACAAGAAATAACCAGAGAGATAGAAAATTATAATATTAATAATCCAGAAATTATGAAAAATATAATCGAATGATTCAATATTCAATGATTTTAGAAAACCAAAACATATTAAACATGGTTTTTTTCTAAGATTCAAAATATAGGATAATGAGTTGAAAAGGTTGAAAAGTATAAAGGGAATAATGTTATTATGTATTAAAAACATGGAGCGAATGTAATGATGATTATTAATAAAATACTACAAAATATTATTATTCTAGTAAATATATCACATGAATAATTTCTAAGTGTTTCCTCTGAAATAAAACATCAAGTATTCGATAGCATGAGTTATGTGAGACATTTTGTAAATATAAACCATGATATAGTAAACCATTATAACATAGAAATTAAAATTGAGGGAATGAATAATAATAAATGATTTTGGAGGAATTTTTATAATGTATTTAATATAAATAAACCATTTAACAATGCATAATAAATATATACTTGATTTTATATAATTCCATTCCACACATCGATAATATGTTTTTTTATTAAAAATGTGTTTTATAAAAAAATGATCATGAAAAAAAGATAACTAATTTCAAAATTTTTATAAATTTTATTTGTGAAAATCGATATAATTTTTAAAATAAGTATTTCAATATTATAAATTGGTATTTTTTATAATTTTTATTAGAAGAATTACTTTTTTGTTAATAGTGGAAAATACCATTTTATAACGAATTTTCATATCATTAGAAGAACATTTTTTATTATGATATTATTTTAATATTAAAGTATTTGGAGAATAATTTAATTATAAATTATATAACTATTTAAATATAAATAATCTCTATACATGATTTTTTATATATTAATTTTTAGGATACAAAAACATTTTTAAAAAATATATATTTATTCATGAAATGTGTTTGTTTCAATAAAAATTTATATAATAAAAATTGATTGATATATTTAAGGAAACTTATAGATTATATAATTATTAAAATATTTTAAAATTTATTTTATACTTTTTCAAGGAATAGTATGGATAAATATTAAGATATATGCTTAAAAATAGTTTTTCAATTATTGGTTTTCATTGCAGATTGTCTGCTTAATTAAAATGGTGTTCTGCCAATTATAGAAATTAAATATAATAAAATGGATTCAATATTTTGAATAAACATATAAATATAATTTAATCGGTTAAACATAATTTTCTTTAAATTATATTGTAAAAAAAGTAAAATTTTGTTAACACATTTATGGTCAAAACGGGTTTACCAGGGATTAAATGATATGATAAGGGTAGTATTTTCAAAAAAATATATATATTAAATACATATTCAATGATGACATTTATAATTTACATTATCCTATAATTAAATAACTGTCCATTTTTATCCAGAAAATCATGAATTTTTACTAAAATCGTTATTTATTTTAATAAATTCCATGTGGGACCCTCCCCTTACTTATTAAAGGGAACCACTTATCTTCCCTTATTCACAAAATTTTATCCTCCTAGATTAGGTGACATATAATATACAAACATCCTAGAAATCCTTCCCTTGACCTTAGAGATTATGGTATTCTCCTAAGTAAAATCCTTTATGTTTTACGGAGTAAGAAAAATAAGGTCTCTCAATGAAGTTGTACACATATAAACAAGGACTACTCAATATTATTCCATATTATACTTCTTATATAACTATTATTTTCCAAAAAACATAATAAATCTAGTGTCATAAATATATTGAGATTTCATTTTGATGATGAAACACTAATTTTCTTTTCACAGTGGGTTTTCAATACTAAACACTATTTTTACATTTATAACTATTACATGTATATATAGTTGGATGTGTACCTCTTTTTATTATTACCATAATTATGATGATAATTTTGCTTCAACATTTTACTACATAATATCTTTATATTACATTTCATATAAAAATGTTATAAATGTTCCCCACTATAATGTAAACCTAAAGATATTATGATTGAAATAATAAATTTTTGTCCATCGGTCTTGATACATCATACTAATGGGACACATATGATGGCTAACTATAAAGTATTGGGAGATCATAAGAGTAAATATTTCTTCTCATGATGTTTTTACATAGTTAAATTGAGTATATGAGATTATTGTTTCTAATATTACTATAGGAACACGACATGTTTCAAGTGTCTTTTTTTGATCTTATTTAAAAAAAATTGTATCTGTGTATTGAATTGATATTTTTATCAATTTGTACAATTTGATCACATTTATTGATGTTATAGAAACAATTATATTTAAAATTATTAAATTAATCTTTTTTTGTATGTCTTTTGTGTTATTATACCAGTTTAATGATAACGATAAAAAATTTCCCTTCCAGGATGGAGATGAAATATATAGTGGGAATAGGTTAAGCAGGATGGAAGTACAATTGTTAAATACATATCCACGGAACAAGAAGGTATGTAATTCCATTAAGATGCTTAATTTTCATACCAAAAAATGGTTATGAAACAAGTGTGCATCTGTTATAATGACATATCATGGGACAAAGAGATTACATTATAATGAATGTTTTCATAGAAGGTAATGAAAGCTGTGATTTTCTTTATCACCATAGGGACTGTGATGGGTTGTTATCTCATGATATTAGTTTATGGGTTGGAATCAATTATACTTATATAAGGACACATTGGGTCATATAGTTCCAGTATTAATATGTTCCACATATTCATAAGAATAAATGATTAGGATGAACTGAGACCCATTTGAGGTCATTGGTAAATGACCAGTATGATCGATTCAATGTAAACATGGTTTAATAATATCATTAAAGTATGTAATATATCTTTTTTCATTTATTTATCAGATTGTCACAATTATTTTGATAATAAATGTGAATATGACAAAGTATATTTTTTTGAATGAACGTAACACATTTAAGGTTCATTAAATTATTTAAATAATTTATCATCTATGTTAATCGTTTATAATTTATCTTGTATCTATTTAATGTGGTATAAGTCAGTGATATAATATATAAAATATTTATTAAAATTTTAATTAATTTATAAGTGGTAAAAAGTGATAATAATTAAGGTAATTACTTTCTACTACAACAGTGAAATTTTAGAAACTAAAACCTTCTTATAAAAGCCCATTTTAGCCTCTCGAATAGTGATATAAACCATTTTTATGAGTTTAGTGGAATAATATCTCATCTAATCTCAAATTAAGATCTTATATATATATTTTGAAGAAATTAAATTGTGATACAAATTCCACTCTCCCGATCAAGTCTGTGTTGTTCACGAAATCAAAGGGACAACATAAAGCACTTCAAATTCCAACACCAACACCTTGGAATTATTAATAAATGATCCCAAATAATTAATTAACATGATTAATATCTATATTATTCATATATATGATATTTATGTTAATTTGTAATGATGAACTAATATATACCTTTCTTCTGGTCCATTGATGAAATCTTGAACCGTCAATGTAGCACACATATAAGCTACTATTATAACATAGTGATGTAATACATTTTTCATCACTGGTATATATGAATTTATATATATATATATATAGATTATATATGAAAATTATATCATTATTATAATTATATATATGTACAACAATAATAAAATATCATGGAGCATAACTGCCAAACTAGAACATAGAAGAAAGTTGAAGTAATTAACAAATGAAATGACGACTTTAATATGGAAATTATAAGAAATAAAAATTGAAATGAAATAAGGTGATCATATATGATTATATATATATATTATATTATTTAATATAATTATATTAAATATAATTTTTCTATACTAGAGGATATATTTCTTATGAATCATGTCAAATATATAGTAAATGTTTCTTATTTATATTTTCAAATTCATGAGAATTATTTATTACTATGCACTATCATTTAATTTATGTGGGTTGATTAAAAATATAAGAATTTATTTTAATGTATATATTAAATTAATTGGGTTTTAGGATGTATAGAATCTTATTTCTATACATGGCCATTAACTTTAACGATACAAAGGTTTATGGTTTATTGTCTCAATTTCTCTTCATTGAGATGTTATTTATATTATACAACAATTTATTACCTTTATAGAGTATGTACATAAAAATAATTTATTTTAGAATAATACATGATTTAATTCATTAGATTTATAGATACACTTTATTTTCATTCATCCAATTAACTTCAATTCAATGATTACAAAAGTTCTGTGGGTTTTATAGGACATAGTTTTTTCCAGGTTTGTTTATGCTTAAATATTGGAAGATAAAAATTTATGATATATCTCTGAAAAATATTATTTATTTTTTATTTAAATTATCTAGAATATATTACACATTTTTCTTTAATTTCACTCCCTTTAATAACTCAAGATATTGAAAAATAGATTTTTAAAAACTGCCAATGTTTTTTTCGACAGTTGGGAATATTTTCTCTCATGTCCATACATTCATCAAAATTATTTCTTTTATGTTTATTATAATATAAAAATATAATTTACATTAATTATTGAAATTTTTTTACTTTCATTATAATTGTTTAAAATGATTCTTTTTATACTTTTCCAAATGTGTTACTTTTGACTTTTTACTAAATGATTGAAATGAATTTTTGGTATTAATAAAAGAAAAATTAATAGATCCCCACAACTTTATTAAAGATAATTTATTTGAATAATAAATTATTTTTTTTCATTGTGATTATTTAAAAAGTAAATTTATATTTTGAATATTTTAAAATTCAAGTGTTCGTTTTCATATAAGATGAGTATTTCCACGTGAAATATTCTAAGGTTATTTTGAATTTATTTTTTATATAATAAAATAATTAGATGTTTATTGTGATTTATTGGGGATATGATTCAATTTTTCCATCCTTTTATTATTTAATTCAATATTTTATTATTACTATTATTATGATTTTTTTATGAAACTCATATCATTTCTACATGTTAGGTGACACCCTTCTATTACAGTGATATAAATTAGTTAAATAGTTTGATTAATATATATTTGTTAAGGACTCCAAAGAATTTTATACGAAAATTTTAATATATTTATAGGAGTGTGAATTAGGAATGGTTATGAGTAAAAGTGTTCAGACCATGTGTTATATGTCTATTCTTGAAAAATCTTATTCACGTTGTTTTGTCAACTTTAATTTAACTGTGAAACATTTCGGGGGTTAAACCTATTAGTGCCTCATAATATTCAAGTATTCATTGTATATTTGAGACATATTTTGGAAAAAATATGTTCTTAAACTATGATTCATGCTCGGATTTTTTTAAATTAATTTCATTTATGTTTTTTCTTTTTCCCTATTTTCTCTTTAATATAATATTACCCCTCATCTCTTCTATGTTGGGGTACCACCCCATCCCTTCCATAAAAACATTAAATACCCTATTCATATATCCCATATAGACTACTTTTATCATTGACTTTTTTGAATATTCTTGGTTCTTCCCTTGTGGTAAGGTCTTTTCATTCCTTCCCCTTCCATATTTTATGTTTTCTATTCTACCCATCATCTTATATGCTTAGCTGAAACCCAGGAAAATGGTGAAACTGATAAATTTTATTTACTATTTTTAGAAAATATAATGGGTATCCCAATCTAGCCACTTTTTTTTGTTTTGGAATATTCCAACCAAGGAAATGTGTTTCAAATTTTTTAAGACATACCATTACTATCTGAAGTAGGGGATTCGGTGGAATCCTTAGAAATACATGATAATAATTTCTCATTGTGTTTAAATTCTTTATTTTTAAATTATAATTATTTTCTATTCTATAATAGGGTTGAGTGGTTTTAAAATATTTGAAATGTTTTATGGAATATGTCAATTTCCTTTTGTAATTTCCTTGGAGACCAGATAATTTTGTTGAGAAAAATATAATATTTTTTGGGGTTTATAAATTGTCATCATAAAAAACATGGGTTTTGAATATAATTAATATATTATTAAATTATTTAAATGGAATTGGATCACATTCTATGTGGTCGTTAATTTGACTTCAGATTAAAAAACGGATTTATTAATTTTTAAAAAAACTATAAAAGTCATATTATGGTTATGGAAATTCCAAGGATTTAATATAAACTATTTCAACGTTTCAAAAGGGGATTTTATTTTGTATAACTAAATATAGATTCCAATTGGTTACTTTTTTTTGTGTATAATCATGATCTTATTAGGAATGATTTTATAATTCCAAATTATTTTAAAATGTTATTTATAAACATATATGTTTATGTGATAAGATAAATTTCTAGTTGGTACTTTATTTTGTTTGGATTTATTAATTATTTTTATAAACTTATTAAAACCCAATATCATATTTATAAGGTAATTTTAATCCATATGAAGGATTTTTTTTATGTTATTCATGTTTTTCTTATGTATTGGGTCTATATAAAATGGTATTCTATGAGGTGGGAAGGAAATTATTGTTGTACCCCACACTCTTTGATTTTCATGATCACAATCACTTTCATATGTGTTTAACATTGTTTTTAAGTGTTGTGGATGATAGGCAAAAGATTGCCAAAGGATTGGCCCAAGAATGGACAAGAAATGGACTGAAATTCAGTCCACCGGCCAACCGGTGGCACACCAGCGGCCAGCCGGTGGCACCTGCACTCAAAGGGAAGCTACTGCCTCCCCACCGGTCGACCGGTGGCTCTGCCACCGGTCGACCTGTGGCACCCAGCACAAATAGTGAGACCTACTGTCTTTCCACCGGCCAGCCGGTGGCTCCTCCACCGGTCGACCGGTGGGGCCTGGACCAACCTCCTTCTCAACATCCAAGGCACCGGCCAACCGGTGGCCCATCCACCGGTCAGCCGGTGGAGCCAAGTCTCGAAATCTCCCAATTTCCTCAAGCACCGGCCAGCCGGTGGGACTGTACCGGCCAGCCGGTGGAGCCAGTCAAACTAGTCGTTGCAGTTTGACCAGGCTGGCCCACTTGGCTCCCAACGGCTCTTTTAGCCTCTCCAACGGCTCCGAAGCCTCCCCAAGGGTTCCATGCCTATAAATAAAGGACAAGGAAGCCCTGGACACTACCCGGAACTATACGGAAGCCCACGGACACGTTGTTCATCATTTGGCGTACCTCCGGCGACTTCCTTCAAAGGAACCTCAATAGCTCCAACAACTTCCACATCCAAGGAGCTCCACTCAAGAAGCTTGGGAGTGCACGTCTTCAACTCCATTCAACCTTTGGCGCCCAAGTCTTCCCAATCACGGTTTTTCTTGTATATTTTATTTTGAGCTTAAAATTGGGTTTGTGCTTACAAACCCCAAACTTTTCTCATCCCCTCTTTCTTTGGGTTCTCACACCACCACTAAGGTGTGAAGAGGTTTCTTCAAGCCTTTCCTTTTAAAAGGCTTGTGTTTCGGTGAGCTAGCCTTCACCCGTTAAAAAGGCTAGTGGGTTCTTGCTAAACCATCAAAAGCAAGTGGGTTCTTTCTAAACCAATAAAAGCAAGCTGTAATAGGTCCTAGTGCTACCTCAAAGCCTAGTGGGTTTCTTGCTAAAACCATTGAAAAGCAAGCGGTAGGAATCTCTCAACGGTTGAGTTGGGAGCGGAGACGTAGGCCGGGTTTTTGGCCGAACTCCGTTATCAATTTTCGTGTGTCTTGCCTCTTTATTTCCGCTGCACTTTCACTTTGATTTTAATTTGTTAATCATTTTTTAAAAAGGCAATTCACCCCCCTCTTGCCATCATTCCCTTGTGTTCTTCCGGCCCAACATTTGGTATCAGAGGACGTATTTGAATAATTCCCTAACCGGTTTCAAATTAAAGATCCTTTTTGATGGCTTCTACCGCTTCAACCTCTTACGCCCCCGAAGGTTTTTCTTTGGATCGTGCTCCATTCTTTGATGGAGCCGATTATTCTTTTTGGAAAACCCGCATGACTACATTTCTTAAAAGCATTAGTTATCCTATTTTTAAAATTGTCATGCATGGTTATTCATTTTCTTCTGCCGATGAATCCAAATGGACCCCCGCCGACATTGCAAACTTCGAGCTTGATGGCAAAGCCATGAATGCTCTACATTGTGGGTTAGATAGAAATGTTTTTGATTGTATTTCTTCTTGCACATCTTCTCATGATATTTGGAAGCTTTTAGAACTTACCCATGAAGGCACTAAGAAGGCTCAAAAGCAAGAACCCGACAACAAGCAAGAACCCGATGAAAAATCCGTGCCCGCTTGCCCACTTCACAAGAAAAGGGCCAAGAAAAAGGAGAAGAAGAAGGCTTCAAAGGCAACATGGAGTGATAGCTCCACCTCTTCATTCTCCTCCTTCTCCTCAAGCGACCAAGGTAACAAATGCCTAATGGCATTTCACGAGGTAACATCTTCCGATTCCTCTTCCTCATGTTCTTCAAATTCAAATTCTTTAAATCACTTATCTTATGAAGAACTCTCATTTGCTAGAGACCAATTAGAAAAAGGTTTTCATGAACTATCTTCAAAATTCGTTGCTTTGAAAAAGTCTTTCAAAAAACTTTCCTCCGAAAAAGACCAAATTCTCAAAGAGAAGGAGGAACTCACCCTTAAAATCCAAAATTTTCCAAATGTTGATTCCATGGAATCAACCATCAATGACCTTAGAGAGACCCTAGCCAAGTTCACCCAAGGTGAACAAAATTTGAAAAATATACTTGGTTCCCAACGTATATCCCGAACCACCAATGGACTTGGCTATACCAACCGAGCCTCCTCCTCCCATGCTCAAACTGTTTTTGTAAGGGGGAGCTCCGATTACAAATTTTGTAATTATTGCAAGAAAACCGGGCACCTCATTTATGAGTGTAATTGCAAAAATGCCCGGTACGGCCAACCCAAGTCTATTTTCTTTTCGGACGAATTTTATAGGAGAAGACCCGCCATGAGACAAGTATGGATTGAAAAATCCCTTCTAGCGAGTCTCTCCGGGCCAAAAATCATCTCTTTTCAAAATCCCTCTCCCCGGTGATTTTTTGTTTTTATTTAGGGGGAGTTAGGTTCTTTTAAGCTTTTTTTGTAATTTCAAAATTTTCGATTCCAACTTTCAATTTCAACACTTGGTTTCAAAATTTTCAATTCGAATTTTTCATTTCAAAAATTTCATTTGGTTTCAAATTTCAAATTTCAATTGGATTTTTGATTCAAAACTTTCAATTCAAACTGTTATTCAATTTTCAATTCATTCAATTTGTCTTTACAATTTTCGTTTCAATTTCAAAAATTTCAATTGATTTAAAATCTCTTTTTTTTTCAAAGTTTCCCTCAATCAAGTTTTATGCCCCATTCTATTTTGATAATCACAAAGGGGGAGAAATTTCTTGATTGATTGGGGGAGAATCTTTTCTCTCATGCTTAGTATCTATTTTCAATTTTTCATTTAAAGCATGCCTTTCATTTAAGTTTTTACTTTGCTTAGATAAGTGATTGTGATCATCAAAATAGGGGGAGATTGTTGTACCCCACACTCTTTGATTTTCATGATCACAATCACTTTCATATGTGTTTAACATTGTTTTTAAGTGTTGTGGATGATAGGCAAAAGATTGCCAAAGGATTGGCCCAAGAATGGACAAGAAATGGACTGAAATTCAGTCCACCGGCCAACCGGTGGCACACCAGCGGCCAGCCGGTGGCACCTGCACTCAAAGGGAAGCTACTGCCTCCCCACCGGTCGACCGGTGGCTCTGCCACCGGTCGACCTGTGGCACCCAGCACAAATAGTGAGACCTACTGTCTTTCCACCGGCCAGCCGGTGGCTCCTCCACCGGTCGACCGGTGGGGCCTGGACCAACCTCCTTCTCAACATCCAAGGCACCGGCCAACCGGTGGCCCATCCACCGGTCAGCCGGTGGAGCCAAGTCTCGAAATCTCCCAATTTCCTCAAGCACCGGCCAGCCGGTGGGACTGTACCGGCCAGCCGGTGGAGCCAGTCAAACTAGCCGTTGCAGTTTGACCAGGCTGGCCCACTTGGCTCCCAACGGCTCTTTTAGCCTCTCCAACGGCTCCGAAGCCTCCCCAAGGGTTCCATGCCTATAAATAAAGGACAAGGAAGCCCTGGACACTACCCGGAACTATACGGAAGCCCACGGACACGTTGTTCATCATTTGGCGTACCTCCGGCGACTTCCTTCAAAGGAACCTCAATAGCTCCAACAACTTCCACATCCAAGGAGCTCCACTCAAGAAGCTTGGGAGTGCACGTCTTCAACTCCATTCAACCTTTGGCGCCCAAGTCTTCCCAATCACGGTTTTTCTTGTATATTTTATTTTGAGCTTAAAATTGGGTTTGTGCTTACAAACCCCAAACTTTTCTCATCCCCTCTTTCTTTGGGTTCTCACACCACCACTAAGGTGTGAAGAGGTTTCTTCAAGCCTTTCCTTTTAAAAGGCTTGTGTTTCGGTGAGCTAGCCTTCACCCGTTAAAAAGGCTAGTGGGTTCTTGCTAAACCATCAAAAGCAAGTGGGTTCTTTCTAAACCAATAAAAGCAAGCTGTAATAGGTCCTAGTGCTACCTCAAAGCCTAGTGGGTTTCTTGCTAAAACCATTGAAAAGCAAGCGGTAGGAATCTCTCAACGGTTGAGTTGGGAGCGGAGACGTAGGCCGGGTTTTTGGCCGAACTCCGTTATCAATTTTCGTGTGTCTTGCCTCTTTATTTCCGCTGCACTTTCACTTTGATTTTAATTTGTTAATCATTTTTTAAAAAGGCAATTCACCCCCCTCTTGCCATCATTCCCTTGTGTTCTTCCGGCCCAACAATTATTGTGTTGATATCCCTTATATCATTGATATTGTCATGTGGTTGATTTTTTTTGTTTTTGGACCAGATTCATTAGATACTCCATTAGTAACTAATCATTACTATGTTGGATATAGAAGCACCATTGTAAGATAGTTGAGATTTAGGAAATAGTTATCCCCCCTTATTTATAAGTAACACTTTTATAGAGGGATGGTCATTGAGGAGACAGGTTGGAGTAATTTGGCTAACAGAAATATGATTGTTATCCTACTATATGTGGGTCCACCATATGTGTATTGCACATACCCATTATTCTATGAAATGTTTCTTCATGATATATATGATATGTTATTCCTTGTCTATTGTATATTGTTTACATGTGTTACTTGTTATTTTATGAATTGGTTTAAATATTAAATATTTTATGACTGAGATTTGACATTTTATGATTTTTCCTCTATTGGAATTTTCATTTCATGGGACCTGTATGAAAATAGAATGTGTTTTTCTTTAATTATTTATTATGTGATTATTTTGAAATGTAAATAAAGTGATATTTAAATAAAAAAATGGTTTTGGAATTTTATTAATATTTATAAAGAGATTAATTTTTCATTAAAATGTTTATAGAATTTGGATTTTCGTGGTATGGTATGGAAAATGGGGGAATGTGTTTTGTATTTATTTCCTTATTTTAAATGTATAATTTAAAATATTTAACAATACTTGATTTATTTTATAAGAATTTTATATTTTGAAATCATTATTGTGATTTTTATTTAAAAGGCATGTGAGTATTGTTTTCTAATTTAAATTCATAAATTGTGTTTATATAATTTTTTACAAATTGATTTATTTTTATTCGGCACGTTGTGATAGTATAATTAGAGATTTTCTGGTCACACATTTATTATAATTTTTGTTATAGGTTTAGTCTATATTATATTCTCTCTTATGGTATGTTCTTGTTCTTAATTTTATATAGTTGACTTTTATAGTCATAAAGAGATATGTATGAATGAATTGTAGTTTTTATTTCAATAATCTTTTATCACATTGGTCCAATAAAATATTTTTAATTTATATGGATGTAGTTTAACAATATTTTCTCGTGGGAGAAAAATTTCCATTGGAGGAGTGAATATTTTACTTGTTCGGGAGGGTATATAGGCGGCAAGAAATGTTTTTGGTGTTCACTATGATTGCAATTATTTCCTTATTTTGATATTTAGATGCTTATTTATTCAATTTTTTCCATGGAAATTTGATTTTTAGAGTAGTCATTCCATATTTTATTATATTCATATTGCTATATTTTTAAATGATTATGGAGTGAATCCATTCAAAATATTTGTTTATAAGATTCCATGGAACAAGTTTCAACCTTGTGGTTATCTAGAACATATTTTAAGAGTATAGTTGGATAGTTTGAAAATCCATCTGATGGAAGAACCAAAATGGTTCATTACAAATTGTATTATAGTATTTGGATTCTAATTTTTCAATAGGATCCTAAGACTATGGAATGGATTGTGTAATTATCTACATTGGTTGCTTGTAAATAAGTTTTTTGGGACTCGAGATTTTGGTGTGGGGATGGTGTCATGATCTATTTATCACCCAATATCGTTATCCTGCATGGGATAATTGTATTTTTCCTTTGATTCGAGTTTAAATTATATATCAATGTTGTTTTTATCCTCATTTGGAAAAAATGTGTTTCCATGGGGATCATAGGTGATGTTTTGGGATGGTGAAAAATTAGGAAGTCCTGATGCGATGTTGGTTTATAAGGTATTTGGAAACATGTGATCGCCAAAAATAATGATTCTGGACATGTTTTTAGAACCATTACATGATTTTCAAGTGTCCATAAACCATTTGTCCAAATAAGGAATGGGTACATATCTTAGTTTCTAGGAATTTAGAAATCCCAACCCATGGATTTTTTACCTATTTAATAAATGGGATATGGTTTATAGTTGGTCTTGATATATGATATCATATTTGGATGGAGTTTTTATTGAGGATATTTGGTTCATTTTTTATGCAGTTTTGTTCTTATGTTGAGAAATTACTAATTTTTTGGATGAAAAATTGATTTAATTATGAAATATATTTAATTTTAATGTATATTTATAGTGCCAATATGTAAATTGAGGTTGTTTTTATAATAGGTTTTGAAACAACTAATTTAACTTGGAATTTGGAAAAGTATTTAATGTGTTTGATTTCCTTCATTCATGTGCATGGAATTTTATGTATGGGTTCCCACTTTTGGGGTATAATGATGTTTTAAAAATTGTCATATTACCCTTGCTATTTTTTTCCCAAAGGGTTAAATGATTAAAAAAGTTTTTCAAAATGAATTTGTTTAATTTATTTTTAATTGTGATGTGATGTTTTTGATTTAAAATAAGGAGTGATTATTAAATTTTATTTTAAAACATATTAAAATTATTCAATTAATTTATGGTTATTAGGATTGGATTTATAAAATGGTTTCTATTGGTTTTTGAATGAATAAAGTCCCATTTTTTATTTTTCCTTGGTTATAAAAAAGGGATTTTTGAAAACTAATGGATTTTTTATTTAAATTATTTTTTTATCCCTTATGTGTTTTAGAAAATCTTTGAGTGATTTTGGGGACATGATCAAATAGTGGAATATTTAATCTATTGGTTGATGATTCCAACCACCCCCAAATATTTACAGTGTAAAAATAGACAGTTTATCTAAAAGTTTCTTCCTCCCTTTGTTAAAAAATTCCCATGATCCAAATAACCTTTTAGGCATCAATTAATTCTCAGAGTTTCATTCTTTTGGATTTTCTATGGTATTATATCATAGTGGTTTTATAGATGTTATTGGTTACATTGGTTTAGCTTAATGAAATATTTATTTATGAATGTATTAGTGAGATATATTTTACATATGGAATCTCTATGGTGATATATTTTTTTGGGACATTTTATGTTATATTTAGTATCATTTGAGGATTTATGGTTTAGTGGATATTTTTTGGTGAATCCTTCAGTTGTTAGATCATATCTATTTTAGATTATGAACATTCTTTGAATTTTTTCTCATGTAGTTTAGAGTGATTTTTTATGATGTGGCTTTTTCATAATATTTCATGAAGTATAATTTGATTTCTCTTTATTGGTTTTGTATAATTTTTTGATTGTTCATTTATTATTTCTATATAATTTTTTCAGTTAAGAAAGTTTATTTTAGACCACAAGCAGGTTTCCTTTCATAATTGTTTATCTTATTTACTTGCATAGGGTATAATCCCAGGTTGAATGTATATCTAATAAGGGTATAGTTAATTATCTAGTTGGTCTACGGAATCCACAATGATATTTTTCTATCAGAATTACCATGGCATATTGTACAGATGAGTTTGATCAAAACAACCTTGTATGCCATTTGAAAATCATAGTTTAAGGCCCTGTTACTTTTTATAAATACAACACCTCTTTTTTAATTGAGATTTTTATTTGGTGACTGTATGTTATGATTATCAGGTCTCTGGTGATTCAATATGTTTGAGGTTCATGACTTGCTTGGATGTTTTTAAATTATAATCTCATGATTGAAACTAGACTATGGATAATTGTAATTCACTATGGATATTATATGAATGTGGTTTCATGGTTAATTTTTATAATTTTAGGAATGAATTTTTTATATGTTCCCCCATTTTATATTAATTCTAAATGAACACTCGGTTTTTTATGTACTTCTCATTTTCTTGGTATTTCATTATATTTTCAATCTATTTCCAACTCTACAAATACTTGAGACATTATGGGTGGAGAATGATGTAAAGTGGGGAGTATGTGTCTCTCACTTTATCATAGTGGTATAAATTAATTAAATACATTTATAATTTTTTACCTTAGGAATTCAATATAATTTCAGTTGTAAATTTTTACATTTTTAAGGAATTTTGTTTTTCTCATGGTTAGAAGATGTTTTTCTCTTACTTTTTGTGAGGAGTCTATCATTGATATAGCCAATTCATGATGTTTTAGAATGGTTATCTCATCGATTCAGAATTACTCGGCATTACAATTTTGGAAAATATTTATTATTCAATAGGGATATCTTGGTTAACACATTATTTGGGAAACAATTTTCTAAAACTGTGCACAATTTCATAATTTGTTTTAGAAACATTATTTTTTTTTGAATAATTATTTTTTACCATTTCATCATTCTATTATTTCTTTCACCCCTTCCATGTGACCAGATCACATCTGTTCTCCTTGAAATACAACATTCCATTTCCTGTTCTCCCCTTTCAATGTATTTTCTCCTTGATTTCTTGGAGATTCATGTTAAGTCTCTTATGGAATGGTCTACACTTCCCTTCTCTTTCATGTTTTATCATTTTCATCTTCACTCAAATTGAAATATTTTTTTTGTTAAACTCTAGGATATTGATTAACCATAGTAAAGGGTATTTATTCATAGTTATAGAATATTTTGGGTCTCTCAAACTGTCCTCTTTTGTGTTTCATCGTCCACCAATGAAGATGGTGTGTTTTGAACTGTTTTAGTTAACCCACCACACTTTGAGGCAAGTGATTCAAAGGAACCCATTATATTTCATGTTATAACTGGATTATTTTGTTCAAAATTCATTTTTGTGATATTATATTTATTATTTACTCCTTAGTTGGATTAACATATGTTATAATAATATAATCGGCCTATGCCACATACCACGTTCTTGTCAAAATTTCCTTACAACCCTTTATGATTGTTAAGAGTAACTTGTAATAATTTTCATGTCTTTATAAATATTAGGTATAAGAAAATTGGATTTTTAATAGAATTAAAAAAAATTATAAATAAAATACAATTTATCCACATGAAATGTGGATGTTAGTGACTGTGTGTACTTGAAAAGGGATTTTCATTATTTTAATAATATATTTTGGAAGTCAATTTGGGGTGTTTGAATGAATGTGTCTTATTTTAAATGTATTCTGTGTTTCAAAATGGTGGTGTAATTTAAAAAATTAAATAGGGTTTCCCATTTGTTATTTATTTTTGATTGAAGATAATCAGGAGTTTATTTTTTTTAATTTGTTTTAAAAATGAATTTATAAATTTATATTAAATTTGTGATATGATTGATTCATATCTGACAATTTGTGTTGTTTTTTATTGATTGATTGTTATCACACCCTTATTGATCCACCTTTCGCTTATTAATTATGATATTTCAATCAATTTTATTATGGTTGCTGATGTAATTCATGGTGTTCTTATGTATTTATACTATATCGAGGGTATTATTTGAGGTGGGATAGTCATTAATGTGGTGGTAAAACTTGTGAAATCGTAATTATCATATGATCAACTTTTAGGGTTAATGGTCCACCTCCATCAGTTATTACATGAGGAAACTGCATTTAATAGTTTGGGTTTAGTGATTTAGTGTTTTGCTGGTTGAGTGTTACATAATGGATAATACCCTAGTTGTATATAACACTTGACTACTTCGATGTTCACCTAGGGGACAAGCTAGATTCATTCAGTTGATGGAAATGTTCCCTATAAACTATCATTTGTAAGTCCACTTTTAATTTCATGAAATTTACCATTAGTCATTGTCATGTTTACTCTTAATATAGATGATATGTTATTTATTATCTATTGATTAATGAGAATGTAATTTTATTACATGGTATGTCATGCACATGGTGACATGATGGATATTTTATGGTTGATCATTGACATTTTCTATCTAGAATTTTGTTCATATTTTAATTTAATAGGAATTATAAAATATAATAATGTGTTCCTTTTTATTACATTTAAAAGTTATTACTTTGAATTTTTTTGAATCTGATAATTAAAAAGGAAAACATTTAGGAATCTTCATTAGCAATTAGAATTGTGATGGAATGGTTTATAGAAATGAGTCTTTAATGGTATGGTTTAAAGAAAAAGGAAATGTGATTTGAAATTATTTCATAATTTTAAAAGTTCAATTTTATTTTTTAACTATCCATATATTATTTATAAAAGGGAGTGTTTTTTTAAAGTGCGTTTGTTGTTTGGATTTACACACCATGTAAAACCATATTTTGTATTTTTTTTTCAAAATATATTTTGTTAATCTATATTACTAATGGATTTACATATATTATGTGGGTAGTGGTTGTATAATATGTAATATTTTCCTAACACTAATATTATTATAACTCCCTTATATTTTAAAAGGACTTTGTGTTCGATAGAAAATTAGACACACTACCCCGATCAAAAATGACTTCTGTAATATTTTATTAAAATAGAAATATTATAACCATACACGTAAAATGGAATATATGAATAAGACAAGATAAATTATTATAATTATAAGTTTTAAACATCTACAATATAAATTTATTTGTTATAAATTTATTAGAATTGAAAATAGAAATTATATGAAAGTAATATAAAAGATTATATATAATACTGTTTTTATGCAAGTAGTGTTTTTATATAATAATTAATCAAATTAATATATAAAGATTAAGGATTTTGAAGAAAATATTATCTAATATATTCAATATATTTTTTTATAAATCATATAATATTTTCTCTAATAATATGAATAACATTAATCCATTATTATGCTAAAACTATGTTTTTTGTTTAAAAATCAGCACAGTTACATTTTTGATGTTATTTTTAAAAATAATTTTACTGATTGAAATTTCTTTTAAAAAAATCAATTTAATTTCTTAAACTATAATATAAAAATTATCTAAGAGGTAATGTTTTATAATTTTTAAAAATGAATATTTTTCAATGAATTATAATGAATTCTGAATTGTATAGAAAAATTTCTTTTTCATTAAAACATTTAAAAAGAAGAGTTTTGTTTTACAATTAAAAATAGATAACTTATATTATTATTAATATAATTTAGGTTATTTGAATAATTTTTATGTGTTTTTATATAAAACCCATTTTTAATTGACAAAATATTTTCATTGAATAATATTAATTTTTTTAGTATTGATTGGTTTTAATTTAATTAAAATTAACCTATATCGGTGAATTTAATATAATAAAATGGATTTAATATATTGAATAATATTAATTAATATATGTTATTAAGGTTAAATTAATTTTTAGTAATAATAAATAGTGAACAAAAAAAGTGATTTACTTCTGTTAGGTATAAAACATAGTTTTGTGCGATACATTAAACTGTGTTAAAATTAAATTCCCACATATGTAGGAATTGTATTTCATATATTTTATATGATTTTTAAAATTAGTGGGTATAATCATTATAATAATTAATGAATATTCTAAATATCGAATGATAAATTAATGAGGTTGATAAATAGTAAATTAGTTGTCATTGTAAAAACTAAAATTTTAAAATTATGTAAAAATAGAGGATAATGGAATAACATTCATAAAATGGGTTTTTGATTTTTTCTGGATGTGGGTATAAGAAAAAAATTCACTGATCCAACTTATTTATCAATTATTGAGGAACTTTTTTAGAGTTCCTTTCCATTACTAAATAGCATTAGTAATTAAGAAATTACACTCCTCGTTATTTATAAAAGGTCCCACTTCCACTGACTTCTCCACACCAATGAATCCATTAATCTTGACCAATCCATGAAAATATATATATCCAAAAAATCTAGACACAATTATAGTTTATATTCTCACTAATATACAAACACAAGGGTCATTAATAAGAGATCCAAATGAGTTTTTCTATGCGATGACAATCATCTTCACTAACATACATTATTTTATTCTTATTTTTCAACATCCAATTATGGATTCAGAATTTTACTATAATAACAAAAGTATTTCCAACATAATAATAAATTTTTATTTGTATAGAATAATATTTGTCCATCCCCTCAATAAAATGAGAAAAAAATCCATCACTCATTTTTACAATGGACTACCACCTCATAAATCAGTGTAATTTGTTTTCATTCACCAAATCACATGGATTGTAACAATGATATAAATAATTAATATATATTATAAATAAGAAATGATATTACTAACCTAACATTAGTATATAATCTACTTATATACCCTTTCATCCATTAAAGAATTGATATTTTTCTCAGGTGTATATACGACTTTCCATCTCAAGGAAATGATGAGATTCATTTTTTCATGTCCAAATTTATAGAATTAATTTTAAATGGTACCTAATTAAAAAAATTTATATTTATAAAATTAATATAACTCTCTATATATTAGTTATATTTCATATACCGAAGAACCGGTATATCTATGAAAAATCATACATGAGAATATGAAGCTGTTAACACACAAAACAATAGTAATAATGAAATATTATAAATGAATGAGTGGTAAGACGTTATAATTGGATCATATAAGATACTATAAATTTTAATATGGTTTTAATAAAAATTAAAAATATTTTCAAAACCATTATACAAGAGTTTAAATAATGGCCAACTTATGTGAACCATGAGAGAGGATATTCCTTCGAAATTTCCATTACGTGAGACATATTTTAATGTTATGCAACTAATTTATTTTTTTTGTGTATATAAATCCCATTTAAAATGTTATATCATGAATACATAATAATTATTTTTACTTTATATTCAATTTCAATTACATCACCCATGTGTATTTGACATGAACGTTACCAAGATGTATGTGTTTCAGGATTCAATTTCATTTCATTGAGTTATATTTTTGAATCATTTTTTATATTATAACATTATATATGTAATAATTTTTTATTAGTCTATTTTTTTCTAATTATTTTTTTTATATTTTCATTTAATATACTTAATCAATTCATTTATTTATTCTCAATTCAAATGGATGATTTTTGTAAGGGATTTATAATTAATTTCATTTTCATGGAGATATATTTATTTTTATAAACATATTGAAATATATATTTTTTATATGATTTGTATTTTATACATATAAAAATAATAAATATTTATTAAATATAAGTTATTTTTTAATGAAATTGTATTCTTTCAAACGGTTATGTTTAAAATGTTACCAATGAGGTATGAATTTAATTTAAAATCATACTTTCTTTTGGGATTATTATTTTTATCATTGAATGAATTTTATAAATTATCCTCCATATGATGAAAATTTTTAATAATAAACTAGAAAATGAAATAATTTCAAAATTTAATTCAAAATTTAATTCTCTTTTACACATGAAAATACCATGGATACTATTAAAAGAAAAAAATTCTTTTTATTATTTTATTAGATGTATTTTTCATCCAAGTACATGTTTTTTACAATCATTTTTTTTATTTATAAAATTATTTAATAAAAAAATTATCATATCATTTACCTTAAAAATGGTGTTAAATAAGTATTATATTTTTTTCAGAAGGTATATATTTGATTTTTTAAACACAATTTTAAATGGAATTTTTTTATTATACACGGAAATAACAAACAACCTCAGCAATTTAACCATTTTATAAAATTTTTAATTATATATATGTTTTAAATGTATTTAAGAATACAAAACTTTTCAAAAATATTATTCTAATATTTCACTTATATTCCATTTATGTTTCTAAAGGAAATAATTTTATTTTAAAACCTGTATTCCTCGTGAACCAATGGTCATCCATGATATATTATAATTTTCTAGTCACTATAATATCATAAAACCGTAAATTTTTTTATAATTAGAAATTAAATTTAAGATAAATAAATAAATATATATATATATATATATATTAATTTTCATGTATGTTCATATTTCATAAACCATTAAATAATTTTTTGTTCATTGAATGTTTTCATTGACTTAGGGAATATTAATATTTCATATTTTTTATTCAAAAATAACCTTTATTTATATAACACATTGTTCATTAATTAAATTGATCACTTGAGACATGAGGAATGGTTTCAGTGTAAAGTGATTGTTGGGTGAAGAATTTTATATCCCCTTTAGTTATTCATAAGTCACATTAGAAAAAATAATATGATATAATTAAAATGTTAACCTCTTCTCTACCTATCCGGCGATTAAACTGTATTGGTGTATGGTCTTCTTGGTATATAAATCATGGTTTCAATATCATAACATCCATTTTTATGAATT
Organism: Viscum album; assembly: GCA_963277665.1. NCBI lineage: Eukaryota > Viridiplantae > Streptophyta > Magnoliopsida > Santalales > Viscaceae > Viscum > Viscum album. Next base: position 335,857,686 of record OY728135.1, read on the forward strand.
TAATTTATTTATAATAATATAATTATTGTCCATGAGATTAATAAATAGATATTACACATGAATTATTATCGAGATCATGTGATTTTTTATATTGAATTATTTGATCCTAAATTATTTCTTCAATATTGTTCCATAATATCACATCATCAATTAAACAGAGTATGTTTTTAGTTTTTTTAATTGTAAACTGAGACCTTCTCCAGAAAATCAAGAATGCTTTGTTAAATAAAAAACCTTACACATGTTGGAAAATGGGAGAATTGCATTGATCCCTCCTAAGAATGGGAAGAATATCTTCAAGAACCTGATCGTCCCATTGAAAGATAAAACAAATGATGCCCTTGTTTGCAAGACCATCTGCAAGTTAATTAGCCTCTCGATATATATGGGTGACAATACGATCCATAGAGTAAACAAAATCAAAACATATGGTCCAACTGTAGGTGAGCTTCCATAAAATATGAATAGAACCTGATTGAATGGAATGTACAATAGTGCTATAATCACATTCATGCCAAATATTCATCCAACTGTGTTGTTCATCCTTATCAACTAAGATAATCACACCCAGTATTTCTGCTTCAAGATTAGAGTCATTCCCATAATATCCATGGAGACAACCAAGAACACTACCATGACGATCCCTATAAACAGCACCAAAACCAGCAGGTCTCAGATTAGCTCTGGAGGCACCATCGAAATTGATTTTAATCCAACATGTGAATGAAGCTTGCCAAAGAATATCAATCATGCCATATGGGGGGTCGTACATTACCTTTGACTCCAATCTAAGTTAAAATCGAGAGGTCATGAATAGTGTTTGAGCAGCATGATTTTTTTTGGAACAAAAGAATTACGAACAGAAAATAATATATTAGCCAGCGCAGCACTAGATTAGAATATGTGTTAGTCATGAATCTCCTTGTTCCTGTATCTCCAAATGTAGTGAATGACTCTTCCACAGCCACATGGAAATTAAATAGAAGATACAATGATAAGATGATTTTACTCAATCCTTTTAAAAAATCTAGAATCATTATGACCTGATGTAAAGACACTTCAAACAGATCATCCATAGTCTTCCACATTGTCGGATCAGCCGCCCATATAAAGAAAATATGATCAACATATTCCATTTTTTGATGACACAAAACACAAATAGAACAAAAATATATTCCACAATTTTTCAATAGATCATTAGTTGGAAACTTTTTATGAGAAATTCTTCAAGCCAGATTTGACTGAGAAGGCTTCACGAAATTTTGCTTCAAATTACCCATCCAATTAAAATCATTGTTTTTGTATATTACATGCTCTTAAAACAAATTATAAGGGAGGATTCCATTTGTATAAGGCTTCCAAGATAAAACGTACTCCCTAGGAGAGACAAAATATTTGTCTACAATTGAAATAATATAAGACGATAGATTTTACTTGCTATGAAGTTGATCTTTAATAGTTATGTCAAAATCGAGATATCAGTCTCCATATATAATCAAATCAACCAAAGGAACCCCTATTCAATTTCTCTTCATGAATGATAATGAAGAATCCTTAGATACAAGACATCTTGAATCATTATCAATAACAGAAAAAATAGACTTATATGACGGTCATACCGAAGAGCTTAAATTGTTAAAATTTCAATCTTTGATTTTATTCATGAATCTAACCCGAAGAAAGTTAAGAGAATCTGAGTTGACATTAATAAGGCTCCACATAAACCCATATTGTAAGGAATCATTAAAAGATCCAAGATTCTTAATACCCAATTCACATGTATCATAAGGCTTATAGACATTTTTATATGAAACTGTGGAAAGCCTTATTTCCATAAATGAACCACTCTAAATAAAATTCTTAATCGACACACAAATGGTCTTGAGGAGAGAAGAAGACCATTTATACACCATAAAGGAATACACAAATTTTGAAATGATAATGGAATTCACTAAACAGACCTACCCAGCCATAGATAAGGGTTTAACCTTCTAGACTGAAATTTCTCTTCTGATATTTCCAAAAATGATTGAGGTATAGAAATCCTTCAGCATCCTCAGAAATTAGGGACCCCCAAATAAATGAAGGGAAAAAACCATCTCTGATTTTCTTCTCACTGATAACAGAATTTTTTCTTGTATGAGTGAAATTACACCCAAATTACACAAAGGACTTATTCCAGCTAATCTCCTGACCATAAACCATCTCATAATGCAAAATATCTCTCCTAATTTTCTTTATATTTTCCTAGTCACCTAGAGTTAAAAGGATGATATCATCAGCATAAAAAGGGTTGGAAGGATAAAAAATACCCCTACCAGCATAAATAGACATCAACTTCCCATTCATAGCCATAATGGAAAGAAATATGCTTAAATAATCTTCAACAATTTAATAAATCATAGTATATAAAGGATCACCTTTCCTGATGCCTCTCGAGCAACTAAACTATCCTTTAGGAGATCCATTAATAAGAACAAAAATATGAGAAGATCCCAAAATGATCATGACCCAATTAATGATTGTGATATCAAAACCAAACATGATGACAATCATTCAAATGAAACCCCAATCAATAGTGTCAAAATCCATCCTCACGTCAACCTTCAATGTAATTTTTCCTCCCTGGATCAGACTTTTGAGAAGATTCACTCATTTAGAAGCAGTAATATGACAATCTTGAATCGACCTTCCCAAAATAAAACCAAATTGATTAGCAGAGAAAAACTTAATTGTAATGAGGATATCATATTAGCAACTACCTTGCAGATAAACATTTATATGGTGTTAACCAAAGCAACAAGCCTAAAAAAGATAAATTTTAAAGGCATTTTCCACTTTAGGGATAAGTCCCACAAACTGAGCATTCAAACCATGGGGAAGAATACCATCCTTGAAAAAGTGGGTGACCAACCTTCAAACATCCACATGAATAATATCCCAGAAATATTGAATGATGAAGTTACTAAAACCATCAGTTCTAGGAGAGATTTTATATTTGAGACTGAAAATAGCCTCCATTATCTCTGAAAACAAAGGAATAGAAATCGGGTCGGAGTTATCTTCCTAAGTGAAATTGTAAGCACCCAAATTTTTCATTTGAAATTTCCCTTCATATAAATATTTCACAAAATAACATGAAAACACAACATAATGAACTATTAAGTGCCATGTGGCCTTTAATCAAATGTTTTTCACTTCTGTGTTTTCAATTTTGAAAATCCAATATATATGGTTGAAATCAGTATGTTATTTGGAGTCCGATAAGAAAAACATAATTTTTAGTGAATAGTAACATACCATTATGAATATTGATATACCCTAAATAATAGTAACCTTAACTATAATAGTCATAAAATAATATTTAATTTGAACGTATGATATACCTATATTTTAGAATGAGCAAATGAATGTTTTAAAACTGGTTTTTGATAGTCATTTATAATTTTAGTACAATATTAAAATAATCATATTTAGAAAATTATTTTAGAATAATTTAAATGATTTTTGGATTCTACACATATAAAAATGGTTAGGGGGAATTTGTGGGATTTTTCTGAAATACTTTAATTTTTTATGAATTGTAGAATCTGATAATTCACAATAAATTCTAAATAAAGGATTAATTGATTCATTGATGATGATCAGTTGATGTAAGCCCATTTAGTTCGATGTCACATGCATATATTAATATACATTATCATGGAATAATTAATATTCCTTGTATTGTGAGGAAATATTAACTAGGTATTAAAAAATTATGAAAACCCTCTTCACAACCACTTTAAACCCCCCCCCCTCACTCCCTCTTCTCTTCACTCCTCTCAATCCTTATTCCATGCCAATATTCTTCCCAAATCACTCCCCAATATCCTACCCCATGTCATAATGCTCCTATCCTCTTCATAATAACATAACCACTCCCCATAAGTGGTTCTCCAAGGAGGAAGTCTCAAAATTTCATTGATAACAATAGAAGAACACCAATAGATTTAAGCTAAAGGATCCTCTCCTTTTCACTCTTAATCAAGATTGTTCTATATTATATTTCTTTTTGTGTTATAACATTTGATGGTGTATGTTTTATTACCTCCCCCATACTACTCTAGTGTTTTATAAGTGATGAGAAACCCTTTTTCTTTCTCATCAATCCCTCTTAGTAACACCTGATACCATGTCGATAAACCAGAATGGATTCTACTCGAACATCTTTCATTCCATCTTGTTGATCTATAATTCTTTTTACCGAAATTTAGTTATATTTTCTTCTTATATAAAACATCTACATTCTTTTTATATTCACTAAAATAATCTTCTAAGACCCATCTATCATTATCTTTTGGGGATATACATGTTTTTAAGTGAATCCATCCTCAATACATCCTAATAAGCACACTCGTTTTAAGGGAACATCCCGAATTTTAACCCAATATCAAGTGAACTCTATCCCATATTTTAAGTCAACATTGTCTTTATAAAATAGGTATTTATATTAAAAAACCTTCTTGGTTCAATTCTGGTTTTATATAAAAGAATTTCCTCTTTACTATTTTAAAAGATCTATAGTATTTTCCTTAAAATGCACAAATTTTGTTTCATGATAATGATTATCAAATAAGATTCTTATATGTTGTCACTTCTATTTGTCACCACAAACCATGTTATATGCCTATATTTCCTTATGAACGTCTATGTGTGTTATAATCCCTTTCTTTCATGGACAATTTCATGATACACTCCTTGGTTATGATTTATTTCATGATTGTGGTACCCAATCCTCTCCATGGGAATCCTTATATTTATGATCGATTGATTATGGCATATTATTTATGTGGAAATAATATTTTTGTGGAAAGAATATCTATGAGGCCAGAATATTCATGAAAATTTTGAGAAGGGTGTGCCCAGATAGTGATCTAATGCATTGGGTAATGTTAAGTCTCATTAGATGTGATATGAAACGGGATTGGCAGTTAGCCTTGACCCATACTTAAATTGGAAATGGGATTGGTGGTTGTCCTTTACCTGTACTAAAGAAATTTTTTAAGATTATTCCACATTTATATGATTCCATGTTTATATGATCTCATGCTTATATGATTTGATTTCATATTCTCCATGTTTTGTTTTCATTCTGTCATGCCTCCTAACTCATGTGCTTAAGATGTATCCTTATGTCCATTCCCTTATAGGCTTTTTAGATTATCCCATTTTTCAAAGAAAGTTAAGAGCTCTTAATTGAGATTATATAAAGAAATGTTTTTTAGCACTCTGTTTTATGTTTTATGTACCTAGTATTCCAAAACACTAGGCATAACGATCCTTAGCATGTACTCTGATGTATAATTACGCTTGAAATCATATTATGTTATGTATAAAAGGCTTGGGTCACTATAGTTTATATCAAAGGATAGTCTAATTATTTTGGAGATTAGGAATAGAGAACTGTAGTGGGAACCTTACGTATGAGAAGAAGTATAATAAAACATCCCTAAATTTTGTTATGTATATAGTAAGTGGTATATCTAGAAAATACATCCCTATCTGGATGCGATATGGTAGAGGTGGATCTGGTGCAGATATAAGTAGAAGTAAAAACTCGGACAAGGATTTTCGGGAATGACCCATGGTATCCTAGTACATGACAACGGGCCTTACTGTAGTCTTGGTTACGATGCTCTTGTGTGATATGATTTTGTAGATTCATGGGCTAAGTACAAACCATAATTAAGGGACAAAAAAGCCCATAAGAATATATGTCAATAAATAGATCGAGGATAACCTAGGTTTTTATCTATGGAATCACAAGTTAGGATGTACTTCATCTTTAAATGTTTATCCTTTTATGTTCAAAGTTTCCTTTTTATTCTCAAGAGATAAAAATTCAAGACCTCTAATTATACATTCTTTTTTATAGTTAATGGTGGTAAATAGAAGAAAACGTTCCAACAACCAATGTTATAGGAAATTTGAATATTTCCTTAATGATATTCCGGATATGATGGGAGTGGGTGCTCAAAACATCATGACAGTACTTCCCCAGATGGCTCGAGTTGTGAATAATAACATGAATCAAGAGGAATTCCCTCCTCCTCCAAGGAAAGAGAATGTTTCTGTAGAATCCTTCATGAAAAAAATGTACTCCCATGTTTAGCAGGTCTTTTAATACCCTCCTCACGGAATAATGGATTTACACCATTGAAATGATATTCCCCATTCTCCAGTGCTCGAAAGAAGAGAAGGTTGGGCTGACAGTCTATCATTTTAATAGGGATGCTGATCAGTGGTGGACACCGATCATGAATACAAAGTCCCAAGAAAAAATTTATTCCATGGATTGGGAGGAATTCAAGAGGATGTTTTTCAAAAAATATTTTCCTCAAACCATCCGTCTCATGATGGAAATAGATTTCCTCGGACTCAAGAAGAAGATAGAAGGGTCCATCAGGTAATATGAAGCAAACATTACAATCCTTTCAAGGTACGCCTATGGCATTGTCATAAACACCGAAAGCAAGGTAGATCACTTCATTCGAAGAATAATTCAATTCTACAAAAGGCATTGGCAATTGGATACTTCAAATGTTATGAGGATATTTTTCCATTGTTCCCTCAATGTGGAAATGGAGATTGGGGACTCTCAGTGGTCTTGTGGGACTAGGGACAAGAAAAAGAAAATGAAAAAAAACATGGGAGGTTCATCAAACAAATCCAATGATGGAAAGAAGCCTAAATTTACTCCTTTCAAAGATTGTGGGATGACGTATCCCAATAACTGTCTGATGGGAACCAATAATTGCTTCAAATGTGGAAAGTTTGGTCATCTGGTCAAGAACTGCCGAAGGGATATAAAATCTCGCAAATGTAGAAGAATAAAAGAAGGTTAAGATCAAAACTCATCCTGTAGTGTAGTGTTACAGCTTCAAGGATCATGGGAATTATGCGAACAATTTCTCTAAGCTGAGGGTTGTTGGAGGCAATCAATAACAACCTCCAAGGAAACAAGTAAGGTCTTATGTTTTCACTACTGCTAAGGTAGAGCTACAAAATGATGTGGTGACAGGTACACTGGTTATTCATTGAATAATAGTATACATACTATTTGATTTCGGTTCTACACATTCTTTCATATCTTTAATGTTTAGTAGAAGTATTCAAACCCCACCTCAAAATTTGGAGGAAAGCCTATATGTGAGAACATAAAATGGGGAAATTGCTGCATTCATGGTTTATAACTCCCCCCTGTTAATGTTTTTGGACTGAACCTCCCATAAAATCTCTTCATACTTCCTTATTGGATTTTGGCACAATATTGGGCATGGATTGGCTATCATTGCATAACTCCAACATCAATTATTGGGAAAGGGAGATCACTTTTCACATCCCAATACATCCTCTGATTATTCACAAGTGTATGGGGGAACATGAGTCTCCATTATAATATTCGTCTTATGTGTGGATATTGTTACCTTATGATCAAGCATATCTAGCTCGAATGATTGATACAATAGAGAGAATCATGCTTGAAGACATACCCATCATGAGGGATAACACTGATGTATTCCCCGAAGAGGTTCTTGGTCTTCCTCTTGATTGAGGGTGTGATTTCTCAATTGAACTTATCCATGGATCTCTGTCTATATCAAAGAAACCTTACAGAATGGACACCATAGCGCTAGATGAGCTGAAGAAGAATTTACATGAGAATATAGAGAAGGGTTTTATATGCCAGAGTGCTTAACCGGGAGGTAATCCAGTACTCTTTGTCAAGAAGATGGATGGATAAAAGTTCCTCTGCATTGATTATCATGAACTCAATAAAATCACAATAAAGAAAAATTATCCCCTCTATATATAGATGACTTGATCAATCATATTCTTGAAGCCAGTTATTTCTCTACGGTGGACCATCGGTCAGGATATCGGTAACTAAAAGTGTGGAAGGAATATATACCCAAAACTGCCTTTTGAATGAGGTATGGATAATATGAGTTCATAGTGATTTCCTTGGGACACACTATTTCTCCAACAATTTTCATGGATTTAATGAATAGATTCCTTAGATATTAACTTGAAAAATTTGTGGTAGTCTTTATTGAGGATATTCTAATATACTCCAAGAGAAAGGAGGAACACAAGGAGCATTTAAAAACTGTGTTAAATACATTACGAATGGATTAGTTTTATGAAATGTACATTAAATGTGTGTTCTGGATGGAGGAAGTATCATTATGTGGGCATGTTATCACCAACAAAGAGATATCTGTGGACCCTTCCAAGATGATGGCAATTGAAGAGTGGCCTAGGCCAACTTTTATAACAGAGGTCCATAGCTTTTTGGGTCTAGATAGGTATTATCGATGATTCGTGATGAATTTTTTATAATTGTAAAACCCAATGACCAATATGAAATGGAAGGGGGTAAAGCTTTTCTATATGGATGAATGTGAGTTAAGCATCAAGGAGATAAAGATATGGCTGATCACTACACATGTACTCACATTACCAAAAAGTGGAGAATGTTTTGTGATATACAGTGATGCTTCCAAAATGTCTTGGGTTGTATACTAATGAAAAATGATAATTTGATAGCCTATTCCTCCCATAAGTTGAATATCCATGAGAATAACTACACGACGCATGATCTAGAGATGGAGGCCATGATTTTTTCCATGAAAATCTGGCGGCAATACCTCTATGGTGAGAAGTGTGTCATATAAACCGACCACAAGATCCTAATGTATATATTCACACAGAAGGATATCAACATGCGTCCAAGGAGATGGTTAGAGCCAATCAAAGATTATGATTTATTTATTCATTTTTATCCTAGAATGGCGAATAAGGAAGCTGATGCTCTAAGAAGAAATGAACATTCTACATTATCCATGTTACATATTGAGAAAGACCCCATCTTCTTGGATATATGGATGGATTTAGAAATCATAAGGGCAGGGGATACATCCTACCTTGACCAAATGATTGTGCAACCATCCTTTCAAAAGATAATTATGGAAGAACAAAGGGATGATGTGGAGTTACAAAAGAGGGTTAATTTAGTAATGGAAGGGAAGCTGCAATAGTTCCATATCAATGAAGATGGTGTGATTTGGTTTAGAATGCGGATTTTTGTGCCTTCATCACCTAGAATAAACAATGAGATATTGGAAAATGCACAAATCTCAAAATTATCCATCCATCCTAGGAGTACCAAGATGTATCATGATCTCAGTGAACACTTTAGGTTGGATAACATGAAGAAGAAGATTGCAAAATGTATATCAAGGTGCTTGGTATGTCAGCAAGCTAAATAAGAGTGACTAAAGTCCAAATGGATGATGTAACCATGACCTATACCCTTGTAGAAATGGGAGAATGTCACAATGGACTTTATCACTGGTCTCCTAAAGATTTCAAAGGGAAATAATGTGATATGGGTTGTGGTTGACCGACTAACCAAGACTGCCCATTTTATCGCTATTCGGGAAGACATCTCGCTTGAAAAAAATGGAAAAAATATATCTGAATGATGTGGTGAGACTGCATGGTGTTCAACTATAAATTGTCTCTGATCGTGATCCAAGGTTCACATTTAACTTCTAGAAGAGTCTACAACATGCTTTTAGTATTGCATTAAATTTCAGCACAACCTATCATCTCAAAACTGATGGCCAATATAAAAGGACTATTCAGACGCTTGAAGATATGTTATGATCATGCTCTCTAGAATTCAAAGGTGGATGGGATAAGAATCTTCCGTTGGTTGAGTTCTCATACAAAAATAGCTTCCAATCGAGTATTCAGATGGCTCTATATGATTCTCTATATGGAAAGCGATGTAGAACTCCATCATGTTGGGATGAAGATGGATAATAAAAGCTACTTGGACCCCATCTTGGGAAAGAGATGATAGAGAAGGTTCAAGTCATCTAGAAAAACATCAAAGCTGCTCGAAGTCAGCAAAAGTGCTACGCTGAAAACCATCAATGATACATTAAGTTCGACATTGGGGATAATGTCTTTCTTCAATTATCACCCTGGAATGGAGTCATGCAGTTTAGAAATATAAGGAAGCTAAGCTCAAGGTAAAACGGACCCTTTGAGATCCTTGAATGCATATGATCCATGGCCTATTGGCTTTCACTTCTTCCGAATATGACTCGAGTTCATGATTTTTTTCACATATCACTCCTAAGTAAGTACATACCAGATCCCTCACATGTACTGAACTCTGAGTTAGTGCAGCTAGAATATGATCTCTCTTATGAGGAGTAGCTAGTGAAGATTCTGGACCGAAGAGATAAGGTTCTACGGTATAAGACAGCCCACCTTTTCAAAGTGTTGTAGAGGAACCAAAAGTTTGAAGAAGCTACATGGGAACCATAGGTGTTAATGTAGGAGAAGTAGCCACACTTGTTTACAGCCTATAATATAATACAAAATTTCAAGGGAAAAATTTCATCAGGGGGGAAGAATGTAACGACCTAATGATTTCGATGGAAATTTACCTTCATATAAATATATCAGAAAATAACATAAAGACACAACATAATAATCTAGTAATTTCTATGTGTCCTTTAAAAATAATTTTTTCATGTGTTTGGAATTTCAAAAAAATTATATACATGGTTGCAATAAGTAAGTTATTTGGAGTCCGATAAGAAAAACATAATTTTTTGGGAATATTATACTACCCTTATGAATATTAACATACCCTTAGGAATTGTTAAATACCCTAATTAATATTGAACTTACATATGATAGTCATAAAATAATATTCAAGTTGAATGTATGATATACCTGTATTTTAGAATGAGTAAATGAATGTTTTAAAACTAGTTTTTGATAATAAATTATAATTTTAATAAAATATTAAAATAATCATATATAGAAAATTATTTTTGAAGAATGGACTTCATTTTTTGATTCTACATGTCGAAAAATGGTTAGGGTGAATTTTTTGGATTTTTCTGATTTACAAGAATTTTTAATGAATAGTAGAATCTGATAATTCACAATAAATGATAAATAATGGATTAATTGAATCATTGATGATGATCTGTTGATGTAATCCCATTTTGTTTGAATTCACACGAATTTATTACAAATCCTTTTCCTGGAATACTTACTATTCCTTGTATGTGGGGAAATAATAAACTAATGATTAAAAAATTATGAAAACCCTCCTCTCCTCCACTACAAAAACCTCCCACATTCCCTCCTCTCTTCACTCTTCTCAATCCTTGTGCCTTGCCAATATTCTACCCAAATGTCTCCCCAAGATCCTCCCCCCTGTCAAAAATCACATATCCTCTACAAAAGACCAACATCTATCCCCTTACAAGGTTCTCAAAGGAGGAAGTATCAAGAGGTCTTTGATATCACGAGCCGAACACCAATAGATTTAAGGTAAAAGAACCTCTTCTTTTCACTCTCAATCAAGGTTTCTCTCTATTATATGCCTTTTTTGTAATAACAAGTGATGGGGTATGTTTTCTACCCTCCCCCATATTTCCCTAATGTTTTCTATGTTATGAGATTCCCCTTATCTCTTTCATCAATCCCTCTTAGTTACACCCGATACCATGCTGATAAACCGTAATTGATTATACCCGAACTTCCTTTATTCATTCCGGTTTCTCTATATTTCATTTTTACAAAATGTATTTTATTTTTTTATTTAAAACTTATAAATTATTTTTACATGCTCCAAAATCATGTTCCATGATCCATCACTCATTCTCTTTCAGGGATATACATTCTTTTATGTGAATCCATCCTCGATAATTCTCAATAAGCACACTCGTTTTAAGGGACCATGGAAAATTTTTACCAAATTTCATATTCACACCATCTTATGTTTTAAGACACCATATTCTTTATACAATTTGTATTTTTATTATGAAACCCATCTTGGTTCAATTCTGGTTTTATATAAAATAATGTACTCTTTACTATTTTAAAAGCTCTATATTATATTCTTTAAAACCACACAAAATTTTTTTAATACTAATGTTTCTAAAATACATTTCTAATATTTGTAACTTCTATTTTTTACCACCCAACATGTTATATTCCTATATAACCTTATGAACTTCCATTTATGTTTTAATCCATTTCATTCATGGACACTTTCATGATACAGTCATTGGTTATGATTTATGTCATGATTGTGATACCCAATTCTCTCAATGGGAATCCTTATGTTTATGAATGATTTATTAGGTATGAATATTTATGTGGAAGGAATATTTTTGTGGAAATTATATTTATATGTCAATAATATTCAAGAAAATATTAAGATGGGTGCGCCCATATATCACTCTAATGCATTGGGTAAAGTTAAGTCTCATGAAATGAGATTTGAAACGAGGTTGGCAGTTAGCCTTGAACTGTATTAAAATGGGAAACGAGATTGGTGGTTAGCCTTGAACTTTACTAACTAAAGGTTTTATTGATATTCCACATTTATATGATTCCATGTTTATATGATCTCATTCTTATATGATATGATTTCATATGCTCCATGTTTTTATTTCATTATGATATGCCTCCTAACTCATGTGCTAAAGATGTATCCTTATGTTCATTCCCTTACTGGCCTTTTTAGCTCATCCCTTTGTTCATGTGTTCCCCACTGTAGCCTATGCATATGTAAGGGCTCAAAGGAAGTTATGATCTCTTAATAGGGATTAAGTAATGAAATGTTTTTTTAGCCACGTGTTTCATGTACCTAGCCTTCCAAGAAACTAGACATAACGATCCTTGGATTGTAATCTAATGTATAATTATGATTAAAATCATGTAAATTTATTTATTAAAGTCTTTGGATTCTATAAAAAAGACATTGAATAACCCCTTCCACAGGATCCATGGAGGTAGATGACCCATTGAAAAGATCATTGAAATATGATACCACATGCTCAGATAAATCATTCATGTTGTCAATGAGACGATCCCTATTTTTTATAAGAGAAAAAGGGTTCGAAATTTTCCTAATGTTATGAATAGAATTGAAAATATTTTTGGTTTCTTTCACCATCATTTAACCATTTTTCTAAAAAATCCCTTTTCAAATCATCCTTCAGGTTAAGTAGTTTGTTGAGCATGTATGACATCTTAGTTTCCAGCAAAATACAATCAGAAAAGTCATTACTGGTATTTATCTCTTGCACCTTTCGAAGGTAAGAATCAAGAGAATTAATGTTAGTTTCAAGTGAGTTGAAATGATCTTTACTCCAAAGCATCAAAGTATTCTTGAGAATTTTGAGTTTGGTTATACCAGCAAAAGCATCACTTCTACAATTTACAGAGTTCCAAGTGTTCTTAATAAAAACACTGCATTCAGGATTATTTACCAAAGACTTGTCAAATCTAAAATGGAATAGATGCTTGGGATCCTATTCCACAATGTCAACCAGAATAGAATGATGATAAAAATTAAGTCTGGATATAGTTTTGCAAGAAATGGATCCCCTTGTATCAAAGGAATCTTCATCTACAAAATCCCATTCAATTTTATTGTCCACAAATATTTTCAAATAATTATAGTACCAAGTGTACTTTGCACCAACAAATATTAACCTCAAATAGGTCATTTTGATCTATGCATGATTTGGATTTCCTGGAAGAAATGTAATTATTGGATGCACCCATTTTCTTGTCCAGATTCAAAATAGAATTGAAATAACCAATCATATTCCAAGGATTTGTAATAGATAATTTGAATTTATGAATTTCCATACAAATATATATGTGGTCTAGATACCTATTATGGTCATAAATAAATGAATAGGAAAACTATAGTCCATGATGATTGAATGAACATGTCACATACTGATCACTTGATATAACAAATGAAGGGTTGTTTAGAGAAGCATGAGCCAGAACCCAATGACTATTTACATCAGATGAGAATTTGTTGGTGTCAATAAGATGGAATACAAGATTCTCATAGTTTGAAATGTTTTATGAGAAAATTTGTTTGTTTTAAGATAATCCACTGAGAACTGGTTTATGTTCTTTTATAAAGAACCGAATAGAACTGGATGATTCCATATTGCCCAGTCCCTGTCCATTACAAAAGAGGATTTTCATTTAAATATGAATCTAGGGTTAGAACCCCTCTTAATTTTACCTCTTGACTTATTTGGTGGTCACCCCACTATCCTTTTAGGAGTGGTAGAGCACTCTAATAAGTTATAAATCTCAGATATACTAGGCAGTGTAATTTTGGAATTACCATCCAGAACAAATTCATCCATAGCTTTTTCAGTTTTTGATTGTTGCTCAACTTGAGAACATTTCCTTCAAACCCAATGTCAAGATGATTTCAACTTTTGATATGTGAATCCTTAGCTACATAATATTACATAAAATTGGTTAAAGTAAGAATATCATCATTCTGAACCTGACGTAAGAAAAGTTGTCTAGTGCAAGAATTTGCTGCTGAAACTTAGTAGCAAAGAGGTTTCTTTACTAATGATTTGAGAGATTCTTCAGATACCATATTTTTTGAATATTTTGAAGACATAAAATATGAACATTCAAATATGAAATAGTACTCTTCCTCAGTCCCACAATGAAGGTGATTTGTGGTTATTAGATGTGTGACATTTTTTTCAGAACTCAAGATAGCAGTCTTATCTTGCTTTGAATCATGCTGCCTAGACTTCATAGATGTTGACAAATATTTATTGCCTTGGGTGGTTTAAGCTATATATCTGGACACATTTTTAGAAGCCTTATCTGTTGGAATAATTTTAGAATGACTCACTATGTCGGGTTGCTCAGTAGGGATTAAAGCAGCAGGACCAGCCTATATGGGAGAAACATATGATTCAGTAGGATTCACACCTTCTTGCAGGAACATCACAAGATCACTGATTTCCTTATATAATTAATGATACAAGTAACTATATTATTTTTTTGTTTGAAGGTTTAAAACTAGGGAATAAATGTCATTAAAATTGTCAAAGAAGATGGGCCGATCTTTCATGAATTCACTTTCTAAAGAAGGAATCATCACAGAACCCACCTTGAAGGGTGATAAAGACATCACAAAATTCTCTACTTACTCTGCCTCAACAATATCAACCAAATATTGTTTCATGGTAGAGGCAGTAGCAAGTGATTTCATCACAATAGCCTTAATCAAGGCGATGTCAGCCTGAATCTTCAGTGATTGTGAGGGACTAGTATGACTCTTGGTAGCCCCCTCATTCTCATTGAACGAAACTTTGTTTTTCCTACCCATGTTAGGATAAAAAAACTATGGGTCTATAGGGGTAATAATAACCTTTTTTTTAAGAACCCTACAATTAGAAACCAAATTACCCATGATCTTATAAACATCACTAAAGTGAGGCATAGTATCATACTCTACTTTCACTTCAGACTTGTTTCCATTATCATGAAACTATATAATGATGGGTCACTTGATTTATATGTTAACATCCACCAGAATCAAATCAAATAATTGCAACTCCCCTTCCTGGGTCCTTTGATCCATTCTAATTGGGGTTCTAAGACTAGAAGCTATTTCATTTAAGAAAATTGGATGCCAATACCCCCAGTTCAATCCATGTAACCATACCCATATTTGAGCATTGTTTTTTTAGAGATTGAAGGAATTAAAATTGACATCCCATTCCAATAATCTGAGGATTCCAGGTTTGAGTTGAAAAATTCCATTCTCCATTCCAAGTTTAGAGCATCTTTGGATTTAAATATTATATGAAATTACCCTCTCTCAATAGGAATAAGCCTCCAATATATACCTAACCAACAATGAGAAACCCTATTTTTGAGATCGACATAAAACCAAGGCTTGTACCCGTATGATTAATCACGCGGCCCGGGATAAAGAATTTACATAGGTTGATCCATTGTAAAAGTGCCTCTGGATATTCCACTACCTCGAAACCACCATTTTCAAGCATTATAATAATAGTGGAATGAGACGAATCATCTTTGACCAGATTTGAAGAACATGAAAGAGCCTTTGTGAAGGTCAAAACTTTCTTTCTTGAGAATAATGGTTATTGAGATTCTCGGGCATTTCTCAGATCCCTCAGCAGAGGATGATCCTTTCTGAAGGCCAATTCCCACTCGGGATTGAAAGAATCTATTGATGAAATCATAGGAGAAGCCTGAAAATACAGATTTCCCCATTTCCATCTTAAGAATCACGAAGTCCCTCTCTCTCCATAATTTCTCAATTCTATAAAATCAGAATATATTTTTAGTGATTTTACATCCAATATTATTTATATATTATTTATTCATAGTATATTCCATTGTACATAAGGATTACTGTGGATTTTATCTCACCCTTATTTTGTTTCCCTTCCCCATGATATGTGGAAGGAATCATAGAATCGGTTCAAGGATGAAGATTATTTACTTTAACTGTGTTCTATTTAATGAATTGAAAAATTTAATGTGAGACTAGTGTATATATCTAGTTTGACAATAATAATAACCTATTTGGTCCATTGGGATCCTATATCTTATATAAATAACCAATTTAATAATGTAATTAATGGGCCTAGGCTACAAGAGTAATGGAATACAGAGTTCATATCAGAACATTATTTCTAGAAACCATATGAACTATGTATAGGAAAACATAGATTTTGGTAAATATCCCTATCACTAACTAACATAATAATTAAAAGTACAGTATAGCCTCATAAATTGTTATTAAGGAGATATTATATGGTTTTATTTGAAATAAATCCATGTCTAGACTCAATGAGTAGATGTGTATCTAACATAGTTTCACCCATGGGTTATAACTATAAAAATGAACCATTGGGTTTTTTCTTTCTCATCGCATGGTGGAAAATAGTATGACTTATTGTAAACCTTCTATGACAATACTGGGGGATGATATTGGGAAATTTTATAACTTCATTATGAACTATCAATAATTTTTTGAATAGATGATGATAATAAATGACTTCTGTTAAAAAAATTGTCTCAGATTTAAAATAGGTTGTCACAATTTAGAAATAATATAAATGATTATATGGTTTTCAAATATGAATATTTTTTCTCAGAATATTTTTTTTATTTTATTTATTCACTGAAATTTGAATGAAATCATGTCAATAAAGAATATGACAGATATTGTTGTGATGATGGGTAACCAAATGGGATGATGACTGCATAAAAAGTTATAATGAATATGAATACAAATCATCTCAATATATTAATAACAACCTAAACCCTATACAACACCATAACTCATGAAATAAAAAAGGATTGTGTCAAATAACAGATCGAGTGGTAGAGACCATGGAAGAAAAAATGAAGGATTTCCTTCAAGTTAGAAATGTGAAAATAGCCACCCAAGATAATTTATCAAATGAATTGGAAAATGTTCTATGTTTTAAAAAGATGATTATATTGTAATGAATTGAATATTAAATGTAATTATTTCATTGGATGTAAATTAATTTTCTTCTAGAGATCCCTTTGTAGATTATTTTCTTTTATTTAGAGAAGTTGACTATTATCTAGGCCAATTGCCTCTTTTAAATGTAAACTTTATAATTAAGGAAAGTCATATATTAAAGTGTATGTGTTGATGATTTAATCTACTAGGATTCCATAATTTTATTACATAAATATATTAATCAATGTTATTTTAGTTATTATAATAATGAAGGATATTAGGATTATACAAATATTTTTGGAATCATATATTTCAATATCTTACATTAAATCAAGAGTTAGGGATACTATCATGGGTTAATTATTGTAATGATAATAATAAATTCAAATTCTAAGACACCCGTTTTTAGGTTTTAGGTGATGATATTCTCGAGTTATTATTGTCCATTTATGACTATTTTATTTAAGTTGAGGTATAAATTACCCTTATGTTCATCATGAGGTATTTTAAGAGGAATAATTCTATTATAAAAATAATAATAGAATTTATAGCCACGACTATTAGTAATGAATTTCATATTATGGTAACAGTAGTCAATTATGATTACTTTATTTCATGGCAAAAACATATTATATATAAAACTATATTAGGTAAAAAGTTATTTGATGATTATTTTTAATTATTGGATGTTCATCATATTTTTTGTTTATTATATGAGTTATATAAACAGAGTTTTCGAAAAAAATAAATCATGTATGTTAGTCAACAACACGTGGAATACGGAAAGTCTATGTGACATGAACCTAGAACCAAAGAAAAGCAAGGGTAAATCACCTACGAATAGCTTGTGTTATGTACTAGGCAGTAGGAATATTTTAAATTAAATTATTTGAATGATATATAACAATTTGGTGGATTATGTTGAATTTCGGTGGTATTGTGGATGTTTTACCAATTAATGTATTCTATAGTATTATTATTTCTACTTTTTTGGGTTTTCATAATTATTTAAATAAAGAGGTAATATTTATCACTCTTTTTTTTATCATATAATCCATTAAAATTCAATTTTAATGCATCAGGTCTAAAAAATCATATTATATATTCATCTTATAGAGTAAGAAATGAAGTATAAATTTATCAAATAACATCCTAGGGATTAAATTTTGATTATGAAATTAAAATTTATAAAGTAAATATATTTTATGGTATTCTCTATCTCGATAGAAAATAAATCACTCAATGTTTGGAAAATGAACCTGAAAGAAAAATATTATACATTTTTCTTCATTTATAATAAATCAATTGATATTTAAATCCCTATTGTTTTATGGTTTTTGGTCATTAAATATTTCTTGGGCATTCAAATTATTTTGATCAATGATATCTATCACTCTAAAAAATTAATTCTCTTTTTCTTCCATGGACATATTTTTACATCCAACAATTTTTTTACGACTTGGAATCCATGTTGTGTGTCTTTCTAAAGGAAATTCATACTTCCCTTTACATCTTATCGTGTGGTTGTTCTATTAACAATTTTTATGATTTGGTATTTCAAAAAACATATGGTTCGATGGAGAAAAATGATTTATAAATAAAATTTAATATTTTCAAGAATAAATTCAATCAATTTGGGGTGAATTTAACCAACATATATTTTAAAATAATAACATTTTTTTCAATTGTGTGTATGACATGAATTGCTAAGCATAAACCAATAATGAAAAATATTATTTAAATATAAGTGTATTAAAACATTCATATAAATTAAAGGAAATTAATAGGACTACCTAAATAATGAATATTATATGTTTTAAAAATATATAATATATATTCTTTGGTGATCAATATATTAAAAATGAAAATAAAAAAACATTTGAATTTAAAAGAAATGGGTTTTAGAAAAACATTTTTTATGCACATAGTGTGTTTATATCTCAATGAATTGAATTAATCAATATTGGTGAATTGTATAAATTACATTTATATATAATATATTGAATAATGTCTTTGGTTGTTCATAGAATATTTTTTCAAACCAAGTTATAAGAATAAATTATGTTTTCTTCTTAAAAAATAATTTATATAAAATGTTGTTTTTAAATTTTGTGGCCCAAATTGAAATATATTATTACCAATTTTATATTTATTATTAAAAAAATTATGCTAATTTTTTAATTCATTATTTCAAAATTATATTATAGTTTATTTTTATGAAAATATTACAGAATGCTATATTTTTCATTAGATAGTGAAAATACAGATATTTATTGAAAATTTTATTTTCTATTAAATCATTTTAAATGTCTCAGAATTTTTTTATAAAAAAATATTTATAAGTAAAATTTTCTAAATAATATTATGATTAATTAAATAATATTATTTACCATAGGTATGTCGGTCACATCAAGATTTGAGATCATTCTTGGACTATATCTTACACCATGGAACTCTTACTAAACCACACTCATCGTCATCATTTCTATTTTTATTCAAGAAACAAAAAAAAGAAAAACAGCACTAAGGGGGCCTAAAGTAATGCAGACCAAGGGAATCCCCCCAAATCAGGTTCACTCCCTCAGGCACCAACTGTGAAAAATTATAGATACATGTGACCGTGACATCCTCGCTCGCAAGGGACGCCAAGTAATATGCCACTTTGTTTCCCTCTCTCCAGGTATGTGTAACACCAATACCCCTGGTCAATAATGATTTTCATGCCCTAATCGTATATATTATTGGCCATGGGAAATTTACTTTACATTGAAGAGCATCGTGAGTGACGCGGGAGTCTGCCTCCACCTGCGATAAACAAATTCCACTCTGGCTACACAAGGAGACTACTATGAGCACCACTCTCGCCTCCTCTTGTAAAGAACTCCCAGCACCAAAAGTCACAGAGAAATCCAGTATCACACTTCCAGCCGCGTCGTGGACAGATACTCCCCCACGCATCAACCCCTTCTGGCATGACCCATCGACGTTTAACTTCAATCCCGCCATCGGCAGATGTGGCCTCACCCAGCACCCCTGACTCCCGAGAGCTGGCTCCTAAGAAAAAACTCTGGCCCTGTACAGCGCCCTCATCACCGGAGCTTCCTTCCATGTACCTGTAAGAAAAAACCAGTCCACCAAGGTGCAGAAAATCCTGAAAATTATTGCCTTGTCCGATAAAGCAACCTCCTTAAAGCTCGCTCGGTTCCATGCCTGCCATAATGCCCAACACCCACCACTCAGAGTAACAGCCCGCGCTCCAATCTCCTTTCCCATCGCGTCCACATCCTGGAACCAGTCCGACAAAAAATCCCCAACATCCACCGCCTGTAACGAATGTCCGAATAATCTGCCACAGAAACCCCACAATGAAATAGCCCAGTCACCTGCTACAAAAAATTTTGAGACTAGGTCTCCTAACATGAAGCAACACAGCAGCAGCAACGAGAGGCCATGCAGATCCCAAGGCATTTAATGTTTTCATCAGATGGAAGCGCACCATTCTGTATCCTCCATGTGATGAAATTGAACTTTGTAGGAAGGTCATTACACCATTTCCTGCCACTCCACCCAGCCTGATGTTCTTGGAATATGCTACTCCAGCAGAACTCCTTCGATGAAAACTTCCTCGTAGAGGCAGGCGTGAAAACACATCTGTCTTGCTCCGAGATGATGATTATAGAATCAAAAATCTCACACTGGTCAACTTCCAGAACGACTCTAAAGAAGGATGGATACTGAGCTGCCTCCTTGAAAGTTATCAAAGGTGCAGGACATCCCGAATACCCGAGAATACTACTAGACCAGTTATGTTTCCAAAACAAGAAGTTCCCCTCCCCAACAATCCACTGAGATAGCTGAACAATGTTTGGAATGATGCTTCTCACCACCGCCCACAGAGGGGATCCACTCGCCGTATGCCCACCAGCACTATCCCTGTACCTGCACGACATGAGGCTCCCCCACAAGGACCATTCTTCAACGACCTCCCACGACAGTTTCTCATGCATACAATGGATCATGACCACTAAGATCTTCACATTAATCCCGCCCTCCCGAATAGGTCTTTCCATCTTCGTCCAAGAGACCCAATGTCTTTTCCCTTCCAAGACTGCATCCCAGATAAACCTGGCCAGAAGCTTATCGATATCCCTGACCACCCCCTTCGGTACATTGGTCGGCGATAGCGCATGGACAGGTATGGATGAAAGTACATAGTTCACCAGTGATATATGACCTCCGAAAGATAAAAACCGGTTTTTTCAATTCATGATTCGCCCTGAGATCCAACTCACCACCCAGTCAAAATACCTTATCCGCAGCCTGCCCGCCGACACTGGGGATCCCAGATACTCAAAAGGAAACAATCCCTGCTTCATACCCAACCATTTACCCAGGCTCTCCGGCCTACTCCCGGTGCAAGCCTTTGACACAAAGAACTCGCTCTTCCCCTTGTTGATGATTTGGCCACTCCAGTGACAATACTTCTCAAGAATCCTTATTATGCCATGCACTGATTTCCTCCCCATGTTGCTAAAAATAATGGTGTCATCCACAAACATCAGGTGAGAAATGGATGATAGTCCTAGCTTCCTCTTGAAAGGTAGGATATCCCTATTATAAATCCCTTTATTGATCATCCTACTAAGAGTATCCTACATGAGGATAAAAATGCTCAAGGATAGAGGGTCGCCCTGAAAAAGACCCCTCACTGACTTGAAAAAAACCATGATTCCGCCCCATAAATGAAACGCCCATCCAAGCAGAGCTGAAGCACATGAAAATGATATCAGTGGGACAATTGGAAAACCCCAACTTGTTCAATACCCTGTTAATAAATCCCCATTCCACCCTGTCATACTCCTTATTCATATTCAACTTGATCGCCACATTGTTCCCTCGGACTTTTGTATTAATATCTTTCGGCATCTCCTAAGCAAAAGGAACTGCCCCCTGAATCGACCGGTCCTTCACAAACCCATGTTGCTCCAAAGATATCCACCATGGTAAAAGACCAGACAGACGCCTGTTGATGATTCTCACCATAATTTTATAATGGAAGTTACACATACTCATCGGCCGGTAATTAACGATAGATGTAGGGTCCTTGACCTTTTGTAAGAGAACCAGAGTAGTGGTAGCTGCGATCCTGGACAATCTACCACCTCTAAATAAATCCTTGATGGCCCTGTAACATCCCCCTTAACCACCTCCCATGAGATTCTGTAGAAGGAACTAGGGAAACCATAGGGACCTGCCAGACAGTCATGATTGAGGTTCACCATAGATCCATTAATTTCATCCTTCTCTGGGATGCTCTACAGAATTTCATTGTCCCTTCTAGAAACCCGGGACATAATGTCTTCCCAGAACTCCTCATCCCCTTGAGGATACCCCTGATTCATGTTCGGATTCGGACCAACAAGAATGTCCTTAAAAAAGGCATCCACTACCCTCCCTACCACATCCCTATCATCTGTTAAGGTTCCATCCTCAAGCTCCAGGTTCAGAGGTGTAGTGTCACGACCCACCCTCGGGGTCCGTGCCGTGACTACCCCAAGCCCGCCTTCCATAGGCCAGGGGCTGGCGACTAGCACCAAGGCGTAAATCCCCGTAAAAAGGGAAGGCATTGCCTTTGTAAAGTAAACAAACACCACAGAGTAAACAAGCGGAAAGTAAACACTAAACAAAGCAGAGTACGACTGAAAGTGCGGAAAGGTAAATGGGCCAGAATACAAACCCAAACTGAAAGTAAAGTACAACTCAAAAAGGGAAAAACAGCAACTGAAAAGTAAAAGCCGCTACTCCGAGCTGTCCACTGGAAATCCCACCTGAAGGGTGGGTACAGATAGCTCCTCTGCTCCACGGGTCCCGCCGTCCGCTCCGTGCACGTCCCGCCCAGTGGTCCACCTCCGGGTACCGTTCCGCTCTGCAAGCCTCAGCTAAGGTCAACGCTGTCCGTCGTCTGCAACCAACACAACGTAGTGCGGGCAAAGCCCGTGCAGGGGTGAGTATAAGCTACTCAGTAGGGACCCCGAGACCACTGAAGGTCTCACAAATCCACAAAGGATAAACCACGAAGAAAAGAACAATCACGAAGTAATAACCGACACTGCTTAGGTATATACCCATACATATACCTAAGTCATCAATTTAAATACGCTCCAACCTCCGAGCCCAAGTACAACTCAGTCCACACAGGAAAGTAAACGTATTCCACACTGGAAAGCAAAACGTAATCCACACAGGAAAGCAAAACGTAATCCACACAGGAAAGCAATAGGATTCAGCTCACACAGGTATACTTCTTCAAGGACGATAAAGATGATCACTGATCCATCTAAGTCGTCGAACCCACGAAGGATCGATAGGTAACTAACCCCCGCAAGGACCCACACAGGATCGGGCCCACACAGGACCTGTAGGCGCTGGCTCACACAGAACCGCTGAGCGCAAGGACCCACACAGGATCGGGCCCACACAGGACCTGTAGCACTGATCCACGTAGGATCGCTGAGTGCTGTAGTCGTCGTCGTCGAATCCACACAGGATCTCTGTACTGTCGTCGTCGAATCCACACAGGATCTCTGTACTGTCGTCGTCGCAGTCACAGTAGCAGTCGTAGCAGTAGTAGCAGTTGTAGCAGTCGCAGCCAGCACTAGGGTTCCCGCACACAGCAAGCTCGTTCGGAGGGTCCGCTCCACGAGCCGAGAGGCTGATACATCAACTGTCACAAAGACCAGAGTTGATGTATCCAAAAGTTCCGTATCGTCAACAGGAACTCAACGCAACAGACGGCGCGTCGATCGGACGCCCGGTCTGAGAGTTATTGGCATTTTCGTCTCCGGGGCCCGGTTGGTTTTTAAGGCTAAACCAACCCGACCGTACTCCACCTGCGTCCAAACCTCGGGCGGAGTATGCCAAAAGATCCGTCTCACTAAGAGGAACACAACGCGACTGACGGCACGTCAATCGGACGTCCGTAGCTCAAGATATGAGCGTTTCCGCTCCGAAGGCCCGGTTGGTTTCGTGAACGAACCGACCCGGCCGAACTCAAAGTAAACCGAAACCTTGAGTGCGATATACCGAAACGACCGTCTCGATCCAAGGATCGCGTTTCCGCAGACGGTTCGTCATTCGGAGGTCCGAGGCTCAAGATATGGCCCAAAAACCGATTCTGGTTCGAAACGGGGGGGTCCGGGTCCGGGCCGACCCGGCCCGACCCCCCCCAAGGGCGGCGCGGCGGCGCGGCGGCGCGGCAGCGCGGCGGCGCGGCGGCGCGGGGAGCCGCGGCGGCTTGTCGCCGCGGGTTGGCTGCACGCGGGGGCTAAGCCCCCGCTTCCTTGATTGGCGGCGCGGCCTTTGTGCCGCGCCCCTCTTTTTTTTAAAACGCCCCCCCCCCCCCACGTGGGGGGCCTGATTGAGCGGAACCGGGGGGGCCGGCTGCCCCCCTCCCTTCAAAGAACCGCCCCCCTCATAAAGAGGGGGGTTTTGAGTGCTGACCGGGGGATTAATTCCCCCGGTTTAATGCCTTCCGGCCGGCCAGTTGGCCGGCCGGTTTTCTCCAACGGGACCGGAAATTCCGGTCCCCCCTTCGGCTTCCGACGCCGGCGGCCCGGCCGCCGGTCTCCTCTTCCGCCGCGGCCCGGAACCGGCCGCGGTCTCCTCGTCCCGCCGCGGCCCGGAACCGGCCGCGACGTTCGTCATCCGGCGCGGTGCGACGGCACCGCGCCCCTTCGCCGTGCCTTGATTCCATTCAACGCGGCGCGACGACGTCGCGTTCTTGAAGATTCTACCTCGGCGTAGCGCGACGGCGCCGCGTAAAATATTTGCACGATCATCCGCGTGGTGCGACGGCACCACGCCACTTGCTTCCACCCGCAAGAATAAACAAGAACGATGGAGGGGGGTTCGGCCGTGTTCGTGCGGTCCGGCCCCCTCACGTTAAAATAATAACGCAACTTAAATAAATCAAGCCACACGTTAGACTTGCTATTCACGATCAAGAATAAAATAAGGAAACCAAAAAGAAATCAACAACCCCTACCTCGGGTATAAGGTTCGAAGATTCGTCTACGTTCCGCGGAAGACGGCGTCGCGGAGGTCGGGCGTCGCGGTAGCCGTTCGTCAAATCCGATGACGAAGGGATGCGTTCGAAGAGACACGTCGTTGGCGAAACTTGTACGCCGACGAAGGTTGTCCGAGGAAGAAGTGGCGTCCCCTTTCGTTGACACGGTAAACGAAGAATGGAGGTGCGGCGTTCTTCGTCGGAGCTTGAACGTTCTTCGTCAAGATGAACGTTCTTCGAGTTCTTCGTCAGAGTTGAAGGAGAAGAAGGAAAAGCTCTCCACCTCTCAAGAAGACAAACAAATAACCCCAAAATAAAATAAGACAACATCTTATTTTATTATCACATAACACATAAGAATTTCAAAAGTTCGAAA
This sequence comes from Viscum album, assembly GCA_963277665.1. Lineage (NCBI taxonomy): Eukaryota > Viridiplantae > Streptophyta > Magnoliopsida > Santalales > Viscaceae > Viscum > Viscum album. The sequence continues at coordinate 335,883,528 of OY728135.1, forward strand.
TTCAAAAGGTTTAACTCCCATAATTAAAAGTAACTCAAGTCATTTAATTAGGGGTTAAGCAAGTTGAGAGAATTTGAAAGGGTTAGGGGTTCGTGTGGGCCCCACCACACTTAATCCTCCCAAGGGAGGTTAAGTGGGTGTGGGTCCCACTTCCAACCTCCTTTGATAGGTTTTAACAAGTTATAATAAAATTGTTCTACACAATTTTATTTAACTCAAACTAAAAACCCCAAAACTAACTTTCAACCCGCAACAAACGCAACTTCCGAAAAGGTCTCTTTAAGCGAATATCGGCGCTGCGAGTTCATCGGTGCCCTCGGATTTCAATTCCGAGCACCGGATCAAAAGTTAGGAATTCCCGCTCGTTCGTTCACTGAACGTACCCGAGCCAAACTTCGGAAATTAATTCCGGGCACTCCGGGCCTTGGAATCAGGTACCGTCTGAAACCGCGCTCTTGTAAAATTATAAAGAAAATTAAGAAAAAAATTTCCTTGAATTTTACGGGTCTTTACATTACTCCCACCTCAGGGCTTTACGTCCCCGTAAAGATACATCAAAAACTAGGGAAACAAATGAGGGTACTGAGCACGCATCTGAGCCTCCCGCTCCCATGTGCTCTCCTAGAGATTCCCGTGCTGCCATCTGATGCGCACAAGAGGAATCGATCGCCCACGCAGGACCCGCTCCTGTCGATCCTCTATCTCCACCGGGACCTCCGTAAAAGTCGTCCCATCGTCAACGTCAAGCTCCCCATGGTCAATGATGTGCGTCGGGTCGTGCACGTATCTTCTCAGCTGAGATACGTGGAAGACGTCGTGCACCCGGTGCAACAGAGGTGGTAGAGCCAGACGATAAGCCACCTCACCAATCCTGCTGAGAATCTGGAAAGGTCCGATGAAGCGCGGAGATAACTTGCCGCCTCGGCCAAATCTCTGAATACCACGTCGAGGTGAGACCCGCAAGAAGACGTGGTCGCCATCCTCGAACTCCAGTGGCCTCCGCCTCCTGTCAGCATATGACTTCTGCCGGCTCTGAGCTGTCCTCATCCGCTCCTGGATGACCTGGACCTTCTCTGTCGTGGCCTGGACCATCTCCGGTCCCACCAGTGCTGACTCCCCAGGGTCTGTCCAGCACAAAGGAGATCTACATGGTCGGCCGTACAACGCCTCGTACGGTGCCATCCCGATGGTGGAGTGGTAGCTGTTGTTGTACGCGAACTCCACCAAGGGTAGGTGGTCCTCCCAGCTACGACCAAAGTCGAGGACACAGGCACGGAGCATGTCCTCGAGTGTCTGAATGGTCCTCTCCGTCTGACCATCCGTCTGAGGGTGAAAGGTTGTGCTAAGACGTAGCTGCGTCCCGAACGCCTCCTGTAACCCCTTCCAAAGCCGGGAAGTAAAGCGGGCATCTCGATCGGAAACGATAGATGATGGCACGCCGTGGAGCCACACAATCTCCTAAACGTAGAGACGTCCCAAGCTCTCCACTGAGCCCTGCTCTCTGATGGGTAAGAAGTGTGCCGACTTGGTGAGTCGGTCAACAATCACCCAGATGGAGTCGTGACCTCTGTAAGTGCGTGGAAGTCCAGTCACAAAGTCCATAGATATGCCGTCCCACTTCCACTCCAGAACCTCCAAGGGCTGTACCAAGCCTGCTGGTACCTGATGCTCTGCCTTCACCTGCTGACAGGTGAGGCATCGAGAAACGAACTCTGCTACATCCTTCTTCATACCCGGCCACCAATGTTGTCGTCTGAGGTCCTGGTACATCTTCGCCACTCCAGGATGTACCGCTAAAGGAGAAGTGTGAAACTCTCTCAGTACTTCCTCTCGCAATGCGACTGGTACCATGGTACGTCCTCTGAAAAGGATGTCGTGCTCTGCTCCAAGGGAGAAACCATCAGGTGCCTGTCCCGAGGATATCTGTGCACGCCGTGTCTCACAGTCAGCGTCACCGCGCTGTGCCTCCCTGACTCACTGCAGTAGAGGAGGAGTGACTGTGAGAGACTGAAGAAAGGCTGCTCCATCTCTATCCACGAAGGATATCTGCAAAGAGGCTAGTTGCTCCGTCGCCTCCTCAAGTAGCTGAATGCCCGTCCTCCTGCTGAGGGCATCGGCTACTACGTTCCCCTTCCCAGGAGTATAGACTATCTCAAAGTCATAGTCCTGGAGGAACTCGAGCCATCATCGCTGTCTCAGGTTCAGGTCCTTCTGCGAGAAGATATACCTGAGACTCTGATGATCGGAAAAGACTGTAAAGCGCTCGCCCATCAGATAGTGTCGCCATGTCTTCAGAGCGAAGACCACTGCTCCTAACTCCAGGTCATGGGTAGCGTAGTTCTGCTCATGCGGCCTCAACTGACGTGATCCATAGGCGATCACGGCCCGCTCCTGCATCAGAACACATCCGAGTCCGGTCCCTGATGCATCGCAGTAGACTACGTACCCTACTCCCTCCTCAGGCAACCTCAAGATAGGTGCGCTAGTCAATCTCTGTCTCAGCTCCTGGAAGCTCTGCTGACATCTGTCTGTCCATATGAAGGGTTTCCCCTTCTTCGTCAAAGCTGTGAGTGATGCCGCAACTCTAGAGAAGTCTGGCACGAATCTCCGATAGTATCCAGCTAGTCCCAAGAAACTCCGAACCTCAGTCACGCTCCTGGGTGGCTCCCATGCTAACACAGCCTCAATCTTCGCGGGATCCACTGCAACTCCCGCCTCAGAGATAACGTGTCCCAAAAAGTGGACCTCACGTATCCAGAACTGGCACTTCGAGAGCTTACCATAAAGCTGGTGCTCTCGGAGTGTGTCAAGAACAACTCGCAAGTGATAGGCGTGCTCCTCCTCTGTCGTAGAGTAAATCAGAATGTCGTCGATGAAGACCACGACAAACCGATCGAGGTATGGCTGAAAGATCCTGTTCATGAGAGCCATGAACACTGCTGGAGCATTGGTTACACCGAAAGGCATAACCAAGAACTCATAGTGGCCATACCGACATCTGAAGGCTGTCTTCTGCACATCCTCGTCTCTGACTCTGAGCTGATGATAGCCAGACTTGAGGTCTATCTTCGAGAACCACCGTGCTCCCTTGAGCTGATCAAAGAGGTCATCAATCCTCGGTAGCGGATACTTGTTCCTCACTGTCACCTGGTTCAGGCGACGATAGTCAACACAAAGTCGCAAGCTCCCGTCCGCCTTCTTGGCGAACAATATCGGGGAAGCCCAGGGTGAAACACTGGGTCGGATGAATCCCTTGCCCTGCAAGTCCTCCAACTGTACCCGTAGCTCTCGAAGCTCGGCGGGGGCCATCCGATATGCTGGAGTGGATATCGGGGCTGTCCCGGGGTACAAGTCAATATAAAAGTTTACCTCTCTGCGAGGAGGTAGCCCTGGAACGTCGTCGGGAAAAACGTCCGCAAACTGATCCACCACTGCAGGAAAACCAGGACTCCGCACGTCAACTGCTCCAAGGATAAGGCTAGCCAACTGATGAGTGATGGGTTGTCCTCTCCTCCGCGGAAGTCCATCCTGTGCTGCTAAGGCTCCCTTCTCGCCGGTGAAGGTGAACCTGCTCCCGTCGGTGCGTACACAACGCACCTTGCGCCTAAAACAGTCAATCTGTGCATGGACCGTAGATAGCCAATCCATGCACAAGATGACGTCGTAAGGCCTCGACGCTGCTACAAGAAGATCCCAGCCGAAGCTCTCGCCTCCTAGAGTAAGCTCACACTGCCGGCACCAGTGCGTAATCGTCGAGTCTGCTCCCGTAGGAGTCTCTAGCCGTAAGGATCGAGCCAACGGCTCTGTCGGAATCTCCGAGCTCCGAACAAGGGCAGCGGCTATGAAAGAATGACTCGCTCCTGTGTCTATAAGAACTGCAGCAAGGGTGGAATAGACACAGATAGTACCTCGAATCATCTCGGGTGCGCCGTGGTCGTAGGCCTCTGCTGCCTGGAGCTGTGCCTGTCGCTGGCCGCCAGCTCCCTGTGGTCGGGGTGGACCTCCTGGTGGTGGTGGTGGTAGAGTCTCAAAGCGTCAGCCACCACCAGCTGCTCGTCCAGCTCCTCTACCTCGTCCGCCTCCTCCCTGCGGACCGCCACGGTCGATCCTCTGCCTCTGCCTCGGTGGTCCATCAACTGACTGCTGCTCCTCGGCACGGCGGGTCGGGCAGTCACGAGCCATGTGGCCCTGCCCGCCGCACGAGTAGCACTGTCTGCCTCTCGTAAGACTGGCTTCGCGCTGTGTGCCCCGCACTGCTGAGCCAGTGCCCTGAGATCGTCTGCCTGAAGGTCTGGTCTGTCTGGACCCCTGAGTCATCCGTCGACTGCCTGCTGCAGATGACTCTGCCACGTGCCGCCCTGCGGTGGGTCGCTGTGCTGGTGTAGACTCAGCAAGGAAGCTCTCGATCAGAAGGGCCCGCTCCAGTACTCCTGTCTGAGTCGGTATGCTGAGGGAGATCAGCGATGCCCTGATCTCGTGTCTCAAACCCTGCTCGAAGGTCCGGGCCCGGAAGAATGGGTCCCGTACCATGTCGGTCGAGTAGCGCGAGAGATCGGTAAATCTCGCCGAGTACTGAGCGACCGTCATGCTGCCCTGCCGCAGCTGTAGAAGCTCCTGGATACGCACCGCACGAAGGGTGGCTGGGACGAACTCCGAGCGGAAAAGGCTCTCAAAGTCTGTCCAAAGTAGAGATGCCTCATCGTGCACCTGGAGCATCAAGCTCCACCATCGTCCTGCTGCTGCGTGTAGTAGGCTCGCAGCGAGGATCACCATGAGGTCTGCTGGTGTCCTCACTAGCCTAAACACTCGAACCACTGCCTCCAGCCAGTCCTCTGCTGCCTGGGGATCCGTCTCCCCGCGAAACCTGGGCGGTCGCTGGCGCTGAAACTCATGCAGTGCGCTGAGGCGACGTGCATCGTCAGCGGCTGCTGCTGGAAGCATCGGGGGATCGGCGGGTAAAGTTACCGCCGGTGCTACTACTGGAAAAGGGCCCTGCACCGAGGCCTCGTCGCTCGGTGGGCTGTCGTCACGCTCGACTCTCGGAACCCTAGCTGGCTGCCGTCGTGGGGCCATCCTGAAAAGGAAACAGGTGCGCCACGGTCAGAACAGTATACCTGGTGAGCTGATATAAGTAATCACAAAGAAAACTTTGAAACACACACGCAATCAATGTTTTCGTGCATTAAGTCGGAAATCAGAAGTCAGGGTCCTGGTGTACGGATACGTCGGCCGCCGCACCAACACTGGACTCCCTGGACTGATAACCACACTCAATACGCTAAACATTATTGCTTCACATAGAAAAGATCAGAGTTCACGGTAGAACCGAACTCCTCTGATACCAATTTGTCACGACCCGCCCTCGGGGTCCGTGCCGTGACTACCCCAAGCCCGCCTTCCATAGGCCAGGGGCTGGCGACTAGCACCAAGGCGTAAATCCCCGTAAAAAGGGAAGGCATTGCCTTTGTAAAGTAAACAAACACCACAGAGTAAACAAGCGGAAAGTAAACACTAAACAAAGCAGAGTACGACTGAAAGTGCGGAAAGGTAAATGGGCCAGAATACAAACCCAAACTGAAAGTAAAGTACAACTCAAAAAGGGAAAAACAGCAACTGAAAAGTAAAAGCCGCTACTCCGAGCTGTCCACTGGAAATCCCACCTGAAGGGTGGGTACAGATAGCTCCTCTGCTCCACGGGTCCCGCCGTCCGCTCCGTGCACGTCCCGCCCAGTGGTCCACCTCCGGGTACCGTTCCGCTCTGCAAGCCTCAGCTAAGGTCAACGCTGTCCGTCGTCTGCAACCAACACAACGTAGTGCGGGCAAAGCTCGTGCAGGGGTGAGTATAAGCTACTCAGTAGGGACCCCGAGACCACTGAAGGTCTCACAAATCCACAAAGGATAAACCACGAAGAAAAGAACAATCACGAAGTAATAACCGACACTGCTTAGGTATATACCCATACATATACCTAAGTCATCAATTTAAATACGCTCCAACCTCCGAGCCCAAGTACAACTCAGTCCACACAAGAAAGTAAACGTATTCCACACAGGAAAGCAAAACGTAATCCACACAGGATTGCACAACACAATCCACACAGGAAAGCAATAGGATTCAGCTCACACAGGTATACTTCTTCAAGGACGATAAAGATGATCACTGATCCATCTAAGTCGTCGGACCCACGAAGGATCGATAGGTAACTAACCCCCGCAAAGACCCACACAGGATCGGGCCCACACAGGACCTGTAGGCGCTGGCTCACACAGAACCGCTGAGCGCAAGGACCCACACAGGATCGGGCCCACACAGGACCTGTAGCATTGATCCACGTAGGATCGCTGAGTGCTGTAGTCGTCGTCGTCGAATCCACACAGGATCTCTGTACTGTCGTCGTCGAATCCACACAGGATCTCTGTACTGTCGTCGTCGCAGTCACAGTAGCAGTCGTAGCAGTAGTAGCAGTTGTAGCAGTCGCAGCCAGCACTAGGGTTCCCGCACACAGCAAGCTCGTTCGGAGGGTCCGCTCCACGAGCCGAGAGGCTGATACATCAACTGTCACAAAGACAAGAGTTGATGTATCCAAAAGTTCCGTATCGTCAACAGGAACTCAACGCAACAGACGGCGCGTCGATCGGACGCCCGGTCTGAGAGTTATTGGCATTTTCGTCTCTGGGGCCCGGTTGGTTTTTAAGGCTAAACCAACCCGACCATACTCCACCTGCGTCCAAACCTCGGGCGGAGTATGCCAAAAGATCCGTCTCACTAAGAGGAACACAACGCGACTGACGGCACGTCAATCGGACGTCCGTAGCTCAAGATATGAGCGTTTCCGCTCCGAAGGCCCGGTTGGTTTCGTGAACGAACCGACCCGGCCGAACTCAAAGTAAACCGAAACCTTGAGTGCGATATACCGAAACGACCGTCTCGATCCAAGGATCGCGTTGCCGCAGACGGTTCGTCATTCGGAGGTCCGAGGCTCAAGATATGGCCCAAAAACCGATTCTGGTTCGAAACGGGGGGGTCCGGGTCCGGGCCGACCCGGCCCGACCCCCCCCCCTGGGGCGGCGCGGCGGCGCGGGGAGCCGCGGCGGCTTGTCGCCGCGGGTTGGCTGCACGCGGGGGCTAAGCCCCCGCTTCCTTGATTGGCGGCGCGGCCTTTGTGCCGCGCCCCTCTTTTTTTTAAAACGCCCCCCCCCCCCCCACGTGGGGGGCCTGATTGAGCGGAACCGGGGGGGCCGGCTGCCCCCCTCCCTTCAAAGAACCGCCCCCCTCATAAAGAGGGGGGTTTTGAGTGCTGACCGGGGGATTAATTCCCCCGGTTTAATGCCTTCCGGCCGGCCAGCTGGCCGGCCGGTTTTCTCCAACGGGACCGGAAATTCCGGTCCCCCCTTCGGCTTCCGACGCCGGCGGCCCGGCCGCCGGTCTCCTCTTCCGCCGCGGCCCGGAACCGGCCGCGGTCTCCTCGTCCCGCCGCGGCCCGGAACCGGCTGCGGCGTTCGTCATCCGGCGCGGTGCGACGGCACCGCGCCCCTTCGCCGTGCCTTGATTCCATTCAACGCGGCGCGACGGCGTCGCGTTCTTGAAGATTCTACCTCGGCGTAGCGCGACGGCGCCGCGTAAAATATTTGCACGATCATCCGCGTGGTGCGACGGCACCACGCCACTTGCTTCCACCCGCAAGAATAAACAAGAACGATGGAGGGGGGTTCGGCCGTGTTCGTGCGGTCCGGCCCCCTCACGTTAAAATAATAACGCAACTTAAATAAATCAAGCCACACGTTAGACTTGCTATTCACGATCAAGAATAAAATAAGGAAACCAAAAAGAAATCAACAACCCCTACCTCGGGTATAAGGTTCGAAGATTCGTCTACGTTCCGCGGAAGACGGCGTCGCGGAGGTCGGGCGTCGTGGTAGCCGTTCGTCAAATCCGATGACGAAGGGATGCGTTCGAAGAGACACGTCGTTGGCGAAACTTGTACGCCGACGAAGGTTGTCCGAGGAAGAAGTGGCGTCCCCTTTCGTTGACACGGTAAACGAAGAATGGAGGTGCGGCGTTCTTCGTCGGAGCTTGAACGTTCTTCGTCAAGATGAACGTTCTTCGAGTTCTTCGTCAGAGTTGAAGGAGAAGAAGGAAAAGCTCTCCACCTCTCAAGAAGACAAACAAATAACCCCAAAATAAAATAAGACAACATCTTATTTTATTATCACATAACACATAAGAATTTCAAAAGTTTGAAATTCAAAAGGTTTAACTCCCATAATTAAAAGTAACTCAAGTCATTTAATTAGGGGTTAAGCAAGTTGAGAGAATTTGAAAGGGTTAGGGGTTCGTGTGGGCCCCACCACACTTAATCCTCCCAAGGGAGGTTAAGTGGGTGTGGGTCCCACTTCCAACCTCCTTTGATAGGTTTTAACAAGTTATAATAAAATTGTTCTACACAATTTTATTTAACTCAAACTAAAAACCCCAAAACTAACTTTCAACCCGCAACAAACGCAACTTCCGAAAAGGTCTCTTTAAGCGAATATCGACGCTGCGAGTTCATCGGTGCCCTCGGATTTCAATTCCGAGCACCGGATCAAAAGTTAGGAATTCCCGCTCGTTCGTTCACTGAACGTACCCGAGCCAAACTTCGGAAATTAATTCCGGGCACTCCGGGCCTCGGAATCAGGTGCCGTCTGAAACCGCGCTCTTGTAAATTCTAAAGAAAATTAAGAAAAAATTTCCCTTGAATTTTACGGGTCTTTACATTGGGTGATTGTAACATCCCCAAAATGATAAAGGGTTAAATGACTAAATGATATGACTCATGTCAACAAGGTGCACCTTCCTTTTCGGGAGCCTGTCTGATTAGAACTCCACAGTTAAGCGTGCTTGGCCTGGAGTAGTGATCAGGATGGGTGACCCTCTGGGAACTTTCCCAGGGTGTGTGTGAGTGAGGACAAAACACACTGGAAAGGACATGTGTTGGCCTGTGGGGACTATCATTAGTCAGATGACCCGTTCGGGCATGTGGGTGGACCCTAGGGTGGGACCCACGTGTCTGCGGGGGCAACTGGTGGTTCCTGGTAGGCTAGGACCCGACGGCCTTGTTAAGGCGGGGTGTCTATGCAGTCACCGGGGCCCGGTTGTCACATTTGGTATCAGAGGAGGAACCCAGCCTTAAGTGCGCGGTGCACTGCCTGGGTTAAGATCTAGGGCCCACAACGAGGGCGTTGTGCTCAAAGGAGGGGGGGTGATTGTAACATCCCCAAAATGATAAAGGGTTAAATGACTAAATGATATGACTCATGTCAACAAGGTGCACCTTCCTTTTCGGGAGCCTGCCTGGAGTAGTGATCAGGAATGGTGACCCTCTGGGAACTTTCCCAGGGTGTGTGTGAGTGAGGACAAAACACACTGGAAAGGACATGTGTTGGCCTGTGGGGACTATCATTAGTCAGATGACCCGTTCGGGCATGTGGGTGGACCCTAGGGTGGGACCCACGTGTCTGCGGGGGCAACTGGTGGTTCCTGGTAGGCTAGGACCCGACGGCCTTGTTAAGGCGGGGTGTCTATGCAGTCACCGGGGCCCGGTTGTCACATGTAGAGAGCCGCCTCTCCCTTATGCATGCATGAAAAAAGGAGTATTTTTGTCACCCTCCTTGACCCATTTTATTCTCGCACTATCCCTTTCCCTATGTTCCTGGGAAAGGATCACGATAGCTAAAGCCCTTTTCTTCTCAGACAGCTCCCCGTAGGTTGTCTCATCCCAAGACTCCTCTAGGCTAGCCTAAAGGTGATCAATGTCCCAGTTAAGAACCTCCATCTCCTGTCCCAAAGGCGGAATACTCTCCGCCAATGTACGAAGGGTTGCCTTCAGGTGTCTCAATTTCAGGTGCAAGGTCGTCCAAGAAGGACACTAGATTGGACCATCCCAGCTCACCTTCACCACTTGCTGGTAACCTGGAATACTCACCCAATGACTCAATTACCTAAAACTCTCCTACAACAGGCCCCTCCTGTTCATTGTTAGCATCAGCGGAGAATGATTAGATATGCCACGAGTCAAATGTACTACCTTTGAATTTTGGAACATCGAGATAGAATGCACATTGGCTATACAACGATCAATCCTACTCCAGCAATGATTAACACCCCTCCTGTTGTTACTCCAAGTGAAGGGATCACCAGAATAGCCCAAGTCAACATGCCGCTTGCTTGCCAAGAACTGAGCAAAAGATCTACTGGCCTGATGCTGAAATTCCCCTCTACCTTTCCCCTTCTCAGGATCCGTGATGATATTGAAATCACATCCTAACATCCAAGGTTGATCCCCTGGGTCAAAATCATTCATCTCACCCCATAGTACCTCCCTCCTCTGTGCATCACAACTACCATGAATGAATGACATGATTACGGTATCCCCATCCACCGAGACATCGTTATGCCAGAAAATCCATATGAACCTGTCGATGTGGTCCACATGCAATTGTTTATGCAACTTCATTCTTCTTGAGAACTCTTTGATTTTAGCAGAATTATATTTATGTTCCAGAACCGCTGCCACCTTGATCTTGTGAATTTTTACATCTGAGGCAATGAAATCTGTTTTAACCCTCGCCCCAAGCCCTCAAGCATTCCAGATTAGAGTTGGTAACATTTAAACATATTTTTCCCGGTATTGACACCAGGCCTCTAAGTCTCAAAAACTTTAGGAGCAAGGCGCTCCCTTTCCTGCTTCTTTTTTGCTGAAGCCCTTGTGCTCATGCCTGAGCCACCCACTGAACGGCCTGGAGAGAAAGCCGGAGGCTTCTCGATCTGTTTGATGGCTGATCCTTTCTGCAGCCTTAGGAAAACCCGATTCTTTGGTTGGATGCTTTCATCAACCTCTGATTGAAAATTCGTCGTTTAATATCAAGATTAGTCCCCACTGAAATTTCAAAAATTTTGAGATTTTTATAAGCTATTTCATCTCGTTTCTCACCCATAATCAGGTCAGAGTTTTCATTCGGGCTATCATCAAGGGGTGCACTAGAAGAATCAACTTTCATTTGTGGAGGAAAATCTGTAGCCATTGTTCGAGAAGCATCAAAAATGGAAATAGTTTAATCAACATCACCTGTTGGTGTTGAAATTTCAGAGTTATCTATTCTATAATCCACTAGTGATCTCATAACAATTGTTCATTCAATGTTAGAGTAGTCTCTACATTTTTTCATTTTTTTTTTGATTTGGGAGTAATGAATCCATCATCCTCCGACACTTGTTTTTTCCCTTTTCGAGATCCTGATTTTATGAAATCTTCCTCAATTTTCATGGATTTCTTATCATCCTGAGATGAGTCCGGTACAGGTTCAGAATGTATTGAGACAATATCATTAGAGGGATCAACCTCATCAACAGTATCAGCCTCATTGCTCTCAATGATAAGGTTATTGTATTTATTAATTGATGGCTCAGACATAGAAATAGACACATCCATGGATTTTAGATCATTGATGCTATCAGTTGCTTTAACTTCTCTAACAGTAGATTTCATCCTTGTATAATCCTTTTCTACCCAAATTGACATAAATTGTTGGAGGGGAGGAGCATTAGTCATGCAATCTTTCATAAGATGACCAATTCTAGAACACAATTTACCGTTGGGTGGTACATTTTCAAAGTCAACTTCATGTATAAATCTGTTATATCCATTTTGTATCCAAAACCATGATGGAAACTCATGAGAGATATCAAATTCTGTACAAATTCTGGCAAATGAGGTTCTTGACAGATTCAGATTGGATGAGTCAAGCCTCATTGGATGTCTGAAGAGTTTAGCAATGGAGAATAAGGCACGCTTCTTGAAAAGATGCAGAGGTAAACCCGGGAAACCAATCTAGATAAAAGCGATTAGGGGATCAAAACTAATATCAATGTCCTAATACCATTTGAAAACATTCATAAAAGATCTTCCAAAAGATCAAGAACCACGGGTCCATAATCAGTAATAGTAATTCTTTGAGGAAAAACGAATGTGAACTTGCCACGAATTCAGTAATCCGATGTGAAAATTAGTGAAGCCTATGCTTTATAGGGTTTTACACATAAACACCGATGATAGAAAATGATGTATAAATCTACCAACATGGAAAAAAGCAATGATCTTAAAAGAGTATGTGTACCTTGTTGTTGGAGAATGAAATCACCCATAGACATCAATATCGATATTTATTTGGAGCAATATCCCCAGAGATCTTTGATTCAGCGAGATCAGAAGAACACACGATGACTTCCTCGAAAGACCTAGCATTTGGGATCCCCTTGTGAGAAATATTTGTGTTTCATCCGTGTTCGCTTGTGAGTAGCTCCATCTCCGCTTCCAAGATACCATGTCGCTAAATTCACCCAGGAGTTTTATGATATTTCGAATAATCCAAAATTTAAGGAATCTACTTGGGAACATCAGTTTGTAATATAGTTGACATATATTCAGTTTATTCTAATATATAGGTAGAATTTCATGGATTAAATCATTTTATATTGGTTTGAACGTATAAAGAAAATATATTATAATAATTTCCTTTGAAATAAAACTTGAACCATTTGATAGCATTCCAAACATGAATGATAGTTTCTTAATAAATAATCTAATTGTAATTCCTTATAACCTAGAAAATAAATTACTATGTAGGAATATTAATAAATATTGTATGTAAAACTTTTATGTGGGTTTTAATTTATTGTAATTTGTTGATAAAATCATAATAAATTAATTTTCAATTTTTAGTAAATTCACATCAGGATTCAAAAATATACATTTAACTTGAAAAAGAGGCTTGGTCACATTTAATAATGAAAAATAAATAAATTTGATTTCTTATATGTTTATAAATATAATATTAGGAATAAAAAATAATTTTTAAAATAATCATTTCAATATTATCTTATGGGGAATTTTAATGATTTTTCAGAAAATATTTATTTTACAGTGAATTGTTCAAAGAACTAGTTTTCATAATAAAATTAATTTATTTTAAATCAAAATCCCCATTTCTTTTTTAATTTTATATTCAATCAATTTAATTAACCAATAATTAAAAAATATGTAATTTAATACAAATTAATCACAATTATTAATGATTTTGGTATATGTTAATTTTTAGGATTAAATGAACATATTTTCAAAAAGAGTTGTTTTGCCTGCAAAATGTTTTTAATATAGTAAATTATTTTAATTTTTATTTAATAGTTTTTTTTATTTATATATTTTATATGAATTAAAATATATTGACATTAATTTTAATGGGTTTTCAAGGAATGTAATGTAATTATATTAGGTTTTGTTCTAAAAAATATATTTTTTAGAAATGGGTTATCATTACAGTTTGCAGGGTAATTAAAATTAAAATCTTCCACTTATAGAAATTTAATTTTTAAAATTGGATTAAATTTTGGAGTCATAATAATTAATATAATTCAATAGGCTCAACTTGATTTTTTTCATAGTAAATTATAAAACCAAATATTTTTAACAATAATTCAATTAAAAAAGATTATATCGGGGTTGTTAAAAAATGAGATAAATATATTATTCCCTCTAAATCCATTAAAAATATTATTGGATGAATATATTTAAACCTTATACTATCATAACATTATAAACAAGTCTATTTTGAGAAAAAATCATATGAATGTGACCTTAAATCATTGAACTTTTTTTTAAATTCCATTTGAGTCGCTCCCCTCCAAAATTAAAGGAATCATCTTCTCCTCCCTTATGCACATAATAATATCCTTGTAGATCATAAAATTCCATCTTAAAAAAACATCTTATAATAATATACTTCAAAAAAATCTTATGTTATTTTTCCAAGACAAGTATTTCATGTTATAAGTGGTAATCCAAAATATGTCTCTCAAAGAAGAGGTTTAGATTTTAACCAAGACTTTTCAATTTTATTTTTTATTATAAATCAAATAATAAGTTAGTATCTAAATGAAAATGATCAATATAATATAATTAATATTATTAGGTAATATTCTTATTATTTTATACCCATTTTCACTCCTTCTCAATCCAATGTGAGCTGAATGTATCCCTCGTGTGAATGTATGGACTACTACCTCCACGGAGAGATATGAATCATTTTACACCACCATAATTCATGGTTGGTTATTATGAAATATTTAATGTTTTTAAATGATATAAATTTTATTTTTCAAATGTGTATTAATTTTGACCTTTGTTTCGTTGGAGCCATTGAAAAATATAAAGGTCACTCATGTGTATGTATGGACTACTATCTCTACATAATGATGTAATTCATTTTTCATAACTACATTATATGTATGTTTATAAATATGTTTAATATGATTTTATTTTAAAATTAAATCAGTATTAAAATTTTGGATATGGAAGAACAATGATTAATGTACAACTACCAGAACATCAAAACTAATGAATAGATGAAAATGATGAAATTAACACCTAAAATAAAGACTTAAATATGGAATTATTAATATCATGGTGTTGAAATGATATTAGTGGATCACATGTGTTATTATACATATATATTTATATATATCATTCTTTTAATTCTTCATAAAAGTATCATATTGTGACCAGAAGTACTTTTATGTGTTGTAAATTTGTAATAATTGTTGTATTTTGAAAGACCTTCTTGCAGGAACGAATGCGAGGATGGCCAGTGGATACCCTACCGGGAGTGCAGAAATTTGGGAGGCAGTTCCTACCTATGTTTCATCAGAAGTCAGTGAACTCATGGAGGAAATCCCCAGAGAGGCTGAGATCCATGCGGCGATGCTTAGCCTCAATGCGGAGAGTGCACCAGTGCCCGACTTCTTCCCGGGCTCGTTCTACAGAGGTTTGTGGGAGGTGGTTAAAGAGGACATTGTTTCGGCCATCCAGGACTTCTTTCGCAGGGGATACTTGCGACGGGTTGCGAGCGCCACAACACTTGTTCTCGTCCCGAAGGTGAAGGAACCCTCCTCTCATTCACATTATAGACCTGTTAGCATGTGCAATTATTCTTATTAAATCCATGCAAGTACCATCTATATGAGGTTGTCCATGCGCCTGCCCCTGTGGATATCTATTGAGCAACACAACTTTGTAAGGGGGATATCCATACATGGAGCTATTGGTCTGGTGCAAGAACTGCAAAGAGATATCAACTGTAAGTCTCATGGATCCAATATGGCTATGAAGCTTGATATGAATAAGGCATACCATATGGTGGAATGGGGGTTTATAAATAGGGTCCTGACCACCATGGGGTTCTCTTCCAAGGCTCCGGATATTTTTTTCAAATGCTTTAGCTCTCCGTGGATGGCTGTCACTTTTATGGGAAGAACCCATGGCTTCTTCAAGGAGGTTCAAGGTCTATGTCAAGGAGACCCAATCTCCCTGTCCATTTTCATTCTAGTGCCGGACAGTCTTAGCCGCCTGATCAGCAAAGCAGTTCTGAGTGGGAGGATCCAGCCTTATAAGAGGAAACATAGCATGCCCGCCGTACCTCACTGGATGTCTGCAGACGACACTATCATTTCTCAAATGCTGGCAAGAGATCTTCACATGGCATCAAACGGATCATCGAGGTGTATTTCTTCTGGAGCGGACAGCTGATCAAGCACTCCAAGAGTAATCTGTATATCTCTAACAACTGTGCTACCAACAGAGCCAATCACCTGTGCAGCAGGTTGAACATGCAATAGGGCCAGTTCCCGCTGGAGTACCATGGCACTCCCATTTCCTTGGGTCGCATGCGCAAAAGGGACATCGACCATGTGATGAGTAAGATTACTTGGCGGGTTCTTAACTGGAAAAGTCACCTTCTATCCTTTGGGCTCCATCCAAATATAAATTCCTTGTCTGGAGGATCCGATATTATGTACTTCCAACTGATGACAGCATGAAGAAGGTGGGGATTTGTCTCGCATCTTGCTGCAGCTGCTGTAAAGTTAAAAGTGAAGAGAGTGTTGATCACATCTTCTTCAATGGCGATTGGGCCATCGCGGTGTGGAGTTTCATCGGCGCCTTCACAGCTTTCTCATCCACAACCCCTTGCGATGCGACGTTTCTGGGCAAATGGTTCCAGGGGTCGTCGGACCCCAGCCTGGAAAGATCGGCGCTTTCGTTGATTCAATGTGCCGGTTGCTGGTGCCTTTGGCAAGAGAGGAACCATGCCAGATACGAGGGGTACCTCACCACAGGTAGGTCCATTATTTTGAGAACGAAGTTCCTTCTGGTTGTTATGGTGAATCTCATTGGGAACTGGCGGGACGCCCTATCGCTGCGACATCTGTACTCCGGCCTACCCCAGGCCTTGCCTGCGGAACTCATGAAGAAGGGACATTGGGTTCGTTGGCTTCCCCCAAAAAAACGGCTTCAAACTTAACACTGATGGATCCTGTGTTTTGGGTTTTATGCATGGATGAGGGGTGGTGCGGGACACCGGGGGGAGTGCTCTTTTGGCCTTCACTGCGGGTTATGGCAGTGGCACTGCACTTTCGGCGGAGGCGCATGCAGCTCTTACCGGGCTCGACCTTTGCAACCATAAGAACATTGCTCTGACTCAGCTGGAAACCAACTCTATAATTCTCCAAGATTCCCTGCTCACCAGAGGGACAATCCCTTGGTCCATTTCTTATCTCATCACTAAATGAAAGTCCGTCATCTGCAGGCGCACTCAGATCACTCACACATGAAGGGAACACAATAAGGTTGCAGATCACCTCGCTTCTATGGCAGTTCATGGGTCCAGTGTCACTTGTCTCCCTAACATTACATTCCTTACTCCTGAGGGAGTCAATTTGATCCGAGGGGATTCCCTTGGCCCTCACTATTTTTAGCCTCCCTGGGTGGTGCACGTATTGTTTTGTTTTGTTTTATGTTTTTTGTTGGTCATGTGGGTCTCTTGTTTCCTCAAGTGCCATGTACTTTTCATAAAATAAATTTAATGATAATGATGATGATAAATGTATTTTGACACAATGGATTGTTTAATTCTTGGTATTTACATATCTATATGATTTTAACTCTTTTATTTTCTTTTTATTTAATGATTTCTAAAGACGTAAGTGTTTTATAATAAAATTCCGATTTTTACGTGGATTTTAATAATTAAATATTCCATGGTGGAACTATATGATCCATATCTCTTCACCATTATAAATTTTATTATCCTCTGGTGGGTTATGTATATTAAATGTTTTCAATCCACATTCCTCCTTTTTAAGCCCTCTAGAGACCGAAATAATTTGATAAAGGAAAACTGACCATGTTTTTCTATTCGGTTGGGAATATTTTCATTCATGTCCATATATGATATTTTATATGTTATCAATATTTTTTCCAACATTCTAAAATTATGATTTACAATAAATTTTTAATTTATTTGGCATTCTAAAAACATAGTGTAATCAAAACCTTATTATTATTTTCAGACATGCTACTTTATAATATTTACAAATAAATGTGAATAGAAATTTTTATATTGACAAACGACATATGCATAGCTTCTCCCTTAATCAGGATTTTTATTTTTAAAAAGATTCAATGTTTATTTAAAATAAAACGTCATCCCTTAATGTTTTAAAAATCTTTATATTATATATATATTTTTATTAAAATGGGTATTTTATACAAGAAAGTTTTTAGTTATCTTTTAATAGTATTTTTATCTACAAATATATCTGTTGATGTTTCTTATGATATTTTGGATAAATATTCCAATGTTACCATATCTATTCATTCCCATGATATTCATAATTATTATTTTTAAATTTGCATGAAACCTATATCATTTCAATGAATTATATCATTTTTATATAAAGAATGTTTTATATCCTTTTAGAACAAATATATATTATTTTCATTATGTGATTTATGGTTCTGTTATAAACCTAGAATGGGGGTTATTTTATAATACAAGGTAGGTTTTTCAATTATAGCCCTCAAATTCATTGGTTAAAGATTGATATATAATTAGATAATAATTAATGGAATGTGGAGTCATCCGATTTTAGTAAGTGAATTTGTCTAGTATGATAGTAATGGGAGTGATACTTAACTAATATATTAATTGAGTAAGGAGTAATCTATATACACGATGATTTTATTTATAGTGATCCTTAACTAAGTAAATGTTTTTAAATTATTATGTTTATGACTCAATCTTATTTTTTATGATTATGTCATGTTTCCATTATTTATGATAGACAATTTATGATTTTAAATAATTATATATTGTGATAATTTTTTATAGAACTTTATTCCATGCATCATGATTAATGAACTTTGACTAATTGGGTGTGATTATTATATGTTGTGATCATGTTCTCATACCCTTATTCTTATCATATACTCACACATGATCATTGATTTATTTATCTAATTTTTACCCTTACTAAGAATATGATCTAACCCATTTGTATGTTTCCATTCCCTAGGATATAAAGAATGGTTTTAAGTATGATATGTCTAATAAAGGATCTAGTTGTGTTGAATCTAATATATTTAGATAGAGATCATTCATTTTATATCTATTTAAATATCTGTGTCGGTAAAGACACTTAACCAATGTTGTCCTTAGGCATGTATTGTTATGAAATGTATAGAATATTCATTTAATATTATCAAAACATTTTGAATTAAAAGTAAAGGCTTCTATAATAAATCATCTAGATGAATTACTATAAACATTATTTTGATTAGAAAATACCACATGGATAATGATATTGATTCCTTATCTATTTAATATTTATATTTTAATTCTTGAGAAAGAAATACAATGATTATATATTATTTAATGAAATAAATGAATATTTATTTTACATGGGGTGATCCTATATAATGTCAGTAAATAAGAATAATAATTTAAAGGGAGACACCTAAAAATAAATATTATTATCCCTAAACTACCCCATGATTGAAAATAATAACTATTTTTATTTATGTGCTTTTAAAACTTGAATTAATAATAAAAATATGAATCCATCATTGAATGCCTAGATGAATAATAATAAAACATTATGACAGAAAATAATAATTAAGGGAATGTATTCGACTTATAGTAACCTAATAATGTTATTTCTAAATATTTTAATTTATTATCATGAAGGTCACAATCTCATTCAAACTATCTTATTTTAGAACGTGCACTATTTTTTATATTTTATTAAGGAAAATTGTACAGAAAAATTAATACTCTTTAAAGAAGATTTATTCTTCCATAATAACTAATTCATATATTTATAGGGACATATGTTTTCATTAGAGTAAAATATATTGGTCAATATTGGTTTGTATATTTATTCTTACAAATATTTCTTCAACTAATTGTCTTTACAAAATTTTAAGATAATGTGGCTGTTATTGGTAACAGAAATACATTGTGCATAGAAAATGGTTTTTAATGAATGAGGACATGAAATAAATATAATATTAAAACCATTGAAACATTGAATGTGGACTAATAATTTTTTATGCAATGCTTACGATCGAATGATGTGTATATGTGATATGTCCATCCACGATAAGGTGTAAATATATAATTCTATTTATGATTTAGGATATAAGAGTAACCTCATAGGTATTAGTGAGATATTTAATAAGGGTCACTCAGTATGATTAGTGAAGATAAATTTATTTCAACTAGAATATAAAAATTTCACATGTTACCAACCAATCAATAGGATAATGGATATCTTATAGAATAAAAGATCTTAAATATCTATATAATACCGTGACATAGAATAATTTTTAGTAAGTTTGTAACAACCCTAATCTTAGTAAACTAAAGTTGGGGTTAATTTATTTCATTGGCAATACATTATATTGATCACATCCTAAAGGATAGATTAATTTGGTATTCTTAGGAAATTATATACATGATTAAATCCCACATAAATTTGAAAACATAAAACTAAAGCGCTGTATTTTAATTGAGATAATAATTATTTCAAACAGAATATAATTTATTACCAATTATTTTAAACTTTCTGATGTCATGGGGATAAGGATCATTAAAATTGGTTGAGAATAGATCCTTAGTAAGGGGATGTGTACAACATAATCCCTCATAGAATAAATAAGGAATGTATAATATGGATAGAATAAATGAAAATAAAATACTTCTATATAAATAATAAAATGTTCTAAAAACATATCAATTGATGACATAACTATTCAAATAATCACAAAACATTAATAATAGATTTCATAATGATGGAATGCATAATTTGGGACATGGGATATTTACCATTGTGGACAAAATACAAGACATATAAAATACTTTGGTATGGTCTTGGAAAAATATTAAACATTTTTTTAACCATGAGACCTATTAATGCATCATGGATATATAAAAATCTAGGCCCCACAGTGCGCTTAATAACTCCAATGCATTCATGATATGAATAAAAAGTTAAATTTTATAAACATTCAATAATCCTCAATGATTGTCTCATTTAGAAGAAGTACCATATAGAACACCAATACATTACGTAATCAAAAATATCATAAGGTATCAAGGGATATATGATGGAATTTAACAATATACTGTACCCTTATTAAATCATAGTATTCATTAAAGGTTATTGACATAGATGAATATACTATTAAATGAGCATTGGAATATTTCATCGTGAAAAAACCCTTTTCATTTTTAAAAAAACTATATAAAACTAAAACAATTTATAAAATATTATGAATAAATATTTATTATATAAAAAATATTGAATCCTGAAATTTAATCTTCAAATAATATTTTTGGTCTTGACATAATAAAGAGTTGTTCGTGTAGTATATGTTAATACCTATATTCTATTCACACATTTGGTTAAAAGTTCCTCGTTTTGAAAACAAAAAAACGACTCATTTTTTTTATAGAAAGTAAAAACTGGTAAAAAAATATTAATAATTAATTATAGTATATCAAATATATTATTTAAAATAATTTAAAGAAAATATAGACATCTGTTAAAAATATTTCCAGGAAAATCGAAAAAAATAGTTTTCATTTTAAATTTTATTTTAGTAATTTTGAGATCTTAAGAATAGAAAAATTGAAATAATATTGGAAACCCCATAAATAACTATATTAGAATAAAAGTTATTTGGTTTAATATAGAAGGATTATATAATTCACCCAATAGAAAATCAAACATAAACAATCTAAAATAAGAAATTGACTGTGAGTTGAAACCTTTACATATGTTTGACATAATTTTTATGTGATTTTATACAAATTTATAATAAATTTAATTATGTTAAAAATATATAATAGAAACATATAAATATTTATAACATTGAATATTGTCATATTATACTATTTCAAATATATTTAATAATAATTTTCCGTTAACAAATCATTTTTGTGTGTCAGCTATTTCATTTTTTATGAATGATATGTGTCAATAGTTTTCATCCTTGCATCTTAATAATGGTTCTTTCATATAAAAAATGTTAATAATTATATAAATATAATATATAATAATTATGAAAATATTTTAAATCTACCATTAAAAGAGAGAAGGAAAAATTATCCACTCCGCTTCATGGAGGTTATAATACACATGTACCTACGGAAAATTTTATGATTTATATGGAGTGGAATTGTATATAGGTAATTGATATAATATAATTATATAATGAAAATTAAATTTTAATTGATATATATATATATATATCCATTATTTCAAACATTATGAATATACACCTATGGTGGTGATGAACAAAAATTACATTGGTTCATGCGACAATAATATATTATACACCTGAGTGATGGTGTTGTTTCACATTTAATTGAGAATAATATTGATAAATATTATTCCATAAAAAATAAACATCACAATATATTTGAGATAGTAGTGTAATTATATTGGAAGAGTTAGGAAACAATTTAAGTGATTGAAGGAAGATGGAAAAAATAAAAGGGTTTGGGAATAATTATTACCTCTTAATTGAAATAACTCCATTAGATCTACAATTAAGAACAATATGGTTTGTTTTTTGGGACTACCAAATCCTATTAAACATGTACAAAAATGTTCAAAATATTATAGGTGCAAAATACTCTGAAGGCCTCAGGCAGTCATTATTGGGAAAACAGAAGTCATATTTCGACTCATCGAACTATTCCTGGGTGGGTCAAATGTCTGCATGGATAATCATAGGTGTGGTGTGTAAAACACATTCACTTTGCGTAAAAGTGCGTGACTGGGGAGGAGTTTGTCATGCCATTTTGAAATATCCCACGTGATCGACATATGGAGATTGTTTTTCGTGCAAGCTAAATTTTGTGCCCCCTACTCCCGTCGATCACCAATAAATTGAGACATACCCCCACCACTTCTAGCTTCTAAAGCATTCAATCCATCTCTTGTGCACATAATACATCCCATTCTCATGAAAAATATGTAATTTATGTACAAGATTTTCTGTGACAGGAATCCCAGGGGTCCACCATCAGGTGGGACCACTAGGGCTTGACCCTTACCCAGTTTGATTATTAAAAATCAATTTTCATGAAAAACTCCTCCAATTGCGTGTTATAGTCCTCCGAATTTCTCGAAATGTTCGTTTATCTACACAAACTGGACATATTGAGTGCAACAGTTCTCATTTGTGCACCTATTGCATGCAAACCCCTTCTTTTGTGTGTAATCCTCCTTCAATGTGTGTTCCCTTAAACATGTCTTCAATGTCGATTTCCCAGACACCATCTTTAGGTGCTTCTTATATGCAACACACCTATCCCGCTCACCCTTCTCATGTATGAACCTCCTGGTTTTGTATGTAGTAACATCAAGGTCCCTTGGACAGTGCTTCACATTATGTTTCTTAGCCTCATGTTCTTATTTGTAGGCACCATAAAAGTTATTGCTTCTTCTCATATCCATGCTAACATGAACCCCTCAATTGATCACTCCATATCACCACCTCTCCATGACTTTGGTAATGCCTTCCCTTCCCCAAAGTTGGGTGGGTATCAGTTAGGTATGTCCTAGGGTGTGAAAGTAAACTCACCTCATCTGAGTTGCAGGACATTAAACTACAGAGCGCCATTGTCCGCATCAAATGGCTTTATCAATGGCCTTACCTCATGAAATATACATGGGGTGGCCCATCTCCGACATTCTCCACGTATTCTCATGTCCATGGTAGTGAGATCTTCATCACATGGAATGAGATCCTCTTTGTTTGAACTACATATGTCAGTGGGGAAGGGCAAAAATCTAGGTGTACGTCCCTAGTATTTCTTGTCATAGGTATTATCCTTCTCCTCCCCTCTGCATACATAAAAAATTATAGAGTAGAGATGGTTACATGGACCATCGTTACCATGCACCTATTCCTCCGGGCATTGTTGCCATCCGACCTCCATCCTGGAGTAAGTTCCAATCACCATATCCTTGGGCCGCTAACCACGCACAAGCCCCTATGTCCACTTTGGTAGGCTGAGCACATGTAATCCACTCATTAATCCCCATGTATGCACCTTTTTCAATGTGATAGATAGTTCTTTGATGCCTCTTATTTCTTACAATGAGCATGAATCATATTGTATTGTAGTAAGAATTGACCATGGAATCCTTCTTAGGCCACCCCCGAGTGTATGTCCCAAACCTCTATTCCGAACTACATGGACATTATTACTTACCCCTATCAGAGATATGTACATAAGAATCCTCCCTATGGTTGAATCCCAACACCCATTATTCTCGACCACTTCTCGTTGTCCCTCCTTCATCCTATATGAAATTAAACTGTATCACCCATTCCGAAGTACGTGGACTTTTATCATTATCCCTTTCTGTGAAAGGTACATATGAAGACCCCCTGAGGTTGAAGCCCAACACCCATCGGTCCCATCCACATCACATCGGTTCACCCCTATCATGCATGATGTTAAACGGTATACCCCTTTCCATCTAGCATGATGCTAAACTATTTCAAACATGGGCCAACACATCCTGGTGAGATCATGTCATCCACATTTTCCATCCTCCTAGAAACAATTGGGTAGATAACCATGCATAATCCCTACATGGTCCACAATCATCCACCTAAGAGAGTCCCTATTTCGATGGGCCTCAATCCACATGTAAGCCCCATCATCATCTTTGGGTCTTTTTCCTCTGAGAACACGCTAATTTATCACCCCAGTTAACTACACAGGTATTGATTCATGTCTCTCGAGACAGGGTATGTAGGAAACCTACCTAAGGTCCAATCCATGTCTATGGTAATCCCTTGTGTATCCACTGTATGGACCCTAGAACCCTTGGATCCATCATCATTAAACGTTGGGATCCAACTATCTAATAGTACTCTCAAGTGCTCCATCATGGATCAACACCCATTTGATCTACTATTATATGTATTCTGGTTAGTCTGATCCATCTCTGCAAGACTATAAACTCACGACATACCCTGTGTTATGCATGGGATTCTGAGGAAACCATAGAGACATGCCTATAGAAATTAATTCAATGCACTAGTCATGGGATTCCATGGGTTCTTGCGCCCTTGAGAAGCACTATCATAATGTGATTAAACCCAGATAGATCATTGTTTTAGTGTCAGGACATGCCAGTAATGTCCAATGTGACTACTCCCCGGATCGATGGTTCTGCCCTGAATTTACCCTTTGTAATGTCCATAGAGAAGTAGTGTAGTTAACTGGCATCCATGAAGACATGGCACTGGGATGATTTTCATGAAAAATGTATTAATCTATAATGGAGTTCTGAACTAGGCAATGAATTCCAAGGAGGAATCCATAGAAAGAGGAACCAACATCCCATCATCGAGTTTGAATAATGGAGAAAAATTCCATATATAAGTGATGGTTGTCACCTGCCATTAGAAATAGGGAATGGGGGAAACATAACAGCACGACCTTGATAGACGGATGCACTTTCGGGAGAAAGCATCAGAAATAGAAATGGTGAACCTGAGGTGAAGTTATATTCATCAATGTGGAGATTATTAGTTTTTGAGACATCAATGGATTAGAGGTTCACTAAATCCATATATCTGTTTCCATGAAAAAACAACAAAATAGTGGGTATGGAGTGAAACTCACTAAAGATTAGGGCATCGAACATTGGGTATCCTAGTCGGAAATGTTATCAACATGGACCCTTCTTACCAAACATGGAAGATAGGAAGGTGTTGGGGGCCTCATCGTCACTTTCCTTCATTCAGCACAACTAGTTGAATCTATCTTCTTTGTATGACCCAAGCTACGATAGGAAACTGATAACCACCCATTCACCGACATAGGTGTCTGGGAAATTTCAATGTGGAAATACCATACTGCCTCATATCTTACAGGTTGGAATCTACATCCACAGCTAATGGGAACCCACGCCCCATCTCCCATATGAGGTCATTCAGAGAAGGGTGATTAACAAACTTGTATGATGTTTCATGGAAGACATGATTATCCAAACCAATGATATGACCATAAATGACTTTGATGCTTTTGTGACTCATCATCACCATCACCTCCAAGGGCCATGCAAAGAGCCACTACTCCTCACTCCAACCTAGAACTATTTTGGTAACGTCCCCCCGAAACTCTTAGACAACTCCCTCTCTAATGCCAATGAGGTGAGGGATGTCCGGGGCAGCCCAATTGTGATCCCTTCCAAGGGACGGCCAAGGAGGGCTACCATCAGGATGTTTTTGTACTACTACCCATCCCCAGAGGGTGAATAGAAGTTGAGTTATGCAATATCCCCACCGACCCCTGTCCAATTAACCGGTTCCCAACATTGGGCGCATGCTGAAGAGCATGCCCTCTAGGGAGAACCATCATCAATAGGTACAATAGACATTATCACCACTGACGTATACTAGCAATGCCTCATTTATATCAAATAGGGGCATCCATCTTCCTAACCAGGATCGAGGCCCCAACCCCCCACAGGTAGGTTGGAATGAATCTCATGGTCCCCAACACAGGTGGCGTTCATCATGGGCCAACACACAAAAATGACTCCCATTACGGATGTCCACCCCTTGCCACCAACAATGAGATAGCATGTCTTTCCCACTCGCAAGATCATCTTAGAGCCCCCCCAATCCACATTCAGACTGGGTGAAGTCCTTCCCCGTCACAACGAGATCGAGCACGATGTTTTTCCTAGCACCTGTAATCTCATTTATGGATATTTTCTTCCTATTAATTGTCACTGATATGAATAACCTCTCCACGAGGTCAACCATAAGCACGGGGATTTTCCCTCAGCTATCATCAGAACTGAAGAAGTTCCTCCTCATCCTAGAAATCAGGGAATTTGATGTTTTCCTTGCTTCATGGGAACTAAACAAGGAGGCCTCTCTTGCATTTAGCTTGAACAGAATGAGGACACCACTTGTACCACCAATGTTAGAGTAAACATGATTGGAGGCACTTAGCATTCTCTTACTATTAGTTATAGCAAGAGTCCTAACCTCTCCATCACTTCCCATAGAGAGTCCCTCTTCGCATCATCTAGTTGACAATTTGGTCCTCCCCATGTCCCCTTTGACACTTATCCAGGTGCTCCTCACACCCCATCTCTTCTAGGTTGAATTTATCCCTTCCCCGTCATCTGTTTGACTAAAGGTCCTCATCGATCCAAAAAAACTAACCAATCCCAAAAACCATCCAGGGATGGTGGGTGGGTTTCCACATACATAAAAATAATGTTGAGAAGATTCAGGCTACGATTAAGCACGTATGCTTCTCAGATTCGGATGTGGAATGAGATTCGACAATGGAACCCTCACCCTGATCTTTTTTGTCAAAGGCAGGGGTAGGAACATGGAATTTAAGCCTCATCCCTTCAGAATGTGAGGTCACTAGATTCCATCATACCTCTATAGATACATCCTAGTGGAGGAACATTTTTCCACATTCTATGGCATGGAGGTGAAATCGCCCCTATCTTCAACACAGTCATTCTCTTCCACAACCAGAGATCATTGAGAATTATTAATGGGAATTATACCGGAAGAACGACAACATTTTCTACCACTAGTAACCACAACCCCTACACCGGAAGTTTCAGTCGCCAACCGGTATTATCGAGATGTGGTTGCCAATTCATTGCATTCTTCTGAGGACAACTTGAGATGTGGCGGCTTATGAGCTCGCTCACTATATTCTCCACCTTCTAGTAAACTATTTCGGTAGTCTAGTACATTTCCATTACAGGTCCCTATGGCAGCCCCAGTTGATTAGTGGGGAAACCGTGGGATGGATCCTGAGTCTGAGCAGATGAGTTTTTGGGACATCCTTGCAGCGGATGATTTCCAATAGATGTTCTAGCCAATGCAACCACGAACTTCAGTGTTCCAAAATCACATTCCCTTTAGAAAGATGCATGTTTTATCCAAACCATATAGAAGAAACACTTCTGTATACGTTATCAGTGAGTGGCCTTCCCCAAGAGTTTGGACCACATATAATATACTGACTAGCAATGCCTCATGTACGATTTTACAGCGCTTCCTATGGCCCAACGCGATGAGTGGCCCCATCACCATTGGAACCTCTAGTAAAGATGCATTTAGAGATTTAAATTGATTCACATAATTATAAAGGAGGCTTCCCCCCAACATCAGGCCCATGGTTGGAGGCCGTATGATTCCTTTCATTTTAGTGCTATTCTGTGCCAGCCCAACTTTCCAGGAAATATTAAGGACATACCTTCAGGTAGAGTCGGGGTTAACATGGTCAACCTATCAGAGGGAAAGAACAATCTAAAGCTATTTGAATAGAACTTACCCTTTATGGTATTTCCCTAACTATTGGATCCATTGGGAAGGTTTACACACCAATAAATAAATTTACTTGACTTTCCCGCACGTACCGAGTCCTTATCCCTTGGTCGGAATCCCAATAACGGCAAAGAGCATCTTGGAGCCATCAAACCCTCTAACCTGTCTAGATCAATTAAGAAGATAGAATATGATCCTGAAAAGGC
This sequence comes from Viscum album, assembly GCA_963277665.1. Lineage (NCBI taxonomy): Eukaryota > Viridiplantae > Streptophyta > Magnoliopsida > Santalales > Viscaceae > Viscum > Viscum album. The sequence goes on from OY728135.1 coordinate 335,911,507, forward strand.
TATATTTTATCAATGGCTCAAAAGTCAAAATATTAGGATTGATGTCCTCTTTTCCAAGTGACTTTTGGAGCAGCGACCAGACTACGATGATCCTCAATCAGGAATGCAGGGGAATGTACAACATACCCCAACGAGTTCCCCCCAGGTCACCCTGACCATCACGCCCACATAGATAGGTTATAATACGGGGATTATGGAAAGAGGGAATGGTATGTATCACCAAATCCACTTGATTTCCATTATAATATTCGGGTCCTCACTCAGGTTCCCCCAGCCGCTCCACAAATCATTCCCCTAGCAGTCCCGTGGGTCATCTCACCATCCCCTCCATGATCCACGGGGCCTGTTTATCATGTCAATGAACCGACCAACACACATGTGGTTAGATACCCCTTTCAAGATAGGAATCCTCTCCCAAATGATCTAATTGTGGTACTCTCCCCCGCCCTCTGAGGCTTGGGAATCACCATAGGCTGCAATTCATCTAGATGAACAGACATATCTGGCATGGGTGGATGATATTCCCTCACCCCTAGTTTCAGAAACCCTACCTTTTCCACCATTAATGGGATGTTAGATCGACTGGAGCATCTTTATCACTTCATCGCATGGTGTGGACCCTTGCTGGGGAATCAAAGAGAACAATAGGCAGATAAACACTAGTGTTTCATACAAGCATTATAAGGGCCTGCATTTGTTTGGTACAGCCAGATACACATTAAGTCAGTAACCGGTTGGGAATATCTTTATTGGAAGATCCTCTATCATTTCAGCTCCACCACTCAAAAGCAGAGTATTGCATACCTCTTCATGTGTAATCAGAGGCCTAAAGAGTACGTCACAGACATTGTCTCCCGGTGTAAAGGCTTCACCTACTCCCATGATATGTCACTGACTCAGGAATAGTTTCTAAAAATGTGTGTGGTAAATTTGATGACCGAATTGGTCCCCACTCTCATCACCAGGAATTAACGTGTACGGTAAATGTAAAGACCGAATTGGTCCCCACTCTCATCACCCAGAATTACATAGGGGGCTCAAGGATTTATCTTACATGGACCAATGTCTAGAGGAATCCTTGTAGTAGGACAAGAAGGCATGTACATTAAATCCTATAGTTCTTGCGGGAAGGACTGCTAAATTTGAGCCCACCACGGTGGCCCAAATAGTGGCCCCCCAAGCAACTAGAGTTATTACTAGTGAATCCACATTCACAACCATGTAGTGGCCCACCACCTCAGGGGAAACCATTAACCCAACAACGACAAACCCGGAATTAGAAGGCACCCCCACGTAATGCGCCGCCAACAACCAGGTGAGATAACCAGGTTCTACCTCCACAGCAAGCTCTTCCAGCACCTCATCAGGTTCAAGATCTTGAGCCCCATTCCAAGATAGAAGTAATTTTACCAACTAATTCAATGATTCTCTGGTCCCTAGTTATTTTTTAAGCACCTTGGAATAGGAAATTATAGGGTTTCAAGAATGAAAGATACCTGAAGAGGCATATCTCACTGATAGCCCCAATTACTTCCCCTATCACCATATGCTAGGGAACACCCTCAAGTATTGATTTGTTTTTAAAGACTGGATTCATCATAATGTTGATATATAATAGTAAGGTATGGTGTAGCACTAAAATAGGTGGCACGTGTATTCATACATCCTGACAGCGATAGAGAATAGGAAAGTATGTGGCAGCAGGTTCATAAGAATGGGTCCCAAAAATATGATGGTCGGATGTCCTATAATATGGTTTATCATGCCCATGGTATTGTCGTAGTGTGTTTGAATCAACCTTTTCATTCATAAATATTCATGTCTCCCACAACCACTACATTTGTTTTAGCATCATGGCCTTCTTTTTCCGAGAAGGGTAAGTGTCAACGATTCCTTGGAAAAATATTTCCCCACTAATGCCATATTTATCCCACACATTCAGTGATTTCAGGCCCTCATAGATGGTGAATTCCCCTAGGATCTATTTGGTGGTGGAGGATTATTTATGGGATGATCAGGGGTACACATAGGTTAATAAAGTGGAGCTGGTAAACCCCTATATGGTTCCCGACGACCAGGAGAACCCAGAAAATCCTCCTCACGTCCCTTTCCACCAAAAGCATCGACAGATCCATGGATATATGGTTCATTATAATTCCTTGGTCATTACTTCCATCAAGACTAGGCATGCCACCGAAACTTTACAATGGGCCCAACATAGAGCTTACAATTCACAATCTCTTCATCCTATATCATCAGATTTTCCTTCACCACTATGTGTTCTACTTGATCAGGAAGATCCACCATGATAATTATACAGTCAACCATGTTCTATTTTGTATAGTCCGTAGTTATATATCACTCATTCGGTAGTCAACCCATGGGGTTCAACTAGCAAAGAGTTGGACATTCCTAGCACCAGTCAGCCACCGTTCATCCAGAAGGTCCCACCATACCTCTTGCCACAAAGTAACCTTATATCAGTTGAATTTCATACCTAGAATGGATGTATGATGTTCTTAAAATTAATTCCATAATTCTTGTGAGGCTTTATATCCTCAAGGCACTTCATCTATTGACATACATGCATGAATCCATTACTGATGATTTAAGAAGCCCCATCCAGTTCAAGATGGAGGTAGCAGCTGTTCAAGAATTCCATGATGAGGCAGCTCATAAAGTAGAATGTAAAGACATAATCTATTTCTCTTTTCAAGAGGAACGCTCACCCATATAGGGGAACATCCTCTCATTGTACATCACTAGCCACTTAAATGGAATGGATGTTTGTTACTTTCTTGCTGACACATGCCTTGGGATGAATCTTATCTCAACCCGGATGCTCTGAAAGATGGGCTTGTCCTTCGATGATCTGAGCCCCTCGGACCTAATATATCAAGTTTACGACAGGATGGAACAAAAACTGGTTGTCAAGATCCACATGAAGTTCCAATTCAGTTGTCTAGTAGCCAACTCCGAGTTCATGTTTGTCTCACAGGACAACGACTATAATATGTTGATGGGTAGGCCATAGATCCACTTCCACACGGATTTCCCCTACACATATAACCAATTCCTTAAGTATTCCCTTAATGGTTGGGTGGGAATACTCCATTGTGAAACATCTCATTTTTCTTCTTGTAAAGCCCTCTATCTAGATGTAGACTATTTTAGGAAAAAGGAAAAGTTGATCCAAGCTAATGATTTTTAACACACTACGGCTGCAACAGACCTGTTAGAAGACCTAGATAACACCTAAAGATTCTAGATACACTGATTGGAGGCTACCACTCCAAATTTGGGTCAATTCATATTAGTCTCTAGAATGAGAGGGTGAAAATACGCAATTATAATGGATGTCAGATGATCACCTCGTATTCATATACAAATCAATCCTAGCTGATTAAAAATTCCAATACTTTTGTAAAGGATCGGGATGTCTACCCCATGGTAATGGTAATACATATTACTTGTTTTTTTCATGGCTGGGATAAACCAGCTCAAGCCAACACACCAATATATCTTTCACATCATCAAGAGTGTGGCATTGGGCTAATGCCTATATGGGATCCGATCAACAACATTTCTCATTATGGTTTCGGCAACAAATGAGTTCCCTGATGAAGTGTCCATCATCTCTCTGGCTACAACCAGTGTCCCATTGGGATCTATTAACTCGAAGTTATTTCCTCCTACTGAGGGACCCTCATCCACAAGTGAATATGAGTATTTAGAGTATTATTTTACCTCTTTCGAAGAAGGTGGATCAACAATTGTTGATGAATTGGTAAAGGTGAACCTTGATAACAAGGAAGATCCAAAATCCAAATTGATTAGTACTTCTATGCCTGTCAAAGAGAAACACCAATACGTGTACTTCTTGATGTATCCTAATGATTTTTTTCTGTAGTTTTGAAGAATTTCCAGGACTTGATCCTTAAGTCTTCGTCCATTGACTCGACCTTCCCGCAAATCATCACTGATGGAAAAATCCTGCCAGATAGATGATCTCCAATCAGTGTGTCATAGTCAAGACTGAGGTTGATAAACTCATCAGATCCAACATCTTTATGGAGGTCAAATACCCCATATGGTAATCCAACATTTTTCTCATCAGCAAGAAGAACATACATATCAGAGTTTGCATCGAATTTCGGGATCTCAACTACAATGACCCAAACATTCATTAATGGAAATACCTCTTGATCTAATTAAATGTATCATTATGTAAAAAATTTATATAAAATTTCATCTTCTTTGATATTATTTTAAGAATTGTGACCGTTTCTAATATATTCGTTGAACAGTGATCACATTATTAGTTTAAATATATGGTTTAAACAAATCCATATTTACTCAGACAAAGGAAGGGGTGACCTCATCTAGTAGAATTGCTCTATACGAAGCCCATTTGTTAGAGCTCAGAATAGAGGTGGAATCATTGGGCTTCTCTCTTGACAAAGCCCAAGTCTAGCTTCGTCATGTCAAGATCAAACATAAGCATATACCAGAGAAGCAAAAGTTGACAGAGATCCCAATGTGTGCAATGTAATCCGAGCCACCCCAAGAGTCTGTCACAATCACGCACCTTACCATTGGGTCTTATGCTGCTTTTTTATAGGTTTATTTAAAAATACCCTAGTACTATGGTTACGTACATTATTTTTTTATAATAATGAATATATTATTGTTACCTTGTAAATATTTTTTAAAGAAAAAATTGTATTTTTATAGTTCAACTGAGAAAACTATTTTGATGAAATAATGGATTTTTGAATTAAATAATATTTTAATAAAATATTAATATTTATACTGTTAAATTAATTTTTATTAAATATAAATGATCGTATAATTTTATGAATGAAATTGTAATTTTTATTAAGGTTTGAACGCTATTTTTTTCAAAACCCATGACTTTTGATAAATGTCCGTTATTATTTTAAAATTGAAAATTAACATGTTTATGAAATTATATAGCTAAAATGACTATTTTTGTGGAATAAGGATGTCGAAATTATCCAATGGTGAATTTTTTATAATTTTCTGTGATAGTGAAATTTTTGGGTAAAAACTAAATAGTGTTTAAATATATAATGTGTTTTATGACATCATAATGACCCAAGAGTGATGTAATAAAATACAAAAAACCTCATGTTCATCCAATTTGTGTTTTACCATTAAAAGAATGTGATTTTGGGTTTTTTTTGATTTATATTATTAATCTTTTGTGGACCCTTCAAGACTTATTAATCATTTTGTCTTTCTAAATTGTTTTCCTTGGGAGTGTGACTCACCTCAACATATGCAACCCTATTATTTTAAGAATTTTGGAATTTGTCCTTATAATAAAAATTTACACTTCCCTTTGCTAAAAAACATGGGAAAAACAATGTTCTGGTTTTTGGTTTAGATTAGTTTAATGTGAGGTTCCCAAACCTAAATAATAAAGAATTCCCTCACCTTTACTATATAAACCCACCCAACATCCCACTTCCTCCTCACTCAAAGCCTTTGGAGTTCGTCCATCTTCTTCCTTCATCTCTCTAGAATCCTCCCATGGTTCCCCAAGATCCCAAGAATCCTCTCTCAAACATCACTAATGCCTTTGGAAGCACACTTCCAAGTAAGGGTTTTTCTTCCTTTCTCATTTTTGTCCAATTTTTTTAATGCTGTTATGCCCTTGTAATTTCAATTATAAATGTTGGGGTATGGTTTATCTACTCCACCATACTACCATATTTATTTTTTAATGATGGGAGACTCCTTTCTCTCTCATTAAATTCTATCTATGTACACTTGTTACTATGTCAAAATTCCGAAAGGAATTCCACTCTCCTCATTTACATTCAAGAAATTATTTTGTATCATGAATATAATTTCCAATACATTTTTTGGGACATGTATCTATATGAAACCCTTACTTTCCATTTTAGGTAAATATTATGATACACCCCTTTATCTCTCATCAACTATTTTTTATTAATTTTTACATCGCGCCTTTACGCTACCAAAATAGCACCGATTTTCCAAGTGAATGCCATTGAGTAGTGAATACCATGCCCATTTCTCTATCAAGGGTATTCTCCTTTATGCACATTTACTTATTGATTATAAAGTTTCATGTATGAATTATAAATTCCTTTATTGTGGAATAAATGATGATGTTATATGAATCCATGTTATATGATCCATGTAAAACACTTATGCATGAAATGAAAGGTTTAAGAAAGGTGCACCCTTATAGCACTCCAATGCATTGGTTAAAGTATAATATCATGATACATCAAGTGCAATTGGTGTTGAATCATTCTAATTCAAGTGAAACGAGGTTTTACTCATGCTTCATGTGAAATGAGGATTTACTCATTCTTATTCCATGCTAAGTGTTGTTTCCAGATATCCGTGTTATGATTATCATGCTTTATCATGAATTTATGTTTATTATTCTCTTATGATCTATTTATATTCCTATTGTATAACTTGTATTGTATTCATCATGTTATTCAAGAATTATTCCTTTACTGGGCTTTATAGATCACCCTTTTTTATGCATGTCCTTAGGTTATCCCATGCAATGCTTAGTACGATGGAATGTAGTGGTCATGTTAAAGAAGTTTTTAATAAAGATAATGTATTTCATGTTTTAAGTTGTTATGTAATGATCCTAATTCCAAAAGACATTATACCTCTTGATCTTCTATGTTGTATCACGAGAATTTTATGTAATAAATTATGTTTATGTGTGTAATAAAAACTAGGGTTTTCATTGTTCGTATTAGAGGGAGGTATAGTAATTTTTTTTATTAGGATTAGAAAACCATAGTAAAGCCTTAGAGACAGGGCTTCATATAATAAAAACATCCCTATGTTTTGTTTAGTATTGCGTAAGTGGTTTATTAAGCATATACATCCTTGTCTACATGCGAGCAGGTAGAGGCGGCTCTGGAACAGATGTATCCTAGGGGTAAAACCTAAAAACACCATGTTGAGCTAGACTCGAAAGGGAACTGGTGCATGAAAACGGGGCCCGATGCACTCTTGGTTACGATACTCCCGAGGGATATGATTTGGTAAATTCAAAAGCTTAGTATAAACAATTATTAAGGGAAAAATGCCTTAAGAATAAATGTTAGAATGTAGACCATGGATAACATATACTGAAGCCAATAGATTCATATGTTATGGAAATAAAAGTTATTTTTAATTCATCAGTTTTGTCCTTGTATTAAACGTTATGTGTATGTTTCCTATAGAATTGGGGACGACCTCATTGATTTAAGGATCAAACATTCCATGCGGTTTCTAACGGGTTTGTTCATAGAACTGGAAACATCCAATGATTCCAGATCCATTTGGACCTACATTCCAATGGTAGGTGCTCAGTATTTCGGAACTGATGAGGCTTAATAATTTTCATTGGTCAAGAGGATGAGAGGCCGGACTCATCACACCTTCATGAGGGGAATTATTTTCTCCTCTGGGACTCTCTTTATAGATTTTAGTTATATTCGTGAATCCTTATTATATTACCAAGTATGAAAATGAGCTTTCCTTTAGATCTTACAATCAATAATTATAATGAATGAAATTTAGAGAATCTTTTATATGTATTCGAGGTTCTTCATCGATTGAGAATCATCTGTATTTGTTAGAGATTATTAGTCAATGATATCCTTTGACACATTATATATAAATATCTTGGTAATTATGATAACCATACTGGTTTTAAATCCACTCAACGGGGCACTTAATGTTTATTGTCATTCAGAAGGACATAGATTATTTCAGAGTTGGGATCGTACCCGTAGATGGTCTACCTAAGTTTCCTTTATTTTAGAAAAGGAATCAGAACCCACGTAGTTCAAGTAAAGAAGTATGAGGTTTATGCATGATTGATGGCTCAAAGAAAGATGTCATAATTACTTTTACACTCTAAGCTCACGTGAGTCATACTCGGTGTGAGAAACAAGAGGTATTGGAAAAACCAGACAATTATTCCATGAAATATGCAATTATAAGAAATGATGTGGGGATTATGTATATATGACTGTCCAGATAGATAAATATTAGGATTTACTTCAGGTAAGAAACCCGAGAACAAGGCCCATAATGGTATATGTTCTTTATGGAGATTTGGATACTCTAACTTGGGGCTTACTCCTGAGGATGATGCCCAAATTAGGATGGGACTTATGATTGGGTTTTACTCCTGAGAAGGAATCCCAAATCAAAATTATATTAATATTGGTTAAGAGAAATTATGACCGAGGCTTACTCCTAAGGAGGAGGCCCAGGTTAAAGGACTTGAGAACTAGGGAGTACTCCTAAAGAGGAGGCCCATATTTGTAATCTTTGAGACTATGGATTATTCCTGAAAAGGAAGCCCGGGTTAAGTGAATTTTGGTTGGGGATTACACTTGAGGAGGATGCCCATATTTGGGAACTTGGGGCTTACTCTTAAGGAGGATGCCCAGATTTGGAAATTAGGACTGGGGCTTACTCTTAAGTAGGATGCCCAGGTTTGGAAATTATGATTGGGGCTTACTCCTAAAGAGGATGCCCAAGTTAGGGGACCTGGGGCTTAATCCTAAGGAGGATGCCCAGGTTAAGAGAACTTTGAATGGGGATTACTCTTGAAAAGGAGGCCCATGTCAAGGATTCACTCATCTTAAAGGATGAGGTTAAATGAATGAAATCTCTGACCTTAGTGACATAAAGATATGTAAATCACTAGGTTTTAAGAGATGTTCCGCATAATTTCTTTCAAATAAGGAATAAAAAAAGGAAATCATGCCATGAATGGATTTGGAGAGAGTTCTGAAGGATTAATCATTGTAGAGGATAGGTGTATAGGCATAAGAAAGGTAAAATAGGTAGGAGGGGCACCAAAAAAGAAGGTGGCGTGCAAGTCCTGTGTCAGCGCGCAAGTCCCAGTCGCGCAAGTATACTTGCACGACACATGGGTACTTGCGTGGTGGTTAACCCTTAGGGTTATACTTGGTAGATACTTGGATCATGACCTCAGTACTATCCCTAGAGGCTTCCAGAAGAGTGGCAAGCAAGTTCTGTTGAAGGGGTAAGGTTGCACGCAAGTGTGGACATTTCCCTTAAGGGTTAGCCACTTAGGCACGCAAGTGTTGATGAGTTTCAACACTTAGACCTTACTCCCCATCTTTGGATCTTGTATTCTAGGTAGGAAATTACCTTAGAAGTGTTTGGATGATTTTAGAAGAGATTAGGGCGCCGGGAGCTCAAATCTGAGTTTCTTGAATTTTTTCATCCTTGAAATGGGGGGCCCATAAGGGGTATTTATATGTTAGTGAAGACCCTGGGAGAAATTCAGATAGGGCGTTCAAGTCACCTACGTGACAACTGGGTGGCGCGCACGTGTACTTTCATGACCTTGGTGGAACATGCGCGACCTAAGTGAAAATGAACCTTTGTTCATGCCTTTGTCAATTTATGATGTTTCTTCAAAAGATGAATCACTTTGAGTTCAAGGTATTTATTGTTTCATTCCTTTAGACTATGTGATGGAAACGAGCGTCAAAAAATTTCCCCCCTTAGAGTTGGATCCGAAAGAAATGAGGTTGTGACTCTCAGGAAAAGAAGAAAACCAAGGAACATGCGGCGCGCAAGTGTTGAGCACGCAGAGGGCGGTGCACAAGTGTGAGCTGTGTAGGCGTCGTCGCGCAAGGGTGCGGCCTGGCCTATATATACGCGGTCATTCCTCACGCAAAGCACCATATATCAAACTTTCAAGCTCTCACCGTGAAAGTTTCTTCCATCATGCAAGTTAGTTGTTTTCCATAGTTTCTTTGTTATCATGCTGCTATAGAGGTATTTGGACTTGCGTGGTGATACTTGCACGTCAAGACTTGTGCGGCACACCCATACTTGCGTGGAAAATTTAGACTTGCGCGCCTTAATTCTATAGCCATTTTTTCGAATTTCTTCACAAATTAAATAAAAAATCAACCCAATTAAGAGTTAATTTATTTAAATTCTGTGAAGATTCAATGGCTACCAAGATAATCAGAATAGATGATGAAATGGCTAGCAAGAGAATTGATAATATGATGAAAATCATTGGCCATGATTATTATACCGTCTACAATAGAACTATCTTGAATTGGGCCACGTACTTGAAGAATTATCCTCTTGACTTCCCACAGAGCATTTATCTACCTCTGTATGACTATGGTCATTTGTGAGAAGTCACCATTCTAGAGGCAAAGAACTATCTCCAAAATTCTTGGTTTCATAATTACACCAACATTGCTTCAGCAAATATTTCATGTGGAGGATCATTTAAAAATACTGGAACAATAGAGAAGGCCCATATGATGCATCATAGCCCTTGTACGCCGGATCTGAAACCTCACAAGCCCAAGCTGCAGCCACATTGTTATCCTTCAATCTTTCAAAATTCTCAGATGGATCAATCCAAAGGCTGGAAGAAGAGCTGGGACTTCCGTCCTAGAGGAGGGGTGAAGCCAACTTGGATGTGGGCATACTGGGTGTGACAAACCTGTGCAGATTTTGTGTAGGATTTGAAAGTAGCTGCAATATATGAAGTCTTCTAGTCATAGAAACATATGCTTACAGACATGATAATTTCGTGCTGGAGGTACTCAGCCCTTGGAGCCCAAAAACCAATTCTTTCCATCTGAATCATAGAGAAGTAGGCATCAGTCTGTGGGATGTCCACAAGATCTCAGGGGCTCCAATTTTGGATGATATGTATGATGAATTCATCCCCCAAGGTGACTTGGAATGATTCGGAGAAGACCCCAGCTTTGGATCAGGAATTATTGAAAATATTTCACAAGCTCAAAAGTTCAGAGACCTCTTTAACTTTTTGAAGAAAGGATATTCTTCCAGAGTATTGGATGAATATGTTTCTACCAAGAAACAAGAGATGGAGCTGAATGAGAAGGGATCGAAGGAAAAGGGGCCCAATGAGAAAGGGCACACTCATCTTACCACCTTCCCCGAAATAGAGAAGAGGGGTGCTAAATTCACATTCTGGATAACCTTGGAAGCAGAATAATTTGAGAAGTGGGGATATGATGTAAATCAAAGAATCCAAATGAAGACTCGTCTGGAATGCTTCTTGGCCTGGTGTCTCAATGTTTATCTATTTCCAGTAAGGGACTCGAAGGGAGGCATCAGGCTAGGGACCTTCGTTGTGGAAGTCATGTTGGATGATGGGAAAATGGTTGGGTTGGATACACCCATTTTAGCAAAAATTCACTAGAGCTTACTCCATATCTTCATGGGTAAGTCTCCTTTGAGAACAGTGGGACCATTCCATGTTTTTTGGGGATGGATCGCCACTCACTTTAGGAAGTATAACATACAGAACAGAGTACAGATCCATGGATGTTCTTTCAGGCCATCAGTGCAGGAATTCAATAGAATTGCTCCACTAGCTCTCAATTCTTATGACTTGAAGGTGAGGTTTATCGTGTTTAAGTTATTCAATTTCTTTCCTTATGGAAATCCTCCAACCAGGCGGTTTGTTGATGATGGAACAACCAGCCTAGAATTAAGGTTATACATGCTGGCCTGATGAGATGGTTTGCTGGTCACCAAGATTGACAGAGAGATTATATGTGAAGCCTATGCTCCATATAGATTTGCACATCAATTTAAGTGTTTGTAGCAGACTGATATATCTCTCTCGGTACATGTCAGGTTAGAGAAACATCTGATGGTTGCTCGGCAATTATGGTTGCTGACATCTAGGGAGAAGACCTGGGAAGTATTTGATCTACCAGTTGATTAAGTGGCAAATAACATAACCACATGGTATGCTGAGAACTGTATGGCATCATACCATGGAGGGGTGCTGAATCACCCGGTTTATCAGGTGGGGAAAAGTAAGAGAACTGTAGAGAAAGAAACCCTTCCCCAAGAAGGTGATGCTTCCCCACCTGGAGCTAATTCACCAGATTCCTCATCTAGGACTGACTCACCAGATTCCTAATATGGGGATGATGAGGCACACCATGTGGCCAAGCGGCCTCATGCCAAATATAATCCTCCTTTCAGAATAAAAAGACCCACTCCATCAACTACTAGTGAGTTACTTCATTAGGGAAATTTTAATCACTATTACTTTATAGTGTAACAAGTTCATTTCCTTATTCCATATTTGTAGTTGTAGTAGCTGGGAAGAAGATGCAGTCCAAGGTGTTAGGACCATCTCACAGCCTTCTATTACACATAATGAATATCGACGACCAGAGGCTGTCCAGACATGGCAGAGTGTATACTGCCATGCTAAAACTGCCTTGCTGGATTTATGCGAGGGGTTACACCTCCTTGGAATAGAGAATATTCTAGCTTATACAGATATATGTTTTGAGAATGACCTTGATGATGTTCGGGCTTACATCAGAGAGCTGAAAATTCTCATATATTCCACTAATGATTCCATTCCTTTCACCAAGCGGGTAAAGGAAATGATAGATCGCGGCACCGCTGAGGGGATTGGTGCATCCAGAGATGAGGATTGGCATGATTACGTGGCTGATGAAGATGTAAGTATCTTTCTTTATTTGCTTTGAAATTTGATTTCAGTTAAAGATTTGTTACTCAAGGAATGAATTTTCTTCATCCTGCAGCTTGCAAAGAAAGGAACTACTAAGGATCCTTCACCATAGTATAACCATGGTGGTACTACAATCAGGGCCACTGCTGAATCTCCTCATGAGTCGGGCGAGATATCTCCAGGCCAGCAAGCCATGGATGAGGAGTTGGATATGGCTTTCCATTCTCCAATTCATGTACCTATAAAAGAGACTACCGATAGTCCCAAAAAGTCAAATAAACAAAGGGATCGAAGGAGGAAGTCCACAACTAAAAACTTCATCAGTAGTGGTATGTCCTTCGAATAATCATGAGTCCTTACCCAAAAAAGTTTTCTCATACTTCTTGGGATTGCAGAGGCTTATTCAATTTCCCCTCTGAGGGAAAGAACCGATCCTCCTTTGATGACCACAGAGGGTACTGGTGAAGAATCACAAGTTTAGGATGACTTGGCTGCTCTTAGAGAAGAGCCAATGTCTTTTCCCAGTATCCCTCCTGCTGTTGTTGGAAGAAGAGAAGAGCCTGCTTCTGGTATGTTAACAATGCTTCATAAAATTCTGAATGAAACATCAACTGACATCCATTCTGTGATACTTTAGGTTCAAACACTACACTCGAGATCTTGGCAGTCATTGCAACTGATGCCTCAATTTTATCTGAAGAGGATGTTCAAGATTAGAGGCCACATAATGAAATCCATCAAGAAGACACATCAGATGATCCCACTGGTGAGATTAACAAGGATTTTGAGATTACATTGTATGAAATGATGTAACTTGAAGAATATTTTGAAGATTTTTTAGATCATGTTAAATTAACATATAATTTAGAAGATTATGGATGTAATTGTTATCCATCGTCCTGTTAAAAACAACTTCTTATTACATTTCTAATCATGATCAGTTCAAATATGCAGTTCTATCTGAGCAAGCTGCTGAATGGCCAATGCCTAAAGGGGGTACAGAAAACCCTACTATTGCAGAGACATTAGCTCAAGTGGAGCTTAATATGGAAAATCTTCCGGAAACTCACCTTGAAAATCCAGTTTAATCTAGGAATGATGGGGAGGAGTCTTCTCTAGTTAGTAATATACCATTGGGTAAGGGATAAAAATATTTGTGACTATACTTAATTTGCAAGGCATCTAATTAACTTTTGTTATCCTTTGAAACTAACCAAACATTTCAATTAATTATGCAGGTTAATCAGTTTTAGTGGTTATATCTGGAGGTGAAGCCTCATCCCCTTTCCCAACGGGAATTGAAATTGAAGAAACACGGGTCAGGGGGGAAGGAGCAGAATAGGGAACTTCCCTATGTGCATTAATTCCGGATTATATTCCCCCTATGACAGTGATGCTGATTCAGACCTGGAAGTACAAAAGGCGCTCCAATTTTCACTATTCAAGGCATGGTAGAACATATAGAAGATCATATCCGAAGTGCCTTTAGAAGATCTATCATCGAAGATCCCGTGACTGTCATCCCTATTTTTCATGCTAGGACTTGGCGGTTTTGGATATCAAAAGATCCATGCCGCGTTCAAGCAATTCATCTTAAGGAGGGAGCAGGAGCAAAAGTGTCATCATGATTTGACCCGGGTGAGGCTTTTAGTCAACATCAATGAATTTGAGGCTGTGGTGTCCCGATATGAGTCCGATCATGCTTCCAAGTTGATGGAACTATAGTATAAGATCAAAGAGAATGTCATCCAGTAGATGCACCTTCAGCAACAATTATATGTTGTTACTGGTGAACATGACTAGCTAAACAATTCATTGGAATGAGTTCAAATGAATGGTATTAAAGACATTTCAGATGCTAAGAAATCACTCCATCAAGATGAAAGGAGTGAAGTCGGTCGAGTTCATGATCTTCAAGTTGCATCAGATGAAGCTCAGGATGATGTTAATCAAATGAAGATTTATGTTGACAGCCTTTTGTAATTCATAGAAAAGAGAAGAGACTCCAATCTGTGGATGTCCTTCTAACTCTTGTGCATCAATGAAGAATACTTTCCTCTTCCATCATTTGTGCTTTTATTATTTGATACCTTCTTTAAATTTTACCTATTCCAATGGTTATAGTAAGCATAGTTTGATTTTTTTCTAGGATTGTTATGAATAACCCTACAATACTTGAATCTTTTAATTGGTCAATATTACCTAAAATCATACAAAATGTATGTTAAGTGAGCTTGGACTTGAATTTTATTCAGAGTTCCCTTGTCTTTTGTGGGATGTTTAAAGTCATACATGTCAGACATAAAAGGGATAATGTTTAAGGTCAAAATTACTTTGACTGAGTGAATTAGAAATGACTCAATTCCTTGATAATTTATCTGAAAACATATTACCATGTTAAAGTATGGGGGAAAATATGTAAACGATGACTTATGAAATTTTTAATCTGAGGAATGATATGAAAAAAGGGCTAAAAGGAATTAGAAGAAGTAGTTCCCAAGAATGAAGTTACCAATAATTATCAAACCTGTTAGGGGGTTGAATTATGCAGGGCCACCTAAGGGAATTGGATGCATAGTCAAATAATGGTATCTTTTGGTTGACAGGTCCGTTATGCAGACTACTTATGCAAGGCCGCCTAAGGGCACGTGCTGCATAGTTAGGCAAATGAACTCTCAGAAATTAACTTTTCTACTGCTAAAAATCCAGTGGAAGTTTATGGAAATTCAAATTTCCAAAAGCATAGAATCTACTGTATGGAGAGATGTACTTGAATATGGAGAAGATATTTCCAAACAAGATTGTATAAGATCTGGATGAATGTCACATCTATGAAGGTTTGACCCAAACTTAGGGAAGGAAAATATAAACCATAGACTTGAATACCTTCAAATCATGATAAAGAGTATGAGACAAATATATTAAGGATGGCTATTTTTTTGTGTAACCTTGCATATTGTCGTTAAGACAACTAAGGAGAAAAGATGTTTTCTTCCCAAGAATGAAGTTACCATTATTTACCAAACCCGTTATAGGGTTGGATTATATTGGGCCACCTAAGGGCATTGACTGCATAGTCAAATAATGGTATCATTTGGCTGACAGGTCCTTTATGTAGAATACCTATGTAAGGTCGCATAAGGGAACGTGCTGCATAGTCAGGAAAAATAACTCTCAGTAATTGGACATTTTGTGACTAGAATTAAAGAAAATGGTTTTGAACATCTGAAAATATTTATGTTTAGGATTAGGACAAATAAAAATGGGTATTTTCCAATGATAGATCAATGCTAACCATAATCATATTGTGGCTGGGTCTTGAATTCAAATGTTGGACTTCACTACGTATCCCATAAGGATGGTAATCAAGCCATACGTAGTTCATGAAATAATGTTTAATGTCGTGTGGAACGAATGTATGGGAGATCTAGTTTAGGGTCATAGATCATGGACCATAATAATGAATACACAGTGTGTGTTTTCATGGGGACTTTTCAGCCAGGGGACTGAAAGTGGAATTTGGGATTAGGCTCAAAGACCCGGGGATGGATTCGAGGGATGCTCGAACATTAATACATATCCCTTAAGGATGGGAATCAAGCCCACATAGTTCTAGAAATACCCTTTGTACAGATTTGGTTCATACAAGTGAAGGGTGAAAATGGCCTTTAGTGAAATGATTGTTTAACCCATGATAAAAGGTTCGGGCATTTCCATGTCTGCATGTAGTCTATGGAATATAACATGATTGGAAATCAATGTAAATAATGATTCCCTCTCAGGTGAAGGTATCAAAGAATGTTGTAGTTTATTTTTGTACATGACAAACGTGTTGTATAGTTTAACATCATGTAACAAGTACAAAGGTGAACTAATGTGAAGAGATTGATTTTGGGGATGGCTTCACGAATAAACATCATTTGAGATGGAGGTGAACCGATGTGAAGAGATTGGTTTTGGGCTTGAACCTTAGGAAGATTCCTACGTACCCAGCCTAGAAGGCAAGGATCAAAGTCCCTGTAGTTTAATTAAATAATGAATTATAAATAAAGTTGTTCTTGAGGACAACGACCTAAAAAATGTTATCGGGACTTATACATGGTTAGCGGCACAGAGACGGTGTTATAGTTGATGTTTACCCTAAGATCACGTGAGTCATACTCAGTGTGAGAAACAAGAGGAAACAACAACCTTAAAGATGCATAGTTTAATGTCAGGTAGGACATATGAATGGACTATGCAATTTAAATTCATACAGTTAGGACTATTTGTGTTGCACAGTTTAGTGTCATATAGTAGGGACAAAATACAGTTTAACGTCATATTGGATGGATTAAGGGACTTTTTCCAGTTTTACATCTTATAGGATGAATGAGCAGTACATTTTAATGTTATGTGGGACAAATATAGGGACACAGTTTAACGTCATGTTGGATGTGAACACTATTTTGTTCCATGTTGGACAATAAGTGTGTTGTTCAGTTTAGCGTCCTATAGCTAAGACTATGGGGACAAAAAATTTTAACGTCATGTTAGACCAAAGGGGGTCTGTGCAGTTTAATTTCATGCATTAAGGACAAAGAAGACACAGTTTAACGTCCTGATGGATGAAAGGGATGCAAATACTTTATGGTCATATGAATGGACCGCAACTGATGATGTAGTTTAACGTCTTTCTGGATGTAAGGGACTTATGTATAGTTTAACATCATGTAGCTAGGACGTCACAGTTCAGTGTCATGTTGGATGATGGTGCTAATAGTTTAAGGTCATATGCATAGACTATAGATGGTGAAGTTTAATGTCTTGTTGGATATTGACAAATTTTAACATCATGTTGACGAAAAGGGACGATACAGTTTAGCGTCATGTTGGACGATAAGGATACAAATAGTTTAAGGTCATATGCATGGACTGTGGATGATGCACTTTAATGTCTTGCTAGACAAAAAGGGATGAAAATAGTTTAAGGTCATATGCATGGACTATAAATGATGATGTATTTTGTGTTTATAAAAAATAAATCTTCATAAATCAGGCATAGGTTGGAGTAGTGATGAGTTCTCCATCTATTGAGATTAATGAATATGCTCCATTATAGAAGACCTAATGTATTGAATAATGTCCTTCCCATTTTCTCTCAAACTTGGGAGGTTTCTTTCCTGGTATTATTGGTGTTATGAGAACCAATACCAATTCTCCTTGAATGAATGAATGAGGACGAACGTTTTTGAGGAAAACTCATGATAGTCGATTCTGATAGACTTTCAAGTGGTGCAAGGTGCACAATCTTTTCTCATATAACTATTCCAATTCATTCAATTGATTGTGATATTGTTCATCTATAGATGACTGATCACAAATGGCTATTCTGAGCGAAGGTAACTGAACCTCAATGGGAAAGACCGCTTCCATTCCATACACCAAAGAATATGGAGTTGATCGCATTGTAGTTCAAGTGGTGGTTCAATAACCCCATAAAGCATGAAAGAGTTTGTCAGGCCATGACTTCTTATCATTATCCACCATCTTTTGCAGTATGATTGAATGAGTCTTCTTGAAGGCTTCTATCTGGCCATTGGTCGCTGCATGATACCGAGATGGATGGTTGGACTTGATGTTGTATTCTTGATACAACTTCTTCACCTCGGATGAACAGAAGTTGGTGCCATTATCCGTCAATATGGTATGTAGGACACCAAATATAGTAATCATGTTAGACTTGATGAAGTTGAAAATTCTTTTATAACTAACTTCTTTGAGAGGTATTACCACTACCCATTTGGAAACAAATTCACTTGGAGTAAGAATATACTTAAACTGCTAGGCTGTAGCCGAAGGATAAGTTCCCACCACATCCATTCCCCATGTAGAAAATGGACACGAGTATTTAGCTGTAAGAAGAAACTCTGGGGGCTGATGAATGAAGTTGGAATGTACGTGGAATGAATGAAAATTCATTGTGAAATCAACACAATCTTGTATCATTGAAGGCCAAAAGTATCCAAGCATTCAAATTTGATCAGATAGTTTATGTCCAGAATGATGGGCACCACAGACTCCTACATTCCCTTCTTTCATGAGAACCATTGTCTCTTCACAATCAATGCACTTAAAGAGAATTCCATCAAAACCTATTTTGTAGAGAGTTTTCTCTAAATGATATAGGCTATCATAAAGAGTGAAATTTACCATAGGTCTCCGAATTTGTTCTTTCCCAACTCTATCAGGTGGAAGTGTTCCATTTTGCAGGTGTTCCCTAATAGGTATCATCCATCATGTAGTATGATAATATGGTTAAGGAATGGGAATAATTTCATTGATTTCTTCTGTTCTAGTTTGAACGTAAGGTGAAATTGTACGATGGAGGGAAATACCGATGATTGTCTTGTCCCGATTTGGATCGTCCAGAGCTGTGGCTATATTATCTTGTGAATTAGCTTGGGCATTTTGTGATTTCGGGAAATAATAAAATGTCAATTCCATAGGGATTTCCACCATTAAATCTATGACCTAATCATTAAAATTGATTAGATCTTCTTTTCTAATTGCATAATCCCCATTTACTTGTTTTCTTACCAGGTCTGAATCACCTTTCACCTTTAAGTGATTCACTTGTGCTTGAAGTGCCAACTCCAGTCCTACAATAAGATCTTGGTACTCTACTTCATTATTTGTACCACCTCCCAATAATGAGAAGGAATAAGGTAGCACTACCTTTTCCAGGGAAATGAGTACAATTCCTAACCCAAGTTTGTTGAATTTAGGATTTTCCATTTTCCTCCCTACTGGACTTCTGGAAGCGCCATCAAAGTATATTTCCCATGTTCGAAGACTATCATGAATAAAAAAGATTTATTCATCATGAAGTTCAATATCTGAAGATATATATTCTACTAATGGATGTTTAGAAACGAAATCAGCCAGATCTTTGCACTTTATTGCCTTTTGAGACACATAATGAATGACAAATTGCTGTAAAATAACTGCCCACCTTGCCAGAAGTGTTGTAAGCATTGGACGATTAAGGATGAATTTGAGCAGGTAATTGCGAGATGCCAATTGGAAATCATGATGTTGCAGGTAGTGTCTCAACTTTTGAACTGCAAAGATTAATGCGAGCCATCACTTCTCAATATTTGAATATCGGGTTTCTGCTTCATGCATAGTCCGACTGAGATAGTAGAGGCTATTTTCATTCCAACATCATTCTTCTGAGCAAGAAAGACACCCAATGATCGCTATAAAGCTGAAACATAGAAGATAAGTGATATTCCTTCAACAAGTGGCATTAATAATGGTATAATCAATATATACTTCTTGAGAATATCAAATGCTTCTTGACAATCTTTAGTCCACTGGTATGTGACTCCCTTCTTCATCAATTTGGTGAAGGGTAAACTTTTTCCTGCCAAATTGGCGATGAAACTCCGAATATAGTCTAAGTGTCCTTGAATTCCTATCAATTTATTTAAATTTTGAGGATGTTACATTCCAAGGATTGATATTGTCTTCTCATGATTGACCTCGATACCACGATGGTGTATGACGAAGCTGAGAAATTTTCCTGAGGTTACCCCAAAAGCACATATTAAGGGGTTCGTCTTCAAATTATGTTGCTGAAGTTTGTGGAATATGACTTCTATATCAACCAAGTGATTAGAAAGTTTCATGGATTTAACTACCAAATCATCCACATAAAATTCAACAAACTTCCCTAAAAAGGGTTTTTAATATACGATGCATGGCACGCTGATATGTTGCGCCTGCATTCTTCAGGCCAAAGGGCATTACCCGATAGCAAAACACACCCTTCGGGGAATTGAAGGCTATTGATTCTTCATCTTCTGGAGACATTCAGATTTCATTATATCCATAACATCCATCCATGAAGGAAAGTGCTTCATAGCCAGTTGTTGCATCAATTAAGAGTTCTGTAATCGGTACTGAAAAATCAGCCTTAGGACAATGCCAAATAAGGACTCCGAAATCAATGAAAACTATAATTTTACCATTCTTATTTTTCACTGGGACAATATTAGCCAACCCTTAGGGATATTTAACTTCTCTGACAAAGTTATATTTGATAAGATTATCCACTTTAGCTTCAATTTTGGAAGCATAGGTTGGGTGTGTTCTTCTAGCGGCTTGTTTGAATCCTCGATGTTCTTCTGGAAAACCCAAGCGATGAGTGGAAACATAAGGATTAATCCATGGAATCTCTGTATAGTTCCAAGATAATATATCTCGATTTTTCTTTAAAAAATAAATATACATCTTTTTCTCTTCAAGAGTCTTGGCCAAACTAATTAAAGTGGGGCGTGGATCTTCTTTTGTACCCAAATTTATTTCTCTAAGTTCATCTACAGTGGTAGAGATACCCTCTTCTAATGTTGGAGGAGCATCCAGGAGATCTTCCACTTCTTCTTCAACATGTGTTATTTATTCTATTTCTAATTGCATAGTAGATGATGAATTAATGTTTCCATGTCAGAAGAGATGTTAAAATTTGGACATATTTAAGAAGAGGCTTCCATTTCTGACACTATTGATGATGAATGGTCTTTCTTGGGTAATATGGAGGAGATGATGGATTGAGAACGACATCATCATTCACCTCAAATATTGCTATAACTTCTTATGGTCTGATTGGTGAAGTATAAACTTGCTGGATTTCAGCATATGAAATGAAGACATCCCCATTTGATCTTTCATCATTTCTTGGTGAATCGCCAATTTCTCCCATGCAGTCTGGCTTGATCTCAGTAATTGACATTATGGAATTTTCCTTAAGATTATTTTGATTTGGGTCTATCCTGTCAATTTGACTAATAGGCAACACATAATCTATACTCACATGTGTAAATGGGTTTACTATAATCTTTTCAAAACCATATGGAGCATTAACTTTGGTAATATCCCCTGTTGTGGACTTCTCCTTTCCCTTCATGTGATAGAATTATGCCTCAATGTATTGAGATTCACAAGTCTTGAACAGGGATTTATCGACATACAATGTACCAATTTGACCATCAAAACAATATTTGAGACATTGATAGTCTGATGAAAGGATAGATGCATGTTGATGTAGCCAGGGTCTTCCAAGAAAGATGTTAAAGGTTGAGTCTTGATTAACAACCATGAAATCTAAATTGGATACAAGATCTCCAAACTGAGTTCTGAGTGTAATATCACCCAGTGGTTCTTTTTAATTTTTATCATATCCTTGTAACATCAAAGTAGAAGGAGATAAATCAGATTCTGTGAGCTCTAATCGACGAAGGGTAAGAATGGGGATGAGGTTGAATCTTGAACCATTGTCAATGAAAATTCGTCGGACGTCTATACCATTGACATTTCTAGATAAATACAAAGGCCTAATATGTCCATGTACGACATAATATTTATCTTCATCTATGAAAGATATCACTGCATGGCATTCTGCAAGATTATTCTCTACATGGTAGACTTCTGCTGCAGAAATTTCAGTTTCAAACTCTTGAGGACTCAACAAAGCCTCAATGAGTGCCTCCCCAAGAACATTCGATAAATTCAAAGCATCCAGAATTGATAACTTGGTCTTTATTTGGTCCATGTGTTTCAATTCATCATAATTTTGATCCAAAGGTCTACATTTCCCAATAGGAACATGTGGTTTTGCAGGTGCCTTAGAAGTTGATTCTTTGGAAGTAGATGCATCTTGTGTCGGGGTAGGAGTTGGTAATACTCTTGGATTTGGAATATTAGACTGATTAGGTCTATTTACTTGCTGAGAAGAAGAAGATGGAACCTTCAACCGATCATCCAGAATAATTGTGCCGGGACAGAGTCTTCTATTGGTGGAAGAATTTTCTTGTTCTTGTTGAGCCCATTGAAGGGCTCTGCCACAAGTTTCTACTGCATAAATAGTTCTAGAAGCGGTAGAATTAGAATAATGGCCTCTGAAATATCCACATCTTCCTCTGTATCTTGAGCCTCTAGAACTTCCTCTGATTCCTCTGTTTGATACAGGGAACTCAGGCTCATAAAAATCTAATCTTCGACTAGCATATGGATCTATTAATTAAATCATATTAACAGAACTGAAGATCAACTCTTCATCTGAGGAAGACTATGCCTGATTATCCAGTTTAGGCTATGTCGATTGGTGGGGCGGTTCCCGTTGATTCGATGTAGATGGCATAAACTCTACCAGAGTCAGAGACAACTTGGGCATTGATACATACTTATCTTCTTCTGATTATTCTTCTTTCTTTGATTTATTCCGTTTGTTTGAGGATTTTCCCTCTGATGAAGAGGGTTTTGCTGTGGAATTCATGGAAGAAGACACAATTAGTATCTTCAATTGTGTTCATAAAATATCATGAGTTTGATTGATCGTTTTTATAAGCATAAAATCATCATATTTTTTGCATTTTTGTTCTTGACTTATTGCCACTCGCCTTCCTCCTCTGGATATGTAGCAGTAAAACATGCTACTTGAGATGAAGAACCATTCAATTGGACTTGTCCCAAATCGACCATTTTTTTCAGGAGGTCCTTGAAGAAAAAACACTCCTGAATGGGATTCCCCAAAATCTGATGAAATGAGAAATAGTTGGTATGGTCTTCATCTCCTTCAATGTTTGGAATTTTGGGCCTTGGAAATTGAACAAAATTATTTTCCAGAGCCGAAATGAAGTATCCAGAAACTTGTTCATTTCGAAAAGATTAAAAATTTATCTTCAAATCCTCATATTGTTTTTGTCTTTGATCTCTTTGATCGTCTTGATGAAACAACATTTGTTTTTGGTGCTTAGGAGGCAGATCCCTTCAGAATGATGAAGGTTTTGAAGTAGAAGCAGGTACAAGTGCTTGTTTAATCATAATTGTAGCAGTTTCTACTCTACCCATTCTCCTTCCTAGAGATGAGGGAATTACATGAGTTTTATCCTTAGTCTTCATAAGAGAATTTTCAATCTGCTGAGCGATTGAAGTAAGCTCTCAAAACACTCCTGTGTATTTCACAGGGATCAATGGTGTGCGTAATTCATCATGAAGATTTTCCACACAAATTGGCAACAATTCCTTTTGAGGGAGTGCTAAGCTCAGGGAATATGTTAATCCCTTCTAGCGAGCAATGGAATCTGAAACCCTTTCATTATCCCTTTACTTACAGTTTTTAAGATAAAAACTGTTGTAACACCCCAAGATTTCATAGTGTGTTATTTCTTCAAAATAATTCAATAACTTGCACTACACACAACACCGAGTTCAATCACACCATGAATTACAAAAAAAATCCATTCAAAAGAGGTTATGAATAGTATTATCTAAATTTTAAACTTTATATAATCCTTATAATTTTAGAATCCATATTATGAGTTTCTTAGATATAATGCAAGAACAAATTCATTTTCAGTATTGCACTTTTATCAACTTTTAATAGTGAACCCTTTTTAAATACAATATTTTAAACTTTTTGACTAAATGGGGACATCAAAAATTTAAAATGAAACATCCCAAGCTTCCACGGTACGCTTTCCTTTGAATAATACAGTAGCGTGTGTTGTACGCAACTTCGAGTTTTAACACACACCACAACCGATCAAACTAGCCGTTATGAATAGTAATACCTACTTTTTGAAATTATATATATTTTATATTTCAAAATTGACTTCATTTTTGGATTCGTAGTGTCTAATTTACCCTAAGGTGAAATTTTGGTACTTTTTGGATAACTTTCATATTTTGATGAATAATGAAAATTACGAAATTTTAATTAAAAACAACTTTTTTAATCAAAATAATTAATAGTGATAAATTATGAATTTGAGTGGTTTTAAAGTATATTTAGAATATATTTTTACCATTTAATATAATTTTGGTCATTGGACATAATTTTACAATTAAACCGAACATAAACAAGTGTCAATCTTTTGATAGTTATTATCTCTTAAAAACACGCTTTTTGTTTTGACAGCGGGAATTAATTTTAAATTAATTTCTGCCACTACTGTGTTTTGAATTTAGGAAAATGGATTCCATATTTGGAATCAGGATGTTCAAATTGTGTAAATAGGTAACTTTTATTTTTAGACATTTTGAATAATTGCTGCGGTAAATATTTTATTTACCATGGTTAAGGGTAAATCCGGTACATAAGGGTTAAAAAATAATATTATAATAATACTAAATTACCCTAAAACGTGTCTTAACCCTATTGGTTGATACATGGTCGACCATGGGCATCTTTGGGTCTATTTTGGGACCCCATGGATCCACTTGTAAGTGATAATGACACTTTATTTTAATTAAGTTAAAATAAATACAAAAATGACACAAGCATATATCTTTTAGAAAAACAATTGTTAAATAGGGTTATATATGTTGGATTTTAGATTATAAATATTAATTAGAAAGATAAAAGGATTTCCTACATAATTATATTTTACTTATAATTTTTAGACATTAAAAAATGTATTTTATTTATGACACAATGATGATGAAGTAATTACCATAATAGTGAAAAATTAAAATAATTGATATTATAAATACCCAAATAAATATAATATGAAACTTTTAATGAATTAAACTAATTTTCTATGATAATATGATATATTAGGATTGATTTAATTGACTTTTTTAGAAGTAATCAATCTGTTATGAGTTTCACAAAAATCAACTATTGAATAGTGTCAAAATTGACATAAAAGAGTTCTTAAAACAAATATTATATTATTAATTGATATTAAATTCCTAAAAATCTAGGGATCGGCCAAGAGACTTATATCATGATAGTTTCATCATTAATGGACCACTTGGGGTTCTATTGGATGTATTTAGTACGTTTATTAACCATATTATATAAAAATACAAAGAGACATTGTAAAAGTGAAACTAATTAACTTAAAGTTAATACTTAAAGATAAGGTTAATATAAGTACCCAAACCTGTCTAAATTCTATTGGTTGAGTTGTTTTCGACCCATCCCCACCTTAACCTTTGAATAGTCAACTTTGGAGCCATTAGAAACCGAATATGAATTTATTATAATTTAATATTTCTAGCTTTTCCAAAGGTGCCCCTCACCCCTCTTATAAAAGGGCACTCCTCCTTCTCATTTCTTCACACCTTCAAAGCCTTTTGTTTCGGCCAAACTCTGCCCAAATACTCTCCCAACTTACCTCACTACAACCTAGGGGCCTTAGTTTGATCAGAAAGCCAACCTAAGGAGCCCTTTTGATCAAATCAAAAGGAAGAACCTGAAGAAGAGGTAATGATTTCACAACCCTTTTCCAAGTTCATTTCTTCTTCCACTTCTTCTTCCTTTGTTGTTACCATTATAAAATAATAACTCCAGTATCTTACATATACTGTGATGTTATTATAAATATGGTACAACCATATTCAGTATTCTATCCACCCTTTTAATAACATGTCACCATACGTGCATACGTACGGCTTACCGTCTCCACGTCGTGGTGTAATTGTTATTCAATATATTATTATTTGGATGGGTATAATAATGATGTGTAACTCATGTAAATAATAAATATAACATGTTAATGATTCTGTATATATGATATACCATCCATTTATATATTATTTTAATATCAAAAGAATGATATTGTCGCTCGTGTGTACGTACGGACTACCGTCTCCACGAATGCGATGTGATTCATTCTCCATCGTATCCATTCAAGTATAATTATCATTTCATGATTTAAAAATGATGTTTAAGGACTTGATATCATTATGGATATGAATAAGATACAACAAACATGGCTTATGTAACAAAACATATAAAAGAAAATGAGTAAGTTAACACCCGAAACGACGATAATTCTAAGATATTATTAACAAATCAATGTTAAAAGATCTTATATGATATCATATTAATATATATGATTCTTGTATAATTTAATAACAATTATTTCACCATTATATAGGAGGTTAACCTACCCCAACCAAGTAAAAGTACAAGGTAAGGGTTATTTCACAATCTCTTCATTATCCGAGGTTGTTTATATGTAATAATCTACTGGGATCTCTTTATCATCCACATCCATGTTTCTTCGAAATGTGATTCAAAACATATTTATTATTTACAAGAATATGGGTTAAAGTCATTTATACCCTTGTTTGAATTTTTATAAGAGGTTTATAAAGGAATTTTTCCTTCGTTTTCAAAACAAGGTCCTTTTTAACCTTTTCGATAGAATTAAGGTAAGAATGTTTTTTTTACTTATACGGCGGGTGCGGTTATTTTCCACCGTTATAAAATATGAAAAAGCTTTCCTTACAAGCTTATAAGAATATTTTCAAATAAAATGTTTTATTTTATATGGATCTTAAATGATTTCAAAATAAAAGGAGATATTTCTTTAAAAAGAATTTTAATTTCATCTATGTCAACATCCTTTGATGGATTTTAAGAATATTTGAAGTTGATTTATTATGATACAAAACTTCTATATTGTATTAAAGGTTTTGTGATATGTTTGACTGTGGATGTGCTATTTTTATACAATTCATAGTTTATGGTGAAATTATTGACATTTCGTATGCTAGTTTTAATACGAATGTTTATGTTATGTTTAAACCTTTTCATATGGGAATGCATTGGACTTAATATGTGACAGGTGGAGCCCGCTATAGCTCCTCGATGCATCGGTAGGTCTCATGAGACAAACTAGTGTCTTGGCACAAGGCCTTGACAAAATCTTATTTGTAGTCTTGGCACGAGGCCTTGACTATGTGGTTATGATAGTCTGGCATTATGCATTCCAACATTATGAAAGTGGTTATTGATTTTTGCATGTGATTATTCGATTAGTAGAATATCCATGTGAATAAGTAAATGACATTATTTCATTTTATTTATGCCATACCATGTTGAAAGATCATGTTTGAAAGGTTTTTGTTTTAGTTATACATTGCCTTAAAAGTTTATTCTTATTTATGAAAGTTTCCGCTATATTGTTATCCTTACTGGGCATTTGAGCTCACCCCTTTTCTATGTTTTATTTTTCCCAGGATGTGAAGATGTATGTTATGAATGACCTACAGGGATATTATGAGGGGATTATAGTGGGGACTGTGGAAACATTATGTTGTTGTAGTAGTTTTTCATTTTATGATGTAATGTAAAACTTATGAATATATCTAGTATTTCCAAGGCTACTAAACCAATCGGTATTTCGAGATTTGATCTTTCTTGTGATCATGCCAATGTTATGTAATAATGCACCGACTCTGGGTAACTAGGGTCGGGGCGTTACAGTTGGTATCAGAGGAAGTTTAGTACAAACCTTGGAAGCTAGATTTAGATAAACTCTGATTAGAGAACGTAGACCTAAGATGAACTTTGAGGATTAGTATAGAAGAACTTCCTAGAATTTTGGTATTGTAGAGATTTTGTGAGTTTTCCGAGAAATACATCCCTGTCTGGATAAGAGCAGGTAGAGGCGGCTCTGGCACAGATGTACCTAGGGGTAAAACCCGAAAACACCGCTTTGAGCTAGACTCGAACGGGAACTGGTGCACGACAACGGGCCTTGCTGCACTCTTGGTTACGACACTCCCGGGGGATATGCTTAGGATAACTCTCATTTTCCTTACAAATCATTATGAAGGGTTTATGAGTATATACTTCTTCAAAGGAGGCATTTTTATGATTATGGATTATATCCATAAATAGTTCAATTTATGTTAAGTGTTTTATAAGTATGGGATTATGTATTTTGATTCATAAACTGATCTAGTGTATGCCATTATTTAGAAATGGCGCCCAGTAGAAGGAATGAGAACTCTAGCAATGCACATGATTCAAAGAGAAAGAAGGATCATATATTTCATGGTCTTAAGCCAGAATTTATAAGAGAAATAGTCTCGCATGTATTATCATCATATGACGAAATAATATCATGTGTTGATAAGATAAGTAAAGAGTTTACTGAGTCCTATGGCTTTGAAAGGAAGCAAGAGAAGAAAAGGATGGAAGAGAGAAAGATGGATAAAGGTAAGAGGGAAAAGAAGAATTTTCCATATGTGGTAACTGTGGAAAGAAACACCCTGGAACTTGCCTGAAAGGAATGGGAGTTTGTTATAAGTGTGGAGGAAAAGGGCACAAAGTACGTGACTGCAAGGGTAAGAAAATTGTTTCAAATGTACAATTCTTCATTTGCAAGGAGTTTGGACACTACGCAAACCTATGTCCCAGTAATCAGAATATGCCGCAAATGATGTTATTGGATAATAATCATGTTATGATACTACCACATATGAAGAGGAATGATTAGAGTTCTTATGTTGATTATGTCAATTGAGTGTTGTATCAACAATGTACTTGTTATAATAATTATGGAGTATATAAGGATTGTACTGTAGTACTATTTCATTAAGGACTTGAGATTGTGTGGAACAAAGAAAAGTGACTCAATAGCAGGATAAATTTTTGGAAAATATATGGTTGAGATAATGATAAATCATAATATAGTTCTGATACTGAGGTAGTGATTTTGGAATAATATGTGATTGTTTTGGATAAATTATATTGGATATTCTTGACTACCTTGGAACTGATTAATGATTTGTATATTCCATCATTGTTGGGGTTTAAAATTTTTTTGGATTAATGAAGTATATCCAGCATTCTATATGGAATAAGGGAGCATGAATGTAATCAATAAGGAATATGGTAATACATGATGAAGGTACTCATATGCTATTACGGGATAAAAAGGATCTATATTATGTTTACCTTCCTTATAAATGTTGGAATGTGAGTTTGGACAGAAGTATTTTGGATAGTTCTAGTTTGGATTATTTTGGATTGCCATAAAAGGACAACCCGGAGGTCGGGCGGCAACCCGTCGCGTCCGGCAAGGCTGCGAGACTTGAACCCGCAACCGAAGGGCGACAAGGGTGTATCACCGACCACTGGCCCACGAGATGTCCTGGATTAAATAATGTAGTTTTTATTAAATGATCTTTTAGATGAATTATAAATTCGTTTATTTTGGAACCCTATACGAATAGTGTAAATAGATTTTTTTTTACATTCTATTATCTTTTAGAGTGAAAGATGAGTTTGTGGTAGAAATTTATTAATGGATAAAACTCTAATTATAAAGTAAGTATATCTCCATATGATCTTTGCCAATCTCATAAAAAATTCCTCAATATTAAGAAAAGAAAATTAGAACAAAAATGTTTTCCTAGATGGTACCTTAAATCATCACTAATTTATGGCTTTGAGATTGTTAGCCTTTTCATAGCCATGTTCTCTACCACTCTCCATCAGATAATTGATGGTTAGATTTTTCTTCCATATCCATATTTTACTACATGGAACCCTAGTATGTTTTCTTTTCGGTAATCTTCATACTTTCCACTCTTTATTTTAAATAGAGGCCTCGTTAATTCATTTTTCGATGTGGGATTTCAACTAAGATATTTTGAAATGTCAAAAATGTGTTATCCTAATACCCTATGTTTTGTTGAACCGATGGGATTTTAAATCATCATAGATTGATGAATATAAGGACCTAAATTTTATACTTGTTTGTGATTGATGACCTCAATCACTACCTATAAATATTTACGTTTTTCCTCCAATTATATGTCTCTAATTGCCACCAATGTTCTCCTAATCGAGATCATAATTTGGTGGTGACCCTTTCATTTCCTTTTTCCTCATATTAAGACTAAATTTTAGTAACCCAATTTCCAATGTGGGTTGTCCCACAAATATATTTTCTACTTTCAACCTTTTATTTTCGAAGAACAATTTCAAATTGCAAGGACGCAATTTATTGAAGGAGGGGAGAATGTAACACCCCAAGATTTCATAGTGTGTTATTTCTTCAAAATAATTCAATAACATGCACTACACACAACACCGAGTTCAATCACACCATGACTTACAAAAAAATCCATTCAAAAGAGGTTATGAATAGT
Source organism: Viscum album (assembly GCA_963277665.1). Lineage (NCBI taxonomy): Eukaryota > Viridiplantae > Streptophyta > Magnoliopsida > Santalales > Viscaceae > Viscum > Viscum album. Next base: position 335,942,009 of record OY728135.1, read on the forward strand.
ATTATCTAAATTTTAAACTTTATATAATCCTTATAATTTTAGAATCCATATTATGAGTTTCTTAGATATAATGCAAGAACAAAATCATTTTAAGTATTGCACTTTTATCAAATTTTAATAGTGAACCCTTTTTAAATACAATATTTTAAACTTTTTGACTAAATTGGGACATCAAAAATTTAAAATGAAACATCCCAATCTTCCACGGTACGCTTTCCTTTGAATAATACAGTAGCGTGTGTTGTACGCAACTTCGAGTTTTAACACACACCACAACCGATCAAACTAGCCGTTATGAATAGTAATACCTACTTTTTGAAATTATATATATTTTATATTTCAAAATTGACTTCATTTTTGGATTCGTAGTGTCAAATTTACCCTAAGATGAAATTTTGGTACTTTTCGGATAACTTTCATATTTTGATGAATAGTGAAAGTTACTAAATTTTAATTAAAAACAACTTTTTTAATCAAAATAATTAATAGTGATAAATTTTGAATTTGAGTGGTTTTAAAGTATATTTAGAATATATTTTTACCATTTAATATAATGTTGGTCATTGGACATAATTTTACAATTAAACCGAACATAAACAAGTGTCAATCTTTTGATAGTTATTATCTCTTAAAAACACGCTTTTTGTTTTGACAGCGGGAATTAATTTTAAATTAATTTCTGCCACTACTGTGTTTTGAATTTAGGAAAATGGATTCCATATTTGGAATCAGGATGTTAAAATTGTGTAAATAGGTAACTTTTATTTTTAGACATTTTGAATAATTGCTGCGGTAAATATTTTATTTATCATGGTTAAGGGTAAATCCGGTAAATAAGGGTTAAAAATAATATTATAATAATACTAAATTACCCTAAAACGTGTCTTAAACCTATTGGTTGATACATGGTCGACCGTGGGAATCTTTGGGTCTATTTTGGGAGCCCATGGATCCACTTGTAAGTGATAATGACACTTTATTTTAATTAAGTTAAAATAAAAACAAAAATGACACAAGCATATATCTTTTAGCAAAACAATTGTTACATAGAGTTATATATGTTGGATTTTAGATTATAAATATTCATTAGAAAGATACAAATATTTCTTACATAATGATATTTTATTTATAATTTTTAATCATTAAATAATTTATTTTATTTATGACACAATGATGATGCAGTAATTACCATAATAGTGAAAAATTAAAATAATTGATATTATAAATACCCAAATAAATATAATATGAAACTTTTAATGAATTAAAATAATTTTCTATGATAATATGATATATAAGGATTGATTTAATTGACTTTGTTCGAAGTAATAAATCTGTTATGAGTTTCACAAAAATCAACTATTGAATAGTGTCAAAATTGACATAAAAGAGTTCTTAAAAAAAATATTATATTATTAATTGATATTAAATTCCTAAAAATCTAAGGTTCGGCCAAGATACTTATATAATGATAGGTTCATCATTAATGGACCACTTGGGGGTCGCTTGGATGTATTTAGTAAGTTTATTAACCATATTATATAAAAATACAAAGAGACATTGTAAAAGTGAAACTAATTAACTTAAAGTTAATACTTAAAGATAAGGTTAATATAAGTACCCAAACCTGTCTAAATTCTATTTTTTGAGTTGTTTTCTACCCATACCCACCTTAACCTTTGAATAGTCAACTTTGGAGCCATTAGAAACCGAATATGAATTTATTATAAATTAATATTTCTAGCTTTTCCAAAGGTGCCCCTCACCCCTCTTATAAAAGGGCACTCCTCCTTCTCATTTCTTCACAACTTGAAAGCCTTATGGTTCGGCCAAACTCTGCCCAAATACTCTCCCAACTTACCTCACTACAACCTAGGGGCCTTAGTTTGATCAGAAAGCCAACCTAATGATCCCTTTTGATCAAATCAAAAGGAAGAACCTGAAGAAGAGGTAATGATTTCACCACCCTTTTCCAAGTTCATTTCTTCTTCCACTTCTTCTTCCTTTGTTGTTACCATTCTAAAATAATAACTCCAGTATCTTAAATATACTGTGATGTTATTATAAATATGGTACAACCATATTCAGTATTCTATCCACCCTTTGAATAACATGTCACCATACGTGCATACGTACGGCTTACCGTCTCCACGTCGTGGTGTAATTGTTATTCAATATATTATTATTTGGATGGGTATAATAATGATGTGTAACTCATGTAAATAATAAATATAACATGTTAATGATTCTGTATATATTATATACCATCCATTTATATATTATTTTAATATCAAAAGAATGATATTGTCGCTCGTGTGTACGTACGGACTACCGTCTCCACGAACGCGATGAGATTCATTCTCCATCGTATCCATTCAAGTATAATTATCATTTGATGATTTAAAAATGATGTTTAAGGACTTGATATCATTCTGGATATGAATAAGATACAACCAACATGGCTTATGTAACAAAACATATAAAAGAAAATGAGTAAGTTAACACCCGAAACGACGATAATTCTAAGATATTATTAACAAATCAATGTTAAAAGATCATATATGATATCATATTAATATATATGATTCTTCTATAATTTAATAACAATTATTTCACCATTATACAGGAGGTTAACCTACCCCAACCAAGGAAAATTACAAGGTAAGGGTTATTTCACAATCTCTTCATTATCTGAGGTTGTTTATATGTAATAATCTACTAGGATCTCTTTATCATCCACATCCATGTTTTTTCGAAATGTGATTCAAAACATATTTATTATTTACAAGAATATGGGTTAAAGTCATTTATACCCTTGTTTGAATTTTTATAAGAGGTTTATAAAGGAATTTTTCCGTCTTTTTCAAAACAAGGTCCTTTTTAACCTTTTCGATAGAATTAAGGTAAGAATGTTTTTTTAACTTATACGGCGGGTGCGGTTATTTTCCACCGTTATAAAATATGAAAAAGCTTTCCTTACAAGCTTATAAGAATATTTTCAAAGAAAATGTTTTATTTTATATGGATCTTAAATGATTTCAAAATAAAAGGATATATTTCTTTAAAAAGAATTTTGATTTCATCTATGTCAACATCCTTTGATGGATTTTAAGAATATTTGAAGTTGATTTATTATGATACAAACTTCTATATTGTATTGAAGGTTTTGTGATATGTTTGACTGTGGATGTGCTATTTTTATACAATTCATAGTTTATGGTGAAATTATTGACATTTCGTATGCTAGTTTTAATACGAATGTTTATGTTATGTTTAAAAATTTTCATATGGGAATGCATTGGACTTAATATGTGACGGGTGGAGCCTGCTATAGCTCCTCGATGCATCGGTAGGTCTCATGAGAAAAACTAGTGTCTTGGCACAAGGCCTTTACAAAATCTTATTTGTAGTCTTGTCACGAGGCCTTGACTATGTGGTTATGATAGTCTGGCATTATGCATTCCAACATTATGAAAGTGGTTATTGATTTTTGCATGTGATTATTCGATTAGTAGAATATACATGTGAATAAGTAAATGGCATTATTTCATTTTATTTATGCCATACCATGTTGAAAGTTCATGTTTTAAAGGTTTTTGTTTTAGTTATACATTGCCTTAAAAGTTTATTCTTATTTATGAAAGTTTCCGCTATATTGTTATCCTTACTGGGCATTTGAGCTCACCCCTTTTCTATGTTTTATTTTTTCCAGGATGTGAAGATGTAAGTTATGAGTGACCTGCAGGGATATTATGAGGGGATTATAGTGTGTACTGTGGAAACATTATGTTGTTGTAGTAGTTTTTCATTTTATGATGTAATGTAAAACTTATGAATATATCTAGTATTTCCAAGGCTATTAAACCAATCGGTATTTCGAGATTTGATCTTTCTTGTGATCATGCCAATGTTATGTAATAATGCACCGACTCTGGGTAACTAGGGTCGGGGCATTACAACTGTTGTATTTTTCAATAATGAACTGAATTGAAGAAGGTTTCATTGGTGGAGATCCTCCCATCAGGTAATTGACCAGGATTGCAAGCTTGTGTACCAGACAAAAGTAGGCCCTTGTAATGACTATTGAAAACACCTGAGCTTAACTGGTTCCGGTTACTGAGGGGTTCCCATCATAGGATCGCAATGAGAAACAAAATGTGTTAAGTGTTGCTCTGGGTCTCCCGAACCATTAAATATTGGGAATGTGGTACTTGGAAAAATTTGATGGGGGGTGGGGGAATTGCATCAACCCATTCAAGATAATCTCTCTTTTCGGGTTTAATTTGGGCATGGTTTCCATATATAGCTTCTATCTGAGCTATTAATGACTCAATAATAGTTATTATATTTTGAGAAACATCTGGTTGAGCTTGGACCTGAGTAGGTGAAATGACTGGAGCTTGGACAGATGTGGTGGCTGGTACTGTAATTGATGGTAGCACTACCGATTTTTTTTGCACTTGACCAGTTGGATTAGGCCTATGAGGGTGTACTGGTAGAGGAGGATATTCTTGATCCATATCAGTAGCCACAACAAATTACCTTGGATGAATGACTCCATCTCGCTTAGGAGAAATAATACCTGAAGTAGTTCTGCATTCAACCTCCTCAATTCCTTCATTTCTTCCTCTTGTTGTGCGAATCTTTTCTCTAGTGAGAGGGATTAGTCTTCTCCAGAGGAAGGGTATTTAACAAGATTATTTACTTTCCCCTTGTTGGATCCCTTTTGGAGAGGGGGAAATGGGTTACTTGAAGGAACACCCAGATTCTGGGTAAGCCTTTGATTTCGTGTATGCACACCTTCTTCATTTGTGTCTGTGCATACAAATTCTTGAGAAGTAATGTCTTCATCTGATCCCTCTGAGTGAGCCTCATCTGGTGGTCTAGAAACAACAACATTGATGACATTAATTTATGCATAATGAATTGCATCCCTTCTATCGGCATTTCTGTGATATTGTCTTTTTCCATGTCCTTGATGAGACATTGCCTTTTGTTGATTCGATCCCTCAGGAACTTCTCAATGAACCATAATTTGGAGGGAATGTCCTGATAATTTGGATCTTTTTTCCTCTTGTGGCTTCTTCCCTAATCAAGAGAATATTGATTTTCTCTGAGGAAGAGATTGATGATTTGAAAAAGCCCGTAGTCTGGTGGAATAGGGTTGTTCCTGCTCAACTCCTTGAATCCTATTTATTGATTCTGAGGGTTGGGATAAAATAGTCCCCAGTTTGGCAAGCTAGGGTGGTTCTTGAGTTTCTATTTCTGAGACTTTCATGAAATATCTTCTGATATTACCGTCTTTAGTCCTGAAATTGGCTGGATGCATCAACCTGCATCCACTTTTATCACCTGGCTCAAAAGACCGTTGGATGATTTCTGACACTTTTGTCACTTGATTTTTGTGCTTGTTCAAAATGAGAGGCCTATTCAATATTCTCATTTTCTGGATGCAGGAGTAATTAAACAACTTTTTTTCTGTATACTTGATTTTGAGAAGAACTAGTGGAAGCATGTTCTTGAGCAATCCTCTGATTACAAACAAAGCCCATTGGCTATGGCCGGCCATGGGGAATAACATTGCATGAGACCATTTTTGGGGGGCTTTACTGACTGAAGAGTACAATGAAATTTAGTTCTCCATGAATACCCCATCATCTAATATGAATACCAGATGGGGCATTTGTAATTAACTGCTGCAATCTTCTTAGTGTGCCAAGACATTAACGCTGAAGGGCTCTCTACTACTTTTCTGCCTTCAGATATCGAGAAACAGAGAGAGATTCCAAATCAATTTGGCGTTGTAACCCTTCTATTATATTGACATGATTTTAAAATTAATCATAAGATAATATTTTATTTTTCAACTGACAAACAGTTTTCCATATGTTGAGATGAATATCATTAATTCCATCTTCCGTCAACATCTCTGGAATGTCATACTGAGAGTCATCCAGAGGCCAAAACATGACTGGCACTTCACATTTCACTAGTTGTTTTATCATATATAGTATTTCCTCCTTATCATTCAATGAAGGTTCTTCTACCTACTTAGACTAGAGATGGTGCTTCCTTTTTGATTCATCAGATTCAACAAGATTGGTAGAGAATTAACTGATCAAACTAGAAGATGAACGGCTCAGGATTGGTTCATAGAATGACCTAAACCACACGATATCTTATAATGGAGAAATTATCTCACCTGTTGGCGGTAAAGCATCAGACATGGCTGGCTTCACATTTTCAAGTGCCTCAAGATAATAGGGATTTCTCATCACTACATTGTCCATTGGATCATTTTCCAGGAATTGTGCATTACTACTATGAAGAGGACTTTCGCAGCTAAATTTATCATCATAGGGAGGACCACCATGGTGGGTTACAACAAAAGATGAAACATTTTTCTCCTTGGTCTTCTGACCACACAGAGGGTTCATGTGGCTCTCATCTGAAGATGAAACATTGAGATCGACCGAATTTTCATGAAGCAAGCCTTCATGAGGAAGTACCTGATGTAGACCTTCTGAATTAATGTTCCCACTATTGGGAACTAATGGAGTAGAATCATGAATTCCAACAGATAATTGTCTGAGGGCTTTAAGAACTCCAGCATCGAGCAAGTCAATATTACAGATTGGCTCTTTATTTCTTGACTGTACTCGGTAGGTATTTTTATTAAATTCCTTCTTACTCAATTTGGAAACCACTTTTTGATGAAAGTGGTCATTATTGGAAGGTGTATGTTCCTGCTTAGGAGAAATGATCAGGTTAGGCTGATTATATTCACTCAAATCAGGTGTATGTGCCTAATTTGGCTGTTCGTATGATATGAAGGAGTATGCCCCACAACCCTCTTGGATTGGAATAGATGTGTGAGTATGTTCCAGAGTGAACTATTGATGTGTCACTCCACTTGTAGGGATAGATTTATGTGCCTTTCCCTGAGATGCTGCTGAAGCTATTATAATATCCTGGCTGGCATCCAGAATATGAGCATGGATTTGCTTCTACTCTTTCACCATTGACAGAATGTGCGTGGTGGAATCTACGGCCGGAACAAGGATATACGTCCATTTTGTGCTTATAATAGGTGTATGTGCCTAATTATATCCTCCTTTTCCTGTTAGTGAATTCTGACAGTACTCATGTGTGGGGGGCAGAGAGTTGAGTCTGCCTCCTTTTTGTCGCTGGAGCTTTCTGACTGACTTCTCCAAATGCTATCAAACGAGACTGTTAGAAGGCTTGATCAATACTAGCAGGTGTATATGCCTACTGATTACACTCTGCTGAACGTGGATGACGAACGTCATTCAATACTGAAAAAACGAGGCTACTGATAGGACTGATGAGTGTAAGCAGGTGTATATGCCTGTTTACCAGTTGTCAACACATTGGGTTGGCGGGCTCCATCACATGTAGTCAGACGAGCCTACTGACCAGCTGATTATTTATAAATAGGTGTATGTTCATGTCTATATTACTCCGCTAGAATTGCCTGCCGGGATTGGCATGCTTCTTCCAAACGAGTCTGGTGGACATCGGAATTAAAATGGATGGGTGTCTATGCTTGCTCGTTGCTTGCCACCAAATTAGGTTAGTGGAATTCTCCATAAATGACAGAGATATGAACCTAATCACTGTTAACCGATGGTCGCCTCTGGTGGTTCGTCTTTAATGCTCAAGTTTGAGGAACCAGAGCCGAACGCCTGGAGACGACACCCTCATCATGTTGAGGGCGCACTGCCGCATGAGTCTGGCGGTGATTGTTGGTGGGAGCCCTCGAGAATGATTCTTGTTTCCTTGAATTAAGGCCCAGAGTGGCCTTCTCATTCACCTCCTCAAAACATGGGAGGGATTGGTTGTTGCGTTCCAGGGATAACGAACCAAAATGGTTAGAGACGGTGGTTAACACCGCCTGCTTCTTGATCACTGGTCGTCACTGTCTGGACGACCAGGGTGAGTTATTCACTTGGAGGGCTAGTCGACCAGCCTCCAGAGTCAGAATGGTACAGTGTTGATGGTACTCTTTAACCAGTGCATTCGATACCCAGTGTTGAAGACGCTGAGTAGGTGATGTCTCTCTCAGAGCGGATGACGATCCTACAGGAGTAGTAGTAGATGAATTCACATCAGATTTTTTCACCGAAGAGGCATTCACAGACGGGAACTTAAGAAAACCCATTCTTTTAATGCTGAAGATCTTGGAAAAGAGTTCCTGTTTGATATAAAAAACATAATCAATATAAGTTCGGCCACTACATCTTTTGTATGATCACATATGTTATTGGTTTTTTTGGCCCTCTCATTGAGTTTAAATAAGTGCCAAACAAATAATTAAAACATCATGTCATCTTGGTTAAGGATTCACATCGGGTTCATCATTTTTTTTCCTCTGGAATTGGGGATAACATCATTGATTTAAGGTTCAAACATTCCAAGAGGTTTCTAACGGGTTTGTTCGTAGAATCGGAATCATCCAATGATTCCATATCCATTTTGACATATCTTCCAAAGGTAGGTGCTCAATAGTTGTGAACAGATGAGGCTTAATAATTTTCATTTTTTGAGAGGATGGGAGGTCAGACTCATCACACCATTTGGAGGGGAATTATTATCTACTCTGGGACTCTCATTATAGATTTAAGTTATGTTCGTGAATACTTATTACATTACCAAGTATAACAATGAGCTTTCCATTAGATCTGACAAACAATCATTAGTATGAATGAAATTTAGAGAATATTTTATATTAATTCGAGGTTATTATTCGATAGAGAATCATCTGTATTTGTTAGAGATTCTTTGTCAATGGTATCCTTCAACACATTATATAGAAATCTATTTGTCATTATGATGACCATACTGGTTTTAAAGACACTCAGTTGGGCCCTGGAATTTTATTTTCATTCAGAAGGACCTAGATTATTTCATAGTTGGGATCGTACCCCCAGATGGGATACCTACATATCCATTGTTTTAGAAAAATAATCAGAACCCATGTAGTTTGAGTAAAGATGTATGAGGTTTATGCATGATTGATGGCTCAAAGAAAGATGTCATAATTACTTTTAAACTCTAGGATCATGTGAGTCATAATCTGTGTGAGAAACAAGAGGTATTGGTAAAACTAGACAATTGTGCCATGAAAGATACAATTATAAGAAATGATATGGGGCTTATGTATGTATGAATGTCCAGATAGATAAAGATTAGGATTTACTTCATGAAAGAAACCCGAGAATAAGGTCCATAAAGGTATATGTGCATTATAGAGATTTGGAATCTCTAACTTAGGGATTACTTATGAGGAATATTCCCAAATAATGAGGGGACTTATGATTGGGTTTTACTATTGAGAAGGAAGCCCAAATCAAAAGTAAATTAACACTAGTTAAGAGAAATTATGACTAGGGATTACTCCTAAGGAGGAGGCCTAGGTTGAGGGACTTGAGAACTGGGGCTTACTCCAATGGAGGAGGCCCAGGTTAAGGGACTTGAGAACTAGGGCATACTCCTAAGGAGGAGGCCCATATTTGTAGGCTTTGAGATTTGGGATTATTCCTGAAAAGTAAGCCCCGATTAAGAGAATTATGGTTGGGTCTTACTCCTGAGGAGGATGCCCATATTTGGGAACTCGGGGCTTACTCCTATGGAGGATACCCAGATTTGAAAATTAGGACTGGGGATTACTCCTAAGGAGGATGCCCAGGTTAGGAAATTTTGATTGGGGCTTACTCCTAAGGAGGATGCCCGGGTTAGGGGTCTTGGGGCTTACTTCTTAGGAGGATTCCCAGGTTAAGAGAACTTGTACTGGGGATTACTCCTGAAAAGGATGCACATGTTAATGATTCTCTCATCTTAAAGGATGAGGTTAAATGAATGAAATCTCTAACCTTAGTGACATAAAGATATGTAAATCACTAGGATTAAAGAGTTGTTCCACAGAATTCCTTTCAAATAAGGAATCCAACAAGGAAATAATGCCATGAATGGATTTTGAGAGAGTTATGAAGGCTTAATCATTGAAGAGGATAGGTGGATAGGCATAAGAGAGGTAAAATAGGCAGGAGGGTCACCAAAAAAGAATGGGGCGCACATGTCCAATGTGGGCATGCAATTCCTGGTCATGCAAGTATACATCTGCGACACATGGGTACTTGCGCGACGGTAAACCCTTAGGGTAATACTTGGGCAATACTTCACTCAAACCCTTATTACTATCCCTAGAGGCTTCAAGAAGAGTGGCACGCAAATTCTGTTGAAGGGGTAAGGTGGCGCGCAAGTGTGACCATTTCCTTTAAGGGTTGGCCACTTAGGAGCGCAAGTATTGATGAGTGTCAACACTTAGGCCTTACTCACCCTCTTTAGATCTTCCTTTCCAGGTAAGAAATTACCTTAGAAGTGTTCAGAAGCTTTGAGAAGAGACTAGGGAACCAGGAGCTAAAATATGAGTTTCTGGAATTTTTTTGTCCACAAAATGGGGGGCCCACAGGGGGTATTTATAGGCTGGTGAATACCCTGGGCGAAATTCCGATAGGGCGCGTAATTCAACTGCGTGACCACTAGGTGGCACACAAGTATACTTGTAAGAACTGGGTGGAACCTGCACGACCCAAGTGCAAATGAACCTTTGTTCATGCCTTTGTCAATTTTTTATGTTTCTTCAAAGGATGAATCACTTTGAGTTAAAGGTATTTCCCTTTTCATTCCTTTAGACTCTATGATGGAAAAGAGCATCAACAGTTTTACCCCTATCTTTCCTTTTATTCCCGCCAATGGCCGATAATAGTAGGACTCGGGCTGACAACTGATGTGAAGATCAATGTGATGACGGTACTAATGACATTCCCAATCCAATGGGAGCGGGAATCGCGATCGTTGTCACACTTATCTCTAACATAACTCAATATTTGAAAAGAAACATGGTTAAAGAGGAATGTTCAACCCCTTCCCCCCAAGAAATAAAAAGTCTCTATCAAGAGCTTCATTAAACAAAGGCCTCCTACTTTTAATGGATCATTTGATCCCTTAATCGCTAAACAATAGATAAACTCCGTTGAAATGATATTCTCAATCCTTCATTGTTATGAACAAGAGAATGTTCTATTGGATGATTATCGTATGGAGGGTGAAGCAGATCAATGGTGGATGTTGATCAAAAATACGAAGCCTGAGGAGGAGATCGAGGCTTTAGAATGGAAATATTTCTGGAAGATGTTTTTTGATAAATATTTTCCATGAACCCTCTGGCTTGTGAGGGAAAGGTAATTTATTTCTATGAATCTAAAAGATGAAGAATCTTTTGGAGACTACGAGGAAAACATCACAAGGCTTTCACGATACGCTTCCGGCTTTGTCATTACCCCCGAATTCAAGGATGATCGCTTCTTTGGTGGGCTAAACCCTAGCCTTTAGAATGTGCTGGCGATCTGTGACTTCAACAGCTATGAGGAAATTGGATGATGTTACCTCAAGGTCGAAATGGAGATCAGAGAATCTTAGGGGTATCATGGGGATAAGAAATGTAAGGTGGAATTCAATGCTGGTGGTCCAATGGATAAATCCAATGGTGCTAAGAAGATCCTGCATCGAAACATGCCAATTGTGCGGAAGGAAGCACCCCAGAAACTGATTGACAATGACGAGGAAATGCTTTAGGTGTGTAAGAAAAGGGTGCCAAGCTGTTAACTGACCGAAAGAATGACTCATGGCTGTGAATGATGAGAGGAACACCCCGTTCAAACCTCAACATGTGGTTCATTTCTACAACTACAAATAACCAGGACATCTTGCAAATCAGTTCCCTAATCCAAGGGTCATTGGAGGCAACCAACAACCTATAAGGTAGAAAGGGAGATCTTTTTCCATCACTACTGTCAAAGTGAACCCCGAAAACCAAGTGGTGACTGGTACACTAGTTATTCATTCAAGAATAGAGAACATACTTTTTGATTCAGGTTCTTCTCATTCTTTTATATCTGCAATGTTCAGTAGAACAATCCTAACACCACCAAAAATCATGGAAGTGAAGATGCCGGTGAGTACATCAAATGGGGAAATCATTGTGTCCTATGAATATAACTAATATACTGTCATAATGTATGGATAGAACTTCCCGGTGAACCCATTAATACTCCATTTGGTGGAATTTGAGGCAATTTTTGGAATGTATTGGCATTCCTTATATAGAGCCAACATAAATTTCCATGAGAGGGAAATCACTCTCTATATGGAGAATCAAACCCCTATTATTTACAAGTGCAAGGAGGAAAGTGAACCTCCTTTAGATCCATACTCTCATGTGTGGATATTACATCCCTATGAGCATGCGTATCTGGCTCTGATGATTGAGTCTAAGCTTTCAACCATCGTATAAGACATGCCAATTATGAGGGAATTTGCTGATACATTTCCTGATGAATTTCCATGTCTACCTCCTAGAAGAGATGTTTAATTCTTAATTGATCATATACCTGGGGTGTTTCCAATATCCAAAACTCTATATAGAATAGCTGATGTGGATCTTGAGGAGCTGAAGAAACAACTACAGGAGAATCTGGATAATGGGATTATATTCCCAAGTGCTTCACCATGGGGTAAACCAGTCTTCTTCATCAAGAATATGGATGGGTCAATACATCTTTTCATCGATTATTGTGAGCTCAACAAAATCATGATAAAGAAAAAGTATCCTCTCCCATGAATTGATGACTTGTTCGATCAGCTGCATGGAGCACGATACTTATCCACGGTGGATTTGTTGCCGAGATATTATCATGTAAGGGTGAAGTATGAAGATATCCCCAAGACTGCTTTTCGTACAACATACAGGCACTATGAATTCATAGTAATGCCTTTAAGACCCACTAATTGCCAAAAAATCTTCATGGACTTGATGAATAGAGTCTTTGCATATTACCTTGAAAATTTTGTGGTAGTCTTTATAGATGATATTAAGATATACTCCAAGACAAAAGAGGATCATTGGGAGAATCTAAGAACTGTACTAGAGATGTTGCGGAAGGAGAATCTCTACGAAAAGTACAACAAAAGTGAGTTCTGGTTAAAGGAGGTCTCATTTTTTGGCCATATCATTACAAGCAATGGGATATCTATGGATCCCTACAAAACAGATGCACGTGAGGGATGGTTAAAGCCAAAATCAGTAATAGATATCCGTAGCTTCTTGGGGTTAGCTGGATATTATCGACTATTTGTGAGAAATTTATAACGATTTTCCGACCCTCTTACCAAGCTATTTTAGAAGGGAGTAATGATTTTTTTGGAGTGATGAATGTGAATAATTCTTCAAGGAGTTAAAAAAAGGCTTCTCACTATGATCGTTCTCACTTTACCCACAAGTGGAGAACGTTTTGTGTTATTTAGTGATAATTCAAAGAAGCTCCTGGGATGTGTGTTGATGAAAATGAAAAAGTCATGGCATGTTCTTTAAGGAAATTTAAGGTTCATGAATCGAACTATCCAACAAATGAATATGAGTTGGCTGCAGTGATCTTCTCTTTAAAAATTTGGTAGCATTATCTCTTTGGGGAGAAGTGTGAAATATATACGGACCACAAAAGCCTCAAGTATATATTAACACAGAAAGAGTTGAACACGCACCAAAGAAGATGGTTAGAGCTGATCAAAGACTATGAATGCCCAATCCATTACCACCCTAGGAAAAAGAACAAGGTGGTGGATGCCTTAAGTAGAAAGGACCCAGCGATTCTATCATTGATGAGAATTAAAAATAATCCAATCTTCTTAGATTTTATGAAGATGGACATTGGAATCATAAAGAAGGGAACATCATTAATCCCCTCACAAATTATTGTTAAACTGTCACATTTGTAGTGGTTAAAGGATGCACAAATGAATGATGTGGGAATTCAAGAAAAAGTGAAAGCTATCGGTAAAGGGAAGTCCTCAGAGTTTAATGTTAATGAAGAAGGAATTGTGAGAGTTGGGAAAATACTATGTGTTATATCAATTCTGGAGATGAATAAGAATCTTTTGGACGATTCACATAGTTGAAATTTCACTATTCACATTGGAAACAGAAAGATGTATCAAGATCTATGAGAGAATTATTGGTGGGATAATATGAAGAAGGGGATCACTAAATATACATGAAAGTTTCTGGTGTGTCAGCAAGTGAAGGAAGTGAGGCATAAGTCTAAAGGGATGATGCAACCATTGCCCATACCAGAATGGAAATGGGAGTACATCACCATGGACATTTTCATTGGACTTTTGAAGACATCCAAAGGCAACAATGCAGTCTGGGTTATTGTGGATCGCCTTAACAAGGTTTCATAGTGCATTGATATTCGATAGGATTTCTCCTTGGATCAACTGACATAGATATATATTAGGGATGTGGTAAGGCTACATGGAGTACCACTATCTATTGTGTCTGAACGCAACCAAAGATTCATCTCTATGTTTTGGAGAGTCTTCAACATGCTCTAAATTCTGAACTGAACATCAGTACGGCCTATCATCCTAAAACTGATGGCTAATCTGAGCGGACTATCCAAACACTTGAGGACATGTTGATAGAATGATCAATGTACTTTAAAAGAGTATGGGATAAACATATTTCTCTATTTGAGTTCTATTATAATAAATGTTTCCACTCAATCATCCAAATGGCACCATATGAATCCCTTTATGGGAAAAGGTGCAGAACACTGGCATGTTGGGATGAGGTCGGGGAGCATAAGATGCTTGGACAAAAAATGGTCAATGAAATGGTGGAGACGGTGAAAACCATTCAGCAACATATCAATGCATCCCAGAGTTGACATAAGAGTTATGCAGATAACTATCAATGAGACCATGAGTTTAAAGTTGGAGACATGGTATTTCTACGCATATCTCCATGGAAGAAGGTCATGAGGTTTGGAAATAAATTGAAGTTAAGTCAAAGGTAAATTGGCCCCTTCGAGATTCTTGATCATGTTAGGGTTGTGGCCTATTGACTAGTACTTCACCTACCATGGACAAAGTACATGATGTCTTTCATTTATCCCTCTTAAGGAAGTACATACAAGACCCTTCCCATGTAGTCTCTTCGGAGGTGGTATAGTTAGAGTATGATCTCTATTATGAGGAGGAACCAGTGAAACCTTAGATCGTAGAGAAACAATTCTACGAAATAAGACAATGCCCCTTGTCTAGGTGTTGTGGTGAAACCACATGTTGGAAGAAGTGATGTGGGAATCAGAGCAAATTATGAAGAAAAGATTACCACATCTGTTTTAGTGTGGGAAAAGGAAATTTTGAGGGTGAAATTTCTTTAGGGGGGAGGACTGTAACGACCCAAACTTTCATTAATGGAAATACCTCTTGATCTAATTAAATGTATCTTCATGTTAACTATTTATATAAAATGTCAATTAATTTGGTTTTATTTTATAAATTGTGACTGTTGCTAATATAAACATTGAACAAAGATCACATGGTTAGTATAAATATAGGGTTTTAACCAATCCAAATTTACTAAGACAAAGGAAGTGATGGCCTCATCCAGTATAATTTCTCCATACGAAGCCCATTTTTCAGAGCTAGGAAAAGAGGTGGTGTCATTTGGTGTCGCTCTTGACCAATACCTAGCCGAGCTTCATCATGTAAAGCTCGAATGGAACCATCTATGGGAGATGTGAAAGTTGATAGAGATCACCAGGCGTGGAATGTTATCAAAGCCACTCCAAGAGTATGTAACCATTGTGCACCTTACCCTTGTGTCTTATGCGACTGTTTTAAGGGTTTATATAACAAGACCCTAGAACTATGGTTATGTACATTGTATTTGTATATAATAATGAATATATTATTGTTACCTTGTAAATAGTTTTCAAAGATCAAATAGTATTTTTAGTGTTCAACTAAGAAACATGTTTTGATAAATTAATGGATTATTGAAATAAATAATATTTTAATAATATTTTATTATTATTATTGAAATAATTTTTATTAAATATAAATGATATTATAATTTTATGAATGCAATTGTAATATTTATTAAGGTTTGAAATCCATTTTTGTCAAAACCCATGAATTTTCGATAAATATCGGGTATTATTATAAAACTGAAAATTAACAAATTTATAAAATTATTTAGATAAAATGAATATTATTTCTAGAATTAGGATGTCAAAAGTATCCAATGGTGAATTTTTCATAATTTTCGGAGACAGTCAAATTTTTGGGTAAAAATTAAATACCGTTTAAATATATAATGTGTTTTATGACATCCTAATGACCCAATAGTTATGTAATAAAATACTATAAACCTCATGATTGACCAATATATTTTTTACCATTAAAAGTATGTGATTTTGGGTTTGTTTTATTTATTTTACAAAGCTTTAGTGGACCTTTCAAAACATATTAAACATTTTGTCTTTTTAAATTTTTTTCCTTGGGAGTGCGACTCACCTCCACATAAGAAACCCCATTAATTTAAGAAGTTCATAATTTGACCTTATAAAATATTGTTTTAAACTTCTGTTTTCCAGTAAACATGGGTAAAAACCATGGTCTGGTTTGTGGTTTGGATTAGTTTAATGTGATGGTCCCAAACCTAAATAATAAATAATTCCCTCACCATTCTTATATAAACACTCCCAAGCTCCCACTTCCTCCTCACTCAAAGCCTTTTATGTTCTTCCAACCTCTTCCCTTGTCTCTCTAGAATCCTCCCTAGGTTCCCCAAGATCCTATTTAGCCTATCTCAAGCCTCTCACAAGCCTTTGGAAGCACACTTCCAAGTAAGGGTTTTTCTTCCTTCCTCATTTTGTCCAATATTATTAATGTTGTTATGCAATTTTAATTTCAATTATAAATATTAGGGCATGGTTTCAAACCTCCCCAATACTGCCATCTTTATGTTTGAAGGGTGGGAGACCCCTTTCTCTCTCATTAAATTCCACCCATGTACACTCATTACTATGCTGAAATTCCGAAAGATTTTCCCTCTTCTAATTTACATTCAAGCAATTATTTTGTATCATGAATCTAATTTACATTAAATTTTATGGGATATGTATCTATATGACCCCTTTAATTTCCATTTAATTTAAATATTATTAGACTCCCCTTTCACTCTCACGAACCATTTTTTATGAATTCTTATGTTGTGTCGTTACGCTGCCGAAATTGCACTGATTTTCCAAGCCAATGCCATTGTGTAGTGAATACCAAACTCATTTATCTGTAAAGGGTATTCACCATTATACACATTTATTAATTTATTATAATGTTTCATGTATTAATTCCACATTCCTTTATCGTGGAATAAATGAGGATGTTTTATGAATCCATGTTATATGATCCATGTGGCACACTTATGTATGAAATGAATGGTTTAAGAAGGGTGCTGCCTTATAGCACTTCAACGCATTGGGTAAAGTATAGTATAAGGATACGTCATGTAAAATGGGTGTTGAATAATTATAATTCACGTAAATGAGGTTTTACTCATGCTTGATGTGCAATGAGGATTTAATCATGCTAATTCCATGCTTAGTGTTGTTGCCACATTTCCAAGTTATGATTATCGTGGTTTATCATTCCTTTATGTTTATGCTTCTATTGTGCTCAATTGATATGACTATTGTCTAACATATATTATATTTCTCATTTTATTCCATGATTATTCCCTTACTGGGCTATATATCTCACAGTTTTTTATGCATGTCCTCAGGTTATACCATGCAATGCTTTGTACGAGGGAATGTAGTGTTCATGTAAAGGAAGTTTTCAATAAAGATATTGAATTTATTGTTTTAAGTTGTTATGTAATGATCCTAATACCCAATGAAACTAGACCTCTCGATATTCTATGTTGTATCAATTTATGTTTATGCAATAAATTATGTTTCATTGTGTAATAAAAATAAGGGTTTTAATAGTTTTTATCAGAGGGAGGTTTAGTTATTTTTTGGATTAGGATTATAAAACCCTAGTAAAGACTTAGAGGCAATACCGATTATAATAAAAAAATCCCTATGTTTTTTGAGTATTTATAAAGTGTTTTATCATGAAAATACATCCCTGTATGGATACAGGAAGGTAGAGGCGGCTCTCGCATAGATGTATCCTAGGGGTAAAACCTGAAAACACCACTTTGAGCTAGACTCGAATGGGAACCGGTGCATGACAACATGCATTGTGCACTTCTGCTTATGACACTCCCGAGGGTTTTTCTTTTGTAAATAAACAAGTTTAGTATGAACCATTATTAAGGGACAAAAAAATTCCCTATTAATAAATGTTAGAATGTCGGTCATGGATGACATAGATTGAAGACAATAGATTTATATGTTAAGTAAATAAAAGTTATTTATAAGTCATCAGTTTTGTCATTGTATTTCCATTTATGTGTTACCCCTAAATTTTCTTTTATACCAGCTAGTGGCCGGTAATAGTAGAACTTGGGCTAATAACCGATGTGAAGATCAATGTGATGACCGTACTAATGACATCCCCAATCCAATGGGAGCGGGAATCATGAACTTTTTCCTAATTCTATCTCTACTAACTCAATATTTGAATAGAAACATGGTTCAATAGGAATATTCAACCCACCCACCCAAAAGAACAAGTCGCTATAAAGATATTTATGAGACAAAGGCCTCCTAATTTTAATGGATCATCTAATCCCTCAATCGCTAAACAATAGATCAACTGCATTGAATAGATCTTCTCCATCCATCAATGTTTTGAACAAGAGAACGTTCTCCTGGATGCTTATCATATGGAGGGTGAAGATGATCATTGGTGGACGTTGAAAAAAAATTTGAAGCCTGAGGAGGAGATCGAGGTGTTGGAATTGAAGGATTTATGGAAGATGTTTTTCGATAAATATTTTTCATGAACCCTCCAGCTTAAGATGGAAATGGACATCCTTTCCCTCAAGAAAAAATATGATGAATCTGTTTGAGCGTATGAGGTAAACATCACAAGTCTTGCACGATACACATCAGGCTCGGTCATTACCCCCGAATTCAATGTTGACTGCTTCTTTGTTGGGATGAAACCTAGTCTTCCGAAAGAACTAGTGATCCATGACTGAGACAACTATGAGGAAATATTTTGATGTGCCCTCAAGGTCAAAATACAGATTGGAGAATCTCAGGGGTATCATGGGGATAATAAGCGTAAGGTGGACTTCAATGTTAGCGGTCCGAAGGGTAAATCCAACAGTACTATGAAGATCCGACACCCCACATACCAATGGTGCAGAAAGAAACACCCCAGAAACATCATAAAGAGGATGAGGAAATGCATTAGGAGTGGAATATAAGGGAAACAACCTATTAACTGTTGGAAAGAAAGACCCGCGACTGCGACAGATGAGAGGAATGCTTCGTTCGAACCAAAATGTGAGGATCATTTCTACAATTGCAAATAACAAGGGAATATTGAAAATTAGTAACCCAATACAAGGGTCTTCGGAGGCAACCAATAACTTCTAAGGTAGTAAGAGAATGATATTCCCATCACTACTGCCGAAGTGAACCCTGAAAACGAAGTGATGACAAGTCCACTATTTATTCATTCAAGAATAGAGATTGCACTTTTTGATTCATGTTATACACATTTGTTTATATATCTAATTATTAGTAGAACAATCCCAACACCACCACAAATCATGGAAGTGAAGATGTCAGTGAGTACATAAAATGTGGCAATAATTGCGTCTCATGAATATAACTCCTCCCCTGTCATAATCTATGGATTGAACATCCTGGTGAACCTCATCATACTCCCTCTAGAATAATTTGATGCAATTCTTATCATTGATTGGGTTTCCTTATATATACCCAACATTAATTTTTGTGAGAGGGAAATCACTTTCCATGTGGATAATCGACCCCCGATTCCTTAAAAGTGCAAGGAGGAAGATAAACCTTCTTTATCTCCATCATCTCAATCGTGGATATTACTTCCCTATGTGCACGCTTATCTGGCTCAGATGATTGAGTCTAAGCATTCAACCATCCTAGAAGACATGCCTATTGGGAGGGAATTCATTGAAGTATTTCCTGAGGAATTGCATGGTCTTCCTCTTAGAAGAGATGTTGAATTCTTAATTGATCTTATACCTGGGGCGTTGCAAATATACAAGACATTGTATATAATGGATGTTGTGGAGCTTGAACATCTGAATAAACAACTATAGTAGAATCTAAATAAGGGTTTATATGCCCAAGTGCTTCACCATGGGGTGCACCATTCCTCTTCGTCAAGAAGGACAGGTCAGTGCGCCTTTGCATCGATTATCATGAGCTTATGAAAATCATGATAAAGAACAAACATCCTCTCCCACGAATTGATGACTTGTTTGATCAGATGTGTGGATAAAAATACCTCTCCAATGTGGTTTTTTGGTCCAGATATTATCACGTAAGGGTGAATAAGAAAGATATCCCCAAGACAACATTTCGTACAAGATACGGGCACTAAGAATTCTTAATAATGCCTTTCAGACACACTAATGCTCCAGAAATCTTCTTGGACTTGTTTAATAGAGTATTTAGAGAATACCTTGAAACATTTGTGGTAGTCTTTATAGATGATGTTATGATATACTCCATAACCAATGAGGTTCATGAGGAACATCTAAGAATTGTACTAGAGACCTTGCGGAAGGATAATATCTATGAAAAGTATATGAAGTGTGATTTCTGGTTGAAGGAGGCCTCATTCCTGGGACATATCATCACAATCAATGTGATATCTTTGGATCCCTCCAAAACAGATGCAATTAAGGGATGGACGAGGCCAACATTTTTAACAGATATTTGTAGCTTCTTGGGGTTAGCTGGATATTATCGACGATTTGTGAGAAATTTCTCATGATTGCCCAACCATCTTACCAATCTAACTCAGATGGGAGTAAAATTTTCTTGGAGTTATGAATGTGATGAAATCTTCAAGCAGTTGAAAAGGAGGATTATCACTGCACCCATGCTCCCATTAACCAGAAGTGGAGAACTTTGTTTTGTATTCAGTGATGCTTCAAAAAATGGATTTGGTTGTGTGTTGATACAAAATGACAAATTCATTGCCTATATTTCAAGGAAATTGAATTTTTATAAATAGAACTATCCAACACATGACCCAGAGTTGGATACAATGATATTCTCTTTGTAAATTTGGCAGCATTATATCATTGGGGAGAAGTGTGAAATATATAAGGACCACAAAAGACTCAAGTATATATTCACACAAGAAGAGTTGAACATGCTCCAATGAAGATGGTTACAGCTGATCAAAGACTATGACTGCTCGATCCATTACCACCATGGGAAAGTGAACGAGGTGGTGGATTCCCTAAGTAGAAAGGACCCATCAATTCTATCATTGATAAGAATTTAAAATCACCCAATCTTTTTATATTTTATGAATATGGACATGGAAATCCTAATGAAGGTAACAACATCAAATCTTTCACAAATGATTACTCAACCATCACTTTTGGAGAAGTTAAAGGATGCTCAAAAGTATAATGTAGGAATTCAGGAGAATGTGGAATCTATCAGAAAAGAGAAATACTTGGAGTTTAATGTTAATGAAGAAGTAATTGTGAGATTTGGGAAAATTCTATGCGTTCCATAAATTATGAAGTTGAAGAAGGAACTTTCGGATGATGCACATTGTTCAATTTTTTCTATTCACACAGGAAACACAATGATGTATCGAGATCTATGAGGAAATTATTGGGGGGATAATATGAAGATGGAGATTGCTGAATATACATCAATGTGCCTTCTATGTGAACAAGTGAAGTAAGAGTGGTAGAAGTTTAAAGGGATGATGCGACCTCAACCCATACTAGAATGGAAATGGAAGAACATCACCATAAACTTTGTCACTGGACTTCTGAAGACATCCATAGGCAACAATGCAATCTGGGTGGTTGTTGATCATCTTACCAAAGCTGCACACTTAATTTATATTCGGGAGGATTTATCTTTGGATAAGGTAGAATGGATATATATAAGGGAAGTGGTAAGGCTGCATGGAGTACCACTATCTATTGAGTCAGATCGAGATCCAAGATTCAAATCAATGTTTTGGAAGAGTCTTCAACATGCACTAAATACTGAAATGACCTTCAGTATGCCCTATCATACTCAAACTGATGAACAATCCGAGATGACTACCCAAACAGTTAAGGACATGTTGAGAGAATGCTCAATGTACTTTAATGGAGAATGGGATCAACATCTTTATTCGGCTGAGTCCTCTTATAATAATAGTTTCCACTCGAGCATCCAAATGGAACCATATGAATCCCTTTATGGGAAATGGAGAAGAACACCAACATGTTGGGATGAGGTTAGTGAGCGTATGAATCTTGGACCAGAAATGGTCAATGAAATGGTGGAGAAGGTGAAAACCATTCAGCAGTATATCAAGGCAGCCCAAAGTCAACATAAGAGTTATGGAGATAACTGTCGACGAATCCTTGAGTATAATGTTGGAGACATGGTATTTCTACGCATATCTTTGTGGAATAAGGTCATGAGGTTTGGAATGAAAGTGAAGTTAAGTCTAATGTACATCGGCCCCTTCAAGATTATTGATCATGTTGAGGTTGTGGCCTATCGACTAGCACTTCCACCTACAATGGCCAAAGTACATAATTTCTTTAATGTATCCCACTTAAGGAAGTACATACCAGACCCTCCACATGTACTCTCTTAAGAGGTGGTATAGTTAGAGGATGATCTTTATAATGAGGACCAACTAGTGAAGATATTAGATCGTAGAGAAAGAGTTCTATGAAATAAGACAATGCCCCTAGAAAAGGTGTTGTGGTGAAACCACATGTTTGAAGAAGCAATGTGGGAATCAGGGGAAATAATGAAGAAAATTTACCCACATATGTTTTAGTGTGGGAAAAGAAAATTTTGAGGGAGAAATTTCTTTAGGGGGGACGATTTTAACGACCAAAAAATTAATTAATGGAAATCCCTCTTGATCTAATTAAATGTATATTTATGTAAAATGTTTATATAAAACTTCAACTTCTTTGGTTTTATTTTACGAATTGTGACTTTTGAAAATATATCCATTGAACAGTGATCACATGATTAGTATAAATATAGGGTTTTAACAAATCCAAATTTACTCGGACAAAGGAAGTGATGGCCTCATCTAGTAGAATATATCCATTCGAAGCCCATTGTTAGAGAATGGAAAAGAGGTGGCGTCATTGGGCTTCACTCTTGATCAAGACCAAGATGAGCTTTATCATGTTAAGCTCAAACGGAACCATCTACGAGAGAAGTGAAAGTTGATAGAGATCACCACGCGCGCAATGTTATCGGAGCCACCCCAAGAGTCTGTCACCATCGCGCACCATACCCATATGTCTAATGCAGCTGTTTTAAGGGTTTATTTAACAAGGCCCTATTACTATGGTTATGTACAATATTTTTATATGTAATAATGAATATATTATTGTTACCTTGTAAATAGTTTTTAAAGCAAAAAATAGTATTTTTAGTGTTCAACTAAAAAATCTATTTTTATGAATTAATGGATTTTTTAATTAAATAATATTTTAATAAAATATTATTATTATTATTAGATTAATTTTTATTAAATATAAATGATCGTATAATTTTATGAATTCTATTGTAATTTTTATTAAGGTTTGAAATCCGTTTTTGTCCAAAACCATGAATTTTCAATAAATGATGGTTTTTATTTTAAAAGTGAAAATTAACATATTCAGAAAACTGTTAATATAAAATGAATATTATATCTTGGATCAAGACGTTGAATTATCCAATGGTGAATTTTTCATAGTTTTTATAGAGAGTGTTATTTTTGGGTAAAAATTAATTATCGTTTAAATATATATTGTCTTTTGTGAGATCATATTGACCCAATAGTGATGTAATAAAATACTATAATCTTCATGTTCAGCCAATATATATTTTAAAATTACAATAATGTGATTTTGAGTTTGTTTGATTTATTTCACAAATCATTTTTGGACCGTTCAAGACTTATTAAACATTTTGTCTTTTTAAATTGTTTTACTTGGGCGTGTGAATCACCTCCACATAAGCAAGCCAATTATTTTATGAAGTTAGAACGTCGGCCATATAAAATACTGTTTTACACTTCCCTTTTCCAAAAAAGGGCAAAATCCATTGTATGGTTTGTGTTTTGGATTAGTTTAAAGGTTTGGTCCCAAACCTTTATAATAAAAAATTCCCTCACCTTTCCTATAAAAACCAAACCATGCTCCCACTTCCTCCTCACTCAAAGCCTTTTTTGTTCATCCAAACTCTACCCTACTTTCTTTAGAATCCTCCCAAGGTGCCCCAATCTCCCAACAATCCTCTCCCAATCCTCTCTCATGCCTTTGGAAGGACACTTCCAAGTAAGGGTTTTTCTTCCTTTCTCATTTTTCTCCTATATTCTTAATGTTGTAATTCCCTTTTAATTTCAATTATAAATGTTTGGGTATGGTTTCCAACCTCCCCCATAAATCCCTCTTTATGTTTTAATGATGGTATACCCCTTTAAATCTCATTAAATACCTCCCATGTACACCCGTTACTATGCCAAAAATCCGAAAGGAATTTCTCTCCCCCATTTACATTCAAGCAATTCTTTTGTATCATGAATCTAATTTCCATTACATTTTTTGGAACATGTATCTATACGAAACACATACTATCCAAGTCATGTAAATATGATGAGACACCCCTTTCTCTCTCACCAACACTTTTTATTAAATCTTACGTCACATCGTTAAGCTACCGAAATTGCTTCGATTTTCCAAGCCAATGCCATTGTGTAGTGACTACCATGACCATTTATCTATCAAGCGTATTCACCTTTATGCTCATTTACATATTGATTATAATGTTTCAGTTATGAATTCCTCATTACTTTATCATGGAATAAATGATGATTCTTTATGAATCCATGATGTATGATCTATGCGGCACACATATGCATGGAATGAAAGGTTTAAGAAGGGTGCGCCCTTATAGTGCTAAAATGCATTGGGTAAAGTATAGTATCATGATACATCATGTTCAATGTGTTCTGAGTCATTATAATTCAATTGAAATAATGTTTTTCTTGTTCTTCATATGCAATGAGGATTTACTCATGCTCTATGTGAAATGAGCCTTGGCTCAAGATAATTCAATGTTAAGTGTTGTGGCCACATTTCCATGTTATGATTATCATGTCGTATCATGACTGTATGTTTATGATTCTCTTGTGCTATATTTATATGAAAATTGTCTAAAATGTATTGTATTCATCATGTTATTATGTGATGATTCCCTTGGATTTTTATATCACCCTTTTTTATGCATGTCCTCAGGTTATCTCATGCAATGATAAGTACGAGGGATTTTAGTGGTCATGTAAAAGATTTTTTCAAAAAAGATGTTTTATTTCATGTTTTATGTGGTTATGTAATGATCCTAAGCCCCAAAGACACTAGAAATATCGATCTTTTATGTTGTATCATGTGAAGTTTATGTAATAATTTTTTTTAATTGTGTGATAAAGATCAGGGTTGTAATATCAACCATCACTATCCAAAGGATGATTTTCCCCTTCCTGTGATTGTGATATTTATTTAAGCCATCGCTGTGTTACAAGATCAATCTCTCATGGATTGGTATTCTGAGTATAGAAAAATCTGAATGGCCCCTAAAGATGAATATTCTATATGCTTCGGGGAACCACAAGGCACTTTCTGCTGCCAGGTAATTCCCTTCAGTCAAAATAATGTAGCTTCCACCTATCAGAATATCATGCATAGCATATTTAAGCTGATCCTTGGGACAATATTGGAATTCTACATGGATGAACTGGTGGTAAAAAAGCACCATTTCCAACACCATCACAAAAATATAGAGAAATTGTTCGACTTCCTCTAGTCCTTCCATTTTAAGTTGGATCCATTGAAGTGCACCTTTGGAATCAACACTAATAATTTTCATAGCTTCTTGGTCAGATAAAGAGTCATCGAGATCGATCTAGAAAAGATCAAGGATATCATCAAGATGTCTCCTCCAAGAAAAATTCATGATCATTGAGGCATTCAAGGACACCTAGCCTATATATGTTGATTCATCTAAAATCTGGCTGGAATGTGTAATCCATTTTTCAGACTCATGAAGAAAGGTAATGATTATTAGTGGGATGAGGAATGTTATACTGATTTTGAGGAAATCATGTAGTACTTATTACAACCTATGGTTCTGATTCCACCAATTTTTAGAGAGACGTTAGTCATTTATATGACTTCCCTGGAATGATATCTCATCAACCTTCTCTCCCACAAAAACAAATAAGGAATATTGAATAGTATGTACTATCTCATCTGCATACTCCTCAATATAGAGGCCAGATATTCCTCTATTGAGAAGAACTACCTCACACTAGTATTGGATGTGCAGAAATTATGACACAAATTGTAACATCATGAGATAAAACATGTGTCCCGAGTGGATATACTAAAGTATATTTTGAACAGTCTTATGATGACATGACATCATGCTCTGTGTTCAGTGATCCTCCAGTAGTTATACATTAGGGTTCCCCTATCAGAAGGCCATTAAGGGATAAACATTGGAAGAATTCCTAGTTTCCCATCTAGCTCATGTAGACCAGTCTCTGGATCATGACTTTCTAAATGAGGAAATCCTCTCAGTCTACCAGGTCATTCCGTGTTGGGAAATTCACTTTGATGACCCTCCCTAATACCTTCTAGAAGAAGACTCAATGACCACCAACTCAATAGGGTGGGCCTGGGTATCATCTTTATTACACCAAAAAACGTTTTTCTACTATATTAATTCATGTTTTCATAAGGATGTCCCAACATTGAGGCAGAGTATCGGGATCTTATTACTAGCCTCATTATAGCCCTAGAGATTTATGTTCCTCAAAAACATGTAAAGGTGGACCCTAAACTATTGATCAAACAAGTAAATGGTGACTACATCGCTAGGAACATAGAGCTAGTACCACTATTGGAACATACCCTACAGTTGATGGAACACTTACCATCTTGGACAAAGGTTACTCATGTCCCTCCTTTTCAAAATGGAGGATATGACACATTTTCTAGCATGGTTGATTCTCTTAACGAACCCAACTTGGATTATTTTATTATTCATGTGGTGTGCTGAATTTTCATTGCTACCATCACTACAGACGATGATGATAGCTCATAGGTAAGACACCTCACCACCGGTGCTTCCAGGTTAGGGCCCCCCAGGTTCCCCTTCCATAGTGATGGGGGTGACTTCCAAATTGAGGACCACCTTTATCATGCATCTCCATCATTGAAGTCTCCCGAAAGATCGAGCTGAGCTTGAGTGAATCTGACATCGCACATTACATTTTACCCTCCTAAGTGGTCCCGATCATGAGAACATCCCATAAAGATAATGGTTTTATAGGGTTATCCTTCATTGAATTTAGGGAGGTGGGATTTATCAGTTCATGCATGAGGTTAATGCAAGATCTTGTGGGGTTCATGAGACTTGGAGGAAACAATCTCACTAGATTTGAAGGCTAGGGTTTTTTTTTCATGGCATGATCCATGTATGTATGGAGTTTTCCAGGAGGTTACATCTCTGCCAAATCCATGATAGTATTGTTCATCTACTTCCATAGCCTCTCTACACTACCAAGCACTACTGGGTCTTCATGGTCTAGGGACTCGATGTCATGGGACCCTATCCACTGATGATATCTCTCCAGTGCTATCTAATCCTAGCCGCTATATCTTTATTTTTCAAGTGGGCAGAGGAAGTTTAACTCTAGTAGGTTAACTCTTGTTCTATCGTTGAATTTGTGAGAACCAATATCATATACAGATTTGTATTCCCTCACACATTCCAAACCGATAACTACACCATCTTCCAGGAAGCTGTACTGTAGAAGTTGTATGCCAAGTATAACATCTGTTATAACAATACATCCTACTATATCATACAAGAAAATGGGAAGATCGAGGTGTTAAAAAAACCCTCTATAACATTATACAGAAGATGGTTATTTAAACAAGATTAGTTGCCTAGAAAAACTCCCTAAATCTCTCTGGGCCTATCATATGATGAATTTCAATCCCACTCAAGAAACTCATACACCCTAGTGTATAGTGTTACGACCCAAATATTCATTAATGAAAATTGCTCTTGGTATTTTTTAATGTCATTTTATGGTTATGTAAAACATATTCCCTTATTTGGTTTTATGTTTTTAATTTTAAAATACCGTTATAAATTGTGATTGTTGCTAATATATTTGTTGAACAGTGATCACATGATTAATATAAATATAGGGAATTAACAAATACAATTTACTCCGAAAAAGGAAGTAATGGCCTCATCCAGAAGAATTAACCTGTACGAATCCAATTAACTGGGGCTCAGAAATGAGGTGGCACCATTGGGAATTTCTCTTGAACAAGCAATGAAAAGTTTGAATATAATAACATCAAGAGGAACTGCCTACGAGAGAAGTGGAAGTTAATAGAGATTACCACTCGAGCAATGTTATCTGTGCCACCACAAGAGTGTGTCAACATCGGGCATCTTACCCTAAGGTCATATGCGGGTTTTTTAAGTGTTTATGTAATAGGAACCTAGTACTATGATTATGTACAATATTCTTGGATTGATAATATAAATTATTTTTATAATTGTTACTTCGTAAATAGTTTTAAAAGCATAAATAGTATTTTTAGTTAATATTCTAACTAAGAAATTTATTTTGATATATTAATGGATTTTTAAAAAAATATTCTTTTAATAAAATATTATTATAATAATTATTAAATTAATTTTTATAACATATAAATTATTTTATAATTTTATGAATGTTATTGTAATTTTTATTATGATTTGGAACCTATTTTTGTCAAAACCAATGAATTTTTGATAAATTACTGTTTTTATTTTAAAAGAAAAAATTTACATAGGTTGAAAATTATATAGATAAAATTAATAATAATCTTGTAATCATGACATAAAAATTATCCAATGGTTAATTTTTCATAATTTTCTAAGACAGTCGAATATTTGGGTAAAAAATTAAAACTCTTTAAAAATATAATGTTTCTTATGAAATCATAATGACCCAATAGTGATTTAATAAATTACTATAAACATTATGTTTGAGAAATATATGTTTTAACATTAATATAATGTAATTTTCGTTTTTTTATTTATTTTACAAAGCATTAGTGGACCCTTCAAGTCTTATAAAAGAATTTGTCTTTTTAAATTTTTTTCCTTGAGAGTGTAACTCACCTCTACCTAAGAAACCCTATTATTTTAAGAAGTTAGGCCATTGGCCTTATAAAATATTTATTTCCACAACCCTTTGGCCGAAACCATGGGCCAAAACTGTTTGATGGTATGTGTTTTTGATTAGTTTAATGTGTGGTGTCCCAAACCAAAATAATAAAGAACTCTATCTCTTTTCCTATATAAACCCATCCAAGATCTCACTTCCTCTTCACTCAAAGCCTTTGGAGATCATCTAAACTCTTCCATCCTCTATCTAACATCCTCCCAAGGTTCCCCAATCCACCAAGAAACCCCTCTATATCCTCTCCCAAGACTTTGGAATCACACTTCCAAATAATGGATTCCTTCCTTTCTCATTTTATCCATGTTTCTTAATATTGTTATTCCCTTTTTTTCATTTATAAATGTTGGGGTATAATTTATCACCACCAAAAAACCATCCTGTTTATGTTTGAATGATGATATACCCCTTTCTCTATTATAGGTTCCTTCCATATATACTCTTTACCATGCCAAAATTCCATAAGGAATTTCCCTCCCCTTATTTACATTCAAGCAATTATTTTGTATTATGAATCAAAATTCCATTACCTATTTTGTGACATTTATATATATGACTCCCCTTACTGTACATTTCATGTACATATTTTGAGACACCCCTTTATCTCTCATCAATAATTTTTATGAAGTCTTATGTCACACCGTTATGATTCCAAAATTGCACCACAATTTTCCAAGCCAAAATAATTGTGTAGTGAATACCATGCCCATTTTAATAACATGGGTACTCACCTTAATGCAAATTTACATATTCATGTAATAGTTTCATGTATGAATAACACATTCGTTAATTATGGGATAAATTATTATGTTTTATGAATTCCTATTCTATGATCTTGTGGCACACTTATCCATGAAATTAAATGTTTAAGAAGAGTGTGCCCTAATAGCGCTCCAATGTATTGGGTAAATTATAGTATTAGGACACATCATGTGTAATTAGTGTTCACTCATACAAATTGAAGTGCAAAAAGGTTTTACTTGTGGTTCATGTGCAATGAGGGATTACTCATGCTCCATGTGCAATGACCCTTGGATCTTGCTAATTCCATGTTAAGTGTTATCACCACATTTCCATGTTATGATTGTCATTCATTGTCATGCCTTTATGTTTATGTTTCTCTTATGATCCATTTATATGCCTATTTTCTAACATGTACTGTATTCCTCATGTTATTCCATGATTATTCCATTACCGGGCTTTATAGATCACACTTTTCTTATGCATGTCCTTAGGTTATCAAATGCAATGCTAAGTATGAGGAAATGTAGTGGTCCTATATAGGAAATTTTCAATAAAGATGTTTTGTTTCATGTTTTATGTTATTATGTAATGTTCATAATCCCCAAAGTCACAATACCTCTTGATCTTCGATGTTGTATCAAGTGAAATGTTTATGTAACAAATCATGTTTAAGTTTGTAATAAAAATAAGGGTTGTTAATGTTTGTATCAGAGGACCGGTTCAGTTATTTTTTGGTTTACGATTAGAAAACCCTAGTGAAGTCTTCGAGTCTATTGTATAATAAAAAACATCCCTATGTTTTTCTGATTATTGAATAAGTGGTTTATCAAGAAGATACATCCATGTATGTATATGAGCAGGTAGATGTGGCTCTAGAACATATATACCTAGGAGTGTAAACTCTGATAAATAGTTTCGGGCTTGACCCAATGTGTCATGGCACAGGACAACGAGCCTTGCTGCACTCTTGGTTACAAAACTCCCATGAGATATGATTTGGTACATTCAAAAGCTTAATGTGAACACTTATAAAGGGAATTAAAAAAACACCCCAAAGAATATATTTTAGAATTTAGATCATTAATAGCATATATTGAAGCCTATAGATTCATAAGTTAATGAAATAAAAGTTATTTATAAGTTAACCATTTTTGTCCACAGTTTACCCTTTATGTGTTACAACTAACATTCCATTCATTAATGAATAATAAATCATTAGACTTCATGTAGTTTAGTATCACAATTTTATCATGTCTAGAGGGTAACTAAAAATTTGATGGGTTTCATCAGTAGGGTAAAGGATATTTTTGAGGTGGAAGGGGAAGAACCTCATAAAGAACTCTTGTCCCTTCCCGAGGACTTACTAACTATAATTTTTTTGAAGTCAAGATCGCATAGAATCTAATACTATTCCAATGTCCAAATTTCTTATAAGATGCTCTACAACATATCAAACTACTCCTCTATACCACATAATCATCAAAGATCATGGTTCAACTATGATCAAATATTACACTCCCAACTCTCCCACCATTTCAGACGAGGGAGGTTCCATTAGGCTATTATCAAATATTTCACCATATCTAGGAGTATGATTCAATATATGATATTAGAATAGCTACCAAAGAGGGAGACCTCTGAGCAGCCTATATATTTACAGTCTTGTCATCTAGTATTTTTGTACAATTAGACAATATATTAGAAGAACCACATTCCAGAAATTTCAAATCTGACTCTATCAGAATATTTTACAAAAACCTGGTACATTGTGATATTTTAAAATTTAACTTTAGAAACAAATTTTCTCTAATAGATCATTGTATTTTCCATTGGTACAATCAAAGTTTCATGGACTATGTCTTGACTAAGGAAGTGGAATACTTGGAATTTTCATTGAGGTATTGTATCAATAAGTGGACCCTCGCTCTCCATGATTGACATGATAATGAGGGTTGGTGAATTCTTAATGGCGGTGGGTATGCAAACATGATGTCATTTTTAAATATTAGAGTTCATTTTGTATGTAATCAAATTGCGTGGGCGTAATTTTTTTAAGGGGGAAAGATTGTTATGACCCAAAACATCATTAATGAAAAATTATATTGGTCTATTTAAATGTCTTATTATGGTTATGTAAAACATATTTACTTATTTAGTTTTGTTCATTGGATATTAAAATAATGTTAAGAATTCTGAACGTTGCTAATATAGTCATTGATCAGTGATCACATGATTAGTGTAAATATCGGGCTTTAACATATCCAATTTACTCAGAAAATGGAAGTGATGGCCTCATCCAGTAGACTTTCCCTATAAAAATAACTTTTATTGGAGCTCGGAATGGAGGTGGAATCATTGGGCTTCACTCTTCACCATGACCAAGCCATGCTTGAATATGTAAAGATCGAGTGGAACTACAAAAGAGGGAAGTGGAAGTTGATAGAGATTGCAACTCGAGCAATGTTATCTGAGCCAACCCAATAGTCTATCACCATCACAATTCTTACCCTAATATCTTATGTAGGTTTTTAAGTAGTAACATTACATTACCCTAGTACATAAATTATGTACATTATTCATGTATGGATAATATACATTGTTTTTATTATTGTTAATTTGTAAATATTTTTTTATGTATAAATAAAATTTTTAGTTAATATAAAAACTAAGAAATCTATTTTGATGAATTAATATATTTTTTAATAAAATAATATCTGAATAATATATTATTATTATTATTATATTAATTTTTATTAAATATACATGATCGGATAATTTTATGAATGCAATTTTAATTTTTATTAAGGTTTGAAAGCAATTTTTTTTCAAAATCCATGATTTTTCGATTAATGTCCATGTTTATTTTAAAAGTAAAAAAATTCCCATATTTATAAAATTATTTAGATAAAATGTATATTATTTTTGGAATCTAGATGAAAAAATTATCTAGTGGTGAATATTTCATAATTTTCATAGGTAGACGATTTTTTGGGTAAAAATAAAACACTCTTTAAACATATAATGTGATTTATGGTATCATAATGACCAAATAGTGATGTAATAAAATACTATAAACATTATTTTCGGCCAATATATGTTTTAAAATTAAAATAATGTTATTCTTTTTTTGTTTTATTTAATTTTAAATTCATTAGTGGACCCTTCAAGGATTATAAAACATTTTTTCTTTTTAAATTGTTTTCCTAGAGAGTGTGATTCATGTCCACATAAGAAACCCTATTATTTTAAAAGTTTCAGACATTGGAGTTATTTTATATTTTTTTCCACTCTCCTTTTTCAATTTACATGATCAAAAACCTTGACATGGTTTGTGGTTTTGAATATTTTAATGGGTGGTTTCCCAATCCCAAGAAATAAATAATTCCCTCTCATATTCTATATAAACACCACCATGATCCCACTTCCTCTTCACTCAATGAATTTTGAGTTCATAAAACCTCTTCCCTCCTATCTCTATAATCATACCAAGGTTCTCCAAGATCCAAATATGGCTCTCTCAATCCTATCCCAAGCCTTTTGGATCACACTTCCAAGTAAGGGATTCCTTCATCTCTCATTTTATCCAAGTTTCTTAATATTGTTCTATACTTTTATTTCAATTATAAATTTTGGGGTATGATTTTTCACCACTCCTATACTATCCTCCTTATTTTGGAATGATATGATACCTCTTTCTCTCTCATCAGTGCCTTTTATATATACTCATTACCATTCTGAATTTCTGTAAGTAATTTTTCTCACCTCATTTATATTCAAACAATTATTTTGTATTATGAATCCAAATATAATTAACTATGTTGGGAAATTTATATATGTTAATCACCTTATTATCCATTTCATTTAAATATTATAAGACACCCCTTTTCCTCTCATCAACAGTTTTATGATGTATTATGTCATGCTGTTATGCTACTTAAATTGCACCACAATTTTCTAATCCAAAATCATAGTGTATTGAATATGGAGACCATTTATCTATCAAGGTTATTTAACATTTGTGAAAACATATATATTGATGTAATTGTTTCATTTATTAATTCCAAATTCCTTAATCGTGGAATAAATTATGATTTTTCATGAAATCATGTTCTATGATCTTGTGGCACACTTACGCAATAAATGAAATTTTTATGAAGGGTGTTACCTAATAGTGTTCCAATTCATTGGGTAAAGTATAGTATCATGATACATCATGTGAAATGATTGTTTACTTATGATAATTCATGTGAAACGAGGTTTTACTCCTGCTTCATTTTTAATGACAGATTAATCATGCTCCATGTGCAATGAGCTTTGGCTCATTCTAATTCAATGTTAAGTGTTGTTGCCAAATTTCCATGTTATGATTATCATGCTTTATCATTACTTTATGTTCATGTTTATATTATGCTTCATTGATATGTGTACTGTTAGACATGTACTATATTCCTCAGTTTATTCCATTTGTATTCCCTTACTAGGATTTATTGCTTATCCTTTTATTATGCGTGTCCTCAGGTTATCCTATGAAATGCTAAGTACAAGGGAATGTAGTGGTCATGTAAATGATGTTTTCTATAAAGATGTTCTGCCTCTTGTTTTATGTTATTATGTAATGTTCTTAAGAACCAACGTCACTAGACCTCTCAATCTTCCATGATGTATCAAGTGAAGAGTATACATAATAAATCATGTTTAAGTGTGTAATAAAAAGAATGGTTGTTATATATGGAACATTGGAAGTCTTGCATATAGATATTTAGTTTCCTTCATTGCACATAGCTATCTAAGAAAAAAAACTTGATAAGATATCTATCTATATGAAATGGTAGATATCAATGAGAACATGCTACGTTCCCTACACAATCTATTGATGCATCCCAACAAGATGTCCAGAGAATTCAACAAGAATGTTCAGCTCCTCTCATTCTTGCTGGGTGACATGGTGTTGGATCTGAGAATGCTGATGATACCTCATAGGAATCCACCCAAATAAAATTCCAAATAGGAAGGACCATACATCATTCACACGGTTTATCCCAATACTGAATACTCCATCATTACCATGTATGGTTAGCATATAACTCCTCCCACCACCACTAAATTTGTCATGAAATACTTTTTCTGAGTACAATGATATTACAAGACCATAAACAATGACATCAGTACCATGAGACGTTAAACTGCAAAGTACATTCGAGTGGATGGACGTAAAAATACTCAGAATCTGTCCCCCATGAAATTAAATTGTACGTCATCTGCAAGAAGTTAAACTATATATGTTCCCACAAGACCTTAAACAGTCATGTTTTCACTACAGGATATTGGAATCCATGATCTATCAAGGTATAAGGATGTAAAACTACCCAGCACCAATCCCACATGATGATAAACTAAAAATGGTCGATTATCTATGATCTTAAATTTATATATCCTTACGTCCTTGCTACATGACGTAAAACTATATAACATCACAAGAACTACTTATGGAAAGATTCCCATCATCATGGGATTTGTAGGAATACTCAGACACTTTGTCTTTGAGACCAGCCCGAAAATATTTCTCGTTTTCCCCACATGGGTGTAGTCCCCTCGGATGATCACAAATAGTGTATTGTAGACCACTTTCGTCCAATATATTTCATGTTTTCAATGATCACACTGCGTGTCCCTCCCGATCTTACACCCTCCAACATCCTTACCACATGATGTTAAACTGCATGGATTTTGACGAATGAATGGCTTTATTCCCATCCTCATGCGATACATAGGAACACCTGGACATTTTTCCTATAGGCCAAGCCATGAACTGTAAGATCACCACCTCTTTCTCTCTCTCAACCATGACATTAAATTGCATGATCATATTCATGCTCCACCTGTCACTTTTTTTGGGTTTCCATCACCATTAAAATTCAAAAAGACCCCCAAACGGCATGGATGTTATGACCAGTGGCTCTCATACCATCTCGGGCCAACATCCCCAAGGATTTTTGGTTGAAAATTTGACACAAATCTCATTTTTTGAATATGGTTAGTCATTGACGCTCATTTTTTGTTCCCATTTTAAGTCACACAATATGGAAGTTGTGTTTTGAATACAGTCAACAACCATCGTCCATATTTTTATACACTAGTATATGTCCCAAATATTGGATGTTGTGATTCATTTTATCCTACTATCCCTGTGAATGTTATAATACCTCAAGCAGTGATGTTGGTCTGGGGGATCGACCTT
This sequence comes from Viscum album, assembly GCA_963277665.1. Classification (NCBI taxonomy): domain Eukaryota; kingdom Viridiplantae; phylum Streptophyta; class Magnoliopsida; order Santalales; family Viscaceae; genus Viscum; species Viscum album. Next base: position 335,978,379 of record OY728135.1, read on the forward strand.
GCCTAATCTATTTCCTTTATTCGCATGCCCTAATTTGTTACGGATAACATGATCCCATTACTTTTTTCCCATACCTACCATGGATCACATTGGATTAGGATCTTTGTTAAGGAAATACCCACATAAAGGGTAACATAATCATGGTATGAGCTCTATGAACATAAACTGAGATCACCACCATCCTCATCACCTTACATTAAAATGTGTGATCCGTCCGAACTGAAGTACAAAACACCACTTATCACTCATCCCATATGACAATAAACTACAAATTGGCTAGGAATTTCTGTCTGTGGAATTGACTGAGGACACTCGGCCTTTCTGTCCCCCTTGCCCATGTTCTCATGTAGAATTGTGTGGAATGCTATGGACTATATCTCATCATTGACATTGGGATATATTGTCCATGCCACATACATCCCCTTGAGACACCCCTCCAGTTTTCTTCCTTGACGCATGATGTTAAACTTTATCGCATCTCTTAGAACAATGTTTTTAATGATTGTCAACCTCATGGGATATGAAGGAAAACCCAGACATTTTGTCTTCAGGTCCATCCTAGGTTAATTTATTCTTTCCCATGGCCTCTTGAACTGAGTTATCTCAGTATATTATGAATGGTGTGGTGTATTTTGGCTTATTTCCTCATTCATGTTGATTTACTCTCCACTACATACACATTATTTATCAAGATCTATCTTCCTATCATCACCCTTACCACATGGCGTTAAACTGCATGGCATCCATAGAATAAAGTGTGGCTTGATTCCCATCATCATGGGATACATACAAATTCCTTGACATTTTTTCTTCCGGTCCAGCCTTGTCCCTTAGAAACCTCATCATCTCTTTGAACCCTTTTCAATAGTCCATTAGAAGGGGTGTGAAGTATGGTATGGGAGTATGTCTTCATTCTCGTTGAGTTAGTAATTTCCATGCCATGTACCTATTACTTTTGAAATTTATTCCTCCCCCAATTTTCCAATCATCTTTTCAAGTTGGTTTCTCTTGAATTAGGCCCCTCAACCCTATTTGGTTGTTCACCAATTATCCCAGGAGCACTCTGGATCATGACCCAGAGTGTTGGATTCTACATAGTATTTTTATAGGTCATTTACATGCTTTATGTTCCCATTCATTTTGGCTTTCAGCAACTTTTAAATTCGAAAGGATCCTCAAATGCCAAAGATGCTAGGCCCTAGTGCTATCCTACCTCCTCGGGAAAACATCGCCAATAATTTCAAAAAAAAAAATTATTCAAGTCAAGAATTACAAATATGGTCAGCGGTTGGCACTCAATTTTTGTTCCCATTTCAGTTCACACGATATAGATTTTTTTAATATAGTCAAAATCCATCATCCATCATCCCACTATCCCCATTAATCCCTAAATATTGATTCCGTGATTAACTTCCATTTCCACTCCATCATGTCCTAGTTGAGATTCCACAGTCTTGGAGTTATCCCTCAGTGCTTTTCTGCACATTAAGATGACAAGGCCTTGTTGAGGTGTCATTCGAGGATCCCCACTGTTTTCCCCTTTTCCTATATTCCACATGTTGCAGAGACCTTATCGGCCCTTGTTTCCCACATAACGTTTATCTCATGTGGGATTAGAGATTACTTCATTGTTTTTTCCTATTTGGAAGAGCCTCACTTATCACGGTCCATGATCTAATACCTGAAGCAAATATCTATATACATCCTTATGAAAGACAATAAATTGCACTATATCATTATGAAAAATGTATGGCTTGATTCACATCCATCTTGTATACATCGGAACACCCAGGAATCCCATCTTGGGGTGTAAATTAGGTTATAATAATTTTTTCTCATCTTCGGACATTTTTTTCCTGACATTTATAAGATTGAATGGTGTGTAATATGTGGGTGCATGTCCTCATTCTCGTCGTGTTTTCAATACCAACACCATGTACTCCCCTTTTTGTAGTATGTCTCCCATTCCCATTGTCCCGCATCATATTAAACTGCACTCTCATAACTATGTATGGATTGTTTCCCATACTAATGGGATATGTAGGACCAATTTGATATTTCATCGTCAGGCACAAAAACATATTCTCAGACATTTTCTTCCCCCTTTGCCCAAGGTTTCTTACCAAAAATTTCATGTGGTGTGGTGTGGACCTCATCCTTATTCACATCAGGTGTTCATTATCACACCATGTGGATTCTTCTCTAAATACTCGTTTCTTCTGTATGCATACAAGAAAAATGATGTTAAACATTCATTCATGGTCCCACATGACATTAAATTGTTGCATCTTTACTGCAGGACATTGAAATGCATGGGTTGGTCCTATTATATGTCCCTAAACTATGACATTATTGTCCTGGCCACACGATGGAAAACAAAAAATCCATTTTGATATCCTCGCTCGAGCGGACATTATGATTGTTATTGGTTATTCACCCTGACATTTTTGAAGGCATACAGAAGGCTTGAATCATGTAGTCACTCTTAGATTCTATATCCTATTACTATTGTTGCACATCAAAAACACACATCCATCCAAAAGAACAAGCAAGATTTATCAATTGCTGCTTATTTTTGTGAATAGGACATACCCACATGATATTATTGTTTGTGGAATTGGAACTGTACCATGCCACTTATTTAACTACATGTGGCTTGATTCCCATCTTCATGAGATACGTAGGAATTTTCTAATGCTATTTATGTCGGTCCAGCCCCAGGAATCTTAAATATTGCCCATTTTTCGGCCCCTTGGCCCAAACTACATTGGGAACATGTGGTGTGGTGAGTACCACTTGAGTTCTCCTTTACATCAGGTTCTTCAAAATCTTCACTATGTGTATCCATTGTCTCTTACCAACCTGTTCTATGTCTATGAACCTAATCATTGATCTCCCTATGGGAACTACGTATCAGGTTTGGCTACTTATCCACCCTACTCACATTCCATTAAACAAGGTCCCCAATTAATGTCCACTCTTGGACCATAATATATGAGCATTTGACCCTAGGAACCTTTTCATAGGAAGGTGATTCAACACCCTCCATCTCACATGTCTCATTGGTGTACTCAAATGCATCATGGAAAAGGGCTGAATGTGTGGAATTTTCACATAAACATCCACTGGTTTCGTTTCCACGCTTCATGAGACATTTATTTGGATCTTTATCCTCTTCCATATATTAATGGTCCCCCTTTACAGCCTTGTCTGACGACACATTGAATCGCCTTCCAACATAGGCCAAAACCATTGAAGACCCTAGATAACATCTGTGATAGGTCTCATGTTTAAATCATAGTCAGCGCTCGACCCTGATTTTTATGTCCCAATTCTAGGATAATGTGAAACTAATACTATGTTTTGAACATGGTCTATAGTTATCCTCTATCATCACAAAACTATAATTATGATCCAGATCTCGGGTATCAGGATTCACATCATTCCACTCCTTTATCTTTATGTGGAATACCAACCCTTTTAGTTTTACCCCTTCATGCATTTATATTCCACAGGCTTCCATATTAGTAATATTGGGACATCATTCACCAAGAGATCCATTTATCTTAATGTCTGCCTCATTGTACTAGGAAAATTCCATCAAATCCCCTTGATTGCCACATCGAAAATGACTCATGTGTGCTTAGTGGTTTTAGTGGAATGTGTACAGGCACACCCGTGTCACAAAATAAGTTTTTGTCCAACATGATATAAAAAATAATCCCCGAACTATGTATCTCTTGATTCCCATCATAATGGTGTATGTTAGAATGCCCAAAAAAATTTCTTCAGGTCTAACTCCATGCTAGACCACCTATGATCTATGGACAAAGAAATCCCATTTGGAACCTGTGGTGTGGTGTGTACTGTTTATGTCATCAGTCACATTGGGATATGTACCACTCTACGCATTTCTATTCTATGTAACCATGTACGAAATGTATGAATTTAAACTGCAGTTCTACCATAATAGAGTTTAGGATTCCCCATGATAACTATGGGATGTGTTATCTTCCATGCCAATGAGGATTTTGCCTGTTAATATTGAAAACTGACTATAATGTTCTTAAGAACTGCATTTGGATTGATTCTCAACCTTGTGGTATATGTAGCAATGTATGGGCATTTTTTCCATGGCCCAGCCCCGGGGTCATTACCCCTTTTGTCCCCTTGTCACTGATCACAGTTCAATCTCCATGACCTTTAACTGAGAGTCTATAATCCATAAAAATTTACATTAAACTATTATATTTGGTCTATGATATATGAACATAAAACTATGTGAACTTTTCTTGTCATAAAACATTAAACTACATGTCTATTATCTTCATTAGTGTGACTTTAAAAAAAAATTATTCTAGTTCCTCAGTAGAGAGGTCCTATCTGGAAGTAGGTATGTTCCCTGATCAGTCATAAACACTCACCTAATGTGTTTCCACAACAGTGGAAAAATTTCAAGAGTGTTGGACTCCATTTGAACAATCCATCACTCCAACCTCCACGCTTGGCATGCCCTTTATTTGGATCCTCATACCCTTTCATTCCTAAAGGAACCCCTTAAATACGTATTTGTGTCTTATTTTCATGGGATGATGTTCCAAAAGACAAATGGATGGCATCACGAGTTAGGACACGTGTTTCGTGCATGGTCTGCAGTTGTCCCTCATATGTTATCCCCATTTTAGGATAACAAAATAAGGATACATTGTTTCGAACATGGTCAATGGTAATCCTTCATTGTCAATCCATTACTATAGTGTGCCAAATTTTGTCTATCATGATTCACACTTACCACTCTCTTATAATTGGATCAATTCTAATGCCCCGGGAGTAACTCCGCTCATTTACTAGAGCACATTGGGAAAATATCAATTCAAGTATTATGTAAACTTCATTCTCTTGTTATGGCTCCCTCATTTTTCCGAAATGCCCAGATTGGAAATTTATACCCATAATTCTCAAGTATTGGTTAGAACTTCCACATTAAAATGAAGTAACAATGTTTCCATCCCTTGTTTCTCACACCGAGAACTACCTCTGTTAGCTTAGGGATTGATTTTTGGTTACTCCAAAGTTAAGATCGAGACTAGATGATTAAAATAAAAAAGAAGCATAAAATTAGTCCTCAACATAGTTTATGATAATAAAAAAGGGATATAAGTTTATAATTTCAGCCAAAATTTGAACATTATGGATCAGGCCCTTTGATGGATCACTTCAGTGCTACCACCCTCTGTCTTGTAGCATTGAAGACAGCTCCCCACTCCATGAGCTCACTCTCTTTTTCCACATCTACTAAGTAGAGATCATTAGCTTTGATCTTCATTCCCTCCATCTAAGCTTGAAACTCATCCATTTGATGATTTTTCTGTATTTCTTGTTCTTGGGCTTTGACCAGCTGGGCCATCAACGGTTCAATAGTCTCATATTGGTCTTCAATGAATATGTCTCACTCATTTTATTTCTCTTCATGATGCCGAAATTATCAACTGACCCCAAATAACTTCTGCGTGATTACAGATTTATTCTAGCACTGGTCGATAGTGATCCTTTATCTTAACTCTCCCATCTTCTCAGCCATATAATATACGATCACTGTGTAATGATAATGATCATCCACCCTATAGCGCAAAAAAGGCAGAACGGGATGTGTAGTGGTCGCATTCGATGAACCCATTCATCTATTGGATGTTTGAGAGTGTTCCCAATACACTACCACCACCTACACCCTGTCATAAGTCTCTCTTCAACTACCTCAAGAATAGAATCATCTATCTCCACAGGGTCTGCTGGCTCGTATTCAGGGAATCCAACAAGAATATTAGTGCCAGGGTCTCTCTATGGTATTCCTCCAAAGGGTTTAGGCTCAACAATATGTGGGCAACCTTCTCCGCTTATCTCCATTTTAGGAAGTTCCCCCTTCTAACTTCAGACCCCACCAAGATAGTGATATCATTGCTTTCTGAAACCCTTTTCTCAGTAGGAAATAGGGTCGGCTTGTATTGAGAAGCGGGTTCTAAGTGGGTTGGTACGGTCACCATCAGATTCTCTACAAATGGCCGAGATTCAGCTACCTACTGACCTCTAATATCATGATTACTGCAAGAACATTGATTTCACTGATCAACAGAGCTCTCCAATGATAGATAAAGGTATATAAGGAATGAATCAAACAATATCTCATTGTATCAACCTCTATCATATTAGTCACTATTAGAGCAACCACTACAGGATATCCTTCTGCACCTATTAATTCAATAATCGGTATATTCTCTCCACCATATTCTATCTTAGCACCATCACTCCCAATGGATGGTGATTCTTGACCACCAGTGACAATATGTGCTAGAAGAGGATAAAATTTCAATTGGTTATTATGAAGTATGAAAAGTGGAATGGTTAGGATTATAATTGAGGCATATCTCAAGTTTCACAACCATTTCAATGTCAAGCCATAAATCTCTCCGCTCACCTAAGGACTCCCTTGGTGGGCCATCCCCTGAGGCACTTCATTTCCAAGAACCTATTCAAATTTTCCTATTTGTTACTATTATAATTATTTGTTATTATTATTATTCTGAGTCTCTTTCCTCTGCCACCTCATCACCGTCATCATCTTCAGATGACATTCATTACGGATCGTGCTCCTGGTCGAGCAACAGTTTTACTAGGAGATGTGGTTCTGCATGCCACCCCTGATGGAATGCATATACATCATTGGCCATCAAATATATGGGTTGATGATGAAATTTCACCACGACCTCAATCCGAATGAGCCCAATATCTAGAAGCTGGATCTAGTCTTCCACCATTTTTTTCAAAGGCCTTCAGGGCTCATTGACTACCTTAGGGTCAACCAGGCTTACCATGGTTCATGGAAGATATAATCGTCATAAGGTTGAAGAAGATACAATATTTTCTTAATAGGAATGTCCCTGGCCACTATGGGAGTTTTTTCACAATCACCTCTCTCACTGGATTATAGGGGTAAGACACACCTTATGACATTTCATCCATTGAAGTCCAGGCTTATACTGAACAATTTTCATGAATTTTTTCCCGAAATCTCCTCTACATTGGAACCTTGTATGCTCCCTCTTCATCTAGGTTCCGCACTAGCCCCTTGATCTACTGAACTTTGTTCCAACAGAGCCCTTCATTATATTACTCTATCCAATGATCTGCAGATTTTGTTGAGAGGCCAACAACAGCTCAAGTGGGGGGAAAGGTAATTACCTCACCAGAGCCATAAGTTGTGAACATCAGCCACATTTGAGGACGAATTCATGGATTTTTTTCACCCCAACCATCTATATAAACATTATCTGGCATCTTTTGGATGAATCCAAATTTCTTAGATAACCATGATGACACATAGGGCTCACAAAGGATCTACCCAGCAACTCGATCCACAAGCACCCAACCAATGATTATTTTCTAGAATTCTTTTTTTCTTTAGGGATCCTTGACATTCATCTATCATCTAGATAGCCTTTGTGTCGAATGGTGTAAATGTAATGATGGCATTATTAACAATCCTAATCCTTATCTCCAATCCATTAAGCATCAAATGGCATGGTACAAACAATATCGAACAAAAAATGTCACATATCGTAACCTGGGGGAAGAATAACATTTGGAAAAGTGTACCTACCAATGTGATCAACAATACAACCATGAAGGATTTGGAATGGGTGATAGATCCTCATCCATGAGAAACCTCTCGAATTAATCCCTAGAATTGTGTACAATTGGGCCAACACAGAGATACCTAGGTTAATCCTTTGATTGGATGCCATAATGTCAACCATCACTAATGTTGTTGAGCAGAATCCCATTCTAATATATCTTACTAGAAGTATCCAACCACTCAAGATAGTGTAATGAAATCTAGCATAATGGACGTTCAGGTCTCATCTACCATCCACACAAAACCCCATAATTTATATTACCCCATCCCCAAGATCCTCCAATATGATCCTCTCTTACTCCCATGAACCGCAGTCAGACACTGCTTTCCTCACCCTAAAAATTTAATATTTGGGAATTTATATAGAAATAATATTATCCATTTTAAACAGGTGATGTATTTAGAAAATTTCTTGACCCCTAGCTTATAATTTTCCATCTCTAATAGATTCCATGTCAGGATAAGAGTTCACGATCTATCCCTCAGATATTCTCTATTGGATGAAACTCATTGTATCGATTCCCGTCAAATGTTATACCCCTGATGCAATGAAAATACCAAAGATTGATTATAACCACCCTATGATGTATATGTAAGGTGTTGGTATAGAGGGAAAACCAACAAAACAGATCTGGTCCTGAGTTCTTGTTGGCAGCTAAAAATGATATGCTATGTCCACACTACCACAAACAGCTTGATGTTCCAAATTTTGCTCTGAACTATTCGCATGATTGGTGAAAACAATACTCCCAGGCCCACTCACTGGTGAATGTTTCATGAGACCTCAGGCCCCAATCCTTTTTCCATCCCTTGGTCTCCTCAGTTAGGATCTATCTGATGGTACTTTCATAAAGGGTAAAATAATCCTTGGTAATTGTATCGCTACCTCAGATGGTTCTCGTCCATGGATTGAGGACATTTATGGCCATGTGCCTATTATATCAAGAAAGATGGCTATTGATTGTAATTTTGTATCATGAATGATCATCCTCATGTGTCACCAATGATTGTTATGTATCAATATAAAATTGTGGCACTGGTACTTCTTCTAATATAACAAATTCCCATTTCAGTAGGTTGTCAAACAACACATAAGACATCTGGTCTTGGGTCAACATATTGAAGTGAGATTGGTTTTCAGATAAATAGTTATTTTCCCTATACACATGAGGGTTCATGGTCATATAAAACCTCTGAGAAGCATAGATAGAATCTCCCCCAGTGTCTCTATGATCAGAAGCCATTATTTTGGTAAAGTCTAGAGTCAACTATGAGGATGCAGAAAAAACCTTGGGATCTGCGCAAAAAACGGGTGTTGTATGATAAATGGAACCAAAGATGGAAATTACCACTCAAAACAGATTAGATTTTGTGAAATGGAAGAAGATATTTACGTTCATGAGTTCTATGATACTTATCATGTGATAAATAATATATGGACCATGGGAACCCTGAGGGTATTTGTAGGAGCGAATCAGGTATTTTTCACATGCTAAAGGAATTTCATGCCACATGTGAAATTTTTCACAAACCCCCTTAGAGTGGAACGACGTCTCAGTGTTTCCATTAGAATCTGACCTCTGTCCCCCTCACAAGTTCAATTCTAAGGGGGGAATTTATACGCACCAAACTCTACCAAAGGCCTCAGGAAGGAATTAATTGGAAAAACCAATGCATATTTCGACTCAGCAAACCTTTCCGGGTGGGGTGAATGGTAGCACATTGAATTAGAGGAGTGGCACATAAAGCCCCCTCACTATGCACAAATGTGTGCAATTAGGGATGACTTTGGAATGGCAGCACACAATGCCACACGTGGCCGAAAGATGGAGACATTTTTCCATACAGACAGAACTATGTGCCCCTCGCTACCACTAATATCTTATAAATAGAGGCATACCCCTGCACTTCTGACTACTAAAGAATTTGAACTGTCTCCCATGCTAAAAAGGATTCCCTTCCATGTTAAAATGATGGTATTAAGGTACATGATTTTCCGTGACAGACCTCACTGAGGTCTTCCTTTGGGCAGAACCACTAGGGATTGACCCTTACCTAGATTCTTTATTAAAAATCCGTTTGGGTGAAAAACTCCACCAATTTGGAACAATAGTCCTCTAAATTTGGTTCAAGCCTCCTTTATCTGCACAACCATGTATTATTGTGTGCAATAGTTCTCATTTGCGCACATATTGTAGGAAAATCATTTCTTTTTCATGAAATCCTCACTCTTTGTGTGATCCCGTAACCATGTCTTCAATGTCTCTTTCTCAGAAACTATCTTTGGGAGCATCTTATGCACAATACAAATATCCTATGCCACCTTCTCCTATACGACCCTCTAGGTTTGTACAATGTGACATCAGGGTCCCATGGGTGGTGCTTCACAACATGTTTCTTAGCCTCATGCTCCTTCGCATAGGCATGATAATGTTTATTACTTCCTCACATTGCAACCCAAACATGATCCCCACAATGTATCACTCCATTGAACTGCCTTGCCATGAAATTGCTGATTGCTTCCCTTCCCTAAGGTTGGTTGGGTATCAGTTATATAAGTCCTAGGGGTTTAGAGTGAACCAACCTCATTTAACCTGCATGATGTTAAACTACCATGATCAATCATCCTCAACACAAGACATAAAACTGTTGTCTCACCCCATTCAATATACACAGGGTGCCCCATCTTTTATATTTTCCAGGCTCTATCAACTCCATGGGAGTGAGATATTCCCATCATTGATTGAGAAACACTTTTTGGGAATGGGATATATCCATAGAGAATGGAAATCATCATAGTGTAATACACAAGAATTTATTGTGGGAGGTATCATCTCTACTACTCCTCTATTCTTCCATGCCAATGGCTAGAGAAGTGATGGGTACATGGACCTTTGTTACCCCATCCCTCTCCCTCTATGATTTTTCTCCATCAGTCATCCTACCAAGATTATGTCACAATCTCAATATGCCTAGGCCACTAACCATACATAAGCCTAGGTTTCTTCTTTGGGTTGCTAATCACATGTAAGCCCCACATTAGTCCACTTGTACACACCTTTCGCGATGTGATCGCTAGCTCTTTGCTACCTCTTATTTCTCACACCGAGCATGACTCACATGGGATTTGATTTAGCATTGACCTTGAAATACCTCCAGGGACACCCTATAGTGCAAGTCCCAAGCCCCCATTCTGAACTATGTGAACTTTGATCCTTGCCCCTATCTGAGCGAGGTACGTAGGAAACCTCGAAGAGGTTGAATAACAACACCCATCAGTCTCAACCACTTCATGTTGGTCCACCATCGTCCCGCATGATGTCAGATTGTATCCCTTATTCCAAACTACATGGACATTGATCCTTGGAGCTATATTGGAAAAGTACATAAGAAGCCTCCCTAAGGTTCAAGCCTTTCACCCATCAGTCCCACCACTTCATACCGGTTCTCCCCCATCCTACATGACATTAAACGATATTCATATTTTCTATCACACATAATGCTAAAATGTATACCTTCCAAATATGTGGGATTTGATCCCAATCTCTTGGATAGGGTACATAGGAATACTCCCTGAGGTTCAGCACCAACCAGCAGTAAGATGTTGTAGCCACAACCAATAGTAAGATGTTGCATCCCCAACTAGAGGTTAGACGTTGAATCCCTAGCTAGTGATTAGCCACTACACCCCAAACCAGTGGTAATCCATTGTCATCCCCGACCTATGGTTAGATGTTTTAGCTCCAACTAACGAAGTCATTATAGACCACAAATAGCGGTAATCTATGGTAGTCCCTGGCCATCAGTAATCCGTTGTTGTCCCCAACCAGGGGCATCATGTTGTAGTACCCAACCAATGGTAATTCATTGTAAAAACCTTAGTTTGGACCCATATCTCTGGACCTTCCCAATTTCATCAGACCAACTCGGGATATCAACCATGCATAACCCCTAGTATATTGTCGGGTGGTTTTCCTCTGTGTACACCTCGATTCAATTCCATCATCCTGAACAATGTGGATTTTGATTCCCTATCATAATGATGTGTCAGAAGTCTCCCTGAGGTTTAAGCCCATAACTCATGTCCCATCGTGTTCTGTCCTTCGATCCCCCTATGTTCGGGGTGGGTCATGCCCTAACCCGTAGGTTCAACTTCATTGGGATCCCATCCATGCTTCTACTCTCACGGGCCAACTCCTCGATGTCCCATCACCCCTTAAAACTATAAGGACATTGATTCTATTCAACGAGGATATGTAGGATGCCTCTATGAGGTTCGAGCCCATGGATAATGTCACATTCACGATGGTTCCCTCTAATTTAGTCCACTTCTCTCAACCAACCATATCCATCTTGATTCTTACCTAGGATGCCACATCATAGTGTGATCATGTCACCCACTATTACAGTAATCCTATGAGAAAATGGAATGTTTACCTTGCCCCACATAGTCCATAGTCATCAACCCAAGAGAATACCTCTTGTGATGGGCAATAATCCACATGTAATCCCCATTATTATATTTGGGTCACTTTCCTCTTATCACACCTCGATTTATCACCCCTTTGAACTACACATGATTTGATCCCTGTCACTTGAGATAGGGTATGTAGAAGACATCCTTGAGGTTCAATCCAAACCTATAGTATTCCCTGGTGTAACCTTTGAAGGGATCCCATCTCCTTCAGATCCGTCTTCACTTGATATTGTGATCAACCTATCTAATATGACTATCAGGTGCTCCCTCCTAGGGGTGAACCCATCTGATTTACTCTAACCAGTGGTCTGGGCAGTCTATCCATCTCCGCAAGACATTAAAATCACGCCATACCTTGTGTTAATCATGGGATGCTGAGAAAAAACTCAAAGATATATATATGGAATATAATTCCTTGCACTATACATGGGATGAATTGGTCTTCCACACCCTTGAGAAGCACTATCACAAGGGGAAGAAACCCAGATGCATCAGTGTTCCAGATGCCAGACATGACAGGAATGTACAATTTGGATACTCCACGATCGATGGTTTCATCCCAAATATGAACCGTTGGAATATTGAAATAAAAGTTGGGTAATTATCCAATACCCATGAAGACATAAAACCATGAATATTTTCATGAATGTCTTAATAAAAAAGGGAGACCCAGACTAGGAAACGATTTCTGAGGAGGAATCCATGTAAGAAAAAACCGACATCTCATCATCTCGTTTCAATCTAGGAGAAAACATCCTTGAACAATCGACGAATGCCACCCGACATTGGAAAGTGGGAAAACAGATCAGTGCATCCTCAATGGATAGATGCATTCATTGGAAAAAGTGTCAGAAAAAATTACGTTTTGGTAGTGATTGGTTAAGTGTAGTGGGTCATGGTGGAGTAAACAATAGATGAGAGGTAGTTTCCATTTCTATAGAAGGAATGGAAAATCATAGAATTAATACAATGATTTAAATATGAAATTTTCATTTTTATATTCTAATGGAACTATAAGTCATCTCAATTATAGTGGTTTTAATTTTATTATATTTATTTACATTTATTTTTCCACTAAAAGTGGAAGAAATGTTTTATTGTTTTATAAGGGATTAGGGTAACTATATAACCACAAAAAAGTAGAAAAAAATACCATCTTTTAAATATTTTAAATATAAAAAATTTAACCTTTTAGACTATTAATAATTTTTTATATATATGAATAAATAAGAGATATTTGAAATAAAGATAGAGAAATTTTGTATTTTTTACAAAAAATGATATAAAGGTCATTATCAAGGAAACAATGACCCATCATGCAATAAATTAGAAACATAGTTGAGGTTGGAAAAATTTTACTTATCTAATAGTATAAAGGAATGTGTTAGGTAGATTTAAAAGACTTTTCACATTAGGTTTAACTATAAATAACAAATTTTAACTCTCTATATGATTATAACTATTTACCAAAGTGACTATTTATAATAACATAAAATTACAAAGAAATATATAGAAAATTTGATTATCATGAATTTGAATTTGGAATCCATTGTTTAATATTAAATTCATAGATTTTTCATAAAATAATTTTATTAAAATTATGCAAAACATTATGAAAAACGATATCATAAAAATGAATTTTCATGTAGAAGATGATGTTTTAATAACACTATTACTAGTAATCATCATTATATAGTAATGAAAAAGATTCATTTGTGATAGGTTTCTTGTGACTAGCATGGTAGCCATCGTAAATAGTCTAATCAGTCAACATATATTTTAGGTGTATAATTTCCCATCACAAATAAAATTTTATTTTTTGGTTATTAGTAATAGGAGTGTTTTTCCCATCGAAAATACACATGTGTGCAGTCTGTGTAATACGAGGGGAAGACTATTGGGGATGGGAAACATATTCCCATATCAAATAATATATAGATGATGTATCATTTGCAATAAAACCTCTCATAAAATGTTCTAATTCCCCCAGGACTGATTGTGAAAGGATCCATCTCAAATATTTTTTCCACAGAGAAAAAATGGATTTTTTTGGAAAATATTTTTATTTCTCCATTAAACATATTTTTTGTGGGATTAATTTTCAAAGGAAATATGTTAAAAATAGTCTCATCAAAACATTCCAATACAATATAAAATGCATTGCATACTTTTTCCAGTTTAAAAGTTTCTCTTCCTTGTTCTCTCTGATTTCTCTCCATTGAAATTATAATTTTTTCAGATACCATTCACTGTTATCATAGATCCGCTGTTTTAATTTCAGTAAAGTATCATTTTTGATGTATATATTTCAATATTATGAAATATTTAATTAGTATGTATTATTTTTTATTATAAATTATTATAAATAACAATGCAATAATTAGCTGTAATTAGAAGTAATTGGTTATAATATATATTAATTTTAAGAAATTACTATATAATTACTTATAATTATAATAATTAGACAATATTTATAAATAATTAACATTAATTAATCTTTTTCAATAAAAGTTATCAATAATTAGTAATAATTGACCATACATAGTAATAATTAACAATAATTAGTAATGATTATATAAAATAAAAGGTAATTAGATAAACATAGTGATAAGCGATAAAATTAGTAATAATTAGACTATATAAGAAGTGATTAAACAAATTACAAGTAATTAGAGTTTTTTAGAATAAGATAAAATTAGCAATAATTTGATAAAATTCACATTTATTAAAAAACTATTATTTAGAAAAAAAGTGTTTAAAATATGGGTAATTAGCCTAAATTATCACTAATTAATGGAAATTAAAAAAATATATCATTAATTTTAAAAAATAGTAAATATTGGAGGTAAATAGTAAATATGAGTTACTATTGACAATAATAATATTAAATTAGTAAATTTAATTAGTAAATATAAAACAGTTGTGGAAATTAGAGGTAATTAGTAAAAATTAGTGGTAAATATTTCTAAATAAAAAAAATAGCAGTAAATAACGGCAAATAGTATAAATTATTGATATTTTTAAAAAAATAGTAAAACAAAAAAAAGTGTTATATAGTAAAAATTAGTTGTAATTAGCAAAAATTAGATGTAAATAGCGGCAATTAGAGCTATTAAGCGTTGATAATCATTAGTTAGTAAAAAATCAGTAAAAAATAGAGTTAATGAGTAAAAATTCACTATAATTATGAATGTGTATCTTTTATTAGTGATAATAAGAGGTTATATTAAAAAAATATTTTTATATTGACGTAATATACAAAAAATAGTTATAAATATTAAAATATTATTTATAATTACTAAAATCAAAGAAAAATTCATGTTGATTAGAAAATATTTAATGTAATTATTATAAAATGAATGATAATTAGTTGTAATTAAGTAAAATTTGAGGTAATTAGATCCATTTATGGAAAATTAGCATAATATTGTGGTACATAGTGGAAATTACTAGAAAGTAAATGAAATTATTAGCATTCAAATTAATTAGAAATAAAAATATTTAATTAGTGGTAATTATGTATATGTAGTGATACATTTTGGTAACTATCTGAAACATTTTTTAATTAGTGGTAATTAAAAAATATTATTGGTGGTTAGAGAAAATTAGTAATAATTGGAAGAATTTTTTGGAAATTAATATAAATTTCCTATAACTAGTTTCACTGGGTATGTTTGTGATACAAATTCATTGATCTATCCTTCTTAATAGAGGTGGGATCATTGTATCCTGATATAGGGTGGACACAATGTTAGAGGCTACCACCTGTTATTTCTATGTTTTAGACATTCCAAGATCCTATCTATCTAGATCTCGTTTATTATCAGATGGATTGGGTAGTGCAAAGGTGGTGACTGATAGTGGCTTGGATCTATGACAATGATGATAGTCATAGAATAGAAATCTAATGTGGGTCACACAGTCATAGTGGATGCAGACAGTAGATCTACAATATTTCTCTTGGAGGATGTTCTAATATAATATCTCTATATATCTTTTAGGAATAATTTTCCATCAACTAGATTGAAAAACGTAAAAGTAGTGGTGGACGGTGACATAGGATCTATAGTTATTATTATGCTCAAGTATCATTGATATACAATGGGTCTTTTGGTGCTAATAACTAGAGAACCTCAACCATCAATGATGGCCCCAACAATGGAGAAGATAGATATGATTGGTCGTTTTCTCCCCTAACCCTTGGTGAATTTAGTGTCTATTAATGAATACCATTATTAAATACCACTAGTTTTGGTGGAGGATGCAGAAAATATGACATAATATGAAAATATTCAAGCAGGGTAGATGAAGCTATTTAGTAATGTGATAACTAATCATGTTTTCTATATAATATTTTTTACACATGTGAAAAAATTATTGTTTTAAAGGGACCAGTGAAGAAAGGTGACACAACCCATGGGATTGTTAATAAAGACTTTATTATTGAGAAATTTAAGATATGTGAGAACACTTCTATTGCTCATCTGGATCATACCACTAGAAAAAATAATTTTAAAATTGATTATTTATTTTATAAGTTTTCATATATATGGGTTATCACTTGTTTGATATGTATACCAATGGTTCGAGGTTGTTTCACATCATATTCCCCTTAGATGATCGTTTTCATCGAGCTTGGGGAATTAACTAAATTTATTTGAAAACAAGTATTGGATTCGTTAAATAGTGGGTTTTTTGTTTCAATATTTCTTCCATAAAAAATAATAATGCTCATATATAAATCCAGATCATAGGTCTGAATTTCATCTTACATAATCCCAAAACTATGTATGATATAGAATTTTTAGTGGACATTCCAATAAAAATCGATAGGAATACTAAGGTGGCAAAACAATTTCACTATGCGATGATCCTAAGAGATTTTGACATTTGTTCTTTCTGGATTCATACGTTTGTTTTATCTGCATTGGATAATGATATCTCATTAAATGTGGAATAAAAAATATCCTCTCTTTTTCTCCAAGTGTTAATTTTTGGTCATGCCAAGTATCAATGTCATAGGAATTTAAACAGTTATTTTTTATCTCTAAAGGGACATCCTAAAGCTTCTTTTAAGAATAAATTGAGATGGAAATGACACATAGTAATGTTTCCTCAACTAGAATGAATCTTGACAAGGGAAATGTTCCTACTAGTTCATCCAAAATGGATAAGGGGTTTTCTTTAGATATAGAACATGTTTCTCAAGGGCCAGATACGGTCGTGATCCTGGTGCATATGCATAAAGAATGTTATCACGTGGATTAGGGAACTCTTAACTTCAGTGTGATTTTTAAAATGGATCAGTTTTCATAGGATTTTTCAAATTTCATTGAGGTGTAGATAAACTAGAGTGTATGTTTGGATCATTTTAATTATTCAAGATGAAATAAATAATTGGAGGGAAACATAGTGCATTTAGGAATTTTAGAAAGATATTTATGATGATTCTATAAAAAATCATTATTTAGTCTGGCTTTAGAGAAAAGAAAAATGTTTTGATTGATAATGAAGGGGAAAATGATAAAACCCCCTGATATAAACTCATTCAACTTTTAATGAAGCATTATTACATGGAATGTGAAAGGTTATTAACATTAAGGGGTTTACTCATATACCTTCAATTATAAGGCCACATAATGAATATTCTAATATACCATGGATGGTATGCAACGTACATTCATTCAAATTATCAAAAAGGCCAATGTAGAAATCTATATGATCTTTAATATTAGTAAGTCGTAATATTTTTGGGAATCTACTGATTACTATAAGAGTTGAAATGAAATGTCTTTTTATGATCTCATACTTTTTTAACACTGATGAGGTCCAAGCCCTTTATTTTTCCCCACTAGCTTCCCATGTACATTCTTAATTTTAATAAATCTTTCAAATATCTTTTTCAAGCAATACATGTTTGGTAGTATTAATTATAAAAACATAGTAGTAATTAGTAGTTTTTAGTGGTAATTAGTAACAGTTTTGAAAAAAGTAACTTTAATTACTAAAAATAATAATAATTTAATGTTAATTATAAGAAAATTTTATTAAATTGTAAAAATTAAAAAAAAATAGTTTTTGGAAAGAATTATAGAAAATTTGTAAAAAATTAGTAAATTTGTTTTTGGTGATTTTGAAAAAAAAATAAACTGTAATTAGTATGAAATATAGGTAATTTTCAGCAATTAGTGGAAATTAGATATAATTAGCATCAATTATATGTAATTACATTATGTAATAAATAATTAATAGAATGTAGTGGTAATTAGTTAACTGAGTGGTAATTTGTGTCAATTAGTGGTAACTAACATCAATTAATAATAACTAATATTATTTTGATAAAATTTGTAGTCATTATAATTTTTTTTGTAATTAGACGTAATTAATAAAAAATATAAATAATTTATGGAAATTTGTTAATTGTTTTATTATTTGATGAAAATTATTTAAAAAATTGCATAACTTATTATATTGTATTAAAAAGTATCTGTAATTAGTAAAAAAAATTGAAATAATTTAGTAGCAATGAGTAAACAATACAGGAAAATTTCTGAAAAAGGTGATAATTATAAATAATTTAGTATATATTGTTTTATATACTATTAATTATCGATATTTAATTATATTTAAATTTAATTGATAAATGTTTTTGATTTTATGGTTTTGTGGATCATTTTTTTCTTCAATATAATTAATCCTAAACAATATTTATTTTTTTAAAAAAATATATAACATAGAATTATATAATAGTTATTATTATATAATCAAAATTAGATAAACCAATACAAGAATATAAATGATTCTACTATAAATCGTGTCATTATTTACAGTGTTGAAAATTTTATATCATTTTCATCATCAAAACAGGATTTCGTTTTAGAATGTAGAATTGTGTGTCAAAGAGAGAATTATAATATAGTGAGATTTGAAAATTTTGAAAGTGTTGGGGACATCTATGAAATTTTGGTTTTTGAAAAAATTAATGTTTTTTTATCAATATGGTGAAATCAATTTTCGTTGAAGATACTAATAATATGGTGTTTGATCCTTCAAAAGTGAAAATGTTAGTAAATGGGGTTCATGCTATTTCATTTCAATAAATAGAAACATATAATGATGATTCCAATCCTAAGTTATTACAGTATTAATTTTATGAATTACAAAGGTATGTTGGGGACATATTATTTTATGGTTGCAAGATAATCAAATTTGAAGCTATTACAAAATTTATCGGTATTAAATCATATGATCGAATATCAAATAGGTATTTTGATCTGAAATTAAATTTGGTTAAATTATTGTTATATGATGGGAATATACTAATTAAAAAATTAAATGAGAGAAACATGTTGGATCGTAATTTGGGTCCTGGTTATCATAGGTATGAAGCCTCATCCTTAAACATTACATAATATTGAGTTTTTCCAATAATTCACATTGAGAATATTTTTAGGTTTAGTGTTTTAGAAATTTAGGACATATCTAATACATAATAACTCAAATTTATATACTTTTTATACAAAAAATAGTATCTATTTCTTCTAAAATATTAATCATTTGATAGTTAACATGATTTATTTTTCGTGATAATAATATTATTGAATTCTTCCTTTCTCTTACTCATCCTTTACCCTTTGAAAAAAATTTAAAATATTTTGATCAAAACAGAATCCTCCGTATGAGATATAAAATAAGGAAAGAAAATGGTGGTCCATGAATATTCATAAACCCCAAAAATAATAAGAATCTTGAAAAACATCATATAAATCATCAATCAAAAAGGTAACATGTGGCATCTAAAGCATATATACATTGTAGCTTTCATAGCTATAGAAAGAGTAACCTTCATGGTTATGTTTGAAATGAACATAATATTATATTGCATAAATATTTTAGGATACATTTTATCATTTAAATCTAACTCATTAACCAATTAATAGTGATCTATCACGAGTTCACCCATCCTTATTTTATCACAAAACAACCCATGTACATAAGTAATTCCCATGAACCACAATCATAATATTTTAATAAGAATAATGGAAAAATATAATTTCTATATTGAAATCCCTAAAAAAAATTATGATATTGAAATATTTAATCTTTTCTCAAAACCATTTTCAAAAAAAAAAATACATGAAATGGTAATATGGAATTTATTTTTATTTTAAGGAAATTACATCTTATAGAGGATGCCAAAAATCACAAAATGTCCAGGGTAACAGAAATGTCATTTTCACCACATACATTAGAAAAAACATTAACATTTTCATTATAAAAACACATTATAGAAAAATATTCCTTTTGAAAAACATTGATAAAAAAATTCAAGCTTGTTTATTATAAGCCATATAAAATAAGGTGGTGTATATTATTGAAATATGCCCCAATGAAAGGAGATTGAGATAAAGTCCCTTATCATGAGTCCAAATCATCACATATTATCTATATATTCCTGAATAATAAAATTTTATCAATATATAAATTCTTTATAAACATTATTAGGTGTAATTTTTCTTTTAAATATCTTATTACCGTGTTATAAAAATTACATAATTATTTTATTTTATATCAGATGTTTTGTTGATATTCGGTTCTTGAGTCAAAAATAAACATAGTTTTGTTGTCACCAGTCCATGTGATAATAAGTAAATCATCTACTGAATAATATTTGTGACAATATGAACATAATTATACATAAATTATACCAATAAATCAAAACATGAAATGTGGTTATGAAAAATTAACAACGTTATAATCTTGGAGACGGTAGGTCATATGTACGCATTAGTAACTATATCCATTTTTCATTGACCATTATGGAAGACTTTAAGTATTATTTTAACATTATATAATGATAATTACATCATTAATATCATATTTTTAATAAAATATATCTATGTATATATCATAAAATTGATATAATCAATAAGAACGAGTCACATCGCTTCTTGGAGCAGATAGTTCAACTGTGGGCACAAATGAAATTATCATTTTATGTGAATGAAATGTAATGATTTAATTGATTTATTATTATCATATAATTACTTATATGTCGTTAATATCATATATTTACTTTAATTACATTATTATAACCCATCAAGAGAGGTAGTAAACAAAAAAATTGATCAGTTCGTGGATGTAATAGTTCACACATATGCACAAACGATTAACTCTGTTCCAATTTGATTGAAGTGAGATGGATTTAAGTTATTATATAAACATAATAACATATTTTTATATATAGGACAGAAGATTTATTATCTCATTATGGATGGAGGATACATGATCTAATTGGACGAATAAATAAAATTTTAAAGCATAAAGAAAACGATACCTCTTCTTCGATTGATCACAATTGATGAAGACATTATCACCTCAAAGAAGAGTGTTTTGCCTAAAATAATACCTCAAGAACATGGGGATGGATTTTTGGAAGATTTTTGGGTAGATAATGGCTGAACTAAATAGTTCATAAATTTTGAGTATTATAGAAGAGTGGATACTTTTTTATTAATTATAAATTTAAATCAATTTAAAATAATTTTTGAATCAAAATGGTTAAAAATTTCTTAATTGTCGAAGCTAATATTAGGAAAGTTCGATAGAAACCCACCCAATAATTTTTATACAAGTATTTATTTTATTTCAAACTAAATTAGTTTTGTTTACCCTTAATCATTATCTATTCATATTAATTGTGGTAACAAAATTTTAAATATTTGAAGGCTATAAATTTTTCTTATATGGGGTCTATTTCACATAATTTTACACTTAATGTACAATTAGACATTTTAATAATCAATTTTTTATTTTTAATAATTTATTTATTTTTAAATAATTTAGTAAAATATTATTTTTATTAAATGTCAATGATTTCATGTTCTACACTATTCATTTTATTGAATTAAAATAAAATACAAAAATAGAGATAACTTCAATAAAACCCATTGAATAGTAGTATAACATGTCATATTAACATATAAAATTCATTTATGAAATAAATTATTTATTATAATATTTATTATATAATTTATCTGATTCGTTTATTAATAAGTCAATGACTATATCATCATTGTGTCATAATTAAATTTAATTATTTATCAAATAAAAATTAAAAACATTATACATTATTTTAGGTAATATTTTTTATTTTTAATGACTAATTATAGTCTAATTAGGCAATTATATAACCCAATATTAAAATTGTTTCAGTAATCAGAGTCATGTTAATGATAATTTTCTCCATTACATAAAATTAAATGTTACAAATGTCAAAATAACACTACACTTGATTCTAAAGGCCATATTTTTGTCCCAAGTGTTTTCTAGGTCATTAATAGATCATAAAATAATATTAAGTCAAGTGTTAGTGTAGTTTCATATTATTATAAAATTATTTGTACCATTATTTACATGATTTACACATTAAATGTGGTAAATAATACTATAAAGTTACAATTAAACTGGAATTATTTTGATCCTATTAAAACAAATTTTTCATACTAATTATGATCATGTATGTTATTTTTTGTAAATTAAATCCACATAAGTGGAAAGATTAAATTTAAAATAAATCCCTATGTTGAAATAAGGAATCAAGGTTTTAAAAATTAAATACCATAAAATGATTTACATGTGTCTTTATCAAATTTCAAGGTAAATTTACTTCTATTGATCTACATTTGATTTAAATGATGAAAAACCAGAATATAATTTTAAAAAATTAAATTTATTATCTACCAATATAAATAAATTTGATAAAAAGTAGTTTTGAATTAAAATGAATAAATTTACACTATTCATTAAAATATGAATATGATTAGAAAAATTACAAAGTTTTATCCAAGGTAAATTATGATGTCATTCTTCTAAAGAAGAAGATTATTTTGTAAAATATAACATATAATAGTGAAAAAACATGTTTTATAAATATTTCTCCATCAAAATTAGGAAAAACTATATCTTAAAAAAATAGAGTACTTTATTTTAAAAATTGGATTTATTCCCATTTTAATCCTCAAAAAGTTATTTGAAAAATTAAAAACTTTCAAAAACATACTTAAACCTAATATAGTTATTTCTTTTCATTTCCTATAATACAATGGATAGGCCTTAACTATAATTTAAAATAGTGATATTAATAATGTATTATTTTTGGTATATCTCAATCTTGTGTTCGAAATAAAATTTCAAGGAATCTCATTGTCACATGTAGAGTATGAAATCAAATATAATGTAACCTTTTATATAAAATTAATATATAATTCCAAAATATTGTTAGATATAAAAATTTATTATTCTATAAATACTAGGGTTTTTACATACTTCCCCCTTTTAGAAATTTATTGGTCACTATATTATTCACTTATCTAATAAGTGTTGTTATTTCTCCCTCCTTGCATTTTCATATTCCCATGTTGGCTCACCAACCATGTGGTCTTTCATAAAACTATAAACTGATAAATCACCTTATTCCAAAACACATGCTCATTGTGGACATGATTTTGGATTGGTTATTCCTCATATGAATGATTTTCTTCCTACGGAACTAATTATTTTTCATTACATGATTTGGATCCACTAAATACATTTTCAAAATTGAATCATGAAAAATATTGTGTACCTTGGATAAACTCATAGGTAAATCCACTATTTCAGAAACTAATCATTAATTCTTAAAAATTTTATAGGGTCTAATGAATCTTTGACTCATATTTCCTTTTTTACCAAAATGCATCAAAAGTTTCCATTGTGAAACTTTGGGAAATAAATGATCACCTACATTGAAAGAAAAATCCTCCATATGGTTATCTACATAATGTTTCATCCTACTCTGAGCTATCCTCATTTGTTTTTGAATCAGATATCCTTTCTCTACCATATCTTCTACCAATTCTAGTCCCCCCAACATACTTTCTTCTGCATCATCCCTAAAATATGGTGTTCAACACCACATTCCATATAATTGTGCAAATAATGCCATGTGTATACAAGAATGAAAATATAAATTATAATAAAACTCAACTAAAGAACTATGTTGATCCCAAATTCCTTGGAAATCTATTGAAGAAGCTCGTACCATGTTCTCTATGGTCTGAATTGTCTATTTAGACCGACCATCTAAATGAGGCTGAAAAGATGTACTTAAATTTAATTAAGTTCCTAATGAATTATAATGGACTTTACAAAAGTTATAAGTGAACCTAGGATCATGATCAAATAATATGGAGAAGGGCACTCCATGTAACCCAACTATCTCTTTAAGATAAAAACAAAAAAGATGAACTAGATACAATTTTTCTTGAATAACAATAAAATGAGATAATTTGTTAAATCTTTCAATAATAACCCAAATACCATTGTAACCTTCAGATGTATTTTGTAATACCACTATGAAATCCTTAGATATACATTTCCCATTTTCACTCTGGTGCAAGAAAAAACTGAAGCATCTCTTTCGGTAACATCCACTTTTTTTAACCTATTGACAAGTCAAACACATCATAGTAAATTCAGTAATAGCTCTTTTCATTCCATCCCACCAATAATACTACTGAGGATCTCTATATATATTATTATTACCACCATGAACCTAAAATATTATAACTAAGAGCTTCACATAACAACTCATTCTTAAATTGTGAATCCCAAGGCACACATAATCACTTCCCAAACCATAAAACCCAGTCTTCGCCAATGTAAAATTTAAGAAACATACTCGTTTGTTACAATTCTACCTTTTTATGTAATTTAATATTTTCATTCGGTGCTTTATTAATTCTATATCATAGATACAATAACATTAAAACATGAAATAAAACTGAATAATTTCATGAACCAACAACTCCCATTCAAAATTTAATCCATTCATAAATTAAAGGATAAAATTTTAAACATATCGTGGCTAATATTGCATTACTTTTTCCACTTAATGAATTTTTAACTTTGTTATATTTTCCTTGATGGTAATGAATCCAACATTCATAATTTTTGATTAGATCTAACCATTTCTATATATCATGTTGAATTCCTTCTGAGTTAATATATACATCCAATTATTGTGGACATGATATATTAAAACTTTTACTCTATACAGATGATCCCTTATAAATTTTAATCCAAAATCAACAATAGTTAATTCCATTTAATTTGTAGGGTAATTTAAATCATTATTTTTCAATAGACATGAAGAATAAGTAATTACCTAATCATTATTCATTAGAAAATAGTGATTTACTATCACCAAAACATCATTATAGATAAAAAATTCCCCATTTATATAATGCAATGAATGAACTGAATATTCTCCAATATTTTTCTCATTTCTTGAAAAAATTAATAAAATTATTTTTTCTAGATAAACATAACACATTTTTGAGTTTTCATTATTAGTGGGATATATAATTGTGAGAATATTTCACCCAACCATAGTAATAACATATTAATAAATGAAAACTTTGAGTCTCAGTTATATTTTTGGGTATTTTCCATTCATTATTAACTTGTCTATTAGTATGATCATTATTTGTTCTGTCTTTAGAAACAATATGACCACATAATTATTTTTTTTGTAAAAAAAACACATACTTTCTAAATATAAAATAAATATTATTTTTATGGTTCTAAATAAAAACCCTAAATGACTTTCTTAATCTTCTTTACATTTAGAATATATAAAAATATCATCAATAAACACAATAAAAAATATATCCACGAAAACATGGAATATTCTATTCATCAGATCCATGAATAAAAAATGTGCATTAGTTAACCCAATGACATAACTAAAAATTAATAAGTTCCATATCTAGTATGAAACATGTACATTGAAATTTATTGTTAATTTAATTTAAACTAATGGTAAACTAACCTCAAGCGAACCTTTGACAAATATTGGGTTCCCTAGAGCTAATAAAAAAAATCATAGATATGAATAAATTGATACTTGTTATTAATTTGGATGTAATTCTAGGCATCATAATCATTCAAAATCAATTAAAATTATCATTTATCCATATTTATTTTTAACAAACAAGATAGGAGAACCTCGTTATTAGGAGCTAGTTTGAATGAATCCATTAACAAATAACTACTAAAATTTCTTCTTTAACTATAAAAGTTCAATATGATCCAGTAAATAATTGTTTTTTGAAATTTTCATAATGTTATGAAATAAGTCAATTGTAAATTCAATATCCATATTATGTATTATACTAAGAAACTCATTATGAAAAACATCTATATACACATTTACCATTAACACATCACTAATATAAATAGTTATTTTATTTTCAAAAATATGTGAAAGTCAAAATACATTTCCATATTTAAATAGTTTCTCATTTTCCTTATATGTTATCAATGGTAAGGATTCAATATAATAAAAAAAATAAACATCATTCTGAATATAAAATTCATTAGATCTACAGTCAATCATAACATTGTAAACATAAATCTAATCCATATCCATAATAACTTCAAACTCTACTAGAAGAAGAAAACAAGGTTTTTTATATAAATTCATTCCATAGAAGAGAACATAATGTTTATTATATTTTATTTTTTTTATCAAAATTTAACACATGTATTTTTAGAAAATTTCATTGATTCATTTTTTGAGAATGTATTCACTATTTACTTTGAGATTTCATAGAAATGAAAAAAATGGGTAGAACCTGGATCAAAAAACTTGTTTTCATAATTTTAATAAACAATCAATGTACCTGATACCACTTTATTTTATGGATCAACATATTTTTAAAGTATTTGAAAGGGATTCCACCACACCTATCTACTTATAGCCCTTCTGCTTCTCTTAATTAGAGTTATTCATGAGAAACTCATTTGAAAAATGACCCATCTCATTATACATAAAACATTTTATAGACTGTAAACCAGATTTTGTATTAAGACCATCATTATCCTATTAGTGTAATTATAATACTTATGGCCCATATTACCACATTGTAGTCAAATACCATAAAAAAGGAATTTACAAGTGTGATTTTTACAACAATTTTCACAAACTGTAAGTGAAATATTATTACCATCAATTTTTTGAATAATTGATTCAGGACGCCTTAGAACTCATCCACTTATTATTCTACTTGTCAAAGAATATCTAATCATCAGAAAATCACATTTCCACATTATCCTCCAATCAAAAAAATTTTTTTTAAAATTTTTAAATTCACTATAATACAATTACCTATGATACCATGGATTTAATAATGGTTAAAAAAGATTTATTTTACCATGATAACATGGATGGAATTTTGTTTGTACCTTTCCAATTGAGTAAATTTCACTTTCAATGTTTCCTCTAAGTTATCCTCCTACCTCAAATTCAATAATTATTTTCTATCCTAATTAAAACCACTATAGGAAAATATTTCTCAAGAATCTGACCTTTGAATTCATCACAAACAAGTGAATCAAACTTTTCATTGTCTTTAATATTCTTAAACATAGACCACCGTTGATCGGTTTCACCTTCAAAATGGTTACAAAAAAACTAAAATGTTTATTTAATGAACTCCCCATGACATTGAAAATATTTTCTAATTCTTTAATAAACCCTTTATATATCACGGGGTTAGACGATCCCCTAAATGATAGAGTTTGGTGCCTCATTAAATACTCCACTATTGACATGTTTCTCGATGGATGATCTAGATGATCTTCGGTATGGATACCACCACCATTTATATCCAGGGAAAAATATTTCATCATTGCAAAATACTATTCATTTCATATTATAACCATCTAATGTTCTTGATTTGGAAGGTTGTTTTCCTCTAGATGTCATCCCAGCCCAACTTCCATGTTTCCTCTATGGAAAACCATTTTAAACTGACATTTCTTAGATGAAGAAGTTGGGTAATAATTCAATTATATATCATTTAAATTTGATGATAATGTAATAAAATAATGTGGTTATTCTATTAAAAATATCATAACCCTTATAGTTATCTAAACCAACCATTGATAATAACTATAAGAATCCAACCCTGAACATTACATAATCTTGAGTTATGTAAATAATTCACATTGAGGTTCTTTTTAGGTTTAGTGTTTTTGATAATTTGAACATTGATAATACATAATAACTCATGTTTGTAGAAATTAGATACAAATACAACAATATACATTTATTCCATAATATAATCATTTTAAATGGTAACATGATTTCATTTTATTGAAAAAAATAGTACTGACTTATTAATTTATCTTACTCATCCTTATACCATAAGAAAACATTTTAAAAATCAAGTATGAGAAAATAATAGAGTAAGGGATATAAAATATGAAAATAAATCAGTAGTCCATGGTTATTTATTAGACAATAAAATCATAAGAATCCCAAAAAAACATCAAAGTAATCATAAATTATAAATATAACTTGTGGCATCTATATCAAAAATACATCGAATGTCTCGTATCTACATAGGGAGTTACCTTCATGGTTACGTTTTAAATTCCCATAATAGTATATCTCTTAAATCTAATTGGATGAACCCTATCACGTAACTCTGTCTCATTACAAAATTCATTGGAGAGATATCCATGAATCACCCAAGATTAGTTTATCATGGAATCACCTATATACATAAGTAATTCATAAGAACCACAATCATAACAAATTATCTAGTATAAAAGAAAAATAGAATTTCCACATTGCAATCTCAAGATATAATTTTAGGATATTGACATAATCAATACCTTCTCAAAAAAAAATTTATATACCGAAACACATGAAAATGTAATATGCTATTTATTTTTCTATTTAAATTTTTTTTCAGTTTATAGAGGAGTCCAAATATAAAATAATGCTTATGATAGTATAAATTTCTTTGTTGACACATACATTTAAAAAAAATCCTTTTATCATTTAGTAAAAAACATCATATAAATGATCCATTATTAAAAATTTTGGTTAAATTAACAGTAAAATAGGTTGATTGTACACCATATATAATAGTGTGATGAATATTATCGAAATATTCCTCAATGAATGGATATTGAGATGAAGTCCCTCACCGTAAGTATGACATACCACGTAAACTATTTATATTCCTGAATAAGAAAAATCAATTAATTTATATGTGACTGAGATCCTTTTTAAATTTATTATTATTTTTATATGATTTCATTCCATGTTCTCAAAATTACATTATTATTTAAGTTTGTATTAGATGTTTCGTCGATATTTGGTACTTTAGTTGAAAATGAACATGGTCTTGATGTCACTAATCCATGTGGTCATAAGCCCCTCATCTCCAGAATCAGATTCATGACATTATTATAATATATAATAAAAAATAATACCTTAAAATTCAAACCATTAAGTTTTGTAATGAAAAATAAACAATGTTATAATTATGGAGATGGTAAGTTGAACATGTGAATGAGTAATGTTTTTCATATTCCAATAATGA
Source organism: Viscum album (assembly GCA_963277665.1). Classification (NCBI taxonomy): domain Eukaryota; kingdom Viridiplantae; phylum Streptophyta; class Magnoliopsida; order Santalales; family Viscaceae; genus Viscum; species Viscum album. The sequence continues at coordinate 336,007,987 of OY728135.1, forward strand.
TTATTGAATGAATATAAGTATTATTTTATCTTTATATAATGAACATAACATCATTAATATAATACTAATCATCTAAATATACATAGCGATATCATTTAAGTTAAATAACAAATAAAAATGATTCACGTCAGTTCATGGAGGTGATAGTTCACATGTAGGCACGAACGAAATTATCGTTTTTATGATAATGGAAAGTAAGAATGTAATTGATATATTATTTTAATATAATGAATAATATGTCATGAATATAAAATATTAAGAATAATTTTATTATTATAACCTATCTTGATATATGGTTAGGAAAATTGAATGAGATCGGTTTAAGGAGGTGATAGTTCACAGGTATACACAAATGAATAATTCCTTTCCCATTTGATAGAAGTGGAGATATATTTAGAAGATGGTGTTTACATTATAAAAAAAATTATTAATAATATTAGATTAATTGTCTCATAATGGTAGGATGATACTTCGAGGATGTGGAATAAGAAATTAAATAGAAATTCCTAACGAAAACAATACATCTTCTTGGGCTGATCACCATTGAGGAACACCATAACCCCGCAAAGATGGGTGTTATGCATAAAATAAGGCCCCAAAAACGTGGGGAGGTATTTTAGGAATATTTTTGGGAACATCAGGGACAATAAAAATATTTTATGAAGTTTTATTATTATACAAGAGTGGGTAAATATTTATACTATAGGGGAGAGTCACCCTTGGAAACTCTTAAAATACTAAATGAATATAAATTAATTGTTTCTACAAATGATTCCAAATTGAGATATGTCAAAGATATGATGATAATAGTTCTAAATTATGATATCAAATATTTTTTATACTTTTATTTATTTTAATTTAATCCTCATGTTTTTGGTTTTCCATTAATTAATTACTTTTTATTTTAATTGTGGAATGAAAATATTAAAAATGAAGGGGATATAAATATTACATATATGGGGTCAATTTCCATTAATTTTACTCTAAATAAAATTTTCCAAATTATCATAATGTATTTTTCATTTTAAAATATTTTAATGATTTATAAATAATTTAATAAATTATTATATATATAAAAATAAGGGAGATCAATTTTAACACTATTTAATTTTTTGAATTTAAATAAATATAAAAATGAGTTTTAGATTTGAACCAAAGCATAAAATATTATTATAAAGAGTCATATTCACCTATAAAATTTTCTGATGACAGAAATTATATATAATAATATTCATTTTAATTTTTATTTTATCATTTATTTGATTCATTCAATAATAAGACAGTCAACGCATCATCATTGTGTCGTAATTAAATTTCATTCATTAATGTCTAAAATTTATAAATAAAATACCAAAATGTATGTAATATTTATATATGTCTAATGAAAATTTATTGGTGAATATACCACTTATATAACTCCACATTAATTGTTTTAGTAATATGAGTCATCATTATTTTAATATTCTCCTTTACATTATATTAATGGTTATAAGTACCCTAATCACACCCATGTGGCTTCCAAATTTCAAATATTATTCCCAAGGGTTTTCTTGGTTTAATATATCTCATAAAATAAGATTACAAGAAGTGTTTGGGTAGTTTTATAATATTATAATATTATTTTAATATATATTTTATTTAAACATTAAAATTTGTAAAAAAATACTATAGTTAATATTCACCAAAAATCATTTTGATCCTATTAAACTACATTTTTCATAAATATTAAAATCATGTATGTTTTTTTTAAAATTAAATTATCATAAGTAGAAAAAGTAAATTTAAAATTAATCCTGTTGTCGGAATGAGAAAATAGGGTTTAAAAAAAGTAAAAAAGCATGAAAAGATATAATGTGATTGTAGGAAATCACAATGTGAAATTATATTTGATGACCCAAATTATATTAAATTATAAAAATATTATCTAAATATACATTAAATATAATTCAAAAGATAATTTAATAACACAAATTAATTATTCAAAATGTATGTTTTGGATTAAGATGCAGAATTTATTACTATTCATTAAAATATGAATTTTATCAAAAAAAATGAAAAAACATTAATCGAGGTAAATTTTTATGTCCTTATTCCAAGTAATAAGTTTATTTTTTCTAATAGAACATATAAAATTTACAATACATACATTTCAAAAGGGTTCTCCATAAATTGGTGGTAGAGAAACATATTAAAAAATATCTGAGTATTTTATTCTTAAAGTTGGATTTATTCCCATTTTAATCCTATAAAATTTATTAGAAGAATGTAAAAACATTTATAAAAATATTTACACCTCATAATGAAATTTTTTTCTCATTCTCACCAATACATGGTCTTGGAAATAACTACCATTTAAAATAATAATATTAATAATTTATTATTTTTCAGTATATCTCAATGTTTTGTGTAACATAATATTCTAGAGAAACTTGTTGTTAGATGTTGGGTATGTTATCATACATATCATCCCATTTTAAGTAAAACTCATATCTAATTCATAAATATTAATGTATATGAAAATATCATATTCTATTATTAAATGGGAAGTCACTATAGGATTAATTAATGTTCAAATGACTACATGGTATATTATGGTAAAATCGAGTCCTTATATAGTTTAAAACATGTATAAAATCAGGGAAAATAGATACCAAACAAGCAGATTACATTTTATATTATGTTAAATATTTCAGAAATTTCCTACTTACACACAGATTTTCCCTTTATTTTATGTCTTGAAACACAATAAGATTGATTTCATATAACACAAAACAATATTTTGACTGGTAAAAGATTAAATTATCACTTTGACGGTAATTAATGGAAACATTTTGATTATTTTAATTATTTTTTTTCTTTAAAACCCCATAATATGTGATCAGGTATTTCTAATAGTGGTTTCTATCAATTTAGTTTTTAAGGTAGTCAATATTATTTTTATCCTATATTTATAACTTCGTATAACATAACTCCTTTGATGTCTATGAATGTAATATATATCATCTTTAAATTATTATTAATAAATAATAAAAAAGATATTTATTTTAATTTAAATCAATTGATTGATGATGTAAATTTTTTGGGTATTAATGGTGTAAGTAGATATGATGTTGTTTCAAAATAAAATCCCTAATGAAAGATGCATTTATTTAGAGAATAATTGACTTAAACACATATGCTATGTTATCTGGATGATGTAAACGTGGTCCAAATAAAATCTATATAGTATGAGTGATAGAACATATTTTATTATTTCCAAATAAATGATGCCTTTTTCATACTCTCAATTTTTTTCTTATTGGCCATCATTTCAGAATGAATTTAAATAATTTTAAAATAGTTATAATTGTATGATAGGGGCCTCAATCAATAATCTTAGTTATTTATTTATAATATATTATCTCATTAATACCTACCATTACCTCAGGACCAATAATAAAAAAATCAAAATTAAATTCCTTTTGGAATGATCATGATTAGATAAAACATATTATCTTTTTTTGGATCTACCATATTAGTTTTATTTGGTCCTTCATCGCATATTGGTTTTCATACATATTGAGATAAAATATTTTGAGAATATATTTTCTATAGTTTATGATAAATTATATATGACTAAAAATACATTAATGGCATGATTAGATCATACCTAATTATTAGGCGACCATAACTTAAGTTATTTGAAAATGAAAGATCACTAATGTTAAGGAAACCTAAAGATACATATATAGTCTGAAAAATAATTAATATTCTTTAAATGTATTGTGGATTTGAAGTAAAAATGATTGTTATTATTAAAATTTTGAATGATTTTTTAGAAATTGTTATATTACATTATTAAAACATTATATTCATTTTATATTGGAAATACCTTAACAGATTATATTTAAAGGTTTTTTTAATTCAATGAATTTTGATAAACTAAAATAAATATCATATTTTACCCTATAATTTGTTTGGAAATAAAAGTTTTTTTATGAACATAAAATGCATCATGAATATTTTGTTTTAATTTCACATAAAAAGGAAACTATTATCCTTTATTTATTTGATTTATCATAACATTTGATATTAAATATTTGACATGAAGAAAAATGTGGAGAACCGGTAAAATTCTATAATATTTCCCCATATGATAGATGTTTGTAGAAAATAAAGTGAAATGTATGTATGAAATCATCATTTTAATTTTAAACTATAGAAGCTTTTTTTACAATAGGAAATTTTAAATTTTCTCTGATATCAATTTTTCTAAAGAGAGAATATTTCAAAACATTTTCTAATGTGATGTAATGATGGATATTTTAATGATGAAATGAATATTAAATTGTTAGTTTTTAATTAGCAGGAATCGAGATTTGATAGAGTACATAAATGAAATATTTCATATAATTAACACGACATCGTTCTTTTATATGTTCTAATAAATTATAAAGAAATGAAAATATTTATACAATGAATTATGAATTAAAAAATTATTTATATATATATTTTAAAATTTTTATTTTTTATTTGTAGATTATATGATGATCATATCAAAAAAATAGTTTCCACAAATTAAACTACCCGCTCCTAAGGAATTGTGGAAAAATAAATATTCATAGAGTTTTCAAAGACTAGTAAAATAAATTATTCATGGTTTAACATATAAAAAAATTATATTATTTTGATTTTGATAATTTTTTTCAATTATTTATTTATCACAAAAAGATTTTTAAATTATTAATAGATTGTGTATATTGAGTAACCGATGGTAAAAATTAGTTAAATATATAATGCATATGTTTTAAATGGTTATTTTTAATACATTCATATATGGTTAATAAAAAAACAATGAATAATGGTTCATTATTGGGAGGATCTCATCCTATAAAATGTTAAGTTTTATTTTATATCTTGATAAATGAGATAATTAAGTTGTATTGTCTGAGAAAAAATTATGAAATGCAGATTAACTGGAAATGGACTGATACTGATAGAGTATTATAGGTTGATATGATTCATGAAATCATTAAAATTAAATATAAAATACCCATTCTATTAAGGGAACCATTTATAATGGATTATAAACCATATAATTTTTTTATTAACATTAATTTTTTTTTGTTTCATGAAATTTAATTACATGGAAGAGAATTATAAAAATGAGACCTCAATAAAATAAGATTATACAAAATTAATGTGGTTTTATTAAAGTTAATTCAATTAAAAATATTTTTGAGACTTCTCAAAATACATATTTTCTATGAAATGAATCAAATATCGATGATGAAACCCCACAATTATGATATATGTGAATGATGTTGTTGACGATATAAAAAATTAATTTGAAATAGTAATTGATTATAAATCAATATATTATATAGAAATTTATGATATTGATAAAGAAGATAATGGTATTGAAAATTTGAAAGAATAATAAAAGGATGAATAAGAAGAACGAGACAATTATTTTCTTTTAATAGTAATAGTTAATATATAATACTAATTTTTAATAATTTTTATATAATATAAGATTAATGTATTATATAGGATTTGAATATTTTGTAGGGGAGTTTTTTTTCCTCTAATATTTTGTGTGTTCTGGTGAATAACATAATGCTTCATCATATTACCCAGTGTTTGGTTCCAGTTCATTTTTGACTCAGAATGGGTTTTTCTAAAGAGATTAATGATTCATGACCATTTTCATTGGTGATGTCCAAATTATGATTTTGATCCATGAATGAAGATATATGTTAAGTTGTGAATATTATTTAATTTTAATTAGTTTCCATTAATTTATTTATATAATTATTATTTAATTATATGTTATTTTTTCTATGGGTTTTACCATAATGTTTTTCTAAAGGGGTGTGAGATGCTTAAAAATTATTCTTCTTTAACATGGATGATTTGGGATCATACCCCATTGATGTTCATCATCAGATGTCTGATCATTAGATTTTATGAAAATAAATATTACTTTTTCTAATTTATCTAACTATTAACATTAAATACATAATTATTTGTTTGGTTAATGGTGTCTAGTAGAGTGTGACATTAGATTTGATATCTTGGATACCTCATAGATATTTATGCATTAATTATGTCTTCTTTTATTTCAAAACGTGAGAAAGTATTTTTTATATAAATATGGAGCCATAGGTTTTTGTTTTTCAAGTTACACCCATCTAAGTGACCACATCTCATATAATATTTGGAATGGATTGATCTCCCATTAAATGAAAGATAATTTTCAATATATTTTGTCCAAATGAACCAAGGGGGTAAGAGGTCATCCATTGATTTATTATTTATACATTTAGTAATCAATGATGACATATGGTATGTAATTTTATTGAATAATTTTTATATACCTTAAATTGAATCATAAAGGTAGTTGATAATACTGATTTAATTTTTTTTAATGAATTTAGGAGGATGTACAATTATTTTACCACAATAGTGATTAATTATGGACGAAGTAAACATAATGTATTAAAATGTATTTTCAAAATTAACTAAATATTTTATTTTAATAATCATAAATTTAATTTAATTTTGATGGAGGCATATGAGGCAACGACATATCACTAATTATATTTTTCTCTTGATTCATATTGATAAATCTATATTATATTTAATCATTAGTATATAAATAATTATTAGTATATATAAAAATTTATCCACAATCACAATGACCTCTTTTTTTATTATATTCATTGATATTTTCTAATATTCATAATCTGTTTGAAATATACATATTCATCATATTCAATTTTATGTATAATTTTTTACTAATAAATGATAGTACATTTTTAGTACATGTATATCATTTAATAAATGAAATTTGGTTCAATCAATAAATAGGGTTATTCCCAATAATTACACATCTACATGAATGCCCAATGATTCTTGATTTCATGTATTTAAACCCAATATAGATTTAATTTTCTTATGACCATTTTTGAGTAAATATTAAATTATTTAGATAAAATTTTATTGAATTAATTTTATTGTAAAATATTACTTCCTCCTATTTTGTATATATGGGTATTTTATAAAATTTCTCTCCATATTTTATTTTCAGAATTTTAGTTTTAACATGGATTTTTATGAAAAAAAAGCTCAAGAAATATTTAATAGAATAATGGAAATAATTTTATTTATCCTATAAAAATATTATATAATGATCCCAATATATTATTTACCCAATATATTGTTTTTTATCTAATGATTCTGATAAAATTTATGTTTGAAAACATTACTTTTCTAAATAGTTCATGAATACATTGATTATGTCACTAATATATTTTCCCATTTTTCTTCCACCTAATGATTATTTAGATTAATATTTTTCTATCATTATCAATTAAAACCACTATTTTATTAGAATTTATTCATATTTTCAAAATATGAATATCATATTCTTGAAGAAATTTCTTTTTCATTTTCATGGAATTTTTTGGATCCAGTATCTTATTTTATTTTATATATTGTTTTTTATTCTTTAAATTAATTATATTGAATTTATTATGGATCCTCTCACCAAGAAAATTCATGAATTATTCTATATTTTATTTCTCTATGTTTTTCCATCTTAGTTACAAAGTATACTTATACATGCACCAGATTCATTGAAATTTTGATATGAACTTATTTATTTACATTTATAAACGTTATGGCGTTTAATAACAATTCTTAATGAATCCTTTCAATATATTTTTAATTTTGGTAAATAACTTCCAAGGAGTATTTAAAATATACATAAATAAAATTATATAACATTTTTTAAATTTTATAGGGTTCTTTTCAAAATCACACATGAGATAATATGTAATTACATTGATGCATGATATTCTCCAACTAAATTTTATTCATCCAAAGGATAAATTGAAAAGAAATTTCTTTTACCTTTTTAGTTAACTATTCTAATGTTTATTTATTCTTCAATATTTTATTTAAGAATGTTAGGTCCATTTTAAAAATTTTGATAGTATATAGAGAGAATAGATTCATCATTTTTCATAATAATGGATATATTCTCCAGTTTTGTAATCTCATTTTCTTCTATTATTTAGAGTCTAGGTAGATATTTAATTTAGATTAATAGAAGGAATGTATTCACATTATTTTTAATTAATCACGACTTTTATAAAATATATTCAAAACATTATGAAATCAATAAATGAGAATCCAAATACGAGTGTGAATATAGATGTATGATATCAATTATTATTTTATTAGGATTTGTGATACCACATAGAATCGTGGTGTTAAATCAATGTGGATAGATTTAAACTAAATAAAACCCATTTTTAAATTTTAAACATTCTATAATGAATTTGAATAGACCTCACACACTCATCATATACACATGTTTTATTCATGGTTTATAAACATATATTAAAAAGGAGACAATTTTTATTATGTTCAATTTGAAGGAGGGTTCTAATCCTTATTGTATAGTGGTGGTTATGTGGTAAGAACATATATAATCTACTATTATGAAGAATAATGAACGTAAATATTATAGAAGTAAATCATTTATATTGATAACTGATGATATAACATGCATAAATCCGACCTACTATATAAATAACCAACTCCATATTTTGAAATACTTAAACTGAATAGAACAACCCTCTAAAATGAGATTAAAAAACTCTTCCTTGAATAATGATAAATGATATAAGATCCTTTATTCAATGGATGTTATGTTCTTCAATAGTTTTATTGTAATTTTCTGAATGCCTCCCTTCATTACTTAAATAATAGTCAATTATATTATATACTGGTTCTATTTCTGTAAGAACACCAACATATAAAATTTTCAATAAAAATTTTATGGGATTTCTCAATATATCCTTTTTCATTGAAAATTTATATATTTAGAAGTATTATGTTTATATACTCTTTTTTGTATTTATTTTTCAAATTATAATGTCACAATCATTAATTTTTTATGAACATGACACCATATATAGAGTTCTAAAAACTAAAAATAATTTGATGATAAAAATAAAATATTAAAACATGGGATATTTTTCAATATAATATTTACCATCATAATGAATATATATTCCCTTCTATTAAAAACATTCTTTAATAATTATATGAAAATACTATTTATTTAAATATACCTCCTATTATAAATTAATCTCTTTTTATTCCCATTAAATATATTATAATATCCTCCCTTTATTAGTATAAATGAGTGGAAACCAGTATTATTTTTTAATTATTAAGAAAAATCTCACAATCATTCAAATTTTATTTTGAAAAAGACAGTGAATATATTTAGTTAATTATATAACAAAAAAAGTTCTTAACATTATCTTGTAATCATGCTCACTTGAAAAAATAACATTTCTTGTAAAAGAATACTATCTGTGAATAATCACATAAATTATATCACAATAAGATCTCAAATTTTATTATGATATCATTGAATAATCATGATTTTAATATAATTAATGTAACTAATATTTTATTTCTAATGGATTATGATTCACCTAGAATCATATTTTAATATTTCATAGAAACAAATTTATCCTATATATCCTTTGAAAACTAATGGAAGTTAATATTAAGTATCACAATTATTATTATTGAATTATTGTTACCATTTACACAACCTATATTCCATTGAATTTATTCCCTTATAAACACAATATATTATTACTTAAATTAATTTTTTTCTTTCATAACTCTCTATATATAGTAGATACTCTTAAGCAACATCAGGTTAATTCTATATAGTAAATTATTATTTTTACACAACTTCATATAATTCTTATATATCCCTTTGAACCCTTGTCATAATATGATATATAATTCGGTTTCACTTCTCTGTATTTTAATTTCTCTAATGAATATATTGTTTATCCATTCACAAAAATTATAAATGAAGAGATACATGTATATAAATGAAATTTATTCATACATTGGAGTAAATTAATCCTAAAAAACATCATAAAACGAATAATATTATAATTCATGAGTTAGTTAACATTATACAATCGATACATTGATAATTATAAAAAAAATTGTAATTTTTTTTACAATTTAGTCTATCCATATCGACTCACATATAAACAATTTATCAACATTAACTCAATAAAAAAATGTGTTATATTACTATATATAATTATTAGGCCTCATAAAAACTATTCTATGATATTTTAAAAGTATATTTCTTTTGTATGAATCCCAATAGTTGCTAATAAAAAAAATTTCATCAAAACAATACCATATATTTTAATTCCTCTCAAGTCACGTAAAGGAATAATCATATTATTTTCTATCAATTTAGAAAAATAAAATTTTTCTTGAAGAAGATTATAACTTTTATAGTATATATATCAATTAAAAAACATTTACATGAACAAATAAATAACTGCTGTAATTTTATAAAAATTATTTCAAACCTTCTTTAATGATTCATTGATTCATCTAATGAAATATAAATATATATCATTTCAGATTTTAATCTATATTATTTTCTAAGAAAGCTCCCATATCAAGAGGTAAACATATATTATTGTTAATCACAATGAGGATAATTCAATACTACAAAAATCAATCCATTATTCATTTTATAGATATAATATTTTGTAATTTTTACTCTCTACAGAACCAATAATTTATTATAAATACAAAATTTAATGAGTTTAATATATTTTCTCTATATATTATCAACTTATATAACATGATAAATAAATTATTCATATTATATATTAAGGTGATGCATCCTTTCATATAAATTATCTTTTCTAATACCCAATATCTATTTAATATATCAAATATATTTTTTAGGGATTGTCCACATTCAGAAATAAAATATCCTCTCTTCAACTCAATAATAATATTCCAATTTGATCTTAAACATTATTATTCCTTGAGATATTCTTCATTACTTTTCTATTTAACTCATCTCATGTAGACATTACAAGGATTGTTACTTAGATCATATTTCAACACTGTCTCTTAAAAAAATTGACATAATGTCAAATTGAAAACAAATAAAACACATAATTATCATAGGGAAAAACAGTTAAAATATTTCCTTCTATAAAAATTACACTATCTCTCATAGATTTTATTAATTATAATCAGTTTCAACGTTATATTATAAATGATGTTATAATGGGATATATTGAAGAGAAATTTTACGTTTATCAAAAATTATTTTTGAAAAATCTATAGTTTATCAATAATGTCTTTAAATATTTAGAGGGTCAATATAGATTAATGTATGATTTATGTGCATAGTATGACAGATTAATATAATTTATTATTAATTTTTTTTTCATAATTATTATAAGACTATAAGAGTTTCAATAAAAAAATTAATGGAAATTAAATCATACAACTCTATGGAGATGAATTTATTTTTTAATCCGACCCAAAATCTCTTGCTTCATGATTTTATAAAATTATATATAATTAATTTAAGAAGAGTATAATGGGTTGAAATAAATTTTTTCTTATTATATAATGTATATATAAATAGATCATAAAAGCATATCTAATTATAATTAAATCATATTTTTACTTAAAATATTTGGTTTTAAGAATCCTATAAGAATTATTACTCAGTGAATTATATATTATATAGTGGTTTTTTATGAATCCAAAAAAATAAATTTATCAAAATCATTAATGTGGAATAATTAGATTCATAAAAGTAATAACTATGTATCTCATAACATATTATGTCCTCTACTATAATTTATTCTATATTTCACGCTAATTTGATAAAATAAAAATAAAAATTAGTGACACAAATAATCTACTAACATAATAAAACATATATAATTAGATATTTCCACCATCATAGATCCTAATTTATTATTAAATGTTTTTTGGATTTATACTTCATAGTTTTTTTAATGGCAAAAAGTAAATTTTAAAAAAATACAATTCTTTAGTGGGTGTTTTTTCCATTATGATGCAATATTTGGACGTACATTTCTATATGAATGTAAAATGTATATTAGGAAGAAGTTATTGTAGCAAATAGTTTTGGATTTTGAAGTGACCATGCATGATTGTATTTTTTTAAATAAGGAATATATGAGAATCTATCCATATAAATACAGATATGTGAAATATATGATAATATTCTGAAATCATAAATGTAATGGAAATAAGTGGATGTTTCAACATCAAGTAACTTGCCGAAGATGATTAAAAAGAAGAAATCCATGTTATGATTATTGTAATTTTCCCAAAAAAATCTAAGGGAATGTTTTGGTGGATTTATACTGATATCATATAATACATTGGAAGTGGTTTTAATTCTATTCATGATGGTTAAATGTGGTGTCATAGCTTTTTTATGAACTAATGAAAGACAAAACTATTGGGACTAAGAGAGGCATATTTGTTGATCATCACGGTCTAATGTTTATGCATTCCATCAATATAAGAAATATATTAATATGGTAACTTGAAAACCTCACGATCAAACCATGTGGTTAATCCATTTGATATGTAAACAATATATAGTTTATTCGTGTCATAAATTATATGAAATATGTTCAATTCTCAAGGTTAATAACATGATCATGTGGTTCATCCAATTAGGTTTCATTAATTATTCCCTTAGTAGATCCACATAGTCAATTATTGTTGAAGGTGGTTGGTCAACTATGTTTGAGTGTGCATCTATTAATTATGTTTGAACCATTATTTAATGTCTTGTAAACATGATTTTTATTAAAATAATATTAATTTTGGTGTGTAACCCTCGTGAAATTATTTCATGAATGTTTTTTGAGTTTTCTTGAATTTTTTTTATAAATAAAAGATTAACCTTATGAAGAAATTTATATTACGTACTTGGGATGTTCTACTTAATTTAAACATCACATTTTATTGCTTACTCAAAAAATAATTAAGATGAAAACAAATAATATCTTTATATTATCAAATCAATGAAAAGTATATTATAGAGACGATATTCCCAACAAATAAATAGTGAATGTTCATTCTAAAAAATAATAAACATTATGGATGAAAATTAAATAGCCTATTAACCCTAAATAGTTTGATAAGTCATGATTAGTAAGAAATAGGTTTTACCACATTGTGGTAAAATTACGTAGTTTTATTTTTTCAGTGTTTTGGTCATCAGGAATGAATACTGAGATAAAAAACAACAAATCTTACAAGACATAGTTAAAATGTTTATGGTTTTTTCATGGTTCTGTTGTGTTTTAAATCCACCCATGAGAAACAACGACTCAATCCATTATTCATTATATGTCATGTCATTTCATTCATCTCATACACATGTTGAAATATTGAAATGATATGAATGATGTTTTATTTTTGAGAAGACTGAGAAAATAAATTTTTTGGGTGTTAATATTTCAAAAATGTAATATTTCATACATGAATGAATCCCATGTATTATTTATATTCAAATTGAATCCATTACTAAATTTAAATAATGATAAAATGAGTTAAATTTTTATAAGTTCATACTGCCAAAGGTCATAAAGTTTGAATATGAATTATCTAAACATTATTTGTGGAAATATTTTGAGAATTTTTGAATGTGTATGAGTTGAAATAGGAAGTATGTTAAGATACCAATGAATTGGTAAAACCTAATAGATCGTCTTCTATATAAAAAATTTGAGAACCCCAATAACATATATGATTACCATGTGCATTATGAAAGAAAAAATTGCACTCTAAAATATATGCTTCTTTGGTGTAGATGAGGAAAATGTATTAATAAATAAGTATAGTGACATAGGATTAATATATATTGATATTACATAATTAAGATGAATATTAAAAATATTAAATAATTATATGCTTGAGTTACATAACTATTTATAGTCTCTATAAATATGGATCACATTCATTTAATTTGGTTTAATGTTATTCATAATATCTCTTAATGATATCCCCCTTGAGTACACATAATTTAAACCATTCATTACTACCTGGGGAAAGGATGTATAATAAAGGGGGAGATCAAATTCTCTATAAGGTTAAACAAGGGATATTTGTATGAATAACATGAGAATAAGGATATGAGAACATTATAGTAACATTTCATGATCAAACACTACATACCAAAGATCATATACATGGGTAATTAAATAATTATTGGAAATTCATAATATATGAATCATAAGGTAATAAAGAGAATATTCCCTGAAATCCAAACATGAAAATAAGACATTGAATTGTGTAATACACATAATAATATAAAAATATATCTATAGTATTAAATGCTTAATGACAACGTTATATTAGTGGAATGGGTTCACTTCCCAATGCATATTGGTTATCATGGTTCACTTCCATAGCCATCATAGCATCCATAGTTAACTCTCAAGACCATAATAATAGATAAATTACATTACTGAACAGAGACACTACCTATTTTAACAATGTGTATATGAAGAGAAAGAACACCTTACCCCTTTCACTGGAGTGAGATATAGGTCACACCCATCTCATAATGAAATCATAAATACATTTGAGATACGATCATAAAAATAATATAATATCCTATAAAATTAATTCTATATTATAGAAATATCATCATATTATAACATGTGGAAAAGACACTGGTTTATTACAATTTTCATCCAATAATATCCCCTAAAAAGAATTGGACTTCATATGAATATTACATGTGAAATAGAAATGGGTTTCAAAATGACATTACCTCTGAATAAAAAACAATTTTCATCAATATATTATCATAGAAACATAAACCGATCAAATAAATAATAAGAATGGAACCATTGGACCATAAACCTATAAAGGAATATGTAATAACAATAGTTTCTATCTTAAATAGAAAATAAATTTGAAATATCATTTAAAATGTTTCATGTAAAATATCACACTTCTTCCTGAAAAATGATATATAATGATAAGAAACATTAATAAACTTTTTTTAAATAATATTGAAAAATGTTATAGAATATTTTAAAAAATTCAAAACATTTTTACATTAAGACTTATAATGGGTGATTTAAAGACATTTGAAATTATTTATCCTCAAAAACATATATAGCATGCTTGATTTTTTTAAAACTTATTCCTTAAGAACATTCAAAAGTATTTAATCCATTTTGAAAAATATTTACCATGAAAAGTTATAATGGATGTATGATAACAATTGGAAAAAAAGTTTTAGAAAAAAACCTTGAAAACATATAAAGGAATCTGTAAAACAACATTAAAACCTTTCTCATTGAAATAATAATTATTTTTTTGATAATTATTGGAAAACATTTTCACTGAAAAAACATAAAAAAATGAATAACCATGATATTATGATGAAATTTTTTAAGAAATAATATTTTATATATTCAATGGAATATACAAATAGATGACGATCATGAAAGTGGATAAATCTATATATGCTGATCATTATTTTTTTTCGTGAAAAGTTTAGAAATGTATGTCAATTAGAAACTGAAAAGGTGATAATTATGTGATTATTTTAAATGTTTAATTTATTATCAAATAATTATAATAAATATCATATTATATAATTATTAAATTATTCAATTAATATTTAGAAAACATCTTTCTGAAAGAACAATTATTTTTGACCAAAGAGGGAGATAAAGTAAGCATTTTTTATTTTTTTTAATTTTCATTCAATAAATATTGTTCAAAAATTGAACCAATAAATTATTATATCATTAATAAATAGAGAATAATAAAATTAAAGATATTTCTTGAGATATTTATCATACTATTTGATCACTAAAATCATAATCATGAATAGTCCAAATAATAATGAGGTAGTAGAAAATAAACTCTTACCATGTTAGTAAATTAGAATCATAATACCCATGAGAAGATAAGATTTAAATAAAAGTAATATAAAATTAAAATAATATAATTCATGGTAGAACATGCTAAATTTCTGACCTCATACCCCATGAAAAAGAGATCATGAATTAGATATTTAAAAATACATAAATTTAAGGATAATATAAATAGAATATATTCATGGTTATTAAATACATGAAACAACTGAAAGGAGTGGTGAATAAGGCATATATATTATAGAAAAAACATTGAGACAAGAAATCTCCTTACTATTTGAGAAACTTTTGAATTATAAGATACATGAAAGGATATCATCTTTTGAAACATTAAATATCATTAAATAAAGTATATTCATAATATATCATGTTATAGGTAACTATATAAACAAAATAATCTGAATATGTGGTGAATATAATATATATCCCATTAAAATAAAAGTGAGATGAGAAAACCCTTACCATAAATGTTTACATTATTTGTACACATTAAAAAATCTAGTATAATATATATAAGTTTTGATAAATATAACATGGAGATTATTATTTTATACCATATTATATGTTATTTTATTTGGAAATTAAGTTAACTTTTTATTAATAATTTCATTCTAAAATTATATTTCCCGTAATAACTATTTTGTTATTGTTTTTTTGTATATGTTTTGACTAGTTATTCTTGATCAACATACATAGATAATGATTTATTAATTTCCATAATTCATAAAATGATTGAAATATCATATATATTTATTATATAATTATTAATGGTAATATATAAAAGATATAAATTTTTAATGGAATAAATTGTTTATGGAGACGGTAGATCGTACTAATGCAAGAACCCGATTTTTGTTTTGATATCCTATTGAATGAAATAAAGTAAATGAAATATATATATATATATAAATTATCATTAAATTATAATTATAATTTTCAAAAAAACTTATCCTTAAAACATTCTATGTAATGTGTGAATGAGTCATATAACTTTCAGGAGGTAGTAGTCTACACATCCACAAACAATGTTTTATATTCACAAAAAATTGAATAAAAAAGGTATGTATTTTATCATAATTAATAAACAATAAATAATTCATAAAATTTATATATAAAATATAAAAAATAATTCCATCATTATTACAATCCTTGAAAGGTGGTAATGGATGACTGAACGACGTCATCATGTGAGGCGATAGTCCTCTGTATACACGAACAATGATTGCATATACTATTTCATTGAAGTGTTTTTAGTGTATTTATAACCATTTAAATTGTATAATAAAATAATATTTTCAATACTAATGATACTATACAACAATATAATAGTAATATAGGGGGTGGTGAACGAAATAAAATATATATGGAAGGATGTTACCTCTTCTTTGGGTAACTCTAATTCTATTGCGCCAAAGGGATCCATTAGTTATATTTATTACCAAAGTGAGGACTATAGTATTGGGGTATGGATGTTTTTATAACGTTTTGGATGGTGTTTTCTAATACAATGGGCTTTATAGGTGTGAAATTATTTGGGGGGGGGTGGCAATATCCCTCTTATTGAGTATAAGTGGAAATAATGTAATTATAAAAATTTAAAAATTATTTACAGGTATTTTTTACATAATGTGACTCAAATAATCACTAATTTTCTATAAAATTATGTGTATGGTTTAAATGTGGATTTACAATGTATATAGGACATGTTTCTTTGTTATTAGGACCCTTAAAGTAAGGTTTAAACACTACGTATACTTGTTTTCACCTTAATAATTTTATTAAAAACATAATTTGAAAATAATATTAATTATAAATTTTTAATATTATGATTATCTAATCCATTTTTAGAAATTATATACATATATTTTGTAGAAATCATTTTAAAATTAATCTAATAGATGGGATGAGGGAATAATTTTTTATGGGAAAAATTTGAAAATATTGAAATGTTTTTATATCTAATTTAAATTTAAAATTAGTTAGAATGACCAATTTTTTTAATTTATTTATAATTTATCTATTTTTTATATAAAACAAAATTAAAATATTTTTTATCTATTTAATAAAATAGAATAAATATCTTCTTAATTCAAAAATAGTATTTTTCCCAATTAATTATACAAAGTAACTTCTCAGAAAAATACCAAAATATCAGAAAGGGATAATTATTACAGTAGGTTTTTAAAAAAAATGTTTATTTTATAAAATATAATTTATTAATTTTTATAAAAATGGAATTAAAATAGGGGTTCGATTGAAAGTAGGTAAAATTTCATATTAGGAACATATATATATATATATATCTTTATGAGTAAAATTTGATTTATTCTTATGCCTTGTCTAGAAAATAAATATTAGAATTGTTAACTATTTTAAATAATATAATATTATTTTTTTAAAATTATTTTTGAAAACTATTTTAATCAAATTATTTAGGTAAACATGTTTTATTGCGTAATTGATGTTTTCCAAAAGAGGATTTTAATATATTCAAGAGGATTATATTCTCATTTCCAGTTTTCTGGTAAACAAATTTTTATTATATACATGTGTTGACCATATTTTTTTAATTTAATTAATCTTAATCATAACCACTATTCCAACAGCTATGTTAAATCTATAATAATATTTTAATAATAATATTAATATAATATATCATTTTGATAAAACTAGGACTTGTATGTCACACATTTTATGTAAGGAACACCACATTATGTGTAACAAAATCCAAAAATTGTACTTCATTTATCACAAGCTAATATATGAGTTTCATGTAGCAAAATCGTGACATGGTGTTTAGAATAAAGTATTAATGAATTTATTCTTTAATATAAAAGATGTTATATTAAGTGTTTTGTGAAATTAAAAATATCAAAATGATTCAATTGATTTATAAAAATTCAAAAAATAAAATTAAGTTTCATTCTATCCCCCTTGAATTTAATTTCTCATTTTATATTCGTTTGGGTAATAAATGTTATAATACTTTAGTGTTCTATTCATAGAAACCCACTACATAAAAATGGATACTGAAATTTCCTTTAAAATTTAAATGTTTGGAAAATAAATGTTACCAAAAGAAACTAATAAATCGGTATCCAAATAGGATTACATATGTGGAATGGGAAAAATGGACATTGAAGAGAATTTTAACAATCAAATTCTAGTGGGAGTGATATAGAATATGGCCAAGATAAAGATAAAAATCATAATTAAATAACCATTGGTGGCTTGAAAAAGATCCTTGATATCATCAAACATTATGATAGTGGGACAACATTTTATGTCATTGTTCTCTTCTAAATTTTGTGTAATATTTTTTATAATATATATATACTTTATTTTTCAAAATCTCACAACTTTTTTGTTTCTTAATAAATTTCCACATCATCTCTTGATATTAAAATGAAGGAAAATTTGTTATACATAATGAATTGATGGATCATAAGTTACAAATGTATATTATAAGTCAGTATATATTTTTTTATATGTCATCACATGTGAAAATTTATTATCAGTTCTCCAATAGGAATAAATCCTTATATAGTGAGGTAATAATTTAATAAATGAAACCTCATCTGAAGTTTAATGTAAACCATTAATTAAATAGCCAACTATGTAACCCGTATGAAATTAGATAAAGGAAAATCATAGAAATAATTTCACTAATCCATATTATCATTGATCCCACATGTAGCATTATGTATGTCTTGGATGTCACATTCCTAACATGTCAATACCATTATCATGTATTCTCCTAAAACATTGTAATAACCATAATTCCCATAAAACCATTTTAAAATTATAATTTCATTATTATTTAAATGATTATCGGATATATTACATAAATCCAAAGTTTTATAAAATTCCACAGTGATAACAGATACCACATTTTTACCAAATCATTTTTCATTTACAATTTTATCAGTACCTTTTAATTTACTTATTCATATCGAATATATCATTCTCCATACATCAATATCTCAACATCATGAACATATTAATGTTTATCTTCCCTTATTCATGTTCTTCTAATGAATATATAAGAATTCAATTATATAATATCTCTAGTCCCTCATAATCATTCAATATGTTCTTGTAAATATTTAGAAAAAAGAACATAAACTAAAAAATAATTCTATACTTCATAAATCCTTAATCCAAATAATGAAATACATATTCACTAGACTAAAATGGTTGCAATGGAATATGCCTTTCCATTTTTAAGAATTATATTCTTTATCTAGGACACTGATATGGGTAATTCCCATATTCTCTAACGATAAGACATTGAATCCATTGAAAAAGTTTCACTCTTTGACCATTTTTCACACATATAACATCTTTCTCACTACTCAAGGTGTTCATTCGGGTTCTTATTACTTTCTCATTTACATGTAGGAATCCAGATACTCATTCCTCAACATTCATCCCAATATAAAATTTTATAAAATCAAATATTTATATTATTCGTTTGGAATGTAACCGAATCCAACATTACTAATAATAAAATGTGATAGATGATTAAGTATAATCATCATATCTTTCTCTCTAGTAATTATCCAAATTTTTTATCATATTCACTAAATTTATAAAATAATTTTATGTTAATATGATTCAGGTTGTCTCCATAAATAGACTAAAATAAAAATCATAATGTGAGAAACTCTTATAACTGTAGAAACCACATAACCCTGAAAAATAACTTTTAGGATGTATAAATTATGGTGCAATAATTTATAAATGACACCATAGGATTATCTTTAGTTTTTTTATTTTTTTTCTTAAAGGATGGGGCCGAAGCATCTGTAGGAATATCTTTAGAGACATCACTATTCATATCCTTAAAAATATTCATAGGTATCTTGATAATGTTTTCTTATCCTAATTTCCAAAGTATAACTATACCTTTCCATTTATAGAAATAATAGTTATTGAGGATTAACATATATGGATATTACAAAATTTAATATGACTATTCATTACATTAAAAATGTACATTTTCAAGCACTATAATAGTATATGTTCTTTGGAAACGTGGAATACATTATTCTAATTTTCTAATTGATCATAAATATCTCCTTTAAATAACTTCCCATTTAGTACTGCTACTTATAATCATTCTTCATTACATTGTGAATGGAAACATAATATAGGATGGAATTAGATGCTCATTAAGGGTAGAAGAGGAAGATATGTAATAATATCATGAGAATAATGACCAGATAACATGCGAATAATATTTTAATATCATACCCACCAAATCAATGATCATATACATGAGTAATGGAAAAAATATTTATAGTTCAAAATACACAAATCAACGGGGAATCCATAAAATATTATATGGAAGAATAAAATTGTAATAAGACATAGAATTTTGATTGAAACTTTGGCATATAAAATTATTTTTATTTTATACAAGGATTAATTCCAATTCCATATTATCTGATGGCATTCACACCCAAAACCATCTTGGTTGTCTTGTTTCAATCCCTTGACCATCTATGTATAAAAGATTCCATCCCAAGAACATCATAGCTAAAAGAGTACTTTAATAAACTAAATTTACAACCGATTATATCCATGTCTACATCATGTGATAAAAGTCATTACCCAATGCATTTAAGTGATATATAGGTCCTACAAATCTCATTCTAAAATCATACATACATATTCAATAATATCATAATCAATCATATCATAACCAATTAAATGAAATACATATAATAAAAATTTCATTATATCATTACTTATGGGAAAGGTAAAAGTTTCATAATCATTTCATCATGTCATAACTGAAGAAATAAATGGTTTTCATTATAATATAAATTGTGAAAGGGAAAATGGTTTGAAAAATATATAACCTGTGAATGTAATATCATTTTCATAAAAAACATGACATTAAAATAGAAACCATAATGAGAAATTATATGAATTTTTCTAGTGTACCATACAATAAAATAGGCATCATTAACACCAAAAATTCTCATCTTACACGGAAAACAAACATGAAGTAAATTTTAAAAAACATTTCATGGGGAAAACATCCCTTCTTAATTTTTTTTTTTAAATTTAACACCTTTTGAAAAACATTTTCCTTTGAAATTTCCTTGAAAACATATTAATGTCGTTTGAACAGATTTTGAAACCCATTTTTCATAAAAACACGTCAAGGAATATTGAATATATTTTGAAAACTATTTTCCTTGAGAAATTATAAAAGAACGCTAATGAAATTCTTAAAACATTTTTATTTTAAAACATATAATATTAGTTTGAAATAATTTGAAATCCTTTTTCAATGAAAATATACTTTACTAATAATAACGTTTCTTTAAAAAACTTTAATTTTTTTATTCATAAATAACCATGAAAACATTTGATGGAAACTTCAAAAAAAAATTGAAAAAATTTCTCCATGAAAATATATAATCGATGATAGGGTAAAAATTATTGAAAACGACATTTAAAACACTTAATTTCCAGAATATTTGGAAAAACATTTTTCTAAAAAAATCTCACAATCATAGAAATAAATTTTTATTTATATGATGATCATGATAGTGAATAAATATTATTTATTCCATGTATTAGTACGAATACATGAAAACATCATGAATAATAAATTAATAATAAAATAATTTTAGTTATTGAGATATTGACTATATGATTTGATCAATGTAAGCATAATCTTATGAAATCCATATAACTTTGACAGTGTAGCAACAATATTTTACCAAATTAGTCACATTGAATCATAAAACCAATGAGGGGATGATATTAAAATATGATCAAAATTACATGAAAATAATAATATTCATGACATAACATGTCAAAGGAATGTTTATACACCTTCAAAATGAAAAAGGTGCATAACATACATATGTTTCAAAGAATGAAAATTGAGAAAAAATTACATTATTGATTTGGAAGCTTTGGAACCATATGACCAATGAAATAGAGACAATGATATAGATATTTATAAAACAGTATATTTAAGGATAATATTCAAATAATAAATTAATGGCTATTATATACAACACATAAATGAAATGATTGGAAAATAATTCATATCTCTCAGAGAAATAAAAGTGAGACTAGAAATCCCATTACTACTTGAGTACCATTTGAATCCTGAAATCCATAAAATAATAACACCAATTGAATCATTTTCTATCATTAAATAATGTTTTTAAAATATATATCAGGTAATGGGGATGTATATATAGAACACAAAAAGATTAATTGGTTAATATAGCATATATCAATTAGAAATAATAGTGAGACAATTCTTTAAGTATTGGCATTCATCGTACACATTCAATCATCTTGTGTAATAAATAAATGAATATTATAAATATACCAAAGAGCCATATTTTTATATATAATACCATATGTTATTTTATTCTGAATTTATATTACCATTTTATTAAAAATTTTAATTTAATGTTACGTTTTGGGTAATATCCAAAAAATTATATGTTTTGACCTGTTATTTTTGATTCCATTAAGTAGATAAGAATTTCTTATTTCAAGAATTTAATGATTCTGATAATTTCGTATATATTATATATATAATTATTTATAATATTCTATAATACAAATAAATATTTAATGGAATACACCTTTAATGGAGGCGCCTGGCCATACGTACACATGAACAATATTTCCATGTTCTTATAACATTGAACAAAATAAAGTAAATTATATATATATATTAATTAAATTATAATCATTTATATATCATATATGTTTACTAAAACCATTCTTACTAAATTTTATGAAATGTATGAATGAATCATATCAGATTGAGGAGGTGGTAGTCAAAATATCCATAAATGATGGTATCCTATTACCACAAAATAGAAATAAAGTAGGTATGAGTTACATTATAAGTATTCATTCATAATCCAAAAAATTTATTATATATATCTTATAATAATTTAATTCAATTATTATTCCGAACTTTGAAATGTGGCATTGAAAGAATGAATGACAATAGGTCGCAATGTGGTAGTATACTACAATCATGAATGATGATTTGTTATCCCATTTGATAGATGTATATGAGAGTGAAGGCTAAAAATAATGACATAAAAAATATAAGTATATTTATTATACGTAAGATATTATATAATTATGTTATTAGATGAATTGGTGGGTGTATAATTAAATAAAACAAATATTATTGTTTACGGATATTATCACTTCTTTGGGTAACTCGTTTTGGTTTTAAGAAAAGGGATTCAATGGTTTGAATTATACCAAAAGTGAGGCCTCTTGGATGAAGGGATGATATATAAGGGGATACAGAGTTATTTTTTTATGATACAAATTTTTTGAGAGGTGTGAATAAGTGAGGGGTGGGGTTAGTTCCCTTTTATTGTGGGGAAAGAGTGGAATTCTTGTAAATATAAAAATGTAATCACTAATGAGAGTTATCCGTTACATCATGTGCCAAAAATATTTGTTAATTATACTGAAATAGATGATATGGTATAAATATTTCATTAACATGGAATTTGGACATGATTCTACATTACTTTTTCCCTTTATAATAACATCTGACCATTATGTAAACTTATATTTAACATAATCATTTAAATTAATTTTATATATTTTCAATAATATTATTTGAAAAAATATTTTATAACCACACAATACATTATAAATTATTCAGAAAAAAATTATGGAATCAATTTTTCAAAATTATAATGAAATATTTGGATGAAATTAATTCAAAATTAATCCCCCAGACTTGATGAGGCAACATGTTTTTAAATAGAAATTCTCCAAAATATTGAAAGGTGTTTCTACCAAATTTGAATGTTAAAGTGTTTCCAAAAACCTATATTTGATTTATTAATTTATAAATTACCATTTTACATATTAAAAAATATAATATAATTTAAATATGTAAATAAATTTGACGAAAATGATGTTTTAATTAAAATTCTGTTTTCACATTTCATTAAAAAAGAATCATCTTAGAAAAATACAAAAATCCATGTATTATTATTTTAAGGATTTGATTTAAAAAACTATCTTAATTTTATAAAATAGAATCATATATGATAGTTAGTAAAATTAAATTTAAAATATTCATGATGTTAAAAGGATCTAAAATTTTATTTTAGAATAATAGATATCATTATGTGAAAAATTGGATTCATTCTTATCTCTTGTCAGGAAAACTCTTAATTCGAATGTCTAATAGTCGACTTAGTCTTATATATATATAATTAAATTAGTTTATCAAAAAAAATTCATTAATAAAATGAGGTAAAATGTTCTTGATTTCATAAAAATATTTTTCCCACAAAATTTTTCTTATATTTTTAAAATGTTTATATTTTTTTTTCACGTTAATTGGTTACCAAATATTCTGATTAAATAAACGTGTATACAATATTTTCATAATTTCATTAGTATTTTTCATAACCACCATTCTAATGTTTATTTAACAACAATTATAATATATTAATAATAATATAAATAGTACAATATAGATTGAACAAACTAGGTCTTTTATTTCATGCATGCTATTGAAGGAACATGACATTATGTGTAGCAAATAGAAAAAATAGTGTTTCATATAATTTAATGTAATATTTCTGTTTCATGTATCACATGATCAAAAAAATTTGGCTAAAAATCATGAATAACATGGTGATTTTATATAACATTGGTTATATTTAGTTTTTTTGTGAAATAAAGTGTATTAAAAAGAAAAAATTAACTAAAAATATATATTTTACCAAATTTCAGGGTGTAATTGGGCATATTTACCATAACCTGAATCATTACACAATAAATACTTCTAGTGTGAAATGATAAACATTCCACTAAGAGATATGATAAGCATAATTTATAGGTAAAACACATGATATTGTATCAATAATGACATCAAATACTTGTTGAAGAAATATTTATTAAGGTCTATTGAATATCAATAATGAAGAAGTATAATGTTCTAACTGGGAGTTGGAAATGAGATGTATTTCTATAGATAACATCATCTGGTTGGATTATACTATAATGTTTAGGCTTCCAAGATAGAGGAAACATTATTTAAATTAATGAACAACTAAAATTTCTATCATAAATAACATGTTATTGTTTTTTTACAAGATCAAAAGTTCATGAGAGCATTGAAAATAGTAGATTAGATAACTGGATTATAACACCATAACCATGAAGTAATGGCCATAATATAAGAACCCAGTTTGGTCTATAAAAGAATTTGGAATATTCTTGATGTTATTCCAGAGCAGCGCCTTCAGATAGTGTGCGATTCCGAGCCCCGGTGTGGCCGGAATTAAATTTTCAGTGCGTTCACACTAGGCATGCCAAATAAATGGGATAAATCCTAAACAATAATTCAGATATTAAATTTTAGAGTACGGATGTGTCCTAAATGGGGTGTTTACCCCAGGAATGACATAAAACATGTCGGTGAGAGACATTGGGAGACCTCGCCCGTTGACAGATCATTAAACAGATAAATAATATAATTAATTTATTCATTTAATGGTTAAACTCAAGTATCTCTTAAAATGTTGCTCAGATGAGAAAACATATGGTACCATTGAGTCTTTAATGTGCCATTTACCCTAGGAGGGGTATATGTTACCCGGGCACGAGCCTTCTGTGGAAAATGGCCCCAGGGGCATTTTTTGTAATTTTGTGACCTCGGTTGTTAAATTTTATAACATCCAAACAGAGGCTCAAAATAAAATTCTGATACTACTGTTGTGCTCAGGATATGGTGTTTAACCTATGGGATGTTTAACCTTGACCCCATCAAGAGTTTCAGATGCGGGTTAATTTGGGGGTTTTAAATTAATTAATTTTTCTTTATTTAAACCTAAACACGTCTCTCTATACCCCTTAGTTCATCCTCTGTAGAATGCCGGAATCAAGGAGAGATCCTCCTCAATACCTTCTCCTTCTTTTCCAATCAATGAGGTCTTGGATATGGTGAAGGCAGATCGATGAGGAAGCGTCGGGCTACACCCAAAGAGGTAGGATCATGTGTTTACTTTTTTAATTCCCGAACCTACTTTGATCTCAATTTATAGTGTCAAATTCCTGTTATTTTGTTGAGTGAAGACCATAATTTCGTAGTACATGTTATGAGCATTATAATTCTTATTTCAGATTTGAATTCCAAGTCCCAAGGTGTCTACAGTGGTCCAGAAATGGTTCCGGCCATTTTCATGGTTTTTCAGCAGTGCTGTGGTGGTCCGGCCGAATTCTGGCAGTCGGGGCGATGGTGGTCCGAGGTAGCGGCTGCAGGGATATCCTCGGCAGTGGATGTCGGCACAGGGTGGCACGAGAGTTCTTCAGTGGAGGTGACCGGGGTCGAGGGAACCGACACGAATGGCCAGCGGTTGGTGGCCGAGCTTCGACGGCGGGCAAGCTCACCGGGGGCGCGACGGAGAGGGTGGATAGGGGTCGCGGCGCGCGACCCCGTGGGGGAACCATGACCCACGTCTAGTGGGTCTTCACATGGGAGAATCAGCCCTTGTCCAGTCTAAGTGTAGACTGCGAGTCTACGGCGGGCCTGCGCGGCTAAGCCGCGGGCCGGCGCTGCGAACCGGGCCAACCACCATGGGCCGTCCCAGGTCGGGTGGACCGGCCGGCCCAAGCCGGTCCAGCCCAAGGGGATTCGCCCCCTCGACTTAGGACCCACGTAAACTACACTACGAGTGTCCATTTTGTGTGCCATATGCTATAGTGTGATCCTCGGATCGAGAATAACTATATGATATGGTCTCAATAATTTTTAATTCCTAAGACAAGGGGATCAGTGGCATGACACGTGCGTTAAGTAAGTTTGGAATTTTCTGGGAGTTTTGGTTTTGGATGGTGCGGACTCATCTGAAGTCCATTTTGAGCACCTTAAGTGGCGTTGTGACCTTGGGGTCAATACAAAGATTGCCAAGGAGTTTTCGGGCATTGAAGCTAGAATTGGGAATTGGGACCCACGGCCCGTTTTTTAAGCTGCGAGCAGCGTTTTGCAACTTTCTCATTAGATGTCCATTCGTGGCATGAAAGCAGTCATTTTTGGGTGTTTTTCAGAGGAAATTACAACAGAGAAATCCACCCATTCTAATTCAGCACACTGCTGCAGCCCCATGAGGGACATTTTGGGAGTTGATGGTGAATTCTAACTTCTTCACCGGGTGTCTGGTTTGGACAAGTGTTTGGTCAACCTTGTCTAATTTTTTGAGAGGATCGCAACAGTGTGATCCGTTCATAGTGCTTCGAGACTGGGATGCGATTCCCACATAGCACTGCTCATGTGCGAAATGGAAATATGCATCTTTTTTTCCATATATATGTTCCACTCAAGCGATCAATCAATTTGACGTGCCTTTCCAAGGAGATCAAAACGGTGCATTGTGCCTGACTATTTTTGGGGATGAGGCTCAGGACCATGGGACGCCATTTGGGCGTAAATTGGTGTTGAATAACTATTCCACCAAGTGCCCGTTTCCATCGAGTAAGTATTCTATCTCTCATGTTTTTCTGTGAGTATTACAATTGTATGAACCATTGGTAATTGTGAAGACTCGTTCAAGATCTCATTAACTGAGTAAGAATGAAAGGTGCTCCAGTGGCAGTTCTTCTCGATCTGTTTGGAAGAATACCCCTAGCGTGTGATCACGTTGACTCATATGAGAGTGAAGTTAGTGTTTAAAGAGTTATGGCTGTCCATGCTAGGGTTGTGGGGGATGCATGTTGGAAAAATTATGTTTTCCCCTATCGCGTGGATGTTGGGTGTCATGTGAATGATAGCCTTTGGGCTGGAGATGTGGCATACTCTGGGTGCATACGAGAATTCTTGGAGGTGCAAGTTTTAGTTTCTACCTTATAACGTTTCTGCTCTTGGTTTGGACATGAGTTTGGTCCACACGTCGTGTGGGTCCCATGTGTGTACTATGTTTTACTCTACGTACCATTGTCCTCTCGTGACGTAGAGGGTCCTCCTATTCTCAATGGTTTGACTGGAAGTGTTGTTTTAGTTCCACTATTATTTCAGCTGAGGGGGGTTTTAGTGTTGTGTCCCATTGACTGGATTGTGACATCTTTTATGGCTACGTGCATTCGTACAGTGTGGGTGTGCTCCCAATTTCTGGAGTGAGTTGTCTCATTCCTCTTTGATAGTAGGCTCAGAGGATTAGAGCATGTATCACCCCGAGAAGCCTTGGGATATCCTCATGTCCCTTCGTGTTCCCTAGTAGGGTTCTATGGGTATCGGTGTGACCAACACATTACGCGGGCACCGATCCTCTACCCATGAGGTTTTTTCTAGTAGGGTATGGATCCCCCCAGTGAGCCCTAGGAATGGACTCCCTAGCTGTGTATGAAGATCATATCTTCCTTACGTGATCTATCGTGACATGTTTCTCACTACGTGTTCCGGTTACTAGTGGTTTACCATACAGCTGGGATGGCCAGTGAGGTTCCATCCAGTAGGGAGGGCCAGTGGTGTACCATCCAGTAGGGATGGCCAGTGTGGTACCATCCAGCAGGGATGGCCAGAGCAGATCTAGGTCTCCCTCCAGCGGATTACCCTTTCGTGGGGTAGGGCAGTGGGAACCCATCAAATTTGAGAAGACCTCTCGACTGTGTGACAGTGACGATGTGTGTCTTGATATTCCCACCAAACACTCAAGAATAGGGGCACATTCCCCAACGAGAAGCATCCTGGTGACGCAACCTAAAACCGTCCAGGTGAGTAAGTTCCGCCCAAAGCATACAATGTCACGGTGGGGTGATTTGAGCCCCTTGACTTACAGTTTGGGGCAGAAATGTGGGATACTAGGAATCAATGTTGTTTACTTCTGGGACTATTTGCTACTCACTTTCTAAGGCTAAGAAACGGGATGGAGATCCCATTAAGATCTTGTTCAGTCTTCTTGTTTAATCATATGGATATGTATATACCTTGTTCCAATACCCACTCCTTGGGATTGGTTACTCTCCATCTAGGAGAGGTGAAGATGCACGGGGTATGCCATGTGCTTTCCATGTATAGCTTCTCTTGCTTGGATGAGTCTACTCTCCTACTATAAGTAGTGAAGAGTCGATGAGAAGTTTCATCTTCTCACCATTTCTAGCTCCTTGTGTTTATATGAGTCTACTTCCTTTCTCTTTTTGGGTTGAGCTAATACTCTACTATACTATATACTGCACTCTTGTCTATACTCCTTTTCTTTTCCCTGTTCGATCTACTGCTCAGGTCTTTAATACCTCATTTTTTTCTCCCTTGAGCCTTTGGGGAATCCAACTATGTATTTTTATATGCACCCCTGCTTGGGCTTTGCCGCACTTGGTGTGCCCTTGGAGATGACGGACATGTCGATCATGACATCAGAAGAGTTTAGGATTTTGGGAGTTTGGACTGCGTACGGTTGATGTAGTCAAGTTCCAGGTGAGGAAACCTCCTAGCTGTTGTACTTTTGTTTACCTATTGCCAGGTTGTGGTACTTTTCTAATTGGGTGCATGTTTTTCCCTTTTTCTTTTCAGTTAACCTTCAACTTTTACTTTGTACTGTTTAGAGGTCGATGCACTTTTGTGGTTTCTTTTAGCAGTTACTACTTTAATTTTCTTTTTACCCTGCACTTCTGCATTGAATGGGCTGCGTGTGTGTGTACAGGTACTCAAGAAAAGTCCTCCCCTAGTAGTCTAGCCATCGACGCTTGTCGCCAGCCCCTGGCCTATGGAGGAGGGCTTGGGGTAGTTGCGGCTCAAGCTCGGGCAGGGTCAGGTCATGAAAAAGTGGTATTAGAAGTGGTTCATTCCTTGGGACATTGTCCGGAAGTCCCTAAAAAGGAATTGGTTGGGATTTTGGGAAACAATTTTATAATGTCTCGAGATCGGCTCTCAGGACAGGGAGTCCAGTGATGGTGTGGCGGCCGACGTATCCTTCCACCAGGACCCTGATAACCCGCTTGTCGACTCGGCATGCTGAGACACTTGTTGCAGGGAAATTGGTTCATGCATCACATAGGATTGTGTCTTGACTGTCCTTCTTGATTTATCTCCCCATTGTTGTTACTTTTATATACATATATGCTCATCTGATCGCGGAACTACTTGACAACATTCAGGATGTCTCCGCAAAGATATCCAGCCAGGATACCAGCTTTTGTTCGTGACGACGACCATGTGAGCAATGATGCCTTGGTCCAGGACCCATCATGTGAGTCCCTTTCACCTGGTGGGCTAGTAGCATCACCCCCACCTAGTGAGTAGCAGACTGCTTCAGTAGAGAATACTGATCTTGAGTGCAAGTTGAGCGCGCTCCATGTGTTCCAGCATCAGAGACCGCTGAGGTTTAGTGGTGAGAGAAACCCTCAGGCAGCAGAGGTTTGGCTAGAGACAGTAGTTTTCCTTTTTAGTTTGGTTTAGATTCTGTTATATCTTATGGTGTCTTTGGCCTCCATCCTTTTCCATTGAGCAACTGGGTGTTGGTGGAGTCTGGTGACTCAGTTTATCGATGAGTCATCACTTTCGTGGGAAGTATTTCAACAACTATTTCATGAGGATTTTTACCCCTCCTGCTTATGCTCCATTCAGATCCAGGATCTCCTGTAGTTTCAGCAGGGAGGGATGATGGTTATTGAGCATGCGACTAGGTTCGCAGACTGTACATGTTTTTACCGGGACATGGTCCACGACGGAAACATCAGAGCATGAATGTTCGAGCTTGATCTCCATAGGGATATTTGTGCTGTCATTGTTGATCGAAATAACGATGTAGATGCTCAATATACATGAGGGGGGTGAATTGTACACGTTAAAATTTTCCTTAAACAAGGAAATATATATGTTTAACAAAGTTAAACTAAGAAAATTCACAACACCTCAAACACCAATTGAAAGTATGAAGTTGAAAACTTCTAGTTCTATACACTTTCTTAAAACTGGATAGTGATTACGAAAAACCAGTTTCTAAAATATGGCTCTAGAAATTGAAAATTAACCAAATTTTACAATATGAGATTCCATCTTAAATCATATAGAATATAAATGAATCAGAGTACATGTGTAAGGAAATATAAGAAGGTTATACCTTCCTTACAATACAAAATGCAGTGAAAAAACAAGTAGTAAAACTACAAGTAACAAACGATAACTCTTTTAACCCAAAGAGAAGGGTATCCAACAACCTTATATAAATGTCCCTTGATTTATACTTTCAAGCAAGTATGTCTTACCCACACCAGGGTAATCCATCGACACGAAGATCGGAGTCTCTGTCTTGCTATCCACGCAATCCATCAACTTCAAGGTAGTCGGAACCTCTGTCTTCCTCAGCAAGGAACCCCTCAAACTTCAAGGTAGTCAGCACCTCTATCTTCCTATCCTCAGAAGCCCTCAAATGTAATCACCAACATTTGGAGTCGCATGAAGCAATCTAAACGAGCAGTTCAGTACGCACAACGCATGAAAAGATTCTCTCTGTAGAAATCACCTTAATAACGTGTGGTCACTAGAGTGATCAACTTGTTCATTGTTTTGAGCTATTTCAAATGAGCTCCTATTTTTAGGCTCAGTTGGAATGGTCGGATCCCTCCTCCAATGGTCATATTTTTCCTTAAATTTCAGAGGGACATGTACACATTTCACTCAACCAATGGTTAGTTAGAAACAGAATGGACGACATCATTTTATAATGAAACAAGTATAAGTATAAGAAAAACTGATGTTCGGAATGTAAGAAAATAATAATTCAGAGTCTAACGAAAATGAAATCCAGAGTCTACAATAAAGAGATATTCAGATTCTGTTTTATAGGATTTTGGAACCTGAATTCTGTAGAAATCCGAAATCTGAATTTCTAAGGAAATTCAGAGTCAGTTTTCAAGATAATTCAGAATATAAACTCACAGAGTTTAGAGTCTAACTTGTAGAAGCTCAGAGTCGAAATAGTAAATGTTTGGAGTCAAACTCGTAAAAGTTCAGAGTCGAACTCATAGAAGTTCAGAGTCTAACTCATAGAAGTTCAGAGTTGAACTCATAGAATTTCGGGGTCCAAAATTCGGAGTTGAACATTATTAGAGTTTGTATACATAATTCAGAATGGAACTTTATTAGAGTTTGTATATTGAATTCGGAGTAGAACTATATTAGAGTTCATATCCAGAATTCGAAGTGGAACATTATTAGTGTTTGTATCCAGAATTCGTTGTGGAAGATTATTAGAGTTCGTATCCAGAATTAGGATCCTAAAACAGAATGCTTCATATCTTAGCATTATATGATTTTGAGGTTTTGGGTATAAATTTTATTTTTATACTTAAGAAAATATTGTTATGTGTATGGAAATCTTGGTTAGGGTAATTTTCTTTAAGGAAGGAAATTTTCCTTAGAGAAGTAAAATATAAATTTTCTTAAGTATAAGGTGTTTGTGATTTTCAAAACATGAAGGAATGGAAAATTCATAAGGAAAAACTTATCAACTCAACAATCTCCCCCTTTTTTAAAAGCACAAACAACCTTATGAAAATGAATATAAAATCATAGAATGAATTTATAGACATTGAAATTAAAGCTTATCTCCCATTGTTTATGGATGATAGTGAATACCACTAACTCCCGCTTAGGCATTGAAACTCTAATGATTATATTCTGGATTTCCAGAATGGAGTTTTCATTATCATTGGAATGAAAGTATTTGTAATGTGGTAATCCCAGTTAGATAGTCTCCCCCTTACATAATGATAGTTCATGACATAGAATTTTTCCTTCTCCCTCTTTTGAGTAGTTTTTTTCCCTTCTCCCCCTTTTTGATTTCAAAAAAAATTTAATGGAATGGAGAAGAAATAATGTACCTGAAACATTAGTACATAATAACACAAGATACAACCAACCAAAAATTTCATTAGAGTTGAAATAATCTTGCAAGGAAAGAAAAATGCAACAAAATATCGTATTGAGTTTATTTGTCTTCCTTTTCATTCGGGATTAGCTTCTTCAATAAGGTTTTCAGCTTCTTAAAATATTTTTAATCCTCCTCAGCTTGTCTCTCCAAAGATTTTACCCTTTCATCTTGATATTTCAACACCTCTGCTTGAGCCTTCATGGCCTCTTCTTGCATCTTCACTAACTCATCTTGCTTTACATGTTTTTTTTCAAGATGAATCCAGAGATCTCTATCCCTTTTAAAATTTTGAGCAAGAGAGTTAACCTTATCATTCAAGCCCTTCACTTGTTGATTCCGAGAACTTTTCTCAATTATTATCTCATCCTAAATATTCTTAATCTTTTTATCATTAGTTTAAAAAGCATATTTAACATCATTCTGTTAATGATCAAAATAATCCATGTTTTATTCAACTTTCTTAGACCACAAAGTGATTTTGCTGCATGATTGCCTGTGAACATCATAATTGATAAAGAAATTTCTCTTGTCAACCTCATTCTTCCCACACCAATCCATCACCATAGATAATTATTTTGACTTCTGATTTAGACTATGTTGCATCATCTAGTATCTGGAGTCTATAGTAGGAAATATCAGAACGGTGTCCACCAACTTTTTTAAAGACTTGACAATAAAGTCATGAACCTATGCTGATGATTCCGAATCTGATAACTTTCTTAGGGATTGTTCTTCTTGAGTTTTAACCAGCTTCCTTCTAGAAGAACTACCAACCTTCTTCTTTCATATAACACATTTTGTTGGAGTGTCAATAATCACTTGCATTCCTTTATCAGTTTTTGGAATGGGTTCCTCATTAGGAGATTCTTCCTCGGATTCAGATACTTGAAAAATCTTGTCTTCATCTGGTTTATCCTTCTATAATCCTTCTTCAAGATATTGCTTCTCATAGCTTACTTCCTCATAAGAAAATTCATTATCTTTCTATTCTTACTCAACATCACCTATCTTACCTTCTTTTTCATCTTCCATCCCTGGAGTGACTAATTTTGAATATTCAAACTTTTCTCGATAATCTTCTACTTGTTTGATCAAGTCATCCAGATCATCACTTCCTTCTTCTACTACTACTTCTTCTTCTTCCTCAACAAACTCTTCCTCTATTTTTTCACCAGCTTCTCTTTCTAGTTCCTCAACAGCCTATTTACCCTTAGACTTTTCTGGAGTGGAGTACTTCTTCCCAGGAGTCTCTGGTAAAGGTCAGACATCAAATGTTTCTGGAATGGGAATCTTCTCAGAGGCTATTTTAGTATCTCTCAATAGATATTGTACAAGCTCATCTTTAGACATATTTTTCATCATATTTTTCCCTTTTTATTGTTTTTCAAACTCATCCACAACTTTTTTCTCTTAAGGCCTTACCCTCAGTAGGGTCCAATCAGAACTGTGGATATCCTTCTTTCCTTTTCTCCTTATCTTCTCTCCACTTAGCTGATCCCTCATCTAGATATGATTTGTGTTTCTTCGGCTTGGGAGGTGCGGATTTGGTTTCCTTAGATTTGTGGGTTTCGTCTTCAATAACCACTTCCTTAAGCTTCATATTCTTAGTAACTTTCTCCACTGGCTCAGATTTTTCCACATTTTCTGGAATGATTTCAGCCTCTTCCTTTGGAAAACTATAAAATGCTTTTGTTTCCTTAGAAAATTCCTTATTCATTATTTACAGCATGTCATCACTGACAAGCATAAGCTTGCAATTCCGGACCTTAGACTTACATGCAATCTTGATAGAATCTAAACACCGAACTATCAGCTTTCATAGTAAGGCAATGTATATGATGATTTGAGCTCTCAAGTTTCCTTCCTTGATATTCTTGATCGTCACAAGGACATGCCTCATCAGATTTATTTTTCATAGATTCACCATGAATTCTAAGAAATATATGTCACTTTTCTTCAAGGTATCTTTATCACCCATTCTCAAAACCACAAAACCCTGTACCCAAAGATGAAGAATCCGATTATTAAGAGATATGTGAGAAATATTTTTTGGCTTAACATCAGCAAGTCCAAGACCTTGTAAGTCCTTAACCTTAAAAAACTACCTTGAGAATCCGAGAGTTTGTGTGAACAAAATTTATCTTCTCCTTTATATGCTAGCCCCACCATGAATGCCGCCTTGGTGTAAGTATGATTTTAAGTCTTACCATAAGACTTGAAAGAAAACTTTTCTCTTCTATCTTCCTCATAAAAACTGTCTAATTCATATAATTATAGCAGAAACTATGGATAATCAACATCTTGATCACTTGTCTTGGATACACATGCATCTTCCCAACCATTCAACATGATATTCTTGGAGATGATAGAATCATACATGTAAAAGTTCAGATGGACCAATCTTTCTCTGTACACTTGCCATTTTGAGATTGGGTTTGAGGTAGAAAAATCTTGGGAAGTAGCTTCAACAGACATTCAAAATGGAGGAGCTATGAAGGATTCAGAATGGCCTTTAACAACTGATGTAGAGCTTTGACACGTGAGATCTTTAAATCAATGTGGGACATCCAACAGAAGTCCCCTTTATATAGGCAATGGAGTTGACCTTTGAACATCCCAAAACCATCTAACAGTTAGAAAACCCTTTGATCTGATCTGACGGTTGAAAACATATCTGCAACGAAATCATGAATTCGATATTTTGAGGTTTTAAGAAAAACAACCAGATTTAAGAAAAATAGAATCTGAAATTTTTTTAAACTGCTAGGAAAATACAAAGAAGGAAAATATGACTACAAAAACATAAGTAATGAAATCATACCTTTAGGATTGTCCAAGAACATTATTTGTAATAGGTGATATTCTTCATGAAGAAAAGTTTAACTACGAAAAACTAACTATGAAAAACTTAAAGTTGAAAATACATAGAGTACAAATACTCTTTTATGAAAAGTATGAGTATGAAAAACCCAATATGAAAAGTTTCATTATGAATGTTCCAGTTCTGAAAATTTCCATTACGAAAATTTCAGTTCTGAAAACATCATTACAAAAATTTCCCATTCCGAAAACATCATTTTGAAAATTTATAGTTCTGAAAATTTCCATTACAAAAATTTCAGTTCTGAAAACTTCATTACAAAAATTTCCAATTCCAAAACTTTGAAAAACTAACTATGAACAATTTTGATTAAAAAAGCATTAAAAAATGACTACTAAAATTTTTATTACAAAAGCCTTTAAAAAATGACTATGAAAATTTTTGTTACAAAAGCTTTAAAAAACCAACTACGAAAATTTTGGTTACAAAAGCATTAAAAAACTGACTAAGAAAATTTTGGTTATGCTATCAAGAAAATGTACTCCCTCTATGAAAAGGAGTTTGTTACTATACGGAGAATTTTTCAACAAGAAGTTAATGAAGAAGGATTACCTCACATTTATCATTCCTAACTTCTATTTACTGTATTCAAATCTATTATAAGGTAAAGATTTTGTGAAAATATCAGCATGTTGATCTTGTATTCTGATGAACTGAAGAATGATATCTCCTTTTATTGTGTGATCCCTAAGATAGTGATGTCTAATATCAATTTTCTTTGCATGAGAGTTATGTGCAAGGTTTTTACTAAGGGCAGTGGCACTTGTGTTATCACACAAAATATAAGTCTTAGTAATACTCAAGACATAATCTGTGAGAGTGTGTTGCATCCACAACACTTGTGCACAACATCTTCCAGCTGATACATATTCAGCTTCAGCAGTAGATAGTGCTACAGAGTGTTTCTTCTTATTGGACCAAGAAACTAATGAATCTTCTATGAAATGAAAAGTTCCAGATGTACCTTTTCTATCCATTCTACATCCACCAAAGTCAGAATACGAAAAAATCTTTAAAACAAAATCATTTCCAATGGTATAAAATAATCCTAGATCCATGGTTCCCTTTAAGTAGTGAAAAATTCTTTTCACTACCTTTAAATGAGGTTCCTTAGGATTGGATTGATATCTTGAACATAATCTTACTGAAAACATCATGTATGGTTGACTAGCTGTCAAGTATATTAGGCTTCCTATCATTCTTCTAAAAGATGTTTGATCTACTGGTTTCCTAGCTTCATCAAGATCAAGTGTGTTTGAGGTACCAATAGGAGTAATTATACACATAGTGTTGTCATAAACTTACTTCTTAAGAAGATACTTAACATACATATGTTGGGATATGTGGAATCCTTATGGTTTTTGATAAATTTGAAAACCAAGGAAAAATGTTAACTCACCCATCATACTCATTTCAAACTCAGATTTCATTAGATCCACAAAGGAATCAGTTTAAGATTGCTTAGTTGAACCAAATATAATGTCATCAACATAAATTTGAAGAATCAAAAAAAATTTCTTGTCGTTCATTATAAAAAGGGTTGGATATGCATTTCCTTTAACATATTTATTTTGAAGCAAAAATCCAATAAGGCTATTATACCAAGATCGTGGGGATTTTTTAAGGCCATACAAAGCTTTGATAAGTAAAAAAAAAGATTAGGATGTTTTGTATCTTCAAATCTAGGAGTTTGTTCAAGAAAAACATCCTCTTGTACAAAACCATTAAGAAAATCACATTTCACATCGATTTGAAAATGTTTAAAATTAAATAATGCTAAAAAGGCTAGTAAAATATGAATAGACTCAATTCTAGATAATGGAGCATAGGATTCTTCATAGTCTATTCCCTCTTGCAGATTATAGCCTTTAGCAACTAGTCTATCTTTATTTATAACAATGACTCCATTTTCATTAAATTTATTTCTGAAGACCCAGTTTACTCCAATTACAGATGTTTCCTTAGGTCTTTCAACCAAGGTCCAAACTTTATAACTTTTAAAAACATTTAGTTCAACTTTCTTGGCTTTTATCCAATCATCATCACCTAAAGCTTCATCAGTGCCTTTTGGTTCCAATTGGGAAATGAATGCTAGATGCTCTACATCATTTCATAAGGAACTTATAGTCCTTACAGGCTGATTTACATCACTAATGATACTATTAGTGGGATGATTCTTAAGAAACACTGGACTTAGTTTTTGTAAAACTTTTTCATCAACATAGTGTAGAATGCCTTCTGGGGTAAATGTTTCAGAAGTATCTTCTTGAACATTTTACTCATCAGAAGAATCTTCTATCAAGGGTTGATAATTAGTTTTTGAAAACACATCCGAGGATTTAGGTTGTGATGGTTTAAAAACAAAAGGATCAGTTTTATCAAATTTAACATGTACTGTTTCCTCAAAACTACAACTGTTTTTATTGAAAACTCTATAAACCTTAGAAGTTGTGGAGTAACCTAAGAAAATTACTTTATCAGATTTTGGTGTGAATTTTTATAAATTATCTTTTATTATTCATTATGAATACCTCACAACCAAAAACCTTGAAGTAAGAAAGTCTTGGTTTTCTACAATTCCATAACTCATAAGGAGTTTTATTAAGAAAAGGTCTAATCAAAACTCGATTTATAGTATAAAAAGAAGTACTTATAGCTTCATCCCAAAAATGTCTATCTATAGAATATTCACTCAACATGGTTCTAGTAATCTCTTTAGGAATTATATTTCTTCTTTCAACTACACCATTTTGTTGAGGAGTTCTAGTTGCTGAAAGGTTGTGAGTATTACCTTTTCTACTACAAAATGTTCCAAAATCAGAATTTTTAAATTCTCCTCCATGATCACTATGAATAGATTTTAGTGGAAGGTTTTTCTCATTTTTAACATGGCCTCTAAAAATTTTGAAACAAGAAAAATATTCAGATTTCTTTGTTAGAAAATAGACCCATGTAAATCTCGTGAAATAATCAACTAGAACAAGAACATAATATTTTCCTCCAATGCTTCCAGTTTGTGTTGGACCAAAAATATTCATATGCACCAACTATAATGCATCAGTTGTTGATACTTCACCGATTGATTTAAAACTAGATTTATATTGCTTTCATTAATTACAAGGATAAAAATCTTTAGAATAATCAAATCTAAGATCCATTATATCGTTAACTAAACCTTTATTAGAGGTTTTTCATTTGTTCCTATGTTTACAGATACATCGTCTTCTATGCCACAACCAAGAATGATCTTCCATTGCACTAAGAAAAGGTATGTCTAGGATCATAAGGTCTTCTACGTTCAAAGTGTAAACATTATCATGCCTGTTGGCAGAGAGAATAAAATCTTCCATGGAATTGTTTACTAAACACTTTTCATTCTTAAAATTCACAAGGTATCCTTCATCACATAATTGACTTATGCTAATGAGGTTGTTCTTAAGACCATTAACAAACAAAACATTTGAAATCAATGTTTTACCAAGAATAAAAATATTACCTAAAAAAATAATTTCTCTCTGAGCATTATCACCAAAAGTTACTTTTCCTCCTTTCATCTTGATAATATTTTCAAAATAGTTTTTTTACCAGTCATGTGCCGGGAACATCCACTATCCATGTACCAAGTATTGTTGTTGGTACTTCCATTATCTTCATGAAAATAAGAAAAGAATTATACTTTTTGAATCCAATCTTGTTTGGATCCGAGATTTTCAGATAACAAAATTTTGGGTATCCACATTTGTTTATAGAAATATACTTTATGAAACCCAAGAGATTGAACATTATTCAACGAATAGTTTTTTTCCAATGCCCACCACTTTGACACTTATTAAAAAAAGGGGCTTTAGAAGGAACAAAATAGTTGTTTTTGAAAACTAGTTTTTAGTGAGTATAACCTACTCCAATATTGTTTCCATGTGGCTTAATTTTCAAATACATTTTGTAAAAATTTTCCTTCCCAGAGGTAAATTTTCAAAGAATCTTCTTAAAAGAAAATATTTCAGGTTTTAGTCTAATGACAACATTCCTATCCTCAGGAATCATTTCCTTAGAGTTAGATTTTTCATAAAAAACATTCATCTTTAAAATAGCATTCTTAAGATCTTTAGAATGTTCTTCCATATCAGAATTTGATTTCTCAAGATCTTTATAAATTTTTTCTAAAAGCTCTTCTTTATCATTAATATCTGTAGAAATATCTGAAATCTCTTTTGTAAGAATTTTTTCCCTAGTATTTCCATTGTCTAATTTCTTATAAATTTTACAATTTTTGGCTTCATGTAGCTTGGAAAATCTAGATACTTATTCATATGAAGGTTCTTCATTTTATGAGGGTGAAGTATCTTCATTAGAAGTACAATTTTAAGAATAGTAATTCTAATCAAGTTATAAATTTGTTAAAGCCTCGGCAGAGCGTACCTTGGCCATAAGACTTGTATGTGGAAAAGAAGGATTTGCAATGAATCCCATATTTTTATGAGCTGATGAATCATATTCTAAAGATTCAATTTCTCAAGAGTCTCCATAGCTAGCACTCCATGTAGTATTATCTTTCAGTCTTTTCTTATCTTTAGCTTTGTAAAACCTCTTCCTGTTTATTTCAGAATGCCTCTCTTTTCTTTCATTCTTTTTAAGAATAGGTCAATCAGGTCGTATGTGTCCACTTCTCTTGAATTCATAGAATGTGACCTATGAATCTTTTTTGTCTTTATTTTTCTTCTTCTTATACCTGGATTGAAAATTTCTTTGACCAACTATCTTGTTCATTCTTCGAGCATGATTTGCTAACTCATTCTATGAGACTTCACTCTCACTAGATCCGGATTGGATAGTAACCTTCTTAGACTTGGATCTAGTTACACTCTCAAGAGTCTTAGATTTCATGTGATTTGACATTGTAGTAAAAGAAACAGTACCATTTCCATTCTTCTTTTTGATGTTTCAGCATCTCTCTTCATCCTTGTTCCATGTTGGATAAGAGTTCCAAATAGTTTATCTAAGGAAATTTGAGTAACCTTCATGTTCTCATCAATACCTGTTCTCTTTGATTCCCACTCATTGGGAATAATATCTATAATCTTGTCAACTAGAGCTTCATCATCCAGACCTTTCTCTCCCATTGATTGTAAGCTATTCATGATAGTCATAAAAATTTGTAGTACTTTTCTTATAGGCTCTCCATAAGGAATGTGAAAACCATGATACTAAGATCTCAATATAGCTCTTCTTGTCTCTATGACTTTGGATGTACCAAAATGTGTAACTTCAAGATTCTTCTATATACAGTTAGCTGTTTCACAAGAAGAAATTTGGATATATATGATCCTAGTCATTGAACATAGCAGAGTATTGCGTACCTTATAGTTTAATTGATAATCATGCTTCTCTTGGTTTGTGAAAGAACTAACATCCTTATCTGGAATTTTATAACCTCTAGTAAGCATAACGAATATATCTACCCTAGTATTGATAATGAATGTTTTCATTCGATCTCTCCAGTATTCATAATCATTGCCATAAAAAATTTGTGGTCTTGTAGGATTTAGATTGTTGATGGAGCCAACATTTAAACCTACCATCCTAATGAAAATATTTCTACACAAAAAAAAAATTTAATAACAAAAGTTTAGATTCAATGAAAATATTTTTATGTAAGAAAAATATAGAACAATGAAAAAATGATCAAGGAAAAACATATATGTGAGTATAAGTATTTCAGAGAACTCCTCTGATACCAATTGTAGGATTGAAATAACGATGTAGATGCTCAATATACAAGAGGGAGGGGGGTGAACTGTACATTTTAAAAATTTCATTAAACAAGGAAAGATCTATGTTTAACAAGGTTAAACTCTGAAACTTCACAATACCTCTAACACCAATTGAATGTATGATGTTACAAACTTCTAGTTCTATACACTTGCTTAAAACTAGATAGTGATTCCGAAAAACTGGTTCTGGAAATATGGATCCAGAAATTGAAACTTAACCAATGTTTACAATATGAGATTCTACCTAAAACAGTATAGAGTTGAAATGAATCAAAGTACAAGTGTAAGGAAATGTAAGAAGGTTATAGTTTCCTTACAATACAAAATTCAGCGGAAAAACATGTAGTAAAACTACAAGTAACAGACAATAACTCTTTTAACCCAAAGAGAAGGGAATCCAAAAACCTTGGATAAAGGTCCCTTGATTTATACTTTCAAGAAAGTCTGTCTTACCCATACCAATGTATGCCCTCAATACGAAGATAAGAGTCTCTGTCTTGCTATCCCCACAAGCCCTAAACTTAAAAGTAGTTGGAACCTCTGTCTTCCTCAGCATGGAAGCCTTCGAACTTCAAGGTAGTCGGCACCTCTGTCTTCTAATCCCCAGAATCCTTCAAATGTAGTCACCAACATTCAGAGTCGTATGAAGCAATATGAATGATCAGTTCAGTATCTACAAGGCATGAAAAGCTTCTCTCTCTATAAATCACCTTAACAACGTGTGGTCTCTAGAGAGATCAACTTGTTCATTATTTCGAGCTTTTTCAAATGAGCTCCTATTTATAGGCTTAGTTGGAACGGTCGACACCCTACACCAATGGTCATATTTTTCCTTAAATTTCAGAGGGACCTGTACACGTGTCACTCAACCAACTGTTAGTTAGAAATAGAATGGACGGCATCATTTTATAATGAAAGAAGTATAAGTATAAGGAAAACTGAACTTCGGATTGTAAGAAAATAATAATTCGGAGTCGAAAACAAATGAAATTCGAAGTCTATAATAAAGAGATATTCGTATTCTGTTTTATAGGAATTCGGAACCAAAATTCTGTAGGAATATGGAGTCTGACTTTCTATGGAAATTCGGAGTCTGGTTTCAATAGAATTCAGAATCTGAACTTACAGAGTTCGGAGTCGAACTTGTAGAAGTTCAGAGTCGAACTATTAAAATTTCAGAGTTGAACTCGTAAAAGTTCAGAGTCAAACTCATAGAAGTTCTGAGTATAACTCATAGATGTTCGGAGTCAAACTAATAGATATTCGGAGTCCAAAATTCGGAGTTGAACTTTGTTAGAGTTCGTATCCAGAATTCGGAATGGAACTTTAATAGAGATTGTATCCTGAATTCAGAGTTGATCTTTATTAGAGTTCGTATCTAGAATTCGATGTGGAACTTTTTTAGATTTCGTATCCAGAATTCGAGTGGAACTCTATTAGAGTTCGTATCCAGAATTCCAATCCTAAAACAGAATGCTTCATATCTTAGCATAATATGATTCCAAGGTTTTGGGTATAAATATTATTTTTATACTGATGAAAAATATTGATATGTGTAAGGAAATCTAGGTTAGGGTAAATTTCCTTAAGGAAGGAAATATTCCTTAGAGAAGTAAAATATAGATTTGCTTAAGTATAAGGTGTTTGTGATTTTCAAAACAAGACGGAATGGAAAACTCATAAGGAAAACCTTATTGACTAAATAGTCATAGAACACATGGGGATTCCCACTTAT
Organism: Viscum album; assembly: GCA_963277665.1. NCBI lineage: Eukaryota > Viridiplantae > Streptophyta > Magnoliopsida > Santalales > Viscaceae > Viscum > Viscum album. The sequence continues at coordinate 336,052,077 of OY728135.1, forward strand.
GCCGAGGTGCTAGAGAAAGATCTGGTGATAGAGATATTCTTGTCACGATCTACAGTTGGTGGTGGCAGTAGGCTCGACAAAGCCAAGACGTCTGCCGCAGCTAGCGGGCGTCAGCTGACAGAACCTCGACAGAGCAGGATTTCTGATAACCAGACTCAGGAGTGTAGTTTTACACCACAATGGCGCCGGAGGGTACCAAAGTAGCCTAGAGAGAGTCGTTGTTATTCTTGCAATGGGTTAGGTCTCCTGGTGCGAGACTTCTTGACCATGCACGCTAAGAATATCGGGTAGGCAGCGGGTGCACCCCCACAACGGAGTTAGCACCATGATCAGAGATGTCCCTAGAGAGGTCGTGATAGTATAGGAGAGGGAGGAGATGGAAGTGGAGGACGACCTTATGAGGTCTTCCAATCACCACCAGGGAGTTCATGTCAGGCTCCGGGAGCTGACAGTTGGGACCACAGACAACCGCAAGCTTTAGATGTCTACGATCCTGCAGATCCTGAGGTGATAAGAGGTACACTCTACAGCCCTTCTACCTTTTGCAAGTAGAATTGTTAGACTTTGTGTGTGAAATTATTTTCTCCCTGTTCTTTGCTTGAGTTGTTCCCAGGGTGATGCGGGGCATCAGTTTAACCCGGTGTTAGTTGAATAGAAGGTGTGTAACCTTTCTCTTTAGTCAATGTTGGTGAATCCTTCACTTTTCGAGCATGTAAGAGAGTCTTGGTTGTGGGACATCAACTGTGAAACCTTGTGTGATATGATATCCTTAGGGGTTTCACCATATGGATATTCTGAATGAGGGAATCTCCAAGTTTTGTCATTGGTTCAAATGGTGATTCCAGTCGTGGTGTGCGACGTAGGAGTTCGGCTAGGGTGGTTAGTTACCCCCGAGGGCCTTCGGGCCATTTGAGATTGTGCGGATGGATGGTGAGGTTCCCTACCACATTTACCAAACCCCATGGTTGGGAGTGGGTGCATGATGTCTCCCACGTGACTCACCCAAGAAGAAGTGTGCATGCTCCTATGCACGTCATCGGCCAGGGCAAACCTTGCGTGAACCGATCAATTCCATTGGTCTGTGTGCGGTGGCGCAGGACCGTGCAAAAGTTCTTCTAGGTACGGAAGAGCCAGGTGCGGGCTTAGTACCATAAGTTGTTCCCTGGTTTTTCTTTTCGGGGATGAAAATCATGAAGGAGGGAATGCTATTAAAACCCAGTTTTTTCTATAAAAGACTTTGGAATATTATTGATGTTATTCCAGAGCAGCGCCTTCAGATGGTGTGCGATTCTAAGCCCCGGTGTGGCCTGAATTAAATTTTAAATGGTATCACACTAGGCACACCAAATAAATGGGATAACTACTAAACGATAATTTAGATCCTAAATCCGAGAGTAATTATGGGTTCGAAATGGGTTGTTTACCCTAGTAATGACATAAAACATGTCAGCCCGGGACATTGGGACCCCTCGCCCATTGACGGAACATTAAATGGATAAATAAAATAATTAATTTATTCATTTAATGGTTAAAATCAAGTATCTCTTAAATAGTTTCCCGGATGATATAATTGGGGAACCATTGAGTTTGGAACATGTCGTTTAACCTAGGTGGGGTGTATGTTTCGCGAGCGAGGGCCTTCTGTGGGAAAATGGCCCTAGGGGCGTTTTTGTAATTTAGCGGCCTCGGTCTTTAAATTTTATAACATCCAAATGGAGGCTCGGATTAAAATTTTGAGACCGCTGTTGTGCTCGTGAGGTGGATTTTACCCTAGGGGAGTCATAACCTTGCCCCCGCCAAGGGTTTCAGATGCTGGTTAATTTAGGGGTTTTAAATTAATTAAATTTTTAATTAATTTTTCTTTATTTATACCTAAGCCCATCACTCTATCCCATTTGGTTCATCCTCTAGAGAACGATCCCAATCAAATAGAGCTCCTCCTCAAGACCTCCGTCTCCCTCTCTAATAAAGGAGGTCTCGACTATGGTGAAGTAGAATCGACAACAAAGCATCGGTCAATGCCCATAGAGGTAGGATCATGATTTTATTGTTTTAATACCCGTACCTATTTGATCTCAATTTATAGCATTGAATTGCTATTTTTTTGTTGATAAAATCCAATAATTTCGTAGTAAATGTTCGGATCTTTCTAATGATTGTTTTGGATTTGAATTCTGAGTCCCGAGGCATTCGCAGCGGTCTGACGAAAGTTTATGACTTTTTTCTAGGTTTTCCGGCGGTGCCATAGTGGTCCGGCAGAATTCTTGCAGTTCGGGAAGCAGTGGTCCGAGGTAGCGGTGGCGTGGCTCTCCTCGGCAGCAGAGGTCGGTGTTGGGCGGTGCAGCGGGGCTCCAGTGGAGGTGGTCGGGGTCGAGGGCGTCAGCACGAATGGGCAGTGGCAGGAGGACGGGCTTCGGCGGCAGGCGAGCTCACTAGGGGAGGGGGTGGGGGGGGGGACCGAGAGGGTGGACCGTGGTCGCGGCGCCCGACCCCGTGGGGGAACCAAGACCCACGTCCAGTGGGTCTCCACATGGGGAAGCTGACCATCTTCTAGTCGGAGTGTAGACCAGGGGTCCACGGCCGGCCCGTGTGACTGAGCCGCAGGCCAGAGCAGCGAGCCGCGTCGGCCAAGTCAGGGCGGACCGGTGGGCCTGGCCGGTCCAGCCCAAGGGGATTCTTCCCCTCGACATCAGACGCCCGTAAACTCCACTATGTGTGTCCGTTTTGTGTGTCGTCTACGGAAGTGTGATCCTTGGCTCGAGACAAACTACTTAAGATGGTCTCGAGAATTTTTAATTCATGAGATGTGGGGTTCGGTAGCACGACACACGCATTAAGTATCTTTGGCGTTTTCTGGGAGTTCTTGTTTTGGATGGCGCGGACGCATCTAGGGTCCGTTTTGAGCGTTATCAGGGGAATTGTGTCCCTGGAGTCAAGAAGAACATTTCCAAGGAGTTTTTAGGTGATGAATCAGGAGTTGAGACATAGGCCCCACAACCCGTCTTTTAAGCTGCGAGTAGTGTTTAGCAACTTTCACATCGGATGTCCGTTCGGGGCGTGCGTGTAGTCATTTTTGGGTGTTTTTCCTAGGGAATTTCAATAGCACAATTCTCCCGTTTTTATTCATCATGATGTTGTGGGCCCCACGAGGGTTGTTTTGGGAGTTGATGGTGAATTCTAACTTCTTCACTCGGTGTCCTTTTTGGAAAATTGTTTAGTCAATATTCTATACTTTTTTGAGAGGATCGCAACGGTGTGATCCGTTTGTAGTATTTCAGGACCAGAATGCTGGTCCCACGTAGAACTGCTCATGTACGGAATGGAAATATGCATCTTTTTCTCCAGATATCGGTTCCACTCAAGCGATCAGTCAATTTGATGTGTATTTCCAAGGAGATCACAATGGTGCGATGTGCCTGACTATTTTCGGGACCGAGGTTCGGGACCACGAGACGTGATTTGGGCGTAAAGCGGTGTCGAATAACTTTTCCACCAGGCACCTGTTTCCATCGAGTAAGTAGTCTATCTTGCATGTTTTTTCATGAGGATTGCAACAGTATAAACCATTTGGATGTGCGGAGTCTCTTTAGAGATATCATTAAATGAGGAAGCATGAAAGGTGCTCTGGTGGCAGTTCTTCTTGTTGTGTTTGGAAGCGAACACTTGGCATGTGATCGCGTTCACTCCTATGAGAGTGAAGTTAGTGTTTAAAGAGGTATGGTTGGCCGTTCTATGGTTCTGGAGGAAGCAGGTTGGCGAAATTATGTTTTCACCCTTCGAGTTGATGTTGGGTGTCGTGTGCAAAATAACCTTTGGGATAGAGATGTGGCGTACTCTGAGAGTATATAATAATTCTTGGAGGTACATGTTGTAGTTTATACCTGATAACTTTTGTGCTCTTGGTTTGTACATGAGTTTGGGCCACACATCTTGTGGGACCCATGTGTGTGTCATGTTTTAATCTACGTACCTTTGACCACTCGTGACATAGAGGGTCCTCTGGTTCTCGATGGTTTGACTGGAAGAGTTGTTTTGGTTCCCCTGTTCTTTCAGTTGAGGGGGTTTTCAATGTTTTGTCCCTTTTACTGGACTATGACATCGTTTACGGCTACGTGCACTCGTACAGTGTGGGTGTGATCCCAATTTATGGAGTGAGTTGTCTTGGTCTGCATCGACAGTAGACTAAGCGGATTGTATCATGATTAACCCCAAGATGACCAGGGAGATCCTCACATCCCTTAGTGTTCCCTGGTAGGGTTCTTTGGGTATTGGTGTGACCAACACATTACGCAGTTCTGATCCTATACCCAGGAGATTGTTTCGAGTAGGGTACAGAGACCCCAATGAGCCCTGAGTGCAGACTCCCTAGTCATGTATTAGGATAATATCTTCCTTCCGCAATTTATCGTGATGTGTTTCCCACTACATGTTCCAGTTACTAGTGGTGTACCATCCAGCAGGGATGGCCAGTGAGGAACCATCCAGTAGGGATGGCCAGTGGTGTACCATCCGGTAGGGATGGCCTGTGCGGTACCATCCAATAGGTATAAATAGAGTAGATATGGGTCTCCCTCCTGCAGATTACCCTTTCATGGGGCTGGGCAGTGGGAACCCATCGACATTGAGAAAACCTATCGACTGTGTGATAGTGACGAGGTGTGCCTTGACATTCCCCCAGAACTCAAATGAATGAGGAGAACATTCCCCAACGAGATGCGTCCTTGTGACGTGACCTAAAACCATGCGGGCGAGTCAGTGCCGCCCAAAGTTGACAGTGTCAAGGTGTGGTCTTTTGAGCCCCTTGACTTGTAGTTCAGGGCAAACGTGATGGATATTTGGCATTTATGGTGTTTACTTCTAGGAATGTTGTCTACTCACTTTCTAGGTCTGAGCTACGGGATGGAGATCCCCTTACGATCTTGTTCTGGCTTCTTTTTTGAGCATATGGATATGTATATACCTTGTTCTAGTACCCAGTCCGTGGGTTTGGTTACTCTCTTTCCAGGAGAGGTGAAGACGCCTGTGGTGTGACACGTGCTTTCTGTGTCTATCTTCTCATGTTTGGATGAGTTTACTCTACAACTATAGGTAGCGAAGACTCGACGAGAAGTTTCATCTTCTCACCGTTTCTAGATCCTTGTGTTTGGATGAGTCTACTTCCTTTCTCTTGATGTGTTGAGTTGATACTCTACAGTACTCTTTACTGCACTCTCGATTGTACTCCTTTACTTTTCCCTATTTGATCTTCTGCTCAACTCTTCAGTACCTCCTTTTTTCTTCCCCGAGCCTTCAGGGAATCCTACTGAGTATTTTTATACTCACCCCTACTTAGGATTTTCCCCCACATGGTGTGCCCATGAAGACAACAGATAGTTCTATTGTGACATCAGAGGAGCTTAGGATTTCGGGAGCTTGGACTGCGTATGGTGGTCGTAGTCAGGTCCCAGGTGAGGGAACCTCCTAGCTGTTGTACCTTTGTTTAACTATTTTCTGGGTTGTGGCACTTTTCTGGTTGGGCGTAAGTTTTTCTCTTTTTATTTTTAGTTTACATTTAGATTTTACACTATACTGTTTAGAGGTCGATTTACTTTTTTGGATTCTTGTAGTATTTAGTACTTTACTTTTCCTTTTACTCTGCACATCTACATTGATTGGGCTTCATGTGTGTGTACACGTACTTAGGAAAAGGCCTCCCCAAGTCTTTTAGCCTTCGGTGCTTGTCACCAGCCCTTGGCTTATAGAGGCGAGCTTGGGGTAGTTGCGGCTCAAGCCCAGGTAGGGTCGGGTCGTGACACATAAAATGTAAATTAGTATTAATTTATTTGTAGATATAGAATTAACATATCTCATAATTATATCTTTATATAATATTATAGAAATATGTTTCTTTTCACTATCGTTTCCATCCATGATCAATCTGAATAATAATTCTAGTGGTGGTTCACATATGTACCTTAATATCTAAATGATTCTACAAAATCAATAGGTGGTAGAGTGTCCAATCATATTTCTTTAGTTTTGTATGAATACAACATAATTTTTCTTGAGAGAGTAATAACTCTCAATGATCTCTTGTTTGTTTTACATATGATGGTAGGAGGGAATTATATATATATATATATATATATATATATTACTCTCCCTCTATGGACTGAGAGAGTCTCATTATGTCCAATTTTCACATGATCTGTATTTTAGGAAAAAATTATAATTAGATATTTAATATGTTATATTAATTTTTGGAAGAATTAACCCCAAACCATTGACATATTTATAATTCGTAAATAACCACATGTTTAATAATCATAAAAATAAATATCAATTTAAATTTTAAAAACATTTATGAATATATAAATAAAAAAATTATATGATTTTAAATTAGATGATTATACCCGACCGAGATTCCCTCATCACAATTTATAGATCCTAAAATAATGACTATTTATTTAATAAATAACTATCACTACATTATTCTATTATAAATATAATAAATATTATATTTGATAAACATAAAATTAATTAATCATTATTAGTTTTCTATAATAATATTTTCAGTTAGTTGTGATTAAAATATATTGATCACCCAATCCCAAATAAATTTTTTTATTCTATTTTCCTAAATTCAACATGAGAATTTAACATAGATTTCATGCACACATAGTTGTTTACCCTATAGTAATATCTCTAAGTGGAATTTGGAATATTCTCTTAATGTAAATGTTAAGGATATATCAACATGATATGTAATCCATATATGAATAATATAACATCGAAACCATATCCAACCACTAACTAATGACAATCATGTATTATAATTTTTTAACATAATATTTCTAATCAAGCGGGTTATATGTTGGTGTCATCTACTAATATTCTCATTGTCACATTATATGACATTAATAACATGAAATTTATCATTGATCACTATGGAGATTTATTTTTCATGTATTTCCATTCCCATAATTCTCCATGATATATAGTTTTTCTCATTAAGAAAAATGAATAATTTCTTTGCTCACATTATCAATTTATGTTATACCATTCATGACTCACCAAATGTATCCTAATTCTATAATAACCTAAGTACCCATAATTAAATTTATTATGAAAAATAACATGATCCATGATATCCAATAATGAAAATCATACAATATATTGATATATACCCTTGTCTATAGATAGGAACATAAAGAAAACATGGAAATATGGATTTTCTATTAATGATTCTATTCTAATCAACTATAATATTGGATATTACTAATGTAATAAAACATGAAATGATTTGTCAATGTATTATTATCCCAGTACACATGATAGTAAATATTTTCTATGCATCATAGAAAATATATAATTCATCCATTAAACAAGGTTGAAGAATAATTTCAAGGATCCTTTATGTTATCATCATAGTAGGTAACAGTTATGACCTTTTAGTATTAGAAATAATATAAGGACATTATCACATAAAATTAGTAAGAATAATAATAATATTGATGTTATAGGAATAAATTTTTAATATTAAAACTATGTAACCAATTACTAAACATGTTTGTTCTATAGAATGAACTCTTACAGACTCAAACACACTCAATATTCAACAAATAACAACCTTCAATCCAGTAGCTCTCACACGAATATCACACCTCTATTGACAGAAACCCATAGTTAAGGGGTTAAAAATATCTTTTTATATTGATAGTATGTTCAAAATAAATTCAAATTGTTTAAAAAATCATTCATGAAATTAAACGTCGAATTTATGTGTTTTTTCCTTTTACGTTACCTTTAATTATTATAGAGAGACACCACTATAGTGTTATCTTAGAAAATAGTGATAATATATTTATTAAAAAAATAAAAAAATTTAGAAATTATAAAATTTTATACAATATAATTTATGATAAACAACTCCAATCATATAAGGGAAAATAATGTCCCAATACTTTATAAGTTATTTCCAATTTTAAATAAATTTAATATATTTTATAACTCTCAATGCACACAATATTGAGTTATGTTAAATTACATTCAGAAATGATTTTAATCAATGGATTGTGGTACATTCATGACCAAATATTAAAAAATAATAATAATACTAGTATTTAAAATGAAAATTGTAGTGAATTTATGGTAATTTTTGGAGAATTTTTAATTTTTTAGGAATAGTGAAAAATATAAAATTTTAGTAGGAAAATAAATATTCATATAAATAATTAATATAGATAAAATATATTTTGAATTTATTTTACACTCACATTATATTAATTATATATCTAATTATCCAATTCATTCCATTAGTTAAATTTATATATTGAATTTAGATAAAAAAATCAGTAAACTTTTGACCATTTTTACATTAAAAACCAGCTTTCTCTTCCTGTATATGTAATTAATTAAAAATATAATATATCCAATTATGTTAATTTAATTGTGTAAAATGGGTTCAATATTTTGAATCAAAATGTTCCATAAATATTTATTTTCATTTATATTTTTAGGTATAAAATAGTCACAATGGAAATAAAAATTATTATAGTAAAGGTGAAATAATTAAATGTGCTAAAGAAAAAATGTAAAAGCATAAAACAACTAAAACATAAAAAAGTAAATTGATTTTAAATGTCTTTTTCTACTATAAAAATAATTTTATAAATATATTATAAATAAAATTCTTTTCAAATAAATCTAACAAAATTGTTTTGTCTTTAAATATAAAATATTCATTTTTAATAACTTGAAACCACTACTCCTCAAGTATGAATACCACTTCTCACCATCACCATTTTCATTATATTTAATTATTATTCTAAAATATCATAAAATACAATTCTTACACACTATATCCACATTATTGTGCTTATGAGATCACCAAAATACCAATTTAAATGTTATTAAGGGATCCTTCAAAGTGGTGACTTTCAAAAGGCAAATTTTTCAAACCATATCTCTTATTTTGTTTTGTTCTTCTAAATTATCCTATAATAAATCATCCAAAATATAATTATATAATATAATAATGTATATACATAAATATTTTTTTATTAGGTAATATATTATATTGACCCCTTTTCGTACGTCTTCTTATTCAAAGAAACATACTCATTATCCAAATTTTGACCCTTAACTATCTCTGGGAATAATGATTTTTTTTCCATTAACACCTTCATGGTTGGTTATAAGAGTATTATTATTATTTAATTATATTTAAAATCTTTTATTATAATATAATTCATGTTTTGTAACTATTATAGATAATTAATATAAAATAAAATTAAGCTATTTCATGAATGTCGGAAAAACGGCCAAAATAAACTAAAAAGTTATCATAAAAATTTTATTAAATGAATAATCCCCAATTTATAAGTAAAAAACGTTATATGGTAGAGTTTAATCATATATTACTGAACCTATACCACTTCATTAGACTTCTAGAGTTTTATTTCTATTTTACTAGAATATCTGTAATTATACACAATTGAACAGATCATGTAACCAAGAAATTAACACACCCAAATAATTAATGTAATGAAATATTATTAATGAATGCTTGGTAAGATGTTATAAAAGTATCATATATGTTATTATAAATATTATTATAATTTTTTAATTAGTTAATAACACTCTTTAAACCATTATAAATGATTTTAATGTATGCATCACTAAAGGGATGACTGAAGAAAGGGTTCTTCATCTCACTTTTACTACTATGTGAAGTAATACTTCATCACCAATAATTTATTTTTTGTAGTGTATATAATTAAAATATATTTATAATGTTATGACTATCATTATATTCAATATATTCAATGATTCAATTAATAATTATTACTTTTAAGGGTAATAAAATTCAACTGATAATAAAGTGGTAAGGGACTTCACAACTCAATTCCCAATCATTTGGTGAAACTTATACTTCATTGATTATGACATGTTTTTATTTTGTTTTAAATGGATTATTATTATTATATGATGTCTTTTAACTTGTTTTATGTCAATTTATACTATATAGACATAATTTATTCATATCATTAATGCTAACATCAATGATATAATCATTTACAGGATATCTCCTTAGTTTCACTTCATTTGGGAATATTTTAATAATAAGTATGGTCATAATGTTGTTTATATGGTGTATATAATACACTATTGTTTTATATATGATCATAATTTACTAAAAAGTTCATTTCTATTAAATAGACATATCTTTTGCCTCATGGATATAATTGTTTATTATGTCATGGACTATTTATATATATATAATTTTTTTTAATTTGAATGTTTTTTGAATAACAATGAAAATAATTTTTTTTGATATCTTTTACTAAACACAGATATTTGTAGATAATTTATATTGAATCAGGAATAAAAAAGATTTTTTTTTATATAATTAATTCTATAGACATGCAATAATGGTTGTGGATTGTATATAAAAAATTCCCTTGATGTGTGTGTAGTCTGACGAGATGAATAATTTATCCAAATTAAATGGGTTTTTACTCATAAAGATTAAAATATCATGTGGATGGTCTTGATAGTAAATTGAATCTATGTGTGGGATCCAATATGTACAATAATTAATAATTTTATTCATTGGGAATTCAATTATGTTTTATCCATGAGATTTTCAGTATGAAATTATCCTGATTGTGAAAAAGATTTTGTTTAAATAGAATTTGTGTTCTCTTATAATAACATGAAATATTGGTTATAATTTATTGATTCAATATATCTTAAACATTATGTAACTCTTTATTATATTTTGATCACACTCCATTATTATGTTTTATTTTTTATAGGATGCAATGAAGAGTTTTATGTTGGATCTTCAGGGTTACCCTAAGTGGAACAACGTTGTTCTCAGTGAATGTAATCTTTTCTATTTTATGATTGAAATTTGATATTTATTTCATATATGTATCTCGTTCATAATTAATACTAAACAATTATTACTTAATTAAGTTATTACATTTAACTAATTCTATTTTAATGAAGAAACAATCATCTATTGGCTATTAGGGCCTTGGCTGGCACAATTGGAAACAAATGAATTTTAATCGCAATCTTGGGAAATAGATTTAGGAAAAAATATACTAAAGTAAATAAGTATGTGAAATAATTTATGGATATATATAAAATAAAATCAAAAATTTTTGATAAAATTTTGATAATGTGGGTTTTCTTATAAATAATCAATGGTGATGTGATTTTATAATAGATGTGCCTAGGGGTAATTACTCAAAAAATGGGAGCAGTAGACATAACTCAAGTAAACCATGTTACATGAAAACAAGACTTATTGTACTCCAAGTCTTACACCCACGGGGATATTTTTGGGATAATCCATATTTTATTCACACACCATTATAACAGATTTGATAATATAAATTTTTAAAGAAATAATATTTATGATTATGTGACTAGTGATAACTAAAATTTTCAATTTAGATTAAGTGATATTCCATTTTTATAATAATAAAAATTTCATAATTTTATGTGATAATGTAGTATATTAAGTTGTTTATAAATGTATCCTTGTAGAAGTAATGGGAACCACAAAATTGAACATAATAAAATGAGTATTGATAATTGTTTCATTGATGGGTTTACACAAACTGTTTCAAGGGAAATAGTATCCAAAATATTTTCATCATAGAAATATATATAATCATGTGATAAGGAGATAGAGAATTAATAATATATTTATATATCATTTTTAGGGAGGAATGACCAGAAGAGGAAATTTGGGATGAATAAGAAAAAAATAAAAAGAAATATTTTACCAGATGTGATAATTTTGGTTTTAAAATACTCAATACTTCATTAAAAGGAATGTTATTTTTCAAAAAATGAGGAGATAAAGGCCACTATTCATTTGATTGAATGTTTAAGAAATTTTATTCCAATTAACAAATCATCAACATCAATTAGATGGGAAATGATGAAAATTAATGTCTCAATAATTAATGGAATATATATTATAGGTGTCTAGTGGTTCTTGGACAATATTTTTATAATACCAAGGATGAAGAGGAATTATTATTATAACTATATTTGGATTCACTAATTAGGTCATTTGAGTATGTAAACCATTATTTGTTTGTTATAATAATTATGAAATATATAATTAATGTAATCTGATTCTATTTTTTAATGGATTTGAAATCATGTATTGAATGGTACCAAATTAATTGGTTCATTAGAAAGATAAACATTTTGTAAAACAAATGGTTGAGGGAAACATGACCCTTAATATGTTCATAATGTAGAGATAATGATGGTCTACTAAAGGTATGGTTTATAAGGATAATATAATTTGGATATTATTTACACTCTTTTAACTAATTAATGATTATTTGAAAAATTTGTTACTATATCATTGATGGAATTTACTACATTTTATATTAATGAAATATATGTAATAACACAGTTTTTAAATAAGGAATAAGTGAAAATGAATCTTTTTGATATATTTTTATGGAATTTATATTAATATATGTTTAAATAGAATTCAAGATGACGGTATTCACATGTTTTTCATGTGATGATAAAGATATGTTTCATCTTATACGAGTTATTAATGATATATTAATTTATTAAATTTATTGACCTCGTTTTAAATTTTTTGATATGGATATTTTGTTAGGTTCATAAGGATAACCATTTAGGAAATTTGTTATGTTGAACATTGGAGAAGGTTGAAGAAATTAGTGTACCATGTCACTATATGGGGAAACATTTTCTAAAATAATAAGAATAGCGTAGTTCAAGTAATAAGTAATGGAATTGGTTGATCTTATGAAATAGAAATGTATCTAGTCAGTATATTTCCTAATATTCTATGAGATTAAAAAATTACGTAACTCTAATAAAATTTGGATTGATACAATACAATTTCTTATTACCATCATTTATATGATATGAATTAAATTTTTAACTCGTATGGAATATAAATTTGTGGTCATTAAAGTTATCCTTAAAATGTTCACTATATCCCTACCTCGATAATTGAAAAAAATCACATATATGACCATGTATTCATTTATATTATATTTCCTCTCGTCTAGAAACATAGTTATGTGATTATTCTTGATGACTATTTAACTTCATTTTTATCTTATTAAGTTGATATTTTAGAAAAAAAATTTACAATATTTTTTTAAACAATGGTATGTTGAAATTTCAAAATATTTAATGCCAATATAATGTTTAAATAGTAACTATGTAATTTATTTTAGATTTCGAAAATATTACACCCCGAAAATTTGAAAGAATAATATTTTATTCAATAACATATAAGAAATGAAACAAAAAATAATTGAAGGAAATATATTATATTTTAAAAATATATATATAATTTCCATTCTAAAAAAATTCAATATATTCTAAATCTTTTAAAGACTAAAATACTCATATTGTTTACCTTACATGAAATCAATGACTTTCTTTATTGTCGTGTGTTACATGAAAGACCTAGTTTTATTGAATACTATTAATTTTATTGTTTAAAATGAAAATAATATCCCATCTATTAAATTGGATGTAATTTATAGGATTAAAAAACTTGTGAAAATAACTTTCTAATTCATTTTTTACAAGTTGATTATAAATTAAAATAAAAACAAATTGAATATAAAGTTAATTTTTTTTATAAAAAACTACTTTTATGATCCAAATGTGTTTTAACATAAAAAATTAAATTATTTAATATAATTTAATGATATTAATGAAATTAATAAACTATAAATTCAATAAAATATTTTTACAATCATATAAAATATTTTTTTTGACAAAATATGTAAAGACCCATAAATTTGAAGGAACTTTTTTTTCATAAATTCTTTGAGATTTTAAAAGTATACAGTTTCTAATGGTACCTGATTCTGAGGCCCGGTGGGCCCATAATAAATTTATGAAGTTTAGCTCGGTTACATTCAGTGAATGAACGAGCGAGTTTTTCTAACTTTTGAACCAGTGCTCGGAATCGAAATCTGAGGACACCGATGAAACCGCAGCGCCGATAATTACTTAGGAAGACCTTTTCTGGAGTTGTGGTTGCTTGGGGGGTGTTGTTAAATAAATGGATTAATTGACGAGTTAAATAAAATGTGTGTTATAATTTTATTTCAACTCTAAGTAATTAAAACCTATGTGAGGAAGTTAGGGTGGGACCCACTACAACCTTACTCCACTTGATATGATATTAGTGAGGTGGGGCCCACACAAGCCCCACCCCTTCAATTTCCCTAACTCCTCTAAATCTACCCTCTTAAATTGTGTGACTCACCCTCACATTAATGTTTCCAACTTAGAACACCATTAATTTTTACAACTCAATTAATTAGGTGAATTCAACTTTTGATTTTTTTTTAAAATGTTGGAATAAGTAATAAAATAAGGCAAAAGACTTATTATATTGGAGTTGTTTCGTTGTGTGGAGATTTGGGAGAGAAAACTATAAGTCTTTGATGAACTTCATCTTCCTCATCGTTGAAGAATGCGAAGAACGCCAGTGCCAACCTCGGCTTCCTTTTTCACGATGCTTGACGAAGCGACACCATCATTCTACGGAAACTTATGTGGAACATCATAGCTTTCTAATTTCTTCTCCAAGCGATCAACATTCATGAATAGTGGTAGGGATTTTTTTCAGGTTCATGATTATTTCGACGTTCATCGTTAATTTTTTTTGGCCACCTGTTATCAATATAACGGGGGAGGTCGGACCGTAAGAACATGGCCGAACCTCCTCCCCTTTTTGTTGTTGATTTTCTTCATGGCTTGAAACAGAGGAAGAGTTGTCATACCACATGGGAACGAGAGAACCGCGGCCAGAACGCACCGTGGCGAAGGGGCGCGGTGCCGTCACGCCGCGCTGGTGAAGCCAAAGGCAGCCGCGACCAAGTGCGGGCTGCAGCGGTGCAGAGGAATCGGCCAGACTCACAGCTGGCCATCGGCGAGTCGGTAGGCAGGACCCACGGGGGGTCCCTCTGCAGCACACCGGCCGGCCTATCGGGCCGGCCATTTCCGAGAATCCGGGGGGCGAACCCCCAGTTTAATTAGGGCGTACGCCCACCAATAATGGGGGTGGGGGGTGGGGGGCTGTTTCACAATCAAGGGGGAAGCCCCCACCCCCCCCCCCCCCCCGCATCCCGCTCGACCGAAGGCCGAGCCGATGGACACTTGGGTCGGGCCGCTTGTGCTGGGCAGGGCCGCGCTAGCAGCGCCGGGCCACACCCTAACGATCCGACCAAGGGGTATTGGGCCGGTTCGGACCGGGCCCAAACCCCCTGATTTCCGGACAGATCTGTTCAAAAACCCATTACATGGGCTACATACCTCCGATCAACGCACCATAAGTTGTATAGAGATCTTAAGATCGAGAAGGACATTTCAATATTTTACACTCAAGGTTTCTGAGAACTTTGAGTTTTGCCGGGTTGGTTCAAACACGAAACCAATCGGGCCCTCATAGTGGAAATGATTTTAACATGAGCTCCGGACGTCCGATTGACTTGTCGTCAACTTTTTTGTATTTCTCTTAGTGAGACGGTTATTTTGGATTACTCTGATCGAGGATTGGACGCAGCTGGAGTATGGTCGGGTTGGTTTTACCTTAAAAACCAACCGGGCCCCTGGGATGAATACGCTAATAACTCTCAGATTGGGTGTCCGATTGACGCACAGTCTGTCGCGTTAAGTTCATTTTGACGAGGTGGAACTTTGTGATACATCAACCCTAGACTTCGTGACATTTTATGTATCGAAACCCTTGGCTCATGGAGTGGACCCTCTTGGAATCGTGTGTGCGGTGTGCAGGAACCCTAGAGCTGGCTGTGATTGTGACGACGATGATGATTGTACTGGGATCCTCCGTGTGTTCGGTAGAGAGGATGACCGTACTATAATCATCCATTGGTTTGACGGTGATGACTAGTGTTCTTGTATCCTATATGGGTCCGACAGTATTTGAGTACTTTTCTTGTATCCTCTGTGGGTCCGGCAGTATTTGACTCTGTACTTGTATCCTATGTGAGTCCAGTAGAGTAGCTGGTCTTGTATCCATTGTGGGTCCGATTACTTAGCTGGTAATGTATCCTATGTGGCTCCGACAAAATAGATGATTCAGTGGTTATATCTGATCATCTCTTTCATCTTACGAAGTGTATACCTGTGTGAGATGAGTCTTAACTTACAATAATTATCATCGATATTATGTGGATTGGATAGTGATATCCAGTGTGGATTGGGTTGTGAATTCCTATGTGGTGTGGGTTATGTTTTCCTTTGTGGACTAGGATGTATTTGAGCTCGTGTGCTGGAGCTGAGCTAGAGTAGATGGCTTAGGTATATATCTGGGCATATACCTAAGTAGATTTGGTTGTTAGTTCGTGATTGTATCTTTCTGTTGTGGTTTATCCTTTGTGAATTCTGGGAGATCTTCGGGGGACTCGGTGTCCCTACCGAGTAGCGTATAATCACCCCTGCATAGGCTATGCCCGCACTACGTTGTGTTGGATGCAGACGATGGACAGTGCTGATCGAGGTGAGAGCTCGTGGATCTGGACGGTACCTGGAGGTGGATCACTAGACGGGACGTACACGGAGTAGACAGCCGGAGCCGAGGAGAAGAGGAGACTATCTGTACCCACCCTTTAGGTGGGATTTCCAGAGGATGGCTCAGACTCACTGTTTACTTTTCAGTTGTTGTACATTCATTTCAGTTGTACTTTACTTTCGGTTGTGTTTGTATTCTTTCCCATTTACTTTGCAGCAATTACTTTTGTAGTCAGTTTATTTAGTGTTTAATCAGTATGTGTACTCTATGGTGTTTGTTTACTTTATAAAGGAAATTCCTTCCCTTTTTATCTAGATTTATGCCTTTGGTGCTAGTCGCCAGCCACTGGCCTATGGAAGGCGGGCTTGGGGTAGTCACGACATGGGTCCCGAGGATGGGTCATGACAAATTGCTACCAGGGGAGTTCGGTTCTATTGCAAAACTTAGGAATCTAATCTTTCTTCTATGTGAAGCAATAGTGTTATGGGTATTGAGTGTGGTTATCAGTCCAGCGAGTCTAGTGTTGGTGTGGCGGCTGATGTATCCATACACCAGGACCCTGACTCCTCATTTTCGACAGAATGCATAAAATCATTGATTGCATGTGTGTTTCAAAAGTTTTCATTCTAATTACATTGTGTTAGTTCACAAAGTATAATGTATTGACTGTGGCGCACCGGTTTTTTTAGGATGGCCCCATGATGGCAGCCAACTACGGTTCTCAGATTTGTGCGAGATGGAAACCCACTGAGTGACGAGGCCTCTGTGTAGGGCCCTATTACAGTAGAGGCACCAGCGGTACCTCTACCCGCCGAGACACCGATGCCACCATCATCAGCTGCGGAGAGTGCACGTCACCTTACTGCACTGCACAAGTTATAGCATCAGAGACATCCTAGGTTCTGCAGAGAGATAGACCCTCAGGCAGTCGAGGATTGGATGGAGGTTGTTGAACGAGTTTTCATATTAGTATGGACACCAACTGACCTCATGGTGATTTTTGCGGCGATTCTCCTGCACGCGGTAGCAGGAAGAAGGTGGAGCCTGATTCTCCAGGTGCACGATGAGGCATCTCTTCTTTGGACGGACTTTGAGAGACTCTTCCGCTTGAAGTCTGTTCCAGCCACCCTCCATGGGGTGCGCATCCATGAGCTACTACAGCTGCGGCATGGCAGCATGATAGTAGCCCAGTACTCGGCGGGATTTACCGACCTCTCACACTACTCCACGAACATGGTACAAGACCCATTCTTCCGGGCCCAAACATTCGGGCAGGGACTAAGGCATGAGATCCAGGCATCGATGATCTTCGTCAGCATTCCGACACAAGCAGGAGTACTAGAGAGAGCCCTTCTTGTAGAGAGATTTCTTGTTGAGCCTACACCAGCAGCGAGACCTGCCATAGGGCGGCATGTAGTGGAGTCTTCTGCAGCTGGTAGTCGACAGATGCCATAGAGGTCCAAGTGGACCAGACCATTAGGCGAATGACCTCATGATACTTACTCAGAGGCGCGGGGCACATGGCGCAGAGCCAGCCTTCCGAGGAGCGGACATTGCTATGGATGCGGAGGGATGGGCCACATGGCTTGTGACTACCTAACACGCCATGCAGAGGAGTAGCAGACGGTTGAGGGCCCACCCAGGAAGAGGCATAGGTTCGACCATTGCGGTTCGCAGGGAGCAGGCGTACGAGGTAGAGGTGTTGGCCGAGCGACAGGTGGTGGACGACGTTTTGAGGTTTTACCACCACCACCACTAGGAGTCCACCCCGACCCTAGGGAGATGGCGGACAGAGGTAGGCGCATCTTCAGGCAGTGGAGGTCGATGACCACGACGCACCAGAGATGATTCAAGGTACTATCTGTGTCTACTACACCCTTACCGCAGTTCTTATAGACATAGGAGCAAGACATTATTTCATTACCTCTGCCTTGTTCGGAGCACAGAGATTCCGACGGAGCTGTTGGCTCGATCCTTACGGCTAGAAACTCATACGGGAGAAGACTCGATGATTACGCACTGGTGCCTGCAGTGTGAGCTTACTATAGGAGGCGAGAGCTTCAGATGAGATCTTATTTTAGCGGCGTCGAGGCCTTACGGCGTCATCTTGGGAATGGATTGGTTATCTATGGTCCATGCTCATATCGACTGTATTAGGCGCAAGGTGCGGTGTGTACGCACCAATGGGAGCAGGTTCACCTTCACCAGTGAGAAGGGAGCCTTTGTAGTGTAGGATGGACTCACGCAGAGGAGAGGACAGTCGATCAATCATCAGTTAGCTAGCCTCATCCTAGGAGTAATGGATGTGCAGAGTCTTAGGTTTCTTGTTGTGGTGGATCAATACGTGGACGTATTTCCTAATGACATTTCAAGACAACCTCCTCGCAGAGTGGTAGACTTCAATATTGACCTGTACCCCGAGAAATCCCCGATACCTACTCTAGCATATCAGATGGTTCCCACTGAGCTTCAAGAGCTATGGGTACAGATGGAGGACTTGCAGGGCAAGGGATTCATCTGAACCAGTGTTTCACCCTGGTCTTCCCCGATTTTTGATCACCAAGAAGGTGGACGGGAGCTTGTGACTATCTATCTATTATCATCGCCTAAACTAGGTGACCGTGAAGAACAAGTGTCCACTTCCGAGGATTGATGACCTCTTCGATCAGCTCAAGGGAGCATAGTGGTTCTCGAAGATAGACCTCAGGTCAGGCTATCATCAACTAAGAGTTCGAGATGAGGATGTGCAGAAGATGGATTTCAGGTGTCGGTATGGCCACTATGAGTTCTTGGTTATGCCTTTTGGCATAACCAATACTCTAGCAGTGTTCATGAGTCTCATGAACAATATCTTCCACCCTTACCTCGATCGATTCGTCATATTATTCATCGACGATATTTTGATTTACTCAACCACTGAGGAGGAGCACTCCTACCACTTGCGGGTTGTATTGGGGACACTCTGAGAGCACCAGCTTTATGGTAAGCTCTCGAAGTGTCAGTTCTGGATTCGAGAATTCCACTTCTTGGGGCACGTTATCTCTGAGGCAGGAGTTGTGGTGGATCCTGCAATGATCGAGGCAGTTCTAGCTTGGGAGCCACCCAAGAGCATGATAGAGGTGCATAGTTTCCTAGGTCTGGCTGGGTACTATTAGAGATTTGTGCCAAACTTCTCTAGAGTTGTAGCACTGCTTTCAGCTTTGACGAAGAAGGGGAACCCCTTTGTGTGGCCAGATAGATTTCAGCAAAGCTTCCAGAAGCAGAAACAGAGATTGACCAGTGCACCCATCTTGAGGCTACTGGAGGAGGGAGTAGGATAAGTAGTCTACTGCGATGCATCAGGGACCGGACACGGTTGTGTCTTGATGCATGAGCGGGCAGTGATCACCTATGGATCACGACAGTTGAGGTAGCATGAGAAGAACTATGCTACCCATTACCTGGAGATAGTAGTAGTGGTCTTCACTCTGAAGATGTGGAAGCACTATCTGAGGGGCGAGCACTTTACAGTCTACTCTAACCACCAGTGTCTCAGGTATATCTTCTCATAGAAGGACTTGAACCTGAGTCAGTGGCGATGGATTGAGTTCCTCCAGGACTATGACATTGATATAGTATATACTCCTGGGATGGGGAACGTAGTAGCCGATGGTCTCAGTACGAGGATGGGCATTCAGCTACTTGGAGAGGCGACAGAGTAGCTAGCCGCTTTGTAGATATCCTTCATGGATATAGATAGAGTAGCCTTTTTCAGTCACTCACTATCACTCATCTACTTCTTTAGTGGGTCAGAGACGCACATCATGGGGACGTTGACTATGAGATGTGGCCTGCCCATATTTCCTCAGGACAGGCACCTGATGGATTCTCTATAAGAGGAGAGCATGTCGTCCTTTTTAGTGGACGTATGATGGAACCATATGCCTTACAGGATAAGGTGCTGAGAGTTTTTCACACTTCCCCATTAGCGGTACTTCTAGGAGTAGTGAAGATGTACCGGGATCTCAGATGACAGCACTGGTGTCCGGGTATGAAGAAGGCTATGGCAGAGTTCGTTTCTCGATGCCTCACCTACCAGTAGGTGATGGCGGAGAATTTGGTACCAGTAGGCTTGGTACAACCTTTGGAGGTCCTGGAGTGGAAGTGGGATGGGATATATATGGATTTCGTGACTAGAAATCCATGTACATCCAGAGGACATGACTCCATTTGGGTGATCGTTGACTGACTCACCAAGTCATCCCACTTCATAACCATTAGGGAGCAGGGATCAATGGAGAGCTTGGGATGCCTCTACGTTCAGGAGATCGTACAACTCCATCGTTTTCCATCATCTATCGTCTCCGATCGAGATGATCTCTTTACTTCTCAGATTTGTATTGGGTTGTAGGTGGCATTCAGGACACAGTTATGCCTGAGCACCGCCTTTCACCATCAGAATGATGGCTAGACAGAGAGGACCATTCAGAATCTAGAGGACATGATCCATGAATTAGTCCTCGACTTTGGTCACAACTGGGAGGATCACATACCATTGGTGGATTTTTCACACAACAACAACTACCACTCCACCATCGGGATGACACTATACGAGGCTTTGTACGACCGACCTTGCAGATCACCTATGTGCTGGACAGACCTTGGGGAGTCCGCATTTGTGGGACCAGAGATGGTCCAGACTATGACAAAGAAGGTCCAGGTCATCCAGGAGCGGATGAGGACAACTCAGAGTCAACATAAGTCTTATGCTGATAGGAGGTGGAGACCACTAGAGTTCGAGGATGGCGACCACGTTTTGTTACAAGTCTCACCTCAACATGGATTACAGATATTTGCCTGGGGCAGAAAGTTATCTCCGCAATTCATAGGACCATTCCAGGTTCTCAGCAGGATAGGCAAGGTGGCTTATCGCCTGGCTCTACCACCTCAATTGTACCGGGTGCATGACGTCTTCCACGTATCTCAACTGAGGAGATATGTGCATGACCCGACACATATCATCGACCATGGGGAGCTGGATATCGATGATGGAGCGACTTTTGCGGAGGTCTTGGTGGAGATCGAGGATCGCCAGGAGTGGGTCCTACGTGGGCAGTCTATTTCTCTAGTGCGCATCAGGTGGCAGCATAGGAACCTCCAGGAGAGTACTTGGGAGCGGGAGGCTCAATTGCGTGCTCAGTACCCCCAATTTGTTCCCCTATTTTGTGATGTATCTTTATGGGGATGTAAATACCTGAGGTGGGAGTAATATAAAGACCCGTAAATTTCAAAGATACATTTTTCTTAAATTCTTTGGGATTTTACAAGTACGCGGTTTCTGACGGAACCTGATTCCGAGGCCTGATGTGCCCGGAATCAAATTACAAAGTTTAGCTTGGGTACGTTCAGTGAATGAATGAGTGGGTTTTTTAACTTTTGAACCGGTGCTCAGAATCGAAATCCGAGGGCACCAATGAAACCGCATCATTGGTAATTTCTTAGGAAGGCCTTTTTTGGAGTTGCATTTTCTTGGGAGGTGTTGTTAAATAAATGGTTTAATTGAAGAGTGAAATAAAATATGTGTTACAATTTTATTTCTACTCTAAGTAATTACAACCTATGGGAGGAAGTTTGGGTGGGACCCACAACATCCTAACTCCAATTGATAAGATATTAGTGAGGTGGGGCCCACACAACCCCCACCCCTTCAATTTCCCTAAATCCTCTAAACCTCCCCTCTTAAATTGTGTGACTCACCATGGCATTAATGTTTCCAACATAACACACCATTAATTTTGAAAACTCATAATTAATTAGGTGAAATCAACTTTTTAATGTTTTTTTAAAATGTTGGAATAAGTAATAGAAAAGGAAAAGGCCTTATTTTATTGGAGTTGTTTCGTTGTCTGGAGATTTTGGAGAGAAAACTCTATGTATTTGAAGAAATTAATCTTCCTCATCGTTGAAGAATGTGAAGAATGCGGGTGCCATCCTCGGTTTCCTTTTTCTTGACGCTTGACGAAGCAACACCGTCATTCTGCGGCAACATCTATGGAACAACAGAGCTTTCTCCTTTCTTCTCCAAGCGATCAACCATCGTGAATCGAGGTAGGGGTTGTTTTCACGGTCATGATTGTTTCGATGTTCATCGTTAATTTTTTTGGCCGCCTGTTATCAATATAATGGGAGGAGGTTGGACCGCACGAACACGGTCGGACCTCCTCCCCTTTTTGTGGTTGATTTACTTTGTGGATTGAAACATAGGCGGAGTCATTGTACCATGCGGGACTGAGAGAACCGCGGTCGGAGCGGGCTGTGGAGAAGGAGTTCGGTGTCGTCACACCGCGTCGGTGAAGCCAAAGGTGGCCGCGACCGATTGCAGGCCACAGCGGAGGGGCGCGACGCCATCACGCCTCGCCGATCAGACAAGGGCCTCGGCCTAAGGCCGTGACGGTGAAGAGGAGGTGACTAGACTCATCCGGCCACTGGCACATCGGGAGGCGGGACCCATGGGGGGTCCCACGGCAGCACACCGGCCAGCCAACCGGGTCGGCCATTTCCGAGAATTCGAGGGGCAAAACCCCCTATTTAATTAGGGAGGACCCCCCCAATAATGGGGGGGGGGTGACGTTTCACAATCAAGGAGAGCAACACCCCCCCCGCATCCCGCTTGGTTGATGGCCGAGCCGCCGACCACTCGGGCCAGGCAGCCCATGTGGGGATGAGTTGCAGCAGTCAGGCCGGACCCAGACCCGGGTTAGGTCGACCTGGTTCGGGCCGACCCAGGGGTATCGGGCCGGGTCAGACCGGGCCCTAACCCCCTGATTTCCAGACAGATCTGTTCAAACGCCCATTAAATGGACTACGGACCTCCGATCGACGCACCGTCAGTTGCGTAGCGATCCTTGGAATGTGCCAATCGTTTAAGTATATTTCAATAAAAGGTTTAGGAGAACTTTGGGTAGGGCCAGGTTGGTTCGAACACGAAACCAACTGGGCCCTCGGAACAGAAATTCTTATAACTTGAGATACGGACATCTGATTGACATGTCGTCGACTTTGTTGGATTCTTTTTAGTGAGATGATTCTTTTGGCTTAATCTGCTCGAGGTTTGGACACAGCTGGAGTATGGTCGGGTTGGTTTTAGCATAAAACCCAACGGGGCCCCTGGGAGGAATAAGCCAATAACTCTCAGACTGGGCGTCTGATTGACGTGTCGTCTATCATGTTGAGTTCTTTTCGATGAGGTGGAATGTTGTGATACACCAACTCTGGACTTCATGAAAGTTGATGTATCGACCCCCTTGGATCATGGGCTGGACCCTCCTAGAATCAAGCGTGTTGTGTGTGGGAACCCTAGAGTTGGCCGCGACTACGACGACGATGACGACGGTACTGGGTTCCTCCATGGGTTCGGCAGCGACGATGACCATACTAGAATCCTCTGTGGGTTCGACAGTGATAATTACTGTTCTTGTACCGTATGTGGGTCTGGAAATAATTGACTACTGTTCTTGTATCCTATGTGGGTCCAACAGTATTTGACTCTGTACATGTATCTTATGTGGGTCCGGCAGTGTAACTGGTCTTGTATCCTTTGTGGGTCCGACAGCTTAGCCGGTCTTGTATCCTATGTGGGTCCGACAACTAAGATGATTCAGTGGTTACATCTGTTCATCTATTTTGTCTTACGAAATGTATGCCTATGTGAGTTGAGTCTTAACTTACAATCATTATCATCGATATGATTGTTGAGATTTCCTGTATGGATTGGGTTGTGCTTTTCTGTGTGGATTGGGTTGTGAATTCCTATGTGGAATGGGTTATGTTTTCCTGTGCGGACTGTGTCTTATTTGAGCTCATGTGTGGGAGATATGATGGAATAGATAACTTAGGTATATGTATGGGCATATACCTAAGTAGAGTTGGTTGTTACTTTTTGATTGTATCTTTCCTTTGTGGTTTATCCTTCGTTGATTCTGGGATACCTTCGGGGGTCTCGGGGCCCCTACTGAGTAACGTATACTCACCACTACACGGGCTATGCCCGCACTACGTTGTGTTGGATGCATAAGAAGGACAAACCTGATCGAGGTGGGAGCTCGTGGAGCATGATGGTACCTGGAGGTGGAGCACTGGACGGGACGTACACGGAGTAGACAGTCGGAGCCGGGGAGAAGAGGAGACTATCTGTACCAACCCTTTAGGTGGGATTTCCAAAGGACGGATCAGACTCACTAGTTTACTTTTTAGTTATTGTAATTTCATTTTAGTTTTAATTTACTTTTAGTTGGGTTTGTATTCTGGCCCATTTACTTTTCAGCACATACTTTTGTACTCGGTTTACTTAGTGTTTACTCATCTTTCATACTCTGTGGTGTTTGTTACTTTATAATGGCTCTGCCTTCCCTTTTTATCAAGATTTACAACTTTGGTGCTATCTTCCTACCCCTGGACTATAGAAGGTGGGCTTGGGTTAGTCATGGAATGGGCCCCGAGGACGGGTCATGACATAATATTAGAAAAATTCCAATTTAACAGATAAAAGTTTTATTTTTCTAAACCTACAATTTCCAACTTTTAATGGAAAAATTGTATAAAAACAAAATTTGAAAATTATGAAAAATTTAATCTGAAAAATAAAATACATTTTTTATATTAGAATTTAAAAATTCTTCTATGGTGGTTTCTTTATTTTTCTCAGAATGTTCATATTTGATGAATAGTGAAACAATAATAAAATTTATTTGAAACTGTGTTTTAATCTAAATAAATTATAATAATACATTATATTTTCAATTAATATTAATTCTAACATATATAAATTATACATTTATTAATATAATTTAGGTAATTGAAATAATATTTATATTTAATTTATACATAAAAACTCAGTAATCTTTTGAACCATTTCACATAAATAATCTATTTTATAATCCCTTCTGCAGAATTAATTTTATTGATAAATTCGCCTATTCAATGAATTGAATTTGTTAATATGGATTTCATATTCAGAATCATATGTTCTGATATTTTTTTTTGGTAATTTTAATTTTTTTCATCAAAATTTTAATGTGATTAAAAAATTATGTAATGTATTGTTACTAAAATAATGAAACACATTATTATTAAAATGTAAAAGCGTAAAATACATAAATAATAAAAATCAAAATGGATTTTTGATTTGTTTTTAGATCATAAAAATATTTTTAATCTTTAATTTTAAATATAAATATTATTAATTAATTCCACCCAAATTTGGATATCTTTAAATATAATATAATCATTATTTAATCATTTTTAACCACCCCTCTTCAATTATAGAAACAAATAACCCCCTACCAATTTTTTCTCATAGTACATTAAACTCCTCGCATATTTTAAAAAATATTTCCCCCACTCTCCATATATCCATGTGATTCTAGATTCGTAATAATATGAATTACAAAGTTAATAAGGGAACCTTCATGAAGGTGATATTCAATAGGTAATTTTTTGAAACCACGACTATCATTTTATTTTCTTCTATTTTAAGCTCATATCCTTCATACATCATGTAATAATATATAAATAGTTATATAAATAAAATAAGTTTAATTTTATAAGGTAATATTTTATATCCAAACCATTTATGACTGTTTGTTATTCAAAGAAAGAAAAATATTCTCGAAATTATGATGGTTAACCATCTCTGTGATTAATGATTTTTTGTTTTCCAATATAGACATAATGGCTGTTAATAAAAATTATTATTATTGTTAAATATTTTCTTATACAGAATATTATATAAACTTTCATGTACTAGAACAAATTTAAATACAAAATATAAAATAAAATAGAAACTAGTTTGGGGTGGTCAGAAATACCACCCAAATAAAAAAAATTCATTACGTTTTTTTAAATGAATCATCCTTATTTCAAAAATAAAAATGATATATGTTACCGTTTACAAATTTTTAATTTCATGATTACCGTTTTATTTTAAATTTTGTATTATATTTCCATTTGACATGAAAATCCAAAATTTTACACAAATGAATAGATCATAAAACCATGAAATGAACGAAACCAAAACAATGAAAATAACAGAATATTTTTAATTATTGGTTAGTAATATGTCATAAAAGTATCATATAAGGTATTATAAATATTATAATATTTATTGAATAAACTATAGAATTATTTAAACCATTATACACATTGTTAAAGAATTCCCCACTAATTGGTAGTCTGGTGTAATGTTTTTTCATCTCACTTTTACATTAGTGAGGTATATGAATTAGTTACCAATTTTTTATTTATTGTGGTGTATTTAATTTCATTTGATATTAGATATTGTGAATCTCATTATCCAGAAGTTATAAAATGTTTAATTCTATAGTTTTTGATTTTATGGGTCATATGAGTCAACAACTTACAAAATGCTTATGTATTACATAACTCAATTTCTAATCATTTGGTAAAAATTCCAATTAATTGATTATGTCATGTTACGATTATGTATTAAATGGTATTTGATTATATAATTTTTTACATAAATTTTATTTAGTTGGATTTAAAATATATAAACATATTTTATTCATTTTATTAATGATTTATTCAATTATATAAATGTCATGATCTTTGTAAGGGGATTTGTATCAATTTCACTTCATTGAGGGGTATTTTAATATCATGATGCTAATTTCAGGTCAATATTGTATATGGAAACCCTTTTTTATTTTTGTATCACTAATAAAAATTTTAATTTTATTTAAATATCATTAATTCATGTATCATTTATATGATCATTTATTAATCCATATAGAATTTTTATATATGATGTTTAAATTTAAATTGATTTGATTAATTGGGAAAATAAGGTTAAAATCATATCTTTTAGTCAATATGGATATTTTTTAATAAAGAGAATTAAAGGATGAATTAAATTTTTGAGGACAAATTATGATTTTCTTGTACATTTATTAACATTTGGGGATTACATATAGAAAATCACATTTATTCATTAGCAGTCTCATGAGATGTATAAGATGGAAAAATTAAATATATTTTTATGCATAATGTTTAAAATATATCATTAATAGGCCTTGATGGTTTAGGTATAATGTTCCTAGGATACATTTCATCAAATATTATACCATTTCCTATATAAATATTTTGTTAATTTTAATACATGATATTTTCACAATGATATAATCCAAATTGTTGAATAGTTGTTGATTAAATTGAATGTCCGTTCAATTATTTTACCATACCTTATTCATTACGAATTATTGATTCAGGATTGATTTTTTTTATATTACACTTATGAAGCATTTTAGTGAATCCCTTTCTTTTGATTTATTTTATATGGAATACCATGTTATATTTTATATTGGATATGTTGTGTTACTTTAAGTGGAATGATTTTATTTCTAATAAAAATAATTTTGTTATTTTATTCATTAAATGTAAATTTAATATCATTTATGTATCTACATCATTAAGACAATTAAAATATATTTTCAATCAAGATGTAATTACTTTTTTATTATGAAAATGTAATAATATAACTATAAACTAAGGGCTACTGGTTTCTATGTTGTTACATTTACTACCATGTACCATATCATGATCTTGGACATTTTTTGAATCCAAAATCCTTCATTTGTTTCTTCTAAGACCATAATATATTTGGAATCTACTATAAAATCGGTGATATACATGTACCTTATCTCATTCTTTCTAGTGTCCTAGATCTATCATGCATGATCATGATTCCAAGAATGGAGGAAGATTCCTCAAAGTACATAATGGATAAGAACAACTTCATTCATTCTTAACCTATTGTAAGGTTGATAAATGGTTTCTGATTAGTATTATTTAAAAACATATAACACTATGAAAACAAATATACTCTTACTAAAACTCTACAAAGAACATGTCGTGTATTCATTCTTAATGAAACCTCGATATTATATGTCTTGATCGAATAAAATTTTCCATTTCATAGATTATTTCTATTATCCTTAAATGGATTTAAACTACATTAATGTCATTATGCCATTTCACATAGATATAAACCCTTTTAGTTGTGTCATATACAATTCAACATGATGGTACTCATTTAGAAATGTAGTTTGACATCAAAATTAAAAAACTTATAATTTCAGTATGTAGTTATAGGAATGAAAATATAGAGAGATTTAAACCTAAAAACTAGTGGAAATGTTTCATCATAGTCAATTTCATGATGTTTAAGGAATCTTTTATCCAAAATCCATTCATTGTTGATGTTTAATTTACCTTCCATGTACAAATATTTCTTGAATAACCATTTACACATAATAGGTTTTATATAAATCTACATATCAATCTAGACACAAAATAGTTTTCATACATGTAATTCATCTTAGAATTCGTGGATTCTTCCCACCTTTTTTATTTTATTATATTTACTACCTCTATATTGGATATTGAATCATCGTGTTCACCTAATATTGATTCACCATCATTAGTATCCAGAATACAATATCTATATAGTAATTTTACCTATGTTGTGTATCTAAATAATAATTCTATTTTGGGAATAGATAATTCGGTGGGGAATTGTGGAATTGGTTTTTTAAAAATAGTTGTTTTTTAAAATAGACCTAGTAAAACTTATTCTTACTCCTACTATCCTCTATAATGATGTTCTCCATCTAAAACAAATATCCAATAATTGAAAAATTATTTCATTGAATTAAGGGTTGAATTGTTAGCATTATCTAGATTATATAGGCTATCCTAAAAATATATACATTGTTCATGGTGGTTTTAGTTTATTAATTGAGATAGAGTTTAAAATTACCCCACAACCCCTTTTATGAATATGTGACAAAATGAGTTTCCCTTCACTCCATAATTCAATTGGAACACTATTTTATACTTTATTTGGTACTATATTTAGTAAGTATATGTTTTATGCCACGTATCTCCCCAAAACGATAATTTAATTCTTTGGTAACTAATCATTTACCTTGTCATGTTAAAGAAAGTACTATTCTTACTTTCATTAACACCATTCAACTATGATGTGTAACTTGGGTTGAGATGAGTTCATGTCTCATACTCATATAGAATTTTGATAAAGGGTTTGTTAAAATATTCACCACTTCAATTGGATCAATTTTCTTTTCATATCACCATTTTAACTCTCAACCCTGCTCTTAAACAATTTCATTTGTTTAATAGATTATCACTTAAACTACTTCAATTATATATAACTTCAACTGATCTATTCATCAGAAAAAGTATTAATGTATGAATTTATACATCTAGAGTTCAATATATATGTTCATAAAATATCAATGTTTACTAAATCAAGAAGCTATATTTCCCATTCACATAAATAATGAAATGTATGCTTAGTTATCTTTCTACATAAAAATGATGATATTTTTCAAGTTGATTATTTTAAAGGTATCAATATAAAAATTTTCATATATATTTACTAAATTATTCTTGTACCAACATGTTGATCCCATAACATGGTTTTATTTGAGTAGTACATATTTGATTCATTATCAATTTAAAACATTTGATTTATTCAAATATAATATATAAATACCGTTAATAAATTATCTTATACCCTAAAATATGGTATCATAAAAAATTATAAATTCATATTTATAAATTATATAACAAATCCATTTATATATAAGAAGGAAATTGAAATAACGTTCAT
Source organism: Viscum album (assembly GCA_963277665.1). Classification (NCBI taxonomy): domain Eukaryota; kingdom Viridiplantae; phylum Streptophyta; class Magnoliopsida; order Santalales; family Viscaceae; genus Viscum; species Viscum album. The sequence goes on from OY728135.1 coordinate 336,082,322, forward strand.
GGTAAGAGTATATAAACAATAAAATTTCATTAAATGAAATATAAATATTTATTGTAATGTGATATGGTAGTATCTAAGGGATAGATTTACCATCCCATATCTATTAGAAGCCGACAAATCTACCCCATCTATAATTACAATTCGAAATCGACTTGATTCGTGTGTTTTCATACAAATTTGAGTAACAAAACTGGTATATAATACCCAAATTATAGATAAAGAATTATAATGCTTATTAAAAACAACCACCTAAAGCTTCCCCTAGCTTCTTTTGAAATAGTAAAATTCATATTCAAGTGACCCTTTTTCCTTCATGAAAAACATACCATATCTTATTCTTTACTATCCTCTATGTCTTCACACACTTCAATGAATTGTTCTTTGGAGCCTTATATTTATAATTAATCATCATCCTATTTTCCTTGCTTCTAATCTTATTAGTCAATATAAGTATGTTTTTTCATTTCCCGTTTATTTATCAAGATGAAATATATAAACAAGATATTATGATACTGACATCCCTTTTTTCATTTATTATAATTAAAAAACGTGGAAGTGTTTTTGGGTAGTGATGATATAATAAAATCTATGAAAAACTCATCATAGATCCTAAAACCCAAGATGACTAGGTTATCAATTTATCCAATCATATTAAATACATGATCCCCATATAACACTTTCTATCCAAGATTTAACATGAATAATATATTGAAGATCTTGCATCTCTATAATCATTGCTTCTCTTGATAGGGATCCCAAAGGGGAGATATTGTGTAATACACATCCATATGCTAATATTGCTTCAAAATATCATTAGACATAGAAAATAACAAAAAAATGAATATCCCTTGAAATCTCCACATTAATTAGATAGAGAGGTATCATTTCCTCAGAATCCTCTTTGAATAAACAACTTATGGTGTGAGTTTTCCATCATTTAAAATTTTAGTTTGTGTATTATTTTAAATCACAAATCCCTATACCATTTATAAAAATTCATTTCATTAAGAAGTTTATCATTATAAATCATAAATTAATGTTATATTATTGATATGGTTTGAATTTCCTTTTATTAAATTTAATATAATACAAGTAATACATTGTTTTATTATCAAAATGTATTACTAAATTAAAAAATAATTAAATTCGTATTAATCAACTGATATTTTTTGAAACCTAATAGCCATCACCTTTGTTTTTTAGAATATGTTATTACTTAGATGTTATTTTTTCAATGAAACAGATTCCATTATCATGAACTGGAAATGGGCTTGAAAATATATTTGACGGGTTTTTTTGTAGGCATAACATTAAAACTAAAATTTTTCATAGTTCCATTATATGATGTGTGGACAGCCCAATTAAGAAATATTTTTCTTTGATATACTTAAAATTTTCTTCTCAGTTACATAGATTATTTCTTGGGAAGTCATTACTTCATATATGTTATGTTATTATAGATAAAACATCAAGATAATATTCCCATGATAATTGAAAGTATTCCAATTTGGGTTGGTAAATTAATTTAAACTATTAGGTTGATTATAAAATAAGTAGAAGTAGTATAATTAAACAAAATAATATTCATTGAGAGATTTTTTTTATTATATTTATACACCATTTTATCCTTTTCAAATGCATTATTAATGTTACATGGCTTTTAATTTAGTTAGTAGGCATCTTTGATAACATATTTACACATAATATAATCATATTTTAACTCCATCCATAATGATTGGTTATTCATTTTTTATAAGATCAGACAGAATTCAAAAACATAAATAATTTACCCTGAAACTGATATAAATAGAATATAGGTTTGATGATCAATATATTGTCTATTTAATTTTTTTATCTAAAATTCAAATAATAAACCCCAAATCCTGGGGAAAACAGCTTGAACTATTGCTTGGTTCATGTTGCATTACTAAAAATTGGCTCTAATGAATAAACAAAACTAGTTTCATGTCATAAACTAGAATTGTACCACCATCTATCAATTAAGAGATCAATCCTTATGTATGTTTTTACATACATTCAAGTGACTTGATATGATAGATTGAAGAATGGTGGTTTACAAAATAGAAAATGTGGGCATGCAGTTCCTTACATAGTAAGGAGGAGGGGACGAATCACATGAAATAAATAATAATTTAACAAATGAAACAAAAAGTATCTTTAAACATAGTCTGGTCTAATATCAGGATCACCCAAAATTCATGTAACTAGAAAAATCTTACTGCCATGATTATCAATTACTTTTATTTACTCTAAATATATAATAATATACCATTAATTAATCAAAATAAATAATTTTTATTTATTTCTATCTAACCATTCTTAAATGACGATCTTCTATAATTTCGAAAATAATAAGTTCACTTAAATAAATATATGACACATATGTACTAAGATGAATACTTATGTGTTCATTTAAATTTAAAGACAAAAATTAATTTATTAGTTAAATATTATTCTAATGATATATTGTTTATTATAAAATAATGACAAATAAAACACAAATTCAATTGGATTTATTTTATATTTAATAATTCTTTACAAAAAAATTTGAAAAAAACTGCAAGAAAATACAATATAACATTTACAAAAGTATAGTGAAGTTATTTGACCTCTAATTATGTCCATAAAACATTTATGGGGTCTGTTCATGATCCCAGACATGGATGTAATTGAGGAACATGTTCTATAATGAAAATATATGGTGTGTAACCATAGAATTTAGAAAATTTTATTCACTGGGTCGTTTATCCAATACATGTCAACCATAGGAAAACACGTGTACTCAACTTCGAGATAACGAGGAAAATGCGTAATGTATTACTGTTTCACGATATTTATTTATTCATTCAATGTTCCATCCTATATAGATCAACAAAATTATATGATATATTTGGGTATTATATTGTAGTTTTTTAGTTTTGAACAAGTAGATAAATATAACAATGAGAAAAATAGTACATGGTGTGTATAATGAATGTACAAGCTGTGTATTTTAGTTTTGACTAGGAATAACTTCTTCTACTTCTAGATGGGGTGATTTGAATGGTTTGAAATTTTTTTATATTAATAATTTATATTATCAAAAACTTATAAATATGAGAGAGGGAATTGAGAGCTATAAAAATGAATCACTTTAATTAATAGCAAATATAAACATATGAAATAACTAAATGAATAATAAATAATTAAAAATTAAAAATTTTAATTTTATAATAGATCTTGTAGGTTCTAGGAATAGTTGAATATTTTTTTCGGTATGAAGAGGTGATATGTTATTAATTAATCACACCTAATCATGTCATTACCTGATCTGACAGATAAGTCCAATGAAAAAATTATATTACTTGGCTCAATTAGAACACTAAAACCTTGGGTAATGTAATATAACATGTAATATTAAATTTATTTATTAAAATATATAGTTTTTTCTTTAACAGAAATATCTCTGAATTTATTATTTGTAGAATAGGTCTCGTCACAAAATTATTTTACTATAATATCCATTTGAATAATACCCCTAGTGGTGACACACAAGTACACTAATATCTCTGAATGACACGATAGGATAATTGGGCGCTATCATGGCCAATCCTTATTTCTAGAGTACCGAGTTGTTGACTGAAAGAAAATTATTCTTGAGATTTTAAGAAAACTTACCGATCTATCATTGGATTATAGAGAAGGAAAAAAGTCTAATTTAGATATTCTGATCACATTCTAGGGCTTGAGCAATTCTGACTCAATTTTTTGTGTCCTCTAATTATGTTTTATAAATGAGATATAATTAGGTATTTATTATGGAAGTCTTAGTATTGGAAAATTTGACACAAATCATGTACCATAAAACCCAACCCACATTCCCTCATCAATAATTACCAATACACTAAAAAAGTAATATTAAATTAATAACTAAATTTCACAACATTATTATAATTTTAATATAATAAATATTATATTATTAAACCCTAAAAATAAATATTTATTATTATATAACTCACTTGTTCTTTATAATATCTTATGATTAAATTATGGTGATCTACCAATCCTGAATAAATATTATTTATTCTAACATGTTAAATTGAATTCTTGAATATATCTAATACTATAGATAAAAATACGTTCTGAACCTCAAGGCCTATTTCATAGTCGAATTTAATATATCCACATAAGTCACATGTTTAGAATTTTGAAACATTCCAATGCATCCATAAAGAATGAAGTTAACGCTGTGACAAGGTACAACCTTTTATGAAAAAATACTAAGTAATATAACCCATTTATAACAACATCTCAAATTCATTAGGTTTCATTCTTGTTCCATCATCTTATATAATCAAATTATCTTTATTTTACTTTTATAAAATTAACTCGATAAATGAACAAAATGTACAAGGATTTATTCAGGTACTTACATTTAAATAAAAGGGTATGAGTTATTAAATTGCATCATTATAAATAGGGGAAAATAATTTCTATTATTATCCATCAATGATTTATCATGCACGAAACATCCAAATTATCCTACTTCTCTAAGAATGTATGTCATCGTGGTTTTCAATGATACAACAAAGAGAATGAGTCATGTTATCTATTAATGATAATCAAAAAATTCATGGATCAATACAAATTTCTATAAATTAGATGATCAAATGCAATATCGAAATGGTAATTTCCTATTAATAATAAAATTATCATAAAATCATATAATAATTATTACGAAGGGATAACAAATGGAGAATATTTATCAATGAATTATGTGCCTCCTACCCATAATAGCCTATATTTTTTAAATCGCATCGGAAAATATCATCAAGCAATAAAACATAGTGCAAGAATAATATCATCCAACCTATACAATATCATAATAATAGAGAATAACTATAAACATTTTGGATGAAATATATTATAAGGATATTAACACTTTAAAATTTTATTCAAAAATAAAATCATGATGTCATATGAAAACATCATCAATAATAATTTCATATAACCATGTACTAAACAACATAGTTCTAAGGAACCAAATCGAACAAAATGAACCCATCATCGGTTGGATTATAATAACTCTTAAAGAAGATATATTATTAAATATTTTTATTTACTTATTAATGGATATTTTTTACCATGATATTTTAGACATAGATTGATAAATGTACACTAGTGATTCATTGTGGAGAAAATTGGTCATTAAAAATCACCCAAATAGGAAAAGGTGTATACATTCAAGAACTAACCTTGTAGATCATAATGTATTATTCATTTTACATTACACATACATGAGTGTGGATAATATTAAATAAAAAGAGTGAATTGATGCATTCACTTTATAAATAAGGTAATTTAGAACGAAATGTTTGTAAATGAAGAAGTGATTATTGATTCACCCCACCACATTTTAGCAATCAAAAACTATATTGGAACAAAAATTAATATACGAGATCTAGTATCCCTCTAAAAATACAAAATTATTTCTAATGAAATATGATATAGAGTTTAAATTTACTCAATAATAAGGGAGTTTATTATTTTTATGGAATTAATGTTTAGGGATATAATAATTTAACGCTTTCATATTATCATTCATAAAACAAGGATTTATATGATGTTATTACAGTGGGATTTTCTCCAGTAGAAAGGGATAATCCATTGACTCATGTTGAAATAAATAAATAAAAATTTATTTGAAATATAATAAGGTAATACTGTAATACAAATATAAAAAATATTATAGTAAGTTTACGGGACATCAGACTATCAAGGAGATATTAGTAAAACATAAAAATGTGTATGTAAGAAGCATAAAGATCATTAAAGATAAGTTTAATATTTAAATGAAATATTTTATTGATATTCATAAGCTATATGTTGACTATTATGTGAATTAATGATATATCATGGTCAATTAGACATAGAATATCATTCGTAGATTCAATGAAAAAGTTTAATATTGAAAAAATGGGGAAAAATCTGTGGGAAATTCCTTATAAGAGATTTAATGAAAATATATTTTTCCTAGAATGGATTTTTTATCATTCTCAGGATGAGATTCAAAATAGTCTTCCACAATAAGAGATGAGAAAATATTAGGTGTCAAATAAAATTGATATTATAAATGGAATTTAATTACATGAAAGAAATCAAATTGATAGACTAAAATATTTTATAATAATAGGATTAATTTAACATAAAATTCTATATAATAGTGTTTATTATTTTGAAAAGGTTTATAATATTAGAAGAAAGTATAAAATTAAGATCCCTATAATATGATTAATTTGTGAATGTGTTGGTCAGTTTTAATTTAAATTCCTAAATAAAGAATATAATGATACTGAGGGTGAGATAGAAGATGAAGACCATTCTATATTGATGTTTGGAAAAGTTTCAAATTTATAACATAAAAGGAAATTTCATACTGAAAAATCATGTGGAATTTAATGATTAATTATTATAATACAGACTCATCATCCATAAGTTATTCATATAATGATCCCCATTAAAATCACACATCCCTCATTATTAATGATTAAAAAAATAAATTCTTATCATGAAAAGATTAATTAGATGAAGTAGGTGATACTTAGTATATGTTAATGTTAGATATAGTGTAATTACTTAATCAAAATAAAAAGTTACATATGAGGATAATTATATTCATAAAATAGAAAATAAGTGATTATGTGAAAAGAATTTATCTCAAAGAATATATTAAAAGTGATATAATTTTTTTGAAAAACATGACAATTTTTTTTGATGATATTAATAAAAACATGGATAACATTAATTTAGAACATAACAAGTCTCAATATCAACACCATTTATCTAAAAACACCTCAAATACTATGAGATAAGAATATGAGATGGTATTAAATATTCATGATGAATACTATGAAAATGTTATCCCCGAGAAAATGGTTCAATAATTTTTTAAATGCCCACGTGTTAAGAAATACAATTCATTCTATTTTAATTATTTTTATTCTCAATCAAAGGATTTTCAGGATGGATAAATTTAAAATAAAAATCATTTTATAATAAAAAAATGTGATATTAATCTAAGAATGGAAACCACCCAAGAATGTTTTTTAATAATGGATTGAATAAAATTGGATGATGAAGAAAATATATTAAATGAGATAAAATATATAGATAATAGGCTAATAGGTATGTTTCATAAATTAATCATATGATTGTGGGTGAAACATTTCATTTCTAGGAAATGTGAATGAACCATGAATGTTTATACCTCATTATAATACAATCAACCCTATTAAAAAAATGTACTCTTAAATTAAAATATTTTAAGCTAATGAAAAAATGATATAGACTGATAAAATTTATAAGATGAAAATATATTGATTAAAATATAGGGAAGTTGGATTAAGAAAAATTGGATAACTATTTTAATAATAAAATAATTCTTTTGTAGAAGAAAATTCAAAATTTCAATTGAACATGTGTGGGAGACACAGTGCCGAAGGACACGTTGCAATGGAATATTTGACATTCCTATATAGAAAAAATAGAATATGATAAAAGAGATGTCAGATTATAAAATGGACGATCTATTATCTCTCATGTAATAAAAAAATATCCAGTCAACAAATCAATTAAAAATAGTATAAACACCTTGATTTATTAAAATATATATTATAATAACATTATAAAAGGTATCATCACGTCCATCCCAAATGATGAAGATAAAAGGAATGGATTATCATGGATGGGATATACCTTTCAACCCATATTCTCTCATTATTGAGGAAGGTATCCTATATTTATTCCCATTCAATATATGTGTATTAAAAAATAGGTAATTTACGGAAAGTCATATGGGTGTTGGATTCGGCTATCACAAAAATGTGACAAAAGAAGTTATCAATTTCATAACATGATCACTAATGTGATAAAGAATATGAGTGAACTTCACAATGGTAAGCCAATGAAAAATTTGATCTAATCAAAATTTGACACATCATGGAATCTAGAATTTTTAAAGCCTATAAAATTTTAATGTTTTGGTTTTAAAATAATAATTTTAATCCATGTTTTTATTCTGAATGAAATGATTGCAATGTTAAAGAATTGGTTTATTTGTTTAGTTAGACTAATGTGGAGAACATTTTCCATCACATGAAATATAATGATGAATTTTTGTAGTTTAGTTTATGTAATTATATTAATTATAATGTTTTTGAATACAATTATATTTTTATTTTTGGTAATGTATCACAGAATGAGATATTAATAGGAAGTATTGTTTTCTTAAATTTTTTCCTCTTTTTTCTATATTATTTTAGTGAATATATAAAAAGAATTGAATAACAAAAGGATCTTGGTTACGTGTTCTGTGTGTGGGTATATCCTTCTCTGATAAATAAATAATTCTTAAATTCATAATTTAAGATGGAGAATAATTTTAACTATGGAAAATATTTTATTAAGAAGAATAAGGGTAAAATAATTGATGTAAAACACCTACAAGATCAGTAAATTTGACATTTTAATAGGATAAGAAACAAATGAGAACCCAAAATAACATATTATATTCATGGTGTATAGAAATAATTTCAATGGGAGAGAATCATGTTTATATGAATGATTATATTTATTTTAAATAAATAAGATATAATAAGTCATCAATATGTGTGCAGAGATATGATAAATGTGAGAAGGTGTGTGAGATCATGAACGTTTTTATAGTTCAATTAGGCTTGTATTAAGGTAATGTAATGTTTATATTTGAGTAATTATTGTTTTGGGATATAACATTGGGTGTATTTTGGTCAATTTTGAGAAACATTACGGGAAATGGTGTTGTGTACAATTGTTGGATGGTTATAGCACATCGTGCTCCCAATCCCAGAAAACTATGAAACCCTGGACAGTTGGGGTTTTCATGGCTACATCATGGTTTATTAAGAATTGTGGCTTAAAAGGAAAATTTTATAACCCTTAAAATATCATGTGCATGACTGGTTCATGGTTAGGGAAAATCATGTGCCTCTACCCAAGAAACCATGCACAATTTTTAAAGTGGGCCAAAAAGTATTATCTAATTCCCATATACCCTTGAAAATCAACCATTAAAATACCAATAATTGGACCGTTATGGTTTTGGAGGATTTAGGATACTTCTCTGGGGATTTCATGTTTTTCCAACATCCATTTATTATGAGTTGAAGCTCGAATCGAATATCTCATTCAATATCAGTAAGTTGATCCTATCATGTTGCTCTCACATTCATGCAATGTTCTTCCAATATTCCTTTATAGGAAATATATCTTCCATTTGGTCTATTATAGAATCTATATTTGATTAATATTTAGATAACCCTGAGGATATAGATCTAGAATTAAAGGATCGTGAATTATTTACTCTTGATTTTGGGTTTTAGAATCAGATCCTGATTTACAACATTGTACTACTCAATTTTAGGGATTTCTATTCAGAAAAAATTCATCAACTAAAATAGGTTGTGGTCCTAATCATAAATTTCCCTTAGTCATGATTTTTATTTTGTGTATGAAATTGGAAAATTTATAGGGTTTATTATCAATATGGTTTCTTGATTAATTAATTAATTTGGACGAATTTATTATTGAACTTATTTTCTAATTGTGGGGATTGGGAACAATCAGTTGAAAAATTATTTGTATGATATTTATATCATAAATTTGGAATAATTAATTGTATAATTAATTAAGTGATATTCATATTTTGATTTTAAAATAACTAATTGAATAATTAATTATTTGATATTGATATATTAAGATGGAATAAGAATTTTTTTAATTAATTATGGGTTGTTGATATTATTAATTGGGTATAATAAAATTTAGAATAAATTTGTGATCGTGATATTATTACCTGAGATAATTTACTATAAATTTAGTTATGGGAAAATTATATATTGAATTTAGATAATTAGTTATGGAATTTTTTTTGGGATATTGACGTTCAGAATTGGATTATTAATTGGTTGATTAATTATGAAATATTGTGATTCTGAATTGGGATATTTAATTTTTTTAATTAATTTAATGGAATTATGTGATGAATAATTTTATAATTATTAATGAGTCTGAGAAGATTAAATAATTGATGAATAAATGAATGGGATTTGTATAAGGATAACATGTTGATTTTTTTGGAAATTGATGTGGATATTTAATTGTTGATTTTTTTTTGCGTTGAATAAAGGTAAAATATTCATTCCTTGGTGTGAAATAATGAATGGTAACATGATCATTTTATTTTTCTAATTAATTACTGGTAACATGGTCATTTATTCGTGTAAAATAAATATAGGTAAAAAGTTCATTCAATTATGCAGGTTAAAGTATGATAACATGGTCATTCATTTGTGTGAAATAAACTATGGTTACATGGTCATTAATTTCATTGAATTAATTAATTGTATCATGGAAAATATTTTTTGAAGATATGAATTCTAACATGGATATTCAGACATGTAGTATCCCTTGGGGATAATTCATATTACTGCCTAGGTCGAAGACGATATTGATGTATGAGATTCTAATAGAATCCAATGTTTATATGGTTAGATAATATTTATTTGATAATGTGATTATTGTTTCATTTTTAATTGTAATTAATTATTTATATAACATCATAAATAGTTTTTCATTTATATTGTTTTATACACCAATGGTTGTGGCCAACGAAGTCATAATCAACCCCTACTGAGGCTACCTGATCAGTACCTGAAAAAAAATTATTTTTGCAGGAGAGGTCAATGGAAAATGACATGTATTATATGGCTGATTTGGGTATGGATCCAGATGACCGAACTAGATGTGGTTTGCGACCCCTTGGGAGTCTTTAGTGACCCTATTTTTAATTTTAGACACTCAAAACGTACTCTAGAATGTAATTATTTTTTCTTTACATGGATATTGTATTTCTTTATTTGTTTTCCAAGATACCTAGCATTGGTAATGGTTATATATATGCTTCTATAATTTTTTATTATTTACAATCATTTTCATATAGATAAGAGAGGGTTTAGTTTTCCCATGATCAATTTTTCAGGCCCTCTATACTAGTAATTTGCCTCTAGAATATGGGGAGGATTTCCTGAGGTTATATGACTAACCATCTTGGGGAATTAGATCATGGAACTCAGGTCGAGATGTTACAAAGTTGTATTAGTGCTAGTTTAATTTTAATTTTCTTTGGTCTTACTTTTTTCTAATAGTTTTTATATACTAGGAGGAGTTCATAATTTCTAATGATATCATGAATTTTAGTTACAAACCCATGTTTGTGGGAAACCATCAATTACCTTGGGTGGGATTACTATTATTTCAATTTTCTATTAAGTTTGGATATTACTTCACATTTGGTGACAAAACTGTTTTGTAGTGTTATTATTCATTTTTATAATTTTTTATAATTGTCTTGTGTACGAGTATAGAATGAAATTCATGTATTCATGAATCATTCAAGACACTCATTATTATTCTGTGACATTCATACTTTTACGCACACATGGGAAAATGTGTTTTGATTAAGTTGTATAACATGAACTATTTTTCATTAATTGTGAAATTGAATTTAAAAAGGTTCACAAAAAGAAATAAAGATTGTTAAAATTATTAAAAATGGGAATCAATGGGTTTCTAATTGAGAAACATGCTATGATATGTTTTTATCCTTGTTAAATAGGACTTGGATGTAGGATGGTTAAGGTTAGTGAAAAAACCTCAGTCTTTACTACGTGAAGAGGTTTAGAGGAAATAATTTGTATGAAATGTTTTATTTTTTCTATAACATAAATTTGTTTATATTATAAATTATTGTCCAAATGTTTCATGTTTGGGATTGTAGAGAATATTCCTTTATGAAGAGTCTAGTGGAGAGGATGACCCAATGACCTGACTAGGAATGATCCTATAGTTGTATAACCTGAGGAACTTATTGTTTTAGTTTTGTAAGGGATCAGTTCTAAGATAATAACCCTTGCATCATGCAATTCGATGAAAAGGACCTCGGTTAGGTGGTGAAGATCATGTATGTCTCTATGGGGTATTTTTAGTTTCATAACCCTTGGACTTTTATTGGATAGGGTGGACTTGAGGGAGTTGAGTTTTGGTTTGAGTCCATCGAGATGATATGTAACCGTTTGAAGAATAATTCTAATAAAAGGATCATGTTGGCCAATTATATTCAATGAGGATCAGTGATGTGCTGTTGGGACATTCTTTCATGGAATTTACAAGCAATTTTATGCTATGGAGGGTCTTTTTGGAAAATTTAATACAGAACTTCTACCCATATACGTTATGATATAGGATGTTAGAGGATTTCTTGTGGATGAATTAGGGTAACATATATGTGATAGACTGTGCTGGATGCTTTACAAACTTGTATCTCACCGGTCTGACATTATTAGTATTTGAGACAACTATAATTTGATTCTTCCACGATGTACATACATGTGGGATTATGTAACAATTTAATCTCATTCAATTGACGTTGTTTTTAGAGGTGTTGGATTAGGATGTCATAGCTACGGGGAAACTGAATAAGTATTTTGTGGCTAAAAAGATGGGTGCTACTCTGTGATCATGATGAGAATATTATGTGAGTAGGAAGAGCTATTATGACAACTTAATCCATGAAGTTGAAGGCAATGTTCATAGATAATAAGTTTGGTTGCATAAGACCATAATGACGTGATCAATCATCAGTGTGGTTGATCGGTCAATTATTGAAGAGACTTTCAAGGACCACCATTATATTGATGGTATTGTGGGAAAATGGGACATATATAGACGTTTTATATGACTCCGTGATAGACGTTATTTTAGTGTGTAGCTTTAAGATTTAGTGTGTGATAATGGGTTCATATAGACCTTTTCAGACTGGCAGTTGGAGTTCTACTGCTTATGGGAATAGAGTAAGAGGATGAAGTTTTTTTAGGAAATAGTGAACACATGAGAAGTGTGGTGACACTCACGGGTTTCATACCATATCACAGTAAAAGGGGTTTGTATAGTTTCATGAAGAAGAACCTACACTTTGAATAGTGATGATTTTCCATTAACAGTTAGAGGTACTATTCATGTAGCTTATATACTAGCTAGTTCTTTAGTTGATGTCAGTTCCTCCCGTTCATTTATATATGAAAATATTGTTAATAGTTTGATCATGGAGGTGTATTTTGTGATTTGGTTAACGAATCATGATACACCATTGTGAGTGCGGTCTAAAGTCATATTTTTTTTGAAAGGGATGTTATTTTGAGATCGTGGAATACCATCTTCTTTTGTGTATCAATATTCTTGATATGTCAATCTTATAATTAATTATGGGAGTGAACTATTTATTCTCATGTAGATCCCACATATATTATTACCATAGGAGAGTAATGTTTACATCTGTTAAGGGTGACACCAACATTCACTGTGGAGAGTGGAATATCTAAGAAAGATGGGTAGCCCAATTACTCCGCAACTGGGAGAGCTCATAAACAATTTTTCTCATATTTTTTAATATATAATGTGTGTAAATCATGATATATTTAGACCTGAGGTGAAAAATAATAATAATTATGTTCGATAATAAATCTCATGGATTCCACCTTAGATAGATTTTGAATACACTATCGATATCATGATGGGAGATTAGCTAGTATCTATTATACCATATAAATTGATACAGATAGAGCATTAGGAGCTCAAGACCAAGCTACATGAGTTAGAGGATAAGCGGTTTATCCTTCCATATATGTCAACATGGGGATCACCTATGTTTTTTTGCAAATATGGATAATGTAAATTTTTTCTTGTGTGTCGATTACTAGATTTTTAACAAGATGAATGTAAAGAAACAGTATCACATTATATATATCAATGACCAATTAGACCAGTTGATATGAGGTTGTGTGTTATTGAAGACAGATCTATATTGTGGTATCATCAGCTGAAAGTTCATGCTTTTGATATATTGAAAACTACATTCATATGTAGGTATGTCCTTTTTATGTTTGACCTCATTTTTTTGGATTGAAAAATGAACCAGAAGAATTTATGGATATGAGGAATAAAATATCCCTCCAAGTCTTAGATCAATTTCTAGTGTTGTTTGTGGAACACATTCCTATGTATTCCAAGACTCAAGTGGATTATGTCCAACATCTCAAAAACATCCTCAGTGTAGAGAGAGAGAGAGAGAGAATAAACTATATGAAATGATATCTATGTGTCATATTTCAGTTGATAAGGTACACTACATTAGATATATAATCTTAGAGGAAGCTATATAAGTGAACCCAGAGAAGTTTTAGTGAGTGGTTTCATGGGAGAATCCCATGAATGTGTTCGATATGCATATATGTTTTGTGTTATATAGATAAAACAAGAGGTCTATCCCTAACTTTTCCATTTTTTATTGCTACTTTTTGGGTTGACAAAAAAGTGTCTAATGTTTGAATGGTCAAAAGATTATGAGAAGGCCATCTAGGAGATGAAGAATCATTTGACATTAATACTTATCCTGACCATACAAGATCCATGTGAGGAGTTCACAATGTATTGTGGTGCTTCTAGGATTGGACAGAAATCTGTGTTGATATAGGGAGATCTATTTATGGCATATAGGTCATAGAAGTGGAGGCCACTTGAATGGAACTACACTATGAAATACCTTGATATAGTAGGGGCGGTGTAAGCACCAGATTTCTCAATCATGTATGGGTCCTTTAAATTTCATTCTAAACCATTAATTTGGAACTAATATAGATGATATTTAAGTTAGAAATTTTTTTAGGGGTGTCTAGGGAATTTTTGGTTCCTTAAACCCATATTTTTTAGGAAACTGGCCATGTCTGATGGTTAGCACAAGGGTTCGCTAACCGTAAAGATTAAATTTTATAGACACAACCACATAGCCTAATTTTCACATAGCTGTGAATCCTAACCATTCAATGTGACCCTTATACCAGAAAAAAAAATCAAATATTTGATGCACGGTTTTCCAAACCTTGCAGAAAAACTGCGTACATGCTAATTTTCTAGTAACTTTTATAAAATTTCACTTAATTAATTATTAACCTCCCTCCATCATCCCTTATTTGAGAATAAGTGGTATTAACCTATTTCTATCTTAATTTGGATATTTTGGAAGATATAATTTTGGAATCAAGAGATCTCATTCATCCTACAATGGAATGAGCTTCCATTCATCATGTTGAATGTACAATGAGATGAACTCAAGTACTATTGATCCATTATACATCTATTTTTATCTAGACCAAAATATCGAGGTTTTAGAATTTTTATATTTTTCTTAGATCTACCACGATATGATCCAAATATAGCACCAATACTAGAGGATAATGACTATATAAACCTAAGGATGTGTGTTCTATAACCCATCCCAAATTTTCATCGATTTTGGTTTTGTCATCTAGGGCCCAATGAATTCAGCAGGTTCCATTTATTGAATATATATTCCATAATTATACTCATTTGAACCGTAAAGTTATTATCTTTATGAATATGTGATTGACTGGGGTTATTTATGAAAAAAACTAAATCCCTTCAATGTAAAAATTTAGGCCAAAAGTTTTGGTTACTGTTTTGACACGCTTGTGCCACCTTTCAATTTTTCCTTGGCATGACCACACTAAGGGAAATATTTTATATATTAATAAGCCTAATTTATACTTTTAATTTTATAATGGAGAGTAACAAGTATTCAAACCACTTGACCCACCGAAGGTATGTGTTTTAATTTATAATTAAATGGGAAATGTGAATTATAAAGTATACTAAGTATAATTGGACTTAAATGTAAATTAATAGTAAGTTTCACATCGGTATCCCCTGGCACAACATTAATGGAAGGAATCCGAATAAATTTTGAATTTAGAATACAAATAAAATTGATTAAATTAATGGTTCCACTATACTAACCTTATCACACTAATTGAAGGAATGTCATGAACCAAATGACATGATTAAAATGTTTCATTCCACTTGACCTTATCATACAACAGAACGGAAATTCTTGAACTAAAGGGAATATTACATGAATTAATACCTAAATCGAAATGACCTAGCTCTACCAAGACATGGATTCTGATCAGATAAGTCAATGAGAACTTAGGAACACCACTCTGATTGAAGGATACAACATTCATAGGTTAATACCCACATAGATCCTGACACATGACTATTCTTGGGATTCCCAATATAACATAGTTGGATCCCTTACATATTCTCATAGGATTCCTATGTTACATTAATTGGATCCACCACTGAAAAATAGGATCCATGGTTACAAACCATAGGGACTTGTCTTTTCTTATCCCTATTTTACCTTGTATGATAAACATGTATTCGGTAGGCCCTTTATTGTGGAATTCCATGGAACATGCTCCGTTGATTACACTCTTACCTATGCTAAGATATTATTACAGAGTTGGCATCCCTTCAGGTCTAAGTCACCTTGGTTTTGACCTAGGGAATTCACTATAAAATATCATTATTGGTTTTCTTTTTTAAATATTCTAAAAACTTATATTATTAAAATATGACTTATATACAAACTGGTGAAAATCAAAAAATGAATTGTTTACATGTTTAGACACCGGCTGAGGTTTAAAGTAGGTACATGGGCATTTACATACATTGGACTACATTATATAATACACGACAAATTTCACATTGTTAAATTTCCATTACATGAGACAGATGTTATAGACATCTTTTGCAGTGGGCCATTTAGATTTATCTCATAACCTCTCTGAGAACTATTTGGTATCTGGATTAGATTACATGGTTACATTTGTTTAAAAAGGGATGTTTACATCTTCAAACAGTTGGATTCTTTTAATTTAGTATGATTTTTTGTAGTAGAAGACCATGTTATAACTCAAGATACATGGGACAATATTTTATTTCTTTTATACTATGTGGATCACTTTATTCATGTTGTTTATATCCATATTTTATTGCTTTCTAGTATATAACATATCATATCTTTTATTAAATGTTATTATAGTTTTTTTGTTATTATTATTGTTTTCTATATCTTTCATGTTGCCTTATGTTTACATATAATGATTCTACTATTTAACTATGTTCGCATCCTTCTACTATGTTACACTTTGGTAATGAGGGAATTGTATACCGAAAAACACACCCTAGTCCCTCTCTGCTATCCAGAAACCTATAGAGTTCAAGGATATGCGCTTGAGGCCATGAGGCCCACCAGGATCCGGGCATCAATTATGATTCATCATGGTTAGAGATGTCACAAGGTTATATCAAATGGGTTTCCATTTTCCTTTACTATTTGGTGATTGTATATTTGAAATTAAGAATACTTGGAAGTTGGTCATAATCCATTCTTAGGTGTAGAAAACCCATATTTAGGTTAAAAACAAAGATTCTTAAGTAGTAACTGATTTTGTGATTTTCCCTCATACAATTGACATTATTTCCCCATTGGGTGATGCACTTGTTTGTGTGGTATTGTTTATTATTACTCTGATTGAGGACATTCTGTCATCCATAACTTGATGATATAAGGGAAATGAGCATTGTTACATGCATCATTATAGACACCTAGAATTTACATGTCACACATATTTCCAGGCCATATATGTTTTTTTTAAAGTCTATTAATTTCCTGATATTATTAATATTTTTCTGTGATGTTGTGTGAGTTTTTGGTACATGTATTACCTTTGGTTGTGATTGACTGATGGCCTATATGAATTCATTAGGTGTTTGGGAACTTATGGGTTGGGATGAGTAATTTAACAAGTCAATCCATTATGAAAAAATATATATGTTTTTTTATGGTTATAGGTGAATGGGAACTGATTCATCAGAACTGTATATCCATTGTAATATGAATCATTAAATCTAAAATGAACTGGCTGCACATTCTTATCCCACCCTATCATGATTATGGAAGGTAATGGAGTGAACCAATAAATTAATTGAAAAATAAAATGAAACTTAGACTTGATCACATACTAATGCCTAGCCATCAATGTGTGAAGTTTTGGTAGTATGCCTTAGGTAGTGAGTTTTCCTATATCTTGCATCCACTAGTGATGATTTGTTTTTTCTTAATCTTGTTTTTAAGAGTAATATTTCCAACCTTAGACCAATACCACCACAAAGTCCTCATAAAGTATACCATAAAGTTAGTGACAACCATTCTCTAAACATGGTGGCCCCTGAGCTACTAGTTTTACCTCAATGAGTACCACATTAGGAACCACCTACTATACATGATTTGGGCACTAATTCCCATGTTCATGTTAGTTACCTATGTATGATGCACTCCAGGTATGGTGTTCCATGGCTTTCTCCTAAGATGGATTATCCGATTCTTGAGTTCCCGCAACAATATCCACTTTCCTTTTCGGGGGATGGAAGTTAGAATGATCTTGGGTCTTTTGTAGACTCCACCCTATATATCATTTATATTCAAGAAAAGCCTCCAGTTTAGATAGGTAATCATTCTAATTGCATGATTTTGTATTTATCCAAGCGTTGGTGATATGCGATTACCTAGGCTGGTTGTCAATAGGGCATGTTATGGGTTGATTTCCAAATAGCCTTATATGATAAGTTATTTACTCAAACACTACGAGCTTAAATATCCCGAGTGTTAATGAACCTTTAGCAGGGTTCAATGTTAGTTATAGAGTAATCAAAACATTTCTTGGAATTGTAGTGCTTTTATGAACATCTAGTAGGTGATGATCATTCACTTTCCATACACTTCGAGGATGGGCTTGTGTATAGAATTTGTATATTGTTCAATGTATTTCACCTGCCTTCCATTTTCATCTATAGATAATCAATCTCTTATAACTGAGCACAAACTAAGGGATGATAATAGTACTAAGTATAGAGGATCAGTGTCATGGTAGGAAAGTAGTACTTCTAGTGGTAGGAATCATTCCCATGTGGGTTATTTTTTAGGGTAGTGAAAAATAGAGTGTCCTTTTAGATTTCTCAGTAGAGTTTCATTAGTGTGGATGATGAGGGTAAAAGAACCCTTAATGTGAAATATACTGAATGAAGTGTTATCATTCTCGCTGTATGGGAAAATGTTTAGGTTTTCTACAGGACGATGCCAAACATCCTTGAGTAGAAAAGGATTTGTGCTAGGTCCACCTTTAAGAGGATATTATTTTTCACCGCATAAAGAGGGGAGTTGGAATAGCATTGGTAGGTCTTGCCGAGGAGGAGTTCATGGTAGTGGGGTCCAGACCCCTGATCATGAGAAGTGCCAACAGGTCTGTTATGATTATGGTAGTCCATATATTGCACATGACCATGGATTAGGTCAGTTGTATGCACGAAAACCAATACCAAATGATCGGGCTACGAGAAAATATATAGTATGAGGTACTATGATATTAACCTCTACTATTTCATACACATTATTTAATACAAATGCTTAAAAATATTTTATCTCTATATTTATCATTGAGAGTCTCAGACTATTGATACATTATTATTATGGTTTCATAAACATAGATTATTTATTAGTGGTATGAATAGAGGAAATAACCCAGTGTAATGACAGTCCCTACAAGGCCCTGGCCTTAAACCATACTTAATATTGAATTAAATGAATAATTCACATCGAGGATATTTTCAGGATTAGAGTTTTAGATAATTAGATTATAACTATTACATCTCAAATTATTACAACGTAGACACTTCTACTATGTTTCCATAAAATAAAAACTCTTAAAAAGATACATGTCTAGTTCCATGTTCTAGATAGCATGACTTTCTCTTGATCCCATGCTTGACCCTATTACACATTACGTCCTGTGAAAGAAATTTCAAAAAAAAACTTGGGGTGAGCAAAAAAGGCTCAGTAAGGGACACACAAAGAATGAAAACTGTTAGATTTTCAAACAACATGTAAACCATGTATTCTTTATCAAAGTAATACCATCACCTTTATGAAGTAGTAAAAACTCTTCACTGAATAAATGATCATTACATACCCTATTGTAACCAAAAGATTACCATAAAACCCATATAAAGAACACATAACATATAAATGTATCTTGGGACATAAACATACTTAAATGGAATAACCATACGGTTGACTTCTACACATACTTAAATGGAATAGACATACGGACGACTTCCATACCCAATGCATTGGAAGTTATAATGTAACCACCCATCCTGGTATTCACGAAACCACCCATCATATGGTTTATCACATAACCAACCGTCAAATGTCCAAGTACCATTATAAAATCATAAGACATAAAACAAATATAATGGAAAGAAAACATTTCAACACTTTGATCAGAACATATCACATAAATATATTGACATAAAAAATCCATTATAAAAACCATTTTCAATACCAAAATAAAAGAAAATAAAAACATGGTATTTATTTATCATTAAAAAAGTTATGGCTTGTAGAGGAAGCCTAATCCAAAATAATGGTCACGACGGTGGAGAAGTCATTGTCGCTGCATACGTACGAAAAATACATTCCCTTTTGTCATTTAGTAAGACGCTTCGAATGAAAATATTCCTTTTGAATAAACATAAAAGTCAATGGGTTTTATAAATAGTATAAAATAATGTGGTGTACAAAACAAAATATGCCTCAATGAAAGGAAATTGATACGAAGACCCATACCTCGGGTTCGACTTCACTCGATCGTTCTTTAACCTCCTTAAAATCGGGTAACTCTCTTAGATTTGAGCTCAAAATATTCCTTGGGAAGACTTCTGCCCAAAGTGAGGCTTCTAGGGGTAAGAGAGGGATGTGGAGAGACAAAATGGGCAGGTGTAGGCTAATCCAAAGGCCTTGGAAGTGTGGGTACAATGGTAGAGGTGGGGGCCTTTTATAAGAGGAGAAGAGGGGCACTCTTGGAAAGTAAAGAAATGTTACTTTTTTTAAAAATGTGTTTCAGATTTAAAAGATCCCACATTGATATAATTAGAGGATAAGGTGATAAGGGTTCGAAATATACCCATCCAATAGGTTTTCTACAAGTGTAGGTATTAGATTTTACATTATCTTTTCATTTTATTTAAATCATTAAATAATGAGGTAATCACTGCATCATCATGATGTCATAAATAATTTAATTTATTTTATGTCTAAAAATTATACAAAATATATCATGATGTATGAAATCTTTTTATCTTTCTAATGAATATTTATAGTCAAACATATGACCAGTATTACCCCACTTAAAAATTGTTTTTGTAAAACAACTCATGTTTGTGACATTTTTACTTTAACATTAAATAAAAAGAAATTAATGTCATTTTCCTTCCAAAGTAGCTCCATGGGGTTCCCAAGTTGACCCATGGATTTTCGTGGTCAGCTGTGACACATCAAATAAGGGTAGGACATGTGTCAAGTTCATTTCATATTATTAAAACATTATTCCTACCTTAAATTACATTAATAACCTCTAATCGCGATTAAAAACATAAAAGTTACCATTCAATAAAAAATTATTTTAATCCCATTGAACCAAATTTTACTTCTTAATGACAACCATGTATGTCAGATTTTTGAAATTCAAAACACAGAGGTGGTAAAATTTCATTTAAACGAAAAATCAGTTTTTTTTAAGTACCACTTAGTGGTTTCACTATTTATCAAAAATTGACGTTTTTCAAAAAAATTCCAAAACCTCACCCTAAGCTATATTTGATATACCAAATTCAAAAATGATGTCTATTTTAAATATTTCAAATCTTGTAAGTTACTTTATTTAATTTAATAATTAATTCCCACTGTCATTATAAATATCGTGTTTTTATGAAACAATATATATCAAAAGATTGACAATAGTTTATGTCCAATTTCAATGTGAAATTAATTTCAATGACCAAAATCGGATTAAATGGTAAAAATATATTCTAATTTCACTTTACAACCAATTCAAAAGATAATCTAATCATATAAATTAATTAGATTAAAAAGATGATCTGAATTAAAATACATCATTTTTCACTATTCAATAAAAAATGAACTTTATCGGAAAAATACCAAAAATTTACACAAAGTAAATTCTGATGTCCCAATTCTAAATAAGAGTTTTATTCGGTCCAATAGAATGTATAAGAGTGACCAAAACTATATTTAAATAGGGTTATCCATCAAAAGGCGATAGTTCGACCTTTTAGTGAATATTAGAGTATCCATGCATAAAATTGAATTTTTTTCGTATTTTAAGCCTTTATCCTTTATCGGATAAATTTAAATAAATATATAATAATATTTTAGTTATTTCTATTCATTC
Organism: Viscum album; assembly: GCA_963277665.1. Lineage (NCBI taxonomy): Eukaryota > Viridiplantae > Streptophyta > Magnoliopsida > Santalales > Viscaceae > Viscum > Viscum album. Next base: position 336,104,647 of record OY728135.1, read on the forward strand.
CCTCCAATACAACGGCTACGTGTTAACTACCATTTAAAATAATTTTATTTTATTACTAGTGTGCAATATAAGTTTTCCAAGAAACTCTATGTTGCATATCGGGTACGCTATCGAACATAGCAACCCCTTTAAAGTAAAATTAATATTTAATTCGTAAATATTAATAAATATGTGAATTTTTTATTCTTTATTTACCTAGGATTTTACATCCTTCCCCCCTTTTGGGAATTGCATCCTCGCAATTTTATTCACTTATCAAAATAAGTGGGGGTATTTATCCCTCATAGCATTTTCAGATTCCCACATTGCCTATTCAACCATATGGTTTTTCCACAAAAACCTTTACCTGATGAATTACCTTATTTTTCAACACGTTCTCTCTTCGGTCAAGAATCTGGAGTGGTTGTTCTTCATAAGATAGATTCTCTTCCAACTGAACTACCTCTAGGCTCAAAACATGAGATGGATCTGGCATATACTTTCTCAACATCGAAACATGAAAAACATTGTGTACCTGAGATAAACTCGAAGGTAATGCCACTCTGTATGCAACTGATCTAACTCTCTCCAGAATTCCATATGGTCCAATGAACCTTGGACTCATCTTTCCTTTCTTACCAAATTGCATCACACTTTTCCATAGAGAAACCTTGAGAAAAACATGATCACCTACCTCGAAAGATAGATCCTTCCTCTGGTTATCCACATAACTCTTCTGCCTGATTTGAGCTATTCTCATTTGTTTCTGAATCAAATTAACTTTTTATGCCATCTCTTCTACCCATTCTGGTCCCATCAACTTCCTTTCACCCACTTCATCCCAAAAAGCTCGAGTTCGACACTGCTTCCCATGTAATTCCTCAAATGGTTCCATCTGTATACTGGAATGAAAACTGTTATTATAAGAAAACTCAACCAAAGAAAGATGTTGGTCCCAACTTCCCAGATAATCCATAGATCAAGCTCGTACCATATACTCCAATGTCTGAATTTTTCATTCTAACTGCCCATCTGATTGTGGATGAAAAGATGTACAAAAATTTAATTCAGTACCCAATGACTTCTGAAGGCCTTTACAAAAGTTAGAAGTAAACCTGGGATCACGATCGGACACAATGGAGAGGGGAAATCAATGTAACCTGACTACCTCTTTAAGATAAAATCGAGAAAGTTGAACTAGAGAGAAAGTATCTCGAATAGGAAGGAAATGAGCAGATTTAGTCAAGCGATCAACAATACCCCATATTGCATTATTACCTCGAGATGTCTTTGGTAATCCCACAAAAAATTCCATGGATATGTTTTCCCATTTCCACTCTGGCACTGGTAATGGATGAAGCATCCCTTTCAGTAATTTCCGCTCTGCTTTAACCTGCTGACAAGTCAAACAATTTACAGGTAAATCAGCAATATCTCTTTTCATTCCATCCCACCAGTAATACTCACGCAGATCTCTTTACATCTTAGTACTGCCAGGATGAACTGAAAACGGGGAACAATGAGCCTCACATAAAAACTCATTCTTCAACTGTGAATCACCAGACACACATAATCTCTTACCAAACCTCAAAACACAATCATTATCGATGTTTAATTCAGGCAACTTACCCTTCTCAACTAGATCCACTCTTTTCTGCAACTCACAGTCTTCCCTCTGTGCTTTCTTAATTCTGTCTTATAGGGATGATCTCACTGATACCTAAAACAAAATAGAAGAAATTCCTGCACCAACAACTTCTATTCCAAAGTTCATCAAATAAAAAACCAAAGGATCTCGTTCCAAAAATAGCATGGTTAATGAAGCATTACTTTTTCGACTCAAAGAATCATCCACTTTATTTTATTTTCCCGGATGGTAATTAATTTTACAATCATAATCCTTGATTAATTCCAGCCATCTCATCTGTGTCATGTTCAACTCTTTCTTAGTAAATATATACATTAAAATTTTGTGATCAGTATATATTTCACACTTTACTCAATACAAATGATGTCTCCAAATTTTTAGAGCAAAAACAACAGCAGCTAATTCTATGTCATGTGTAGGGTAATTTACCTCATGAGTTTTCAACTGACGTGAAACATATGCAATTACCTGATCATTCTGCAAATGGACACAGCCAAGTCCCTTCAATAAAGAATCACTGTATATAACAAACTTACCATTCCTAGAAGGAGGTGCCAAAACTGGAGCATTCACCAATCTTCTTTTCAACTCCTTCGGTAGTAACCTCAGTCGACTGACCCATCACTGCAAAAAACTATTTAGTTCTGATTCTGACCATCTCTGGTTGCTGATTCGGAAATTCATTCTACTCTGTATGCCTTCCCAGAAAAGTTGCTCTATTTCTTTTATGAAAAATCATTCTTAAAACAGATATATCTTAGACCAAGCAAAATGGCAATCTTTAAATGCTATATCATTTCAGTCATACCATAAATTAACTTATAATTTAACAATTTTCTAACTCCTAAAGTTGTCTAAACCGACCTCTGATACCAACTATAAGGCACCGGCCTTAAACAATAATTAATATTGAATAAAATGAATAATTCAAATTTAGGATCTTTTCAGGTTTAGAGTTTTAGAGAATTAGATCATAACTATTACATCTCAAAAGATTACAAAGTAGAAATTTCTACTATGTTTCCATAAAATAAAAACTCTTAAAAAGAAACATGTCTAGTTCCATGTTTTAGATAGCATAACATTCCCTTGGTCCCATCCTTGACCCTATTCCACATTAATTCCCGTGGAAAACATTTCAAAACAAACTTGGGGTGAGCATAAAAAGCACAGTAAGGGATACACAAAGAATGAAAGCTATTAGTTTTTAAAACAACAAGTAAACCATCTATTCTTTATCAAAGTAATTCCTTCACCTTTATGAAGTAGTAAAAAATCTTCACTGAATAAAAGATCATTACATACCCTTTTGTAACCAAATGATTACCATAAAACCCACATAAATAACACATAACATATAAAGGTAACTTGGGACATAAACATAATTAAATGGAATAACCATACGATTTACTTCCACACATACTTAAATGGAATAGCCATACGACTGACTTCCATTCCCAATGCATTGGAGGTTATAACGTAACCACCCATCCTGGTATTCACGGAACCACCTTTCATATGGTTTATCACGTAACCACTTGTCAAATGTCCTATAACCATTATAAAATCATAAGACATAAATAAAATATAATGGAAAGAAAACATTTCCACACTTTGATCACAATATATCACATAAATATATTGACATAACAAATCCATTATAAAAACCATTTTCAATACCAAAATAAAAGAAAATAAAAACATTTTATTTATTTTTCATTAAAAATGTTATGTCTTATAGAGGAAACAGAATCTAAAATAATAGTCATGGCGGTGGAGAAGTCATTGTCACCACATACATATGAAAAAAACATTCCCTTTTGTCATTTAGTAAAACGCTTCGTATAAAAAGATTCCTTTTGAATAAATGTAATAATAAAAGGGTTTTATACACCTTATAAAAGAAAGTGGTGTGAAAAACAAAATATGCCTCAATGAAAGGAGATTGAGATGAAGTCCCATACCTCGGGTCCGACTTGACTCGATCGTTCTTTAACCTACTTAAAATCGGGTAACTCTCTTAGATTTGAGCTCAAAAGCTTCCTTGGAAAGACTTCTTCCCAAAGTGAGGCTTATAGGAGTAAGAGAGGGATGTTGAGAGACAAAATGGGTAGGGGTTGGCCGACCCAAAGGCTTTGGAAGTGTTGGTAAGGTGGTAGAGGTGGGGGCCTTTTATAAAAGGAGAGGAGGGGTACTCTTGGAAAGTAAAGAAATGTTACTTTTTTTAAATGTGTTTCGGATTTAAAAGGCCCCAAATTGATATAATTCGAGGCTAAGGTGATAAGGGTTCTAAATATACTCACTCAATAGGTTTTTTACAAGTTTTGTTCTTAGATTTTACATTATCTTTTCATTTTATTTAAATTGTTAAATAATGAGGTAAGAGTTGCATCATCATGATGTCATAAATAATTTAATGTTGTTTATGTATAAAAATTATACAAAAAATATCATGATGTATGAAATCTTTTTATATTTATAATGAATATTTATAGTAAAAAATATGACTAGTATAACCCCACTTAAAAATTGTTTTAGTAAAACAACTCATGTTTGTGACATTTTTACTTTAACATTAAATAAAAATATATTAATATCATTTTCCTTCCAATGTGGCTCCATGGGGTCCCCAAGTTAACCCATGGATTTTCTTGGTCGGCCATGACACATACAATAAGGGTAGGACATGTGTCAAGTTCATATCATATTATTAAAACATTATTTTTACCTTAAATTACACTAATTACCTCTAATCGCGATTAAAAACTTAAAAGTTACTATTCATCAGAAAATTATTTTAATCCCATTGAACCAAATTTGAATTCTTAATTACAACCATGTATGTTGGATTTTTTAAATTCAAAAAAAGGAGGTGGTGATATTTCATTTAAATGAAAAATCAGTTTTTTTTAAGTACCATTAAGTGGTTTCACTATTCATCAAAAATTGATGTTTTTCAGAAAAATACCAAAACATCACCCTAATCTTTATTTGATATTAAAAATTCAAAAATGATGTATATTTTAAATAATTAAAATCATATAAGTTACATTAATTAATTTAATAATTAATTCCCGCTGTCATGAAAAATAGCGTGTTTTTATGAGACAATATATATCAAAAGATTGACACTAGTTTAAGTACAATTTCAAAGTGAAATTAATTCCAATGACCAAAATTGGATTAAATGGTAAAAATATATTCTAATTTCACATTAAAAACAATTAAAAATATAATCTAATAATATAAATAAATTATATTAAAAATTGGTTTTGAATTAAAATACAACATTTTTAACTATTCATTAAAAAAATGAACTTTATCGGAAAAATACCAAAAATTTACACAAAGTAAATTTTGATGTCCCGATTATAAAGAAGAGTTTTATTTGGTCCAATAGAATGTATAAGAGTGACCAAAACTATATTTAATGAGGGTTTTCCATCAAAAGGCGATAGTTCGACCTTTTAGTGAATATTAGAGTATACATGCCTAAAATTGAATTCTTTTCATATTTTAAGCCTTTATCCTTTATAGGATAAATGTAAATACATATATAACCATATTTTAGTTATTTATATTCATTCCCTCCAATACAACAGCTACGTGTTAACTACCATTTAAAATAATATTATTTTATTACATGTGTGCAACAGAAGTTTTCAAAGAAACTCTATGTTGCGTATCGGGTACGCTCTCGAACATAGCAACCCCTTTAAAGAAAAATTAATATTTAATTAATAAATATTAATAAATATTTGAATGTTTTATTCTTTATTTACCTGGGATGTTACAGTCCCCTTGAGGTAGGAAGTTTCCCATTATTATGAAACCCCTTTATTCTCGAGATAACAGGATTTGATTTCATACATGGGATTGAATGGTTGGTTCACTATCATGCTTTCATATATTGATACGGCCGTAGGGTATCATTTAGGTCTCATAGGGTAGATATTATCTACATAATGAAGAGAGGTAATTCTATACTAATTGAGATAGACCATAGTATCTTGGACTAGGTGGAGTGGCCACCCAGATTGAAAATTTCTTTTATGAGGGATGTGGGTTTACAACAACCTAATTTACCACCAGTAGTGAATCATATCATTGATGTTTTTCCTATTGATGTTTTTGGTATACCTCATGAGATAGAGACATGGAGTATACAATTGATCATTTTCGAGGAGAAGATCTATTGTCCATTACTTCATATAAGATGGAACCTTATGTATTTGTGTCTATTAAAGGTTGTTAAACAAGATTACAATCAAGAACCAGTATCTCATTACATGAATATATGATCTCTCTGACCAACTCTAAGGAGAAAAGTTCTTCTCCAATATCAACTTGAGATTGGGTTATCTTAAGTTGTGAGTCAGATCATAAGACAATATTCCTAAAGATTTATGTAGCAGGTATAGTCTATATGAGTACCTTATTTTTATCATTCAGTACTATGAATGTTACCACCATTTTCATGGCTTTAATGAATAGGTTTTGGACCCCTATTTGGATTCTTTTCTCATGGACTTTATGTATGACATATTAGAGTATTCTAACACTCATAGTGACCATTATAAACATATTGAGATCATTTTGAGTACATTAATATAGCATAAAAATTATACAAAGATAGCTATATTCCACTTCTGTAGTGAAAAGGTCTAGTTCTTGGGTCATATAATAACGAAATTTCAAAAATCTGTTGACCCAGAATAGGTTAGTGTTGTAGTTTCTTGAGATAATCCAAAGAATGTGTTTGATATGAGGAGTTTAATTAGGATGGATAGATATTACAGGCATTTCATACAATAATGTTTTCACATTTATTCACCTCTAACTAGTTTGAAAAATAATTGTGTCATGTTCTTATGGAAAAAAGAATATGGGAATGCATTTCTGGAGCTGAATGGGAGGATGGTATTAGAACATATTCTAACATTTTTGGAGATAGGTATATGTTATATCATATTCTTTCATGCATCAAGAATTTTTCAAGGAGTAGTATGGATGTAGGAATATAGAGTCATTGCATATGGTCTTAGGTATTTATGGAATCATGAGTGAAATTATCCTCCACATGAACAAGAGCTAGCAGTATTTTTTCATGCATTACATTGCTGGAGACATTATCTATTTGGTCAACACTTTGTGGTGTAAACAGACCACAAGTTCTTCAAATATATATTTTCACAGTGTGCCTTAAACCTTAGAGGGTGAATATGGGTTGAATATATACAATTCTTTGATCATGAGGTTTCTTATATGTCAGGAAATAGCAAAGTGGTTTTAGATGCATTGATTTAGAAAACTCATACACATCTAGTATGGTAATCCACTGATGAATGGATGTTAATGCCCCTAAATTTAGAGATTCATCTAGAGTTTCATGAAAATAATGGAAAATATTTTATCTCATCTATGATGGTTACCTCCTCCCTCCTTAAGAAGGTGAAGTGTAGAAATGTTTTAGATCCTAATGTCCTGGTACTATATAACAGTATATCAATAGATAATTTACCTCTGGATTGGTCAGTGCATAGTGATGACGTCTTACTACTATGTGGAATTATTGTTTTCCTACAGATACAAGAGAGGAGTTTATGAAAGGGTTAGATGGATCTTAGTGGTTAGTTCATCCAAGAATATCGAATATGTATTGAGATATGGGATGCCAGTATTAGTAGAATCGGAAGAAACAACAGTTAGAAGGATTTATTATAACACCCCAAGAATTCATAAAAAATATTCTTTTTAATTTCATTAATGTCTTGTGTTACACCAAAAGGAGCATGCACAACACGCATCCTTGACTTTCCTTGAATTAAACGCAATCGTGGCCTTCCTCGATAGCGTGTGTAGCACGCAATACCGAGTTTCACTAAACAACGATATGCTATTAAAATATTATTAAAACTAGCCGTTTTGAATAGTTATAACGACTTTTTGAAAATTTTAAAATTTTATATTTAAAAATGGTTATCATTTCTGGATTCGGAATATCGAAATTAGCTTAGGGTAAAATTTTGGTACTTTTCGTATAACTTTCATTTTCTGATGAATAGTGAAAATAACTAAATTTTAATTAAAAACAACCTTTTTAATAGAAATAATTAATAGTGATAAATTATTAATTTGATTGGTTTTAAAGTATATTTAGAATATATTTTTACAATTTAATACAATTTTGGTTATTGGATGTAATTTCACATTTAAACCAGACATAAACAACTGTCAATCTTTGATAGTTATTATCCCTTAAGAACACGCTATTTGTATTGATGATGGGAATTAATTTTTAAATTAATTAATGAAACTGATATGTTTTGAATTTGGTAAAACATACATCATTCTTGAATTCATAATATCAAATATAGATTAGGCCTAATTTTTTGTATTTTTCTGGAAACTTTCATTTTTTGATGAATAGTGAAACCACTAAGTGGCAGTTAAAAAAATGATTTTTTCATAAAACATAATTTTACCACTTCTATAAGTGGAGTTTCAAAAATCCGAGAGACACAGTTTATGTCAGTAAGTAAAATGTTTTTCAATGAGATGAAAATAATTTTTGGTGAATAGTAACTTTTTACTTTTTTTAACCACGGTTAAAAGTAAATAGGTTAATTAAGGGTAAAAATGATATTACTATTATCCTAACAAATGTCCTAATTCTATTGGACAAGTTTAATTCGACCAAAAACAACCATAGGAATAAAATATGACCATTTAGGTCCACTTGGATTAGATTAGGACATTTATTATTTATTTATTTAAATAAGGGTTAAAATAGTTAAAATCAAAGTTTAATAAGTAAATCATTTTTAATATGGGGTTATACATAATATAAATTCGACTATAAATATTCCTTAGAAAGATAAAAAGATTTCCTACATAATGGTAGTTTATTTGTAATTTTTAGTCATTAAATAATGTAGTTTATTTATGACACAAAGATGATGTAGTAATTATCTTATTAATGAAATATTGACATAATTGATGTTATAAAAACCAAAATAAATGTAATTTGAGAATTTTTATGAATTACAATAATTTTATAGATTAATATGACATGTTAGTATTGATTTAATTAACTTTTTTCTAACTAATAATTCAGTTATGAGTTTCACAAAAATTAATTACTAAATAGTGTCAAAATTGACATAAAATAGTTTTTAAAACCAATATTATATTATTAATTGTTATTTTATTCTTAAAAATCTAAGGATCAGCCAAATGACTTATATAATGTTATATATATTAATAATAAAAAACTTGGGGTTCTTTTTTGCTTATTATAGTAAGTTTATTAACCTTATAGTATAAGAACACAAGAAGACACGGTAAAAGTAATATTATTTAACTTAATGTTAAATCTAAATGATAAGGTTAAAATAGGAACCTAAACATGTCTAAATTCTATGGTATGAGATGACATCGACCCATAACCACCTTATATTCTAAATAAATCAATTTGGAGCTATTTATAACCGAACATGACTTTATAATAAAATAATATTTTTAGTTTTTCCAAAGGAGCCCCTCTCCTCCCTTATAAAAGGGCACCTCCTCACCCTCTTCCTCACACCACTTTGAACCTTCAAGCTCGGCCAACCCCTAAAAAATTCTTCTCTCCACTTCCCTAGAAAAATCATAGAGATTCTGGTCTTCTTCAAAGACCTATTTTAGTTCCCTAAAAGGAGGTCTCAAAGAAGCACTTCAAAGAAGAGGTAATGTCCGTTACCGATTCTTTCATCTTTATTTCTTTTCCAATTCTTCTTCTTTATTTGTTTCATTATGAAATAATAGAATATGTATCACTCATATACTGATATGTTATTATATGTATGAATCAACCCTATTTCACCATCTATCCATCCTACGGAAAAAGAAATCACCGCGCGTGCGTACGTACGGAATACCGTCTCCACGCCGTGGTGTAATCTATTTTCCACCACCACCTTACTTGGATGGGTATAATGGTGTAAATAATGACTATATATGACTATTATAAAGTGATACTGATTCTTAAATAGTATACATACACTCCAATACAATTCCACGATCATGAGAACGATATCATCACTCGTGCGTACGTACGGACTACCGTCTCCACGACGCGATGAGATTCTTTCTCCATGTTAACCATTCATGAATGATTATAATGTATATATAATAAGTAATAATGAAATATATGAAATAATAATGATACTGGATTTAGGTGTATATATATGTATGTCATCTACTTAATTCCATTCAACTCAATAAGGAAACGAAAACAGTGTTCATGCGTACATACGGTCTACCGTCTCCATGAACGGTGTATTTCTTTCCATTTACCGATTTATTATATATATGTATATTATGAATATATATTATATATAAATCATGTTTTATATTCTGGAATTAAGTAATCATGATCTATGTAATCATATGAATAATTAAAAGTCAAAACACGGATGACAAATGAAACAATTTTACCCAAAACGCTCTTTAACATGGAATTTACAAAAGAACGGGTAATATAAAGTCATAAGTGAAACATATATGATATCATAACAGTGAGTATGATTCTGGAATAAGTCAATGAAATTATTTAAATCATTATACATGAGTTTTGGACACTTACGAAGCAAATCGGACCTAAGTTAAAGGAAATATCACAGTCTCATTTTTATCCGAGATTGTTTATACTTTGGAATTTACTGAGGAGTATTTTATCATCCACATCCATGGTTCCTCAATATGTAATATTATTTCCATCCAAATACAATTTTTAAATCCAATTTTACCCTTCGGTGAGTTTTTAGTAAAGGATATGAAAGGAATCTTTTGTCGTTTTTCGTACGAGGTACTTTTTGACTTTTCCGACAAAAGTACGAGAAGAATGTTTTTCTTAACTTATACGGAATGAATGGAATTTTAAAACATTATTTCCAAGAAGATTCCTTTACAAGTTTTCAAGTTTATTTTTAATCAACTTCTTTTAATTTAAAATTGTATGACATGTCGAGAAAGGAAAATGATTTCTGAAGTAGAAAGGATATTTTCCTCAAGAATGGAGTTCATGTGTTTTATCAAAATTATTTTCCATCTAAGATAATAAGGGGTTCTATTTATATCCCTATTATTACATTGATTTGATTTTGTTATGATGGAATTATTTTTATTAATTCCATTATCTTATATGAATTGTTTTATGATGTCACAATTTTTAAGATTCCCATTTTTATTACATGGGTTATGATATGATGTATGGTTTATGATTTTGTGGCACACATAAGAATGATTTCATTATGAGATGGGTGGGACCTATATCTCCCTCCAATGCATTATGTAAAGATTTTATATCTCATGAGATAGACATGGCTAGAATGGTAGGTTATACTGGTTCAGTGAAACAGGACTGAAACGAGGAGTGAACTCGGTTCAGAAATGGACTTTGTCCACTATGATAGTCTTGGAAATGAGTCTTGACTAATAAGAAATGATTCTATATGATTATGTGTGTATTCCAAAAAGTTTCATGTTTTAATTTATGATTATTGGGATTACATTTCACTACTATGATTTAACCCATTTTATGATATTATGATCTCTTTTGCAGGTTAAGATTTCCAAAATTATATGTTCTTATGAATATGATGTGATTGATTTTTCTTTTGTTTACCCTTACTGAGCATTTTAGCTCACCCTTTTATGTTTTCTTTTCCCCAGGATATAAAGAAATGTTTTAGGAAAAAAAGGAAGATATTTATGGGAGATGTTGAAGATCTTTCACAACGAATAGAAGATTATTTTCTGAGTTTCCAAAGACAATAAACTATTACGGTCCTTGTGTGTGTGTTTTTGTTATGTACTAAGAATTCTGAAAAAGTAATGTAATTTCCATGTACGTCAGGCTTCGGGTCTCTACAGATGGTATCAGAGGAAAGGTTTAGTCAACCTTTGGAAACTAGGATGTGAAAACGTTAGTGAGATCCCTAGAGATATTTCTATGGTATGTCTAAGTATGTCCCTAAGAATAAGTATACGTATAGGATATAGTCCTAGAACTACGGTAATGATCATAGCATTTAACCTAAGATGTTAGATAATGAAGGAACTCCCCCTTTACTATGTTTTTTTCCCTAGCATGATTTTTGCCTCTCACACTATTCTTTTTGGGTTTTAGAAAATGGCTTGAAATAGGAAGATTCACGATAATGGAGGATATGACAGACAATGGAATGATATTCTTCATGAGAAACCAAATGAAACAGGATCTAGAAGTCCAAACATCATTATTATTCCTAATCAGCAATCTCATAATATGATCAATAATCTCAACTTTGGTAAGTTTCCTGAGTCAGATAATAAGATAAAGATGTAGTTTCTTGTTGATCATAGAGGAAAGAAATTTCAATTTCCCTCATGTAAATCATGTGGGAAGAGGCATCCGGGAGATTGTTTCAATGGAACTGGAAGATGCTTTGGGTGTGGAAATGAAGGAAAAAAAGCCAGTAAGGGCAAAGGAAAAGGTTCAGTTAACACCAGGGATGAGGATAATGGTATTTCTACAACATGAACAAAGGTTAAATGTTTTAAATGTGGAATGTACAGGCATTATGTAAACCAATGCCTAAGGGAAAGCCCCATGAAGAGAATCAGTATGGTCGTATCGGTAGTATTTATGTGGATGATGATGAAGAGACTACAAATGATATGTAAGATGAACGAATTGTTGATGCTCGGTCAATGGTTTAAGAATGTCGTGGAATGATTACATGTTTATCATGTTTAATGTTGTATAAGTAATCTCAGGGTACTATGGAATAAAGAGACATCTAAGGATTGTTACACTGTTGTCTTTCCTTGAGTTTTGAAAGTGTATGATTAATGTTACCAGTATCCATGAAAGGTTATTCAGATATTTTAGGAATGTAGATGATAAGCGCATAATGAAGGGATAAGGAGAGAATAAATGTTTGATAGTATTCATGAGCTCATGACTGATATAAGGAGAAGGTTATATCATGGTTTGAGTATATAGATTTTTTAGATTTTGGTATGGGGAAAGAGTTAACTTTTGACAGAATTCATGTTTTCACTAAGGTTTAATGGGTATTAATTTTTCAAGAGAATACATCATTAAGGTATTTCCATGATTGGAATGTGACCAACAAGACATATGGGGGATAAATGATGGTATTCACATGCTTGGTTGACGACATTTCAAGTAATCATTTTCTTTATGCTATGATCTTGGACCGAAGTATTTTAGATAAGCCTAAAGATTTGAATGGATTATGTTAACCATAAGTTAGTATTGTTTAAGGATAGAACTTTTTTTGATATTATTTATGTGATGTTATAGTAATGTAGTTTTAGAAAAAGGACAACCTGCAGGATGGGTGACAACCCATCGCATCAGACAAGGCTGTGGGAATCGAACCCACAACCGATGTGTGACTGGCCTTCATCGCCTACCACTGGCCTACTGGAAGTCCCTGTTTAGTAGAAACTAGTTTTATTATATTAAGAAGTATGATATATGAAGTATAAGTCCATTTTAGGAACCATATATGATTTATCTCACTATAGATGGACTTATGTATTTTTTTGATAACTTTTCTAACCTTTTGTTTGAGACAGATGGAATGACCCATCATTCTATCACATGATATGCTAACACATCACGAATGACAAATTCAACTTCATTTCTTTAAGATATGAAGTGAAAATTGTCCAAAAGAATGACCAACGGTGAGACTATACCAAAATCACAAAATTATTTCTTCTAATTCCAATTTCATCAACTCTAGGGAAACGATCTTGAAAACCAAAAATGTTGTCCTAGTGCTCTTATATCTGATGAATCAGATGGTACGTTAGATCTTCACAAATTTATGTCTTTGTGATTTTTGTCATTTTCATAGCCATGTTCTCTGCCACTCTCCATCAGAACATGATGGTTAGATTTCTCTTCCATATCCATATTTTCACCTACGTGGAAACCCAGTGATTAGTTTATTTGGGTAACCGTTACGTTTCATAATTTTGTTCTGAAAGATTGGTTTTGGTATTCCTTTTTACAATGTGGGTTTCTATTAAAGAAACTTTCGAATAGTAAACCATTTATAACCCCGACGAATTTCGAGGGCGAAATTCATTTTAAGGGGGGTAGAATGTAACACCCCGAGATTTTATGAAAAATATTCTTTTTAATTTCATTAATGTCTTGTGTTACACCAAAAGGAGCTTGCACAACACGCATCCTTGACTTGCCTTGAATTAAATGCAATCGCGACCTTCCTCGATAGCGTGTGTAGTATGCAATACCGAGTTTCACTAAACAACGATATGCTATAAAAATATTATTAAAACTAGCTGTTATGAATAGTAAAAACCACATTTTGAAATTTTTTAAATTTTATTTTTCAAAATTGACTTCATTTCTGGATTCGGAATATCGAAATTATCTTAGGGTGAAATTTTGGTACATTTCGGATAACTTTCATTTTTTGATGAATAGTGAGAATTACTAAATTTTAATTAAAAACAACCTTTTTAATAGAAATAATTAACAGTGATAAATTATTAATTTGATTGGTATTAATGTATATTTAGAATATATTTTTAAAATTTAGTACAATGTTGGTTATTGGATGTAATTTCACATTTAAACCAGACATAAACAACTGTTAATCTTTTGATAGTTATTATCTCTTAAGAACACGCTATTTGTTTTGATGACGAGAATTTATTTTTAAATTAATTAATGCAACTGATATGTTTTGAATTTGGTAAAATAGACATCATTTTTGAATTCATAATTTCAAATATATCTTAGGCCTAATTTTTGGTATTTTTCTAGAAACTTTCATTTTTTGATGAATAGTGAAACCACTAAGTGGTAGTTAAAAAAATGAATTTTTCATAAAACATAATTTTACCGCTTCTGTCAGTGGAATTTAAAAATTCCGAGAGACACGGTTGATGTTAGTAAGTAAAATGTGGTTCAATGAGATGAAAATAATTTTTGGTGAATAGTAACTTTTTACTTTTTTTTTACCACGGTTAAAATTAAATAGGGTAATTAAGGTAAAAAATGATATTACTATTACCCTAACACATATCCTAATTATATTGGACAAGTGTAATTCGACCAAAAACAACCTTAGGAATAATATATGACCATTTAGGCCCACTTGGATTAGATTAGGACATTTATTATTAATTTATTTAAAGAAGGGTTAAAATAGTTAAAATCAATGTTTAATAAGTAAATCATTTTTAATATGGGGTTATACATAAGCTAAATTCGACTATAAATATTCATTAGAAAGATAAAAATATTTCTTACATAATGGTAATTTATTTGTAATTTTTAGACATTAAATAATTTATTTTATTTATGACACCAAGATGATGCAGTAATTATCTTATTAATGAAATATTGACATAATTGATGTTATAAACACCGAAATAAATGTAATTTGGGACTTTTTATGAATTAAACTAATTTATTAGACTAATATGACATGTTAGTATGGATTTAATTAACGTTTTTCGAACTAATCATTCTGTTAGGATTTTCACAAAAATCAATTACTAAATAGTGTCAAAATTGACATAAAATTGTTTTTAAAACAAATATTATATTATTAATTGTTATTTTATTCTTAAAAATCTAAGGTTCGGCCAAAAGACTTAGATAAGGTTATATATATTAATAATAAACAAATTGGGGTTCTTTTGGCTTATTATAGTAACTTTATTAACCTTATAGTATAAGAACAAAAGAAGACACGATAAAAGTAAAATTATTTAACTTAATGTTAAATATAAATGATAAGTTTAAAATAGGAACCTAAACTTGTCTAAATTATAACGGACGAGAGTATTTCGACCCATCCCCACCTTATCATTGAAATAAATCAATTTGGAGCTATTTAAAACTGAAATTCACTTTATAATAAAATAATATGTTTAGTTTTTCCAAAGGAGCCCCTCTCATCCCTTATAAAAGGGAACCTCCCCCCCCTCTTCCTCACACCACTTTGAGCCTTCCCTATCGGCCAACACCTGCCAATTTCTTCTCTCCACTTCCCTAGAAACATCCTAGAGGTTCTGGTATTCTTCAAAGGCCTATTTTAGTGCCCTAAAAGGAGGTCTCAAAGAAGCACTTCAAAGAAGAGGTAATGTCCGTTATCGATTCTTTCATCTTTATTTCTTATTCCGCTTCTTCTTCTTTAGTTGTTTCATTATGAAGTAATAACATCAGTATCACTCATATACTGATATGTCATTATAAGTATGAAACGAACCTATTTAACCATCTATCCATCCTATGGAAAAAGAAATCAACACGCGTGCGTACGTACGGAATACCGTCTCCACGCCGTGGTGTAATCTATGTTCCACCACCACCTTACTTGGATGGGTATAATGGTGTAAATAATTAATATATATGACTATTATAAAGTGATACTGATTCTGAAATATTATACATACACTCCAATACAATTCCACGATCATGAGAACAATATCATCGCTCGTGCGTACATACGGACTACCGTCTCCACGACGCGATGAGATTCATTCTCCATGTTAACCATTCACGAATGATTAAAAAGTATATATAATAAGTAATCATGAAATATATGACATTATAATGATACTGGATTTATGTGTATATATATGTTTGTCATCTACTTAATTCCATTCAACTCAATAATGAAACGAAAACAGTGTTCATGCGTACGTACGGTCTACCGTCTCCATGAACGATGTATTTCATTCCATTTACTGATTTATTATATATATGTATATTCTGAATATATATTATATATACATCATGTTTTATATTCTAGAATTAAGCAATCATGATCTATGTAATCATATGAATAATTACAAGTCAAAACACGGATGACAAATGAATCAATTTTTCCAAAAATGCTCTTTAACATGGAATTTACAAAAGAACGGGTAATATAAAGTCATAAGTGAACCATATATGATATCATAACAATGAGTATGATTCTGTAATAAGTCAATGAAATTATTTAAATCATTATATAGGAGGTTCGGACACTTACGAAGCAAATTGGCCCTAAGGTAAGGGAAATATCACAATCTCATTTTTATCCGAGATTGTTTATACTTTGGCATTTACTTGGGTGTATTTTATCATCCACATCCATGTTACCTCAATATGTAATATTATTTCTATCCACCTAAAGTTTTTTAAATCCAATTTTACCCTTCGATGAGTTTTTAGTAAAGGATATGAAAGGAATCTTTTGTCGTTTTTCGTACGAGGTACTTTTTGACTTTTCCGATAAAAGTACGAGAAGAATGTTTTTTAACTTATACGGAATGAATGGATTTTTAAAACATTATTTCCAAGAAGCTTCCTTTACAAGTTTTCAGGTTTATTTTTAATCAAATTATTTTAGTTTAAAATTTTATGACATGTTGAGAAAGGAAAATGTTTTTGAAGTAGAAAGGTTATTTTCCTCAAGAATGGAGTTCAAGTGTTTTATCAAAATTATTTTCCATCTAAGATAATAAGGGGTTCTGTTTCTATCCCTATGATTACATTGATTTTATTATGTTATGATGGAATTATTTTTATGAATTCCTTTATCTTATATGAATTGTTTTATGATGTCACAATGTTTAAGATTCCTATTTTTATTACATGGGTTATATTATGATGTATAGTTTATGATTTTGTGGCACACATAGAATTATTTCATTATGAGATATGTGGGACCTATATATACCTCCAATGCATTGGGTAAAGATTTTATATCTCATGAGATAAACATGGATGCAACGGTAGGTTATACCGGTTCAGTGAAACAGGACTGAAACGAGGAGTGAACTCAGTTCAGAAATGGAATTTGTCCACTAAGATAGTCTTGGCAATGAGTCTTGACTAATAAGAAATGAATCTCTATGATTATGTGTGTATTCCATAAAGTTTCATGTTTTATGTTATGATTATTGGGATTACATTTCACTACTCTGATTTATCCCATGTTATGATATTATGATCTCTTTTGCAGGTTAAGATTTCCAAAATGCTATGTTCTTATGAATATGATGTGATTGATATTTCTTTTGTTTACCCTTACTGAGCATTTGAGCTCACCCTTTTATGTTTTCTTTTCCCCAGGATATAAAGAATGGTTTTAGGTAAAAAAAGGAAGATATTTATGGGAGATGTTGAAGATCTTTCACCATGATTAGAAGATTATTTTCCGAGTTTCCAAAGACACTAAACTATTACGGTCCTTGTGTGTGTGTTTTTGTTATGTACTAAGAATTCCGCAAAAGTAATGTAATGTCCATGTACGTCAGTATTCGGGTCTCTACATTTATCATGAGGTGTTCAACCTGTTAGCAGGTGAAGGTAGAGAACCAAAGACATGCTACCTAGATACATTCACTTCCAGTCCCCAAATGGATATGGAATTTTTTTCTAGGGATTTCGTAGTCATAATACCTAGGTTGTTGATGGGTTGCGATTCTATTTGTATAGTCATTGACCGTCTAATGAAATCATCCCACTTCATTCCAATTCAAGAATCTATCTTAGTTAATTAGATACGGAAACTATATTTTTCTAACATCATAAGAATCCATGGGGTCCCTCATACTATTATTTCAGATTGCGATTCTTGTTTCACATAACATTTTTGGAAGATATTGAAAAATTATTTTGGGACTCAAGTGCTTCTAAGAATATCGTGGCACCTTGAGACTAATGGAAAATCAAAACTTAGAATACATGTTCTTGAAAATATGGTCCAAGAATGTTTCCTTGATTTCAGTGATTATTAGGAGAGGCCTATCCCTCTCCTCATGTTGTCATATAATAAATGTTTTTAAGAAATACTTTCGATGGATCATTTTGATGACTTATATATTAGGGGGTTCCATTTTCCCCTATGCTATATAGAGGTAGGTGAAGAAGCCTTACTAGGTCCTCATATCATTCACGAGACAACATAACAAGTTTAGATGATTATAATGAATATTACTAATTATAAATACAGAAATAAATCTCAGGTCGATCATCATCAAATACCTCATGAGTTCTAAGTTGTGTATGATGTTTTCCTTTGGGTGTCTCCCAGTCTTGGTAAAAATTGGTTACTAATGTATGGGAAGTTGTCTCCACGTTATGTAGGGAATTTTTAAATTTTTGGGAGAGTCAGGATTATATCCCATCAGTAGCGATAACCACAAAAGTCTCATCCCATGAACTATAACTTTCATGTCTCACAGTATAACTAGCACCATGCTGATATGTTTGATACTTTTGATCTTGAGGAAGTGGAGTTAAATGTCGATTATACCTTTGAGGCGTATTGAGTAAGTCTCATTGATAGAACTATAATGGATATCCCAGATAATTCTTTACCTATAGTGCATAAGCTATGGAAGCACAACTGGGTACATGAAGAGAAATGGTAGAGGGATGATGATGTACATTCTCATAGGAAATAATTGTTGTCAGATAGTGTTTCTAGTCCTTGTAAGGTTAACTCAGGGATGCGTTCTCTTAATGTGGGATAACTATAAGAATCTGATTTTTCACTCATGTTTGGGTGCCTTAATTTTAGGTTAAAACCATTATATAATATCTAATATAGATTCCAAATGAGTTACCAATGGTTTTAGGGGTTTCTGAGGAATGTTAAGTGCTTAAAACTGACCATTTTGTGGAATTTGGCCATGTCACTCTATTATTGCAAGGTTGGAAAAAGGTTAGGATAACCGTGCAGATTGAAATTTCTGGATAGAACCACATCAATTTTTTTTAAATTTCCTTGTATCCTAACCATTAAATATTCCCCTTTTAACCAGAGAAGCTACCACAGTTTTCACATAGGATTTCAAATAGTTTGGGAAAACCATGATTAGGATACATTTCAGGGTAATTTTTCAAAATTTCCCTTAATAATATATTTACCTCCACCCTTCTTCCATAAGCTGAGAATGTGTGAGATAAACCTTTATATCTCTAAATTTTTGTATTTTTGAAGATCTATCCATTGAATCAAGAGATACCCTTAATATGAAAATAGATCGATCATCCTTTCATCATGTTGGATGTGCAACGGTATGTACTCGAGTTCTACTAAGCCTTTCTAATTCTCTGTTTTTTCTCGACTGAGATATCGGGGTATGATGTTTTTCTCTTTTTATTATATCTAATCTGATACGATCCAAAGCTAGGGATTATAGAAGTGTAGAATGATCGTACAAACCTAAGGTGGGTAGTTTATTACTCATCCTTAAAGTTGGATGATTTTATATTTGTCATTGGGGGACCAACAATTTCATCAGGTTTTGTTAATAGAATTTATATTCCACGATTATACTCATTAGAACTGTATGGTTTTTATATTTCTAAATATATGATTAATTTTTGGTGGTTGTGATCACAACTCCATCCCATTGATGTTGAATGTTATTCTATAATAGTTTTATAGTAGTTTGACCTTTTTCCACAACTGTTCGAGTGTTCCTTGGATTGACCAATCTAAGGGTAAGATTTTAAATATTGATTTGCTTGATTTAAATTGTGAATTGAATATTGTAATATACAATGTATCCATACCAGTTTTCCTGCCTAAGGTTAGTGTTTCAATTGATAATTAGAAGAGAAATGTGAAATGTAATGTATACTAAGTATATGAGTTAGAAATAAATGTGAATGAATTGTAGGATTTATATTTGTATCACCCCTTATGACATTAATAAAAGGAAGAAGATTTAACCTTGAATATTGAATATGATTTAAGTGGATAAAATTAATTGTTTCATGCTACTTGAATTGTCACACTAATGAAGGAAATGCTTGAACCAAATGACTTGATTAAAAGGTTTAATGCTTCTTGAAAATATCACAATAATGAAAGAAACATCATGAACCAAATGAAATATTATATTAATTCATACTTAAACATGAATTTCTTGGCTTGATCCTATATTGGATTCTGATTGGAGAATTCCATGATCACACAAGAACCCCATTTTTATTCAAGGATATGGCTTACAGTGGTTGATACCCACCTAGAACCTAATCCTTGTATATTATTTGGATGTATGGTATGAATTTGAAGGATCCCTTAAATGACATCATAGAATGACAAATTTATATTCCATGGATCCAACATTGACCAGTAGGTTCCATGGTTGCAACCGATAGGGCCATATATTTTTCTATCCCTATTTAACTGTGGATGATCACCTTCGATTCTGTAGGCACATTATTGTGGAGTTCCATAGAAAATAATCCTTGGATAACACTCTTACCCAAGAAAGAATACAGTTATTACTAAGTTGGAATCCATTGAGTTATATATCAGCTAGGTTATAACATTGGGGCATCACTATTAAAGATCATTACATGTTTTCTTGTTATATCTGTGAACGATTTCTATTATTAACATCTGACTTTTTTACAAACTAGTAATAATCCAATAATGAATTGCTGACATGTTCATAAAAAACGAAGGGATAAAGTAGCTACATAGGTATTTAGTTACATTGGACTTGATTACATTATATATGAATTCTTTCAAACTGATACATTCCGATTACACGGGCCTAATGTATAGACACCATTTGTGGTGGCCCATAGAGAATTATCTCACACCTTATACATACACAATTTCATACCTCAAGTAGAATACATGGTTGACGTTGTTGAAATATTTAAGCATACAAGTTTCAACACTTGATATATTACTATTTAGTAATGATCCTGATAGTAGGGGAATGAGTTGGAACTGAGGATTCTTGGGATAATATTTTATTTCTTTTATAAATTGTGCTACTTATTATACCTATTGTTTGTATCCATGTTTTCCAAAATTATAGTGCATGAAATATCATAATATATTATTAAATTTTATTGTTGTTATTTCAGTTATTATTACTATTATCTCTATATTACCTTGTGCCTTATGATTACTTATATTGATTCTTCTATTTTCCTATATTTACTTTCAGCCACTATGCTACACATTGGTACTGAGGGCATAGTCTCAACATGGACACTCCATAGTCAGTCACTGATAGTAAGTAGACTCAGTCATTTAGGGAGATGTGCTTGATGTCTTGTGGCCCACTAGGATCAGGGCATATATTAAGTGGCATTCGGGTTAGAGATGTTTGAGGTTGTGTATGATCTGAAGTCTTTTAATAATTATCTATTTGGAGAAAAGGTGAAAGTGCACATAGACCATAAGATATTGAAGTACATATTTTGAAACTAAGATCTGAATCTTCAGTAGTAGAGATGAGTATAGTATATGTAGTCTTTTTATTTTGAGCTCGCATGTACACCCAGAAAAGGAAACAGTGTAGTCTGGCTCTTTGTGAAAGCAAACCCAGACTGATATGGTTCAGGAGTCTAGTGCTGAGTGGATGATGATGACCATGCTGACTGAAATGTATGATGTTTTTCAAGAGAACCCTGAGTAGATGAATTTCATTTCTATTTTAGTGGTTTCAACTCTTTTGATTTAGACCAGGGATAAGTAGTGTGAGGACCTGGAGTGTTTTAATTTAAGGGAATTCCATGAATATTGGGAGTCACCTTCAAATTAAAGCATATATGAGGATGATATAATCTACATTAGTAATCATTTTTTATAGATACATTATATAGGAAACTACGCGGGAATATCATTCCTCTACGTTAGAGGTGCATCTAGGTGTGACAAAAATTTACCCTGACCTACATCTATGGGTTTAGTGGTTGAGAATGAAAAATAAGATAATTGAGTTTATGACATGATAATGAACCACCCAGTAGATGAAGGGATATCATCAATGACCTATAGGTTCTTTATAGTCTTTCTACATTCTGTAATGGAAGTCGGATGACATCACTATGAACATTGTGATAGGACTTCCGAAGACTCTTAGGAATAATGAAGATATCTTCGATATTATGGATCTAATGATGAATGTAGAGAAATTATTTCTTATACAGAAGACATTATTAGTATAGTGGTTGATCGACTTATATGGTTAGGATAACGTCTATCTATATATGGTACCATGTACTATAGTTTCAGACCATGACTAATGTTTCAATTCAATCTTCTAGAAGTGCTTAAAGAATGCGCTTGATACACATATATTTTTTTGTATGTATTTTCACCCACATAAATATGGAATGATAAAATTAATCATACATGAAAATGAGGATATACCATACGATGTGTTTTCTTCACTTCGATGCTTCTTGGGAGAAGCACATGGATTCAGTGGAGTTTACCTTTAACAACAATTATAAGTAAACTATATAGATGTCACCATACATGGTTCTATATTTTATTCCATACAAATCACCACTATAGTTAGTAGAGGTTTGTTGTTTAATGTTGTTGGGACTAAGGCTCATCCAAGATAAGTTACAGTAGGTGCATCATCATTGGAAGTTTATGGCTACAAATAAATGTATAACTAATTCATATGTTGACAAATTTTGATGAACCCTATAGTTTATAGATAGTGATCATGTTTTCCTTTGGGAGTCACCGAGGATGGGTCACCACATCATATAGAGATAGGGCATGTTATCACATAGGATTATAGGAACATTTGATGTTTTTGGTAGAATTGGGTCGGAAGAGTACCAAATTTTTCATCCATATAAATACATCACTATTCATGATGTTTTTCATGTATTAAAACTACAATGGTATCACCACAACATGTCTCAAGTGATATATGTGGATGATGTTGAAATTAAAATCAATGTAACATTTCAATATAATTTGTTATGTATGTTGGATAATAATGAAAAGTGTTTCGATGAATGATTGTCCCAGTAGTTAATGTATTCTGGAAATGTGCAAGTGTGCAGGAGCCAGCACAGGAATTGGAAGTAGTTATTTAGGCTCAAAGTCTTGTTCTTGTTTGATTAGAATCTTATAAAGGTTTGGGAGTGGATCATGAGAAATAGATATTATTTGTTGGGGATATTTTTAGATCCCATCCGTGTTTAGAGAAAACCAATGCTTTTTTCAGGTACACCTTTTTCCCTTATTTGAGTACTTATTGTTTATTTTATCACACACAGTGTGTTTGTATGAATATTGAGAAATAATGAAGGAATGATAAAAATGAACTATTGGCACACGGTCAATGTAAACTATGTTCCCAAGCGCAGAATACCGTGAAACCCTAGATAGTTGGGGTTTGAATGGCTGGTGCACGGTTTTCCCATCCATGCACTCTAAATGGAGAAAACATGGAACCATAAAATAATAGGCAAATAGTTTGTGCACAATTAGGTAAAATAGTTCACCCCATCCTACGAAACAATGCAAGATTTTTAATGTGGCCCTAAAATTAATTTTTAAATTCCCCAAACCCCATAAACTCAACCATTTCACCCTAAATGTAGACCCTTTTTTTCATAAAATTTTTAGACATTTTCGGATGGATTCCATGGCTATTTGACCTCCATTTTTAGGATTTATATCCTGCATCCATGTTCTCCTCCTCTCCCATTAAATGGATGCTATCCTTTATCTCTCCCATTCACCCACCCATATTCCCTCAATCATGATGTGGATTTTTCTACTCTTTTCCTAGATCAATGTCTAGATTAATTGAATCATGATGTATTCTAGTCAATAAAGATTCATAATTAAGTAATCTATATTTTTTTAATCCTGATATAGGGTTTCAGATCTGGATCCATATCTACATCCTTGTTGTACATGATTTGGTATATTTCAATTGGGTGACTATTCTTCATAAAATAATGGTAGGTGGAATAAGATTAAATTTCCCATACTACAATTTTAATAAAGATTATGAAATTGTTAAATTGATAGAGTTATTTAACAATTGATGTTCTTGATTAATTACTTAATTAATTAGGAATAAATGATAAATAAAAAAATTATGTAAATGTTGGATTTCGGAACAAATATTTTTTGAATTAATTATTTGATATTGATACCATAAATTGGGAATTATTAATTATAATAATAAAAAAGTCATATTGATATTACTAATTAGGAATGAATAATTTTAGAATTAATTTCATGGTATAAAAATTATGAGTTTGGATAATTAATGGTAGAATTAATTTTGAGATGTAGATTTGTTTTATTGGGGATAATTACTTGTAGAATTAATATTTTGATATTGATTTTATTTTTTGACAAAATTAATTATGGAATTTATTATGGGATAATGATACGTTGAATAGAGATAAGTAACTATGGAATTGTTTTTCATATTTATGTTATGGACATGAAAACTAATATGTGAATTAATTATAAGGTATTGGGATTGTAAATTGAGATAATTGAATGTTGAATTAATTATGGGGTAGTGATTATATAATTGATCAATTAATTCAAGATAATTATGGGATTAAATATTTTTTAATTAGTAATGATTTTGATATGATTAATTAATTAGTTACATAATTAATTGTTTTTTTATAATAAAAACATTTTTGAATTAGTAATCCAATTGAAGGAAGTAAGTTATTTACGAATTAATTATGTGTAAAATAATGGTAACATTATAATTCCTTTGTGTTAAATAAATTATGGTAACATAGTCATTAAATTTTGAGAATCAATGATGGGTAACATGGTCAATAATTTCATTGAATTATATATTGTTAACATGATCATTGAATTTTCAGTATTAATGAATGGTAACATGGATAATCTTTTGTATGAAATAAGGAATTATAACAGGGTAATTCAGTTATGTATATTAATGAATGGAAATATTTTCATTCATTTCTTAAAATATGAATTGTAACATAGAAATTTACATATGTTATTTCCCTTAAAGATAGTTAAGAATCCAACATGGGTCGAAGTATTTTTAAGGTAAGGTTTTCCATGAGAACCTGAGGTTTATATTGTAAAATAAAATTTAATTGATATTATTGTAAATTTTTTATTATGCATCGTAATTATTACTTTGTACTATTTCATTTACTATTTTTATTGAATATTATTTTATACCCCATTGGTGGTGGCCTTCTAAGTCATAGTCACAAACTACTCGGATGCTTGATTGGTAATGAAATATGCATTATTTTTTACGGAAATATAAAGGCAAAATTCTCTATTTTTGAGGGATGGTTTACTGATGGTTCTTGGATGTGGGAACCAGATGTGGTTTTTGACTTGCATATGATTCATCAATGTATTTACTATTCATTTTCATTTTAGACATTTTACACTTACTTTAGCATGGAATGATTTATTCTTGACATCGAAATTGTATTTACTACATTGAATGTCTCGAGATATGGCATTATTAATGGTTATATATATATATATATTTTCTCAATTTTTTATTAATTATAAATGTGTTTAATCTACTAAGAGAGGGCATAATCTTCCCATGAAAAACTTATCAGACCCTTACATCTAGTCAATAGCCTCTGGTGTATGGGGAGGTGTGACAAAGGTTATGTGATTGATCAGATCGGGATCCCAGCCTGTGGCACTAGGGTAGAGACGTTACATGGTGAGACCATCAGACATGGTAACATAATAAGATCATATTTTTAATTGGTATAACTTACAAGATATGTACAAATAACATAAATAAATGTGATAAAATATTCATGTGAGGTAATTTTGGATATATAGACACATTTTGAAATATAATGGGAGTGGTTTTGTGTTGAATGTGAAGAGTTGAATACAGTTGCATTAAAAGTTTATTAAGGTGATTGATATACTAAATTTAAATAATAATACATGATTGTTGGTTGATCTATGCTATATGAATGTTTTACAGGAATTTTATATAAATTGTAACTTCACACAGTCATCATAATGTGTTTTATCCATTTCATGCATTTACTTCACCTGATAAATCATACACGTTGTCGATCTAACACATGGTTGAACTTCATAGTATATTCATTTTTATAGATTCAATCAAACAATTCATTTTTTCTAATTCACATGTTTTTTCTTGACAGTCATTTAACTGAACATGTTATTGAAATATTCTATCTATACATGTATTCAATCATTACAATCGATTAATTAAGTCTAGATGTGATAACATTAAGTACTGCTAGGTTATCATAAATTTCATTTTGTGATAATCAGTAAGGTGTTATATATAATAAAAAATAGGTATTTGTGGATATTCGTATTAAATATGAATCAAATTTAACTATGGAATATTGTTTCATGACAGTTCTATAAATCATCAAATTTTTCTATGTCACCCATTAATCATCCAAATTTTTTATTGGTAGACATAAATATAAACAATTTTGCATATGTCAGTTTCTACAGTCTCTCAATTGTTACTAAAACAATTATTGTGGTTTATTTTTTTACTGAAATTGTAAAATTTATAGGTTTAAAATTCATGATGTATTAATTAATTTTTTTCAATAACATGAGGTCTTTATTAGAATCAATGAAATATTAATGGTTGTTTAGTAGTATATAATGATGGGTTTTCAGTGAGTACTGATGGTTAAAACCTACGATCATTATATATTAGTAGTTTATATAATTATTATTGGATTAAAATCGTACTAATTACAAAATAATTTGGTTTTATCTATCTTTTTAATTTTCACCAACCTGAATTATAATATATTAATGTACGCTCAAGGTATAGACATAAAAAATATTTTTCATTAGAAATATGTAAATTAATGAAAAATACTTACAAATATTATATGATAATATTTTTTAAACCAAAAATATATTCATTTACTTAATAAGATAGAAAAAAATACATCAATGATTCCACAAAAATTCAGGACATGTAAATGGGTTAAAACATTAACCAAACACCCATAAATTTGTCCAGATACCCCTAGATAAACCATTCTCCTTATTTACTAGTCGAAAACCGACCTTCGGTGCATCCACAATATCTCCCAAAGGGTATTCGGAGTATAATAAGTTTTAAAATATACAGTTAATAAAAAATATATTACATAAATTATCACATTAAAATAAACATATTAAAATAACTATAATAGATTTAGTGCTACTGTTCTTTTTTACACCAATGTTGAAATGTCTCCCGGAATGCACCAAATTATGTGACAAAATAAATTACATAATAATTAGATGTAAATTTTATAATAATATGAGATAAAAAGTGATAAATATTAATTTTCAAATAAATATAGTTTTTTTTCAATAATATAATTCTTCCAATTAATTATAAAATTCATCCAATCATTAAATTTGTTGAGTTATGAAAATTAATCAGTTTCTTATTATGACAAAATCATCCCTGGAGGAACACCAAACTTTTCCAATAAAAATAAAAAAATTATCTTCTGACAAACTTATGATTTATTAATGTACATTTTTTCATGTTATTTTTTGGATATGAATGAGAAATATATTGAAAATCAATATATTGAATTAATAAATTATTTTATGATTTTAAAACCTAAATACTAATAATACTTACGCTTTAGTACACTCTTGATGGGAAATATGAAACCATATGATCTTTCTATCACAGCTATACATCTGCTCCATATGATCCATGTTACATCCCTAGAGGAAAAAGGATAGCATTACAAGAATAGAGCATACCTATTGAATATGGGAGAATATAATATGTCATTAAAAGTCAAAAATGGTATCATACGGAACATAGTTAGAAAAATCAATGCATGTGGGACTCTACTATATGTGGAATTCGAAATCATATAATCTAATGAGGATTACATAATATGTTTATTTTTTCACATAATTAATATAAAAAATAAAAAAATAAAAAAATAAAACATGAAATATTATATGAAATCACAATATGTTTGGAAAATATTATAATTAATTTAGTCAAAATAAACATTTAAATGATAATTTAATGGAGGTATAATCATTTAATCAATTAATTGATCAACGATGATATTATTATCATCCTCTAACATTAAAATGATTCTGTAGAGATCACCCGGTCGTTTAAGAGAAACTATTTTGGTATCATAATTATAAAATAAATAAATACCTTGTTTTTTATGTGGATCAATGTCACAAAACCATTCTTCAATTTCATCACAAATATCGTACAAGTCTCTTGATATTAAATCTATTAGAAGACTCATCCATTCATCGACATTGGTACCCTAATAATATAATAATTTAGCTTATGAATCAAAAGTATATGTATCATTTTATTCTAGTTAACTAGTTTCATTCAACCATGATAAGTTAAAATACATAATTTCTAAAAACAATTTTATTTTCCCATTTGAATATCAACCCACATTCATTTGAATAACAAAAATAAAAATTACCCATGAAAATTTAAATTGATAATCCCAATAATCATTTTTTAGTGTAGAAATAGTCTGTTAAATTTAAAAATATTACATTATTTTGTGTTTTTAAACCATATTTAAACAAAAAAATTGTCGCATTAATCCATTAATATTGTTATAATAAAATAATCCATATTTTGTCAATGGATCATAAGAAAAATATTTCACATAATTAGAAACTATAGGTATAATGTTAATATTCATTATGGACAAGAATAACTATAAAATATTACTAGTTACATAAGATAATTATACAAATTAATTATGAATATAAAATTTATTATGATCTCAAATGATCTAAAAACCAATAAATAACATCATTTTTAATAAACATGGTTATCATATTATCATTCCATGATCGAATCTAAAGTAATCAATTTTTTGTATCTTTAATTCTATAACAAAACTATATATAATATCACAATTGAGTATCAAGTATATACGTTGTTGTATGAAATATATTTGTGTCAATGAAATTGAGGATACTTTTCCATCATGATGACCTTACATGAGAATGTTTTTCAATATACTATAGGATTAAAATTGATTTTCATAAACATCATCTAAGATAAGTTGAATAAAAAATATCAATATTACCTAAATACAACATTAAATTTTTTAGATATTATTCTTTGATATAACCTTTATTTATTGAGAATTCATTTGGAGGGTTGATTCTCAAAATATAACTAAAATGACTAGTATACCTAATAAAAAATAAAGTAGAAGAATAAACCAAAAAAATAATTACATTTAAAAATTTAATGTACTAATCATAAAATAGTTTTAGTGAATTACATTTATATGGGATACATCCATTCATAATATATGCGTCATATAACCTAAACACAATTTTTCAAAAAAATAGAAAAATTAATCATCACTAATAAAAATAATGGGGGAAATATCATCCCAAAATAAAAAAATTTCATTTCAGTTATTTCTTGATGCCGTAAACATTAATGTGTTTTAATGTTTTCTCACAATGATTTATGAAAAATGAGAAAAATAATAATTAGATTCATTGTTATGTGATTTGGTAATAATTTATAAAATTCAAAAGGTATCAATTTCACTATTAAAAATTGATTAATATATTTAGATTCCATGTAACAAAAAAATTTCATGTAAATGTATCATGAATAGATACTTGATTATGTTTAGTTTTCATTCATGTTTATTAGTCAATAGTGGAAAATAACTTATCCTATAGTTTTTAATGACAGAATACACTATAGTATACGTTCCATTAACATTTTCCAATATATGACACTTAATATTCATTTCTACCATGTCCTTATAAGAATTAGGATAATATTTTTATTTTTATTTTTCATTAAATATTGTATAAAAAAATAATATATGTTATTTTCAATATGAATAATTCTATGACTATGATGTAAAAATTGTAATTCTTAATAAGGAAGTTTTATAAATGTAATATGTTTTTATCATTCTTGGGTGAAAACTTTATTTGATGGTTAATAAACTCTTTTCTTATAACCCTTCAAACTATACATTTTCCCAAATAATACCTCAACAACTGATTAAAATGACATGTTTTCTAAACCTGATAATAAATTTGTTTATTTCCTCAATACATTATTTTGTATCGATTCATGGTTTTTAAATTAACATCATAACGATGATTCCAAGAATTTATGATGAAAAATAAAACACTAATTTATATTATATGATACTATTCTATGATGTAATTCAAATTTACTAGTTTTACATAACAGTTAGTGTTAGTGTCTTAGCCAAAATAATTCAGAATATAGGGAACTCTATAATCCTCCACATTAGATTATCACATATTTTTTATAATTAAACTATCAATGCATCATATATAACTACATAATTGTCCTATAACACCTACATTATTTCTATAAGAGGCTGATGTTATAAATAAATTCCATTTGTAGGCATTTGGTTTCCAATAATATCATCAATAATTTGAAAAAATGTGATCGTGCACACATCTACATAGATATATTGTTTGTGATTTAAACAACCTATAATATGCTATAATTTTTATGTAGATCCTAGAATGGATTAAACCCTATAGTATGGATCATAGAACCCACATTATTTTGATCAAAAGTTAAATTTTGATTAAAATAATCCAAATATTTACATATTTTTGAATGCATTGGATGTTTTATAGACTCGTCATTATATTCAAAGTAGGAAAATTATTTTTTATACAATTTAATAAGTCATGAAAATATTTGAAATCTTTATTTTAATGTAATGTAACAAAAAAACTGTTTTATTTCTATTCCTTATCTTCTTTATAGTGAATTGAATCATTATTTCTTAATGATATTCTAATTTCCATTCAAAAAAATGATATGTATTAAAATTTTTGTTTTGTATTCATCCTCTATATACAACTTTTAGTTGTTAAGACATTCATATATCTATTTATAATTAATAATGAGTTTCTTAACAGCATTATTTTTCTCAAAAAGTAATTGATGTATCATAGATTGAACAAATGCATCTTGAATGAACTATAATATAGTTAATATTTCTTTATTTTTAATTCAATATAAGAACATGATATGGTATAACATCAGTAAAATTAGTAATCTTGTATATGTGATACATCCTTAGTATAACTATTATAACCATCTCCCACTAATTCATAAAAATCAATTCATTTATTAATTGAATTATCTGTTTTATTAATCTCTAGAAAATCATAATGCGACTCTACAAATATGATAAAAAATTCATTTTTAGTAGTGTGGAATGCATAATAAATCATTCTATAAATTTCATTGTAAAATTTTGGATTATTAGGTTTTTAATTCTTAGGATGTTCACATGCCATAGTATATATAATGAATAATTCCTTATCCGAAATCAATCGTACAAAACTGTATGAAATTATTTTCCGGACATGTTTTTATAAAATTATTTTATTATAAACTATATTATATAATTATAATCATGACATATAATTTTTATTCATCAATATATAAATTTATTTGTAATTAAAAAAATTTAAAATATCTTCAAACGACATAACACATTAAGATGTGTTTTTGGGTAATGAAATTAAATATTTATCCATTTTTATGGTATTAATGAATATATAAATATATCATTAAAATAAAAAATTATATAAACTAGGTTAATAATAAAACATAATATTTGTAGAATAAAAAATTATAGAATCATTAAAAAGTATTTTCAGTTATAAAACACGACTAATAAAAACTCATCAAACACACAATTGTTATAATAAATTGATATTATTATTACATATTTCACGATATTAGTATATCACATAACATAATAAAAATAATAATAATTTAGAAGAAATATTTATTTTTTATTCAAATCATTTTTTATTGATTAAGTTAATAAAAAATGAAAATATATTTTGTTTTTATCCATTTTCCTCTGTACATTAATTATTATTTTTTCAAACTATATCACTTAAAATATTATATATATCCAAAAATATATTATATTAAATATTAAACACAATTATATAAATATATATAATACAAAATATTTAAATTAAAATCCTATTAAATTAAATGAATAAATTATCATTAAAAAACACATGAATGTTATTTAGTAAACAAAAATTTAATAAAAAACACCAGAATACTTATATATATATATATTATTAATATAAATTTAATTTTAAGAATATGAATTTATTATATAAATATATATTGAATATATGTGACTATATGTTTAGTACATATATATGTATTTATTGTTATTATATATAAATAATTTTTATATCTATAAACAAGTCTTATATAAATGAATTTGTTTTCCATAAAAAAATATGATGAACCGAAAATCATTTTCCTATAACTGAATTTATAACTTCTATTTTATGTTCCATTGTTACAATATTCGTTGATGATTTTATTAAAACAAATTTAATCAAATTTTGAACATATAATTAGTCATATGTGTGGGAGAAATTATATAATGGATACTCACTCTAATTAGAAGTTATCATAAGGGTGTCTTAGAGGGGGTTCCTTAACAATTGGTAATGGAGTGGAGGACGTTATTTAGTGGAGAATGTTTTTGGAGGTTCATTGATATGGGTGGAGAATATTGGAGGATGTTAAAGAGGAGAGGAACAAATATGAGGGTCATCATAATTAGAGGACATCATAGAGGGGGGGGGGGGGGGGTGTATTGAAGTACCACTGTATGGAAGGTCGGGAGGGGAGTACTTATAGCCCAATTAATTCATCTTCATCATTATATTAAGTAAATTATATTCTTTAGAAATGACCACATGACATTTTCAAAAGTCACACATCAAAACCGAATCAAATATGAAGATGTAATGATGTTTGACTTGGTGGTTTAGTCATAAAAATAAATAAAATATAATAAATTCATCATCATCATTATCTTTAGGGACAAACCAAGGGCGATGCAATAAATTTTTGAAGAGTAGTCAAGAGAAAAAACCACGAACTGAAAGAAATGTAATAGATTTGAGCATGAATGATTTTTTTGATCAAAACATACCATTTCACAAGTGTAACCTATGAATAAATATATATTTTGAGAATCTATGAATAACATAAACAAAATATAGTTTTTTTATCATTTTTATATCAATATAGGTGACCTCTGATAATAAATTTATAATCCATTGTATGTGTCAAAAAAATCACCTAATTATAATTATTTACAAATCACACATTAAAGGTAATATAAACTCGTTCCCATTTTATAATTTTCATAAAATCCCATTTCATAAAATTCCTTATTAAACTAATACACATTTCAATAATATTAATATTAATAAATAAAATTATAATTTTAATGATTAAATGTGAAATAAACGTTACCAATGTGTGGCACGATGTATGTCAATCTACAGAATCCCTCATCTGGACACCAAAAAATGATTTTCCTAAACTAGGTATATACATATATTGATCCACGCCTCTTAATATTCTATATGTAGCCAATGAGCATCTTGGTTTTTTGGACCACTTGGGGATATTATGCCCTCTTTAACAATATAAAACAGAATATATAATATATAAAATAATGAAAACAAAAATTAATAAACTAGAAACCTGAATTAAAAACTATTTTAAAAATAGTGTACAACAATAAAAAAAACAATAAATATTCCATTTCATGCAAATAGTTTAAAACGTGAAGAAAATAAGTATTAAAGACCAATAAGTGAATTCTCTAAAATGTAACCCGACTCCATGTATGTATCATCAACCATGCACATACCAAACGCAACTCAACAACCAAGAATAGTGAATTTACCATTTTCCTAACCTAAAACTATGAAAATTTTTAGGGTACCCAGTGGAGGCCTGAGAGGTCTCTATTTACAACTCTGTTGGCCACCACTAATGATGTCAACAAAATATAGAGTCTAAACATATTGTGTAGGAAAATACAAAATAAATTAAAATGTAAAGAAATATTACATTGGTTCTATTAGTTTACAATATTTACCTTAACAATATTTAGTCAATAAATCCATTTTTATCACTAGTTCAATGGGTTATTAATTTTCATCAATTACAAAACATCTTCAGCTAGTCAATTTCCATGCACAAGGGGATAGGTGAGGTTACATATGTCACATTTGATAAATGATTTATGAACAAATACATTACACATACCATGGAGAATCTTTTGAGGTAGTCTAATCAAATAAAAATTTAAGGGGAATAGAGCCTCAGTCTCCTTCCCTAACCAAGCATTATAGCGATTGAGTTTAGATCCTCAGTATAATCCAACCAATGAGTCATGATCGTCATGTCCAATTTCCCACAACTTCCATGCCATGTTCAGATGCTTCTTTATCCCTTTACCACATATAACATATCATAAACCTAAAACAAATCAATAAAAATTACATTCACATATCATAATTATATAACATGTGAATTAACATTGAGACTTAACAAATTAAAATGTTTTCAAATTACATATCAAAATCTATTAAACTCATTTCACTTTCTCAATCCTTATCCCATTAGAGTGATTAAAAATTTCCATAATTTCTCCCATTTTATATATTCATAAATTCACATATGTTTACCCATTTAACACATTCATAAATTCCCATGTATTTTACCATTTATCATGATTATCATTACACATGAATTAACCCACTTATTAATGATATGTATAATTCATATGACATTTTTCACAATAACTTTATTTCATTAAACCAATTTCAAATAAATAAAAACAAATCATTGTTAAATAATCAATGTCTAAACCCAACTATTAATATTCCATTTTCAACTCAACTAACATATCAACATGTTCATCATGGGAGCTAATTTATCAAATGTTGGATATACTCTTAACAATATAATATACCTTGTTCGAGAATGTTGGAACACACTAGGTGTAGTCAAAAATCAGTCTAGAACACATCAATAAATCCCATGAGGATCATGAGGTGTTCAATTTATTATTTAGCCAAACATTTAACCAAAATCATTAAAATTATATAAATTAAAAACATGATAGATTCATCAAACCAACCACATAATAACATATCAACTTCAAGACTGTGGTATATATCTTGTTGACAACCAACATTGAATACAATGACGAACACAAACATATAATAAACCATATATCTATATTCAAGAACATGTTGTAGATCCATCCTATGATTTTCTGGAGAAATAGGTGTTTATGGAGTTAGAAGAAGATGAACAAAACCACAATCCCTAATCTGGATAAGGGAAGAAAACTAAACATTATAATATCCCTATGCTTTGATACTCGCCCAAAAACACTCCCAAAGGCCAAATAAAGGTGGATATTGATCCGCGTTAAGCATTGGTAATTCTGATTAGTCACTAGGGATGCTTTAGATGAAATAGAGGATAAATTGGATAAACCCTTAAAATCCTAAGGAGGATAAATGGTACCAACATACTTTTAAGAGGGTGTAGAATTTAGTTGCATGGTGTCCCTAACCCTCCACCCATTGTGCACATCCCCCTATACAAGAGGGTGAAAGTCACTTGGTTACCTAGGATGCTCTATTGGGTTGAACCACCATTAACCAATCATGAAAAATATATCTTCCCCTGCCCATGCATATAGCATTTCCCCCTTACAAAAATTACCTAACTATGACCCACTCATCCAAGATATAATGGATTGGGCTCTTTGGAACCACTAACCACACTCCAACTGTTCAAAATGAACATGATTGCCGGATTTATTTCATGTCCTAGACCCTTTGTGACTCCCTTGAGCTTCCTCAAACACTTGGTAAATTGTAAATTTAATAAATTTAAGATATTTAATTTAATATTTAAAATGTAAATACCATCATGATGTCTGAGACCTTACGATATCCCAATGTATAATGTCTCATCCTTGATACACTCTTCGAAGAATCACTTAGCCATTGTGGTAATGAAATTGGGTCACTGAGATCACATACTTCTCTCTATCATTCAAATGTTTCCTATGGAAAATTACCATTATTAAAAAAAACCAAACTAAAGGAAGATCTTTCCACACATGACTTTCTCACTACACATCAAAACAGAAACCACATGCTCCTCAAATGATATAATAGCATGTAACTTTACATCCTCAACATAAATCAACTGATATGGGAATGTGTGATACTTCTAAAGCTATGAAACAAGAAAAGCATCATGAAAACCACTATACAACTATAGATGATCCCATAAATATGCTACTGGTCAGATCCCCTATGTGATTTCAAACAACCTCACATACATGTGTGATAACATACAATGTTTCTTGAATCCAATTGTGACCCAATCATGTTGACACAAAAATAATGAAAATATAACCCTCCTTAAATTAAAGACATTTAAGATGCTGATACACATTTGAATTTTATCTACTATGATTCATAAACATCCTCCTCTGGAATAACTGAACTAGATCTCATGTCACCTTCACGAGACTCAGACCTAAAAAATTTGACTCCCCATTATCCATCCAAAATAGCAGAGACGTACAAGACCTCCTATATAGTGTCTTATTTGATGAATATTAATTTATTTGTAGTTACTATTGGTATAGGATAACTAAAAAAGATCAATGTTTTTCCCATGATCGACCAAAATATATGACACATTCCATCAAAATATCCTCTAGAATCCGAAAAGAAAACTATAAATGCCATTATATATATATATGTGTGTGTGAGAATCCATACTCAAATCCACTTGGGTAACCAGTGCCTTCTGTAAAAATTTCAATAAGTGTGATTTAGTGTATGAATCATCATCCAAAACTAAATTAAATGAATCATTGTGAAACTATATTATCTCCCGAACAAAAAAATTACCCAACTAATCCACGACGATGGTATCTAGAATTTGAAATAAATGATCAACCTTGGTCAAGAGATCAACAACTACCCACATCACATACGTCTTCAATGGAATCCAATAATGAAATATAACAAAATTCATCATCATTATATCCTATTCCCATTCAGAATTGGGAAATGGCTATATTAAATCAACATGGTCACTGATGCTCATCCTTCACCTACTTATAAGTTAGGCATCATGCCTTAAATTCATCACAATACTTATTCATCCCTATCCACCAATACTATAGATAAATATCATGAAACATTATTCTCAAACTAGGATGCACTACCCACTTCATGGAAAGGAATATACACATATGTTCATTGCACATACAAGTAGGCATGAAAACACAACCACAAATATAGACTATATCATCATCACCATGAGTCAATATGGAAGGTGACTCCCCACCATCAATGCATTCCCTATGGTCCAAACCCTCCATAACCTCATAGTACCTCTCCATAATTTGAATCTTAAGCATAAAATCAACTACCATGGATGTGAGGGTCATATATCCTTGTATTAAATGATTCATTAGATGAAACCTCGCAAAAAATTACATTATAATCCACTCCGAATATGATTCCTAAACTGCATTGGTTTGAGACTTCTAGATTAGTGAATCTGAAACATTGTTTCTCATTACCAATTTTTACATTAGTTAGAAACAAAAAAAATTATGTACTGAACCTATCTTCACTTCTGAATATTTAAATCACTTTGGTAGAATGTATGCTAAGTACTTTTATGATCGGTATACACAATGAACCATTCTCAATATAAGTAATCACATCAACACATTAAGTAATAAACCATGAATTCGATTAAATATCATGAATTTGGTATTTTTTATGAGGCTTCAACAGTGTTGAACCATAAAAAACAACCTGAATAATCAACCTCAATACATCCTGAATCCCTAAAGTAGATACCACACAAAAAAGCTATATTTTATACCAATATTTGGAAGATTCAAATCCAGTGCAGTAGTACTGACTTTTTTTACTCCTAGAAGGCATTCTCACATTCCATTGACAATTAAAACTTAATACTCTTCTTTGTTTATATTGAAATAGGAGAATCCATTTTGGAGAATAATTTCATGATCTTTTAGTAACAATGTCCTAATACCAGAAAACATCAGATTTCAAAATCAATCTTGGTGTTCTCCAATGACAAAACATCATACACATTTTCTGTTTCCACTGACACAGCTTCCTCAGAGATCGTATGACCCAAAATGAACACTGGCGATTCAGAAAATTAATTTAGATAGCTTGGAGTGTATTCTATTCTCTATAAGTTTACTCAGGATGATGAAAATATGTTTGTAATGATCACCATTGGTCTTAATGTACATCATGATATCATCAACAAGGACAATGAAAAAAAGGATCTTGGTAAGGGTGAATGATTGGGTTCGTTAGGTCTATAAACACTATCGGTTCATTGTTAAAAAAAACAACATCACAAAATACTCCCATAATCAATACCTTATACTAAATGTAGTTCTTTTTATATTGGAACATCATTCCCATAGATGATGACACCATGATCTTACATAAATCAAAGAGAACATTGAAAACCTTCTTATATATTCAAAAGGATCATCAATTTGAGGATGAGTGTATATATACATAGTTATCATCATATTAATAGTACTATAGTCTTCACATAATCCCAATGGTGCTTTGGCCTTGTTGTTAAAAAATAGGAGTTCTCAATGGTAACATAATAGGAATAATATTCGTTTTACTCATTAACTCCTCCAAATATGTTATATGTTCTTGGTGCTCCTCCAGTTCCATGATATATGGACGAATGTAAACCGGTTCTTCTCAATAAAAAAATTATCTCATGAAATAAACATCTCTCTCATGTAGTAGCCACAAGATGAAATTAAGAAATATATCCTGAAACTAACAAACCACATATGGAAGGAAATGATGTTATACTATCTCATCATCATGAATACGAAATGCTACATGGGCTGTGAGTTAATCAAAATGTGGAAAAACATTACCTACAAGTATTTCCCGGACATACCCTTCACCATGAGGGACATAAAGTTCATACAGAGGATACATGAACATTATCCTACCCCTATAACAATAAATATGGTCTCGGTACAATTATACCAAATCAATATAAATCATGAACAAAAAAGTCCATAGACATTGGTACCCACCATCCTCAAGAGTACACCACATACATTTACATATATTTTATGATCTCACCATTAATGGTGTATCAATTCTTATGACACCACATTTATGTTCCATAAATAGTCCCATAATACTCACAAACTAAATAGAAATAAAATAATGTGAGTAACCTTTATCAAATATGTCACTAGTGGGTGTGAAAACATCAAGATGTATACCTTGAACATTCGATTTTCCAACCTCACCAACATAGGGTGTGGACTAAACAATATGAAGCTAACCTAAACATCTACCCTGGGCTCCAGTCTAACTTTCTCATGTTTTACATCCCTACTGATAGAGACACTATCACCATGTATTATAACATCCACCTCCTTGAACATTGAGACCAATCGAGCTCCAACTTTGTGGCTGGTATGGGGTGATCGAACCTCTTCCTATACTCTGCATTAGCCTTGATCCTCTATCAGTTCCTTACTATTGATGGTTCCTACAGAATCATTACACATCCTCCATATAACTACATTCATAATCCTAAAATAGTTTTTAGAGGAACTGGCTGTACAAGTGTCCTGGCCAACTGCACGGATAATAAAAAACATGGTCAAATCCATGAAAGGAAAATCCTCTCTACGAACTACCTTGCACACATCCACCCTGATGTATATTTCATAAATTATGATTCTTTAATTCATAATCCTCACCAATTTTCCATCTAACTACAAACACAATCCCACTACCTAAAGCCTCAATTACGTTTAATTCGTTAATTAATACCAGAGGCAACACATCTGTAAAACTTATTTAAAGAAAGATGTTCACATGGGACTCAATCTCATGACTATATCAGTCTGGGAAACAGTTCTCTATAGGGGAATCCAACCTTACTAATGCTAGAATAAATTGTTACATGTTCAAGAAGTGGACAACATAATCCATCACTGGCATTGAACCATGGTCAAACCTCATACACTATGTGTCATACTCCTTTCTAAAGTTATATAGATATAAATTCTGAAGAAACATTTTCTATCAGCCATTCCATAACACATCATCACAATTCTTAGTCTCAAACAAAATATAAAAGGACCCTGCCTTAAAAATTACATAATCATTAATTAAATAAATAATTCACAATGTGGATCTTTTCTGGATTAGATTATTAGGGAATTAGGCCTTAAATATTACATTAAATTTTAAAAATTAAAAAGCTGACACTTGTACTCATTTTCAATTACATTAAAAAAAACTCTTGAAAAAAAGATTCATGTCATGTTCCATGTTTTATACAACATTACATTTCCTGGATCCCATCCTTACACTATTCATCATTATGTCCTTTGAAAAACATTTGAAAACATGGGATGAGCATAAAAATCTCAGTAAGGGTTAAAAAAAATAAAGAAAACATTACTTCATCAATACAAATATAACATAATATCTTTAAAATACCTCATGAAATCATAAGATTTACATAGTAAATGAAAATAATAAAGCTAACTTGTGGAATCCAAATCATACATACATTGTAGCTTTCACAACTAAGTAGGGAGTTACATTTGGAATACCCATCACAATATATTCCCTAAATCTATTAGGATAAAAATTTATGTTTACCTCCCTCACATTACCCAATGCATTAGAGGGATATCACAGGATCAATGACCCTAGGTTGATCATGAAACCACCCGTATAAATAAACAATTCCCAATAACCATAACATATTCATAACACATAAAACAATCCTAAAGAAAAGACAACGTTTCCATAATTAAACCACTATATATCATTTAAATATATTAACATAAAAAATCCATTATAAAAACCATGACCAATACCAATATACATAAATGAGTATTTTTTATTTATTTTCCTTTTTAAAATATTACATATTTTAAAAGAATACATAGATCAAATATTACTCATGGTGGCGGAAATGTCGTTGTCACCGCTTACATTAAAATGAAACATTCTTATATTTACATGTTGTCGATGTGGTCAAAAGTTTATTATATCCAAAATGATATTCACAATTTAGATATCATATTTATCATATATATTTAGTATACATGTGTATTTATAATAGTACATAACATTTGGAGGTAAGAAATGAAATTAACCATTTATGGAGACGGTAAGCCGTATGTATGCATGAACGCTACTTTCATTTATATTTATTATTTTAATGGAATTATGACTTCATGATACATATGTATATT
The DNA here is from genome assembly GCA_963277665.1 of Viscum album. Taxonomy (NCBI): domain Eukaryota; kingdom Viridiplantae; phylum Streptophyta; class Magnoliopsida; order Santalales; family Viscaceae; genus Viscum; species Viscum album. Next base: position 336,146,349 of record OY728135.1, read on the forward strand.
ATAATTACAGTATTATATAATATATAACACCATTAACTCTATATTTTATACATCCTATATATGGAATTAACGAGTCACATTTCTTTTAGGGGAGGTAGTCTCCACTTCCCAAAATGAAATTATTGTCTTTACCCATAATGGAAACCATAAATAATTATATAAATTAAAAATACAGAAGAATTTAATAAATTTATATATCATATATATATCATATATAAATATAGTTCCATCATAATGGCCACTATAAGAGGCGGTATGAGTGAATTGAACAATCATCGTTTCGTGAGGAATTTGTTTTCCATCAACAAAAATAGTATTTTCTTTCCCCATTTGATAGAGGTGTGTGAAATTTTAATTCGAATAATTCTCATAAATACATCATAGTATATTAGGGATAATGGTTCTATTATAAAATAAAATAATAAAATTAGTTTAGGGGTTGTATAAGTAAAATAAATGAAATGAATTTAAGAGAAACAATTACCTTTAATTCGGGTAACTCTCTTTGGTTTGAAGCAAAATGACTTCTTGAAGTGCCTTATGATTAAGATATGTCTTCTAGGTGGAATATAGGGATCTTGAGATATTATTTGGTCTGGGATTGGATGATCCAAGGGGCCTGAGAGGTGTTTGTAATGGGTTATAAATGAGGGATTTTTATAAGGGGGGTGTGACTCTTTAGGAGTGTTTGAAAATATTATTTTTTTATAAACATATCTTCAGTTTATTAAGATCCAAAACTCATTGAAGTTTAATATAATATGAATCTTATACTAAATAAAATAATTCAATAGGAATTGGAAATGTTTTGGATAATGTTTTAATATTTATAATCTTATTTATTTAAATAATTTATCAGTGACATAAAAACTCCATCATTATTGTGTCATAAATAATTTAATTTATATGATGTATAAAAATTATAAAAAAATACCATAAATTTGGAAACATTTTTATCTTTCCAAAGAATAATTATAGTCGAAAATATAACTTATATGACTCTATGTAAAAATTAATTTACTAATGGATTTTTGTTTATGTCATTTTTTCCCTTAGTTTATGATAATTAAAATATAGTGTCATTATCACTCTAATGTGGATCCATGGGGTACCAAAATATACCCAAGGATTCCCATGGTCTTCCCTTACACATCTAATAATTTTAGGACAAGTGTTAAGGTAATTTTGTATTATTATGATATTCTTTTTACATGGAATTAATCTATTTACATTTAACCGAGGTAAATAAAAGTCAAAAGTTACTATTCACCGAAAATATTTTAATCTTATTGAACCATATTCTACTTAATAATAACAACCATGTATGTCTAGTTTTCAAAATTTAATTCATGGAAGCTTTTAAATTTCATTTAAATTAAAAATTCAGTTTTAACTACTACTTAGTGGTTTCACTATTCATAAAAAATGATGTTTTTTAGAAAACTACCAAAAATTCAGCTTTAGATATATTTGATACACTAAATTTAAAAATTATTTCTACTTTACCAAATTCAAATCATAGAAGTTAGATTAATTAATTTAAAATTAATTCATGTTGTCAACACAAAAAGCGCGTTTTTAAGTAATATTAACTATCAAGAGATTTGTCACTTGTTTATGTCCAATATAAAATAAGAAATTAATTTCAATGACCACCATTGGATTAAATGGTAAAGATATAATCTAATTACACTTCAAAAAAAAATTAAAAATATAATCAAACCATATTAATAAATTATATTAAAAGGCAGTTTTGAATAAAAATACAGTATTTTTCACTATTCTTCAAAAAAATGAATTTTATCAGCAAAATACCAAAAAACTACTCAAAGTAAATCATGATGTCCCGATTCTGATGAAAAATTTTATTTTTTCAAAAATAATATATAAAAGTGACTAAAAATACATTTAAAGAGGGTTCCCCATTAAAAGGCTATAAATTGACCCTTTAAATAATATTAGAGTATTTATGCTTAAAATTATATTAATTCACATTTTTATCCTTAAAAGTTTATTGGATAAATGTAAAATCAATTAACAAACATGTATAGTCATATTGTAGTTAGTTCAATTTATTCCCGCCAAAACAACAGTTAGGCATTAACTACATTTATAATAATATTATTATATTATTAATGTGCACCGTATGATTTCAAAGAAACTTTATGTTGCGTATCGGGTACGCCATCGAGCATATCAACCCCTTTAAAGTAAAATTAATATTTAATTCACAAATATTAATAATTATGAAAAATTATTATTTCATTATTTACCTAGGATGTTACATCCTTCCCCCTTTTGGAAATTACATCCTCATAATTTTTTTCCACTTATCACATAAGTGATGGTATTTATCCATCAATGAATTTTCATATACCCATGTTGCCTCTTCAACCATATTAATTTTTCCAGAAAACCATTACATGGTGAGTCACCTTATTCTGCAACACTTGCTCTCTTCAGTGAAGAATCTGGACTGGTTGTTCCACATAAGAGATATTTTCTTCCAATAGAACTACCTCTGGACATAAAACATTATATGGATCTAGCATATACTTTATCAAAAATGAATCATGAAAAACATTGTGTGCCTGGGATAAAATTGGAGGTAAAGAAACTATGTATGAAACTGATCAAAATTTCTCTAGGCATAGGGTCCAATTATCCTCATACTCAACTTCCCCTTCTTACCAAAAGGCATAACTCTTTTACATAGAGAAACTTTTAGAAATACATGATCACCTTCCTCAAAAGAGTGATCCTTCCTCCAATTATCGGCAAAACTTTTCAGCTTTCTCTGAGTTGTTCCCATGTGATTCTGAATCAACTGAACCTTTTTCCCATCTCTTTTACCAATTTTCATCCCATATAAATCCTTTCCCCTAATTCATCACAAAAATCTAGAGTTCAACATCGCTTCCCATATAATGCCTCTAATGGAGCCATCTGTATATTGGAAGGAAAACTGTTATTATATTAAAATTAAACACAAGAAAGACATCGGTCCCAACTTCCCTAGTAATCCAGCGAACAAGCACGTAGCATATCATCCAAGGTCTGTATTGTTTCTTCTGACTGCCCATCTGAATGCATATGAAAATCTGTATAAAAATTTAATTCAGTACCCAACGAATTCTAAAGGAATTTCCAAAAGATAGAAGTAAACATGGGATCATGATCAGATACCATGGAGAGGGGAACTCTATGCATCCTAATTATCTACTTAACATAAAATAGATAAAGATGATCTAGAGGCGAAGTATCTTGTATAGGGTGAAAAGGATGAGATTTATTAAACTATTCAACAATAACTCAGATTGTATTATTATATTGATATGTCTATGGTAACCACACAAAGATGTCCATGGATATATTTTCCCATTTCAACTCTGGCACCAGTAATTACTGAAGAATCCCTTTCAATAACTGTTGCTCTACTTTAACCTGCTAACAAGTCAAACAGTTCATTGTAAAATTATCAATATCTCTTTTCATTCTATCCCACTAGTAATACTATCGATGATCTCATCACATCTTAGTATCTTTTGGATGAACTAAAAATAGAGAACATTGAACTTCACATAACAACTCATTCTTCAACTTTGAATCACAAGGAACACATAATCTCTTCCCAATCCTCAAAAAACCATCATTATCAATATTAAATTTAGAAAACATGCACTCCCAAATCAACTCTACCATTTTCTTCAACTCATTGTCTTCCTTCTGTTCTTTCTTTATTCTGTCTGATAGGGATGATTTCACTGACACCTAAAACAAAAAAAAAGAATTTCTTTCACCAAAAACATCTATTCCAATGTTAATAAAATCAAAAACCAAAGGTTCTCATTCCAAACATATCATGGTTAATGAAGCATTATTTTTTCGACTCAATGAATCAACCACATTATTTTATTTTCCTAGATGGTAATAGATTAGGAAATCAAAATCCTTGATTTATTACAACCATCTACTCCGTCTCATGTTCAATAATTTCTATGTGAATATATAGTTCAAATTTTTTGGTCTATATAAATTTGACATTTTACTCCATATAGATGATGCCTACAAAATTTTAAAGGAAAAAACAATAGTAACTAATACCAAATCTTTTGTAGGGTAATTTAACTCATGATTTTTCAATTGAAGTGATGTATAAGCAATTACCTGATAATTCTGCATAATGACTCAACCAAGTCCTTCCAACGAAAAATCACTATAAATAAAAACTCATCATTTCTGGATGGTAGTTCCCAAACTGGAGCTTTCACCAATCTTCTTTTCAATTCCTGAAAACAATCATCACATTATTTTGTCCAAACGAACATAACACCTTTTCGAGTTAACATAGTCATTGGACTAGATAACCTTGAAAAATTATCAACAAAACTCTAGTAATAACCTACCCAACCATGAAAACTAGGCATGTCAGTTAAATTTTTGGGTGTTGGCCATTCTTTAATAACTTTTGTTTTAGCATGATAAAAAATTATTCCATTTTTTGAAACAATGTGACCATTGAATGAAATTGGTTGTAACCAAAACTCACACTTTCTAAATATCCCAAAAAGTTTCTTTTCTTTTATGGTTTTCAAGACAACCCATACATGAATTTCATGATCCTTAATACTTTTAGAATAATCCAAAATATCATCATTGAGCACAACCAAATTTTTTTTCAATAACTCATGGAAAATTCTATTCATAAGATCAATGAATATAGTAAGTTCATTGGTTAACACAAAACACATAACTACAAATTCATAATGGACATATGTAGTACAAAATTTGGTCTTCGCAATGTCTTCTTCCTTTACTTTCATATGATGATACCCCAACCTCAAGTCATTCTTTGAAAAATACTAAGCTCTCTGGAGCTGATCAAACAAATCATCGATATGAGGAAAAAGGATCTTGTTCTTAGCGGTGATGTTATTCAAATACCTATAATAAATAGAAAGTCTTATTGAAAGAACTTTCTTATTAACAAACAAGATATGATAATTCCATGGTGATGTGCTAAGTCGAATGAATCCTTTATATAATAACTCCTGCAATTGCTTATTTAACTCTAAAATTTCAATTTAATCCAATCGATAAATGGGATTTGAAATTGGATTAGAATTAGGAACTATGTCAGTAATAAATTTGACTTCTCGATCAGGTATAATCCCAGGAAAAGCATCAGGCAAAAAATCATGGTACTCATTTACCACTGGTACATCATTAATCTGAACAGTTCCTTTGTTTTCATGAATATGTTCAAGGTAACATTCATTTTAATCTTTTACTAATTTCTATGATTCTTGATATGTTATCCAAAGTATGGTTTTATTCTTGTACACAAACTAAAAATCATCTTGAAAAGAAACCCCTTTAGCTCTCTAGTTAATCTTATCATAATAAATAGAAACCCAATCTATACCCAAAATAACATCAAACTCTACTAGAGAAAATACAATAAGGTTTGCAGGTAGACTCTTTCGGTACAATAGGACTAGAAGGTTCATATAATCTCCTTTTGTTTCATCATTTCCTCTATGTGTTTTTACCACAAGTTAAAGATTCATTTCTTGATATGGAATTCCCAATTTACTAGAAAACCTCTTTGAAATTAACGAATGTGTAGACCCAGAATCAAAAAACACATTGGAAAAATCTGAACAATGAAATAGTGTACCTGATACTACTTCATTTGATGGACCAACATCGGATTAAGTAGTTTCAATGGACTTCACCTCCCCTTTTTTCATGAAGTCTGGTTGCTTTTCCTCAGTTGGATTCTTCATTGGATATTCATTTTCATAATGAACCATTTTATTGCACATAAAACATTTTACTTATGTATATTATATATTGTCTTACAATTACTCTCCTTCTTTTTAGTGCAATTACGTGCTTTATGACCAATTTTACCACATCGGTAGCTTTGAAAATAATTCAAATGACATTCACCTGAATGATTTTACCACAATTTTCGAAAACTATAAACTTACATTTCTTACCATCAGAATTTTTTGAAGAGTTCTTCCCTTTTGCCTACCACTTTGAGAACTTATTCTATTGTCTGTTAAAGAACTCATGATCATCAAAAAACTCCATTTCCACATTCTCTTCACATCAAAAAAGTTTTTAATTACTGTTGAACTCACGATAAGCTAAAGCCCTTCTATACATTGTCTTTAATCTTGAGTAAAAATGGATGATTTTACTATCCAGATCTCGTATGAAATTTGGATCATACCTTGTCAGTTGAGTGAATTTGGATCATACCTTGACTGTTGAGTGAACACCCTAGGACAAAAAAAAATTCTGAAGTACTTTAATCCAACCTTCAGCTAGCACATGGTCAGAAGATCCTCTAAATGATGGGGGATGTTGCTGCATGAAATGCTCCACTACTAACATGTTCCTATGAAGTTGATCTAGATGATCTCATGCATGGATACCACCACCATTTATAGCATGGTTAAATTCTTCCATCACTACAACAAACAGTTCAGTTCCAATTCTAACCATCTCAGGTTGTTGATTAGGATGGTAGCCTTCTTCCTGATTTTTCCCAAAAAAGTTTCCCCATTTCATCTACAGTAAACTAATATGAACATAGAAATATCATAGGCGAAGAAACATGGTAATTTTTAAATGATATCATTTCAATATTAACATAAATTAATTTATGGATATTAATTTAATAATACCCTAACTCATAAAGTTATATAAACCAACCTCTGATACCAACTATAAGGAAAAAGACTTAAACATTACATTTGAATTAACTGAATAATTCACATTAAGGATCTTTTCTTGATTACAGTTTTAGAGAATTAGGCCATAACTATTACATTACATTTCAAAAATTACAATGTAGACACTTTTAATCAGTTTCCATTTCTTTCACAATATAAAAACTCTTGAAAAGGAAGAGTCATGTCAAGTTTCATGTTTTAAAAAACATGAATATTCCGTGATCCTGTCCTTGACCATATTCATCATTATGTCCTGTGAAAAACATTTCAAAACTTGGGATGAGCATAAAAAGATAAGTGAGGGTTATCAAACAAAGAAAGAAAAAATTAGTTCATCAATAAATACATAACATAATATCTTTAACATACCACCTGAAATCATAATATTTAAATAGTAAACACAAATAATAAAGGTAACTTGTGGCATCCATATCATACATACATTGTAGCTATCATAGCTACATATGGAGTTACATTTGGAATACCCGTCATAGTGTATTCCCTAAATATCTTAGGAGAAATATTCATGTTTACCTCTGTCACATTACCAATTGCACTGGATATCTATCTCAGGGTCACCTGCCCTAGGTTTATCACGGAACCACCCTCATACGTAAACCATGCCCAAGAACCATAACATGTTCATAACACATAAAAAAACATAAATAAAAGATAACATTTCAACAATTCAATCAAAATATATCATTTAAATATATTAACATAATAAATTCATTATAAAAACCATTTTAAATATGAAAATACGTAAAAGAGTGTATGGTATCTATTTTCCTTTTAAAAACATTACGTCTTGTTAAGGAATCCAAAGATCAAATAATACTCGCTACTGTGGAAAGTTCGTTGTCAATACATACGTTAAAAAGAAACATTATTTTTTTCATTTAGTAAAAATCTTTTAAGAAAAAGATTCAATTTTAATGAAATTAAAATTAAAAGGTATTTATACATTATATAAAACAAAGTCAATTATTAAAACAAATATGGTTAAATGATAGGAGATTTAGATGAAGTCCCTTACCTTGTGTCTGACTTGAATCTTTCATTATTCAATAATCTGAATAATAAACTAAAGTTAATTTCTTCTTGATTAAGAACATTTTTAAATTTTATTATTCCTTTTATATCACATATTACCATGTTATAAAACTTATGTAATCATTTAAGTTAATATAGGTCATTTGTCGATTTTTGATACTTGAGTCAAAAATAAAATTCATATATTTACAAGTTGTATATGTGGTGCAAATTTCATTATATTCGGAATGAAATTCATGATTTAGATATCATATATATCATATATATCTAGTATATACATGTATTTATAATAGTATATAACATTTGGAGGTAAGAAATGAAATGCATCATTCATGGAGACGGTAAGCCGTACGCACGCATTAACACCACTTTCATTTATATTTGTTATTTTAATGGAATTAAAACATAATGATACATACATATATTATAATTCCAGTATAATATCATATATATTATTATTAACTCTATCCTTTATATGTACCACATATGGAATTAATGAGTGATATCCCTTTGAGGGGACAGTAGTCCGCACTTCCTAAATGAAATTATCGTATATACCCATAATGGAAACCATAAAGGAATGATATAAATGAAACATGAAGAAGAATAGAAACAATATAAATATAAAATATGTCATATATAAACATTGTACAATCATAATGGACACCTTAATAGGCGGTAGGATATAATTGAACAATCATTGTTTTGGAAGGCATTAGTATTCCATCCAAAGAAAAAATATGTTCTTTACCAATTAGATGGCGGTGTGTAAAAGTGTAGTTTGAATTATTCTCAAAACAAAAACTAGTATATTGAGGCTACTGGTGTTTTTATAAAAGACAATTTTAAAAAGATTTTAGGGTATGTATAAGTAAAATAAAAGGAATTAATTTAAGAGAAACGATTACATTTAATTCTGGTAACTCTCTTCGGTTTGAACCAAATGGTCTTCATGAAAAGACTTATGCATAAATTAATGATTCTGGGTGGAAGATACGAATCCTGAGAGCTTATTTGGGTAGGTTTTGGATGAGCCAAGTGGCATGTGAGGTGTGTCAAATGGGTTAGAAGTGAGGGGTTTTAATAAGGGTACAGAAGGTCTATTTAGGAATGTTTGCAAATATTGTTTTATTATAAACCTATCTTCGGTTATTAAAGATCCTAAACTCATTAATGTTGAAGATAAGATGACTAAAGTTAAAAATAAAATAGTTCAATATGGATTGCACATGTTTTGGTTATTTTTTTAATATTAATAATCTTATTTATTTAAATCATATATTAATGAGGAAAATATTGTATCATTATTATGTCATAAATAATTTAATTTATTTTATGTCTGAAAATTATAAAATAAATACCATAGTATAGGAAATATTATTATATTTACAATTAATATTTTTAGTCGAAATGATAACTTATATAACCCTATATAAAAATTAATTTACTAAAAGATATTTGTTTATATAATTTTTTCCCATACAATATGTTAATTAAAATAATGTGTCATTATCACTCTTAAGTGGATCCATGGGGTCCCAAAAAAGACCTGAGGATGCCCATGGGACTCCATGACTCATCCAATAAGGTTAGGACAAGTGTTAAGGGAATTTCATATTATTATTATATTCTTTTTACCTTTAATTACTTTATATACCTTTAGACGCAGCAAATAAAAGTCAAAAGTTACTATTCACATAAAATTATTTTCATCTTATTGACCCAAATTGTACTTAATAATAAAAACCATATATGTTTTAATTTCAATATCCAATTCATAGAAGTGGTAAATTTTAATTTAAATGAAAAATTCCATTTTTAACTACTACTATGTGGTTTCACTATTCATAAAAATTGATGTTTTTAATAAAGCCTCCAAAATTCAGCCTAAGATATATTTGATACTCCAAATTGAAAAATGATGTAAATTTTAACAAATTAAAAACACAAAAGTTGTAATAATGAATTTAAAATTAACTTCCGTGGTCAAAACAAAATGCGTGTTTTTCAGAAATATTTACTATCAAAACATTTGACAGTTGTTTAGGTCCAAATTTAAAAGTGAAATTAATTTCAATGACAAAAATTGGATTAAATGGTAAAAATATAATCTAAATACACATTAAACCCAATTAAAAAGTTAATCCAACCATATAAATATATTTTATTAAAAGGAAGTTTTGAATTAAGATAATGTATTTTCCCTATTCATCAAAAAAATATATTTTATTAGAAAAATACCAAAAAGTTTCCCAAAGTAAATCTTGATATCTCGATTCTGAAGAAGAATTTTATTTTGTCAAAAATAACTTATAAAAGTGACCAAAAATATATTTAAAGTCGGTTCTCCCTCAAAAAGTAATAAATCAACCTTTTAAAGAATATCTGAGTATTTTTTTCTTAAATTAGATTAATTAAAATTTTATGCCTCTAAAATTTATTGGATAAATGTAGAAACATTTAACAAACTTTTATACTAATATTTAAGTTTGTTCTATTAATTCCTTTTAGTTCAATGACTAGGCCTTAAGTGCATTTAAAATAATATTATTATATTATTAGTGTACAACGAATGATTTCAAAGATACTCGTTGTTGCGTATCGGGTACACAATAGAGCATATAAACCATCATAACGAAAAATTAATATTTAATTCGCAAATATGAATAATTCTGAAAACTTATTATTTCTTTATTTATTTGGGATGTTACAAAATATCCCACCAATGCTTTTTGGGTCCCAACAATATATATACCGCCAACATGAATCTCTTCTCATGAGGAGTCTCTATGTTATAAAAAACCTCTGGATGGAATCTATCTAGAAATATTATACCTTAGGTCGATGATCACTATAAAAAGGAGGATAGTTCTTCCATTTAAGCACTCTGGTTAGATGAAATATACTCAGCACTTCCCACCCAAGATCTCATTCCATCATCTAGATGAAGTGGGAAAATATTTCACGGAACTGCTCCTCTCTTCCATTATCCCAATCCCCTTGAATTTCATGACCCACATTTGAAGGATAATTCTCAGTGATAAACTTTTATCACTCAAATGAAAACCATCAATATGGAGGATTTTTTCAATAATTCTAAACACACATCTCTGAACATATATTCCAACCACGCACAATTTTCTAAAAAATGACACTATCCATAAGCCACAAATAACCCATTCAGCATACACTATCACAATTGATATCATCACTTCCAGAAGACTACCCAATTCTATTCCTACCATGAATCAGGCCTAGAATAAGTTTAACTAACATACATCGTCAAAAGTCATTCATTAAACTCCTTTTAAAACCATTTACACACTCACATCGTAAATATTCCCTCTTAGGAACATTTATCATTTCACAACTACTTTCAACGTACATTTTATCTCATTTACAACCCTTAATTATTAATAATTATTTAACATTATATAATTTTAACACATTTTTATCATCTTTATTTGAAATTAGTTTTTTCAAATTTTTGAGGAATACGAAATTCATTTTACTCCTCAACTCCCGTACACCCCTCTAGTACGTGACTACCATGAAGAATGCCACAAATATCTTCAGGTTATTATATCTATGAATGACTGAACACCATACATTCATTATATAAATGTGGAAAATATCATAAAATATCCACATCACATAATATGTTGATCTCCTAACGGTGACATAACATTCAACTATTACAACACTCACCAAGAATAATAATCCCACATTAAGCACTTGGTGATTCAACCATACATTGGTTATCTAATCCCAAGAAAATTCCCATTTCCATGACACAACACTTCATAATATTTGGTCTACCATTTAAAAATAAAAAGTCCATATAAAATAATCCACTTTAATTCAAAATTTAAATGTACTTGGCTCGGAACCCACTAAACTGGTTCCCCGAGCCGCGTCACCACATGACCTCATGCATGCATCCCCATATTCCAAAGTTTCTGGACTAATATTGAGGGTCTCATGGACCATGGGGGGAGAAAATACCCTCTTTACTAGAGTAATCCATAATATATTAAACATTAAATTAATTAAACAAAAATAAATTATCCATTACCATGAATTAGAAAATATTTTCCATTTTGTCTACAAAACAAAACAAAATGACAAATATTATATGTCATGATAATAGTGACAAATGTAATGAAAACCTAAAATAAATATTTATATAGGAATTCCAAAAAACAGGTCTTGACTACAATTCCATATCTTCAACCATGTATATACCATGTCCTACTCAACATCCTATCATAGTGACTTTACTATAGTCCCCACATGAAACCATGAAATCTCCTCATTTATCGAGTGGAGGCCCTATTATAGAGTGAGTAAATCTCATTAGGACACCATTAAATGTGTAAAAAAGATCTCCAATCTAAACAGTTAATTTATGAATGTACTAAATAGATGAGAAGGAAAATAAAAGACTAATCTGAATCCATTAGTTGATAATATTAACATTAACTATATTTAATAACTGAATCTATTTTCATCAATTATCCCTAGGTTTGGAATTTATATCATTTAAAATTTAATCTAATATATTTAATTAACTTGAATAATTGGATATTTCATGCTCCATATCTCAATAATGATAAACATTTCCTAAATAAATACATCACACATATCATGGATCCTATGTCCATGTAGTCTAATAACAAGAAATTGTTAGGGGAATCAAGTATTAGTCCCCTTATCTAACCCATAAATTATATTGGTGGGGTCTAGATCCTAAATATAAACCAACCCATGGGAATAGATTTTCAATTTAAATACTAAAAATTTACAAATCCATGTACAATTTATTCATTATCCATTTATCATATATACAAAATCTAAATATCTACAAAAATAAGTACACATAAAATTCATATCTAATAATTATTTAAAATGTGAATTAACATTAAACCTTAAACCATTAGCACATTTACCAATTAAATTGCCTATCATATTTTAACCATTTTACTTTCTCATACTTTGACCCATTAGCATGAATATCAAATTTTTTACATCTTCCCAATTAACATATTCATCAAATCCCATATGTTAACCCTTTTAATAGTTTCATAATTTTTCATCCATTTAACAATTTATCATGTTATTCACTGCACATTCATTAACATTCTATTGCATTTCACATACAATTCATATGATAATTTTTATTATCATATTATTTCATCGAAACCACTTCAAATCATGATAAATTAGGCCTTATGAAATTATCCATGTCCATACAGAACTATAAATATCACATTTTCAACTCAACATACATATTAGTATGTTCATCATTGGATATACTTTATGAATATTTATGTTTATGCTTAAAATTATTATTTTCCATGTTTGGGAATATTGGAACACACCATGGGATTCCCTAAATTAGTATAGTCAACCAAAATAATTCCAACATTGATAATGAGTGGTACAATTCATTATTTATCCAACTATTTTACCAAATACATTTAATGGTATAAAATGTATAATAATATAGATCCATTAAATTGACCAAAAATGCTCAAAGAAACACCAAGTCATTAGGATAGGAACTGTAGACCACCAAATTTGAATCTAAAGATGAATGGATAGTTTACATCAAATTTGATCAGAATTAATTTACACATTAAGGTCTCATTCTAATATTCATTGAAAAAAATTGGTATTGGGGATTTAGAAGAATAAGAATGAAACTGCAAATCCTATTCCAGAAAAGAGAAGAAATAGGACCATTCGACTTACCCATATATTATATCTACACACAACTACTCTCCAAACAACCCAGAAATGAATCATATTGATCTTTTAGAAGACATAGTCATTTTGGTTAAACACTAGTGATTATGGAGAAGAAATTGAGGTATAAATATGTTATTTCATGTAAAATACCATGTGGTAAATAGTAAGAACCCAATTTTAATGAGGCACACTATTTGGCTACATGGTTTGTAAAAACATGTTCCAACTGTGATATTGACTCTATAGAGGAAGATCCAAGTTCCACATTTATGCGGGATCATGTAATGAGACACGCTGATATTTTATGACATAAATTACATTAAATTTTATTGATTTCTTATGTTGTATTCTATACCAACATTAGCTTGCACTATACACGATAATGTATTAGCTTGCAGAACAGAAAACACTATTCTTGGATTTTAGTACAAAAAATTCAAGTTATTTTTATTGAATTAATTTAATGCATAATTCCGTAAAAGTGATAACTAAATATTATACATTATCCATTATAATCGAGAGTAAGAATAATATTATTTTCCTTCTAAAAAAAGTTTTTAAATTAAAATGTTACAGTCTATACAATAATAAAATCACTTAATATGGATGTTATTAGTGAAATATATATTTAATATATTCAATGTAACTTTTTAAATTATAATCATATGTTTTATAGACATGATATAAGAACAAATTAAATTTATTTCGATAAAAGATGTATTTTTTTAAAAAAATATTATTTTATATCCTTTTGATGGAAAACCACATTTTAATATAGTTTAAAGAAATTTTACATGTTCTATTTGAAATAATAAACTTCTTCTTTAGAAATGGGACATAAAAATTTACCATGGTTTCAATTTTGGTATTTTTCTAATTAAATTGAAATTTTAATGAATAGTGAAAATGGTGCATTTTAAATCAAAGCAACCTTTTCATGTAATTTATTTATATAGGTAGATTATCTTTTTAAATGGTTTTAAATTTAAATTGGATTATTATTTTATCATTTTATCCAATTTCGTTCATTGGATGTATTTCCACATTTAAATTGGATATAAACACATATCAATATTTTGATTTTTTTTACTTCAAAAAAACATGTGTTTTGGTTTTATCAAAAGAAATTAATATTGAATTAATTACTACAACTTTTTTGTTTTGAATTTTCAAAAACCGATTCATTATTTGGAATCAGTGGCTCCAAATTATGTTAATTGTATTGATTTATTTTTTGGATATCATGAATACTAACTAAGATAATTTTTCTTTACCACGATTAAAGAAAAATCGGGTAAACTAGGGTAATAAAAAATATAATAAAGACACTAAAATTACCGTAAAACCTTACAAAATTCTTTTTGATGAATTAATATTGATTAATATAACCTATGGGTCATAATGGATTCATTTAATTGATTATTTTTCATGAAAGGGATATAATTATAATTATAAAAATAAATTGACAATATGTCACTCTCATATATCTTATAAGTATAATAATTTTAATATAGTGATAACATTGTTCAAACCATGAAAATAAATAGTAACCTGAAATATAATGAAATTATATAAATCATGTGAATTTATTTAAATTTTTTATAGATTAAATAATCACCAATTATGCTGACATAATAATTATATAAAGAATATTTTTTTAATAAAAATAAAAAAAATGGTTTTAAAAATATTAAAATTAAAATAATATTATCTAATTAATGTGCTCCATGAATTTTCTAGGTGGAAGTGACATGTTATAAGTTTATTAAATATTTTGGTTTGAATTTATCATCTAATTTGATTTTATTAAAATTCAAATAAATGAATTGTATCAAAATTGACACTGTTTATATTTTATAAAAACAGTGTATTGTTAAATTATTTGAATATAAAAAAAATATATTTAACAATTACAATGTGAAAATTACATTGTTGAAAATGTCATAAATTATCAAATTATTTTCAATATTCAACACATGTAAATATATTTTTTACCATTTAATATTTAGAATATTATAACCACAAATAATATTAAATAGAATTAATAAGGATAAATCAATATGATTATTTCTAAAATAAAACAAAAAAATGTCTAAATATTTTTAGTTGGGCCGGTTTAGACCCATCCACATCTTATCTTATAAATAACCCACTTTACTGGCATTTGAATTTAAAAATTAATTTATAATAATTTATTAATTTTGTTATTTGTAAAGGTGCCCCCTCTCTTATAAAAGGGGCCATCTACTTCCATTCTAATAACACCATTAAAGTCATGTTTCTAGGCCAAACCTACCCATTTCCTCTGCCAACTTCCCACAATTCATCCTAAAGGACACACTTTGGTCAAAAATATATCCCATAGAGACCATTTGGGAAAATTAAAAGGAGATACTCGAAAAAGGGAAATTGTTTTATCACCTCTTTCAAAATTAGTTTTTTCATCTACATCGACATCATATGTAGTTACAATAATATAGTAATAATTAAAATATCTTATAAATTCATAAATGTTATTATAATTATGGGACAACTTTATACCTCGTTTTATCCATCCTATGAATAAAAATGTCATTATGTGTGCATACATATAACATACTATATCCACGGAATTACCTAATTTCTGATTGATCAATAAATTATTTTGATGTGTATAGTGATGATTATAATAGATTTAAATAATTAACATAACATTATAATTATCCTTTATAATTATTAGACCATACATTTCCATACCATTTAACCATTAAGTGAATGATATCATTGCTCGTGCATACATACAATCTATCATATGCACAACACGATGAGTTTCATTTTACACATTAACCATTCAAAAATTATAATAAAATATATATAATAAATAATCCTGAAATATATTACATAGTAATTTTAGTTTATTTATGTATATATATATATCATTTATTTTCTTCCATCCAATTCAATAAGAATATAGAAACAACATTTATACATGCGTACAACCTACCATTTCCATGAATTTTGTCTTCCAATTCATTTATATATCTATTAGATATATTTCAATACTGAATATTTAGGATATAGAAATCATGTTTTATATTCTTTAATTAATAAAATCACGATCTATGTAATATGATCAAGAAAAAAAAGTCAAAACACATATGATAAATAATATGGTTATTACCCAAAACGTTGCATTAAAATGGAATTAGTAAAAAGGGTAATATAAAGTCCTAAATGATTCATATATTAAATCATAAATTTTATTATGGTTTATTTACAAGAAAATAATATATTTAAAACCACTATATAAGAAGTTCAAATACATATGATGGATATTAGAACTATTGTATGGGATACTTTTGTAATCTCACTTTCATCCGAGATTGTTTATACGTTAGTGTTAACTAGGGATATAATTATCATCCATGTCCATGTATTCGAAAAATGTTTTCATAAAATGTTTAAAATTATTCTAGCTATGTTTAATGTCCTTTTTATCCATTTTTTACTTTTACTACATGGTATGGAAGAAATATTTCTTTTTTTACCATATGAGGTACTTTTTGACTTTTCATATAAAAGTATGAGGATGATGTTTTTTTACATAAATGATATGAATGGATTTTTATGATTTCATGATGAATTATTTCCATTTAAAATCCTCTTCAATATTTCTTTTCTATAATCATCTAAAATATATTCTTTTTAAATTGTGAGGAATTTTGAAAAAATTTAACATTTTTATGAAGAAAGCATATATTCGTCCAGAAGTATGTTCATGTGGTTTATAAATATTATTTTACTTATAAGATGATGCTCTTAAATAGGGTTATGTTTTTATTTCTATTATTACTATGATTTTATTGTGTTAATGATGGAATTATATATTGTATGTTTTATGTTATGAAGGAATGATGTTTAATAAACCAATTTTATTTTATGGATTATGCTATGATGATTGTTTTATGATTTTTGGAACATGTTATAATGATTTCATTATAATAATGGTGGGAAATATATCTCCCTAAAATGCATTAGTTAATGATTTATATCTCATTTTATAGACGTGACTAGAACAACAAGTAAATATTGTTCAGTAATACATAGTTGGAACAACAAGTAAACCTGGTTTAGTAAATAACTTTTTCTACTATGATGTTATTGGAAACAATGCCTTTGAATGTATAAAAATCATATTATTTTCTTAATTAGTTTGACACAATTCCATGTTTTATGTGAGTTCTATTGTCTCATGGTTCATGATTCCATTTTTTATTCCAAATGAACTACAATGATTTATTTCATGACTCATGATTATGGTATATGCTAAATGTGGTAATTTTTTTCAATAGTTATATTCATGTTTTTGCATTATTATTTTTATGTCTTCTAAGATATTATCTGTGATTAAAGTTAATGATAATTTGATATCACCTCTTTTCATGTTTCCTTTCTCCCAAGATTTGAAGAATGGAATTATGTATGGTGTATCAAAATGAGGTTTTAAAAATGAAGGATAAAGTAGGAGATGATGTAGATGTTTTATAGTCTAGTTGTTTATGTTTTATTGTTTCTAATGTCACTAAAATAAAATGTTCCTCATGTGTTAATTTTTATAATGTAATGAATATTCAACTAAAAATATGCAATATCAATATATTTCTTGCTTTCTCTATTTGTTTTGTTATCAGCATGAAAGTTTAGATAAACTTTGGAAAATAAGATACAAAAATGTTTGTGTGATACCTTGAGATATTTATAAGTTAGTTCTAGGGATTCCCCTAGGGGTAAATAAAACTATAGTTTATAGTCCTAGAATAATGGAATAAATATTTAATTTCCTAGAATTAAACCAGAGATTTTATAGATTTATGGTTCTCCCCCTTGATTATGTTGTTTTCCAAGTATGATTTTTCCTTCTCCTATTATTTTTTTGGGTTGTATAATATTGATAGAACCCAAAGGAACCATGTTAATGATCAATTCACTATTAAATGAAATGATTTTATTCATGAGAGACCAAAATTTATTAGAGATCGAATTCAAAATTGTAACGACCCGCATCCGGAGCCACTCAACAAGTGCCCCGTGACAGGTTCGCCACATGACCTCAAGCGCATTTACACAAACACTAGAGGCTGCCAACTAGCAGCGAGGGTCTTGGTAAGTTATTGGGGAATATATACCCTCATTTATTAAGGTATACAGGGGACAATAAATAACAGTCAATAGAGGAAGCAGTAAATGACACACAATAACTAAAACCAAACAGCAGAAGAAATGAATATATTTAGTAATGACGATAATGATGTAGAAAGTAAAAGTATCTAAAGATAGTAGAAAACACAACAACATGCTGAAATAAAACTGAAAACAAAGTACTAAAAGTAACAGGAACTCCAACAGCATCGCAATCCTTTGCTTGGTCCTATGCTCTCCAGCTCCATCCATCAATAATGTACCTAAAGTAGAAGGGCCACAATCCCTATCCACACATGAAACCATATAACCTATTTGGGCCGAAAAGCAGGACCCAAAAATTGTGTGAGACTAATACTAGTAGGAAATCACCACAAGATATGTGCCATACTGTTAGTGAGCAATATATCAAAAGTAAAGGAAATAAATGCAATAGAGAAATAGAGGTACACTAAAGTCAAAATAATACAAATATCCATTCACATTTTTTATTAATTTAATACAATAATTTAATTATCAACCATGGAGTCTATCAAATAGAACTATATTTTCAAGGCACAACAAGTAACACAACAGGTATCTCAATAGACTACCTAGACAATAAGAAGTACAACCCCAAGCTTCATCTTTGGCTTGGTGGGCTCTTCACAACCTACCAAACAAATAATGATACTGACTCTCTGGGTGGATCCTACTGGAAGACCTCTCTATTAAAATAATCATATAAGGTACCAACACTCGGGGAAGCTCTCACCATCAATTCCCCTATAGTCTTACAACGACAGCTACAGACTCCATGAGGAAGCACTTACGTCTAATTCTTCTTGTGGAATTGATACATGCGTGAACTAAGGACAATCTTGTGAAGAAAAACATCCAATTCCTGTATTTCCTACGTACGAAACTAATTTATAACAGATTCTCTAGGGAATCTTTTAATCATAAATTCCCTCTTTAGTCTACCACACTAGGTTCACACAGCCCCAAGCAGTCTAGTCATGCATAATCGACTGTCAACAGCCCTATGTATGTTCAATAACTACTTAGATAAAAGCTAAAATGTATCAAAAGCATAGAAACAACAGGAAACACAAGCAATGAGCTATAACAATGTAGACAAACAATGCTACAAGGTTTGACTCAAAGGAATCCTAAGTCAAACGGTGATAAACAACCAAATATAGTGAAATCACCCATGGGTGATCCTCGAAAATGCAACCAAGAATATATTACTATCAATTAACCTCAAGAAAATAAGAAATATAAGACAATTAAACAATGGAACCAAAATCCCTAACCCGAGATACCCGATACATGGATATCTGGCACTTTCTGCACAAAAACTCAAATACATTCAACTTAGGTCAAGAAACCACCTAACTCGACCCTAGGAGATCGATATACGTGAAACACGATGATTAATTCTCCTTATAATGTCAAAGATCTGAGAAAACATCATAAATTCTAAACCAATGACAACTTTAGAAAGAGGTGTAATTGGAAAACAATGCTCTAGGAGAAGGAAGAACTCACTGATGTGGTTCCAACGCAATTGACGATGGCTGAAACAGAGATCAGATGGAGGCATGAGGGCTCAGAGAAGAATCGCGACCGTACATCTTCTCTTGGACGAATGAAAATTTGAAGAAATGTGTTTTGTTAGTCAGGCGTGACCCCAGTCCGGTTAATGAAAAAAAGAAAATACACGGCGTGTACATCTTGGGTACACAGTGTGTACTCTATTTTTCCGTACTCCGCTTTGAGCAGCCTCTACATCACCCCTACACACAATGTGTGTGGCCCGGACACGGACATCACACGGCTTGGTGCGATAAGGGAGTACACGGCTGGTAATCAGAAAGTACAAGGCATGTACTTCAAAAAATTCTAGAAACCCCTCATTTCTCAAAAACTCCAGGAAAAAGGAAGACATACCTGAAACGAAGTTCCGTGTTCGTATAGAAATCGTATTTCTATACTTACAAAACCTATGAATCATTCTGGACAACCAAATGTGTAGAGAAGGGAACAACATTATGTTGATCCTTTCATGAGGAAATATCCACATTCTTTTAGTGGGACTTCTGATCAACTTCTTGATGAACAATAAATTATCACCATTGAAATGATATTTTATATCCTTTATTGATTGGAACATGAAAAGGTGATTTTTTTGTTTATAGTTTAGAAGAAGATATAGGCCATTGGTGGAATCTTACCCAGAATACCTGGAAGCAAGAAGAAATTGAATCCATGGAATTTGATGGGTTCAGTAACATATTTTTCAATAATTACATTTCATGTATTCTTCGAAAAAATATGGAAAATGTGTTCCTTGAGTTGAAACTATAGGATTTGATTATGTTAATATATATGAGAAATTTTTTTACATGAATTGAAATGTATTCTCATGGCTATATAATCCAACATGAATGCAATTTTGATTAATTCTTCATTTTATTAAAAACAAGTCATCAAATGTGATTAGTTATAAGAGACATTATTATCTATCAAGAAATTGTGTGTTGTACTATCATTGAAGAAATAGAAGATGGTTTTACATATCAATATCATGGTTTTGATAAGAAACCAAATATGGTGTTCAAGTGAAAGTCTCAATACAATGGGGAAAATAAGATGAATGTTTGTTTATGCTCTATTTGTTGAAATAATCATGGTAGAAATTGAATTAATGTTATTAGAAAATTATTTAAGTATGGAAAATAAGGTCATCGAGCAATTGAGTGTCGATGTAATGGGAAACAGGTTTCTAATAATGTCAATAGTGAGCAGACTATAAAGAATGCACCACCCAGAATTCACTGATACATGTTCAAGGAAATTGGTAATTATGCTAACCAATTCCCTATTCCAAGGGTTATTGATGATTATCGACATCAACAACCTCTTAAGGCCAAAGGAAAATGAAATTCATATGCGATCACTATTGGTGATATTGAGTTTGACAATGAATTTTTGGAAGGATGAATTGTTTCTGTAATCTGATTCTGAAAAAGTGTTGTTGAATCTCTTTTATAGTATTATGGAATATTGTAATATCTATTTATTGGTATGTTGCGGTTTTACAAAATATTATGGTATTGGTAAACATGAGAAGAGATTGAAATATTTTTGGAAAGCACATGATATGAAAATAATGGATGGGTAAGGAGATAATGAGATGTTTGATAGTATTAATGCCCTCATGACTGATATAAGGACAAAGTCATATCAAGGTTTGATTATATATAATTTTTTGTATTTTTTGTGTTTGTAAGATGTTAATTTTGAAAGAATTCATGTTTTCATCAAGGTTTTCTTATTATTTTCATGTTTCAAAAGAATCCACGATTAAGGTAATCACATATTTGGAATGTGATAATAATGAACTACCTTATGAGATATGGGCGATAATTGTTATATAGAAATAGTTCTCTTCTTTCTAAATATATATATATATTTCAATTTTTGCATAAATTGTAATATAATCCATTTATAGATAGTGTATGTTATATTTTATTTGAAGCCTGATTGATAAATCTATTATCTTGCTATAGGTGGTCTTTTGAATATTTTATTACCAATGATATCCTTTTTAATCAGATATATGGAATGACCTATCATTCTATTGCATAATCTTCTAACAAGCCAGAATGATAAATTGACCTTTATTTATTTAAAGAACGGATGAAGTAGGAATTTTTCAAGGAATTAAAATTGGTGAGATTTTACTAACAATAAATTAAGTCAATATTTTCATGAAAAATTCTTCATCTTTAGGAAAATGATTTTGAAAACCAAAACTGTTATCCAAGTACCTTTATATCAGATGAATTATGTGGTTCCTTAAATCATCTCATATTTATGGATTTTTGGTTGATAATATTTTCAAAACCTTATTCTTTATCACTATCCATCATAACTTGATGGTTTGATTTTTATTATATATCCATGTATTCACTACCCACCTATGTTCCCCTATGTGGAACTCCAGTGATGATTTACATTCGGTAACCATTATTTTTCTAATATTAATTTCTAAAATAATGTTTTAGTATTCATTTTTGCGATTTGGGATTCTATAAAAAAACATTCAACTTATAAACCCATTTTAACCACAAATAATTTCGAGGGTGAAATTAATTTTAAGCGGGGTATAATTTAAAACCACATGATTTTAAGAGACATATTATTTTAAATTTCATTGTTTTCTTGGGTTTTACATCACACCATGATTAGATTTTTCTATACGCAACACTATATTACCTTGTTGTATACATATCACTATTCTTGGAATGTGTTACACACAATTTAATGATATTTTTATTGAATTAATTTCAAGAAATACCATGTATAAGTGACAATTAAATATTATAACCTACTCATTATAATGGTTGTTATGAATAATATTAACTTCTTTCTAAATAAACTATTTAAATGAAAATAAGTGAGCCTATAAAATTATAAAATAACTCATTATAGTTTTTATTATTAAAATATATATTTAATATATTCAATTAATGTTTCAAATTCATATTATATAATCTCTATATATGATATAGGAAAAATTCATTTTTTTATAAAAGAAGTATTTTTTCAAAAAAATACACTTTTACCACATTTTGATGGAGAACACTTTTTAAATCTTGTTTTTTAAAATATTATAAGTTCTATTTGACATAACAAATGTCTTCTTTTTTCAGAAAATCAAAATTTTCCTTTTTTCATATGATGGTATTTTTATTACAAAAATTATAACTAATGAATATTAAAAAATACTGAATTTTAATTCAAATTGGCATTTTCATTTAATTTATTTTTATAGTTAGATTATATTTTTAATTGGTCTTAAATTAAAATTTTATTATTTTTTATAATTTAATAAAATTTTAGTCATTGTATGTAATGTCACATTTAAATTGGACATAAATAAATGTCAATATTTTAATAGTTTTTACTTCTCAAAAACATACTTTCTGGTTTTGACAATGAGAGATAATTTGAAATTAATTCCTACAATTTTTTAGTTTTTAATTTTAAAAAATGGATTCAATATTTTAATTAAGCCATTCTAAATTATTGTAACAAGTTAAATTTATTTTTTGGATATTACTAAAAGTAACTACTATAATATTTATTTACCACAGTTAAAGGTAAATTGGGAAAATTAGGGAATCAAATAATATGATAAATATAATAAAATTTCCATAACACCTGCCAAAATCCTATTAGATGAATTATATTCGACCAATTTCTACTAGAGGACATAATCGATTCATTTAATTGACTTTTTTCCTAAGATTGTGATGAAATTATAATTAAAACAAAAGAAAGTGACAACATATCACTCGAATATATCATATAATTATAATAATATTATTGTAGTGAAAATATTTAAATAACATAGAAAATAAATAGTATTCAATAAGTTAGGGAAATTATTTATACAATTGTAATTTATTTATTAATTTTATATATGAAATAATTTCCATCAATGATGATACTATAATGATTTAAACATTATTTTATTTTGAGAAATATTAAAAATATGTTTTTAAAATTATTAATAGAAATTTAATATTAACTAATAAATGAGATCCAAAACGTTTATAAGATATTATGACATGTTAGTATATTATTAAATATTTTAGTTTGAATTTATCTTTTGTTTGGATTCTATTTATAGTCCAATAATTAAATAGTGTCAAAATTGACAATATTTATAATTTATAAAAATTCCATATAATTAAATTATTTAAAAATAACCAAAATATTTAAATTTTTAAAAAATAAAATTATATGGTATTAAATATCAATATTTATCGAATTATGGAAAATATACTAAACATAAGTAAATATTTTTTAACCATTTAATATTTTGAATATTATTACCACCAAAAAAATTATATTGATTGTATAATGATAAATAAAAATGATAATTTATAAAATAAAATAAAAACGTTTCTAAAATTTATTAATTCAGTGGAATTAGACCCAAAAACGTATTATCATATAAATTATCCACTTTGGAATCATTTTAATTAAAAAATTAATTAAAATTAACTTAAATGTATTGGTGTTTCCAATAGTGCCTCTCCCCTCTCTTATAAAAGGTAACCTCTCATTCTCTTCTAATCACACCATTAAAGAAAATACTCTCAGAAAAACCAGGTCAATTTACTCTCCCAACTTCCCTCATATAATCCTAGAGTCCCCACATTGGGAAAAAAGTCATCATAGGGAGACATTTTATGAAAATCAAAAAGAGATACTCAAAAATGAGGTATTTGTTTTATCAAGACATTAAAAATTAATTTCATTTTATATTTAATATTACTATGTTTTCGAATAACAAAGTAATAAATATATTATAATATACCTTTTAAAATGTTGATATATTTATTGGAAAACTTTATAACTTGTAACACCCAAAATTTTTATGAGTAATTTTTTGTTTTTTATATATCATCAAAGGAATCTTTCACTACACACTTGCTTGGATTACTTTACACGCAATCGCGACCTTCCTCGATAGCTTGCGTCGTACGCAATACCGAGTTTCACTAAACAACGATATGCTATTAAAATATTATTAAAACTAGCCGTTATGAATAGTAATAACCACTTTTTGAAATTTTATAAATTTTATTTTTCAAAATGGACTTCATTTTTGGATTCGGAATACCGAAATTATCCTAGGGTGAAATTTTGGAATTTTTCTGAAAACATTCAATTTTTGATGAATAGTGAAACCACTAAGTGGTAGGTTAAAAACTAAATTTTTCATAAAACTTAATTTTACCACTTCTGTGAATGGAATTTTGAAAATCCGACAGACACGGTTGATATCAGTAAGTAAAATGTGGTTCAATGAGATAAAAATAATTTTTTTGGTGAATAATAACTTTTTACTTTTTTTACCGTGGTTAATAGTAAATAGTGGTAAATATGATATTACTATTAACCTAAAACATGTCCTAAATCTATTGGATAAGTTTAATTCGACCAAAAACAAACTTAGGAATAAAATATGACCATTTAGGGCCACTTGGGTTAGATTAGGACATTTATTATTAATTTATTTAAAGAAGGGTTAAAATCGTTAAAATCAATGTTTAATAAGTAAATCATTTTTAATATGGGGTTATACATAAGATAAATTCGACTATAAATATTAATTAGAAAGATAAAAATATTTCCTACATAATGGTATTTTATTTGTAATTTTTAGACATTAAATAATTTAATTTATTTATGACACAATGATGATGCAGTAATTATCTTATTAAAGAAATATTGACATAATTGATGTTATAAACACCTAAATAAATGTAATTTCAGACTTTTTATGAATTACACTAATTTTATAGGTTACTATGATATATTATTGTTGATTTAATCAACTTGGTTCTAAAATATAATTCTGTTATGATTTTCACAAAAATCATATATCAAATAGTGTCAAAATTGACACAAAATAGTTTTTAAATAAAATATTATATTAATAATTGTTATTTTATTCCTAAAAATCTAAGGATCGGCCAAATGACTTAGATAAGGATATATATATTAATAATAAACAATTTGTGGTTCGTTTGGCATGTTATAGTAAGTGTATTAACCATATAGTGAAAGAAAACAAAAAAGACACGGTAAAAGTTAAATTATTTAACTTAGAGTTAAATCTAATTGATAAGGTTAAAATAATACCCTAAACTAGTCTAAATTCTATTTGTTGATAGGATTTCGACCCATCCCCACTTTAGCTTCTAAATAAGAACCTTTGGAACCATTATAAACCGATTTTGACTTTAATATAAAATAATATTTTGAGATATTCCTAAGGTGCCCCACTCCTCCCTTATAAAAGGGCACCTCCTCCCCCTCCTACTCACACCAATTTGAGCACTCAAGCTCAGCCAACCCCGGCCCGTTTCTCCTCTCCACTTCCCTAGAATAATCCTAGAGGCCCTGGTCTTCTACAAAGACCAATCTTAGTTCCCTAAGTGGAGGATTCAAAGAGGCGTTCCAAAGAAGAGGTAGTATCCATTACCGATCTTTTCAATTTCTTTCTTCTTCAACTTCTTCTTCTTTAGTTGTTTCATGATAAAGTAATAACATCAGTATTACTTACATACTTATATGTCATTATAAATATGAAACAACCCTAATTCACCTTCTATCCATCCTATGGAAAAATGAAATCACCGCGCGTGCGTACGTACGGAATACCGTCTCCACGTCGTGGTGTAATCTATTTTCCACCATCACCTTACAAGGATGGGTATAATGGTGTAATGAGTAACTATTTATGATTATTATAAAATAATATTGATACTGAAATAATATATATATACTCCAATACAGTTCCATGATCATAGGAACGATATCATCACTCGTGCGTACGTACGGAATACCGTCTCCACGATGTGATGCGACTCGTTCTACATGATCATCATTACATAGTAATTATATAAATGATTTGAATGAATAAATATGATATATGTTACACTAATACCATTCTGGATATAAGGTATCTATAACCTTAAAAGAAGAATAAGAATTTATTCGGCAAAACACGCATAAGAACAAAAGGCAATAAGGACCCGAGTAACAAGTAACAATGAAATATTACTAACAAGAAGCTAAGAATATGACCATATATGATATCATATCAATATGTATGATTCTGGAATAAGTCAATAACATTATTTAAACCATTATAATGGAGCTTCGGACACGTACAAAGCAAATCAGACCTATGTTAAGGGGAAATATCACAATCTCATTTTTATCCGAGATTGTTTATACTTTGGTATTTACTGGGGTGTATTTTATCATCCACATCCATGTTCCCTCAATATTTAATATTTTTTCCATCCACTTACAATAGTTTAAATCCAATTTTACCCTTTGGTGAGTTTTTAGTAAAGAATATGAAAGGAATCTTTTGTCTTTTTTTCGTACGAGGTACTTTTTGACTTTTCTGACAAAAGTACGAAGAATGTTTTTTTAACTTATACGGCATGAATGGATTTTTAAAACATTATTTCCAAGAAGCTTCCTTTACATGTTTTCAAGTTTATTTTCAATAAACTACTTTTAGTTTAGAATTTTATGACATTTTAAGAAAGGAAAAGTGTTTCTGAAGTAGAAAGGATATTTTCCTCAAGAATGGAGTTCAAATGTTTTATCAAAATTATTTTCCATATAAGATAATATAGGGTTCTATTTTTTCCCTATTATTACATTGATTTGATTATGTTGTGAGAGAATTATTTTTATGAAGTCATTTACCTTATATGGTTTGTTTTATGATGTCATGATGTATCAAGAATCCCATTTTTGTTACATGTGTTATGTGATGATGTATGATTTATGATTATGTGGAACACATAAGAAAGGATTCATTATAAGATGGGTGGGAACGATATATCCCTCCAATGCATTGGGTAAATATTTATATCTCATGAGATAGACATGGTTGGAACGGAAGGTTATTTCAGTTCAGTGATACAGGAGTGAAACAAGGAGTGAACTCGGTTCAGAAATGGACTTTGTCCGCTAAGATAGTCTTGGAAATGAGTCATGACTAACAAGAAATTATTTTCCATGATTATGTGTGCATGCCACAAAGTTTCAAGTTTCATGTTATGATTATGGGGATCTCATTTTCACTTCTATGATTTATTCCATGTTAAGATATTATGATCTCTTTTGATGGTTATGATTTTAAAAAAGATATGATATGATTTTTATTTCCTTTATTTGCCCTTGATGATCATTTGAGCTCACCCTTTTATGTTTTCTTTTCCCCAGGTCAGGAAGATGGATATTAAGTAGAATATGCTAAATGGGACCCTAGATATGATGAAATAAATGGGAGACACTGTAGAAGATTTATGAACCAGTTGTTTATGTTTCCCAGTTTCTAAAGACACTATACCTATACGGTCCTTTGTGGTTTTGTCATATGTTGTAATAAGTGTGCTTCAATTTTGAAGTATTAACAATGTATGTAAAGTATGGGTCGTTATAGTTGGTATCAGAGGGAGGGTAGAATGTATCCGATCCTTGGGAACTCTCACATGTGAGCATTGGACGAAGCATGGCCCTCCGCCCAAGGGCTTCATGAGGAAATGGCTGCCACTGGGGATGGTGGTGTGTCCCGCCTAGGGGGTGTAGCCGCCAATGGAGTGCCCTGATAGCTATCAATTATAGTCCACTAGATGTAATTTTAGACCACTATATTTGGTATCAGAGGAAAGGTATAGTCAACCTTTGGAAACTATGATGTGAAAGCCTCAGTAAGAACCCTAAGGATAAGTCTAAGCATAGAACACAATTTTAGTGTTTTAGAAATGGCCATGTATACCCTAGGATAAGACCTTAAGTGTGAAAATTTATCCTTGATTATGTGGTTTTCCTATTATAATTAGTGTTTCTCACACTATTCTTCTTGGTTTTATTCAATGGCTGGAACCCGAAGGAACTGTGTTAATGCGGAATGAGATGGGAAATGCAATGATTTTCCCCCTGAGCAACCAAACAATATGGGAGTTGGAATGAAAAATCTTGTAGCAATTCTCACACAACTTTCTCAAGCTATGAATCATGCAGGACTTCCAAACGAGCAAAGGAAGGAGCAACATTCTGTTGAATCCTTCATGAGGCTGCGTCCACCTTCTTTCATCGGGTCTACTGATCCATTAGTTGCTGAACAATGGATTAGTACTACTGAAAAGATATTTTCAGTTCTTCAATGTTCTGAACATGATAAAGTCATCCTAGCAGTGTATCGTTTGGAAGGAGATGCTGATCAATGGTGGAATATTATTAAGAATACGAGGAAAAGGGATGAAATTGAGTCTATGGAATGGGACGAGTTCAAGAACTTATTTTTCAATAAGTAATTCCCTCGTATTCTCCAAACAAAGATGGAGAAAGAGTTTCTTGAACTGAAGTAAAGGGATGATGAATCTTTTGGTACCTATGAAGCAAATTTTACAAGACTTGCAAGGTACGCTTCTGGTATTATTATCCAACCTGAGAGTAAGATCGATCAATTCTTTAGTGTCTTAAAACCAAGTCTTCGAAGGGCGTTAGCCATAAGGGACTTCAATAGCTACGAGGAAATCGTTCGATGTGCTCTCAAAGTCGAGATGGAGATTGGAGTAACCCATCAGTCACATGGGTTTGATAAGAAGAGGAAGATGGAATTCAAAGGAAAATCTAAAGAGCACACTGAAAAGAAGATGAGCTTTCCCTTATGCTCAATGTGTGGAAAGAAACATGGAGGGAGATGTCTTAAAGGGACAAGTAAATGTTTTAAATGTGTAAAGGAAGGTCATCGGGCATTTGAATGCCACGATAATGGGAAAAAGATGTCTAATGATGCAAACAAAGGAAGGGATTCACAGAATGAACCTTCTACACTTCAATGTTTCAAGTGAAAGGAGATGGGGCATTATGCCAATCAATTCCCAAATCCAAGGGTTGATGATGATGGTCGAAGTCAACAAAATCATAAGCCTAAAGACAAAGGAAAGTCAAATGCAATTTCTATCAGCAATGTGGAGTACGATAACGAAGTGGTGAAAGGTACACTTACCATCCACTCTAATGTAGAAAATGTTTTATTTGATTCTGGATCCACCCACTCTTTTATTTCTGAAAAATTTTCTAAGGGTATCACCATATTACCTCAACAATTAGATGTTGAGTTAGCTGTGACAACACATAATGGCACAACAGTCGCATCAAAAGTTTATAATTCTTCTCCGATCAAAGTTTGTGGGAAATTTCTTCCTGAAAATCTTGTGATCCTTACTTTAGTGGAATTTGATGTGATTCTTGGAATGGATTGGCTTTCTCTACATGGATCTCATATCAATTGCCAAAGAAGGGAAGTCACATTTCATATTCCAGATCAATCTACGATCGTCTATCAATGCAAGGCTGAACATAACATTCCAGTGGAAATTTCTTCCATCTTATGGGTATTGATTCCACTAAATGAAGGTTATTTATCTCAAATGGTTGGTGAGAAACTCACGATTAAGAATATGCCCATTGTACGGGAGTTTGATGATGTATTTCCGGAGGAATTACCGGGTCTTCCACCAAATCGTGAAGTTGAGTTTTCAATAGAACTCGTACCAGGCGCCTTTCCAATTTCAAAGACACCTTATAGAATGGCCCCAATTGAGTTGCAGGAATTGAAGAAGAAACTCGAAGAGAATCTTCATAAGGGATTCATATGACCTAGTGCGTCACCTTGGGGAGAACTTGTTCTATTTGTTAAGAATAAAGATGGATCAATGAGACTCTGAATTGATTATCGAGAACATAACAAGATCACTATCAAGAACAAATATCCTCTCCCATGCCTTGATGACTTATTTGACCAACTAAGCGGAGCTCAATACTTTTCCAAGATTGATCTTCGTTCAGGGTATCATCAATTAAGGGTCAAAAGGGAGGATATACCAAAGACGGCTTTCCGTACCAGGTATGGACACTATGAATTTATAGTGATGCCATTTGGTCTTACTAATACCCCTTCTATCTTCATGGATCTAATGAATAGAGTCTTTAAAGACTATCTTGATCAATTTTTGGTAGTCTTTATAGACGATATTCTTGTATATTCAAAGAGCAAGTAATAGCATGAAGATCACTTGAGAATTATATTGAAGACCCTGAGAAAGGAGAAGCCTTATGCCAATTTACCAAGTGTGAATTTTGGCTTCAAAAAGTTTCATTTTTGGGTCACATAATCTCAAAAGATGGGATATATGTGGATCTAGCAAAAACTGAGGTTTTCGAAAGATGGTCAAGACCAACAACAGTAACTGAGATCCGAAGTTTTCTTGGTTTGGCTGGATATTATCGACGTTTTGTAAAATATTTTTCACGATTATCTAATCCACTCACCAAGTTGACTCGGAAAGGAGTTAAGTTTGTTTGGATAAGGGAATGTGAAGAGAATTTCAAGGAGTTGAAAAGAAGGTTATCCAGTGCACCTGTGCTCACACTACCTTGTAGTGGAGAAAGGTTTGTGATCTACAGTGATGCATCCAAGAAGGGATTGGGGTGTGTTTTTATGAAAAATGATATGGTGATAGCTTATGCCTCAAGACAGTTGAAAATCCATGAGCAAAATTACCCAACACATGATTTGGAGTTGGCTGCGGTAATCTTTGCATTAAAGATTTGGAGGCATTACCTTTATGGTGAAAGGTGTGATATTTATACTGATCATAAAAGTTTAAAGTATATTTTCACAGAAAAGGAGTTGAATATGCGTCAAAGAAGATGGTTGGAGCTGATTAAGGATTACGACTGCTCAATCCATTACCTCCCTGGGAAAGCAAACAAGGTGGCAGATGCATTAAGTCGACAAGACCATGCTAGTTTATCCATGATGAGGATCACAAAAGATACAATATTTATGGATTTAAAAAGGATGGATCTTGGAATTATAATGGAAGGGGAAAAATATTATCTTTCTCAAATGAAAGTTCAACCATATATACATGTGAAGATTAAAGAGGCACAGAAAGAAGATGTCGCGTTACAAAAGAAGGTGAGAAATGTTCCTGAATTCATCCTTGATTGTGATGGGATAATAAACATCAGGAATCAGGTTTGTGTTCCTCCCATCCCCAAATTAAAGAAGGAGCTGCTGGATGAGGCTCATAGTTCATCATTCTCTATTCATCCTGGAAGCACGAAGATGTATAGGGACCTGAATGAGTACTTCTGGTGGGATGGCATGAAAAGAGATGTTGTTGAATATGTCCCTCGATGCTTGGTTTGTCAACAAGTTAAAGCTGGGAGACAGAAGTCTAAGGGGATGTTACAACCATTACCCATACCCGAATGGAAATGGGAAAACATCACTATGGACATTGTCACAGGACTTCTTAAAACATCCAAACGCAATAATGGTATTTGGGTCATAGTTGATCGTCTTACAAAGTCTGCACACTTCATTGCTATTATTGAGGATTTCTCTGTAGATCATCTTTCCAGGATATATGTAAAGGAAGTGGTAAGATTTCGTGGAGTACCACTTTCTATTATATATGATCGGGATCCGAGATTTACCTCGATTTTCTGGAAAAGTCTTCAGCATACTCTGGATACAGAGTTGAGTTTTAGAACTGCTTATCATCCCCAGACAGACGGTCAGTCTTAGAGAACAATTCAAACCCTAGAAGATATGTTGAGAGCTTGCTCTATGGAATTCAAAGGAGGTTGGTATCAACACCTACCTTTGGTGGAATTTTTTTATAATAATAGCTTTCACTCCAATATTCAGATGGCTCCTTATGAAGCTCTCTATGGAAAGAAATGCAGGACTCCAACTTGCTGGGATGAAGTTGGGGAAAGAAAGCTATTAGGACCTGATCTCATTGATGAAATGGCAGAAAAGGTCAGATCTATTCAACAACACATAAGAGCAGCTCAGAGTCGATAGAAAAGTTATGCCGACAACCGAAGAAAAGACCTAGAGTTTGAAGTTGGTGATAAAGTGTTCTTAGGAATATCTCCCTGGAAGAGGGTTATGAGATTTGGAAAGAAGGGGAAGTTGAGCCCTAGATATATCGGTCCTTTCGAAATACTGGATCGTGTTGGGAAGGTAGCTTACCGATTGGCTCTTCAACCGAATCTCTCTCAAGTTCACAATGTGTTCCATGTATCTCTCCTGAGAAAGTACATACCAGATCCTTCACATGTACTCAGCTCAGAAGTTGTACCGCTGGAGAAAGATCTTTCTTATGAAGAACAACCGATAGAGATTCTGGATCGTAGCGAAAAAGTCCTACGAAACAAGACCACTCGCTTGGTGAATGTTTTATGGAGGAATCACCAACTTGAAGAAGCTATATGGGAGCTTGAGGATATGATGAGGGAGAAGAATCCTCATCTGTTTGTTACAAAGTGACAAATTTCGAGGGAGAAATTCTTTTTAAGGGGGGTAGAATGTAACACCCGAGATTTTTATGAGTAATATTTTTTTTATATATCATCAAAGGAATCTTTCACTACACACTTGCTTGGCTTACTTTACACGCAATCACGACCTTCCTCAATAGCTTGCATCGTACGTAATAACGAGTTTCACTAAACAACGATATGCTATTAAAATATTATTAAAACTAGCCGTTATGAATAGTAATAACCACTTATTGAAATTTTATAAATTTTATTTTTCAAAATGGACTTCATTTTTGGATTCGGAATACCGAAATTAGCCTAGGGTGAAATTTTGGTATTTTTCTGAAAACTTTAAATTTTTTATGAATAGTGAAACCACTAAGTGGTAGGTTAAAAACTGAATTTTGCATAAAACTTAATTTTACCACTTCTGTAAATGGAATTTTGAAAATCCGACAGACACGGTTGATATCATTAAGTAAAATGTGGTTAAATGAGATAAAGACAATTTTTTGGTGAATATTAACTTTTTACTTTTTTTACCGCGGTTAATAGTAAATAGGGGTAAATATGATATTACTCTTACCCTAAAACATGTCTTAATTCCATTGGATAAGTTTAATTCGACCAAAAACAAACATAGGAATAAAATATGACCATTTAGGCCCACTTGGGTTAGATTAGGACATTCATTATTAATTTATTTAAAGAAGGGTTAAAATAGTTAAAATCAAAGTTTAATAAGTAAATCATTTTTAATATGGGGTTATACATAAGATAAAATCGACTATAAATATTCATTAAAAATCTAAAAATATTTCCTACATAATGGTATTTTATTTGTAATTTTTAGACATTAAATAATTTAATTTATTTATGACACAATGATGATGCAGTAATTATCTTATTAATGAAATATTGACATAAATGATGTTATAAACACCAAAATAAATGTAATTTGAGACTTTTTATGAATTCCAATAATTTTATAGGTTACTATGATATATTAGGGTTGATTTAAGAAACTTGGATCGAACATATAATTCTGTTATGACGTTCACAAAAATCAAATATCAAATAGTGTTAAAATTGACACAAAATAGTTTTTAAATTAAATATTATATTACTAATTGTTATTTTATTCCTAAAAATCTAAGGTTCGGCCAAATGACTTAGTTAAGGATATATATATTAATAATAAACAATTTTGGGTTCGTTTGGCATGTTATAGTAAGTGTATTAACCATATAGTGAAAGAAAACAAAAAGACACGATAAAAGTTAAATTATTTAACTTAGAGTTAAATCTAATTGATAAGGTTACAATAATACCCTAAACTTGTCTAAATCCTATTGGATGATTGGATTTCGACCCTTCCACACTTTATCTTCGAAATAAGACCCTTTTAAACCATTATAAACCGATTTTGACTTTAATATAAAATAATATTTTGAGATATTCCTAAGGTGCCCCACTCCTCCCTTATAAAAGGGCACCTCCTCCCCCTCCTCCTCACACCAATTTGAGCACTAAAGCTCGGCCAACCCTGGCCCTTTTCTACTCTCCACTTCCCTAGAATAATCCTAGAGGTCCTGGTCTTTTTCAAAGACCAATCTTAGTTCCCTAAGTGGAGGATTCAAAGAGGCGTTCCAAAGAAGAGGTAATATCCATTACCGATCTTTTCAATTTCTTTCTTCTTCAACTTATTCTTCTTTAGTTGTTTCATGATAAAGTAATAACATCAGTATTACTTACATACTTATATGTTATTATAAATATGAAACAACCCTAATTCACCTTCTATCCATCCTATGGAAAAATGAAATCACCGCGCGTGCGTACGTACGGAATACAGTCTCCACGCCGTGGTGTAATCTATTTTCCACCATCACCTTACAAGGATGGGTATAATAGTGTAATGAGTAACTATTTATGATAATTATAAAGTAATATTGATACTGAAATAATATATATATATACTCCAATACAGTTCCACGATCATAGGAACGATATCATCACTCGTGCGTACGTACGGAATACCGTCTCTACGATGTGATGCGACTCGTTCTACATGATCTTCATTACATAGTAATTATATAAATGAATTGAATGAATAAATATGATATATGTTACACTAATAGCATTCTGGATATAAGGTATCTATAACCTTAAAAGAAAAATAAGAATTTATTCAGCAAAACACGCATAAGAACAAAAGGCAATAAGGACCCGAGTAACAAGTAACAATGAAATATTACTAACAAGAAGCTAAGAATATCACCATATATGATATTATATCAATATGTATGATTCTGGAATAAGTAAATAACATTATTTAAACCATTATACAGGAGCTTCGGACACGTACAAAGAAAATCGGACCGAAGGTAAGGGGAAATATCACAATCTCATTTTTATCTGAGATTGTTTATACTTTGGTATTTACTGGGGTGTATTTTATCATCCACATCCATGGTCCCTCAATATTTAATATTGTTTCCATCCACTTACAATAGTTTAAATCCAATTTTACCCTTCGGTGAGTTTTTAGTAAAGAATATGAAAGGAATCTTTTGTCGCTTTTTCGTACGAGGTACTTTTTGACTTTTCCGACAAAAGTACGAAGAATGTTTTTTTAACTTATACGGCATGAAAGGATTTTTAAAACATTATTTCCAAGAAGATTTATTTACAAGTTATCAAGTTTATTTTTAATCAACTTCTTTTATTTTAGAATTTTATGACATTTTAATAAAGGAAAAGTGTTTTTGAAGTAGAAAGGATATTTTCCTCAAGAATGGAGTTCAAATGTTTTATCAAAATTACTTTCCATCTAAGATAATATAGGGTTCTATTTTTATACCTATTATTACATTGATTTGATTATGTTGTGAGAGAATTATTTTTATGAAGTCATTTACCTTATATGGTTTGTTTTATGATGTCATGATGTTTCAAGAATTCCATTTTTGTTACATGTGTTATGTGATGATGTATGATTTATGATTATGTGGCACACATAAGAAAGGATTCATTATAAGATGGGTGGGACCTATATCTCCCTCCAATTAATTGGGTAAATATTTATATCTCATGAGATAGACATGGCTGGAATGGAAGGTTATTTCGGTTCAGTGATACAGGACTGAAACGAGGAGTGAACTCAGTTCAGAAATGGACTTTGTCTGCTAAGATAGTCTTGGAAATGAGTCATGACTAACAAGAAATGATTTTCCATGATTATGTGTGCATGCCACAAATTTTCAAGTTTCATGTTATGATTATGGGGATCTCATTTTCACTTCTATGATTTATTCCATGTTAAGATATTATGATCTCTTTTGCAGGTTATGATTTTCAAAAAGATATGATATGATTTTTATTTCCTTTATTTTCCCTTGCTGAGCATTTGAGCTCACCCTTTTATGTTTTATTTTCCCAAGGTCAGGAAGATGGATATTATGTAGAATATTCTAAAAGGGACCCTAGATATGATGAAATAAATGGGAGACACTGTAGAAGATTTATGAACCAGTTGTTTATGTTTCCCAGTTTCTAAAGACACTATACCTATACAGTCCCTTGTGGTTTTGTCATATGTTGTAATAAGTGTGCTTAAATTTTGAAGTATTAACAATGTATGTAAATTATGGGTCATTATATAACTCCTTTTATCCATCCAGTGAATAACAATATCACCATTCGTGCGTTCGTACGGCTTACCATCTCCATGTCGTGGTATAATTTGTTATTCAAGAATTCATAATTTGGATGGGTATAGTGCTTAGTATAATGGATTTAAAATATATATATCTCATGATAATTGTTCTTTATAATTTTATTTCATCAAATTCTATTACATTTAACCATTAAGTGAATGATATTGTTACTTGTGCATACATACGACCAACCGTCTCTATGATGCAATGAGATTCATTATCCAGGTCAACCCTGAAAAAATTTCTATAAAGCATATATTATATACAAGAATTAAATATATTAAATTATAATTCTACTGAATTTATTTATATATATTATTTACTTTCTTCCATTCAATTCAATTAGGAAACAGAATCAACGTTCATGTGAACGTACAGCCTACCATCCCTAGGAATGGTGTATTCCATTTCATTTATCTATCAATTATATATATTTATATAATTAATATTTATGATATATTAATCTTTTTATACATTATATTAGTAATTAATTCACTATATAATTGATATAATCAATATTAACATGTAAAAATGTGTTCAATAAATAAAAGTATTATTACCCAAAATGTTGTTTTAACATGGAGTTAATAAATTAGATGGTAATATAACGTCATAAATGAATCATTTATGATGTCATAAATATTATTATGGTTTTTATAAGTTAATAATATGGTTAAACACTCTATATATGGGGTTAAAATACATACAAATTACATTGGAAGAAATGTATGGGATAAATTTTCAATCTCATTTTTATCTAAGATTATTTATAAGTATGTTTTTACTGGGGAAAATTTATCATATATGTCATTGATTTCTAAAGAAGTCATAAAATGTTTACTATTATTCTATGTATGTTTAAAGTAATTTTTACACATTTTTTTTATTTTACTACATGTTATTTAATAAATCATACTTTCTTTTAACATATGGTGTACTTTTAGACATTTCTGACATAAGTATGAGGAAAGTTTTTTTAACACATACAACATGAATAGATTTTTTTGGTTTCATGATGCCTTATTTTGATGAATCATCCTAAAAAATATTTCATTAATATTTTCAACTAAATAATATTCTTTTAAAATTTCATGGAATTTTGGGAAAAGAAAAAATATTTTTAAGAAGAAAGGATATTTTACTCAATAATTAAGTTCAAGTGTTTTATCATAATTATTTTCTATTTAATAGGACATATTTAAATATTATTACATATGAATCCATATTATAACTATGATTTGATTGAGTTAATTATGAATGATATTCTATATGAATTATGTTATGATAGAATGATATTTAATAAACCCATTTTATTTTATGTGTTATTCTATGGTGAATGATTTATATTTTTGAGGCCCATGTAAGAATGATATCATTATGAGATCGGTGGGAAGTAATACTCCCTCCAATGCAGTGGGTAAATATTTATATATAATGAGATAGTTATGTTTGGAATGAAAATTAAATTTCGTTCAGAAATACATGAGTGGAACGACATGTAAGCGTAGTTCAGTAATTGAATTTGATAACTATGATGGGCTTGGCCACAATTCCTTGGTTACTATGGAAATAAAATTATCTTCTTTTTTGTTATAAAAAAGTCTATGTTTTATTTCAATGCTATTTTCTCAAGGTTAATTATTCCATCGTAATTTATGCCATTTGAACTACCATTATTTATTTAATGACAAAAAAATTTTGTATATGTTAAAAATTTTATGTTTTTTTCAAAAAAATATTTTCATATTTTTAGATTCTTCAGTTTAGGTTTTTTAAGTTATTTTCGATGGTTAGTATTACTTGGTATTTGAGATCACCCCTTTTCATGTTTATTTTCCCCTAGGATTTGTAGAATGGTATTAAGTATGGTGTGTCAAAAGGGGGATCTAGTTATGAAGGATAAAGAAGGAGATGGTGTAGATTTTTTATGTTTAATTGTTTCCAAATGCACTAAAATAATATGGCTCTCAGGTGTGTGTTTTTATAATGTAATGAATATTTACATTAAAAGATGTAATATGCATGTACAATAAGCTTGTGTTGTTATATTAAT
Source organism: Viscum album (assembly GCA_963277665.1). Taxonomy (NCBI): domain Eukaryota; kingdom Viridiplantae; phylum Streptophyta; class Magnoliopsida; order Santalales; family Viscaceae; genus Viscum; species Viscum album. The sequence continues at coordinate 336,185,798 of OY728135.1, forward strand.
AGTTTGGAAAACCATGTTCCAAATGTGTGGAATGGATATATACTACCCTAAATGGTTTGGATTTCCCCCTTGCATGGTTTACCAAATTGTTGCACACTACTCCTGGGTATCATGGTTTGGGCACACAATTACAGGTAACTATCCGCTAAAAATCAAATAAGAACATGATGGACCGATTTCCTTATCTTTTTCATCCTAAAAACCTAAGACACCCCTTATCCTCCTTATACACATAGAAAATTTTACAATAACCATATTTAATAGAATTAAACATAAATTTAAAAATGTAAATCCCTCCATGAAGTATGGGATTTTACACAATCAATTTTGGGATATAACATGAAGTAAAATAAATCCTATATATCAAACCACTATGTATAGAATGACTGTCATGGGATCTACCCCTCAGTTACTAAGGAGAAAACTACATGAAATATGTCACTAACTAGGATCCTTCAAAAAATTTGTGGAAAGTTTATCACAACATTGGATAATGGGGTATAATTCCTAACTTTACTAGAATAAGTAGTTTAAAGCGATCTCATTTTTTTCAAGTTTACATATACAGTTACCGATGGTTCACATGACAAAAATAGTGAATGTGGGATAAAAAGAAAAAAAAAGTTAATAATAATCATAAATAATAATATCATCCTTCCCCCTATCTACATATCATGAAACATTCCCAAGGATCCACTACATACAAAGCACATTCTTACACCACCACTTATTAATGGAAGATACACATAGGGACTGATATGGTATTTCAAATACATGATAATTTTTGAAACATATTAAATCTATAATATTATAATTCTTTATCACTAAATTAAGATTCCACGTACATATTTCTCAATATTATAAATAATTTATAAGACATTTCGTAAGAACATATCATTTAAAACTACTCTAGAAATTAATTTAAATATTACCCCACTATATATAAAATCTCTTAAAATATTGAAACATTATTATATAATTTATCCCATAAATAAAATGGGTATAAAAAAATATTTAAATCTATTGTTTTTTATAATAATCATTAAAATAAATTATCAATATATGAAATTTAAGGTACCACATTTAATTCAATGAAACCACCTCTAATAAAAAAATCATAAATCCCACACACATATTTAATAACATCAATATAATTTTTAAGCATTCGTAAAGGAAAGATAATTAAAATTAATTTACCTAGTTAAGTACAATTAGGTTTTAATTTTCCCTTAAAATAAAGAAAATGTTCATATTCATTGCAATCTGTGATGTAATACATATTTTTCAATGAAAAATAAAAATATTAATTATATAAATTAAAAATTATAATAATAATATAAAACTCATTCCAAAAATGTTTCTAAAATTAAATCATAGTCTATGGGTAAAACCTACTTCATATCATATATGAATTGATTGGAATGTCATATATTAGATGAGCATAGCCTGAACAATGCATCAAAATTCTTTTCATTAAATAGACCATGTAAAACATATTAAAATAAAACCCCATGGATTTTCTAGGAGTGGGTGCAATGATAAGGGAAGAAAAAAATAGAGGGGGAGGAAGCTATGGAAAATTAGAACCCACCTTGGATTTCTATGATGGATTCATGAATAAATAATTTTGAATCACCGTGGAAGATGGGAGACTAGATAATTAGAGGAGAGACAAGGGAGATTAATGAATGGTGGTGTTTTGTAGGAAAAGAGAGTAATTAGTACAAGTTTTTTTATTTTAATATAGGAATGAGAAAATTATCAATCATTAAAAATTAAAACTAAGGTAACTGGTAACAATTATTTGCAAGGTTTATGAAATTGTGTGGTAACTTTTCCACCTATAATGGAATCCAAAATTACCCTATAGATTTTACCTAGGAGTTTATCCATTATTTGACTAACCTTGTTCTACTCATTATAGATGACACTACTAAAAAACACAGCACCATGACAAGAGAAGGATCTAGATTATCTAGCTCCGTAGGATAATTTTCTGTCTCCTATAAAATAAAAATTAAAATTCAACAATAAAATTCATAATGTGTAAAAAAATAATAAAAATAAAAAATAATAAAATTTAATATAAAAAAAGAAATGACTCATGTGTGGGTGTGAAACTTCTACTCTGCATACCTCTTTCTTCACCCTGAATGACTTTGCAAACATTAAGAGGAATAGTAACGAAGAAAATCATTTCACCTTATTTCATAATTATGCTTATCTAAAGGAAGTTATAAAGAGTGAATGAGAAAAATAAAACCACTCAACATTATTTATAAAAAAATATCCATTTTAAATCACTAAAAGAACCAATAAAATGTTATGAGAATATGATACCACACTAAGTAAATTAATATATAACTGGCTACATTGTATTTATAATTAAAGGAAGATAGATCAATGGTATCCTTAATATCTATAATTATTCTAAATGGAGAGAAAAGGAAAACCCATAACAAACAATGAATCTCTAAAAAACATCCACAAGTAAGACTCAAGAAAAACCATCATGGGTAATGTAAAGACCGTGACTCATGTATCCTAGCATTGGGGGATATATTTTTACATTGGTGAAAGATAAAAGTGATCACATCACAAATAAACTAATATTACATAATCTTTTTTAATTATATACATACATGAAACTGGCATTTCATTTGAAATAACAAAAATAAACCTACTATTTTCATTGAGAAGAACACTATTCCATTAGAAATATTCATTCATATTAATCAGAATACATTTCCAAGAATATTATGGAATGGAAACAAACTAAAGGGGTGAGATCAGATGCATAAAAGTATATGCATACAATTAAAGGTATCATGTTTAAATATAGAATAATAAATATGGAATGGTGAATAAAATAAATACATTAAAACTAAACAATACTTGAGAATTGACAATTATATGGTTGTAAAAAATGATGAACGAATGATTACATATAAAGAATCAAATGATCATGAAATGGATTGACTAATATTATATATAATCAAATAATAAAATGGAATTTAATAAATGATTTCATAATGAGGGAATGAATAATTATGAACTTAATAATTGAACCATGATGGCCTCATTCCATGTCATCTTATATTACATTTTAAGGAATTAGGAAAATAACAAAGCTAGTTTATCTCATGAGACATAAATATCCATTTAGGGGATAAAACTGACCATGCCCATTACGTAACAAGTCCAACACATAACACCTATAAAAGGTAAATAACATAATTATGATAACATTTATATTGAAAACATATCATAAAAAGGTTTAATAGTTTTCTCAATCAAAAAACATAATCTACAAGAAATCTTTTAAATGAAACATGAATGTAGAATATTAATAATTTCCATAATTAATAAACATTATCTAAAAAAGTCCAATGTAATATGAAAAATGGAATCAAAATTGAATATACTCAGTTGAACTAATTGTAATATGTGTAGGGAAATAATAGTGATGGTATCATTACAACATATTACCAAAAGACTAAAATTAGCAAAAGGATTGTTATATTTGATAAATAGAGATACCATAAAAATTCTTTTAAATATAGTCTTAAGGAGAATAAAATTTAAATTACAAAAATAATTTTTATATAAAAAATAATTATAGAATAGGTAAAAATATTCATTAGGAATAGATATCGAAACATTTAATATCATCTTCAATGCAATTATTCTTCATGATGTCATGTAATTATTTATTTTACAATAATTAAAATCAAGTTATCAATTTAGTAAAATGGATAATAATATCTTGATCAAAAAATTACCAGAATATTTATTTAAATACATTTGGTAAAAAATAAAACATGTTTATAAATTTCTTTTTTAATTTTTTTAATAATTACAAAAAAAAATTATTAAAACTATCTTTTAGAAACATGGTAATGGGATAAAAGGATTATATATCAAAGTGGGAAATAATGTACAATATTCATAAAAATATTATCTCAATAATTTTAATTAACAAACACTGAAAAATTATAATATAAATAGAAATTTTCATGAATAGAAATATTTTAATAAAATATATTTCATAGAGAGTATGAATTTCAAAAAATTACACTGGTGGATTGTTGAATAAAAACAATCCCGAATAGTGATTAGATGTTGATGTAAACCCTTATTGATTTAGTAACTATTGAATCATAACAAAAATTAAATAAAAAATCAAATAAAACCTTCAATACCTTGAATAAGATTATATTCATTATGTAACACATAAAAGTGGAATTAAATTCACCATAAAAACAAAAAAGGAGTTATTCCATATTAAATGTGAGATGAGATACCCATTCCTCATGTATGATTTCCTTCAAATGAATTAAAAATTTATTTAAAAAAGAATATAATTATTTTAAATCTATAATATGACCATAATTTTGTATAAAATAATATATATATTTACTTATAACCATTTATCACTTTTATCCTATCAATTATTTATTAAAATCACTACTTCAATAATCAACTAATTCATTTTTCAAGTATGTTTTAGTGTGGTATTTTTGGTCCATTAATATTGATCATGGATAATTCATATATATAATAATAATAGGAATATAAAAATTATATATATTTAGAATATATATTTTAAAAAAACCAAAAATTTTATAGATGGAAAAAAGAGTACCATGGTTTATAGAGATGGTAGGACATATGTAGGAAAGAATATTGCATTCATTTTTTCTATAAATAAACTAAACGATTTTTAAAAAAACATTTCACATCTATCAAGTAATTATTATTTAGTATAAATCATATATATTTCTCAATTCTACCCTTATTACCATCCTTTTCAAAATAGAATGAAAAATGTATCACATCTCTATGTGGATGTGGTAGTCAATATATATACGAGAGCGATGTTATCAATTTTCAAGGGAAATAATGAAAAGATGGTATATGTTATAATATATTTTAAAATGTAAAATAATTTCCAATATTTTATATGTATACATTAAATATGTCATTAAATCTATATATGAGAGATGGTTATGGAAGAAAAATTATGTTGGTCTACATGGTGGTTGTGAGTCATACACACGATCAGAAATTTCATTTCCTATTTAATACAATATGGGATGGATATTTATTATTACATTAAAATAATAAAGTATCCTTATATTTCATATATTGATTTTATAATTCTATAAAATTTTATAAAATTTAATGGATTTAGAGGAAAAAATAAATTGAAGAATCATGGTTAATGATTATAACTATTTTCCAGAAAACCACTTTTCATTTGTACCTGAATAAGCAATGAAGAGATTTTATGATAAGATAGGGAATATGTGTGATGTGGTCTGATTTTAGGAAGGTTTTAGGTCAGTTTATGATCATCCGAAAGGGATATGAATGTGTGAAGAGTATATGAGAGGAGAGTATGTGTACTTTTATAAGTGGAGGAGAGGACACAAATGGAATATGTTAAAAGATAAAGATATTCATACATATTAAAAATAACAAAAGGCTCCAAAATTAATATTCATAAAAATTTAGATTATATATGGTATATATGGGTTAAAAAACATTAATTAATAATGTTTTTTTGGTCATTTGAAACATTTTCAATTTAGTTTCACCCATATAAAATGTATTTTAAGGTTATCTAGAATAATTAATATTTATTTTCATTATTTTGATTATGAGATGAAATAATGTTAAAATTAAAAATCAATTTTAATTATTCTAGATAAAAAACATGATATATTTTTTTATTATTTGAATCAATGAATTGATAATATTTCATTCAAAATTAAACCTGCAAGCATGATTAAAAAATGATATTCTAATAATCATTTTCTTATGTATATACATCTATACCTCAATATTTAAAATTAAATCGATTATAATTTAATAAATTAGATTAAAAGATATATTAATTATATTATATTAAATTTAAAAAATTAGAAAATAAAATTTTTCATTTTCATTTTGCGAAATGAATTGGAGTGTACAAAATAGATCACTAATTTTCACTAATCAATGAAAGGTTATTATTTATTAAATATTCCTAGAATTTTTCTCTATGAAAAATATTATTTCATGATTAAAATTTTTAAGTATATTTTTCAAATAAATTTTCATAATTTATAAAAATTTATATTAATATGGGTGAGAAAAATAGAATGAAACTATATTTTTTTATAGAAAAATGTTTTATAAGCATAAAACTAGTTTTATTATTATCCCATGCATATGAATAAAATATTATATACATGAAAACATAGTTTATTCAGTATATAATGTTTAAATTTTATTAAAATAAATCATAAATAATTTATAATTTAATTTATTAAGAAAAAATACATTATCTACAGAAAAATTGTTTTTCAAACGAACATTTATTTTACTTTTAAATTTTTTTTCTTCATTTATAATAAATTGATAAGTAATTAGTTTTTTATACATATGTTTAATATATAATTTTTATATTGTAATAGTATTATTCATGACAATAAATAAAATATCAATGAGATAATTGTAACATTAAATTATAAAATATTAATAGTCTATTGTGGTATGTATGAACTCAGTGTTGCGTGTGAAACAAGGCATCAAGTAAATAAAATTAATATAATGAGGAATATATTCTAATTTATTGTGTGGTTACATTCTACCCCACTAGAGTAAATATTTCCTTATAAATTCTCTTTTTCTACTCATGGGCCTAATTTTTTTTTGAAAACCAACATCATAAAAAGAAATAAAAAAAAATACTGATTAGAGAAAAATGTAACCATATAGGTCAAATAGAATTGAAAAAATGTTTGTTTTTTAGTAAGAAATAATTATGAGAAGTAAAAATATGTACATTAAGAAAAATTGTAAATAATTATAGATAATTATATATATAATTGATAATATAAAATACATTGATCAATAGATATTCAAGGATTCTATAAGAGACTTGGGAATTTATGTGAATCAAGCACAAAGGTGCTCACTCTCATATATGAGGGAATGGCGAAGACACCTATCTAAAGAATCACACATTATATAAGGGTATGGTTAGGAATACAACTACCCCCAAAGATTCTGGAATCATGATTCACATGGTCTATGTTTGAAAGTTTTTGGATATGAAGCTCTCTTAACTGGTCGACATGGTACACAAAACACCACCAACACCATTGAAATTTCCAATTCCTTATTCCAAAAAACAATGTTCTTGATTCCTTCCAATAAGGAAATATTCTGCCTTGATATTTCAAAGACTATAATATTAATTCAAGCATCTTACAAGGACATCTAGGTGTGAATTAAATAGGAGATAAATATAGTAGATGGTGAGGTAATGGTGCTTCAAATCGACCTCCCTACTATCTCTAGCATAGAATAAATAATGGGGAAGTATATGTTGAAGAGTAAAATAAATTGATATATTATATGAATTTTGGGTGAAGATGACCAATGGATTGGGAAAGGATAATGTGAAAAGTGGATATTTCATTGACATTGCATGGTAATCATGTAAAATCACTACTATAAAAATATGCCTTTAATATCGTTATAAATGGCCTTTATCAATGCTAGAAAATCACTAACTTCATGGCTGAGGTTTAAATCCATAAAATTTTATCATTTCTTTTTGAAGTAATGATAATCGAACCATATATCAGTGCTTTAATTTAGTACATGTAAATGTAATGTCTAATAATGTCGAAAAAATGCGGATAAATGTGGTTTTTATCATCACTTTTAAAGGGACAAATAAAGGGTCATTCTGTAGTGTGATATAACAGCACACCACAACACCACATGTATGCCAGATATTAAAAAAACAAGTCCCAATATAGGATTCAATAGAAATTAAATTTACAATAGAAAGAGAAAAAACACTTTATTATTGTCATTTCAATCATTAGTTTATAAAATAACATAAATAAAAATTATTAAATACATTAAATAACACCAAAGTTCCTTTTTATTTTATTCCTAACCAGACCCACGCTATTAATAAAAAAACTAACCCTTCTTGAGAAAAAGAACTCACCTATTAAATAAAACATTTACTATGTTAGTAATAATATATAGAAATAAATTAAAATAAAGACTTAATTTTACTAAAATTGATTCCATATTTAAATAAAAAGATGCATTTTGAGTCATACTTATCACAATGTGCATCAGATTAATGTGAGGATGATTTCAAAAAGACTCAAATAACATATACAACATTTTACTAAAGTATCAAAACAATTTCAATGTTTTTAAATGGTTTTTTGAATGTTTGTTTTCTTTTTTACTAAAATTTCATTTTAAACTGGAAACACGCACCTTTGACTCATTCTGATCACATCATGTATTATATTGATGTGAAGTCAATTATTACAAGTAATAAATGAATTATTAATTAGTTCTCTAAATTATAAATATAACACATGGGTTTTTGATCGGTTTTTGGTAAGTGTCACTATTTTAAATAATTCATCAAAAGAAAAAAATGCGTTTTTTCACTTTTGAGTGCGGTTTATTCTTGTAAATGCATAAAATATTGATTTATAGTGGTCACACCATGCTTAAAATTGAGGTGTGGTGGATTTATACACTTCCTAAATGAATTTTTGATAGTTTACCTAAGTGTGAATGAATTAAACTCTTCTATCAAGATCTGTTTTTCAATAATAAAAACCATATTTTCTTAAATAAACAATCAAAATATTTAGAACCAAACAATGAACTTGCACCCATTGAAAAAAGAGTTATTTCCACAAAATTTAAATTCTCCAAATAGGAATAATAGAAAGAGGGGAAATAATTGATGAATGGATAATCATTTAAAGGTTCATATTAAGAAAAACCAAACCACATGTACAATTAATGGATGATTTCAACACACTTTTATAATAAAAAATGAACATACAAAATCCATAAAAAATTTGTAACCATTGAACGTCTGCATCCAAAAATGGGAGGGAACTAGTAAGCTAGTGTGTTGTTTGATGATTTCACAAAAAATAATCAAAAAAAACTTCCTCCAATAATATCTCAAAATTTTACCCTTGGAGATGAGGATACACTCCATGATCCATGGATGAATACCCCTAATGAAAAGGGAATATTGCTGTAGATCATTTGAAACCACCTCTGGGGAAAAGGAAGCTAGTACTTTTAAGATTACAACAATAGCCTTGACTATCATATGACCTTTCCAGATGCCTAAGATATCTCCCATTTTATTCCTCAACACCTCTTAAGGTATAAACCATCTGATTAATATGGTTAAAAAACAACCCACAACATCTTAATTTTCATCGTTGGTGGTGAAAACAACTCCAGTTATTCAAAAGATGGACCCCCAAATAGATTGAGAACAGCAAAAACATTAATTTCTTTGGGAGTTACCAACTCATTGAAGACATTCTCAACTTACTCAAGAAAATTAAAAACCTCTAACGACCCTTGATTTCTATAGATGATGGGAATAAACTAAGGTGTACTCGAAATAGGGTGAGATCGACTAGAAACATTGATCACCTTTCGAGGTGGCATATACTGAATAACATAGAACTCATAAAATCATGTTCAAAATAAATTATTCACTTACCCAAACATATAAAAAACTCTATAGGAATACTTAAGGTCACACTTTTCACTTTAGCACTAAACACAATAATTTACAAAATTATAAATCCAAATAAATTTCTTTTAAAACCAATTGTTTTCAATCTCATAGCATTTGAATGAAATATGTTCATTTAAAAAAAAATCTTTTTAAAAACATAATCTCAATCACCGATACCAAAACAATACATAATTCATTATAATCCTCCAGAATGAGGATCTAGTCATCCTGTTTATCCCAATGACATGGTAGTGGGCCACAGTTTACAAATTATATGATTTTACTTTGATTTAAAAGATCAATAACCCCAAAAAGTAATCAAATATCAAAAGTACCACCATATATATAATAAATATCCACTGAGTTCTTGGTTTATTTAATAGTTGATCAATATAAACTAACCTATCAACATGTACCATGTTTTATTTCATTAGGTACTCAGTGCCTTCCGTACAAAGGAACCATTATCTCTTCACCACTCTCTCATATCAAATTTCTTATCCCCTATTTTAACTCCCCTTAAAAAAATACACCCAAATGAGACTACGAAACTAAAATTAAAGGGGCTTTCATGATTAGATCAAATGGTTAAATGGAAACGTCCATAGACTCAATTATTTCAAACTCAATAAGAGTCAACCTGATTCTTGAGGGAATAGATTCAACCATTGGGTTTTTATATGTTCAAGGTTTTCTGTTAATAAAATTTGTAGACTTTTTCATGAATTATTAATATTTTTATTTAATTATTTGTTCATTTCCTCTTATTTTTAATCCTATGGGGAATAAATCTCATGAAAAAATAAATTAACACATTATCATTATTATTAAATTACAAGGGTAACCTCCAAATGTTATTATAGGACTTTGGTTGATGTTGAGAGGTTTAAAATTAGTTTTGAATTAACAAAAATCATTCTATAATTTATTAGACAAGACAATGGACATTCATATTGTAATATTAATTTTTTTCCAACATAATGGAGATTTAATGTTAATTTTATATAATATATAATTTGGGTCGATCTGCATAATTGATTGTTAAGTGTTTTTACAATTTAATTCAACCATGGACAATTAGACCTTCAAGGATCCACTAATGTAAGGAACTAAGGCTCAATGAATATTTTCCAATATCATGATAGTATTTTTAGAATGACCGTTAGTCTCTTGAATAATTAAATTATATAAAATCACACTCAATCTCATTAAAAATTAATTTCATTTCTATAACCAAGAAAAAAAGATCATGTCCCTATCAAATACAACACTATGTGAGACATCTAGAAGCATTATTATCTTATTGGCAAACAAGTAATCGAGTTCAAAAATTGAGGGAGCCTCTAAAATATGTAAAACATTTCTCATATCATTTATGTGATATTCTATAACCCACTCTTCATCATTATATTTAGTTGATATTGGAAACATGGTCAATAAATCCATCACGATTTCATCCCATTTTTCAAATTAAAAAAATACTAAATGAGTACTTGTTGTTTATTTAATTTTCATTCACCAGATTATAGGTGAATTTATTTTCAATGAATACTATGTTTCATTTCATAACTATAGTACACATAAACTAGTAACTAATATCTTGGTACATCTTTATGATCATTGCATGAACCCAGAGGATCCAATCCAACAATTGCGAGGATATGATATGTAGGGTTCCTTGTGGTTAAGAATAGAAAAAAACATAAAACAAAAAACACAGAACTCAAAAGATCAAACAAAGATAGGGTAAATATAGTAAATAACATACATTTGATTATAGCCTTGATTTATCCAAGGGAAAGTAGAGGAGTCGCACTGACACTAGAGGTGTTCTGCAAGTGCTTGAGAATTGTAACTGGCGAAGTACTAGTTGATTTTCTTTTAAAAAGATTGAGAACAATTTTAATAGTGGTTTCAAAAAATCCCTTATAAATATGACTTTATTCATCATTAAATTGAAAATGTTTGATTAAATGGATATTTATCAGGGATAAAGAAGAACCGATAAAAATATCTTCATGACTGCTAATATTTTAGTCCTGATAAAGAATATTTCAAACATAACATTTTTTGCACTGATAAATATCGATCTTTATCAGCTCTTATCTAGCACCGTTAAAGTATTGTTAAAATAAGTTTTTTTTTATAATTTTATAACTATTAAATATTTGTAATTATAATTTTATAACTGTATAAATACTTATTTAAAAATTAATATATATTTATTTATAAATTTATAAATATATTTAATATAAATTTATAAATATATTTATTTACAAATAAATTATTGTTATTATTAGTGGATATATAATCATAATACATTCATTTTAAAATGGATTTAAATTAAATATTTCAAAATGATTACACTTTAAAAATATTGAAAAATTGACATGTTTTCATAAATAAAAAGACATTATTCAAAAAATGGTCACATATATATAAATATATATTTATATATATATATTGATGTAATACGAATTCATATTGAAAATAATAAGTCATAGTAAATTAATATATATAAATAAATAATAGAAAATAATAAAATTTAAAAATAATATTAAAAAATCAAAATATTAAATAACGAATTCCCTGACTTTAGTAGTATTAAAAATAAATATATAAAATTTTACAGTTAAATACATAATATATTAAATTTATCATGTTTTAATGAAATTCTAAAATATAATGAATTTTGAAGAAATTAAATAAATATTCTGTGTATGTGTATCTATATATTCCGTAATTAAATATGGGTGTGCATTTAAATATAAAACTACATTAATTATATATATATACATGAAATGAAGGTAAAAAATGACATTTGATATATGTTCAATTGAAAAATAATTCAACATAAAAAATAAAAATGACATTAATATGTTTTTAATTAACATTATATATATTTATATTTGATATATATTATTTATTATTATTTTTAATTAATATATATATATATATATATTATACTTGTCATGAACCAACCCGAGTCGACCCTAAACCGCTCATTTGATCGAGTCCATCGCAAAGCCTGAAGGGCATTCTTGATCCCAATAGGTTGGAAACTCATGTTGGGAATTATAAAAGTATACAAGGGAATGATTTATCATAATAAATAAACTATAAAAAATGGCAGAATGAAACAAAAAAACCTACTATATATCCCAAAATATGCCAAATAACTTTTATACTCAATCTGAAAATTTACAACATCTGCACAAAACGACCAAATAGACAACAGGAATGCACTATATCCTTATGACCTCACTAGTCACTCATTAACATAATATCCACACATCTCTCAATGATATTTAAGTCATGTTGAAACCATAACAAGGGATAAAAATATTAATGAACTATAGGATTTAGTATTAAAACATAGTATGAAATCCTTATAATAAATTCCCAATTCATTTCCCCAAAAATAAAAGAAACATTTATTTATGGTTAGAACCTAACTATATAAAAGTATTCATTTCATTACATTTTATATAAAACCAAATTACATCTCTTTTCCATTAATCATTTCCAAAACAAAATTCATTTCATTAGTGTGTCATTAGCATTTTAAATGGGGATGTGATGTTTATAATTTTCATCTAGTACAAAGAGGCTAAAACACTTAAAAAATTTCAAAAACCTTATAAAAACAACCCATTTCATTTAAATAAAAATGGGACACAAGAATCCACTATTGAAATCACAATGCAATGTTAATTTATATATATAAAAAATTATCACATTAATTGCGAAAAGAAACTTAAATCCAATAAATATGGGTGGACCAAGGTGATCAAGAATAATCTAGAAGGCACCAATACCTATAAACCAATATATGGTATCATTACACACATGATGAAATAAAAATGATCAATATGCTTGGTCATCCTTTCTCAGGACAGGCTAAGAGAAAATCACATAGCAATAAATCAAATATATCTACTAACTATGGGCCACTGGTCAGTAATGTGACCATTAAGTGTAGGAATCAATCATAGAAAATTCTCTCAATAGGCCAAGTTACCTTGTCCTAAGTATTTAATGGGGTTGAGATAACTGATTCCGTCTGACCATCCAATCACAATACACACACACACACATATATATATTTCAAATTCGGAATAGGCATCCCTCGAAGTCACTCTATGGACCGATCTCATGCTAGAGATTAGATATAACATTACTTTCCATCTCGAGGAATTCTCATAATGGATCAAAATGATTAAAAATGAGTAAATACCATCAATTATATACATAGACAAGGAATGATAATCATCCAACTGATTTTTAAAAAAATAAACACTTTCAACATTTACACAATGATGCCAAACGGTCCTCTAAAATCTTTTCCCAAAAACAACATTTGTAAATTACGAAAAATAAACATTATTATAAAGAGTATTAAACCCACCATTTTCCACATAAAAACAATTATAAATTAATTAAATATATTTAGATTATAGATCCAAGGAAAAATAATTTCTATAAAAATTCCAAACGGGTTATTTATCAATAACACAAGCCAGAGAACCTTCAAAACCAATACATCTTCATTATAAAAATAAAATACTCTTTTGAAACCCTTCCAACAGCCTCAAAATTTCATTTCTCACACACAAATCACTTTAATAAAATCAAAAATAAAATTTATATCACATTAATCACATAGAAGACAACAAAGAACATTATAAAAAACAAGGCATGCAATTTTTAACAAAACAACATCTATTTAACACCCAAAGGAATATAAACCCAAAATTTCAGGACATACATTTATTTGAATTCCTAAACCAGTTTCTAAACATCCAGAAAACACTTGTGAAAACTAACCAAACATATTAACAAGAAATTGGTGTCCTTAATTTATCCAAAATAACACTATTCATCAATGAATGTTGCATAAACACCATTTTGGACACCAAATAAAATATCTGAAGGTGGGACTACATTAAATAGAATTTATATAATCATATACAAACAACAACATTATGAAAATGTAATTATAACTAAATGTTCAATGGGAGAACTACCTCAAATCCATTGATGAATGGGAACACACCCAAAAACTATCGAAGAGGGTTTCAAAACCCAAAATCTATGAATATCATCCCTAAAAGAACAAAACCCCCTTAAACAATTATGGAAACAAGAAAAACTAGGTCGATCATGACCATGTGATAAGTATATAACATTAAATAAAATGGAATAATAAAGAAGATGGAAGAGAGGATAAGAGAAAAGTGGAGTATTTTATGAAGAATACGTGAAGAATCACTAACCTTTCGCAATAAATCTCCAAAATATTGGCCCAAATGATGATGAATGGTGGGGTTCCATCTTGTTGATACCAACACTTTTGGGGTTAAAATAAAAGGTGGGATCACTCAATTTGAATTTTGAAATTAATTTTAATTTATCCCGTAATGGGATACACAATTTTTTAAACATTGCGTAAAATATGTGAATGCTACTAGGAAAATATGCAACTTTGTAGGTATAATTTTCACGGTTTGGGAAAACTGTTTTCAATTTTTGAAAACGTAAAAATTGGCCAAACCCCTTAAAATACACCCAAAACACTAGAGAATACCACCCAAATTTTTTTAATGATTTAAAAACAATAACATGACAATGTGGGTGTTACAAAATCAGCACCATGAAACATTATCTCAACACAAACCAAGAGGAAATCATGGGACAAGAACTAGAGAATGTAAAATGTAAAAACTAAACACCTATCACGCCTAGAACATTAGAAAATATTAGAATTCTCATTAGACAAAAACATAAATTAAAACATGGAAAATATGGTTTTATAATACTAATTCTTTTTATATAAATAATCTTTTCAATAATTTATTTTTTAAAAATTTTATAATTTATTCAAATTTTTCTATTTATAAATTAATTGATATATCTACATTTAATATATAATACTTATAAATATTTATAATCTATATATATATGTATATTAAATTTATTCATTTTTCTCAATAATTATTTAATTAATAAAATGATTAATATTATTCTTAATCTACCCATTTTAAATATTTATTTGATTAATTATTTCTTTTTATTCATTTTAAATATATATATATATATTTATTATATACTATTTTTTAAAATTTTATATTTATATATATATGTATATTCAATTTATTCATTTTTGAAAATTATTATTTAATTAATAAAATTGTTAATATTTCCATTTTTATTTGATTAATTAATCCAATTTATTGTTGACATTTATCAAAACATTATTTTTTCCGCTAATAAATGGTTATTTACATCTATGATAAAAATAAGGTGTTGTTAAACGGTTCCCATTATTAGCTCTTTTATGAAGCACTGATAAACATCTCATTTTATTAGAACTTATTATAACACTGATAAATATGGACTTTCTCATCCAATTTTTTTGGCACTAATAAATTCTGGGTCTATTAAATGCATTATTTTTAGTAATGAATCATGATTCAAGCGAGGGTGTTCTCTAGGTATAGAGATTGTGATTGTGTAGGGGGAAGAAAAAATGTTCATATAGTGTAATAATGAGGATATACATAAGATGAAGTAGATGGATCATTAAGTTATGCCTAATGAAATTTATATTTTCAATAGAATAACATAGGGATTCCTAGAACAATTTATGGTGGACATGGGGGAGATCTTGGATGATGTGGGAGAATCAATCAGGAATCTTTTTTTCAAGTGGAGGGAGGTGGGGATGATAGAGATTTTAAAAAAGGTTATTTTTATCGATTAGGTGGACATGATAGACATTGAGTGATTCGACTTACATAATGTTACCCATGAGAAAGATATGACCCTTATCCATATGGTTACCATGAACCATTGTATTAGCAAAATCTGTATCAAAAATTAATTCACACCCCCACATTATAAGGACTTGGCCTTATAAAATTACATAATCTTGAATTAAATGAATAATTCCCATTGTGGATCTTTTCATGTATAGAGTTTTAGAGAATAAATCCATAACTATTACACATCAACATGAAAATTTCTTGTATACACTACCACAAATTATCCATTTTTTCATAAAATAAAAACTCACCAAAAGAAACATGTCTAGTTCCATGTTTTAGACAGCACGACATTGTCTTGATCTCATCCTAGACCATATTTATCTTTAATTTTGGTGAAAAAAATTTCAAAACATGGGATGATCATAAAAATCTCGGTAAGGGTTAAAAAATATAAGGAAACATTAACCCCTAAATATATACAAATCAATGAAACCAAACTTTTCAACCATAACAAACCTCATAAAATCATAATATTAATGAATAACACAAAGAAATAAAAATTCATAAAGGTAACTTGTGGAATACATATCACACATATATTGTAGCTATCAAATCCATGTAGGGAGTTACATTTTGAATACCCATCATAGTATATTTCATAAATCTTTTAGAAGAGACATTAACACTTACCTCTGTCATGTTACCCATTGAATTGGAGAGCTATCTCGGGATCACCCGCCCTAGTTTTATCAGGGAACCACCTGTATACATAAACAATGAAAAATAACAATAAAATTTTCATAATATATTAAACAAGCATAATGTAAATATTACATTTCCTCATTTCAATTACAATATTTCATTTCATGATATTGATATAATCAATGATTTATCAAAGAATTTTTAAAAACATTTAAAACATTTTATAAAGAGATTTTTAACTCAAAGTGTCCCATAACACTTGGATGATTTTAAACGAATTGACATTTTAAAACATTAATGTTCTTATCAATAAATCCTCAAAATCATTTTTTAAGACATGGTATTTATTGTGAAATATTTATAAGAATAAATCATTAAAAAAATTTAAAATATATTTTAGTTAAATAGTTATTAAATAGATAAGAGACGCTTGAATAAAAATAATTGAGGAATAACATTAATCAAATCTTATAATATTATGAGAATAGAGTGATTCATGATATAATATGTCTATGGGAAGTATAAACAACATATAAAAGTGAATTTTTGTATAAAAATAACTTAGTTTCAATGAAATGTAAATTGATACAAAGTCCCTTGAAAATATCATATCCTTAGGTTAAGGAAAAATAAATGACAAAATTATGTGTGAGAAATAATAATAAACCCAATATAAGGGGATATTATGTTTTGAAAATCAGAGGGCATTCACACAAATTCATATCATGACACAATCAAGAAGTATATGTTTAACCCAATGAATTGAAATTGGGTTATGAAGTTCTCTTACAAAAATTCGACAGCCTAACAATGCCCATTTAAAATTAAAAATCTGATTTGATGAGAAAGAAAAGGTTAAATATTCACTTAGACACAAAATTTATAGTAACAAGGATATATAATAATATATCCCTTATTAATAAGTTGAAATTAAAAGACATAACATAAATTAATTCTTCTAAAAAGACCAAGGTGAATGATTCCCCCACCGATTTGGTAACATACAAAACATAACCCACATGAGAAAAGGATTATATGATTAAGCTGTAAATACCAATAAATTATAGTATATTACACAATTAATACAATCATGGGAAGTACCTACACCACAAAAAGGGAAATAGTGGAAAATATAGCATGAATCTCATGAGAATATATAGTGAGATGAAACCCCCTTAGAATGTTGTAATCAATCGAGTCATATGACCAAAAGTTAATCACAACCAAATGATTAAAAAAATACCATCAATATTAAGATAATAATGATAATATATATCAAATGTAAGTACATAATAAACCACATGCAATAAATAATTTGAAAATAAGGGAAATCTCACAGAATTAAAAGTGAGATAAGAAACCCCTTACGTCATGTCTAACATGACCCATTCGTTCTTTAAACCCCTAAAAAATAATATAAGGTTAATTTATAATTGCTTAAGAACATTTTTAAAGTTTATTATTCTTTTTATATCACTTATTACCATTTTATAAGAATAATACAATCATTAATGTTAATAATGATTGTTTTGTCGATATTTGGTACTTGACTCCAAAATTAACTTCTTATAATTACAAGTTTTTCATGTAGTCAAAATTCAATTATCTCTTGAATGATATTAAAGATATTGATATCATATATATCATATATATCCATTATATTTTTGTATTTATAATATTACATATCTTTTGGATATAAGAAATAGAATGCACCATTCATGGAGACGATAACCCGTACGTACCCATGAATTCTACTTTCATTTATATTTCATATCTAATGGAATGAAAAAAAAATGATACATAGCTATACTATAATTATATTATAATATCATATTATATATATTTTACATAATTAAATTAATTACATCCTTTATACGTTCTATGTATGTCATGAACGAATCATATCACTTTGAGGGGGTGGTAGTCCGCATTTCCTCAAATTAAATTATCGTATTTACACATATTGGAATGCATAAAGGAATGTTTTTAAATAAAAATTAAATAATAATAGAGAAAAAATAAAATAAAATATATCAAATATAATATAGTTCCAAAATAATGGCCACCATGAGAGGCGGTAAGAGATAATTGAACAATCATCATTTCGTGATGTTGTAGTTCGGCGTCAACAGAAATAGTATGTTCTTTAACCATTAGATGGAGGTGTGTGTATGTTTAGATAGAATAATTCACATAAAAAACAATTATATGGAGAATTATGGTGTTTTTATAAAATAAAATTATAAAAATATTTTATGGGGATGGATAAGTAAAATAAAACAAAAGAACTTAAGAAAAGACATTACATTCAAATCGGGTATCTCCATTTTTTTGACCCAAAAGGTTTAATTTTATTTCCATATGCCTAGAAAATGGATTCTAAAAAGAGGAGAGGGAATTAGGGATCTTAATTAGGCTGAATTTGGATGAGAGAATGGGTTTAAGAAGTGTAAAGACTGGGTTAGATGTGGGGTCTTTTTTTAGGGGGGAATGGGATCTTCAGAAATGTTTAAAAATACTAATTTATTATATAATGACATTCGGTATCTAAAGGTCAAAAACGTATTAATTACTAATATAAGATGACTAATGTTCATAATAAAATTATCCAATAAAAATTGGACAGTTGTTGGATATTTATTTAATATTTATAATCATATTAATTTAAATAATTCGTTAATGAGGTAGACACAACATAATTGTTGTGTCATAAATATTTTTATTTATTTGATACCTAAAAATTATAAACAAATATCATGGTGTAGGAAATATTTTTAGATTTAAAATTCATTTTTATCGTCGAAGATAAAAGTTATATAAACCCATGTAAAAATTGATATACTAAATGATATATGTTTAAGTAATTTTTGACTTTACTTCAAATTAATTGTTATAAAGTGTCATTATCACTCCCATGTGGCTCCATGGGGTCCCAAAATCAATCCAAGGATTCCATGGTCGTAAATGTATCATCCTGTTTTATTAGGACTCATGTAAGGGTATTTTAATATTATTATAATAATATTCTATTACCGTTATTTACCAGATTAATTCTATAACCATAGTAAATAAAAATTTTACAAAAGTAAATATTCATAATGTATAAAAATAAAATGTACCTATTTACACAACATGGATATCATGATTCAAAATAAGGAAAACAAATTTCCAAATCCAAAATACCTAAGTGGAAGAAATTAATTTAAAAATAATTCCCACTGTTAAAACAAAAAACGTGTTGTTAATAAAGAATAACTATCAAAAGATTGAAACTTATTTATGTCCAATTTAAAAGGGAAATTACTTCCAATGGACATAATTGGATTAAATAGTAAATAAGTAATAAAAATAAAATTAAAAATTAAAAAAAAACATAATCTAACCTTATAAATAAATTAGATTAAATGACGGTTTTGAATTTAGATACTGGATTTTTCAGTATTAATGAAAAATGAATTTTATCAGAAAAATACCAAAAATTTACTAAAAGTAAATTTTGCTGTACTGATTCTAAAGATTAATTTTATTTTGTTATATAAAACATATAAAAGTGACCAAGAAAATATTAAATGAGGTTTCTCCATCAAAAGGTGGTAAATCATTTTTTTTGATTACTATAGTATTGATACTTAAAATCGAATTATTTCTTATTTTAATCCTGTGATATTTATTGAATAAAAGTAATAAAATTTAAGGAACATATTTAATCCTAATAGTTTTAGTTTTTCCATTCCCTCCAATACAACAAAAATGCATTAAATACCATTTAAAATAATAATATTATATTAATATTTTTCATTATAACTCAACGTTGTGTGCATCATATGTTTTCAATGAAACCTGTTGTTTTGTATCAGGTATGTCATCGAACATAGGATCAATTTTAATGTAAAATTAATATTTAATTCACTAATTTTAAGAAATACAAAAAAATTAGATTCATTAATTACCTGGGATGGTACATCCTTCCACCCTTTTGGGAATTGATTCCTCAAAATTTTAAAATTAGGATTTTAAACATAATTTATTGTTCCACATTAGAAAATGATTCAATAAAAATATCAGATTAAAAGGAAAAATGAGAAATACAAAGGTCACCCAAGATATCCCATACTATGATTCCATGTATGAAAACATAGATTTGGAAGAGAAAAAAACCATCAAGTTTTGATGGAGAGTGGTATAAAACATGATAAAGTGAAAGTTAAGCACAAGAAAATCACAAACATGTGATGGGTTAGACGTTCATTAATTCCCCAGAATGAAAAGTTAACGGACAATTTTTTTGTTTAAAGTTACTTTTAATAATGCTGAGGAATTTATTTATGGCTATAACTGAAAAAATAAGGAAAAATACTTACTTTTCTATTATACTTTCATCCTTTAATAAATTTTTTCCACAAACTCAACTTTTCACTAAATGATGGGTATTAAAACTACCTTGGTCACATTAAAAGTGAAAGAATCATCTATTTTATTATCAGATAATCCACAAAAGATGAACTATATATTTCCCCTATCATTAGACATCAACCAAAACCAAAATGTTTAGTAGAATACCATATAATTCCCCCAAAAGGATAATTCTATATAAAAATGAAAAGTACTCTTAATCTACAAAAATTTCAAAAAATACCAAAAGTTCAACAAAGATCATTCAATAAAAAAATTCCAAAAATATTCTTTGAATCTATCCAAACTTTATTGATACCGAAACTATAAAAGGATTTATTCACATAGTCTTCTATGATAAATCTTACCATTTATCTCCAAATAACATGAGTTACTCCTAAACTCTCATTATAAAAATTAATTAACCTAGTCACGTATTCTCCATGATAGGTTAATCATTTCCATTAATAAACCAAATCTCTATATGTCTATAGAAAAATCATAGATTTATGAAAAATAAAATTTCAACCATTACTCCATAAATGATATTCTATAATATTCTATTTCCATTAAGAATATAATGTTTCCGAAATAGAAAAAATCTTCTAAAAGAACATTTATCACATAATCACCAAATAATTTTCTTATATTAAAGATATACATTTTATAAAGCATAATTTCTTAAAAATAACTTATTCTTGATCCATAAAATCATTTAACTCAATAGAATAAGTCATACTAACTGGGGACTTCACGTAGGATAGTGGTAGGGGATGCACCCTCGTCACCCTTCTATTGTGGGTTCGATTCCTGTGTCTTTTCCAGAGGTGATTGATTGTCACCCATCTTATGGGTTTTCCTTTTTATAAAACTCAAAAATAACCATAATTGTTTTTAATCTCAAATGTTTTATAATACCTTTCATTTTCATCCCAATACACTAAACCCTCACCATTTAAGTTCATGAAGCCTTATATATAATGTCAATTTTTCTTATTTCAAATCTTTATGATAAAATAAAAATATTCCTAAAAGAAAAAAACATACCTTCATCATGGTGTACATATGGTTTCATTATCATCATGTTCACGTAGGTAGGATGTCCATGTATTAAAAATTGATTCTGATATTCTTCAAAAATAATTTTCATCCATCATCCAAATACACCTTCTATAACATGGGTCATATGGGTGTTCTTTGAAAAATAGATTTGGAAAATAATCATGTATCTCATATAATTTCAAGACATCTGATAAAACATGATCTTATAAAATACTCGGACCGAGTGTCAGTTGAAACATTCAATCAATGGTCCTTTTAAAATACCACAAGTGTGTGCTGAGAGACTATACTATAAAAGAAAATATAAATAGGTTGCACAAGGGAATCCTTATTTAGTACCCTTTTCAAAATCATAATATACTTCAAAATCCTATGGTAAGGTAAAATATTTAAAAATCCATTCATAATATTTACCATTCTTGAAAATATGAGAATATTGAGAAAATTGGATATGATTAAACCCAACCCATGATCCATGATGATAACGAGGTATAGTGGAGGAGTTTGATATCTCAAACAACTTATTTCAAGTAAGTTGTATTCTAGAAAGAGTTTCACAATCATATGAACATGAATATTCAATTATTATAGCATGTAGGTCACCTGGAATAGATAAGAATGTTTTTTGAGATCCTCATCCTTCGATTTGTAACCAAAATTTCTTGATCTAAATTTTTTATAAAACAACGATTTGACTGAAATAATAGACCTAGGGACTAACCTTGTATTTAACAAAAACTATTAATCCCTAAAGTTGTTTAACCTAACCTCGGATATCAAATATAAGGTCCTGAACTTATAACATTACACAATCTTGAATTGAATAAATAATTAACATATATATCTTTTTAGGTTTATATTTTTAGAGTATTAGGCCATAACTATTTCATATCAACTTGAAAATTACACGTAGAAACTACTACTTAGTTTCCATTATTCACATAAAATAAATACTCTTAAAAAAAACATGCCTAGTTCCATGTTTTTGACAAAATTACTTTTCTTTGAACCCATCCTTGTCCCTATTCATCTATAATTCATATGAAAATCATTTCAAAAACATGGGATCAGTATAAAATTTTTAGTATTGGTTACAAAATTATGAAAGGAAACACCAAAAAATTAATAAATACAAATTAATGAAACCATACTTTTCAATCATAACATACCTCATGAATTCTTAAGATTTATGAATAACACATAGAAATCATAAATCATAAAGGCAACTCGTAGCATCCATATCACACATACATTGTAGCTATCACAACAACATAGGGAGTTATATTTTGAATACCTATCACAATATATTTCCTAAATATATTAGGAGTAATATTAATGTTTATCTCTATCACGTTACCCAATGCTTTGGGGAGCTATCTCGAGCTCACCAGTCCTAGGTTTATCTTGGAACCACCAATATACTTAAACAATACCAAATAACCATAACATATTCATAACACATTAAACATGCATAAAGTAAAGATAACATTTCCACCTTGCAATTAAAATATATCATTTCATGATATTGAGATAATAAATGATTTATCAACCCTTTTTCAAAACCAATGAATACATTTAATAAAGTGATTTTTGAATCAAAGTTTCCCATACCACTTTGATGATTTTAAAAGAATTAAAATTTTAAAACATTAATATCCATTTAAATAAATCCTCAAACACATTTATTAAAACATGGACATTAATGTGAATGATTTATAAGAATAAATCTTTAAAACATTTAAAATGATAATTTAGTTAATGTGTTTTCAACAAGATGAGAGATGGTTGAAAAAAAAATAATTGAGGAATAACATCAATAAAATATTATAATATAATGATAATAGAGTAATTAATGATATAATACATCAAAGGGCAGTATATACACCATAAAAATCGGAATTTTTGTGTAATAATTAATAAGATTCAATGTAATGTAAATTTAGACATAGTACCTTTCAAAGATCATATCCTTAGACTAAGGAAAAATCAATGACATAATTATGTGTTAAAAATAAGAAAACCCATAATATAAGTGGATATTAAGTGTAAAAAAATAAGAGGGCATTCAAACTTATTCATATCACGACATAATAAGGAATTATAAGTTTAACCCTAAGAATTGAAATTGGGATAAGATGTTCTCTTACACAAAAATTGGATAGCCTAACAACGTCACCTTAAAATTAAGAAAATGATTTGATGAGAGAGAAAGGGTTCTATCATCACTTTGACACAAAATTTACAACAATAAGGATAGAAATAACATATCTTGTCATAAGAAATTGGCAATTAAAATACAAAACATAAATAAAGTCTTCTAAAAGGAGGAGGGTGAAAGATTCCTTCATCGATTTGGTAACTTACGAAACATACACAACATTAAAGAAAGATCATAAGATGAAGATTTAAATACCAATAATTTAATTTATATTTTAAAATTAATACAGTCATTGGTAGTAAATACACCACACAAAAAGTAATAGTTTAAAAAATATCATGAATCTCACAGGAATAAAAAGTGAGATGAAAACCCCTTACCACTTAGTAATCAATCGAGTCGTATGAACCAAAGTAAATAACCATAAATTGAATAAGATAATACCATGAATATAAAGAGAATCATGATAATATATATCAAATGGATGTACACAATACACCATATTCAATAAATAAGTGGCAAACAATGGAAATCTCATGAAATTAAAATTGAGATAGGAAACCTTATACCTCGTGTCTGACTTGACGCGTTCATTATTTAATCTTATAAATAATTAGATAATGATAATTTCTACATTATTAAGAATTTTTTTCAAGATTATTATTCCTTTTATATCACTTATTACCATGTTATAAACATTATGAAATCATTTTATGTTAATAATGGTTGCTTTTTCGATATTTGGTACTTGAGTCAAAAATGAACTTCTTATAATTACATGTTCTTCATGTGGTAAAAAGTCCATAATCTCCAAAATGATATTCATTATTAAAATATCATATATATATATATATATCGTATATATCCAGTATATTATTGTATTTATAGTATTACAAAATATTTGGAGATAAGAAATGAATTGCACCGTTCATGGAGACGGTAAGCCATACGTACGCATAAACACTACTTTCATTTCTATTTCACATTTAATGGAATGAAAAATTAATGATAAATAGGTATATTATAATTATAGTATAATATAATTTGATGTATATGTTACATATGTTTCATTAACTGCATTATTTATATGTTTTATGTATATCATGAACGAATCATATCACCTTGAGGGGTTGGTAGTCTACACTTCCTCAAATGAAATTATCTTATCTAAACATATTGGAAAGCATAATGGTGTGATTGTAAATATAAATCACAGAATAATTGAGAATAACTAAACATATTATATATCATATATAAATAAATTTCCACCATAGTGTCCACCATGAGAGGAGGTAGGAGATAATTGAACAATCATCATTTTGTGAGGCAGTAGTAGGCCATCCACAGAAACAATATGTTCTTTAACAATTATATGGAGGTGTGTATAAGTGTAGTTCAAATACTTCTCATAACAACAACCTAGAATATTGTGGATAACTTTCTTTTTATAAAATAAAGGAATAAAAATGGATTATGGGGTTGGAGATGTAAAACAAAACAAAAGAACTTAAGAGTGGACATTACATTTAAATCGGGTATCTCTCTTTGGTTTGAATCAAAAGGTTTAATTTAATTGCCTTATGCATATAAAATGGATTATATGAGGAGTATAGGGATTTAGGGAGAATAATTGGGTAGATGTTGGATAATACAAGGGGCTTGAAAAATGAGAATAATGGGTTAGAAGTGAGGGCATTTTATAAAGGGAGGAGTGTCTGCTTAGGAATGTTTATAATATTATTTTTTATATAATGATTTTTGGTATCTAAAGGTCCATTAGTTATTAAAGTATAAGATAAGATGACTAATGTTCGAAATAAAATCATCCAATAATAATTGTATAGGTTTTGGATATTTTTTCAATGATTATATTCTTATTTATTTAAATCATTCATTAAATAGGTAAACACTGCATCATTATTGTGTCATTAATATTTTTTTAGTTGATGTCTAAAAATTATAAACAAAAATATCAGGATATAGGAAATATTTTTATCTTTTAAATGAATATTTATAGTTTAACATATAACTTATATAGCTCCATTTGAAAATTTATCTACAAAAAGATATATGTTTAAGTCATTTTTTCTTTACATTAAATTAATTAATATAGTTTCATTATCTCTCCCAAGTGGCTCCATGGGGTCCCAAAATCGACCAAAAGATTCAAATGGTCAGAAATGTATCATCAAATATGATTATGACACATGTTAGGGTAATTTAATATTATTATAATAATATTTTGTTATCCTTATTTACCAAATTCACCCTTTAACCATGGTAAATAAAAAATTTTCTAAAGTAAATCTTCATAATGACTAAAAATAAAAGTTACCTATTTAAAAAATTTGGAACTCTTGATTTCAAATATGGAATCTATTTTTTCAAATACAAAACACGGAAGTGGCAGAAAATAATTTAAAATTAATTCCTGCTGTCAAAACAAAAAGCATGTTTTTAAGAAATAATAACTACCAAAAGATTGACAGTTATTTATGTCAAATTTCTGAGTGAAAATACTTCATAGGACCAACAATAGATTATAAAGTAATAAATAATATAATAACACTTTAAAAAAGATTAAAAATATAATCTAACTTAATAAATTAATTTTATTAAAAGGATGTTTTGAATTAAAATATGCTATTTTTAACAATTCATTAAAAAGTGAATTTTATCAGAAAAATACCAAAAATTTATCCAAAATTAATTTTGATGTCTTGATTCAAAATAATAATTTTAATTTTTCAAATAGAACATATAAATGTGACAAAAACTAGATTTAAAGACCATTTTCCATAAAAAGGTGGTAAATCAACCTTTTAATGAATATTACAGTATTTCTACTAAAAATCAGATTCATTCTAATTTTATGCCTCCAAAATTTATTGGATAAAAGTAAAATCATTTAAAAAAACATTTAGTCATAATATGGTTATTTTTATTCATTCCCTCTAATATAAAGGCTATGTGTTAAATACCAATTAAAATAATGATATTTTAATAATATTTTTTAGTATAACTCAACGTTGTTTGCAATAAAAGATTTAAATGAAACCAGTTGTTCCATATCAGGTTTGTCTTTGAACATATAATCCCCTTTAAATTAAAATTAATATTTAATTCAAAAATATTAATAAATATAAAAAAGTTATATTCATTATTTACCTGCGATTTTACATCCTTCACCTTTTTTGGGAATTGCGTCCTGGAAATTTTAAGAATGGGCTTGGAAACTTCATTGAAAGTTCCACATCAGAAAAACAGTCAACAAAAATATCAATTTAAAAGAAAGAAATGTAAATACGATGGTCACCTGAGATAGCCCACACTATGATTCCATGTAGGAAAACATGGATATGGAAGAGAAAGAAACCATCAAGGTTTGATGGGGAGTGGTAGAAACCATGATTAAGAGAATGTTAACCAGAACGAAATCACAAACGTGTTATGGTTTAAACGGTTTTTGATTCCCCAGTTGGCAAAGTTAACGGATAATGTTTTTATTTTATGATACTTTTCATAATGTTTAGGAATTTATTTATGATATTAACTAAAAACATAAGGAAACATACTAACTTGTCATGTAGACTTTAATCCTTTACTAAATTTCTACCACAGACTCATATTTTCTCCAAATGATTAGTATTGAAACTAACATGGTCATATTAAGAGTTCTATAATCAACATCAAGATTATTACATAATCCACCAAAGATGAACTATATATTTCCCCTATCATTAGACATCAACCAAAACCAAAATGTTTTGTACAAGACCAGATAATCCAAAAAATAGATAATACTTTATAAAAATAAAAACTACTCTTAATATCTAAATTTTTTCAAACATTACTAAAATTTCAAAAAACACCATTCAATAAATAAATTTCAATAAAATTATTCAAAGTAATCTAATCTAATATTGAATCCCAAATCTCAGAATTATTTATTCACATTGTCTTCCATGATAAATCTTAAAATTTATCTCCAAATAACATATGTTACTCTTAAAATCTTATAATAAAAAGTAATTAACCTAATCATATATTCTCCATGATAGGTTAATCATTTAAATAAATAAATCATATTGTCATATGTCCTTAATAAAATCATATATTCTTACAAAATAAAATATTCACCATTTCTCCACAAATGAGATACCATAGTATTCTGTTTCCTTTAAGGATATAATGCTTCCAAAAGAGCTAACATCTTTTAAAATAACCAATATCACATAATCACCAAATATTTTTCTATATAATGGATTCCCATTTTATAATACATAAGTTCCAAAAATCAAATTATTCTTGATCCATAAAATCATTTAAATTAAAATAATAACTCATACTAATAATAGACTTCGCCTAGGATAGTGGTAGGTGACACGCCCTTGTCACCATTCAGTTGTGTGTTCGATTTGTGTGGATTTTCTAGAGGTGGAAGGTTTTCACCCATCTTATATGTTTTCGTTTTTATAAAAATATAAAATAACCCAATCAATTTTTAACCTCAATGGATTTATTATATCTTTCATTTTCAGCCCAAGACATTAAGACCTCGATATCTAAATTCATGAATCCTTATATATATTGTCATTATTTTCATTTCACCTCTATATAATAAAATAAATCTACTCAAAATAGAAAGAACAACATACCATTATCATGGTGTCTATATGGTTCATCATTATCTTGTTCACATAGGTAGAAGGTCCATTAATTGAAACAATGATTTAGAGATCCTTCAAAATAATTTTCTTCCTACATCCAAATATACATATTAAAACTTGGTTCATATAGGTGTTCACAGAAAAATATTTTTGGAAAATATTCATGTATGACACATAATTTAAATAAATATGATAATACATGGTTTTTATGATACAGTTGGACCACATTTGAGTTGAAATATTCCATCAATGATCCTTTTAAAATACCATATGTATGTGATGAGAGACTATATTTTAAAATCATATATAAATAGGTTGTGCAAGGGTCTTCTTCTAAAGAACCTTTTTTAAAATCATAATATTGTTCAAAAGATTGTGATAAGGTAAAATATTTTAGAATGCCTTGATAATATTTACCTTTCTTGAAAATAAGAGAATATTAACAAAATTGGATTTGATTAAATACAACCCATGATCCATGATGATATCGAGGTATAGTAGAGGTGTTTGATATCTCAAAAAACTACTTTCAGTTGAGTTGTATGTAAGAAAATGTTTTACAATCATCTGAACATGTCTTTGCAATAATTATTGCAAGCATGTCAATAGGAAGAGATATAATTTTTTCTGAGATCATCCGCCTTCAATTTATCACTGAATTTCCTTAATCTGAAAAATTTATAAAACAAGGATTTAACTGAAATAGTAGACAAGGGGACTAACATTGTCTTTAACTAAAACTCGTAATCCCTAAATTTGTCTAAACCATCCTCTGATACCAACTGTAAGGACATGGCCTTATAACATTACATAATCATGAATTGAATGAATAATTTTCATTGTGGAACTTTTCAGGTTTAGAGTTTTAGATAATTAAGCCCTAAATATTATATATCTACTTGAAAATTCCTTGTAGACACCACTACTTATTGTAAATGTTTTTTATAAAAAAATCCTAAAAATAAATAAGTCTAGTTCCAATTTTTAGATAGCATGACTTTTCCGTGATCCCATCTTTGACCCTATTCTTCTTTCAGTCCCGTGGAAAATATTTCAAAAACATGGGATGAGCTTAAAAAGCTCAGTAAAGGTTATAAAATAAGGAAAAAAACATTAACCCATAAATAAATAAAAATCAATGAAACCATACTTTTCAATCATAACATTCCTCATGAAATTATGAGATTTATGAATAACACATAGAAATCATAAATCAAAAAGTTAACTTTTGGAATCCATATAATACATACATTGTAGCTATCACAGCTATGTAGGGAGTTACGTTTGGAATACCCATCATAGTATATTCCCTAAATATTAAATGAGAAACATCAACCTTTACCTCTATCACGTTACTCATTGCATTGGAGAGCTATCTTCGGAGCACCCTCCCAAGTTTTATCACGTAACCACCAGTATATATAAAAAGTGAAAAATAACCACAACATATTCATAACACATTAAACAAGAATAAATTAAAGATAAATTTTCCACATTGCAATTAAAATATATCATTTCAAGATATTGACATCATCAATGCTTTTTTAAACCATTTTCAAAACCATTAAAAACATTAAATGAAGATATTTTAGAATCAATGTGTCCCATACCAAATTGAAGCTTTTATAATAACTTGTACTTTCCTGTGCGTTCGCATGGTAGTATTCACAATATTTTATATATTTAAATCACTTATAATGGGAATATAATATTGGAATACTGTTGGAGTGGAGAAATTATTGAGACATCATAGAAATAATTGAAAACATTTAGTGGAATTAATGAGGGATAAATATTTGTGTCACGTGTTCAGGATGGAAAAATCAATGATATGAATAGAATCTTTAATTTTAATGGATAATTATAATTTTGAAAATAAAAAAACAAAGGACTTGATATGAATGAACATCACAGTAGGATCCAAAAAAATAAAAATCATTTCATTATTATAATTTCTATGCTCTAATAAGAAGACACTATGAAATTATAGTTTTATTAGTCAAATGAAATAATAAATCACAACATGAATGATTAATTATAATTATTCATGGCAAAAAAAATGGATAAAGATAACACATGATAGATAATTAATACAAATTTCTGTTATCATGAATGATAAATAATTAAAAGTGAGACATAAAAATATCACTTCGAAGAATTAATTTGAAATCCAATTCAAAAAGGAACATTGATATATTTATATAAATCCATTACAAGATATTATCAAATTATAAAATAAATAAAAACCCTTACATAAAAAATATAAGACATAAATTATATACTTCAATAAAAATAAATAAACAATTTCACATCTTTCTTGATCAGCAGAATACATGATTAACATCATATACTGCTTTTAATTGAAAAACACTCTCACTTTCACTCCAGACTGATAGATGGTTTAACAAATTTTTATTTTCACGGTGTTATAAAAACATTACGGCTAGAACATCCACTGTATAGCAATAAAAATATAAGAAATTGTCTAAACACATATAATAGAGATGATGTTCATAGATTTTATAACCCTGACTGATTCAATATTGTAGTGATACCTCAATGTACTGGTGAAGACAACATTTATGTTATATATTCATAAATTTCATTTAAAGAAAAACCAGCACAAAAAATGACAAAAACAAACTAAAATGGGAAGATCAAAATGTAAATAAAATATGATAGAAAATTGATAAAATCAAACCACATAATAGTGACATGGTATTTCAGATATAGATTGTGGTAGAAGAAAGTCAAGAAAAAATTTATAATATATTTTTTGTAGTAAAGATTAAACAGAAAAATTCGACACATAAGAATAAAAAATACCTAACTCGGATCTGAAGACTATGAACTGATTTCCTACCTCCTTGATGATTGAAACACTAACTATGCTCTAATCTCTACCACCAGTGCTTGGTTCTCATCCTCATCCGTGTTTGATTTATTTGAAAGTGATCATTGCTGCCGCGGTTGAGCCTTCCTCCCACAGATGCCATGCTGATTGGATTACTGAAGCCGTAGATCTCCATGGTCGAATATCGGTGCGCGAACTCCTAGAGATGTTTCTCGGCTCGAATCCTCTAAACCGAAGTGATGATTGGATTTCATTTATCATGCACAATACATAAATAAAAGTGAAAAGATATATTTTATATTGGAAGTATAATCAGTCTAGTAATTATCTGTGATAATACCTGTTTTCAATTCAACTTCAATTCTATTGTCTAATTAAATTTTCATAGGTAATTTTCATATAAACTATTAAGGAAATTTCATTATCACATATTTTATATCAATATGATTATCAAGGCATCAGGAGTTGCATACATAACCATTCCAGTTTTTTATATTCAATACACTTTTATATAAGTTGTTAAGTAATTCAAAAAAAATTTCATATTCAACATTACTTATGTAAAAATCTGTTCTAAATGTAAATACAATACAAATAGTTTCCAAATGGATATGTACCTATTCAATTGCTCATCCACAACATCCCCCTCTTGGAGCAACCACACCATCCCCCACGACACCATGGAAACTTCCATATCCAACCTTAATGGCTGATGACTGAGTTCCGGTCATGAGTTAATACATATACTTATGGTAAAAGCCTGAATCATGAAACTTTTAAGGAATTTGGTTTATAGAATTAGAATACAACGATACGAAGAAAAGAGAACGGTAGTGGATGAAAGGGACGACCTCTACTCCCATGAACCATGTAGGCCTTAGCTCATAGATCAGAGTATAAGTTAAATGGTTTGTGCTTCTTACCTCATTAGATAAATCAAACACACCTTCCTGAATATCCTGAAGAAGGTTTCCATCAGTTCGGATGAAGGTCTGTAGGAAAGCACTAATCTAGCTTAAAATAGTTCAATCTAACAACTCAAGTCAATCATACCTCCTCAACATTTTGTGTTTTTTTGAAGAAGCCTCCATGTATAGAAGAACATGTTCCTTTGTGAAATTCTCTCTATCTTACTTGCTGACCGCACTGAGAAAGATCACATTTATTCCCTATTATCATGTTCGCCATGTTGGGATTCACATGTTGACGGGAATCCCCCAGCCATCTTACAAGGTAATTAATTTGGTGGATATAATTATGTGGAAGATATCCCGCAAATGATGGATTGAAACAGGCTTTTGTCAGTTAACCAATGTCCAATTATAATAAAAACAATTTTACCCTATAACTAATCGTTAAAATAAACACGATGAAACGCCAATACGATGAGGTCCAAAGACTGTATAATGTTGTTTATGTGGGGTTCCTATTCAATTTTAATCTTCAAAAAATGAATAGTGGAAACATTCTGAATCACCTAAAACAACACATGGAATAGACCTAAGGACCGATTCTGAGTTGAACATCTGGGAGTGCTTTCTTCTAACAATTTAATATATCAGCTCAATAGGCAAACCCCTATAAATATCAAAGAATTAAATACTTTTAAATTTTTTGAAATAATAAATCACCACATGAACGATTAAATATAATTATTCAGGGAAAAAGAACATGGATAAAGATATCATTGGATAGTGTCAAAGGATTGGATGGTGTCAAAAGATAGTATTTACAGACTCACAAAGTAGTTGAAATTTGAGTTATAAGATACTGATAAAGAGATGAAAGGTAGCATACCCACAAACTGTAACATGAATAAATATTTATCATCAAATTTTTCCTTAAACATCACATGTTGGAGTAGGAGAATCCAGGTTAGCAACCCGTGGAGTTGAATCTTCATCTTTAATTTCATATCCATATTGACCTGTTGAAAAAATAAATAACATAATCAGTAGATAAAATATGATATGTCTAGAAATTTCATTTTGTAGTTAATGAAAATAGTAGATATGTTTTATTCCCACTAAATAAAGTGATGACATGTTTTATGACTTTAATGAGAAAACACTCTGTAATAAAAATTAATATAAGAAATGTATAAAACTATTAAAAATTAGGTCAAAACAGAAAAGAAGCAAATGATTGAGTCTACATACAACACTTCTTAATGATTCTTGGAATAGACTTTAACACCAAAAAATAATTTAAGGGAAGTATATTTACATTTATATATCTAAATATCCCTTATGGAAGATGAATCTACTACATTGAATTCACCGCAAAGGGTAGATTAAAATTATGAGAATAACATTTGATTGAAACCTTTCAGGGATATATACCATTTTTCTATAAAACATGTCTTAATCATATTTCAAGGTGAAATAGAAGATTTATGTGTGGATAAAATCAATTTCAAATTTAATTAACATATTATATACCTTTTTGACCCTGAGGTGTTGTTTGGTAAGTTACATCCATTTAACACGAAAATAAATCGATGATATATGTTGTCTTTTAAGTGAAAATAATAACATGTGTGTAATTTAAATTTATAATGTATACTACTTATTTATGTTTTGAATTATTAGGATGGCTAGAATATGAACTCTTATATTTAAAATAATTTAGAAAACTCAAAATCATGAAAAAACGTTTCCCTGACATTGAATTGAGGTTGCAAGAATTATAAGAGTTACAAGAAGAAAAGTGTTCTATGGAGTATTTAATTGTAAAACAGAAATAATGCAAACCTAATTTTGTTACCATTATGAACTGGTCAAATTACCAGTATTATATATATAATGAAATCATAAATTTATAAATAAATTAAAATACAACTACTTCAAAGTTACAATTCATTTTTCCTATAAAATATCAAATAAGAACATACCAGATCATCGTAACTGTATGTTCACGCCCTCAATAGTTTTGAACTAGTATATTCACGCCCTCAATATTATGCTGAAGAGTATGGGTAACCGCTTCATAGAAATTTTGATGTAGATGTTCACGCTATCAACATTATTTTCCTAAATTAATGATACAAACTTTCAATAAAATGAAAATATAGTTTCTATAATTTTCAAAAAAAATACGATTCATTACCATTATTAAATTTCATTGTAAAGTAGAAATGTAACCATACCAACTCATATAATTTGAGATAATAATTTCTCAATACATGAGAAGAGGCAGATTTACAATGCCATGTTTCCTAAGGATGTCCATGACTTTGCAGATTATGACATAGTAGAGGAGTCCACACTCTACGAAAATAAGTTGGTATACAATAGAAATATGACAATGAAAGTTAATTCCACTGCCCAAAGCTGCATACCATTACAAAAGAAATTAAGAATGCAGAAAAGTAACAGTGAATGAAATCAATAAAATAGACCACATAAAATAAATACATATAGCGAATGAATAATAATTTTTTAAATAAAATAAAGTAAATATTAATACATATATGAAAACATGTACGTAGTTGATGCCTTTGTATTCTTCACTACAGCTCCTATATAATCTTTGTGACATTTTCCTCCAAAAATACCTGAATCATTATAAAGTAGTCAATAACACCAAACTAAAATGTTTTATTTAGAAATTATTGACATGTACATTAAGGAATAACATTACAATGAAATAAAAAATTTACACAAAAGAGGTGAAGTTTACGATAGTAGTTGT
The DNA here is from genome assembly GCA_963277665.1 of Viscum album. Taxonomy (NCBI): domain Eukaryota; kingdom Viridiplantae; phylum Streptophyta; class Magnoliopsida; order Santalales; family Viscaceae; genus Viscum; species Viscum album. Next base: position 336,221,682 of record OY728135.1, read on the forward strand.
ATGATGAAATGTAAGATGAAATGGTTCACATAAGTTGAAATGGTTCACATTTATAAATCCTACTTATGTTTTCACATGCGCACTGAAGAAATAATTTGAAAACAATCAAGTAAAATAGATAATATTTAATCATGAATAGAAGGTAGTTTTTTTTCATGAAATTAAGATATAAAAACTTTTTCGCAGATATTGATCTATATAGGTTGAAACTAATTCATTGACATTGATATATGTTTTGAAGAGTAGAACATATTCATAGGCCTGGATGATATGTTTTTTAAGTCAAGGATGGAAGCATTATAATCATCTATTTCATATGTTTCTAGTGTATAAAAAACAACATTGAATTAAATAGGGAAAACATGTTACCTTCATTCTTATGTTTGACAAAAAGGAGGATAACTCCTTGATTTTGGACAAATAACCTGAATTCATTTAGAAATTCTGTTTCTGTATTCACATGCACTGATACTAATCAGTACATAATGGGTATATGGATATACCTATAGAGACAAACATGTTACAACCTAAAGCCTACATTAAATAACAACAAACCCAAGGAAATAAGAGCAATGAATATTTTAAATATAAAATGAAAAAGGAATACTTGGACTATGAAAAGAGGCAGATGATATAACATGATGTATAATTTGTTGTGCTGAATTTGAGTGAAGTATTTTACCATTTTTCTTCAACCTCTTGCTCATCGACATTATACCCTGATGTTTCATTTGGAGGGCCAAAATTGCAGTTTCATCTTTTAGAACATCTTGAACCCTCATGTCACTCTTATTTGCATCTGTTGTAGTAGAATATCATATTTTAGAATCTCCCTACCATCATAATAAATCATATCTTAATCATTTAAAGCAGATGAACCTGGTAAAAATAAATTACAATCAAACAATCTAACCCTAATATAATGAAGCAGTTTGATATTATGATATCATACCGAGAATCTCATCTCAAAACAACTAATCCATTAATGTACAACACTAATATAGAAATAAGCTATTACCTTGTAAAAGACATCATGATGGAGGAACCATATTCCCTCAGTGATTCTTTGACACACGAACAGTCTTCCACTCTGTCTAGTGGTCCTCGTATTCTTCTCATTTACTGCATTGAGAAAATGTTATCAATTTAATAAGAAAACATATGGGATGATGGAAAGACACATTAAATTTTCTCTATATGATTTTCCCATAAAAATTTAAATAATACGATGACATTGATATTATTTTTATCATAGTAGATAAGATAAAAATTGGAATACAGTTGTGCGGAAATTGAATTCCATGGAAGTAAAGTCACACCTGGTATATGATCTTGATCACATAAATGGGTGAAGTTATAATCCAAGGAACATTTCCAAAAAAGTCCCCCGACATCACATCATCAAACAAGATCCTTGTACACATATAAAAGTATTGGGGATGCTCCAATTGACCCGGAAAAGCACTACTATTTTTCAACGATTTTCATAGAGGAAAACATAAACCATATATGCTGATTTTAACATTCTATTAATTTGAATGAATATATAAAATGAAATTATATATAGTTAAAGTAAAAGAATGATTAAAACAGATATATACAGAATGAACAATGAATGGGTACCATAAGAGTGTTTCAATGTCAGAAAACAAACAAATTTATCCTTAGTATATTTTCAATAACCATGTAACAGATGCAATGCGAGGTGACAGAGAATACATTAAATAGATAGAAGTCAACAGATCTGTACTCAGTTGTTGTGGTGAACCCTTATGTGAGATCATCAAACCTAAAAATTAAACCAGATTATAGTAAATGGATTTTCATTCAGCCGGGTCCCTATAATTCGTTCTGTGGATACCATACAAGAAACTAATTCCTGAATGGACTCCCAATTGTAGTGAATGGAAAAATCAATGGACATGATGATAAAGTAGGCATCACATTCACCTCTCCCAAAAGCACTAATGTGACAATGTTTTCTTCAGACATTAATAATATACCCTACCCATGAATCTGGATTGACATTGAAATAAATTTTCTTCATCTATGGCATGAATCATTGACCAGATATGGGAAATGATTCCTAAAACAATTTAGAAAAAAAGATATATAGAACCTCGATACAGAAAATAATGGGTTTAGATATAGTGATGAGTATTTTTATTTTGCATGTACATAAAAACTATAGAACCTATACACTACAAAAACATATTTAATAATTAAAAAATAATTTTATTAGTTGAAAAATAGTTTAAAACATATGAAACACATAACTTGATGTGTATTCAGTGACTAAAATCAAGTATACATCGAAAGGCTTATCTTAGTATCTCCCATGTACAACACTTTACTCTCTGGTTGAGCTATATTCATATCATTTATCATCTCTTTTATCTGTTTATAAATTAGTTTAGAAGAATAAATGATGAAACACCTCAGATGAAAACAAATCTTGGAAAAATATAAATTAGTATAGAATAAATTAAGAAAAGAAAGGACAGTGGTTACTTTGTAGTAGATAGTAGCAAATGAAGATGAATTGATGGGTTAGCAGAGGGAAACCGAAGGAATGTGGTTGTAGAATGCGTTGATGGACTAAGGTATATTGCCAATGAAGTTTTCTCACCCAGATCTAGGAACAAAATGAAGTATATGGGTTGTAATTTCATCGAAATTAGTAGAACATACCTGTTGTAGTCAGTACATGCTGTAGGTTTTGGAAACGATTGTAGTAGCTTCCTAAACCCTAGATTGAAAATATCCAAAGAGGTTAAGGACTTATGTTGACAAGTAGTGTCGACTGTAGATTTCAGAGAACATTATTCGTGAAGAGGTCAGACGACAATGAAGCGAAAATAGTGGAGGTTTTTGAACTATTGAATCAGTATCGTGAAGTCGCGACGGGGAGGAGATCTATAGAGGAGAAGATGATGTACGAAAGGACCAACATGGTGGAGTCGCGACAAGATATTGGATTTGGGGAGGGGAGGGGAGTGGAGAGGGAGAGAGGATTCATGGAGGGGGGAATCAGGGAGTGGTGTGGGCACCCCAGACCAGGGAGAGGTGTATCAAGGATGTGAACTGGAGAGGGGATGGAATTAAAAGGGAAAATTTAAATTAGAGTCGCGATGGTCGGGTGGTATTTTTGGGATGGATTCCCTGAAATTGGTGACGTGGAGCATTATAAAGATGACAACTAAACTGGGAAACATCCATCTTTAGTAGATATAGTGGATTTTAATTTTAAAACATTAATGTCTATACAAATAAATCCGTAAAACCATTTTTAAAACATGGACAATAATTTAAAATATTTATCAGAATAAATCATTAAAACATTTAAAACAATATTTTAGTTAAATAGTTTTTAACAAGATGAGAGATGCTTGAATACAAATAATTTAGGAATAAAATAAATAAAAGATTATAATATCATGAGAATAGATATATTCATTATATAATACGTCAAAGTGCTTTATATACACCATGTTAAAGTGATATTTTGTATAAAAATAAATATATTTCAATGGAATGTAAATTGATACAAAGTCCCTTACAATGATCATATCCTTAGATTAAGGACAAATCAATGATATAATTATGTGTGAAAAATAAAAATACACCCATTATAAAAGGATATTATGTGTAAAAAAAGAACAGCAAAATCACACATATTAATTTCATGACATTATCAAGAAATATAAATATAATCCAAAGAATTAAAATTTGGTTAAGAAGTTCTCTTACATAAATTTGACAGCCTAACAACATCACTTTAAAATTAATAAAATGGGTTTATGAGATAGAAAAGGTTTTATCATCACATGGACACAAAAATTACATTAATAAGGATATAGAATAACAAATCCCGACATAAGAAAGTGGAAATTAAAAGACATAACATAAATGAAGTCCTCCTAAAAGAGGAGGGTGAAAGATTCCCCCACAGATTTGGTAACTTATGAAATCTACACCACATGAAAGGATAATCATAAGATAAAGATTTAAATACCAATAAATTAATGTATATTACACAATTAAAAAAATCATGGGCAGTACCGTCACCACACAAAATGATATATTCTACAATATAGCATGAATCTCACGGGAATAAAATGTGAGATGAAAACACATAAACACTTTGTAATCAATCATGTCATATGAACAAAATTTATTGACCACAAAATTTATAATATAATACCATGAATATAAATAGAATCATTATAAAATATAACAAATGGAAGTACAAAATACACCAAGTGCAATAAATAAGTGGAAAACAATGGAAATCTCTGGGAATTAAAAGTGAGATTGGAAACCCCTTACCTCGTGTGAGAATTGACTCATTCATTATTTAATCCCATGAATTATAAGCTAAATTTATTTTATACTTTCATAAGAACCTTTTTGAAGTTTATAATTCCTTTTATATCACTTATTACAATGTTAGAAACGTTATTCAGCCATTTAAGTTAATAATGGTCGTTTTGTCGATATTTGGTACTTGAGTCAAAAATTATCTTCTTAAAATTACATGTTGTTCATGTGGTCAAAATTACATTATCTACAAACTAATAATCATGATTTATATATCATATATATAATATATATCCACATATATATGTATCTATAATATTACATAACATTTGGAGATAAGAAATGAAGTGCACTATTCATTTAGATGGTAAGTCGTATGTACAAATGAACACTACTTTCATTCATATTTCATATTTAATGGAATGAAAACGTAATGATAAAATGGTATATTATAATTTCAGTATAATATAATATGATATATATGTTACATGATTTCATTAACTCTATCCTTTATACATTCTATGTATGTCATGAACGAATCATATCACCTTGAGGGGGTGGTAGTCCGCACTTTCTCAAATGAAATTATCGTATTTACACATATTAGAAAGCATAAAGTTATGTTTGTAAAAAGAAATTACAGAATCATTGAGAAAACATAAAAATAATATATATCATATATATATATATAGTTCCATCATAATGGCCACCATAAGAGGCGGTGGGAGATAACTGAACCATCATCGTTTCGTGAGGCAGTGGTTCCCTGTCCGCAGAAACCGTATGTTCTTTAACCATTAGATAGTGGCGTGTGTAATTTTAGTTAGAATAATTCTCATAAAAATAACCTAGTATATTTTTATACAGGAGTTGTTATAAAATATAATAATAAAAAGGGTTTATGGGGTTGGAGAAGTAAAATAAAACAAAAGAACTAAAGAGAATACATTACCATTAAATCGGGTATCTCCCTTTGGGTTAAACCCAAAAATTTAATTGAATAACATTAGGAATAATGGAAGTATTCTAGGAGTAGGGGAGGGATTTAGGGAGATTAATAGGGTAGTATTTGGATGAACCAAGGAGATTGAGAAGTGTGGATAATGGGTTATAAGTGAGGGATTTTTATAAGGGGGGAGGGTCACTTTAAGAATGTTTAAAAATATCATTTTACTATATAATGATTTTCAGTTTATAAAGGTTCAAATGTAATTAATGTCTAATATAATATGAATCATGTTTGAAATAAAATCATCTAATAAGAATTTTATAAGTTTTTTATATTTTTTTAATCTTTATAATCTTATTTATTTAAATAATTCATTAATGAGGTAAACACTGCATCATTATTGTGTCATAAATATATTTATATATATGATGTATAAAAATTTAGAAATATATATCAGTATGTAGTAAATATTTTTATCATTAAAATTCATATTTATAGTCTAATAGATAACATACATAACCCCATTTTAGAATTGATTTTATAAAAAATACATGTTTAAGTCATTTTTTACTTTACTTTAAATTAATTAATATAAAGTGTAATTATCACTCACATGTGGCTACATTAGGTACCAAAAATGACCCATGGATTCCCATGGTAAGATAGTTATCAAAAAATATGATTAGGACAAATGTTATGCAAATTTAAAATTATAATAATAATATTTTGTTACCCTTTTTTACCAGATTTACCTTTTAACAATGGTAAATAATATTTTTACTGAAGAAAGTATTCAAATGTATAAAAAAATTTCCTATTAAAAAAATTTATACATCTTGATTCCAAATATAGAATCCAGTTTTACAAATTCAAAACACGTAAGTGGAAGAAATTAATTTATAATTAATTCCCACTGTCAAAACAAAAATCATGTTTTTAAGAAATAATACATATCATAAGTTTGACACTTATTTATGTCCAATTTCAAAGTGAAATTACTTCAAATGAAAAACATTGGATTAAATATTAAAAAAATTATATAATAAAACTTTCAAAAAACTTAAAAATATAATTTATACTTGTAAATAAATTAGATTAAAATGATGTTTTGAATTAAAATACAGTATATTTTACTATTAAAAAAAATGAATTTTAACGGAAAAATACCAAAACTTTACCCAATGTAAATTTTGATATCCTGATTCTAAATAAGAATTTTAATTTCTCTAATAGAATATATAAAAGTGACCAAAACTAGATTTAAATAGGGTGTTCCATTAAAAGGTAGTAAATTGACCTTTTAATGAATATTACAGTATTTATGCTTAAAATCATATTCTTTCTAATTTTAAGCCTATAATTTTTTTGGATAAAATTAAAAATATTTTAAAAAACATTTAGTCATAATATAGTTATTTTTGTTCATTATCTCCAATAAAACAATTATTTATTAACTACAATTTAAAATAATAATATTTTATTAATATTTTCCAGTATAACTCAACGTTGGGTGAAACATAAGTTTTGAATGGAACACATTATTGAGTATCTGGTATGTCATCAAAGGTAAAATTAATATTTAATTCACAAATTTTAATAAATTAAAAATGTTATATTCTTTATTTACCTGTGATGTTAAATCCTACACCCCTTTGGAAAATTTCATCCAAATAATTTTAAAATTGGGCTTCAAAATATCATTGAATGTTCCACATCAGAAAAAGAGTCAATAAAAATATAAAATTAATAGAAAGAAAGAGAAAAACAATAGTTGTCTAATATTTCCCATACTATGATTCCATGCTGCAAAACAAGGATAAGAAAGAGAAATAAACCATCTAGGTTTGATGAAGAATGGTAGAAAACATGTTTGGGAGAAAGTTAACCCCAAGAAAATCACAAACATGTGATGGGTTAAACGACATTTGATTCAATTGTATGAAAAGTTAACTAAAAATGTTTTTGTTTTAAATTAATTATTATAAGGTTGAAGAATATATTTATGTGCTTAACAGAAAACATAAGAAAACATACTTACTTGTCTTGTAGACTTTCATCCTTTACTAAATTTCAACCACAAACATGTCTTTTCTTGAAATGATGAGTTTTAAAACTATCATGGTAATATTAAAATCTCTAGAACCAACTTCTAGATTATAAAATAATCCAAAAGAGAGTAAAAATATATTTCCCCTGTCTTTAAACATCAAAAAAACCAAAATTCTTAGTACAAGACCAAATAATCCCCAAAAATTGATAATACTTTATAAAAATAAAATCTACTCTTAATCTCCAATCTTTTTCAAACAATTCCAAAAGTTCAACAAGTACCATTCATTAAAATAATTCCCATAAAATTATTCAATGTAATCCAAACTAATATTGAAACCCAAATCCCAAAATTATTTTATCATATTTCGTTCCAAGATAAATATAAATATTTATCTCCAAATAACATCAGTTACTCTTCAAGTATCATAATGAAAAATAACTAACCTATTAACATATTCTCCATGATAGGTTAATAATTTCCATAAATAAACCAAATTGTCATATTTCCACAATAAAAACATAGATTCGTAGAAAATAAAATTTCAACCATTACTCTAAAAATGAGATCCCATTGTATTTTATTTTCTTTAAACATATAATTCTTCCAAAAGAGAAAATATATTCTAAAATAACCTTTATAACTTAATCACAAAATCATTTTCCTATATTATGGATATCCATTTGATAATACATAAGTCCCAAAAATATACTTATTTTTGATCCATAAAATCATTTATCTTTAAATAATAAGTCATTCAAACAAGGGACTTCACGTAGGATAGTAGTAGGTGATGCACCCTTGATAATATTTTCCATTCTTGAAAATATAATAATATTGATAAAATAGGTTTTTATTAAATACAACCCATGATCCATGATGATATCTAGGTATAGTGGAGGTGTTTGATATCTCAAAAAATTTCTTGCGTGTAAGTTGTATAATATAAAATGTTTCACAACCATCTGAACATGAATTTGCAATAATTATTGAAAAAATGTCATTAGGAATAGATAGAAATGTTGTTTGAGATCCTCATCATTCCATTTATCAATGCCTTTCCTTAATCTGAAAAATTTATTAAAAAAAGGATTTAACAAATATGATAGACATTGGGACTAACATTGAGTTTAACTAAAACTCTTAATTCCTATAGTTGTCTAAACCGACCTCTCATACCATCTATAAAGACCCATCCTTATAACAATAGATAATCTTTAATTGAATGAATAATTCAAAATGAGGATCTTTTGAAGTTTAGAGTTTCATAGAATTAAACCATAACTATTATATATCAACATGAAAATTACATGTATACACTACTACGCAGTATCCATTTTTTATAAGAAACTCTTAAAGAGAAACATGTCTAGTTCCAAGTTTTATATATCATAAATTTTTCTTGATCCCATCCTAGAAACTATTATTATTTAAGTCATGTGGAAAAAATTTCAGAAAACATGGGATGAGCATAAAACACTTTGTAAGGGTTACAATATAAGGAAAGAAACGTTAACCCTTCAATAAATACAAATCAATGAAACCACACTTTTCAATCATAACATTCCTCATGAAATCATGATATTTGTAAATAACACATAGAAAACATAAATCATAAATGTAACTTTTTTCATACACATAATACTTACATTGTAGTTATCATATCTACATGGATAGTTATGTTTGGAATACACATCATAGTATATTACCCAAATCTCGTAGGAGAAACATTAATATTTACCTCTGTCACGTTACCCAATGCATTGGAGAGCTGTCTCAGGCTTACCAACCATAGGTTTATCATGGAACCAGCTGTATACGTAAAATATTCCAAATAACGATAACATATTCATAACACATTAAAAAATAATAATGTAAAGATAAAATTTCCAAATTGAAATTAAAATATATCATTTTAAGATATTGACATAATCAATACTTTATCAATCAATTTTCAAAACCATTTAAAAAATTTAATAATGAGATTTTTTTAATCAAAGTGTCTCATACCACTTTGAATATATTAAAATAATTAACATTTTATTCCATTAATATCTATATAAATAAATCCTTAAAGCCATTTATTAAAACATAGACATTAATGTGAAATATCTAGAAGAATAAATCATTAAAAGATTTAAAATGATATTTTAGTAATAGAGTTTTTAACAAGATGAGAGATGATTGAATAAAAATAATTGAGTAATAACATCTATCAAAGCTTATAATATAATGTAAATTTATATATTCATGATATAATATGTTAAAGGGAAGTATATACAATATATAAAAGTGAAATGGTTTGTAGTGATAAATATGTTCCAATTGAATGTAAATTGAGAAAAAGCCCCTTGCAAAGATCATATCCATAGAATAAAGAAAACATTAATGACATAATTATTATTGAAAAATAAGAATAAACACATTATAATTGGATATTAAGTGTAAGACAATCAGATTAAATTAAAACATATTCATAGTATGACATAATCAATATGTATAATTTTAACCCAAAAATTGAAATTGGGTTAAGAAGTTCTCTTACAGAAATTAGACAGCCTAACAACGTCACTTTAAAATTATGGAAATGAGTTGTTGAGAGTGAAAAGTTTCTATAATAACTTGGAAACATAAAGGACATCATTAAGTATATATAATAACGTATACTGAAATAATAATGTATAAATTAAAATACATAACATAAATGAAGTCTTCTTAAAAGTGGATGGTGAATGATTCCCTCACCAATTTGGTATCTTATGAAACATACAACACACGAAAAAAGGATCATATGGTAAAGATGTAAATACAAATAAATCAATGTATATTTCATAATTGATTCAATCATTGGCATTACATACACCAATCCAAAGTAAATAGTGGAAAATATAGAATTAATATCATGGGAATAAAAAGCGAGATGAAAACCCCTTAACATGTTGTAATCAATCAAGTAATATGACCAAAAGTTAATAACCACCAAATGAATCATTGAATAAAATGAATATAAATATAATAATGATAAAATATATCAATGTTCAGTAAAAAAATACACCATATTAAATAAATAAGTGGAAAACAATGAAAATCTAAGGAAATTAAAGGTGAGATAAGAAAACACTTATCTCGTGTCCGATATGACCCATTCATTCTTTAATCTCCTGAATAATATTCTAAAGTTAATTTATAATTTCATAAGATCCTTTTTAATTTTTATTATTCCATTTATATAACTTATTACCATGTTATAAACATTATGCAATTATTTATGTTAATAATGGTCGTTTTGTCGATATTTGGTACTTGAGTCAAAAATGAACTTCTTATAATTACAAGGTGTTCATGTGGTAATATGTTCACTATCTCAAAAAAAATATTCATGATTTGGATATAATATATATAATATATATCCATTATATACATGTATTTTTAATATTACATAATATTTGGAGATAAGAAATGAAATGCACCACTCATGGATACAATAAGTCATACGTACGCATGAACACTGATTTCATTTCTATTTCATATTTATCGGATGGAAAAATAATGATACATTAGTATATTACAATTAAATTATAATATTGAATGATAAATATGTAACATAATTTCATTAACTCCATCTTTTATACATTCCATGTATGTAATGAACAGATCATATCACATTGAGGGGGTGGTAGTCCGTACTTCCTCAAATGAAATTATCATATTTACACATATTAGTGATCATAAAGTTATGTTTTAAATAAAAATTACAGAACCATTGAGAAAACATAAACATAATATATATCATATATAAATATAGTGCCATCCTAATGGCCTCCATGAGAGGTGGTAGGAGAAAATTGAACAATCATCATTTCGTGAGGTAGTGGTTCATCGTCCACCGAAATAATATGTTCTTTAAATATTATATGGAGGTGTGTGTAATTGTAGTTGGAATAAATATCATAACAAAAACCTATTATACTTAGGATAATGGTGTTGTTATTAAATAAATGAATAAAAACAGTTTATGCAATGGGAGAAGAAAAATAAAACAAAAGAACTTAAGAGAAGACATTACCTTTAAATAGGGTATCTCCCTTTGGATTGAACCAAATGGTTTAATTTAATTCACTTTTTCCTAGGGAAAGGATTCTAAGAGGAGGATAGGGATGTAGGGAGATTAATTGGCCAAGTTTGGATGACCTAGGGGTCTTGAGAAGTGTGAATAATGGGTTTAAAGTGAGAGCTTTTTATTAGTGAAAAGAGGGGCTATTTAAGAATGTTTAAAAATATTTTTTTATTATATAATTATTTTCAGTTTCTAAAGGACAAAAAAATATTAATGTAGAATATAATATGACTCATGTTGAAAATCAAATCATTCAATAAAAATTAAACAGGTTTTCGATATTGTATTAACCTTTATAATAATATTTTTTTAAATCATACATTATTGAGGTAAACACTGTATCATAATTGAGTCAAAAATATTTTTATTTATATGATGTATAAAAATTAAAATAAATATCATGATGTATGAGATATTTTTATCTTTGAAATTAATATTTATAGTCATTGAGATTACATATATAACCCCATGTGGCCATTGATTTACTATAAGATACATTTGTAAGTCATTTTTGTCTTTATTTTAAATTAATTAATATAAAATGTCATTATCAATCTCATGTGGCTCCATGGGGTCCCAAAATCTACCCCAAGATAGCCATGGTCTGAAATTTAAAAACAAATTGTATGAGTACACATGTTAGTCTAATTTAATATTATTATTATAATATTTTGTTACCATAATCTACCATATTTACCCTTTATCAATTCTAAATAAATGATTTAATAAAGTAAATATTCATAATTTCTAGAAATAAAAGTTTCCTATTTAAACAATTTCGTCATACTAATTCCAAATATGGAATCCATTTTTCCAAATTCAAAACACAGAAGTGGAAAAAATTAATTTAATATTAATTCCTGCTGTCAAAACATAAATCTAGTTTTTATTAAATAATAACTATCAAAATATTGACACTTATTTATGTAGAATTTCAAAGTGAAATTACATAAAATGAAAAAAATAGGATTAATTAGTAAAAAAAGCATAATTAAAATTTAAAACCAATTAAAAAGATAATATACCCCTATAAATAAATTATATTAAAAGGAAAATTTGAATTAAAATAAAGTATTTTTTAACTATTCATAAAAAATTTATTTCATTAGAAAAATACAAAAGATTTACCCAATGTAAATTTTGATGTCCCAATTTGAAAGAAGAATTTTATTTATTAAAATATAACATATCAAAGTGATCAAAACAAGATTTAAAGAGGGTTACCCATCCAAAGGAAGCAAAATCGAGATTTTAATGAATATTAGAGTATTTATGCTTAAAATCAGATTATTTATTCTTTTAAGCATCTAAAAATCATTGTTTAAAAGTAAAAACATTTAACAAAATTTTTTAATCCTAATATGTTTTGTTTTTTTCATTTTTACCAATACAATGGATATGTGTTAACTACCATTTAAAATAATAATATTATATTAATATTTTTTAGTATAACTCAACATTATGTGCAACATAAGTTTTCAATGAAATTTGTTGTTATGTATCGGGTATTCCGTCGAACATAGAATCTCCTTTATAAAAAATTTAATATTTAATTCACAAATTTTAATAAATTTTAAAAAATTTATATTCTTTATTTACTTGGGATACTAGACAGCTAATTCCCATAAATCTTCTGTAATTCATACTCCTCATCACAACCCAACTGTATCTAGATAATGTGATCTAGAAGATTCTACACATCCAATTATATTAGGATATGGAATACATGTCATATGATTCTAATGTATTTATAATGAAGATCAATGTATATATATATATATATGGTTCATGATTCACTTGATAATGACATTTTTTTGGTGTGTGGTAAGAATAAGGGGAGCATGGTAGACCTCATATGATTTGTCATGGGGTTTCTAGTCGTTTTTAGATGACAATAGGTTGATTACAAATTTAATAGAGTATCAACAAGAGTACATGTTCAGTGAAGTTTCATTCTCCAGGGAGGAGGATAAGCAATCTGCCACCAATTTGGATTCATGTAATTTATTCATTGGTTATAGGATTATTCTCTGTGAAATGGTTCCTATTTATCTATAGGAATGTATATATTTTTTAAATTTCAATTTCTTTCTTTAGGTTGTTCTTATATGTTTGTGTGTGTTTGTTTGGTATATTTTTTATTTTATGAAGGGAGTATGTGGTATGTAAATTTATTTTTCCTACAATAAAAACTACATTTGTAATTATATATTCATTATAACATGATATATGATTAGATCATAACCAATTACTAATATATATATGAGTTAAAAAGATAATATTAATGACCCCAAGGCAAAAAAGCTATTTTGGGTCAAAAGAGCATTGATTTGTTGAAATTTAAGATAAATGTTTAACATTTTTATATCATGATCAATATTTTATATATGGTGGATTATTTTACATTCTAGATATAGAAGAATGTAATATAAACATACGTGGTACCATTGTATTTCGTAATCCCAATTTTATAATTTGGCTATATGTGGATCAATTTCAACTTCATTTTATACTCTTATAAAGGAATATAATTGTTGAATGGTTTTATAAAATTCATGAAGTGCAAAAATTAACTCCTAATGGATCGTAATATATATAAAAGTGTATCAAGACCTTCCATATTTCTCTAAATGGATACCAAAACCATAAATAGTTATCATATGTTATTTAATATGACACAATAATATTTAACATTCAAAACTAACATCCAATTTTAATCATGACCCATTCTATAACATTTTTATTTTAAAACAATATCTTATATCTATAAAAAAAAAATAGAATTATTATCAACATATATTTTACATCAAAAGTATATATTTTTTTAAACCTATACCCAATAAATAATTACCTAAATTTATTTAAAAACATTAAAATAAATAAAAAACAACATACAATAATATGAATTAAAAAATTAACCAGATATTTAACAATAAAATTGTGTAAAATATTTTGTAGTAACCAAGATGTTACATAGGCATGTGATATGAACATTATACTATTTTCTCATCAGTTTTTTGAAGCCCCACGACCTTTATGAATATGATGTGTTTTCACCCAACATGTGCATTTTCATTTTTATAAATCTATATTAACATTATATATATAAAATTCCAATTATATGATTAAATTCATCATAAATTTTTTTATTCATCAATTTTTTACCCAAAAAGGGTTTCTATTCAATTTAATATTTATTTCTCAAAAATAAAATAATCTTAATTGACTATTATTACCTTTATAAAAAATTTCATATTAACTCTAATATTTTCCAATAAAATAAACTTATAGCCTCAATATAAAAATGAATTAATCCTCTAATGAATTACTCACAAAAACACATTTTATAAATAATATTTATATATACCTAAAATATATATTAAAATATAGTAAATGTATCAATTGAACATTCATCACATAAAAAAATAGAAGGGGTATATAAGACATGGAAATTATGAAAAATAATAAACTAATAAACTCAAGATTGTATTTATAATTTTAGATAAATAAATTTACTATCTTGAAAATTATCACAATACACATATTTTTCATGATTATTATAACCAAAACACCAATGAAAATAATTCTTATAAAACATAAATTTCAATCACAGAAAATAAATACATCTACCCATTTACATCAATCATTGGAATAAAATAGGACCTCACTCTGATAAGGAGTAATCCTTCTATAATGTGAATTGACATTCATAATTCCTGGGATTCCCACATTTAAGAAAACTATATGTAAATAGATCTCTTTAATGAAACTAATTTTTTTCAACTGATCATTTAACATTTCCTAGAAAATTCATTACACTGTTTCCTTTTTCCTATATAGAAAACATTTTCTCCATCCTTTGATACATTCTTATGGATGTTTCATTACAAATTTTCTACCAAAATGAAATTTTTCATTCTTTCCTCCATGTACCCCATCATTTGAGCTCTTATAAGACTCCAACCTTCACTTATTATTTGTGACTGAGAGTTATTTGAGGTATATTTTTTTAATTTAATATCAGGATAACAGATTAGGAATAATTAAAATATATTTTAATTCATTAATTAACACATTAGGATTCCAATAATAAAAACTTTTTCCATCACACTCTATATTAATAAGAAATATTCTTGCATAAGACAACAAGTATGAATCAAATCATAGTGTGAGAAAACATATTGATAATAAAAAATAATATTATTAATTATAGGATTTCTAAATAATGTCACCATCATTTCAATATAAAACACTATTGGTTTAGAAGTTGTAATTTATTATAATATTCTATTAAAATACATCACTATTGTTCAAAATGAAAATGTGAATTAAACCATGAATGTCCGCAAAGAGTCTTAATCAAGGTTTATTGTGAGGCCCCTTATCATTAAATAGACGACAGTCATGTTAAATTCCCATGTTATCTTTTAGAGGAAATTACCCTTAGTTATGACATTGACATATCTGCATCTACATGAATAATATCTAATAAGACTAATTCCAAGGAAAACAACATAATATCATCCTTACCAAAACACTGAGATATTATTCTATATAGACATATCCTCAAAATAGTAGTAGAGATATATTACATAATCAATGTACTCCCAAATTATGATTCTATGGTCTGTACAAAGCTTCACCTAATACAAACTATAAATACCATAACCCTAGTATCACTGATTAGGTTGTTTCTATATGAAATTAATTCTAATTACAAGTGACTGTATACCATAGGAATAAAGTGTTTAATAGTATTATTAAATTAGTTTAATACCTTAAAAGAAAATTACATTTGATAACATAAAAGTAGTGATTTTTAATTATACCAACACTATTTCCATTAGAACATGCCTAGATATTAGTCAAAACAAATTTTATAGAGTCACATGGAATAGAAACATAATAATTGGGAGATATTAGATACACCAAATTTTTTTGTATATAACAAATTTTTTCCTAAATATTTAGGTAATATTAAATATGGATTCTTAAAAAAATAAAAACACAGGTAATTATAATGATAAAAATGGAAATATATATAAAATCCCATAATGAGGGAATGATTATTGATGGACATTATAACGATCCCAGAAATTCCTTATTCCAATACATTTACATAAATGTATAAGAAACCAGTTAAATAATAATGGTAATTTGTCTCGTGGGATCTACTGATGCATTAAGGGGAAATAGTGGGGCAAAATCATCACTCTTTATGTAGAATAGTTTCCCCACACATAAGGGGAGAAATATAATAATATAAAAATTCATATTAAAAAACTTGATTGTGAAATGATAATAATTTCCCCAATCGATAAAAATAATCTTAAACCATCACGATAAATATGGAAAAGTGTATACAAATATTATGTATAATGTCAAAATGATCAGAATCCATTCAATGAAATAATAAGAATGGTGTCATTACCAGATATTCCCAGTTGATAATATATAATATAACAATTCTTATCATTGATTAATATAGAATATAATAAAAACGAAATTAAACAATTTCTTAAGGAAATTATACTATTCACACTGAAAATAACTTCTAAAATCTAAAAAATATTTACAATATTAGAGGATATATTATATGAATAGAATCATTGAACCTTGTACTGGGAGATTAAAATCAATGAGTTGTCCAAAATTGGGCAATTCCTTATATTCAGGTAAAAAATATTCCATTAAAAATATTTTAAAAATTATAAAAGAAACTTAGTTAGAAAATAGAGAAAAGAGTCTTTAATAGTCATTTGGTAAAAATAAAAACACTGTAATATTTTATGTAATAAATCATTTTAATAAATTTTTAAACAATTTTTATTTTTCCTGGAAAACAAGTATATTGATGAAAAACAATTTTCTACTTAAAGTGAAATAAATAAAAAATTTCTTATAAATTTTTATTTCAATAATTTTGATTACCAAATAGTAAAAATTGAACTATGAAATGAAAAAAATTCTAAAAACAGGAAATGAAAATATATTGGTTTTAATATTGAATGATACAATAATTTCACACGTAGAGAATTAAGCATAAATAATCTGGAATAAGGATCATATTATGAACTAAACTGTTACCTCTTCAATAACATATTATTCATAACCACCATGAATGAAATAATTCAAATGAACCTTATATAACATTTATATAATGTTATACATGATATAACTTATCGGTGGGGAATTATATACACAAGAAAAAATAAATAAATTTAAAATATGACATATTTCTCATGAATGTTAAAGGAGATGAGAAATCATTAATTAAGGTAAGATTTACATTGTATGTTTTATAATAAAATTATAAATTAATTTGTATTTATTTTAAATTTATTATATAAGAATAATCATATATATCATACAATTTATAAGTATCATATCATTTTTTATCATATGTTTATTAAAAATTCATTGATGAAATCACTATTTAAGATAACTATTGAATTTTTCATTTATGTTTTCAATTGGAAGTTTTAGTCCTTATTCATTGATCATTGATTAATAATATCCATAATGATAATAATGATTAAAATTTATTTTATATTTCTTTATACATATTAATATTATTCTTTAAAAATTTGATATAGAAAAAATGAGTTACACCATTGATGGGGACAATATGTTGTACATACGTATGAATGTAGTTTTTATTGTATTGATGGATTCCTTAAAATAAAGGTAATTAATAATTAACATTTTTGGGATCTTAATTATATCTTTAAAATCATATATATAAATTAATTATATCATATTAATATAAATTTTAATATAAAATGAATAATGTATCACGTCTCTACATGGAGGAGGTAGTCCACACATATGTACTAGAAAAACTATAATTTTCCAATGGATCAGATGGTATGAATTTATATTTAATATTAAAATTTTAACATTATAAAAATTTAATAAAATACAATGAAAATAAAATTGGTTCGCGAGGTTTCTGCCGGCTATACAAAGGATCGACGATTCAGTTTCCTATTTGATTGAAGATGGAATAGATATAGGTTATTAAATTAAAATAATAACATCATAGTATATTTCATAATTTTTTTTATTTTATCATATTTGGAGAATATTTTAAAGAATTATATTGTTAAATAAGATGAATATGTGTTGTTAAAAACTAAACGTCGTCTTAGAAGAACCTCTTTATGTATATTCCTAACCCCATCATGCAATGGTTTTATGATCAAAAAAGGGAATATAGGTCATGTGTAGGGATTTAATTAAGGTATTTATTATGTTATTTTATGGGAAAAATGTGTTTTGGATGTGTGAGTAGATGATAAAAGTGGGTGTCCCATTATAAGTGGCGGAGAGGACACACTTGGAATTTTCAAAGGAAAAAAGTTATATCCATGCCTTGAAAATTATAAAATTCTCAAAAAATATTAAATTTAGAATATTATAATATACAAGGACTTAATATTTATATTAAATAAATATTATAGAAGTTACAATTTCATTTTAGCACTTATATGTTTTCCACACTATAAACTCATTTTAACCTTACCCACAATAGTTAAGTCTGACTGTTATTTCAATTCATTATGAAAAATATTATGTTGAAAAATCTATGTAATATTAAATAATTTGATAAAAAATTGGAATATATTGATGAATTCTCAAATCATAATGGTGGTATAATTTAATTTAAAATTATACATTCAAGCATGATGAAAAAACTATTTTCCAAAGTAACATTATTTTTAAGTGTAAGATGTTTTTATATAAAAATATAAATTTATATAGATTATAATGATATAAAATAGTTTAATGATAAAAAATTTAATTTTATATTAAACAAATTTATGGAAATTTGGGAGCTTTCTATTAGCTTTAATTGAAAATGATTTTTTTTAAAATATGATTTTTTCACTACTCATCAAAAAATACACCCTTTCAAAAAATTATCAAATATTCAATATTAGATTATATTCCAAAAAATAACTAATTATGATCATCTAATTATATTATTTTTTTGAAATATATATTAATTATCTTTATAAAATGTATTAAAGGTGTTACAAAAGCGGTTTACAGAAAAACATTATTTGAAGCATAAAACCATATTTATTATTATCCTATTATTAGAAAAAATATTAAATGAATTATAACTTATTTACAAAATATATAATATAAAAATTGATTTTAAAACATTCTAAAATAATTATTAATTTAATTTTTTATTTTAAAAAAACATTTTATTCATAAAAATACTTTTTCAAAAAAATTATTATTTTACATATAACTATTTTTTATTTTAATTTATAGTCAATTGATAATAAATGATTTTTTATATATGCTTAAAACATATAATGTTCATTTTTTATTCGTTCGTATTCATACCTAAAAATAATTGGGCTATGAGGTAACTATCACATGAAATAAATATATGTCAATAGAATATTGTGATTCTTAAAACATGGGGTAGAATGTTAAAATTTCTATTGAAAGATTAAAATTTATTTATTGAGAAAAATTTTCTATATTATAGGGGTAATATAGTGTCAATAAATTGATATCTATGCTCCATATTATCAAACGTATATTTCAACCACATGGGTACAATCTCAAATATAGTCACAAAAGAATGAACATCATCAGGTGAACATTAAAAACAATTGTTGTACTAGTCAACCGATCACAATCCCCTTGTTCATATGATGTAAAAACCAATGAAAAAAATTCAACAAATATAGTCTATAAGAATATTTCAAAACCACCCCATGAAACCATAAACACACAAATAATTAATATGTATAAACCAAAAGCAGACAAAACCACATGAGGATGAAACTAAAATCAACAAGGAACACAAAAAACAAGTATTATGTAATCAACATCATAGATTTAGAAAATGCAAAAATCATATCAGATCCACTTCACACCCCTCATTGGATCCTAATACAAAATATTGAAAAACCTCCCCAATAGAATAATATCTATATAATTATACAACACTCAACTATGTCCTTTCTAAGATCTTAAAATGAACTGATACCACAAACATATTTATAGGATAGCGACTCAACAAACCCTGAACCAAATTAAAGAAAAATAATTTTTTCCTCAACAACCAATTTGTCATTTTAGAAGGTTCACTATCTTGATTATCGACACCTAAAAATCAATAAAATCACCCAACTATTCATCCCTTTAGAATAATAATAAATCCTTCTTTACAAACATCTTATGATGTACAATTTAAATAACATGAGATATGAACATGATTATATTGTTCCCCTCACATTAAATTAATTCGTTCCATGATAACCAAGAAAATATATGAACTAATAAACACGCTAAATTATAACACAATATTGAAATACCATAAAACTCTTATTCCTTTTTAGAACCACTATCAATAATATATGAATTTCTAATCACCACTCATGATTCAAACAAAATGAAATTAATGATTATATTAAAATTTTAATACATTTTTGAAATAAATTGAATCATTTTAATGATTTTATAAAAAATAAATTTCATTCAAAAAAATTCATCCAAATTCCACAATGAAATACAACATTTTATAAAATATAATTTATGAAAAAATGAAGTCATTTAATTTAAAATAATTCATCAAATATTAAAACAATATGTCACTTAATGAATAAGAAAAACACATTACTACCTGAATAATACACTTAAAATGTCCAATTTAAAAACACTACAAAATAAAAAACCCACATCATATTCAATATAATAAATTAAAATATTAAAAATATCCAATTTAATTCATCTATTATAAAGGTAAATTCAAATTAGAGTGATCCAGAAATCAATGTGGTAAGAAAATACCGAAATGAAATTTAATAATGCATACGAGTTTAGAAGAGCCCATAAAAGAATCCACTTATGATCAACATGGTTATCAATACCAAATATGGTTTTGTTGTAGCCCTACATCATCTCCCATTATTTTCCCAAGATCATGTGAACAAGAAAATCACCAAGAACTCATTGGGAATTGAAAACACACTTCCATATCAAATAAATATAACTAATTGTGATTGGTCTCAGAATCAATGAATCGATCATGAACTACCCCAAGAAGCATGATGCTCTATATAGAAGATATATCACGGTAGTCTTTCCCATATGTCTCACCGGGGTTATAATAACAAAGCTTCATAAAATAATTGTTGTTAAAATAATCCAAGGGTTTGTAAAAACAATGGCCCAAATAAAGAAATTGGGTTTGATACTGTATATCAAGAACCACCCCTGGATACCACATGATCTGACACATTACCTAGTCCTCTATTAGCTCAACTAGCAGTCCCTGTCCCCACATGCCACCAAATGTTTCATTACATTAGTGAAACCTATTTGGGAATGTTTTCCCAAAAAATATCAAATTAATAATAAGTATATATTATACTAAAATCATTAGAATGATTAACGTTTTGATAGGAATTCATTAAAAAAATATGAAAAAAATGATCGACCAATTTTAATTATGAGTTATAAAAACTAAATAAAATAATGTAAACTTCCCATCTAAATTATCCCAAGGGACCAACCATTATATAAATAATCAATGATTCAAGGAATGATAAGAGCTGAACCAACGACATGAAACTGAAATATTATAAAATCAACTGATTCGACAACACCTGTTTCCACAAGACTAACCTTTTATCAATTTCTAATTTAAATATATTTTGAATTTCATGAATAATATATAGTTTTTTTGTTATTATCGATAAAAAGATGATAAAATTAAATAAATAATTTGAAAAAAATTATATTTTTGGAATTTCTTAAATTAAATAAATCCCTAAAAATTAAATTTTTATAAATAAAACACAGAATATAAAATTATACTCATTTTCCATTTCAAAATATTCATTAAAACTACATCCTAAAATAAATTAAAAACCCAAAAAATATTTTATTTATAAGTATATCAATTAAAAATGATATATTTTACAATTAAAATATGTAAATAATATAATATAATTACAGTTTCCACAATTTTCAATTAATCTAGTGATATAACATAAAGTCAATTAAATCCCTTACACAAGACTACCTACCAATGAATTGCTTCCATAGGTTATACAATATGATTACTAAGGTTATTCAAATAATAATGCATCACTAACTAGATTCATACCCTCATTATGTGGAGTTTTTATCACATTAAAAGATAGTGGTTCCACAATATTAACATTAATATCATATCATTTGGAAGGGATCCTATACAGCCTAATTTCACATAACCATGTTCCTGGGATTCTTGTGACTAAAAATAGTGATGGTCAGAGGACAAGAAATTTTGGCAACATATAATAAAAAAATGATATTAACCTTGCGCAGATGTTCCTATCAATAAAAACCCTTTGATATATTGTGTAATCACTATATTAATAAAAAACATCCCATAAACTATCAACATGAAAAGGGGATCTAATAGTTCTCCAAAAAAATTAAATAAATTAACATTTCAAAAAATTCCTTTTTGAATGAAACTTGTGATGATATTTATATCTTTTATAATTTCTATAATAATTTATAAATCATTTCATTTAAAATAATGAAAAACTAAAGTTTTAATCCATTAAAATTTACCCACCATTTTTTCAAATACATTAAAATATTAAAATGCAATTCCTTAATACATATCATGATTGTTACATGGTTAAAACACATTAATCCTTGTTCTTTTTTTCTCAAAAAAATCAATTAATTAACATACATATAATATTAATTTCAATAACATCTTTAAATCCCAAAAAAACTTTTATATAACCATTTTAAAAATAGAACATGTATTTAATAAATTTAAGATAGTTTTAAAAGATTGAATCATGAAACATTGTAAATTGTTTTTCTATTTGGTTAATAATCTTTTGTTAGGAATGTCCTTTAAAATTTATATATAGATCTATTTACATGGAAACCATTATGAAATCCAATTTTGTTCATGTAAATCCTATAAACACAAGTAATATTGTCACTTATAAAATTAAATAATTTATTCAGATCTAAATGCATAATATTTTTTTAAATTTAAAATAATTTTATGGGGATAACCTACCTCATATCAATGGAATTGTTTTTTCAATTTCTAATATGAGATGATAACACTGTCATGAATATATCACATGTCTGATAATCAAATGAACAATTAAACCATGTCATAATTACAACATTGGTTTTGGGTTATATTGGTTGTTGTTATGGGGAAAAGAGAATAAAAGTACGAGAGGGTGAATACATAGAAGAAAATGCCTTATCATAGTGTTCCAACTTGTAATCACGAAGTAATATGATTTAATTACTATGGAATATAGGTAGTATGAAGAATTTAATCAAGGAATGGGGAGTCATGACTATGATTGGGGTTTCAAAACTAGGGGTAGACAATAAAATAAGGTTTTAATTTTTTATGTTGGGGAGGGTAAATAGATAAATTCTAAAAAATTATTAATGAGTCACTTCATGTTCTACTAAATCATATATTAATCATGTGGAAGACACTAAAAACCCATCACACCCACACACAATTAATCCTAGTAGAATTTCATTATTTTAATAATTGTTTAGTAAACAAGATGAAATGTACTATTAAATAAATACCACATTTGTACTAGTACCATATGGTTTACCATACAATAAATCCCCAAAATCCTGGAATATTTTGAAATTCAAGTCACAAGAAATGACTGAAAATTATTAGAAGTAAAAAAAATATAAAATATATTAATATAATATAGACAATAACATAATCTAATGTGGGTATGACATGTTCAATGAATCTCATTAATATGTGGAAATTATCAAAGGAAATGAAATACAAGGTATATTTGAATAATTTTGATACTGCATATTATGTGATTGTTTCTAAATACTTAATATCGATTATAAGAAATAATCATATTTAAAAGAGATTAAAAAGGAATCGTTCAATTCATTTAAATAAGAATTAATGTTTTAAAAGAGGTTAATATCTCAATACCAATATTCATGAAGTTTATAGATAAATTTTTCAAATACTATTACGTTTATTATTTTGTGAATATTTATATGAATATGAGAAAAATTATATGTATTCTGAGATACACTAATACAACTAAAAAATATTGGTTGTTTAATGTGTATGAAATATAATAACCCCAAAATATTTCATATGATACTGAACCACCAAGAGATCCTATGAGTAAGTTGATGAATTCAAAAATGAGTGATGATATGAACAATTTACTGAGAACAAGAATGAGTTCCTAACATTGAATAATCTAATGACCTATTTGAGAAGGTTTTTAGGAGGTTCCTTCAAATTCATAAGGGAGGTAGTGTAAAGATCCCATTTGGAGGTGAACATTAAATGATATTTTGGATATATATTGAATTGTGAGGATTCATGTATAAAGAACCTGTTATGAGGTAGATTCAATGGATTGACAAAGACCATATATTTAAATATAATATCTACAAGGTCTTTGTAGTTATTTATCATAAATATTATATATATATATATTGAATATCGTAATCTTGTGATTAGTAGAGGAAAAAATATGTATTATAACATCACCCAAAAAAAGTGATGAGTAGTATTTAATGGATAAACCTTTACCTTATGTATGAATTTTTTTTCCATTAAGAATCTATAAACTTTAGTAAATCTGAGTGTAAATATTAATAGTTGATAGTAGAGTTATCTATATGTAGGGTTTGAATTAAAAATGTATATTTATTAAATTACAGGTGACAATGATTGAATACACCTTCTCAGTGACGTGAAATTATTGGGAAAAAAATATATATACACACTCATGGGGTTTAGAGTGATTTTCAGTCAAAATATAATTATATTAGATAACAAAAATAACATTTCTCTGTATAAGAATATATCTCATAAAAAATGATATATAAAAATAGGATTAAAAAATATATTCTTAAGGATCAGGAAAAATATGTGTTATTTGTCTCCTAGTTATTTGAGAAAAAAATGATTTCACATATATGTTGACAATTAAATTATTAGATACATCAATAAATTAAATTGAAACATTATTGGTGGATTATAGAAAGTCATCTTGCATTTATTATTATTTATGGTATAAAACACACCAAGAAAGTAGTATAATTTATTATATTAATATATGTAGTATTTTTTGGAATTACATTCCATAAGAAGAAACCAATAAAATGGATTAATATAACAAACATAATATATGTACTCTATACAATTAGAATAAATGTACCTATAAAAAATAAGATTTATAGTCACACATTTCACATTCATGTATATCGTAAATTAACCTATAATAATAATATGGAATATTTCTAAATTTTATATATTTCTAACAATCATGATTTATGTAAAGTCATTTACATAACATTTTCTACATGTTTAACTACTGATTTTTAATAGGAATAGTTATCCATTATTGGAAAATTTAAATTTCCATTTTTAAGTTAATCAATCAATCTAACTTACAGAATATAAATGGTGTATATCAAAAAATTCATATTTATATCAATGATGCATAATTATATGCTTATCCTATATGTAATTTATATAACCACATGAATATAATATAATTACCTTTTTATGTTCCAAACAATCAAATATTGGTCACTCTATTTCATGTTTTTGGATTGTTCCATGTTATTAAATTTCTAATCATTCATTAGTTTTATCCATTTTCCTTGTTTTATATTATATTAAAAGACTATTAACTTATTTTCCATGTTAGATGAAATCCAATTAAATCATATTTAAATGAATATTAGACACAAATTCATTCAAAAATTACAAATCCATTCAGAATGGGATAAAATAATTCTACAAGTTAGAATAGATTTATCATCCATGTGATCTATTTCACTTAATTTTTTTATATAAATTATGAAATCATTTTATCTTAAAAACTATCAAATTTGTCCAATGTGATTTTTTATAGAATATCATGATATCTCCATTAATCTACATCAAATTTATGAATTTATAATTATTAAATTAAATGAAATGTAAATACTAATATATCAAAATGTTATAGAAAGGTATGATTTTTTTAAAAAGTATAAAGAAATAACTAATGTTTTTTTATAATAATAATTATTTAATATTTTAATCCTTTGAGTAAATAATCAAATATTTTTAAATATATTTGAAATTTTATCATTATAATAAAAGGAGATATAAACATGTGTAAATTTAATGATATATATGTATTCATGAAATTTTATTTAGAATACATAATTTCAATACTATTTAGTTTATATGTGACATCATTGTGAATATACATTATAGAGTTATGAAAGATAAAATGCTTCCATATGATCAAACTTTCATTAGAATATTATTTACTATTATAATGTAATAAGGTTTTATTGATCTCATAAGTACCTTAATTGTAAAGTATAAGATGAAAAATGAAAAAAATTATATGTAATATGAATATTAATTTTTCCACTAAAAAAATAAGGTTCATAGATCCCCATGATGATGTTCCGATATATGTAAAATAAATGATGAATGGGGAGTAATCATTAATTATTTTCAATTAAGATCTAAATTCAATTAATGATAATCATTAATATCACATCGAATGAATGATAACATTATTAATAGGTAATATAGGAAAAAATAATGGTATCATAAAAAAATAATTATTAGAAGGTATAGGTTTGAGAAAAATATAAAATACAAGAATAGATTAAATTAATTATAGTCAATATTATACTACATGACTCATAGAATATGAAATATGTATAAGAATGAATTATTTAAATAGATAGGTATTAAAGTCTAATTAATAATCAAATTTATAAGTTTAAATACTATAAAAATAATTTTTATGAAAAATGGTAAGGAAATGAAGGGTAAAAAATAATGATTCATGAGAATGGAAGAATGTAGAGGAAGATAATATGAAATAGGATTAAAATAAAAATAATACAAGGTACTAATCTAAGATGTTGATGAATACATGAAAATATATGGTAGAAACTTGTAAATAAAATACTCCAAGAGTTTTATTAGAATAATAACAATTTATGAAAAAAGGTAAAAAAGGGGATGAGACCCATTGAAATAAACTATAGTTCTCTTCTAAACCATCAGGGAATTTTATTGGCATAGTCATGTTTTATAATGAAAATGAATCATCTAATTATTTATCATTTACAACTCATGAAGTCGGATATAAAGAAAAAAGAAAAAAAATATAATAATTATTGAAAATACAAAACATAAACTATCCACTATTCCCCATTCATCTTGATTTTCACCACCATTATCGTTTTATAGAAACTTATCCCAAGAAAAAATGTTGAAGGAGTTAAAAAACTCTTGTTAACAATAGTGGAATATCTCTGGTATCATCGTAGACTCCTATTATTGCTGTTTAATTATTAATTTCTATATTTTTTCTATAAATAAATAAAAAATTAAATAAGGATGATTAAATTCAATAAATAAAGAATATTTTTAATGTTTTAAATATTTTTGTCTAATTATATAATGAAACTAAAGTAAATTTATCTGAAAATGAACAATCAAACAACCGAAGGTTTTTTCACAAAACCATGAATGTATAAATGAAAATGTTTCATTGTATAAACCATATTCTCTTTTTGAGTTTAAAATTGATGATTTATTTTGAAATTAAAACTGATATAGAAAGTCTTTTCGAATAAAAAAATTAATATTAATGTGATAATAACCAATATATTGATGCTTCTATATTCAAAACATATTTACAACATTTTAAATCCTAAATATTTACTCTAATTTGTAACACATGACATATTAAAAAATGTTATTTGAGAAGAACATATACAGATGGAGGAAGAGTTTTTTAATAATATATTTGATTTTAATGATGAATTATAGATGATAAATTAGATTTTTTAGTAACAATAAAATTAGGTAAACATAAATAATAGAGTTTAAAATAAGAGTTAGATATTGGATGATAGAAATAAAGAGTCAAAACATATGTGTGATCATGTTGAACGCATGTTCCATGTATTAGAAACGAAAACTATTAGATCGAGAAATACTGATTGTTGGATTCTGAAATGTATCAATGATTCTTATAGGATGTATAAATAAATAATTTTCATTGCAATTTATTTGTTATGCTGACAAATTTATATTATCATTTATATTTTTTCTTTATAATATCTCTAATAAGACATATAATTTTTATTTATTTTTTGAAAATCAAATTGGAGGATTGTTCAAGTATAATTTTTACTCTTTATAAATAGGATTACATGTTTTTAGGTTCTGTCCTTCTATAATTTCATAATGTTTTTACAATTTTTTACTCTTTTACATCCTCAAAAATGTTTTCCTACAACATTTTGTGACTATAAATAATTCAGATAGTATATATCAAATACATAAATTAATAATAATTATATTTAGTTTAATATATCGTAATTAAATATTTATGGCAAAAATTTTTATTTAATTTTTATCTAGAAATTCATTATTAAATTTATTATTATAATTTATATATACTCAGAATTATCAAACAACCAAAAAATAACAAATGAATAATTTATTATAAATGGAAAAATATTGTCAATTATTATCTGATATAATTAGAAATATATTTTTCTCGAATAAATTATTATAAATTGTGTTCCATATTTTCTCTACAAATAGGATAAAATATTGTGTATGGATTGTATTAATGAATCACCAAACATCGGACCAACATTTCTATGAATGTGTTTCTAAGAATTTTATTTCTTTAATTTTTTCATTTAAATCTAATCACTATTCTTTAGATTATAATATTTCATTATAAATTTTGTTGTCATATCTTATATACTATTTATTTCATTCAGTTTTTATTTATTGAAACTTTATTATGGAAGGTAATTGTAATGAGGAATCTTGGTAAAATACACTAAGTTGATATGATCCCGTGGTTCAGATCTACTATTCAAAGGGTATTTATCACTAATATTATGATATATAAATATTTATTAGAGTTTTGATGTTACATTAACTTTAGATTAAAATAAATATGATTTTGGGGATGAAAAACAACATATCATTGATTAATTTTATTTTTTCTTATTTTGTATGTTTAATCTGAAATTTTGTAATAATTTTTATACATTCTATATTTTATATACATCAATAATTTTTTTAAAAAAATATTAATTCATAGTTACTAGAAATTCCATATATTATAATATATTATAATGTCAGATATTATTTCCTAAAATATTTAGATTACTATATATTTATTCTGAACAATTTTTCTATTTCCACAATATTACATCGCTCTAATATTGTATTTGATTTGTGGTAATTTGTATTCTATAAAAAAACTATTTCATTTGTGAAAAAGATAATATGATGATTTTTTAAAGAATTTATTCCAGTACCTACTGAATTTCCCAATAAACGAAAAAATTTTTATAGGGAAATTATCCATTATTTAATTATAATACCAAATATTTAGAGAAATTAATTAAAAGAAGTAAATATTTCATTTAGGACCCTTTAGAATATGATTTTTACTCAATAAAAAAATTGATGAAAACTATGAAAATTGTAGAGAACAAATTAAAAATTATGTTATCAATTTTAATAATGATAATTATTTATTGGTACCTAATAAATATAGGATTATTGGTAAGCTCATCCAAACTTTTACATGATAAGAGAAATATGAATTTAAACTTATTTAAAATGTTCAAAAAACATTATTGTGTTTTATGACTTGAAATACATATATCCATGTTTCATCATCGTAAATAAAAAATGAAATTTATATATAAATTTAATTAATAGAATTCAAATAATTTATTGTTTTAAAAACAATGTGAGTTATATTAGTAGATAATTATTCTTTTTTATATCATAAATAGATAGAATATTGTTTATATGTTTCAATGTATCATGGAAATTTTAAATATTTAACAACCACATGGAAAATATTTAATTATGGATAAGCATATGGTTTAAAAGATCATACATATTCTACCAAATGGGTGAGTATGAAACCCCACAACTTTTATATAGTTTATTTCATAATTTATTACATCATGGTATAGATAATATAATCCCAACATATCAAGGGGCCTAGTTTGTTTGGTTAATTTTATACATGTCACAAGAACATGAAAATCTTATAAATAAAAATTATTTAGAAACCTCTTAAAATTCCTTTTAATTCCATTGAGATTCTAATACTACATGTGATAGCTATAGGATATATATATGAATGGTGAGAGCTATAAAACCTATTAAGGGAATAATCAATGTCTGACCTTAATTAAATAGGTAAATATGAGTCTTTAGGTATAACAAGAATTAATTTTAATATTATAATATTAATCATTAATATCATAGCATGATATAAGATAAAAACATCAATCAATATTATAAATTTGACATCCACATAAAACCTAACACCACAAACAAATGTTATGGATTACATCCTAAATATTTTGAATATTAATGTTAGGATAACCACTCATACACCATATACGGTATCTCATGAGAAAAAAATATTACCTAATTCATTATAGGGATATATAATTATGGCCCCACCCATCACCTATATATCATATAGATGCATCTGTGTTCCACAGAAATAAAAACCAATAAGGACTTATTTCCTCACTTTTAATCCCATGATTAAGTATTCTGGGTTATTTTCAAGGAAGTACCACATAAATGAATTATTTTTATAACTTTTTCAATACCATTTCATTTAAATAGGTTGGGTTTTTAAAAAAACTGGTTTGGATTAAAAATCATGAAATAATATTAGTTGCATAACTTGTAATATAAATGTTCACAGTAGGGATTAATGGAGGAAAATTGGGGTCAATAATTACCTTGGAATCATGAAGAGTCTAATGGGATGTGTAAAAATTTATTTCAACATGAATAATTGTAAATAAAATGATTCAATATAAATAATATATATGAATGTGTAGGTACATGATGCGGATCTCTTACATTAGGGGTGTGATTATAAAATCTTAAGAGAAGATTCTTATTGGATGGATTTTAGGAAGGATATATAAATGAAATTTACTTTTAGATGATTTTTAGTGATGGTGAATGGGGTTATGGGTGGGTACATATAAATACAGATAGGGGATTTATTTAATAATTTCTAAATATTAGTTTTGCACTCTATGTAATATATTAATATAAACCACAAACATTCTCATGGATTTGTTGAGAAGTATTTATTAAAGACATGTGTTTTGTAATATCATTGTTAGGATAAGTACCAAACCTATTAAAATAATTCTATTAATGATTTATAATTGATCCATTATCATAGAAAATTGTTTTAAAACTCTAAAAAATATAAATTCGGGAGGATTCATTATTGGTTTTTAAACATAATCTAATAAACTATAAAAAAATTATTTTAATGTAAAAACATATTCTCTCTCTTTTATTCCATTTATTTTATTTAGTACATCAATTTTGGTTAATTATATTATCTTAATATTTTCAATTTTTAAATAATATATTTTATTTTTAAGCAAAAAATCAACGACCTCATTAAATTATGAAACAATTAGTATTGGATAAATTTTTTTGGTGAATTAAGATGTGGTATTTATTTTATCAATTATTTTTATAAATATAGGTGTTTAAACAATTAAATAAAACTAATTATTTCTCAAAAAATATGAATTTCTATTATGCAAACAAATTTATTTCCCTTATAATAATTACATTAGAATTTATTAAATGATAATATAGTTTATAATTAAATAAATATTAATTGAAATGACTATTTCATTAAATGATATTTATTTCAATACTTTCATATTTATTATTAATATTTTTAATTAAAACTATATATATATATATATATGATACCATACATTTTTAGTTTCCTCATATCTAAATCATTTTTTATCAAATTTATTATCTAAAGTAATAATCAAAAGGTATCAATTTCATCATTATTATTTTTAATATGAAATTATATATATTCAAACTGGTATGATATAAATACCTAACCCCTTATTACCATAGTTTATTCCCTAAGGGTAAAATGTTCTCTGATTGTACTTTCACAGGATAGTTCAAAGAATATGTTTTGGGTGTTGATCTCTATAAGTTTGAAAATCCCATGGAAATTATTTTAAGTGGGATTAAATTATTGAATATTAGTTTATATTGTTTTAAGGAAGAATCCCAATTCTTCCATATCCCTTTGAATATATAAAAAATGGGCTTCATATTGCTTTATTCTATGAGTCAAGGCCATCAATTAATCCTCATGTGTCAATTATATTTTTTAAAATGATTATTATATAATAATATTAATGTTCATTATAGAAATATTATGTAATCTATGGTTAGGGTAATTAATAGTATTTTTATAATAAAATATAGTTACCAAAATATCATATAACAATATAAAATAATAAATAAAATATAGTGAATGTTTTTTCTATACCTATATTACTTAACAAAGGAATTATTTATTCCGAAGGTAATTTCATTTAAAATATTTGATTCATTACATTATTCTCTCATATATAAATTTTCCCATAAACATTTCATTTCACAAAAAAAATAGAAAAGGGTAATTTTGTGTATTCACCACATCCAGTTTCTATGTCAAAGCCTCAATATTTTTGTACTTCCATAGTACTTTAATGAGTATATTTGTATTATTTCATAGAATGTGCCTCTATGATCTATGATTATCACTAACTACTCCTCTTATGAGAGTTTATTCTCATAAAGTACCACCATTGGATACAATACATGTGAGTGTTTTGGTAATTGCATACATAAACAGGATACCCAGAACACATATTCCATTTAATACATTTTAGGTGATAGTTCTATTTGATAATCCATTGATATGATGAAATATAGGATTTAAAAGGGGAAAATATGTCTAGTTCTATGATTTCACATAATTATATAACTCATAATTTTATTCTTATTTATATATGATGAAACACGTTATTATTCAACTCAAACTATAGTACTCATTGATGATATTTTATGTAGATTTTATGTTAATGTTTAATTGGGTTCATATAATATTTAGTTAATTGAAAATTATCTATCATAACATAGATAAGATCAGGACCCATCTTCTTCCAATATCCATCTTCACCCCCATTAAGTTTGATTCTAACAACTATTACTTTAAAATGATTTCATATTTTTCATTTAAATTTATAATGAAAAATGCTGTTATAAGAACTTTACATGGGGAAGGATTCAATTACAACATCCTTGGAAATACACTGATAATGCTTCAAGTATACCTTCTAGAGCTCAAATGTTTCTCTTTCACAAAACATTCATCTATGGGTGATTAGATTAACTAATACTAATATAAGTTTAAAAATACTTTTTAGGGATTCTCCCAAACCTCGATGTAAAGAACATATCTCAATCAGATAAAAGGATAATATGGGTACATATTGTCTTAACACTCAATATATCAATATCCTAGTGAAGTGGAGAAAATAAAAATTCACCATGATAGTTATTAAATTTTCATATTATATATAGGGATTTACTACTATATAAATGGTGTTAATGCCTTTATATTTTATGGTTAGTCTTATAAAAAAATCCAATTGTTTCCATTATAATACTAGAATGGGAAATTGTTTCCATATTCCCTTAGACTTCTGTTATTTTTCCTTAACTTTTTGTCATACCATGAATAGATATACAAATGTTTCATACTGAATTTCCTTTTTTATCACACTAGATGTTTCAATCAAATCTATGTAATTTGATTTCCCATAGAATAATAGAGAAGTATCAGCAATATGAATCATATTTATGTTCCCTCTTGAGATATATTATTAATGTGACACATATTGTGGTTCCAAACAATATTAAATTATCTTTATGAGATGTGTACTATATAATTGGTCACACCTTTCTTTGAAGATGATTATTATCATTTAGGGTTCCAATACTCTCCTGTAGGATTGATGGATAATTTTTATGTTTGGTTGGATTTCATACCTTTTTTTGATTCACATCTGTGTCATTTCATGTCCAATATGATTAGACTACATTCAATACACATCATGAATAGGGTTCAGGGTCTACTCTACATTGAGAATATTCTACGTTTTACGCTTCACCAGGATAGAAATGGATTGAATAAACAAAATACTTGGTAATCTCTAACCACCATTGTAGTTTTATGTAGATGTCTTTTCATGTTATTATATACTTGAGGATTATATAAACAATATATATGTCGTAATTATATATGTATATATAATTGTTTCCAATTTTTAATGGAGAGATCATTGTAACCACTTCTAGTGTGTTATCTATGTAGTTCAACACAAGGATTGCTAATTGGTAGGAGGAATGAAGTATCACTTTTTAATTTTTCATGAATGCACAATCAAAGAAATTATCTTGGAAAATATAAAAAAGATCATAAATAATTCCCACTTGTGGGTAATGTGATAAAATGATTCATTATTATCCTTTTTATTGACACATTTATGTTTTACTAAAATTCATCATTCTAGAAATACATTACTCCCTTCTATGTTAGCATGGTTTGTGGGTTTGACAATCCTAATATTCTTCTCACAAATTTAATATAGTAATTAGTTAATCCAATGAATCTATATATAGCATTCAAAAATATTGTATTAGGACATCCAACAATTTCCTCTATAGTTGTAAGATCAACTGTTACACCTTTCTATGTAAAAACCTTCCCAATTAAAGTTACATTTCAAACATATTTTTTAATTTCTTATAAATCACATATGTGTTTTACTTTTTCAAAGAAATCAACTTATAATTAGAAGATTCATCATTTCCCATCATGATTTTAGAGGAGATAAGAATATTGTCTTTAAAAACAACGAATCATTTGTTGAGGAAATAAATAAGGACACTATTCAACAAGTATATTAAGATTGATATTTCATTACTATGTCTGAATGAAATCACAATTAATTAATAGTTCCCTAATATTTATTTAAATGAATTCATAGGAATGTCTTCTTTCTTCACCTTCACCTAGATGATTTATGAATAATGATCTAGTATATAGTAGTACAAGGATAAAGGTAGATAAATGAATAATCACTCAATATTTAGAAGAGGATACTAAATTATTATTGCAATATTATTTAGGTAATGATAATAAAAAAGAATGATCATTCACCCATAATTCTTCTTGAGGAAATAGACATGCGTACTCATAGGTGATACACACTGTTGTTTAATTTGTTATCTATTATTTCATATAGCTTATTTTACGTCTTTTCATGTTCGAAAATTGCAATTATATATTGTGTCTTGAAAAGTCAATTTTTTTTAGTAAACTTTCTATCTATAACTATACCAATTGCATTGAATTAAGACTAGTAAAATTTTTATTATGAATTTTATCATATTATATTAAAATGGGAATTTCATCAAGGCTAATATTTTTATTTTCCTTAATATTTTTAGGAACATATTATTATTTATGAGGAAAGAAAATAAATTATTTTGATTAATATTCTAGAGGAGATCCACCTTCATCCTTAAAATTTTATTGAATCATTTGGTGATTTATGAAATATGGTTTGATTTTATTCACCTGAGAATTTATATTGGATTTATACAATGAATGGAAATCCATACCAAAAAATGCCTAAAATTCCACCAGCAGGAGTATCACAAGGTTTTCTGGTAAATTAAACTTAAAATTATTTGTAGTGGAGAGGTTATATAAGTTAGATATATTGAATGATCAATTTTTCATATTAAATAATAAATATTTTCCAATTTTATTAGAATTTATGTAATTATACTAAACCTGTGTGATATGAAATAATCTATATAAATATAAATAAATAGTAAATTAACTGTTTTGAATTGAATAAGATACTTATTTGTCACCAATTTTTTATTCATATCTTCCTTATCACTTATGATAAAAAATTATACCCCATTCAATCAAGGACTCAGTGGTTATTGTTTTGGGTTATCATTGTTAACAAAATGATTAGTGAATAGTTTTTTATATTGTCTTTGTTAGTTTTATTTGAAATAATTGATAATATTCAGATGATTAAATAAAATTTTACATTAAACTATTATACCAATGGGATTTCCCATCAGTATTCAATAACCTGGTGTATCTCTTTCTTAAACATAATGAATTTCATAGTACCATGTAAAAAATTATTGAGATTATTTTTCCCATTATTTTCAAAAGTGGGGTGTTTTACTTCTTTATAATCATGAGATATTCCCATCACTCCCCCATAATTAAACTATATTATCTACATCAAATATTGAGTCCCATGAGACCTTTTCCATTATATCTTCTATGTCAACTATTAGGGGACATTATATTATTTCATCACAGCTATCAATGTCTCAAATCTCTAAAATATTTTGATAGAATATTATTTAACCCTCAAAATAATTTGTGAACATATATTTTTGGGTCAATGAATAAGACAAGGGTGTATCATAATATTCTTATAAATTCTTTATTGAATTACTATATGGATTATTCATCCTTTTTCTTAATGTTGAACAATCCCTCTCTATTTTAAGTTAGATAATGTGAGGAAAATATTTCATTATAAAATAATTTATTATTTCCACTCCATAACTTCAATATATTCATTGGGATTCATATTATTGATCAAAGTCCACCATTGACTAGCTTCTAACTCTACGTGATATACAACAGTCATGAACATCTCATTCTTGGTGAATTGAAAGTCAATGAATATATTTTTGATCGGTTTGATCCATTTTTAAATGAAATATTGATCAATATATCTACTAAATTCCAGAGGCCTATATCACATAAAGGGATCAGAAAAACATTCACTTTCTTAAGGTATTATAAGAGTTTCTCTTTATTAATGTTACTATTAAAAAATTAGATAACTAATTATATATTTTCAAGATCTCTTTAACTCCATCTTTCACTGGGTTGGGCATCTCATTTAGGCTGATATAACATTTCCCATCACATATATTGATGGCTCAGATACTCATCATACTAACTGATGACATAAAAAGGTAAAAATTAGTAAAGATACATTTAAATATATTAATAATATGAAAGGAAAACTATAAACATTATAGGGACAAACAATAAATTCCATGTACTCATTAACCTATGAATGTTAGGTATCTATTATATATTATCAATAACCTATTTCATAACAACAAATTTAATAAGAAATTACATGATTAACAAAAGGATATCCCCTATGTGTTTCTAAATAGTTTTGAATCTTAAAGTCTATATTTTTAAACTAAGAATAGGTCGAGTTAATACCCAATGAACCCTTTCAGTGTTTTTAACCTTAGGTACACTTGTTCCATAGGAACATCCACTATGATATATCGAGAAAGGGCTGTATATTATCAAAATACCAATAACTCTATACTTTTACAAAATTTTAGGATTATTTATAACATTTAGTCTTATCTATAAGGATTTCACTATGTTGTTTCTAATCATAATCCACCAAATACTATACCATCCTATCACAACAATGATGAAATATTGTATCATTTATATACATTATTTTAGGATTAATTATCACATGATACACATAATATAAAAAAATTATAATATTCATAATGTCTTTGGGTAGTTAGAGATATAACACAATAACCTGAATCCTGGATACATAGTCAGAATCCAAAAACTCTATAACATTACCGTAAATACCATTGAGCTTGTAATGTTGTACATGATAATATGGGGACAAACATATGAATTGGGTGAGATATAAACTCATATAGAGGAATAATTACATAATAACACAAATAAAAGAATTTAATTTGATTTAAGAGGCACGAATTGTTGTCATTAATATTTTATAATATAATCATTATCATTGAACCATGGAATAAGTGATAACATCAAAGAATCAGAGGGTTGTTGCAACAACATAAAACATGATGTAAAAAACATATGTCATGGATAAAAATTAAGACATAATAAAATAGTATTCATATGATAACTAAACATACACCAGAAATGATATCTCATGAGATAAAAAAATTAATGTAAAAGAGGGATATATAATATTTGGACCACTGGTCACATTTATATCATTTACATGCAATTGTTTTCCACATTAATAATTCAACATAAGAACCCCTTTCCTATATTAAAATCCCATGATTAAGGATTATGAATTAAATACTGGCATATCACTAATAAATTATATATAATTATAACTAGATTGATACTCTTGAGTAGCAAAGCAAATTGAAATTCTAGCATGAAAGATAAAAATGGAATATCTTGTAATATTTTAGATAGTGTAACAGGTATACTAAAATTTAAAAGGAAGATCGTATTGAGAGTTAAATTTGTTATATCATTACATTGGAAGTATTAGAATATTAAAAGTATGGTTATAAACAAATTTATCCTCAATCAATTAGAAATATGAATTCTTAATACAAATAATGTACATTAATGAATAGGAAGAGGAAGAGGATCCATTAATTTGAGGGGAACTTCTAAAATATTAGTAGGAGTTTCTTATGGGATTAGGTGCACATTGGGCGGTTTTTGGAGAGTGGTAGATAAGTGATATTTATTCTAGATTGGTTTTTATTAAAGATGAAAGGGAATTTGGTTGGGTATTTATTCCAAAGGATATGGGAATTCTTTATCGATTTATAAACATAGTTTTTGGACTCTATGTAGTAAAATAATCAACACTGAAAACCTTTCCATTGGTTTGTACCATGATGTCTACAATGTAGGAGTTATTTTTGAAAATTTATTTTTATATGAAACTAAATCATCAAAATAATAATATTCATGATGTGAACATTAGTCACGTTCATAATGATTTTCATAAAAATTAATATAAAATATTGGTTTTAGGGGAATCGTTATATGTTTGAAAAAGTAATATAATAAATATAAAAAACATTATATAAAATAATTTTAAGCAT
Organism: Viscum album; assembly: GCA_963277665.1. Classification (NCBI taxonomy): domain Eukaryota; kingdom Viridiplantae; phylum Streptophyta; class Magnoliopsida; order Santalales; family Viscaceae; genus Viscum; species Viscum album. The sequence continues at coordinate 336,261,055 of OY728135.1, forward strand.
GGATTCATTATATATTTATTATTAAATCATATTTTTTACTATTATGATAGAATAATACATTATATATATTTATATAGTATTTGATTTTTAAACAGTCATTAAAATATCCTATAAAATTATTAAAATATAACCATTACATAATTATTAAATGATGATTTAAAAAGTGTATTTATATTACCATAGTAATTTAATATCTATATTAAATTTTAATTTTTTAATAAAAATAATTATTTATTTAAAAATAACAGTATTTATGACATAAACAACTATATCACCCTTATATGAATTTCATGTGAGTTAATTTAATTATTATGCAATTTTTATTTAATTATATATTTTTTAGTAATTCAATTTCTTGAAAATAACATTTATTCATGAACTATTTTATTTATCCATAATAATGTTTTCATTGGAAATATATATTTACCAAAAATAAAATTTTGGTTAACTCATATTAAAATATAATTTTTATTTAACAATTTGTTTAATGAAATAATAAAAATTGACAAATTCAATCATTATTTTTTGAATAATAATAAATAAAAATTCAAATAACAGGTTTCATGATATATTACACCATATTAGAAAAGTGTTGTCCTAATGTTATGGTGTGCTATTATAGTATTTTCTTGGTGTTTATTAAAAAACTAGATTTAGGAGGTGATCTGTTCAAGAATTAATATCACTTATAAAAGGGTTTTATATTTTTTTATTTGTTAAATATATTTAGGGGATTGGTCTTGATAAATATATTGGGAAACTATCTTTCATATAAGATCTTACTATTGAGCATCACATTGTTTGATTCTTCTTTTGAAGGGCATAACTTCTTTTTTCTATATCATCTTGATGTAATTATATAACAATACATATACCAATATTAATTTTCAAAATAGGCAAAAGTATTTATCAATGGTTATGTTTCATGATTTACTTATTATCATAATTGGAAATTATCGATATACATTATAATGGGCTAGAATGACCTATGAAATAGAGTTCATGTGTTTTCGATAACTAAATCTATTAATATAAAAATTATTTACTTAGAACAGATTATCATTTCTAAAATTTTGGGTTGCTATTCTGAAAATCAAAATGAAAATTGGATGATAAAAATGATCATATAAATTTTAATTTTTATTGTCTTATTAGAATATTGATGTAGTATAAAAATTCACCTAAATGATATGTAGATAATGATAAAAATTAAAAAGGAGTTTCCCTTGTAATTATACCTCTCAAAATAACATTAATATATGATACTATTATGTGTGATGTTCAACTAAGAAAAAATTAATATTTTTAATTAGAAAATAATTATTAAATCATTTTTTGGATTAACATACCCAAAAACTATAATATAATGCTATAGAGAAAAGTAAGATAGAAAATATTCAGAATAAGGAATGATAAAAAATATTTATGTGGTATTATATGGTACGACTGAATGAATCCTAAACACATCGAACTATATTATTTATTATTTAATTTATTTATTGATGATCCTAATTTATTATAATTGTATAAAATAATAAAATTACTTAAGGGTACTGACACTTGTATTCAAATTGAATATTATTCTTGAGAATTTATCTCAAATGTAGATGATAACAGGAATGTTTCTGGAATCATTTTTGCAAATATTATTATGAATCAAGCATACATCATGGCTAGATATAGTTATTATTTTCATGTTAAACCTTTATAATTTTATTCTTTATAAATGGAAGAATATTATTCTTGTTGAGTTTTTGAAATTAATGAAAGCTTTGATAACATGGAGAATCTTCCTACAAATGTAATCAACATATATAATCATCATAATGATGTTATTACAAATGATATTGAAATAGTCACAAAAATATACTTCAAAATAAAAGTAAATACTATTTCTATTTATATTCTTATTAAATAATTATAATGAATCTTTGAAACTCTCAGTCAAAATATAGATTTTAAATACATTTTATCAAGACTTATAGAGGTAATGAAAAAACATAAGGACAATTTTAACACAAATAAATATAACACCCCAAGATTTCACTATATATTATCTTTGAAAATAAGTTCAATATCTTGTATTGCACAAAACACCAACTTAGCTTGCATTACACACAATAGTGAGTTTCTGTGAAACAATACATTAGTGTTGTAATTATTTAAATAATATATTTATATATTATCCATAAATAATGTTATATTAATAAGAATAAATAAATTTTAGATTTTATTTATTATTTTTTCACATAGATAAAAAATATTTATAATGAAATGAATAAGTTTTGGTAAAATAGTGATATTTTTAGAAATACTATTTTCTTAGCGGAACTACTTTTTATAGCCTTTTTTTTAATATTAATAATATTAATTTTAGAAAATCATAGAAATTTAAATTCTTAAAAAAGACATAATTTTTGAATTCATAATGTCAAAATTAGCATAAGGTTATTTTTTGGTATTTTTATGAAAACATTCATTTTTTGATGAATAGTAAAACAACTACATTTTTTTAAAAAATCGATTTTTTCAGTTAAATAATCATATTATATTAACATTATTTTAATGTCACGCTATATAAATAATACAAATATTAACCCAATCTTGGTCATTGGAACAATTTTTTTATTTGAAATATATATAAAAATTTGTTGAACTTTTGAGGACATCTTTTACCTATCTTGTACCCAAATTTTCACATTATCATTAAACCTAATTTTATGGCTTCTAGAAATTGAATATTATATAATGGAAAAACATGGTTGTAATAAGATTGATTTTTTTTGAAAAATGATAAAATTCAATTTTTGTGATTAGTAACTTTTGAATTTTGTTTACCATGGTTAAATGTCACGATCCCCTCCCCACAAAGTGTACCCCTCCTGGGATAAAAATGTGATAAGGGATATAATGACCCCTGAGTCCCGCCTCCAGTAGGCCCCAGGTTGGCGACTAGCATCGAGGGTATAGTAACACAAAAAAAGGGAAGGCAATACCCTCTAAGAGAACACATGCAGAAGAGAGGGATACGATTGACACCAATCAACTCCAACTCAGACAACAATATAAACAAAAACCCAAGTACACATATGAAATGTCATGCAGAAGTACTAAAAATGTAATGGGAAAAACTGTATATACCCAAAAGAAAGTAAAAACAGCAGCAACCACAAGCCCGAACAGCTCCTACAACCACAAGCTAATAAACACCATCCTGATCTCCAACCTGCTCTATATGACCTAATAAAATAGTTTATATATATACATAAGGGGAGTATAATAGTATATTCAGTAGGATCCTCCTAGAATCCCCACGTGTAAATGTAAAGAAAGAATGATAAAGCATATTGAACAACATGTGAAACTAACTCATCACCTAAATAGGTATACTAAGTTACCAACCTCACAATATATACTATCACCATGTAATGCATAGAATAATATATCATATAATAAAGAATATCAAGTTTACCCCACTACTACATCGCCACTAGTTTGCCTCCTTTCCCCAACGTCACACATCCTAATCATTTCTCTCCAAAAAGGCTTGCCCGCAGACACTTGGGCGAAGCACCACAATATGCATCTCGTCCAACAAAACCACCATGTCCACACACCAATGTAACCAGGTATTTTCTGGGATCCACCATAGCTCACATAACCTGTATCATACATCGGGTATTATACCTCAATCCATTACAACCCATACACTGAGTAAGGATCCTCAAGCTATAATAGCCTATACACGTTACACCTATTGTAGTACATGGAAAACTATATCCATAATATATGTTTGTGAATAACCACAAGCCATTACAACCCTCTGTACACATATATGGGGAAAACTGACCAATGTCCCTACCAGCACCAGAAACTAACAAGAGTAAAGAGCTGGGCCATAGGGGGGTAGTCAGCCATCCTTCCTCCCAACGGATTGTTGGGTAAAACACCCCCCCAGGGCTCAGAATCCCAGGGGTGTCAGTTTCCCTTACTTATAGGTAGGAGTATCATATAGAAACACAAAAAGTACAAGATATATTATATCACACAACCACATTATGGGAATTACTTATTCTTATACACAACTACAGGTAACATCTCTTAGACTCCGGGATTTTACTTGTAAGACTATGTATGTTATAATCACACAACCATTTAAAGAGATTTATTAGATTACTTAATTCCCTTTTTATCAGTTCCACTGTACTTTAATTAATTCTTTAAACATTAACTAATCATGAACAATGACACATTAAGTTTCATTAGCCTCACACCAAAATTCAATTATTCCTTCAAAATTACAACCTCATCATTATGTTCTAGTAACTCAATCCCCATGGGTTAACACCATTTATTAAATTATTCATTATATAATTACCTTCTCATATTCCCAAGAAATCTATAAAAACATTCTATGCTACTAAACACAAGGGGGTTCAACCCGGTGGGTAGATGTATTACCCATCAAGTCTTTTCCTCTTATAGAAAGAGCATAAACCCATCCTTCCTTAAGAAGCTGAACACAAAAAACACATGGCATACCCTTTATGCATTTGCCTCTTTTGGATGAAGGGTATGTAAGACCATATTCCTTGAGCAATGGGGAAAAGTAAAGCAGATAAACAACCAAAATAAATAGAAAGCTTCCAAAAATCACATCCATCCCATTCCATGATCCCTAGTGTCCTCCCTGACACCCACATCCATAAACCAATGCATCTATCCACTCTAGGCATAATCTGTGTCCACGAACAAAATCCTTCATGCCCCCACGTATCCCAACAGGCATCCAGGCTCACATCACAACACAAGAAGCAGGAAAACAAACACAACATTAATTGGGCTCTTGGCCCTTTAAAAATCAAGAGGGTAACTTAGAACCCCTTAATGAATTATAAAACAATATAATCTTTAATCCATATTGAATTAAAAGATTTGTTATTCGTAGGTTCCAAATTCGGGGAACCTAATCAATAAGCTATCACAAAAAAGTAAATATGCTTACTGCGCCAATTTTATTTTAGACACATTACAACTAGAAATAGATTCATTTACATGCCTCTTTATCTTTATCCAAACAATTATCATTTTAACCCAATTTATGTTCTTTACCAAATTATATCAAGAACAAACAGCTAATCAAAGCAAGCATAGATATCACACTATTTAGCAAAACATGAGGTAATGATATATGAACAATATCTATTTATTTATCTGCTTCAAATATTTATTATGTCAATTCCATTGTCATCCAGTGAGATAAAACATGCTAAAGATACAGTTGCACATAAAAGAAAGTGAAGTAATGAATCCCTTACCTCAAAAAATTCTTCACGTTCTTTAACCACACAACGGGTCACAATCCTCCTCTCGTGACAAATGCTTCCACCCGAGGATGGCACTATACTACAGCACCAACCAAACACCAAGAAAAAACCCATTAGAAGAATGGGGATTACATGCTATAACAAGGAAAGGAGAAAAAAGAGGATATGATCACCTAAGGAATGACTATAAAACATACCTTATATCGAAGATTGATCGATATAGCTCGGTTGCATCAAAATAGAGCGGAACTATTCTGAGGAGTAATGTTTGACTGTGCAACTCCTACGGGATGGATTGAAAGGTTCAATTGTCTCATAGCAGAGAAAAAAGAGGACGAAAAAGTGATGAAGATATCTTGTCCCTTTTGAATATTTAATGGGGCGATGGTTTAAGATACTGTTAATTCCCCATTAAAAGTGGATCCAATTAAACCATGCTTTTTTACCATGAAAAAAAATTCCCGAATCAGAGGAATAATTAATATAGGATGTATGGACTTTGAATAGTCCCTAAGAGTATTTAAAATAATTCTTCAAATGTATTTTATGTCAAAGGAAACATCAAAGGGGTGAAACTGTACGAAGCTGGAAAAACTGTTCACCTACCTTTATTGTACATCTACTGTAACTGTACACCTACCGATAGAGGTTACCGATGGACCACACCATTCTGGAAACACTGTTCAAATTCCACTGTCAGAATTATGCTGTTAGAAGTCTGCTATTAGAAGTCATCTGTTAGAAGTCCGCTGTTAGAATTCCACTGTTAGAAGTCCCTTGTTAGAAGCCAGGTGTTAGAAGTCAGCTATTAGTAGTCTGCTGTTAGAAGACAGCTGTTAGAATTCTGCTGCTAGAAGTCCGCTATTAGAATTCCGATGTTCGATGTCCAGTGTTAGAAGTCCGCTGTTAGAAGTCTGCTATTAGAAGTCATCTGTTAGAAGTCCGCTTTTATAAGTCCACTGTTAGATGCCCCCTGTTAAAAGTCTGCTGTTAGAAGTCTGATGTTAGAAGTCTGCTATTAGAAGTCCGCTGTTAGAACCTCACTGGTAGAACTGTTGAGAAAACCTCACTGATAGAACAATGTTCACTAAATCCTCACTGATAGAACACGGTTCACTAAATCCTCACTGATAAACACTATTCATTAAACCTCACTGATAGAGAATTTTTCACTGAATCATCACTGATAAAATATTATTCACTAAATCCTCACTGATAGAACACTATTCACTGAACCTCCCTGATAGAACACTCTTCACTTAATCCTCCATAATATAACACAATTCACTAAATCCACATTGATATAAATCTATTCACCTACCGTTATAGGTTACCCATATAGCTTACTGATAGAACTATTCACTGCTGGAATTGCTTACAGTATTGGAAATTTGGAAAAGGAAAGAGAGGATACCATTAGAGGTTACCGATAGAACTGTTCACTGATGGAACTACCCACAGTATTGGAAATTTGGAAAAGGAAAGCGAGGTTACCGTTAGAGGTTACCGATAGAACTATTCACTAATGGAACTATTCACAGAATTGGAAATTTGAAAAAAAAAACATTATTGGGGATAATTAACCGTGATCTCTCGGAACACCTCAAACCCCATATTTTCACAAAGTAATGGACCATAGAGGTCTAGGTCATTTCATCAGATACCTTTCCAAACATTACAATCTTCGAGAATTCAAAACTATCCTAAAGAGACAAAAAAACGGGGTCCGAACAACCATCCATCGAGATACCTTTCAAAAGAGAGCAAGCCACAAAAGAAACAAAAGAAAATTCATAAATAAAACTTGAAAGGTCTAACCACAAAGAGAAGATCATTACATGGAATGAGTTAAACATCAAATAACTCTGGGTACTGAGCATGTATCTGTGACTCACGTTCCCAAGTAGTCTCCTCCATTCCACCATGTCGCCACAAGACACGAACTAAGGGGATAGAACGCCCGCGCAACAACTTCTATTTGCAGACTTGGATCTCCATAGGTCGCTCCTCAAAGGTTTCATTATCATCAGCTTCGATCTCTCCCCAATTGATGATGTGAGTCATTATGAAGATAACGATGGGGTTGTGATACATGGAGAACATCATGTATCTGAGTCATCTTTGGAGGAAGTGCTACTTGATACGCAGCAGCTCCAACACGAGATAACACCTCGAAAGGTCCAACAAACCGGGGAGAAAGCTTACTTCCACGACCAAACCTTCACTGCCCACAATGGGGAGTAACCTTCAGAAACACAAGATCCCAAAAATTAAACTCTATGGGCCTCCGTCTTTGATCAGCATATGATTTTTGTTGATCTTGCGTTGTCTTCATACTCTGTAGAATCACCATAACCATCTTTATTGTATTCTGTAGTAGTTATGGTCCGAGAATTGCTGACTATCCGACCCCAGTCTAGCCCAATGGAGAATGAAAAGTCCGGCCATACAAGGATTCAAACGGCGCCATACCAATGGTGGATTAAAAAATATTATTGTAAGTAACCTCCAACAAGTGTAAGTGACTCATCAACGAACCTACAAAATCAAGAACACAAGAGCGTAACATGTCTTTATGTGTCTGGATAGTTCACTTTGTCTGACCATCCTTTTGAGAAGGAAAATCAGTGTTAAGGCATAGTTGAGAACCAAAATCATGTTGGAGACCTCTCCACACACTGGAGATAAAACGAGGATCTCGATCAAAAAATATCATCCTAGGGACTCCATGAAGTCTCACCACATCTTCTAGATATTTCATAGACAAAACATTCACTGAGATCGACTCCTTGATCGCTATGAAGTGGGACGATTTTGTTAAACGATCCACTACCACCCAAATAGCATCATGTCCTCTTGGAGCTCGAGGTAAACCAGTAATAATTTCCATTGAGATGTCCTCCCACTTCCACTAAGGAATCTGAAATTGCTGGAGAAGACCACATAGATCACTGTGTTCAGCCTTCTCCATCTGGCAGACTAAACATCGAGACACAAACTCCGCAACCGCACGCTTTAGCCAAGGACACCAAAACAGAATCAACAAGGATTGGTACATCTTTGCCACACCAGGATGTATTAATAAAGGTTAACTATGGATCTCTCAGAGAAAAATCTCATGAATCTTCAAGGCAACAAAAATCCTTCAATGATAAAACACTTGGTGTTGTTCATCCTCCGACCAACCATCAGGGGTATCACCAAAAATAACTCAGTCTCTCCAAACATCATCCTCTAGATCTCCCAACTGGGACTCTTCCACCTTCTGCATCAGGGATGACTATACCATCATCTGATAAAGAAAACCATTACCCCCAACTTCTTCCATATCAATATGCAATGCTGATAGTTCTTCCATTACTCTCTAGGAATCACAGGATTCACGCACCGCATCACTACGTCACTTTGGCCTCAGCACATCAGCTACAACATTCCATTTTTCAAGTGCATACAATATTTCAAAGTCATATTCCTGTAATAAATCCATCCATAGACGCTGTTGTAAGTTCATGTCATGTTGGGAAAAATCATACCTCAAACTCTTATGATCAGTGAAAACCACAAAGCACTCACCAATGAGGTAATGTCTCCACAACATTAGAGAAATCACCAAGGATTCCAACTCAAGATCATGGGTTTCATATTTGTGTTCATTGAGATGCAACTTCCAATACCCCTAATAAACAAATGACCTCTACAACATTAGAACACAACCTAACCCCAAATGTGAATCATCGCAAAAAACATCAAACTGATCTACCTTAGCTAGAAGACAAAGGACTGGAGCACTTACTAACTTCTCCTTTGGATACTCGAAAGCTATCTGACACTAATTAGTCCATATGAATGCCTGATACATCTTAGTCAATGCCGTCAGAGGTGTCACAACTCGTGAGAAATTGGCTATATACCTCATGTAGTAGCATGCGAGACCAAGGAAAATCCACACATCTAACATTGTCTTGGGTGCTTCCCAAGACACAACTGCTTCGACCTTCGATGGATCGACAGATACACCATATTAGGACACAACATGCCCCATGAAATGGTCCTCTAGAGCCCAAAACACACACTTCAACAACTTCCCGAACAACTGATGTTGGCGATGAACTCCCAAAACGGATCGTAGATGCTCAGCATGCTCTTATTAAGTTGTGATGTGCACAAGGATTTCGTTGATGAAAACTACCATGAACTTGTCCCGGAACTCACGGAAAACCACATTCATCAATACCATGAATACAGCTAGACCATTCATCAGGCCAAATGGAATTACAATGAACATATAATGACCATGATGACAACGAAAAGTAGTCCTCAGTATATCTTCATCCTTCACATGCATCTGATGATATCCCGACCATAAGTCGATCTTTTGTAACCAACGTTCACCTTTTAGTTGATCAAATAAATCATCGATCTGCAGAAGAGGATAACGATTGTTTATTTTCACTTTTTTTAAGTGACGATAGTCGACACACAACCGCAAACATCCGTCATACTTTTTCATGAAAAAAATGGGTGCACCCCATGGTGACACACTTGGCTGAACAAACCCGCACTGTAATAGACCATCAGGATGTATACATAACTCTCGTATCATAGAATGGGACATACATTATAGATACATAGAGATAGGAGATGCTCATAACTGTAACTCGATCCCAAACTCGATCTCTCATCGAGGGGGTAAAGCTAAAACCTCTTCTGGAAAGACATCAGGGTACACCTCTATTACCCTAGGAAATGCTAAATGTGAAGCCTCTGAAGAACACAACATCATCTCAGAAATCATTGATGATACAGATGGAATAAGGCTATGACCCATCTGAGGGTCTCGCTAACTAACAAACACCACTTTCTCTCCATCCGCACCAATGAAGATGACCTTTTTCCTGAAGCAATCCACGATAGACGTCACCAAATTCAAACAATCCATGCCAAGGATGATATCATATGTTTGTATTCGTAAACATAGGAAATATCCCCAAGAGCGGTGTTTCCCCACCACTAGCTCACAGTCTCTGCATTCTTCAAACAAGTCAGCTCGACCTCCAACTGGTGTAGTCAACGCCAAAGGAACTGGAAGCCTCTCTACCTTAAGTCCCAAATCATGGAAAATGGTAGGTGATATGAAGTAGTGTGTCGCACCCGGATAAGACAACGCATACACCAAGGTAGAAAACAATAAAAGGGTAACTCGAACGATGTCTGGCTCGCCTGGAGCTGGCAATTCTAGAGTATGAAGCTGACCATGACCTCCTCCACGACCTCTCTGGCCCTGATGAAGACCACTACCATGTCCACACATTTCTCTCTTAGTACATGGAGCATTATGGGGATATCCTCTACCGGCCCCCATCTACCCTCTGGTGATCTAATTGTGGTGACACTGGCTGCTGCAACATTGGATAGAACTACCTCAATCGAGGAACCTGAAGCATAGTGCCTGGTGCATGATGAACGCTCTGAAATGTTGGTCAATCCCGCTACTGATTACCACAACCACCACAAGAAAAACATGAACCTGATCCCTTGGAATAGCCCTAAAAGATGATGCCTCTGGAGAAGCGTGATGTGAAGGGTTGGGACCTACCCCCGGATGAATGGAAACTCTTCAGCCTAGAAACCGGGAACCCCGTACCACAACTCTACATTGTGAGGGATCATGTTAATTTTCCTCTCATGATGATCCGGTCCTGGCCAAAGTCCTCTTGAAAATATCTGCCCTTGTCAGCACCACAAGATATGTTTTCAACATAAATGGGGTGACCTGGTGTTTGATCTCTAGAAGAAAAGCCTCCTCAAAACGCCTATACCTAGCCTCCTAATCTGGAAGTAGGTCTGAAGAATATCGTAAAAAGTTCTTGAAACAGATTCCAAACTCTCGAACGCTGGAGCTCCCCTGTCAAAGTGTAAGATGCTCTAGGTGATAGGACTTCATTGCAGTAGAAGAACTAAACTCAACTCTAAACCTGTCTTGAAACTCCTCCCATGAGATCGTTGACTCCTCATGATCCCTGAGGAACCAAACCACCACTACCATGCTGCTCCATGCAACATTGTCACAACCAAGGACACCCAGTTCTCCTTCCGAGCACGAATCAATCTAAATCTGATCTCAACCTCCTCTAAAAAGTATTCCATGACTGTATCTGAAACAGATCCCTCATAATTTTGTAGACTCTGGTGCTGAAACTCTCATAGTGTCTTCCTCCATGTTTCGTCATCATCAAAATCTACCCTGCAATGATATGCTGGAATAGCCTGCTGGACATTTTCTACACAAACCAGATGAGGACGTCGACCTAGAGCCATACCTATAAAATATCAACCATTAGAGTTCCAAAACCTCAAATATGGAAGACTCAACATTAATTAATTAATTATTTTTTTCTTTTATTCATTTTAGGTTAACCTATCCCAAGTTCAACCCATTCAAACACAGGAACAAAGAAGAATTATGCATGATCCTTTCCTAGGTCTCTACCCTGCATCTAGTGTCACCTTGTTTAGTATCCATTGTAAACTTAATGGTCCGTACATCAGCTCATAGGGGGGCCCAACGCCTATGTCTCAACCGGTATCTAGTGTTTACCTCACTTGCTAAACACGAATGACATTGTTTCCCTACCAACCCATGGAACCTCACCTGTTCCAAACTCCAAAGTCCATCCTATCCCTCAACCATACCTCTGATACCACTCTGTCATGACCCACTCTCCACAATGTGTACCCCACCTAGGCCGGAAATGTGAGAAGTGAGATAATGACCCCCGAGTCCTACCTCTAGTAGGCCATGGGTTGGCAACAAGCACCAAGGGTATTGTAACAAACAAAAATATGAGTCATTACCCTTTATGAGAACACATGTAAAAGAGAGTGATATGATAAACACCAATCAACTACAACTCAGACTGCAATATAAACGATAACCCATGTACACATATGAAATGTCATGCAGAAGTATTACAACTAAAAGGTGAAAACCTACAAGTGTCCAAAACAATGTAAAAACAGTAGCAACCACAATCCCGAACAGATCCTACAACCATAAGCTAGTAAACACCAGCCTGATCTCCAACTTGATCCATGTGACCTGAAAAAATAGTTTATTTATTTATAAAGTGAGTGTAATAGTATACTCAGTATGATCCTCCTTGAAGCCTCTCGTGAAAAAGTAAATAAATCATGCTAAAGCACAATGAACAAAAAGTGAAACTAACTCGTCACATAAATAGGTATAATAAGTTCCCAACCTCACCGTGGATACTCTCACAAAGTAACGCATAAAAGAATATATCTAATAATAATGAATATCAAGGGTAACCCACTACTACTTCCCTACTAGTTTGCCGCTTTTCCCTAACATCGCACGTCCTGAGCATCTCTCTTTAAAAAGGCTTGCCCACTAACACCTCAGCAAAGCAACACAATATGCACCTCATTCAACAAAACCACCATGGAAACACACCAAAGTAACCAGGTATTTTCTGGTATCCACCATAGCTCAGATAACATGTATCATACGTTGGTTATTATATCTCAATCCATTATAACCCATACACCGAGTAAGGATCCTCAGGCCATCACTTCCTATACACGTTACACCTATAATAGTACATATAAAAACATATCCATAATATATGTGTGTGAATAACCACAATCCATTACATCCCTCTACAAACATATATGGGGAAAACTAACCCATGTGCCCACCAACACCAGTAACTACCAAGAGAAGAGAGCAGGGCCAAAGGGGGGTAATCAGCCATCCATCCTCCCACCAGAATTTTGGGGAAACCCCCACCCCTCGAGGGCTCAGAATCCCCGAGGTGTCAGTTTCCCTTACATACAGGGTGGAGTAGCATATATAAACACAAAAAGTACAAGATATATTATTTCTCACAACCACACATCGGGCATTACCAAGTCTTAGAAACAATGGCAGCCAACGTCTCTCAGACTCCCGGATGCTACTTCTAAGACTATGTATCCTATAAGCACACAAACATTTGAATATCATTATTATATTAATTCATTCCCTTTTTATCATTTCCATTATACATTAATTAATTATATATACATTAATGAACCATGAACAATTCCACATTATGTTAAATTAGCATCACTCCCAAATTAAATTGTTCGATCAAAATAAAAACCTCATCATTAGGTTCTAGTAACTCCATCCCCATGAGTTTACATCATTTATTCAATTATTCATAATAGAAGTACTTTCCCACATTCCCAAGAAATCTATAAAAACATTCTATGCTACTATAAAGAAGGAGTTTAAACGCAGTGGGTAGATGTACAACCCGTCGAGTCGCTGAATCTTATAGTAAGAGCATAAACTCATCCTTCCTTGAGAAGATAAACACGGAAAGAACATGGAAAACCTCGCGTGTCTTTGACTCTTTTTGAAGAAGGGTAAGTAATATCAGATTCCTAGAGTAGTGGGGAAAAGTAAATCAAATAAACAACCAAAAGAAACAGCAAGAATCCAACAATCACATCCACCCCATTCCATCATCCCTGGTGTCATTCCTAACACCCACATGCATAACCCGATGCATCTCGCAACTCTAGGCTTCATATTCTACCACAATGAAAAGCCTCCATGCCCCCACATATCAAAAAAAACCATCCAAGATCACATCCCAACATAAGAAGAAGGAAAAAACACCACATTAATTGGTTTCTTAGGCCTTTAACAATTAATGGGTAACTCAGAACCACTTAAGGAATTATCAAACAATGAGTTCGTTTATCCATATTGAATTAAAAGATTTGTTATTTTTAGCTTCCAAATTCGGAAAACCTAATCAGTAATCTATCAAAAATAATTAAACATTCTTACTAGGCCAATTTGATTAACATCAAATTACAACTATAGCCAGATTCGTTTACATGCCTCTTCATATGTAGCCAAAAAATTATCAATTAATCCCAATTTACATTCTTTACCGGTTTCTATCAAGAATGAACATCTAATCAAAACATGCATATGTATCACACTATCTGTCAAAACATGAGGCAATAACATATGATCATTATCAATTTATTTATCCAGTTCAAATATTTATTATCTCAACTCCTTTTTCATCCAGTGACATAAAAGATGATAAATATTCAGTTACACATAAAAGAAAGAGAAACAATGAATCCCCTACCTCAAAAAATTCATGATGTTCATTAACCACACAATGGGTCATGATCCTATTATCGTGACAACTGCATCCGCCCGAGGAAGCCACAGTACGACAACACCAACCAAACCCCAAGAAAAATCCCATTAGAAGCATGGATATTAAATTATATAACATGGAAAGGAGAAAAATGAGGAGATTATCCCCAAAGGAATGACTATAAAACATACCTTATATCGATGATTGACTGATATAGCTCAGCTGCAACAAAATTGAGTGGAACCTATCCGAGGAGTAAAGTTTGATTGTGCAACTCCTATGAGAAGGATTAAAAGGATCTAACATCTCATAGATGATAAAAAAGATAAAGAATCAGGGAGGAAGATATTATGTCCTTTTTGAAGATTTAATTTGGAGATGGTTTAAGATATGGTTAATTTGTAACGTCCTGAGTTCAGAGCCCCTCCACTGGTTCCCCGTACCAGGTTCGCCACATAAACTGAAGCGCGTTTCCCCGAATGCCAGAGGCAGCCGACTAGTAGCAAGGGCCTTGGTGAGTCGGTGGGGAAACTATTCCCTCCTTAGGTAAGGTATAAAAGGTAAGAAAACTACAATAAACAGAGGAAGCAACAACCAACATGTATAAAAACAGAAACCAAATAGCGAAAGCAATGCAGATATATAAAAATGATGATAATAATGCAGTAGGTACAAGTATCCATGGAAAGAAGTAAACACTGCAATGTGCTGGAATACATCTGAAACCAAGTGCAAAATAAAAACAAAATAATCTCCTCAGCATCGCGAGCCATGACTCTGTCCCATGATCTCTAGCTCCTGGTATAATCAAGATCCTAAAATAAAAGGACGCTTGCCCTTGTATATACCTGCAACAACATAGTTTTATTATTCCAAAAGCAAGTCCCTAACATGGTGTGAGATACAATCCCAGTAGGCAATCACCAAATGATTTGTGCCTAACAGTCAATGAATATATGGCAGTACTAAAACAGGAAGCAGTAAACAGAAAAGCACAAACAGCTACATTCCACAGTTCTAACAAGTATAACACCCAAGTAAGCAGCCAGCAACAAAAGAGAAAGCAGGTAACCCTCTAGATAGCTCTCACAGTCTATCCCCTATGGTTTAACCTCTAAGTACTAGCAACCCTCTAGGAGGCACACACAATATCACCCCTCTGGTTCAGCTACGTAATTAAGCAGACTCTATGGGTAAGCACTCACTGTCAATTCCCCTATAGTATCGTATCTTTCTAAAGGATATCTGGGGAAGCACACAACGTCAATTCCCCCTGTGGCCCGTGTCTTAGTTAAAAGAAACTCTGGAGAATCCCTTCTGTTTCTCCCCTTGATCTCGCATCGTAATTAAAAGACACTCTAGAGAAGCCCTTCCGTCAATTATCCCTTTGGTCTACTACTCTGGGTTATCACAGTCCTCAGTATAACTAAACATGATCAGAGCGTGTATATATATCGTCCAAGTAAACCTAAAGAACTACTTGGATATCAACTAAGGATCAACAGAAAAACAAGGAAATAGTCCACAATCCTACAACTATGCATGGCAACTAGAAAAACGCCACACATGCAGAACAAGCATGGCAAGAAAACTGAGCACAAAAAAATACTCTCTACACAAGCAAAAACCTCTACTAAAGAAATCAAGCAATGCAGGAAAGTATGAAGGGAAAAATAGGAAACATGCAATACCTCGTTCAAGGGTTTTGGTGGAAATTGCACAAAATATCCATCAACTTTCTACGGAATGGCACAAACAACTTACCTCGATCTGAGGAGATCGATATATGTGAACCTCGATGACAGATTCCCCTTAGAATGATGTAGATCTAAGAAAACGCACAAAATGTTCATCCCATGATAACTTGTAAACGAGGAGGAATCAAGAAACAACACTAAAGCAGAAGGAAGAACTCACTGCTGCACTTCCAACATATTCGACCATGCTCTAATAGAAGAACGAACGGTGAGGCGGGAGCCCGTCAAATAATCAGTCGTACGGTCCCTTCCGGACGGTAAAAAACTGAAGAAGAAGACGTATTTGGGGGTTAGGCGTGACTGCGTGTACTTTGAATTTTCCATAATCCGAAATAACTGGCCTCCACCTCAGCCTTACACAATGTGTGTATGGCCCGAACATAGCCAGCACACAACTTCGAGCAGGGGAAGAGTACACGGTGTGTACTTAGAAAGTACACAGCTTGTACTTCTGAAATTTCCAGAAAATTCAGTTTTCTAAAAAAACTCCAGAAAAGGGAAAACGTAACTGAAAAGAAGATCTGGGTTCTTACAAAATTCCCCCCTTAAAGAAATTCTTCCCTGAATTTCCCTAACGAGTTGGAGAAGAAGAAACCCAGAACAGCTCCGACCACTATGATTGTACATCGTCCTCCCTCCCCTAGGTCTCGTCTTGTACTCGCCTATGCTACCATAGGACACATACCAAAGGAACAAACTGCTCGCGGATAACCTTCGTACTACGATCAACAATATATATTGCATGCTCCTCAAATGACGCATCCACTTAAATCTCAACTTCCTCACGCTGAATGATGTGAGAAACGGTATGAAAAGTAACGTTGGAGTTTAGAGACGTGGAAGACGTTGTGCATGGCCTGATACCTCTGAGGTAGCTGCAACTGATAGGAGACCGACCCCACTCTCTCCAAGACCTCAAACGGCCTGACATACCGTGGTGAAATCATACCCTGTCTCTGAATCCTTTTGTGTCCCAACCTTGGTGAAACATGTATGAAAACCTGATCACCGACCTCGAACTCTAGAGGTCATCTCCGCTGATCATAATAAGACATTTTTCGAGACTGCATTGTAGCCATCATTTTCTGAATCAGCTCTATCTGCTCTAAAGTCTCTTGAAAAAGATGAGGTCAGAGCAAGGCTGCCTCTCCTACCTCTAGCCAGCATAAGGGTGATCGACATGGCCTACCGTACAAAGCCTCGTATGGCGCCATCTGAATGGTCACCTGGAAACTGTTATTGTAGGTGAACTCCACCAGAGGAAGATGCTTCTCCCAAGAACTTCCAAAGTCAAGGATGTAATCTCGGAGCATATCCTCAAGAACCTGGATCGTTCGCTCGGACTGGCCATCAGTCTGGGGATGGTATGCTGTACTCAAAAGTGCCTGTGTACCCATGGCCTTCTAAAGTCCCTGCCAGAACCAAGCGGTAAATCTCACATCTCTGTCTAAAACAATAGAGTGTAGAATTCCATGCAGTCGAATGATCTCCCTAATGTAAAGTCATCCCAGATCACCAACACTGAAGGTCTCCTTGATCGTCAAGAAGTGATAAACCTTCGTATGTCTGTCGACGACAACCCAAACAGAATCATTCCCTCGAGGTGATCTCGGCAACCCAATCATGAAGTCCATCGCGACATCATTCCACTTCTACTCCGAAATCGGTAACTACTGTAAAAGGCCTACTGGCCGTTGATTCTGCTTTCACCTGCTGACAAGTAGAACTTCTAATGACAAAACCAGCAACATCCTTTTTCATACCTAGCCACCAGTACTGCCGATGAAGATCCTGATACATCTTGGTGATTCCCGGATGAACTGACCAAACTGAGGAATGGAAATCCCGCATCAGCTCCTCACTTATGTCTTCTGGCAACCATACGCGTCCTTGGAAATTCAAGATCTCATCCTCACCTACTGTCCATCCAGGAAGATGGTCCTATCCTGACACACTCTCCCATAGGACTAAGCCTTCCGAGTATAATAGCTGCCTCATCCGTACCCATTCAAGTAGTGTGGAGGTAACAACTACCGAAGATAGAAAGGTCAGTCCAAGTCTGTCATGCACCTTTAGATGCATCTCAGAGAACAGAGCCATTAGTTTCCACTCACTACTGGCCTCCTAAAATGCCTTAATCTGAGTTCTCCGGCTCAACGTATCAGCCACGATGTTGCCCTTTCCCGGCGTATAGGAAACCTCGAAATCGAAAGAGTGTAGATACTCAACCCACCTGCACTGCCTTAGATTCAGATCACACTGAGTGAAGATATACTTGAGACTTTTATGGTCAGTGAAGACCAAAAAGTGCTCTCCTAGAAGATAGTGTCTCCAACAGCATAGGGCATGAACAACAGCTGCCAACTCCAAGTCGTGCGTAGGGTAGTTTTTATCATGTGGAATCAACTGCCGAGACCCGTACGAAATGACTCCATCTCCCTGCATAAGCACAACTCCGAGCCCCACACCTGAAGCATCACAGTAAATAGTGTAGCTCTTGCCTCGATTTTACAAGACTAGTATCGGTGCTGACGTCAACCACCCTTTTAGCACCTGAATGGCTGACTCACAAGCATCTGACCGTAAGAACTTCACCCCTTTCTTGGTGAGACCTGCCAAATGTGCTGCTAGACGAGAAAAGTCCTTAATGAAGCGTTTGTACTATACAACCAGCCCTAGGAAGCTCCATACCTCAAAAACGTTCTTCTACTGCTTCCAGGAAACTACAACTCTCACTTTCTCTGGGTCCACACATACTCCTGCCTCTAAGATGACATGCCACAAAAAGTGAATCTGATCCATCCATGAGTGGCACTTCGAGAGTTTAACATAAAGCTGATGCTCTCTTAGTGTACTCAAAACTATCTCTTGATGTGTGGCATGGTCGTATCGAGTGTGAGAGTACACCAAGATATCGTCCATGAAGACCACGACGAAGGAGTACAAGTAAATATGGAACACTCGGTTCATCAGTGCCTTGAAAACTGGAGGTGAGTTCGTGAGACCGAACGGCATGACTGTATACTTGTATAGACCATACCTACTCCTGAAGGCCATCAGAGGTATATCAGATGGTCTAATGCGCAACTGATGAAAACCCGACCTTATGTCGATCTTCGAGAACACCCAGGCTACACGAAGCTGATCAAAAAGGTCATCAATCCTCGGCAAAGGATATCGGTTCTTGACTGTCAACTGGTTCAGCTTCTGATAATCCACACAAAGCCAAAGGGTACTGTCTGGCTTCTTTGAAAACAAAACAGGTGAACCCCAAGGAGATGTTCTGGGTCGGATGAATCCCTTAGCCTGTAGCTCCTCCAACTGCTTCTTGAGCTCCTGTAACTCAGGTGTGACCATCCTATAGGGAGGAATGGACACTGGTGCTGCTCCTGGAACGAGATCAATAGAGAAGTCTACCTCACGCTCCGGTGGAAACCCTGAAAAGTCTTCTGGAATGACATCCCTGAAGTGATCCACCACTGGAGGAAATTCCAACTATGGAGTGCCCTGATCATCCAGATAAAGACTAGAAATCTGGGTTGTTTCCCCTCCTAGCCCAAGATGTTCGAGTCCCGCCCGACTGGCCCGAACGTCCCATTCACCTCTATGATGGAATGATTCACCTTCTGGTGAAATGAAACTGACTCTGCGGCAATAACAATCAATGACTTCCTGGAAGGAAATAAACCAATCCATGCCAAGGATGACATCATAGCCTATCATCTCTAGTACATAGAGATTCCATAAGAAGTGATACCCATGCAACCTCGAGAGGGTACTCTCTACACTGACGTACACTAGATGTCCTCATTCCCAAAGGTGTTTCTAGTTTCAACGAGTCGGTAGAAGAAAAGATGCAGAGTCCAAGGCTCTCCAAAACAGTAACAGAGATAAAACTATGCATAGCACCAGTATCGAAAAGGGATGAAGATAAAATTGAGTCTACTAAAATCGTACCTATAACAGTAGAAGGTTCGAGATCCAGCTCATGATAAGTCTACTCCACGGTGAATGATTGGCTCGTGCCGCAGCCGTGCGCCCCTGGATGACCACTCTGAGCTTAACATCCCTGCTGGTGCTGAGGGACTGGTGGCTGACCAGCACTGCCTCAACCTCCACCTTGGCCTGAACGGCCTGAAGAACACCAGTTTTCTGACTGGTGAGAGACTAGTGGGGCTGCTCCTAAATGAGGAGTCATGGAAGAACCCTGTTCACCTGCTGCTGGTGAGAAAGCCTGGAAAAAACTCTAAAGGTGACCCATCTTGCTGCAAGATCGGCACTCTATGGGGTCTCTCTGGCACTGTGGCCTCGAGTGCCCTATCTGGCCACACTGATAGCATGTCACTAGTCTTCCTGATGATGCGTCTCGCTTCCTAGAATCACCTCGCGTAGTCTCCCTACGGCGCTTCATACTGTCATCTGAAGGAAAGCTAGCTCTGGATGTAGTACCGCCCTGGATCGCAGCTCCAGAGTCTCTTAAATTGCGCTCCATAATTAGTGCCTAGTTGACGATGGAAGTAATGGATGTCAGCTGGAAGATGTTCACCTACAAGTAGATCTCCCATACGAGTCCATCATAAATCATCCTGGCCAAGAACACCCCACTCCCATCCAGAAGGGGTGTAAAATAATAAAACTCAATGAAACGGGAGGAATAATCTATGAAAGATATAGTACCCTGATCTAAGCTCATGAACTCCTAGGCTCGATCGGCCCTCAGGGTCTCTGGGTAGAAGTAGTAGTAGAACACGCGCTGGAACTACTCCCAAGCCATAGCCTGCTGCCGGCCTGCCTGTGAGATCATGTCCCACCACCTCTTGGCGGAGTCTCGGAGCATTTAGGTGGCGAGCATGACCAGCCTCTCTGGAGGCATCTGTAGATGCTCGAATATAGTCAACATGGCTTCCAGCCATGACTCTGCAGCCTGAGGTCCTCCATCCCCCGAAAATGTGGGAGGATGCTGCTGCTGAAAGACCCACGTAAAGTTTTTCATAGACGAGGCAGGAGGCGGTGCTCCCTGAAAGGCCTGAATCATCCTCATGAAACCCTCCCAGAGCTGCGCATCAGTGCCCGCAACTGGTACAACAATCGGTGCCAAGGCTGGCTCGGCTGTGGGATCAACAGGAAGTCCCTGATCATCCCTGTCTGGCATCTGATCACTGCCTGATGATAGACGTATGACCAGAGGATGTCTCAGAGGCATAGCTCTGAAAGATCAAAAGCACACCTTAGATCATGAAAATAAGGACATGTAACACAAGAGTACAAAAACGGGAACAGGGGAGGAAAAACACACAAGATTGCAAAACACAACTACATGGCGTGTATAAAACTACACGACCAGTCTTCTTAAACCACTTACATGGGTGTGTACTACAACCCCTATAAGTCATGTACACTACAAACTACACTGCGTGTTGACCCCTATACATGGCGTGTACTTGAAAACTATTCCCCTGCTCGAGTCTCGTTACACGGCCAGCCCACACGGTCCGACTCAACTCGAGACTACACGATGTGTTTGAAACAAACACGGAATGAACTAGACAAGGCTTCGGCGGTCCGTGTTGTTGAGTAAATGGTCGTCTTCATGGCTGAACCTTACACGACGTTCTCTGAACAAACACGGGGTGTATAGGTGAAGGTGACACCATCCCATGTTGCTCGTGACACGACCAGGTACCTGGGAAAGACTACACAGTGTGTTCCGAACAAACACGGCATGTGGAAAGGAAGGTAACGCCAGCCCGTGTTGTTTGTGACATGGCCGGGTACCTGGACAAGACTACACGGGATGTTCCCTATGGACACGACATGTTCTACCCGAGCTTTTCCGGCCAGTGTTGTTAGTGACACGGTCGTGTACACGGCCCCGAACTCACATGGTGTGTACCACTGGTACATGGCGTGTTCCCAAAGTTACCCCCATGACACCATTGTTCTTCCCACAAAGTTAGTGACACGGCCTAAAAAACTACATGGCGTGTATCTAAAAGGTACACGCTGTGTATTTTGGGTTTTTCTGGGTAGTAGCTCAGAAACTGCGCAAAATTCCAGAAACACTAAAACAAGGGAAAAGGTGCCAAATTCTGATCTGTGAGGGCCCATAACACCTCAAGAACCCAAAATTCGGCATTCATTTTTAATCAGAGAACAAAACAAACAGTTTTCTAACATCAAAACAGTGAATCTATCAAGCATCTATCATAACAGCATGATTAATTTACACAGATCCTATCACAACAGCATGCAATCTCTAATGCACCCTAGATGGCCTGGAAAGAATGCATGACAAGTGATTTCTACAAGTGCCTATATGATGCATGAGATGGGATACCCTCATCTCATCGGGTTTTGATAGAAATAGAACCGAAATATCAAAACAATAACTGCACAAGTTATACGAATCACTCTAGGTGAAAACATACCAACCATAAAATCTCATTACCATAAAACTATAATTAACGGGGTAGTATGGATTTTCCCTGTACACAGGTTAGCTACTCCCAAGCACAACTTAATTCCAACTACAGAATCCTTCCTATCCCAGGCTATGGTCTCAAAACAGTAAGCAAATAGAAAAGAACCCCTCTGATACAACTTTGTAACGTCCCGAGTCCGGAGCCCCTCCACTGGTGCCTCGTACTCAGTTCACCACATGACCTCAAGCATGTTTCTCCGAATGCTAGAGGCTGCCGACTAGAAGAGAGGGCCATGGTGAGTCGGTGGTGAAACTATGACCTCATTTGGTAAGGTATACATGGTAAGAAAACTACAATAAACTGCGGAAGCAGCAACCAACATACATAACAACAGAAACCAAATAGTGGAAGCAATGCAGATATATAACAATGATGATAATAATGCAGTAGGTACAAGTATCCATGGAAAGAAGCAAACACAAAAATGTGCTAGAATATAACTGAAACCAAGTGAAAAAGAAAAAAAATAATCTCCTCAGCATCACGAGCCAAGGCTCAGTCCCATGCTCCCTAGCTCCTGGTGTAATCAAGATCCTGATGTATAAGGGTGCTTGCCCTTGTCTATACCTGCAGCTACATAGTCTGCTTGGGCCCAAAAGCATGGCCCAAACAGGGTGTGAGATACATTCCCAGTAGGCAATCACCCAATGATTTGTGCCTAACAGTCAATGAATACATGTCAGTACTAAAACATGAAGTATTAAACAGAAAATCACAAACAGCTACAATCCACAGTTCTAACAAGTATAGAACACAATTAAGCAGCCAACAAAAAAAGAGAAAACAGGTAACCCTCTAGGTAGCTCCCATAGTCTAGACCCTATGGTTAATGCTCTAAGTACTAGCATCACTCTGGGAGGCACACACAGTCTCACCCCTCTGGTTCAGCTATGTAATTAAGCAGACTCTCTGGGGAAGCACTCACCGTATATTTCCCCCTATAGTCTCGTATCGTGCTAAAGGCTCTTTGGGGAAGAACTCAATATCAATTCCCCATGTGTCCCACGTCGTAGTTAAAAGACACACTAGAAAAGCCCTTCCATCAATTCTCCACTTGGTCTCACATCGAAATTAAAAGACACTCTGGAGAAGCCCTTCTGTCAATTCTCCCTTTGGTCTACTACTCTATGTTGTCACAGTCTTGAGTATAACTAAAAATTCTCAGCGCATGTATATATATTGTCCATGTAAACCTCAATAAATACTCGGCTATCAACTAAAGCGCAACAGCAAAACAAGACAATAGTCCACAATCCTATAACTCGGCATGACAACTAGAAAAACGCCAAACAGGCAGAACAAGCATTGCAAGAAAACTGAGTACAAACAAATACTCTAATCACAACCAATAACCTCTACTAAAGAAATAAAGAAAAGTAGGCAAGTATCAAGGGAAAAACAGGAAACACGCAATACCCCGTTCTAGGGTATTGGTGGAAATTACACAAAATATCCATCAAATTTCTATGGAAAGGCACAAACCACCTACATCGATCCCTGGAGATCGATATACATGAAAATCGACAATAGATTCCCCATAGAACGAAGTAGATCTGAGAAAAATCACAAAAAGTTCTTCCCATGATAACATGTAAGTGAGGGGGAATCAAGAAACAAGGCTCAAACAGAAGGAAGAACTCACCGTTACGCTTCCAACACAATCGACCATGCTCGAATCGAATGACAGACGGCGAGGCGCCATCCCATCAAAGATCTGGTCTTACGGTCGCTTCCGAACGGTCGAAAACTGAAGAAGAAGACGTATTTGGGGGTTAGGCCTGACCCCGATCCGTTTAATAAAAAAAGAAAGTACACGGCGTGTACTTTTTTGGGTATACAACGTGTACATTTAGTTTTCCGTACTCCAAAATAACCGGCCTCCACCTCAGCCTTACACACCGTGTGTGTGGCTCGGACACGGCCATCACACGGCTTCGAGCGGGGGAAGAGTACACATTGTGTACTTCTGAAATTTCCAGAAAAATCATTTTTCTAAAAAAACTCCAGAAAAAGGAAAACGTACCTAAAAAGAAGATCTGGGTTCTTACATAATTCACCATTAAAATCAGATTGCATTAAACCACAAGGTTTGACCAAGTAAAAAATCACGAGCCATACAAATAATTAATATAGGATTTATGGCCTTCTATTCGACCTTAAGAGTCCTTAAAATAATGTTTTAAATGTATTTTATGTTAAAGGAAATGTCAATGGGATGAAACTGCAGGAAGCGGGAAACACTGTTCACCTACCATTAATGTACACCTACCGTTACTATAAACCTACCAATAGACCTCACCATTCTAGAAACACTGTTCAAGGTCCACTGTTAGAAGTATGTAGTTAGAAGTCCGTTGATAGATGTCCGCTGTTAGAAGTCTACTGTTAGAAGTCGGCTGTTAGAAATATGTTGTTAGAAGTCCACTGTTAGAAGTCTACTGTTAGAAGTCCCCTTTTATAAGTCCAATGTTAGAAGTCCACTATTAGATGTCTATTTTTAGAAGTCCAATGTTAGAATTCTACTCTTAGAAGGTTGCTATTAGAAGTCTTCTATTAGAACATCACCTGTAGAACTATTTACAATACCTCGTTGATAGAACATTGTTCACTAAATCCTCACTGAGAGAACACTGTTCACTACATTCTCACTAATAGAAAAATGTTCACTAAACCTCACTCATAGAACTCTATTCATTGAATCCTCACTGGTAGAACATTGTTCACTAAATCCTCATAGATAGAACATTGTTCACTAAACCACACCGATAGAACACTCTTCATTGAATCCTTACTGATAAAACACTGTTCACGAAATCCTCACTGATAGAACACTGTTATCCTACCATTATAAGTTACTGATAGAGGTTACTGATTGACTGTTAACTAAAGGAACTGTTCACAGTATTGAAAATTTGGAAATGGAAAGAGAGTTTACCGTAAGAGGTTAACGATAGAACTGTTCACTGATGGAACTTTCCACAATATTGGAAATTTGGCAATAGAAAGAGAGGTTACAATTAGAGGATACTGATAAAACTGTTCATTGAAGGAACTGTTCATAGAATTAGAAATTTGAAAAAAAAAATATTGGGGATAAGTCGCATTGACCTCCCGGAAGATCTCAAACACCATATTTTCAAAAAGTAATGGACCATAGTGGTCTAGGCCATTACAATAAATGTAACTAGGGTAAATAAAAGTAAACAATAACATTAAAATGATATAAAAATACCCTAATACTAGTCTTTATTTCATTGGATTAAATTTTTATACCCAAATAATCCTTAGGTAAAAAATATGATTCTTTTAATCCACTTGTGTTAAATTTGGGAATTTATTATATTTTACATAATGAATAGATAAAAATGGCAGATTCATATTTTAATAACTAAATAAATATTAATATAGGATCAAATATAAGAAAAAATAAACTGTAAGTATTCATTTTAAAAATAGTAAATCATTCTTTATCTTGATAAATAATTTTTTATTTTTAGAGAAAATATTATTTATTTAAATATTTTATAATAATGATGAATTAATTAGATAATTAATTGAGATATCAATGAAATGATATTAAAAATTTTAAGATTATTCTAATTTTGTTATATTAATGACATAAATTATTTTTATAGAATTATTATACATGTTATTTTCATATTGGAAGTATTATTTTTATGTTTTAATGTAGGTTCAGTTTAATAAAAAATGAAAATATTGAATTGTATCAAAATTGACATAAATGATACATTATAATACAAAATATTTTCTTAAATTTTATAAAATTCATAAAAATATATAATTTTTCCATATAAGTCGTATAATGTTAAATATGTCACAATGTATCCAATTGTGGTTCGTTTTCAATTTAAAAATAACTATATTTACCCTATATTTTAAAAATACAAGTTGTCATTATAAGTGATGATTGTTTAATAAAGGGTTAAAGCCAAAATATAAGGTTAATATTATGAACTAAAAATGACTAATAATAATTGGATGAAGATATTTCTAACCATAATTATGTTATATTTGAATAAAATTATCATTTATCCATTTTTAATTGAAAATAAATTTATATTAATTTAATATTTTAATATTTCCCAAAAGTGTGCATCACCTCTACTATAAAAGGGAATTTATCATTTTCAGTAATTCCCACCCCCAAAAACATTTTGTTCAGACAAAAACTACCCATTTCCTATCCCAAATTCCATCAATTCATCTGAGATGACAAAATGTGGATGAATGACAACCTATGGAGTCATTTTGGGCAAATCAGTAGTAGATACTCGAAGAAGTAGAAATTGTTTAACAAGTTAAATTCAATTTTTTTTTCTTTTTCTACGTCATATTCCAATTTTTTCCATAAAAATGTAATATATATATAATATAATATTTTATGAATGGTTTATTACTATCGGACATCCATATTATACTCATTAACCAATATACATAAAAATATATCACCATGCATGCATACGTACAACTTGTCATATCCACGCTGTGGTGTAATTTTTATTCATGTATAATTTATTTCAATGGGTATGACAATGGATATAAAGGATATAAATAATAAGTATTAAATAATATATTTTCTTAAAAATTAATATTCCATCCAATTCCTTACCCTTTACCATTACAGAATAATATCATCGCTCGTGCATACATACGACCTATTGTCTCCTCAACGCGATGAAGTTCACCTCCATAGTAACCATTTCAGAATTATTATAATAATGCATAAACTGAATAAATATAAAATATATTACATAATAATTCAACTATAGTATATATATTTCATTTAAATTCTTACATTCAAAACGATAAGAAATCTGAAACATCATTCATGCGTACGTATTGCCTACCATCTCCATGAATGGTGTGTTCCATTTAATTTATCTATCTATAATATATACTAATATAATGAATATATATGATATATAAATCATGTTTGATATTTTTTATGTAAATAAATTATGATTTATGTTATAATATCAAGAATACAAAATAAAAATACTTATGACAACTAAAAATTATTACTTGAAATGTTGCTTTACCATTCGAATTAATAATTAATGGGTAATATAAAGGAATAAATGAATCATTATGATATCATAAATATTTTTATAATTCTTTTAGAAGTTAATTATATGTCTAAAACCATTAAACTGGATTTTTGGACATGTACTGAGAGTATCAGACCTATGGTAGGGGAATTTCGTCTAACATTTAATTTTCGTGAAATATAAGCCATTTTTACTACATATTTCTCTTGTTGCGGTGTATGTACTGAACATATTATATTTTATATCATTTTTGCTAAGATATTGTGATTATTATTTAAATGATCAATATTAAATGGGATACATTGAATTTTAAAAAAATTAATCCTTTTACATTTGAATATTATTGATATATTCATACATGTTAATTTATATGTATATAAAAGATTATAAATAACAATTTACGTCTATTCTAAATTTCATTAAAAAAAATATAAATGAATTTTTTTAATTTTTTATATAGGATATTGTATAACTAAAACATCATTTTAAACTTTTAAATGATTAATTCATCTAAATCTTTATCATTAATTTCCATGTTTTCAGAATTGTTCTAACGATTTATTTAAATAGAGAAGAATGTTTTAAATTTTTTTTTTCAAAATTATCAAACAGTTATCAAATAATTTAATAAAAAAATACATTTTTGAATTTTATATTTTATAATTGGGATGCTTTTGAATAAATCAATTTAATAAAAATTAGGTCTTTGTCTTAAAGCATTTTTAATGATTTTATTAGCGTATTATGATCTATGTAAACATCCTTTGTAAGATGTTATGCTTAATTGAGGTTGATCTTTTATGATATAATTTTCTATATTGTATTGAACGGTTTTTGAATAGTTTGAATGTGGATGTTCTAAATTTATACTATAAATGGTTATGGATAATATAATATAATTTCATACACTATTTTTAATAAGAATGTTTAAGTTGGTTATGTTTTAACCATTTGATAATAGGAATGAACTATACATATTATATGATGGTTGGGGGCATCTATTTCCCATCGATTCATCGGTAGGTCTAACAAGACAAATAATTACTAGTTTTTAATAATTTATATATGGACTTGGCAAGAGGCCTTGATGGTGTAGTTATGATTTATAACATTATGCATTCCTCATTATCAGATTGGTTATTTTTATTACATGTGAATATTCATCTATTATAATATACATGTGAATTTTTAAATGCAATAATTAGATTTATTCATTTCATATTATATTGTAGAGTATGTTTAAAAGTAATGGGTTTTTGTTTTATTCCTTGTATTAAAATCTTAGGCTTATTTATGACATATTCTACTGTATTTTTTACCTTCACTGGGAATATGAGCCCACACATTTCTGAATTTTTTATTTTCCTAGGATTCCAATAAGTGTTTTATGATTTATATATAGTGTTATTCAAGGATAATAATGGAGTTCTCAGTGAATTATTTATGTTTTATATTATTTTACTACTTTTAATGTAAAGTTAATATATGTAATCTATTTTCCATGTGAGATAATCTAATCAAACCTTCGAGAATTTTTTCCTTCTAATCAATCCAATGTTTTAAAACAATGTACCATCTTTGGGCATTTATCAAGGGAAATTATAGTTGGTATCAAAGTAATTTTATACAAAATCTTTGAAATTATATTTATAAGAACATTGATTAAATAACATAACCCTATGAATAACTTTGAGGATAAGTCTAAATATTGGATATCATCCATTATTTTTGGTAATTGATAATATAGGTTAATCCTAGGAAAAAAATGGAGTTAAAAGAATATTTCATCACTTAAAGATTATATAAATGATTATAAAATACTATACCAATGATTAATGATTCTAATAATATGATTTATCTTTTGGTTCATGGTTAGAATTAGTAAGGTTTTACAACTAATGTTTATACATCTGATAATGAAAATATTATAAAGGTAAAATTAGATGTAGGAGGTACTAAAGAATATGATGTTGATGCATAGTTAATGGTTTAACGGTGATGTGGAATGATAATGTTTATTTTTTACTTAGATACACAAATTATTACATCAATGGTACTATGGTTATAAGATTCCTGATATATATATATATATATTTGTTGTACTATAGTACATCTTTATTATGGATTTCGAACCATACATGCTTTCATTAAGGATTTAATGGTGATCAAATATATTGAATGGGATAGTAAAAGTTACCTTATGTTTATTGGGTAATCTAATGTATAGATTGATTTTGAACATTTAGAGACATTTCTGGACAGTGAATATGGATGGAAGTATTTTGGTCGAGTTTTAAGGTTGGATTGGTTTAAATTGAACATTTGATATTATATTTTTACGTTTATGTATAATTAATTGTATATTATCTATTAACAATTTTCGTTTTAGTAAAAAATTAAACATTTAATGAAATACATATGGACTGTATGATTCATTAAAGTTTCTTCATTCATAATGAATCATCTTGAATATCCATCTCCAGTTCAATGTAAAGATGTAAAAATATATCAAAGTGCACCAAAAATATAACATTTATTGAATCAGGTGAGTTTTATTGAGTTCTTATCTAGATAGTAAATAAATCCAACAACTATCTGAAAATGTTTCTAGAAAATGTGTTATCATAATCCCTTAATTCTCATTTATCCAATTTTATTTTAAATAATCATTTATTTATGGCTTTGAGGTCGTCAATTTAAAATTGATTAATTACTTGATTGTGATTGATGGCCTCAATCACTACCTAAAAATATTTATATTTTCCTCTATGTATGTATCTCAACATGCCTTTTATGTTCACCTATTCCAAATCTTAATTTCATGTTAACCTTCACATTTCCATTTACCTCTTATTATGAGAATATTTTATTAACCATATTTTAGATGTGTGTTTTCCACAATGAATATTTATAGTGTAAACATTTTATTATAAAAATGAAATTTCAAATTGTGAGGAAAAAATTACTTAAGTAGGGGATAATGTAACACCACAAGATTTCAATGTATGTTTTCATTTCATATAAATTTAATAAAATTTATTTCATAAAACACCGACCTGTCTTGCGTTAACCAGGACATTGAGTTTCTATGAAACAAAAACGTAGTATTACAATTATTTAAATGCTTTATTTAAATCTTATACATTAAATATAGTGATATTTATAGTAATAAATAAATTTTATATTTTATTTATAATTTTTTCACATAAATAAAATACATTTATTATGAAATGTATAAGTTTCAGTAAAATAGCTATATATTTAGAAGTACTATTTTCTTAATGCAACAACATTTTATATCCTTTTGTGAATAAAAATAAATTTAATATTATACACTCATAGAAATTGAAGTTGGTAAAATAGACATCATTTTGGAATTAAATATATCAAAATTATTTTATGGTGAATTTTTTGAATTTTTTTTAAAACATTAAATTTTTTATGTATTATGAAATTACTTCATTTTTTTTAACTAACATTTTCATTTCAATAAATATTGTATTTTTAATTTATTTTAAATTTAAAATGGAAAACTAGTACACATTAAACAAATTTTGGTCATTGGATTCTTTTTTATAATATAATTATATATAATAATTTTGAGAACTTTTGAAATTCTTTTTTACCCGTCTTCTTGGCACAATTGTGGATTGGTATTCATCAAAATTTTATAACTTATGTGAATTGAATTTATAAATTTGAACACACATGGTTTTAAAAAATTTGAAAAATATGGTCAAATAGGATAAAATAATATTTAGTGAATAGTAACTTTTGAATTTTATTTTGCACGATTAATGGTAATGTAGGTAATTAAATATAGAAAAATATTATAATGATATAAAATTACCCTAAAAATTGTCCTAATTTTATTGGATATGTTTTTTTCGACCATAATAAACCTTACTTCAAAAATATGATCATTGTTAGAAACCTGTGTTAAATTAAGACCTTTATTATAGTTTATTTAATAAAGAGTTAAAAATGTCATATTAAAATTTTAATAACAAAATAATTTCTATTATAGGATATTATAAAAGAAAAATTAGACTATAATTATATATTACAATGATAATAAATATTTCTTTATCCTGATAATATATTTATAATTTTTAGAGATTAAATAGTTTAATTAAAGTCGTGTATAATAGTGATGTAGTAGTTGTTTAATTAATTGAGATATAAAATAAATGATATAAAAAATAATAAAAATAAATATAATATGATCTAATTAATTACATAAATTAATTTAATAGATAAATGAGGCATCATAGTGACATATTTGATGTATTTTTTCGATGTTATCATGTTGGTGTGATACTTTTAAAAACAAAATATTGAAAAGTATCAAAATTTACTTGAATGATAATTTAAAATAAATTATATTTTTATTAGTTGTTATGAAATTATTAAAAAACTAGAAATCATGCAACCGACTAGGATATTGTATATGATTTTATTAGTGATCAAATTGGGGTTCTTCTAATATTTCAGAGTATCTATATTGAACCTATATTATTAAAATACATGTCTTCATTGTAAGAGATAATTGTTTAACTAATGGTTAATGACAAAATTTAAGGTTAATGTTTTCACCTAAACATCTATAAATTTTTTTAATTGAGGATATTTGAACCTATCCTCATCATATCCTATATAAAACTAACTTTTTATCCAATTTTAATTAAAAATTAATTAATATTTATTTAATATTTTGTGACTTTCCTAAAGTGACCATGACTTCTCATATAAAAGGGAACTTCTCCATCTCTTTAATTCACACCTCTAAATCCCTTTGTATTAGAGGAATCATGACCATTTCCTATACAAACATTCAAAAAATCATCTTATGGGCCATACTATGGGAAGAATGCGAACTTACGGTGTCTTTTTGTGAAAATCAAATGGAGACACTCAAATAAGAAGTAATGGTATTACCAATTCAATTCAATTTTTTTTGTTATTTTACTTCCACATCCTATGTTGTTTAAATACTAACAAAATAAGTCCACAATATAATATATTTTTCGATGTTTTTATGATTATGGGACAATCATATTCCTCCATTTACTTATCCTACAAAAAAATATCACCATGATTATGTACATGTGGATTACCGTTTGCACTATAAAGACCCGTACATTTCAAGGAATGTTTTGTCACATTTTTTTTGGGATTTTATGAGTACGTAGTTTCTGACGGAACCTGATTCCGAGTCCCGGTGTGCCCAGAATCAATTTCTGAAGTTCAGCTCGGGTACGTTCAGTGAATGAACGAGTGGGATTTCTGAACTTTTGAACTGGTGATCAAAATCGAAATCTGAGGGCACCGATGGAACCATATCACCGATAATTGCTTAAGAGGACTTTCACCAAAGGTTTGTTTGCTTGGGAGGAGTTGTAAAAAATGTGGATTAATTAATAAGTCAAATAAAATTGTGAACAATTTTATTTTATCCATGGAAGTTAAACTCTCTCATGGGAAGTTCATAGTGGGGCCCACGACCACCCAAATTCTCATGTGTGGTTATGACGGAGGTGGGGCCCACACTATCCCCCACCATTTCACATTCCTTAACTCCATAACTTCCCCTTTTTTTGTTAACTCCCCTTTAATGTGAGACCACTCACCTCCCCCCCCCCTCTCCTCTTTAATCAGGCCAACACAATTAATTAATTAAGTGAGTTATGTGTTTGAATTTTAAAATTGAAATGCTTGGCTAGATGTAATAAAATAAGATAAGTCTTATTTTATTTCAGGGGGGGTTAGTTGTTGTGTGAGGAGATTGGGGAGATAGAACTCTTTTCTATTGGGAAGAACTTCATCCTTCGGTGAAAAGATTCAATCCTTCCACGAAGAACCTCATCTGTTCAACGAAGAACGAATCAATGACTCTGATATCTCCATTCCCTTTCTCCTCCACGACAAGGGAAGAGACACCAAAGTGGGAGTTCTCCAACGACGCGAAATAATCTTCTTCTCTCCGTGATAATTAGAAGACAACGTCTCCTCAGACGCTCTCCATCAACGTCTACGGAACCACGCCCTGCGACGCTATATTTTGTGGCGCTTGACAACTGCAAATTACTTTGCGTGGTAGGGTTTTGGGTTCGAATATTATGGATTAAATTCGCGCTTTCTTGATGAGGATATTTATTCTTTTTGGGATGCCTGTTATCATTATAACGGGAGGAGGTCGAACCGCACAAACACGGTCGACCCTCCTCCCTCTTTGTTGTTGTTTTTGTTGCAGCACGAACAAAGGCAGTGCGGTGTAGCGGCACAATGCGTGAACATGGGGAATCACGGCGAAGAAGCATGGTGCCGTCGTGCTGCGCTATTGATGCCAAATGAACCCGCGGCCGGAGTCTGGCCGCAGCGAAGGGGCATGGCGCCATCGTGCCACGCCAGAGAACCATGAAGACATCACGACCAGATCGGGGCAGTGGGGGCGTGGCGTGGCACCATCGAGTCGCGCCAGTCGGACCAAGGCCGCGGCGGAGCAAGGAGCGGCGACCAGAACCACCGGCTGTCAGCG
Organism: Viscum album; assembly: GCA_963277665.1. NCBI lineage: Eukaryota > Viridiplantae > Streptophyta > Magnoliopsida > Santalales > Viscaceae > Viscum > Viscum album. The sequence goes on from OY728135.1 coordinate 336,295,419, forward strand.
CGTCGGAGGGGCGGGACCGTGGGGTCCCGTGGCGGCAGCATGGCCGTCCAGCCGGGCTGGCCTATTGAAGATGGTCGAGGTTCGTATCCCACGGCTAGCCAATGGAGCAGCCCCACACGTGGGGCCGCCGTTTCAAAATAGGGGGGCTGCCCCCCCACCTTCCGTGACAACTCGGCCAGCGCCGAGCTGGCCTTGCGGGTTGTGCCTGCGCTAGGCCAACCGGCCACGCCGGCTAGGCCAGGCCACACCCCGTTGGGCCAGACCTGGACCCAATTCGGGTCGACCCGGTTCGGTCCGACCCAGGGGGTCTTGGGCCAGGTCGGTCCGGGCCCAAAACCCCCTAAAAACCTAACAATTCATTTAAATGTCCCTAACATGGGATACAAACCTCCGATTGACGCACCGTCAGTTGTAATGCGATCCTTGGAACAGGACGGTCGTTTCGGTATATTACAATCAAGGTTTTGGAGACCATTGTGGACATTTGGGTTGGTTCAAACACGAACCCAACCGAGCCCTCGGAGCGGAAACACTTATAACATGAGCTCCAGACGTCCGTTTGACGTTCCGTAGACTTTGTTGGATTTATAGTAGTGAGACGGACCTTTTTTCTTACTCTGCTCGGCTCTTGGACGCATTTGGAGTATGGTTGGGTTGGTTTTGACTTAAAAACCAACTGGGCCCCTAGAACGAAAAAGCCAATAACTCTCAAAGCGGGCATCCGATTGACGCGCCATCTATCGTGTTGAGTTCCATATGTCGAGAAAGAACATTAGGATACATCAACATCAGACTACATGTCAGTTAATATATCGATCCCCTTGGCTCGTAGAGCGGACCCTCCAGAAAACGAGCATGCTATGTGCGGGAACCATTGAGCTGGCTGCGACTACGACGACGATGACGACTGCACTGAAATCCTTCATGGGTCTAGCAGCGATGACGACTACACTAAAATCCTTCGTGGGTTCGGCAGAGATGAAGACCATACTGAAATCCTCCTTGGGATTGATGGTGATGACTACTGTTCTTGAATTCTACATGGGTCTGGCATTATTACTGTTCTTGTATCCTACGTGGGTCCGGAAGTATTTGACCTCTGTTGTAGTATCCTACGTTGGTCCGAAAGAGTAGATGGACTTGTATCCTATGTTGGTCCGGAAGCTTAGCTGGTTTAGTATCCTACATGGGTCCTATATTAGATGAATCGGTGGCTATATCTGATCATCTCTATCACCTTACGAAGAAGTATACATGTGTGAGATGAGTCTTGACTTTCAATCATTATCTTCGATATGATTGACTTTCTTTCCTATGTGGATTGTGTTGTGCTTTCTTATGTGGGTTGGTTTGTACTCTCCTATGTGGATGTGATCAAACATGGGCTCGGATGTTGGAGCAGAACTGGAATTGATGACTTAGGTATATGTATGGGCATATACCAAAGTAATGTTGGATGTTATTTCATGATTGTATCTTTCCTTTGTGGATTATCCTTTGTGGGTTCTGGGAGACCTTCGGGGGTCTTGGGGTCCCTACTGAGTAGCGTATACTCACCCTTGCACGAGATATGCCCGCACTACATTGTGTTGGATGCAGATGACGGCCAGCAATGATCGTGGTTGAGGCTTGTGGAGCAGGTCGGTACGTGGAGGTGGACCATTGTACGGGACGTACAGAGAGCAGACAGTTGGACCCGGGGAGCTGAGGAGGCTATCTGTACCCACCCTTCAGGAGGGACTTCTAGTGGACGAATCGACGTTGCTGCTTTACTTGTAGTTGTTGTACATTCTTTCCAGTTGTACTTTACTTTTAGTTTGGGTTTGTATTCTGGCCCATTTACTTTCCGCACTTACTGTTGTACCCATGTTTACTTAGTGTTTACTTCTTTAGGATTACTATATGGTTTTTGTTTACTTTATAAAGCAATGTCGTCCCCTTTTTATTGGGATTTACGCCTTTGGTTCTAGTCGCCAGCCCCTGGCCTATGGAAGGCAGGCATGGGGTAGTCACGGCACGGGTCCCGAGGACGGGTTGTGACAATTTGGTATCAGAGGAGTTTGGTTCTACCACAGGACCCATGACACTTATATTTCGTCTATGTGAAGTAATAGTGTTAAGGGTATTGAGTGTGGTTATCAGTCCAGGGTTTCCAATGTTGGTGCGGCGACCGACGTATCCATACACCAGGACCGTGACTTCTGATTTCCAACTCAATGCACGAATCATTGATTGCATGTGTGTTTCAAAATTTGTCTTTGTGATTACATTGTGTCAGCTCAACAGGTATACTGTTTTGACCATGGCGAACCTGTTTCTTTTTAGGATGGCCCCACGATGGTATCCAGCTAAAGGTTCCGATCTTTTTATGAGACGAAAACCCACTGAGCGATGAGGCCTCGGTGCAGGGCCCTTTTTAGCGGAGGCACGGGAGGTACCACTACCCGCCGAGCCATCGATGCCACCAGCCCCAGCCGTTGAGAGAACACGCCGCCCTAGTGCACTTCATGAGTTTCAGCGTCAGAAACCTCCCATGTTACGTGGGGAGATGGAACCTCAGGCATCCGAGGATTTCCTGGAGGCTTCAGTTCGAGTTTTCAGGCTAGTGGGGACACCAGCTGACCTCATGGTGATCCTTGTAGCGAGCCTCCTACATGTGGAAGCAGGCAGAAGGTGGAGTTTGATGCTCTAGGTGCACGACGAGGCATCTCTTCTCTATATGGACGTTGAGAGCCTCTTCTACTCAGAGTTTGTCCCAGCCACCCTCCATGCGGTGCGCATTCATGAGCTACTACAGCAGTGGCATGGCAGCATGTCGGTAGACCAGTACTCGGTGAGATTTACTAATTTCTTGCACTATTCGATGAACATGGTACGAGACCCATTCTTCCGGGCCCAGACCTTCGAGCAGGGATTGAGGCATGAGATCAGGGCATCGAGGATCTCCCTCAGCATTCCGACACAGGCATGAGTACTGGAGCGAGCCTTTATCGTAGAGAGCTTTCTTTCTGAGCCAACACCGGCAGAGAGACCTACCGCAGGGCGGCATGTAGAAGAGTCATCTGCAGCTGGCAGTCGACAGACGTCACAAGGGTCCAGGTGGACCAGACCATTAGGCGGACAACCTCAAGACACTAGCTCAGAGGTGCGGGGCACCCGGCACAGAGCCAGCGTTCCGAGGAGCAGAGCATGCTACGCATGCGGAGGGTATGGCCACATGGCTCGTGACTACCCAAACCACCGTGCAGAGGAGCATCATACAGTTGAGGGGCCACCCAGGCAGAGGCAGAGGGTTATCTATGCCGGTCAACTGGGTGCAGGAGGATGAGGCTGAGGAGCTAGACGAGCAGCAGGTGGCGGGAGATGCTTCGAGGCTTTACCACCACCACCACCAGGAGGTCCACCCCGACCACAGAGAGCGTGAAGGTAAAGACAGGCTCATCTTCAGGCATCGGAGGCCTACAACCATGACGCACCGGAGTTGATTCAAGGTACTATCTATGTCTACTCCACCCTTGCTGCAGTTCTTATAGACATAGGAGTAAGTCATTCTTTTATTTCTGCTGACCTTGTTTAGAGCTTGGGGATTCTGACGGAGCTGTTGGCTCGATTCTTACGGCTAGAGACTCCTACGATAGCAGACTTGGAGATTACGTACAAGTGCCGGCAGTGTGAGCTTACTTTAAGAGGTTAGAGCTTCGGCTGGGATCTTCTTGTAGCGGCGTCGAGGCCTTACGACATCATCTTGGGCATGGATTGGTTATCTATAGTACATGCTCAGATCGACTGTATTAGGGGCAAGGTGCGATGTGTTTGCACCAATGGGAGCAGGTTCACCTTCACCGGTGATAAAGGAACCTTAGCAGTGCAAGATGGACTCACGGAGAGGAGAGGATAGACAATCAGTCATTAGTTGGCTAGCCTCATCCTAGAAGACGTTGATGTGAGGAGTCCTAGTTTTCCTATAGTGGTGGATCAGTATGCAGACATTTTCTCTGATGAAGTTCCAGGACTACCTCTTCACAGAGAGGTAGAATTCTATATTGACCTGTACCCCGGGACATGCCCGATATCTACTCTAGCATATCGGATGGCCCCCACTGAGCTTCGAGAGCTACGAGTATAGTTGGAGGACTTGTAGGGAAAGGGATTCATCCGACCCAGTGTTTTACCTTGGGCTTCACTGATATTGTTCGCCAAGAAGGCAGATGGGAGCTTACGACTGTGTGTCGATTATCGTCACATGAACCAGGTGATAGTGAGGAACAAGTATCCGCTACAGAGGATGGATGACCTCTTCGATCAGCTCAAGGGAGCACGGTGGTTCTCGATGATAGACCTCAGATTAGGTTGTCAGTAGCTCAGAGTTCGGGATAAGGACGTACAGAAGACGACCTTCATATGTCGGAATGGCCACTATGAGTTCTTGGTTATGCCATTCGGCGTAACCAATGCTCCAGAAGTGTTCATGGGTCTCATGAACATGATCTTTCTACCATACCTCAATCAATTTTCTGTGGTCTTCATCAACTACATATTGATATACTCGACCACTGAGGAGGAGCATGCCTATCACTTGCATGTTGTATTGGACACACTACGAGAGCACCAGCTTTATAGTAAGCTCTCGAAGTGTCAATTCTGGTTACGTCAGGTCCACTTTTTGTGACACGTCATCTCTAAGGTGTGAGTTGCGGTGGACACTACGAGGATCGATGTAGTGCTAGCTTCGGAGCCACCCAGGAGCGTGACGATGGTGTGAAGTTTCTTGGGGATAGCTGGGTACTACCGGAGATTCATGCAAGACTTCTCCAGAGTTGTGGCACCACTTTCAGCTTTGAGGAATAAGCGGATGCCCTTTGTGTGGTCAGATAGATGTCAGCAGAGCTTCCAGGACCTGAGATAGAGATTGACCAGCTCACCTATCTTGAGGCTACTGGAAGAGGGAGTAGGATACGTAGTCTACTGCATTGCATCAGGGCTTGGAATCAGATGCGTCCTAATGTAGGAGCGAGCAGTGATCGCCTATAGATCACAACAGTTGAGGCAACATGAGATGAACTACGCTACCCATGAACTGGAGTTAGCAGTAGTGGTCTTTGATCTGAAGACGTGGCGACACTATCTGATGGGCGAGCAATTTACAGTCTACTCAGACCACCAGAGTCTCAGGTACATCTTCTCCCAGATGGACCTGAACCTGAGACAACAGCGATTGATCGAGATCCTCTAGGACTATGACTTTGAGATAGTCTATACTCCTGGAAAGGGGAACGTAGTAGCCGATACTCTCAGCAGGAGGATGTGAATTCAGCTACTTGGAGAGGCGATGGAGCAACTAGCCGCATAGCAGATATCATTTGTGGATAGAGATTGAGCAGTCTTTCATCAGTCACTAACTGTCACTCCTCCACTACTACAGCGGGTTACAAAGGCAAAGCGTGGGGACGTTGACTGTGAGATGCGGCATGCACAGATATCCTCAGGACATGCACCTGATAGAATCAATATAGCAGGAGAGAATGATGTCTTTTTCAGAGGACATACCATGGTACCAGCTAGTTTACCGAAGGAGGTGCTGAGGGAGTTTCACACTTCCCCTTTAGTGGTAAATTCAGCAGTGGCGAAGATGAACCAGTATCTCAGACAACAGCACTGGTGGTCGGGTATGAAGAAGGTTGTAGCAGATTTTGTTTCTCGATGCCTCACCTGCCAGTAGGTGAAGGTGGAGCACTAGGTACCAGCTGGCTTGGTACAAGCCTTGCAGGTCCCGGAGTGGATGTGGGACATGATATATATGGATTTCCTGACTGGACTTCCACGTACTTCTAGAGGTCATGACTCCATTTGGGTGATTGTCGACTGACTCACCAAGTCGGATCACTTGTTACCCAATAGAGAGTAGGGCTCAGTAGAGAGCTTGGGAGGTCTCTACGTTTAGGAGATTTTAAGGTTTTATGGTGTGCCATCATCTATCATCTCTGATCGAGATTCTCGCTTTACTTCCCGGCTTTGGAAGGGGTTGTAGGAGGCATTTAGGACGCAACTAAATCTGAGCACCACCTTTCACCCATAGATGGATGGTCAAATGGAGAGGACCATTCAAACTCTCAAGGAAATGCTCCGTGAATATGTCCTTGACTTTGGTCACAGCTGGGAGGACCACCTACCCTTGGTGGAGTTCGCGTACAACAACAGCTACCACTCCAACATCAGGATGGAACCGTACGAGGCATTGTACGACCGACCTTGTAGTTCACCTCTGTGCTGGACAGACCCCGGGGAGTCAGAATTTGTGGGACCAGAGATGGTCCAGGCCATGATAGAGAAGGTCCAGGTCATCCAGGAGCAGATGAGGACAGCTTAGAGCCGGTAGAAGTCTTATGCTGACAGGAGGCAGAGACCACTAGAGTTCATGGATGGCGATCACATTTTCATATGGGTCTCATCTCGACGTAGATTACATAGATTTGGACGGGGTGGCAATTTATCTCCGCGCTTCATCAAGCCATTTCAGATTCTCAACAGGATAGGAGAGGTGGCATATAGCCAGGCTCTACCACCTCTGTAGCACCGGGTGCATGATGTCTTCCACGTATCTCAGCTGAGGAGATACATGCACGACCCGACACATAACATCGACCATGGGGAGCTGGACAACGATGACAGGACGACTTTTGTGGAGGTCTTGGAGGAGATCGAGGATCGATAGGAGTGTGTCCTACGTTGGCGGTCGATTCCTCTAGTGTGCCTCAGGTGGCAGCTTGGGAACCTCCAGGAGAGCACTTGGGAGCGGGAGGCTCAGATATTTCCTCAGTACCCTCATTTATTTCCCTAGTTGTGATGTATCTTTACGGGGACGTAAATACCTTTGGTGGGATTAATTTAAAGACCTGTAAATTTCAAGAAAATGTTTTTCTTAATTTCATTGGGATTTTACGAGTACACAGTTTCTGACGACACCTGATTCTGAGGCCGGGTGTTCCCAGAATCAATTTCCTAAGTTTAGCTCAGGTACATTCAGTGAACGAACAAGCAGGATTTCCTAAATTTTGAACTGGTGCTCGGAATCAAAATCCAAGGGCACCAATGGAACCGCAGCGCTGATAATTGCTTAAGAGGACCTTTACCGAAGGTCTGTTTTCTTGGGAGGAGTTGTAAAAAAATATGGATTAATTAATAAGTAAAATAAAATTGTGAACAATTTTATTTTATCCATGAAAGTTAAACTCTATCATGGGAAGTTGTTGGTGGGGCCCACGACCACCCAACTTCCCATGTGTGGTTATGAGGGAGGTGGGTCCCACACGATCCCCAACCTTTTCACATTCCTTAACTCCATAACATCCCATTGTTTTTGTTAACTCCCCTTTAATGTAAGACCACTAACCTCCCCCTCTATCCTCTTTAATCATGCCAACACACTTAATTAATTGAGTGAGTTATGTGTTTGAATTTTAAAATTGAAATACTTGGATTGATGTAATAAATTTTTTTTGTCTTATTTTATTTTGAGGGGGTTAGTTGTTGTGTGAGGAGATTGTGGAGATAAAACTATTTTCTCTTGGGAATAACTTCATCCTCCCATGAAGAGCTTCAATCCTTCCACGAAGAACGTCATCTCTTCAATGAAGATTGAATCAATGACTCTGGTATCTCCATTCCCTTTCTCCTCTATGACAAGGGAAGAGACAACGACGTGGGAGTTCTCCAACGATGGGCAATCATCTTCTTCTCTCCGTGATAAAGAGAAGACGACGTCTCCTCAGACGCTCTCCGTCGACGTCTACAGAACCACGCCCCACGACACCTTATTTTTGTGGTGCATGACAACCGCGAATTACATTGCGAGGTAGAGGTTTGAGTTCAAATATTATGGATTAAATTTGTGCTTGCTTGACGAGGATATTTATTCTTTTTGGGCCTCCTGTTATTGTTATTATGGGAGGAGGTCGGAACACACAAACATGAACGACCCTCATACCTTTTTGTGGTTGTTCTTATTGCGGCACGAACTATAGAAGCATGGTGCATCAACACCACGTGGGAAGATTGAGAATCATGACAAAGAAGCACGGTACCGTCGCGCTGCGCCGTTGAGGCCGAACGAACCCGCAGCCGGATTCGGGCCTCAGTGAAGGGGCGCAGCGTCGTGAGGCTGCGCCAGAGAACCATGACGACATCGTGGTCGGAGCGGGACCACGGAGGAGGCATGTGGCGCCATCGTTCCGCGCCGGTCAGACCAAGACCGTGGCCTTTGGCCGTGGCGGAGCAGGGAGCGGCGACCAGAACCATCGGCCACCGGCTCGTCGGAGGGGCGGGACTGCGGGGTCCTATGGCGGCAGCACGGCCGGCCAGCCGGGCCGGCCGATCGAAGAAGGTCGGGGGTCGTAACCCCCGGTTGGCCAAAGGAGTGGTCCACCATGTGGGACTACAATTTCAAAATAGGGGGGCAGCACGCCCCCCTTCCGCGACAGCTCGGCCAGCGCCGAGCTGGCCCTGCGGGCCACGCCCGCGCCAGGCCCACCAGCCGCCCAGGCCTGGCCGGGCCAGGCAGGCCGGGCGGGGCCACGCCAGCGAGGCTGGGCCACACCCTGTTGGGCCAGACCCGGACCTGGTTCAGGTCGACCTGGTTTGGGCCGACCCAAGGGTTCTTGGGCCGGGTCGGTCCGGGCCCAAAACCCCCTAAAAATCAGATAGCTCGTTTAAATGACCGTAACAAGGGCTACAGACATCCGATCGACACACCTTCAGTTGCGATGAAAAACTTGGATCGAGGCAGTCATTTATGTATATTACAGTCAAGGTTACAGAATACTTTGGTTACAGCCGGGTTGGTTCGATCACGAAACCAACCGGGCCCTTGGAGCGAAAACACTAATAACTTGACCTCCGGACGTCTGATTGACGTGCCGTCGACTTTTTTGGATTACTCTTGGTGAGACAGAGCTTTTTGCTTACTCCACTCGAGGTTTGGATTCAGTTGGTCTACGGTTGGGTTGGTTTTGACTTAAAAATCAACCGGGCCCCTGGAACGAAAAAAGCCAATAACTCTCAGACCGAGCGTCCGATTGATGCGCCGTCTGTCGTGTTGAGTTCCCTATGTAGAGACAGAACTTTGGTATACATCAACTCCGGACTAAATGTCAGTTGATGTATCGATCCCCTTGGTTTGTGGATCATACCCTCCCAGAAACGAGAATGCTGTGTGCTGGAACCCTAGAGCTGGCTTCGACTGTGATGACGATGACGACTGCAATGAAATCCTCCGTGGGTTCGGAAGTGACGACGACTGCACTGAAATCCTCCGTGGGTTCGGCAGTGATGAAGACCGTACTGAAATCCTTCATGGGATCGACGACGATGACTACTACTCTTGTATCCTATGTGGGTCTGGTAGTATTATTGTTCTTATATCCTATGTGGGTCCGACAGTATTTAACCTCTGTTGTAGTATCCTACATGGGTCCAACAGAGTATCTGGACTTGTATCCTCTGTGTGTCCGATATCTTAGATGGTTTAGTATCCTACGTGTGTCCCAACTTAGATAAATTAGTGGCTACATATGATCACCTCTATCACCTTACGAAGAAGTATACCTGTGTGAGCTTAGTCTTGACTTTCAATCATTATCTTTGATATGATTGACTTGCTTTAATATGTGTATTGTGTTGTGCATTCCTCTGTGGATTGGGTTGTACTATCCTATGTGGATGTGATCGAACTTGGGCTCAGATGTTAGAGCTGAACTAGAATTGATGACTTAGGTATATGTATGTGAATATACCTAAGTAGTGTTAGATGTTATTTCGTGATTGTATATTTCATTTGTGGATTATCCTTTGTGGATTCTGGGAGACCATCGGGGGTATCGGGGTCCCTACTGAGTAGCATATACTCACCCCTGCACGATCTATGCCCGCACTAGGTTTTGTTGGATGCAGATGACGGAAATCGCTGATCGTGGTGGATTCTTGTGGAGCAGGTCAGTACCTGGAGGTGGACCACTGGGCGGGACATACACTGAGCGAACGGATCGACCTGAGGAGATAAAGAGGCTATCTGTACCCACACTTCAGGTGGGACTTTTAGTGGATGGCTCGACGTTGCTGCTTTACATTCAATTGTTGTACTTTCTTTCCATTTGTACATTACTTTCAGTTTGGGTTTGTATTTTGGCCCATTTACTTTCCGGACTTACTATTGTACCCAGTTTACTTAGTTATTATTTCGGCGGGCTTACTATATGGTGTTTGTTTACTTTATAAGGCAATGCCTTCCCCTTTATATCCGGATTTACACCTTTGCTGCTAGTCGCCATCCCCTGGCCTATGGAAGGCAGGCTTGGGGTAGTCATAGCATTGGTCCCGAGGACGGGTCGTGACATGCATGTTATGGTGTTAACTGTATTTCAGGTATAATTTATTTCTATGTATATGATGAGGAATATAAAATATTTAAATAATAAATATGACATTATATTGTTTATTAAAATTTCATATTCAATCCAAATACTAACCCTTTACCATCATAGAATGATATTATTGCTCATGCATACGTACGACCTACCATCTCCACAATCCAATGAAATTCATCCATCATTACTACCATTTAAGAATGACTATAAAAATGTAAATACTAATTAAATATGAAATATATAAACTAATAATGATAGTATAATATATATATATATATATATATCATATAATTTTTTACTTTCAATATGATAATAAAACAGAAAAAATGTTCTTGTATACATATGACCAACCATCTCTAGGAACGGTGTGTTCCATATCATTTATCTATCTATTATATATATATATATATTTATAAACTAAATATATTTTTTATATAAAACATTTTATATATTATAAAATTAATTAAATAATGATTAATGTTATATGATCAAGAATAACATGTCAAAACATGTCCGATAACAAAGCGATTATTACTTGAAATGATTCCCTAACATTGAAATTGTTAATAAATGAATAATATAATGTCCTAAATGAATAATATATGATACCGTATATATTATAATGAATTTATAGAAGTTAATAATATGTTTAAAATAATTATACATGATATTGGGACACGTTTTGAGAGTATCAGACCTAATGTAAGGGAATTCTCTCCCAATTTTAAATTTCGTGAGATATATGCAATGGTCGCTAACTATTTCTTGAGTGTGGTGTATGCACTAAACCTATTATATTTAATATCATAAATACATTAATTTTTATGTAATTTAAATATTACTTTTAAGATAATGGGTATATTATTTAAATTTTTATTGTGGTATGGTACACATTGAATGTTCAAATAATTAATCCTTTCTCTATTACAATATTCTTGAAATTACCCTGCATATTTATTTTAATCTATATAATGTATTTAAATTAAAAATTTATTTCTATTTTTTACTGCATTCAAATTCATTAAAAAGTAATATTTTTAATGTTATATGTATGGGACTCGTTAAATAAAACAATATTTTAAATGTTTTAATGATTTATTCGTCTAAATCATTTTCATTAATGCCCAAATTTTAAAAAAGGTTTTAATGATTTATACCAATGGACTAGAATGTTTTAAAATTTTAATTAATTTCAAATGTATCAATGTTTTTTGGGAACGATTAATTCAAATACATCTTTTAACTATATTTTTTTTAAATTGGAATATTCTAAATAAATGATTTTAATGAAAATGGGTTTTTCTCATGATATTATTCATGATTTTAATAGATTGTTTTCATCTATGTCAACATATTTTGCTATATATTTTACTTAATTGATGTTGATCTATAATAATATAATTTTCCATATTCTATTGAAGGTGTTTTTAATAGTTTGATTGTGGATGTGAATCTATTATATCATTAATAATTTATGGATAATATATTAATATTTTTTATACGATTTTTAATAAAATTGTTTATAATGTTTTTGCTTTAACAATTTCATAATTAGAATTCATTATTCTTAGTGTGTAACTGCTGGGGGACTCTATATCCCCCCGATTCATCCATAGGTGTAATGAGACAATCTAGTTTGGGTTTTTACCCATTTATTTAAGGTCATTGCATGAGGCCTTGATGGTGTAGTTATGATGTCAGACATTATGCACTCCATCATTATGAGATTAGTTATTGTTTTTATATGTGAATATTTTAGAAGTATAATACAAATGTGAAAGTTAAAATAGAATAATTTAATTTATTACTAAAATATTATATAGAAGATTATGTTTAAAAGGATTTTGTTACCTTTTTATTCCTTTCCTTAAAAGTTCATGTTTATTTATGAAAGCATCTAATATATTGTTTCCCCTCACTGTGCTTATGAGATCACCTCTTTCTTATGTTTTATTTTCCCAAGATGATAAGAAGTGTATTATGATCAATATGTAAGATTACTATTGGAGAATAATGTTGTTCCCAACGAATAATCTATGTTTCATAATATGATTTGAATCATAATGTAAACATAATGTATATAATATATTTTCCAAGACTGCTAATCATTTCAGTACTTTGGGATTTTATTTCATGTATTCATTCCAATGTATTATAATAATTCACCATCTCCAGGATTTTGGGGTTGGGGAGTTACAATAATCCTAATAGCTTTATTAATGTAATGAGATGTTCATCGTCTTGAAATAAAAATATTCATTCTAAATACTATTTTATGAAAACTATTTTATATTGTACATTATGATAAATGAATTTGAATTTGAGAAAATGATAATTGTTATTATCGATTTAGTTCTTTATAATAGTTAAATCCTATAATTATAGGGATGATTATCCTCCCCAATGTAGAATATATGGGAAAATATTGGTTATGGAATTTAGTTTTTCTAATAATTCTCAACTCAATGATATAAAACCCTCATCTAATAATATTTAATTACCTTTCGATCAATTTTTTTATTCAAAAGGAGACGGTTCCCTACAAAGAAGATAGAAATCAATGATTACAAATGTAATGGAAACCAAGAGAATCCCCTTGGATAAAATATTTACACTCTTGAGGTAAAGACCTCATGCTAGAGAAATTTACCAAGAGATCATCAGGATTACTCCCCGAGGAAAGGGAATCCACATCAATGTTGGCCTCTCTAGAAATATGACGACGAACACATCCATTAGGATTCTTCTAGAAAAAACATATAACCAGATAAGTCAACTACTAGTGCATGTTAAGTTTCCCATGCAATGCACGAATCATCACCATAGAGTTTGATTCCACTTTTGAAAATACCAATGATAAAAATTTTCAATTCCTGACACCAGTGTGCAACACAAAATATTCTTCCACTAACAAACAACATGGACCATTGAAACTACTATATGAAAACACTATAGAAACATTCTTTCACTGCACCAGGCCTCCTCCACGAACCTGTCCATTTATCATTGACCAATAAACATTATGTTTGAAACCATTCTCTAGAAGATTCCATCTAATCAAACCACTCTGGGTTATAGGATGTGACACTGGTATATTGAGAAAACTGAAAATAGTGTAGGTCTACTACCCACCTTTAATCAACAAAAGATGTTCAAAAAGAAGAGTCTTTATTCGCACATGCAGTAAATCCATCATTCTTTTGACCTCTATCCTTATTTTGTTCCTTTCCTCCCAATGTGTCAAGAATATCGTTGTAACAATAAGACATCGGAGCACATGAGGCACAACCCAATTGGTGAGGTATCCTTAAGTGCATCCACAAGACCAGGGTTCAATACCAGGTGGAGGAATATTTCTCGGCTACAGTAGCAGGCACTATAGCAACATTGTACACTATGCTGGTATTGTAGTAGAACTTTACACTGTAAAGGTACTATAGCAGAAATGTACATTGTGGGGGTACTGTATCAGGCACTGTAGTAGTTTCTGTAGCAGGTACTCTTAGATTCTATAGTAGCTGGAACTATTCACCTTGGGCCACTAGTTTAGGAATGGAGTTTTTAAGGCTTTCGGGCAACCCACACCTTTGGGCCAGTGGGATTTCAGGTCACCATTAAGGCCCTTAGGCCACCTCAAGGCCTTCGGGCCACATGGAGTTGCTCCAGACACACAACAAAAAAAGAGAATCCCTAAAAGTGGATTCAGATCAGGTCCACACAATATATAAAAGACAAATGGATTTTCAGAATGAGAGGGTATGGATATTCTGTTGGTATTAGCCTGTGCTTGCACGGGAAGCCTACACAGACGGCCATGCAAAGGTGGAGTGCTACTATCATGACGCAGATGCTGGGGAGGGGCAGTTCCTTGTAGATATTTTGGATAAATTCTCTAAGACCTTTGGGTCAAGTAATCTTCTAATTCTATGGGGCTTGTAATCTCTAAACCTAAGAGCCTTGTAATGGTTCCCCCTCATCCCTTAAAAGGGGGGATATCAAAAATCAGTAAAAAATGGCCTTCAGGCCATTCAGAGTTAACAACAAGACATTAGATCTTTGACTGCATAACTTTTCTTCCATTCCAGAAAACCAACTCATGAAGAATTCCGGCATGGATGAACATGCATCATTATAAGTACCCAATTTATCCATCATAGTCCAAAGGATTACTACCCATTCACCCTTGATAAATAGATAGACCACATATTCCTCTTCGGGGTTACTAGAACAGTATCAACAAGAGGCCAAATGAATGCCCCTTCATTGAATATTGACCTTCATAGGTATGGATTGATTCCATGCTCTCCAATACAAGAAACTAATCTTCGTGGGGACCTCCTTGCACCACAAGTGTTCTCTCCACTCATCGTGAACCCCTCCCTACTCAATCATCCTATATTAATCCTATCCGTTGAAGGTACTAGATCACGACTCTAAAAACTAGTAATGGTTGACATCCTTAATTAAAACAACTATGTTAAAAATAATCAATTGTTCCAGGCTCAGAATAGCATTAATCAATCCAATGTGCTGACTGGGCTCTCCTAGTGACTTGTTTGGTCTTGGGCTGTTCGGAAAACAATATTTCTCCCCCACCCAATTATCCCTCAAAATATTAATATCCCCTCATCTGACCATCTTGTTAGAAGACTGCAAAAAGATCTCTAGGTGAAACACCACAATTCTCCCCAAACTAGACAGTTTCCTAATGTCCCAATCATCACAATTGTTTTCATACTTAGTTTTAAGAGTTTTTTTCCCACATTGATTCTACAACAGTGAAATACCATGTCAGTCGAGCCTAATTGGAATGCATGGAAGTGGAGACATACCTAAGACCAATGCCTCCATCCTCCATCATTTTCCCTATCAAATACCAAGATTCCCAATGAGATCTTCCCAAGTAGTTAGCTACCCAAAAAATGGGTTCATCAGCTTTTCCATTAATGAGATAATCCCATTTGGAGGAGTGATAATGGACATAATGTGCATCAGAATCGAAGAAATCATACTATTAAGTAACACCACAAGTCCACCAAAATAGAGAAATATTTTTTTTTTATTAATAACACTTCCAATAATTCTATTAATGAGATCTTCAATGTATATATTTTTCACTCATTTATTAAAAAAATGTTCCCATTGATAAATCATTGGAAATTTTTTATTGTTGAATTCCAATAGTGTATTGGATTGACCGAAGCCTTATTCTGGGACATTTCTTTGATATGAAAACATTTCTCTCCGTATAATTGACTCATTTCCCACATATATTACCATAATCCAAAATATGTTCCAAGTAATTCATAATGTTTTACATCCTTCCAATAAAAAGGAGAGAATATCATCATTGAACATCAAATGTGTGAAAGAGCCATCTGAAGTGTGATAAAGGTAGACAGAAAAATCTGTTCCACCAAGCATCTGTTTAGATTTATCGATAGGGCCTCATGTAACATTATGAACAATATGGGGGATAGAGTGTCCCCTTGATTCACACCTATAACATTTTTGATGAACCCCAAACCATTACCCATGAGATATATGGTTAGCCATGGAGAGGAGAAGCATCAAAAACATAGATCACAAACCCACTCATGGAAACCCATCTTTCACACTACCCTGATTATTGAACTCTATTCTTTCATGTCATACTCCTTCTCCATGTCCACCTAAATATTCATGTTGGACCCGATCACCCTTTTATTCACATCCTCCTATAATTAATGAGTGATTCCCACCACATCTTGAATTGTTCTACCATTGATAAAGCCATGTTTTTCCTATGATATAGCCTTTGGAACCACATTGATCAACCTATGAGTCAAAACACTTTCAATGATTTTTTATTAAACATTACAAAGGAATATCAGTCAATATTGGATAATGGAAGAGGGGTCTCTATCTTTGGGTCGGGTATGCACCCTAGAAGAACATGTACTCCTCTTAAGGGAACCCCCTCCCCCAAAAAAATAATCTGGAACCTCCTCTATAACATGAGGCCCCACTAATTCCCATGACGCAACATAGAAGGCTCCTGAAAACCCATTTGGGTTAGGCACACTGTCTAGCAGTAGATTGTAAACAACCTCCCAAACCACATAATCATATGGTAAACTCCTCATGGTATCATTATACTCATTATCAATATTCCTAGAAATACTCTTCATGAAAACCTCCTGATCTAATGTCGAGGCTCCCTCCCCATCTGGTTGTGAAGGACCACCTGCTAGGAGTATTTTTTATGTGATTGAAGACCATCCTTCCAGAGAAAATAACATCAAAATAAAACTAAACATCCTTAATTCTAATGTTGAGTTTCGTATTAGGATGTTCCTTCAAACATGCATGGTAAAAACCACTGTTCTGATCAACCTCCTTGATTCATCTATCCCCAGACATTTTGTTTTCTGAAATCCCTTTAAATCATTAGTAGCCTATGAGACAGAAATTTTATTTGTCACATTCTAACATGATGGTAGGTTCATCCCAACACAGTTGCAGCCTTTCATCCAATCGTTCGATCTACTCCTACAACATTTCCACCGAATCATCCACTAATGTATTGTTTGTGAACCATCTTCCTATATAATACATGAGGTTCTTCAAACATCTGAACAACCCAACCCAAGCCCTTTCCTGCATCTCATATTCCCATGATTCATTCATCATCCGAATGAACCTATCCACATTGTTCCAATTAACAAGAAGATTAACAAGACATCTATCCATCCTACATCACATATGACTGATACTTTTGTGATTATTACACCAGGTGTATTTGTGCCCACTAATGCCCAAGTCCAGCAGCCCCTTACCATAAATGAATGAATTAAACTAAATAATACCATTATTGTATGACCCCGATCCAACTATAATCTCCAAAATTTCAACGATTGAATTGAAATCCCCACATAAAAATCTAGTTAATCATGCCGCATCAAATGAGTCTAGAAAATACCACAGAAGTATTCTCTCTAATACAAAATTTCTGGCATAAATAAAGGAGAACAAACTCTTAATTCATATGAACCCTATTTGAATAGTGATACATTTCTCTATATCCTACGTCCACTGTACTTACGGAAAATTCTTCCATATAACCCAATTTTTTTTAATTGGGTTCCCATGAAGGTGGAGTCCAAACCTTATTTTCATAGTAATGAAATAGATCCTGCTAGGATGTTGTTTAGGTTTCAAAATGACCACCATCAATGACTTGCGTCTTCTGGACTCAGAAGCCATAAAGGCACATTTTGCATTCCCCCGGACACCCCGACCATTCTAGATGATCTGCAATGAAATTACTAGAAGGAGTTTATAGCCCTTTGACAATTGCAACCTGGTCTCAACACAAACAGATTCTTGCAACACTCCTCCTCGGCCATGGAGGGAGTAACCGGCCTATAGAGGAACAACCCTTATTTAGTATGAGGACATTCTTCTTCAAAGGTATATCTGACTCCTCTAGGAAAAAGAGTATTTTCCCCATCAGAAAAGGTGAGATACTTTTCAGACATAGGCCCGATAACTTTTGAAATTTCAAACGATCGTGTGGGGGGATTTTTTTTAAATACGTTTTTCTAAAAAAAATTCTGAAAACCTACCTAGGTAATTTTTTTAAAAAAATATGCTACAAAGGCGGCATCGCAGATGCCACCATTGTTTTAGCGCACAGAGGCGGCATCTGCAATGCCGCCTTTGCTCCCCCGCGCCGCCTTTGGCCTGGATCGATGACATGGCAAAGGCGGCCGGGGGGAGGCCGCCTTTCGCTTTAGGGAAAGGCGAAAGGCGGCATCGCAGAAGCTGCCTTTGGCCATACGCAGAGGAGAAAGGCGGCTTCCATGATGCCGCCTTTGCCTGAACTCCTTATAAAAGGGCGGCCACCCCTCTCCCCTCTCCTAACTTTCTCATTGCATTCCTCACTTCATCTCTCCGAATTTCCCTCTCTCTCTAAAAAATTCCTTTGTTGTGCGAGCTTTTACGAAGCTTCATTTAGAGGAATGTTTCTTTATTTAATTTAATGTTTTAATTTAATTAATTTAATTTTGTTTAGTTTTAAATATTTCATTTGTTAAGTAGTTTAGGTAGTTATTAATATTTGGTAATTTAGTTTTTTTCATTAGTTATATATAGTTTTAAATAATTACGGTTAGGTAGTATAGATTAAGTATAGATTAACTTAAGATTATGTAATTAGAAATTTTGGTAGATTAAAAATTATGTGGTTATCTACGCAATTAAATTCCTGTCTTGATACAAAAAAGTGGATGTGGCTCTGGCATAGATTTACATAGGGGTAAAACCCGAAAACACCGCTTCGAGCTAGACTCGAATGGGAACTGGTGCACGATAATGGGCCTTGCTGCATCCTGGTTTGACACTCCTGGGGAATATGCTTAAGATGATTCATATTTTCTTTATAAACTACTAAAATTTCTAAGAGAAGAAAAAACAAATCCGTATATTTATCAATGATAAATGATAAATATATTGTTATAGAATCAAATAAGGAAATAATAATTAATGAATTAAATTTATTATTAGTTGATTATAAAATAATAGAATAATTAACGATAAGTTGTTATTAGTTAATTTTAGAATAATTAATAAATAACATAGGAATAAAACATGGATTCATATAATGATTAGCTAATGATACTAATGATCAGTATATTTATCAATGATAAATGTTAAATATAATGTTATAGAATCAAATAAGGAGATAAGAATTAATAAATTAAAGTTATTGTTAGTTAATTATAGAATAATAGAATAATTAATGATTAGTTAATATTAGTTAATTTTAGAATAATTAATAAATAACATAGGATTAAAACATGAATTCATATAATGATTAGCTAACGATACTAATGAACATATGAAGTGAAATGAAGAAGAAAAACAAACTAAATAAAAGGGTGCTCTAAAATTACATTCTAATAAATATCATATGGTCAAACATCAGTAGCTGAGTTTATTGTATAGAAAGGAACAATAAAATTACATTATAATAAACATAATATCGTCAAACATAATTGTTAATATTTTGTTATACTATCATAATTTTGATGAACGAAACATTTTTGACGTAGAGAGCCATGTTTGCCTGTGTGTACTGTTATGTGGAGATTATTCAAACCGAGCAAGGAGCTTCTTACAGTACACAACCAATTATGGTGGTTAGTACAGTTGATTGTGTTTCCATAAGTGACCTTCAAGAGAGAATTCGTGTTTCCTTAAATCCGGGACCTGATCAAGAGATAATGTCTATGAGATATAGACATTTTCAATTTCCAACAACACTGTGGCATATAGCTTATCCATTGGTTGCTGATGCGCAGTGGGTCCAAGAAATTAATTTATTTTCTCAACGTTTAGATGGTACCATGATGGAGTTATACGTTGTTGTTGCTATTGTACAACAACAACGTCCACTTGTACAAAGACGTAGAAATAGAAGATTGGTTGAAGACAGTCTACCCCATGACATTGAGCCTATTCCAAATGATGCAGCAGAAGAGGAAAACCTAGATGATCTCCCGGATATACATGTCAATCCGACTTCTGATGAGGAGTTTCATAATGCTGGATCAGATGGCGACAACAGTGCTGATGAGGAGGGACCAACAGATGATAGAGAGGAGGTTTTGAGAAATTCAATTGTTGTACATCAACCTTGGTCAATAAATCATCCACCACTATTTTCATCTTGGATAGAAGCAATGACACGCATGCCTGAATTCGATAATACTATTCTCACACCAACAACTGAGTTCCCTGGAGTTGTACCAGATAGGTTTAGTGAGGTGGACAAAACCTTATATATTGGAAAGAATTTTCCCAGTAAAGATGCCTTAAAAAGCACGTTAAAGATATTTCATATTGAGAGAAACTTCAACTATGTAGTTGACGAATCATGCCGTAGTAAATATGTTATACGGTGCGTGAAGTATGGGGATGATTGTAGATTTCGCTTAAGGGCTATTCCAGACATTACATTTGGAGGTTAGAGAATCTCATGTATTGAGGCGGCTCATACATGCGTTCATCCAAGTCTCACACAAGATCATACTTCATTGGATGTAGAATTTGTTTCATCTATTGTTGTTGAGATGATTAGGACATGCCAAGATGTTCCAATATCCCTTGTGCAAGAGAGGATTCTACAGACATTTGGTTATAAGATTTCCTATAATAAGGCATGGATGGCGAAACAGAAGGCAATTGTGAAGGTATATAGTGATTGGGATGACTCATATCGAGTGTTTCTGCAATTGCTATCCATACTTGGGCATCATAACCAAGTTGTCTTCCACCTGGTTACAAAATAACATGTGTCTCCTGATAATCGACTTGATCCATCTCATGTTCAATTTCATCGGTTGTTCTGGGCATTCCTTCCTTGTATCTCCGCATTTCGTTTTTGCAAACAATTTATTCATATTGATGGAACATTTCTGTATGGAAAATACAAGGGCGTATTGTTGATTGCGGCAACCCAAGATGGAAACTTTTCACCTCTTCCAATTTCCTTTTCCATTGTAGAGAACGAAAAATATGAATCATGGAGTTGGTTTCTGGCATGTATCAGCAACAATTTCACCAACATTCAGGGAGTTTGTTTGATATCTGATCGCCATCGAGCAATTATTGAGGCAATCAATGCAGATCCTGATACATGGAGATACCCAAATGCACATCATCGGTTCTGCATTAGACACATTTCTAGAAATGTGCATAAAACATTCCACAACGAACTGATGAAGAAGGCAATAACGAGGCTTGGTAAATATTTTATTCATTCTGTTTTACTGTTTCAATATAAATATAAAATCAATTTATGTGAATTATCATCTACGTTTTGTAGCATATGAGTCGGACCAACAACGATTTGGAGAACTTTTTGAACAAATTCTTCAGGCTAATCAAGATGTTTATGATTATATGATGCGGATTCCAAAAGAGAAATGGACATTGGCATACGACGGGGGAAAGAGGTACAAACACATGACGACAAACATTGTGGAGTGCATCAATGGTATCTTCAAAGGACTTCACAAGCTACCTATAACCTCCTTAGATCAGGAGAAATTATATCGATGCGTGAAGTACTTTGTGGATAGACAAAAACTAGCATCAGACGGAATACATCAAGGGATAAGATATGGAAGACACTTTCAACGAGAGATTGAAAAAAATATTGAAGAAGCTTCTGGTTATCACGTCTGTCTCTTTCGAAGAGAAGACTCTCGATTTGAAGTTCAAGAGCGTTCAGACCCCATCACAAATCACGTCGGTGAAAAAATGGTGGTATTACTGGAAACAAGGCAATGCCAATGTGGAAAATTTCAGGCCTTACGGTTTCCATGTACACACGCCATCGCAACATGTGCCTCTGTGAACATCTCATGGGAAGCATATGTTGATCTAGTGTACCATATGGATATCATTGCCAACTGTTATGCTGCACCATGGATACCTATTGGGGAGTATCGTTATTTCCCAATGCCTGAAGGCTAGCCGATAGTGATACCTGACATGAATCAGTTACATCCTCATGGGAGACCAAAGGTGAGTAGGATGCATAATGAGATGGATTGGCCTCAGGAACAAGGACAGAGTTTGCGATGCACAATATGTCATAAATAAGGTCATAACTGGAAGCGATGCCCTAACGTTATTGGGTCGACTTCACAGTCTCATTCATAATGATGTATTGTCTTCATTGTGACATTCCCATATTGTAAACTAAATGTTGTTATCTCTTCTTTATTCCTTGGTTTTCTAAACCCCAATCATCTAAGATATGTTTTCATATTAATATTCATGCTTTCAAGAAATAACTATAAATATGAGATAATAAAATTTATTTCAAAACTCCGAAAACGGAACACATAACCCATATTGAAAAGTGTATGTCAGTTAACCCATTAACATGTTTCCTGGACGTTAATATTAAAAATTTTAACCCTAAACCCTCCAACCTAAACCCCAATCTAAACATGCAGGATATTTTAGCAAACTATTCTATAACAAATTTATAGTATCATAATAATTAGCATAAGATATTGAATACATACAATTAGATAAATTCTAAAAACATCATTACTAATTGACATGGTTTATCTTAATCCAATCCATAAGTAGTTAATCACAAAGCTCCCCCAAAATATGTGTAACCAAATTCAAGACTCAATATTTTAGATAACATAACTTATTTCATATTAATATTCATGATTTCAAGAAATAACTTTAAATATGAAATAATAGAATTTATTTCAAAACTCCGAAAGCGAAACACATAACCCATATTGAAAAGTGTATGTCAGTTAACCCATTAACATGTTTCCTGGATGTTAATATTAAAAATTTAACCCTAAACCCTCCAACCTAAACCCCAATCTAAACATGCAAGATATTTTAGCAAACTGTTCTATAACAAATTTATAGTATCATAATAATTAGCATAAGATACTGAATACATACAATTAGATAAATTCTAAAAACATCATTACTAACTGACATGATTTATCTTAATCCAATCCAAAATTAGTTAATCACAAATCTCCCCCAAAATATGTGTAACCAAATTCAAGACTCAATATTTTAGATAACATAACTTATGTCATATTAATATTCATGCTTTTAAGAAATAACATTAAATATGAAAAAATAGAATTTATTTCAAAACTCCGAAATCGGAACACATAACCCATATTGAAAAGTGTATGTTAGTTAACCCATTAACATGTTTCCTGGACGTTAATATTAAAAATTTTAACCCTAAACCCTCCAACGAAAACCCCAATCTAAACATGTAGGATATTTTAGCAAACTGTTCTATAACAAATTTATAGTATAATAATAATTAGCATAAGATACTGAATACATACAATTAGATAAATTCTAAAGACATCATTACTAATTGACATGGTTTATCTTAACCCAATCCATAAGTAGTTAATCACAAAGCTCCCCCAAAATATGTGTAACAAAATTCAAGACTCAATATTTTAGATAACATAACTTATTTCATATTAATATTTATTCTTTCAAGAAATAACTTCAAATATGAAATAATAGAATTTATTTCAAAACTCCAAAAGCGGAACACATAACCCATATTGAAAAGTGTATGTCAGTTTACCCATTAACATGTTTCCTGGACGTTAATATTAAAAATTTAAAACCTAAACCCTCCTACCTAAAACCCAATATAAACATGCAGGATATTTTTGCAAACTGTTCTATAACAAATTTATAGTATCATAATAATTAGCATAAGATATTGAATACATACAATTAGATAAATTCTAAAAACATCATTACTAATTGACATGGTTTATCTTAATCCAATCCATAAGTAGTTAATCACAAAGCTCCCCCAAAATATGTGTAACCAAATTCAAGACTCAATATTTTAGATAACATAACTTATTTCATATTAATATTCATGCTTTCAACAAATAACTTTAAATATGAAATAATATAATTTATTTCAAAACTCCGAAAGCGGAACACTTAACCCATATTGAAAAGTAAATGTCAGTTAACCCATTTACATGTTTCCTATACGTTAATATTAAAAATTTTAACCCTAAACCCTCCAACTTAAACCCCAATGCAAATATGCAGGATATTTTAGAAAACTGTTCTATAACAAATCTATAGTATCATAATAATTAGCATAAGATATTGAATACATACAATTAGATAAATTCTAAAAACATCATAATGTTATATTACATTTTACACTTATGACTCATTTTCTTTGTTTATATGCAGATGGATGATACCATACGACTCACTCAACAGCCTACCCATTTTTCACAGGCCGTGTTAGAGGGTCATCCAGATCGATTTGTGAAGGTGCATCGAGTGCACCATTTTCATCAAATGGAGCCTCCACATGCCATTAGACCTTACTTGCACCGTGCTGGCTTCTATGGCCTTGCCGTATCAGATTTCACATTTGTAGATCATTACCTACTTGTTTCCCTCGTTGAGAGATGGAGACCAGAGACACACACATTCCACTTGCCTGAGAGAGAGATGACCATTACCCTCGAGGATGTCACAGTGCTTCTCGGTCTGCCTATTCAGGGGAGACCCGTTATTGGACCCACTCGTGCAGCTTGGCCAGACCTTGCTCAATGCTTGTCAGGCATTGATATTTTTTCTGACTGTACGGCTACAGATGGATCTTCCATATCATTGCGTTGGTTGGAGTCGCAGATTCCACATTTACAGGATGATGATGATGATCATACCGTCATGCGTTACGCCCGTGCATATTTCTTACGACTCATTGGTGGGACCATGTGTACTGATCACTCGGGGATGCACGTGCATATGATGTATCTACCCCTACTAGAGGACTTTGATTGGGCTGGGACGTACTGTTGGGGATCCGCCTGATTGTCATACACGTACAGATAATTATGCAGACTATCCCATAGGGATCGTAGAGGTCTTGGAGGATGCGTCATCCTTATTCAGATGTGGGCATGGGAGCGCATCCCAGCATTCCTCCCTGACCTTGCTGGTCCACCGGTTGAGATGGAGGTGCTGCATGACGCTCCGCGTGGATGCTGGCATGATAAGTCATTTTTTTTGGTTTTTGATTCTACTATGAGTTATTGACTATAATTTCTCATTATTTGTCATTATCGTTGTATTTTACAGGTGGTGTCAGCGACACAATTTTGACGTGGTTCCGAGACAGCATTTGGGTGTATATCGGCTACAGTTGGACTGTCTCTTACCTGATCAGGTATGTATATACAATCTATCACTGTCTAAAATTTTTAATAATAACATCAATTTTGGTTTTTATTTGGGTGTTTTTTTTTGACAAAATCACTTGTCATTTCAGATTTCATGGCTTCCATACTGGAGTAATATGGACCAGTTCCCAGCATACTGCATTGTTGGGCTTGGGGATGCTATGGCTGTAGTGCCCCTCATTCACTTTCATATTATTGAGTGGCAGCAGCCTGACAGGGTCATGCACCAATTTTTTGGTACTCAGCTGATTCCATTACCATCTAGACAGACAGACAAGCTTTATGGGATGAAGCTGACAGGGAGGCAGGATGATGACTGGTCCCAAGTACATGCGAGTTTTATCGACTGCAGGCACAGACGTGTAGAGTTACGTATTCAGGGTGTTCCTACAAATCGATTCTCTCTTTCAGAGCAGGTTGACAATGCGCCATGGTATAGACTGATGTCTATACTATATCTTACCCAAACTGGCATAGAGATCCAGAGGATGGTATGTTAATAAATTCCTATTAGTTTGTTTATTGAATTATTTTCTAATTCCATTTGAAACTACTTACAGGGAAGTCACACAGAGCAGCTTGTTCGCATGGGTGATGAAGAGGATGAGGGGGTCCTTAGCCGGGCAGTCGTCCATGCTACAACGCTGGAGCCGATGGCATCTTTTCATGCGCTTTCCGAGAGCATCTTCACACGTCTGTCTCAGAGACAGGAGGTTCCTGCCCCATAGGAACATCCTTCAGCTGCTGCTGGTGATGGGGAGCCACGACCACGGCGACGTACACAGCGTCTTGCTGCACGTGAGGCCTCGCCTGTTCCACAGGCAGAGGTCGGGCCTCTAGTAGTCCAGGATCAGCCTATTCAGGATGTGCCTCAGGTGGCTTGGGATCCGTCTTTCCTGACAGGATATCCACAGTTCTCTCCATCTTGGGTTCCAAATCCTTCACAACCTTGGATTCTAGAGCCGTCATCGTCTTGGGGTATAGATCCATCACAGGCTTCGTTCCCCTCTGCGATGGAGGCAGGTCCATCTACCAACCTAGTGGGAGAAGGATTTGAATGGCAGTATGAGATGCAGTTGACAGCCCCTCCCACTGACACACAGATGGAGGATACGACGGTCGATGTTTCAGTGCCCGAGGATCAGCCTTCTCCAAGTCATCAGACTCCACTGCACACTCGACGCGGATGTCCAATTCGCAGACCACCATGTGGGACAGAATCACCTCGCCATAGACATATGCATTGATTGTACATTATTGTTTATATGTTTTATGTGTACTGAAATCAAAATACTATTTTTACTTGTGTGGACAGAGTGGAATCTCAGGAGGGGGTAAATTAGGTTTTATTTATATATATTTATATAACCATACGAACATAATAATAAAACATTAATAATTACTAATTACCTAATTACAAATTATATAATTAATAATCCTATTACTAATTAATTATTTAATTAGTATATAATTAATATTTATATTACAAAATAACTAATTAATTAGTATATAATTTTTAATTTGGTAATTAGTGTTTATTAATCATTAATTATATAATAAATAATTAGTTAATTAATAATAAAATTATCAATTATATAATACTTAATTATTACATATATAATAAATATTTAGTTAATTAGAAATATAATTAATAATTATAACTAATTAATTAGTAATTGGTAATTATTAATTAGTTAATCAGTAATGTAAATATTTATTATAATAATTCATTATAAGAGGGTTTGCCCTGAAAATCATTCTGCATTTTCGATGTGGGATTCAGGTTCTAACTTTACTGCGCAGTACATTCTGCATTTCCGATGTGGGATTCTGTTTCAAGTACGTGACTTTGAAACACAATAAAATATAAACTATAATGCCAATATAAATGAAATTTTAAAAATTGATTAAACATATAATAAATAGTTTAATACAAAAAGAATTTCCTAAAAAATGTTGATGAAAAATAATATATAACCTTTCAAAACCGCCTACTTGAAACTTAAAAATGTTTCAAATAAGTGAATTTGAAAGACTGTAAAATATAAACTATAAAACGAATATAATTTAAACTTTAAAAATTGATTAAACATATAATAAATAGTTGAAAAAAATGAAATTTCCAAAAAAATATTGATGAAAAGGAATTTATATGCTTTCAAAACTGCATACTTGAAACTTAAAATTTTTCAAGTACGTGACTTTGAGAAACCATAAAACATAAAATAGCAGACAAATATAAATGAAACGTTAAACATTGATTAAACATATAATAAATAGTTGATAACAAAAGAAATTTCCAAAAAAATGTTAATGAAAAATAATTTATAAGCTTTCAAAACCGCCTACTTGAAACTTAAAAATGTTTCAAGTGCGTGACTTTGAAAGATTATAATTATATTACTAATTAACTAATTAATTATTATATAATTAATAGTTATATTAATAATTAACTAATTATATATTATATAAGTAATAATTAATGAGTAATAATTAATAATTAATAATTTAATGAATAGTTATAATTAATATTTATATTACTAATTAACTAATTAATAATTACTCATTACTTATTAATAATTATTTATTACTAATTACTACTTATAATGAATAATTATAATAAATATTTATATTACTAATTAACTAATTAATAATTAATAATTAATAATTAATTAGTTATTATTATTAATTGTATTTCTAATTAACTAAATATTTATTATATTTGTAATAATTATATTACTAATTAATTATTATATAATTAATAATAATATTACTAATTAACTAATTAATTATGACATATTTAATTATTAATAATTACTAATTAGTAATTAAAAATTATAATGAATAAATGTAATTAAAAATTATATTACTAATTTACTAATTAATTGTTATATAATTAATAATTATATAACTAATGAACTAACTAACTATTATATAATAAATTATTAATAATTAATAATTAATAACTATAATGACAAATTATAATTAATATTTATATTACTAATTAACTAATTAATAATTACTAATTACTAATTACTAATTACTAATTACTAATAATTAGTTAGTGGTTTTGAAAGCTTATAAATTATTTTTTATCATCATTTTTTATGATTTTTTCTGTTTTCATCTATTTTTTATATGTTTAATCCATGTTATATGTTTCATTTATATTGGCCTTATATTTTATATTTTATAGTCTTTCAAATTCACGTACTTGAAAAATTGTAAGTTTCAAGTATGCGGTTTTGAATGCTTATAAATTACTTTTCATATACTTTTTTTTGGAAATTTCATTTGTTTTCAACTATTTATTATATGTTTAATCAATGTTTAATGTTTCAATTATATTCATTTTATAGTTTATATTTTACGGTCTTTCAAATTCATGTATTTGAAACATTTTTAAGTTTCAAGTAGGCGGTTATGAAAGGTTATAGATTATTTTTCGTCAACATTTTTGAGGAAATTATTTTTGTTTTCAACTATTTATTATATGTTTAATCAATGTTTAAAATTTCATTTATATTGGCCTTATAGTTTATATTTTATTGTATTTCAAAGTCACGTACTTGTAACAGAATCCCACATCGGAAATGCAGAATGTACTATGCAGTAAAGGTAGAACATTAATCCCACATCGAAAATGCAGAATGATTTTCAAGGCAAGCCCTCTTATAAAAGGGAGGCATGGGTAAGAGTTTCTGTCAGAATCCAGACTGCTGTAATGGCTGTAGCGCTGGATCTTTAATAGCAGATAAATTTTGCTGAAATTTTTTGTTTTGTTTGTATATATATTTATATATATATAAACAAAAAAACAAAAAAAATAAAAATAAAAATAAAAATTTTCAAAAAAAAAAGATTTTTCTATGAGAAAGGTGGCATCGCGGATGCCGCCTTTCACCCGCAGCGCAAAGGCGGCATCGCGGATGCCGCCTTGCCCCCGAAATGAAAAGGCGGTATATAGGATGCCACCTTTGAGGTGCATTTTAAAAAAAAATTGCTGTAAGCATTTTCTGGATAATAATTTTTAAAAAAAATGTAAAAATAAAATCCGCTTGTGGGGTCATGGAATTTATCTGCCCTTGATGTTGATGAAGATGGATGGTCCGTTGATGTCGCAGCCACACCAACACCACCGAGGAACCCTATCTTTACTATGGATCACACCATCGACTCGGGCGATGAGTCTGATTGAAGGGAACGTTGCATGTTTGTGTTCCCCCATACCCAAACACATTCCTTCCCATTCATATAAAACCCTACTGCATGTCCTTGAATCTCGCTTGCAATACAGAACCTCATAGGAGCATAAAACACAAAACTCTTCCACCACATGAACCCTTTAGGTGATCTAATATGGACTCGAGGAGGAAACTTCAGCGAAAGGTTCGTCTCAAGGAAGATCTGCCGGTTTTCCGTGTCCATCAACCTCTCCGTGTAGAACATATAAGACCTGCATCAAGCCTTTATTTATGTAAAATAAAAACGTTTCTTTAAAATGGACAGTTTATGATCATTCTTTGTATTAAGTATTTTCCTAGAGTGATTTAGTTTTGGATTTCAAGGAATCATAAAAACCATTTCTATATTTTATACTCAAAAAAATATTTCACTGGAATTTATTATATTAGTAACTATAGAATACATATAAATTGTAGGCACAAAAGAAATATTCTTAGGAAAACTATTTTTTCATGTTATTTGTGGTGATCTAATTTTTTTTCAAACCTATATAATTTTTTTGATAAAATAATATTAAAATTTTGGATCGGAAGGTTCAAATTAGGTAAAAGGATTAATATTTTTGTCTTTTATTAAATTTAAACACCCCATGTTGTATCCCAAATAATTTTTTGTTGTAAATTTCATCACACATTAACTTTCTACTATTAATTTTCACATATTGTTTCCATTCAAACAATGAGTAGAAGTTGTGAATTTTTTAAAATGTAAGGGTTACTTTCTAAAATACCCTTAAATTGACTTATACATTGATAACACTTCCACACCTACATGACTTAAATAACATTGAATATGTCACTATAAATTTTAAATGTATAACAATATAGAAACATCCCCCACATCCATAATCTAGTGTTCCCCATTAAATACAATAGGTCCTCCATTTGTATGGAGACTCATAAAGAAAATTCATGTCCTGATGTTAGTACTAACTTCTTCTTAGTGTTTATTTATTAATTTTTAACCTCCTTACCACCTATAACTATATGATTAATATTAATTAAATATAATAATTATAAATAAATTTTATTATTTTAATTTAAAATTAATTATCCACTCTATTCAATTACTAAGAGTGACCAAAACATCAATCATGTGTACTTGAAGATTACCGCCTCCACAACGTGATCTATTTAATTTTTCGCCCCCAGTCTCATAGTTTGTATAATGGATGGATTTAATGAATTAATAAACATAATTTTCCATAAATATAATTATGAAAATCTCATTTACTATATAGAATCATTAGATTATTCATTGAGGAATTGGATCATTAAGTATGCGTTCTTGCCGACTACTACATCTGTCAAAAATGAATTTAATATTTCATAGCTTCCAATATTGGATAGTTATAAGAATATATTTAAAAATGATGTATGATAATTTAGAATATTTTTTAATCTAAATACATGATATAATTATTATCAAAATACAATACACTAATTTTGAAAAAATGACAAATCATTATTTTCTAGGTTGGTTTTACCACCCTCGTGGAAGATCTTATAATGAATTTATAATAAATTGTGATGGTATGTCATATAATGGTAATATTACTGAGTAAAAATATATCTTAGATATAATCATGGTTAATTAAATGTTTTTTTAAATAAAAATATCACCTTTTGATCAATGAACACATCATTAACTTGTTCATCCGGATTTCCATTTTCAAAATTCATACTGATGTACTTCACCTATTGGAAAAGGGACCATATAAATATAAAAAAAATTATTATTATAAATTTAATTATCACTAAATGTTGAAATTATGAACCATTCATGAGATGAAATCCTATCATCATAAAATTTATATGAAATAATAATCCAAAAGGTCTAACAACCAATAATGAAAATAAATTATTATAGGTTTAAATATTAATATTTATAATTGATATTTATGAAATAATAATAAAAATGTATTCATATTTATATTAAGGTTATTATATAGATGATTATGATATTTATGTTTATTATTCAGGTGATTAGAAAATGATCGAGTAAACGAGAACACAAGGTACGGTTTTTAATATCAAATTATGTTATTTGTGATTCATTTTTCATTATGCTTATAGTTTAATTCTTTGGTGTATATAAATAATATTTTTTATATAGAAACATGAATTATTTTTTATTCATGTTTTTATATGTTCAATTGTATTCCCATTATTTCATGGATTTTGATACAAAAGACTATTTATATAAAAGTGTTTTTCTTGCCTCAAATCTGATTCGTTGATACATAATATATTTTGTGCACAATTTTTTCTTTATATGGTGTATTTACATCCCAAGGATTTATATTTATAAAAATATTTTTATTGTTTTTTTAAAATATTATAACATTTTTTTATCATTCGTTTGGCCATTAATTCAGTTGTATCTCTAGTAATGACGTTTTTTTGTTACTGAAATTCCAACCACTACATTATGATTGTTAATTTCAAATTAAAATTTGGGTAAAATATAACCATGGATTTTATTTTATATTAACACATAATTTTATATTTATATATATATTATTATCATAAAAACCTATTATAGAAAATTCATCACCTATTGGGTCATGTTTTCTTGCCACCATCCACCTTCTTTATCAGGATAACTAGTGGTTATTTTATTTGAATATTGATATAACCATATATATTTTCCTATATATGGTGAAAAATTAAAATATTTATGAAATCAAATTATATTTTTTTTCATTAATAAATTATTTTATCTTTTTTAAAGGCAAAAATGCTTGAGATACACAATTTAAGGATCTCATTTAAGTGGATGCATGGTTAGTTCTCATAGTTTGACAAACCGTACGCTAACATTGCCTTAGCTACTACCTCGACCACCCTTTTCGCACAATTTGGATGCACGGTTAGACAATCCATGCGCCACCAGTGTGGAAGACTCTGCCTCCAAGACCACCTCATCATGGTTTGGCAGTACGGTTTAGACAAACTGTGTGCCACCAGTGCGACTTCCCCTTTTGCCTCAAAAATTCATTCCATGTTCTCCTTACACTCCCATTCATCTGCCTTCACTTTATAACCATTAAAAACATCAAGAAAGGGTTACATACCAAAAATCAGGGGTACTAAATTCTCCCCACCATTAGTATTTCCATCCTCGGAAAGTAGAATACCTTCATCCTACTGAAAGAGTTTCGGAAAATGCTCTTTCATTTCCCATTCATGTTCCCAAGTCTCTTCCAGAATCTGACCATGCTTCCATAAAACCCACAGTAGACCGATTATTTTTTCATTCAATACTTTCTCTTTACTATCCACAATCTGTATCGAGATATGTATCAATGAAGCATCTAGCACTTGGCCTATGTGATCCCATCTGATCACCTGCTCAGGACCAGGATCATTATATTTCAACAGAGATAGATGGAACACATTATTCACCGAACTAAACCGTGTTGGTAAAGACAACCAATATTCCACCTCTCCAACCCAATCCAGTATCTCAAAAGGGATGATTTATCTAGGAGATAACTTTCCCTACTTCCTAAAACGACGATGTTCAAGCCCTCGATATATCCTCAAGTAGACATGGTCACCCACAACAAATGAAAACAGTCTTCGACGGTGATTTGCCTAAGATTTCTGACGACTCTAAGACGTCTCCATACTCTTTCTAATCAACTAAATCTTCTCTGTTGTTACTTGGATAAGTCTTGGTACGAAGAGTGAAGTTTCACTAGTTTCCACCCAACATAGTTTAGAATGCAAGGATGCCCCTACAATGCTTCAAATGAAGCTCTATATATCGAGGCATGATAGCTGTTATTGTACAAGAACACCACTAAGGGTATATAATCCTCCCATGAGTCACCAAAATCCATTACACAAGCCCACAACATGTCTTCCAATGTTTGTATCATCGGATTGGATTTCCCATCCATCTGAGGATGATACGCCATGATCAATGTCGAATGCGTTCTGATGGCTTGCTGTAATGATTTCCAAAAATGAGATGTAAACCTCAGAGATCTATCTGAGACTATAGACAATGGTACTCCATGCCTCTTTACCACTTCTCAGATATATATTTTTGAAAGATCTTCCACCATATGAGTTTTCACGAATATGGATGAAATGGGCCGACTTGGTTTGACGATCCACTATCACCGAAATGGCATCGTGTTTCCGGAACATTCTGGGAAGACCTATAAAAAAATACATTTCTATCTGATCCCATTCCCATAGTGGGATAGGTAATGATTGTAACATACCAGTTGGTCTCTGATGGTCTGATTTAACCTACTAACAAGTTATGCAATGTGAGATGAACTTGGATACTTTTCATTTCTTTCCGCTCCACCAATACTGCATCTTCAACACCTTATAAATCATCTATGTACCTGGATGTACATCCCAACTTGAATGGTGGTAAGCATGAAGGTGTTGTTCCTAACAAACAATAGGTACAACCATCCAATATCTGAAACAAAAAACTGATCCCCCATTAAGTTTCCAGCCATTAGTGGTCTCCCCACCATTGAGTTTTGAACTTACAACCAGACATTCCGCATCAGATGTTTGTAATTATTTTATTATATTTATTAAATCAAGAACAAATGTAGCTAAATTGAAAATTGCAACATCGCCTTGGTCTTCACATTCCACATGCATGTCGGCTAAGACTGACATCAACAACCATTCATTTGAAGCTTCTTTCGCTAACTGAACATATGAATTTTACTCAATGCATTTGTCACCAAATTCCCTTTTCCTGGGGTGTACATCATGTCGAATTCAAACATATGGAGATAATCCATCCAACTCCTCTTCCATAGATTCAAATATCGCTATGAGAAAATGTGTTTCAATATTTTTTGATCCATTAACACAGTAAATTTATCACCAAAGCGATAATTTCTCTATCTTTTCAAATCATGGATGACTGCAGCCAACTCCAAATCACGTGTTGGTTAATTTTTCTCATGCACCCTCAACTGCCTTGAGCCATATGCAACCACATGGTCTCCTTGCAAGATAACAAAACCCAACCCTATTCCTGAATTATCACAATACACCACATACCCCTGTAGTAATTCAAGAAAGATCAATATGGATTCCATTGTAAGATGAACCTTTTGTTCCTAGAAAGACTTCTGACATTCTTCTTTCCATTGGAATGGAGAGCATTCTTCATTTTTCAGAGCTGTCATTGGTGAAGCTAGTCGTGAGAAATCACGCACAAAGCGTCGGTACTAACCATCTAGACCAAGAAAACATCGTATCTCGGACACATTATTTGGTGTTTGCTAAGAGATAGCGGATTCCATCTTTTCAGGATCAATAGAAATGACTTTCTCAGAAATGACATGTCCATAGAAATGTACTTCATGTATCCAAAAACCACACATTGATAATTTAGCATACAAACGATGATCTCTCATTATTTTTAATAATGTTTCTAGGTTCTCCTCATGATCGGCCCTTGTCTTTGAAAACACCAAGATATCATCCCCCAACACCACAATAAAAGAATACAGATATCGCTGAAATATACAATTCATCAAATCCATGAAGACCGCTGGTGAATTATTTAGACAAAAAAGCATGACTACATATTTGTAATGGCCATATCTGATTCTAAAAGATATCTCTAAAATATCCTCCTTCAGAACTGGAAATTGGTGATATTTTGATCGCAAGTCAATCTTGGAGAACCACTGAGCTCCCCATAATTGATTGAATAGATTATCAATGCGTGGAAGTGGATATCAATTCTCTATCGTAACATGGTTAAACTTACGATAATAAACACATAGCCGAAGAGTTCCATCTACCTTATTCACACACAACACCAGTGATGCCCCATGAAAAGTACTTGGTCGAATGAATCCCTTGCTTTCTGGATCCTCTAACTGCACTTTCGATTCCTATAACTATGTTGGTGCCATCCTATAAGATGAATGGTATATAATAC
This sequence comes from Viscum album, assembly GCA_963277665.1. Taxonomy (NCBI): domain Eukaryota; kingdom Viridiplantae; phylum Streptophyta; class Magnoliopsida; order Santalales; family Viscaceae; genus Viscum; species Viscum album. The sequence continues at coordinate 336,330,811 of OY728135.1, forward strand.
TAGTCCCCGGAAGGAGATCAATCATAAACTCCACTTCCCTTATAGGCGGTAACTCTTAGAATTTATTGGGAAAGACATCTAGAAATTGATCCACAATAGAAGGAAAACTATTTTCCTCAATCTCTTCTATTGAAGAAAAATTCAATGCTACCAATTGGTAAGATATTTTTCCCACCATTGGTGCCAACATGCTCTTTTCACCATTATTTACCATCCTCTCTCCACTGAAAAGATGGTTGATGTCATCCTCAGTATTGAAAATAACTATTCTCTTTTAAGAGTCGATGTGCGCCTTAACCATTTTAAACCAATACATACCCAGGATTACGTCATAGACATCAATGTCCAACACCGAGAATTCCCATTTTAACTCATCTCCATCAACAGTTATAGAACATTCTCTACCCACAGAGGCTTGACGTTTTATTTCACCATGAGGTGTTTTCAGTTTCAAAACAGAAGGAATAATTTCTAGTTTTAAACATAGAAAGTCAACAGCATGAAGATAAATGAAGGAATGTGATGAAAAATTATCAAAGAGAAATTTCACAAAGGTAGAATTCAAAAGAATCATACCTATTACCCTAGATGGTCTATCTTGATCATCGACCAACATCTACTCAGCTCCATACAATTTCTTCGTTGCTGCACTATTCTACTTATTGCCTTGCTAAGATTTCCCTGGTTGAGGATTCATGGTATTTGGAGAATCACCATGTCTTTCTCTTCTATGTATATGTTAATGAATTTTCAGTTCATGTCCTGTCGAAGCATATGATTCTTGCGACGCCTGGGAAGTCGCTCGAGCACACGACCTAGGAGCACTGCGATAATAGCGCTGAAAATGCCCCATCTTGTTGTAATTGTGACAAGCTCTAGGTTTTGTTTTGCACTCTTTCTTTATGTGGTCAGTTGAACCACATTGAAAACAACATGCTTTGCTCTGGGGTTGTGGAGGAAGGTTTACTGATCCAGCCGTCTGATTCTGATTTTCACTCACACCATGGAAATAGGTGTCCAATTTCCACTTGTTCCCACCTGTTGGGTTCCCACCATTTCCTGTAGGTATCATAATACCTCCTCCCATTGATATTGATATATCAAGTTCTACAACAATCTATCTATTTACCATCTCTGTATAATCCGTAATACAGAGGACTGAAATCTTCGATTGAATCTCTTGCCTTATCACAGATTCGAAGATGCATGCCTTCAACGACGTACTTGGCGCAACCTCTAGTGGAAAATGTCTATGTTCATGAATTTAGCCACATACTCTATGACAGAGAGAGTCTCATGTTTCAAGAGGAAGATGTCTATTGTTTTCTGGATCTTGGATGTGTGATGATAGAATTTTTTGTTGAACAAATCTTCAACATCCTCCCATGTAAGGTCTTCATCGAATTTAGCATGTGCCGCTAAATCCCACCAATTATGTGCATGATCCTTGAGAATATTTTTTTCCATCATTACTTTCATCTCTCATGGTGTGCTGATGAAATCGAAGATACGATTCAGTCTACTCATGCACACTTCCGCCTTTTCGGGTTCAACATCACCCCAAAAGTTCAGCAGGTTCTGCTTCATGGACTGGATGGTATGATCCACATGCCTTGGTTCACTCCTATATTTCCCTATATCCAAATCTTGAAAAGCATGGACAATAATCTGAAAAATCTCTTGGTTCACCCGTGGTTCAGGTGCAACCACGTTCCTTGTAGCTTCTTCGGGTTGGTTCTGACGATGCCTATTGGGTGCCATTTTCTAAACCAACAACAAACTCCAACAATCTCACTCCTTAGCAATTGATGACTTAACATTCAAAATATATCACATAATCTATCACAAAATTGTTGTGAAAACAAATTTTTTCCCATGTTCAAACATTTTTGAAAACATTCATCATGCTTTTTGAAAATTAACCCATTTTCAAAATACACCATATTCCCTATTTCCATAATCATTCACCTGAAAAAAATTTCAGCATTTCTCAAAAAATTATCACCTTGCCCAAAATCCTTACTCATTCCTCATAATGAGATACGAAATCCTTTTGGGAATTCATTCCTCTACAATGCATTTCATTCTAATCTCATTGGATAAACCCATGACAATGAGATTTCAAAAATTCTAGAAGTGTATCCAACACCCTTATGTACCCAACACATTGGTAACTTGAAGTTAAGAATAAACGGGTTACTATGTCCTTTTATGCTATACATTTCAAGTTATGAAAATCCGACTCCTATCTAGGCTTTCAATCTAAGTAACATACAAGCATGAATTTCACCTCCAAGACCAAGAACATTGATGACAACTTGTTATGAAAGGACCGAACAAGATGATACCATTTGTAATGACCCGCTAATTCCCATTGGCTTAACAGCTAAAAAAGTCATTACTAGGCCTTAAGAAACATCCCCAAGGTGACAAAGGTAGAAATTAAATTCCAAAGGGTTTTAATACAAGTGGGGGATGATTTACCCTTTAAGAAAAACCCATAAACCAACCAAGACATCACTAACAACCACAATATGATGTATGTTAATGAAACAACCAACTCATGTAATACCAAAAGAGAACTACAATATTCCAAAAACCAAAAAATAACCAACACAATATCAGAGTACCAAGCGGAAGAATAAAAAAAGACCCAAAACAAGCTAAGACACACTACACAGCTCCACACCGAGCTCCATGAACCACGCACCACCACATCTCCCATGCATCACCACGAACCACTAGCAATATGATGCTTTACCTTTACCAGTGTCCCAGAATTCAACATCGACAAAAGAAAAAATGTGCTAAATTAGGGGTGAGTATAAAACTCAGTAGGTTTCCCCCAATGACTTCCCTACTCACGCAACTAGTATATAATTGTTAGCAATAATTATATAAAAACAATTTATATAAAAAATTTTCTCAAAAGATGTTTATAACTAAATATAAAATTGTTTCCAAAACCATTCATTACCAAAAGTATCCAAGAGAAATTGAAACCAGTTTTCCAGCAAGTCATTTTTCTAGAAAAATAAAAAATCAAGCTTTAGAACCATTTCACAAATCCCTTTATGGCACAACCAACCATTTCACAACCTGTGAAATCAACCATGCATACTTCGATATGAAAGTTACATACCCAATAGCAGTTTCTCACCGATCTACCTAGTCATCACAAGGTAATTGTTTCCCATGTGACATTACACCTTTGGCACCGATCACAAGGTCATATTTCAACCAAGCCTCATCCTTAAAAGTCCCATGTGCCATTAAACTTTTAGCACCGAGAAGAAGGTCCTATTTCATCCAAGCCTCATATATGCAACATTAACACACACCACACATTCAAACAATTCATGGAAAAACCATACTTTTAAAAAACACGATTTTATTGAAAACCATTTCCATAAAAACCATGTGTGTTCAACCAATTCAAACCATTTCAATAAAACCATACTTTTATGGAAAACCAAAGAATGAACCAATTTCATCAAAAAATTTAAATACAAAACCATTTCAATAAAACACACATTTTCATTGAAATCCCATATTTCATCAAACCATTTACCATTATAGAAATTCCCTAATTTAAAATCAACATTTTTAATTCAAGAAGACAAATCATTTGAAAAACAATTCACCATGATTTCAAAATTTCATCAAAACAATAAATCATCACTAAAGAAGATTTATTACATTTTTTTGACAATCAATTTCATTAAAATAACCTAATTTGAAACCAAGCCAATACATTATAACAAGGGGAGTCAAGAGTGAAGCCTCCTACCTCAATGGTTTTTATGAAAACCATAATAGTCGAAGAATGCACAAGAAAACAAGGTCGATTCACAAAGAATTCTTCTAAGATCTCTTCTCCTATCAGAACTAAGACCAAATGAAATCATATTTAGCATCCACATACTTAGATCTACCCATAAAAATGTAGATCTATGAAACTGGGAGAATAGGATAAGTAGATCTAAGTATATATATGAAATAGATCAAGAATGATCACATCCCTCAATAATATAGCTTTGATTCACCAAGAGAAGACTTCGGATCTCATATGGAATGATGGAAGAACCCTCTTTGATTAGGAGAAGAAAAATCCCAAGTTAGGGCCACTTAGGATCTTAAACAAGGAATTTAAAGAAAAAACACGTGAGATCCACAATTTAAGGATCTCATTTAAGTGGCTGCACAGTTAGTTCTCATGGTTTGACAAACTGTGTGGTTATTGTGTGTCAGCTACTGCCTCAACAACCCTTCTCGCACAATTTGGCCTCAAGGTTAGACAAACCATGCACCACCCGTGTGGAAACCACTACCTCGAAGAGCAACAACGCATTGTTTGGCAGCACGGTTTAGAAAAACCGTGCACTGCCCATGTGACTTCCCCTTTTTCCTCAAAACTTCGTTCCATGTTCTCTTAACTCTCCCACATGTCACCCTTAAATGTATAACCATTAAAAACATCATGAAATGGTTACATACCATAAACTGAGTGTACTACAATAAAATAAAATTAAAATATATTTTAATTGGAAAATTATCTTTTCATATAGTAGAAGATATTATTATTGTCTCATATAATTCAACAATGAATTGGTGTTAACCAATAATTAATATAAAAAATATTTTATAATAATTATTAATATTTTTCTTGAAATATAAATTAAAATCTCATAAATTCCACTTTTTGTATTATAATTTTTTTAATAATAAATTATCTTAGATGTTACTTTTATAAAATTTTAGTAATTTTATTAATGTAAAAGGAAACCTTTATTTTTATTGTACGCATACTTCATAAATAGGTTACTTTTATTTTTTCACACTAATATAAAGTATATATTTTAATATTCATACTTAAATATTTTTATTCTATCTTCAAATATCATGGTTTTTTAAAGATTGGAGTTATGTGCAATGAATGTAATTGAAAAAATTAATATATCATAGGGTAAACAGAAATCAAAATATTGGGGTATTGCGTTATCCCCCATAAATAAATTAGTATTTTAAAATTTTAATAATTATTCACTATTTAATGTATGTGAGGGTATTCTTAAAACATTCTACATTAAGAATATAGCCTATAATATAAAATCTAACGTACTCTCTTAGGTTGTATCTACCTACTTATATTTCATCAAACAACTTTTATATTTACTAAAATAAAATATCCCATTATAGAAACAAATGAAATACAATGTTTTACAAAAGAATTCCTAACCCAAAACATTTAATATCCATTAAATAAACCACCGATGATTGGTAGTGAAGTAAAATGATGTTTTTTATTCTTGGAGATAGTAGAAAAAATGTATAGATGATTAATAATAATTTTTGTCAATGAATGAATGGGAGGATGGTATATGAAAAATAATCCTTTAACAATTGTATATAAGACATTGAAAACATATTTATTCAACAAATTCATTATTGGAACCATCATTGGGATGCGATTATGAATAATCAACCACATAACCTCATAGATGTTACAATCTACATTTATGAATAATCAATTTTTTGGGTTTTAATATTGGATGTGACAATATAAATACTTTAAAATAGTTTAATTTTGATATGTGTAAATAAAAAATGAAGTTAATTTATTTGTATTAAAATGTAGAAATTCATATAAATTTGGTACAGTATAAATGTTCAAATGAAAAAAACATTATTTAAGAAAATATAATTTTCTAGATACTAAATGATTGTATTAGTCTAATATTTAAAATAAATAATATAATTCATGCAAAATGTATCCATTATATTCAATAAAATTATATTTCATAATGTTAGTAATATTATTATATATTTATAATTCAACCTCATAGTTTTAAACATCGTACTTATGTATTTATGTTCCATTTATGTATATCATGGTTTTATTTTTGTTTAGTGTCACATGTGAAGAATGAAATCTTACACATTTACATATTTTAAAATATTCATATGTTGAAATCATGTATTGTCACATTTTACTCCATTCAAAAAAATGACCCCCAAATTTTGTTGATTGTCCACTATTTAAATTAGTTAAGGGTGTGTTAAAGATATTCATCAATTGGGATATAGAATCTAATATGACACCAACCATATAGTCTTATATTATTCCTATTACGTATCACTAATGGGAAGCCAGTATATAACCCCAAGTTTTAATTGTGTCTATAGCCACTAAAACCATGGGTATATCCTATACCCATATTTTTAGAATCATGGACGATGGGGGAATAGGTACAGAACTGTACCCATGGTTTTTATAAATACCATAGGTATAGGTGCTTCAGATTTTTTTCATACTCACTGTTTAACCATAAACAGGGGCTATATACCTATACCCATGGTTTGGAGAACCATGAGTATAGATTATACCTACTGAGAACCTATACCCAAAATTCTTCAAACTGTGGGTATATATAGGATTCCCCCTATGGCATAAAAAAAATTCCTTCCAACTCTGAACATGTAAATAATATAAAACACACATTAAAAACTCAATGGATTATAAATATTTCATGCAATAAACTACTTTTTATAATTATAAATCATTTTACAATTCTATAACATATATATAAATCCATACAACAAATCAATTTAAATAATTAAAGAAACTCCACATGTCTCATTACTGGTATATAAAAAATGGAGGGTTTTATTATGTCCCCCATTTCCAACATCATAGTCCTCATCACCCTCATAATCATTATCATCACAATCAAAAACATCCTCATCACCAACAATATCACCTGGAATGGAAAATATTTTATCATCAAAACCAACACCATCACCAACATCATCATCAACATCATAATCATCACCACTATCATTTAAAACACCACTATGAACCTCATTGGAATCCCTTTTGGAATAATTTAAAGTGCAAATCGATTCTTTAGATGAATCAATAGTTGTGGAATCCTTTTATGGAATTGTTTAACTTATAACTAATAAATATTTTGTGCAATATTTGTTGTTTAGTTTAAATCTTTCATGCTCTAGTATACATATTTCATGTTCTTATAATGCTATTTTTTCCTCACCTTATTCTGAACACATCTTTACAGCTTGTGGGTCTTAGAGTCTTTAGAAGAGCTTGATGAGGACTAGTAACTTCTAGGACTATGTTTTTCTTGGGTCAATATCATACTATCAACTATTTCTCCTCACCTAATACATGACAAAAATTATCATTTGAACAAATGTTGTCATATTATTTTACATCGAGGGACTCCATTGAAGACTATTGAAAATATAAACAAGGTCTTTAATTACAAATTTTATATAAATATTTGAAATCAAAATTTAAATACATAAAATATTTTATTGTGTTTTTTCATTTACTGCACATCCATCTTTTTCTTCATACATGAGAAATATAATTTTTCTTAAGGAACACAACCTTCGATTACAAATAATGGTTGTTGTAAATTAAATTGATTAGTATAAAAAAATTTAGAATATAAATTTTTTATAATATTTAAAAATAGTAAAAGGGAATTTTTATTACTAATGGATAATTCCTAAATTTAAACATTTGATAAACATTTAAGAAAAACTCATAAATAAAAAATAATCATAAACATTGTATAATTTTAACTACTCATTTTTAATATTCCATAAATATAACATATTATTTTGTAATGAAAATAGAAATAAAATCCCATATAACATAATCAAAATTAATTGAAAATTTATTTAACCATCATAGAACAAATTTGGAAGATGGTTATAGTCTCTAGTATTCAACAGTAATAAATTTATATTTCTATAATGTGATGGAATCCCAAAATCCAAATCAGCAGACTCTCTAAGACATTGAAGTTGAAAATATTTTATATATGTATAGTCCATCAACTATATATTAAATAATATAATAATATATTTCTAGAAATATGAATATGGATAAAAATGTACAAGGAATAACACACCATGACAATTCATCAATAATAACTCCAATATTATAAATAATAGATTACAATTATTTATGTTTACATTGAATATCACAACTTTAAAATGTAATATAAGTACCTATATAATATATTGACACTATATCAGAACATTTAAATCAAAGAGTTTAATATTAATATTGGAACAATTTTTTTAGAAAAGATAAATTAATGAATGTTAATTTTTTTTAACTAGATGAAGGAAGGTTCATCCTATGTCATCTATGATATAGATACAATATCACATTTCCATGGGGATTTTTTAATGTTAAAATATCAATATATATCATGTTTTAAAAAAAATCTATTATATTTTTATTCATGATGCAATAATACATTGTTTTTTGTTTAAAATTAACGTTTTTGTGGTATATGATTATTATTTAATAGAATAATGACATAAGTCAGATATTTTGAATATAAAACATTATTGATGAAAAAGAAATCAAACATGAAAAAATATATATATTACGAAGTAAAAAATATTAATTTAGATATTATTTATATTCATATTAAATTACCTTATTCATCTTATTCTCGAGCATTATAGTGTGACCTAGTGTGTGTTGATACATTACATAATACATGTAATTTTTTGTTTTATCGGGATAGATCCTAAACAAATAAAATTGAATACATGTAATAGGAATAATATTTTATATTAAAACAATTATTTACTGGGTATAACTTATGCTCATTAGTCTTCTAATATGTGTTAATTATTTTATATCATGCTTATGGACAGTTGAGGAATATGGGTACACCATCTAAATCAGATCCAACTATACTCCTCCTACCAACATGTAACTCATTCTTCTATGATTTTCACAACTCCCCGAGATCCATCAATTTTGCAACATTAGCAGCCCCGCCATCGTGAATGTTAAACTGAATCTGCAAAAAATATATTATTTCTTATAAATACAACAATAATATATATATATATATATGTATAAAATATTCGTACCCATATCATCACCCATTATTTTTCCTTCATTTCACTACTCATATGTCAACATGTGATTGGTTCAACAAGAATGATATCATGGTAGTTTTATGAATATTCCATGAAACATCTACACATTCATACATTTTAACCAATCATCTTATTTACTTCATTATAATCCTCCACTACTTTTTTTGGGAACTCAATTATTCCACCATATGTGTAAAGCTAGGTATCCTACATAAATATCACACTGAATAATATAATAGGGGAAACTAATAATTAATTCACAACACAACATGAAACAGTTAAGTTATAATATTTTACATTGTTTCAAATCAAATCATAATGAAAGATTCCCAATAATCATTGATGGATATGTGGGATGCCAAAGATTATTTTCGTAAAAATGATGTGTGTCTTCTAATTCATGACTTTAGTGATCTTCATGAACTAGGGTGAAAGTTGAAGGAAAATAAAGAGGGGATCCTAGATGGATGTTAGGAACTGGAGTAAGTGTTGACATAGAAGTACATGGGTAGTAGGCTTGGGGATACACCAAAGGATATGGATGTGGTTAATGTTACAAAATTTGTGGAGGCAGCGTAAACATTGTATGGAAAGAGGAGGCTAAATAAAATAATGATATAAGCATGAGAGGGAACATCCCTAGATGAGGCATAATTATGGTATGGGATGAACATGCTAAATGATATGATAATGGAGGAATTATTTGGAGCATCCATGGATGCAGTGTATACATTTATAGTGAATTAGATTCTAAATGAGAATATGATTGTTTTTAAAAAATATGCATAAAAATTATAATTCAATGATTAAATAAACTATTTCCTAACATGTTTGAGTAACTATATTTTTTAAAAAATTTAAATTTTTAAAAACCCATTTAAAAATCAGTTTTGTTAATTGAAATAAATATCGTTAAATGAAACAAAATGAAACAATACTAAAACATATATACCATTCAAATAGAAAACTAAATGAATGTTACTATAATAATAACAAAAATATAAACTTATATAAAGGTAAACCGAATAAGATGTGAACATATAAGGTAGCTTCTATATATTACCCACTACTACACCAGGATCAATAGAAACTCTCAAAATGGGGAAATTATAGTCATATAATTAAATATATTGGTCAATTCCAATGAGGAAAAAATGATGTCAGTTTGAACACCAACATTATCAAAAATATGTCAAGGGATTAATTCATTAATGACACTATAATCCAGCCACAAATTATTTTTCACATAAAACATGTGTTATTCCATTAATTTCAAAATTTGTTTTTTTTCCAAAACTCAACTCATTTCAATATATCTGAATACCCTATCGTCAATAAATATATCATATCATGTCAATGAATTAAACCATTTACTGTTCACTAGAGTTACTAGACTTTTAGTGGAGTAATCCAATAATAATATTTTATTACCAGTCCATAAAAATACACATATTCAAATTTGGGTTGACTATCAAGTACACTTACATAACAGTCTATTGTAGAAGTTAACATAATTCCATCATGGATTCCACTTATTTTCATTACTTGAGAATTTGTAAAAATTTTATATCCATTTATTAATAAGGATTTTTATTTTTGAGAAATATATTTTAGGACCAATATCCAACACTCTTAATTATGAAGAAATATAATCAATAGGTAAACTCAATACCTTATATATATTTATGAATATTACAATTAAATTGATATCTATATTTTATGTTAACTAATATAATGGGTAAACATTTGATTTCAACCAAACATGTAACTCTTTGCTATGAAATACCTCTCTCGTTATCAAAGGAAAATATTATCAAAATCTACTTATAATTTCTTAATGTTACCTAAATAAAATGATAATAAGAGTATACGGTATATTTGAAATGACATAGTATGAGAAAAAATATAAATATCCATATAAGTTACTTGATATAGTCACCAAACAAACCATAGTTAAAAAAGTCTATGTGATGTTCTATATCCCTCTCTTTAAAGCTCAATGTATCCAACACACATGTTTTAGGATTTCCTCATATTTGGGGATTATTGGAAAAGAGGACTAAATTTCTCCCATATAGTTTATCTTCATGTCCCAATGTAGAGTTATATCTAGTGATCACATTAGAAAAATACATTGAACAAAAATCCATACATTCGTGATCCCGATAACCCTTCACAATGGAACCTTTAGGATAAATCTTTTTCCAGACATAATACATCATTAAAAACGTATTTATTTTTGTAGGATTTATCCAATGAAATGACATTTTCCCCCTAATATATGTTTCAGTTGGAATATGAACTGTTAAATACATCATACATGTGAATATTGATGTATGAAATTCACTTCCAACTCGCAAAAAAAAATCATTTTTCATCTTGAAGCCATTTTATCAATAAAAATTTGGATAAAAATTCAATATAAAGGTCTCTAAAAATTGGCACAATCATATCACTTTCAACCTTACATTATTGGATAGAAAATGATTAATTTAAATGGAATCAATTCATGATGAAGGATTTAATAATAATGAGTTTTTAGTGATTTTATTTTCAAATCCCTTATATAAAAACAATTAGATATATTGCTAGAAAAGATATTAAAAACCTTTATATTGTATAATAAATAAAAAATGATATTTCTCTAAGAGAATTTTCACATAATAAGCACATGGAACATTTCACATCTTTCACCAATATACAAATGTTGTTGTTCATGACTAATATCAAATAAAAAGTCTTGACTTGACCAGAAGTCATATACGGTCTTCCCATTTATATTTAGAGGAATTTAAAGAATTATTTCAAATATATTTATCTCAATGTGTATTATGTCTAAATAATTATGTATCGAATTTGTAAACTATTATGGACACTCAAAAAAGATACTTCGCTTTTTCCAATTGTAAGCATATTGAGTTTCAATATTCATTCCCCTTTTAGATTTCAATTGATCATTTCATAATGAAAAAATAAAATATTTAAATTTCTTTACCGCATCAGATCATGACATATGAAGAGGGGGTTTTTGAGGGTCAATAGTGTTATCAAACCTCTAAATATTCTTCCTGTACCGATTATCGATTGGAAATAATCATCGATTTACTAAGAAACTGAAAATACGAAGATATTTTATCCTTCTCTATATTATGTCAATCATAAGTATAAGACATTATAGTCTTACCTATCTACTACAACCAAGAATCACTTTGTAAATAGGGAAATCATCTGTAGTCCATAAAATAGAAGCACACATCTTAAATATATTTTTTTAAGAATCATAGAATGTATAAACACTCATATCGTAGATATTCTAGAAATCCCTTATTAAACGTAATGATTAGATGTATATATAATTTTTTAAATAAGAAGGTCCAGATATCATAATACTCAATAATTTTTATGGGTTTTTATGCACATTCATGGAGGAAGATTGTAAATCTTAATAAAAATTGTCCGTAAGATGTGATTAGAAATAATACGACCAAATGTATGAAACTCATCATATGATAGAACAAATCATTCATTACTCACATCAGTTGAAAAATATGGATGTTGTTCATCAAATTATTACTATATCAATCATTATGTAGAATCACCCAAATCATCATTACATTTAACATTATTATAACCATTCCATCGAATTTTGGATTTAATTTCTAAAGACAAGAATAAATTTAGAAGCGTAAGAATCAATGTGACGTGCCAAATGAATTTGAATGGAATAAAATATGGTTTTCCATATTAATTTTTATTCGATAGAGGTTTATGAAATTATTTAATGTCAATAAGTTCAGGTGTTTCGTCCAAAAAAATTAACTACAATCTTTTTGGGAAAGCATGAAATTAATTAGTACAAAATCCAAGTTACATAATTTACTTTAATAATGAATCATAATGATTTGAGGGAATATCTCCACAATCAAGAATAGAATCATCATAAATTTATGAATATAAATAAATTAGGAATTAAAAATTCCATTCAAGATTTTTTCAAGATATACCCATTTTTGAAATTTAAACCAGGTCATTTTAGTTGTATCCTTGTATAATGGAGTTCTAGCACCATCCATTAAATTTCCTTCTCTCTAAAAATCAACATTTTTATTATTTTATTCATGTTTATTGATATCATTTCCTTCATGAATTGGAATAATATATCTCTCCAGATGATTCACACATGGAAATAAATCATATGAATAATTTCCCAAACCAGTTGTTTCTTTTCGTTCATGAACCGAAGAAGGTTGTCTCGTATGTTAATGGTGATAAAAAACAATAGTTTTTATGGAATTACACATTTAGTTATAGGGTATATTAAATCATATATTCTTATTCTTGATATTTAAAAACAATTATTAAGTGGAAACTATATAAAAAATTCATATAAATCATTTTTAAATGACGAATCTAGAAATAAATTTCAATTTATTTTGAAACTCGATTGAAATCCTATTTTTAAGATACATCAATATTTTATCAATTTTTTTACATGGGAAACATCATTTTCCATTAATCACTATAAAACATAAATAAAAAATTCATTTCAAACAATTATAATTTGATTATCATGAAACCATACTAGTAGCTAGCAAAACAATGAATTCTTGAAATTACATTTGTTGTAGGTGATGGATATAAATATAGAACACATATCGGTATCCTAGAAATATATGAATTTACTATCATTGTGGATAAATTTACAAAATTTTATGCAATAAAATTCATATTTTTCCCTTATACTCCCTTATGTTTTGATAAACCAACCGTATCTATATATCCCTATAATCGATCTGGTCAACCATAAGGCTTGAATTTCATATGTGAAAAAACGACTAAAGAAAGTTACAAGGACATCAATGTAAAAAATAGAAATAATTTTACCTGAAAAAAATAAATTTAAAAAATAATTCCATCATGGAACCTAGGATGGAGAATCCATATATTTTTCATTAATAATTGTAATGTAATAGTTTTTCAATAAAATTTTAATAAAAAATAGAGTAATAAAACAATGAAATATTAAATATATTATAAAACATAATGAAATAAATAGAAAATTATTCACTATAATTTATATATATCCTAATATCATATAAAACATCAAAAATAAAAAAAGGAATTTAAAACTAAGAGGCTAGATACCTAAAAATGTAAAAAACATATATTGAATAGATACAGAAATACATATTACCATATCTATGTTGAATGTATGAATATCCCATCAATTACCTCATCCAATAATTAATATTACATCGACATACCATGACCTCCATGAAGGGTATTTTCATAATAATCATGAAATGATACTGAGTTTATATACACAAAAATTGTTTATAATTTTTTCAGAATTGATTACATTTTATATTCCAAAAAATTGTCTATACACAACCTTTAGGAAAAATAAATGAAATTATATTTTGTAATTCATAAAATTAAACAAATTACATAATTATATTTAATAAATGTTACAAAATAATATCACCTATAAATCATGTTTACTCACAATACACAATCAAATAAATACATTAACGGATAATACAATTTTATCACGTAATTTCTTTTCATACCTAATAAGGGATTTACCACAAGTGGGGGGAAGTTATTTCTATGATACTAATAGTCAACACATAAACTAAATGTATTCCTCAAACCAAATCATTATCCTAAAGTATTGTTGAAGTAATTATTTTGTTAATAATATAAACTAGTGAGGGTATCCCAAAACGAATTATACAAAGAATAATCCTAAACAAGTAAATCCTAAAATGAGTGTAATTAAGATTATTGAAAATCTATGTAATATGTAACCTATCATAGAAAGTGTACTTCTTTCATAATTTTCCATCATTATAGAAGTCTCTTAGATAAAATTTTATAAATAAGTTCATTAATAATTACTGAAAAAACATTTAAAAACCACACACCTAATCTCCAATAACCCTTCAATTCAATATCACATTTTCATATTTAAATAAAAAAATAGTTATTTATAAGAATATATTGTAGCCTATTAAATCATATCATTAAAAGGAAAAAAAATATAACGTAAGTGCATCATGAAATTAAAACTGTCCTAAAATAATAAAAACATCCTCATACAGTTGGAAAGCATTTATTAAACAATTATAGAAATTTTTTAATATAATGAAATAATTAATCAAATACAAAATTTTATATTTCATGATAACACAATATAAAATATCACCACACTCATACTATATTAGTTTTAATAAAAATAGAATTTATAATTTAACATATCTATTAAAAATAGTTTTAAATTATTATTAAGATAAATATACACAAAAAAACAAAAAAACATAGGGTTCTACTATATTTAAGAAACTATGAATGTAATAAATCCCTTCTCTTGGGTTTACAAAGAACCCACATAGATATAAAGACACAAAAAATCCCACCAAACTCCAAAAAAGATTCAAAATAGAACATGTAATATACCGATAGTCAAAAAAATACACAATATAAATCCTTGTAGTAGAACTAAAAACAAAATCTATAATTCTATAAAAAATATAGAAACCAACCAAAGTCATGAAACAAAAAATAAAATAAAACCACATCCAAAAAAATTAGAATAGTTGGAATGGTTTACTTCTTGGAATGAATGAATAAACATAATTTATAGAATGTAAAAATAGGAAGAAAAATTAGATAATAAAATATTTAAACAGTCTAAAAACAAATAATGTCTTAGATCAATAACATTATGACATAGATTAAATGAATAAAAATACTAAGAATAAGAATAAAATGATTCAGAACCCACATATATGTTGATGGAGAATATTTGAATAAAAATTGATAGAAATATTGGCCATTAATGGAGGTGCTGGGAGGTTGATGCTCGCTCAGGTGGATTCTCACCCAGATAAGAGGGAAATTAGGGAAAGGGAGGGGGATACCTATGATTTCATGATGAGGTGAGGGGGAGACACCAAATATCACTTAAAAAAGGGAGGGTAGTGATTAGGCTTAAAATGAGGAGGGGTGGACGATCCCAATAAAGGTTTACTAACTAAAGATATATACCCATTTTTAAATAAAAAATTATTTGAATGGATCATCTTACACACATGGTATTTTAATACCGTGGGTGTAGGATTGAGGATAAAACATATATCCAGGTTTTCTATAAAGAGTTGGTATATATTTGTGGGTATAGAGTGGGATTTTAGTAGTATCTTCACTCAATAATAATATATCATTCCTAAAATCACAAATTAAAGTTTGTATATACCATAAAAATATATTATCAATAACTTAACATTCAAAATAAATATGAAAAAAAAATATTAACCATAGGGAAATCATACATTCCTATAAAAATTAACTATTATCTGAAACTAATATTTTATAAATTTGCACAGTAGTCTATATTGATCATAATCTAAACAATTACACAAAAAACACAAAATATATAATGGATTAATTTTTAGTTAAATTAATAATCTACTCTAACAATATCTAACTCATTATTAAAAAAATAAATCCACACTTTATTACCTCAAAACTAATCATATATTAATAATACGAGTTATCCATATGTAATTAATGTGTTATTAAAGAATTACTAGAAAAAATAGTCAATTACAAAAAAACATTATTCAATGTTATTTAATCAGTTTAAAATTTTATTCTAATAATTTAAAAGATAAAATAAAACAATATCATGATTTATTCTATAAAATCATTAACAACATTTAGAATATATCAAAATCTCATCAACAAATTTCACTTCATCAAATTTAATTATAAAGTATATCATCAATTTATATCTATTAAAATATCAACAAATCTCACTTACTAGTGACTATTATAGTCACTTTTTTCATTATAATAGGAATATTATAATAAATAGAAAATTTTAGTTATTCTCTCTTATTCATTTATAAGAAATACTGATTTATAGATATATACCATTATAATATTCATTTCTCAATTATTGTTTCACAAAATATTAACACACAAAATTTTTATAAATAAATATAGATTATATGATCCCACAAATAAGAAAAATTAATATTAATATTTATAATAACCTATGTTTCTTCATTTTGAAACTTCCAATTCAATAAACATTGCTTTATATTTGGTTCACTTTTATATCCTAAAAAATACCTAAAATTAACTAATAAACAAATCATTCATTAAAGATCATGATGGAAAAATAATATACTAATCATTTCCTCTAGATGTTATATGGTTGTTTTTCAGCCATATTCCCTCTCATCATGAATCAGTGTGATGATCAGTTCAATTCCCCCACCAACCCGATTTTGGGTACTTACTCATAGGTTATATTGTTTGAAAACCAAATCAACATTATAATATCTACACTATGAAAAATTTCTAAAAAACAAAATAATTAGTACCTTTTAAAATATTTAGGACATATTCAAATACATATAAATATTCATATGGGATTCGAGTAAGTTTTCTTGACTAAATATTATATAAAATGTGCATTATTACATTTATTTAAATCAAATACTCACCAAAAGTGTTTTCTAAAGAATTTAATTTACGATAAATCATTTTTTATCATCCCCTAGATTAACCTAAACAAAAATATTAGTGTATAATGTTATGTTAACCACCAATAGATACCAACTATGATACCCCATATACACACTCTTAGATATAGTTCCATTGACATGTAATTTACATAATTATATTGATACCCCTAAAAAAATTCTTGATATAACCATCAAAAATTAAAAATCATAAAATATTATTACATATCAGTTATTATAAGTATAATTTCTTGTTTATGAATTAAAATAGTTAGTAAAAAACATCTATAAGTTATCATGATATTTATGTTGAATAATCATTTTATTTTACAAAATACAATACTACATAACTCACAATGAGTCATTAAAATATCCAATAATATAAATAACAAGATATGTTCTTCTAATAATTATATGTTTATTTAATTTTTTCATATCATTGTGAATATAAAAATAAAAAATGGATGAGATAAGATACCCAGTAAAGAAAATTTATAAATGAATCAATCAAAAACATAAGAATTGTATCCGTAATGTGAAATGAATAAATAATACAAATAATTCTAGAATCAATAGAAACTGAGATCATGATATATATATATATATATGAATAAAAATGATAAAACTTATATCAATATTACTAATTTATTCTAAGGGATTGGTTAATTATTGATATAAACACGATGTTAAGTCCTTGTTGCAAGACGCTATATTATTTTTTGGAGAGGTATATATCAAAACCAATGTTCTTTTTCATCATAATCCTCGTTGATTAAATATAGATCTATATAATTTTGGCCCCACCCATTAAATTTTTATGTTCAATTCATTCATCATAAGTGTTAATGAGATATTTCATACCATTCCATAAGGAACATTTTTTATAATAAGAAATGAATATCTATATATTTAAAAATACATAATGTCAATTAATAGTCATCCTAAAGGTCAATACATATCCCCATATATATAAAATGTTTTACATAAGAATAATACATCCATAAAGAGAGTATATACTTTCAAATGATACATATTCCACATTTAAATAATCACCCATATTGGAATAACAACATTCAAAATCAACATACAATTCCCCGTATAAAAATAGTGATAACATGATCATAACCCATCTAGAAGAATATGTCTTCTGGTTAAATAATACAAAGTAATCATTAAAATAATAATCCATAGTTATAATAATGACATATAAAACACTAATACATATACACATGTTAATCGAATAATATACATTCTTTGTAATTTTCATCCAATCATAATTTTTCTAAATGTGATGTTCACAATGTATAGAGAAATAAGAAAATAACTATATAAATATTGGAATAAATTTACCAAAATACCTCTTTTTTAAGAAGGTGTATGGATACAAAATATTATAATCCCATTTTATTAATGTAATCTGAAACAACCTTGGTACATATAAAAAATATTTTATTTTTGGAGTTAAATATTAAAATTAATTAAAGGTTTATAATGAATTATGTGATATTTATAAAAATTATGTAATGTTTTGTATATAAATGTATCCTCACATATAAAAGTAAAAATTAAATATAGGTACCACATAAATGAAAATAAGATATATTCATATCATTGAATAAATTAATATATATTTTAAATATTATAAATTAAGTTATGGTATATTTGTGAAAAGTAAATGTTTATACAAAATTTTATAATAAATATATAGTCTAAAAGAAAAATATTTTTCATAAAATATATTCCTCAAATAATATTTATTTTATTATAATTATATGTTTTTTATTGATACCTTAATTATTTACTCAACGTGTCATAAAATTGGTTATAATATTAAAATTTGTATATTTGAATAAATGGTGATTTTAGTTTTAAATTAAATTTATTATAATTAGAAAATCATTTTCAAAAATGGATCAATTTTTGAAATTATATATATTTATTCATTATTAGTGTGAATATTTGGATTTTTTCTAAAATAGTTTAATTGTTTGTGAATTGTGAAATACTTTAATTTGCGGTATAATTTTATAAATGATTAAGTGGGTCATGTTTGATGCATAGATGATGTCAAAAGTAAATAGATTGAACTCAAATGAACTAGTTACTATATATAGCCACAAGAAACAACAATCTTGATAATCTTGGTAAAAAATATTAATGAAATGTGTAAAAAATAAAAAATAAAACCTTTTAACCAAAGAAACCTATTTTTTATTCCATACCTGTCAACCCCTTTTCTTATATCTAAACCTATAAAAAACTAGAAAAATATCAATTTTTACTCATTCCCACATATCAACAAGTACATATTGGGATCAACCTCATTACACATTACATTAATTCTTATCATTTTCACTTTCTCTCTTTGGGTTCATTGAAACACCCAATGAGTGGACCAAAATTGTTATATAAATCATCAAATGAATCCCAAGGGAGGATGGGGATTTAGAAACATAATTTAGACAACTATTTTACCATATAATTCTAACCAAACCAAAATTACACTAAGAGGGAAGCAATAACAAAATTTTATATCCATAAATCCAATTAAAAAGTAAGGAATATAAGTTGTAGGTGGCGTACCCTGAATCTGTTGGATATTGAACTCCTAAACATGTAATTTAATCTCTATTCAATAATAACTTTATTCATGAACATATAGTATACTAGAAAAAGTGGTATGTAGGGATTCAGAAGAAGTTCACATAATATAAAAACCCAAATACAGAAAATAGAAGAAATGAGAGGATTAAACATACCCAGAGCATTGATCCACAACCAAAAATGCTTCAAATGAAATATAAATGTGGTAGATAGATCCTAGAGTGATCGTTATGGATCTTGTTTATCATTAGGGTTTTAAGGGAGGAAATAAGGGATAAAATCAGGTAAGTCTATAAATTATCGTAATTAAAAAATTGTATAATTGCCAACATTTAATATGGCACATGGTTTACCCTCATAGTTTTCCAAACCATTTTAAAATTGTGTTCAAGAAATTTTATAAAGGGATTTTGGGTTATAAAGTTACCTAGGTATCCCTATACAGTTCTAAAACTACACGCCAAATGTCTGAAATTCCACTGTAAAAAACATACATCCTTGACCTTTTTCATTTTAATGATTACTTAATTGTACACCAACGGTTTTACCAACATTGTAACATTCATATTTTGGTACTATTTTATTTTTGTTCATTTCTTGAACCTACTTGACACCCTCTTGTCCTGTAAAACTATCTGGTAACACTTACATAACCAAAAAAGAGATTGAAACCCTAATTTTAACAAGTCCATGCCTCTATAATGTCTTGGATATTACAACCTCCCCACCCCAATAATGATTCATCCTTGAGCCACACTCCTACGCATCACTGAGATCCTAAAGTAAAGAGACTAGGACACTAGGCCTATACATCTACCTCCCATTCCCACATTTCTACCTGAACATTTCTATGCTAACCCAAATCACAAACTAAGGTCATAACCTATCCCTACAATGACTTATGTATGTGATCCACAATACAAACTAGATTCTCCTCCAATGATGCATCTGCCCCAAGCTCAAAATCATCAACATTAATCACTATATATATATTGGGGAGATACTAATGAATATGTGAACATGAAAAATATCATGCATACCACTATATAACTATGTAAGAGGCAATCAGTATGCCAATAACCTGATCCTATCTATTATCTATAATGGTCTCACATACATGGGAACCCATTTTCCCAACATCAATATTCTATGGTGATCTAATCTTAGTGAAATGTGAAGTAACACAATACTATCCACCATATTCTCAAGTTGATAACAATTTTGATTAATATACAAATTATTCCTACTCTTATTTGTTTCAATTTGTTTCGGAATCATATATACCGATTACAACACCTCCCGCATAAGACTCAATCCTAATAGCTCAAATTTTCCAGAATTTAGACATGATATCACGGATTTACCTATCCTCTGATAGAGTGCCTTAAATGGTTCCATCATAATTGAATCCTCGATACTAATTTTAGTAAAAAACAATTAGATACATGTTATTTTATCATGATTAATAGAAATAAATGATAAAAGCCTCAACATGTATTTTAACACCTAAAGCATACTCCCAGACACCCATTCCATCTTTGGTGAATGATCGTACTGAAAAACTATTAGATTCCATGTGCCATATGTAATCCATGTATGGAGTGTGATGTGAAATGAAAACACAAATTTTAAACGACATTCCTCAGTACTCCATGCAACCCCACTATCTCATGAACATATAACTCACCCAAACAATCCACAATGAATATCTCCAAGATCGGAATGAAATAAACTACGATTTTCAATGGATCCACGAGAACCTAAACCAAATTAGTTTTCAAAGGATTCGTTTGTATAACCACAAAATGTCCCATGATTCCATCATCCAAATTCTATTCCAGAATGAGAAATGATTGTATCAAACCACATGGATGTTGATGATCAGCCTTTTCCTATTGACATGAATTTCATCCTGACAGAAAACACACAACCTCATTCATTTTTATTGACAACCAATACTACCTATGAATGTCATGATATATCTTAGTCAGACCATGATTCACTTCTAACATTGATGCATGAGACTCATGTATCAATACTTCTTGCATACTTGTTGGAACCATTAAATAACCACAAACATGAAAATCCACATCATCACCAACTAGGAAAATATAAGTTCAATCCACACCATTATGAAATTTATTCATATTTAGACAATTTGGATCCTGAATATGACTCTCCTTGACCCCGCTCAGAAGCATGGACTCAACTAATATAGATTAAAGAGCCATATGCAAGTTCTCATCCATCACCATCTTGTAACTCTAGAAACAAGGCCATCATTATCCATTCAGGTTGGGATTTCTGAACAACCTAATTAAGATTCCTCCTATATAGGTCATCCATAAAACTATTCCCTTATCATAGTGTTTAGAAAAAATAGATGTCAAAACGCTGAATTTATTAATACCATATTCACTTTTGATGAACTAAATCATGCTGTGAAAATATTTACTTATGAATTTTAGGACTGGTACACACCATTAACTACCTCCCAAACATGTAATTCATCTGACACTGTAACTCGTAAACCACAACCGCCAACTAAATATCATGTGTATGGTAATTTAGTTCATGTGGAATTAGTTACGTTGACACATGTGCACTAACCCGATAAACATACGTAAACATTGTCCCATGTCCAAAACCATTAACATCATAGAATAAGGTGAAACATTTTCCTAGTTCTAGTAAGATCTAGATTATAGGGATCTTTAACTACATATTCAACTATTGAAAGGAATTATCACATTCCTTAGAACACTCAAACAAAACTATTTTCTTGGATAATCCTAAAAATAATACTACCAAAATGAATAAAACCTTTAATGGACCTTTGGTAATAAATGAATTACCCACAAAAACTCTGAACATCACAAAAAATATTTGGATGCTTCGAAGACAAAAATATAAGTATTTTATCATCATCCAATGACACACATTAATATGACAAAATGTGATCCAATAATTTCTTGTTGTCGATCAGGAAATTATATTATGTTAACATGAAATATATTATATACAATATTAGTGTACTTCAGATGATATTTTAATGATTTCCATGATCATCATGTGTTTTAGACTACTCAATGATGTCATAAAAAGACAACCATAAACATTCCTAGGTATTGGTAAAATATTCAATTCATTATATCCATAAACACAATCGGTGGGTTTTTCAACCCAAACAACATTTCCATAAACTCATACAACCCGTTCATGCTATTGAAAAGTGTTCACATTACGTCAGATGGTCTCACCCTAAACTGATTGTACCCTAACCTCAAATAAATAATGGATGACATAGATGCATCCTTTAAATAGTCAAAAATATTATTGATATATGGGATAAGATATCAGTATTTAACTGTCATCTGATCCAACTTTCTATAATAAATTTATATGGACAATGATTTATCAAACATCCTATAAAACATAATGGGAGATCACCAAGGTGACATGATAGGACGAATTAACCCTTTTTTGTCTACTTCCTCAAACTGAGTCTTAATATCCTAATGTTTTTCAAATGTTATTCCTAATAGAAGAAACAAACCTGGCTCCCTCTTCGGAAGAAACACAATCATAAACTCAACATCCATCTAAAGTGTGATCCATGAGAAATACCTAATAAAAGAATTTTGGAAATTATACCCCAAAATAGTAATAATGGAAATCCCCACTCCATTATCATCATGAAGAATACAATCCACATTGGTTGTGAGTTCACCCAACTGTTGACTCTTTTTCCATTAACAGCCTGCTAGAACATCCCACTGACACATAAAGACATGTGTGTATCCATTAGGCAATGTGAATTTTATCATATGATGTTAATAATCTATATGGGACTAATAAAAAACCATAAAATATATACCAAGAATCAGATAAAAAATCACCTCTTGAAGAAAGACTTCTTCCACAGAGAACGATTCCCACCAACCTAAAAGGAACAACCCTTACACTAACTGATATCCAATGTTCTCACACCTAATAGTGTTTTAATTGATATAATCCTTGTGAACATTTACACTTAAAAACCACAAAAACCCCCAAATAATGAATAAATAAAAGAATTTGTGGAAAATATATCGAATAAGTCATTAGAACAAATGAATGCAACACAAATCACACCTTGAACAGTTCATGGTCCAGCTTCGCCATCTTCTAGTGTAGACCGGGTTGCATGAAGATGACATGTCCATCTACCCATGTTCGTATCGAGAGTTCTTGGTGTTTTATAAACCTATTGACATGGATGATCTCTCACATGAGTAGCAAATATACCACCTCTAATAGTACAATCAGTGGAGATATAAAAACCTAGTTGGTTTGGCATGGTCGAACGAAAACTCTACATTATATTATTATCATTCCTTTATAATTTCCTTAATATAGTGTGTTCCTAAAAAATCTCTTTACATGGACCAATAGTATACATTTTCAACACTCAACTAGTGGTTGGGAACATCAGATGCACATATTTCCTGGCATGACACACTAATAACAACAAACTAGATCACTAACCTATATGACAAGTTCCTTTTTTCTAGATACCCTACCCACCACCAGCCTAGAAAAAATTCATGAATCTCTATTTCCTACTATAAAAAGTTTCACCATTAGTTCTCCCAACTAGGAAAATATGTCAATTACTATAATCCTCATTGAGATTTTGTTCTGATATATGGTATTAATCTATAACATTATCAACAATATTCAATTAAATGATATTCCATTCAAATTTTTCTCAAAATTATTTATATACTAGAAATATATTTCTATATACACCTCATCCCCCACCAATGATGGAACAAAAAATATCAATGTGGTGAAATAGATTTCATATTCCATGGCTGTCACAGATCCCTGGGTCAACCTTGTAATCATGGAAAATTTTCCATCCTCAAGAATTCAGGATAAAAGTGTTCCAGAAACATATCGTAAAAATTTATCCATCCCATACTATTGGATTTGTGAGTTTAAAATAGAACATACAACATAAATTTCCCATTCCATGATACCGTATGAGTTTCCATGTTTACTCTATTCTTTAATGGAGTCTCTAGGTGATAAAAAGTCATCTGAATTTATTCAATCCAAAATTCTACAGCATTGGGTATTCCCTCTTCAGCAAACTTCGTAGGGTGCTGCAACAGAAATTATATATCCATATCAAACATACCTAGAACAAACCCACCTAGGTTCCCTTTCGATTAAATTCATGAAATTAGAGGTGTTCTCATTGAAATTTTCTTCTCTCAAGTTTATTGGAATTGAAATATTTTCATTCTCCACTTCCAGAGTAGAATTTTTGGTGAAATATTCATGTCTCTCAATTGGAGCACTCCACCATGGTTTAATTTTTCTATGATTCCTAATACACACCATAGAACATATAACACAAGGATTAAAAAATTTCATAAAATAAGGATCTCTTATGAACATAAATAACCCACTACATACAATATCCCAAATGTCATCATCACAAACCAAACAATACCCACGACCATCTCTGCTAAGGGAAATAACTATCATTGGTACACCACTAAATAGTTACCCATAGTAAATTGGAAATAATTTAAAGACCATTTCCATTCAAACATCCCGATCACTTATTCAAAGAAACAATTCCGATTTTAGAATTCATTAATATAAATATCTTCACACATTTAAAACCCACTTTTGGAAACAATTATTTAACAATTATTCAACATTTTGATTTTCTTTTTTCCCTTGTGCATAATTTTATTTGAAAACATTTAAAAGAATTTGTGGATTAATGTCATAGTAATTTTACTCTTTAGGTCCAACACACATATCTCATGTGACTACCTATCATGATTCATGCCTCTTATACACCTCATTGCCTAAAATGATGAATGAATTTGAAATCATGTAATATTTTCATAACGAGAAAAATATCATAAAACCACAACATCACCCAACATGTGCATTACACAATGGTGAAATGTCATCAAATGTAAAAACACACAGCAAGAACAATAATTACCACCTAGATTGAAATTGGTTTTCCATCGTACACATGTTTGCTACTTCCAAACAAGATCTCATTACCGTGGCACAACATATATTATTCTAATTTCTACAAAACCAAATAATAACAAATAAATATTACCTTTTGATATGACTTTGTAACATCCCCAACCTAGAGTCAATTAAACAGTTCCCTAAGAAATGTTGCTATATGACCTCAAATGCACAGATCCATACAAAAGATTATTTCATCTAGAAATAAGAATTTAATAAGTTACATGAGGATACCATTTCATATAGTATAAATTAATATAGAATAGATAAATAAAATTAGTAGTGGAAAGTAACATGTAATAATTAAAAACAATTCATAACCAACATCTCCCCAAACACGGTTCAAACCATAACCGACATTAAATTATGTCATTTAATAATAGGCAGTACTAAGAGAATAGAACCCAAAATAAAGAGAACTATCAAAATCCCAAAAAACATATCTAACTCCAAGTCCAAAAACTCATCCAACAACATCCAATGAAAAGCCCAACCCCTAATCGCAAGGCCTTTCCCCTTTTCCTATCATCAAACAAGGATTTCTACTATTATACCCAATTATAGCCCAAGCAGTGTTCGAGTATAACTCATTATGTCACCACTAATTGTGTCTACCAAATACCTAACAAAAATAGACAGTGTATTAAAATTCTAAAGCAAGGAATGTTAAAAGAATATATCTTTAGTGCCATTAATTAAAAATTTTAACTTATTTAATTCATAGTATTATTCCGAATTTATATACTTATACCATTTTTAGTACATTTTACACATTCCTCATTTTTTCAATATATTATAAATTTCAAAACATTTACAAAGGGGTTTAGGTAAGTCAAAATTTTACATAATTGTTTAATTTATGTCCCTATCTCAACATGGGTAAAAAAATTCCAACTTACCTCAAATCCTTTAACATGGTAATCTCATCAAAAGAAACAATTAGGGTCATAAAAATCAGAATGAATCCCAAACTCATGAATTCCTAGGTGGGTTTAGAGCATCAGTCCAAACCACACTATTGGAGGAGCCTCAGTCCTTTATAACACCATGAATACATCTTCACAATCTTATATATCAATTTACCACATAATCCTTATCAAAAACCATTTAAAAATAAATTAACATAACATTCACGTATCTCATTTCAATTTTCACATACATCAACCTTATGCCTTACCCATTTACACACTTTCTACTTAAAAAGTGTAACCCATTTAACCAGTTTTTTCAAATTCACAATTTCAATACATTACTTTAATTAAAATATTCAATAATTCATATGAGTTAACATAATAACACATTTCTATAACATGTTCATAGGCCCTTGGTCACATTTTCCATAATGAATTTTATATATTCCTCAAATCACAAGCCATTATAAATATCTTCCCTTTAACACAATTAAAATATTTTTCATTTCATGAAAAAAACAACTTATATAATTATCCAAACCTATGGGAATGTATAAATACCACAATTGAGACTCAACCGAACCTATAAAGATGTACATATTATTGTATTCATGAATAAAAATTAATCATGGTTTTAATGTTCCCATATTCCTTGTTTGGGGTTACTCAAATACCACATGGGTGGCCCCAAATTTTCCTATACATCCTCATTACATACCAAGGGTATCATGTGGTGTTAAAAACCATATTTAGATACTAATAATACCAAAAACTCTAACTAAAACCAAATCAAAATTTGCGGGAGGCAATAATTCAATTTCAAATGCAAAAATCAACATTAAAATTTTGGGAAATAATTTTTTGAACTCATACATAAAATATGTTGACGAATAAGTATTTAGGTAATTAGAAGAATATCACCCCAGATAAACACACAAATAAAAAAAACAAATAATAGAGATGGGTATACTTACCAGGAGCTTCATTCCGAAACAAATGGAACTCCCAATGGCCTAAAAATGAAAAAGATCAATACATGAGAGAACTTTAGGGTTATAGATGATCACTAAGTTTTTAAAGGAGGAAATAGTTGAGAAAATTGTTAGAATAATTGAAAATATATATTAATAAACATAAAACTATCCATATTTTAATGGGTTACACAGTTTACCCACATGGTTTTCCAAACCATGTGAAAATTGTGTGCAATACACTATTTAAAGCGATTTCGTTCACAATATTACCATTCAACCCCCCACAGGATTGGAAAATGTGTGCTGACAATGTGATATATTATTGTGTAAAATTGAATGACTTTCCCTCCCACCATTCATAATTTACCTATCTGGGTTCCATCCATGTGCCGACCTTTCCTCTTGCACATGTTAGCCATGTATTACTTTATTTCATGTCGTGAACTCTCAAGAAACCCATGAGGCCCCTAAAACTCTTCTGAAACACCACATTAACCAAAAATAAGAGATTGAAAATAAATTATAAACATGTAAATGCATCCATGATGTCCATGATATTACACTAAAAAATATATGAAAAAGTTGTTGATGTGTTAAGAAAACAAAAAGAATGTATCAAATAATTTTGGTTGCAAGGAAATTATATTTTCAGTTTGTGAAAATTGGTGTAAAAAACACACTGGTTAATTCCTTTAGTTTTCAAGTAATAATTTTCTATGTGGTATGTTTAGGAACATGGATTATAATTGAATTTATATTGATCATAGTAGATATAAGTCTAACTATGATATAGAGATAATGAAGTTATTTTTAATCTAATGGGATGGGTCACAATGAAAATGAGAGTCTGAAGTAGAAACCAAATAATGGGAAGCAACTCCTCTATATGTAGAAACATTTTGTGAAATACATTTCAGATGCATTATAAGATATTAGTTCATCCAATGAAGTGTAATGAGGTACATTTTTTACAAACTAATATTTGTCTAATGTATTTTTTTACTTGGGGTCTGAATATTCTTTCAAATTTGAGTAATATTCTATTAAATAAGGAATTTTAACTAATGAAAGAAATCTAAATAAAATTCTAATTTTTTGGGAAAATATTAAAATAACAAAAAATTTAAAAATATTTTTTTTGTTTTTGTCAAAATAGTGTTCCTAGAAACCATTTTTTATTTTGATATGTAGATTTTTTTTTACATTATGGTTGTGGATGGACTTTGTTTTTACCATTTTATGATTGATTGTATGGATAAGAATGTTTTTTTAGAAAAAGTTTCAGTTTTTTTAAAAGATTTTTCCCATATTAATGATAAAATATAATGAAAATGTGAAAATATTAAAATATGGTATTGAATTTTATCTTTCACATATTCTATAAGACATGAAAAATTATTAGATTAATTATTTTTTGATAGTAAATGGGTAACTTGTGTTTTTTCAAATGAGTTTCTTTATATTATACATGACTATGAGGTTGAGTTTAGTGTTGATTTATTATATAATGCTAAACCTATTTGAAATCACCCTTATAAAATGGCTCAAGTAAAACATTTGGACATAGAAAATATGTTTTAGTGGTCTTTAGATAATGGTTTCATTAATATGAGTAAATCATCATTTGGTACTCATGTTTTTTTTGTTAAAAAATAAAAAATGTTCCATGAGAATTTTCATTGATTATAGATTACCAGATATCATTAATATTATGAATAAGTATCATTTTCATCATATTGATTAATTTTTTGATCATCAATTTGGAGCCTATTATTTTTACTTGATTGACATAGAATCTGAGAACCATCAACTAAAGGTGAGGGAGGATGAAATTTTTAAAATTTCATTTCTTACCAGATATCATGACATTGAGTTTTTTGTTATTCATTATGAATTAAAAATTCGACTAATTTATTTATGGATCTTATGAATTGAATATTAATTTAATATTGGGATAATTTTGATGTTTTTTTAATATATTATATTTCATTCAAAAATGGATAAGGATAATGAATGACATATATGGATTTTTCTACAAACCTTGAAAGAAATGTAGTTATATTATATATATATAAATTGTGATATTTGTTTAATAAAATTTGGTTTTATTGGGAAAACTTTAAATAATTATGGGATTACAGTTGATCCTGCAAAAAATAATTTTTAATGAATTTCAAATAACAAAATATTTTACTATCATTCATAGATTTATTTGATATGTTGGTTATTAGTGTTGTGTTTTTAAAAAAATCTATTATCCTGTAACTATTTTATCAGGAACTCTCTAATGTTCATCGTGGGTTTCCCCTACATTGAAATTGGAAGGAAACCGATAATGGTAAAGTCAGGTATTTTTATGACTTTTACTAATAACTTCTTATTTTTGCAGGATGTAGAATGATTTAACACCATTTAACTAAGTAACATTCCATGTAATTATAAAAGGGAGTAAATTTTAAAAGGCATAATGTTATAATGGATTATACGTATTGAATTTTTGTTTCACCTCATGACTTTATTAAATGATTAATTTTAAATATGAGGCGACAATGTTTTCTGCATACTTATCTAGTGTGGACTTCAAGACGTGAATTGAGGTTTTAGGCTGTGTAAGGGGCAGTGAATAGTTTTAATGTACATTTTGTAGCTATTTTGTTTCATTTCATTGATTGTTTCTTCATGGCTCCCCACACAAGGAAGTTCTTTATGGCCTTCTTAATAGATATAACCCCTTCATGATTGATCTGTTCGACGCTCGACCTCCATTGTTTTTGCGGTGCATCTCTCGGAGTGAGTAACCATCCTGTTCCTTCATTTCCATTAGTCAAAATATCATAGATGGGTAACATATTATGATATTTTGGTCTATGTTTGGGCATTCCTCTTAGTTTCATCCATGATTCGTTGTATGATCTTGGTCTAGAGGACTTTTCTTCTATTGTTCATGGTGTGATAAGAATTTATCATTGGGGAATGTCTGTTTCTTCTCTTCCAATTACCCGTTGTATTCTAAATTAAATAACTCTTAATGTGTATTTTATTATAGGGATTTTTTAGAATTTTTTGGTTTTGTTATTTTAGGATTCCTCTGTGAACGTGTGGACCCGAGTTTTGAGGAAGGTGGTTACATCTGTGGCATTTGTTTATGAAAATGGAGGTTTTTCATTCTAAACAGATTTGTATATTAAAATTAGAATGATTTTTTTTGTGGGTTTAAAGGTTTTTTTTCATTAAAAATGGTTTTCTTGGATATTGAAAGATAAAGAGAATGTTGGTATTTTCAAATCATCATAATGAATTGTGAAAAATGAAAACATGAGTAACCTTGGGTACATAGGTGGAAGGTTTAGTATTGGTTCGTCATCTATTTTTTTTCATAAAAAACTTTTTTCATGGGGAATTCCTATGATTCCCATGCCCATTGTTATATAGAATAGATATTCAAATCCTGGAATGTTTACTCATGGGGTATTCCTCTATATCTTTGGCCCATTGTTCTAGGATCTTTACATGTGCACCAAGTTGATTATGGTTTGAGTTGTCTGTGTCCTGGACTTATAGAATTCCATGGTTTTGTGATACATATTATTCTATTTGGTATTGCTTATATTTCTGAGTTAACCACGATATACATTTTTATGATTGTGGAAAATGATATTGAAAATTTATTTGAAAATTGATATTGTGATTTTGAGTGGAACTATGAAAGAAATGGAAATATTAACAATTTTTTCTAAAAACAATAATTTAATTATTATCCTGACATGTTTTATTTAAATTGAGCATACAATGATTCTTATACTTATACTGGGTATGAAACAGCTAGTGAAGGGAATGGCAAGGCACCGTAGTTTGGGGGCGAGGATTGGGTCAGCTGGTTTTGTACCTGGTGGTGTGATGATGGGAGTCTGTATGTTCCTTAGTATGGATTATATGTTTGGTTTTTTTCCTTTCTTGTTGTAATTGTCTTGGAGTTTCTAACTACCATTTTATTTGTATGTTTCTGCTTATTTTTTATAGTTATGGAATATTTTTCTTCTTCATCGTCCTCTATTTCATCTTTATTGGTAAATATGCCATGTGGTTGTTCATGGGGGTAGAAATCATTCCCTCTGTTTTTTATTTCGATGCTCACGTGCTTGACACCATCCCGTAGGTATTCGGAATTCCATTCGTCTATGTAACGAAATGGGCCGGGTGTCAGTTTTATGGGAAATGAGGTCAATTCATTAAAAGATGGTATCAGAGGGGGTATTTCTTCAAGATTTCAGGACTTTAGACATCTTTTAGACTAAATTAAGGATTATCAAGACATGAGTGGTATTTTGTGATATGTTCATATCTAGATCGTATCATAACCATGCTCATGTTCCAGGTGATAATGGGATGTGTGTCTCCTATACGATTTTTTGTTTTAAAAAATACCAGTTGTTTCATATGGGTTTTGTTTTTTAAACTAAATTTTTTTCTGTTTTCTAATCGATCATTAGTTTTAGTGTGCATCAATATGCCACCAAGGCATTATCCATGAGTTCCTCAGGAAGGTGCAACTAATTCTCCTCGAAAGAACCAACCTATAGATCAAAATATAATATATACAATCATATAGATAGTACATGTTGTTGATCACAGTATAACATGAGTTGAGAACACAAAGGATATGGTACAACAAGATGCCATAGGAGAGAGAGATCAATCACATTAGTACATCCAATAGAATACACCACCCATTACTGGAATGACATAACCATAAGGTGCAGAGGACATGTTGGATAGGATCTATAAAATATTCATATTTTTGGAGTCACGTGACAAAATTACGGTGATGTGTGCAGTTTTTGGACTCAAGGGTTCCAGCATGATATGGTTGGATTTTGTGGTCCCAGAAGACAAACTTGTGGGATTTTATTGTAATTATTTCAAAACAATATTCATTTTGTATTTTTTTCTGTATACCATGAATCTAAAAAAGTCTCTAAAATACATGTCATAAAACCAGGATTGAATTCAATGTTTCCACACACCAATCGTTTTGATGAGAATGTATATATTTCCCTGGATGTGGTGAGGAATAGCTAGCTAAAGGATAAATATTTCCTACAGGGTTTCCAAAAAGATTTCATATTGTAGGTTTTAATGATTAATATTCCTACATATTTGGAGACAGTAGATAGGGATATGGTGGATGAAATGGACATGGCAGACATGATTAGATTTCCCACCTCTTCTCTTTCAATGAGTGGATGATTTAGTGTCGAACAAGTTAAGAAGAGGATGTGGAAATATCATCATAGGAGTAGTTGTGGTGGGTGTCACCAGTGATCCTCTTATAATCCTTCTATTTTAGTTGGTATTGTGCCTCTGAATTAGTATCAATGTGGCATGGGAGGAGACATCAGATGTTCCTTTCCTATGCTGATGAAGATGTGTAACACATGTGGACATGTTGGTCATTTATAGTTCTTCTATCAGGATATGAAAAAATATCGTTATGGTCTGAGTTTTTCAACTCCAATGAAATATATGTTGCAGTACAAAGCATCAAAAACTATTTGGCTCCATCCACATGCCTTACGAGTGAAAACATTTCACGTATAAGATGAGTGTATTTTGGAATTTGATGTTGTTTTGGTAATAGTAAGGGGTAATATCCTTATTTAATCTTCATGAGAAATTACATTATTTGATAATGGTTCCTCTCACTCAATTATATATACCCATTTTTATTGATGTTCTTAAAATTCTAATGTTACTTATGTACATTCAAATGGATTTACCAACTGCTCTTGGTATGAGTACAGAGTAGGGGTTCATGTGTCCTTATTAATTAATGATAGTTGATGCAGATTTGTTCTTGAATTTCTATCATTCTTGATCTAGCTCAATTTCACATTATTAGTGTCATTGAATGTCTTATCTCTCATTGAGCTGAGGTTGATTGTTATCATCAACATGTTTCATCTCATAGTTATGAAGGGGGATATTGTGTGTTTCAATGGGAGTTGGACCTGAGGCCATGTTGTGATGGACCTTCCAGCCGAGATCATTGGTCTTTTCTTGTTTCTGTTTCATTTTCGCCGAATGAATTTTATTCTATTTTAGATCATCACAATGTTACCCAAGACATTTATAATGTTTTACCTGGATATTTCTATGGTCTACCTCTAGAGAGTGAGGAAGAGTTTATGATTTATCTAGTTCCATGTACACAACTGATATTGATACCTTATTATATTATGGACCCAGTGGAGCCAACAAATCTCAAGATCGCATTGGATGACCTATTAGAAAAAGGATTCATTCAACTGAGAATTTATCCTTTTGATTTCCCTAAGATCATTTCCAATAAATTAGATGGTTTAATTCCTTTATGTGTGGACTATTGAAAGTCGAAATGGGAGGCTGTTAAGAACTAATATCATTTTCCATGTGTAGATGATCTATCTAATCATTTAAAGGGGGAATATTGGATTTTAATGATAAATATTAAGTTGGGTTATCATCATATCATAGTTTGAGTGTCTGGTATATAGAAGTTAGAATTTTGTATAAGGTATGACCATTATGAATATCTTGTGAGGCATTTTGGTTTAACTAAAACTCTTGTAGTTTTTTGTATTTGATGAATGGGATATTCCATTGATATCATGACAAATTTTGTGTTGTGTCATTGGATGATATTTTGGGTTATTCAAAATCATATTATGAGCATGAGAACCATCTGAGTATAGGTGTGGAAATTATGAGGCTGCAACATTGGTATAGAAATCGTTCAAAATTATGTTTCTAGAATCACAATGTTCTGTTCATGGAGAATAGAGTTTCAGAGCATGGATTCTTAGTTATTCCAGGGATGGTAAAGGTTGTTTTTGCACATAAGTAACTATAAAATGTATTTTAGATTCAAATATTTCTAGGTATTTTCAAATACTACTGAAGGTTTGTTAAATAATTATCTTTGATGACATCAGATTTGAATACTCCGGCAGGGAATTCTGTGCAATTCATTTGGGATGTGAAGTTTGATATGTCATTTGATGAAAAAAAACACTATAACATCATATTATATTCTGATTTTACCTAATCCCAATAAGGGATACATGGTGTTCTGTTATGTTTTCGGTATTATTTTGGGTAGAGTTATTATGTAGGATGACTATGTGGTAACTTATGGATCTTTCAGCTTCAAATATATGAAATGACTAAACCCACTCATGACATGAAGAGTACTGCAATCATACAAGTGCTAATGTTTCTGCGCCACTATCTTTTTTGGAGTGGTTAATGATTTCTTTGTTCATAAGACTCTAAGTTATATATTTTCATAGATGGTTATGAATATATGATTTAAAAAATGGGTATAATAATACATATTATGGAATTTGATATCGCCTATACACCTAGAAAGGTGTATGTTATTACAGATTCCCTTAGTAGGATTATAGCTTAACAATATTCCTTAGAATCGTATGATGAGTGGAACCTTATGAGGGTGTTCTCTTATTTGAATATGGATGATCATGAGGATGTATTAGGCATGGTTCTGGATAGTTTTCAGAAATCATCATCTATCCTGGAGTCTATTTGTTAGAGTCAGATACATGATAATGAGTTTTAGAACACTCAAGAATGCCTTTATGCTTGGGAGACTGTTTCAAAATGGTCTCTTACTTGAGATGGTATGCTCCACTTCTAGAGATTTTGATTCTCATCCTTGCATCTTTGAGGAGTTTAGTCATGTTCTACTATTAAAAATCTTAATGGTACATTCATTAAGTAACTACAACAATGTATTATGACATGGGGAAATGATTCTGGTGGACATGTATAAAGCATGGCTTCATAGTGTTCGTGACTCATTGTTATACCTTCCAACAGATAATGACAGAGAACTAGAAACCATTTGGTTTGATTCAGCCTCTTTCGAATCTGGTTTGGAAATGGGTTGAAGTATCCGTATACTTTTTTTTGGAATACCATTGGCTCTATGAAGGAGGAATGTTTTTTGGGTGGTTGTTGATTGGTTAACTATGTCTTTTCATATCATTCTGATCAAGGATACAACTACGGTTGAAGATATGGATAAGATATAAGTGATGGATATTGTGAGGTTACATGGGAGTAATTGTTTTATAGGGATCCAAGGATCTCCTATAAGATCTATAGGAGTATCCAAGAGATGATTGGAAGTGAGGTTCTGTTGAGATGAACAAACCATCCACAAACAGAAGGTCAAATAGAGTGAGTAATTCAGATTCTATAGTTTAACACCTTGGGATTTTATGATAAATATTATATTCAATTTCTTTGATGTCTTTTGTTGTACACTACACCAATATTAGTTTCTTTATATGCAACACCGTACTAGCTTGTAGTATACATAAGCACTAATCTTAGCTTGTGTTGCACACAAGAGCGACCTTCCACAATAGCATGTGTTGTACGCAATACCAAGTTTCACTAAAAAACAATATATTGTTATAATATTATTATAAACCTGAATTTATGAATAGTATTAACTAAAATTTTAATTTCATAACCTATAATTCATCTTACACATATTATAGAAAATGTTATGAGAAAAAAATAATTTTTTCAGGTAAAATATGTATTTTTCAAAATATGCAGTTTTCCACCTTTTGATGACTCAACAACTTTAAATCTAGTTTTTGACATGTTTATGAGTTAAATTTGAAAAAATAAACTTATTCATTGGAATAATTATATAATAATTTACTTTGGATAATTTGTTAATAGTTTTTTTAACGTTCATATTTTGAGGTATATTACAAATACACTAAATGTTAATTAAAAACAACTTTTTTCATCAAGATAATTTATATGGTTAAATTATAATATTGAATGGATTTAAAGTACAAATTGAATATATTTTGACAATTTAATATAATGAAAGTCATTATCATTAATTTTACATTGAATTTATCTGTAAAAACATTTCACTCTTTTGTAATGTTTTAACATTTAAAACCAGTTTTCTCAATAGCGGGATTAATTTTAAAATAAATACATCAAATTATAGGATTTGAACTTGGAAAAATGGATTCCATATTTGGAACCAGTATGTCCTGGTTATGTTAATAGGCTACTTTTTATTTTTAGGCATTATGAATAGTTACGAGGGTAAATTTTATTTACCACTATTAAAGTTAAATCTGGTAATTAAGGGTAAATATAATATTATAAAATTACCCAAACACCTGCCAAAATTCTTTTGGATGAATACATATATACCCATATCACCTAATGGTTGGAATATATTCATTTCATGGACTTTTGACAATGAAAATGATGTAATTATTATTAAAAGCCAAGAAAGTGACTATAAGTCACTCTATTATATATTATAAGTGTAATAATTTTAATATAGTGATAAACTTCATAAAACTTCATAAATAAATAGTAAAAAGAAATATAATACAATTATATACATCATGTAATTTTTTTTAAATTTTTATGGATTAATTAATTATCATTAATGGTGACACAATAATGATGTAGAAATTATTTATTAATTGAAATATCAAATAAATGGTTTGAAAAATATTAAAATAAATATTATATGAACTATTTAATGTTATCCACAAATTTTCATAATTAATATTACATGTTATGAACATATTAAATATTTTGTTTCAAATATATATTTTGTGTGTATTTTATTTAAATTTAAATAATTGAATAATGTCAAAATTGACACTGTTGATTGTTTATAAAAGGAACATTTTATTTAATTTTTTAAAAATCACAAAAATATTTAAATATTGTAAATTGATTTTTATATGGTATAAAAAGTCATAAAGTATCCAATTATGTACAATTTAGAACACATAAGTTAGTATTTTGGAAAATATATAATTTAAAATCTTATTACCACAAAAAACATTAAATAGATTATATAAGGATAAATCAAAATGATAAGGTTTAAAATAAACATAAAACATGTATTAATTTAATTGGTTTATGATATTACAACCCTATATTATCTCATATTCTTATTGAGTATTTTTTGTGTACTTTTAAGTGGAGTTTGAATTTATTATTAACTAATATTTTTGAGGTTTCCAAAAGTGCCCCTCTCTTCTCTTATAAAAAGGCACCACATCCCTCTCCTCTTCACAACATTTTGAGCCTTAAAAATCGGAAAAACCTTGTCCATTTCTCTTCTACACTTCTTTGGAAACATACTAGAGGTCATGATCTTCTTCAAACACCATCTTTAGTGCCCTAAGAGGAGGTTTAGAAGAGGCGCGTTGAAGAAGGGGTAATATCCACTACCGGTTCTTTCAAATTTATTTCTTATTAAACATCCTCTACATTATTTGTTTTGTTATAAATTAATAACATCAGTATCACTCATATAAATATATTTTATTATAAATCTGAAAAAACACTATTTCACCTTCTATCCATCCTACGAAAAATGAAATCACCGCGCGTGCGTACGTACGGCATACCGTCTTCACGCATGGTGTAAATTTTTTTCCAAAACAAACTTACTTGGATGGGTATAATGGTGGAATTAATAACAATATATGATTATTATAACATGATACTAATTATAAGATATTATATAATCGACTCCAATACCATTCAACAATTATTGGAATGATATCGTCGCTCGTGCGTACGTACAGATTACCGTCTCCACGACGCGATGAGATGCATTCACAATGTCAATCATTAGAAAATGATTATTAAGTATATATAATAATTAATCATGAAATACATGAAATAATTATTTTACTGTATTTATTTATATATATATTTCATTTACTTCCATTCAATTTAATAATGAAATGAAAACAATGTTCATGCGTACGTACGGCCTACCGTCTCCATGAACAATGTATTTCATTCAATTTATCCATATATTATACATATTATGAATATATTCTATATATAAATCAAGCTTCACATTATGGATGTATGTAATAATTATCTGAGTAATCATATGAATAATTACAAGTGAAATCACATACGATGAATGAATCAGTTTTACCCAAAACACTACTTTAACATGGAATTGACAAATGAAAGAGTAATATAAAGTTTTAAGTGAATCATATATGATATAATAAAAATTATTATGGTTGTTTTATAAGTTTATAATACATTTAAACCCACTATATAACAGTCATGGACACTTATCCAATAAATTTGACATAAGGTATGGGATAATTATTCCAATCTTGTTCTTATCAGAGATTGATTATTCATAAGTATTTACTGGGGTTATATTTATCATCCATGTCCATGTTTTATAAAAATGTTTTAATAAAATGTTTACTATTCTTCCATATATGTTTAAAGACATTTTTACCCTTCTTTTACTTTTACCACATTGTATGGAAAGAATCTTTCTTTTGTTTACCATATAAGGTGCATATTGACATTTCCAGCAAAAGTACGAGTTTAATGTTTTTTCACTTATCCGACACGAATAGATATTTTATTATTTCATAATACCTTATTTCCATTAAGTATATTCTACATGATTTCATTATTATTTTCTATAAAAAAAATTTCTTTTAAAATTTCACGATATTTTGATAAATGAAAATATTTTTGAAGAAGAATTGATATTTACCTAAAGAATTCATTTCAAATGTTTATTAAAAACTATTTCCATATAAGATTACATCCATTCATATGGTTATTTTTCATGTATAATGTTACTATTCTTTACATGGTTTGATTTTGTTTCTGATTAAATGATATCCATCGTTTTATATGGATTATGTTATGATGGGATTATGTTTATGAAACCCGTTTTAATTTTCGGGTTAGGAGGAATGATTTATGATTGTTTTGTAGAACAGGTAAGAATTATTTCAATTAGATATGGGTGGGACCTATATCTCCCTAAAATTAATTGGGTAAAGATTTATATCTCATAAGATAAACATGACTGAAAGAAAAAGTAAATCTGGTTCAGTAATACTGGGCTGGAATGACAAGTAAACCTGGTTCCATAATGGACTTCGTCTACAATGATAGTCTTGGCAGCAATTCCTTGGCTATAATGGAAATCATATCATTTTAATAATGGTTTTGCACAATTACCTGGTTTATTCCCATGTTATTTTATCATGATTAATATTTCTTTGTGATCTATGCCTTATGCACTTCCACGATTTATTTCATTACACCGGATGTTGATGTCCTATGTTCATGTTTTTACATTCAAATGTTTATGGATTGTTTTATATTGTCTATGTTTACCCTTACTGAGAATTTGAGCTCACCCTTTTTATGTTTTTGTTTCCCTAGGATATAACGAAAAGTTTTAGTTATGAAAAAAAGGGGAAGATGTTTATGGGAGATGTCAAAGATCCTTCACCATGATTTGAAGATTATATTCCATTTTTCCAAAGAAACTAAACTATTATGGTCATTGGGTGTCTGTTTAATTTTGTATTAAGTAATCTATAAAAGAAATTTATATTCCATGTACGTCAATCTTGAGTCTCTATAGTTGGTATCAGAGGAAAGGTTTAGTTAACCATTGTAAACTAGAATGCAAAAACATTAGTGAGATCCCTATAGATATTTCCAATGTATGTGTAGGGATGTCCCCAAGGATAAGTATAAGTATAGATTACTGTCATAGAATTAAGATAACAATAATAAATAACCATGTTTTAAACTGAAGATGTAGGATATTGAATGTACTCCCCTTTATTATGTTGTTTTCATAGTATGACTTTTGCCTCTCACAATATTCTTTTTGGGTTTTAGATAATGGATAAAACTCGAATTAACTATGTTAATGAATAATTCTCTAGGAAATGCATTGATTTTCCTCCTAAAAAAATCAACGTTATGTGAGATAGAGTGAAAAATCTTGTTTCTAAACATACACAAGCTGTGATTCATTCTGGACATACAAATGAGCAGAGAAGGGAACCATATTCTATTGAGTTATTCATGAGGAAATATCCCCATTCTTTCAGTGGGTCATTCGATCTACTTGATTCTGAACAATGGATCAGTACCATTGAAAATATATTTTCCATACACCACTGTTCAGAACATGAAAAAGTTATTTTGGATGTTTACTATTTAAAAGGTGAAGCTGAGCAGTGGTGGATTATAATTAAGAATACAAGGCCCCATGATGAAATTGAATCTATGGAATGAGATGTGTTCAAGAACTTATTTTTCAATAAGTACTTACCTCGTATTATTTGAACAAAGGTGGAAAAGGAGTTCTTTGTGCTTAAGCAATAGGATGATGTGTCTTTTGGTATATACGAAGAAAATTTTATAAGGCTTTGAAGGTATGTATCTGGATTTATCATCCAACCTGAAAGTAAAGTTGATCGATTCTTGAGTGGATTAAAAACAAGTCTTCGAACGGAATTAACTATAAGAGACTTCAGTAGCTATGATGAAATATTGTGTTGTGCTATCAAGTTAGAACTGGATGTTGGTGTTACATATCCATCTCATGGTTTTGATAAGAAATGAATGATGAAGTTCAAGGAAAAATCTCAAAACAATGGTGAAATGAAGAAGGATGTTTCGTTATGATCAATGTGTTGAAATAAGCATGGTGGAGATTGTCTTAAAGGGACTAGAAAATGTGTTAAGTGTGGAAAATAAGGTCATCGAGCAGCTGAGTGCCAAAGTAATGGGGAAAGTGTAGCTAATGATGTGAATAGAGAAAAGACAACAGAGAATGCAATACCAACACTTCAATGCAACAAGTGAAAGGAAATGGGGGCATTATGCTAACCATTTACCTAATCCAAGGGTTAATGGTGATTGAAATCAACAAACTCTTAAGAAAAAGGACAATGGGGGGTCACATGCAATCATTATTGACGACATTGAATATGACAACGAAGTGGTGGAATTATTATGTGTTTAGGTAACGAGATTCCAAAATAGTGTTTGTGAATCTCATTTATAGTATAATGGAATTTTGGAATATCTATGTATTGGTTTTTGTGGTTTTCAATAGTTATATTGTACCAGTAACCAGGATAAGTGATTGAAATGTTTTTGGCAAGAAGGTGATATGGGCATAATGAAGGGATAAAGAGAAAATAATATGTTGGATATTATTAATGAGCTATTGAATGATATAAGGACAAAGTGATATCATGATATGAGTATATAAATGTTTTAGGAATTTCGTATGTGAAAAGAGTTATGTTTTGAAAGAATTTGTGTTTTCACTAAGGTTCTATGGTAATTCAAGTTTCAAGAATACATGATTAAGGTATTCACATGTTTCTAATGTGACAAAGAATTTATATGTTATGATGTATGGGGATAAATGATGGTATTCACATACTTGTTATATGACCTTTGTAGTAATCATTTTCTTTATACAGTGAGTTTGGACAGAATTATTTTGGATATTCCTAAATATTGGAATGGATTATGTTGGACATTAGATATTATTGTTTAAGTCTAGAACATTTTTTTCAATATTATTTCTGGATTTTTATAATAGTGTATCTTTATAAAAAGGAAAAACTATAAGATTGGCAACCACCCATCGCGTCAGACAAGGGAGCGAGAATTGAACCCACAAACGAAGTACGATTGGCCTTTATCACCAACCACTGGTCTATAATAAGTATCTGGTTAGTAGAAATTAGATTTATTTTATAAATCGATATGATAGATGAAGTATAAGTCCCTTTTTGGAATCATTTATAGTTAATCTCACCATAGAAGAACTTATGTCTAATTAATAACTTTTTCTAAATATTTGTTTGAGACAGATGGAATAACCTATCATTTTATAACATGATCTTTTAACACATGACGAATGAAAAATTTAACTTTATTTCTTTAAAAATTGAAGTGGAAATTGTTCAAGGCACGAACAACAATTAGATTGTACCAAAATCATGTAATTATTTCTTTTAATTCCACAATTATTCAACATTTGGGAAATAAAATTGAAAACCAAAAATGTTTTCCTAGTTCTCTCATATTTGATGAATCAGATATTACCTTATATCATCAAAAATTTATGGCATTGTGATTGATGGCTTTTTCATAGCCATATTCTCTACCACTCTCCATAAGAACATAATATTTAGATTTATCTTCCATATACATATTTTCACA
This sequence comes from Viscum album, assembly GCA_963277665.1. Taxonomy (NCBI): domain Eukaryota; kingdom Viridiplantae; phylum Streptophyta; class Magnoliopsida; order Santalales; family Viscaceae; genus Viscum; species Viscum album. The sequence goes on from OY728135.1 coordinate 336,373,933, forward strand.
AATGTTCTCCTATGTGGAAACCCAGTGTTAAAGTAATTTGAGTAACTGTTACATTTGATACATTATTTTTTAGTATTCGTTTTTACGATTTGGGTTTCTATGAATGAAACTTTCATGTAGTAAAGGATTTATAACCCCAACAAATTTTGAGGGAGAAATTAATTTTAAGGGTGGTAGAACGAAAAACCCCGAGATTTTATGATTAATATTATTTTTAATTCCTTTAATGTCTTGTGTTTTACATTACATAAAAATTAGATTACACTATATGCTACACTGTATTAGCTTATAGTATACAAAAAACACTATTCTTGTCTTGTGTTGCACGCAAGAGTGACCTTCATCAATAACGTGTATTGTATGCAATACCAAGTTTCACTAAACAACGATATATTGTTACAATATTATTATGAACTAGCCGTTATGAATATTATTAACCACATTTTTAATTCCATATGTTATAATTAATCTTTCACATATTCTATAACGTGGTATGATAAGAAAATATTTTTCGGGGAAAATAAGTATTTTTCAAAAAAATACTGTTTGTCACCTTTTGATGGCACACCCACTTTAAATATAGTTTTTGATACGTTTATGAGTTCAATTTTACAAAATAAAAATATTCATTTCAATATGTATATAAAAATTTACTTTGGATAATTTTTTAATATTTTTCTCTTAACTTTCATATTTTGATGGATAGTAAATATACGCTAAATTTTAATTAAAAAAAACTTTTTTAATAAAGATAATTTATATGGTGAAATTATAATATTGAATGGCTATAAAGTATAAATAGAATATATTTTTACCATTTAATATAATTAAAGTCATTATCATTAATTTTACATTAAATTAATAAGTAAAAACATTTCAATCTTTTGAAATGTTTTAACTTTTAAAACCCGTTTTCTCAAAATCGGGATTAATTTAAAATTAAAAATTGAAACATCTGGGTTTTGAATTTGAAAAAATGGATTCCATATTTGGAAGCATTAAGTCCAAATTAATTTAATAGGCTAATTCTTATTTTTAGGCATTATGAATAATTACTAAGGTAAATTTTATTTACCACATTTAATAGTAAATCATGTAAATAAGTGTATAAATAATATTATAAAATAACCCTAACACCAGAAAAAATTCAACCGGGTGAATAAAAGTCGACTCATATCACATAAGGGTCTGAATAGATTCATTTAATGGACTTTACACCATGAAAAGGATGTAATTATTATTTAAACCAAAGAATGTGACTACATGTCACTATCTTCTATCTTATAAGTGTAATAATCATTATTTAGTGATAAAATTCATAAAACATTGAACATAAATAGAAAATAGAAAGCTAACAAAATTATCTACATCATGTGAGTTTATTTATAATTTTTAGGTATTAAATAATTACCATTAATCGTGAAAAAACAGTGATGTAGAAATTATTTTATTGATTGAAATATCAATTATATGGTTTTAAAAATATTAAAATAAATAATATATGAACTTATTAATGTTCTCTAAGAAATTTCAGGATTAATAATACATGTTATTAATATATTAAATATTTTGGTTCGAATATATCTTCTGTGTGGATTTTATTGAAATTCAAATAATTGAATTGTGTCAAAAATGACACTATTGATATTTTATAAAAATAACATATTAATAAATTGATTAAAAAACACAAAAATATTTAAAAATTATAAATTGAAATATATATGGTCTGAAACTTTATAATGAATCCAATTAAAGAAAATTCACAACACATAAGTAAGTATTTAGAACAATTTAGAATTTAGAATCTTATTACAACAAATAAAATTAAATATTCTAAATAAGGATAAATCAAAATGATAAGGTTCATAATAAACATAATACATGTCTAAATTTTAATTTTTGATGAGATTACAGCCTTATCTTATCTCATATTCAAATTGAGTCATTTTTGTAGATTTCTAAATGAGGTTTGATTTTATTATTAACTAATATGTTTGATCTTTCCAAAAGTGACCCTCTATTCTCTTATAAAAGTCAACCTCATCCCTCTCCACTTCACAACATTTTGAGACTTCATGATCTACCAAAACCCTATCCATTTCTATTCTACACTTCGCAAGATATATACTAGAGGTCTTGGCCTTCTTCAGAGACCAAATTTAATTCCCTAAGATGAGGCTAAGAATAGGTGCGTCGAATAAGAGGTAATATCCTTTACCGATTCATTAAAATTCGTTTCTTCTTCTACATCTTCTTCTTTATTTGTTTCATTATAAAATAATGACATAAGTATCAATCATATACTGATATGTTATTATAAATAGGAAACAAACCTATTTAACCTTCTATACATCCTATGAAAAATGAAATCATCACGTTTGTGTACGTACGACTTACCGTCTCCACGATGGGGTGTAATCTATTTTTCAACCACCACCATTATTGGATGTGTATAATGGTGAAAATAATAACTATATATGATTATTATACCATGATACTAATTCTGAGATATTATATATTCCACTCCAATACTATTCAACAAATATCGTCGCTCGAGCGTACGTACATATTACCATCTCCATGATGCGATGAGATTCATTCTCAATGTAAACCATTCACGAATGATTATTAATTGTATATAATAAGTAATAAATAAATATATGAAATAATAATTCTACTGTATTTATGTATATATATATATATATATATATATTTCATTTATTTCCATTCAATTTAATAAGGAAACAAAAACAACGTTCATGCGTACATACGGCCTACCATGTCCATGAACGATGTATTTCATTCCATTTATCAATCAATTATATATATTATAAATTTATATTATATAAAAATCATGATTTACATTATGAATTTATGTATTCATGATATATGTAATATTATGAATAATTACAAGTCCAAACATGTACGATGAGTGAAACAATTTTACCCAAGACATTGCTTTAACATGGAATTGACCAATGAAAGGGTAATATAAAGTCATAAGTGAATCATATATAATATCATAAATATTATTATGGATCTGTTATAAGTTTATAATATGTTCAAACCCACTATACAGGAGTCTCAGACACATATAGAAGAAATTTGGCATAACGTAGGGGATAATTATTCCAATCTCGTTCTTATCTTAGATTGATTATTCAAAAGTATTTACTAGGGTTATATTTATCATCTATGTCCATGTTTTATAAATTTTTTTTCATAAAGTGTTTAATATTCTTCCATGTTTTTTTGAAGTCATTTTTACCCTTTTTTTACTTTCACCGCATTGTATGGAAGGAATCATTCTTTTGTTGACCATAAAAGGTACTTTTTGACCATTCCGGAAAAAGTATGAGGAGAATATTTTTTAACTTATTCAACATGAAAGAATTTGTTTACAATTTCACAACACCTTGTTTCCATGAAGCATATTCTACAAGATTTCATCATTATTTTCAATAAAATTCATTTCTTTTAAAATTGCATGACAATTTTAAAAAAGAAAATGTTTTTGAAGAAGAAAAGATATTTTTCTTATGAATTCATTTCTACTGTTTATTCAAATATATTTTCAATCTAAGATTACATTATCTTATATGGTAATGTTTTAAGTATAATTTTACTATTCATTAAATTTTTTAATTTTTTTAATGATGAAATGATATCCATTGTTTTATATGGATTATGTTATGATGGGATGATGTTTACTAAACCCTATTTTATTCCTTTGGTTATGATGAACGATTTGTGATTGTTTTTTGGATCACATAAGAATGATTATGATATGATATGTGTGGGACCTATATCTACCTCCAATGCATTGGGTAAAGATTATTATCTCATGAGATAAAAATGAATGGAATATAATGTAAATCTGGTTCATCAATACAGGTTTGGAACGACAAGTAAACCGACTTTAGTAATGGAATTTGTCCACATTGACGGTCTGGCAGCAATGCCTTTGGTATAATGGAAATCATATTAGGTGCCTAATGGTTTTCCACAAATACATATTTTATTCCCATTCTATTTTATCATGATTAATGTTCCTTTGGGATCTATGCCTTATGTACTTCAACGATTTATGTCATTTCTCAGGATTTTCATGTTTTATGTTCATGTTTATATGTTCAAATATTTATGGATAGTTTTATGTTCTCCATGTTTAACCTTATGTAGAATTTGAGCTCACCATTTTTTTTGTTTCCCCATGATATAAATAAATTATTTAGGTAATAAAACAGAACGGGATGATCTTTATGGGAGATGCTAAAGATCTTTCCCCATGATTTTAAGATTATGTTCCTAGTTTCCAAAGACACTAAACTATTACAGTACTTAGGTTTCTGTTATTGTTATGTATTAAGTATTCCAAAAAAGTAATGTAAAGTCCATGTAAGACCATCTCTGGTCTCTACATATAGGATATGATTTAATCCCATATCATGGATTTCAGAGGATCATGGGATATTTATCTAAGACTATTTGAGTTTGTTTATAAAATAAAGATATCATTCATCGATAATAATGTATTTCTTTGAGGTTTTTTATGGTTTATTGTGTATATGACCTCTTTGTTTGGACGAGGTTGCCAAAGTTTCTTTAATTAGACCAAGATTTGTTTAGAAAATATCCATGAATAATCATGAAGTATATTATTGTCTGGAAATAGATTAGAGTCACATGAAGACGTATTAAGATCAATGTTGTTTACCTAATGTATTTTTCATATGTGATTGGGTGTTCCAGAGTGTTTCTCCTTGGTTGGGTAATGATCGACAACAAATGCCGGGAAAGGTAGATCCGAGATATGTTTGATCGTTTCGGGTAACTAAGAGGTTCAAACAGGCTTCTTATTAGTTATCATTTCTAGTTTAGTTGATATGTATTCATTATATTTTCCATATATCTCATCATAAGAAATACCACCTTGATCTTGTTCACATTATTTTTGCTGAAGAAATTGAGTTTGAGTGTGATTTTTCTATTCTAGAGAAACTGGTTGAGAACATTGAATCTAATGTTAATGACATTCATGGGATGTTGATTTCGTTGGTTAGATTTATATGGAAGCAATTATTAATTTATAATGTGACTTTGGAACATGAATCATTCATGAGAAACAAGTGGAATTATCTACTTCTAAGGATTTCACCTTCCACATGACTTCCCAGGGAAGAAAATTCCTTATGGTGGGGAGTTTGTAACATCCCGTTACCATTTTAGTAGGGGATCCCTTAACCTCATCTGGGGCTTCCACTCCTTTAGACTTGTAAGATACCTATGAAGGTTAATTTATAGATTTTTTGGACGTTCAATAATAATCAGTCATTTTTTCATGAAACAGAATGATTTCATGCCTTGTAACTGGGTTAGATTATATAAAAATATGGCTAAGCAGAAGCTATGATAGTGTCCATGTTGTGAAGGATTACACATCTAGAAGGGTTCTTTAATTCCATGAAATATTAAAATATAGAATTTTGAATTGGATTCTATGGTTGTTTCAGCGTACTTAACCAATATAGACTTCATGATGTGAATGGAGGATTCACGCCATGTAACGGTGCACATATAGTTTTTAAAGATATTATGAAACTAATTGGGTTCGGTTTCTTCACTAGTTTTCATGTCTCTGAGCCTATGTTAGTTCTGCGGTGTCATTGAGAGACTCAACACCTTCTAGATCGATCCTTTCATCACTCGATCTCCACTTCGATTGTGGTGCGTCTCTCCAGGTGAGTACCCATCACATTCCATCATTACATATGATCGCATTATCACTATTCGGTGATGTATTTAGATCCATTGGTCTATGGTTGGAGATTCGTCTTGGTTTCTTCCTAGATACATTGTGTGAGCCTGTATTAGAGTACTTTTCTTCCATTAGTTGTGGCATGGCCAGCCTTAATATTTGAGGTATTTGAGTATAATACCTTCTATCAACCCCTTGTCATCTAAATTGTATCAGTATTGATAAGGATTTTATTTAAGGGGATTAGATGACAATTTTGGGTTTCATTTGTTTTGGATTTTATTTCTGGCATGTGCCACCTAAGATTTTACATACTCGGTTCCGTCTCTAGCCTATGTAGATGAACCAGATTGTTTTTCTCCATAAATAGTTTTGTATATTTCAATTAAAATGATTGTTTTGTGTGTACAGAAATGGATTTACAATGAAAAATGGGGTTTCCTTGGATATTGATAAATAAAGATAAAATGAGTATTTTCAAATCAACTAAATGAATTTAGAAAAAGAGAACATGGGTAACCTCGGTTAATTAAGTTGAATGTTTAGGTTGAGGATATTGTAAATTATTATTTTGATTATCATGGTTGTTTTTTTGGATTTCCTTTATTTCCAAGTACTGTAGATCTAGGGTACCTATATTGATTTTTTGGGGGTTTACTCATGGGGTATTACTCTTCTTTCTAGAACTGTTTTTCTATGATTAGAATTTTTGCAGTTGATTTATTGTGGTACTAGTAGTTTACGACCACGAACTATTGTATACTTTGGTGTTTTGATACATGTGCTTCTATTTTAAATTTCATATATTTCTATGTTTTATTATATATTCTTGTTTATGTATATATAAAGTGATATGGAAAATGTGTTTTGAGATTGATATAACATAATTTGATTAGAACTGTGAAAAAGGGAAATGTTTACCATGTTTTATATAAAAAGTGTTATACTGTATACCATGCCATGATATATTAAAAATGAGCATACAATAATTTATATACAGTGACTTCATATGGAACACCTGGTTGGAATCATAGTAATCCTATCTGCATACACCCGACGCACCACTTCAGTGGTGCGTACCAAATATTTAGTCCTCAAGTGTAGGGAAATGAAAGGCATCATAGTGAAGTGGTGAGGTACATGTCATATAGTTGGGTAGCTAATGGTGATACGGTGAGAGTATATCTCTATAATTGTTTGGACTGGGTTTTTGGTTTTTAATCATATTTATTTTTAATATTCATTGAGTTTTAGAAACTTTTTTATTATATTTTTGCACTATTTTCGTACTGTTATGGAATATATTTCTTGATCATCATTTGTTGTTAATTATTGTTTTTATATATTCCATGTAGTTATATAGTTAAGGATAAATATTTCCATATGTTATGTTAATCAATGATTTGGTTATTTTTACTTTCCTATGGGGATCTGGAACACCACATGGGAAATTAACGAAGCAGGTTATGTTCTGACTTTAAGGAAAAACCGGGCCTTTTACTTATATTATCTATCCCAATATTAATGTTAACACAAAAGGGGAAATTTTTATTTGGAAAAAATAATGTGATGTTTGTTTTTAAGAACCAAATATAATATTTTTGAATTATTTAGTTTTTCACCTACCTTATATAAATAGTGATTTTTTCATCAATAATAATGCTTCCTTGAGGTTACTTGGTTGTCTTGTAATGTAGAAGAATCAGGCAATTTCTTATATCTCTGAGATATTGAATCCTCATGAGATAAACAATCCCACACATGATTAATAATTATATGTAGTGGATCTTTCTTAAAAAAATTTGATACATCATTTATATTGTGTATTGTGTGAAATATATTGGGATTATAAAAGTATGATGTATATATTTACTCATAAGGAATTGAAAATGGGGTAGGGAAGACAGATGGAAATAATAAAGGTTTATGATTTTAGGATAAATTATAGTCATAGTATTGTAAATAATGTGCCATATGCATTGAGTTAGAAAAATAATGCTATATTAAACATGTTATGTTTAGAACATGATCCCTTGGTTAATTACATGATGAATTTTGTCATGGAATTTGTTGGTGTAAGATATTACACTTTTATGTTTCAGTTGTAAGTGAAATCATATCTATTCAAGTGTGTATTGAGATTTTTTATTAAATTTTATGTTCCTTGTGAATAACAGTTGATGAAATAATTATTATGTGAAGTTAATAGTTCTTCGTTTTTAGTTCATCTTTGAATAATTGGGATGCACAAAGACATTCAGGAGCATTACATGGGGGAAAGGGTGAAAAGTCATATTTATGATTCTACCCTAAGATGTTTGACTTCATAACATGTTTATGTAGAATTTAAATTACTAGAGAGGGTGTTTTTCCATTTTATAGTGTTAGAGTGGAAAAGGGAAAATATTTCAATTGATTTCTTAGTGGTATTACCAAAAAACATATCATGAATTCAATGTGATATGGGTTGTCATTGATAAATTGAATAAATCCACACATTATGATCCTATTATAGATATTATGTCATTAAATCATCACAATAAACTATAAATTAAAGGAATATTTAGGTAACATGGAGTTCCTTTTTCCATTGCATCTAATTGTAATCTTAGTTTCACTTATAAATTTTTGAAATGACATCATTAGTCATTGGGAATATAATTAGATTTTGTCATTGATATTAATCCTAAACATAATGAATAATCAATGTGAACAATTAATACCATGTATGGTATGCACTAATTTTTTCAATGGATTACAAGAGAAGTTGGGATCATCATAATATTTTCTTTGAGTTTTCCTTTAATAAAATATTTCATTTTAGTATAAAAATTATGCCTTTTGAATGATAAAATAGAAACCAATATAATAATACATCGTTTTAGGAGTATATATATGGAAGATAGTTTATGGGTATATAATTTTTAGAGTAAATGGTATGGAATGTTCATTTGATTTCATGACAATCAAGAATAATATAGAGAAGAAATAAAAGTAATGCAGATTACAGAAAAAAGGTTCATTATTTCAAGGTGTGGGATCATGTCAGTCTCAATTATTATCGCTGATGATAATTTAATTTATTTTACTATGATGTGGAATATAAGTTTTTAGTTTATTTGACCCTATGAAATACTATTGAAATTTGAATCATATTACTTCTAAGAAGATTATCCTTTCTTTTTTTCCCAGGTACACAATGTTTTTCACGTTTTGATCATAAGAATATATGTGCAGGATTCATATAATTTTATGATCCATCATATTGTTCAATTGGTAGACAACCTTTCATATGATAAAAATCCTTTTGATATTCTTGACTATATAGAGAATGTATTGAAGAATAAGGAAATTCAGTAGGTTAATATTTTTTTGGTGAAACTACATTGTTAAAGATGCTGCATCAGAATCTAGATACATTTTGAGGGAATGGTACCACCACATGTTTAATAAGTGAATTAAAGTTTTAATATGAAATTTTTAGAAGGGGGTAAAATGTAATATACAGGGTACTTATAGAATAATTTTTCATCATTCTGGAATTAAATATTTAAATTTATTAATTGTTAATAATGTGATATGTTGAATTTATATAAATTAATGAATTGAGACGAATAGAATAGTAACCTATCATCTGAATGATTATGTAATATTTACGTATCATATAAAAGAATATTTAATATATATTTTCCAATGAATAATTAAATAAATGTTTAAAAGATGATAAATTAATTTCTGGTATTTTTGTTAATCATAAATGTTTATTTATAAATTTAAAAAATATAATAATTTAAAATAAATTTTATTTCCCTAAAAAATATTCATAAATTAATAATTTCTTTAGGTTTCTTTTTATGGTAATTTTTTGAGAAATTAATAAATAATTCAAAGGGACATCAAATCATTAATAATATTAAAATATATATTTTGTGAATAAATGATGATTTTATATAAAAACTAAATTTTTCACAGACATTAAATTAATTTCAAAAAACAGATTCCATTTTTTAATTCCACTCATTAAAAATGAATAGGGATTAATTTTTTGTACTTTTTATGATAGTTGAATTTTTGGTGAATAGATAAATAAAATAATTTATAGTATAATATAATAAATGAATTACACAGTCGTGTATATTGTATGTATTAGTTATTAACACATTATTTTTAACAATAATTTATTATTTAATTTACATTGTCAAAATAATCAAAAATATTGAAATCCTTGACCCAAGATAATAAACATATGAATGAAATAATGAAAACACCACTCATATATACCTCTAAATAGTACCCTTCACCACTTGTACTCCTTGAAACATATAATCCTATAATAATGTTTTAATTTTTCCCAATTCCATTAATATTCATCTTACCTATGAAGAATACCTACTAGTGTCACCATATGTCAAGAAAATCTCTTTAATGTTATTCTCAATGAAATTATATTCAACAGGTAAAAACCCCATTCATTTATCATTTAAAGTCATTCTGCCATTTTATCATAATATCTTATTCTCTCATAACCTTTCCAATGTAATAATAAAACTAATTTTTCAAACATAAATAATATTTATATTGTGTTAATGGAATATCAAATGTCAAACCTCTTATCTTCTACCCATTTTCTAAAAACCAAAAACATCGCTTGTGATGTGTTGATTAACCGCCTTCATAGATGAAGAGATTTAGTTTTCTATTACCAAATACAAGGATGATCATAAGATAATTATTATGTATATTTTTTTAAATTTTATATTATAAATTCTGTAAATTTCTATAGATAATTTATAGATATAGTAATTATATAAATCAAAATTAGTTTTTGACAGTTGTAATCCCAAAAAAAACTAACCAAGAATTTATGATTAATGTATTATCTAATTAATCATTCTCATATTATTAAAAATGATATATGGGATCCTTCATAGTTTTTAAATAATATTAATACAATTTCCTTAAATTTTTGGTTTTTTTATTAAATTTTACATGAACTAAAATAATTAGATTCACGAGAATCAACTATAAATCCATGATACAAAATATCTTTGAATGATGATTCTAATATAATTTTTTTTCAAATTGGACATAAATTATCTTGATTAGTTAGAAAAAAATAAAATACATGTGGATATGGTTTTAAATTAACTGAGTTATAAACAATATTTTATTAAAAATGACATTATGTAAAATTTATAAATTGTTTCAAACATAAGGTAAGGTGATTTTTAAAAAAAAAATCTCATTTTCCTGTTATGAATATTCTTTTTTAAATACATTAACTTATAATTATACTGAATATGATTATTATACCAATTTTATGACTCCACAGAGATTTGATATTTCTATAACATTTTTAAAATTTTATTTTAAAATAAAATGTTTTTGTTTGATATGTGTTCGGCTTCTTAAAAATGAAAAGATATATTAAAAATGAAAATTTATTTTCCTCATTAATTTATCATTTAAGCATGATTTATGTGTTATAATCAGGTTATAGTAATTGGGAGTTATAATGATTAATGATAGTGATGTGATAAACTGATGGTGGGATATCTTGTTATAGAACTATAATGAATTTGTTAAAGGGTCGAAGATAACTAATTAGCTCTCTAATAAAAAATTATGTGAATGTACCACGATTGTTACTCCATGCGTATCCATGATGGATACTCCCTGGGTATCTGAGAGAGCCACAATATATTACTTAGTTTTATGAAAATTATACTAAAATTATCCTTTATGATTTTTTTATTATATGTTTTTATAGTAATCATATTATTTAATAATGTATTATTATGGGATTATGTTTTATGTATAAATTTTTCAACATTGTAGACATGTATGAAATCATTGTATAACCATTTGTTCCTTTTATGACCCTTAATGAGAATTTTGTTTTCATATATGGTATTTTAAAATGTTTTTCATAGGGTTTATGGAAGTTTAATGTAAAAAAATAATTCAATATTATCAAAATTATGTTTTTATATAGAAAGGAATAATTTTTTAATTTAAAATTTCAATTGTGAAAAAAAATAAATTTTGGCTAGAAGTGTCTACATTATAGTATATGAGTTTCATTGTATGAGTTTGTGAACTAATTCTATCAAAATATAAAACTAAATGATATTTGGGAAGGAGTGAAGAGGAATTATAGTTAAATTACCATTATTATTTTATGTTTAAGTAAGGGAACATAAAAAATCATGAAAGATGTTAACATTGAAGAAACTAATACTGGAAAAATAATGCTTGAAGGATACCACCCCTGAAGGGAAGACAATTGGATTTCATTGTACCATGAATATGTTCCCTATATATATATATTTGTATATAATTATTATAACATAATACTTATTAGGTTATGTCATTTTGAAAATGAAAATTTTAATAGATTTGAAATCACATAATATCTTTCATAAAAAATTTTCAATATTAATGTAAAATCTAATTTTATAGTTCAATTAAAATGTGATATTTTAAATAGATAAAGTTAATAAAGCATTAATGTTTTTTTAACTAATAATAAAATATAGAAAAGTGAAAAATTCAGGCATTTACATAGAAATAATAATGTGTGGAATAATTAACCATTGAATGAATATTGAAAATCTATTATTAAAATCTATAAAATTACCTTTGTTAAAAACATATAATCAAAAAAAGAGTAAAACAAATTGTTTTTCATTAATATCTTTTCTCAATAGTAGAAAATAAATTACAACAAAATAAAATAATATAGTAGGAGAAATATTTCATGAATTATAATGTTCATGATGAAACATTGAATCTTAAATAAAATATATTTGAGTAATCAATACCCATTACTAGAAATATACTATATAATGAATAAAATATTTGAAAAGTGTTTGATGTTGTAAAAATTTTATGAATGAGACAATACCCAATCATAAAGTACAATTTTATAATTTACACAACTCATATGAATTACATTAAATATAAAAATCAAACCCTATATTTAAAAGTTGAGAAACTATAAACTATAATGAATTTGTTATCAGATGTTTCAAAATTATTTAAAACAATGGCACTATTGGGATTATAATACCCTAGATAAAATAAGTAAATATATTATATAATGATGATTGATCATTTATTAAATTAATTAATAAAAATATAAATCTAATTGTATAACATTTAACATATCTTAAATAATTAGAATTGAGTCCATGAAAACACTTATTGATTTACAAACATTAGTTGGAAAATCCCATAAAAGTAAGGAATGCAATTTAAATTTAAATACCAAGAATAAAATATAATTCATTATATGATATATGAAATAGGATGTATATAATTCACATAAATTAAGTAGGCTCATAATACCAAACATGTCTCAAAGAGTGTAATTTGAGATGAAAACACAAACATTGTATTACTTTATAATCAACCATTTTAAAACATAAAATAATGTGAACATAACTACCATAATAAATCATATCATAAACGTAATATTGACACATTATAAATTTTATAATATTTTTATAAGTATAAATTATATATATTTTAAATGATTATTGTTTATTTTCATTATCAGGTTATTTAACATTTAGTTTCATTTTTCATATAAAATTTATAAAGATGAGAAATATTATCACTACGAGATTTCGTTGTCCATAATTCCATGATAATTCATAATATAAAAATTATATATTTTTTGAAATATAATTTTTTTTTCAATTTTTATGAGGCGATTGACATGAAAGGAGCCCATGAAAATCGAAATCATGATGAAATAGTTTTTTATTTTAGTAACTTTCGAATGGTGATATATTAATAAATATTATAAATATTACAAAATACAAATTCAAAAAATTTAAAACATATTCAATATATTATTATTAAATTATATTTCTTTTATACAAAATCCCATATTCATTTGGGACATAAATTTTATAAGATCATTTTCAAAAGAGGTTAAGTCAACCCACATGGTAATGTGTTAAAATAATTAATGATTAAGGGTTTATATATATAATGATAATATGATATATAATTATATTTAATATTTTCCAAAAATATTATACATTTTCTAAATCAATTCAAGGAACTATCAATGACGGTTGGTTGGGCCAAATGAAATTCATTGTTTGTAGAGGTGGTAATCATCAAATATGCACCATTATGAACAACATTATCAATGAATAGATTGAACGATCATATATGCAAACTGACCATTCATATTTTTTTGAAATAATTTTTTATTCATCAAATCCTTCATTTACACCATCCTTGTGACGTGGGGAAAAAGCGGAACCACATCCTGTTGTGGGGGATATAGTTTGCTCGTACGATGGATTGGTTATTTCTATTTTCATTATAAATTAAATGGAATGAATAATTTTTTTAATAAATATTATGGAATGTAATAATAGTAATTATAATTATTTCCTTACATTCTGATGTTTTTTGATGGTTAGGAGAGTAAAAATAATTATGGGAATACATAGAACAATTATGAAATAAAAAATAAATAGAAATTCCCTTGCTCATTGTATGAAAAATACTTTTATACAATATATAATACAGAATATAATCCATTAGATGTCTTAAATATCTCCCAAAAATTATTTCACACATGTTATCCCTCCAAAAATATCAGTATTTATACATTTCAAAATTATTTGAGGAATGTAAAAATAATAAATTGGAGAAGTTAAATACTCAATGTGGGAGACATATATCGGATGATATTAAAAAAAGAATGGAGTATATAACATGTACTGAATAAAAAATATGATCAATTTCATAATAATATAAAACTGGTAACATTATATATCAATAAAATTTAATCAAAACATGGATATTAATAAAACCGATCTCATTCCGATTTAATGTATAACTTTTATGGCCAAAAACATTTGTCCATGGACATGTGAAAAGAAATTATATTAATATAGCGAGATTCATACAAAAAATAAATGATTTTCATATCTAGAAAAATAATGATTCTGTAGGGGGATATATACTATAGGGCCCCACCCATCACTTATTTTAGTCCAATTCATTTACTATAAGAGTCAATAAGAAATCTCATACAATGTGTGTATGAAAACTCTATTTGAATTGTAACATGGTTGCTGATATAATCAAATTATGTAATTTCAATAAAAAATAATCCTACCTTACTTGTAAATAATTAAATAAATGTCATCAATTTTCCATATTTCAATAAAATGTATAACATTTGAATAACCCATCTGGAGAATTATGGTGGATGGTCAAGCAATACAAAGTTAACGTTCCAATAATCATTTTTTTGGAATTACAACATACATAGTCCCAATAATGTTCCCCTTATCAATAAAATTTTTTATATAATATCTAGGTGAAAATAATATAATATGTAATTTTTATACATTTATTTTCACAATATATTGATAAATGAGAATACGGGTATGATATTTTGGGAATAACATGATCATTATCCTTCTATATAATTATAGTTGACGGTTGAAAAGAACATTACCCAAGAAGTGAAGAATGTTGGTAAAAGTATCATGGTAATAGGATATTATATACACATTAATAAGTGATATAATTCCACAAAATACTATCATAATAATTAATATAACCCATCTAAATGTTTAAATGAACTATCATAACTCATTAATCAAAAATTGTGTTCCAGAAAATCTAAACAACATGGGAAACAGAAAAATCAATATAAAGTAGATTAAGATACCATTATCTATCTTTTAAATACATTAAAATATATGTATTTTGAAAGAAATATTTCCATAAGAAATAAATACATCATACAACCAAAAAAAGATTCAAAAAATGTGTTATGTCACCCAGAATTAGAACTGAGACATAAAAACCCCTTACAGATATAGAAATAATCGTATAAGAATCCATTGAATGGGTTTTATTATACATAAATTTTAAAAAACTTATTAATGAAAAACTTATGATATTATATCACAAATATTTAGTATATTAAAAACATGAATTTAATTAGATATATAGTACTACATATGTATCAAAAAGAGAAATTTTTTATTATAAACATTACATTGTATTCCCAACAACATGAAAATTATATAACCTCTAGTACGATGGTCAAAAAAACAAATCACTATAAATAACATTAAATAAAAATAATTAATATTTATAAAAATTGTTACACAAAAAATATTATTAATATATTGTTGTCCATCTTCAATATGCAGTGTTAAAATATTCATTTTCTTATTTCATATAAGGATTATAAATGAGAGATATATTATGACTAAATGGATTGAATATATTTATTAATAGATAATTAAAGATATAATTTTTTTATAGATTACATAGTTCTAATTTAAATTTAGTGAATGATATGAACACAATGCATGACAATGGAAATATCAATAAAATTATCGTTGATGTGTTTAATGATCAAAATATGATATTTAATAATATTTTCTTATTAAATAATTATTTATAGAAAGCTTTTAAATGAGAAATATATCATTATTACTTGATATTTATTTTAAATGAATTCTCTTAATCATTTATTACATAAACATCAAAATATCGTTCACATATGTGGTGAAAGAAGCATAGATGGTAACATATTATAATTTTTTCATGACCAATTTTATGTAATTAAATAACTATAATATGAAATATTTAGAAGCTAAAATATTTCATAATTATCATGCTTTCTCAAATTACTATTCATAGAATCATCCATGGTTTGTGGTGATTAAAAGACAAAATTTATTGTTTTTTGTGGCTATAGCCTTCATGTATGCAAGAATAAGAATCACATTTCATAAAAAATGGATTAAAATATGTTATAGTGTAAATTAAAATTTCATAGTTTTATTTTTAACATATAAAATATATTTTTTCATAAAAACCATCATTAGTACCATCCACGAGAGTTACTAAGGAAACATAAACCACGTAGCATCATGGAGGTTATAGTCCTTTTGTACACATGATCAATGTTTTGGTCTTTCATATTAGGTGGAATGGAATGAATATTTTTTTAATTAAATTAATGAAATTTTAATATAATAATTATACAGAACTTATTATTTTAAAAGGAATATATAATTCTAGGATAGAAATAATTAATATTCAAACACAATGATGATGATGATACTCATGTCAGGTATTTGAATTTTTTCTAGGAATTATACTTATAAATGAAGGCCTTATGGTAACTAATAGAAACTATCAGATTTTATTAATGAGCTAATTATGTGGGAGGATAAATATGGTTGTTTCTAAAAATTAAATTTTAAGGTAACTAGAGTATTTATGTGGTGCAATTGATAACTATTTACTAGTGAAGAGAAGTGTAATTTGGGAAGTAACCCTTACAATTTCAATACATTAAGAATAATGCTCGATGTTCAATGACCCAAAATATTTATGTAATAAGAGGGAAAAGTGATCATGTGTTGAAATTCTCCTCATCAACTCATTTTGGAGGAAACAATGAGTTGTATTTATAATTTTAATTTATCATTATATCATTTTCAATAATTTAAATTAATATTGGTACTTAAATATTATAATTTTATTTAATTTTAATGAATGATATTAGTATATATACATTTATTTAATTTCATATTTCAAATTCTGAATTTTAAAATTATTTTATCACATAAATTTTATAAATTTTATATAATTTAACATAATGATAAGTACATATAACATGTAGAAATAATATTTAGAAAAAAATTTGGTTTCTTATGATTAATATTTATGTATAGGAAATAATTATTAAAATGAAAATTTCATATAAATTAATTGTGATAGTCCGAGTGGAATCTCAAGAGGGGGTGAATTGTGTTCCAACATTAAATTTTTGTTAATAACATTATTCTTAAGAACCCCCAATTTTGTAATGTCCCAATTAATTAATTCATAAGAGATACAAATGTTTACTTAGTCAACAGGTTTCCCAAAGGGTGATTAGACCTCAGATGAATCAGTGTAAAACACGTCTTCATCTTTTGAAAAAAATATTTTGAATTAAAATTATACACAAATTATCCACAACTAACTATCAAAGTCAATACAAAATAGTTTTCTATTATTGAAATTATAGTCATTGGAAAATAGATAAAATAGAGTATTAAAAAATACATTGCACCATAGAGTTAAACTAGAGGTTATATCTCAAGCTGAGACCTAATAATCATTACCTGGTGATCACCTTCCAGCAATACGGTTTTATAAATGATAAACATGATACACAACCTGCATCATACTTGAAAACATGTTTCACAAACCGTTCATTTTCACACCCTCTAACATATTTCTTCATGGACCAAACAATCAATATAGACCACACACGTTATCTTCCATTGTTGTACGTGGGAAAAAATTATAAGTAAAATTTGATGTGCGGATTTTCAGTATCCTCTAGTTAAATCACCGAAGATAGTGTGTTCAATAGACAGACCCACACACTTCTCAGAAATGTAATATAAAATTAAAAAGTAGAGCTAAATTTATAAGATTGAGTTTAGAAATATCTATGCATTTAAATTTAGCTATTGACTCCTTTGTGTGAAGAATTTTCGGTTAGAATATTTTTATAGAAGTGGTCCTCAAAACCAACTATTGCAACTCCTTGTGTTGATCAAGAGTTGATGAAGTATTGAAGGAATCCTTGAATGTTTTTCTTGAAATGATCTTCTTGAGACTCTTGGGTTCAAAGTGTTAGTGCTCGAATGATGCTTCCTTGTTCTCTTTGATCTAGCATGTATGTTCTTTCTCACGCATTCCTCTATTGTTCAACACTTCTTCAGTGTATAGTTTCTTCCCCATTCATCTCTGTTACATTTGAGATTTGAAAATAGGAACAAGTAAACCCCGTACAGTCCTCCCCGTACGTCGTATTGTCCCCAGATACGGTCTCTTGAAATGTCTACAATCAGCATTAATTAATATCAGATGAATTAAATTTACCAAATATGACTGTTAGATTAATCTAAATAAATCGAAAAATTATGGAAGGGTAGGCATCAGTACACTGGTAGTGGTATTCTTCACAATGATAGGCTTTAATAGTTGGTGTGTTTCGGTAGCCTTCATCGATAGCCTTCAATGGTATCATTCATTAGTATCATTCAGTGGTAGCCTTCAATGGTTACATTCATCAGTAGCCTACTCAATGGTATCCTTCAGTGGTAACATTAATCTGTGACCTTTAGTGGCGACCTTTATTGGTGACCATTCATCAGTGACCTTTCATCGGTTACCTATCTATCAGTGAACTTTATATCGTTTACATTTCTATTAGTGACCTTTCTATTAGTGAAAATTCTATCGGTGACCTTTATATCAGTGAACTTTCTATTGGTGACCTTCATCAGAGACCATTCATCGCTGACCTTTATCGGTGACAATTCTATCAGTGACCTTCACTGGTGACCTTTCTATCAGTGACCATTACATAGATGGATTTTTCACTATATGCTTAATCAATAGAATAGTGAGATTAACGATGCATAGGTATCCCAATATAGAGACTGTAAATATTAATGAAAGATGATTATTTTATTGTAGAAACATGATTATCACATATATTATTATATAGTTGAAACATGATTATCTCCTAAATTATTCTATAGTAGAAAAATGATTATCACATAAATGAATCATTATTTGGGAGTATCATAATAGGTGAGTCCAACAATCTATCCCTTTTTGATAATCACAATTTATGTCAGTGTTTTTTGAAATAGGGTTAAGCACATTGGATAATATCCGTAGAGGAGCGTATAAGTACAATTTATCTATGATTATTGTAGAATGTATGTATATAAAAATATTCTAGTTAACATAAAAACATCTCCCACTTTAGGAAACCTAAATGTAACATAAAATGAAAACATAAAATATTCCCCCCGTTGTTATTAACAAAAATACAAGATAAAAAAGTGAGAAAAGTGGATTTTATTATTAATGAATCAAAAATAAATGATACTAAAATTGTACAATGATCCCTATCAACTAAGACATCCCACATTCAATCCTTTTAAGATATGTCTAAGGGAGATTTATCTTTGGATGTTGAGGAGTCAGGTCTAGAAGATGGAGGAATAGACCTAAGGTTGGTAGTGAGCAGTATAGGAGGAGCAGATATAGAGGCATCCGTTGACATATAGTGAGTAGATCTTTGAGGAATCATAGGGGTCATTCTTCTGATTGTATATGAAATAGTCATTGTTGGAGCTATACTAGTAGTCCCTAAAGTAGCCGAGGATTATGTTAAGGCTGGAGGAATAATTATGGGAGTGAATTCCACATGGAAGAAGGGTAAAATTAGATTTTTCAAATCTATAATAATTATTACTCATATTTCCCTATCTAATATAAAATCATCCTTATTCTCCATAAATTTATCTACGGAAGGTGTCATCTCTCTGAGTCTACTAACTTGATCCTTAAACTCTTGTGTAACAGGTGGGGTCCTCAAGTTCTCCAACAACAGCTTAACATGACCATCCATCTAATGCTTAGTATACAACCTTTTTAGTAGAAATTAACTTTCTCTTTGATAGCCTTCGGATATTGAGAAGATTCCCTTAGATAATATCCCATATGGTTGAGAATTTCCCTTGTAGTGGAAATGACCTATGTGATAGACTGAGGGTCCGAGGTTCATGCACCAGAGAATTTCTTCACTTATTCTCAGACAACCAATATGAAAGCTTCTATATCAACAGGAGGATCTACTGAAGAAGAATCAGTTGCACAAAGAGGTTCCATAGTAAAAGTAAAAATCTCCTTAAATTAATTTGGAATCCCATTGATTAGCCTCTTCACATTATCATCCTAGCCTATCACATGTGTCTCCA
Organism: Viscum album; assembly: GCA_963277665.1. Taxonomy (NCBI): domain Eukaryota; kingdom Viridiplantae; phylum Streptophyta; class Magnoliopsida; order Santalales; family Viscaceae; genus Viscum; species Viscum album. Next base: position 336,394,528 of record OY728135.1, read on the forward strand.
TAGACTTCTTAAAGTCTAAAAACACAGTGACCATCTACTGAACCACGCTTTTAACAAATATATGATATCTGTCCACTTTCACCCTTGAAGCCATAAATAAGTCCAATCAAGAAATTGACTACCCTACAGATTTCATAGATTCTGCTAAGGTTCTGATCTGATTCTGACATTCATTCACTTCTTTTAGTAGATTTGAGTGAGAGGGGTATATAACACTCTCTAATCCAGATGCTACAACATCTTGAGTTAGGTCCACTTCTCTCTATATCTATGTTTATTTCTCATAAAATGTCTCTTCATGTCTGACTTCAATGACCCTAAGTCATCTTTCTTCACATATTCATGAGTTAAAAGAAATACTATATGTACAATAATAGTCTTTGTAACAGATGGAATTGGAGGAATTAAGATATGATGGTCATCATTAGATTCTCCATTATCTAAGACCAAGACCACAAATCTATGGTCTTCTGACCAATCTTCTATCCCATGTGCAACATCAACTGAACCTTCATCAACAGGTTCGTCTGCCTCACTTGGAGCATTATTATGATCAACCACATTCATATCTACCATATCTCTTAGACAAAATACATCAACTAGAGGGTCCACTACAACTTATTATATATAATCTTCAACTACTTCCAATAAAATTCCATCTATTACTGAATCAACAACCTCTTCATCTACACTGTCTACAATTTATGTATGCCCAATAAGAGGACTAAGACATAGACATTCTTCTTCACCTTCACCAATAGCTTTCTCAAAGACATCACAGCTAGATTTAATGCCATCTTCTTCCACTAAGGCCTCTATAATTTCTATTAATATATTTTTATCTCCTTATTATTCAATAGTTTTCTCATCATCATTGTCCCTTAAACAGTCTCTCTTTGAGGCACTCTTTCTTGTGGGATATGCTTAACAAAAGATACAATATTGGAATGAGGAAGGTCAGGATCACTCATGTCAGCTATAGGAGAATCCTATCAGACTTTCATAATAAAAACCCATTATTATTCATCTGAGTATGTAGGATCCACTTTGTTAGGCTTCAGACCAGGGTCTCTCTTATCTGTTGGCCTAGTTAGAAGAGTAACTGGGTTTAATTCCTCATATATATTAGCCGCATCATTTACCCATTTTATATTCCAAGGGTTTCCAACTGATCTTCATAAACATGATAATTATCATGGTGATGCAAAAATTGTCCCTTACAACAACTATTTCATCCTTATTTCTAGAAACTTATTTCTCAATCAACATTAAGGATATCAATCCAGCATGAAACAAAGCATTATTCTTGGAATTTAACATGGTCATATCCTCTAATTGAATCCTCATCAATCTACACAAATTTATCTAATGTAAATTCTTCAATAGATAGAAAAGAAATGCATCTGTATATTTCTAGGTAGCAAAGTCCCATCTCATGGGACTGAAAACAAGCTGAACAAAATTAGAAAACAAATTGTTATCTTTTTATATTTCAGAAGCAATAACATTTTTAGGGATTCCATTCCCTATTAGTTCAGCCAAAGCATCTTTATAATAAAATAATTCACTAGTGGTAGGTACCAATCATGAGTAGTAATAAAAAAATACCTACATGTGGAACTATTAAACAGTTAGCCCATTCAATAGTGGAAAATCTCACACTTACCCCATTTACATTTGAAGACATTATATTCTCATCCTCATACTACTCAAGAATTAGTGACTCATAGAACTACATTAGTAGATTTAGGTAATAGGTTCTATTGTTATTATAAAATCATTCAACCCTATGATGATCATTAAGAGCCGTCAGCACTAGAGACCTACTCGATAATAGGCATTCTGAGCTTAGTTTCTTCTCAACCATGATTTCCCTCTTCAAAAAATTTGGGTTGATTATATTTACCAATGCATGGATTCAACTACATGACCCAAATTTAGGCCTAATAGGAATCAAAGAATATCCCTCATCCCTGAACAACGGTCTCTCTAATCTTACCATTTAAATCTGGAGTGGTTTGAGGGTTTTAGTTGAAGGTGAGGTTCTAAGATTATGGAGACACTACAACAAAAAACACCTATATCATTGCTAAAAATGGGTTTTAATAGCATTAAAAAAAGCACTGTAAAGATTTACTCTAATTTAGGGGGTACCTATTATCAGTGCTCTGAAAAGAATTGATAAAATACTATTTTATCAGCGCTAAAAAAGTGCTGATAAAAAATCGATTTATCAGCGCTTTTTTTAGTACTGATAAAAGGGGCCGTTTTCAGCGCTTTTTTTGCACTAATAATGGTCAAAAAAACTAAAAAAAAATTAAAATTAATGGGGGGAGTGCTTTTATCAGCACTTCACACCCACTTTATCAGTGCCAGGTGGTCTCCCACGCGCTGCCCTTCCTGCGCATCCTCATACGCATGAACCCCCATCGCTTCCACCTGAACTCAAACCCGAGACCTCCCCCCTTTTGTGACTGCACCTTTACCACAAATCCATTTCATTTTGTTCTCTATTTAATGATATATATAGTTATATTTATAAATATATTACTATAGATTCATATTAATATAAATATATTTATACATATATTAGTATATATATATTAATTCGTATATTAATATATATATATATATTTTTAATTATAATTTTTTGTACAAATATTTATTTGTATATTAATATAGACATGTAATATTAGTTTTAAATACACATATGAAAAAATATGTTTTCTATGAGTGATTATAAATAAATAAATATATTCATACATACATAGATATATATAACACATCGACACACACATAGAGACACACACACAAAAACACATATATATTTACGAATAAATACATATATATGTGTGTGTATTTGAAAAGCCATAGAATGTACTTATAAAATTAGTTTTAAATAAATTTATGAAAAAATATTATTTTGAAGTGTGTTTATAAGTAAATAAATAAGTATATACATATATACATATATATAACACACAGACACACACATAAACACTCACACACACAAAGACACTTATATATTTACAAATAAATACATATATATTTGTATTTGAAATGCCATTGAATGCTAAAAATACCATAACATATAATCTAGAGTCCTATTACAGTTCCACAACAAGTCAAATCGAATAAAATGATACAATCTTCGATATGATACGTGGTACCGACCTAACGGAAAACCAGATCAGAAGTTATAATTGTATGAATGTTAAAAAAATCGGGGTATCACGACTAAAAACTCAGTTTTGGAGGCCCTTTGGGCATTATTTGGGATTGAAAAATGCGATAGAGGCTTTTTCTCAGTATGTACCGTGTAGAGCTCGTCGCATGCTTCGATTTGATATGATGTAGAGCTCAAACGGACACACGAATCAAAAGTTATGGTCATTGGAATTTTGAGTTACATTTTCAACATATTTTAGATCTTTTAATAATTGTTTAGATTTTTTTTATCCTCATATTATTATTAAATTATTTTTAATCGATAATAATTAGAAAATTATTAATTAATAATATTTTTTAATAAAATATTGAAGTATTTTCAACAAATTTCTTATATATCAAATGAAATAGTCTATTATTACATATCAGTAACATATTTATAATATATATATATTGTATTTATATCAATATAAATATATTTATATAACAAAATATTATTTTTGATGAAATGTTTTCGAACATAACATTTATCAGCGCTTGGGAATAGGCATTGATAAATCCCCCCTTTATCATCGCTAATAAAAGAAGTGCAGATAAAGGGTTCCCCTTTATCAGATCTAAAAAAATTTGCTAATATAGGGGGGACTTTTTGAGCACTAAAAAAAGGTTGATAAAGGGGCCTTTATCAGCGCTTTTCTTTAGCGCTGATAAACGTGACACTTTATCAGCATTTTTTTAGCACTGATAAAATTGAAGAGAATCCCTTTCCGATTTTTTATGGTAGTGAAAAAGATGTTCATGAGAGAGTAGAAGTGATCAAAATTTCGTTTTTACATTAATTTTATCATTTAGATTTACAAATAACAAATCAAATAAAAAAATTACCTAATACAAAAAACATTTCAGATTTTGGTAGAAAAATTCCATGTTTTGGAAATGTCATTTATCAGTAAGGCGAAAATGATGAGGTTCCTAACGGTGTGGTCCAATGGTGATGTTTCTAATGGTGAGGTCCAACGGCGAGGTTCCTAACATAACAACTAATCATACCAAACACATATTTGATGTAATTTAACATCTCATAATTCAAAGGATTTATGAATATATCATCCAATTGATGTTCACTGGCAATGAATTCAAGAGTGATATCACCTATTTGATAATGGTCTCTTAATAAGTGATGCATCACATCAATTTTCTATTAACATGAATAATATACTATATTTTTAGAGATGTTAATAGAAATTTTATTATCACAGTTTATAGAGTGTTTCATCCACAAAATTTGAGCACAACAAATACCAGCAGGTATGTATTCAGCATTGGTAGTTAGTAATACAGCAAAATTCTATTTCTTACAACACCATTACACTAGTTACTTTACTAAAATTTGACATGTTCTAGAGGTTCTCTCCCTATCTAACTTGAAACCAGCAGTGTCGACATCCAAATAACATATTAAATCAAATCATTACACTCTTGGATAAAATATTCCTAAGTTTGTAGTACACTTGATATATTTAAGAAAACTTTTAACAATACTTAAATGAGACTCTTTAGGATTGTCTTGAAAGAGAGCACACATGCATACACTGAACATAATATCATGTCTTCTAGAAGTAAGATAAATAATACTCCCAATCTTATTATTGAAATTGGGTTGATGCACTAGTTTACTAGTATCATCAGCATCCATCTTACAGGTGGCACTCATAGGTGTATCACTACCATTATTTCCATCCAAGAAAAAACATTTCTAATGATCCTAATTATATTTACTCTAATATAAAGAAATTCATTTTTTTAAAAAATTTATAATATAAGAAAAAAATTATGTTCCCCCATTAAACTCATTTCCAATTCATCTTGATTCATTTTTTAGAAATCAGTCCATAAAGAATTTTAAGAGGATCCAAAAATAATGTCATCTACATAAATATGGACTATTAACTAATATTTAGAAATAATTTTAATAAAAATATTAGGATCCATTCTTCCTTTAGTAAAAACTTTTCAAATATGAAAATAAATAATTCTATCATACCAAGATCTTAACGCTTTTTATAGACCTTATCGAGATTTAGAATGTTTAGAGACCTGGTTTAAAATATAGGGATTTGTAAAACACGGGGGATGTTCCAAAAATTCATCCTCAACTATGTACCCATTTAGCCATTCACTTTTGACATCCATTAAAAAAATTTAAAATTCAGATGAGCTGCATAAGTAAGTAGTATACTAACAGCTTCAAGTCTTTTTACATGTGGGAAAGTTTCCTCGTAGTCTCTTCCTTCTTCTTGACTATATCATTGTGAAACTAGTCTATCATTGTTTCTATGTATGTTTCTAGATTCATCAACAATATTTGTAGATAACAATTTAGTTAATATGGCCTATGTGTCTTTAGGACTTTCTACTAATTCCTAGCCATTATTTCATTCAAATCGATATAATTATTCTTCTATAGATATTATATGAAATTCATCATTGATTACATCATTAATATTTTGAGGTTTATACTAGGAAAGAAAGGCTTTATGTTCAACCATTGTTCTCAAAGAAGCTCTAGATTGCATTCCTCGATTTAGATCACCTACTACAGCATCTAAAGGACAATTCACGAGAGTTCTAATTCCTCTTTGAAGAGTTGAAGTAAACTCCTCATAGTTGTCTATAGGTTCTTATTATCTATGTTCGGATTCTAGAAAATTTCCAAAACATGTTGTTTTTACTAAGGGATCACAGTCTTTATCATTATGGTCCAGAATTTACAATATCTTCTTCAAGATGTTCAATAGAGGTTTTGGGTTCATGTGGATTAGTGTCATAAAATTTGACATGAACTGATTATTCTACACATTTGGTTCTCTTGTTGAATACCTTATAAGGTTTACTAGAGATTGAGTAACCTAGGAAAATTCCATCATCAAGCATATGAGGAAACTTGTCTATATTATCATTACTATTAAGGATACATAATTTTCAACTAAAAAATATAATGTAAATAACTATAGGCTTCCTATTATTCCAGAGCTCATATGGAGTTTTCTTAAGAACTGGTCTATTTAAGACTTTACTGATAATTCTATAAGTTGTAAGAAAAACTTCAGCCCAAAAATAGATATGTAGAATGTAATAATTAAGCATAGTCCGACAAATCCCTTGAAGTTTCATATTTCTTCTGTTCATAACTCCATTTTTTGTAATGTTCAAGGAGCATAGAAATTGTTAATATATACCTTTCTTGAACAAAAAGATTAAAATTCAGGATTTTCAAACTCACGGCAATGTTCACTTCCCTATCATAATTCTTAATCCACTATTATTTTCTATAGGCTTCGAGTATTTAATTAAGTAAGAACATGCTTCACTTTTGTAATCTAGAAATTATGCCCAAGTATATCGAGAAAAAATATCTAAAGGAACATAAAAATAATGATTCCCATATACACTTGAAACTCTAGATGGTCCAAACAAATCTATGTGAACCAACTCCAGGGGTTGAGAAGTTGAAACTTATTTAATTGGTTAGAATGAAACATTGTGTTGTTTACCTTTTTAACAATGATAAAAATCTTTGTTAAGTGGGAATTATAATTTAGGTAAGTATCTAACTAAAAATTTACTAGTTAGTTTCCTAAGTGAGACCACATTACAGTGTCCTAATCTTCTCTGCCCTAACAATAATTCCTTATAAAAATCATTTAAATAAGATACATTTTGCTTAGCTAAAGAATTTAAATCAACAACATATATATTTTCATTACTAAGGGCTATGAATATTAAATAATTTTTATAATTAAAAACATTGCATGCATCGTTTTCAAACCTAACAATGAAACCATCATCGCACAACTGAGATATACTAAGTATATTGTATTTTAACCCATTAACAATAATTTATTTTGAAATTAATATAGCACTAGTGTTACCAATCTGGCCTAAGATGACGAACTACCCTTCAGTATTATCACCAGATGTGACATGTCCATTATACGCATTAATGAAGGCCATGAAGTTTGAATTTTATCCTATCATATGCATTGAAAATCCACTGCCGATATACCATATTGTTTTATTGGATCTATTAAGATAATTTTTAATAAAAAATGATTAATTTTAGGGTAACTTTGGAACCCATATTTTCTTGGTTTTAGAGAGGTAAAAAAGTAAAACATTGGGATCCTATACTTGTTTTAGAGGTTTCCTATAATCAAAAGATTTGTTTTGAGACATGAAAATATTGTAAGGACATTTAGAAAGATTTTTTTCATAAGATGTTATAAAATATGAACTAGCAGTGAACTGTCCATATTTTAGAACAAATTTATTTTTAATAATCTTTATATGTCCTGGTTGATAATCTAGACTAGTTGTATATTTTGGGGCAATTTGTTTCCATAGAAATTGAGTCAAGTTATATCATCTTATCTAGATCCATTTTTAATTTCTCATTTGATAATTTATGTTCAATATTTTCATTTAATAGCTGAGAAAAGTTTTCTTTCTCTATGTCTAGATCAAACTTATAATTAAATTTAATGCATTTTGTCATTTTAGTGATTTATATTTATCCTTGAGTTCATTAATGGAATCCTTAATCATTGCACACTATTAAAATATTTAATCCTCAGTCATATTATCATAATTATTTGATTCAATTTCATTCCTAGAATAATAACCATTATATATAGGAGAATTGGGTGTTACCTCAGACATTTCTTTCATGAAACAAAATTCTGCATGTCTGTTCATCTCAATATCATAATAGTCTAACCCAATGGATCTATATTCTGAATAAATCCAAGTAGAATTCATAGATTTTTTATATCCCTTTTCACTTATATTTATATTTATTTTTAAACATTATCTTCTGTAAATCAACCATTACACGGGCTTTTAATTTTCACTCATAACAAACTATTTCATTTGTTTTTTCATTCCACTTCCTACCCATTATCCACTACCATTTACTATCATACCTTCGTTTATAGTTTTATTTTCTAAATAAATTCCTCTTATAGTAGAAATTCTTAAATCTCATAGAATGATGACCCATCTCATAATCATTGTTAGAGTCTCAGTCTTCACTGGTGGATGTGTGTACTAAAGCATGAACTTTTCTTTTATCATTTCTCTTTGATGTAGTAGTCTTCAATTATAATGATTTAGTTATTGGTTATTAATCTACTTATTTATTTACTTTAAGATCTTTTTCATACATCATATGTTTTCAAATTAGTTCCTTTACTAGTATCTTGACTATGTTATAAGATTCTCATAAAGAAATAGAAGATCCTCTCTGTCTGTCATGTAGTCACTGATGCAACATCATAATCTGATCCTTGCTGTATACTAGTTTCCAAAGTAAAGTCGTGGTGTTTATTGTTTCATTGAACCTGAGGTACATTTCATATATAAGTTCATCACGTTTCATTCCAAAATTATAATATTTATTAGTATAAGTATTTAATCTCATTTCTTTAACTCTGATTGTTCCCTCATGAGAAATAACCAATGTATCCCAAATATCATATGTAGTTTTATAGGAAGATATTATAAGGAATTCTTCATCACCTAAAGAATAGTACAATGCATTCATTTCATTACATTTAGTTTTATTTATAGCATTATTCAACTGAGACCATGTGTCTGTAGTAGTAAGAGGCAAATCATGTTGTTCTTCAATTGTGTCCCAAATTTACGGACTCATGCTTTCTAGATACATATTCATTTTTAATTTCCACTGAGCATAGTTATTTCCATTAATGAATGGTGGCCTATTAGTAAAAGCACCATCATATCTGTTATCCATTATTAATTACAATTTTAATGAACTAAAAATTTTGATATTACTGAAATTTTATGATCTTTAATATACAACTAAAATCACAGTTTAAAATAATTTTACAACTTGAACAATAGTTCAAATAGTGGCAACAAAAGTACTCTATGATAAAAAAAGTTGTTCAGAGTGGAATATCATGAGCGGGGTGAATTGAGTCCGCACGTAAAATGTTTATTAAACACTTTATGCTTAAGACACTCAATTTTGAAATGGCTCTGTTAATTAAGGTAGTAGTGATATAAATGTTTAGTTGGTCAACAGGTTTCACAAAGGGGATTATACCTCAGTTGAATTATTGTAAAACACTTCTTAAAATTTATAAAAAAAAGTTTACTGAATTAAAAATATTAACACACTAACCAAAACTAACTAGCATTGTCAATGCTAAATTTTTTTCTAATTTTGATGTTATAAGTCGCAGAAAATAGGAAAAACAAATTATTAAAAAATATAGTACAAATTGGAATCAAACAAGTGGTTTAGTCTCAAGCTGAGACTTAGTTCTCTTCACTTGGTGATCACCTACTACCAAGAAGTTTATATGAATGATAAACTTGATATATATCATGTATTAGGCTTTACAATAGTTTTCAAAATCTATCCAGAGCTCACACCCTTTACTATAGTTCTTTGAGAAAAAAAATTAATAAAGACCACACAAAGTCCCTTCAACAGTTTTACCTAGGAAATAACTGTAAGTGAATTTTGATGTGAGGATTTTTAGTATCCTCCAGTTCATGCACAAAAGACAATGTGAGTAACAGAAATACCCAAAAACTTATTAGAATTGAAAATCAAAAGAACACAATAGATCTACGAATATAAGATTGAGTTTTGAAAGTTATATGTGTTTGCAGTTCATCTCTTGACTCTCTGGTGAGAATAATTTGCGGTTAATGTCTTTTTTAAGAGTTTTCCTAAAATAATGTTTCTCAACACTTTGTGTTAATCGAGAGTTGATGAAGCATAGAAGGCAGCCTTGAATTTGTTCTCTCGAAATGATCTTCTTGAGACTCTTGGGTTCATAAAGAAATTTCTTGAATGATTCTTCATTATTCCCTTTGATCTACCGAGTATGTTATTTCTCATGCATTCCTCTGTTGTTTCACGGTTTTTCATTGTATAGTTCTTTCCTCTGTATTCTGTTTTATATTTTATATTTGACAATAGGAATAAGTAAACCATGTGTGGTCCTCATCATACTTCGTACATCCCCCTGACACGGTCTCTTGATATGTCTACAATCTGCATTAATAAAATTCCATAGCATTAAATTTACCAAATATAAGCTTTTGAATAATCTTATGAGTTTGAAAAGTTATGGAAGGGTAATCATATGTAGACTGGTAATGATATCCTTCCCAAGGATAGGGTTCAAAAGTAGGTGTGCAGTGATAGCCTTCTTCAATAGCCTTTAATGGTAGCCTTCATCGGTATCTTTCAGTGGTTGCCTTCAATGGTACCCTTCATCGGTAGCCTTCTCAACAGTAACCATTAGCAGTAACCTTCATCAGTGTCCTTCATCAGTGACCTATCTTTAGTGACCTTTCATTGGTGACCTTTCTATCGATGAAAATTATATTGGTGACATTTCAATCAATGACCTTTCTATCGGTGTCCTTTCTATCAGTGGCCTTTGAATTGGTGACATTCCATTGATGACCTTCATTGGTGACCTTTAATTGGTGACCTTCACATGTGACCTTTATATCAGGGACCTTCATCAGTGACCTTTAATTAGATGAATTTTTCCATGTAATATTAAACAATAAAATACTGATATTAATGATACATAGGTATCACTGGATAAAGTCTACAAATATTAATAAAACCTGATTATTCTATAGTAGAAACATTATAATCACATAAATTATTCTATTGTAGAAACATGATTATCACATAAATAAAACATGATTTTAGATTATCAAACAAGTGAGTCCATCAAATTATTTTATTATTTAAAAAATAAATATTATAAGCATTTCATGTAAATCCTTATAAAATTCTCAACGGGAAAATAATTGCTTAATATAATGGTCAAATTTTTTTAATGTTATATTTTACTGTAGTTCTAAAAATACATGACATACTTTTTTGAATATAAATAAACATTTTATAATGAATAATGATAATACATAGATTTTTGTTTTATTACACAGAATGTGTTTTAATTTAACAGATCATTCATATATAATGATAATTTTATAAAAATATAATGTTTATTGAAAATTGAATTTTTTCCTTAAAATCCCGCCATTTCATAAAAGAGTTCGGTAATTCATAAAAAGTCATTATTTATCGTAGGAATTAAAATAACTAAAAATTTATTATTAAATTAAAATTCTAAAAATATGTGTAATTTGTTTCAATGAAAATGCACAACAAACTGAAAAAAATTAATGGAACAATAGATCCCTAAATAATTAAAGGACTTCTTATTCATTTTTAGAGAACTATATGAATTTTTTATATTATAAGTTGATTTTTTTTTTCATTATACATGTACATAAAAAAGTAGTAACTCTTATTAATTTCATCTAATTCAATAACTATGTATTCGAGATTATACAAAAAAAATTTATATCAACATATATTTTTTGCGACGTTTATGTTTTTTGTTGCGTACATGGAATGATATAAATCACAATGAATTATTTAAATGTAATAATATATTAAAATATTGGGGTTGATACAGTATCCCCCATTATGTAAATTATACTAAATTTTTTAATACTTACTCAATTAATAAATTAGGTGATGGTATTGTTAACATATTTGTAATCTCAGATATTTCCACTAATTTGAAATCTATATTTCTAACTTCGGTTATACAAAGTTAACTACCATTAAACAACCGATATTAATCATTAATATAAAATTATAACAAATTATTTATATAATTTATTCTTATATATCTCATTTTATACCATTCCCAATTTTATATGAATATGAAATTCGATAAACTACAACGAAGTTATATATTCCAAGAAAAATTATTATGATATTTCATACTAAAGTTTTATTAACCACTAGTTCATAATAGAATTTTTTTGAAAATTTATATAATAATCCCAAAACAAATTTGATAAGAACGAACATAAATATCATCAATAAATTATCAATTTCATTGTTAATAATATTGTCCAATATAATTTCTCAAATTGAAACCCAATTTATTGTCTCAGAAACAATTAAATGTTAAAAATATGAGTAATCTAGACCTCAATGATGTGTTCAACACGAGTTATCCTAAAATATATTACCATGTAATAAAATCAATTTTTATTTTTATTAATACCATTCAATATATGATTCAACACATTTAATATAAAACAACTAATGAAAAAAATTATAAGATTCAATAGTACTAAAAACATTTAGCGGATTCCATAATTTGATTGAGGAATATCACACAATAATGATAATAGATAATAATTTCTTGATTTAATTTATTTAAAATATCAATCTAATTTACATTACTATGACTATGTAACTCACATTTTACATCATAATAGGGGTATAATTCAATTATCAACTCTATAAATATGTTCCCTAATTTAGAAATAAGTCATCGTCGTTTCTAGGAATAAACTTTTAATTTTTTTATTTTGGTGAAATTTTTTCTACCAAATTATAAAAACCAAATGATTATAAATAAGTCAAATAAAAATATCAAGTGAAAATAAAAAGTGAACACATTGATATCTAATCGAACGACACCTTAAATTCAACCGTTAATAATTTATATTCAATATACATTTATTTATGTAGTGTTATATTGTACTGAACCAGATTCTAAAAAGTAATTATGATATAAATAAATAATAATTGTTCACAAATAGAATGTTATAGAAAAATACATATCCAATAAGATATTACAGTAAGCCATGTAGTCTTAATAAAATTTACCATGCACCATAGTGAAGATCAGGTTAATGCTAAATCATCCTTTTTTAGGATGATTACTACTAGATTAATCTATTCCATATTTTAATCCACATTCTTATATCAAGAAGAATATAATTTTTAAGAAATACATATACACATGAATTTACCAAAATTTTAGGATGTCATACTATAAATAGACTCATTAATAGAAACATAACTAAATTTCTACTATCATATTATATATTTATATTTTCATTCTTACCTTCATGTTATATCATATATTATTCAAATGGGTAATATCTAACTATATAATTTTGAGAAACCCTAAAATATCAACACTTAAATTTTCAAATACAAATATCATATCATTTAAACCCATATAACTCGTCCTATGTTATGAACTATTAAACCATAGGCATGTGCTATTGATTCTTATTCTATAAATACATAATTTACATACACATTATGATACCTGCTAAAAATCATAGATAAAATTAAAATTAAATGAAATATCAATAATTATTACTGAATAACTAACACCCCATGTGTATTTTGATGTTTATAGATTCAGTCAATTAATAAGAAATCATAATAAGAAAGTGAAATGTTTTTTTAATTGAATAAATATCATGTTTCATTATATATGAAACTATTGAATCCTTAGAGTATCTTAAAAATCACCTCTAAATTATTGTATATATAATTTAATTCTAAACATGTTATATATATTTCTTGTCTTCATAACTTGATAAATGAAAATATAATTATAGGGTGAGATCAAATGTTAAGTATGGGAAACATGTAACTAAAGATATAATAACTATAAGCATGGAATACAAAATAGGACATGAATAAATTATATTGTCAATTTTATTATCATCTAAAACTATGAGAATGCAATATAAAAGGAATTTAAAGAATAAACAAGAATGTTACACCCTGAAAATTCAAAAATATAAGCTCAGATTTGATAGTGGGTAAGATACACAACACCAAATATAGAAAGCAATATAAAATATACCTACATTATAGTATATTTAATATTTCATAAAAATTAAATATATTATATTTTTTTTCAATTATTGAAATATTATGTTAGGTGTCATAGCATAGAAAAAAATGTTTCTCTAATAGCCTACGTTACAGGCAAGAATGATGTTTCATGTGAAACAATATATTATTAAAATATTATTATTGAACATAATAACATATAAAATAGATGTTTAATTATAGTGTAAGGATATAATTAGATAAATTTTGAAAATATATAGATGATTTAATTTGATAATAATTAATGAGAATAGAATATTGATACCATATGAATATAAATTAATTTATTTTATTACAAAATATTTTTACGCCTGAAGGGAATTTTATCATAAAAAATTAAATTAATTACTAATATTTAATATTATTAATGAAATATATATTTTTTATTAAATAAAATAATTTTTTACCTTCATACAATATATATTATTGTCATAACATAAGAATAAATCTAGTTTTATGCATTGAAAATTATAATTTTATTGAATGAAAATTTGTGCGACTTCTAATGGGGCACCTATTTTATAAATGAATCTTGAAACATAAATAAATTTCTTATTTAAAAATAATCTTAATTTTTTATCAATATAACTAAAAAAATTCTTTTCTTGAATTTTTTTAAATTTTCAGTGTTGTTTCATTTTTTTATCAAATGTAAAATGTTTTAAATTTTCATTGAAAAATATTTTTTTAATCTATATAAATTGTAGTGATAAATTTTATTTTAGATTAATGTTATTTTTTAATTAGTACACTTATAAATCAATTAATCTAATTTTGTTCATTGGAATCACTTTCAATTTGAGATTGGATATAAAATCATTTCAATCATTTGAACATTTGTACATTAAATAACACTATGATGACCTGTTAATGTTATTAAATTAAAATTAATATCAAATAAATATGTGATTTGAATTTGAAAAAATGTATTTCATATTTTTATTTATAATAATTTATAATTGATAATAATGTCAACACTAAATTGTGGAAAACATTATTAGTAAAATTAATTAAAATTAATTAAAATTATTTAATTCAATTAAGAGAAAAATAATCATAATATGGGACTAATCCAAAAAAGAAGGTTTAAAAACATATAGAATATTATAAAAAAAGAATTTAGTTTTAATATTTTGACTGAATGTTCCGTTTAATCTAATTTTGAGCATTATTGGATTCACATGATAAGGAAAAAATGTGGGTGGAATTCCCACTTTCAAAAATTTATAACAATGTCACTACTCCCCCACTATGAAAAGGCACTCACCCCAACCACTTATTTACACCACTCATGAAAATTGGATCATCTAAAATATATAAAAATAAGAAAAAAACTTCTGATCACTCATCTTATATTCCACAATTTCGTTATAATGTATTGTAATTAATTCTTTTGATACAAATCGAAAGGAGTTACATGAATATGATGTAACGTTCTTTAACCACCACTTTTGTATCATTTATATATCCTCTCTTTAACTTTTTCTAATATCATTCATATATAATAACATATGAATCATAAATATAAATTAATATCATTATACTATGTTTTCATCCAACACTTTCATATATATCCATCAAATCAGATATAGAATAATTGGTCAAGTGTATGGTGGACTATCGTCTCGGGAACCGATGTATTTTTTTATTCCATTTATAAATTTTCAAATATATAATAATGATGAATTTATAGTTTTTATATAATATATAGTATTTTTATAATGTATGTTTTCTTCTAGAACTTTTTATATTTCCATAACTTAATGCCTTACATTTTTTGGAAAAACGATAATATAGTTTGTGGATGTGTGGACTATAGCTTACTCAATGAGATTTAATTCATTCACACATTACATAAAATGAATTGTTAATGGTATTAATAAAAAATTGTGATATATATGACATAAATATTATGCAATAATTATTATATATATATATATATTACATTTAATTTTTCTATATATGATAATAAAATATAAGCAGCTTCCACGCATACGTACAACCTAATATCTCCATGATTGGTTAATTTCATTTTCTATATCCATATATAATGGATTTTTCTAAATGATTTTATAATTAATATATAATATTTATATTAGGGTTTAAAAATTTTAGATTATGAAATCATGATCTATATTATAAGAATAAAAAAAATGAATACATACATGAAAAGCTAAATAATTAACATATATAATAATGAAAATATTTATCAACTGGGTAATGAGATATTATACTAAGATGATATATGATATTATATATATGATTATGGTCCTCTAAAAATATAAAATAATTTTTAAACACATTATAATTGATGTTAATGAAATTACCACTAAAAAGAAGTGTATGGTCTAGGATTTTCATCTCACATTTAAAATCTTTAACATAAATGTTAAATTCAATGCATTATTTATTTATGTGGTTTTGTTAATTTTGATTTTTGATATATTATATCATGAATAATATTTTCATCATTGTATTTTTATTTTATAGCGTCACCCCTGGTTTGAAGAATGTTTCCATTTATAGGCATTTTTATGTGCTTTATGTGGTTTGGTAATGCTTGGGAGACTTTGTTATTGTTTTTGAATGATTTTTTGGATCGTCTAATGGAGCACAGTCTAAGGATAGTTAGGGGAAACCATGAAAAATCCCCATGTAACTGTGAAACATGAGGTGGTGTGATTTTCATGGTTTGTGCATGGTCTGTCACGCCATTTGTGGAAACTATATGGGGAACCCATTGGATAATAGCAGGAGTATGGATAGTTCATGATTTATTTATACATTTGAGATAATAGTGTGTGGAATTAAAATTGTATTTTTAAAAATGGGTCACTCATTATTTACCCACAAACACCCAAAACTTACTCTCACTATAAATTACCTTTGATAACACATGTAATTTGATACCCCTTATCATTGGCTTGAGAAGGTGATGGAATGATACTCATCATTAATTGAAAATCCAAAGCCCGAAATGATTTCAAATAAATAATGAGGTTTTTAAGAAATTATAAAGAATGATTTTCCCTTGATATGAATGTAACCAACCAGACGAGACTTAATCAAAACCACTTCATGATGAATGTCAATATTGTTACATAATATAATAACACACAAAAGACTAACCAATGAAAACCACAATAATACAAATTAGAGTAACAAGACCAAGGCTAAAAAATAGAAACAAAATAGGAAATGACATAACTCTATATATCCTTGATCAGCTCCATGATCCAAGCACCACTATACCACCCAATCATCACGTTGAATGAATCATGAAGTGAGATTCCTTAGCTATACATGGGTCCCAGAAAACTACATTAAAAAAATAAAAAAAGTTCCAATGTTTCAGGCGAGTAATAAAACCCAGTTGGTTTCCCCAAGCAACATAACTACACATTCCACAAGGATAGTAACATTATCCCAAATTATATAAAACAATAAATATAAAACAATTTATAAAAATACAATTAAATATTGAAATAATCAACCTCAAGGTAAAAACATCCTTTCAGATGGAAATTAATCCAAATAAATATGACTCCAAGGGAAGACCTAAAACAAGTCATTATCAATTTCCCAAAATATATTGGTATAACCCAATTCAACATGTGTGACCGTACACAAAAGAAATCCATCCCACAACCAACAACATGAGCTCAGTGTTCATTGACAATGAAACTACATGTCTATAACCCATACCCCTTTTTATAGTGGTTATTCACACCCACATTCCAATCCTTTTTGGTGGACCATCACACACACTATCTATCCATTCAATAACATAAATATAACATATAAAACAAAAAAACCCAATAGCATTTACCAAAACCACAAAAATAACAAAATTAAAAATTTATATCAAATACCAAAAAATATATGTCAAGAAACACTACCCAAACATTTATAAACCAAAAAAATCCCTTAATTACATCAACAATTATTATGAAAAAATATTTATATTGAAAATATTACTTCATAAAATATTTTTCATAAATCATCCAAGCCACCAATTTATAAAATTCACATTTTAAAATCAATCAATAAAAACCCTTTTCACAACATTTAAACATATTAACCAACATCCAAAGATCATCATAAGATGGTTTTGAACCCATATTGTCACATAATATCTAAATTTCAATGAAATGAAATAATTTAATTTGAATGTAAGCCTTCATGTTCAATCAAAATGGATTAGAGAGAGAAGTCAATACCATAGGGTTTCAGTGAAATCATCCACTCAGAAACCAAACCTATTTCGTTGAGAAGACTAAAAAAACACCTTATATCACTTTTCATTAAAAAAATCCTAACTATAATCAATTTAGGCAAAACCCCCTATAGGGTTTTGTGGAGTTCTAACCCAAATTTGTGATGTGGTATCTCGTTAGCCAATTTCCCCGAATCCCTAATGTAACTGGATTTTCTCTCAACTCTATTTTGATTGAACATGAAGGCATAATATAAAATTAAATGGGTTTCATGAATTCTATTGTGGATTTGATGTGTGAACTTGGGTTAATACCCCTATTAAGATAATTTTGGGATTTTACTGAAATAAGAGTTATTGCTGTTGATGCAGCATTATTTTTTGATTTTAAAATGATGATTATAAAAATCAGTGGATTGGTTGATTTATGGAAAATGGTTTATGAATGTTGATTTTCAATAAAGATGAAGTTTTATTGGACTTGTTGATGTTTGTATGGGATTTTTTTTGGAAATTATGAGGTAGTATGGATTGGCAAATGTTTTCTAAAATTATTTGGAAATTGATGATTTGAATTTTTTGTGGTTTTGTTAAATGATATTTCATTGTTTTTTGGATTATGTGATACACACATGGGATTGGATGGATTGATAGTGCATTGAAAGACACCATCAAGTATTTCAATTATGGTTTGAATTACCACTATTAAAAGGGGGACAAGTTATTGAAATGAAGTTCAACTGTCAATGAAAATAGAGCTCATGTGGTTGGTTGTGGACTTGTTTGTGTTATTCCTACGACCACACAAGATGAATTGAGTAATCCACAATATGTTTTGGGAAATAGGTTAATGACTTTTTTTGTGGATTTAATTAGAGTCATCTTTATTTGTATTAATTTCAATGGAAAATGATGTCTTTCATTTGTTCTTAATTTTTTCATTTATTAAATGGATTTATATAATTTTTTTATACAAATTGTGCTAATGGTACTATCCTAGTGGAATGTGTGGGGAATTAATTTAGGGAATCTTATTGAGTATTATTAATAACCAACTAATGTGGAACTTTGGTGTTTTGAAAATGTAGTTTTATGGGACATAGGTAAAGGTAAGAAATATCACTTATTTTGTGGTTCATCATGATGCTTGGGTGGTATGATAATGAATGGAGTACAATGATTTGTGTGGCACTGTAGAGTTGTGTCAATGATTATTTGTGTTTTTTCTTTTTATATTCTTCTTGGTACTCATTTTTGGACTATTATGGTTTGGATGAGTTGGCATTTGTGCATTTTTGTATTATTTGACATTCATAACATACATTATGTATTGGATTTATTTAAGGAATGAACTGTTTGTTACGTTTATATAATGGTAAAATCATTCTTCAACTATTCTTAAATCCCTCAAAAATAATTTTCTACTATTAGAAAATTGGTAACATTTCTTAGGGCAAATTAGCATTCCATTTATTTAAAATGTCAATTAGAATGGGCTAGATGTAACAATTACTATGAACTATCTCATACAATGGGGTTGACATGACAATTTACAATGGTAAAAGTTAACTTTTTAATCTTTGTTTTTTTATTTTTAACATTTTCTTGAATTAATAAATTAATTACGACTATTTTCAATTGTAAATAACATTTGTTTTATATATCCATTCTCTTATGTGATGGGTTTAATTATTCCATCAATTTATATCTTATTTCAAATGGTTTATATTTAAAAAAAATTATTTAAATTGGGAAATATTAATAAATCAATATCTTTTACTCAAAAAATATTTTTTATAAGGAATATTGTTAATGAATTTAAATAAATTATTTGAAATAAAAATAATTCCTTATACATGTTTGAAATTGAATGGATAAATTAATCCCTTGGAAGTATTGGTTATCTAATTACATGAATCCGTTTACCAAATCAGATGTGTTTCTACCTGATATACTAAACTGTCTAGAGAAAGGTGTTGACGGTAAATGTACTACATACATAGAAAACATGGAATAAAATAATTAATAAATTATTTGATTTATAATTAATTAATCATTTTTATTAATCATGTGTTTCATTATTTGACATTATCTATGGATGTATTTCATTCTCTTCTTATTGAATAAATTACATGTGTTTTTTTAACATTCTATGTTTGTTATGCTTTATTAAATTATTTCAATGGAATGGGTTCTTAGTTATTTACCTCTCAATGTTTATTTATTCTTAGTAATTCATTATTAAGTCCGTTGTATATAGCTTTTATGATAATTTGAGCTCACCCTTAATTTTTTTACATTCTCCTGCTTCATAAGAAGAAACCTATGAATAATATTTCAATAGTGTTTTTTTATTTCATTTTATTATGTATCATGATTTTATACTCTCTTTCCCAATGTATAATGTGTATCATGTATGTAATCTATTTTTCGGAAATTTGTAAATATATCGGCCCTTCAGGAGATGATTGATTGTAATCATTCCAAATGTAATAAAGTAGGCCACCAGCTCATGGATATTGTGGTCGGATCGTTACTCTTTCTATCAGAAGGAGGTTTCGAAGAAACCATGGCAACTAGATTTATAAAACCTATATTAAGGAACACAACCCTATGATATATTATTAAGAGAGGAATAAAATTGAAACATATAATTTTTTAAAGTATATAATACATGGGTACTCCTAATAATATTTCCCTATATTGATACCACAAGTTTTCATGGTTCTCCCACAAATGTAACTAGGGGTAACAAATCTCAAATAGTTAGTTGGAAAAAACTAGATCATAACCTGGTATACGATAATGGGCATTAAGATACACATTATTTCACACCCCTAGTGATTCAAATAGGATAACTTGTATTTTCATTACAAATCATTATAAAGGATGTGAATGTAAGGATATACACAAAGTAAGAATATTTAGGATTATGAGATTATATATCAATATTTTGTTATTCAATTTATGATAAACATGATTCCATTTATATAGTTATACAATGAAAAAAAATTAAGATATAATCTAAAAGATTTTATTTTTAATTAATCCCACTAGGAAAGACAAATAATATAATTACTCATGGAAAAGTAGAGATTTCTGTAATGAGGAAACAAATATAGATGGTATTGGAACTAGGAAATTTATGGATATATTACGACATCTAAATTCGGTCATTATAAATAACATTTCTCAGATGGTGAAACCAATTATACAATGATACTATCCTATGAAGGATCACATTATGTGATAGAAGATACAATCATTTAGTGAGTCTACCAATCCAATTGTATCGTATCAAGGGATTGTGTTTCGATAGAATATATTTAAGGCCTTAGGATATTGTGAATTAGAAATGTTTACACTTATCATGTATTATCTCATAACTGATGCAGATAAATGGTTGTCTTTGATTAAGAATACTAAGTGGAAGAGGAGTTATAACTCATATAATGAATTTTTTTTAGGATACAATCATCGAAAAATATTTCCACTATGAGAAAAAAAGTATACTTGAAGAGGAAGTTCCATGTCTTAAATAAAAAAGATAAATAATTTTTTCTAGATTATGAAGTTACTATTACAAGTTCAAAAAGTTATTCTATGCCTAATATATGAAACATATAGGGTAGAGTATAATATTTTGTTAAAGGGAATATAAAAAGTCTTTAAAATGAACAAATTTAAAAAAATTCCTCATATGATGATATAACATTATATGATATAATGATATAGAACAAATTATCTATTTATTATGGATTTTAATGTATGAAAAATAATAAAGAGAAAATTAATCAATAAAGTTATTATGGAATGAATATAATGAAGAATTTTCCTGTATTAGATATTTTATTTAAGGAACCTCCATGGTGTTTTTAAAGGCAATGTGAGTTATATATATATGTGGAGAAAAAGGACACCATGTTTGAAATTTCAAGGGATTGAATGAAAATTACAATGTTATATGATTCTACTATATGGATATTGGGAACTACATGAATTAATGACCTATGTGTTAAGGAAATATACCTTTTAATAATCTATGTGGAAAATGTTAAAAATATATTACCGGTAAAACTAAAGTGGAATAATTAATGTTCTTATGTATTTGGATCCATGATTAATATTTTAAAACTATTTCATTATTGGTGTGACTATTATATATATTATGTAATATTTATGGATTGAAATTTAGTTTGATTTCATTTTTCATTAGAGATCATAATTTGAATTTTACCAATAAAAGTGATTCAGTAGAAAGTAAACCATTTTGGAAAACCAAGGTTAAGGGAAAGATAGGACATTATATGTTATGTACGTTCAGATAATGATATTAGATATATTGATTATTTATAGGTATAATGTAAATAACATATTAATAACTACCATGTAAATGATTCTATAGTTTTTTATCCTAATAATTTTAATGGTTAATAATTTATGATATGGTTTATGTTTAACATTATATGTCGTTTTAGAGAATGATGTATTACTTCAACATATGATGAAATGTTTTATAAGAAATTAATTTGAAATATCTCATAGAACAACCAAAGGATAACATTTTTAGTATAGAAATGTTTCATGTATTTGTATTTACATATATTCATAGAGAGTTAAATAAATCTTTCACACATAGAAAAATGGTCTTAAAACAAACACATTGTCCTATATCATTAATTTTAATGATATCAATGATGATTTTTATAAATGTGGATTAAGGTTTTTTGGTCTTAAAAATTCATCTCAACATGTCCTATATAACTCTCCATCATATCTTAATAGTTATTTTTCTTTTCTAGATGCATGTTTTCACTAATTTTCTCATATATGAAAGCCTGGTTTGGTGGTGAATTTTACATTTTTTCCCTCATTCTAAGAAGATGTTTTATTAATATGATATTAAATGTTTATTTTTCTATTATTTTGTCAAATATAAATACCTTTATTTTCAAGATCAAGTTAGAATTACAAGGCAAAACTTTATCTCTGGTGGGGCAAATGTAACACCCAAAAATTCTAAAACTATAACTTTTATTTGATAGTGTATATAAAACACAACCACAAACATAGAATAAATTAAGACAACGTGATAATTTATGTTATAATTAATATTTTAAATTAATTTAATCTATTCTATAACTTTTAATGGACACAATGCTTAGTTATCTTGCATCTAACGTGATAATGAGTTTCCTCAATAACATGAGCTACATCGAAGACAATTTTTTACTGAGAAATAATATATTTCAAAAATATGGTTATTTAATATAATAAGATACATCATATTTGTTAAACTAGGTGTTTTATATATTCATAATTAAATTATTAAAATATACAGTTGAATTCATTGATTAGAAATTAATTTATAATGAACATAGAATCCAAACTAATATAATTGGAATGCTTTTATTTTTAATAATTGTTTATCCTCCAATGATGATTTATCAGGATAAATTGAATTAATAAATATAATTAAATTATATTAAAAATATATATATATTCTATATAAAATAAAATATTCTTTAAATTCCACCAATATATTTCATGGGAATAATATTAGAATGAATACATTTTAACGTTTAAACATTTTATTTTTCTAAAATAAAAATTTTGATGCCTTTTAAGAGATCAACTACATTAAAAATGAATTTTGATATTTTTATAAATTGTATATTTCAAAATAAAGTTCATTTTTAATAATAAAAGTCATAATTGTCTAACAAATTATTTATTACTATATTTCATTGATGTTTTATTTTTGATGAATATTGAAAAATAGTAAATTTAAATTCAAAATTATTTTCTTTCAATATAATTTATATTTTTATATTATATTTTAAATTTATTTAATGTTTAATTCAAAAAATTATAAATAAATAAATTTAATTTATTTCATTTTAATTAATTGCACACTCTAATTGGACATGAAAACATTTCAAATATATGTACATTTTGACTTTAAAAACCTCCTTTATCGTCCCGTCTATGAGATTAATTCTAAATAACATTATTCCACTAATGTTATTGAATTTCAAAAACTAGATTCCGTATTTATAATTTTATTGATTTATAATTTAAAATAAGTTCAAAATATTTTTATAGCAAAAAAACTAGTGAATGTAATTAAAAATAATTACAGTGAATAAGAGAAATTAGTTTTACAAGGGACTAATATTTAATATTATAGTTAAAAATGATATAGTAACTTATAAAAAATATATTTTATGAATATATTTCGACTATATACAACCATTTCATGAATTTATTCCATTATTTGAGTTGTTGGTGGAAATACCTCTTTAAAAAATTTATAATAATTCCACTAATCCTCCACAATAAATAAGCACTCAACCCTCTCACATATTCACAACTAAAAATCCTCTTTATCATCCAATACCTACTCAAATTAGCTTCCAACATCAAAACAAATCCTTCAAAATTCCACTATTTGGCAGGAAATCCCATCATAGAAGCCTTTTGGAATAATCCAGAAAGAGTTACCCAAATAAGAGGTAATATTCTTCAACAAGCCCTTTGGTTTCATTTTTTTATCCAAAAATAAAATTATTATTATATCAATACTTTATAATAAAATAAATATCCTAAATTTACTATTAATGTTTTATACTAACAATAAAAAATAAATTTTACGACACACCCATCAAATGGGATATATAATCATTATCACTCTGTATGGTGGACTACCACCTCGTGAACTTATGACATTTGTTCTCCAATTTAACACCTTTGAAGTATGGAATAATTGGGGATTTATATTTTATATTTTATATTTTTTATATTTTTAATTTATTTATTCTTATGATAGTTTTTATATTACCGAAAATTCATGCATTACAATTTTTTAGAATATGATAACATCCTTTGAGGACACACGGACCACAACCACTGTAAAGCGATGTGATTCGTTCACAATTTACATGGAATTCATTAAGTAAGGTTTTCATAAATGTTTGGTACATATATGATATTATATGATACTTTAATTATAATATAAACACACACACACAAACACACATATACCATTTAAATTTCATTATTCTAAAGACGCCAATAAAATGGAAGTATCATTCATGTGTACATATGACCTACCATATAAATAAACAATATATTTCAATTAATATATCCAAATAGTATGTATTGTATAAATAAATATATAATGAATATATTTTATTATTTTTTTAATTTTGTAGATGATGAAGTCATGATCTAATCAATAGGTAAAAAATAACAAGTCAAAACATACAAGAAGTACTAGATAATTAACACCAAGAAAAGGAAAGTAATTCAAAAAA
The DNA here is from genome assembly GCA_963277665.1 of Viscum album. Lineage (NCBI taxonomy): Eukaryota > Viridiplantae > Streptophyta > Magnoliopsida > Santalales > Viscaceae > Viscum > Viscum album. Next base: position 336,420,014 of record OY728135.1, read on the forward strand.
GGATAATAATACACTATAAATGGATTCTTTATGATATTAAAAATATTATTACTGTTCTAGAATAAGTTAATAAATTTATTAAATCCATTATACAGGTGTTTAAATAGAGTTTTAGTAAAAGGATGATTAAGGTAATGTATTATCAACAAACGTTTTTTATTTGTGAGAAAAATGTCATATTAACAACTTCATTTTTCATGTGTGGTAAATATACTATGAATTTTTATATATTAAATTTGTAATACATTAATATTTATTATATTTAAGGTTTTATTTTGAATTAATTCAACTAAGGGGTTTTGTGTAGATAATTTCCATGGGAAAAAGGTATCATTGAAATATTCACAATCTTTTGGGGTTTATGAAATTCTCATGAAACAATTATTTCGTTATAAAAATTTTCCATTATATATCACATTTATTTAAATTTCTAGACACATATATGATTTTTATAGTTATTAAATAAATATTAATCCATTTCACCTATGGTCTGTACTTGGATTTATTTTGTTTAAATGTAGAAATATAGGTTAAACTATGTCTTTTACTCATGGTTTATTTTTAATAAGGCACATTATTCATGAATTTAAATGGATTTATTGATTTATATGGAATTATTTGAACTTGTATGACAATTGTCTTAAAAAAATTAATATAATACTCTTGATGCATTAGTAGTCTCATGAGATGATTCAATTTTCCAAATCAGTTGTGTTCTACACGATATGGTAAAATGTCTTGTGAAATTTCTTGATGGTTAGGGTACCATGTGTATATACAAATAGGATCTAATAATTAATCCATTACATTATTGAGAATTAATTTATTATTATTTTTATACTTGATATTTTTTTCATTTATATTATTTATGGATGAATTTAATTATCAGCTTATTGATTAAATGAATTTCTTTTCTGTTATTTACCATGCTATATTTATTCTTCATTTCCATGTCATTTGAATGTAATGTGTTATTAGTTATTGACCATTACATGTTGATTTATTCATTATGATTCATTACTTATTTTTTTTATGTACCATAATTAATCATATGAAATCACCATTATGTTGTTTTCGTATAACATGTTAGGAATAAAAAATAATTGAATATTAATTCAACGATGTTATTAATTTCATTTTATTATGTATCTTTTGTATATTTTCAATTTCACAATTTAATATGGTTTACATGTTTGATATCATTTTTTTACAAAATTGTGAAACTAATCAATCCTTTGAGATTAGATTCCTTATAATCATGCCAATGTATAAAACGCACCAACTCTAGGGTATTGTGGTTAGGTAGATACAATGAATATCAATATTAATGATTTTATAATAAAAGAATTCATAGTTCTAGACCTTAAAATAATTTTTTTACACCTTTTACTAATAAACTATATTGATATATGGATAATTATATGACAACTAAATTTTGTTTCTAATGGGACTTGGTGATACCTCAAGGGGTTATATAACTGGACCCCACCTATCACTTCATTATGTTCAATTCATTCACAATAAGAGTCAAAAAAATTTCATAATACTAAATAATTTACCTTTATATGAATAATAGCATGAATATCATTATAATGAAAAACATAGACTCTCAAATCATAATCAACCGATGTTAGAATTAAGTAATCTTCAAGAATGTCACTAATTTTCCTCATTAAAAAAATAGATAATGTCATCCCAACCATTAAAAATAATTAAGGTGTATTCTGAAAAAATATATAGTAATCTTTCAAGTAATAATAAATATTATAATAGAAACCTATAAATTGACATTAATTATACCCATGTTAATAAAAGGGATAACATAATTATAACTCATCTAGAGGTAAAAATGTGCGGGGGGGGGGAATACATAGGTAACATGAAATTAATCGTCTAGATTTGAATAAGAACATTCAAAACACCAATACCTTCCCCCATGTTAATACAATTACATACTTTTTGGTGAATATCATCCAATATGGATTATATAAAATTTAACGATCAAACAATATAGGGATATAACTACATAGAAAAGTAACATTTGGAATAACATGATCATAATACCTCTAGATAATAGAGGTCAATGGTTGAAAAAAATAGTTGTGTGATAATGGAAACTTATAATATTGTTTCTACAGGTAATATACATCCTCACAATATCATTCTTCAATGAAATCACCGAAAACCTAAAAAAGAATTAGATTGATTGGTACCATTAGTTCATTCCATGAAATGATAAATATAAATTAGATTATAAATTAATAAAAATAGTAATTTTTATTTTAAATATTTAGAAATATTAAAAGTTTAATGGAATAGAAAACATAAAATGTGTTTTAGAAAATATATTTATCATTAACATTAAAATAATGTTTTGGGGTCACCACTAAAGATCACTTTTAGAAAAAGATGAAGTGTAAAATCACTGAAAACCATTACATAAAAATTATTTTTTAATTATCGATCCCTTAAAGGATGAAATTATTTACTATGGAGACTATTGCAGGGAATAAAAAACAAATTAATATTAAATGAAATACTATTATTAATGACATAAAAACCTCATTTATTCAAAAATCACATCATAGAAAGTGTAATAAAACAATATTTTCAATAAAAAATATTATCTAGGTACAGGTATAGAAATTAAATAAAAATAAAATATTATGTTGTAAAAAGCATTTCATGTAAAATCATTGTTCATGACGAACCATTATATATCTAGGAAATGAATCTTGAGTTATCAATATACATTATGATCTATATAGACAGTAATGAATGAATGATTTTAAATGGATTTTATGTGTAAACAATGGAAGAAATTCATGAATATCACATAATATAATAGAATGTTCAAATTTACCCAACATAAATGAAATAACATCAAAAGATATATCATAACCCAATGAATGAAAATTGTTTGAACAAAAAATCTTATGACTATGGTCAAACATAATTAAATAGAAATTTGGAAAAATGAATTTGGAAGCGAATTTTATAAGTAGTGAAATGACCTAGGGTTACATCAAATATAGCTCTGGATTGATTAAACCGAAAGGAATTATTGGTACTCCTGATCTTGATGGGATGGAAAATACATCTCACTGAACAATGGAATCCCATTGAGAATGATTCCCCATAAAAAGATACAAAACACTATAGGACATCAACTGAGATTATAACATGGACTTATGATACATTGTAAATATGTGAACCATAAAATATATATTAAATGATAATAATTATACATGCCTCATAGGCTATGACCAAAAAAATTGATTCATACCACTTGTATAAGTATCAAAATCATCCATAATCAATATAATATATAATGGCACTACTGGAATTAAAATAACATAAATAAGATACAAGGGTTGTATTCTTATAAAATAAATGACTATGAAAAATGAAAATAACACAATGAAACATTATTCGTTCCAAATACCATCTCCATGAAACCATCTGTTAATCCCCACCTACCATCTCACCCCACATCAGCCTCAAGAAAAACATTGTAGTTCAATCATGAAACACAAAACCTGAATTATATATTATGTATAAAAATTACTGACTAAGTAACTAACCATATATATTATGTTATTTGATTCATAAGGAAATTAATAATTTATAATATGAAATCATAGAAATAATGAAAACCTTTAAAATATATATTATGTAAAACAAAAAAAATCCATGTAAACCTATTAAAATATTAATCATTTTCTTCTCATAAAAGAAAAAAACACTCATTGAAAAAATTTACACGAGCCCATTCCATTTCAAAAACTACTCACCCATCATCATTTAAAAAAGTAAAACATTTTTTATTGAAATGTAAATGATAACCATATAAAAATTTATCAAGCTAAATCTTTATTTATTATAAAACACAAATTTTGTGTTCCATATTATGCAACCATATAATAGTATATATTAAAAATAGGTCTTCCAAGCTTAATGTAAAATTAATTTTCTGAAGGAAACAACATAACACATTCTTTTTATGAATAACAAACAAGTGACCTTAATTTCACAAGTTATATAAAAAATATAAGAACGATATGATTTCAACATCAATATAATCATAGGGAAATGAATAAATAAATAAATATATAATAATATAAGTCATCAAAAACCAATCAATTAATTTAATGTGTCCAATGTTTTACCCAAAATACCTAACAAGAGACACATCCAATGTTTTATGAGTTTCCCACTCACGGGAACTCTTCCAGTATATATTGAAGTTAATACCAATATTCAACTAACTGGCCCACAAAATCATTATTGTGAGGACACACCCCTCTATGTCCTTTTTGTCACCCCTTACTATTGGATAGTTAGTAGAGTTTGTAGAAACAATCAAATACAAAAGTGTTATCCCACAATTGTGTCCAGGTTCCTAATCATAATAAAGAAGTGATGTGAAGAACATGCACACCGTGATTAACATACTAGGAACCAAAAATGATTAAGTGTAAAATCAAATACCCTTGTACTGAATATCCAAACATATCAAATTCTATAATAGAATAAATGGGAACAATAAATTATAAGGGTATAGACATTCATCTTATATTTGAAATCGATACACATTAATTGCAAAAAAATTAATATAGAAATCAAGTGGTGATATTCAAATAATTCATTTAAAAAAAGTCAAAAACAATTCCCACCACCGAAAAATGTATTAAAATTCCATACACATTTTTTTTAATAAATCAAATTTTATTTATTTCCATGAAATAGAAGGAAATATCAGTTGGTACTTCAGAAAAACTCAAATCCACCCTTATGAAATGTTTTTTCATATATGAAATCTATGACAAGGAAAAATGCATCCATTTCCATAAAAAACATTTACAATAACAATTAATTCATATCATAATGATTAATCCACACCCTCATTTTAGACTAACATTTGAAATTTCATTAAATAACCCCCTTATAAATCATTTATAAGTCAACACTACACTTTAAATCAATTTACCCTTTTCAACTATGTTTCCAAACATTGAAAATGATAACTTGAAAAAAATATTACCCAAATAATTAAAACCATTACAAAAATTAAAATAGATATTTTATATAATATAAGCATATAAAATATTACATTTCAAGAATGAAAACATGGAATTTAATACATAAAACCTTTTTTGATCTCTAAACATAAAAAAATGGTTTCAAATATTCACATAGGAATCATATATATTAATTAAATAAAAAAAATTAAATATAGGAAAAAATAGAACAATTTTACTACTTAAATGAAATAACATAACATAAACACCTAATTGGATAAGGTGGAATCCAGTCTGATGCATGGATTCCTCAATAACGATCATCTGAACAAGTTAGAATACCTAGTTTATAATCCATAACGTATGAAATATCTATGTTAGAACTATATAAATCCAAATAACTATAATTAATACTAAATAATACCTTTTGAGGGTGAAAAGACCTAGAAAATATGGAATAATGGTGGTAGAATAGAATGATAAGAATAATTAAAGTTGAATCACTTAAAAACACCAAATAAAATCTTTTATTTAAAGAAGAATGATATTTCACTATCTCCTAGGAATCCAATGCATAAACTGACTCTAATAAAGGGAAAATGGGTTGATAACCCATATAACATAAATGGAATATATTGGTAAAATGAATACATATTATCCTAGAGAAATATGCATTATATTTCTACACTATATTAAAAATTGTGTGCCAACAATGCACTCACCATTACCCAGAACAAGATCACTAAAATAATTTCAATGGGTTATGTAGTACCCTCGGTCTCTGGAATGTAACCCTTAATTTATGCTTTTGATGGTTTTAATGTTAATGGTGTTTAATGGGAGAGTTGAGAGAACTTGGAATGTTGTTTTGAGTCAATATAGATGTTGCACGGGAGGCGCACAATTTGTCTAAACCTTGCAGCCAAACCGTGCACAATGGGTCTTGGAGGTAGTGGCTTCCTAACGGTTGGCGCACATTTTGTCTAACTGTGTTGCAAAACTGTGCGAGAAGGGTGGCCAAGGCAGCAGCTAATGCATAGTTAGCATACAGTTTGTCAAACTGTGCGAATGAACCGTGCGATCACTTAAATGATATCTTATAAAGGTGGATCTCACACGTTTTCGCCTCTATGCAGCTAGTATTTCCTCCTAAGCGGCCCTAACCCATGATTTTGGTTCTCTTATGGTAATTTAATGTTCTCCCATCATTCCAACGGCGATCCAAAGGCGATCCAAAGGATTATCTTTGAGAAGCGAAGCTGGATTCTCGAGGTATGTTATCGCTCTTGTTTGATTTCTCCGATCTATATAGATCTACTTATCCTCTTCTCTCGGTTTCATAGGATCTACACCCATTACTAGTAGATCTATGTGTGTGGATTCCAAACATGATGGGTTTTTGTCACTGGTTTTGTTAGGAGAAGAGATATAAAGATGTTCCATGGTGAATAGACTGAGTTTTCTTTTGCGTTATCCATTTGTTAGGGTTTTCATCAAAACCATTGAGGTAGGAGGATTCTCTCTCGACTCCTCTTATTAGAACTGATTGAATTGGTTTCAAATTAGTTTATTTGAATGTATTTGAATGTTAAAAGCATAGATAAATCTTATTGGGTGATGATTTATGGTTTTGATGAGATTGTGAAATCTTGGTGAATTGTTGTGCAAAGTGATGTGGCTCCTTGAATTTAAAATGCTTATTTTAATTTATTGATTTTCTAAAATTGGAATTGGTTTGATGAAAAATGGGTTTAAATAAAAAGGGGGTTTTTTATTTAAATTGTTTGAGATTGAAATAGTTTTGATCGAATTTGTTTTCAATAAAATGGGTGTTCTATTGAAATGGTTTGGTATTGAAATGGCTTTGTTGGAATTGGTTTATTTTTTGGTTTTCTATAAAAGTACTGTTTTATTAAAATGGTTAAAATTGGTTGAAAAAACTTGTTTTTGATGGAAATGGTTTTCAATAAAAGGTGTTTTTTTGAAAGAATGGTTTTGGCATGATTGTTGGGAATGGGTGGTGTGTGTTCATGTTGCATATATGAGGCTTGGTTGTAATTGGACCTTGTGCTCGATTCCAAACATTTAATGGCACATGGTAACTATATGCATGAGGCTTGGTTGAAATATGAACTTGTGTTTGGTTCCAAATGTGTAATGGAACATGGGAAATAGTTACCTTATGACGACATGGTAGATCGATTAGAGACCGATCATGAGTATGGAACTGTCATAATATAACATGCATGGTTGATTTCATGGGTTTGGGAAATGGATGGGTATACCAAAAAGGAATGCTTGTGAAATGGTTCTAAAGCTTTTCTGGTTATTGTTATGGAAAAATAACGTGCGGGAACATTGGTTTAAATTTCTCTTGGAATGCCTTTGGTTATGAATGGTTTTGGAAATTTGTTTATATTTAGTTATAAGCTGCTTTTGTGAAAATGTTTTATATAAACTATTTTTATATAAATGTGACTGACTCTTCTGTCCTAGTTGTGTGAGTAGGGAAGTCATCGGGGAAAACCTACTGAGTTTCATTACTCAGCCCCTGCTTTGGCATAGTAGTGCTTTTGGAGATGTCATATACCAGGATGTTGGAAAAGGTAAAGTGTCACATGTTTATAGCACTACTTTGTGATACTTGTGCAAGTTAGTGATATTGTAGCTTGGAACTTGTGGAGCATGGAGTTTGGGTTGTCATATTTTAGTATTTTAGTTTGTCTTTCTGCAGTTTACTCTGATTTAGTGTTGGTTTCTGTTATGGTACTCCTGCTTGGTTTATGATAAAATAAATGGTTGAGTTGTCATAGCTTTTATCCTGCATCATTTATTTGATTAGTTTTGTTTTGGTTGTTAGTTCTATGGTATGTTCTAAAAGGGTAAATCATCCCCCACTTGATTTTAAACCCTTCAACATTTATTGCCAGCATTTGGAACATTAGGGATGTCCCTTAAGGCCTAGTAACATATCGAGGTACTCTCAAGATAATGAGAATTGGCGGCACATTATAGGTTATATATATGTTTTTAGTGCCATTGTATAATATATATGTCACCATGACATCCCCCCCAACCTTGGAATAAAAAGTTTACTTCTTACTGTGTGGGTAAACCGTGAAGCACCTAGAAAATTTTCAAAACACCAAATTCCCTATGCAAAAATAACTGAGACATAGAAAAACCCACCATAATATAATATAGAGAAAATTAATATCAATAGTGAAATTTTGGTTTCATAAAATACCTATTTAATTAAATAGATCCTTAGAAACATATAACCATGGATTTTAAAAAAACTTTAAAAACAATACATGATATAAAACATGTATGGTGTTTCAATGATTCTGAACTAAGGACAAATAAACCCTTTTGTATTATAAATCATTTGAATTGAAATCCCTTGAAGGATTGGATATTTAATTGAACTGTAAATAAAATTATTAAAATATAATTCAAGATATGATATCTCAAATAGGTAGTATATACACCACATAAATGAAATATATTGCACAATAAAAAACATGTCTCAAAGAGAGGAATGTGAGACGATAAAACCTAACTTTATATAACTTCTTACATGGTCATTTTCAAAGAACCTATATAATGAATATAATTATCATAATAAATTATTTAAAAAATATAATATAAATATACTATTCATTATATAATTACATTAAATCTATATATTAAAAATATATTAACCAATTTTTTTTATTTTAATTGTCACATGATAAAACTTTTGGTCGGTTCATTCATATAAACAAAAGAGATTCAATTCCCGAATATCAATTTATAAACACTGATAAATTAGTAATATGATTCAACAATATATTTCAAACTAATCCATAATAATCCATTTATTGAATAAAGAATATACGGTTATCCATATAGTGAAATCTATAGGAAGTTAATACATAGTCAACCACTATTATCAGTAAATAATTAATAATAATGTGAATAATTATCATAGGGTTTATTAATTGGAAAACATGATAACTACCCATATGGATAAATATTGCGTATTTTCTAGTGATACATAGTTATCATATCAATAATCATTCATATTGGAATAAATATATAGAAACAACCAGTACATTTTCCAATGTCAAAAGAGTGTCATTATTTCACATTGAACACCATCCAATATTAATTATATAAAATTTGAAGTACAATACATATAAGAATATTTATATAAAGTTATATAAATAATAGAATATCCTGATTAAAATCCATCTTGGAATATATGTTTGATAATTACAAATAAATATAACCATATTGTAACAATGAAAACCAATAAGGATTCTGACATATATAATAAAACATCCTTATAAAATAATTCTTGAACAAAACCATAAATGAATGTATCTATAACTGGACTATTTTGTATAATCATTTTATTACCAAAATATATAAATATATACCAATGATTAAATATTGAACAATTAACCACATTAGTTTAAATCCTTTTTAAAATAAATAAAGACATAGAACTTAAGACATATATGAAATTACAGTGAATCATTTTAATAAAACCATAATATAATATATTATTTGTTATATGAAAAAGTACTTAAAAAAAATTTAAATGATTTTTTTCGAAAAACATTATTTTTTAAAAAATATTATTAAATCATAAATAGTTGACTATACATATGTTTATCATTGATAAATGATGATAGTAAGTGTCACAAACATTCCTAGAAACCCTAGTAAACCGATATCAAGTTGATCATCACATATACGAAATGGGGTTCTCGATCCCCATGGGTTGGTGACAAGCACCTGACATCATATTATTTGAAACTGGGATTAAAATTTCCAAAAACACATCAGAAGATAGAAGAACAACTTAGTATGAATAAAAGAAATACTTCATATGGAGAACTATACCACATATCGAACATTAATAAACAAAAAAAAGTACAAAACACACAATGCTAAATTTTATTAATATCACCCATGTCCCAATTTAAATAACTCACAAAACCTAAAGATCATCAACCACAACTTTCTAGAAGTCCCACATTTGCATTTAACAAAGATGGAAAAATATAATCTAAAAATACATGAAGGAACTAGTAGTGAGTGATCTATAATCTGACTATAGTGTCACCAAGGATACTGTTGGGCAAAAATCCCTCAAGGTATCATTGAAGCATTTTTGAGGTGATTGTGTTTGTTGACAAAGTGGACATCTGAGTTGTGATTGTTGACAAAGAAAAACAATGACATACAAATTTGTTGACAAAGAGGATTTCATGGTGGAATGTTGAGTTCAAGAGCTAAGTTCAACGATCCATGTTTGATTCAAGAACGTCGATAAAAGGAATGGATGATCTAGAGGCAGTACAAAAGAACATATACATGGTGGCGCCGTTTTCCAGTGTTTGCCAATTTTTGGGCCTGAAAATCGGCAAATGAAGAAAAGTGTTTTTGGAAAAGGGACTTGTGCGCCAAGGAATTGGAGAATAGGAAACTTGCGCGCTATATGTTTTTCAAGATCAAAAGATCAAAATATGGAAAAGGAAGTAGGTTCGCGCATGTTTGGGAGTTGGTCGCGCAAGTGTCTAAAAGGAGAGAAGACTTGCGCGCCGAGACAGGGTCGCGCAGGTGACATGCGCACCGTCGCGCAGGGTGGTCAACTTGCCTATAAATACTGGACCACCCCTCTTCATTCTTCACCGGAGTTCAACTCTTTGAGAAATCAGAGCTCCCGTCGCGCAGGTGTGGTGGTCGCGCAAGTGGTGTGTGTGGTCTCGTAGGTGGGACTTGTGCGCCAGAGGTTGAAGTTGTGCGCCGGTGTTAGAAGTTGCGCACCAGTTGGAAGTTTCGCGCCAATACTGGTTTGGGCGTAAAAGGAATAGAGTCGCGCATGTTTGGACTTGAGGAAGCTTGAGTCGTGCAAGTGTCTGAGGAGGACTTGCGCGCCCGTTGTGACTTGCGTGCCGATACTTGCGCGTCGAGGTTGACTTGCGCGCCAAGTAAGGTTTGTTCCAGCAGTGTTTTCGGACTGCGTGGAAGATGGAAGTTTGCCCGATACCTTTGGTGCAAAGAGATATTCATCTACGAGTGAAAGTTGCACTTCAACAGAGCATCTACACACAGAGGAAGATGCATTCATTCATGCAAATGAAGAGACCTACAGGTCTATAAACTGTGAGTGGATTCCTTCCAAGATCAGTGAGCTTAGGAAGAGGAAGAAGGTGATCCTCTCCACCAGCAGTGAGCCAGAGAGAGAGAAACAGGGAGTGACCCTTGGGAAAGCAGTGAGATGACCCTAAACATTGTAAAGGCAGTCAGCCTGGGCATAGAAGTGATCTAGCCCGAACCCTGTAATCCAAAGCTAGTGAAGATTAGTGGAATTTGGTACGACCGGAAAACTGTCGGCGTATGCTCCTTGGATGTAGCCCTTAGAGGTGAACCAAGTAAAATTGTTGTGTCATGTGCTTGCTTTACTTTCTATTTATATCGTGCAGTAAGAAAAAGAGAGAAGAGTTTTGCTTAACAGCGAAACAAGATCAGAACGAGCGTTAATTTTTAATTAGCCATACCCTGATTCACCCTCACTCTCATGGTATCCAGCCTAGTGGACATAACAAGTGGTATCAGAGGGAGAGGTTTATAGTTGTTCTTCTCTCAAATAGAGGTAACTAATCATAGAGGGATTCCGATCTTCGACGGATGTAATTATCATATATGGAAGAATCAAATGCAACACTATTTCCGATCGTTGGGAATGGATGTGTTTTCAGCAGCTATGCATGGTATCACAGCTGATATTACTAGTGGTGCATTATCAGAAGCAGAGCATAAAGAGTTGGATGCTGATTCCAAAGCAATAAATGCCTTAGGGGGAGCCCTTTCCAATCCCATATATACAAAGGTGATGTCATGAAAAACGTCACATGCCATGTGGGAAAAGCTCTTGAATATTTATGAAGGGGATACAAAAGTCAGAGAGGAAAAGCTCCAAGTGTTGTGGAACAAGTATGAAGATCTCAGAATGAACCCGAATGAGTCTGTTGATGCATTCTTTGACAGTGTAAATGCTGTGGAAGAAGACATGCGGGGTCTTGGTGAGATTATCGAAGACATTAAAATCGTAAAGCGCATCTTGAGAAATCTTCCACCTCGGTTCAATCCGAAAGTTTCTATTTTTGAAGATAAAGATCTGAAAGAGCCGACATTGGATAACCTACACAGCACTCTTGTTGCATATGAAATGAGAAATGATGACAACGATGCTGTGGAAAAGGGGAAATCCAAAGAGGTGGCATTTAAGGCCATGAAGAGGCTCACTATTGAAGATTCTCAGGAGGATGAAGAGTCAGATGAGGTGATGTCATTCCTTTCTTCAAATATGCAAAGTGGAAAAGGAAAGTTTAAAGGGAAACTTCCACTAGCATGCTTCCGATGCGGAAAGGTTGGTCATCTTGCTGCAAGATGCCCCAAAAAGTTGCAAGAAGAAAGCGATGAAGATGAAGTTGAGATTCCCATGAAAAAATATTCAGCCTATGTGAAAGGGAAGAATCCATTCAAGAGAAATTTCTTTAAGAAGAAGAATCTACTTTCAAAAGAAATAGACAGTTCAGCTGAGACTGAGAGTGAAGAAGTTGAAGAGTTAGAAAACTGCAAAGATCGTGGACAAAATGCGATGGTGGCTGTTGCCAGTAGTGCTCTAGAAAAGAAAGAAACTGAAACTGATGAAGAAGAAGAAGAAATTGAAGGGAGAGTTGACATGGAAGCTGAATTAGAAGCAGCTCTTGAAGAGATAGATGTTTGGCGAGCAAAAACAAAGAAAGCCAACAAGATAGTACGTGATGCCAAACTCTACATGCAACAACAAGAAGAAGAGATGTCTGAGCTTGAGAAAGAAATTGAAAATCTTAAGTCTTCCAGCCCAGAGCGCACAGAAAAGGGTGATGAGCATAAGCTCATGATTGAAGAGCAGAAAAGGGAGATCGATTGCTTGAGTCGAAAAGTGAAAGATCACATCAAGCGTATTGAAGATCTTGAAGAGGAAGTTGTCGGTCTGCGGAGAAAAGTTAAAGACAATGAAAAACCATTGAATCCCAACACATTCTTGGGAAATCAGGTCATTAAGAACACTGAAAAGATGAAAGAAGAGCCTAGTAGTTCAGCAGAAAAGAAGAAGAAATTGAACTCAGATGTTAAGGCTGAGTCATGGCTTAATCAGAAACGAAAATATATGGCAGCTAAAGTTAGACCGCAAGCACCGGTCCCGAGATTGAAAGTGGATTTGAGAACAAAGCAGAATCAGAATACTCAGAGATCCCAAGGGGAAACTCGTAGTGCTGAAGTAACACGGATAAATGCACCTTATATCAGGTGTTATTGTTGAGGAAAGATGGGGAATTCACAGTATGTGTGTTCCATAGCCAAGAGATATAGAAGGGAACAACAACAGAGATGGAAGTCAAACAGAGGACGATTTTCTCCAACATATTTTGAAGGACACTGTTTTTTGTGTGGAGGATTTGGACACATGGCTAGGTATTGAACTTCGACCATTCAGAGAAATGTGCCAAAGCAGAATCAGGATGTTCACAAGCAGCCAATCAATGAACCAACAAGTGAGTTAAAAATTCAGAACAGATTTGCTGCTCTACAAGATGAAGCCAGTCCATCATACTCTGAGAAAGAACAGAAGTCTCAATCCATTCCGAGTATGAAATAAAAAGTATGGATCAAGAAGAAGAAAAATGAGAAGGTTGTGGTGGCGGAGATTGCCCTTAAAGCATCAGATCGATCTTGTGTTTGGATCCTTGATAGTGGTTGCACATCCCACATGACGGGTAATAAGGATCTTGTTATAGGCATCAAATATGACAAAGAAGGAGTTGAAAAATTTGGAAATGATGAAGGCTTGAAGATTGTTGGCTCAGGGAAAGCCAACTTTGGGGGAAAAGAAATGAGAAATACTGATGTCTTGGTGGTAGAGGGTCTCAGTCATAATTTGCTCAGCGTCAGTCAACTATGCGACTCTGGGCACTCTATCCTATTTACCAAGAAGATGGGTATTGTTAAAGGAAAATATGGAATAGTCATTCTACAGGGAAAACGAACAAAGGGGAATCTTTACCTAGTAGGTAGGGAAGAAGATTCATGCTTTTTATCCAGAGAAGAAGAAAATCAGCTGTGGCATAAGCGACTTGGTCATCTATGTCAACCATCTATGGAAGATCTGGTAAAGTGTGATGTTGCTAGAGACCTTCCAAAACTATCACGTGATCGCACTCATACATGTGATGCTTGTAAACAAGGGAAGATCATCAGGAAGACATATAGGCCAAAGGAACAAAAAGAAACTGGAGTGCTCGAATTGGTGCATGCTGATGTATGTGGACCAATCTCACCACGAGCTATAGATGGGCAAAGGTACTATGTTCTTTTCATTGATGACTATAGCAGAATGTCCTGGGTATTCATCATTACCCATAAGACATAGGTGTTCAGTTGCATAAAGCAGTACAGGAGGGAATCAGAAAAGATTCTTGGGCAGAAAATTCTGAAGTTTCGTACTGATAACGGTACGGAATTTACAAACAGTCAAGTTGAAAACAATCTCTAGAAACATGGGATAAGGAATAAAGTTTCATCAGTAAGAACTCCCCAACAAAATGGAGTGGTTAAAAGGATAAATCGGATCATCAACAACATGGCCAGAACAATGCTTATTGATAAGGACCTACCAGAGAAATTTGGGAAGGAAGCTATTTTGACATCGGTCTATGTTTCAAACAGATCCATGTTATGTCCGAAGCAAGGGAAGACTCCGTATGAACTGTGGTACGGAAAGAAGCCAACGTTGAAATACTTTCGAATCTTTGGAAGTAAGTGTTTCATTCTCAACAAATAACATCATAGGAAGTTTCAGGCACGAGGAGATGAAGGGATATTCCTTAGCTATTCAGGGAAAAGAAAAGCATATAAATTCTTCAACAAGAGGCTGGGAAAAATTGTTGAGAGCAATGATGTCACTATAGTCGAAAATGAACAGACTGCTCAACGACCCAGTGAACAGTTTCTGGATGAAAGTGATGACGAGGTAAGCAACATAGGGGGAGCAGAAGTTGAAGAGGATGACTCAGAAGAAGATACTGATGATGGACAATAAAGTTTCAAGTCTATATCTGCAAGGAAGCCAAAGATTCGAGCTGAAATTGATATGCAAAATATCATTGGTGACCAGACAACACCTATTCAGACTCGAAGAATGAAGTCATTACAGCAGACATCGTTTTTATCTCAGGTGGAGCCGAAATGTTTTTCCGATGCAGCTGAAGATGAAAACTGGGTTCAAGCTATGAATGAAGAGCTTGATCAGATTGAGAAGAACCAGACGTGGGAGATTGTTTCGAGACCAGCAGACATGAATGTCATTGGGACTAAATGGGTCTATCGCAACAAAATGAATGAAGATGGAACTGTGATTCGAAACAAAGCACGACTAGTGTGTAAGGGGTACTCCCAGATCAAAGGAATAGATGTTGATGAGACATTTTCACCAGTTGCAAGGCTGGGGACAATTAGATTATTCTTGGCCATAGCAGTGCAAAGAAAGTTTAAAGTGTTTCAGATGGATGTCAAATCCGCGTTCTTGAATGGGGTTCTGGAAGAAGAGGTGTACATTGAGAAGCCAGATGGTTTTCTCATTCATGAGGATGGGAAAAAAGTTTGCAGGCTGAAGAAGGCATTGTATGGGCTGAAACAAGCACCAAGGGCATGGTACTCAAGGCTTGATCAATACTTGAAGAAGCTTGGTTTCCAGCGTGGAGGAGTTGATTACAACCTCTATTTCAGCAATGAATGTAATAAAAGGATGATGGTTTTGTTTTATGTCGATGACATAATATTCGGCGGATCAAATGAAGCTCAATGCAGACAGTTCTACGAATTCATGAAAAATGAGTTTGAAATGTCAATGATTGGAGAGCTAACATTTTTCCTTGGTTTACCGGTGACACAAGGAAGTAATGACACTTTTATTTCTCAATCCAAATATTCCAAGGAGGTTATAAGATGGTTTGGAATGGATAATTCCAAGGAGATGAAGACACCGGTTGCTACCCGGAAGATATTATCAAAAGATGAGGATGGAAAGGCAGTTAATATCACAGAATATAGGCAAATTATCGGAAGTCTGTTGTACTTGACCGCGACAAGGCCTGATATTGTTTTCGCCACATGCCAAGCAGCGAGATATCAAAGTAATCCCAAGGAAAGTCACATTCTTGCAGTAAAAAGAATACTTCGGTATATTAAGCGCACATTGGACTTCGGGCTGACATATAATGACAAGTCTCCGATAGAATTATTGGGATATACTGATGCAGACTGGGGTGGTTCAGCAGATGACAGGAAATCAACATATGGAGGTGCATTTTATCATGGTGGACTATGTATTGCTTGGTTGAGCAAGAAGCAGGATTGCATTTCATTAAGCACCGCAGAAGCTGAGTATATTACGGCCACTCAAGCATGCACACAGTTATTCTGGATGAAGCAGCAGCTTGACGATATGGGAGTTGAAGTGAAGTCTTCGATCGGAATCCAGTGTGACAACTCAAGTGCTATAAATCTTAGCAATAATCATGTCCATCATTCCAGGACAAAGCACATTGAGATCAAGTATCATTTCATCAAGGATAAGGTTGAGCAGGGCATCGTGAAGTTGGAGTATGTGCCTACAGAGCTACAGGTTGCAGACATTCTGACAAAGACCTTACCCAAGGAAGCTTTTGAGAGGCATCGACTAGCTCTAGGAGTTCAGTCGATTCCCCACACTAGAAATAGTGTGGATGTGGGACCCCCACCCCCTCTCCCCGAGGTATGATGTGTTTTTCCCTAATATGCTGATATGTGTTCTCTACTATGTTACATACTGCAAAGGACTGTCCTTTGGGTTCGTTGACAAAGGGGGAGAAAAGTGTTGGTTAAAGGAGGAGAAAATTGTGTTTGTTCAAGGGGGAGACAGTGCAGAGATTTGATAAATCATAATTGATACGGGGAGAAGCTGATAGGTGGAGCAGCCAGAAAGGGGGAGCAATGAGAAAGGGGGAGTGTATTAAATCTGACGATGCTAGAAGTGATCGATCAATGAAAAGATATCACGACAGCTGAGGATCGTGATAAAAGCAGAAGAGTGGTGTTGTACAGTGGTACGAATATTTTTCAAACCAAACATTGGTCTTCCAATAAGCCCATCAACAATTGGTATCACTTTAGTTCAAATTGGTATCAGTTTGGTGTCAACAGTGGATGTCAGAGATAAAGTGATTCATTGATGACCTTTTCATTTACTCTTGTTTCTCACGCCGAGCATTGCTCATGTGGGCTTATAGTATGTGTTGAGTAAATCCTTGATCGCTATCAGAATCGCAATGAGATGAATGGAGGCTGAAGAATCAATGACGTATCTTTGTTTTGGAAGAGTTGTCAACAAACCCAAAGGGGGATATTGTGGGGCAAAAATCACTCAAGGTATCATTGAAGCATTTTTGAGGTGATTGTGTTTGTTGACAAAGTGGACATCTGAGTTGTGATTGTTGACAAAGAAAAACAATGACATACAAATTTGATGACAAAGAGGATTTCATGGTGGAATGTCGAGATCAACAGCTGATGTAGGTTCGCGTAGGTTTGGGAGTTGGTCGCGCAAGTGTCTAAAAGGAGAGAAGACTTGCGCGCCGAGACAGGGTCGCGCAGGTGACTTGCGCGCCGTCGCGCAGGGTGGTCAATTTGCCTATAAATACTGGACCACCCCTCTTCATTCTTCACCGGAGTTCAACTCTTTGAGAAATCAGAGCTACCGTCGCGCAGGTGTGGTGGTCGCGCAAGTGGTGTTTGTGGTTGCGTAGGTGGGACTTGCGCGCCAGAGGTTGAAGTTGTGCGCCGGTGTTAGAAGTTGCGCGCCGGTTGGCAGTTGCGCGCCAATACTGGTTTGGGCGTAAAAGGAATAGAGTCGCACATGTTTGGAGTTGAGGAAGCTTGAGTCGTGCAAGTGTCTGAGGAGGACTTGCGCGCCCGTTGTGACTTGCGCGCCGATACTTGCGCGTCGAGGTTGACTTGCGCGCCAAGTAAGGTTTGTTCCAGCAGTGTTTTCGGACTGCGTGGAAGCTGGAAGTTTTCCCGATACCTTTGGTGCAAAGAGATATTCATCTACGGGTGAAAGTTGTACTTCAACAGAGCATCTACACACAGAGGAAGATGCATTCATTCATGCAAATGAAGAGACCTACAGGTCTATAAACTGTGAGTGGATTCCTTCCAAGAGCAGTGAGCTTAGGAAGAGGAAGAAGGTGATCCTCTCCACCGGCAGTGAGCCAGAGAGAGAGAAACAGGGAGTGACCCTTGGGAAAGCAGTGAGCTGACCCTAAACATTGTAAAGGCAGTGAGCCTGGGCATAGAAGTAATCTAACTCGAACCCTGCAATCCACAGCTAGTGAAGATTAGTGGAATTTGGTACGACCGGCAACCTGTCGGCATATGCTCCTTGGACGTAGACCTTAGAGGTGAACCAAGTAATATTGCTGTGTCCTGTGCTTGCTTTACTTTCTGTTTATATTGTGCAGCAAGAAAAAGAGAGAAGAGTGTTTTTCTTAACAGCGAAACAAGATCAGAACGGGCGTTAATTTTTAATTAGCCATACCCTGATTCACCCCCCCTCTCAGGGTATCCAGCATAGTGGACCTAACAGATACCATAATACGATTACAAAATTTATTTAACTAAATATTGAATATTGAATTAAATAAAAATTAATGAATGTTCAAAATCATAATTAAAACAAGTCATGATTTCCATTTCAAATTACAGAAATTCATTAAAAATGTTTCAACAAACATATTATATAAAATAGTATATATGAATCTAGATGGAATGTGGGATAACAATTACAGATAATATAATATATTTTTAATATAAACAACAAGAAATGTAATATTTATTTAAAATCTGGGATAGTTATAATCTATGGGACTATTTCATAGCCAAATAGTTATAATGAAAATATGTTTACAAATGTCTCTTAGACAGTGGTCAAAGATAAACCTATCATAATTCCATTATGGATTAGACCATTATCATATTTAATGTATGTTTATTTAGTGAAAAAATTGATATCTAGAATAACTCATTAAATATATTGGATTTCATTTTTTATAATAAAATTCTATGATTAGATGATTATTTAAATTTTTCATAATAAAATTAAACCAATTTTTTCATTTCAAATATTACATTTTACATTAAAAACTAATAATTTTATTAATAAAATAATAAATTTTTCTAATGTAACACCACTAGGATTCTATCAAATCAATTTGAAGACAATTAAATCAAATACAAAATTTGAATTAATTTCAACCAACTAATTTCAAAATAAAAATTTCATAATTTTCCATCAATTTCTCAATCACATCCTAGTTCATTTTAATAGAAGGGTTTCCCAATTTCATTCCAAATCAACTATAAATCCCCAAATCATTATAATTGGATTTTAAATAACCAAATTAAAATTAATTTTACAAAAATCAATAAACTACATATATAAAAATATTATTTAAATCTTGAAATTTTGGGCTAATCTTATTGGACATCATAAATGAATCCACCAACCTCATGATTATGGGATATAGAAACAAAAAAACCTAAATAGGAAACTACAACAAAGAACGCTGGAAATGTTGATCTGAGAACGAAAACTATATTCATCATGAGACCTATAAAAATCTAGGGATGAAAGAGGAGAGAGGTGGAAAATGGAACATGTAGAGGTGACTTATGGGGAAGTAATATAATATCATTATCCTTGCATAGATACACCTACAGAGGGATGTAGACGGTACAAAATAACCTATGGGGAGACTCTAATAAAATATAACTTGTATTTGGTTCATATTGGACCATCAGGAACATAAACTGAGGGTTTTTATCTTTCAAAATAAAATTTTGTATTATTTATTTCTCATACATATGGTTTCCTTGGTTGGGACTCCTAGTTGGATAGATCGTGTTCTCTAAATGTGAACCTTTTTTTGCAATGTTGAAAAATTTATACTAGGTGGATGGATGGTTCTGTCAAATAGTATTGTAGCTTTGAAAAACCCAATTTTTTGGGTTTTCACATTTTCTAATGAAATGGTGAATGGTTTGGGAATGTTGGGTGCCAACCATTCATGGCTCAAAATCATTAAATGTTTTCTATTATCACCTAAATATCCCGTAATTAAAACCCAACTAAATGATGATCAAAAATGGGTTTAGGAATAACTAAAAATAGTAACATAATGTAACAAACTCCATAACATCGAAGCATTATGTCCCTAAAAATCCTATTAAGAAGCATCTTTGTTGAATAAATGAGGCTCTTAGTCACAAATCAGTGTCTCCAACTCTTTAGTATCATGAGTATCAGAACAATGATTCTGTATCAATCAAACTGAAGGTATCATCCCAATAAAAAGTACCATGGTTTAAGAATCAACTATCCTAACTATATTCCTATATACAGATAAATAAAGATCAACCTCAGGATTACTCACGATCAGAAAGTTAGATGTGCTAGAAATATACCTTTATAGATGAGACACATGAAACATTTTATATATCGTTGTTGGCTATGATAGAAGTGCTAAATGAAACTAAACCCTCCCAAAATTCTCAAAAACCTCAAATGGTTTCACAGAATGAAGTTCAAGCATTCTTTTCCTACCAAGACATTGATTAACCAACTAGGGTAAATGATTCAAGATCACAATATCTCCAAATGAAAATTCATACATTATACAATGACATTCAACATAATTTTACCACCAACACTATGTTGTAACCATTCTTGGTAGAATTAATAAAATCATTTTTGGTGTCTCTTGAACCAATATTTGTCCTACCAAGGAACATTCACCAATATCTGATCATCATAATGATGGTCTATAAGGATATAATCAAAGGACATCAAAAGGAGACATTCTTATACTAGAATGGTTACTATTGTTATATTAAACTTTAAAATGACCAAAATTTTCATCCAATACTAAAATAAATAAAGGATACTTGAATGAAGCAAATCCTCTAGAATTTGTATATCTCTTTCTATCGACCCATATGATTTTGGGTTGTATGTTGTACACAAATGAATCCGAGATCCTTGTTCCACCTAAATTCCACTCAAAAAAACAGAAGTGAACTGGAGATCTCTATCAGAGAAAATATAATAAGGAACTCCATGAAAATTATAAATCTATTTTAGGTAGTGATTTACCAACCACTTGACTTTTCTTATATCATGAATTGGTATAAAATTTGAAAATTTGGCCAGTTAATAAATTAGAAAACATATCGCATTATTACTTCTATAGGTATGAAAAAAACCAACTAAAAATTCCTTAGTGTTCTTATCACAATTCCATGATGGATCTATAAATGTATGAAGAAAACATGAAGGTTTCAACTGATCATCATTGACTTGTTGGCATGTAAAACAATGATTAAAAAATAAGAAATTCCCCATCTCATTCCTAGAATCTAGAATGTTGAAACAAGTAATATAACATCTTCATGGTTCTTGGGTTCTCTTCAAATTGGGAGTTATAGAAATCACAAAAAAAAGATTTATTTACAATTTATGGAACAAAAAGGGATTTCGAAAGCATTAAATCACCTTAATGGAGAATGGTTCTTCAATCACAAGTTACCCACCATAAAGAGATACTCTAATTATTCATAAATCCTCATCATGGTTTTTTCCTGTAGAATTATCTCAAAAAGATCATATTCCATCTAAACAATTTCCATGGAAACCATGGACTGTAATTCTTAAACTATAATATGAAACTGTGAAAGGAGAGATTTCTGATTTTAGTCTTCAAAATTTTATTTCACAGCCTCGGTCATAAGTTTCTTACCCAATAAAACTATTATGAAATTCCCTTTTTAATAGAGTGTAGGAGATGTCAATGTCAAATTATTTTAGATATGCCACCCAAAAAATTATAGAGAATATTCAAATCTATTTGAGATAAGAAATAACTCTTGATTTTGTGGTCAGAATATGAGATAACCCATTCCAACTATATGTAATTCCACAAACTCTTAAGTGCATGAATCTAATATATGAGATCAAGGTCATGGTTAGGTAAATTCTTCCCATCTGGCATAGGATGGAGAGATCCACATGAAATTAAATGACCACTATGTATATGAACACAACCCAAAACTAAAATCAACACATCATAGAAGACACCATAGTCCTACACAGCCTCAAGATGAGTCACGACTATCATAATAGTCAAGATATGTTCAAAAAATAGATGTACTTTGATTTTTATAATCACAGAAAAAACATACCCCCTATTACATTTAGAATTCATCTATGAATCCATCCTTGATAAGTATTTTATCAACTGATGATAATACCCAACAAATACAAAGAAGGATAGAATCATGAAAACTTTTTTTGTTGTTCCCAAGTAATAATAGATTTTTAACTTATAAGGTATAAAATTAAAAACCATCTAATAACACCATGTGGCCAAAATAAATACCTTTCAAACTCATAAATTCACATTTTCGTTGCATTACATAAATTAAACGACTTCTCATAAACTCCAAAATTTCCCCCAATAACACACATGATCATACCTATACATAGATTAATGAATGATGCCATAAAAAGATAACATAACAAAACAATCATGATCATTTAATCCATAAATAATATAATAGATTTGGTTAAACCAAATAGAATTTAGTGTTTCTCAAAATAATCATTAGAGATCTAAATGGTGTGTTTTTGAATTTCATATTCTCTTATTTTTAACTGATGATGAATAGATCAATGTTCAATTGTTGAAAAATGCTTCATTTCTTTCAACTTGTCGAATAGATCATAAATCTATAGCAGTTGACTATTTTTATTTTGTTTTACTGCTTTGAGTTTTATGTATACAACATAAAGGAGAAGTGACCTGTCAACAACATTAGAAAATAGAATTGAATCTTCCCAAGGTGACCCAATTGGGGAGTAAAAATACTTCCCCTATAATATCATCCAAATGTGGATTTTGTTATTTTATCTAGATTTTTTATACATTGTTAGAAGAGATAGATAGTAATTGAGTACTAGACAATATAAAATTAGAAAAATATATAGCCATTATAGATGGAATACCTAAGACGTTAAAAATGAAAACATCAAGAAAATCAATGACAACTGGAGGGATATAACAAATAAATAATTCTTATGCCATATCGAACATTAAAAAATTTGTTATATTTCAAAAATCAAGATAATACGGTATAACACTACTTGATATCATGTCCCATTCTACATGGGTGATACAAAAAAACCCATCATGATTTTAAAAGATACCCATTGAAGATAGAAATCAATCCAGACATTATTTGTAATTATCCAATCCATAAAGTATAAGAATTATATAGGTTTCATGTCATGAACATGAAGTCACCAAGAAAGAACAATATCTGATAAAGAGAAACCAGATGTGGGAAAATGGAGGCCCTAGTCTCACTTCGTTGCAAGGGGTGTATTAATATCCATCACATAATATAAAATATCTCTATGAAGATTTAAAGGATTAAAAATACTTGTTAAAAATAAAATGATAGGCATTACCAGAAATGTCTAGTCAGAGGCTAAGCCACTGACCCTTTATTAAAATAAAATAAAAGTGTACCAGAAAGTATTACAAGGCATATTAACAACTAGATATCATAAAATTCATACCCTTCACCACATCCATGATAGGAATATTCCTCTGTAGTGGCTGACTCCCACTCCGAACTCTCACAGTGTTTGCAGACCATGGAATATTTCTTTCTAAGATTCATCTTCTCTAAACAAATGAACTCTTTAGCAGGCTGTATACCCTTTTTCAAGAAAAAGTTTTCATGTCCTTATTTCTCAATAGTGGACATGGTAGACACTAGCTTTAGAAGATAGGAATAATCTTTCCTCAAACTTGTTCTTGCTAGAACTAACACAGACCCCTTACACCCGAACATCTTCTTCTTCCCATCCTTCACAATTTCACTATAGGAGGGTCGCACCAAGCTGCCAACATTCTCCATGACACTATCAGAGAGTTCCCCCCATTATCCACTAATGCACACCTCTTGATACCCCTCATTTTCTCCATGCTCCTGCGGAGAAATACTGTTAGAATCAATCATATCCAGACAATGTGGTTGTTCCGCAAATTGATAATCATCACGAGTCCCCTTGACCCATGCAGTTTCACTAGAAAATGCATTCTTACTGCCACTTTAATTTTGTGAAGTACTTCCCTCAGCATTATCGGTCTTCCCATTCTCCAATTCATGGAAGAAATTATCAGTGGGAACATTGAAGACCACACCTACAACACCATCCTCCTTCCCATTCAACTCCTAAACACGGTCATCCAAACCTCCACGGAATGTGCCATCCCCTGAAGCAGCGGGGTCCAAATTATGTTCTGGCCGCAAAGAGCTTCCAGATGAATCAAATGGAAGAACCATCAGAATACCAAGATCATGCCTTAGAGTACTGAATAATTGAATCCCCAATGGATTTTCTGACCTCCACTGCTTCTCATTCTGAACAACACCTTTAATGTTATCTAAGGGACCATATTGCCCCTAATGCCTCAATTTCCTTCACCACATGCTGCACCTCAACCACTGCCTGCTTGATAGAGGTCCCTTCCACACAAAAATCCCGATCCATAGATCCTTCCACAGAGCCTAGTCTTAAAGGCAAGCTACTCAGTGGAACCTTCAAAAATGGTACAACCAAATCATGTCCAACACTTCCACTATTTCCCATCCTCATCACCAATTGCAAAACCCTAGCCGCACTATTTCTACGACAGACCATTTCCACTAGTCCAAACTGACCACAATTAACACAATAAAGCACCCATGAGTGAAATTTTACCTCCTGCTTACAATGAAATTCCTTCCCATTAGTGATCCAATCCCACTTCATTGGGGGCCGCACGACATCAATCTCAACACACATTCGCGGATAGATAGGATGACAGACTGCCTCCGTTTGATGATCAGAGCACATATATCTTCCTATCATGTTCCCAATAGCACAGAGAATGGAAATTTTTTGGAATGATAGAGGGAGGCCAGGGAGACTCACCCACGTTGCCATTGTAGAGGGATCACATCTCATGTGGAAATCAGGACTCCATAGAAATAGGAAAAATGATTCCCCATTGCATCATCAATGGGATTTGGACCAGGTCATTATCAGATTGGCTTCCATTGCAAACCGAATCATCAAATGACATCTGTCAAATAATTCGACTACCACAAACTCCTAGAGATCCCAAAAGTTGAAAACAAACAGATCAAATTCATCAACCGATGGTCGCTTAAGAAGAAATTGAGCGACCAGCGTGAGACTACATAACTCTATGGCATGATTAAGCTCCGTCGGGAAAAGAAGGTGTTGCGGCATGCCCTGGAAAAGTTCCTAAACTTTCAGAAAAAGTTAGATCTTTGGGAATGAATGGAGATACTCAGGATTGGAGAATAGAAAGAACTGATTCCTTTCATGATATTGAGAATATGGGACTCCCCCCTCCGATGGAGAGGTGGGAGCAATGCTCCACGACATCCGATTAGGGAATCGTCATGAGGGTTCGTCGCCTGAGAGAGCTGCATTTTTGAAACAAATGATATCCTTTACTATCAAATAAAGTATTTAGTAATGATAGAGCAATAGTGATGATACATCTCATAGTTTATGGAAACATATATGCTTCCTCAAGAGATAGTCCCACTACATTATGAAGCCTTATTTTAGATGTCTATGGATGGAACCCCTTATCACATAAAGCATTATATTGCATTATAGTTTTTCATAGTGATGATGATATTTTACCACTATGTTGAGTGGAATCAGCATTGGAAAACATTTAAATGTTACCCAAAAATCAACATGAACCAGATAACTTTGGTGTTTCAGGGAATACACTCTTTGTGTTCCTTGGATTTCCTTAGTGGTAAAAAATAAAATAGTATCCACCATCAACTACAGGAGATCTAGAAATATCGTGGTGTCATGAACCACCATGATAATCACCATGATTCCATTTCCCACCAGAGGAAATGATAAAACTCACACTGTGATAAAAATGAACTCATATCAACACTGACATGAATTATATGAACATTTAAAACATCAACACCGTATCCGAAACATAATCAAAAGTGTCCACCTTATTAAAAAAATCCTAAGAATGAATATCAGTCAAAAGTACCAAAGAGAACCATTGCTTCATCATATTCTCATTGAATACTATTCGAGGTGAAAAATACACTATCACTTCACAACAATTTGTACATTATTTCACGGTCTTATCATTCTTCACATGTTTCGAAAACAAAATAGCCTTGGCCCACACCATCAAATCTTGATATAGTTTTTTGGTAAAAATAACTTTTAGGTCATTGTACATTAATCCATCTTGCTTATATTTCTTCATCATAATGTCTCACTATCTCCCTCCTGGTCCCTACATCATGATGGTTTCACGCTTCACCCTTATTTCAATAGGTGTATCCAATAACTCGTTAAAATGATCAATCTTACTCGACCAGTATTGATCCACTTGAGGATAATAGGAATCACTAGAAACTGGGGTCTTATAGAGAAGGATACCTTGAACAAGTTTTCTGAAAACATCCCTTTGAGTTTCCTCAATTGGAGACTTAATGGGAACAGGTGGAGGTGGATATACCAATGCTTGGATCATATTCACAATCACCCAAACCATACATGGTTACTTTATAAGATTTTATTATTGTGGTTCATCATCATATTCATCCTATATCAGAGTCCCATGTTTTATGAGAGGCATTATTATACAAAAAAGTAGTAGACAATACTAAGGACGTCTGAATGTTATATAGAAAATCTTCTTAATAAGTAACATTTATCAAACCGCCTTGGTGACATTGAGCTCATTGTGATGAGAGCGGTTTAGGGACCCAACCAAAACTACCTCATATGTCCCATCAAGATTACAATACTGTATAAAAACATCAGGAAATGATTTTTAACATGCACCTCTAATAAAACATTGTCTTGAACCACCTCGGACACACTTGAAACCAGATAACTAATCTGATCCTGATAGTATTCAAAAGGTATTTTTTTGATCCCCATTGGTTGTAGAATAGGAATTTAAGTTATAAAATATTATATTGGGAATAGATATTCTGTAAAAAATACAGAAGAATGAAAAACAAGTCATTTTTCATATAAGAAAAGCACCACATTGAGAACATTACCAGATGTCAAACCGGAACACATATCCCTATGCACTACCAAAAATATCTAGAGAAACTAAATAATAATAATGTACCAATACACACAACTCTCCTAGCTGAAGGTTCGTCAATATGAGCATCCTTAATATGGAACATAAACCTTTTTAAAACCTAAAAGAATATAATCTACACACAACTAATGGAATGTGTAACATGTGATCTAAAATCCTAGTAGGGTCTCACGAAGGATTCCATTATTATATTTCAAAAATTTATTAAAAAAATAAATCATTAACTTTATATAAATAGTCAAGGGATTTCAAATGAATATTAAAAATAATATATTGTTACATTTCAAATGATGGAAATACATTAATTTTTTTTCGTAATAATCATTTTTTAAAAAATTTGTTATTTAAATTTAGTTGCTTTGTTATAAAATTTACAAAAAATGGTATATATTTCAAATAAAAAAAATGAAAAACATGTTTATCTTATAAAAGGTATGATAGTTCCCTACAATAGGACTCAATCTTAACAAACCAGTTATCATAAAAATATGTGTGCACGTGTTTGTCAGACACATGTTAAAGAAGAAACTGTAAACATCTCATCAAGGATATGACCAGATGCTTTTTTTATTGTTTGTTTTTGAAATCATCAATAGTTTATTACCAAATTACACACTATTTACCTTCAATTATATGGTCTATAATGAAATGAAGGGATGTGGAATTTATTTAAAATATTTTTTAAATGAATTTAAATCTATTCTTTTTTTTCAAATATTCATATTTACATTTAATAATCAATACATCAATATATAATCAAAAAATTCATTTTCGATGAAGAAATATCTGTTATTTATTAACCCTAATCATTTTATTTTATTTTACTCAATTAAAAAACTGAAACAATTTTCAACTAAATAATTTTACTTCTTCAAATTAATATTGTGAACATCCCAATTTCTCTTCATTTTGTAAAACACGATATAATTCACTAGAATTGGGGGTTTTTCCAAATTGTGATCCAAATAAACAAAAAATTCTAAATCCCCTTGAAAATGGGGTTTAATAATGAAAATAGAGAGACTTTTAATTAAAACTAAAAGATATAAATGAAATCAAACAATATAATTTAAATCTAGAAATTTAGATTTAATGAAATTCCCCATCATAAATTTATTAAAGTAGCTTGAGATCCTGGGATTTCCAATCAGAAAGACACAAACAAGAAAATTCAAAGAAGAATGATGGAAAAGTTGATATATGAATAAAATATGGATTCTAGATTACAAATAATGTGCATTTTATCCTAAAACACATTATATTATATAACACATGAGTGTAAATAGGATAGAGTGAGAGAAAGAGAGCAAGTATAGGAAATGTACTTGGAAGGGATAAAACACCATTCAACATGATAGGATTCACCTCCATGTGGTTGCATGTGATATAAAACTTTTTTTTGGAGAATCCAAAAAAGAATAAATCATATTATATTTTTACATATATATAGGTTCCATAATACATGGGTTTTATGTTTTTAAAAATTATTTTTAGATTAATTATTTCTCGTAAGAATAAATTATTGGTTTGGGCCGAGTGGTTAGAAACACCCTACACCCTAACCTAAAACATATTTGACAAGGTGAAAGATTATTACTAGGTTGTTTCAAGGTTCGTAAAATGTGTGGTGGATGTGCAAACCCCTATAGTTTTGTTTTGTATTGTTTCCACTATAAGCGTGCACGGATTAGAAAAATCATGTGACACCTATGTACAACCCAAAAACATTCAATATTATCCAAAATTTCCACTAAATATCCATTAACTTAAGAAAATATCAATGATAAAACCAAGGATTATGAATAGTAAAAAACTATAGAAATATGTTATATTAAGTCAAAACATATTAATTTTAAATGAAAATCCCTTTTGAATCTATTGAAAATACATTTTTTCAGATATTCTATTATATAAAGTGTAAGAAAACTATGGAAAAATATATTTTCTCCATATTGGATTGAAAATTTCCTAGAAAAAAAATATTTGTGTGGAAGAATCCAATCATGTAAAAAAAATGTTGATGATGAAATATTAAAACTCACGGAAATGATATTTTAGTTATCAATATCTGTATTCTTACATAACCTATATAAGTAATTAAATATATTGAAAGGGAATAATTTGGTAAAAATGAAAACAATTATATATTTAGAGATAATAAAATAAAAAGTAATTATTTTCATGACACGTAAGAAAACATTTCACGATAAACTTATAACATAGTTAGAAATAGTTATATAAATATTTTGGAATTTGTGTTATAATTTAGTGAATATTATTTTTTGGAAAGTATATTGAATTAGGTTAGTATATCCCATTAATTATGAATAAATTTTTTATCTTAAAAATTTTGGGATATGTAATCATTGTACCACCTTATAATGGAATCATGGCTCCTAAAATATAACATGTCCCCATCAATCATAATTTAGTTGAATAAAATAATTACAGATTTAGATACAACAGAAATAAAACCCCTTGAAATAAGGAACGTGTAATTTATCATAATATAACATGACTAAAGGATATGTCATGATATGATAGGTCAAATAGTATTTATATAAATCACATAAATATATTTTGATTATTAATTCTAAAAATTTATTAAAGAATGTAATTATAGTTGAAAATATTACTTTCTATTCACACATACATGACCGTGATCTATCCTCATGTATAATAAAAACACCAAATTTTACAAATTATTTAATAATCGTAATATAAATATTATACCCTTTGGTAATTATTTTATAACAATACACATAAATCCTTGGAGCATGAGTTAAAACCATTTCTCACAAAAATTTATTAACAAAAGTAGAGATCAGTTGATTACTTGAGGTACAATGTGTTTGGACCACTAAAAGACAAAATAATAGAAAAATAAGGTGCTATGAAAAACCTCAAAATCATCCTTGAGATGGAGAAGGAGCTCGACAAGGAATCATTCCAAAAAAATATTGCATATAATAGAAGAAAATGCAGAATAATCAAAGCATCATCCCCCAATTCTCGGGTCATCATTAAATTATAATTGGAAAAGTAAATTTCCTACAATTATACTTGTGCATGTCTGAAAAAGTTGACCTCAACAAGATAATTTTTTTCATTGTGTAGATTATTGATGAATAGAAGAATCAAGAAATAATACTTGAGACATGAATTGATAATGGATTAAACTGTGCATTCAAATACTGAATTTCTAACTTCATATCTGCACAATCTAGTTCATGCTTTCCTCTTGTAGGTTCATACATTTTCCATTTATTTTAGCTTGCATTGTGTATCATGTAATACTAGATTAAAGCTCCACATACAACCTGTTTTATCATCATGAAGCATTAGGGGAATCCATCCACTATAAATTGATGATATATGGAACAACCTACCAAAAATTACAAGATCCAAGGATTTGATAAACTACTATCAGTATCTTTACTAGAAATAAGTGAAAACATAATGGAAACCAATATAAATTGTGAGGATAAATAGTGTTCATTTTCATTATCAGCTTTTAGAACATTATATTGTCTGTTTTTATTGAAATCCCATTGATGTGATTGATTCTTAATTATAGGATTAATAAAAATAATTTATAGATCATTTAATATAGATTAATATGTTTTTTTGGTATTACTTTGTCCCATTTATCATTGGGCATTGGTTATGAGTATGACTTACATAAATAGAAATTATGATAAACTAGTTTTCATCATTTTTAACAATCTAATAAAGATATATTGATATTTTTAAAATATTATAATCTCCTTCAAATAAAAAATGAACATATAAAATATATAATTATATAATGATATACAATTATATTAACTCTCATAATGATTTTGACTGGAGCCTAATAACATCATTCACATTGGATTAAAATCAAACCCATATGATAATATATTATAATGATTTCATGGGTAAGGGGATATCAATAGGAAATAATAATATGATATATTAATATGATAAAAATATAATAATTTTCATGTATAATTAGAAAATATTTTCAAAAAACCATCCAATATGGGTGGTGATGGTAATGTAGATTGATTTTTTATTGAGGTTGTTGTATTAAAATACACATTTTTAACAATAACATTTCTCAATGAATATATGAAATGATGGTATGTGGTAAATGATAATTTATGAAAAATGTATTACCAAATATATTAACAAATCTAAACCCATCAATATACCATCTGTGATATGTGGTGTCATAAAATGAATCACAACACATCATAGAGGTTTTAGTCCACATGTACACATGATCAATGTTTTTATCATGATTTGTGGAAGAAATGTAATGTTAATTATAGTATAATTAAAATAATTTAATTTAATTATAAATATGAAACATAATTACCTTTATTCATAGGGATAGAAAATTATGTTCAATAAAATATAATTATGATACATTAATAAGGTGATACTCATATAGGGTATATGAATTTTCTGTTAGAATAATACATTTTAAAAGTTGTTTTATGCTCGCTAAAAGTGACTAGAGGGTTTTGAAATATAAAAAAACACAATATATTTTGTCTCAAGATACATTTTGATTCATTAAGGGACTATATAATTTCAAGATCAACTCATATCTTGTTTAATACTAATTCATTCTTTATAAGTGTAAATGATACATTTCATATCGTTTTATAATGAAATAATAGATGAATAAAATAACGTTTTTTAACTTGAAAGTGTAGTGTTAAAATAATTTTTTTAATTTTTTTTATTGGTAGTAATTTTTTTCAAAACCAAACATTGTTGGTGATAATTATAATTTTTTTAAAAGATAATGATAAATGTTAATAGAAGATTGATTGGAGATTGTTATGGGGGTTCAAACTGTTATCCCTACTGGTAGTTTGACTGGATTATACGTATGTTTATAAAATAATAGTAAAAGGATATAAAATAGTAAATATGTTATATAAATGAATCATAATGGTATATTGAAAAGATTGTGATGATGTTTCCCAACACGGGTGTGTCCATTCCATACTTAGTTGGCATGGTGGAAGTGTAGAATGACCATGGTGTGGACCTACACATAGAAAATGGTATCTTAAGAATATATTTCTAAAAATGTGAAAACTATAAATTGTACATTTCATAGTTCTCTCTGTGGTTTAATTCTATCCCACCATAGTAAAATGGCTATGGTCAATAAGAGTGTGCTCCAGGTTCTTGAACAAGTGCGTCTATAGTTTAAGGAATGTTATCACGGGATAATTCTTGTGACAGAGCAAGTAATGGGGGATAAAGAGACTTTATATGAGATATAATGGCTAAATCTATAGGAATTTTTGTTCTCATTTATCATGAAAAAATACCCAGTGTAATATGAATATACTATAATGATTGGGTACGGTTGTTTTAAGGTACACCAGTGAAAAATAGGATGCCTAAAATTTGATTCTCAATATTTATAGTGGTCATATTATAGATGATTATTATGTTATAATAAATAAATCTTCAACTTTTATTTGTTTTTGTAAATAGTAATGCAGAATGAAATTAATATGAGATAGGCACATTGGAGAATGTGGTGTTCATAATTATTGTGATTTGTATACATTTTATCTAGATACATGATAAATGTTGTGATAATGATTGATGTGATGCACGAGATATTCATTAAATTATTATACATCATCTGTCTCAATTTTAGAAAATTTATTCAAGATAATGTTAATCATTATTTAGAGCATTAATTATGGTAGATTTAATAGTTAATTATTTCATATTGCAAATGAGATAGAATATGGACCAAAATGTAGTTTTGAAGGATTGAATTTGATGATGATCATTGAAGAGTTATGGATGAATCATTTGAGGTATTTCAATCAAACAATGATGATGATAGGTGTCATATTATTTGAGACATTACCCTCCCATTTTTGGAAGGGGGATAAAATGATATAAAAATATGAGATGAAACTAAGGACAAATTATATATCTAAATCTCAATGGGAAGGAATTGTTTTATGTAAGGTACATAACGAAAGTAAAATAAGTTGGAAAATAAGTGAACAATTATTTTCATATATATATATATATATTACATACTAAGATTTGAATATCCCAATCATATAAAAAACACACTTAAGGAATATAAATGGTTAATTTCTTTGGAGAATAGACACACAATAATCTTATTTATTGATAGATATTCATCATCTCCTCTAAACAAAATCTCATATATTACTGTTGTTTGAAATTTCAAACATAAAACCATTAATCATAACCTATGGATGGATAATATAAGAAAAGGTTAGTGCATATGGTAAATAATGGTATTTGATGGATATATTTACATAATATAAATATATAGCTATGAAAACATGAGAATCAGAATTTAGGACCTTACACTACATAAAATTGATCAAACAAATGACTATGGAATAAGTCATTTTTATTTATATAAGATTAATTCTAAGGGAAATAATTGATATTAAGACATGATAGGATATACCAAAAATTGGAATATGGTAAAATATAATATCATTACATTATGAGGATGTACAAACAAATAATAGTTCACTAATTAAGATATGCAAATGAAATCGGGCCCTCCAATAAAGTTGTTTACATGAAAACAATGAACCCATTTAATATTATTAACATGAAACCCATGTCCAAATTTAATATTATAGACCAGAAACCATACCCATGCATAAAATTGTTAACATGATCCAGGTTCACACATAATATAATTAACCCTTGAGTTGTGCATATTTACCCAATGTATTAGCGGGATATATATTTATGGGACCACCCATCATAGTTTATAATTAATCTCACCATTATTATTTATTACAATACCATTTACATTTTTATTATATATACATCATCATTGATTATAATGTAAGGATCAACCTTGTTTAAAATATAACCACCATCTAAGGTTATAATGTAACAACCATCCTTGTTTTTTAATGAAACCAAAAATAAATATATGAAAAAACAACATATGTCTTCCTCATGACCATATAAAGTGAAAATATTGCCTCATATATCCCATTCAAGTGAATTTTGCTTCATATAGATTGGGTTTGTATTAGTGGTAACCACCCCATAATCTTACATGAAAAATGGGGGTTCAAAACCCATTGGTAATAGTGTACTATAGCAGTACTATAGTGCACTGTAGCAGGGGCGACACTGTAGCAACTGTGGGAACAGTAGTGGAATCAGGTCACAGTAGTGGGGGCAGGGGCACTATAGTAGTGGTTGGTACTGTGCAGTATAATAGTAGGATGGTACTGTAGCATTACTATTCACATAATGGACATTGAGCCAAATATTTGAGCGTACAGGACTTGTAATGGGCTAAATGCCCACTGGGACTTCAGGATATGTAATGGGCTTCCCTTACCCAGTTGAAAGAGGTCTTTACTTTGATTTAATAATAAAAATAAGGCTTTAGACCGATACTTTAAAAAAATTGGAAATATATTTCATAAAGATTTCATCAATTCAATAAGTATTATCCGATGAAAAAATGGGTGTCATAAACATTTCATTATTATCATCATCATAAATCACCCAGAAAAAGAACAAGGATAATACCCTTGGATAATATCTCTAGTAATACATAAGTGACCTAAAAGTATTTCATCTTAGATAGTAAATTATTATATAATATAGATTGTTATATTTGTTAAGGAAAATATAAATTTTTATACAAAATATTTTATGAATATATAAAAAATTTCAAACATTAAAGATAAAATTTCCTATAAAAATAATGTTGGATAAATATAAGGGAATCATAAAATCAATTAGCTGTCATGATGTGAGAAAATAATGACCATGTAGTACATATAAAAAAATTAATATTTTCATATTTTATTTATAAATTAAAAAGAAACATTTTTATAAAATTCTAACTTGACTATTTTAAATCATTTTATGAAAATTAAAAGTTGATTATATTTTTTTATAAAATCAATAAATAATAGTATAAAAATTATTTAAAAAACTTTTAGAAAACAAGTACATGGTAGAAAAATGATTTTCATCCTGAGTTATATATAATGATAGTTTATCATAATTTTTTTGGTATCATAATATATTATATAGAGGAAAAAAGAAGTAAAAAAATATATTATACAAACATAAATATGTAATGATAAAATTAAATTGTTTCCTGAGGGTTAAATCATAATATTTAATCCCTAGAATCATAATAAAAAATGATCCTTATATATAGGATATTATATCATAATAACCCTACGACATTGGTAACATTAGGATAAAGATCCACAATAAAGAAATAAATTCATTTAGGTTTATATCCCATAATATTCATGTGAATAATAAAAAAATATTAATTTTTAATTCATATACAACAAAAAAGAAACAAGTGGTGAATATGGCATGTGTCCCACATAAATAATGTGAGAGGGAAATACCTTACCTGAAGTATAAAAATTTTCCATACATGTATGAAAATCATGTATAATGAATATAATTTTATAAAAAAATATATTCATGAACATTAATCATATACATCTTACCATATATTTTTTACTTATGAAATTTTATTAAATGTTTTTTATTGATTTCATTTAAAATAACATTTTAGGTAATAATTTCGTCATTTTTCATGTATGTTTTGTTTTTTTAATTGAAATAATTTTATATTCATCATGGTTCCATAATCTAAAAAATAACCATGTAATAAATACAATATATATTCATTATATATGTGACTATATTAATCCATAATTATTTGAGATATGAAATCAGTCACATCATTCGTAGAGAAGGAATAGAGTATATATGCATGGATGATGTATCAATTTTCTCGTAGGATTTATGGAAATAAACATAAATAAAACATAAAAAGTACAGAATAAATTTAATTTAATTATTATAATATATAATCATTAAATATATTTTCATTACACTTCATGTCAATATAAAATGAAAAACATGTCACATGGCGTCATGGAGTTGGTAGTCAAAATGTATAGATAAGAACAATTATAATTTTCCAATTAATTTGAACATAGGAAAGAATATGTGATACTATAATTAATGAAGTATAATTATTTAAAAACATTTATATTAACTTATTAAATTAATAATATTATCCATCTCGGATTTGCGATGACGAAAAAATATTTTCAGCGGTTTTCGAGGCGATAGTCTGTCTTACACACGTTGGAATGTTTAATTTCCCATATGCTGATAGTTGAGAAAGATAAAAGTTATTAAAATAATATAATAAAATATATATTTTTTAGATATATATATGTTATTATATTATAAAATTTGAATACTAATTGATAAAGTTAGAAGAAAAATGAAAACAAACCCTCTATTAAGAACAATGCAATTTCATGGGACAATGTGATTTGATTTTCACTACAAGACCACTTATATAGAATTCAAAATAAAAATGAGGAAACTATACAATGGAAAATGAATTATGAAAGATATAATGGATTGTCTTAGATGAGCCAAAATTATTTGAATATGTGAAGAGGAGATGAAAGGATGATCCATTTCAAAAGTGGGGGAGAGTTCACACTTGGAATTTTAGAAAAACAAGTTATACCACATTTTAAACATGAAAAAAGTATTAAAATAGATAATTTTTGGTCATAATGTTAGATCTGGTAAAAATATATTAATAAAAATATATTTTCAATTGTTTTTTTTAATTTTTTAGCTTTTTTAGTTATATCCCTTTAAACCCATTTAATATTTATTGAAGAAAACTAATAATTTTTTATCATTATTTATAAGTAATGAAATGTTGTACTTATTGTATGATATTAATTATGTATATTCCTAATATGGAATTTATTTTTCCAATTTCTGTTCATCGAATTGTAAAATTTTAATTTAAAAATAAACCCCCATATTTGATGAAATTGTTTAATTCTGATGGGAAAATTTCAGAGTTATAGAACATTTTAATATAAGTAGTAAACATTAAATTTATTAAAATGAAATATATTTGTGTAATAATAACATAATTGATATAATTATATAATTTATTCAATTTTATATGTGTTTTAACATTTTAATTTCTTTTTATTAATATTCAATTTGTAATAAAAATTATTATTTTCCATTATTCATAAACAAAAATAGTTTTTCATAATATTATAAAAATATCATTGATTAATTATTATATGTAAATTACCAAAATGAATATAATTTTATTAAAATTAATTTTCTAAAGGTTTAGAAAAAGAATTTTTTTATTTTTTTCAAATAAAATATTAAAAATTATTTTTGATAATTTATTATCTTCAATGCAAATAAAATCTATATTAAAAATTAAGTACTAATCTATAAATATATTTTATTCATAAAAAAATTATTTAACATAATCATTAAAATGTGTTTATTAATATTATATTCAAGAAAATAATGTCTAGGTTATAAAAGTTAATTTTCAAATTTAATTTAAATTTAATTTCATGCAATATTATAACTACTAGTTTTATGAAAAACAAGATGTCAAATATATTAAATTTATATGGAATACAATTCATAAGAAATCAAGGTGTTACAATCAACCACACAAATAATGATTTTTTCCCTAAAAAGATTCCACTAAAAAATTATAAGTTAGTATATATCTTACATAACATATCCTCATGATTATCTATCACACCCTAAAATTTGTGGGTTTTATATTAAACGCTAACTAGATGAGTGGTCTCCTTTTATAAAACATTATCTATATGGTCAATAATCACCATAAGTTGTTCCCTATTAGAATCATATTTCTTCAATCCATTATCCACTTTGTTCAGTAAATATGAGGGTTATATATTTACATCCTTAAGTGAAATGCATGAAACACATCGGGAACATTTGAGAGGTTTTGTGTAAGTACTAGGAAATAAGATACCTTCAATACTCAATAAAAAATATCTAAAGGGAAAATATAGCTACTGATAAACATTATATTATTTCTAAATCCTATAAAATTATTCCCTATATAAACTCTTATATACATATTCTCACCCAATTATAGTTATATATAATTTTGATAAACACCATAATAAATTTTCTATTGACATTATGTCTCCATTATGTATGGAATAATGGCTCTAATATTTTCTATCATTTCTTCAGACCACTAAAGTCCCTATAGGGTTAGTTCACCAATATCAACCCAACATGTTTTTTGTTTAATATGTTCCCTATACAGATTCATAAGGATCTATAATAATAATCCAGTCAAAGTTATTGTTGTAAGGTAACTCAAATATCCATAGGTTTGGATTAAAACCACCATTGAAATATGTTGATCATGACAACATTATATCCTCTTTTTTTGAATTTTTCTTATAGATTGACTATCTTCTTATTGATAAAATTCAATTCTGAAAAAAAATTATATAATAAGGTGTTGTTGAATACATCTCTACAATAATGAGGTGTGCCTCATATCCTGATCAGATAAAATAAAGTGTGGTACTCCGTGAAACCTTAAAAATTACATAATGTATATTATGGTAATATTATATAGATGAATACATTATTTAATAGAAATGAATTATCATGACTATATATGGATATCAACTAAAAACCATATAACATTATTCCCTTTATTTTTTTTTGGGGATTCCAAAATCAAAATCCAAAGTGATGTTTTCCAACATCAATTGAAGTATGGGTAATTGTTGTTACATCCCCTTATTATTTTTGTTTTATACCTTATCCTATAGAAATACCACACACCGAGATATTAACTCTATAATACCTCTGTTCATAAATTTATAGAATAAAGACTCTTTAGGATACCTATATGACTTTGTGCATCAATGATAAATAGTGAATAACTAACTACGAGCTTACTCGAGGTTATCCATTTTGATATCATGTATATATGGAACACATTCATGGTTCCTATACCTTATCATTCCATTTTTAAAAATGTTAAAATTAATAAAATTATAACATTTTACCGCAAATCTATATCATACTTATTTGAATATTTAATATTCACAAGGAAATATGGAAATCATTCATTTTAGATAGATATTATCTCTCCCATTCCATCAAAATTTTTAGATCCACTCATTTAAAATATATTAGAAATATATCCATTATTATTCTAGTCAATAATAAATAGTAATGGTCCTTTCTTCCAAAAACATTAGAATAATTGTTCACATCCCCACTTTTGTAATGTATTGCGAAGTCATAGTCCTATTATTTCGATTGTCTTCTCGGGATCATTAACATTTTTTAATGAATATATAATTTAATCAATTATGATTATTATATATATCACACTTTTTAATATAATTACAATGTATCTATATCATTAATGAAAACATTACTCTAGAAAATTCCAAACTATGATTTTTTCAATTTATCCCATGAACCATAAACTATTATGAGGCATAATATATCACTATATCATTCTATAAGAGAAAAAATCCCAGTCACTTATTTGATAAATAACTATGATAACACACCCTTCATCACTAGAGGTTAATGTAAAACACATGCACTATATAATATTTTCCTCACCGCCTTGAATGTTCCCACATTTTCATCTGTCAAAAGCAACATTGCTCCATTCGAAGTTAACAGAGTGAGTGGAATGGAAATAATGTGATATTACACACAAAACATTGATAAAATACAGTAAAATCCTAAAATTATAGATCTCAGTCACGTGGTATGTCTTCTCCATCATTCAATAACATATGTATTGGATGGGTCCACCGATACATCCTCTCTTGATATTATATAACACATAACAAAAACAATTTTTTAGCTAAAATTCTGACTTAGAAAACTATTAATTCAATATATCCATGTCTAGGTTATTTTATACAACTCCTAGTGGTATTCAAGTTCTTATTTTGTCTTGGATTATATTAGCTTATAATCTATAAATATTAAAAAAAACTACTCTTGGTAATCTATGATGACTCTATTCATTAAATACATAAATATTGAAGGGGGATTTATTTTTCCAAATGAAAAACTACATATTCATAGCGTCCACACCAAGAATGAAATTATATCTTTGGAATATTGACATTTTTAATAATATATTTAGGATATCAAGAATTATGGTTAGCATTATAAATATAATGTAATCGATGCAGTTGATCAAATAAGTCATCTATATGGTGTAAATGATATTTTTTGTTCATTATAATCTTGTTTAGATCCCAATAATAAATTTTGATTCACCTTGAAACATCATTCTTCCTTAAAAACGAATCGGTGCACTATAAGGTGACACAATTGGATAAATAAATCCCATTTTAAGACTCTCATTGTGTTTTATTTTTAATTATTGTAACAAATAAGGGAAATTATATAGCAAGTATTTGAAATATGCATATCACCATGATTTAGTTCTATTGAGAGCTCAACTTCACAATTTAATGTAAGACTAGAAAACTATTTTGTGAAAATATCAACAAACTCCCACACTAAAGGAATATTGTCAATGTTAATTTTTTCACATGAATATGAGATAAACACCTCTTTGGAACGAGAATCAAGACCCATAAAATGGATGAAATTTTCTTTTGGATGTTCAAATTTACTATCACTCTAATAGATAATCAATTTTTTAGAATATCAAATATTAATTAACATCTATAACTACAGAGGATGGATTTATACAATGAAATCCAATTCATGACTAAGATAAAATAATATTCAATAAATTTAAGCATTCCATGCTTTATAGGAAGCACATTCCCATAAATATCAAATATATAATACTAATAAATTATAAATGTGATCTATTTTCAATTAGGGGTTTTTACTTCTAATTCAATATCTAATAATTAAGTTTGTATTGTGATACCCACATCAATTTGTTTTTGATATAAAATAGATTATTGATGTTAAATCCAACAAAACATTATTGCATCAATAGTGGATGGTTAATGTAATGACCCCTACCCTAGACTCTTGGAGTTGGTTACCAACATTATTACAATGGCATGAAAAAATGGAATCACATACCAAATGACCAAATAGATTAGTTTTTTGGATATATATATATATATATATATTTGAATAATAAATTACATTTTAAAACATAAAATAAAATATATAAATTCAACTGATAACAAAGTTAATCCCCTTTCATATCCATTAATATCAATTAAAATAATATTTCTGGAAACTTGGGAAAAATATAACATAATAAAGGGGAGAGATCAAATGATAACTAGTAGTTAAATATATGGTGGAATATATTATAAATAAGCACTAATATTATGGAAGTTTAAATAAATAAATAAAAATCCATTTTATCAACAACGTGAGAATAATATTGTTATAAAAGTATTAGATCAAATAATTCCATAAAAATACTCATGTGAGTATTAAAACATAACCATGGATATTCTTATAATCAAATAATCACATAGAGATCAATAAATAATATCATAATATTGGAATTCATAATGATGTAAATTTAATGCTTACCTTCTATGTTGAGTAACATCAATCTTCAAATATCAAGCATTCTTACCAAGAATCAATATCCATCAACGATTGTTTTAAGAACCCAATTACTCGATAATGCATTGTCTAAAACCCAAATTAGTTATTCCCATTAGACCTATTGATGCTTTTAAGGGAAATAGTAAGACTATTCCATTAATTAATAAGTCTAATACATTCCACATTTGGAAGGTTTAAACATAGTCGACATATATTTTTAAAAAAACAATAATAAAATTCTAAATAAATTTCCCCATTACGTAAAGATGTTCACAAAATATCCAATGTAATATGGAGAATGATATCAAAATTTTACAAAAAAACCAATAACATTTTAATAAAATATGAGATATTGAATCATAAGATATAAAGTTAATAGATCACAATATACAAAAAATGATGTTGACAAAAATGAAAATCCATTATTATGATCACTGAAGAATTATTGAGGAAAATACCTTTTAAACATTACAAAAAATTTACTTTTAATAATGATGCATTATTATAAAAGAGAAAATATTAATTGGAAATAAACTAGTGAACTTGAAATGTAATTTTCAAAAAATTATAGTGACATGAAATTTAGAAAATCCATTCATGAAATATATATCAAAAAACATTACATTTGATAGTGTAAATTTTAAATAATGTATTTAAATGTATCATACCCTTTAAGTGAGAATTATTGAGATTAACTTATTATATGAATTCAATTTAAATCAACATAAAACAAGTGGAAATATAGAATAATATAACCAAAAATCATTTCTCACATAATCATTTCATTATGTAATAATTATGTATAATTTTAACATAATTAATGGAAATTGAGTTAACAATTCACCTTCCACTTTATAATATGTCAGATATTAGGCCCTATAAATGTAACAATTATAAAATTTAGCATTTAATACAATGATGATTATGATAATAATATTATGATATATTAAATGTCAATATGTTTCCATACACATTTAATATATATTTATTAAATCATATATCTCTCCGAAGTAAAAGTGAAATGAGAAAAACCTTAACTCACACATTATATTAGTGGTGTGTACTTCATCCACCTGTATAATTATTTAAATAATTTTACTAACGCAAATTATAATTATATTAATATTTATAATTCCTTATATGATTATTTCATAACATCATGTGAACATTTTATTAATAATATTTCATGATTTTTATTATTTTGGGTGCATTCGTTTCAATGATTCATGATCTCTTATCTTGAGTATTATTATTGATATTCTTATAATATAAGATAAAAAATACACTAGTGGATTGAAACATTATTACATAAAATAAATGAGTATAAAATTTTTCACATTAATTTTTTATAACATAAGTATGATTTATTTGATAAAATGTAAATAATAAATGGATAGTGTATTTGGGGAATTTTTTCAAATATCACAAACTAGATTCAATATATTTAATATTATATCTAAATATTAGTTCTATAAATTAATATATATTATTATATATCTTTGAAAAAAAATATATTACAATAATAATAATTTTATTTTCCAACTTGAATGTGGTAATGGAAAACGAAAAAAACATTATTCATGGAGATGATTAACCGGAATGAATTGTATAATAGTTTCATTTCCTTGGATATGATGATGTAATAAAATGTATGGATATAATATAATCCATTAAAATATTAAATGTTTTATATAAATGATTTTGGATTTATAAATCCTAGAGGTATGAAGGATATTGTGAGAATTTATAAGAATGAATTAAAATTAGAGAGGTGTTTTTAGAAAAGTACACCTTCAATATCACCACCATTAAGGACACGATAAGGACCTTTTGTTTGCTCCTTAGATGATACATGTTGGAAATGGATGTATGGAGAGAGGGTAATAGATTATTTTTTAGATATTTTATGAGATTAAAATCTTATGAATCATAATGGGGATGTGAGAAGTGGTATTTATACTTGGGGATATGTGGGTTTAAGTGATTAAATAATAATTATTTTAGGTATAAAGACAA
Source organism: Viscum album (assembly GCA_963277665.1). Lineage (NCBI taxonomy): Eukaryota > Viridiplantae > Streptophyta > Magnoliopsida > Santalales > Viscaceae > Viscum > Viscum album. The sequence goes on from OY728135.1 coordinate 336,463,902, forward strand.
CCACATTGTGGTTGAAAAATTTCCAGGAATTTTTCAATTCATTAATGTTTTAATGTAGGTTTAGGGTTGATAAATACATCAAAAACCCATTTAATGTTTTATTTATTTCTTTATTTTAATCTATTATATTTTTAAATTAATCCATTTAATTATTTTTGATATACCACGATAAATAATTTGGTTTACCACATTAATTTTTTAATATCTAAAAATGAAATAATCCTTTGAACCTAATTTGGAACATATAATTCAATATATTGAATCCAGTTTTTAAAATTCACATCAGATAATTAAAAAAATTATATTTAATAAAATGTCACTTAAAAAATTAAAATTTGTGTTTTTAAAATTAAAGGGTCAAATCTATGATTTTTTTATATAAAATTTCAGAATAAAATTAATAGAAATGATACAAATTATATTTATTGATGTATAATTGAAAAATATATACATTAAAAAAATTTAAAATACTATTTATCTATTTAAATAAATAAGATGAAAAATCAGATTGTAATTAAAAATTAGTATTTATCACTATTAATCAAAAAATGAAACATCTCAAATAAATACTATATATTTACTCTATGATAAAATTTCTATTAAAATTTCCAAAATTATGTTCAATTTTATAAATAAAATTTATAAAATTCTCAATATTTAGTTTTAAAACATGTGCACAATGAAAAGGCAAAAAAAAAATTCTTTTAATTTTTTATGATTAAAATTGGTTTTATTACATATATTGATCCTATCAAACTTATTAGATTAATTTATATACGTTTGGTTGAATATATAAGAAAGATATATCATTAATATCATTCAGTAATAGAGATAGACATAATTTATTAATATAATATTCAAATATGTGCATTGAAATATTTTTTTATAAAAAAATTGGAATTTATTTTTATTTACAAATAATTGGTAACAAGTGAATTCATTTTATAAAATCTATCAAATAATATTTTAAATTTTAGATAATCTAATTCATTATATTAATTCCAAAGGGGTGGTGATAACCGTCACCATTAAATAATATAATATAATCATTTTATTAAGATCAATGTTCTATGTAATGTAATCTATCAAAGAAATTCAATTTAATTTAGTAGAGAAAAGCCGTAAAATATTGCAGTGATACATTCTAACCTACTTCAATATATTTTATCATCTCATTTTCAAATATCACATCAAAAATCAATGCTTTTTAATTTAAAATACAATATATGGAAACTCACATCATATTAGGGTTAATAAAACTTAACCTTAACAATATGTATATGGAAATGAAAAGGATACCTGAAAACATGGATTTTAAATAAGATATAATTTCTTCAAAGAGATAAAATGGACAATGAAGATAAGTATAACAATCAATATTTGATGGAGTGAGATATAAAAAATAAATATTAGATGGTTAATGAAGAGAAAACCATATAAAAATAAGTGTGAAAAAGGTCATTACTATCATATAAAATGATGTTAATAAGACAAAATATTAATTAAAATTTATTTTAGAAGATATAATAACTTGAAATTATCTCTTAATTATAATATAAAACTTTGGTTGTGATTCAATATATCTCCACAACGTTTATTATAATAATATATTGATAGTCAATATGAATTTATATTCACAAAAAACATTTTCAAAAGATAAATAAGTTACTACTTTGTCCTTTAAACATTTACCAATATAAAAATAGTTATCAAATGTTATCTGATATGATAAATCCTAATTTAAATTAAATCAATAATATCAAAATTTAAACTCAATCCATTACATATTTACATAATTCAAGTCTCATATAAAATAAGTCAACCCTAATTCAAAGACAAATATTTAGAAGGAATATATATAAATTAAAAAAATAAACATAACATCAAATTTCCCAAACATAATGTCAAACATATTGACACATAAAATTTTTTTAATACCTTGATTAACTTTAAAAAATAAATAAACTAATTATCTTACAGAAATAAAAACATAGGTTTTTGAATATATTCAGTTAATCAAAACATGTAGTGAACGTAGCGTAAACTATGAATTCCATAAATACATTCCTATTCACCACTTCTGAACTATAAGCAACTATATTCAATTATCTAAATATAAAAAATATATAATAAGGTTTGTCTTACCAAAATAATTTGATTTGAAAAAGAAAAACTTTCAACAAAATCACTTCTCTTAGTGACCATAACTATTCTTCATATGCTTCAATATCTATATAGAAAATGTATTGAAGATAAATCCCTATATTTGTCATGATTCATATAACCATATCATCATTGATAAAATAATTTCTTTCATCCAAATACACAATAACATAAATCCTCCCACATTATTCTTAATCAATAAACTAAGATTCATCATCAAACCACTTTATACCTTATTCCATTCATATGACATTTGTAGTCACTTAATTATTATTAGAATAGAAATTACTTGAATGATTTTACCTATAGGATATATATTTTCACTATTACCATATTTTAAAAGTTAATAATATTCATTCATTGATAATATATTTGGGATACCATTATTCTAAACAATTTATTTTCTTATAGAAATTACATTCATTATATCATTCTTTCCAATGCAAAAAAAATTCATGTTCGCCTAATAAGTTTACTTGGATTTTTCTTCTCACATTCTTTAACATATGGGAAACTAATTTTCATTTCTCCATGATATCTACAACACGACCTCTCAGTAAACATATATATCTCTTATTTTATGAGTCAAACAGATAATGTGGTGTGTTATTTTAATATTATATTATTATAATAGTTTCTAATAATCACAATATCCTATAGTCATTATCTAAATTGGTTTCATGTCCAAATATTTTACAAGTTATTCAACATTTACCGATTTTCATCTTGTTCCATAAATTTAATATAATAAAAAATCCTAGTGTGAGCAACACTAATCATATATATATATATATATATTACTTATTCATGTAAAATATTTTATTTGATGCTGGTTTATCATAATGTATCTCTGGTTATTACCAAATTTATATGATATTATCCTATAGTTTGACATATTCATAAATTCATTAATAGGGTTATGTTCCCCAAAATATGTTTTCCTAAATCTAGTACTATGGTTTTATACTAAACATTAACTGATACAAACCGTGATAATCACTTCCCCAAATTCCTGGAGTTTGATCCTTATATTATTATGTTGACATCATTATAATAAGTTATATATCAAAGGACTGAATAGTTTTATAGTTTATTAAAATTAGAAACATAAATTATTCATACATTAAAATTTAAAACATAAGATAAAACATATCAATTCCTATGAGAACATAATTAATACTATATATTTTCTATACATATAAATCATAATATACTTCCTTAAAACATGGTGGAAAATAAAACATAATAAAGGGGTGGTCTCAATTTCTCATTAAGAGTTGAGTTTTTAGGAGAAGTTAGCATAAATGAGATATAAAAAATTTGGTATAGTAAATAACATAAACAAAATTCCATTAATCAATAACATAATCATTATATTGTAGGAATACAAAATTTTCAAATAATACCATATAATTATTAACATGAGTACTAGAATATAACAATGATATTATGCTAATCGAATAAACACATAGAGATAAATAAATTTTATTATAATAAAGTAACGCATAATTTTGTACATGTGAAGAATACATTTACTTTTTCAAATAAATAATCTAATTCTATCAATTATAGGCACCATGAATCTACCTGCTTTAAGGATGACCTAATAAATTGGCAAGGCCTTGGAAAAAACCCAGTTTACATTTTCTCAAAAGAACTACAAATTAATATTGGGGCAGTAACAGGCCCTACCAATCTATTATTATGCCCAATACCTTCCTCATATGGATGGGGTTAAAAATAAAAATCATATTCTTTTCTACTGAACCAAGAATACAAAATTTAAATAACATTACCCATTAAGTAAACATAATAAAAAATCGTCCAACATAATATAATGAGTGGTATCAAAATATTAAATACATATCAACTTCTATTTAATAAAACACTGAATATTTTTATAAGTGGAAAATTTCAATTAATAACAAGATTCAAAATGGGTATGATGAAGATACTTAATTAAGATCATTGAAAAATTATTGGGGGGTGGAATACGATTTTCACTTTAGAACTAATTGATATTTGAAATTCATCAAAATTAAAAAAAAAACATTTTCATTGAAAATGTTATTTGAAACATGTAATTAAAGCATCAAGAAAATATGGTGTAATTATGTTAGGAAATTATATTCTTGATACACATGTCAAAATATAATTCTTTTATAAAGAGTATTTTTTGAAGAGTACCCCTTACAAATAGAATATCATTATAGTGTGAGTTAATCATTAGAATTGATTATGTGTAATCAATATAAATATAAATAAATTATTTTCAATAAATAAAAAAAATTCATTTAACATATAATTTTAAAATTTCATATTCTTGAGGTAGATACTTAACCAAATAAATTGAAATTGAGTAAAGAAATCACTTACAACTTTGTAATTAGTTAAATCATATGACCCATATAAGGAGTAATTATAAAACCAATCATTTTATATATTTAAGATAATTATATTAAATAATTTACATTTAATGTTTTATTATATTCACCACACGTAAGAAATAAATGGGTTTTAAGGCATATATCTCCCAGAATTCATAATGAGATGAAAATAAAATAACATCAAGCACCCTTTAGTGGTATGTACATTAATCTCATGTATAATGGTTTAAATATGTTATTAAATCTTTAAATAACCACATTGATATTTATAATACCTTATATGACTATTATATCTTTTATTTTTACTCCTTCATTAATATTTTTTCACTATTTTCATCTTTTTGGGTATGATCGATTCGTGGTTTCCTGATTGGATCAGTTCAGTATAAATATGGATGATCTGATTAAATGGGGATAAAAATATTATTGTTGAATTAAATGGTATTCAATAAATTCTATTTGAATTAATGTTCATATATATATATTTTTTATGAAAAGTGGAGATGAATCATTTTAAAAAAAATTTAATGAAAAATGGTAGGTTTATTTTGGTTGTTTTTTCTAATATCCCAAACAATTTTTTTTTCTTAATATTATTTTAATATTTTAATCACACAACATGATATAGGTTATTTAATACATATTATAACACTTTTCTGGCTTATTAAATATTTTACAATCATCCATGCATGTGGTATTGGAAAATGAACATAAAAATTATTCATAGAGACGATTAACTAACAATACTTGGACAATAGTTTCGTTTATTAGAATTAGAGTATGTAATAAAAGGGATGAATATAAATTATTAGATTATAAACATAAAACTATAGTATATAGATTATTAAAGATTATAATTAATTTATTTATAATCGAGGTGAGGATAGTGTAGTATAAGAAATGAAATTAAGAGCGATGTTTTGAGAAAATTACTTAGTAAATATCACATCCTTTGAGGACCCCTTAGAGAAATTATATTTGAAATTTTTTTTAGACTACAAGAACATGGAAGTTGATAGATATTGAAAGAGATTTTTAGAAAGGGTTGAGGAGCCTCATGAATTTTTAGCAGAAATGGAGTGGTTAAGGTCATTATTTATACTTCATGAGATGTAGGTTTATGTTATTAAATAATGAATATTTAATGTTAAATGCTAACCACATAGAGGTGGAATTAATTTAAAATACTTATGTTGATAATTAATGTGATAATTTATGGTTATGGCCTTGAAATAACTCAAAATAAAATTTAAATTTGTTATATTTAGGTATTTATAGCCTTTAGCTTATAACATTAACAATTTTAATTATTTTACATATACAATGGTAAATAATTATTTAACAATTGTTACGTTTTTATGAATAAAAACTAAACCAACCTTTAAAAATTATTTTTTCCATATAATTCAAAATATTTAATCTATTTTACCAAATTATATTCATATAATTTGAAAAAATATATTTAAAATAATCTCACATACACAAATAAAATATGAGGATTTAAAGTGAAATGGTCAAACATTAGAAATGGGTTTTCATAAAAAAAATCAATCTAAAATATATTCTAATGACAAAAATTATACATATTCATGTATAATTGTACTGAGTATAATTTCAAACTAATTCAAAATATAATTTGTCAATATAAAAACATTAGATGAGAAAATTGTATTAAATTAAATATTATTATTTTTCACCATTCTTCAAAAAATGAAACATCTCCAAAAAATAAAATCGTTTCACCCTAAGTTATTTATTTAGTTTTTGAAAAATAAATTTTAAATTTAAAATAATATTTATAAATTTAAAAAAAATTAGTTTTATAACATGTGCACCCTAAAATGAGTAAAATTGTATTTTAGAAAAATAATGGTTTTATACTAAAATTTTTGGTTATTTCATATATTAGACATATAAAATATATTGGATGAATTTTAAAAAATATATTTATTATCTAAAAAATAAATTTTATTAATACCATTTATCTGATTGTCAGTAATTTAATTTATTAACAAAAAAGGTGATTGTGGGAAATTTTTTTTAAAATAAACACATCAATTATGTTCAATATGGTTATATTTTCATTTATAATTAATTGGTAACCTGCGAATTAATTTTGTAATAATATGTATAATAAAATTTAATAATTTATCTAAAATCATTCATTCCCTCCATTACAATTTCTATGTGATAAACACAATAATTAAAACAATATTTGTAAAACATTGGTTTTGGCTCGATATTTTGTAAAATGTAAGCTATTAATGAAACTAAATTTATTTAAAATGATACATTCAAAAAAAATTTGGGTTCATGCAATAATTGTACCTTTCACTATATTGTTATCATACCCATAATCAATAATATTGAAATCATGGGATTTTAAATTGTATCTCAGCTTTAGGATCTTACAGATGTTGAACATTGTCATATGACATCAGTGTTTAGAATTGGATAGAAAAATGTTCATATTCCTTTTATATGAGAAAATTTGTTTTTGTTGCTAATTTTGGGGAGAATTATATCTTTTTGAATAATTATCTAACTTCTTCCCATCACTTTATAATTCAATGACATAATTAAAATATTTTCTTGACTTAAAATATCTGTTAATCTTCTAAATACAATTTACGTCTTATTTCTATGAATAGTAAGAGAATGAAGGAAATGTATTATTATTCTAGAGATGTTTTTTAAGATATCAATTGAATTAAGTATTTAATTTATTATCTAATACATAATATTGGTTGGTAACTAAAATATTCAGTTCCATTTTCGTAGAACATATGGCATTTTTTTATTTCTATTGAAGTCTCTAATTAAAATTCCATTGGGAGAAAATGTGTTAATACATTGAAGAATTGATCAACCCTAATTTCATGTTAGATGATAATTAAATATAATTAAATTTAAGGCTTCACAATGTTTTCCTCAGTGATGTTAATGTATTCATTATCTTTATTCTTTATATTATATAATTCCCCAACATATTCATATAAATAAAATAAAGAATATAATTATTGAAAAATAATATTGTATACTAATCCTATCCCATTGAATAAACATCATATAGTGTCCCTATATTCATGATAATATCCCACCATTTATTTAATTTACCTTTAAACCAATATACCACATAAATGTGTTTTTCTTACACAAAAAACTAGAGTGTAAAAAATCTGAATTTTTTGGTACAGATACATTTTTAAAAAACTAGTAGATTAATAGAACAAATAAAAAATGTGGGTGTTCTATCATTGAGTAATCAACATAGAATTGTTCTGTTCATTTATCATTTGGATTTTTATCATGATTCATTGCCAACGAATCTTGTGTGAGGAACGTAATAAGATTATTATCCAAATCCCATAACTTTTGGTTTTAGAAGAGAATAATCATTGAATTTTCTATTCTCTTCAGTATTATTGTGGTTCCCTTCAGTTCTAACCTTTGACTAAAATAAAAAATCATAGTTTAATAAATAATATTTTTTAGGGAAAAACATAATCTTGAAGCATCAATTTTAAGATATCTAAATCATGACACTTTCTTTTCAATCAATGACACATTATTCAAAACTAATTTTAGTCATCATAATTATTAAAATCATTCATGACATTCCATAAAAAGCTTGTTAATTTAAAAAGCATATACCGTAGGAGGGTTAAACTAGTTTTGTGGAAAATGTCATTTTCACACACAAGGTGATGATTGAGTCCATCTTAATAATCAATTTTTAGATACATCCCCCTTGGAAGAATTATTCAAAATCCACATCTATATTTAGTATCTAGATGGGGATTTAATTTCTCAGATACCACTTACTATATCATATAAAAAATTCTATGATATTTTCATATACATAGAGTTACTCCTAAAATTATCAATAGATATATCCTTTTACATATCCTTAAATGTATCCTTGAATATATCCTTAAATATATTCAAATATATCTTACTAATGTATTTTCATCTTATTTTCTAATGGATAACTGAAGCATTCATTTGATACCAACTATAAAAACCTAATATTTTCATATAAAAACAATACATCATTATAGGTGACTTTTAATATCAATTTATAAAAACACAAATGAGGTCATAAAGTTTTATTGTCGTTGGATTTTAGAAAAAATCATCTTAGTTTTTGAAATATCATCAAAATATCTGATATAGATAATCTCAATATAGAAATATTCTAAGGAATACCCTATATAAAACCATTAATACTATTATAGGTAAAAGAAACATAAAAATTAGGTATATTAGAATCTATATAATGGTATGCATGGAAGATTCAATCATAACATTTGCATACTGTTAGGAGAGTTCTATAATGACAAATAAAAATCATACCATAACTATAATTGACCAAAAACATGTGAAATGAAATAAATATCAATATTTCATAAGATATATATCATAAATTAAATAAATGAATATAAGCCTTGAGAACATCATCAAAACATAGAAATGTGAAAAAACATAAGCTCAGAAAATTATAAACATGTATAAATATATACTAGTTCACTCATTAGTTTACGAACACAAAATCATGTCCCCATATAAACTAATGTATTGGAAAATTAGGTCCATAGTTAATCATATGGATATGAAAACCACATCAATTCAATTTCTAATGGACATGAAAACGGGGTCCACATATATAATTCTGGTCATTAAATTTGGTTCAATCATAACATATTTATCTCATGAGTTATCTACATTTACCTAATCCATTAGAGTTCTTTATAAGTTATGGTCCACTAAACTAAATTTACAATGTAATGACCCGTAATTTTTTATAATATAACAACTTTACTAATTTATATTACAACCAATGTCCTTTATATTAACATAACCAACATTAATTGATATAATGTATCCACTATCCTTCATTATAAAATAACCACCATAATTGGTTTATAGTGGAACCACCCATCACATAATGAAACCTATATATATCATTTTAAAAATATAATAAAACATTACACATATCAATAAATCATAAACCCTATAAGTGATATCTGATCCAAAAATAGTTCATTAATTGGTCATGAGGTAATCTATGAAGATATATGGTCTTAAAATTACTTCTATTATCACAATAATAATCCTTCCATAGAAATAAAATGAATGTTATACATGGAACATATTTCTAATAAAGGTAAAGTATCATTAAAGGACATAATACAAGATGTATACTTATTTTGAATGATTATTTGGAATTATTATTGATGAAAATATCCATGAAATTTTGAAAAAAAAATTAAATGAAAAAAATACTAAGCATTAAAGAATTTTATTTGAAAACAACATGGAAACATGTAATGGAATATTTAAATAAATAAGTAGTCATGAAAATAAAAAATAACATTCAAATTTTACATATTAAAACACATATTACTTTAAACAATTTGGAAAAAATATAAAAGATATTTTTTTGGAAGATGCAAATTTTAATAATTTTAAAACATTTTTTATAAATTTAATAATGTGTAAAAAATTATTTTAGAAATAATATTATAGAGAAAAAACATTTTATAAAAAATATTTTCAAAACATGGACTTGTAAAAATGGATTTTTGACTGAATCTAGAGATAAATTCGATTCTTATTAAAAAAATTATTCATTCTCATTTGTTATTCATGCACGGTAAATGGGAGTAAACATGAAATATTAATGAAAAAATAGTATTTGAAATTTCACGATTTTCATGATAGATATATTATAATATATCATCATCGAAATCATAATAATAATGTGTCCCTTTCAAAATGAGATTGTATCATTAAAACATTAAAACATTTGTACCTATTGAATAGAAATCCCAATGAATGTAAGGAAATTTTATAGATATGTATATCGCATAATTTTTAATAATTTAACCATAAAATATATTAATGGGTGGTACATACACCACACAAAATAAACAATTTGTGAATATAGAATGTGTCCCCTTAAAATAAAAATAATTATAAAATCCTTCAAATTAAGTACGAAATTTCATCATACACATTCAAACCTAACATATAATAATTTTTTTTATAAATATATTCTTTTACTTTAATAATATATAATATATAATATATTTTCTATATGAAAATTAATTTCCTGTTTATTAATAATTAAATGTTATAATGTTGTTTTCGTTAATAATTTATTTTTCTTTTATATATGTTTTTTGTTATTTTCAGTCCCTTAACATTGATCATGGTCACTTGATATTAATAATTTTATTCATTATATAAATATAATATATAATCCTTATATATGTACATATATTAATCAATAAATGTTAGATATAGAACATTAATCATACCATTCATAGATACAGTCGGTTATAAGTACGAATTAATGGTGTTTCCATATTATTGATAGATGGAACGAAAGTAAATAAACTAATACATCATCATTAAAAAATTATTATTTTATGTTTTATAATAATTTTAATTTATTAAATATATACTTATTACCATCCTTGGAAGGCAAATGAATAATGTTTCAAATCGTTTCTTTCGTTTACTCGGTCGTATCAACCGTTTACACCACTCCATTCCTCACCTCACCCGACTCTTTATTCATCAAATAGGGTTTTTATAAGATGTATGGTTCCAGTCCACGGCCGAGTTCCAACTTCGATGGCATGAGTGTGTCATCTCATTTTCCTTGTTTGTGTTTCCTGGTTCATCGTTCTCTTCCCATGTGGCTAGGATGGTGGCGACGAGATTTGGCTTTCTGTGGGTCTACGGAGTGCTGGTGATGTTTTTCAATTTTCATTTCTTGAATTCATATTTGGTTTGAGGTGCATCTTGATTTGTACATCGGATTTGATTCAGGTTATTTCAGAGGTTTTGTGTGTGGGTTGGATGTATGTTCTTCAGCTGTTTCTTCTCTTCTGAATCTGGTTGTTTTGGATGTTTATTTAGATCGGCTAGTGGACGATTGATGCTGGGATTTGGTCTTTGTGAAATTTTGTTTTTCGAATGATGTTTTTCTTAGTTGATCAACATGCATTCTTCAAATTGTCTATACACTTTTCATTGATTAGTGAAGGTGATGAAGTGTGTTGTCTTGCTAAATCCTGTGGAATGATGTTGTTTCCGAGGATACGATGTTCTGGGATGTTTGCAGTGTGAGGGGATCTGAACCAAAATATTTTATGAATTTTGGATGCTTATTCAATACAGTATACTAGGATTTTCTCCATTGGAGGATTAGATCAGATGAGTTCACTGTGCAAGTCCTTTTGGATTTGGTAGTTTGAGAGGGTATGGTTCTGCCATCAGTAGTCATGCCGTGCTCCTCTACATGGGACAACTTGCTGAAGTGTCATTCACTGGTGGAGGTTCCATAATGATGATGATGTTTGGGGGTATTTCATATTAGCTTTGGGTAATGTGTTTTATATAATGGAATAATTATGTGAATTGAGAATTTTAGTTCACTCTATTGTCAGAATCACACTGTTATTCTTGGTATAATATGTTATCAGAATAATTTATTGATTACTCGTCCACTATGATAAAACATCATATGAATTCACTTTCATCAAATTTTTATTTTATCTTATTATGTTATACTAATATAGATCATGAATATTTTCTAATGATTCCACACACATTGTCTATGGTATATATTATTTCCATTTATATTACATGTCGTACTATTATTATTTTTCAAATTATTATAGTTTGAGGACATTTATAAGAAGATATTTATCCTATGATCATTACATATCACATAATTATGATATAATACACGATCAAATCTTAATTGTATTTTACTTTACAAACATTTTTATCTCACCACATAGAATTCATTTATATTAATCAAGTCATTATGATGAGTATAATATATAATATTTATAGAATGATGTCTAGTACAAGTTGATTATGGCGAAATGTCAAAAAATATATAAAATAATAATTTTATAGAACTGATATATAAAGACAATAAACCTTTGGGTTTTGGGATTGTTATAATATATTTGACATATAATGTTTAAAACATTTTGTTATTGTGAAATATATACAAGTTTATATTTGGTTATCTCGCTTGGAATCGAAGCCAGAACTTATAATCGTATTTCATAGCACAATATCTAAGAGTGAATGTATGGGGATGCAGAGTTTGTATTAGAAGATTTTTTATTTATTTATGGGGATTCTAACTAGATACCATTAGTGAAAATCAATATTGGTAAGACTATATATTAGAATAAAACATATTGGATTTTGTAAATTAAAGAGTGTGTGGTTTTATAGTAATGATATACATATCTAGATATAGATATGTGAATATAGGCACCATCCAAGATTCAAATTAGTGCATTAACACAAAAAAGTTTGATTGGTTAGTTACATGATCTCCACTCTGTGTTTGGATGACGGGCCTATCAACACACCTGAAATAAACCTCTAGAGACATATTCTACGATTAATTCAGATTCACATTAAAAAATTATAATTATTTAAATTGAATTTTAGTATACAATATCAATCGAGTATGGTCATGGAACCTATTATGAATATAAACATGGGATTCTGAGTTCTATCTAAATGAGTAATAGTTTTTATCCAATTATATCGCTATTGAATGAAATGTATAATATGTTAAAATTAGGGATCAATTTGAGAAGAAATCATAAGACTGAGTCTAAATAATCATATGACAATTTCATCTGATATTAACTAGTATTTACACAACCATTTTATTATAGTATTTTGTTAAAAATATGATCCAAAAAAATATATCTATGAAATTTATCTCTCATGAAACTCATAATACCTATAGATTGATAAGGAGATATACATGCCATAAATGGTTTAAAACCACAACATATGACAAATAAGAAGGAAAAGTTATATTTTAAATACATTACTAAAATATTATGGTTGGTATACCATTTAAAAATATCTTTTTACATTTTCATCTTTATGGATGGTCGTAGCCATTCCACTAGGGATCAATAAATAAAATTACAAAGTATTTTTAATGGATGAAAATGTAATACAATATGATTTTATTCGGAATTTAATTTTAAATAAATAAGTAGCTATTGAAGATACTGTTTCATAGAAAAAACCAAACTAAAGGAGACCTCAATAAAATTTATCGAGATAAAAATAATAATTCATGAAAAATATAAACATTTTATGAGAATGAAACAATGAAATAGAAGAAATAATTATATATATATATATATATATAATTATTATGCACATAATTTATTAAATTATTTATTTATGAAAATAATATAATGATTTTAATATTACAAGTTTTTTAAAATTAAGAGTTTAGAATATAAATAACTGATTTTAATGGTGTTTGATTATGACTATAAAATTAATATTTTTCAACAAATTATTTATAGATATTTTTCATTTTTAATTATTATTTCCAAAAGAATAATATTTATGTTAAATATTAAAAATAAATAATATAAAAATACTAATATACATAAAATATTTATTACATGGATTGTAATAATAATAAAATATTTCTATTTTCAAAAATTAATATTACTAATATTTGTCACTTATGTAGTGTAAAGTTTCCTTTTAATATGATTTACATATAATTGAAAAATGATTATAAATGATCTTGTTTTTATGAATTATATATGAAAAAATATTTCTGTAATTTATATGAAATAAATTATGATTTTTAATATAAAAAAATATTTTCTTATAAAACGTGTTTTCATTTTTTTGTGTTTCCATTTAAAAGTTAAATTCCTTAATTTTATAATTTCAATTTTAAAAAACGATCATTTTCAATAAATCATATCTAAATTATAATATAGTAAAAAAAATTATGTGTAATGATAAAAGAAATTTATATGAATATTCTTATATATGGATTGAAGAAGTTATATGACTTTTACGAAGTTAATATACTATAACAATATGGTTATATATAATAAAAAATTTCATGACCAAAATAGTTTTTTATATGTGAAGTTACAATTTTTAAAATATGAAATTAAATTTAGAAACATATATTTGAAAATTTTAAACTGATGTTATATGTTTTTTGTAAAATTATTGTTAAATTAATATAGATTTCATATTTTAGAATTAATTATTACCACATATAAATTTTATCCAATTATAATGATTTCTAATTTTTTACATGAAGTTATATATTATAGAACAAGGTCCATTTTGTTTTTATGCATGAAAATATATTACATAGGTTGTAGTTAGTAACCTGTGTAAATATTAAAATGTAAAAAGGGTTAAATAAAGAAATTATATTAATAAAAGTTGTTAAAAAGTTCTAAAAAATATTTTTTGAGAGATTTAACAAACATAAAACATTCAACGAAAATTAGGTTACACTTATAGAATCACATTTATTTAATATTTGAATTCTTATTATAAAATAATCCACTCTTATGACATATAAAAGAATAATTTCTTCCCCCAATATATCCTCTCACCACATTATCTATAGATGGGCCATAGTTTTGACATATACCCCCAATATTAACATCAACTCAGCCTAAATGTAATTCTATCTTCAATGGACAATGCTTCGTTACTTATTCCAATTAGAAAAGGGGGTTTTCCAATGTATGTTATAAATTCCTAATCATTCCTTTTTCAGTTTTATCACTTCAATTATTAATCTCCCTATCCAAAATTTATTATGAAAACTATATAAATATTAAATTAGTATGATTAGTTTACTGTATTTATATTATGTAATGAGAATAATAATTTTCCACATTAACCAAAACAATTAGGGAAATAAAAATTTCACACATTTTACTTGTTAACTACAACCTTCATGGACCACGTATTTTATAAATCAATGCTTAGAATGGTTTTTTATATTAATGTATTGCATAAATAAATGTTATCTTTATGGAAAAATTATTAATCTTTATGATAAAATAATTATCAACCTTTCTCCCCTCCCACTCATTTGAAAATTATAATATCATTCATGTGTACATATATATTATAACCTCAAAGGATGATATGTTTTGTTTTAATTATAACATTTCATGGAAGGATCTAAAACATAAATTTCATATCATAAAATATATTATATATTTAATTATTTTATTAAAATGTTGTATGAAATTATAATATTTTTTAATTATAAATAAATAAATCGATATCAGTAAATTAAACGAAATATTATTTAGATTGATTATGTTGCCTCTAAACATCACTTATAATTGTCAAATTACATTAATATGAATAAATAATATAAAAAAATTATATGTATTTTATAATTTTGTAATGTTGAACATGGAATCAATGGAAAATTGTTGACATTTCCTTTAGAGAACAGGTGATAAAAAATATGAATTAATAAATTCCCATGATAAAAATCAACATCAACTAGATCATAATATTATAATGAATTTATATATTTAAAATTTAAAATAATAAATAGATATTATTATGTTTCTATAATAGTTTATTAATACTTAAATGATTATTATATAAGAGTTTATATAGATTTCTAGGAAGATTTATTAAAAAGTAAGGGTTTTCATCTCAATTTCATTTTATTGAGACATGATTTCATATTTTGAACTTAATATTAATTCACAGGTTGTAAATACTAGCCCATTGAATTTGTTTCTCATCAATAACTCTTAATCATGTGATATAACAGTCAAGTTCACAATATAAAAATCACTATAATTTAAAGACCCGTAAAATTCAAGTGAAATTTTTTCTTAATTTTCTTTGGGATTTTACAAGAACACAGTTTCTAAAGGCACTTGATTCCGAGGCCCAGTGTGCCCATAATTTCTATCCGAAGTTTATATTGGGTACGTTCAGTGAAAAAACGAGCGGTAATTTCTATATTTTGAACCGGTGCTCGGAATTGAATTCCGAAGGCACCGATGGAACCGTAGTGCCAGTAATTGCTTAGGAACACATTTTCCAGAGTTTCGTTTTCAAGAGAGTAGATGATAAAAATAGAGGAAGTTTAATTTATAAGTATTCTACAATTTTTATTTTTCATTAAGTGGTTTAAAGGCTTTGGGTGGAAGTTGTGTAACTACCAAACATCCCAAGGGAGGTTATGAGGTTGGTGGAACCCACACGAACCCCACCCCTTCAAATTCCTAACTCCCTCAACTCACCCTTTAATGATGACAACTTGTCTTGAATTAATTAATTGGAATTAATTCAATCTTTTGAAATTCAATTTCTTATCTTGTGTTAATAAAATAAGACTTGGGCATATTTCATTTTTGGTTAGAGTCTTGTCGCGTTGGGGGGATTTGGGAGGCTTGAAGAACATCTTCTTCAACGACGATGAACGTGAAGAACGAATCGGCCTCCGACGAAGAACATCGTCACGTCTTTCTTCCGAAGAATGACGACGTGCCATCCCTCATTCTTCTTCCCACATAAAAGGAAGGGAGACGCCGTTACACCTCATACAATTTCTGCCTTTGTCTATGAATCCTCTTCCGTGACACCGACCCGCGACGCGACGTCTTTTTCTCCGCGACGGAAACCTCGTTCAAGCCACCCTCGAGGTAGGGGTTTATTTAATTATCTTCATTCGTGAATTGTACTTTGTCTTCCTACGTGAATTTATGACCAGTTGTTATCGATAACGAGAGGGGGCCAGACTGCACAAACATGGCCGACCCTCCTCCAATTTGAAAGTTGTTTCTAATATGGTTGGGATGTAATGGCGTGGTGCTGTCGCACCACGCCGAATAGTACGACAAGTAATGTGCGGCGCCGTCGCGCCGCGCCGTGATGTTGAACAAGGATGCAACATCGTCGCTCCACGTCGAAGAAAACCGAAGAAACCGCGGCCGGGGCGGGGCCGCGGCGGAGGGGCGTGGTGCCATCGCAGCGTGCCGGACGAACCAGGCCAACGTCAGTTCCGGGCCGCGGCGGAGCAGGGTGATCGGTGGCCGGTTCCGGGCCGCCGGTGTCAGCGAAGGAAGAAGGACCGGCCGTTGCCGGTCCTTGTTGACAGAACCGGTCGGCCGATGTGGGCCTGCCAGACAAAAAGGGAAACCGAGGGAATTAATTCCCCCGGTCGGCCAGCACAAAATGGCCCCCATTTAATGGGGGGCCGCGGTTACACCAGGGGGGCAGGCGCCCCCCTGCCAAACAGCTCGGCCGGTTGGCTGAGCACCGGGCCAGCGCGCTGGACGCGCAGTGCCCAGGCCGGGCCGGGCCGGGCCGTGCCCAAGCGGACTGGACCCAGACCCGATGTGGGTCGACCCGGTTCGAGTCGACCCCGGTGGTATCGGGCAGGGTCGGACCGGGCCCGAACCCCTTAACACCGAACATTTTTTTTGTCGGACACCCATAACTTGTGCTATGGGTCTCTGATCGACGCACCGTCAATTGAGATGAAATCCATGGATCGAGAAGGACGTTTTGGTATATCGCACTCAAGGTTTAGGAATACATTGAGTTAGGCCAGGTTGGTTCATAGACGAAACCAACCAGGCCCTCAGAGCGGAAATGATCATATCATAAGCTCCGGACGTCCAATTGACATGTCGTCGACTTTGTTGGATTCCTCTAAGTGAGACAGATCATTTGGCTTACTCCGCTAGAGGTTTAGATGTCGTCGGAGTGCGGTCGTTTTGGTTCCCTCACGAAATCCAACCGGGCTCCGGGAACAAAAAATCCAATAACTCACAGAATGGGCATCCGATTGACGCGCCGTCTGTCTCGTTGAATTCCTCATGATGAGACGGAACGTTTGGCATACTTCACCTGAGTTTTGGTTGTTGTTGGATAGTGGCCGGGTTGGATCATACCCGAAATCCAACCGGGCCCCTGGAATGGAAAAGCTGATATCTTTCAGACCAGATGTCCGTTTGATGAACCGTTAGTGGCGTTGGTGATCACGTTAAAAAACGGGCTCTATGAGTATAGACTATGAGAGTTCGGGGTACAGTTGAGATATGGCCGGGTTGGTTCTCTCACGAAACCAACCGGGCCCCCTAGGACAAAAAGGCTAATAACTCACAGACCGGGCGTCTGATTGACGTGTCGTCTATTGGGTTGAGACCCCTATGACAAGGTGGTCCATTGAGATACTTTTTTCGTGGAACATTGTGATACTTGGAGTATCGAACTGTATCTCATGGAGACGACCCTCCTAGAGAAGAGCGTATGGAGTACGGAGACCGTGTAGCCGGCTGAGACCTGACGACTGCTTGACCGACTCGACTTGGAGTGAGTCGACTAGCCCAGTGGACGGAGAGACCGATATTTGGCGACTGTCCCATAGCGGACGGAGCACCCCGTAGTTGGTCGCAGACTCGCTGTACATGACAGGTGGAGTACCTCTGTAGGCTATTAGGGGGAGCGCCCGATATTTGGCGACAGACCCACAGTGGACGGAGCGCCCGATAGTTGGCCGCAGACCCATGATACTCGACAAGAGGAGTACCCCAGTAGTCTTAGGTTAGTGGGCAGTACCTCGGAGTCGTGACATGACCATTGTACACTCTAGAGACGGGGCTCTTCAGTAGTTACAGTTTTGATAATGAAAATCCTGGTTTGAGCTGAGTTTATGACCGTTGTTTTTCCTCCTGATTGAGATGGGTTACTTGATAACTTAGGTATATGTATGGGCATATAACTGGGTAGTGGTTATCTGTTGATTTCATAATCCTTGTGTTCCCTCATGATTGATATGGGTTACTTGATAACCTAGGTATATGTATGGGCATATACCTAAGTAGAGGTTATATATTGAGATCTTCTTTGTGGTTATCCTTATTGGTTTTAGTGATACCTTGAGGGTCTCAGGGTCCCTACTGAGTATCGTTATACTCACCCTTGCATGGGATATGCCCACATCTCGTTGTATTGGTTGCAGACAACGGGCAGTGCTGACGAAGGCCGAGTGTTCGAGGACTGGACGGTACCCGGAGGTGGACAACACAATGAGTCAATATCCGGAGGTGGAATTCATGACGAGACGACACTCAGGGGAGGTTGATGGGTGAGAGCGTTGTGGAGGCTCTCTATAACTACCCTTCAGGTAGGATCCCTGGTGGACGATCCAGGAGATGCACCATCTATACATACCATTCATGTAGGATCTGAGGAGAACGACCCAGGAGCCGCTTCTGTCCTTCCAGCTGTTGTCTTTTTCTGTTGTACTTTGTTCAGCTGTATTTGTACTTTCATTTGGGTTTTTATTCATCCCATTTACCTTTCAACACTTCTCTTTTTACTTAGTGTTTTACTTCCGCTTGGACTATGTGGTGATTTGTTTACTTTTATAAAGGCAATGACTTCCCAGTTATCAGGATTTACGCCTTTGGTGCTAGTCGCCAGCCCCTGGCCTATGGAAGGCAGGCTTGGGGTAGTCATGTCACGGGTCCCGAGGATGGTTCGTGACAAATTGGTATCAGAGGAGTTCGTTTCTACCGCAGAACATGGGACTCTGATCTTTTTCTATGTGAATAAATATTGTTTAGCGTATTGGGTGTGGTTATCTGTCCAGGGAGTCCAGTGTTGGTGTGGTGGCTGACGTATCCATACACCAGGACCCTGACAACTGATTTACGACTTTGTGCACGAAAACACTGATTGCGTGTGTGTTTCCAGAAGTTTTTAAATATCATCTCAAACCAGGTCAGCTGACCACATATAAATCATTTGACTGTGTCATGTTTGTTTCTTTCAGGATGCCTCCCCGTGGATGACTAGCTAGAGCCCCGAGAGTTGTTCGTATTGACAGCCCGCCGAGCGACATGGCCTCAGTACAGGTCCATATCCTAGTTGAGGCACCAGCAGGTCTACCAGCGGTTCTACTGCCCATTGGGACACCGATTCCACCAGCCCCAGCAGCAGAGGGTGCACGTCGCTTGACCGCACTGCATGAGTTCCAGTGCTAGAGGACACCCAGGTTCTGGGGAGAGACGGACCTGCAGGCGGCTGAGGATTGGCTGGAGGCTATGGTTAGAGTCTTCAGGCTAGTGGGGACACCGAAAGAGTTCATGGAGATCCTTTCTGCCAACCTTATTCAGGAATCAGCAGGCAGATGGTGGAGCATGATGCTCCAGATGCATGGCGAGGCGACACTTCTTTGGGCAGACTTCGAGATCCTGTTCCGGGTAGAGTTTGTACCAGCCACCATTCGAGCAGTGTGTATACAGGAGCTACTTCAGCTGCGGAAAGGCAACATGACATTGGCACAGTATTCTGCGAGGTTCACAAACCTCTCGCACTACTCCACAGATATGGTACGAGGCCCGTTCTTCAGGGCCCGAACATTCGAGCAAGGGATCAGGCGGGAGATTAGATCTTCTGTTGTTTCTCACAGCTTTCCGACCCAGGCAGGGGTGTTAGAGAAAGCCCTCTTAGTAGAGAGTTTCCTTGATGAGTAGTCTCCAGCAGCACGACCCACCACTAGCCGGCTTGCGGCAGAGTCTTCTGCAGCAGACAATAGACATATGACGTAGATTTCCAAGAGGACCAGACCTACCGGTGGCCGACTGCACGACTCAGGTTCAGATGTGCGGGGCAACCGGGGTGGAGTCAGAGCCAGTCATGCCGAGAGTGGACAGTGTTACTCCTGTGTCGGGATTGGTCACATGGCATGTGACTGTCCGACCCACCATGCAGATGACCAGCAGTAAAATGAAGAACCTCCCAGGAAGAGGCATAGGATCGATCAGGGTAGACCGCAAGGAGCAGGTGGCCATGGAAGAGGATATGGTCGTTCAGCTGGAGGTGGACGACGCTTCGGGGTGTTGCCACCACCACCACCAGGAGGCCCACCCCGACTACAGGAGACAAGGGGACACGGGAGAGCTCAGCTTCAGGCAGCTGAGGCCTATGGTCATGGAGCTCTGGAAGCAGATCGACATGAGCAGGACTAGCTCCAGACCTGGAGGCTTTTGATCATGTTGCTTCTAGTTTTGTTGTTGTTACATTTGTGTCATTGTACTATGAGCTGCAATAATGAAAAGACACTTATCTTTGTAATGTTTGCTTTCATGTCCTTTTGTTTGGTTGATACTGATAGGTCCCGGTTAAAACTGTTGACTTGAGCGTCACTTTCAATTTTTCAACTGGAGGAGACCTAGTGACCTCACACTGATGCCGACAGTGTGACTTGACCCTTCGAGGCGAGAGTGACAACTGGATCTCTTGGTAGTTACGTTGAGGCCTTACAACATCATCCATTGCATGAATGCATCATTCATGTCAGGATTGACTGTATTAGGCAGTGAATATGGTTCATCCTGGGGATGAGACCTGATTTCTCTTATCGGAAAAAAAAATCATAGTAGTTTTTGTGAGACTAGAAAAGTTCCAGGTCATCCAAGAGCAGATGAGGACAGCACAAGGCCGACAGAAGCCTTATGCTGACAGGAATTGGAGGCCTCTAGAGTTCGAGGATGACTATCACGTCCTTATATGGGTTTAACCTCGATGAGGTTTAAGGAAATGTGGCCAACGCGGAAAGTTGTTCCGGACGTTCAGTGGACCATTTATAGGTCCTCAGCTGGGTAGGCGGGGTGGTTTACCTCTTGAGCCATCCACCTCAGTTGCACCAGGTGCATGACGTCTTCCGCGTATCATAACTGAGGAGATACGTATGTGATCCTTCACACATCATCGACCATGGGAAACTGGACGATGGTGGTGGGGTGTCTTTCACGGAGGTTCCAGTGGGAATCGAGGATCGACAGGAGCGGATCCTATGAGGATAGACAATTCCTCAGGTGCGCTTTTACTGGAAGTATGGGAACCTCCAGGTGAGCACATGAGAGAAGGTGGCTCAGATGCGTGCTCAGTACCGTTTTTGTATACCTGGATTGTGTTGTAGCTTTACGGGGACGTAAAACCCTGAAGTGGGACTAATTTAAAGACACGTAAAATTCAAGGGAAATTTTTTCTTAATTTTCTTTGGGATTTTACAAGAATGAAGTTTCTGAAGAAACTTGATTCTGAGGCCCGATGTGCCCGGAATTTCTATCCGAAGTATAGCTCGGGTACGTTCAGTGAACGAATGAGCGGGAATTTATAACTTTTGAACCAGTTCTCGGAATTGAATTCCGAAGGCACCGATGGAACCGTAGGGCTGGTAATTTCATAGGAACACCTGTTCCGGAGTTGCGTTTTCACGAGAGTAGATGATAAAAATTGTGGAAGTTTAATTTATAATTATTCTACAATTTTTATTTTTCTTTAAGTGGTTTAAAGGCTTTGGGTGGAAGTTGGGTAACTACCCAACTTCCCATGGGAGGTTATGAGGTTGGTGGGGCCCACACGAACCCCCACCCCTTAAAATTCATAACTCTCTCAACTCACCCTTTAATGATGACAACTTGGCTTGAATTAATTAAGTGGAATTAATTAAAATGTTTGAAATTCAATTTCTTATCATGTGTTAATAAAATAAGACTTGGGATTATTTTATTTTTGGTTAGAGTCTTGTCGCGTTAGGAGGATTTGGGAGGCTTGAAGAAAATATTCTTCAACGACGAAGAACGTGAAGAACGAATCGTTCTTTGACGAAGAACGTCGTCACATATCTCTTCTGAAGAACGACGAAGTTCCATCCCTCATTCTTCTTCCCAAGTCAAAGGAAGGGAGACGCCGTTCCACGTCGGACAATCTTCGTCTACTTCTATGAATCCTCTTCCGCGACACTGACCCATGACGCGACGTCTTTTTCTCCGCGACGGAAACCTTGTTCAAGCCACGCTCGAGGTAGGGGTTTATTTAATTATCTTTGTTCGTGAATTCTACTTTTTCATCCTTCGTGAATTTATGATGAGTTGTTATAGATTAAAGACAGGGGTCCGGACCGCACAAACACGGCCGACCCTCCTCCAATTTTAATGTTGTTTCTAATATGGTTGGGACGGAATGGCGTTGTGCCGTTGCACCACGCGGAATCGTACGACAAGTAATGTGCGGCGCCGTCGCGCCATGCCATGAAGTTGAACAAGGACGCGATGTCGTCGCGCCGCGTCAAAGAAAACTGAAGACACCACGACCGGGGTGGGGCCACTGCGGAGGGGCACGGTGCCGTCGCACTGCGCCGGATGAACCAGGCCACGGCCGGTTCCGAGCCGCGGTGGACCAGGGTGACAGGCGGGCGATTTCGGGCAACCGGTATCGGTGAAGAAGGAAGGACCGGCTGTCGACGGTCCTTGTTGGCAGAACCGGCCGGCCGATGCGGGCCGACCGGACAAAAAGGGAAACCGGGGAATTAATTCCCCCGGCTGGCCAGCACAAAACAGCCCCCATTTAATGGGGGGCGGCGGTTACACCAGGGGGGCAGGCGCCCACCTTGAAAAATAGCTCGGCCGGTAGGCCGAGCGCCTGGCCAGCGCGATGGGAGCACTGTGCCCAGGCCGGGCCGCACCCATGCGGGCCGGACCCAGACCCGGTTCGGGTCGACCCCTGGGGTATCGGGCCGGGTCGGACCGGGCCCGAACACATTAATACCGATATTTTTTTTTCGGACGCCCATACCTTGTGATACGGGTCTCCGATCGATGCACCGTCAATTGCGATGTGATCCTTGGATCAAGACGGTCATTTCAGTATATCGCACACAAGGTTTCAGAATACTTTACGTTAGGCCAGGTTGGTTCGTACACGAAACCAACCGGGCCCTCGGAGCGGAAACACTGATATCATAAGCTCCGGACGACCGATTAAAGTGCCGTCGACTTTTTGGATTCCTCTACGTGCGATGGATCTTTTGGCTTACTCCGCTCGAGGTTTAGATGTCGTCGGAATGCGGTCGTGTTGGTTCGCTCATGAAATCCAACAGGGCCCCTGGAACGAAAAAGCCAATAACTAACAGACCGGGCGTCTAATTGACGCGCCGTCTATCTCAATGAATTCCTCATGATGAGATGGAACTTTTGGAATACATTGCCTGAGTTTTGATTGATTTTGGATAGTGGCCAGGTTGGATCGTACCCGAAATCCAATAGGGCCCCTGGAACAGAAAAGCTGATATCTTTTAGACTGGACGTCCATTTGACGAACCGTCAGCAGCATTGGTGATCACGCTGAAAAATGGTTCCTATGAGTATACCCTATGAGAGTTCGGGGTACAGTTGAGATACGGCCAGGTTGGTTCGCTCACGAATCCAACCGGGCCCCTAGGACAAAAAGGCTAATAACTCACAGACCGGGCGTCCGATTGACGCACCGTCTATTGCGTTGAGACCCCTATGACAAGGTGGTCCATTGAGAGACTTCTCTGTGGAACTTTGTGATACTTGGAGTATTGATCTGTAACTTGTGGAGCGGACCCTCCCGGAGACGAGCATACGGAGTACGAAGACCGTGTAGTCGGCTGAGACCTGACGACTGCTTGATCGACTCGACTTGGAGTGAGTCGACTAGCCCAGTGGATGGTGCGCACGATATTTTCCGACTGACCCACGACAGATGAGCGCCAGGTAGTTGGCAGCAAACCCACGGTACTCGATAGGAGGAGTACCTCTGTAGGCTATTAGGGGGAGCGCCCAGTATTTGGTGACAGAACCATAGCGGACGGAGCGCTCGGTAGTTGGCCAAAGACCCGCGATACTCGAAAGGAGGAGTACCCCAGTAGTCTTAGGTTAGTGAGCAGTACCTAGGAGTCGTGACATGACCACTATACACTCCAGAGACGGGGCTCTTCAGCAGTTATGGGTTTGATAATGAAAATCATGGTTGGAACTGAGTCTATGACCTTTGTGTTTCCTCATGATTGAGATGGGGTACTTGATAACTTAGGTATATGTATGGGCATATACCTGGGTAGTGGTTATCCATTGATTTCATAATCCTTGTGTATCTTCATGATTATGATGGGTTACTTGATAACTTAGGTATATGTATGGGCATATACCTAAGTAGAGGTTATCTGTTGAGACCTTCTTTGTGGTTATCCTTGTTGGTTTTAGTGAGACCTTGAGGGTCTCGGGGTCCCTACTGAGTATCGTTATACTCACCCATGCACGGGCTATGCCCGCACGTCGTTGTTTTGGTTGCAGATGATGGGCAGTGCTGACGGAGGCCGAGTGTTCGAGGACTGGATGGTACTCGGAGGTGGACTACTCGACGAGTCAGTATCCGGAGGTGTACTTCACGGCGAGACGACACTCGGAGGAGGTTGAAGGGCAAGAGAGTTGTGGAGGCTATATGTACCTACCCATCAGGTAGGATCTGTGGTGGACGATCCAAGAGATGCACCATCTGTACCTACCCTTCAGGTAGGATCTGAGGAGGACGACCCAGGAGCCGCTTCCGTCGGGCCCCGAGGACGAGTCGTGACATATAAATTAATATGAACATTATTTTATGGTTTTTATATGAACTATTTCTTTATACATATAACATATTAAAAAATAGTTTTATATTATATAGTTTTAATACATACCTATTATTGAATTTTATGTTTCCTTCAATGAAATTTTATGATTTTATAAATCCAAAAAATTTCCCAATTAAAGAGTTTTGATTTAAAGATTCATAATAAAATACTAATATTATTTTACACAGTTCTAATTTCAAAGAGTAATAATGCTTTTTCATGTAATTGTTTATTATTATATTGAATTATCCAACCATAATATTTTACTATATGATACCTTCTACTTTATTTTTATAAAAATTGACTTTTAATTAAATTATTCTTCTATAACATGTTTCTTTCTCAAAAAAGTATCGTAGTCCGAAAAATAATTCTAATCAACACCAAATAACATCTTCCTTGCTTATATTCATTATTTACACCAATATTAATGTTCATATTTAGAAATTCATCTGTTTTTTATCTCATATGGATATAACATATCCGTTTTTTATAATTTTAATATAATGATTTTTTTCTTTTAAGGATGTGGGATTCAATAATGTTATTTAAAACATTAAAACTGTTTTTTATTTCTAGATCGTACCTTTATTTTCCCACTCCACTTTTCATGGAGATAAAATTTCCATATTTTCAGGGATTAAATTTTGAAGAATATTTTTTAAATTAAAACATTTCTTCTATTTTCATTCCACTATTTAAAAAATGACTCATTAATATGAATATAAATTGATCTATTATGACAATAATCATTTAATTAAAACTAAATTATATTTTCACATCTATTTTCCTCATTGATGATCAGTTTCAATTGAAATTAATTTCCATGAAATCGCTTCTAAATTCTCATAGAATCATTTTATGGATATATAAATGAAGGTATAAAAAATTATGTATATGAACTCCTGGCATGTGGAACCATTCAAAGTGTTCTTCTTATAAAGTTGGGTTTCATCTATATAATTATCCTTTATGATTTTTTAATATTAACTACGGATATGTTCTAATGATACAATACACTTTATTTTTCTAGATGACTTTTGAAATGTTCTACAAATATTTTCATAAAACTCCATAATTTTTCATCTTTTAATTTTCTGTTGTTTATAAAAATAATGGTTCAGGTTCACGTGGAAAACATATATATGTTTTTTATAATGTGATTGTTGAGCCCAAAATTATATAGCCCTTTAATTCCTTGGGTAATGCTCTCAATCTCATGAAATTATCAAGGTAATCATGTATTGAGGTTTACACCACTATGGGATTAATGAATAGATTCATGATAAACTCTTTTTAATGAATCATGATGTGATGTGTGATACAATAAATTATCAAAATCATGTAGTGATTCTTTCTCTATATTGTCATGGGAATTAGGTAGTGGATTCAATTTTTCTATGTTATTACTTCTTATTCATCTATGTATAACACATTTTATTATTTTATGATTATGTTATAAATAAAAGGATAATTGTTATTTTCTCATGATTCCGCACTCTTATGTAATGTAATATGTATTATTACCCTATATTACATGTACTAATATTAATCTTTATTGACTAATCATTATATTTTTTGATATTTTAAATGATATATATTTCCCATGATCAATTTGTAAACAATTATTTTGATATAAAACATGATTTAGTTTTGGAATTACATTCATACACAGAGAATTTGAGATCACCACATATTATGTTTTCCCATTACCTAGGTTAGGAAGAAAACTGTAAGAAATGAATTCTTTATAAGTATCCAATTATTTTTTTATGATGGGGAAATGTTAAAATATGTGTCAAATAAGTTTTTTAAAACATTATCAAAATATAATAATCTATCGGATTTTAGGATTTTATTAACATTTTTGCGAATTAATGTTGAAATTGTATTATTATTTTGAAATATTTTTATGTTAATATTGGTTTGTAACATGTGTATCAAATCTAAAAATTAATATCTGTATTTTTAGAATTCAATTTAAGAGTATAGGTCATGATAATATCTTAGACCATGACATATTATATTCTATATTTAGGTGGAAATATTCACCAGGACATTAATATTTATAAAATATATGATGAAAATTACTCAATTGACTTTAATAATTTTAAATATACCACAATTGGATCACATATTATCTTCCAATAACATTGATAATATTTATATCCAAAACGTTGAGAACTTTTCCAATCATATCATTCCTTACTAATGGGAATGTAATTATAATATAGTCATTTGGCATAAAAAAATATGAACCGATAACAACATGAACATGAAAAAATAATGATGAAGGAAGATTCTATATAGATTCAATTAGTCAAGATTATTTTTCATTTAATATTTGATAATTAATTAGGTGGATTGCTTCAAAATACTAGTAATAAATATATAGTTGAGGTATTAACATCTGAACAACTATATTTAGTTCATATGAATATATTAAAAACTAAAAACCATTATATATTCAATGTAAACATTAGGTTTAGATATTATATTATACAAAAATAGAAATATAAAAGATTCTTTCTATTAAATAAACGAAAAAACTCATGTTTTTTATATAGACATCACTAATTTTAAAAATTAAAATATAAAATCCATTATAGAATTTATATCCATAATGATCATTTAGAATAATTTTGTAATATTTATTAGAGAACATTATTTATGTTTAAATTAGTACAAAAAAACTAATCAATGCATAGAACACCATTGAAAATGAGAGTGTTGAAAGAATAAATAAACTTATTCATCCAATATAATTATCTATACAGTGTGTGTAACAATTATATTTTTTTACTTAAAATTTAAATACTTACAGTTATATTATAAATATGTTTTATGTTTTTTTGTTTATAGGGAAGAAAACTTATATACAATAAAAAGTAATAAAATAAAATGTTGGAATCTCTAAATCTTTCAGATTCAAGTTTTTCCTTTTAAACTGTAAATTAAATATCGTGAAATTATATTTGAAACATAATGTATGGTATTCTCTTACTTCATAAAACATTATTGAGGATTATAATAGTTTCAAATAATTTTCCCATTCAATTTTGATATGTTTCATGTTATATATAATGAATCTAATTCATTTGAACATTAATTTTCTAAAAAATGATTTATAAAATTTATGTTGATTGAGTTTTAAATCTAATTATTTATAGATATGATAATTTAACCATATTTCTTATAATTTACTCAAACAAAAATAAACATTTTTTTGGTGATAATCCATACAATGTTTAAATCCATAATTAATCTCTAAACAAGTAATTATTAAAAAGATAAAAGTATTAAAAATCATTTTTATGTCGATTAATCGATCAAAATGAGATGTTCATTAAAACATTTGTGTGTACATATTAGATTTAAATGCTTATTTGAATATATTTATGAAAATTATTTCTTATATAATTGAATTTTGATAAATTATATATAGTTAGAACACAATCAGTTTGAATGGAAATAATATTTTTCGTTAGTGAAACAATATGATAAAATTTTTTGTAAGACTTAATTGGTACCTTCAATATAAGTGTAATGAATATGGATCCACAGTTTTAAAAAAGGAGTATTTAAAAAAAATTCTAGTGGTTGGAAATTAATAGAAAAAAACTTTTTCTCTTGTAGAAATACATGAGTCCATTTATATTCTATATAATTTACTTATCGAATTAATTATATCCCCAATAAAATTGATTTTAATAGTTAATTTATCAATGAATATTTTAAATATATTGTTAATAATTAACATATGTTTATTATTAAAAATAAATATTTCTTATATAATGTTTTAAAAATAGAAGGTCCATTAAATTTTGAAATAATTTGTGAGAGCATTGAATGACATGTTATCATTATTTATTATTCAATAATTATTTAAATGAAATGGTAAATTGAACTATTTTCACTATAATGTTTTAATAGAAACTATAAACATTAAAATAAATATAGAAAATATCATTTTTATTTCTACCAATTATTTTTACAACATCATAGAAAACATATATAATGTGAATTTGATAAGATTATTATTAGTGAACATTAATTATTTTTCAGATTCTAGATTTCTAGGAAACTCTTTGGTAAAATTATTTAATAAAATAATTATAATAAATACATAATTATGGTATTTATAATCTAATAAGTATCAGTACTCTAGTAAGTACATAAAGCAATAATAATTTTCATGAATTTGGGAAATTAGTTATTTGATAACATTATAGAGAAATGACCAAATAACAATTAAATATATCTATTTTTTAAATATTTATTTTCTCCTATATTTTTTATTTTGATAGATTTCATGCCTATGTGATATAAACCCATTTAAATTTAGTATAATGGAAATTAATTTATCACAGTAGAAGTTTAGAACATGAATGCTTTTTTCATTATATTATCAACTTGATAATTTTAATTTGTTTGGATATAGATTTTAGAGGTATTAGAATTGATAGAAAAAGTAAGTTTAGGAAATTTTTCTTCATAAGTGGGACTTTAGTCTATATTTCAAAACTCATGAAACCTTCGATTTCACATTCCATTACTAATGTATAATTTTTTGTATTGTGATGTTATTGGGCTTATTTATTTTGGATACAAAACAAGGTCACAGATTTCAAATTAATTTTCAATAGAACTCATAGTATATTGAACAAAATATATTAAATTTCACTTTTAATGAATCCAAAGTCACACTAATAAAATTAAAATTGAATTTATACACCATTTTAATCATGTCCATGTAAAAAACATTATATTCATCACATTTGTTTGATAAATTAAAATTATCTCACTATTATTTTTACAAATAAATTACTATTTAAAATATTCGAATATATTACATAGAATGTGATTGATTATAAGTAATATTCTTATTCTTCCATTTGATTTCACATTATAGTGAGATACTCATCTGTATTGGGTGATGATATATACTATTTAAATATTAATTTTTTAATGCTGATTCTCTTTCATAATAAGGAATAATTAAGAAGGATCAATATTGGAAAAATAATTATGTATCTCTATATTATTTAGAAAAATGTTCTTCTAAAAAATAATTGCATAAACATTTTAGATTATTTTTTATTAGAATAAATACATCATATAATGGTCATATGAAACATTTTGGTGGTATACACAATTCTTTAGGACTAGATTATAGAGTTTAATTCCAATCGGATTTTACGTTCAATTTTATAATTAATTCAAAGAATATTAGGTAATAGACTCTATAGATGTTATATTTATGAATTAAATATAATATGTTAGACAAACTTATTGGGTATGAGTTTTATTAAGAAATTAATTAATATTTAATTGATAAGTCTATAAATATTTGGTTTTCCAATATAAAGAGAGAATGAAACATCAAATATACTACAATAATTGTTTTTAGAATCATTTTCCAAATTCATTACAAATCCATCAAGTCCATGTATTTATTGTCTTATTTCTTCATGATTTCTCATTTTCTAGGTTAAAAATATATTATTCCAAAATTATATTATATATTTATGAATAATATTGAAGATCCAAGTAATATAGTTTCAATAGAAATTAACAATGGACCATTAATCAATATCATATACCATAGAAATGAAGAAACTTTCTTGATATAAATCATCAAATTATACAATTGGTAATCAATTAATCAACGTTAATGAAGCTCCATAAATATTACAATATATTTTGAATACATTTTTATAGTACTTTTACCTGTGAATATACATGTGTTTTTAAATTATCATACGTTTTTCAAAAAGATCATCAGTTCCATTGGAATTTATAACAGTTTATGGATATTTTTAATCATATGCTAGAAGGTTAGTGATTTCTATTATCCAAAATTATTCAAAAACATTTTGAGATATTTTTTATGTATAATATATTGTTAATATTATATTTTAAAAAGATAAAACTAATCAAATAGTAAGTATCCCTATAAAATAATATATTTTATAAATATTCATTCAATATTTTCTCATTTAATGAAAATGGAACATCAATACATTAAATGTTATATATATAATTAATTATTTAATTATATATATATATATGATTGATTTCTTATTTTTAATGTAGAATTTCTATATTTCACTATTTATAAGGTATTTTATTTATGTTATAATTTTTATATAGTTGAAATCTAGGATATATTCATATATTAAAATTATCAAAAAATTAACAATTAATATGATAAACTGAAAAGGAGATATTATTCTAGAAAAACCTTCTTAAGGTAAGGATAATTTGATTAATTGTGAATGTATTCAAAAATTGATTCTTAAAAATTATTGAATGAATTGAATGTTCTAGAATCTTTGTGTTAAAATTCCAATAGATGTGTACCAAATGGTTACTTTTAAATAATATATTAGAGAATTTAATATGGTACTAAATGATATTAGTGTTAATATATCATATGATGAAAAAACTAATGAATCCCCCAGAATAAGTGAAATAAAAATATAAAATGTGATATATATATATATATATATATAAAGTCATTAAAATTTAAATTATGTTGGTTGATATAATGTAAAACACACAATAATATACTGATTGAGTCAGAATCACAATTATACTAGGTGGATGAAAGATTAGGAAAGATAATTATTAATCTGTTATTGAAAAATAAAGGTCTCAAAAATGATTACATAATATAATATGAATATTAATATAGTGAAATATAGTGTTTCTAAAAAATTAAAGGAACTATAGAGTAGAATATGAAAGTTAACATAATCTGTAATAAATTGAATAAAAGGAATAATAAAGAATAATAATTTAATATGAATAAATGGAATGATGACCAGATTAAACCGAATAAAAAATGAATGAGATCCCAGATAAATAAAAGTAAAAAATAGTACTTCTATTATATAAAACAATTTGGGAACAAGGTAATAATGTGTATGAGCTTTCGTTAGAGAAAATATTTTTATATCATATACTTTAATGAAATATTAATGTAATAAATTATAATTTGATGCATGAGAATCATTCGATTCATTATAAACACCAACTCTATAAATGTTAGAAATAGTCTAGGTTTTTGATAAATTATTAGAAAATTTAAAACCAGTACCATATCACGTATCAACAACAACATATTCATCCTAAAATTCATTATCATAATCATATATGGTATCTTATTTATATTGAGAAATATATGAATCTTTTTTATTACCTTATAAAAATTGTAGAACAACATTAGTTTATTAAAGGAAGATAGATACAGTTATTCAATAATATTTTTCAAAAAAATATACTTGAAAAATAATAAAAAAAATATATGGAATGAAAAATTTGAAAATTATTTAACAATGAGGAAATATAAAAGTATAGTCTTGATCATATAAACAATTTAATATAGATAAAACTCTCAAAGAATCAACCATCAATAAAAAGAGATTCATCATACATGTATGGATGAATAAAAATGATTATTAGAATGAATCACATATTAGTAATTAGTTTATAAAGAGTTATTTTTTAATAATATAAAATTGATATATAAAGTATTTTCAACTTAAAATAAAAATATCGATAGGATTACCAAAATAATATTATTTATTTTAGAGTTCAAAATAGATATTATTCTATGTTTTAATCAAATCAATCTAATATAATAAATGAAACATGATAAAATGTAAAATAGTTTTTTATACACATGGTGATGATGACATATATATTCATTATATATTCCTACATGAGTTCATTTTCTCTCATATTTATGACAATGATAATTTATGATTACTGGAAAACTATCAATGATAATTTTCATGATATTTGTAGATTAATTATAAAAAAATGATGATAGATTAAATAATTTTAGAAAATATGGTTTGGGAACATAAATTAGATAAAATATTATCTCTTTTTAAGGACTATTGGTTGGATGCAAAAAAAACAATACCTAAAAATGATATATTATATTGAAGGATCATTTTTTAGTTCAATAATGAGATTGATAAAGTCATGGATTTATCCATGTAACAATACACAACATTTGAAGGTAAATAAATAATTTATATTAATGAATAAATGGTTTATTTTATTAATTTATTAATTTATTGGAATCAATGAAAAGTTTTTATGGATTATTTTGGGTTTCCAACAAGATATTATATGCTTTGATTTTCATTCTAATGATCATATGGTCACTTCATAAGGATGATCCCCACCATCTCAATGATAATTCATGAGATTCATATGGATGTACTAAAATATTAAAAATGTTTGAGAAAAATATAGTTTATATTTATTGTCATGATGGATATACAATTTTTGAAAATAATAAAGGTATGAAATAATATTATGAATAATTTAATGGAGATAATATATAAACAATTGAAATGATAAAATTATAAATTCCATAGAATGAATAAATATGATGATGATGAACATATATTAAGGAAATTAAACATCCAAAAAATAGTTTAGATTATAGATTGGATTGATGAATCATCCATGGAGGAAGCTACAATGGATGAGTGTCATGTCGTAGAAGAGGTTACACGTCATAATGCTCAAACCATCCATGCATATGTAAATAAATCATTTAAAACAATTAATTGAATTAGATTTTTTATTAAAATAGTTAATTAATTTCTTCATAATTAAATAAAGTATTAATATAAAATATAGTAAGTTATAATATTGGAAAACTCCATTGAAATTTAAAATCTAATTATTTTAACGTTTTATCCATGATAAATACTGCCAAACTTCATCAAAAATATAAGATGCAAAAAATAATTGAAATTGTAAAATTCAATTATGGATATAATATTCCAATAAATACTATCAATGTGATAATATAAAAATGATTAATATTATTGTGTAGATAGTTGAGAAAAACATGAGTATATTATATTTTGGAAGATATTTAGAATTGAAAAAGGATGGAACCTTTAAATCATTCATCTGTTTATTACGGATTAATATGATCAACATAGTTTTTGGATGATATATATGATTTGATATTAATTTTTATTCTTTATTCAAAAAAGAAATATTATTTTTTTTTGCTAAAAAATTTTACAATAAAAATAAAATCAATGTAATGGCTCATATACCTTAAAGTTTTCATGTAATTTCATGATAATATTTTTTGTGCTATGTTTCTAGAACAATAACCATGAAATTAAGTGGATGTAGGTATACTAAAAATAGGATAATGTTGTTAATTAATTATTATTTTCTATTTTTTTCATGTATTAGGTAGGATGTTAATAAAATAGTGTATATGTTCATAATATTTAATGTGGTTTTTGAGATAAGTGAAGCATATATTAACACCTTTATTATTTTTTTTCACCATTAACATGATATTAATTTTTTTTATTATGAATAGTATTATCTATATTCATTCTCCTAATAATATTATATAGATCAAAACAATTTAGTTAATAGTTAATTCATTTCTATGTTAAATTGAAACTGTTTTCTTATTTATATCAAGATAATATACCCTTATATATATTCTCTAAGCCTTGATGTTTTTTAATTTATCCAATTTGGATTTATAAATTCAATATACACCATGAAATTGTATATCATTTACTTGAAAATGATTAAAACTGGTGGAAAATATAAGAATAATTATTGTATTCATTATC
This sequence comes from Viscum album, assembly GCA_963277665.1. NCBI lineage: Eukaryota > Viridiplantae > Streptophyta > Magnoliopsida > Santalales > Viscaceae > Viscum > Viscum album. The sequence continues at coordinate 336,499,403 of OY728135.1, forward strand.
TATGAAATAAATAGCGATGTTAATCGGTTGTAAACTGTTAATTATATATATAATATTATTTTTAGCATATATTATTATAATTAAAATGTAAAAAATCAAATTCAATATTTTCATATTTTTATTTGAAGCCATTAGAATATAGAAATATGAAAATTTTGATAATTTTTTCTCCAAATTTAATATGATCATCAACACAGTTAGGTGGATTAGATAAACCATTAGTGAATCTATTATAGTGAAACATTTATTTAGAATTAGAGAAGATAAATTTTATGACAATATATCAAAAAAAATGACTGATATATTAATGAATTTACCATTTTGGAATGCTATAAAATTACCATCAACTATGATATTAAAATATATGAAAAATAATAATGTAATAGGAAATAGAAATTCAAGTTTACATTAATGTCTATAAATATTTTAAACATAATTTGAACTAGGAATTCTTAGAGGAAGTTAAATTTATATAGGAATTTCCCAGAACACACTCTTTTTGTCAGGAAACATAAAAATAGAATAGATATGTACACATGGAATATTAATTTAAAATTATATAATTCTTTTATGGTTATCTATTTCGTAGTAAATTTTCTGATGAAAATAAATAATGAAAATTAATATCATGTTGATTCAAAGAAATACAATATTTTGAATGATTCATCAAAAGGGTGAGTTAATGGGAAATAAAATGTTTAGAGAAATGTTTTCGGGTATATTTTCAATATAATGAAAATGTTGTGTATGAGAGTGAAAAGATAGTTGATTATGGGGAACATTTAAGAGATCCTTCTCAAAGGATGACCATGGAATATGTGGGGTAATTTGTGGAATATTCCGACGATGGCTTGTAAATAAATAGTTAATATGAATTATTTGAAGGATAAATTGGGAATGAATTTACTCTGAGAATTGAAATTATAGTGTATGAAATAAATAGTTGTTCTGAGAGAAGATGATACTCATCTAAAAGGATATTAAGTCAAAAAATGAGACAAAAATGTTTATAATTACAAAATCTTCATAAAACTGAAAATATATAGCCTTATATTATATAAAATGTGTATATAATAATATATATTAATTTTATCAATATTATTAGAGATAAAAAAGATGTTAAATTTTTTAATACCATATTTGAGCATGAGAAGAACAATATAAAAACAATTAAAATGTAAATAAATCAATAAATTAAAATAATAAACAAATACAATAAACTATTAATATATATATATCTATTTTTAAAATGTTACAATATAATCAAAATGTAGGTATAATAATGTTTTTTATAATTTGAAAATCATACTATAGATTATTAATATTTAAATTTATAATATGGATTATCTGAGACAGAAACAAATGAAAAAATATTCTGAAACTAGGAAAGACAAAAAAGAAGATCTAAGTATATATGTGTGTGGGATCCAATATGAATTCACATAATCAAAATTGATGTGGAAATGAAAATTGAATAAAATGAAGAAATAATTTATACAAATATTATAAAAAATCATTTAAATAATGAGATTTCATTGATAGTGTTTTCCAATACCATGAGCCTGAAATCCATGATTATGTTGTGAAATTATTGCATTGGAATAAGATTCATGGAATCAAATCACATGAAAATTTATTTTTTAGTATTCTTTCAAACCAATATATAGATTAATTTCACATACATTTGAATTTATTAATTTCAAAAACATATATTCTTTATGTTAATAATTATTTCATATATCATAACCCATTATATCTATCATAATAATCTTCTTAGAATCATAGGGAAATAAATATAAGAATGGGGAAATCTAAATTTGTGTGAAAGGTTATGAATATAGTTTTCTCAGTCATGAATAAGAATTTATAATTAATATAGAAAGGTATATAACTGACAAACATGTAATTCAATCAATTACATGGTTCTATTATGGATGAAATAAAAGATGGACAAATAATGCTATATACAGAATCCGAAAATCTTTAAAGATAACCATATTTATTTTAACTAATTATAAAATCACATGGAACATCAATAATTAATATCATAATGAAAGAAACCATAATATCTAACATCAAAAAATTATTTTCAAGACCATTCACAATATATTTTGTGATATTGGTTAAAACACAATTAATGTTGACATATTGATTTGTCTCTTCATACCTACCAATGAATCATGGGATATGTATTTCTAGGATCCACCCTTTATACAATATTTCCAATTTAGTCATTATATGAAAGTGGTAAAACATAATATACATAAACAATTGTGTTGGAAAAAATAACATAGGAAATGAGAATACATACCATAATAAATAAATGTAAACATAAACCATCTTGAGTAATATAAAAGATGATATAAAATAGTAAAACCTCAATTAATATGATCCTAAACCATACTGATAAATCATATGTATTGTATCAATATAAAATATCCTTATTATTTCATATTTATAATAAATGGTAGTTATAATTGATAAATATAAATAACATAAAAAATCAATTAAAAAAATTCCCAGGTAAAATATTATTTTCATTAAGAAATGTTCCATTTAAAAATATTCCAAAAAAAATTAAATATTATTTTTGTAAAAATAACATTATAAACATGTCAAATAATCATAAAAACAAAGATTTTTCATTAATTTATAATATTACATTCATGATGGTTATGATAGATACTAATTTAATTTATATTTTGGGGAAAATATATATGGGCATTATTTGGAAACTAACATGAAGATAAAAACATTTTAAAAAAAATAGAAATTGGTATAAATTTCATTAGTAAATCATTTAGAAAATTTAAATTTTTTTTATAAATCATGTTTTTGAAAGAAAAATTATTTTCAACAAAAGATGGAAATAACGGCATATTTTCAAAAAAAAATATTTGTATTATTTTTAGGTAGCAATGAGCTGAATAGGGCACCCTTTCAATACAAATTAATGAATAACATGAAATTATAAATTTCATGTGTTTCTTGTGTTATGAATCATAATATTTGACCATCAAAAATTTAATCATAAATAATCATTAAAAATGATGAGATTTAAGTATAATCCATTTCTACTTTTGTAACTTTTGAATCAAAAACACCAAGGAAGAAATAATATCAAATTAAAAATAAAATACTATTAATTTTAAGTAATTGGTGATATAAAATATCAATATTGGAATTATGTAAAATAAAAAAAATGAATACATTTATAATATGTGTTATATCTCATGGACGTAAAAATGAGATGAAAATTGTTACTATAGGTTCGAATTCCTTCTTATGTGTTTTAATCTCTTATAAAAAAATACATGTTTTTATGAATCAATTATATAACTATAATTATTTTTTAATACAGTATATGATTATAGTTTTTTTTATTAAAATTTTATCATCATTTCTTTATTAAAACCATTATTTCATAGGATAATAACATGTTTTTCGTCATTTTTTGGTTAATTAATTTCAGTCCTATTATATTGATCATAGGTAGATAATTTATTTAAATGATAAATTATATAAATATTAAATATATTAATTAAATATTTATCTATAATAATCAATAATAGTTGTAGATAGAAAATGGATTGCACTATTTATAGAGAATGTAAGTCGTATGTATAAATGAACGTTATTTTCAATTTTTCTTAAATCATAAAATAAAATGAAAATAAATTTTAAATAACCTTCCAATAAAAATTATTAGGTTATTCATATAATTTTTATTAATAAAATCAATCTTTATTACCATGAATTTATAAAATAAATTGAAAAGTAGTTTATATCACCACGTACAGCCGACAGTCCACATATGAAAATGAGCGATATTATTGTTTTTAAACTGAATAGAAGGTAATATGTTATTTGTCGTATTATTAAAGATAAGTATTTTTAGTCACAAAATCATATATATTAACTTTTTTACCAATATAACTTTTGTGTAAAGAATATGTGAAAACCAAATCACAACACTTCACGAGGTAGTTTTCTATCATACACTTGGGTGATGTTATCATATCCCCCATAAGAATGGTATATTTTAAGGTATATGTGACATAAAAATTTCAGAAATATAATTATTTAAAAATTATGTTATCGATATTTTTTAAAAGGATGGTACATAAACCTAAATATATTATTAAAGAAAATACATTTTTGTGTCTCAGTAGTGTGAGACCCATTACGTAGCCTGAAGGCCCAAGGCCAAATAGCCTGAATACAAGGAATGAAACCCCATTTTTGGCCAAAAGGTCTCCTTGGTGAACAATACTCGTATAGTACCCACACTTATACAGTACATTCTATGATATATATATGTTAAATCAATCATTATATAAATACATCAATGGGTTTGAAGGAAAATAAAGTATGTCAATTTTGAATGTGGTAGTTTTCTGTACACACAATAGACATTTTCATTTCCCATTTGATGGGTGTGGAGCACGATATAGGCTATGAAATTAATACAATATAGTCCCAGTATATGGGGGATACTATTATTTTTATATTTTCATAAATGATTATTATTTTTATTGAGGTCAAAGAAAAAATAAAAAATAGGTGTGTTTTATAATTTCATATCTTTTTGGGAGAAACTCATTGGTATTATACATAAATCCTTCATTTGATGATATCCTAAAAATGATGGTAGGTATGATTTATTTATGGAATTATGGATTATATTTTATTCGTTATGGAATAAATAAGGGGACATGGATGTGTGTAGTGGAATGGAGATAGGGTGTCCATTAATAAAGGTTATAGAGAACGCACATTGAATCCCTGAATAGATAAATAGATACCCATGTTTTTAACTCATAAAAATCCCCTATAAAGAGTAATTATATAATATTAGTTGTGATAGTTTCTAAATATTTGGCTGAAATACAATTTTGGATAGTTTTAGGTCATCTATAAAACATATCTTCGTAGATTTACCCTTGGAAAATAAATTTTCCTTATCGTTGGTAATTAAATTTTATTTTATTCACTATTAATTATGTTAATAACTTTAAGTTAAAATAAGTATATAAATATATTACATTGATTCTAAATATGGAATCCATTTTTAAAAATTCAATTCTCATAACTAAAACAATCCAGTTTAAAACTAATCTTACAAACATGTTAAATAAAGGTTTTTAATGAATATATTTATTAGGGAAAATATGATCTTATTTTAATTGTATAACTAGAAATAATAATTATATATATATATATATATTAAAATAAAATTTTAGTTGTAAATTCTACACATTTTATTGAAATTATAACTCATTCGGGGTTATTGTTATTAATTAATATGGGAAATCTATATTCTCTTTAAAATAATGTAATAACTGAGTTTGTAAACCCAAAATAGCATTATAATAAAATTTAGAATAATGATTATTCAAATTTTCATAATTATATAAAATAATATAAAATAATATATATCTAAAATTAAATCAAATTAAAATCCTAATTGTAATTATAAATTTATTTTTTATTTTGGTGAAATTAATTTTTTACAAAAATCAATATTTTTCACTATTCAATATAAAATCATTATTTTCTGTAAAATTACAAAATTTTAGCCTAAGTGAAATTTTATATAAATATTAACAATATTTTTCACATTTCATAAAATATATTTCATAATGGTTTTTGAAATTAACCTTAAATTGTTTTCACGAAGCATGACTATACAACTATTTAAATAAATTCAGTTTTTTAGAAATTTTTTTTCTTTCAAATGGTTATTACTGTAATTATAATAAATAGATTAGAAATAAATTTTTTTATTGATTTTAAATACATATAATTTTCATATTTTTTATTCCTAATCACACCAACTGAATAAACAACTTGGTCGTAATGGGAATCTATAAATAGTAATATTATAATAGATTATAGCCTGTCTCTTAAACACTCTGTTTAATTAATTTCAAGATATAGGTGAGATTATATTTAATTAAGAACAATTATTTCATGATCTCTCAGGTTGATACATTCCTCTAGATTTTTATTATTGGTTATCATATATGCTATTTAACATGATGTTGCACTTTTAAAATATTGTATGGTTACACACATCCCCCCATAAAAAAATTGCATACTTGTAATTTAATGTTTATCCAAATCATTAGGGGTTTAAAATTTTAATATACCAATATTGGATCCCCACATCATCAAAATGGTAAATAAAAAACTTAATGATAAAATAGTAACGTTATTTTAGAGGTCATTGAAAATAACACATTACTAGGTTTCCAAGTTGGAAATCATTTGTTGAAAATAAAAACATAGACATGGTATGTAATACTAAAGCCCAAATGAATAATATATGATGATTTAGATCATGGTCATAAGAAATTTATCCAACTGAAATAATAATAATGTGATGAGTTAAGACTGTTGACTCAATAGAAATGAAAGTGATAACACAATTGTTTTGTCTCCGTATCATTTTCCTAATGTTAAGGAATTACATTATCAATATGATAGGGTTAAATATAAAATATACATATAATATCACATTCTATTTATAATTCAATAAATATGTTCATTATTTCCTACTCAATGAAATTAATATCCAAATTCAATATTTTTAAACTTGAAGAACATAAATTAACTTTTTACCTATAATTTGAGCCATTAAATAGTCTCTTATTATTCCACCAATGTTATCTAAAACCAAAAAAGTTATCACTAATTATCTAATATAATGTATCAATCTCTAAAACCTAAATAGTAACTCACAAAATTCTATATAATATATTTGAAAAATTCAATACCTTAATACATTTATAATTTATTCTTGGGGAAATTCAATGCATAATTTTTTGAAAGAAGGTTAATAAATAACGATTTCATCCTAAAAAAAAAATTAACGTTAAAAAAAATTTCCACATCCAATGATTTTAATTCCCTGATAACTATAGACCCATAATTATTACCCACATTCTTTGAGAAATAATATTTTATGTTTTTAATTTATTCCCTAAATCAATACATATAGTAAACTCTATAAAAATTACATAAAAAATAAATCCACTAACAATTTTCATATTAAAAAATACTATTCCATAATAATTTCATTATTATCTCAATATAGGGAACCTATTAAGTGTTACCATACCTCAATATTTTATTTCCAACAGTCTCAAATTATCAACAAATCTCATTTCCTTGTCATTAATACCATTCATCCAGTGCTCAAAAATCCATTAAGATATGTTACATTTGTACAATCCATACATATTTCATTATTATTATAACCATTATATTATTGATAAAATAATCATATTTAATAATTATAAAATAAAAACTCGTGTATATTAATCATTACACATTGTTTGTGGTATAAACAAAAGATTTAAAGTGATACATTATAATCTTTTGAGGCATATTCCCTTGAATCATGGGGAACCATATCTAGGATTTAGAAGCATTGAACATGGTAAAATTCTTTATTACCCTCAAAATCATGATCATAGGGGTAATTCATATCCACAAGATTAGAAATATTTTATTCCCCTTAATAATGAACTAATATGGGCCTTTCAATAGTTATTACATTTTATAAAATGAGTCTTTACCTCTATAAAATTTTCTAATCCTTTCTATATTATCATATTATTCTCTTTCTTCCCTTAGAACCCACAATACATGGAGAATTATTTCTCTGTATTGATTGGACAGAAGACAATTTCCTTTTATAATGAGATTGTTTTTGAGACTATTTCCATTTGAATGAATGGATTATTCCCATAAATGAGAAAATCATTCTTACTCTATAGATTACACACAATAATATAGGCTCAGAATATAACTTCAAAGTACCCTTTCTAAATTATTCAAAACGCTATATTAGATCATAATATTATGAAAAATTATTGATAATTAATAAATTAGTAAAACAAATAATTTTTTTTAAATTTTGGAAAGGATTATATCATATTCATTATAATTATTTAATTTGTAATGTTTTCAAATCCTAAAAATATTTTTCAAATCTGTTGAAATGTTATTTAATGAAAATGTAAATTATTCTAATCATATTTCTTATGACTATAAAACATGGTTTACTGTAAGTTCAATTATCACATACAAGGGAAAGCCTGAGTGTGTCTAGAAGATACTTTTTTAGAGTCATTACCAATATGTACATCTATGCTAGACCAACATCCACATATAATACAAGATAAGTATATACTTATAATAAAACATACCTAATATGTACCTTACAAAAACATTTTTATTATTTTCAATACCTGTCCAGAATTTATATCATAGGGTTATGCTAGCTAATATGTTATTTCTTCAATATAGTTCTAAAGGTATAAACTAATTTTTTTTAATGAAAACTATAAATACCTCAAACCTAATATCCATGAGTTTGTGGCCACTTTATTACATTGACATATAATACATTTATTCACATCTTAATGGAAATGTATTGTGGTAATCTTGGTAAACAATATACATACATGAATTTCTATACTTTTAAAAACATAAAAAAATAATATTCATAGAGTGTATCAATTTATCATATAGAATAACCATATTTTTCAATAATAATACACATATTTTTTGTAGGAGGAAAGAAACATAAGATATGGATTTGTTTAAATACTTAGTAAGAGTATGCATATATCAAACCCAATCATTACTAATTAATAATAATAAATTTTTAAAAGTTACATAACAAAATAGTTTTCCATTCAATAAGTTACATGATCATAATATGACATGAATAAATGATGATAAAATAATTACATATAAAAAACATGATCTTGAACAATAAAAATATAAATTATAACTAATCAAATAATAATATGGAATATTATTAAAGAATATCATAATTAGATAATTCAATGTTTTAAAAATGAAATTCAAACACTCAAGACCTTATACAAGATAGTCTAAAAATGTGAGTAATAACCTATTTAATTTGGGAAATTGATATTTCTCAAGATTCCTACATATGCTTTGTGGGTATTTTTAATTTAGGTTCCCACTTATTAGTTAATATGTAAAATAAGTTATTTATATGAAAATGACAAAACCTATGAAACGTAATAATATTTAGAGAAGAACTAACATACTAAATGAAAATTATTACCTTTTTAAATAAATATATAAATAAACCCTTCCATGTAATATGTTTAAGGGTAATAACATTTTACATCCCCATTCAAAAAAAATTAATATATAATAAGGTGGGACTAAATGCATCATATCCTCATTGGATCATAAGTGGAATAAGGGGTTATAGTCATTGATGAAAAAAATTAACAATAAAAATCCTTTTGACAAAAATATTGAATAAAATATCCTTTTCATTTTGAATTTTTTTTAAAATAGATATTTCAACAAAAATATCAACTAATTTTTTATTGAATATAACCTTAGGGACTTGTAAAAAAACTATTAAAACATTGAGTGTTCATAAAGGCATAAAACTTTATCGTTGGTGTACACATTAAAATAATTATTTCATTTACATTTTTGAAAAAATTAAAAAGTTAATTGATTAGAAAATGACATGAATATTCCTTATAATATTTATTGTAAAATTATAAATATAGGTAAAAATTTATCTAATTAACAATTTAGGTAATTCTAGAATAAATTTTATAAAATATCCCTTTGGAATATAATGGAATTTTGATTGAAGGTGAAAATAATGGAAAATTTTGCTAATAATAATTTCACTATAATTTTATGAACCAAATAAAGGTAAATTATACAATTATTTTTAAATTTAATCAATATAAAAGGAAAATAAAATTCATTACTTTATTTTTTGATATATCATAATATATAATCCACAGAAATGTTTTCATAAAAGATCACGATTATTGATGACTTTGTAAAATTATCCATTACCACTTTAGTAACTATTTAATCATTAACAAATGACATAGAAAACATAAAATAAACCATTAAATAAAATTAATATAAAGGTATTCATGAAATAACATATAAAAAGTGTCGATATATAAATTACCCAATTGAATGAGTTGTTAATATCACATGTGTCTGGTGGGAATAAAGTGAGATAATAAACCCACACAGTAGAATTAATATCCTTCATTTGTGAATGGACCTCATTTATAACAATAAAAGATAATTATAAATATATTAAAGGAAAATAATCATATATTTCAAACAATATATTATATAATTAAAGTCTTTTATTCCCCAATTATTAACAATTAATTTTTAAAATCCAAATTTTTGTTCAAATTTATATCGATTTTAATTTATGATTTAGTTTTTTAGTTTCAGTAATTCTATATTAATCATTTCATGAACTTATATATAACATTATAAATGAAATAAATATGATTTATATTCATTATATATAAATATTTATAATAATTTATAAAAGTTATAGAATGAAAATGGATCACACTATTTGTAACACCCTAGGTAAATAAAGAATATGACATTTTCAAATATATTCATATTTGTGAATAAAATATTAATATTACTTTAAAGGGGACGCTATGCTCGATGGCGTACCCAATACGCAACAACGAGTTTCTTAGGAATCTTACATTGCACTCTAATAAAAAAAAAATATCATTTTAAATGGTAGTTAATGCCTAGCCGTTGTAATGGCGGGAATGAACAGAACTAACTACAAAATGATTATATATTTTTGTCAAATATTTTTACTTTTTACAATAAATTTTAGAGGATTAAAAATGCAAACGAATCCAATTTTAAGCGTAAACATTCTAATATTTTTTAAAAGGTCGATTAACCGCCTTTAGATAGATAACCTCTATTAAATCCACTTTTTGATAATTTTATGTGTTATATTTGAAAAAAGAAAATTCTTATTTAGAATCGGGACATCAAAATTTACTTTGTGTACATTTTTGGTATTTTTCCGATAATGTTAATTTTTAATGAATAGTAAAAAATGTTGTATTTTAATTCAAAACATCTTATAAATATAATTTATTTATATGATTAGATTATCTTTTGAATTGTTTTTAAAAGGAAATTATAATATATTTTTACCATTTCATCCAATAGTGGTCATTGGAATTAATTTCACTTTGAAATTGGACTTAAACTAGTGTCAATCTTTTAATAGATATTGTTTCACAAAAACACGCTATTTGTTTTGAAAGCGGGAATTAATTATTAAATTAATTAATGAAACTTATATGTTTTGAATTTTGAAAAATACACATTATTTTTTATTTCAGAATATCAAATATAACTTACGGTGAATTTTTGGTGTCTTTCTGAAAAACTTAAATTTTTGATGAATAGTGAAACCACTAAGTGGTAGTTTAAAAAATGTTTTTTCATTTAAATGAAACTTTACCACTTATGTGGTTTGAATTTCAAAAATCCTACATACATGTTTGTCATTAGGATGAAAAATGTGGTTCAATGGGATTAAAATATTTTTTTGGTGAATAGGAACTCGTATGTTTTTAATCGCGATTAGAGGTAATTAGTGTAATTTAAGGTAAAGATAATGTTATAATAATATGAAACGACCTTGAAACATGTTCTACCCTTATTTAATGAGTCATGAACGACCAAGACAATCCATGGATCAACTTGGGGACCCCATGGAGCCACTTTGGATGGAAAATGACATTAATACCTTTTTATTTAAAGTTAAAATTAAAATGTCATAAACATGCATTGTTTTACTAACAATTTTTTTACATGGGGTTATGTAAGTCATATTTTTGACTATAAATATTAATAAGAAATATAAAAGGATTTCCTACATCATGATATTTTTTTTATAATTTTTAGACATTAAATAAATTAATTTATTTATGACACCATGATGATGGAGTGATTACCTCATAAATGAACAATTTATTTAAAATGGAAAGATATGGTGAAATCTAAGTCTTAAACATGTCACAAACCTATTGGATGGATGTATTTAGAAACCTTATCACTTTATCCTCGAAATATATCCTTTCAGGGACCTTTAAAATCCAAAAATCATTTTATAATAAAGTAATATTTTATAACGTTCCAAGAGTGCCCCTCCTCTCCTCTTATTAAAGGCCCCCACCTCTACCACCTTACACACACCTCTCAAGCCTTTGGCTCGGACAAACCCTGAGCATTTCATCTCTCCAAATCCCTCTATTCATCGTTGAAGCCTCACGTTGGGCAGAATCCTTTCCAAGGAAGCCTTTGAGATCAAATCAAAGAGAGTGACCCGATTTAAAGGTAATGTCTTCCCTTGTGTTCTATTCTTTTATTTTTCTTCTCCAAACCCCTAAACTCTTTATATTACATTTTTTAACAACACTAGTATCTTAAATATACTTGGATTTTTTTATAAGAAGGATTCGAGCTACACTTTCACACACCTCCGTCTAATGGTTAAAGAACATACTGTTTCTGTGGATGGGGAATTACTACCTCACGAAACAATGATTGTTGAATATTCTTTTAACACCTTCAATGGTGGACATTAAGATGTAACTATATTTATATATGATATATAATATGTTTATGTTTTTCTTATGCTTCTGTATTATTAATTTATTTCATACCTTTATGGTTTCCATTATGGGTAAACGTGATATCTTCATTTTAGGAAGTGCGGACTGCCGCCCCCTCAAAGTGATTTGATTCCTTAATGCCATATATGGGACGTATAAAGGATGTAATAAATGGTATTACATATGATATCCTACTTTAAATATAATATACCTTTATATCATTATTAATTCATTCCATTGAATACAAAAAAAAAGAAATGAAAGTAGCGTTCATTCGTACATACGGCTTACCGTCTCCATGAACGGTACATTTCATTTCAAATAACCAAATGTTATGTACAATTATAAGTACATATATATAATGAATATATATGTAATATATTACATCTAAATGATAGATATCATTCTGGAATTATAATATATATATCTCTCATTTTTTTAATTCTATTAATATGAACAAAATGAAAGTAGCGTTCATGTGTACGTACGACCTACCGTCTTTATGAACAGTGCTTTTAATTTTTTATCTTAAAATTATATGGAATAGTATAAAATGAATATATACTGGATATATATGATATTTGAAACATCAATTATATTCTGGATATTTTGTACCTATAACTACATGGAAAATTCTTTTCCAACAAGTTCAATTTTTATTCATGTACCGAACATCGACAAAAATGTATGATATGAACTCACGTTATTAACCAATTATTATAAAATTATAATATGTGATATGAACTGAATAATAATCTTTAAAGTAGTTCCTTAAAAAATTAGAAATTGACCAAATTTTATAATTCAGGGGATTAAAGAACGATCGAGTCATGTCGGACACGAGGTAAGGGATCCTACCTCTCTCTTTCTTTTTAAGTACTCTCTTTTATGTCATTTCTTTTAATCTCATCTTTCTTATGTTTGGAGATGTTATTTTATATTACTAATTCTGTACTTTTTATGTTCATATTATTAGAGTCCTTATTTTATCTCATCAATCCATTTTTGGATGTTTTATGTGGCGCCGTTAGGCTGCCGAATTTTCATAAGGGGATTTTCTCTGATTTTTTATTCCCGTGAGATTCATGCTAAATTTGACACTATTTAATTTTGTGTGGTGTATTTACAGACCATTATTATACTATTTATATAATATACTCTCATTTATTGGTATTTACATTTTCATGGTATGATGTTTCTTTCATGGGGTGTACGTTTCGAAGGTTTCCCAAATCGGTAAGGGAACCATTCACACTCCTCTTTTTAAAATACTTATTTCGTTATGACTTTTAATTTACATATTTTTATGTTGGGATATGTTTCCTATATCCTTATTGATGTAAATTTTTTTTCCATGTGATGAGATACAATTTTCTCTCTCTCATCAACTAATTTTGTGAATTTTAAAGTGACGTCGTTAGGCTGTCGAATATTACCAAGGGAACTTCTTAACCCAATTTCAATTTATTTGGGTTCAACATGTAGTTATTGAATATGTCATCATTTGAATATGTGTGAATGAGATTTTATTGTTTTACACTTAATATCAACATATATTGGGTGTATTTATATTTGTCACACATAATTATGACATTTATTTATCCTTAATTTAAGGATACCTTCATTATAAGAGATTTTATCTCATTTTACATTTCTTTTGAGACTTTATTGTTGTTGTGCACCAATTCACTCTTATATGGTATATATACTGTCCTTTGGAATATTATATCATGAATCCATTTATTCTCATGATATTTTAATGTTCTTATTAAATGTTAATCCTCAATTATTGTATTCAAGTGTCTCTCATTTTGTTAAAAACCCTTTTACTAAAATATCATTTAAAATGTTTTAATGATTTATTCTTATAAATATTTCAAATTAATATCCATGTTTTAAAAATGGTTTCAAGGATTTATTTATATGGATATTAATGGTATAAATTGTTAAAAGCTTCAAAGTGGTATGGGACACTTTGATTCAAAAATCACTTTATTAAATGTTTTAGTTGGTTTTGAAAATGGTTTTTAGAATGGAGTCATTATTTCAATATCTTAAAATGTTATATTGTTATTGAAATGTGGGAATTTTATCTTTCCGTTATGCTTATGTTATGTTCTATGATTATGTTATGGTTCTTGAGGATTGTTTATGAAGACGGGTGGTTCCGTAATAAACTAAGGGCGGGTGAGCCCGATATAGCTCTCCAATTCATTGGGTAACACGAAGGAGTTAAACGTTAAGGTTTCTCTTAAGAGATTTAGGGAATATACTGTGATGGGTATTCCAAATGTAACCAAGAGGGTTACTCCCTACGTAAGAATGTTATGAATGCCTCAAGTTACCTTTATACCTTATGATTTCTATGATTTATTCATGATTTGATGAGGTAGGTTAAATTGATTATGTTTTATGAGTATAGTATGATTTCATACATGGACTAATGTTTTCTTTTCTTACTTTTATATCCCTTACTGAGCTTTTTATACTCATCCCATGTTTTTGAAATGTTTTTCAGAGTTCAAGGGAAAAGGTGCATGATATGATGATAGTGTCAAGGAAGTGTCAAGAAAGAATCCATGTTTTACTTTAAATATGTTTCCGTTGATTGGAAAAAATGAATACTATCTTTTATGTAACCATTTTGTTTAAATGTGGAATGTAATTCATGATTTATGATCTAATTATCTAAAACTATAAACCTGAAAAGATCATCAATGTTAATTATTCATTTAATTCAATATTAAGTAAGGTTTAAGGACAGGGCCTTATAGTTGGTATAATAAGTTAGTTTAGATAACTTTAGAGGTTAGGGTATTCTCTAAGCATAAGTGACATTACCATAATGGTTAGGATTACAGAAAGAGTCTTAGTTTTAGGTAAAGTGAATGAGTAAGTATATCTTAGTTTTTAACTTCCTCATTAGTACATAATGGTTTTGTTGATATAATCATACTAAAATTTCTGTATTTAGTGAATGGATGGATCTAGAAGTCACCAAAGTGACAATAGGTTTGAAGGAAACTATGGTGGTTCACTGATTAAGAGACTGGATGAAATGGGGGATTCAATGTGGAAACTCGTGGTTGTTCTAAACTAACTATCAAGGAGTCATGATCAACCACTTTAACCTTGGTATGTTCTGTAGTGCATCATGTACGAGATGACCAATCGATGTGGAAGTAAAGGTAATAATTATAAATGTAACCATTTGAGTTTATACGATCCTTACTTTTGAGGTAATTATGGGTTATTATATGTTATGATGGAAATTGAAATGCATGAGATAAACATGAGGTTAAAAAAATGTTATGATTATTTTTGATGATTTTATCTCGATTTGGAGAATGTTTTAAGAATTATATAGTTTTGGAAAAAGGAAAACACATAGACCGTGTGACAACCCATCGCGTTGGACAAAGCTGCGAGAATCGAACCCACAACCAAAGTGCGACTGGTATTTATCACCTACCACTGGACTGCGTGATGTCCCTGGTTAGTTTGACTTATTATTTTTAGTTAGATGATATTAGGAATCAAGAGTATATTTATTTTGGGTTATCAATGGAAATGATTAACTTATCATGGAGGATATGTGATTAGGTTAATTACTTTTCAATATGAGAATTTAAGAGCAACTGATGTTATTTAGAGATAAAAGTTAATTTGTACCTTGGAAGACTATGTGATTAAATGCTTCAAATATTTGGGTTTCAATCTTAGTTTGGTATACTTTGAAGAATTTTATGGACAATTGTTTATCGAATGGTCTTTGTTGAACTTTGGGTTTTTTGGACAAATTTGGAAGATTAAGAATAGATTTTCTTTTTATAAAGGATTATACTTTTTTGGATTATCTGATCTTGTATTAACTATTTTGGTTTTGGTTTTTGTATAAAGACATGGGAAATAAATAGTTCTCTTTTGTGGATTTGGTGATTCTCAAGAATTCGATTATAGTACTCTTAATGCGAACAAGTCATCCTAAATACTCATCTTTTTGATAAAATATGAGTTTGATTAAGGAATCTATTAAAAGATGATTGTCTATGTGATAAGTAAGTGTGTTTCATTATGATTTAGTTAATTTCAAAAATAAATTCCTCAATGAAGACTAACATAAAATAATGTTGTCTGTTAACTTTTCATACTGGGGAATAGAATACTGTTTAACCCATCACAAGTTTGTGCTTTTTTTATCATTAAATTTCTCCTAGACATGTTTACTATCACTCTCCCTCAGAACATGAACCTTTGTTTTTTCCTCCATATCCATGTTTTCCTACATGGAATCCTAGTATGGGATAACTCGGGTGACCTTTTTACTTCTCTTTCTTTATTTTAAAGTGATCGTTTTACTGACTCTTGTTCCGATGTGGGATTTTCAATGAAGTTTCCAATCCCAGTTTTAAAATTGCGAGGACACAATTCCCAAAAGGGGGGAAGGATGTAACACCCTAGGTAAATAAAGAATATGACATTTTCACATTTATTCATATTTTTGAATAAAATATTAATATTACTTTAAAGGGGACGCTATGCTCGATGGCGTACCCAATACACAACAATGAGTTTCTTGGGAATCTTACGTTGCACTCTAATAATAAAATAATATTATTTTAAATGGTAGTTAATGCCTAGCCATTATAATGGAGGGAATGAACAGAACTAACTACAAAATGATTATATATGTTTGTCAAATATTTTTACTTTTTACAATTATTGTTATAGGATTAAAAATGCAAATGAATCCAATTTTAAGCGTAAACATTCTAATATTCATTAAAAGGTCGATTAATCGCCTTTTGATAGCGAACTCCTTTTAAATCAACATTTTTCCAATTTTATGTGTTATATGTGACAAAATAAAATTCTTCTTTAGAATCGGGACATCAAAATTTACTTTTTGTACATTTTTGGTATTTTTCCGATAAGGTTCATTTTTTAATGAATAGTGAAAAATGTTGTATTTTAATTCAAAAACTATTTTTAATCTAATTTATTTATATGATTAGATTATCTTTTGAATTTTTTTTAATGTGAAATTAGAATATATTTTTACCACTTAATCCAATAGTGGTAATTGGAATTAATTTCACTTTGAATTTCGACTTAAACTAGTGTCAATCATTTAATAGATATTGTTTCTTAAAAACACGCTATTTATTTTGACAACGGGAATTAATTATTAAATTAATTAATTCAACTTATATGTTTTGAATTTTGTAAAATAGACATCATTTTTGATTTCATAATATCAAATATAGCATTGGGTGAATTTTTGGTATTTTTCTGAAAAACTTCAATTTTTGATGAATAGTGAAACCACTAAGTGGTAGTTTAAAAACAGTTATTTCGTTTAAATGAAACTTTACCACTTCTATGGTATGAATTTCAAAAATCCAACATACATGGTTTTCATTAGGATGTAAAATTTGGTTCAATGGGATTAAAATATTTTTTTGGTGAATAGTAACTCTTACATTTTTAATTGCGATTAGAGGTAATTAGTGTAATTTATGGTAAAGATAATGTTATAATAATATAAAATGACATTGACACCTGTTCTACCCTTATTGGATGAGTCATGTCCGACCAATAAAATCCATGGGTTAACTTGGGGACCCCATGGAGCCACATTGGTTGTAAAATAACATTAATACTTTTTTATTAAAAGTTAAAATTAAATTGTCACAAACATGTGTTGTTTTACTAAAACAATATTTACATGGGGTTATCTAAGTTATATTTTTGACTATAAATATTCATTATAAATATAAAAATATTTCCTACATCATGATATTATTTTATAATTTTTATACATTAAATAAATTAATTTATTTATGACGCTGTGATGATGCAGTGATTACCTCATAAATGAACGATTTAATTAAAATGAGAAGATAGGGTGAAATCTAAGTCATAAACTTGTCACAAACCTATTGGATGGCTGGATTTAGAAACCTTATCACCATATCCTTGAAATATATCCTTTTGGGACCTTTAAAATCCGAAAATAATTATATAATAATGTAATATTTTATAACTTTCCAAGAGTGCCCCTCCTCTCCTCTTATAAAAGGCCCCCACCTCTACGACCTTACATACACCTCTAAAGCCTTTTGCTTGGACAAACCCTAACCATTTCATCTATCTACATCCCTCTTTTCATCATTGAAGCCTCTCTTTGGGCAGAATCCTTTCCAAGGAAGCCTTTGAGATCAAATCAATGAGAGTTACCCGATTTAAAGGTAATGTCATCCCTTGTGTTCTTTTGTTTTATTTGGATTCTCAAAACCCCTAAACACTTTTTATTACTTTTGTTTAACAAAAAAAGTATATTAAATATACTAGGATGTTTTTATAAGAAATATTAGAGCTACACATTAACACACCTTCGTTTAATGGTTAAAGAACATATTGTTTCTATGGTTGGCGGATTACTACCTCACGAAACAATGATTGTTCAATATTATTTTAACAACTTGAAAGGTTTCCATTAAGATGTCACTATATTTATATATGATATATAATATTTTTATGTTTTCCTTAAGCTTCTGTATTTTTCATTTATGGCATACCTTTATGGTTTCCATTATTGGTAAACACGATATCTTCATTTTAGGAAGTGCGGACTACCGCCCCCTAAAAGTGATTTGATTCATTAATGTCATATGTGGGACGTATAAAGGATAGAATAAATGGTATTACATATTATATCCTACTGTAATTATAATATACCTTTATATAATTATTATTTCATTCCATTTAATACATAAAAAATTAAAGTAGTGTTCATGCGTACGTACGGCTTACCGTCTCCATGAACTGTACATTTCATTTCTTATCTCCAAATGTTATGTACTATTATAAGTACATATATATAATCAATATATATGTAATATATTACATCTAAATTATTTATATCATTCTGGAATTATAATATATATATCTCTCATTTTGTTTTAATTCCATTAATATGACAAAATATGAATGTAGCGTTCATGCGTACGTATGGCCTACCATCTTCATGAATGGTGCTTTTAATTTATTATCTCCAAATTCTATGGTATAGTATAAAATGAATATATACTGGATATATATGATCTTTAAAACATAAATAATATTCTGTATATGATGCACTTTTAACTACATGGAAAATTCTTTTCCAACAAGTTCAATTTTTACTCATGTACTGAACATCGACAAAAACGTCTGATATGAACTCACTTCATTAACCAATTATTATAACATTATAATATGTGATATGAACTGAATACTAATCTTTAAAGTAGGTCCTTAAGAAATTATAAATTGACCAAATTTTATTATTCAGGACATTAAAGAATGATCGAGTCATGTTGGACACGAGGTAAGGGATCCTACCTCTCACTTTCTTTTTAAGTACTCTCTTTTATGTCATTTATTTTAAGCTCATATTTCTTATGTTTGGGGATGTTATTTTATATTACTCGTTCTTTACTTTTTATGTTCATATTATTAAAGACCCTATTTTATCTCATCAATCCATTTTGGATGTTTTATGTGGTGCCGTTAGGCGGCCGAATTTTCATAAGGGTATTTTCATCTCACTTTTTATTCCCGTGATATTCATGCTACATTTGACACTATTTAATTTTGTGTGGTTTATGTACTGCCCATTATTATAATGTTTATATAATATATTCTCATTTATGGGTATTTACATCTTCATGGTATGACCCTTCTTTCATAGTGTGTACGTTTCGAAGGTTGCCCAAATCGATAAGGGAACCTTTCACACTCCACTTTTTAAAAGACTATTTTGTTATGTCTTTTAATTTACATCTTTTTATGTTGGGATATGTTTCCTATATCCTTATTGATGTAAATTTTATGTCCAAGTGATGTGATACCATTTTCTCTCTCTCATCAACTAATTTTGTAAATTTTAATGTGACGCCTTTAGGCTGTCGAATAATACCAAGGGAACTTCTTAACCCAATTTCAATTTCTTTGGGTTCAACATGTATTTATTGAATATGTATTCATTTGAATATGTTTGAATGACCTTCTATTATTTTATACATAACATCCACTTATATTGGGTGTATTTATATTTTTCACACATAATTATGAGATTGATTTATCCTTAATTTATGGATACCTTCTTTATAAGACATTTTTTCCCATTTTACATTTCTATTGAGACTTCATTATTTTTATGCACCAATTCACTCTTATATGGTGTATATACTGCCCTTTCGAATATTACATCATGAATCCCTTTATTCTCATGATATTATAAAGTTCTGATTAAATGTTATTCCTCATTTATTGTATTCAAGTGTCTCTTATTTTGTTAAAAACCCTTTTACTAAAATATCACTTTAAATGTTTTAATGATTAATTCTTATAAATATTTCTCATTAATAGCCATGTTTTCAAAATGGATTGAAGGATTTATTTATATGGATATTAATGGTTTAAATTTTTTAAAGCTTCAAAGTGGTATGGGACACTTTGATTAAAAAATCACTTTATTAAATTTTTTAGTTGGTTTTGAAAATGGTGTGTAGAATAGAGTCATTATTTATATATATTAAAATGTTATATTGTTATTGCAATGTGGGAATGTTATTATTCCTTTATGCTTAAGTTATGTTCTATGATTATTTTATGGTTCTTGGGCATTTTTTATGAAGACGGGTGGTTCCATGATAAAAAAGGGCGGTTGAGCCTGATATAGCTCTCCAATGCATTGGGTAAGGCGAAGGAGTTAAACGTTAAGGTTTCTCCGATGAGATTTAGGGAATATACTATGATGGGTATTCAAAACGTAACCAAGAGGGTTACTCCCTACGTAAGAATTTTATGAATGCCTCAAGTTAACTTTATGCCTTATGATTTCTATGATTTATTCATGATTTGATAAGGTATGTTAAAATGCTTATGTTTTATGAGTAAAGTATGATTTCATACATGGACTAATTTTTTCTTTTCGTAATTTTATATCCCTTACGGAGCTTTTTATGCTCTTCCCAGGTGTTTCGCACAGAATCCGGGGATGACCTCCTGGACGAGAGATTCAAACGTTCCGATCGGTTTCTAACGGGTTTGTTCGTAGAACCGGAAACATCCAATGATTCCACATCCGCTTGGACCTACTTTCCAAAGGCAGGCGCTCATTAGCTTGTGGACTTATGAGGATTAGGAATTTGCATTGGTCGAGAGGATGGGAGGTCGGACTCATCACACCTTTTTAAGGGGAATTATTGTCTACTCCGGGACTCTCTTTATAGATTTAAGTTATGTTCGTGAATCCTTATTACATTACCAAGTATAAAATGAGATTTCCTTTAGTTTTAACAATCAATGATTAAATATGCAAGAAATTTAGAGAATCTTTTATATGTATTCGAGGTTCTTCATTGATAGAGAATCATCTATATTTGTTTAGAGATTCTTGGTCAATGGTATCCTTCAAAACATTTATATAAAAACTCTCTTGGTCATTTTATGATGACCAGGCTGGTTTTAAAGCCACTCAGTGGGGCACTTGAAGTTTATTGTCATTCAGAAGGACAGAGATTATCTCGAAGTTGGGATCGAACCCATAAATGGGCTACCTACGTATCCTTTGTTTTGGAAAAGGAATCAGAACCCACGTAGTTCGAGTGATGGAGTATGATGTTTATGATTGATGGCTCAAAAGATGAATGTCATAATTACTTTTACACTCTAAGCTCACGTGAGTCATACTCGGTGTGAGAAACAAGAGGTATTGGTAAAATTTAGACAATTGTGCCACGAAAGATGCAATCATAGGAATTTGCTTGGGGCTTATGTATGGATGACTGCCCAGATAGATAAAGGTTTAGGATTTACTTTTAGGGAGAAAATACATGAACAGGGTCCATAAAGTTATATGTGCTTCATGGAGATTTGAATACTCTAATCTTGGGGCTTACTCCTAAGGAGGATTCCCAAGTTAGGAGGGGACTTATGATTGGGTTTTTACTCCTGAAAAGGAAAACCCAAATAAAAGGTAAATTATGACTGGTTAAGAGAAGTTTTAAGAGACTTGGGGCTTACTCCTAAGAAGGATGCCCAAGATTTATGACTAGGACTTATTCCTGAGAAGGAAGCCCAGTTTAGGGGACTTGAGGCTTCATCTTGAAAAGGAAGCCCAAGGTTATGACTGAGTCTTATTCCTGAAAAGGAGACCCAGGTTAGGGATTAAGGTTTGGGGCTTACTCCTGAGGAGGATGCCCAAGATTGGGAACTTGATTGGGGCTTACTCCTGAGGAGGATGCCCAAGATTGGGAACTTGATTGGGGCTTACTCCTGAGGAGGATGCCCAAGATTGGGAACTTGATTGGGGCTTACTCCTGAGGAGGATGCCCAGATCAAAGGTTTTATAACTGGGGATTATTCCTGAAAAGGAGACCCCGGTTAAGATTTTCTGATCTTAAAGGATGAGATTGAATGAATTAACTCTCCGTATTTTAGTGACATAAGGATGTTTAAATCACTGGACATTGAGAGAGATTTCACAGAATTCCTTTCAGACAAGGATGTCAAATCAAGAAATCATGCCATAAATGGCTTTGAAGAGTTTCTTGAAGACTGAATCTTGAATAGGAAAGGTGAAATGGCTTAAGAGGGGTAAAAATGGGCAAGATGGGCACCCGAAAAGATAGGGGCGCGCAAGTCTTGAAATGCGCGCAAGTCCTGCGGTGGCGCGCAAGTATTGGTCGCGCAAGTATACTTGCGCGACACATGGTGTACTTGCGCGATTTTCAATCAGAATTGAAATACTTGAGCAACTCTTGATTAAACCCTTTACCATCCTCTTGAGGTTCTTCCAGAAGAGGGACACACAAGTTATATTGAAGGAATTAGGTTGGCGCGCAAGTGTTTGTTAAGTTTCAACACTTAGGCCTTCCTTTTTCTCTTTAGATCTTCAGTTCTAGGTAAGAAATTACCTTAGAAGTGTTCCGGAAGCTTTGAGAAGAGACTTGGGCGTCGGGAGCTTCAATCCAGGTTTCTGGAAAAAGATCCTCTAGAATGGGGGGCCCACAGGGTCTATTTATAGGCAAAAGAAGACCCCGGGCGGTTACCGGGCGGTTACCATTTAGGTCGCGCAAGTCACCTGCGCGACCAAGACCGTCGCGCAAGTGTACTTGCGCGACAGTGGTAAAACTTGCGCGGTGCATTTGATTTTGATCCTGTGTTCATGCCTTTGTCGATTTTTGATGTTTTCTTCAAAGGTTGAAATCACTTTGAGCTCAGATATTCCCTTTTCCGATCTTTAGATTCTGTGACGAAAGGAGCGTCAACAAAAGTCCCCCCTCAGAGTTGGATCCGGAGAGAAATGAGGATTTGACTCTGAGGAAATTGAATCCCTCCAAAGGAAAAGGGAGGCGCGCAAGTCTTCAGAGCGTAGAGGGCGGCGCGCAAGTTTGTGTCGCGCAGGCCTTAAGCGCTCGGGGTGCGGCGCGCAGGTAGGCTTCCTAGCCTATAAATACACGGTCTCACCTCCGTACAAGTATCCGGATTTCCGGACTTCATACCTTCTCGAGCTCTCGCCGCGCAGGTCACCTTGACCGCGCAGGTTGCTCTGTTTTCTAGTGTTTTCCTTGATGTCGCGCCACTGTAAAGGTATTTGTACTTGCGCGGTTTACACTTGCACGTCAAAAACTAGCGCGGAACATGAATCCCTTGCGCGACATCTCCATACTTGCGCTCCTTAATGCCTTAGCCATTTTTTCCAAATTTCTTTCACAAATTTTATGAAAATAAACCCATTTAAGAGTTAGTTTATTCATCTTTTGTGCAGATTCAGTGGTTCCCAAGGGAATTGGAACGGCTGATGAACTGGCTAGAAAGAGGATTGATGATATGATGGACATCATAGGCCATCATTACTATGATATCTGCAATAGTATTTTCCCAGATTTGGCTAATTACTTGAATAAATATCATCTTAATTTCCCACGGAGCATCTACCTGTCTCTATGTGGTCATGGTCACTTGCAAGGAGTCAATGTTCCAAATGCAAACAACTATACACCTAAAATGCAGCTGCGCTGCTACTTCTTCATTTCGGTTATGCTGTGCATTAAGAGCAACAACAATGGTGTGAGCTTTCAAATTCTTCCTCCATGTCATTTCCTTGCAGATATGAAAAATGGAAAACCCATGGGCTGAAATGTTTTCCACTAATGGTTGGTGGAGAGAAGACAAACATGGTATTAGAGCAATATCTGAAAAGAGTACTCTCTCCAAAAATGGCTCTTTACTTCCAATGCTCCATTCTCAAATCCATGTATCCATCTTTCAAGTCTCTTGGATAGAAACAGAGTAACTGTTTGATCAGCAGAAAATTTTCTCAAACCGCACTCAAGAACATCCTTTTACAATTGTTCCAAGAAGATCTGGTATCACTGCATCTCTTATTGTATCCAGTTGAATGAATGAATTCCAGGTGGTTGCTAATGAAGCTCAGGATGCCGTAAATCAAATGAAGTGTTATGTTGAAAGCCTCTTGTAATTCTCGAAAAAAAAGAGAAGAGACTCCAATATGTGGATGTCCTTCTAACTCTTGTGTATTAATGAAAAACACTTTTGTCTTCAATCATTTGTGCTTGCATTCTTCCATTACCCTCTTCAAATTTACATAAGCCAATGGGCTTAGTAATCATAGTTTGATTTTTACTAGGATTATTACAAATAACCCTACAAACATTGAATCTTTTAACTGCTCAATATTATCTAAATCATACAAAAAATGTATATTTAGTGAGCTGGAACTTGACTTTTATTCAGAGTTCCTTTGTCTTTTGTGTGGGCAGTTTAAAGTCATGCACGCCGGACATAAAGGGGCCAATGTTTAAGGTCGAAATAGCTTTGACCGAAAATGGATTAAAATGGATTCAATTCCTTGACAATTTATCTGAAAACATATTACCATACTCAAGTATGAGAGAAAAAATGTAAACTATGGCTTTAAGAACATTTGAATCTGAGGAATGATATGAAAAAGAGCTAAAAAAGGCATTAGAAGAAGTAGTTTCCAAGAATCAAGTTACTATTATTTAACAAAACCCGTTAGGGGGTTGAAATATGCAGGGCCACCTATGGGCATTGGCTGCATAGTCAAATAAAATAGCATCTTTTGGCTGACAAGTCTGTTATGTGGACTGTTTATGCAAGGCCACCTATGGGCACGTGCTGCATAGTTAGGCAAAAGAACTCCCAGAAATTTACTTTCCTAGTGCTAAAAGCCAGTGAAAGTTTATGGAGATTCAAGTTTTCTAAAGCATAGAGTTTGTTGTATGGAAAGAAGTACTTGAATATGGAGAAGATATTTCCAAACAAGAATATCGAATAACTGGATTAATATCACTCCTACGAAGGTCTGACCCAAACGTAGGGAAGAAGAATAAACCATAGACTTGAATACTTTCAGATCATGAAAAAGGATATGGGACAAATACGTTAAGGATGGCTATTTTTGCGGATCCCTACATACTGTCGTTTAAGACAAATAAGGACAAAAGAGGCATTCTTCCCAAGAATGAAGTTACTATTATTTAACAAACCCGTTAGGGGGTTGAAAACATGCAGGGCCACCTATGGGCATTGGCTGCATGGTCAAATAAATAGCATCTTTTGGCTGACAAGTCTTTTATGTGGACTGTTTATGCAAGGCCACCTATGGGAACGTGCTGCATAGTCAGGCAAAATAATTATCAGAAGTTTGACATTTTTGTGACTAGAAGTCATGAAAAGGGTTATGATGATCTGAAAATATTTAAGGTTAGGATTATAATACATAAAGATGGGTATTTTCCAATGTATATAGAGATACATAGGTCAATGAAAACCATAATCATGTTGTGGCTGGGTCCTGAATTGAAACTTGGACTTCACTACGTATCTCATAATAATGAGAATCAAGCCATACGTAGTTCTTGAAATGCAGTTTAACGTCGTGCAGGACGAAAGTATGAGTAATCTTAGTTTAGGGTCATAGAATTCGGACCATAATAATGAATACACAGTGTGTGTTTTCATGAGGACTTTTCAGCCAAGGGACTGAAAGTGAAATTTGGGGTTAGGCCCAAAAGACTTGGGACTGGATTCGAGGGACACTCGAATGTTCCTACGTATCCCATAAGGATGGGAATCAAGTCCACGTAGTTCTTGAATTACCCTTTGTACAAATTTGGTTCGTACATGTGAAGGGTGAAAGGGGACTTTAGTGCAATGATGGTTTTAACCTAAGATAAAAAGTTTAGGCATTACCATGTATGTACGTAGTCTTTTGAAAATGAAAACCATGATTGAAAAACAATCAATGTTAATAATGGTTCCTTCTCAAATGAGGAAATCAAAGAAAATTTGTAGTTTATTGTCGTACCGGACAAAATTGTTGTATAGTTTAACATCATATAACAAGGACGAAAGTGAATCAATGTAAAGATATTGATTCCAGGGTTGGTTTCACAAATCATCATTATATGAGATGGTGGTGAACCGATGTGAAGAGATTGTTTTTGGGCTTGAACCTTGGGAGGTTGCCTACATACCCAGCCTGGAGGGCAAGGATCAAAGTCCGTGTAGTTCAATTAAAGAATGAATCAATGATCAAGTTGTTCTTGTGGACAATGATCTAATAAAAAATATTGTTGGGACTTACACATGGTTAGTGGCCCAAAGGGAGTGTTATGGTTGATGTTCGCTCTAAGCTCACGTGAGTCATACTCGGTGTGAGAAACAAGAGGTAATAACAACCTTAATGATGCACAGTTTTAATGTCATGTAGGACATATCAAGGACTTTCTGTACAGTTTAGCGTCATGTAGTTAGGACGATGGGGAAAATACAGTTTAACGTCATATTGAACGAAAGGGGGATTGTGCAGTTTTAATGTCATGCTGGACTTTTGATGATTATATAGTTTAACGTCCTTCTGGACGTGAGGGACTTTTATACAGTTTAGCGTCATGTAGTTAGGACGTCACAGTTTAACGTCTTGCTGGACATATTTGCAAATAGTTTATGGTCATATACATGGACCAGGGATGATGCAGTTTAGGGTCATGCTGGACGGTTCATGGAATTTTTTAACAGTTTAATGTCGTGAGGGACGAAGTTGCAGTTTAAAGTCATACTGGACCATTGCTGTATAGTTTAACGTCATATAGCAAGGACGAACTGGTGCTGTACAGTTTAAAGTCATGTAGCTAGGACTAAGGTGAACCAATATGAGGATATCAGTTCTGGGGACTTTTTACAGTTTATCGTCATGCTGGACGTTGGAAGTGCCACACAGTTTAATGTCATGTTTCTAGGACACAATATAGTTTATTGTCATCTCGGACAAAATATAGGAACTTCAATACAGTTTAATGTCATGTAGGACATAATCAGGGACTATGCAGTTTAAAGTCTTGCAGTTAGGACTATTGATGTTGCACAGTTTAGTGTCATGTTGCAGGGACATAAGTGCGAATAGTTTAAGGTCTTATGCATAGACCGTACAGTTTATCGTCATGCTGGACGTATTATAGTTTAATGTCATCTCGGACAGAAGTGTGACACAGTTTAACGTTATGTTGGACGAAATTGTAGTTTAAGGTCATACTGGACCATTGCTGTATGAACCAAATGTAAGAGTCTTGGTTCTGGGAACAATATTTTGTGTTTATACAAAATACTTCTTCAGAAATCTGGCATTAGTTGGAGTCGTGATGTGTTCTCCATCCATTGAGATTAGAGAATACGCTCCATTGGAGTAGACCTTATGTATTGAATAAGGTCCTTCCCATTTTGGTTCAAGCTTGGGAGGTTTCTTTCCTGGTATCATTGGTGCTTTAAGAACCAATACCAATTCTCCCTGAATGAATGAACGAAGACGAACTTTTTTGTTAAAATCTCGTGCTATCCGATTCTGATAGATTTCCAAGTGGTGAAAAGTGCACAATATCTTCTCATCTAACTATTCCAATTCATTCAAACGCTTTTGGGATTGCTCATCTGTCGATAACTGATCACAAACGGCTATTCTGAGTGAGGGCAATTGAACTTCAATTGGCAAGACTGCTTCTGTTCCATATACCAATGAATATGGAGTAGACCGCGTTGCATTGCGAGTGGTAGTCCGATAAGCCCATAAAGCATGAAAGAGTTTATCAGGCCATGACCTCTTATCTTTATCCACCATCTTTTGCAATATATTTGAAAGAGTCTTGTTGAAGGCCTCTATCTGGCCATTAGCCGCTGCATGATATCGAGATGAATGGTTGGACTTAATGTTGTATTCTTGATACAATCTCTTTACCTCAGAATAACAGAAGTTGGTGCCGTTGTCCGTCAATATGGTATGAGGGACACCAAATCTAGTAATGATGTTAGACTTGATGAAGCTAACAATGCATTTAGAACTGACTTCTTTGAGAGGTACTGCCTCTGCCCATTTGGAAAAGAAATCTGTAGCAGTAAGAATGTACTTAAACTGCTTGGCCGTAGCTGAAGGGTAAGGTCCCACCACATCCATTCCCCATGTGGAAAATGGCCATGAGTATTTAGCTGTATGAAGCAACTCTGGAGGTTGATGAATGAAGTTGGCATATACTTGGTATGAATGACACTTCTTTGTGAAATTAACACAATCTTGTATCATTGAAGGCCAGAAGTATCCAAGCCTTCGAATTTGATCAGACAATCTATGTCCAGACTGGTGGGCACCACAGACTCCTGCATGCACTTCTTTTATGACAGCCATTGTCTCTTCACCATCAATACATCTGAAGAGAACTCCATCAAAACCACGTTTGTAGAGAATTTTCTCGAGGTGGTTTGGACCATCATAAAGAGTAAAGTTGACCACACGTCGCCGAATTTGTTCTTTCTCGGCTCTATCAGGTGGAAGTGTTCCATTTTGAAGGTATTCCTTGATAGGTGACATCCATCCTGTAGTATGACCATACGGTTCAGGAATGGGACTAATTTCATTAATTTCCTCTGTTCTTACTTGAACATAAGGTGAAATTGCACGACGGTGGGCAATACCGATGGTTGTCTCGTCCCGATTTGGATCTGCTAAAGCTGTGGCTATATTAGCCAGTGCATCAGCTTGACCATTTTGTGATCTTGGGACATAAGAAAATGTCGGTTCTGAAGGGAATTCCGACATTAACTCTCTGACGTAATCATACAAAGGGATTAATTCTTCTTTTCTGATGGAATAATACCCATTGACTTGTTTGATTACCAGGTCTGAATCACCTTTCACCTTTAAGTGATTCACTTGTGCTTGAAGTGCTAACTCCAAGCCTGCAATGAGAGCTTGGTATTCAGCTTCATTATTGGTACCACCTTCCCACAACAAAAAGGAATAAGGTAACACTGCCTTATCTGGAGAAATGAGCACAATTCCTAAACCAACTTTGTTGAATTTAGGATTTTCCATTTTCTTCCCTGTTGGACTTCTAGAAGCACCATCAAAATACATTTCCCATATTTGAGGACTCTCTTGAATAGAAAAAACTTCCTCATCAGGGAGTTCGATATCTGAATACGTGTCTTCCACTGAAGGGTGTTCAGCCAGGAAATCAGCCAGAGCTTGGCCCTTAATTTCCTTTTGAGACATATACTGGATGTCGAACTGCTGTAGAATAACCGCCCACCTTGCCAGACGTCCTGTAAGCATTGGACGACTAAGGATGAATTTGAGTGGATTATTACGAGATACCAATTGGACCTCGTGATGTTGCAGATAGTGTCTCAGTTTCTGAACTGCAAAGATTAATGCTAGACAGCATTTTTCAATACTTGAATACCGGGTTTCTGCTTCAAGCATAGTTCTACTGAGATAGTAGAGACTATTTTCATCCCCAGCATCATTCTTTTGAGCGAGAAAGGCACCCAATGATCGCTCTAAAGCTGTCACATAGAGGATAAGAGGCCTACCCTCAACAGGTGGCATGAGTACTTGTGGACTCAAGAGGTATTTCTTGAGAACATCAAATGCTTCTTGACATTCTTCAGTCCACTGGTAAGTGACTCCTTTCTTCAATAATTTGGAAAAGGGTAAACTTTTGCCTGCTAAATTGGCGATGAAACGCCGAATATAGGCTAAGTGTCCTTGACGTCCTCTTAATTCTTTCAAATTCTGAGGAGGTGACATACCAAGGATTGATTTGGTCTTCTCAGGATCGACTTCAATACCACGATGGCGTACAACAAAGCCGAGGAATTTTCCTGAGGTTACCCCAAAAGTACATTTTAAGGGGTTCATCTTCAAATTATGTTGTCGAAGCTTGTGGAATATGACTTCCAAATCAGCCAAGTGATCAAAACGTTGTTTGGATTTAACCACCAAATCATCTACATAGCATTCAACAAATTTCCCTAGAAAAGGTTTGAAGATACGATGCATGGGGCGTTGATATGTTGCACCTGCATTCTTTAAACCAAAGGGCATCACCCGGTAACAAAACACACCTTGAGGAGCTCTGAAGGCTGTATATTCCTCATCTTCTGGGGCCATTCAGATCTTATTATATCCAGAATATCCATCCATGAAAGAAAGTACTTCATAGCCAGCCGTTGCATCAATTAAGTGTTCTGTAATCGGAACTGGAAAATCATCTTTGGGACAATACCGATTAAGATCTCTGAATTCGATGCAAACCCTAATTTGTCCGTTCTTCTTCTTTACAGGGACAATATTAGCCAATCACTTGGGATATTGAACTTCTCTGACGAAGTTAGCTTTGATAAGCTTATCCACTTCAGCCTCGATTTTGGAAGCATAGGTTGGGTGTGTTCTTCTCGCGGCTTGCTTGAATCCTCGATGTTCTTTTGGCAAACCCAAATGATGGGTGGAAACATCAGGATCAAGGCCAGGCATCTCTGTATAATTCCAAGCAAAAATATCTTTATTTTGCTTTAGAAAAGAAATATACATCTCTTGTTCTTCAAGGATCATGGCCGCACTAATTAAAGTGGGGCGTGGATCTTTCTCTGTACCCAGATTTACTTCTCTGAGTTCATCCACAGTGGTAGAGATACCCTCTTCAAATGCTGGAGGAGCATCTCTAAGATCTTCCTCTTCCTCTTCATCATGTGTTATTTCTTCCGTTTCTACTTGCACAGTAGATGAAAAAACGAAATTCTCATGATCATAAGAGATGTCAAAATTTTCACATTTTGAAGAAGAAGCTTCCATTTCCGACCCTATTGATGATAAAGGGTATTCTTTGGGAATCAAAGAGGAGATGATGGATTGAGAATCGACATCAATATTCACCTCTGGTGTTGCTATAACTTCTTCTGGCCTGATTAGTGGAGTATAGACTTGTTGGATTTCAGTAGATGAAATGAACACATCACCACTTATGCTTCCATCACTGCTTGGTAAGTTACCAATTTCTCCCATGTTGTCTGGCTCGATTGCCGTAATTGACATTATGGATCTTTCCATAAGAGTATTATGATTTGGGCCTATTTTGTTAATTAGACTGATAGGTAACACATAATCTGTACTCACATGTGAAAATGGATTTATTGGAATTTTTTCCAAACCATATGGAGCATTAACTTTGGTAATTTCCTTCATTGTAGATTTTTCTCTTCCCTTCATGGGATAAAATTCCGCCTCAATGTATTGAGACTCACATGTCTTGAAAGGGGCCTTATCACCATACAATGTTCCAACTTGACCATCGAAACAGTATTTGAGACATTGATGGTATGATGACGGAATAGCTGCATGCTGATGTAGCCAGGGTCTTCCAAGCAAGATATTGAAAGCTGAGTCTTGATCAACAATCATGAAATCTGAATTGGAAACAAGATCTCCAAACCGAGTTCTGAGCGTAACTTCTCCCAGTGGTTCATGTTCATTTTTATCATATCCTTGCAACATCATGGTAGAAGGAGATAAATCAGATTCCGTGAGGCCCAATCGACGAAGTGTACGAATGGGCATGAGGTTGACTCCTGAACCATTGTCAATAAAAGCTCTTCGAACATCTATACCATTGACTTTTCCAGATAGGTACAAAGATTTTATGTGCCCATGCACAACATCATCTTCATCTTTATCAGTAAAAGATATCACTGCATGGAATTATGCAGGATTATTCTCTATGTGATAAATTTCAGCTGCAGCAATCTCAGCTTCAAACTCTTGAGGACTTGACAAAGCTTTGATGAGTGCTTCCCGAAGATCTCTTGATAGATTCAAAGCATCCAAAATTGATAATTTGGCTGGTACTTGGGCCAGGTGTTTCAATATATCATACTTTTGATCTAGAGGCCTGCGTTTCCCAATAGGAATATGCGGTTTAGCAGGTACCTTGGAAGCAGATGCTTTGGAAGCTGATGCATCTTGTATTGAAGTTGGCAACATCTTTGGTTTTGGAAAATTAGACTGATTAGATCCATTTACTTGCTGAGATAAGGAAGATGGAACCTTTAATCGATCTTCCAAAATAACTATGCCGAAGCTGAGTTGGCCATTTGCAGACGAACTTGCTTGTTCTTTTTGAGCTCGCTGAAGGGCTCTACCACGAGTTTCTGCTGCATATACAGTGCTAGCAGGGGTAGAATTAGAGTAGTGGCTTCGGAAAGATCCACGTCTTCCCCTATATCCTGAACCTCTAGAACTTCCTCGGGTTCCCTTATTTGATACAGGGAATTCAGACTCATCAAGACTGGAATATGAATCTGTTAATTGAATCATATTAACAGAACCAAAGATCAATTCTTCATCTGATAAAGACTCTGCCTGGTTGGCCTGTTTAGGCTGTGCCGTTTGGTGGGACGGTGCCCGTGGCATTGAAGTAGATGGCATGAAATCTGCCAGAGTCAAAGACAATTTAGGCTTTGATACATACTCATCTTCTCCTGATTCCTCTTTCTTCTTTGAATTGCGCTTCCCTTTTGAGGATTTTTCCTTTGATGGAGGCTTTACTGCAGCTTTTGTAGGAGACACAATTGGCTTCTTCAATTGTTTTCGCAAAATGGAATGGTCCGATTGATTGTCTTTCTGACCATCCAATCCTCATATTTTTTCACAGTTTTGCTTTTGACTTCCTGCCACTTGCCTCCTTCCTCTGGATCTGTAGCGGTAATACACGCTACATGAGCTGAAGAACCCTTCAATTTGACTTGTCCCAAGTCAACCATATTTTGTAGGAGGTCTTTAAAGACAAAACACTCCTGGATGGGATGCCCCAACATTTGATGAAAGGGACAATAATTGGGACGGTCTTCATCTCCTTCCTTGTTTGGTCTCTTCGGCACTGGTAATTGAACCAAATTATTTTCCAGAGCTGAAATGAAGTAACCAGGAACTTTCTCACTTCGGAAAGAGTATGTTTTACTCTTCATATCCTCAAATTTTTTTCGTCGTTGATCTTTTTGATCATTTGGACGAAACAGCCTTTGTTGTTGGCGTTCAGGAGGTGGAGCCTTTTGAGAAGATGAAGGTTTTGAAGTAGAAATAGGTACAGGTGCCTGTTTAAGCATAACTGTAGCAGTTTCTGCTTTACCCATTCTTCTTCCTGGAGCTGATGGAATTACACGAGATTTAACCTTAGCCTGTATAAGGGAATCTTCAATCTGTTGAGCGATTGAAGTAAGGTCTCGAAACCCTCCTGTGTATTTCACAGGGATCAATGGCGTGCGTAATTCGTCACGCAAATTTACCACACAGATTGGCAACAATTTCTCCTGAGGGAGTGATAAACTCAAGGAATACGTTAATCCCTTCCAACGAGAAATGAAATCAGAGACTCTTTCATTCTCCCTTTGCTTGCAGTTTGTAAGATCGAAAACTGTCGTTTTTGGAAAAGTTGAGCTAAACTGAAGAAGGAATTTTTGACGAAGATCCTCCCATCCGATGACTGACCGGGATTGCAAGCTTGTATACCAGACAAAAGCTGGTCCTTGCAAGGTTCGCACGAAGCATCTGAGTTTCACTGCTTCTTGTTGCTCTGGAGTTCCCATCATAGGATCACAACAAGACACGTAATGCGTCAAATGTTGTTCAGGGTCTCCTGATCCATTGAAAGTAGGGAAAATAGGAGTTCCAAAACTGGATGGAGGAGAAATTGAATCTACCCATTCAGGGTAAACTTTCTTTTCAGGTTGAACTTGCGCTCGTTTCCCTTCCATAGTTTCTAACCGACCTGTTAATGACTCAATAGTAGTTATTAACTTTTGAGAAACGTCAGGTTGAACTTGGTTTTGGGTAGGTGCAATGAATGGAGCTTGGACAGACGTGGTGGTTGGTGCTGCAATTGATGGTAGTGCTGCCAACCGTTGTTGCGTTTGACCCGTAGGATTAGACCTCTGTGGGTGTACAGACAAAGGAGGATATTCTTGATCCATCTCAGTCGTTACAACAACTTCCTTCGGCTGTCGGACTTCAGCATTCTTAAGAAGAAGACTACTCTGAAGTAGTTCTGCATTCAACCTTCTTAATTCTTTCATTTCTTCCTCCTGTTGTGCAAACCTTTGCTCTAATGAGAGCGATTGACCTCCTTCGGAGGAAGGGTGAGAAGTAACCTGATTCTTTCCTTTCCCCTTATTTGATCCTTTTCGGAGAGGGGGAAGTGGGTTACTTGAAGGAATACCTAGATTTTGGGTAAGCCTTTGATTACGTGTGCGCACACCTTCTTCATTTAGGTCTGTGTGCGCAACTTCTTGAGCAGGAACCTCTTCGTCTGATCCCTCTGATTGAGCCTCATCTGGTGAATCAGCAGCAACAGCATTGATAACATTAATGGATGCATATTGCATGGAATCCTTTCTATCAGCATTACTGTGATATTGTCTCCTTCTATGTCCATGATGAGACATGGCATTCCGTTGACTTGATCCCTCAGGAATTTCTTGGAGAACCGTCACTTGGAGAGAATCTCCGGATATCTTGGCTCTTCGTTCCTCTTGAGGCTTATTCCCTAATCGAGAGAATACTGACTTTCTCTGAGGGAGGGATTGAAAATTTGAAAAAGTCCCCAGTCCGGTGGACTGGGGGTGTTCCTGCTGCTTCCGCTCAACTCCTCGAATCCCATTTGTTGACTCTGAGGGTTGGGTTAGAGAAGTCCCCAGTCTAGCAAGCTGGGGTGTCTCTTGACATTCTATGTCTGAGATCTTTTTGAAATCTCTCTTGATCTTGCGAATCGTAGTTCGGAAATTAGCTGGATGCATTAACCTGTATCCACTTTTATCACCTGGTTCAACAGACCGTTGGATAATTTCCGAAACTTCTGTCATTTGATGACGTGTTTGCTCCAGACGA
This sequence comes from Viscum album, assembly GCA_963277665.1. Classification (NCBI taxonomy): domain Eukaryota; kingdom Viridiplantae; phylum Streptophyta; class Magnoliopsida; order Santalales; family Viscaceae; genus Viscum; species Viscum album. The sequence goes on from OY728135.1 coordinate 336,535,199, forward strand.
GAGGCTTGCGCAATATTCTCGCCTGCTTGATGTAGGAGCAATTCAACAACCTGTTCTCTATATACTTTATTTTGAGAGGAACTAGTTGAAGCTTGTTCTCGAGCAAGCTTTTGATTATGAACAAAGCCCATTGACTGTGACCGACCATGGGCAATAACATTGCATGAGACCATTTTCGGCGGGCTTTGCTGACCGGAAAGCACTGTGAAATGTAGTGCTCCGTGAACACCCCATCCTCTGATATGAACATTAGATGGAGCATTGGAAATTAACTGACGCAATCTTCTTAGTGCGCCACGGCATGAACGTTGAAGGGTTCTATGTTGCTTTTCAGCCTTCGGATACCGAGAGACTGATAGAGATGCCAAATCAATCTGGCGTTGTAACCCTTCTATTATCTTAAGATGATTTTCATATTCATCGTAAGATAATACCTTCTTCTTTAATTGACAAAGAGTTTTCCATATGTTGAGACGAATATCATGGATTCCATCATCCGTCAACATCTTTGGAATGTCATACTGGGAATCAGCCAAAGGACAAAACATGACTGGTACTTCACCTTTTGCCAGTTTTTTCCTCATGTTCAGCATTTCCTCTTTATCATTAAATGATGATTCTTCTACCTGTTTGGACCAGAGTTGGTGTTTCCTTGTTGCTTCATCGGATTCAACAAGATTGGTAGAGGAATCACTATTCATGCTGGAAGATGAATGACCCAGGGAAGGTTCGGAGAATAACCTGAACCCCAGGCTATCTTCTGATGGAGAAAGAGTTTCACCTGCCGATAGTAAAGCATCAGACATGACTGGTTTTACATTTGCAAGTGCCTCGAGATAGGAGGGTTTTCTCGTCACTACATTGCCTTCTGAAGAATTTTCGAGACAATGTGAATCACTATTGTGGAGAGGACTTTCGCAGCGAATTTCATCACCATGAGGAGGACCATCATGATGGGTTACAGCAAAAGATGAGATCTCTTGCTCCTTGGTCTTCTGACCACACATAGGTTTCCTGTGGCTCTCATCTGAAGAAGAAACTTCAAGATTGACCGAATTTTCATGAAGCAAGTCTTCATGAGGAAGTGTCTGTTGAAGACCTTCGGGATTAATGTTCCTGTTATTGGGAACTGAGGGAGTAGAATCTTGAATTCCGACAGATAAATGTCTGAGGGCTTCAAGAACTCCAGCATCGAGCAAGGCCTTGTTGCAGATTTGCCTTTGATCTCCTGACTGTGCTGGGCGGATCTTTTTCTTAGATGCCTTCTTACTCGCTTTAGAAACCACTTGATGACGAAAGTGATTGCTCTGAGTAGGTGTATGTGCCTGATCAGGAAAGATGGTCAGGTTAGGCTGACAATCATCGCTCAAATCAGGTGTATGTGCCTGACTTGGTTGTCCGTATGATATGGGGGAGTATGCCCTATAACCCTCTTGGACTGGAACAGATGTGTGTGTCTGTTCCGGAGTGAATTGTTGATGTGTCACTCCACTGCTAGGGAGAGATTTATGTGTCTGTCCCTGAGATGATGCTGAAGCTGTTATGATATCCTGGCAAGCATCCAGAATATGAGCAGGAATTTTCTTCTGCTCTTTCACCATTGACAAAATATGTTTGGTGACTTCAGCCGCCGGAACAGGGATATACTTCCATTCCGGGCTTGGAGTAGGTGTATGTGCCTGCTCCTGTCCTCCTTTTCCTGTCAGTGACTCCTGACAGTACTCAAGTGTGGAGGCAGAGAGTTTAGTCTGCCTCCTGTTTGTCGTCGGGGCTTTCCGACTGACTTCTCCGTGCGCTACCAAGCGAGACTGTTGGTAGGCTTGATTAGTATTAGCAGGTGTATGTGCCTGCTGATTACACTTCGCCAAACGCGGTTGACGAGATCCATCATATGTAGTCAGACGAGCCTGCTGACTAACTGCTGATGTATAAGCAGGTGTATGTCCCTGCCTATGGTACTCCGCCGGAATTGCCTGGCGGGATCGACTTGATGCTGCCAGACGAGTCTGCTGGACAGCTGAATTAAAACGAACAGGTGTGTATGCCTGCTCGTTATTTGCCACCAAGTTAGGTTGGTGGACTTCTCCGTAGATGGCAGGGATGACAACCTGCCTATTGTTAACCGGATTCCGTCTCTGGCGGTTCATCTTGCCTACTCGGGTTCGAGGAACCTGAGCTGAATGCCTGGAGTCGGTACCCTCATCATGTTTAGGGCGCACTACCGCACGAGTCTGGCGGCGATTGTTGATGGGAGCCCTTGAGAAGGACTCCTGTATTTTTGAATTAAGGTCCTGCGGGACCTGCTCATTCACTTCCTCGGAGTAAGGGAGTGAATGGAAACTGCGTTCCGGGGATAACGAACCGAAACGGTTAGAGACGGTAGTCAGCACCGCCTGCTTCTTGATTGCTGGTTGCCGTTGTCCGGATGACTAGGTAGAATTGTTAACTTGGAGGGCTTGACGAGCGTCCTCCAGAGTTGGGATAGTACCGTTGCGGCGGTACTCCTTAACCAGTGCATTAGAAACACAGCATTGAAGACGCTGAGTTAGTGATGTCATCCTCAGAGCGGATGACGTTCCAGCAGGAGTAGCAGCATTGGTTTTCACAGCAGCAGACCTCACAGTAGAGGTGTTCACAGCAGCAGTATTCACAGGGGTGAATTTATGGAAATCCATTTTTTGCAGAAGATCTTGAGAAAAGAGTGCATGTTCCATGTAACAGACATAATCAAGATGAATCCGGCTACTACATCTTTTGGATGATCATATGTCAATGATTGCCTTGTTGGCCCAAGGGGCCTAACAGATAAGAAGAACATCACTTTAACTTGGTTAAGGATTCACGTCGGGTTCACCATTATTGTTTCGCACAGAATCCGGGGATGACCTCCTGGACGGGAGATTCAAACGTTCTGATCGGTTTCTAACGGGTTTGTTCGTAGAACCGAAAACATCCAATGATTCCACATCCGCTTGGACCTACTTTCCAAAGGCAGGCGCTCATTAGCTTGTGGACTGATGAGGCTTAGGAATTTGCATTGGTCGAGAGGATGGGAGGTCGGACTCATCACACCTTTTTGAGGGGAATTATTGTCTACTCCGGGACTCTCTTTATAGATTTAAATTATGTTCGTGAATCCTTATTACATTACCAAGTATAAAATGAGATTTCCTTTAGTTTTAGCAATCAATGATTAAATATGCACGAAATTTAGAGAATCTTTTATATGTATTCGAGGTTCTTCATTGATAGAGAATCATCTATATTTGTTTAGAGATTCTAGGTCAATGGTATCCTTCAAAACATTTATATAAAAAGTCTCTTGGTCATTTTATGATGACCAGGCTGGTTTTAAAGCCACTCAGTGGGGCACTTGAAGTTTATTGTCATTCAGAAGGACAGAGATTATCTCAAAGTTGGGATCGAACCCATAAATTGGCTACCTACGTATCCTTTGTTTTGGAAAAGGAATCAGAACCCACGTAGTTCGAGTGATGGAGTATGATGTTTATGATTGATGGCTCCAAAGATAAATGTCATAATTACTTTTACACTCTAAGCTCACGTGAGTCATACTCGGTGTGAGAAACAAGAGGTATTGGTAAAATTTAGACAATTGTGCCACGAAAGATGCAATCATAGGAATTTGCTTGGGGCTTATGTATGGATGACTGCCCAGATAGATAAAGGTTTAGGATTTACTTTTAGGGAGAAAATCCATGAACAGGGTCCATAAAGTTATATGTGCTTCATGGAGATTTGAATACTCTAATCTTGGGGCTTACTCCTAAGTAGGATGCCCAAGTTAGGAGGGGACTTATGATTGGGTTTTTACTCATGAAAAGGAAAACCCAAATTAAAGGTAAATTATGACTGGTTAAGAGAAGTTTTAAGAGACTTGGGGCTTACTCCTAAGAAGGATGCCCAAGATTTATGACTAGGACTTATTCCTGAGAAGGAAGCCCAGTTTAGGGGACTTGAGGCTTCCTCCTGAAAAGGAAGCCCAAGGTTATGACTGAGTCTTATTCCTGAAAAGGAGACCCAGGTTAGGGATTAAGGTTTGGGGCTTACTCCTGAGGAGGATGCCCAAGATTTGGAACTTGATTGGGGCTTACTCCTGAGGAGGATGCCCAAGATTGGGAACTTGATTGGGGCTTACTCCTGAGGAGGATGCCCAAGATTGGGAACTTGATTGGGGCTTACTCCTGAGGAGGATGCTCAAGATTGGGAACTTGATTGGGGCTTACTCCTGAGGAGGATGCCCAGATCAAAGGTTTTATAACTGGGGATTATTCCTGAAAAGGAGACCCAGGTTAAGATTTTCTCATCTTAAAGGATGAGATTGAATGAATGAACTCTCCGTATTTTAGTGACATAAGGATGTTTAAATCACTGGACTTTGAGAGAGATTTCACAGAATTCCTTTCAGACAAGGATGTCAAATCAAGAAATCATGCCATAAATGGATTTGAAGAGTATCTTGAAGACTGAATCTTGAATAAGAAAGGTGAAATGGCTTAAGAGGGGTAAAAATGGGCAAGATGGGCACCCGAAAAGATAGGGGCGCGCAAGTCTTGAAAGGCGCGCAAGTCCTGCGGCGGCGCGCAAGTATTGGTCGCGCAAGTATACTTGCGCGACACATGGTGTACTTGCGCGATTTTTAATCAGAATTGAAATACTTGAGCGACTCTTGATTAAACCCTTTACCATCCTCTTGAGGTTCTTCCAGAAGAGGGACGCGCAAGTTATATTGAAGGAATTAGGTTGGCGCGCAAGTGTTTGTTAAGTTTCAACACTTAGGCCTTCCTTTTTCTCTTTAGATCTTCCGTTCTAGGTAAGAAATTACCTTAGAAGTGTTCCGGAAGCTTTGAGAAGAGACTTGGGCGTCGGGAGCTTCAATCCAAGTTTCTGGAAAAAGATCCTCTAGAATGGGGGGCCCACAGGGTCTATTTATAGGCAAAAGAAGACCCCGGGCGGTTACCGGGCGGTTACCATTTAGGTCGCGCAAGTCACCTGCGCGACCAAGACCGTCGCGCAAGTGTACTTGCGCGACAGTGGTAAAACTTGCGCGGTGCATTTGATTTTGATCCTGTGTTCATGCCTTTGTCGATTTTTGATGTTTTCTTCAAAGGTTGAAATCACTTTGAGCTCAGATATTCCCTTTTCCGATCTTTAGATTCTGTGACGAAAGGAGCGTCAACACCAGGCTTTTGAAATGTTTTCCACAGGTCAAGGGAACAGTGTATGATATGATGATAGTGTCAGGGAAGTGTCAAGAAAGAATCCATGTTTTATTTTAAATATGTTTCTGTTGATGGGAAAAAACGAATAATTTCTTTTATGTAACCTCTTTATTTAAATGTGGAATGTAATTCATGATTTATGATCTAATTCTCTAAAACTCTAAACCTGAAAAGATCCTCAATGTGAATTATTCATTTAATTCAATATTTAGTAATGGTTAAGGTCGGGGCCTTATACTATTCAACTAGCTGGTAGGTCATAAATACAAATCAATGTACTGTCCATTTTTCTTGACTGATACAATAAAAGGAAAATAATATAAATTCACATTATACTAATAATTATTATGTTAAATATATAATTTTTTTATTTAAATATATCCTTATTTACATCTATTTATAAACAAATTTAAAAACATATCACATCGCAATGTAGAGGGGATAGTCCACATGTATAAATCAATGACACTGTTTCTTTTCGATGGATTAGAATGTAAGTAGTTATCGATGAAATTATAGTTCCACAAGTATTTTTAGGTCCTAAATATCAGATATATTCATTATTTTTAACCATATTACTTTCTATGTAATGTGTAAGTGAAAAATGAATCTTATCACTTCGCGAGGATATAGACTACCATACAAAAAAGTGGCGTTATTGTATCTACCAAAAAATGATAAGTATGATAATATATTTGATATAAAAATTAAACAGGTATAATAATACAAAAAATATCTTTTATATATGATAAATCCCACATTATATAAATTATCCATAGGTAGTAATGGAAAGTGAAATAAGTAGGATCATGAGGTAGTTGTACACCATACACATGATCAGAAATTTCATTTCTAGTATGATAGAATTGGAGATGAACACGTGTAATTACAATAAAATAATATCATCTCATTTTATAAGGGTTATTGGTATTATATATATATATATATATCAAAATTTAATATTATTTTATGGGGGTTTGAGAATATTTAAAATAAATACTCACATTTCTTAATCTTACTTCTTCATTATTGAGCCTATTTACATATTTTCTTGAAAACTTATGAGAAGGATGTCATAATACAAAATAGACGTATTAAATGTTGTTATATAAATATGGAATATATTTGTAGCATGGATTATTTTATACAAAATATTTTTGGATATCTGATGATGAGAGGAGTGGAGAGGAGGCTGCCTTTTATAAGAGAGGGAGGAGATACACATGGAATTTTTCAAAAAATTAATTCATAACCACATTTTTATTATGAAAACATGTAAAAAATATATATTTCTTTAACAATAGATTCATAAGAACTAAAAATTTCCAAAAAATTGTTTTTGGGCATATTTTGGGTCATTTGTAAAACTTATTGTCTTATTTCAACACTAGTTAAATTCATTTTTACCTTAATAATGGTAATTAATTTTTACTACTCTAAATATTAATTTTGGTAAAAATATTGTTTTAATTTTTAGATAATATATATTATTCTTATTTTAAATATTTAATTAATTTCTATAAAAATAAATTTAATAATTGTGTGATTCCAATTTAATATTAATCCAACAAGAATGTAAAAAACAGTTTTCTTAGAATGCACTTGTCATGGAAAAAATGATCTCATATTAACTATATTAATCAAAATAATCATTATATGAATTTCCTAATATATAAATTTATTTAAATAATTTGTCATTATGGGGTTTTTATTAACTAATATGGGGAAACACTATAAAATATAGAATTGTTCATAGAAAAATGTGTTTTTTAACCCAAAAATATTCTTATAATAAAATATAATATAAATTTTTTAAACTATAATTTATATTGTTAAATAAAACTATATAATACATATTTAATTTAAATCAAATTAAATTCATAATGGACTATATATATTAAAATTAAATTATAAAAACAAAGAATTTAATAAATGTCGGTATTTTCTAATATTCACTAAATGAAAATTCACAAAATCACTTAATTTTACCCTAAATAAATTTTTATATCAAAAATATTAAAAATTCATTAAATTTTTAAAATACAAGTTTTAAATGTGTTAAATATAAATTTTCAATTACGTTCATTGATTGTGAATAAACCTACATTTAAAAAATATATTTTTTATGAAAACATTTATTCTTCATTCAAATAATTATTATTTTATTAATTATCTTTAGTAAAAATTTAATTTACTCAATAAATGTTTAAACCATTTAATTTTGAAAAATAATTTATTCTTAAGAATACTGGAATACATTTCTTTTAGGTTATAATGGTCCCATTTAAAGAATATTATTTAAATATCATATCACTATTCATTTAAAAAAGGAGTTAAGTGCATCGAAAGTTATCAATGATATAAATTTTCTAAATATGAAATAGATCATAAAGTATTAGGGTGTTGAATTCCCTTCTAATCTTGGTTTTGGGTGTCCTAACAACTATCAAACACAATTTTTATATTTTTAAATCTCGTGGTGTTACGCCATTGTTCTTATGGGGTGTCTGGCCTCATGATTTACAGTTGTTAGTTTAGTATATCTCGAGATGTATTGAGATGGGATACATAATGAAATTGTAGAAAAAATATTGAGGAAGTCACACATTTATAATTATTTTGAGAGGAATATAGATGTGAGAAAGAGTTATGTAATTCTACAAGAGTAATGTGAAAGGATCGATCTAGCAGGATAGACTTCATATATGTGTGTTTCCTTCATTCAAGTTCAATTTAATTTTGGTCAATGATTTAGAATTGATCAAAATAAATGTAATGTTAATAAATGAGATACATTGAATGAGGTCAAATTTAATGGATCCAAAATTAATTACATTTCATGATTTAAAATTATTGTTAATGTCATATTATAGGTTATCTAAACTATATATGAAATGATGAGAAAAATGAAAGAATTTTTGAAGGTCCTGATCACAGAAGAAGCTCATGGGTGGATGTTCCCACTTGGCATTTTTCATTTGCAATGATCAATCTAGTATCCATATGACAATAAACACCAGTCTCCATGGATCGAATCATATAAACAGACAAAGAAAAGGAAACATCCCAGAACCCCAAAAGAAAGATCATCAAAAGTTGATTATAATTAATTTAAGTAATTTAAAAGAAGTACATTTTATAGCGTTATTTATTCATTTATATTTTTAATCACATTCTGAAGTTATTCATCATTGCGTCACAGAAGACAAGTGTAGACTTCCTCAAGAGGAGATTCACATGTGCACCACGTATCTATGGACGTCGACAAAGGAATGCCCGGGTGCTAGCGTGGAGAAGCCTTTTCTTGCGTTGTCTGCCTAATATAGCCTTGATCCGGTGGTGGTGGATCTATATTGGTCGTTAGAGTGTTCTTGGAGGACTGAGTTCCTTCGGCCTTGATATAATTCTGAAGAATTGTTATGCACAATAATTCTATTAGAAAAATAGTTGGGGTTCTGAGGATATTATAATCAGGAATGAGGTTGTAGAGTTATGACAATAAATAAACGAGTTAAGCATTTTATTTATTTCATTAATTCTTTTGAAAACCACATGTTGAATCATAAATTCCTTAACATGTGCCCACACTGATTATAATAAATATCATTTAATTAAATGATATTATTTCCTCAAAATCCCAACTGGAAAAACTACACGGCGTGTAATCATAAATACACAACGTGTACTTGTTTTTCATTAAAAACTAAATGACATGTACATTTATAGTACACGGCCTATATATCGGGTTTTCATTTATTCCTTTCCTTTCCAAAATGAAAACTACAAGGCGTGTACATTGAAAAATATACAACATGTACTTGTTTTCCAAATAAAAACTACATGACGTGTAATCATTAATACACGTCGTGTACTTGTTTTTATTTTATTATTTCTCTATAATTGGAAGGATTTAGGCTTCCTTTAATAATTATTAAACCATGTATGAGAATAATCGTTATTATTTATGAGATACTTGGATACACATAGTGTTTGACCTTCTAATACTCTTTCTCGTTTCCATTAGGCGGTCTTGCCTAATTTCCAAGATTACTATTTAGCAACTGGTCAAGGTACCAAAGAGAAAGAAGTTGATGCTGGATTGATGTGTCAACTCATTCGAATTATTACTGTATAATTTAATCCCTTTGTCTCAAAATCTCATCAAGAAGGCTTCATGGAAGTGTTATAAACCTATATGCTAGATCTGTCATTCATTGACTTCCAGAAATAAACTAATCGTGACACCATTGGAATGGAATTTTTTCGATAGTTCTCTGTCAGTAAAAGGTCCCCAGATATCTACATCCATAATTATGGAAGGGAAAAATCCTTCCTCCACTTATTAAATAACAACATGTCATTTTTGACGCACCCAACATACACTACATCCCGCCAGCTGCCTTCTTGATGGTTTTTGTCCGAAAATCTAATTGTGCATGTCATGACATGAGTTAATGATAATATTCTATTCTAAAGACCATTACACAAGATCATAGATAGAAATATCGGATGAACCAAAACATGAGGAATTAATATTAGTGAGTATTTTCTCATAATATCCCATTATGTAGATTACTATGTGCGAACTCCATGAGAGAGAGTCTCCTCTTCTTATGAGTAATCGCACTTGACGGTCTATATAAACTATGTGTCATATCATAGTATGTCATCATACTATATAACTATATTTAAGAATATTGATATATCATTTCAAGGTTCTCATCATAGCGGGGATCTTCCATTACCATATCAACGCAACAAATATCCTAGAAAATTATTATTTTTACTAATGGAGAACAATGAACAATATATAATAAGTGTACATTCAGTTAATCAAAGTACAAAACAATTGGTTCTTGTGAACTAACCCTTACAAACTCCCAATTGGACTAGATCCAACTTCCTAAGACATTTAGTCCTCTAGATCTCACTTGATGATCATGTTTCCGCTGAGTGAAGGCTTTAGTCATGTGGTATGAAATGTTGTCTTATGTGGAAATGCTACTCACTACAACATCACCCCTCAGAGAAAAATCCCTCAATAGATGATACTTCCGAAGATTGTTCTTTCTCCGCTGATTTGACCATGTCTCTTTTACAAGTGACACCGCTGTAGTATTATCAATGTAGAGTGTGATAGGATCTTAATTGATAGTTACTACATCCATCTCTTATACAAACTTCACAACTATACTTCTTCCATAGCTGCCTCAGAAGCTGCGATATACTCAGACTCTACTATAGAATCTGCAACCACACCATGCGTTGAACTCTTCCATCTCACTATACCTCCATTAAAACTGAAGATGTATCCTGTCTGGGACTTCATGTCATCTTGATCAGTCTGGAAACTGGAATCTACATGTCCTCTGATGACTAGTTCATCATCTCCTCCATAAACCAGGAACATATCCTTAGTACACCTCAGATATTTAAGGATTGTCTTGAATTCCATCCAATGGTGGTCTCCTGGATCATCATGATATCTACCAACCGCACTCAATGCGTAAGCAACATCTTGAATTTTACATAGCATAACAAACTTGACTGACCCAATCGCGGATGCCTAAGGGATCCTTCCAATTTTCTTTCATTCCTCATGTGTTTGAGGACACATTTTCCTGGAAAGATGAATGCCATGTGACAATGGCTACAATCCACTCTTGGATTGTTCCATACTGAATCTCATTAGTATATTTTCAATTTATATACTTTGACTCAAGCACAACATTCACATGGATCTATCACGGTGGATCTTGATGCCAAGAATATATGATGCCTCGCCCAAGTCTTTCATAGAGAAGCATTTATCCAACCATGCCTTAACTTATAGTAAGACATGTACTTTTTTCCAATTATTAGTATGTCATAAACATATACTATTAAGAAAACAAATACACTTACACTAAATCTTTTGTAGACACATGACTCACATTCTTTCTTAACAAATCCATATTCCATTACTGCTTCATCAAAATGAATTTTTCATGACTTTAATGCTTGCTTTAATCCATAAATGGGTTTATGCAACTTTTATACCTTGATGGAATCCTTTTGAGTCATAAACCCTTCAAGTTGTGTCATGTAGACATATTCTTGGAGGTTCCCGTTATGGAGTGATTTTTTGACATACATTTTCCAAATCTCATAGTCATGGTAAGCGACAATGGCCAATAGGATTCTGAAGGATTTTAGCTTCACAACTAGTAAAAAGGTTTCATCATAATTAATTCCTTAACTCTCTCTAAAAATATTATAAGTGAATTTAGGTCCTACATATCATATTTATATTATATATGTGAATTTGTGCACCAGATAGATCACACAACTTTACAATGCCATTCATCACTTTTAACAACATGAATATGTAATTCATGAAACACCCCAAAATTCTAAAATAATTACATTTTATTAGATATCATATGATGAATGCAACATTGAACTTATGTAGCTAAAAAAATTTCATTCTTCTAGTTTAATTTCATCGATAGCTTTCAAAACATGCAACCCCAAGTCTAAATGAATAGTTATATATTACATGGATAAATCCAAGACATTTAATTGGAGTGTATAAATTTTAATAACCAAAATATGAAAATTATGATTATATATTTATGAGAAATAAAATAAGAATCATATAAATGTAAAAAATAGTTTTTTGATAAACTGTATTTCCTAAAAGAATAATTATTCAAAAATTGCACACATAATATAAAATTAAATCCAAGAAAATTTGAAAATTAATTTTATAAAATTAACTTCATATTTTAATTAATAATATTAAAACAATATAATCGTAAATTTATGGATTTTATTTATAAAAAATCATTTTTAATGAATAGTTAAAAATACTTAATTTTAATTGACAAATAAATTTGTTAAATTATTAAAAAATATATGTTATATATTATATTGTTTTTAATATAATATTAGTTTAATTATATTCCATTTAATATATTTTTGGTCATTTTAATCATTTTTATATTGAATTTTGATATAAAAACATTGTAAACTTTTGATAATATCTCTATAAAACCCAACTCCATCATCACATTTGCAAGATGAATTTTAAATTAAAACTTTCAAATTATGGGGAATGAATTTGAAGATGGATTAAATATTTATAATAATTATAATTTATAAAATCTAATATCTTAATTATAATGTGTTTCCAAAATGAATAGTTAGAAAAGTAAAAATTAGTTATTGCATTTAATGTAAATATGGATTTACTTGGTGTCACGACCTGTCCCTATGGGGCCCGCGCCATGACTCCCCAAGCCCCCCTCCAATAGGCCTGGGGCTGGTGACAGGCATCGAGTAGGCATGTTACTAAATGGGAGGCATTGCCTAAGAACATTTACACACATACACGTCTCCAAGCCCAAAAATACTGAAATGTAAAAAAACCACTAAAGAACATAAAGAATGAATACAACCAAACTCAACCAATAGATTATGCTAGAAAGTAATGTAATGAATGTGAACTGAGCCAAAATAGAAGCCCATAAAAAATAAGAGTATGAAAAACAACAATTTACAACCTCTAAATACAATGAGGTATTGGGACTGGTGCTCGTACCCGAAGGAACGCCTCGGCCTTTTAGAAACCTAGAATGATCAGTCATGCCCTAGTCCACCCTGGACTCTATCAATAGGCTGCTCATCTGCACAAGACACGATAGAGGGGGGAAAATCCCATTCAAGGGTGAGTATAACAATACACAGTAGAGGACCCCAAAAAGCGCAAAGCATGTACACAAAGGAAAGGAAAAATATTCTCTACCTAGTACATGTCTACTAAACATATAATAGGAGATCACAATCTAGATACACTTAAAACCCATACCAGTAGCCTAGAGACAAGTCACACAACTGCATACCCCCACCATTGATTTAGTTAGAAGATTTCCATGACGTACTCATTCTGGGAGAACACAGTCCTTGAGTCTGGTAGCTCTAATGATGTCCTTCAAAGATGTACTATTCATTGGGAAACATAATGAGAGATAGTTACACTCATAAAGAGAGTCACACTCCTACGTGGGTAGATAATGATAGATAGAATCAATCATTATGGGAGACACTCTCTTGAGTGGGAAATATCATGATACACAGATGATGATCACTAATAGGTCCATGGAGGATAGCACGGCTCATCTAGATTCATAAACTAGGTGATTCACTAGCTAGGTCAATGGCTGTTAGAGTTGGTCATGTCGAGGCCTGACTCAACCAAGGGTCAGGAATGGATATAGGTTCTTGCTCCAGGACTCTCGGAGGGATGCATAATCATTCATAGAAAGTACTACTGAAGGGACCAAACTCAAGTTGAAGGAAATGATGCCGGACCTTCAGGAGAACGATAACAAGGGGAACTAACCCAAACGCAAAATGTCCAAGATATGGTGAACAAGAAGAACATGCAATTTTCCAAAAAGTACATGGCTTGTAGAAAATTTACAAGTCATTTGGTCTGACCCAGGGTACTGACCATTTAAAATGGCCCGTTCTGTAAGGCTGGTCATGTAAAAAAGTAAGTATACATCATGTAGTAAGGTGTACACACCATTCTCGAGTTACTGGGGTCAGCTCTGTGTATGCTGGTCGTGTGCCCTTACACAGTCCTAAACCCATGTACTCCAGCCCGTGTAATCAGTACACGGAGTGACCCATGTAACTGGCCTCTCCTTGTCATGTGATGGAGAACATGCTGTGTACTTCATATCATGTCAGTGTATCCCCTGGATACTAGCTGAGTACCACATATCCACCTCTGCCTTTCTGTTTAGAGAGTACACTACGTGTTGTCTGAATCTTTGTATTCCATCCTGTGTCCATGTACCTTCCAAAAATACACACTAATCATAGGGGAAACTGCAACATGCCATGTGACCAGGGTTACACTCCGTGTGATTCCTCTTGGACCTCCAAAACCCTAGCCCCTGCCACCAGTACTACAAGACATGTTCTCCAGAAGTACACGCCGTGTATCCCAGAATTGTCCAGAATTGATGCACCTCACTGGCGCACCTCCCGTGCTTCCCCGATCGTCGATATGGCCATCCGTTTTCCACGAAACTCTTTAAGCCAATTATCCCCGATGTCCTGAGGTCATCTCCATTGTTTTCGAGCCTCCAATATACCCCAAAAATTCATTTCGATCCACCTGCATGAAGAATGGTTGAAGGACGCACGAAAGAAAAAAGGGGGAGGAAATATAATAAGAAAATCGAGGAACAAAACACCACTGTCATTTTTCATGGCATTTATCTGCTCCCATTAGTAGGCTTAAACAGAGCTGAATAAAAAAATAATTAAACATGGATTAATTCCCAAAAATCATCCAATCAAAAACCCTCCTGCAAAAACGTACGAATCCACGGATGAACATGTTCGTGATTGATCATCATTCCTCATTTGAAATAAAAAAAATGTGAAAAGGAGATTTGAAAATGAAAAACCCTACCTCACGAAGGGATAGATCACTGAAGAAGGGGTTGTGCTACTGTCATCGGTGATATCCTTCTACTTTGTTGGTATAGTGATTCATGACTTTGATTCATCATCGTTCGTCACCGAGATATTTTCTCCAAGGCTCCACAGTAAATCGAGAGATTCCTCTCAAACATTCGTCAACGTCCACCATTCAATTAACCCATTAAAAATGGAACATGATTTGGAATTCCATCACACTTTGGCATTAAAAAGTCATGCTTTCCATTCTAGAGTCATTATGATGTGGCATTTATTAAAGAAACAATTTCCCCGTCGCTGCACTACAGCATATGTTTCCATATAAAATAAAATAAAATTGAGATTATATTTTATTTTATGTTGCTGAAATCATTTGAAAATAATATTTTTTCCCTCAACCCGAGCCAATTGAGGTTAGACCTATTCTTAGGTAATGTTGTTGTCCCGGAAGCAACAGTTCCCTCATATTATTAATCGAGACACCTGTTTGAAAACTGCCACAAACACACAGATGTGCCAACTCAGGTAACATAAAAAAAAGTTAGAACAACCACTATGGGATCACCTGGCTTCAGAATGGGGTGTTGTCTCTATACCTTGTCTCAGAAAAATTCCATCATATATTTAAAAATAATACACAGAAAATATTAGACATTAAGCTCTCCCCACCTTGGGGATTTGTGTCCCTGAAAAGCCAAAACACTACTACTGAAAAAGATGTGGGTACTGGGCACAGATTTGAGCCTCCCACTCCCACATGCTCTCCTGAAAATTCCTGTGCTACTACCGAACAGGCACCATGGGAATTGATCACCCATGAAGTATCCTCTCTTGCTAATCCCCAATCTTCACTAGGTACTTAGCAATGGTCACTCCATCCTTAAAGTCTATCTCGCCCCAGTCGATGACGTGCGAGGGGTCATACACGTACCTCCTTAACTGAAACACGTGGAAGACATCATGTACCTTATGAAACTGGGGCAATACTCCCCCTTTCCTACTATGCGCAGTATCTAAAAAGGTCTAATGAACCTCTGAATTAACTTGTCGCCTCAGCCAAATCTCTATAACCCTCGATAAGGTGAGACTCGAAGAAAGACATGGTCTCCCTCCTCAAACTCCATGGGTCTCTGTCACCTATCAACATAAGACATGTGCTGGTTCTGTGCAATTTTCATATATTCCCAGATGATATACTCCTTCTCAGTGGTAGCTTGTAGAAAATCTAGATCCATAAGTGCTGACTCTCTAGGGGCCGTCTAGTAGAGCGGTGACCATTAGGGTCCCCACAAAAATACTCTAATGATGCCATACGAATGGTGGAGTGGTAGCTATTATTATTGGAAAACTCCACCAGTGGTAGGTGGTCCTCCCAATTTCGACCAATGACCAAGATACAAGCCCACAAAATATCCTCCAAAACCGGAATGGTCCTCTCCTTCTGACCATCAGTCTGGGTATGGAATTTCATGCTCATGCGTAACTGTGTCCCGAAGGCCTCATGTAATACCTTCCACACCTGGGATGTATAGAGAGTGTATTTTTCTGAGACAATCGCCGAAGGGAATCCATGAATATGAACTATATCTTGCATGTAGAGGCGTCCATATCTCTCTACAGAACTCTACTCCATGATAGATATGAAGTGGGCCAATATGGGGAGTCGGTCAATGATCACCCAGATGGAATCATGCCCTTTGGGCATCCATGGTAATACCTTAATGAAGTCCATCGATATTCCATCCCACTTCCACTCTGGAACTTCCAAGGGGAGAGATAATTCCACTGGAACCTGGTGCTCAGACATTACCTGCTGGCATGTGAGGCATCGAGAAACGATCTCTGTGGCTACCTTCTTCATGCCTGACCACCAGAACTATCGTTTAAGATCCTGGTACATTTTTTCTACTCCAGGATGTACCTCCAAGGGGGATGTATGAAACACCCCCAGTTCCTCCTCTGGAAATGCTACCTGTACATTAGTGCATCCACTAAAAATAATCATGTGCTCCTCACCTTGTGAATATCAATCAAGATCATGTCCTATAGATAACTGAGAACGTAAATCCACACATTAGACATCTTCTAGCTATGCCTCCCTAACCCACTGTAAGATTGGGGGCGACAACAATCAACTGTACGTAAGCTATATATTCTCTATCTATAAAGGATAACTGTAACACGACTAACTTCCATGTCGACTCACTCAACAACTGTGAGCTTGAACTTTTTCTAAGACCATCCACCACCTTGTTCCCCATTCCAGGAGTATAAATGATCTCAAAATCATAGTCCTGGAGGAACTATATCCAATTCCTCTACATCAGATTTAGATCCTTCTCTAAGAAGATGTGCTTGAGGATCTTATGGACAGAGTTGACGATAAACTAATCCCCCATAAGGCTATGTCACCACATATTCAATGCGAATACTACCACAACCAACTCAATATCATGGGTTGCATAGTTATACTCATGTTGCCTAAGATGTCGTGAAACATAAGCAATCACTTCATGTCTCTGAATCAGGATGAAGGTAGTCCTGGTCCCTAATGCGTTGTAGAAAACTATGTAATTGACACCCTACTCCTGTAATCTCTACATTGGGGCACCCATCAAAACCTGTGTCAGCTGCTTGAATTACTGCTGGCACTTCTCTGTCCACATGAAGGGTTGCATCTTTCTGTTCAAGGCCATCATCAGTGCTGATATTCGGGAGAAATTAGGGATGAATCTCCAGTAATACCCTACCAACCCAAGGAAACATCACACCTCAGTCATGCTCCGAGGAGTCTCCCATGCTAACACTGCCTTCTCCATGGCTGGGTCCATAGCTACTCCATCTACTAATATGACATGTTCCAGAAAGTTGACCTCCTGAATCCAGAACTGGCACTTTGAGAGCTTCCCAAAAAGATGATGCTCTCGGAGTACGACTAGAACTATCCAGAGGTGTCTTGAATGCCCCCCCTCTGATGCCGAGTACAAAAGTATGTCTTCGATTAAGACCACCATGAAGAGGTCCAAGTATGGATGGCAGATCCGGTTTATTAGTCCCATGAACACTGTGAGGGCGTTTTCCATGCCAAAAGGCATCAAAAAGTACCCATAGTGACCATAGCAGCATCGGAAGGCCTTCTTAGGTATATCCCCATCCCGTAATTGTAACTGGTGATAACCCGATCGAAGGTCATCCTTTGAGAATCACCATGCCCCTCTCAGCTAATCAAAGAGAACTTCGATTCTCGGCAGTTGATACTTATTCTTCACCATCTCCTAGTTCAGGCACTAGTAATCCACACACAACCTCAAACTCACATTCTACTTCTTGGTAAACATGATTGGGGATTCCCATGGTTAAACGTTGGGTCTTATGAAACCCTTGCTCTATATATCCTCCAAATCCACCCTCATCTTGAGAAGCTCTATTGGGGCCATCCGATATGTTGGTGAGGAAATCGATGTCGTCCCTGGGTGTAAGTCGATGTAGAATTCCAGAGATCACAACATCTACTACTCCGAGGGTCAGGATAACCATCTTTTGAGTGATCTAATGCACCCTCCTTTGCATTAGCCCATTTTGTGCTACTTGGGTCTCCTTTTCTCCGATAAAGGAAAAGCTTGTTCCATCATGGCGGACATACCACACACATCACATAAAATAGTCAATCTGGACATAGACTGGAGATAATCAATCCATACATAGAATGATGTCATAAGGCCTCAATGCTACCTCCAAGACATTCCAACCAAAAATCTCACCTCCAAGGGTAATATCCCACTATCTGCATAGGCGTGTGATCATCGAGTCTCCTCCCGTAGGTGTCTTCAAGCGTAGAGATCGAGTCAATGATTCTTCAAGAATATTAAGGTTTCACACAATACATATGGGGATGAAGGAATGACTGACATATGTGTCTATAAGTACGTAAAATAAGGTAGATAAGACATATATCACACCTCATATCATCCCTAGATCCACTGGGTTATACACACCAACTGCATGTATTTGTCCCCGCCCCTGTCCCCCACCTACCGGAGCCTAGTTTAGATCTCATGGGGGTGGTGGTGGGTATAGATCAAAGAGAAGCCACCACTTGCATCTCTCCCTACTCCCCTTCCACGTCCGCCAGCTGCCGGGTCTGTCTGCTCCATTCTCTACCTCTACCTCGGTGGTCCATCCACCGCTTCCCAATCAGCCGATCGACGGGTCGAACAATATACAGCGAGATGTCCCCTACCATCGAATGCATATCACCCCTTCTCTATAGGATGAGTAGATCCTTCTTGAGATATTTGGATTGTCGATACTCTGTCTTGTTTCCTCCTCTGACATCTCCCACGTCCTAATCCCTACGTCCAACGTTGGCTCCCTTCTGTCGAGGTCTCTGCACCTGTCTACCTACTGCTTACTGTCATCGGTTATCTTTGCTCCGCCAAGAAGCTATCGATCACCAAATCCCTGTCGAGCACTCCATCATACATCATAATGCATTTTAAATTGACACTATCTTGGATATCTCACCATAAACCTCACTCGATGGTTCGATCTCTAAAGTACTGATACCTGATATATCCATCACTTACCAGGTGAGGATGGTGAACATCGATGAATAGTAAAATATCGTCATACTACCCAGCTAGATTTGAAGAATCTCTTGGATAAATATGTCTCTCAGTGTAACCTGATAGAACTCCTACCTGAAGAATCACTGGAACGCTATCCATGTTAGAGTCTCCTTGTCGTGAGTCTGTGTGGTCAGACTCCACCATCGTCTCGTCGAACCATAAAGAAGGCTCGCCCCTAGGATCACCATCTGGTGTACCAGTGTCCTCACTAGATGGATAACTCTGGTCACCTCCTAGATCTAGTCCTCAGTCGCATGAGGTTCGGACTCACCTCAGGACTTGAGGGGTCTCTTTCTTTGGAACTCATGGAGAGCACTCAGTCTATGCTCCTCGTCGAGTGGTACTACAGGTACCACATGATGCTATAATAGTGGTGGTATAGAAAGTGCCCCACCTAGTGGCAATTCCATGGGAACTGGTCCCTGTATCGAAGCCTCGTCACTGAGGGGGTTATTCTTGGGAACGTCCTACTTCATCATAGCGGGTATGCGTCGCGGAGGCCTCCTGTAAGGACAAAATATGCACCATAGACAATGAGTATATCTGGATAGATGACACAAAGGATATGGAAAACACAACCCATTCATATATGATGCATGTGCCATTATTTTATTTCTCTATAACAAGTGTTTTTATGTACAGAGTCGAAAAGCAAGTTATCAGAGTCCTGGTGTATTGATATGTCGGTCGCTGCACCAAAACTGGATCCTCTGGCCTGAAAGCTGAGCTCTAAACAATGAACAATGTTCCCCCAAACCAATCTCTTCGACTATTGGTTTTAATGTATAACTGACCACCATTGATACCACTCAGTCAAGACCCGTCCTGGAGGGGCTACTGCCATTACTCACCAAGCTCACCTTTAATAGGCCAGGGGCTGGTGACTAGCACCAAGTTGGCATATTACAACATGGGAGGAATTGCCTAAGAACATGTACACACACACATCTCCAAACCACAAATGATGAAATGAGAAAAAACCAGTAAGAAAAAAAAATGCATGAATACAACTAAACCCAACCAACAGAGTACAACGAAAAGTAAAGTACTGAAAGTGAACAGGGCCAGAATAAAATCCCACAAAAAACAAGAGTCTGAAAAACAAAAAATGTCCAACCTGTAAGCATAAAGAGGTCCTAGGACTGTTTCTTGTACCATAAGTAATGCCTCAGCTTGTAGGGAACTCAGAAAGATCGGTCTAATCCTGGTCCTCCCTGGAATCCATCAAAATGAACCTCGTTTAAAGAAGACATGGCACATGCGGGAAAATCCCGTGCAGTGGTGAGTATAACAATACTCAGCAGAGGACCCCAAGAAACATAAAGAAAGTACACAAATGAAAGTCGTAGTTAGATCTATACATTATTAGTCTTCTAAAGATATAATAGGATATCACAATACAGATAAACTCAAAACCTAGACTCGTAGTCTAGAGACATGTCACACAGCCGCATATCCCCACTAGGGATCCAGTTCGATTGTTTCCACGAAGTACTCATTCCGGGAGAACACACTCGATGAGTCTGGTAGCTGTGATGACATTCATCTGAGAATTACTTTTTGTCTGGAAATGTCACAAGAGGTAGTTACACTTATTACTGGATATACACTCATTAGTGGGAAGATCACAATATATAGACGAACTCATTGTAGGAGACACACTCCTAAGTAGGAAAGATAATGATATATAGATGAGGATCAATGCCAGGGCCATGGAGGATTCTGAAACTCAGAAGGATACACCAGATAGGTGATTCACCAGCTTGGTAGAAGATCAATGCCCGATAGAGTTGGTCACGTCGATGCCTAACTCTACCTATGGTCAGGAATGGATATAGAATCTCGCTCAGGGTCTCTTGGAGGGACGCTGACTCTATCACAGAATGTCCTGCTGAAAGGATCATACTCTTATAGAGGGAAACAATGCCTGACCATCAGGGGAACGGGAAGAATTGGAACTAACCCAAATGAAAGATGTACAAGATATGGTGAAACAGAGGACCATTCCATTTTCCAAAAAGTACACTGCGTATAGAAAAGTTACATGTCGTGTTGTCTGACCCCAAGTACTGCCCGTGTATAATTGCCCGGGTGATAAGTCTGGTCGTGCGGAAAAGTGAGTACACGACATGTAGTATGGTGTACATTCTGTGTCAGAGTGACTGGGGTCGCCTCCATGTATGCTAGTCGTGTTCTCATACACGGTTCTCAACCTGTGTACTCCAATTCGTTTAATCGGTACATGGGGTGACCCTCCTTACTAGCCTCTTCAGGCCGTGTGATGGAGTACACGATGTTTAATTTGTCCCATGTCCATGTATCCCCTGGATATACGTTGAGTCCCACATATACGCCTCTAACATGCTGTGTATAGAGTACACACCGTGTTTTCTAAAGCTGTTTAGTTCATCCCATCTCCATGTACCTTCCAAAATATCACACTAAGCATCGAGGAAAGTCCAACACACCGTGTGACCAGGGTCACACTCCATGTGATTCCTCTCTGACTCCCAAAACCATAGCCACCACCGCCGGTATTGCACGGCGTGTTCTTCCTATGTACACGACATGTATCCCAGAATTTTCAGAAACGACGCTCCTCACCGGCGCGCCACCCGTGCTGCCCCGATCGTCGATCCGACCATATGATCACTACGAACCTCCAAAATCCAAGTGACCCCAACATCCTGAGGTCATCTACATTGTTTTCGGGGCTCCAATCGGCCTTGATAATGCATTTTGATCCATCCACTTGAAGAACAGTCGAAGGATGATAATTCTCAAACCTTTCCAATTCATTTTCTACTATCATCATCAAACCTTCGGTAGGTCTTCGTAATACCAGATCCTCAAATTGGGATCTTTGTGTCACAAAACAAATGTCTAACGATCCATTATTTTTCACTCCATGAATAATGCAAAGAACACGCGAAAGAAAAAGGTGGATGAAATCCAATAAACAAATCGAGGAACGAACCTCCACCGTCATTCATCATGGTGTTCATCCACTCCCTTTAGTAGCATTAAAAGGAGCATAATCCAACAACAAGTAAACATGGATTAATTCACCAAAATCAGCCCATAAAAAACCTCCTGAAAAAATGTACAAATCCACATTTCAACATGTTTGTGGTTGATCCGCGTATATTATTTAAAATAAAAAAATGAGAAAAAAGGATTTGAAATTATAAACACATAACTCATGAAGGGATCGATCGCTGATGAAGGGGTCACACTTCCATGATTTCTGAGATCCTTCTACATTGTTGGAACATCGATTCACAGCTTCAATTCATCATCGTTCTTCACCAAGTGTTTTCTCCAAGGCTCCACATATTCTCCATAGCTTCCACTCAAATATTATTTCACAAACACCATTTGGCTAACCCATTAAAAAAAGAAATGTGATTTGGCATTCCATCACGTTATGGAATTAAGGAGTCAAGCTTTCCATTCTTGAGTCATTATGATGTGAAAATTATTAAATAAACAGATTCCCCATCTTCGCACTTTTGTGGGTGTTTCTATATAAAATTAAATAAACAATGAAAATTTATTTTATTTTATTTTTCCAAAAACATCTGAAAATTATCATTTTCCCCTCGACCAGCGCGGTCAAGCTTAGACCCTTTCCTAGGTAAAGTCGTCGTCCCGGATGCAATGGTGCCCTCAGATTTTTAATCCGGCCATCCGTTTGGAAACTGCCAAAACCACACACAAGTGCCGACTCACATAACTTAAAAAAAAATTTGAACCACCAATCTGGGATCACCATGCCTCAGAATGAGGTTCCATCTCTATGCCTGCTCTCGTATAAATTCCATAATATATTTAAAAATAATACATGGAAAATATGAGAAATTACACTAGGGTTCATCTAAAAATGATAAGTTATATAATGACCTATTAATTTGTATATAATATATTTTCTACCCATATATATAGCCTTCATTGTGTTATCCTCGGTAATACCAAATTTTGTACTCTTTGGGAGTTCAAACAAATATGGGTACACTTTCTTATTTCAACTAATTATATGTATGCCACTAACCTCACTTATAAATTGAAACCCCCACTCCTCTCATCTTCACACCTTCACACAATTTTTGATCCAATGATAAATAAAAATAACAATTCCCACTGTCAATCCTGTCATCTGTGAATCCATTGTGTGGTTTTAAAGAACAATTTTGAGGTATTTTGGGTTGAAACCTATCGAGGATACCTAAAGGAGAAGTAACATTCTTCAATGAGCATTTTTATTATCCTTATTCTTCTACCACCATAATTTTTTTAAACATGATTATGTAATTTGAAAAAAAATATTAAATATACATAGATATTTTTATAATATGTGCATGACCAAAAACCATCTTCACATCCATCAAATGGTTTATGAAATAGTCATTCTTGTGTTTGGAAGACGACAACATCACGGACCGAAGTCATTAATTAACTACATTATCACTTCTCAGGGCTGGGTATGATGGTAGATATTAATAATATATATTAAATATTTAAAATATTAATAAAAATTTAATAATTATATCATATATAGGTTTTTACATTCCATTCCATATTTTATATGATAACATCGATCATATGTATGTGGTCTACTGCCTTCCAAAATGATATGATTTGTTTCTAGTAACTCATTACATTGTTGTTTATGAGGATAAAGATAAATTAATATATTTTCTATCAATAAAATTTTAATGACAATAATGAAATAGTTAAAATTATTTAAATAAAATATATCCTTTTATATTTTACATTAAAATTATGAGAAAATAATTTCTGAACATTTGGACTACTGGATTCACGTATCGATGTCCCTCTCTTTTAATCATCAGACAACATGGATGATATATATGTATATTTAATGATATAATATGTTAAATTTGATTTTATTATAATTCATTAATGTTGACAATATTTTTTACCTTCTTGTCATAATAATAATTGAATAATATAAAAATACCACATTTATATGTATGATCTACCATCTTAGTGATTGTAACATATTAAATTTTTTATAACCAAAATCTGTTATTTGTATTAATGGTAGTAATGAGGTATACATATTATAAATATTTAATGATTATTATTTTGGAGATGATGTAACTATATAATATAACTATGAACATTATCTTTTATGAAAAATCTCGAATGAGAAAACAAGACAATTAATACCTGAAACAATGAAAATAATGCAAAATTATTAATTAATGCAAAATAAGATATTATAATAAGATAATATAAAATATTATAAATTTTAATATGTTTCTAAATTAATTTAATAACAGGTCTAAATCCACTATACATGATGTTAAATAACATTAATAAAAAAGGATGTTTCTGGTAAGGGACATCATTTCAATTTCCATTTATTGAATCATATTTTTAGGGTATACTAGTATTTTATTTTACACGTTGTATATAATTCTTAGGGAAATTTTATATCAAGATTCAATAATACATACTTTTATTTTATGTTTCTACTTGAATTATTCCATCCAATTTTATTAAGCATAAGAGGTACCAAGTGGTAAATAATTTCAAAACACAAATTCATTTCATTAGGCACTATTACTTATTTGTTATACATTATATTATAAGATTATGATAGTAAAAAATATTAATTATATATTTTTTTATTTCAAATTTTATTATTTTGAATTACATATGATACACATAATAGATTCATTTACTAATTCACACATAAACAATATGATTATTGTAAGGGATTATTTTATAATAACATTCTCTTCGATATTTCTTATTCATGAATTTAATTTATGATAAATGTATAATAAAAAAATTTAACATGTAATATATTTATTCTATACATTTTAATTCAATAGTTAATAATTTTCTTCATTTTTTTAATTAATTTATTTACTGATTTATTCTATGAAAACATCACTTAATGTTTCTCTTCTCTTGAAAATATGTTTTCATTAAGAAGCCTTCTTTCTAAATATCTTTTGAAAAATGGTTTTAACCATTTATAACTGATTTATTAAAGATATTATTACCCATTTTGATTTATTAAAAAATAAATTAATTTCATTATCATTTTAGGAATAAGGGAAATTTCTAACCAATTAATTATGTTAAAGGAATGTTCTTTTTAACTGGTACAACTTGTAATAAATTACCAACCAACATAAACATCATTTTAAAAAGATTTAACATAAATATTAAAAGGTTATTTTTCAATAAATTATTTTTCATAATATTCGGGTAATTATTATATTTAATTATTATTTTCAATGAAAATTATATTTCAAATGATTTCGGATTACTGAGGGATTTTAAAAATAAAACGGAATTTTTATCAAGAAATATTTTTAATTGTATTTTAATTTTATATATATTTCTAAATTTTAAAATCATTTAATTGTACATATAATACCCTAGGGATATGGTGTAATTATTCTATCCATATTACCCCTTCAGAAAGTTTATGATTATTTCGAACAGGGCTAATAATGACATTCGTATCCTTGATTTATTTATGTAGTCAATAATAATACCTTGAAATGCTCACATTCTTGTGATTATTGAACAATAAAATTCCATATAAATATCCATTTTATTTATCATATATGTGTTAATCCGTTACTCTATATATCATTTATTCGTATTTTTTTCTATATTGAATGAATATTCTTTATCTGGGGAAATATTAATGCATATGTATTCTTAACTCAATAAAGGTATGTGCTGAAAAGGCATATTTTTTATGAATTATATATATTACATGAAATATGGGGAATAAATTAGAAATGAAATTCATGGTTGGTTCCCAGTTATATATAGGCTCTCGATGCATCCTTTTTCTCATGGGAGAATGAAATTTTTATACTTTGTTTTAAGGGTTTAAACAAGTAAATTTAATAATTTATCTTGGATATATAATGAGAGTGGAGTTATTATTTTCCTAGTAAACATTATTACTAATAATTAAGAATCCCCTTCATTATGAATTTAATATTTATTATCCACAATATTATATCAATGTTATTTAATCTGGATTCAATTCATTCTCTTCATTTTGATTAAATTACATGTTTATTCAATCATTTATTTTTATATATTGATTTTGTCTTATCTGGTCATAATTGATATATTATTTATTAAATTGAATGTGTTTTTTTAATTTACCCTTTTGTAAAGACACAGAAATTACATGTATTTTTTTAATTAAATGAGAATTTTACGATTTTTTTAAAATTGACAGCGCATGATTCCAAGTCCCAGTGTTCCCCGAATGAATTTCTAATCTTTCTTTCAAGAACGTTCAGTAAATGTGAAATCGTGGATTTTCAACTTTTGAACAAGTTTTCAAAATTGAAATATGAGGACACCATTGAACTCATAGAACTTGTATTCTCTTAAGGAGATGTCACCCCGATCGTAGTAGGTTGAGGGAGGAAGTTAGTTTTTCACTTATTCATGGAATAATTGAAAAATAAAAATAATTAACAATTTTATTTTTCTTGAATCCTCTTTTTGATTTATAGAGGTGGGGATCAAAAGAGAATCAATCCTCCAAATTTTAATTCATTGGTGGGGACCACCCGAACACTTCATTAATGTGGGGTTGGACCCTTAGAATTCCACAATTAATTGTGCCAACTCTCAAATTAATTAATTGAGCCATTTATTTATTGTGCAAATGTAAATTAATTGTAGAAACATATTTTCTAAATTTACGATGGAATTTCACCTTTTGGGTTTTGGTGGGGAATTTTTGGGTAAGGTTTATTTGAGGAGCCTCTTGAGGAAGAAAAATTCTCACCAAGGAGGAACCAATTAATGGATAATCGTCTAACAGGCGATGTCGTTGGCGGAGGTTTGCTATGGGATCGACAAAGACCAATCCAACTTCAACCAGATACGATATCCAAGAGAACCTTTGAGGTAGGTTTTATTGTTTTTTTAAAACCCCCATACTTATTCTTGACATTCTTCATGATTGAAGTATGAATTAAGCCATTTGATATCGTTCTAACACTGAGGGTGCGGGCCAAACAAATATGGACCGACCCCTCCATAAATCATTGTGGTGTTTGATGAATTCATCACATAGGAGGAGGATTACGACCATTGATGGTAACCGGCACCGGTTTGACTCAAAATAAGGGGTCGAGACATCATCCGGCTGCACGAAGGGGAGGTGGTGCGACCAGGACACTGAGAAGAGAAGCTCATATCGGCCACAGCGGAGCAAGGGCGGAAACTTGTGGCAGAATGACGCACGAAGGGTAGGTGGTGCATGTCCACACCACATGGTGGGGAAGAGTCACGACCTTGTGCTACAGATGTGAGGTGAGGCACGACTGGCTTGATGATGACCACCGAGGAAGTTGAGGCGCACGACCGTGTCAGGAAGAAGAGGACGGCTGGCAGACCGGCCATCCACGACCTAACTAGAAGCTGCACCGCGGGCCACTGCATTGCGGGCCACCACACTGCGTGCTGCCCAGTGCATGTTAGGTCCACCTGAATTGGGATAGGTCAGACCAGGCTGGGTCCGTCCAACAGGGTCGGACCATACCCCAGCCAACTTCTATCCTTTTCATTATTTCAGTCTTATCTTGAGCAACGAGCATCTGTTTGATGAACCATATGCAGCACTAGAAACATTCGGTCAAGATGGTACGTTTTGGTAAACCCCACTTAGATCTTGTATAATGTTGGGGTACGATCGGGTTGGACCGAACATGAATTCAACCGGGCCCTCAGGACTAAAAGAAAAATAACTTACAGACCATGAGTCTAATTGATGTACCATCTGTTTCATTGAGACCCCTTTAATGTGGTAGTCCTTTGGGATACTTCTTCATGGGACACTTCCGTAGTTGGAGTATTGGCCAGTGGTTTCAGGAGCGGACCCTACTGGAATCAAGTGAGTTTAGTGAGAGAAACCCGTAGCTGGATGTAACATGAAGAATGATCATCTATCATATGTGCGTCAGCATCTATTGATCCTGCGTGGGTCAACACATATCAGATCTTATGTGGTTCAACGCTTAGTGATCATGTGTGGGCCAGTGCATTCCGATCATGCGTGGGTCAGATCCTATTTGGGTCAACGGGGGTCACTCTGTATCAATATTGTGTGGGTCAGCAGTAGTGCTACTTAACAGAATAAGATTATATATCTTATGAATAATCATCTATTTTCCTGTATGTACATTATACCTAGTGTGAGCTGAGTCTTTACCTTTGTGGTCAACTTCTATGTGTCTTACCTTTGTGGTACTTACCTTTATGGTGATATCTATGTGGTATTCTTCTATGTGGCGTTACCTTTCTGGTACATCACTTTGTGGTGTTAACTTCATGGTATTCCTTCATTTGAATAACATCTGTGCTTTGGGATTTTGAGTTGGTCCTTATGTTTCCTCATGAATTATATGGGTATACTTGATAACATAGGTATAAGTAAGGGAATATACCTAAGTAGGGTTGACAATTGTTTTCATGCTTGTGGTTTATCCATTGTTGATTTTGAGAGACCTTCGAGGGTCTCGGGGTCCCTATAGAGTATCATTATTCTCACCCCTACACGGGCTCTGCCTCCACCTTGTTGAGTTTGGTGCAGATGACAGATAGCGCTGACTAAGGATGAGGGTATCGGGACTAGAGGTAGCTCAGAGGTGGATCTTAGAGGATGAGTACCACAGAGATGATCTCTGGAGAGTAGTACCTACCCTTCAGGTAGGATCCTTGGAGAGTGTCCACTTGAGTTGTTTCAGTTTACTTGTAATTTCCAGTTTTCTTGTAATTTATAGTTGGGCTTGTATTCTAGCCCCTTTTACTTACTGTACACACACCTTTTTTTACTATACGTTTTACTTGTGTTCGTATCTTGTTGTGTGCTTGGTACTGTGTGATTACATGATATAAAGGAAATGCCTTCTAGGTATTAGGGAATATGCCATTCGGTGCTAGTCGCCAGTCCCCGGGACTATGGAAGGCAGACATGGGGTAATCACAGCACGGGCCTCGGGGGACGAGTCGCGACACCTTCCATATTTATTATGGACATAAACTTATTTAAATGGAATGTGTGTTAAGTTACTTACATTTACATTTATATTATTCTTATTGATTTATTATATATTCTTCTATACATATACATTACTATTCATATGAGTTCACCCTTATTTGTTTTACATTCACCATGAATACAGAGTATTCTGTGATTTATGGGTGATAATTTTTTATATAGAAAAATATTATTTTCAATAAAAATTATTTTGTAATTTGTTTTTTCAAATGAAATATGGGAATCACGTATGAATCTATTTTTCAAAGACTACTAAACTATTAATCCCTTCGGGATGATATACCCTATATCTAATATTAATTTAATAAATAATAAATAGTCTCTGTGATATATGGGTCAGGGGTAGTGTTGGTAATGTTTTTATTAGATGAATTTTATGATAATCAAGAGGAACTATAATTATGAAAAAATAGATTAGGGATCAAAAGCTATTATATGATTTTATGCTAAGTAATGAAGAACATACTAATGTTTTGATAAGATAATTGTTTTTGATTTTTTCATTTAATAATTTTTTATATAGTCCGTATAGGTGTATTTGGTTCTAGAACAGATGAATCTGTTGGTAATAACTCTAAAATGTGTGTATATTATTTGACCAAATCATCCCAATGTTCATGAAAATAGGCCATACTGGGTACATTGTATTACTTTCATATGGAATATGATTTTCATAATTCACATAATTATAAATTAATAATGTATTTTTAAAAATAAGGATAATGAATTACATATGTTCCAAATATAGAATTGTGTATTAAAAAAATAGGATACATTATGTAAATATCCTATAAGTGATTATATTATTTTCCCAATATGATTCTTTCTCCCCACGATATTTTTTTGGGGTTTAATCAATGGATCATATAGAAAGGAATCATGATAAAATTGAATATGAAGGAAAATGATGTGTATATGAGAAAGCATATTGGATTATGAATAATGTTATTAGATAATAATTATTCCTGGTTAGTTATCAAAAAATATGATTATATATATATATATTAATCTAATCTGAAACATACCCTTGATGTAAAGGATGAAGTCCCTTAAGAGATCTAGATATTATGTCCATGGGAGATAAAAGTTTCAATTACCATCATGTAATGAATATTTAATGAGACACCAATTAATGTGTCCCAAGAGATTGAAAAAAATGTATTTATGGAATGGAATAACGAAATGCAATGAATTACCAAGGGAAATTTATGTTTTGAATAGAAGAAAATAAATCCAATCCCATGTAAACCTCTTTAGGGTTCGTCTTAAATGTGGGTGACCATGGAATTATAGTATTTAATTTCAATTTTTAAAGGATTTTTCATAGACCCTTGAATGATAAATTTGGAAATACAATAGATGAAGTATATAGCTATTATTTTTCAGGAATTAAATTGTGTGATTATTTTTTTCACCAATGGTATTTTGGTCAAAATAATGACGATGCATTTTAGGATTGTGTTGAATTTAAAAAGAATAACTGTATTCATTGACTTAATATTGATGGATACCATCATTGGTTATTAGTTTAATGATGATAATCAGCTGAATATATATATATAACCCTTTTTATGTCTTATGTAATGATAGTCTACAAATATTAAAGAATTTTTTTAGATTTTTATAGAATTTATATGTATTTGTGGAATATTTATTTTAAAAATATTGCATTTTATTGTTATAGAAATATGTTTAAAGGTATTTATAACCTTACGAGTTAATTAATTAAATTTTAATAATTGTAAAACTATTTTATTAGAACATTAAGAAATAAGTTGGGTTTACAACTTTTGTAAAAGGATATCTAATGAGTAATTGTCTTTCAAGGATTAGAGTCATATTTTTTTGAAATGTTGTTATATAGAGAACTCACATGATGAGTTATAAATCAGTGCATCTGACATCACCCCAAGGATTTATCCCATGTCTGAAGCACCATATTTGTTTGTATTTTAACACAATCATACTCAATATATTGGATAATATTTTATTTTTTTGTTCAAAAAATGAAATGAAATATCAATAATGACCCCAAAATGATACCTTTTATGATTAGAGATTAATTTATAACATTGTATAACATTTAATAATTATATTTTTATTTTTTAAATATTTAGAGGAATATAAAAATAATTTTCACTCATTTTTGGAACATACAATTTGTTAATTTTTAATTTTATTGCTTGAGGAATAAAAAATTAATTTCTGAATATTGATAAATTTGACAATGAAATGAATTGGAATTTGATCAATGCACAAACATGTTATGAATATTTTATTATAAAATATAATTATATAATTTAATATATTTCCTTATATTATTATATTGTAAAAGTATTCATCAAGACTATGAAAAAGGTATTGAATTTGATTTATTCTAATAAATTCATTTCTATTGAACTGAAGGAATTTTATAACATAAACAATTTATGGTCCTGAGGACATAAACTTTTTGTTGATAAATCAACCTATTCTAATCAATTGCCTATATCATTCACTGTAATCATTTTTGATTTTATTTCATGTATGTATCTTCACAACCCACTAATTTGATCCAATAAAGAAACCCAGTAATAATTTATTCCATATAAAATCAGTACATCCCTTTCTATATTATTAATATTTTTTGTTATCCTTTTTATGATGTAGTTTTTTCAATAATGGTATTTCAAAATGGGAAACCCCTAATTACCGATATAATTCTTAAATTACAATGAAAATATTTATTTAATGTTGGATAAATGATATACCAATAAATTTGAGAAATAATAAAAATTTCATAGATATATTACATGGAATGCAACACAATGATTAAATAACCCACAAAATTAAATTCAATAAATTTTATTTTTATGATAGCTTACAAAATAGGAAACCCTCAGTATAAATAATATGTAATGTAGTATACCATTATATTTTTTCTATAAAATTTGTGGGTATGAATTATAATAACAATAATAATAAAACCATGGTTATATATTTATTAAAAATAAAATAATCATCATTTAAAAGATAAAGAAATTTTTTCTGAAAAAACTATATTTCCTTAAAAAGTAGATAATTTTTTGATTGTACACATAATTTAAATTTAATTTTTTTTTTCTAAAATTTAAAAATAACTTAGGTAAATGTAAGTGAATTTTAGAAATCATAATATCATAATTATATTCTATTTATGTTTTTTGGATTTTTTTTAATGATTCATTTTTCGATGAATATTGAAAAATAATTGGTTTTATTTAAAAACTACGTATTCAATTAAATTATTTATAGAGTTTAATAATATCTTTATTTCTTAAAAGTATTTTTAATTGAAATTTATATTAATTAATCAAATTTAATTAATTTGATTCATTTTATTATTTAGTGTTTTTACAAAAAAATATTATAAATATTTGAACATTTTCACACTAAAAACATTCTTTCTTACCGCATCCATGAGATTAATTTTAAATTAAATATTATCACATCTATAAATGTAATTTTTAAAACATTATTCCATATTTAGAATATTAATAACTTACACTATCTTTTAATTTCAAAATAATTTTTTTATCTAAATTAATAGTGAAAAAAAATTTAATTACAGCGGTTATGTAAAAATTAGATTTATAGGGGTTATATTAAAAAGATATTGGATTATTGACCTAAAATTAAATTTCTTGAAACATGATCTATTAAATGATTCCCCATGCTAGTAGATCACAAAGCCACAAGATCATATCCCAGTATTCTTGAGGTTACTAACTAGTATCAGTTGTCTATGGCGGTATAATGGGTATACTATAACATCATATTCAGAGTGTAACATAGAAGTGTAATCAGATTTGTCAATAATATAAGAATATAAAATAACTGAATAATTCTAGATAAAAAATCATTTGATAAAAATAGTAATAAATAAATATAATTACAATATCATATACCAAATCAAAATTTCATATCTCTCTATAAAATTATTTGCAATACATAGTAATATTTATAAAGTAAATTTATTATTTCAAAGAATTAATGATGAAGAAGAAATACACTAGATAAAATCTCGAGTAGAGAACGATCATGTTATCCCCTAATCAAATTCATATTTAATCAATCATCACATATCATGAACATTCCTTGGTACCTACCTAAATTCATGAAGTGTATCAGTGTACCAAAAGATGGGACATACAAAGTGTGAGATAATAGTAAGTAGCCCACCCCCATGTGTGTCTATAAAAAACCTATTAATTTTATATATCATGAGAAATGATAAATATATATCATCAATATCAATTAATAAAAATGAGTGATGCATGTGAATGTGATATTTTACAACACACCATGGAAGATTGGAAACAACCAATCATAATCAATGGGTATCTATAAAACATGATAAACATAAACTATGGTCTCTATAGAGTGATCTATATTCAGGGATAATAGGGATTAATACAAGGAATAAAATCGACATGGAATCCAGATTGATTCTAGTTAAAATATTGAATTTTTACTTGGTATTGAATTGGTTTAACCCTAATGTGTATTTCTACGGAGTGTGTCTATGGTGGATCAAGAAAACAAGTTTCTAAGAGTAAAAAGGTCTTTAGAATCCCCATTTACCAGAATATAAGGATTAAAAATTTCAATAGAAATCAAAATAAGACCAAATCAATGGATTAAAAATTTTCATGTCATCAAATTTAATCGTTAATATTTCAATAACTCATTTTAAAATCTTATACAATCTATGAGTTCATTTTACTAGTTCCTCATTTTCCCTTTAATTGATTTATCAGTATTAAAACATTTCACAACATTTCATTGGATGAATGATTCCCCATCATAATATATCTTTTAATTCATTAACTATTCACTCTACTAAATTTGATTCCACAGACACCCAACACGGTGGGAATCTAGGGGAAATTATAAAAACACACCTCCCATCTGGTCAGACATGAGGTTGAAACCCTCCAACCAAATCATTGTAATATGTGGTAAACCTATCATGGTTCCAAAAATTTAATCTTGGAGGTTAGTTAATATAGGATAAACTCTTAGAAGGTCCAACAAGTGAAAAATAGAGAAAAATATTTATATATATAATTAAAATAATTTTATGGAAAAGGAATAGACCACATGCCTTTAGAATGTAATAAAATACACATCTAGAATATTTTCTTTACTCGACCTTGATTAGATGAATACAAAAAATAGACATGCACCCTAAAAATAATTCATTATAACTTGATCATAAATTTTTTCACCATTTGGAAAAATTATGATTAAATGAGACTAATGACTACAACTTTATTGTAGAGGAATGTAACAAGATGAACAACTCATGATTCTGAGGTCAAACAAAGGAATTAGACATTAGCCTTGTAGATGGAGACTTGGAATCTCAAATTTGTGAAAAAAAACACACTGTCCAATGGAATTCAAAGAGAAGTTGTATAGTCAAAAATATATAAATTTAATAGGGAAATGGTAAATTTATAAAAAAAATTAGGGTTCAAACATTTTAGACACATATTTGTTGAATCCATTTTCCAATATTTAACCCCTTTATTTTACAATGAGATACCTCAATATATTTATGGACACTATTTGGAAAACATTGATTTTCTCTAGGTAAAAAATTGTGGCAACCCCACATAGGTGTGCGACCCCAATGTCATGGTTTCATTCAACTGTAAGACCCCTATCTGTGGGCTAGACCCCCCTTCACTACTTATCCAAACCATAGATCCACGGAAGAATTATTTTAACCAACCTTTAAGAGAAACTTCCTCTATCAATACCACATACAATGGGCTCCAAATAGGCCACATATATCCCCAAATTTCCCTTGAACATATAATTCACTAAAATAAGGTCAAAATCATGGAATTCAACCAATATTCCGAATATATATTTACATCATATAAAAACCATGGATCATAAAATATCCCCCCCTTTTGAGACAAATAATCCCTAAGATTCTATATTAATGGTGTTAATACATTTAAGAAGTGTTTCGACCAATAAAAATGCACAACTTCTACAAGTTCATATCCCTTATCATATACATAGTTGTGAAACAATAACACTCAAACTAGAGAAATAAAAAACCTTCTGAGATATTTCATGTTTTTATCAATAATAATTATAGGATTATCATTGAAGGATGAATCTAAATATAACATAACATCATTATGATAAAGAGTATGAGATTGTTATAACATATAATGATGTATTTGAATTACATAGAAGATGTTGTGTGTGGAAAAATACATACGAGGTTGTAAAAACCAATAGGCTACATGCAAGAATATATCCTAGATCTCAAATCACCAGACATATCAAGAAACAAATATTGTTATTTCCCATTACTTACCTGAAAACATTTTGTAGAGGCACAAATCCTAATACATTATACTATTTCTAGGATGTGCCTCCAATGAAAAGGAATAAAATACTCACATTAACTCATCTAATAAGATTGATAAAACCATGAAATTTGCAATGATTTTCAAGTCATCATTCTATCCAACGGTCCAACTAGGGGGAGAGACCTCACCATCCCTGATCTCCCATTTAAGTTGGATTTCAGAATATTATAGATGCCTCATCCTCAATCTATCCACAGGCTTTTAAGTCACCAAAATGGATTAGAGAATCTTTTCCCATATGAATATCATACACCTATCAATGATTTATAGTGAAAAATTTCATCAACTTCTATCCACTACTAGCTTCTCAAACCACATGTGTTTGAGTCAAATAGATTAGAGAATCTGAAAAATTATTTCATTTACCCTGAATAAAAGTTAAAAAAATAAAAACCACTAGGATATTCATCCCATGTTATTTGTAGAAGGTTGATGTCAAGATATGTAAATATTTACTTGAGTCCTTTTTGACAATGGATTCCACACAATTCTGCCTTGCAATGAGTGCCTCCAAAAGAATAATGCGTGAACCATGACTGGAAACTCAAGAATGAGTGTCTGGTAATTCTTCTCATGATATCTTACCTGGAAATAATTTTATTCCATGTACCAATCCCCCATCATCCACACATCTAAAAGTATAAAACATAATGTATCACAATACAGTATATAGCTTATTCTTTGATTTTACAAAATAGATATCAACTTTGATTTCTACCTTCCCTTTAGCTCCAAAAAATCCATTTCACACTCTTCAGACCTTACCAATCCCAAACCCTTATAGGCCATGCCCATATGTTGTGGTGTTAAATGTTAATATTCTTATAATAAGTTCATGAAAAATCCATACAATTCTATTAAATTATAATCATCAAGGAATTTATTGAGACGATCAAATGAAACCACAACACCCAAATTATCTCGGTCTATAGAAATTAAAGTATTGGAGATGATGTGACTGAGGGTATGAAATGTATCTATCCAAAACTGACATTTATCATGATTTTCATAAAACTTGTTATCTCTATATTTATTGGAAAATAATTCTCAATGTTTTGGATGATCATGTTGATCCAGAGAAGTAAACTATATTCCATCAATGAGAACTGTAATGAACGATTCCATAAAACCAGTGGTAAACCCCATTCATTATTTCCATGAACAGATATGGAACATTGGTGACACTGAATGGAATAACTGGATACTTATAAAGTTTATAACTAATACGAAACATTGTACATAGTATGCCTTTTTTTACAACACACACCAACTGATATGCTAATATTAGATCAATTTATGAGAAAACTAGATATCCATATAGCTTGTCTATGAGATTATTGATATGAGATAAAGGATATTAATTATAACAATCAAATTTTATAATTTTTTCAATCCACACATAGCATAAAGCATCCATCCATATTATAAGTGATATGGACTGGGGAACCCCACAAGGATGTATTTGGTCATATAAAACCCATTACATTTGAGTCCTCTAGTTGGCTCATGAGATCCTAAACCTCAATAGTATACATCGTATAATTAGGGATGAATACTAGAGTAGCTCATAATACTTTCGCATAGAGTTCTCCACACCTCTCTCAATATGAAAATAATAACTATCTTCCATTATGATATCTTGGATACATTCTTCACCTAATAGTAATTAATCCTACAACATTCCTAGATAATCCCTGTTAATGATATAAATTTGTGTTGTGACACCACCTAACCCATGATGCTCTAGTCCAGATATATGTTATTGAACACCGAACATTCTTATGGGTATACACCTACCACTATCTGGGGATTTGAATGATACCATCTAGTTATTGAAATCATCATGTTCATGATAAATAAAAAACCAATATATTTTGAGAATTAAATCAAAGCTTGTAATTTGGAGAGTAAATAGATTCCACATGAAGAGATACCCACTTATCTCATGTGGGAATATGCTAAACTATTAAATATTCTTCAATTCTATCCCTAATGGATTTTTTAGTCATCAAATTCCATCAAATAATAAATCACATATCACAAGGATCCTCAAAATAGGGACACAAGTGAAATATTATAAATCATGTATATCAAAAAGGGTACACACTACTGTAAAAGGCACTAATATCATTAATATCACTATAAATGTTTTTATTCTCTTATTTTTTAGGAATAGGTTGTAGAAAATATACATGGCCTAAAACATGAAAATATGAAAAAGCCGGAATACCTAACTTAATCCCACTCCATCGTTGATGTGTAGTGGGTACCTTGCTACAATAGCCAAGAAATCCTCCATGACATGAATAATCTAAAGTACCCCAACTCCCATCATGGAGATGAGAATTCAATCTTTTTCATAATACTAGATTAAATTTTGACACTCTCACAATGAATACTATATGTAAATTCCTCCAAAACAAATCTATGTGGCCCATCATACCAAAACCTAGACACTTCACAATGTCTCAATCACGCTGGATCCTCATGTGTCCACTTCTTACACACTACTAAGAGATGGAAACACTACCATAATTAAACATGTATGGTATAAACCTATTTATAAGTCTCAAAATTTCTCTTCCCACCACCCAAAACTATACTAAATGTTGGAGAAGTTTCACTACCATGATTTTTCAACCCAACTCCCCTCGGGTTGCGATCAATAATAATTTCCGAATTCAATATCTTATTTATAGTTATCATTGAATATAATTTCAGCTATTGTAAAATGGAAATATTGATACCCAATTTAGATCATGAGAAGGATAAGCATGTGAAAAACATTTAATCTTTATATATTGGTATTAAATCTTCATAACAGTCTTAACACTTCGTAATATATGTATAAACACATATTCTCATTCAAATACCAGAGTCTAAGGATAGAATTTATCATAACACCTAGATTATAAATCCCCATAAGTAATATTTTGTAGAATATCATCATAGATAAGAACGTCTCATTAGTGCATAGAAGATCCTTGAAGAATATACATCATGATCATAAATCAAGGATCTAAAAGAGTTTCTAATTTCTTTGAGACCAGTAAAACTGTCTCATACCACTACTCAACAACCTATTAACTTCCATGACATGATAATGTGGGTCGATACTACTACTAAAACATGCCGTTAAACTATTCCATACTCAATACAGGTTTTATTGATCAATTAAAACACTCCATATTTTGTAGAACACTCTCTTGGAACTACATATTTGCACCCATATCATGAATAATGCGATGTACTACATGTTGGGCTTCTACAGGTTCTAATGTCGGCTCAGGACCCAACACCTATAAAGAATGGTCATTGATACCCTCAATGAACACGACTATAGGAAATCATGGTAGCATATCTATACTAATTCCAAACACATGCCTCATTGAAAATTCAATAACCACCAGGTCACAATCATGAACATTTTATATTCATATTTCCTCTTATAAAAAGTCTATACCCCTCTTTCTTCTCCTGAAGTTAGGACTTGGTAAAAAGAATGATCCCAAAGAACATGAGAGACACTACCTACAACCCACTACTAAGGTCATGTCTGGGCTTAGATTTATGGATCATTTAATGGGTACAAACATAAGTATTTTTAATTTCAATTAATATTTGAAAGCCTTTTATTTCGTAATTGCATATTGTATGTAATGGTGACATTTCTCTTTCAGAATTAAAATCCTTTTAAGATGTGTTTATTTTATAAATATTCTTTAAGTACTAAATTAAATAGTTTACAATTTTAAAATAACAAGGACCCATACACCATATAAATTTAACTTCTTATTCCATTTAATCCCAACCACAACCCATTACATCCCATGCGACCAACGGTCTATGAATCAATGTTCCATAATTAACTACTTAGGACATATTTTGTAGTGTAATTCCCTATTATATTTCTATTTGTTTTTTTTAACCTCTATAATTGGTTTCCTTTTTTATTTTGTTGAACAATGTGGAGAGGAATTTGAAGGATACCTATAATGGTGAATGTTTGGATTTTTAAAATTTTCATCATAAAAAATATATTTTTATATTCTCTATTAAATTATATGCAATGTAATTGTTGTATATGACATCAAATAGATATATATATATGAATCCTTGAAATTGGTACATAATGTGAAATATTTTTATGTCATGCATAGGGTATACATTTTTAATGAGAAAATTATTATTTTAATAAAATGATGAAATTTTTTTCAATGATTACATCTTTCATGGATTATAGGATTTATAATGGAATAACATGAAAGGTAAATGTTGTGAGTTCTATATTTATGTGTGGTCCATGAATAATTTCCATTTCAATCTATATGAAGCCTTGAATCTCTCAACCCAAAGCATAATGTAGTCCATTTTTGGTGTCTCAATTCCATTCAGATAATTTTGTACAGAAATTGATCACTATGGGGGTTGGATTATGTTCCTCCAAGTATGTAATACTTATTTTTATTCATTATTTATTTATAACATCCTAGTTTCGGGTGCCGCCTAATGGTGCCCTGAACATGATTGGTCACAAGACCTCAATTGTTTTTCCCAAAATGATAGAGGATAGTAACTAGAATTGAGGGCCATAGTGTAATAATGGGGAAACTATTAACTAATTTTTAGAGTATTCATAGAATAATAAAAAATTGTAAAAAATAGTTAAAGCAGTAATACCGTACAAAACAATTAAACAGCAGAAGACTGATAGTAATATAAAAAAAAGCATATATATAATGACACATGTAACAAGTACTTAGAAAAGAAGAAAAAAAAGTCACAATTCTGTAAATAAAATACTAAAACCAATGTATATAAAATAAGAATACTCCAACAACATCACTAGCCTCATTTTGGTCCACTTCTCTACCTCTCCAACAAAAATCAATTACCTCATGAAGAAGGAATCATTCCCATATCTGTACCTACAACCATATAATCTTCATGGGTCAAAATCATGACCCAAAAAGGGTGTGAGACAAATAACTGTTAGAAACCACTAAAATATCTGTGTCTAACAGTCTGTTAATA
Organism: Viscum album; assembly: GCA_963277665.1. Lineage (NCBI taxonomy): Eukaryota > Viridiplantae > Streptophyta > Magnoliopsida > Santalales > Viscaceae > Viscum > Viscum album. The sequence continues at coordinate 336,576,081 of OY728135.1, forward strand.
TATATTAGGTAATATGCAGAAATGATGAAATAAACTCTGAAGTACTCTAAAGTAAACAATACTATGTTTGAAATTAAATTCATTTATATTTATTATTCATCAATTGAATCATTTAAACCTTGTTATCTAGACTATTTTATGTATCCTCTTTGAAATAATAACAAACAGACATCTTATAAGACTATCTAAACAAACAAGTAAGACTCAGCCTGTGTTGCAGCATGGAAGACACGTCACAATCATTCATCCATTCATATGAAACCATCTAGTAAAGTTCTCATAGTCTAACCCCTTTCATTCGGCATATCATCAAATCAATAAATAATGACTCTCTAGGAAGGCTCTTACAGTCTAAACAATTGGGTCCCACCTAGCACTAATCATTCACAAATGACCAACTTGGATTCTCTATCGTCAATATACCCATGGTTTGAATAGAATCAATAAAATATAATGTCCTCCTAGGTCCCCTCACGATTAATTCCCTTGGTTCCAAAATTAATTTAGTAAAGAACCTCTATATAGCCTCCACGGTATATCCTCTTGGGTATAGGACCACCCTACAACTCTCATTATCAATAAATTTTGGTCAAAATAATAATAATTCATAAAGAAGTGACCCTACTTCAGGAAGCACTCACTGTCAAATTCCCCCTGGTCTAAAATACACAATGAAAATCATATGGGTCTCGTATAACTAACAACTCGGTCCATACAACATGTGGCATGTAAAGAAAGGTAAGACTAATATATATTCTAGGCCAAACAACCAAAATCTATCAAACAATAGAAACACACCCATAATCAAGGTATAAAACCTTATGCATTTGAAATTACGCAATTATCAATCAACCAATCCATAATAGGTAATAAACATGGTCTAATTCCCAACTTTCAAAATCCTAAACGTGGTTTTATGGTACTTTTATCATATATAATCTAAATATAATCAACTAAATGCACAAACAACCAACCATGATCTCTTACGATCAACACTCTAGAACAACAACCCTTGAATCAACCTAGAACAAAAATAGATCTAAAATCGGTGATAAATGTTCAATCTTGAATAACATACAATAGAAGAGGAATCAGAAATAATGGATCTAGGGAATTGAAAACTCACTAGTGGGATTCTAATGCACCTGACAAAATAACAATCATATCACGTCCCAGGAATCTGGAGGGGTTTGTAGTTCTTGGCATTCTGTCACTCTCTTGTGTGAATCGTGGACAGAATAAGGTGTTTCTAAGGATGATACGTTACCCTCCTCTAATTTATCAAATAATAAAAAAATTTAAAAGATTGTTTGTTTAATGTACATGACGTGTACTAGCCTCAACTGGCCCCTATTTTAGGCATTCTGTTAGGTCACATACATGACCATATACTAGGCCATTACACGACTAGAAAATGGTTGTATATGGTACCGGGGTACATAGAGTGTATTTTGAAAATTTCACATATAATTTATATACTAAAAAAACCTGAAAATAAAGACCCAATCCTAGAAAACAAGACGTTCGATACTATAAACTACCCTACATAAAAAAAAATTTCACTTAATTTCCCTTCTAGTGGTGGCGATGAAGAGACTTCAAACAACTCTGGACATAGTGATAGTACATAGGTCTCCTAATCCCATGTTATTTCCTATACTTTCATGTGCTTCCATAAAACCCATTCAATAGGTTCATACCATCCACAAAGAACCTTCTTTTGGTGATCCTCAATTTGAATAGGGGGCCCCTTGAAGGATACACCCCCCACCAACTCAACCTCCTTTGCTGTATATAATTGATACTGGTCTAAAAATAATTTTCATAACTGAGCATCCTGAAATACATCATGCATATCCCAGTACCTCTGAGGTTAATACAACTTAAAGGAAATAGGCCCAGATCTCCCCAAACCCTCAAACAGCCCGATGTATCATAGTGAATATTTACCCTTTCTGTTAATCATCATGGGTCCTAAACTCAATGAGACGTGTAGGAAAACCTGATCTCTGACTTCTAAATCCAGAGATCAACTATTTTGATCACCATAATATTTTTAATGAGAGAGTGCAATATCCCACCTATTCTGAATCAACTAAACATGAAAAGTGATATCCTAGACAAGATGAGGCACATACATTGCCACCTCTCCTGTATCCCACCAACATATGGGTGATTGGCATGGCCTACCGAACAAATCCTCATAAGGTTCCATCTGAATTAATTCCTGAAAACTATCAATGTTAGTAGACTCTAATAGGGCTAAGTGTCTAACCCAGGAAACCCCTAATCCCAGGATGCATGCTCAATGATTTTCCTCCAAAACCTGAGTTTTGAGCTCGTAAAGGCCATTAATCTGGGGATGGGAGGCTATAATTCGAAGTACCTATGTTCCCAAATCCCTCTGTCGCCCCATCTAGACTGGCTAAGTAAAATGATCATCTCTATCTAAAATGATATATCGAGGAACAAAATTAAAATGTCCAATATCTCAGATGTAAAACCATCCAATATCATCAACATTAATTTTTTCCAATATCAGAATGAAATGTGAAACCTTTGTGAGTTTGCGAACAACATCCCAAACTGCATTATTCCCTCGAGAAGTCCTCGGTAAACCTATCATGATATCTATCATGAAATATTTTCATTTCCACATAGGAATTGTTAACCACTATAAATTCCCTAATGGTATCGAGTGTTCTGTTTTCAACTGATGACAGGTGGAACATCTCATGAGAAAACAAGCTACATCACTATTCATACATGGACACAAATACTTACTATGTAGATCTCGATACATCTTGGTGACACTAGGGTGAACTTACCAATATGAGGAATTGAAATCTTACATCAAATCATCATGTATGTCTACAGACACCCATACACGTCTATGTAAACACGAGACCTCATGATCTCTTATGGTCCAGTCAAGAGTAGGGTCCTTACCTAGATAACTATCTTGAATGAATTTTCCATCATAATCTAATAGTTACATCATTTTCATTCAATCCAGTTTTGAATAGTTAACAAATATAAAAGTATGAAATGACTGCCCCTATCAGTCATCCACCTCCGAATGCATCTCAAATATCATAGCCATAACCTTCCACTCACTATTGGCCACCTGGTCTATGTGTATCTGAGTCCTCCTACTCAAGACGTCATCCACTATATTGCCATTCCAAGGCATATGAGAAATCTCAATGCTAACATACTAACTATACTCAACCCACCATTGATGTCTCAAATTCCAATCATGAAGTGTAAATATATACTTGAGACTATTGTGGTCGGTGTACACAACAAATGTCTCTCCCAATAGATAATGTCTCTAATAAATTAAATCAAGAAAAACATCATCTAACTTGAGATCGTGCATCTTGTAATTCATCTCATGTTTCTTCTAAATCCAAGGCATGTACATCACAACTCCTCCCCCTGCATAAGAACTCCTCCCAGCCTAAAACCAGATGCATCATAGTAAACTGTGTAACTCTTGACCGACTCTAATAAAATCATTATCTGTGAGGAAGTCAATATCGCTTTTAGCTTCTGAAATGATGAATAAAATAAATATGTCCACAAATACTTTTCACCCTTCATAGTTAGTCCTGTTAGTGGCCATGCTATGTGTGAAAAGTCTAGTATAAAGAAAATTTAGTAACCAAAAAACCCATGAATACACCATAACTCAAAGACTTTCATCGAATACTCCAATGAAACTACTGATCTCTCTTTCTCTGGGTCTATTGTTACTCATGTATCTAAGATATCATTACCCAATATGTGAATGTGGTCCACAAAAAATTTTCATTTTGAGATCTTAGAATATAATAGATGCTCTATTAGTATACTCAATGTGATCTCAAGATAGATGGAATAGTCATATAGAATTTGATAGTATACTAATATATCCTCCACCAATACCACCAAAAAAGAAAATATGTTATGATGGGAGACTCGGTTCATCAGTGCCATGAAAGTAGTCGGTGCATTTGTGAGACCGAGCGTCATAACCAAATACTCATATAGACCCATACGAAATCTTGAAAGGCAGTAATATGTATATCTGATGGTCTAATGCGCAACTATGATAATAGTATAGGAATAACATATATCAAATAGAGTAAATCTAAAACTGAGGCAACTAGAACTGTACCCTTATTTGTAGAGGATTTGAGATCCTACTCTTACTAGGTCTATTCCATCACAAAAGTATTACATTTACAATGGTCATATGATGCTGGCTTGCTACCATTAGCTAATCCAATGTTCTATCACTAAAATCATGTCATCTAGCTACCATGTCCATGACCACCTACATACCCTCAACAACTTGAAGAACTCATTATCCCTAACTAGTAAAAAAAGTGGCACCACTCTTGTACATGGACACATAAAATATCCCCTATCAATCACTTATGGTGAGAAAAACCGAGCAGAAAATGATGAATATGACTCATATTTCCTCAGAATCATCACATGATTAGGTCTTTAAGGCAATGTGCTCTTTCATTCCCACACATCCAACACTAGTTGCATAAAACCTGGCAACCTGAAGAAGCATCACATGAATGTTCCTTGTGGAACATCCTGATATCTATCAAAGGATTTCCATCATAGGATGCTGAACCGCCCATGGTCATAGCTCCCAACTCCAGCAGCTTGAAGTAGTTGATTTTCACATGATTTTCTATATTACACACTAAATTCAGCCTAAAAACATTCACCAGTGATCATATGTCATACCTTAAACCATCATAAAATCACATAGCCAAAGATAAATTTTCACCTCCCAAAACAGGTGTGAAATAATGATTCTCTATAAAGAAAGACAAACAATCCACTACTGAATGAGATTCCCACTCCAAAGGCATGAACTCATGGGCTCAGGAAGCCCTCAATATCTCATGGTTGATGTAATCATATAAGTTCCTCTGAAGCTCTTCCCAATCCATATCCTAATGACATACTGAATCTGAGGTAACATCAAACTATCTCTTGGGGTAATCAAATATTATGTACATCACAAGACTCCCCCTCCTCTCTTGAGGCATCACCAGATGCTAAAAGATAGCAAGAATGGCCTACAACCCTGACTCTGCAGCTTCTGGTTTTGCATCCAAGAAAAAATAGGATAATGTTTCCTTTGAAACAATCTAGTAAACTCCGTCATAATCGATTCATGATGTGGTACAAACTAAAAATTTCGCACATCATAAAAATGCTTCATAGAACTATGCATCAACACCTATGTCTGGTATAATAGTTGGTGCGAAGACAGGCATGACTGGAGGAGCTAATTGTTGTCCCTAATCTATCATTTCAAGAGTATGATCATCACCTTGTACCTGGAATACAATTGGAGGATGTCTTGGTGGCATGACTTTTCATGGTCAAGCACAGACCTTTGTTCAAGATAATTAAGTTAAAAAAGAAAATAAGGGAAAGAACAGAACTAAAGAAGAAATATTTCATTTTTTATAAAATAGGGTCACACGGTGTGTAGAACCTCTAAACGGTGTGTTCCATTCTACCTTTACATGGGCATATACCTCTGCTAACCTGGTCATGTGACACCCCATACACATAACATGTTCATCCGGAAACATGGTGTGCACTAAAATTTTCCCTCCTTCCCATTTTCTACTACAATGATATAACTGTACAGTTCTCTCTTGGGTAACACTACACAGTGTGTTCACAGTAGACATGACATGTACTACTTATATACTATCAACATGTTTTTTAGTCACACAATCAGACACACTGTCGATCATCACTCAACTAGTACAATCTAGACATGGTGTTCACCATACGAATATCATCCCCACTATGTCATTTGTCAAAATTCCTGATACATGATCTCTACAACATGGTGTGTACTTCTAGTACACATAAATTTAGACGAAAAAATTATCATCCCTTTTACTTTCTCACACAATTAGTCAACAAATCCGAGACTACACGTCGATTACATAAAATATACAACATGTACTTAAAAGAAGTTTTTTACTATAGAATAGAAAAACATATGAGGTGTGTTTATAACAACACATGATTTGTTATTTGGGATTACAGATAGTAGACCATTGAAACATTTTTGGAACAATTAAAAAATATTATTTTGTCAAAGGAATGACAAATTTCAACCAGTAGGATCCCATACTCCCAAAAAAATATTGTTTGGCATCTTTTTTCACATCATAACATCACAAAATTTAATTAATGTTCAAATTTTATCCACCACATACAGATCCAAGAGGGCCCATAAAATATCAGGGACCAAAGATTGGTATCTATCAAATGAAAATTAACATATTCTAATTCCCTATAAAAATAATATTAATTATATCATGACATATATTACAACATCATGCATATCTAGCACAACAGCTATCAAAAAATCATGAAATTATTAATGCTCCCTACATGGCATGAAAAGAATGCAAGACACGTGATCTATATCAAGTGCCTACATGATGAATGATATGTACTACACTCAAATCATTGGGTTGAAATATAAATACAACCATAATAATATCAACAATAACAACACAAAACACATGTGTCACACAATGGTGAAATCAAATCAAATGTAACTATTACAAATTTTTTCTAAATTGCAATATTCGAGGTAAATTGGAGTTTCCTTGTACACAGGATAGCTACTCCTAAAACAAGCTTATTAATAACTACATATTCATTCTTATCCCTATCAATTGGATCCAAATAATAAGAAGCCATAGATAATAAACTCCTTTGATAACACATTGTTGCATCCCAGTTCCGGGTGCCCCCCAAATTTTCCCCAAAAAAGGATGGTCTCATGGCCACAGGCGCATTTCCCAAATCATGAGATGCTATAAACTAGTAGTGAGGGACACCATGTAATAATGTACAAACAATGCACCCATTGGGACAATACGCATAATAGAATAATAAATAGTAATCAATAACAGATGTAGTAATACCATATAAAAAAAGTATACAATTGAAGTCTGATAGTAATATAACAACTGGAGCTTATATATAAATTATGCATGTCACATGTGTCTAGGAAAGTATCCAAAAGAGTAAAAAATCTTGAAATACTACACTGAAACCAATGTATATAAATGAAGTAAACTCTAACCGCATATCTTACCTCATCTTGGTCCCATTCTCTCCAGCTATAATAGGAATCAGGTACCTAATGAGAAGGTTTCTTGACCTTATCAATACCTATAACCATATAATCACTTTGGATCCAAAAGCATGACCCAAATAATATATGATTTTAATCCTAGTAGGTGTCTACCAAAATAACTATTCCTAACTATCATTGAATATATATATAGTAGGTAATATATAAAAATGAAACAATAAACTAAGAAGTAATAAAAAGTAAAAAATATCAACCTTTTTTGTTACATTCATTGACATTAATTATTCATTAGTTGAATCATGTAAAGCATGGAATTTAACCTAAAATATGTACCCATGTGTAATAGTAACAAACATACATCTTAGAATACCATATAAACAAACATTTAAGACGGAGTCAAAGATTGTGGTTTGTCTTGGCAGACTCATCAAATTCAATCCAGCATTCATAAGGAACCATTTCGAAATGATCTCACAGTCTAACCCTACTGGTTTAACATATCATCGGGTAAACAAATAATGACCCTATGGGAAATCTCACACAGTCTGAGCCCTTTGGTCCCACATAGCAGTAATCATTTACAAAAGGCCCCCCTATGCAACTATTGCTGTCAATCCCCCCTTAGTCTGTATAGTAACAAATAACAATAATAATTACCTTAATGGTATCATAGTTAATTCCATAGGGTCCAACATTCATTTAATAATGACCCTATATGTTGCTCTCACAGTCAAACCCCTCTAGTCTGTTCCCACCAAACGATTATCACAGTCAATAGCTCTAGGTCAACATAAAAATAGTTTATACATATGTGACCCTACATCGGGAAGGTCTCATGGTTAAATTCTCCTTTGTTAAACATTCCAAAATCAAATCACATGAATCTCATAAAATCAATAACTCTATCTTTACAACATGAGGCTTGAAAAAAAAAGGAAATAAAAATAATAATTCTAGGCCAAACAACCATAATAAATCAAATAAGGTAAATGCACCCATAATCAAGGTATAAAACCATAAAAATAATAAATTACCATTTTATCTATCTACCAAACAAAAACAGGTAATAAGAAGGGTCAAATTCCAAACAAGAAAAACCACAAACATATTTATACAACACCATTAAAATTTATAATCCAAAGACAATCAGCGAAATGAAAAAACCACCTACCTTTTTTCATATGATAAACACACGTTCGACCCTTGAATCGAACAAAAACGACATAGATATACAAAAAGGTGAAATCATTCTCCCTTGAATGACACAGGAGAGATGATAAATCTAGAAGAAAGGCACTCAGTGAATTGAGAACTCTCTAGGGGGATTCCAATGCACCTGTAAGCATCTCATTCGGAGCTCAGACAGATAATCAAGAGGGGTTTGGAGTTCTTCGTCATTTTTTCACTCTCTTGTATAAAACAAGGACATAATAAGGTATTTCTATGGATGAGATGAAAAAACTACATGATTTATAAAATAAAAAGAATAGTACATGGAATTTTCATTTAATGTACAAGCCATGTACTAGCTTCAACGAAAACCTTCTTTAGGCCGTCGTCCATGTCACCTACATAGCCTTGTACTTAGTAATTACACTACTAGTACATAACAGTTTGGGGTGCCCGGGTTAATGGTGTGTACATTGAAAATTTACCATTTCATCGTATTTCCCAAAACAATACCTGAAATAAAGATCCATACCATGAAAAGAAATCCAGGTTCTTACAGTTTTTTTGAGATTGTGGTATTAGATACATTTTTGTATGGAGTTTATATCAGATAGTTTTTTCTATTTACCATTTTCAGTTTCATGGAATTCCTTTTCATTCAATGTATTTTCCTTGGGATTCTTGTCTCTTTTGCTGATGGTTGTCAGTAATCTACTATTTTGAGGTAGGTATTTCAGTAAAATGAATTCATTTGAATAATTTCATTTCTTTATTGATAAATTCAATAATTGTTTTAATTACTTTTATGTAATATGTTGATTTAATTTAATTAAAAGATAATGTTTTTTTTTCAAATGGTGGTTTACATTGAAAATGATAGTGGATGATATTTAAATGTGTTTTCAAACATAAATTTTGATCATATTGCCTTGGAATATATTTAATGAAATTTTATCATATTTTATAAAAATAAATTTAGACAAATTCTAATTGGTATCTTTTATAGCATTGGGAGGGAGACATGAGTAGCCTTATTTTGTATATTTTACCACTTTATGGTGACCTTTATTATATAATCTAGAAGGACATGTTATCTTTTGTGATATCAATTGGTAGTACATGATATCAATTTAATCTATTGTTTTTCCTATTTCATTTTTTATTAAAATCTAGTATGTTGTGTCCTAGAGATTAGATCCCATATATCTTGTTATTTGTCATTTATGGTTATTTATCACATGATTATTTTTATCATGGCTTATTTCTCGAGGGTTTTAATTTTAATTTGTAGTATATTTCTTCATATGATATGTTATTTCATGGATATTTGTACCTCTTGATTCTGAGATATTCTTTTCTATTTTTATCACTTTTACTTTTCATATTAATTGTTTGGAGACTATGAAATAATTTTTGTAAAAATAAAAGTAGGAGAAGGTAAATTGATTGATATATGGTTTTGTTGTATTAAAATCAATTGATAAACAATTTTGATTAAAAATAATTTTTTTTGCATTCTAGAAATTATACCTTGTATAAGACACTATGGTGAAATCCTACTAAGATTTGTCTAATGATCTACCTATACCTCTATGAATGTTTATATGATTCATTATTGTATTTAGGTAAAGTTAATAAAAAAATTTAATTTGATTGATTCTATTTTTGTTTCTTAATTCTTTTTAGGTTGGTATATAGTTTATTGTTGGTTATATCTATATTGGAATTACATTATGGTTTAACATTTTTTTATCTTGGATTGTATTTCAATTATGATATAAAATCTATTTATGCATGGTACTATGGTTTTAATTCATGTTTTTATTATATTATGGACATTTTCATGTATTCATATTTATCATATATCATGTGACTAGATTTTTTTAGTGACTCTTCTATTAAACCCAGTATGGTTTATTACATATTGTTATCAAAAGGATTGTCACCCTGATGTTTGTAATCACTACCTGATTATGGTTATCTATCTTGAATATACAATAGTTATAACATTAATATTATGGATAATATTTATGTAATAAGGGTGTATTCCACTATCGTATATGACTGAAATTGAGTTACCATGTGTGTTCTATGACCTTTTTCCCCATTTTGTGACATGTAGTTTGAGTTCATTTGAATTAAATTTATTTGAAATTTATTTGATCCTACAAATTCCTTTCTGAGTATTGTTTTTCATGAATTCATTAAATTCATACTTTTTTAATAAATTGGTTTCTATAATTGAATTTGGTCCCATGATTTTGAAAATTTTTACTGACATGATGGTTTTTTATTATATTAAAAAATGCCTCATAGAAGGGAACTTCAAAATCCATGAGATGAAAATGTGAGAAAGGTTATGCAGGTGATTCTTTTATCAGAACCAACATTAATATATGTTGTAATAAACATTATTCATAAACATTTTCATATGGTTATTCTGAAATTTGTATGCAAATTGGATCATGTATTGAAATTTCATAAGAATCACCCACACTTCATTCATGGTGAAAATAGACCCAAGGAATCCAAGGAGTGTCCTGAGAGGATATATATGATCGTCAACTATGTGAAGATTCCTAATGACAATATGGTGGGGTTTTCTATATCCATTCTCAAGGGAATGGTATTGAGATGATGGGACACTATTGTTTAAGCCATGTTTCATGAAGATAATACCTTATAATCCTTTAGGTATTTCTTCTACCATACTTTTTTTGTTGAGACGATGTGTGGGGTGTTGTACCAAGAGTTTTTTACATTAAAAAGGGGCAGCGTACCATTCGAGAGTATTCATCCAATTTTTCTAAGATAGAGAATCAATAATCGAAGAGTAACAACAATGTTTACTGGAACTAATAATGGTTTGATTTAGGATGGATTAATCTTATTCATTTATTGTTGATACTCATTTTCCTAATAATATCTATGGATGTAGTTGAAATGGACACTTTGGATTAGGTATATATTTCATGTTAGATGTTTTTGGGGTGATCTTTAGTTAGGTATTTGGTTTTACATGGTGTATCTTCATGAATGAAAAGTAAATATAGGATTGGTAAGTCTTCTTCGAGAATAATTTTGTGGGTTTAGGAAAAGAAAGAGTTGGATTGTTAATACCAGTGTGGGAGGTGTGGTCATAGAATAATAAATATAAATAATCTCCTCAAAAATTTTATATTATGGATGATCAGAGAATTCATGAGGTTTTTTTTTGAGAAAATTTCATTGGGAAGTAGGTAATGAAAAAAATTAGCAATGTTTTTATATTAAGGTGATTCCAAGGGTGGTTGGTCTAATCCTCAGGCTAATGGATATGTTCATGTGGATAATATTGGATGAATTTATGTTGTATAGAGTGTTCCATAGGAATCAGAAGTTGAGAAATATTTTATTATATCTTAATGTTTATATCATCTTCAATTTTCCAATATTGATTTGATATAGGAGCTACTCATTATTTTATATTTTCAATTTTAGTTTACTTGTTTGGTCTGTGTTAGAACTTATGTCCTTCATGTTGGTCATTTCCATGCCTTTGGGAGGAAAATCCAAACAAGGAATAAGATGTACTTAGGGTCGATAGATGATAGACAATAATGAGGTAGTGTGGGAATTTTTAATGCTTGACCATTACATATTGGACATGATTATGAGAATGGATTGGATGACCAGTGTTAAGGATTAGATAGACTATTTTCAGATTTATTTTCATCTATTATCTAGTAATGGGGTTACTATAATTTTTAGTGTGAATGATACTTTTTCTAGGGAAGGGTAGGGAATGTAGTTCCTTAAACATTGGTATTATTGTACATTTGTTCATAGATGTTTTATGATGTAGTTTACCCTAACATGGGTGATTGAATTTATTTAATTCTTTTGAGTACCCTCGTGTCTTTAAAAAAAATCTATTTTACCACCATATAGAGTGATCGAGTTTTCTAATCACATACTCATTTGAATAGTTCCCATTTATATGTTATATTACCTTGTAGATCCTTCTGATTTGGTGAATCATAAGTTCCTACTTGTTGACCAAGAGTATAAATGATTTATTCATCATAACATGTCACTATGATATTCTTCTATACTATTTATAAGAAGGTATATGAGATCATCAGACTATGAATAAATTATGGAATGTTTAATCATGTTACTTTTTTAAAAAAATATACTTATAAAAGAAATTATGATCTCTATGATCAAATTATAGGGGCTCATTGTTTTTTAATTATTGACATGCGGTCAAGGTATCAATGGATGAGAGTCTCGGAAGAGGATACACTTAAGACAATTGTTAGGAGTCGATATCAAAATATATTAATTTTTGTTATTACCTTAAAAATCAATTATTTTTATATGCTATTTTAGGATTTGAGGATCCGAATTCATTTTTATGAAACATTTATTATTTTGTATGTGGTTGATATTTTAGTGTACATCATGTCACGGAAGGATCACACATACCATTTGGATATCTTTCTTGACACCCTAAGATAACATAATATATATGTTGATATTTTCAATTGTGTGTTTTTATTCAAGAAATTAAAATTTTAATATAATATATTAAAGGGGATTATAATTAGTTCCTAAAAAATATAGGTATTTATTTCATAGGAGAACCCTATAAATGTGTTTGAGATGCGAAGGATCTTGTGTTTTTCAGGTCAGTATTGATGTTTTTAGGACTTTTCAAAGATCACATCATTTATTAGATATATAAAATATTATGGTGGAATGTTGTTATTGGTCTTATAAGTGTTATATATCATTTTAGGTGTTTGGGGAGTTTAACATCATCAAATATTTTGTTTTTGATGAAATTGGGATCCTGTTATGATGCTTTCTACGATGCTTCTAGTATGGGTTTGGGATATGCCTTGATGTAGGGGAAATACATTATAGATTATGCATCATTCCCATTATATAATTTTGTTAAAAAATACCACACCCATGATATTGACATGGTTATTGTTATGCATTCACTCAAAACATGGAATCACTATTTCTGGGTGGAGAGATCTATAATTTATATAAGTCATTAGATCATACAATATATATTTTTTTTAACGGGGATCTGAATTTGACCAAGGCATGCTGGATAGAAAATCTATAGAATATTTATTTTTACATTTTATAAACACATAAGAATGAAATTTATTTTTCTTATGCATTTAGTAGAATGTTTTTGACATAATCCAAGAAGGAATCAGTTTAGTAGTGGACACTATTGATTTTTAATGATATTTTCTTAGAAGATAAGGAGGATGGTGGATTTTTTTTTTGGAATAAATAAAATTTGACAATTATTTTTATGAGTGAGTACATTTCTATTAAGTTTTATAAACTGTGTTCTAATAATTTAGTGACAACCTTAATGGTTTGGAGACCTCAAGTCAGTGGTCTCAGTCTCTTAGTTGAGAGTTTTCTGCTTCTGTAGAACATTTGTTTGTTTCATTTTCATTGAGACACGAGTTGTTGGAAAAAGGACATAATTCTTTTTTTATTTAATTCCTATGTATGGAATGTTTTATCATTGCATAGGGAATTATTATTGATGGTCAGGGAGGAGATGGTCGATAGAATATTTTTCCCATGGTGCCTTACTTTTAAGAGAATAATGTAGGATAACCTAAGACCAATGTGGTTGTTGTATCATTTACAAATTCTAGAATGAAATTATAATTATATTTCAATATATTATGTCATTTTTATCCACATACTCATAATTGGAAGAATTATATTTTTGGACAATTTAGTAACTAAATAAATATGTGAAATTTCACCATAGATGAGAGATGAAGAATGTGTAAAATCATAGGGACATTTTTTTTCTGAGAGATTGTGAGAAATCATTGGGTTACCACTACTAATCATATAGAATAGGAACTGATTTTACATTGTTTTTTTGAATGGATTTTAGGAGGCAATGGGGCCCCATAATAAATTATGCAAAAATTATCATTGGTGAATAGATATATAACCCGAGAAGGATATCTAGTTGGTTGATGATATGACCAGAGCTTCTGTTCATTGTTTTGGAGGATCTTCGAAAAATACATTTCCATTGGATGTGTTTTCTAATAAATGGATTTATAAAAAATTCCATAAATATTTCATCCTTTTATAATTCATATGGGAAGCCATGTAGATCACTATTCTATTTGACAGAGTTTGTAGTGTGGTCCTTAGTATGGATGAGTGTGGTTCAATAGAAGACGAAGATGGTACAACTAATCTAGAGGGGTTTAATCATGGAATGTATTCCAAAAAATCATATACATTCCATATATGCCTGTTTATATTGTTTTAGGTCAATTATTGAGACATTCATATATTTTTACCATGCTTGTGAAAAACGTGGATGGGTGTGTATGGAAAGAAGTAATTGTGGTTTCTCTGATCATATGAGATCATTGGATAAATGAAGAGGGTGTAATGTTTTTTGAACATTTAATTTTTTTTTAGTTATCCATGATGTGAATAATTTTTCCAAGTTGAGGACATATATACAAGATCCCTCCAAGGTGATTATACAGGAACATGAACATCTTGAGTTTGATACCACTATTGTTGAGCATCCAGTTCAAAGTACAGAGACCAAGAATAAGGTAATGTGTTTTAAATTGATTCCCATTATTTCAGTACTATGGTATTTTTGATTGGATATCTGTGAGATGTGGGAGTTTGAGTTATCAATTAGGTAATATTGGCCTTATATTTTTGTGGATCTAGGATCATTAGGGATTTATCGTAGAAGAAAGAGTTTATATTTGAGAGAATGTAACACCTAATTTCCTTTCCACCATTTCTTATTTAACCATTAATGTCTTATCATTGTTGATATGAATAATTATGAAATATAATATTTAGTATACATGATATGGTGAGCTCAGATAATTTTTGTAATTTTTAGCATAAACCCGTGGTTTATTCAATTCACTGGGAAATTAAATGAAATGTAATTATAGTACATGACAAGTAATATATAATAAAAAGATGTCTCAAAATTAATTCATGAAATGATATGTTTATTTGGAATTTATATGTTTTAAATAATTTATGGAGAAATATAAGTATGATTATATAATGGTGAATCATATTTTGGTGATTCAAGACTTTTTGGATTGAACAACATGTAATGGGATTACTCACTATATAAATGTTGTGAGTTGTGTGTTTTAAGGTGGGTAATATCTATTTTTCATCTAAATCATCCATATTCTTTACAAATCACGATCTGATTCATACCCTACTTGTTTTTTTGTGACTCCATTTCATTTGGACCACTTTGCTAAAAATTGATCAATAATGGGGTTGGATTTCTGCTCTCAGGGTATGTAATCCTTCATCTTCTACAATGGATTGATTTTGAACAATGGTTCTTTATTGATTTTTGAACTTATAGTTTTTTATATCGATTATTTTTCATTTTATTTTCATTCCAAATATATTAAAGGCCTTTATTCTTTTTTTCTAGACACCATTTTTGAAAGGAGCATCGTTTATAACATGTTTATGAAGGTTTTTCAAAATAATTGTTTATGTTTATGAATTCCATGATGTTCATGCTAACATAAGTTGGGTTATTCATTTCTTCAATGTGATATAAGGCTTCAAATGAGTTAATAGGAAAAAAGGATTTCTAAAAGGGTGGTTTTATAAGGAAATGAGTTTTCATTATTTGGAAATGGGATTTTACAGCTCCAAAGATGATCGATTTGGCTTTGAAAATGTTGTATAAAATAACAAGAATGGTTTTGAAAGAAAATTTGGGAAATGAATATTGGTAACCTTAGGTGAATAGGTAATGAGACACATGTATCAGTTGTTTATTTTGTTACACTTGGCAACAACCATTTTTGATATCGAATGGAATTACATGGAATTGGCTATGATATCAATAGGTAGGAGTAAATATACATTGGATCCAATGTTGTGGTTATTCTGGAATATATTATTTGAATCTTTTATGTAGATTTCTGATGATGGATCCCATATGTGAGGTGATTTCACATTTATGGTTTTTTATTACATGGTTTTTTATCATGGATCATTACTTATATGTTTTTAAATGAGGTTTTACAATATAGATTTGTATGATAAGTTATATCATGTATATGTGTACCTTTTGATATATGGATATAATCCTATGTTTTTATCACATCATATTTTCAAATTTATGGTCGGAGAATATATATGTATTTTATGAAAATCGTTGGAAGAATGGAAAATGATTTATAAATTTTTTGGATTTAGCATGATGCTTTGTTTAACTATTTCATAACATATAATTGTCACATTATTCATATTAGTCCATGGATAGAAAACTACGGTGGTATTACATGGTTCATTGGATCACACCGTACCTGTGACATTTGGAATATATAGAAGTTGAATTATAGGAATCATATATTGGGAAGATTATCTTGTTGTTTATAGGATTCCATGTTGTTGAAACTTTTCATTTAGGTTGGTATTATAGAGAAAATGTTTCAATTGGGGACATGACTTACATTTTATATTAACATTTTTAGTATTAGATTTTATTTTGGGTTTGGAACATCATTTATATCTCCTTTTTAATCATATTTTATTCCTTTCTCTCCTGATATTCAACAATAATGATTCCTCTATTTTTTCTATACCATGTAATTGGATGGTTTGTGTGTCTTTATAGTTTACCCTGGTTTGTTTGTGATATGTATCCTTTACAAGAATTTTTTTTTCGGTTATCAAAGAAATTTTATGTACTAATTATGGATTTTATCCACCTATAGGGAATATTAGTCAGTAAAAATCATATAACACACGGAAGACAAAATAAATGTCACATGTAAACGAAATTCATTCTATATGGAATGGAATATGCATGGAATTTGAATTAAATAACTTCTCTAAAATGAATCATGATCCAAGATTACATTAAATTTCAAGAAAATGAGAATTTGAAATTCCTCAATAATATAAAAAATATCATAACTTATGAGGTTTATTAACCCATAATGGAATCAAATCACCCATAATAAGTAATATCCAAAAAATAAAGTCTCATCCCATATTGTATATATTTTGAGTGTATATGAGATAGATATTTTTAGGAAATAATCTTTGAAATTTTTTCAAAAAATATAAATATCATTCCACATATTCCAAAATTTTATAATAAATGAAAAGAAAATATTCTAATACAACATTATAGAGAATATGTCCCTAATCCAATAAATGATTTCTCAATCCAATGGTTCCAAGGCCTAAATCATCCAATCCCATAGTCTAAAGGATACAAACTAGTAGTGAGGGCAGATGGTGGTCAAATTGGAAAACAATAAAATTATAACCAGTTTGTATCATAGTGGTCTCATTAACTCAATCAATAGAGGATGTATATCAAATAAATAAACAATAGTATATTAACATCCATATAACATTCGTAACAATAAAGCGATCTAATAGAAATATTATAATCAAAATGAGTATGCCGTATCTCTATATAAAACTATTGTAAATGGATGGTAAATTAAATATATTACATTATATGTATCAAAATAAAAATGTTACCAGAACGAACCATATCCGGATAGAATCACCAGCATGTCTCGGTCTTATTTACCTTGCTCCTAAGTATAATAAATATTATATTGAAAAGTGGTTCCCTTCCCTAATCCCAACCACCATTCATTAATTATTCTTCGATACCCCAGGGAATCCCAATGAAGGTGTGATATAACACACATTAGGCCCCGGCCAATGGTTTCAAAAACAAATCAAGTTTTTGTATAAAATCTATGTATTGGGAAATATACAATAGTAATATAATTGAGTAACCAAGATTCCTATATGTAAATGTGATATTTTCCATCCTACCTATGTTTTCTATAAATTGGGGACCATAAACAATGTCCATCTATAAATTTTCATAAATATCCAATAAGTCCTAGGATGAGAAATCCAGTGTCAGTATCACATAGGCCAGATCAAATGTATAAAATGGAAAAGTCATGCTCATAAATTACATGTAACACCCCAGGTAAATAAAGAATATGAAATTTTCATATTTATCCATATTTGTGAATAAAATATTAAAATTACTTTAAATGGGACGCTATGCACGACGGCGTACCCAATACGCAACCACGAGTTCCTTTGAAATCTTACATTGCACTCTATAATAAAATAATAATATTTTAAATGGAAGTTAACTCCTAGCTGTTATGATGAAATGAATGAATAGAACTAACTAAAAAATGATTATATATGTTTGTCAAATATTTTTACTTTTTACAATAAATGTTAGAGGATTAAAAATGTGAATGAATCCAATTTTAAGCGTAAACATTCTAATATTCTTTAAAAGGTCAATTAACCACCTTTTGATGGGGAACCTCTTTTAAATCCACTTTTTGTAAATTGTATGTGTTATATTTGACAAAATAAAATTCTTCTTTAGAATCGGGACATCAAAATTTACTTTGTGTTAATTTTTGGTATTTTTCCGAAAAAGTTCACTTTTTAATGAATAGTGAAAAATGTTGTATATTAATTCAAAACATCTTTTTAATCTAAATTATTTATATTATTAGATTATCTTTTGAATTGGTTTTAAATTGAAATTATAATATATTTTTACCATTTAATCCAATAGTGTTCATTGGAATTAATTTCACTTTGAAATCAGACTTAAACTAGTGCCAATCTTTTGATACATTTTGTTTTATAAAAACACGCTATTTGTTTTGACGGCCAGATTTTATTATTAAATTAATTAATGAAACTTATATGTTTTGAATTTTGTAAAATAGACATCATTTTTGATTTTGGAATATCAAATATTTCTTAGGGTGAATTGTTTGTATTTTTCTGAAAAACTTCAATTTTTTATAAATAGTGAAACCACTAAGTGGTACTTATACAAACTGATTTTTCCTTTTAAATGAAAATTTTCCTTCTTTTTGTTTTGAATTTAAAAAATATGACATACATGGTAGTCATCAAAAAGTAAAATCCGGTTCAATGGGATTAGAATATTTTTTGGTGAATAGTAACTTATTATGTTTTTAATCGCGATTAGAGGTAATTAGTGTAGTTTAAGGTAAGAATAATGTTTTAATAAAATGAAATGACCCAGACACATGTCCTACACTCATTGGATGTTTCATGGCCAACCACTACAATCCATGCTTCAACTTGGGAACCACATGGAGCCACTTTGGTTGGAAAATGACATAAATACCTTTTTATTTAATGTTAAAGTAAAAATGACACAAATATGAAATTTTTTACTGAAACAATTTCTACATGGGTTTATACAAGTCTGATTTTTGAAAATAAATAGTAATTTGAAAGATAAAAATATTTCCTACATCATAGTAATTTTTTTATAATTTTGTAGACGTTAAATAAAATAAATTATTTATGACATCATAATGATGCAGCGATGACCTCATTATTTAACAATTTAAATAAAATTGAAAGATAATGTAAAATCTAAGACATAAAAATGTCCAAATCATATTGGATGGGTGGATTTAGAACCCTGATCACCATATCCTAGAAAAAAATCAATGTGAGATGATTAAAATCTGAAACTCATTCTAAAATAAAGTAACATTTTTTTACTTTCCAAGAGTGCCCATCCTCTCCTCTTATAAAAGGCCCCCACCTCTACCTCCTTACCCACACATAAAAAGCATTTGTCTTGGCCAACCCCTGCCCATGTTGTCTCTCCACATCCCTCTATATCTCCTTAAAGCCTCACTTTGCGGAGAAGGCATCCCAAGGAAGCCTTTGAGCTCAAACCAAAGGGAATTACCCGATTTTAAGGTAATGTCTTCACTTGAGTCATTTTGTTTTATTTTGCTTCTCGAACCCCCTAAACTCTTGTTATTCATTTATTTTGTTACAAATCAAGTATATTCAATATACTAGGGTGTTTCTATAATAATTATTCGAGCTACACTTACACACACCTACATCTAATGATTAAAGAACTTACTGTTTCTGTGGATGGCGAATTTCTGTCTCACGAAACGATGATTGTTCAACATTCTTCTAACACCATCAAATGTGGCCATTAAGATGGCACTATATTTATATATGATATATAATATGTTTAAGTTTTAGTTAAGCTTCTGTATTTTTCATTTATGGAATACCATTATGGTTTCCATTATGGGTAATCGCAATATCTTCATTTAAGGAAGTGCGGACTACCACCCCCTCAAAGTGATTTGATTCGTTAATACCATATGTGGTATGTATAAACGGTATATTTAAAGATATTGTATATGATACCATACATGAATTAAAATACTATTATTTGTAATTATATTTTAATTCCATTTAATATGAAATAGAAATGGAAGTAGCATTCATGAGTACGTACGGCTTACCATCTCCATGAACGGTACATTTCATTTCTTATCTCAAAATGTTATGTAGTATTATAAGTACATATATATAATAGATATATATATAATATATTACATCTAAATTATGGATACCATTCTGGAATTATAACATATATATATCTCTCTCATTTTTTTTAATTCCATAAATAAATCAAAAAATGAAAGTAGCGTTCATACGTACGTACGGCCTACCGTCTCCATGAACGGTGCTTTTAATTTTTATCTGCAAATGATATGGAATAGTATAAAATTAATATATAATGTATACATAGGATATTTAAAACATCAATACTATTCTGGATATGATGTACCTATAACTACATGGAAAATTATTTTCCAACAAGTTCAATTTTTGACTCATGTACCAAACATCGACAAAAATATCTGATATGAACTCATATTATTACCCAATTATTATAACATTAAAATATGTGATATAAACTGAAAAATAATAATTATAGGAGGTCCTTAAGAAATTATAAATTGACCAAAGTTTATTATTCAGGAATATAATGAAAAGAACAAGACAAGGTGGACTTGAGGTAAGGGATCCTACTTCTCTCTTTATTTTTAAGTACACTCTTTTATGTAATTCCTATTAAAGCTCATATTTATTGTTATTGGGATATTATTTTATATTAATATTACATTAATTTTTATGTTCATATGATGATAGACCCTATTCTCTCTCATCAATCCATTTTGGAAGTTTTTAGTGGAGCCGTTAGGCTGAGGAATTTTCGTAAGAGATCTAACCTCTCTCTTTATTTTTAAGTACTCTCCTTTATGTCACTTCTTTTAAGCTCTTATTTGTTATGTTGGGGGATGTTATTTTATATTCCTATTTCTGTAAACTTTATGTTAATATGATGAGAGACCCTATTTGATCTCATACATCCATTTTGGACATTTTATGTGGCGCTGTTAGGCTGCCGAGTATTCGTAAGGGATTTTTCATCTCACTTTTATTCCCGTCAGATTCATGCTACATTTTCCAATATTTCTTTTTGAGTGGTGTATGTACTCTCCATTATTCTAATCTTTGTGTAACATACTTTTGTTTATGAGTATTTAAATCAATGTTGTATTGTCCTTCTTTCATGGGGTGTACGTTTTCAAAGTTACCCAAATCGGTAAGGGAACCTTTCACCCTCCTGTTTTTAAAAGACTCCTTTTGATATATCTTTTAATTTTCATCTTATTATGTGTGGATATGTTATTATATATCCTTATTGCCATAAATTTTATGTCCATGTGATGAGATACCCCTTACCTCTCTCATCAACTCTTTTTCTAAAATTTGATTTGACCCCGTTAGGCTGTCAAGGGAACTTCTTAACCCAAATTCGATTTCTTTGGGTTCAACATATAGTTATTGAATATGTCATCCTTTGAATATGTGTGAATGACCTTTGATTGTTTTACACATAATATCCTCTAATATTGGGTGTATTTATATTAGACACACATAATTATGAGATTGATTTATCCTTAATTTAAGGATACCTTCTTTACAGGGGATTTCATATCATTTTACATTTCTATTGAGACTTCATTGTTGTTATGCACCAATTCACTCATATATGGTGTATATACTTTCCATTGGAATATTATATCATGAATTCCTTTATTATCATGATATTATAAAGTTCTGATTAAATGTTATTCCTCAATTATTGTATTCAAGTGTCTCTCATTTTGTTAAAAACCCTTTAACTAAAATATGTTTTTAGATGTTTTATTGATTTATTCTTATAAATATTTCTCCTTAATATTCATGTTTTCAAAATGGTTTTAATGATTTATTTATATGTTTATTAATGGTTTAAAATGTTAAAACCTTCAAAGTGGTATGGGACACTTTGATTCAAAGATCTCTTTATTAAATGTTTTAAATGGTTTCGAAAATGGTTTTTAGAATTGATTTATTATTTCAATATATTAATTCATTTTTGAGTATTTACATAAATTTTGTATTGTCTCTCTTTCACGGGGTGTATGTTTCGAAAGATACCCATGTCGGTAAGGGAACCTTTCACCCTCCACTTTTTAAAATACTTCTTTTGTTATGTCTTTTAATTCACATAATATTACGTTGGGATATGTTCGTCTATATCCTTATTGATTTAAATTTTATTTCCATGTGATGAGATACCCTTTTTATCTCTCATCAACTCATTTTCGGAATTTTGTAGTGACACCGTTAGACTGTCAAATTTTTGCAAGGGAACTTCTTAACCAAAATTTGATTCTTTGGGATAAACTTTTACTCCTTGAATATGTCGTTATATGAATATGTGTGAATAACCTATGATTGTTTTACACTTAATATCCAATTATATTTGGTGTATTGTTTTGTCACACATAATTATGTAATTGATTTATGCTTAAACCAATGATACCGCCTTTGTAAGGGACTTCGTCTCAATCTCCATTCATTGTGGCATATTTTGTTTTATACACAACCTTCGTTTATATGGTGTATAAACCCCTTTGACTTTTACATTTATCCAAAAATGAATCTTTTTATACGAAGTGTTTTACTAAACGACAAAAGGGAATGTTTTTTTCGTATGTATGCGGCGACAACGATTTCTCCACCGCCGTGACCATTATTTGAGTTTTGACTTCCTCTACAAGCCATAACTTTTTTTAAAAGAAAAATAAATACCATGTTTTACATTTCATTTATTTTGGTATTGAAAATGGTTTTCATAATGTTTTTATATCAATGTGTTGTATTTCTATCTTTTGATTGAAAAGTGGAAATGTTATGTTTCCTTTGTGCATGTTTTATGTGATATGATTATGTTATGGTTCTGGGGAATTATTATGAAGATGGGTGGTTCCGTGATAAACTAAGGGAGGGTGAGCCCAATATAGCACTCCAATGCATTGGGTAACACGAAGGAGTGAAACATTAAGGTTTCTCTGAAGAGATTTAGGGAATATACAGTGGTGGGTATTTCAAACGTAACCAATAGGGTTACTCCCTATGTAAGAATGTTATGAATGCCTCAAGTTACCTTTTATGTCTCATGATTTCTATGATTTATTCATGATTTGATGAGGTATGTTAAAGTGCCTATGTTTTATGGGTAAAGTATGATTTCATTCTTATGTATATATGAACACATGTTTCCTTTCCATATTTTTTATAACCCTTAATGAGCTTTTTATGCTCATCCCAGGTATTTTTAAATGTTTCTCACAGGTCAAGGGAATGGTACATGATATGATGATAGTGTCAAGGAAGTGTCAATAATGAATCCATGTCTTATTTTAAATATGTTTTCGTTGATGGGATAAATGAATACTATCTTTATGTAACCAATTTGTTTAAATGTGGAATGTATTGAAATTTTTATGATCTAATTCTCTAAAACTCTAAACCTAAAAAGATCCTCAATGTGTAATCTTGTAATAACTCAATATTAAGTAAGGTTTAAGGCTGTGGCCTTATAGTTGGTATTAATGGTCCGTTTAGATAACTTTAGAGGTTATGTTATTCTTTAAGCATAAGTGGAAGTACCATAATTGATAGGATTTCAGAAAGAGTACTAGTTTTAGATAAAATGAATGAGTAAGTATATCTTAGTGTTTATCTTCCTCATTAGTGCATGATGGTTTTGTTGATATACTCACACTGACATTTCTGTTTTTAGTGAATGGATGGATCTAGCAGGAACTAAAGTGACCATAGGTTTGAAGGAAACTGTGGTGGTTTTCTGATTAAGAGACTGGATGAAATGGGGTATTCAATGAGGAAACTTATGGTTGTTCTAAACCAACTTTCAAGGAGTCATGATCATCCACTTTAACATTTCAATGCACTGTAATGCATCATGAACGAGATGACCAATCGATGTGGATGTTCCGGTAATAATTATAATGTTAACCATTAGGGTTTCTATGATCCTTACTTTTGAGGTAATTATGGTTTATTATATGTTATGATGGAAAATGAAAGGCATGAGATAAAATTTAGGTTAAAATATTTTATGATTATTTTTTTGAAGATTTTATCTCGTTTTGGGGAATTTTTTATGAATTATTTTGTTTTGGAAAAAGGACAACACACAGACTGTGTGACAACCCATCGCGTCAGACAAAGCTGCGGGAATCTATCCCACAACCAAAGTGCAAATGGTGTTTATCGCCTACCACTAGACAACGTGAAGTCCCTTGTTAGTTTGACTGATTCTTTTTAGTTAGATGATTTTATGAATTAAGAGTAAGTTGATTTTGGGTTATCTATGGAAATTTATTAACCTATCATGGAGGATATGTGATTAGGTTAACTACTTTTCAATACGAGACATTAAGAGCAACTGATGTTGTATGGAGATAAATGTTACGATTTAACTTGGAAGACAATGTGACTAAATCATTCAAATATTTGGCTTTCAATCTTATTTTGGTTTACTTTGAATAATTTTATGGGAAAATTGTTTATCGAATGGTCCTCGTTGAACTTTGGGTTTTGTTGGACAAATTTTGGAGATTAAGAATAGATTTTATTTTTATAAAGGGTTATCCTTTTCTGGATTATCTGATCATGAACTAACCATTTTGGTTTTGGTTTTGGTTAAAGTCTAAAGAAAAGGGAAGTATATAGTTCTCTTTTTTGGATTTTGCGATTCTCTAGATATTGATTATAGTACTCTTAACGTGAACAAGTCTTCTTAAATACTCATCTTTTGGAGAAAATATGAGTTTCAGTAAGAAATCTAATAAAATTTGAAAGTCAACATGATAAGTAATTATGTTTCCTTATGAATAAATTACTCAATAAAAAGTTACTTAAAACAAAAAGGCTGTCTGTTAACTTTTCCTACTGGGGAATCGAATACCGTTTAACCCATCACAAGTTTGTGATCTTCTTATGGTTAACTTTCTTCTAGACATGTTTACTATCACTCTCTATCAGAACATGACCCTTTGTTTTTTCCTCCATCTCCATATTTTCATACTTGGAATCCTAGTATGGGTTAACTCGGGTGACCTTTGTACTTATCTTTATTTATTTTAATGTGATTGTTTTACTGACTCTTGTTCTGATGTGGGATTTTCAGTGAAGTTTCCAAGCCCAATTTTAAAAATTGCGAGGACGCAATTCCCAAAAGGGGGGAAGCATGTAACACCCCAGGTAAATAAAGAATATGAAATTTTCATATTTATCCATATTTTGTGAATAGAATATTAATATTACTTTAAAGGGGACGTTATGCACAATGACTTACACAATACGCAACAATGAGTTCCTTTGAAATCTTACATTGCACTCTAATAGTAAAATAATATTATTTTAAATGGTAGTTAATGCCTAGCTGTTGTGATGGAGGGAATGAATAGAACTAACTAAAAAATTATAATATATGTTTTTCAAATATTTTTACTTTTTACAATAAATTTTAATGGATTAAAAATGCGAATGAATCCATTTTTAAGCGTAAACATTCTAATAATCTTTAAAAGGTCGATTAACCTCCTTTTGATTGTGAGCCTCTTTTAAATCCACTTTTTGACAATTTTATGTGTTATATTTGACAATATAAAATTTTTCTTTAGAATCGGGACATCAAAATTTACTTTGTGTAATTTTTTTTTATTTTTTCAAAAAACTTCAATTTTTAATGAATAGTGAAAAATGTTGTATTTTAATTTAAAACCTCTTTTTAATCTAATTTATTTATATGATTACATTACCTTTTTAATTGGTTTTAAAGTGAAATTAGAATATATTTTTACTATTTAATCCAATAGTGTTCGTTGTAATTAATTTCACTTTGAAATCGGACTTAAACTAGTGTCAATCTTTTGATACATTTTGTTTCAAATAAACACGCTATTTGTTTTGACAGCGAGAATTAATAATTAAATTAATTAATGCAACTTATATGTTTTTAATTTTGTAAAATAGACATAATTTTTGAATTCGGTATATCAAATATAGGTTAGGGTGAATTTTTGGTAATTTTCTGAAAAACTCCAATTTTTGATGAATAGTGACACCCCTAAGTGGTACTTATAAAAACTGATTTTTTCCATTTAAATGAAATTTTTCCATCTTTGCGTTTTGAATTTCAAAAATCCGACATACATGGTTTTCATTAAGAATTAAAATGTGGTTCAATGGGATTAGAATAAATTTTTTGTGAATAGTAACTTATTAAGTTTTTAATCGCGATTAGAGGTAATTAGTGTAGTTTAAGGTATGAATAATGTTTTAATAAAATGAAATGACCTAGAAAAATGTCCTACCCTCATTGGATGTGTCATGGCCGACCAAGAAAATCCATGGGTCAACTTGGGGACCCCATGGAGCCACTTTGGTTGGAAAATGACATAAATACCTTTTTATTTAATGTTAAAGTAAAAATGACACAAACATGATATGTTTTACTAATAAAATTTTTACATGCGTTATACAAGTCATATTTTTTAGTATAAATAGTCATTGTAAAGATAGAAATATTTCCTACATCATAGTATTTTTTTTATTATTTTTAGACATTATATAAATTAAATTATTTATGACATCATGATGATGCATCGATGACCTTATTATTTAACGATTTAAATAAAATGGAAATATAATGTAAAATCTAAGACCTAAACATGTCCAAAACCTATTGGATGGGTCGCTTCCGAACCCTTATCACCTTTTCCTCGAAACACATCAATGTGGGACCATTAAAATCCTAAACGCAATCTAAAATAAACTAACGTTTATTTAATTTCCAAGAGTGCCCCTCCTCTCCTCTTATAAAAGGCCCCCAACTCTACCTCTTTACCCACACATACAAAGCCTTTGGCTCGTCCAAACCCTACCCATTCTTTCTCTCCACATCCCTCTATAACTCCTTGAAGCCTCACATTGGGCAGAAGTCTTCCCAAGGAAGCCTTTGAGCTCAAAAAAATGGAGTTACCCGATTTTAAGTTAATGTCTTCACTTGAGTCCTTTTGTTTTATTTTCCTTCTCCAACCACCTAAAATCTTTTAATTCATTTATTTTGTAACAAATCAAGTATCTTAAATATACTAGGATTTTTTTATATGAATTATTCGAGATACACTTACACACACCTACATATATTGGTTAAAGAACATACTGTTTCTGTGGATAGCGAATTTCTGCCTCACGAAACGATGATTGTTAAACATTCTTCTAACGCCATCAAAGGTGGAAATTAAGATGACACTATATTTATATATGATATATAACATGTTTATGTTTTACTTATGCTTATTTATTTTTCATTTATGACATACCTTCATGGATTCCATTAAGGGTAAACTCGATATCTTAGTTTAAGGAAGTGCAGACTACCACCCCCTCAAAGTGATATGATTCGTTAATACCATATGTGTTACGTATAAAGGATATATTTAATGATATTATATACGATACCATAATAGAATTAAAATACTATTTTGTATCATTATGTTTTAATTCCATTATATATGAAATTGAAATGGAAGTAGTGTTCATGCGTACGTACGGCTTACAGTCTCCATGAACGGTACATTTCATTTCATATCTAAAAATGTTACGTACAATTATAAGTACATATATATAATGGATATATATGTGATATATTACATCTAAATTATGGATATAATTCTGTAATTATAACATATATATATATATCTCTCTCATTTTGTTTTAATTCCGTTAATATGACAAAAAATGAAAGTAGCGTTAATGTGTACGTACGACATACCGTCTCCATGAACGCTACTTTTAATTTTAATATAAAAATGCAATGGAATAGTATAAAATGAATATATACTGGATATGTATGATATTTAAAACATCAATACTATTCTGGATATGATGTACCTATAACTACATGGAAAATTATTTTCCAACAAGTTCAATTTTTGACTCATGTACCAAATATTGACAAAAATGTCTGATATGAACTCATATTATTAACCAATTATTATAACATTAAAATATGTGATATGGACTGAATAATAATCATTATAGGATGTCCTTAAGCAATTATAAATTGACCAATTTTTATTATTCATGAATATAATGAAACGAACAAGACAATTTGGACTTGAGGTAAGGGATCCTACTCCTCTCTTTCTTTTTAAGTACACTCTTTTATGTCATTCTTTTTAAAGATCTTCACTCTTGTAATTGGGATATTATTTTATATTAATATTACTATAATTATTATGTTCATATGATGAGAGACCCTATTCTCTCTCATCAATCCATTTTGTAAGTTTTGAGTGGCGTCGTTATGCTGCCGAATTTTAGTAAGAGATCTAACCTCTCTCTTTCATTTTAAGTACCCTCCTTTATGTCACTTCATTTAAGCTCCAATTTGTTATGTTGTGGGATGTTCTTTTATATTACTTTTTATGTAAACATTATGTTAATATGTTGAGAGACCCTATTTGATCTCATCAATCCATCTTGGAAGTTTTAAGTGGCGTCGTTGGGTTGCCGAGTTTTCGTAAGGGATTTTTCATCTCACTTTTATTCCCGTGAGATTTATGCTACATTTTCCACAATTTCCTTTGAGTGTTGTATGTACTGACCATTATTTTACTCTTTGTGTCATATAATTTCATTTATTAGTATTTACATCAATGTGGTATTGTCTCTCTTTCACGGGGTGTATGTTTCGAAAGATACCCATGTCGGTAAGGGAACCTTTCACCCTCCACTTTTTAAAAGACTTCTTTTGTTATGTATTTTAATTCACATACTATTATGTTGGGATATGTTATTCTATATCCTAATTGATTTAAATTTTATGTCCATGTGATTAGATACCCTTTTTATCTCTCATCAACTCATTTTCTAAATTTTGTAGTGACGTCGTTAGGTTGTCAAATGTTTTCCAGGGAACTTCTTAACCCAAATTTGATTCTTTGGGATAAACTTGTATCCCTTGAATATGTAATTATATTAATATGTGTGAATAACCTCTGACTGTTTTACACTTAATATCCACTTATATTTGGTGTATTCGTTTTTCACACATAATTATGTAATTGATTTATCCTTAAACCAAGGATACCATCTTTGTTAGGGACTTCGTCTCAATCTCCATTCATTGAGGCATATTTTGTTTTATACACAACCTTCTTTTATATGGTGTATAGTCCCCTTTGAAATTTACATTTATCCAAAAAGGAATCTTTTTTATATGAAGCGTTTTACTACACGACAAAAGGGAATGTTTTTGTCGTACGTATGCGGTGACAACGACTTCTGCGCCACCATGACCATTATTTGAGTTTCGACTTCCTCAACAAGCCATAAATTTTTTAAAAGAAAAATAAATACATTGTTTTACATTTCTTTTATTTTGGTATTGAAAATGGTTTTCATAATGTTTTTATATCAATGTGTTGTATTGATATCTTTTGATTGAAAAGACGAAATGTTATGTTTTCTTTTATGCATGTTTTATGTGATATGATTATGTTATGGTTCTTGGGCATTATTATGAAGACAGGTGGATCCGTGATAAACTAAGGGCATGTGAGCCTGATATAGCTCTCCAATGCATTGGGTAACGTGAATGAGTGAAACATTATGGTTTTTCCGAAGAGATTTAAGGAATATACTGTGGTGGGTATTCCAAACGTAACCAAGAGGGTTACTCCCTACGTAAGAATGTTATGAATGCCTCATGTGACCTTTTATGTCGTATGATTTCTATGATTTATTCAATATTTGATGAGGTATGTTAAAGTGCCTATGTTTTATGGGTAATGTATGATTTCATTATTATGTATATATGAACTCATGTTTCCTTTCCATATTTTTTATAACCCTTACTGAGCTTTTTATGCTCATCCCAAGTTTTGGAGATGTTGTTCACAGGTCAAGGGAATGGTACATGATATGATGATAATGTCATGGAAGTGTGAAGAGAGAATCCTTGTTTTATTTTAAATATGTTTCCTTTGATGGGATAAATGAATACTATCTTTATGTAACCACATTCTTTAAATGTGGAATGTAATGGAAGTTTATGATCTAATTCTCTAAAACACTAAACCTGAAAAGATCCTCAATGTATAATATTGTAATAACTCAAGATTAAGTAAGGTTTAAGGCTAGGGACTTATATTACATGTATAATATCCACTGAAAAATAAATAAATAATTGAAATGATCCCAATGATCATTTCCAAAAATCATATTTATAGAGGTCCATGCAATCTGACTCATGGGGGTTGATATGTACCAAACATCATATGTGTTCTAGTTCAATGGAGTACAAATTTACATGGAATCCTATGTAATCCTTTATCCTTGTAATTCAAAAATACCTCTAATACAATGAAATAATAACAACTTTCATTAATTCATTTCATAAAAATATATAATCTGTGGTTTCAACTGAGTCATTCCATGTTTTACCATTATTCCATTTATCTAATTTAACGACATTCACTACATGTCAAAATTATGAAGATCCATCACATAATATCTAATTTCTTTCCTTAAATTCGTTCTCAACCAATGTAGATCACATACACACACACACACACAATAGTATATGTAGTAAATCATGGGGATGATACAAAAACACACCTCATGGGTGCTATAGGATGAGTTGAACAGCTCATGCCATATTATTCTACTATATGGGAATCATACTAATGTTCCAACTATTTCATCAAGTAATTTGTTGATTTTGGGATTAATAACAAAAATACACATTTTTTCGCATAATTGAAACAATATATAAAATTAGTAGTCATTTTGAGGAAATTTATATAACATGAAACTTTTGTTCATGGTTGAGTAATAATCTATTATCATCTAAAAAATCATGGATTGGAAGAAAATGGTAAAAAAACATCACACTGAAATTAGTTCATATTATCTTACACAAAAATTGTTTCGATTATATGAATTATAATTAAAAAAATTACAAAAAACTAAATATGATAATTAATAGAACCATACAAGATGAAAAACTATTGATTCTATGGTTGGATGGATGATTTACTCCTTATCATAGGCGGAAAGAGCTTGGAATGACAAATATGTGAAAAACAAACACTTCTTAAGGTATAATAAAGAATAAATTGAGGGTTCAAAATATAAAATGTTATTGTTTATTGTGTAATTTTACCCATAATCTAGGCGTCACATAGTTTAGTCACACGGTTTTCCAAATCATGCACCAAATGTTTGTCATTCTCATTATATGTTTGGAACTCACGTATTTCATGTGTCTAGTTATTGAAACCATCTACAAAAAATTCTTTATTCCTAAATAAAAATATGTAGAAACACCATTTAGACATTCTCCCAAGCATTTTGGTTTCATAAAACTATTCATCCCCTCACAATGAGTTTTACCATGTAGCATGGATTAGACAAACCACGCAGCTTAGGTCCACAAGCTGTACTAATTGTGTGGCCCATATTACTTATCCAAAACCTCAGACTTTGGGATCATTAAAATCTCTATACAACCTTTAAAATCCCACGACCTTATTAATAACTGAAATTATATCAAGACAATTCAAATAAACTGAACATCAGAAGATACACATCAGATAAAAATCCATGTGATATTGCAAAAACACATTTATTAAATCCACTGGATGAGAATTATTAGTCCTTATCATGTAAAGGATAAAAATTTATTCATTTCTTACACTTGTGTTATGTGAAAAATGTTGTTATACATTTCAACTTCTAAAAAATTAATGTGTACCACACATCTCAATTATAAAATTCTACACACTCTCTTATATTCCTCACACCTTAACAGGTATTTTGATCAAAAAATCCCTACCAAATTAACTTTCCAAATTCCCTTAACCAATAATTCTTGGAATATTTTTGGTATAAAGTCAACCGAAGATTACTTTTGGTGAAAGCCTATTGGAGATAACGATAAAATAAGAAACGTTCATCAGCAAACATTTTTATAATATTTATTCGTCCAACTAATTTAGTTAATGTTAATCCATTATGATTTAACATCCTATTGTTATATTATTTACTGATATGTTTTCATAATATAATAATTATATATAATAATGATCACATTCATAAAATGGGTTTTTAAATAATAATTTTTGGGTATGTTGGACTACTACCTCACCAACTGATGTCATTAATTTTTCCATTAATGCCTCTTATGGTTTGGTATGATGATATATATAAATATATATTTATATATGTAATATTTATATAATAATTACACATCTAAATTGAATATATAAAATATATCATTTTTCCATTCCATATCTTAGGGTACATGATATTTTTTTGTGTGTATGGCATACTACTACGTCGAAAATTGATGTTATTTTTTTAATTACACTTTAATTGAAAGATATTATGGATTTTGGAAAGGAATATATGTTATATACATGACATAATTATGATATTAATTACATATTTATCATAATTTAAAGGTAATATAACATTTTCAATTTTCCATTAATGAGATGATAACATCATTTTTGTGCTCGTGGACTACTGCCTACAGAAAGATATTTTACTCTCTTTGCATCTCCAAACCAAAATGATGATATATATATAAGTATAAATAAATAAATAATATGGTAAATAAGATATTATTACAATTATTTTTTGATATAATTATGAAATACCTCCACTCTATATTGAAAATTAAAAATTTTTAATTTTACTCAGTCCTACATATGACCTATCGTCTCCATTATTATATCATATCCTATTTTTTCTTACAATATTTCATGATTGGATTATAATGTATCATTTATTTATAAATGTGATAATTATGAAATTATTTTTTATTATGGATTTGATGTAGCACAATTTTTTAAAATAGAACATTATATTTCATGACAAACCATGAATGAGAAAACATGGACATTATGAAATTTAACAATGAAAACAATGAATGACTACTAATGAAATTGTTATAAGATATTATTAAATGATCATATATAATATTATAAATATTCATGTGGTTGTAAAACAAGTAAATAACATACATAAAACCACTTAACATGTGGTTATATGATTGTCATTCAAAAGGATTCATGATGTAAGAGACTTCATCTCAAATTAATTTCATTGAGGCGTACATTAATGTTAACAACATAATTAGTTTAATATCTTTTATATACTATCATATTACAAGTAATATCATGATTAATTAATAATGAATTGTATTTTATGTTTCAATATGAATTACTTCATCAATTTTGAATTGAATTGTTTATCACTAAGTGGTATAGTATTTCATAACTCTATTTATTTTCATTGGGTTATAAATATAATGTCTTATTCATATTTGATATTATAAGATTATATGGGTAATAAAATTTAATTATATAATGTTTTATTTCAACTAATTTTATACAGTTTTTTAGTTGATACAAATAATTGATTGTTTGTCTCATTATTACATCAATTATATGGTCATTTTACAGTTTTATTTCAAGATCATTCTTAGTATGATTTTTTATTATTGAATTATTATTAAATAAAATTACTTGATCATTGTACAATAAAACCACATAATTTTATTATCCTCTTGTTACTAATGATATTTTTAATAAATCATACCATTTTTACAACCATTGGTAGAAAGAATAATGAATATAATGTTGTTTATAGAATCCAATTTCATTTATCTCTTTATTCAGAATTAAACATTCTTCCAAAACCATTTTCCCTGATAATAGTTTTCAAGATTTTAACATTTAAAAAATATTTATTTATTTATTTAACAATTTTAACTTCATAAATATTCATTTAAATGAATATCCTTGCAACTTTTCAAACAACACACTTTTATATTTTTTTCTATGAAAAAGTAATGTTATTTTTATCTTATACCACATGAAAAAATTACATACTAAGATGAACCTCAATTCATTGAATATTACTTTTCATGTTTAGAGTTTAATTTTTAATGAATGTTTTTTCTAAATAATTTTGAATTTCATAGTTTTTAAATGTGATTTAAAAAAAATATTGATTTTCATACTAACTTATTTTTCAATTATTAAAATTTTTAAAAAGAAAATTTTATTTTTCACCAATATTATTTTTAAGGATATTTATATGGTATTTTTATTGATAAAATACATACACCCTTAATTTTTCATATACAACACTGTCAATATGTTTGATTTATACCATCCTTATACTCCCTCATAATGGTTTTTCATTATTTTAAAAAAATATTATTGGCATTCGCTTCCTTAAGGGATTTTGGTGGTCCATAACTTTTCATTGAAATGTAAAAATTCCTATAAACATGGGAAGTTATAATTCCCATATAAATCTATATTATTTATCATATATATGTTTATGTTTTATAATTTATAAAATTTATACATATAGTGTTCTGCAATGACAGTGAATTTTTTATTTCTAAAAATATTGATAAATCCATATTTGTTACTCAATACACATATTTGGTGATAAAACACATTTTTTATGAATTAAATAGAATATTTGATATATGAGGTTTTATTTAGACAAGCCAGACCTAGATAGATATTTGAGATTGATATTCCCTTGATGCATCTATACTACGATGGGATGAATCAATTGGTTAAAATTAGTTTAATACATTTTTATATATTAGTTATAAAATATATGATGATATATTTGGACTGAGAGGTATCATGTTCAAGAATAAAATGACATAATATAAATAATAATTTCCTTAATTTTGAATATAGATAATATAATATCTTATATACTCTAAATGATAATATCTATTGTTGTATTTATCATTATATTTATTGATTAAATTTAATATAATTCCACTTATTAATATTTCAATATTGACAATTCCCTGTCTAGTTATGATAGTCATGTAATAGATAAAATTGAATTTTTTCTATTATTTAACAATCACTAATAATTATTCTAGTTATATTATTTTCAGGGACTACATGTTCAGTTATTTACTTATTCATGTTTATTATGTTCCTTGACTCATGAGAGTTACCACTCTACATAACCATTACTAAGAATTTGATATCACCCATATATTGTTTCCATTCCATTTGATTCCTTGAAGTTTTCTACAATTAAAGTGAAAAAATATTTTTTGTGGAATAATGTTATTCTAGAAAGAAAATTTATTTTCATATCTTCTAAAATTTTAATATAGGATTAATAAATATATATATTTTACCAATACTACTAAACTGTGCAGTATTTCATGATGTGATTTTTGTATATTATGACAATGTAATAAATCGTACAAAAACTCGTGGATACTAGTGTCATGGTCACTATGGTTATGGTGACAAAAATTTAATTCTGTAATAAATCATGTAATGTTACCACTAGGTGAATACTCTTCCTTGAAAACAGGTACATGTATTCACCATAAAAATATTTTTCATGAAAAAACACATGAGATTTTTTCCAGCATACTGAGTATACATAAATATTTTTCGAAAGTGGGAATTTGATTTAATTGTGGTAAAGCATTACATGTCCATCATAATTATATTAAATAGATGTGTAAAAAATAATTAAAACATTGAAAATGGGAAATAAAAATGGATTTGTATGAATAATGTTGTTGAAATAAAAATAAGAGGAGATAACCTCTTTCTTTGTATGGAAGATTCAAAATGAATTTAAGAGGCTTATTAAGATTATGGGAACACCCTAGAAGGTGTTTATAGAGGGACATGGACAAAGTATTTATTATAAAAGATTATAATTAATGAGGAGTTGTTTTTGGTGTTTTTATTAGTTGAAATAATGGATAATTAGTTTTTAACTTCTAATGAGATGAATGACTCTATATCATAAAATAATCAAACACCAATTACATATCATGGTTGTTAACAATGAAGTGCACATTTTAATTTTTTATAATGACATGAACCAAACTCCCAATAAAAATACATGTGGTGATATGGAATTTATTTATAAATAAAGATAATTAATTTTTTACCCTTAATATATACTATAGGTTTTAGAGGATTCATTAAGGGTTTATAAAAAAGTAAAATAACATGTAAATTTTTTAATGATTTATCATAATTGTTTTTTTCAAGAATTAGATTAATTTTTATACTACATTTGGGATATTATGAATACAAAATAGATGCCCTATATTTATTTCATTTTTAATTTTTACCCAAATATTGGTATGTTTATAAACATTATGAAAAATTCAGAATTTTATAATACTGATGGATTGATTTATAACTAAATTTTTTTTAAATAATTTACTATATTTTAATATTTATAGTATAAATAAAAAATGATCAACTATTGAAAATATTTATTTATATGAAAATAATAGTTTTATAAACCTGATAAATATTATTTTTGACCTCACTATATTAAATTATTATTTATATATAAATATTATTTGACAAATGTAAAACTAGTGATATTTATAAGAATGATTATTCTATATTTATATCATATATTGTTTTTTACACTACACCAAGATTAACTTTCATTACATACAATAATGTATTAGCTTGGACTTTATAAAACACTATTTCTGGCTTGTGTTATACACAATTTCATGTTCTCTTTATAGATTTCATTTCATGCATAATTGAGTTCAGGCGAACAACTAATGTTTTTGTTCTACCATACAACCAATTAATTATAATTACAATCATGAGAAACAAAATTACGAAAATAATATTTTCTCATTTTTAAATATAAATAATTATTTGATAATAAATTAATTATAAATAAAAATAAAACCCTTTTAAATAAACATAAATGTTTTTCTAAAAAACTATTTGAATAAAAATAAATATATTTATGAATAAATAAAATCACCCATGATAGATTTTATAAATAATATATATATGTAATATATCCAATATAATGTTTCTAATTCTTCTTATATGTTTTACAAACCAGATATAACAACAAATTCAATTTTTGGGATAGAAGTAGTATTTTATAAAACTGATGTTTTACTGCATTTAGAGAAGCACCCAATTAAAATAAATTTTTTACTCTTTAATATATAATATTTAGAAATATAAACATCATCATTGGATATTGGATATAAATATTTACTTTGGATGATTTTTGAATTTCTTTTGAAATGATTCATGTTTTGATGAATGATAAAAACATACTAAAATTTACATGAAAACAACATTTTTCAACAAAATAATTTATTCTGTTGAACTATTATATTTATATAAATAAATTATAAATATTCTAAATTATTATCAGTTATTATAATTATGGATATTGTAATTAATATTACCATAAATTTTGATTTTAAAAAATGTCACTCTTTTTGGGCATTTTAAATTTTGAAACCCACTTTTCATTCCGATAATGGGGTTAATTTTAAATTAATTACTGAAAAATATATGTTATGAATTTTGAAAAATGGATTCCATATTTTTAATATGTTGGTTCAAATTTTGTAAATTTATTTTGGAATTATAAATAATATCATTAGTATTTTTTATTAATATAATAAAAAAGAAAATTGTGTATTTAAGGAATTATATAAGAAAATTTCAAAAAATAATCATTTCATCTACACATATGATTCTCATGTTTCTTCCACTAACATGTGTTTCCCCCACAACACATTGACCAGGTGAGATTTGATGTCTCCTAGAACATTTTCACAACCCGTCCCTCGAGGCCCGTATTGTGACTACCCTAAATCCTGCCTTCCATAGGCCAAGGGCTGGCGACTAGCACCAAAGGCATAAATCCTGAAACTGGGAAGAAATTTCATTTAAAACTATAAACAAACACAACAGATTATGGAAATGGATATAAAACACAAAGTAAAATTGTATATCAAATAGGGTGCTTAAAGGAAAGGGGGACGAAAATACAAGCCCAACAGTAAAGTACAGGACACCCAAAAAAAGAAGTAAAGCAGCTATAGGGTCATCCTCCGGGGTTACCACATGATGGGTAGGTATATATGGCCTCCTCAGCACCCCAAGTCCCTCTTTCCGCTCTGTGTAAATCTCGCCGAGTGGTACACCTCCGGGTACTGTCCTGTTCTGCTGATCTTTGCCCCTATCAGCGCTGTCTATCGTCTGCAACCAACCCAACAAGGTGTGGGCATATCCCATATAGGGGTGAGTATAATGATACTCAGTAGGGACCACGAGACCCTCAAGGTCTCACAAAATCCAACAAGGAAAACCACAAAGTATGAAATCAACAGATAACCCTTACTTAGGTATATTCCTATACATATTCCTAAGTTATTTAGTAACCCATCTCAATCACGTGGAAAACATGAATGTCATTGACTCACCTCAAAACCAAGATTTTCTTCTAGGTTGGTATAATGTTATACTCCCAGTCAGACTATCGAAACCTCAGCTACTGGTGTACTCATCCTTTATAGAGTAATTTGGGCCTTCTGGGTCACATAGAGGTGCTTCCCACTGTCCTGGACAACTATGGTACACCTCCTGTCGAGTATCGTGGTTCTGCTCTGTCACAAAGAGGCACTCCCCACTATGGGTATGTCACATCACACAGAGGTTCTCCCCCTTTTAGCCTTCTGAGGTACTCCTCATATCGAGTAATGTGGGTCCGATGTGTCACACATAGGCACTCCCCACTGTGGGCCTACCATGTCACACATAGGTGCTTCCTAGAGGGCTAGTGTAAACACACTGTGTCGAAAGGTCAACAGTCATCAGGTCTCATCCAGTTACTAGGTCTCTAAAACCCGCACACACATCTCCCAGAGGATCCACTCCCAGAGCTAATGTTCGATACTCCAACTGTCAAGAAAACCCATGTATAAGCATCTCAATGTTCCGGCGTGTCATAGGGGTCTCAACGCAATAGACGGCGCGTCAATCGGACACCCAGTCTGTGATTTAATGACATTTCCATCAAGGGGGTCCAGTTTGTTATTAGGTTCAAACCAACCTGATTGTAATCCAACTATGTCCAAACCTCCTATGGAATATTCCAAAAGAACCATCTCACTATAATATTTCTGTAGCCGCAAATGGTTGGTCGATTGGACACACGTAGCCCATGATATGAGCCAAAAGGTATATACTGTTCATAGCGTGTTCGGGGCCTGACCGACCCTGTAAGACCGTCCCAACCCATCCCGATCCAAACCAAAGTCCAACGTAGTCTGTAGGTCTGACCCGGTCTAAGGGAAACCCAGCCCGAAGGGGTGGCCTGACAATAGGGGGCGGCCCTGCCCGGCCTGGCTGGTTGGCAGGACCACGTGGCTCGGATGGGCACGCATGGGGGGGGGGGGGGGGGTGGTTACACCACCTGTCTTCGGCAATGGCCGGCGCGCGGTGCTGGACATGGTAACTGTAGGAACCTTCGGGTCCCACCTGTAGCGCACACCGATGACCTTCTCCGCCAGCCGCCCTCCACTATCTGTCGTGGCCTTTGGCCGCAGTTCTTCTTTGGTGCGGCACAACGACACCCCACCCGGGGTGTCTGACTGCCGTGGCATACGTAGCCGTGGTTCTTCTTCCGGGATGGTGTAACTCCACTGCTTCCCTCCAGCACCACCACGGCCCACCTAGCCACAGTTTGGTTCTATGTACGGCGGGACGACGATGTGCCCCTTCGGCAGCCCGGCGGCCCTGGCACCGCCGACTTCTTCTGCGGCCGGCTCATTGCCTATGACATTGCTCCACCATAGTACTTTCATCAATTGGCCCCATTGCACTGCCGCCATCATCAAAAAACTTAATCAATCAAAGGGGGAGGGTCGAGCCATGTTCGTGAGGTCTGATCCATCCTCATTATGGTGATATCAATTAGGAATTCTCAAACCATAAATTGAACTTTAAAGTTTGGGAATAAATTCATCTCAAACTCATACCTCATTTTTCGATTGTAGATGATTTAAGTAAATTTCGAAAATGACAAATTTGAAGACGTCATCAGCATTCTTCGTGGGTTAAACTTTCCTTTCTTGCCCAAGTTGATGATCGATGTAGGTGTTCGTCATTCTTCGGTGGAGAGCCCTTCTCCTCCTCAATTCTCCTTTCAATTCTCTCCCAAAAATACCAATGCCCAACAAATCAATAGATTAACAAATCTTATTAAGTTTTTTTCATGGAAATAAAAAAGGTGAGTTTAATTAATTGATCGATTTAATAAAAATAATAAAATGAGAGGGTTGGCATAATTAATTGGAGGAGGAATTCCAAGGGGTTCTCCACTTAATTGGGGATTCCAAGGGTTACAACTCCCAGGTGGTCACCACCAAGATATAATCCCATGTGAGGTTATGTGCCGATGGGCCCCACCACCATAAAATAAAACTATGTTATCCTCTTATTTTTATTTAATTTATTAAAAACCCAAAATCTAACTTTCATTATCGTTAGAACGCATCTATGTTGAAGGTCTCACTATGCAATTATCGACGCTGCATGTTCAACGGTGCCCTCAGATTTCAATTTCGAGCACCTGTTCAAAAGTTATATAATCTCGATCGTACGTTTACTGAACGTACCCCATAAAAACATCAAAAATTGATTTCGGGCACACCGGGCCTCAAAATCAAGCGTTGTACAATTTCATGAACTCATAAAAATCCCATGAATTTAAGAAAAAAAATTCCACAGAAGTTTCGGGTCTTTACATTCTCCCCACCTCAGGGCTTTACATCCTTGTAAGCTATAACTCGATGTAAAGGAACAAATGGTAGTACAAAAAACATATCTGAGCCTCCCACTCCCATTTTCTCTCTTGGAGGATCCCGTACTGCCAGCGAACGTGCACCCGAGGTATCGATCGTCCACGAAGGACCCGCTCCTATCGATCCTCAATCACCACTGGAACCTTCGTGAAAGTCGCCCCGTCATCGATGTCCAGTTATCCATGGTCGATTATGTGGGAAGAGTGA
Organism: Viscum album; assembly: GCA_963277665.1. Classification (NCBI taxonomy): domain Eukaryota; kingdom Viridiplantae; phylum Streptophyta; class Magnoliopsida; order Santalales; family Viscaceae; genus Viscum; species Viscum album. The sequence goes on from OY728135.1 coordinate 336,617,654, forward strand.
TGCACATATCTCATCAGTTTATATATGTGGAAGACGTCGTGAAACTGATGCAACATAGGTGGAAGAGCTAAGCAGTAAACCACCTCTCCTCATTTTCTGAGGACATGGAAAGGTCCAATGAATCATAAAGATGACTTTTCACCTCGGCCAAATATCTATTGACCTCGTCGAGGTGTGACCCATAGAAAGATGTGGTAACTCTCCTAAAACTCCAGAGGTATCCGTCTCATGTCATTATAAGACTTCTACCTACTCTGTGCAGTCTTCATCCACTTCTAGAAAATCTACACCTTCTTCGTGGTAGCCCGTACCATCTCTGGTCCCACTAGTGTTGACTCCCCTAGGTTTGTCCCACACAATGGATATCTGCAAGGTTGACCATAAAAGGCCTCAAAAGATGTAATATCGATAGTGTAGTGGTAACAGTTGTGGTATCCAATCTCTTCCAATGGTATGTGATCCTCCCAGCTGTGACATAAGTCGAGTACAAATGCATGAAGCATGTCCTCGAGGGTCTTAATGGTCCGTTATGTCTGACCATATGTCTGGGGATGGAAGGCGGTACTCAAGAGAAGTTGTGTCTTGAAAGTCTCATTTGACCCCATCCATATCCTGGAAGTAAACCGTGATTCATGGTCGGAAATAATAGAAGAAGTTACTACATTTAAATACACAATCTCCTACACCTAGAGGCATCACAAGCTCTCTACTGAGCGCTTCTCTTTGATCAGTAGGAAGTGGGCCGACTTGGTGAGTCGATAAACGATCACACCTATCGATTCATTACTCTTGGCTGAACGTGGAAGTCCCATCATGAAGTCCATGGATATCCCTTCCCACTTCCACTCTGGGACCTCTAAGGGATGATTTAAGCCTGCAGGTACCTGGTGCTCTGCCTTCACATGCTGACAAGTGAGGCACCATGAGACAAACTCTGCTACTTCCTTCTTCATACCCGGACACCAGTGTTGTCATCCGAGGTCCTCATACATATTCTCCACTCCTAGATGTACCACTAGAGCAGAAGTGTGGAACTCCCTCAACACTTCCTCCTGAAGGGAAACTGGTACCGTGATATGTCCTCTGAAGATGATGACATTATCCCCACCTTCAGAAAATCCATGAGGTGCATGCCCTATTTATATATGAGCACGTCGTGTCTCACAGTCAGCATCTCCACGCTATGCTTCCCGGACTCCCTGAAGAAGTGGATGAGTGACTGTTTGTTACTGAATGAAAGATGCTCTATCTCGATCGATGTATAAAATCTGTAAAGTAGCCTACTGCTCTTTCACCTCTCATAGAAGCTGTATACCAGATCTCCTACTGATTGAATATGAAACTGAGTTCCCCTTGCAAGGATTATAGACTATCTCAATGTCATTGTCCTAGAGGAACTCAAGCCATCACTGCTATCTCAGGTTCAGGTCCTTCTGAGAGAAGATATACATGAGACTCTTGTGATCATAGTAGACTGTGAAACACTCTCCCATCAGACAGTGCCTCCACATCTTCAAGGTGAAGACCACTAATGCTAACTCTAGGTCATAGGTAGCACAATTCTTCTCATGTTGTCTCAGCTTCCGAGAACCATACACGATCACAACTCACTCTTTCATGAGGACACACCTGATTCTGGTCCCTGATGCATTGTCGTAGACAACCTACCATATGCCTTGCTCTACAAGCCTCAAGACGGGGTCACTAGTTAGCATGTGCCTCATCTCTTAGAAGATCTGCTATCATCTCTTCTACCCCACGAAGGGTTTCCCCATCTTCGTCAAGGCTGAGAGTGGTGATTCAAATCCAAAGAAGTATAGAATGAATCTTTTGTAGTATCAAGCCAAGACCAGGAAACTTCGTACCTCTGTCACACTTCATGGTGGCTCCCAAGCAAGTACTGCCTCAATCTTCACTAGATCCATCACAAATCCAGACTCAGAGATGACATATCCCAATAAAGTGAACCTCTAGAATCCAAAACTGGCACATCGAGAGCATACCATAAAGATGATTCTCTCCGAGTGTGTCTAGTACTACTTGCAAATGGTAGGCACGCACCTCCTCCATAGTCGAGTAGATCAAAATGTCGTCAATGAAGACCATCACAAAGCAATATAGGTACGGCTAGAAGATCATGTTCATGATACATATGAACACTACTATAGTGTTGGTTAAACCAAATGGAATAAACAAGAACTCATAGTGGTCGTACCAACATATGAAGGCCTTCATATGCACATACTCGTCTCAAACTCTGAGCTAGTGATAGCCTGATCTGAGGTCCACCTTTGATAACCATCGTGATCCCTTAAGCTGATCGAAGAGGTCATCAATCCTCGGATGTGGGTACTTGTTTATCACGGTCACCTGGTTTAGGAGAAGATAGTCAACAAAAATCCCCAAGCTCTCATCTGCCTTCTTGGTGAACAAAATCATGGCTGCCTAGGGAGAAACACTAGGCTAGATGAATCCCTTTCCATGCAAGTCCTCTAGCTGTACCCACAGCTCTCGAAGCTCAGTAGGAGCCATCCGATATGCTGGAGTAGATATCGGTGTCGTCCTGTGGTACATGTTAATATAGAAATCCACCTCTCAATGAGTGGGTTTTCCAGGAACATCGTCAGGGAAAAAACCACGTACTGATCCAACACTACAGGATAACTCAGACTCCCCACGTCAACTGCTCCGAGGGTATGGCAGGACAATAGAGGAGTGATCAGTTTCACCCTCCTCCGATTATGTCCCTCCTATGCTGCAAAGGTTCTCTTCTCACCAGTGAAGGTAGTCCTAGTCTCAACAGTGATGGCACACTACACATTGAGCCTAATATAGTCAATCTATGCTTGAATTTTAGATAACTGGTCCATACCCAAGATGATGTCCTATGGACTCGACGCTGCTACGAGTCGATCCCAGCCGAAGCTCTCGCCTCCTTGAGTAATCTCACACTGTCGTAACTAGTCTGTAAACGTTTAGACTTCTCCTGTAGGAGTCTCTAACCTTAAGGATCGAGCCAACGGCTCCATCGGAATCTTTGATCTCTGAACGAGTGTAGTGGTTATGAAAGAGTGACTGGAACATATGTCTATAAGAAGTGCAACTAAGGTGGAGTAGACACAGATAATACCTCAAATCATCTCTGGAGTTCCATGGTCATATGCCTCAGCTGCATGAATATGAGATCTCCCCTGTACACCATCTCCCTGCGGTTGGGGTGGACCGCATGGTGGTGGTGGCGTTAGCACCTCATAACGTCATCCACCACTATCTACTCGACCATCTCCTCTTCCATGTCTGCATGCGCCCTGCAGACTACCATGATCGAACCTCTGCCTTTTCCTGGGAGTTCCCTCAACTATCTTCTTATCATCTGAATGACGGGTCAGACAGTCACATGCCATGAAACCCTTCCCACTGCATGAGTATTATCGTCTGCTCCTGAAAAATAACTCCCTACACACTATGGCCCAAAAAACCGATCCTGAGTCATATGGTAGACCAGTAGTGGGTTTTGTCCTCTTGGACCTCTACATCATCTGTCTACTTCCAGCTGTAGAAGAATCAACTGCATGTCAACTAGTAGTGAATCTCGCTGCCGGAGACTACTCAGCAAGGGAAGTATCCACTAGGAGGCTCTTTATAACACCCCTTCATGCGTCGGGATGTTGAGGGATATCATCGAGGATCTTATCTCTCTCCTGAGATGCAGCTCGAAGGTCCGAGACTTTAAGAATGGGTCCCATACCATAAATCTGGACTAGCGCGAGAAGTCGGTGAACCTAGCTGAGTACTGACCTACAATCATGATTCCCTACATATGTTGTAGTATCTCCTATATCCACAACTCATGAAGGGTGTATGGGAGATACTCTTCCTGAAATAGGATTTTTATGTCTGTCCAAAGAAGTGTTTCCTCGTCGTGGACATGGAGCATCATGATCTACCATCTGAATACCGCTGCCTAAAGGAGACTCGCAACATGAATCACCATAATCTCTGCTGGTGTCCCTACCAGCCTGAAGACTCTCACCATAGCCTCCAGCCAATCCTCGGCCACATGTGGGTTCGTCTCTTCCTGGAACATAGGTGGAATCTTTCATGGGAACTCATGCAACGTGCTCAAGTGGCGTGCATCGTCTGCTATTGGGGCTAGTAGCATCGGTGGGCCAATGGGTAGTGGTATGTCTGGTAATGGGACCTACACCAAGGCCTCGTCGCTCGATGTGATGTCAGAGCATATGACTGTAGGGGCTCTAACTAGTTATCCACTCGGAGGCATCTTGAAAGAAACAGATGCAACATGGTCAAGGGTTTATACCTGGTGAGATGACCTGGTTTAGATGACTTACAGAATAACTTCTGAAAACATGAACAAAATCAACATTTTCATGCACTGAGTAAGAAATCAGATTTCATGGTCCTTATATATGGATACATCCACCACCAGCACCAACACCAGACTCAGTGAACTGAAAACCACAATTAGTACCCTAAACACTATTTCATTACAGAAAGAATGATTAGTGTCCTATGTTCTGCGGTTGAACCAACTCCTCTGATACCAATTTGTCATGACTCGTCCCCCGAGGCCAGTATCATTCCTACACCATGCCCACCTTCCATAGGCCAGGGGATGTCGACTAGCACCAAAGGTGTAAATCCCTAAACTGGGAAGGCATTTACTTCAAAACAGAAAACAAACAAAATAGAGTATTCTACAGGAAGTAAAACACTATGTAAAACTATATACAAAAGAGGGTGATGAATGTAAAGGGGTCCAAAAATACAAGACCAAAAGTGAAGAACAATGCAACTAAATGAAATGAAGTAAGGGAGCTACAAGTTCATCTTCCAGGGTTCCCACCTGAAGGGAAGGTGCAGATGGCCTCCTCAGCACCCCAAGTCCATCCGTCCTCTTTGAATAAATATTGACGAGAGGTCCTCCTCTGGGTACCATCTTATTCTACTACTCTCTGACTCGATCATCACTATATGTCTTCTGCAACCAACACAACGAGGTGCGGGAATAGCCTGTGCATGTGTGAGTATAATGATACTCAGTAGGGACCCCAAGACCCTCAAGGTATTACAAAATCAAACAAGGATAACCACAACTTTTGAAATCAAAGGATTACCCATACTTAGCTATATTCCCATTAATATACATAAGTTATTTAGTAACCCATATCAATCATGAGAAAAACAAGAATGTCATTTAATTATCACAAAACCAATATTTTATTCTAGGGTGGTATCATGGAACACTCCCTGGAAAACTATCGAATCCTTGGTTGTTGGTGTACACATCCTCTATAGAGTACTATGGTCTTACCGCATCACATAGAGGTTCTTCTCACTGTCCTTGACTGCTGTCTTACTCTACCTTTCGAGTAATGTGGGAATTCTGCGTCACACAGAGGCCCTCCTTTCTGTGGGTCTGCCATGTCACATAGAGGCACTCCCCCTCGTAGGAAACCGAGGTACTTCTCTTGTCTAGTACCGTGGGCATACTGTGTCACACAGAGGCACTCACCACTGTGGGCCTACCACGTCACACATAGGTGTTTCACTTTGGTCTAGTCTAAATACTCCATGTCGAAAGGTCAGCAAGCGTCAGGTCTCAGCCACCTACTAGGTCTCTGAACTATGCACACTCGTCTCCGGGAGGATCCTCTCCATGAGCTACTACATGATAATCCAACCATCACGAACACCCAATTATAATTCTCTCAATGGTATGCCTTGTCATAGGGTTCTCAACACAACAGACGGTGCGTCAATCGGACGCCCGTTCTATGAGTTATTGGCATTTCCATCCCGGGGGCTTGGTTGGTTTTTAGGTTCAATCCAACCTGACTGTACTCCAAATATGTCCAAAACTCAAATAGTATATTCCAAAAGAACCATCTCACTCTATGATTTCCATCACCACAGATGGTTAATTGATCAGACACCCATAGACGATGTTATGGGCGAAAAGCTGTAAACTGGCGAGAGCGGGTCCTGGTCTGGTCCAACCCAGTCGGACTAACCCGAACTGTCCCGGTCCAAACCAGAGTCCCACCCGGTCCTCAAGTCTTACCTAGTATAAGGGAGGTCCGACATGAGTGGGTCGCCTAGCCCGAGTGGTCCGACCTGAAGGGGCGGTCCAGCCAGAAGGGGCGGCCCAGCCCGAGTGGGGGCGACCCGACCCAGCGGCCCGGCATGGCCGGCAGGCGGGCAGCCCAGCGTGGTCAGTCGACCGACGGCCCGACGTAGCAGGTTGGATGGCCCGTGTGGCCCTACTGGCCACACATGGGGGGGGGGGGGGGGGTTACACACCCCTCTTCCACAATTTCCGGTGCGTGGAGACGGCCCTGGTAACCATGGGACCCTTCGGGTCCCACCTGTAGCATGCACTGATGGCCGACTCAGCCGGCCACCCTTCCCTGTCCGCTGCGGCACGACAGTGCCGCACCCAACCCATCCAACCGTCGCAGAATGCATGGCCGTGATTCTTCTGCCGGTGCAGCATGACAACACCGTGCCCTTCAGGCACCGTTGCGGCCCATCTGGCCGCAGCTCGGTTCTCTACACCGCACGACGTCGCTGCGCCACTCCGGTGGCCCGGAGACCCTTGCGTCACTGGCTTCTTCTATGGCAGGCTCTTTTTCAGGTGCGTTGCTCCACTGCGGTTATTTCATCCAGTGCTGCTGTTGCACCATTGTTGTTGTCAACAAACATGTTTTATCAAAGGTGGAGGTTCGGGCCATGCTCATGTGGTCTGATCCCTCCTCGTTATGGTGATTTCAATCGTCAATTCACAATCCATAATCTGAACGAAGTAGATCCTCAAACCCCTACCTCGTTTGTCGATCATAGACAGTGGAAGTAGAGTTTGGAAAAGATGAATTTGAAGATGCCATCAACATTCTTTGTGGGAGACGCTTCCCTTTCTTTCCTAGGTTGAAGATCAAAAATGGTGTTTTTCGGTCTTCGTTAAAGAGCCCTTCTCCTCAACAATTAACCTTTCTGTGCTATCTGAAAAAGACTAACTCCCTACAAATCAATAGATCAATAAATACTATTAATTTGTTGTCATGGTATTCAGAAATGGGAGTTTAATTAATTCAGTGAATAAATTAAAATAATTAATTGATAGGGTTGGCATAATTAATTGGTGGTTGAAGTCCAAGGGTTTCTCCACTTAATTAGGGGTTCCAAGGGTTACAATTCTCGGGTGGTCCCCACCAAGATATCCTCCCATGGGATGTTATGTGCAGGGTGGGACCCACCCCCATAAAATAAAATTAGTTATCCGGTTATTTTTAATTAATTTATGAAAAACCAAAATTCATACTTCCATTTTCATTAAAACACAACTGCAATGAAGGTCTCACTAAGCAATAATTGATGCTGTGAGTTCAATGGTGCACTCAGATTTCAATTCTGAGCACCTGTTCACAATTTATAAAATCCCGCTCGTATGTTTATGGAACGTACCCAAACAAAACATCAAAAATTGATTCCAGGCACACCGGGCCTTGGAATCAAGCGTCGTAAAATTTCACAGACTCGTTAAAATCCCCTGAATTGAAGAAATAATTTTAAACGGAGTTTCCGGGTCTTTAAAAACAATGTCTCTTTGATCTCATATCATCACCACCTACTTTTCAAATGAAATATAATTCTACATTGTTTCCATCTATAGATTTATTACATGTGTCTGGTTTGATATGTAATTCCTCAGAAGGAATTCATGATAAACATAAAATATAGAGAACTACACTTTTCATATATATAATTTACATGATAATAAGTGAATAATTTTTCAACATAACGATTCATTTTTTATTGACAGAAATGAGTACATTCCATAATAGGGTTTTATATAAATAAAGTCCCAGAGCATCAACAATAACAATATTTGCATCCCTAGGGGGTGGGTACCAATGATATCAAAATCAAAGAGAGATACATCCAAGGAGGCATTCTAGGCAACATCATTAGTTTCATATATTCCTTCTCCACATGTATGTTAATGTTCAATGACATGGGGGAGGAAGGAATTCCTTTTACGGATCATGTAAGATATTTCTAAAGGATCTAAAGAAAGGACTTTTAGGGAGCTCCATAAAATCCTTGAGTTCTCCTCTATAATATCGAAGGATATATTTTGGTATATTCATATTTCATGACAAGTTACCATGCCCTTAACTTACAACTGTTTGTAGTTTCCAGTCCAATTTAAAAAGATACAACCAAGAACCATAAAACGTGTGTGGGTATAGACCACACCCCTACCCTCATATTACATTGTCTCCATTAAATATCAATATTCTTATAAATTCAAAGGGGTGGGGGTCCATCTCATCCATTGAACCATCGACTGAAGTGTAGAGATATCAATTTCATTTCATCTACACATGAAGTGCATGAGGGAGGGACCATCTTCCCATTGGTTATGAATGAAGGAAATGTTCACCACAAGGTTCTTGGTTCTCACCACTAATTCTTATTTAAGGCGGTACATTGTCCATAGATTGATTCCCACCCTCCCAAATACACCTACAACCCATGATAAGTAGAAGATATAGATATACCACCTTATGGTTTTTAATGTTAGTTACTTTGAACTAATGATGAATGAACTAATCAATGGAACCCACAACCTGGTAGTATCCAAATCATACCCCATCCAGTCTCCATATCATTCATATCCACTCAATTTGAAAAAAATAGGTTGTTTTTGGTTTCCTCCATCTAACTCTACGAGTAGGTTCATTTGGAGGCCATGAAGAAGGCCTTACATTTTATAACTATATTATATGGTAGAGGATAATTATTGAACATATATACCGAAAAGTTGGTTTTTTATAGTCATGCACAAAATTGATCATCCCCGCATGTAACTAGAATGTAAAATTGACATTTAAATTTTTAGTCTTTGGAGATGAACGAGCCCGATGTAGTGCATATTAATATGCATGTATGTAGGTTTTCTTCAATCCTAATAACCATTAAAACCCTCCTATGCATGGGATAGAGAATTAGATTAATAAATGTTGTGTAACAGATAATATTCATAAATTTTAGATAAAAATGGGTCACCCTAGGAAGCCCAACAACTCACCGATCTAGTTGCAATCCTAGAAATTCATTTCCACAAATCCCACATGCCACCAAGAGTATCGTTGTAGAAATAGAAGTTGGTAATGAAGTTAATTCTATAAGGGGAAATGATCAATTTAGTCACTATAATATTTCATTATTTTTTTCTTTTATAAGTATCTCTTAAAGGTTAGAACCACCAATATCCTCCTGTGTACATTTTCATTGAAATTGATACATATCATTCACTACATTCTTCACACTGATTCCCCATTATATATCGGTCTCACAAGATTCTTCTAGGTAGCCTAGTGTCACCTCCCTCACCCTGTGAATTCTAGAAAAATAATCATATCATAAGATTTATATCATTAAGAAATTATATTGGAACCATGATCATCATTATAATTCAAATGGTTGTGGATGCCATCATACAATTGACTAGTGGAACTCTACAGCTAAAGGAATGAAATGGATTTTTACAATTAGTAATCTGGTTGGTGTTCTTGATAACCAAACCATTTATGTACATGGTCTGAATCCATCCTAGAGATATTTCTTAACCCATATAATCCATATGAAATTCATATTAAAGAGTCTCCTATTTAGACTCAATACGATTTTTATGTATGTCTAAGCACACATGAAGTAGGAACACAAGACATTGAATTTAATAATTACATTACAACTCCTTTTATTAGACACTTTAAATATTTATTTGTCACCTATGAGTTAAATTTATCATCTCCCAATATTTTCTTAATATGTATAACACCTATTAGAAAAATAATATTTAATTAATTTTGTTATAACATTTGGAAATGTTACTTAAGAATGGGTAATCCCTAGTCATCATTAATGAAAAACAATGGATAATTCAATGATCAATTAAACATAAAATGAGATAAAAACATGCAAACATGACAATATAATTTTTAATTTAAATTAATTAAATCATAGATCTTATTCTCAATTCATATTATAATACATGGAAATTCATAGGACATGGATTTTAATGAAATAATAGAACACAATCAATCATAGGAAAACATTTATTGTTGAAATATATTTTTGGTACAATATAAGTATATAAAATCATTTCCTTAGTTGTAAAGGATTACATTTGATACTGTCATATTGGACTCTATTCACTCCCAAGACAATTATAGTTGTCATGGTTCACTACCAGGACTGTCATAGTATACATAGTCCCATTCTGTATCTATTGTTTCCCAGAACATAATTTATGTATCGATTTTAGAGATAATGGGATTTATTTTTATGTTAATAAATAAATTTTGTTACCTTTAAAAAAAAATAATATCTTATGGGATGACACATTTAAATAATGGTATGTATGTATTAAATTTCAAGAACAAATTGTTTGAAATTGATAACGAACTAGGTTCCCATTAGTCATACAACACCTAGTTACTGCATCAATTCATTGGTAATGTAAAAAATTATTGATTGGAAAGGATCAATCAAAATGTTTCTTTGGACTCTTCTGAGCTGAAACCACTTGATAGATTCCACACTTGTTTACTTAGAAAAATAAAAAAAAGAATAATTTGGTGGATAGGGTGAAAAGACCAAAGAGCTTCTAGTATTGGTACAAACTAATGTGTGGTGACCATATAAAGTAGAAGTTAGAGGTTTATATTACTATATCATAACATTTACTGAGGACATGATTATATATGGCTTTTTCTACTTAATGAGGTATAATTCTGAGTCCTTTGAGAAATTTACTTAGTTCAAGAATGATGTACAGAATCATCATGGTAATATGATAAATAATCTTCAATTAAATCATTATGGATAATATCTTAACAATGAATTCATTGACTATTTATGAGATTGTCGGATTTTCACTCATATTATTCCACATTATACACCAAAATGGCATGATTTTAGTGAAAGAAAAAACCATACCTTGTTGGACATGGTAAGGTTGATGATGAGTCGTGCAGGTCTTCTGTTATCCATTTGGGTATATGCATTGAAAATTGAGGTATACACAGTCAACCATATACAAGCTAAGGTGTCTAATGGGATTAACATAGATCCAAAGAGTATAAATAAACTCACTTTGTCACATACACCTTTATGTGTAGGTTAGGTATATGTTATGGATTTATTTGGAAAAATACTAGCACCCTGGGGCACGAAGTCTATCATTACAGGGTATCTCATGGAAAATGTATACTACCTATAAAACCACTCAAACATGAATGTGACTATTCCTAGGAAAGACGTCTGTTTTTAGAGGGATCACATCCTCAAAAAACATAGTGTGATAAATATTTACTTCGATGAAGTTCACGCTCAAGATACACATGAGTTGGTACCAGAAAATGTTCCATAGTTCCCCATAGAAGAGATAATTATTGAAACACATGTACTAGATAGGATAATAAGAGAGGTAAGGGAAACATAAGGATACAATTTATTTGTCATTGGGGATGTCGACTATTATTATGGGAAAATGATGAACCTCTCTCATCCATGGAAGAAGTAGTGATCCTAGAAGATAAAATATGGAAAGAAGCTCTGAATTCCAATATGTCTTCCATTAATCAGAACCAAGTATGGGTTCTAATCAATGAACCAGTTATTTTAAATCATATTAGGTGTAAAAGGGTATTCAAAATGAATTTGGACATGGAAGTTAATGTTAGTACTTCTAGAGAAATGATAGTGGATAAATGGATTACACAACATCAATGAATTGACAATGATGAATCTGTTTCAACATTTCACATGTTTAAATACATTAGAATCATACTTTCAATATCATCTTTCCATGATAATGATATTTGGAAGATGGTGGTCAAAAATACATTCCTTAACCAGAACCTTTAAGAAGACAAATATATTATTCAACTAGAAGGGTTTGGGAAAATATGAGATGATAAAATTGTATTGAAGTTGAAGATGTCCATTTATGGATTAAAGTAATAATATAGATCATGGAATATATTATTTTATGAATCCATAAGAGAGTTTTGTTCAGTATGAATGCATGTGTGCCATGTGTTTACAAGCTATTTAATGGGAATGTGGTCATTATTTTAGTAGTCCATATTGAATACATATTTCTTATTGGATGTGACGTACCATTCTTATAGATATTGAAGGATTTGTTGACAAAAAATGCTTCTCCAGGAAAGAATTTTTTGAAGTAGCGTACATTCTATAGATAAATAACATTCATGATAGTAAAAAGTGTCTATATGGACTAAGAAAAATTACATAAATTGACAAAATAGTAAAGATAATTTGTATGGAACAATCCAAGATGGTTTTGGTTTTAATGTCACTTGTTATACATCATTCCATGAAAATTTTTCCCCAGATACCACATGAGAAATATAGGATGAGTAATATTCCAAATGCTTCATCGATAAGATCTATCATGTATTCAATGTTATGTACCAGACTGGGTGTTTCAAATGTACTGATCATGGATGGAAGATATAAAGTACATCTAAGAGAGAATAATTTAACTACAGTCAATACTATCTATATGTATCTAAGAATAAATAAGGATATCTTCTTGGTGTATGAAGGATAAGATGATCTTGTCATCAAATGGAATTTTGATTTTGGTTCCCAGATAGATTATAATGATCTAAATTTTAAAACAGGATACATTTTCTACCATAACAGAGGAGATGTGAGGTATAAGAGTTCAAAGAAGAAAGTTGTGTCTAATTATATAACAGAGTCTGAATATATAGTGGCTCCTAATGTATCCAAGGAAGCCTTAAAGCTTCAGTACAATGTCCCAGAGCTTAAGGTGGTTCCTAGTAGTAATGATCCTATTACACTGAATTTTGTTTATAATAATGCGGTGGATCTTATAGAAGAACCAATGTCACATAAATGAAAAAATCACATATATCGAAAGTATCAACTATTGAGGGTTTTATATAAAAGGTTTTGATATACAGTGAGTATATTTTCCATAGAGGAGAACATGGCGGGCCCATTGCCTAATGGCTATTCTTGGCCATAGTATGAATGTCATGTGGGAGCTAGTGAACTAAGGGTTGTTTGTAGTCGTCTCTAGTGCACGTGGGAGTCAGTTGTAGTTGGTGACCTAAAAACCAATGTGTTTGTAACATAATGATAATATATTATTAATTGGATGAATTTTAATAAAACCCTTATCAGGGGTGGAGACTGATGAAAATTGGAGGCCCCTTTTCAGGATGTGTGCCTTTAGTTTTATTTAGGAGGATATTATGAGAACACGACCAGCCAGTAGGAAATCCACAATCATAAATTATACTGGATGTTGCTATATATATATATATGTGTGTGTGTATTGGTCCACAAACATTATGATTATTATTAAATGGTATTATGACTCGTGCACATATATGTACTGATGAAAACCATGATAACACATGCTCACAATGAGGATGGATGTGTTTGGTTCATTACAAGTAATAATGCATTAATGAATAATGTGAGAAAAGATTTCTAACTTCTAATGATATAGATATCATAGGCCATTTGATGTAGATGATATAACCTAACTAAATCTATGTCCATGTTGTTCTATTTGTTAGATTAATTATGGGATATCAATGAATGATAAATCAATTACACAGGTTGATGGAACTTTCACGCAACCCACGGGATTATATATATCATAAAAAATGGATTATATTAAATTGTATGTGTTTGTATGAGGTTCCATGTTGTTGTGACATCAATTGATCATTTTGAGTTTCATGAACTATTTCTTGATAGTAATCATCAAATTTACGAAAACCTACATAATATGAATTTGAACGAGGCCTTGAGGGTCACAACATAAGTGTATCAAGTAAATCTGTTAAATAATTTATTTTATTAGAAATTGAATAATTGTTTTTCTGAATTGTGGTTTAATTATTATTCAAGTATGCCTGATCCAAATTATTTCATCTCTTATTATTTGATTGAATATAATGCCGGCAGAATACATTTTTCGGTAGATAATTATGTTACATTTCTCTAATTAATAAATAGTCATTATTCAAGGATTGGTAGATATTGAGGAGGAATGGTGAACCATGTTTTGTGTCTGGTGAAAAATATTATTAAATATTGGTTTTTAAATAATATTTAAATATAATGTGAATGTTAAGCACATGTCATGGAATAAATAGTATTGATATTATTATTGGACATACGGTTTCACATGGAACAATATTTTTTGTAATGAAACCTATGAGACTTATTTATTTATACCAATTTAACTAAATTCCTTGTTATGTTATTATTCCCTATATTATCCAAGGGGTCATTAGACTGACTATCCTTTCTTTATGTGCGCAAAATCCATAGATAAACACACTCAAGTCTAGATAACTCTTACCTCTCCAATAATGCTCTAAAAATGAGATATATCCTCGTCCACCAGATCGGAGAACTCTTTGGAATCGATTTTCAAGGAGATTAATGATGGATATCATAAGTGCAAGGATCATCCATGCTCCCACCTAGAGACTCCTTATGGAAAATACTTATATAAAAAGAGCATGTGTGGATCACCGCTAAAGGATTCCTATCCTTGGATTCCACATCGCATCAAAGGCCAACCTCATACCCTTGTTCAGATGTATCAATGATGAAACAATCACCTTTGAGGTAATAATATAATTTAATTAAGTTAATTATAATAAAAATATGTTGATCCTTTCTAGTTTGTTTCTAATTCTCTATTTTTATTTTATCTTTGATTTATTTTTTTGGATACTGGAATTCATCTTTTTATTGATCCAGGATTAATCATCAATTTTGGTATTTTTCAATGTTGGGTAGAAGCCCATCCTGCGTTTCCATTGTGTCCAAAACCTACATGTTTTCCCAATAAAAGTTTACTTATAGGTACTATAAGATTCATCATCCCATTTTTATCATAGTGAATTTTTTATCAATTTTTTTATGATAAATATGATGAAAATATACATTGAAAAAATGAGATCTTAAATACTTCACAGTCCATAGATTCAATTTTGTCCAATTTCTACATGATCTAAATAATAACTGAATAGTATTATAAATCACAATTAATATTGTAAAAAAATAACCTCAACATGTTCTTATAAAATAGATAATGAAAAAAATATATTTTTAGTTATATAAATCCATAGCTCTACAAGTAAGTATTAAGTAGACTCACTAAAAAAAGATTGATTTTTTTTCATATTAAGGACTCACTAGAGAGTTGTTTAGTAATTTTATAAGATAAATCTAATCATGATATATTTCTTGATAATATTTCACAATCATCGAAATATTATTTTTCTGTCCAACCCCAATAACGATTGGGTTTTTAGGAGGGAAATCATTTCAATTTACATCATAATAAATATTAACATGATTTATTCTTTTTATAGCCATTGACCTAAAATAATATGCATAGAGTGATAAATAATTTTCATTGTGGGAAACCAAATAATCATGAAAATAAATTACTGTATATATAAATCATCCCACCTTATTGTCATACATTGAGACCTCAATTTTAACCTAGGTTATCCATTATCATCATTAATTGATATCCTTCACATTTTTTCAAGATGAAGATGATAATAAACCCATGCATATCCCACAAGAGATTCAAACTTGGTACGTAGTAAGGGAAACCTAAACATAAATCATAATGATGTATAAAAATCTACTCAAACATCAATTGTTGGGTTATTAACCCATGATACATGTTTTTTCTAAAAACATGATCACTTATAATATATATATATATATATTTTGGAAAGCCATAAACCATTCTTTACCATATAATTTGAAGATAAATTACATATAGTACTTTAATAAGGGATCCTAGTAATGTTTTCTCATCCTTGTTTCGAATGGATCTGTAAAAAAATTCTCATATACCTTCAATAAAAACCATAATTATTATAAATAGATATCACATGTTAATATATGAATATTTTATAAATAACACAAATATATATCAAAAAAATATAGTGTAGTGCCTTCATTAAAATAAATTCATAAATAACTTTTCTATAAGTGATGTAAATAACCTCTAACTATGTTCTTAATTACTATAAAGCTTGTTAGACATATCAAAAATAAAATATTTCATCATAACCTGGTGAAAAGAAACTTAATATTGGGTGATCTCTGTTTATTAGTAATGGTGAAAAAGGGATAGTTCAACGATCAATTATACATTACAAGAGTTTAAGTGTATTATAACATGGACATAAAATTTAAGAACTATACCTTTAATATCATAGATCCTAGTGTTTATTCATTTGAAAATGCATGGAAGTTCATTAGACATGATCCATAAAGGTGTCAGTGTATATGATCCATTAGATAAAAATATTAGAATAAGGAATAGATTTCTGGCATATATAACATCATAAAAATAATTTCCTTAGTAGAAAATGATTATTTCTAATAGTATCATAGTGTATTGGGTTAACATCCCAAACCTTAATCTTAGTGATGGTTTAGTCCAAATATAATCATAGTGGACAGAGTCCCTTGTTAAATACAGTTCACTTCCCATTCCTTCCCTATTTATCTCTTGTGATATACAAATTTAACCAATACATTATAGGATTAAATAATTATGGACTCACCCATTACATAATAAAAATAATTTATATGTGTGACAAAAAAATAATAAATCATTCTTTAGATAATAACCCTTGAGAATAAATAGGTTACATAAACATTTTATCAGGGCATAACCCATTGTTAATAAATTAGTTTCCTAATCATTTCATAAATGCATCAGATATTAAATCATCAAAAATTAAAATATTTTAAGAAATTTATTTCATCATAATCATAAAATATATAGTGAGTGGACATGTATGATATCATTAGATAATATACATGTCAAGGAATAAGTAACATAAATTGATTTCATCTTTGATGAGAAACCATTTAAAATATATATAGAAATTATTTGAGGAAATTTACACTCTTATTTTGAAATATCTTATTTTAAATAGAAACCTTGAGAAAATATAATGAAATATTTTTTTAGATAATAATAAAAACATGTAACATAATCTTCAAAACATTAGCATCCCATAGTCCAAATTTTTTTATTCATGTTTTATATGCTAAAAATATTATTCATTTTAAATTCCTAGTAAAAAATTAAAATGTACCTCCTTCCATTAAATTACTAAAAAATTCATTTTAAATTTTTTTGAAAATTAAATATTTAAAATTAATCAATTAATAATTAAATAACTAATAATTAAATATTTATAATATTTTTTAGAAAATGGAAATAGAAGAGAAATTATTCTAGGATGATGCCTGAAATAATATCATTTTACAGAAAAGGTTGTCTTAGTATATTCATAATATAATGTGGGTAAGATTAATGGAATATTTTTTTCTTATAAAATATCCAATGGAGAAGACAATTAATGAGATTATTTAGTAGCCAATAATAATATTCCATCATTTAAAACATAATCATAAAAAATCTCAATAAACAGTGATATTTTAACATAAAACCACTACATCATTGGTAAAAATTAACTCCTAATCCTAATTAATGTAATAACCCTTGATGGATATATATATCACATAATTTTGTGGTAATATTCATAATTTTAATCCATGGGTAGCGAGAAGACAACATATATGATACAATCGTTGAATAATGATTATGTCTCATGTAAATAAAAGTTAGAAGAAAGAAAATTACATCAAGTATCCTATTTCATCAAATCTGTTATAAACTCCGTTATATAAAATATTGTTTTATTATAAATTTATTTTTAGAAAATAATAATTATTACCATACATTATATTATTTTATTATTACATATTATCACTAGTTTTATATCAATTCTTTATTAATTTCACTATTCCTAAATATTACAACATAATTTTTTCATTCATATTTCAGTTCAAAAATATTTGTAATAATATTCTTATCATTTATTCATTTTATAAATAATTTTAACCATTATATTTATAAAACATATATTAATTAAAAAATATATTCAAACTTATCTGTAAAATGTAGTGATTTAGAAATGATTATCACTGTTCTTGTCGATTGTATACTATACTTATACATGAACAATATTTCCACTTTTTGATACACATAATGAAAGATAAGTCCATAACAATTCAACATTAATGTATTATGATTTGATAATATTTTATAATATATATTCATATAATAAATAATTATTTCCATTCATGTAATCCATAAATGAAAAATTAATCATATCACTTTACGAAGGTGGTTGTACACATGAACACTGTGCGGCGTTATTAGTTTTCAATAGATTGGAAGCGATGTCGGTAGATATGATATTATAAATACAGTATTATAATAATTTATTATATAAAATATATAATAATTAATTTCATTATAAAACCCATTAATAAAATATGGTGATGAAAAATGAATTGTATCACTACCTGGAGATGATGAAACATATGTATGCAGAAGTGATACATTTATTCCATATTTGGTGGAAATAAGTGTGTATAATGGTTTTTTCATAATAATAATAAATTTATGTATATTTTGGATACTAATTTTTCTATAATAAAAAAAATTACATTTATTTTTATAAGTAATAACTAGATGTAGATAAACAAAGTAATAGGTTAATTTTATTACATATTCTTTTAATAACTCCTTTAAATTTATTTTTAATAACGCTAGGGTAGGTATTTTTGGATAGAAATAACCATTATAAGGTATTAAATTATTTTTATATGAAAATTTGGTGGGGATGTTTGATATAAAAGATTCAACTTGGAGTAAATAATAAAAACGTGAGATACGCTTTTCAATGTGGGAAGAGTGGAATTCCGAGAATTTATTAAAAGATTAATATATTAAAAAATCATCATTTGGAAAAATTCTTACAAATTTTTGGATATTAGATGATATGGTTTTATGTGGTAGCAATATCAATAAACGATAATATTTAGACATGATTATTTTATATTTTAGACAATATTTATTTGGTCCAACTAGATAGTCAATATTTATGAATCTTAATCGAGGCTCTGTGTTTCTCAATCAAAAAGGGTTATAAATTTTCTTAAAAGGTTACAATTTGATCATAAATGGAAATTTATTGAAATTTTAAACCATATGTCATATTATTTTTCAACCTTAATTTTTTATTTAATTTTAAGTAAAATAATTAAATATTAATTTTATTAAATATGAATAATTTCATTTTGAAACAAGAAATTTAATTAGAAATTAAAAACACCCCACTAGGATTTAATAAGAATATAAGACATAATAATAATAATAATAATATGTTTTACCCAACTATAGAATTTTTATAAAAATAAAATCACTCAAATTATATTAATTTTAATATGTTTTGGAAAAGTTATTTTAATTTTCTATTAATTATTGTAATACTATATAGGCATTGTGTAATAATATAAGGAAACTATATAGTTAGTTAATATTAAAAAAATATCAACATTAAAATATTACAATAATTATTGAAATTATTATTATTATTTTTTCAAACATTCATTTATCCAAATTTCAACAGAGAAGAGATATTAAATGTTAAGAGAGTGATGTTTTTTATTTTTCTTTTCATTCATTATAATGTTAGTCGTTTTTAGATACTAGTTTCACTGTAACATCTAAATATATTTCCTAAGATTATAATGGTATAATTTCATTTATCTAGTAGGAATTAGGATGGAAAAATAGCAACCTTTTCATTATGTTTATCAATGTTTAACCATATTTTACAAATACCAATCTTATAAAATTTACCATATTTACAACTAATAATATCATTAAAATAAATGATACTATTTACCAAATTTTTACCTCATGGTTGAAAAAATGTTTTAAATTCATTATAATCCAATTGCTATAGGTTTTATGAATTCATTTTAATATAAGTGTGAAATTTTTGTTAATACCCAGTTTGAAATTTTAAATTTATGAGAATAAAGAATTAATTAATCTTTTCCCATTTATATAAAAAATTTGGATGGATGTTAAAACATTTGATTGAATATATTATACATAAATTTAATTAAAAATACTATCCAATTACCATTTATTAAATTTATTAAGATAAACATATGTTGTGTTCATAGAAAAAATGTTTTATTGATAAATTCACATCATTTTTACTTATAATCAATTTACAACCTATAAAACTAATTTATGTCGTTGTATAAAATAATTGTATCATAATAATGTTACTCCAATTAGTACCCACAAATGTAATTGTTACACTATTATAGTATTAAATATTTAAATTTATTTACACTCATGTTTTTTGCTGTATTGTAATCTTTATATGTAATATATATTTTGAAATAAAATATATCGTAAAATGTTGGGGGTGATAAAACATGTACATGAGAGAGGTTAGGTGGGGTGAATGTAAATATTCCACACCAATGATGTGATCAAGGATCTCAAATCGGATGACGTATCATTGAATAATATTTCCACTTTTCCCAAACCTCATGATTTTCTTCCACAATGATATGTGAGCAACACCTTATCTCCAACCTCGAATACTATATATTAGGAAAGATTGAATGAATATATTTTTTTCAATATTGAAAGAATTTTATATGAAAATGTAATGTTTTATTACTGTTTTCCATATATTGTATTGGATATGGCCTCAAACAACTTCTTCTCTCTAGCTTCATACTAGTATGTTTGAGTCTAACATCTCTCCCTAGAGAGAGCCACATACGGTCCCATTTGTATATATGAATGGTAGAATTTTTTTATATGGGAATTGTAATAGGAGATCATGTTGATCCAAAAAAAATTATATATATATATATATTAAATCATATCTTAAAATTTAATTATGAGTTTAAATATTTATACCAAATAGATCATCCATTGTTGAGTAACAAGCAGTACTAAAACTCAGATATGTATCCCGTGATTGAAGAAGGATTCTAAACACCCGTGAGGCAATCCTCATAAATCTATCTAATTCAACAGAGTGTGGTAATCTATATAGTCTCACCACTTCCATTAAATACACATTATTTAGTTTTTATAAGGTTAAATAGTACATGGTACTAAGGAAATGATATGACTTTTTATGGTTATCGACTACCTCTCCAATGGTGGTACTAGATTCTGATATCCTAGGGTATTAATAGTTGAAATTCACTATTTTATTTTCCCATTTCCATATTGGTATGAGAAATATTTTCTTCATACCCATATACTTCTATCATTCTTCATTATATTATTGTAATACCAAAAATCAGGAGATAATTTATATAATCATCATCTTCATGTTATCCCAAAAGATGTTTTTGTTCAAATCAATGTATATATAGATAAGTGGTTACTAGATAATTGTACAATAACGATTTATTCACATTTTTTAGATGTTACTTATGATTTATTGCTTTTATGATACACAAATATAGAATCTAAAACATATAACTCTGTCTCTAGTAATGTTAAACTCATATATATTCTATACATATTTCTATTTCTCCACATCCCCAATTTAGGCTTCCTTTATCCTCTCTAGAATGGATGGTTGTGAAGTTATTTGTTAATGCATTTTTAACAATCCTATTTTTATGCTTTTGATTCCCAAGAATTATGGATCCCTTTCAATAATCATCGCATATAGGCTTTTAGGATCTTTTATACTCATATTACATTCAACATTGTTCCATTCAAAGGACATTGATTGATTAAAAATAATAATATGTTATGATTTCTAACTACTTACAATGGTAAATATTGGGTTTCTTTCAAAATAATAAATATTTCATCTGTTATTAACTATTTACATGTCACATTATTCACCTAGATATAACAATTCAAAATCATCAACTTGAAGATCACTACAATAAATTGTAGAAAATTAATTTGGGAGTTATCCTCATGTATCATTAATTAGTGAGACGAATAAGCTATCAATTATTCATATTGAATGAGTAGTCGTCCCAATAAATTTTGGAAACATCATTGTACATAAAAACTAATTCACCACTAGTGTAAAATGTGTGCTCATGTGTAGTAATTATCACTTCATTATCTCTTGAAATACCATATCACATTCAATAGTTCATAATAAAACATCACTATATTGTGATTTATCTTTTTTATAGTGTGTTATAATCATGATTATTCTAGAAACAATTGATGATACTACCTAGTTAGTTCAAAAAAATAATGGATATTTATTATATATATTGTTATAATATATCATTTAATTTCCACTCTATTTAATAAATAAACTAATATCCCTTTTCTACTAATAAAAATAACTGTGAATTTAATA
This sequence comes from Viscum album, assembly GCA_963277665.1. Classification (NCBI taxonomy): domain Eukaryota; kingdom Viridiplantae; phylum Streptophyta; class Magnoliopsida; order Santalales; family Viscaceae; genus Viscum; species Viscum album. The sequence continues at coordinate 336,640,042 of OY728135.1, forward strand.
TCTCCATCCAAAACACAAATCTACATTAATTAATAAAAAACGATTATTTCCTACAGTCATTCAGGTCAAAATTCAAATGATCCTTATTATTTTCTTTTATTTTTCAGTAGATAATCATACCATCAATAAAGAATACCTCATTATTTTGGGAAGTCCCTAAGACACTAATAATTTTTACCATGATTATTTTTGAATTATTATTTATTCCAAAATAAACCATTTTGAACTAGTAATTCACATGTCAAATATTAAAAATAGTTTTGTGTATAACCTTCTTACTTATATTCACTTGATAATATCATGACTGAATATCAACCATCGATAAGTACTAGGCTACACAAAGCTTATTGAACAAGTCAACAATATGTGGAATATGATAATTTTTATTCAACATGATCTTATTTTGATCATGATAAACAATGTAGTTTTATATTGACACATACTTATATTATAAAAATAGGACCATAGAACCCGATGGTTACTCACTTGTCCATATAAACATGTTATCCATATTCTCCAATCGTTTATTCCACGATTGTTCATGTTCAATAGTTTGAATTCTATATGGATCCATGGATAGTGGAAAATTTCATGGAAAAACATTGATGGAGAACTAAATCTCATGTATTATAAGAATAATATGAAGCTCTTCAAGTAAAACATCAACGTATTGAATTACATTAGGAATGTAATCACATGTTATCTTTTCAATAGTCTCAATCATTAATCTCGAAACCGATTCATATATGAAAATAGTATTCATGGTTTGTAAAACTATACCAGTGTGTGTAATCCTCCTCATTTCAATTTTATATAATTAAAGGCTACTTTTTAAAACATAGGGTCATTTCATTCTCTTTGAAATTTTTGTTAGACCTATACATTGATGGAAAATCCATACCCATGAATTGCATAAAATTCCAGTAAATGGAGTATAAAACTGTGTTTTTGGATAGTTTATCATGATAATATGGATATGGTATAAGTTATATACTTGATATATAGTAATTACCCCATTTAGAATTTACTATGATAGGACCACTTTAATTTTTGTGGTCATTTTTGAATAGTTATACTAATCTTCCATGATATGAAATAACACATGTAACAAGAATCAATTTTTACCTTTCATAGTTTTTGAATGATTTATCTACACAACTATCTTCACATCATTGGTGGGATACACCACAATATTTGTGATGACATAAGTTAACAATTCCTCTACAGACTGTGGCGTTTTTTGATTTCAGTTATCCTTGACCATCCTTTCTATAGTGTAATGAATCACTTAGTATATCTTTTCCCTAACCCGAAATCTCCCAAAGAATATATTTTTTTATATATTTTTTTATAATACATATTTTATAGTTAATAGTGAACCACTACATGACCTATTTTAATACTGGCATAAATCCTAGTACATGACCCAAAGACCAAGAGGCACAATGCCCAATAAATAACCCGACGTCCCAACCAAACTACATAGGAAATACCCCTCCCTATCTTCTGAATCATTGAAGTCGTCTATATCTCCACATAACATTTTTTATTTTCAATAATTTCCTAGGAAATTCAGTGGAGTTCTTAGTATTGATGGTACATTCCATACACTATTATTCTTTTAATTTAGTTATTTCTGATCTGGTGGCTAATACATGATCTAAATCATCTATTGGGGCATGAACTATGTATTCTTCATGAGATAATCCATTGTATTTGGGACCCGAATGTCCAGTGGCCTGAGGTCCTAAACGGGTGAATAGTTTCAGCTATTACATTATTGATACAGTACCATTACAATACAACTATTGTAACACAACAATATTCCCCCACTAGGATTGTGACATTTAAGTTCAAATATTATACAATAAGTGGAGGGTTGGATGAAGATTTTCCATGATCCTTCAAATTAGTGGGTTTCTCCTTTTGACTTCAACATTCTAGTTTACATTCCTTACCAATGAAAACAAATTTCATTTTCCACTTCAGGTAATTTATAGTATACATCTACCAATAAAATTTAGAAGTGGGTTGTTGGGATTCATTTCCATAGTAGATTTTTCACTGATCGACCAAATTTAAAATAAAATATACACATTCGATCTCCAGTACTATGAGATCAACAAGATTCTATAATATCGATTTATATATTTATGGATCATAAAATATCTTCTTAATAGAATTCATTGTCTTAAATTTATAATTATTTCCATAGTAATCGATTTATCCCAACAAAGAACCAGCGATCATTAATTTTCTGAAAAATAACAAATTCGGAGGCATATTGTGTGATCCTTTTCTTATTTACCACATACACCCCTAATGGATTCACAATCTTTCAACATGAGACCACAAAAGTACCCTTCTGTTCAAATGACCAGGTTGTAAGGAAAATAATATTCAAAAACCATTTCCTGGAATTCATTACACTACATCTCTATGATTTTATCCCTAACATTAATATTTTTAATCAATGTCCACCATTGATCCTATAATCTATCTATAAGTTAAACATCTAACAAGACATTATATTTCACATAGAATGAAATTATAAGGGGAATATCATCAATATATTTGATCATTTTTTCAATAATTAATGGATTAGAAGATTCACTAAAAGATGAGAGCTTTTTTTACATATTGTTTTCAATTAATAAATATTCATTCATTGGAGGATATGGGTTTTCTCTATTATTTATGTGACAATTAAGAACATATGTTAGGTGAGAATTTTTTGACCTTAAGTTAATGAATCATACTCTTATTATATTGGACATCTCTACTGGTAATCCATTACACTACAAAAAAAATTGATTATTAAGTTCATTACACATAATTTCATCCCTTGACACGAAAATGGGAAAATAGTGATGATAATTTTCACACTACTAAAAACATAAAAGGAAAAATATGAAAATTTAAGTGAAAACTCATAAATTAAAAAAATTCAATAACAAATGAATTTATATGTTTTAATATTTTTTATTCATGGTTTATTTACTAACATTATTTTTTTGGATTTTTGAACCCATTACTATGGTTTATACAGATCATGGTATTTTAATGAATCATATCCCCTTTGATTTTCAATATAGTTATGAATCATGGCCTTATATGGTGTTTTTCGAGCCTAATATACTTTTTTAGGTTTATTACCCCAAATAATAACTCTATTAAGGTTTCATCCATAGTTAATATGTATAAATGATTTTTTTATGGAATCATATTACAAAATATTTTATAATATATTGGGATTATTTATTCTATTGTTTCTTATACATGAATATTTAATAATTATTTTAATAAATATCCCAAAAAATATCCTATCTTTTGTTTTATACCAACTATGATATCCTATATTATCAATGTGACATACTTAATTATTTATTATATTATGATACACATAAAAAATTATAGAATATTGTGAGGCCAAATATATTTATGAAATTAGATATATATCTTTTTAACATGAAACAAGGGTACACCAACATTATTTAAACAATAAAAAACCTTCACCCATATTTAATGAATGTCATTAAACCAAATGGGTAGACCCAGGGATATTTGTAAGAAAATGGTGAGATATAAATCCCACAAAGGAAATCAAAATATTAAAAAATTAATAACATAATACAAATTTCTTAGAAGGAATATTAAGGTTATATAAAAGAGGTTAAAATAATAATTTTTTAAAAAACAATAATATAAGATGATAATATAAAAGAAACATTAGAATATGGAATCAATATAAAACATGAAATCATATTCATTTATGAAACCATATCAACAATAAATCTATATTAATTGACTTATCATATATTCCTAATCTTTATATATGGAATTTGATTAAAAAAAATAGATTAACTAATGAATTGGAGAGAAATATAATTTTGTTCCCACTTGTCACATTCATAGCTTGTATATGAATTCATTCACCACATAGATTATACAACACATGAAACCAATTAATAACCATTGACCACATGATTATATAAATAAAGACTCTATAAATTGACGTACCAAATAAATTACGGATAGGTTAAACTAGGTGAGTACCCATGACTGGAAATGGGGATGGGTATTCACAATATAAATGATTTCCATAGAAGATCATGCAATAATTTTTATAAAATTATTAGTCTACCCAAATGATTATGCAAGGATTAATTGTGTATGAAATATGGTATATTAATATATGCCAATAATAAAGATAAAAAAATTATAAGTAAAAAAGACATCATAATATAGAATATTACAAATGAAACGGCCTTTGTATAATTTATGTACTAAAAAAATAAAAAATTTAGAGTCTCATTCCTTTGGAGGGAATTTCTAAAAGCATGATAGGACATTATTAAGGGAATTAGAACCCAATTAGAGGGATTTATTTTAGATAAAAATGGTTGAAGTACATGGATATTTCATTTCTTTTGCGGAATACTTAATATATAACCAAAAAATACACCCAAGGACCATAATAGTTTAGTGTCGTTGGAAACATGGATCATACTTTTCAAATAATGGAGAAAGATCATCAACATATCCCATAATTATCTTTCTCTTTTGTTTTCTTACCTAAAAACCTTCTTTATTTCCTGGGGAATATAAAACATAAAAAAGGGTGAGCCCAAATGCCCATAAAGGATAATCATGGAGAATATAAAACATAAATAAACATTTGAACGTAAAAAAATGAACATAAAACATCAAAATCCTAGGTAATGACGTAAATCCTGGTAGTACATAAGGCATAGATCACAAATTAACATTAATAGTGATAAAATATCATGGGAATAAAACATGTAATTGGGGAAAACCATTAGGAACATGATATGATTTCCATTGTAGCCGAGGAATTTCTCTCAAGAGAATCATAGTGGACAAAGTCCATTACTGAACCGAGTTTACATGTCATTCTAGCCCTATATTACTGAACCCAATTTACTTGTCATTCTAGTCATGTTTATCTCATGAGATATAAATATTTACCCAATTCATTGGAGTGAAATCTAGGTCCCACCCATATCATATTGAAATCATTCTTATTTGTGCCACAATACAGTCATAAATCATTAATCATAACCCAAGGAATAAAATTGGTTTCAAAAACACCATCCCATCAAAACATAATCCATATAAAACTATAGATATCATTTCATCAAAATCAAAATAAACCCATATATTTAATGAGAACATTATACTTGACACATAATCATATGAATGAATTTAATCTTAGATGGAAAATAGTTTTGAATAAACACTTGAAATTAATTCTTGAGGAAAATATCATGTCTTCTTCATAAACATTTCTATTTCTCAAAATGTCATTCAATTTTGAAATAAAATAAATTTTTTGAAAATAATAATGAAATATTGTAGAAATTCTTCATTGAAATAAGGTGTTATGAAACCGTTAAAAATCGATTCATGTCTAATAAGTTAAAAAAACACTCTCCTCATACTTTTGCTGGAAAAGTCAAACAGTACCTTGTATGATAAACAAAATAAACATGCCATCCATACAATAGGGTAAAGTTAAAAAAGGATAAAAATGACATTAAAAATACATGTAATAATAGTAAAAACTATATGAATTTTTTTTATAAAACATGTATATGGATGATAAATATAACCCTAGTAAATACTTACGAATAATCAATCTCGTATAAAAACGAGATTGGAATAATTATCCCTTACCTTAGGTCCAATTTCTTCTATTTGTGTTCGAGACATATATATAATGGGTTTAAAAATATAATTAACATATAATATAACCATAATAATATTTATGATATCATATATGATTCACTTATAACTTTATATTACCCTTTCATTAGTCAATTCCATGTTAAAACAGAGTTGTGGGTAAAATTGTTTCATTCATCATACGTGTTTTGACTTTTTATTATTCATATGATATCATAGGTCATTATTACTTAATTCTAGAATGTAAAAAATGATATATATATAATATATATTCAGAATATATATAATAGATCGATAAATGGAATGGAATACACCATTCAAGGAGATAATAGGCTGTACGTACGCATGAACACTGTTTCCTTTCCTTATTAAATTTAATGGAAATAAATGAAAAATATATATATACACAAATAAAGTAGAAATATTTTTTTCATATATTTCATTATTACCTATTATATATATTAATAATCATTTTTGAATGGTTAAAATTGAGAATGAATCTCATCGCGTCGTGGACACAGTAATCCATACATATACACGAGCGATGATATCATTGGCATAATTGTTTAATGGTATTAGAGTGGATTATATAATATCTCAGAATTATTATCATGTTATAATAATAATATATAGTAATTATTTCCTCCATTATACCCATCCATGTAAGTTGGTGGTGAAAAAACATAATACACCTCGGCGTGGATACGGTAAGACGTACGTTCACACGCGCGATGATTTCATTTTTTGTAGGATGGATAGAAGTTGAAATAGGATTGTTTCATATTTATAATAAAATATCAGTATATTAGTGATAATGATGTTATTACTTTATAATGAAGCAAATAAATAAGAAGATGTAGAAGAATAAATGAAATGGAAAGAATCGATAAAGGATATTACATCCTCTTCGATGCGCCTCTTCTAAACCTCCACTTAGGGCACTAAACATTTTATTTGAAAGAGACCAGGACCTCTAGTATGTTCATATAGAATCGGAGAAGAGAAATGTACATGGTTTGGCCGAGCATGAAATCTCAAAATTTTTTGAAGAGGAGGGGATGAGGTACCCTTTTAAAAGAGAATATAGGGGCACTTTTGGAATCCTAAAACATATTAGTTAATAATAATTTAAATTCCCACTTAAAAATAACCAAAAAATACAAAATTAAAATATGAGATATGATAGGGTTGTAATTCCATAAAACAATAAAATTTATAAATGTTTTATATTTATTTTAATCCTTATCATTTCGATTTTAACTTGTGTAATCTATTTAATTTTATTTGTGGTTATAAGATTCTAATTTCTAGATTGTTTTAAATACTTATATATGTTTTGTGAATTTTCTATAATTGGATAATTTATGAAATTTTAGACCATATAAATTTCATTTTATAATTTATATATTTTTTTTGTTTTTTAAACAATTTAATAATATTTTATTTTTATAAAATATCAATAGTGTCAATTTTGACTATATTCAATTATTTGAATTTAAATAAAATCCATCGTGAAGATAAATTTGAACCAAAATATTAAATAGATTCATAACATGTAATATTCATCTTGAAAATTAGTGGATATCATTAAACCGTTCATATAATATTTATTTTAATTATTTTGAAACAATCTATTTGATATTTCAATCAATAAAATAATTTATACCTCACTATTGTATCACAATTAATGATAATTATTTAGTCCCTAAATATTATAAATAAATTTACATGATGAAGATAATTATATAATATTTCTTGAGACTCTTTATGTTTAATGTTTTATGATTTTTATCACTAAATTAAAATTATTACAATTATAAGATATAAGAGAGTGACATGTTGTCACTTTATTTGTTTTTAATAATCATTACATTATTTTCATGGTCAAAAGTCCCTAAAATTAATCTATTTAGACCCTTAGGTGATATGGGTATACTTTTATTCATCAAAAATAATTTTGGCAGGTGTTAGGGTATTTTTATAATATTATTTTTATCCTTTATTACTCGATTTACCTTTAACAATGAAGAATAAAATTAACCGTAGTAACTATTCATAATGCCTAAAAATAAAAAAGTAGCATATTAACATAATTTGTACCTACATATTCAAAATATGGAATCCATTTTTCCAAATTCATAAAACAGATGCTGAAGTATTTAATTTAAAATTTATCCTATTGTTGAGAAGATGGGTTTTAAAAGTTAAAACATTGAAAAAGATTGAAATATTTTTACTATGAATTCAATGTAATATTAATGAGAATGACTTGAGTTATATTAAATGGTAAAAATATATTCTAATTATACTTTAAAACCATTCAATATTATAATTTTCCATTTTAATTATGTGAAGAAAAAAATATGTTTTTAATTAAAATATTGTGTATTTTTACTATTCATCAAAATTTGAAACTCAATAGAAAAATATTACAAATTTATTCAAACTAAATTATTATATACTAAATGCAATTAATAAGTTTATTTTTTCAAATTTAACACATAATCGTCTCAAAAACTAGATTTAAAGTGGGTGTGCCATCAAAAGGCTGCCAAATGGTATTTTTCAAATATTCTTATTTTACCAGAAAAAATTATTTTGTTCTCATACCATGTTCTATAATATGTGTAAGATGAATTATATATTATAAAATAAAAAATTCTGTTAATAATATTTATAACTGCTAGGTCATAATAATAATATAACAATATATCGTTGTTTAGTGAAACGTGGGATTGCATACAACACACGGTATTAAGGAAGGTCTCTTTTTCATGCAACACAAGCCAAGAATAGTGTTAGTGTATAATAAAAGATAATATGACTTTTCATATAGTTCAAGCTAATCTTGGTGTAGAATTCAAAAAAATGCATCAAGGAAATTAAAAATTATATTTCTCATAAAATATGAGGGTGTTAAATTCTACCCCCCCCCCTTAAAATGGAATTTCTCCCTCCAAATTCGTCGAGGATATAAATCGTTTACTGCTTTAAAGGTTATTTTATTGAAACTCACATCGTAAAATGTAATACAAAAAACTAATGTATGAAATATAACAGTTACCCAAATTAACTTATCACAGTGTTTCCACAAAGGTGAACATAGGTGAAAATTTGGATATGAAAGAGAAATCTAACCGTCATGTTCTGATAGAGATTGGTAGAGAACAAGGCTATGAAAAATCCAACAATCAGAAAGCCATAAATTTCTGATGATATAAGGTGCCATCTGATTCCTCAAATATGAGGGAACTAGGAAAACATTTTTGGTTTTCATGATCATTTCTGTAATGTTGATGAATTTTTGAATTAAAAGAAAGACTTACTTGATTTTGGTGCAAGGTAACTATTGTTCCTGCATTGAACAATTTACACTTAATCTTTTAATGAAATGAAGTTGAATTATTCTTTCACGAAGTTTTAGAAGATCATGTGATTGAATGATATGTTCTTCCATCTCTCAAACAAAAAGATATAAAAATTTATCATATATACAAAATTCTATCTATGGTGAGATTAACTGTATATGTTTCCAAAAATGGGTTATACATCATCTATCATACCGCTAAATATAATAAAACTAATTTCTACTAACTAGATACTTCATGTAGACCAATGGTAGGTGATAAATCCATGTCTCACTTCATTTGTGGGTTTGATTCCTGCATCCTTGTCCGACGTGATGGGTTTTCACCCATCCTATAACTTTTCCATTTTATAAAACTAAAATATTATAACATTACATACATAATATTGAAAAAATGGTTTTAGCCTTGAAAAATACTATCTGATGTCCATCATAATCCATTACAATCATTAGACTTATACAAAATACTTCTGTCCAAACTCACAGTATAAAAGAAAACTATTACTAGAAATGTCATATAACAATTATGTGAATACCATCATTTATCCCCCATCAATCATAACATTTATCTTTAGTGTCACATTAGACACATGTGAATATTTTAATCATGTATTCCTAAAACATGAATTAACATAGAACCTTAGTGAAAACAAATTTTTTTTCAAAAGGTAACTCTTTTAAAATACCAAAATCCCAAAAATTATATATACTCAAATCATGATATCACATTTTACGTATATCATTCATGATTTCATTAATAATATACAACATATTATTTTCCCTTTATCCCATCTTTATGCGCATATCATCTACTTTCAAAAAATATTTCAATCACTTTTCATTGTTACTGGTACCATATAATTTTTGAAAACCACAATAAACCAATTCATATATATTCCGTTGTTCCATAATAATATAAATGATATTCCCAAACACTATTTTGGAATCCCGTTACATAAACACTTAATCATTCAACCACTTAATTTTCATATTCCATGTCTTCAATAGTGATCGAATGTGACATCCCTTTGACCTTTTTCTTAAGAGGTTGTTGATGTAGATCACCATTAACCCTTGGATTAGGGAATTGGTTAGCATAATTTCCCATTTCCTTTCACTTATAGCATTGAAGTATTGGTGGTGTGTTCTCTATAGTATATTCTCTATTCAAATTTATAGATACCATTTTCCAATTACTTTGGCACTCAGTTTCTCGATGACCTTCTTTTCCACACATAAAACTCTTTATAGTCCCTTTAAGGCAATATCCACCATGCTTATTTTCCACAATTTGAGCATAAAAAAACAATCATCTTCATTTCACCATTGTTTTGAGATTTTTCCTTGAACTCCATCTTTCATTTCTTGTCAAAACCATGAGATGGATATGTAACACCAACTTTTAGTTCTACGTTGGTAGCACAATGCACAATTTCTTCATAGCTACTGATGTCTCTTATAGCTAATGCCTTTCGAAGACTTTGTTTTAAGCCACTGAAGAATCAATCAACTTTACTTTTAGGTTGAATGATAAATCCATATTCATACCAAGAAAACCCTGTACAATTCCCCTCATATATAACAATAGATTCATCATCCTTTTTCTTAAGCTCAAGGAACCCATTTACCATCTTTATTCTAAGAATAAGATGGACGTTATTATGTAAAAATATGTTCTTGAACTCATCCCATTGCAGGGATTCAATTTCATCTTGGGAACATGAATTCATAATTAGAGTCCACCACTGGTCTGATTCACCTTCTAAACGGTAAACAACCAAAATGACATTTTCATGTTTTGAATAGAAAAGTATGGAAAATACCATTTCAATCGTACAGATCCATTATTCAGTAACATGTGGATTCGATGACCCACTTAATGAAGGTGGACTTTGCCTCATGAAGGACTCAATAGAATATTGTTCGCTTATCTTCTCATTTGGAAGTACATAATGATTCATAGCTTATGTAAGTATAGAAAAATAATTTTTCACTCCATCTCTAATTACATTGGCTTGTTCAAGAGGACAGTCATTGCATTTCCTAGTTCATTGATCAGTAACACAGTTGCTTCAGGTTCTAGCCATTATCTAATACCCAAAATGAATAGTGTGAGAAGAAAAAATAATATTATGAAAAAAAAATCAATGGGAGTACATTCAATAGCTAACATATTTGGTTTAATCCTAGGTTATTCATGATCGTTATCACAATTCTAGGACTGTATCATATACTTATACTTATCCTTAGGGATATCCCAAGTCATACCTTAGAAATATCTATAGGGATCTTACTAATGTTTTCGCTTCCTAGTTTCAAAGGTTAACTAATCCTTTCATCTGATAGCAACTTTAGAGACCCAAGATTGATGTACATGGAATTTACATTTCTTTTGTGGAAAATATAATACATAAAAAAATAGACACCCAAGCACTGTAATAGTTTAATATCTTTGGAAACGTGGAACATAATTTTCAAATCATGGTGAAAGATCTCAACATCTACCATAAAGATCTTCCCCATTTATTTTCTAACATAAAACCATTCCTTATATCATAGGGAAATGAAAACATAAAAAGGGTGAGCTCAAATGCTGAGTAAGTGTAAACATGGAGAACATAAAACAATCCCTATATATTTGAACAAAAAAACATGGACATAAAAAATCAAAATCCTGAGTAATGACATAAATATTGGCAGTACATAAGGCATAGATCACAATGGAACATTAATCGTTAAAAAATAGCATTGGAATAAAACATGTAATTGTGGAAAACCATGAAACACGTGATATGATTTCCAATGTTGCCAAGTCATTGCTTCCAGGACCATCATAGTGGACAAAGTCCATTACTGTACCTTCTTTGCTTGTTGTTCTATCCCTGTATTACTGAACCAGATTTACTTTTCATTCTAGTCAGGTCTATCTAATGAGATATAAATCATTACCAAATGCATTGGAGGGAGATATATGTTCCATTAATATCATATTGAAATAATTCGTACGTGTTACAAAAAACAATCATAAATCATTCATCGTAACCCATGGAATAAAATGGGTTTCATAAACATCATCCCATCATAATATAATCTATATAAAACAATGGATATCATTTAATCATAAACAGAATCAAACCATGTAAATAATAGAAACATTATACTTGAAACATAACCATATGAAAGAATGTAATCTTATATGGAAAATTGTTTGGAATAAACCCTTTAAATGAATTCTGGAGGAAAATATATTTTCTTCTTTAAATACATTTTCTTTTCTCAAAATGTCGTGCAATTTTAAAAGAAACGATTTTTTTAAAATAATTAAGAAATCTTGTAGAATATGCTTCATGTAAATTAGGTGTTATGAAACCGTAAATAATCCTTTCATGTCGGATAAGTTAAAAAAATATTATCCTCGTATTATTGCCGGAAAAGTCAGAAAGTACCTTGTATGGTAATGGAAAGAAATATTCCCTCCATACAATGTGGTAAAAGTAAAAAATGGGTAGAAATGAATTTAAACATACATGGATAAATTTTATACACTTTATGAAAACATTTTAATAAATCATGGACATTGATGATAAATATAACCCCAGTAAATACTTATGAATAATCAATCTCAGATAAGAATGATATTGGAATAATTGTCCCTTAAATTATGTCCAATTTCTTCTGTATGTGTATGATACTCTTTTATAGTGGGTTTAAAAATTTTATTAACTTATAAAAGAACCATAATATTATTTGTTATATCATATATGATTCACTACTGAATTTATATTACCCTTTCATTTGTCAATTCCATGTTAAAGCAGCGTTTTGGGTAAAATTATTTCATTCATCGTACGTGTTTTGACTTGTAATTATTAATATGATTACTTATATCATGATTAAATAATTATAGAATCTAAATCATGATTTATATATAATATATATTCATAATATATATAATCGATCGATAAATGGAATGAAATACACCTTTCATGGAGATGGTGGGCTATACGTATACATGAATACTATTTTCATTTCCAAATTAAATTGAATGGAAGCAAATGACATACATATATACATAAATCCAGTAGCATTATTATGTCATATATTTCATGATTACTTATTATAAATACATAATAATCATTCTTGAATGGTTAACATTGAGATTGAATCTAATCCCGTCATGGAGACGATAATCCGTATGTACGCACGAGCGATAATATCATTCCCATAATTGTTGAATGGTATTGGAGTGGATTATATAATATATAAGAATTATTATCATGTTATAATAATCATATATAGATATTATTTCCACCATTATACCCATCCAAGTATGGTGGTGGTGGAAATACAAATTACACCACAGCGTGGAGATTGTTAGTCGTACGCACGCACGCACATTGATTTAATTTTTCGTAGGATGGATAGAAGGTGAAATTGGTTTGTTTAATATTTATAATAACATATAAGTATATGACTGATAATAATGATATTACTTTATAATTAAAAAAATAAATAATAGGAAGTAGAAGAAGAAAGGAATTTGAAAGAATTTGTAAAGGATATTACGTCTTCTTCGACGCACCTTTTCTAAACTTCCTCTTAGTGCACTAAATATGGTGTTTGAAGAAGAAAAACCGCTATAGTATGTTACTAGGGAAGTGGAGGAGAGAAATGGATAGGGTTTGGACAATCCTTATGGCTCAAAAGGTTGTGAATTGGAGAGGGATGAGGTGCCTTTTTATAAGTGATGAGATGGGAACTTTGTGAAACCTCAAAAATATTAGTTAATATTAAAATAAAACCCCACTTAAAAATCTTTAGAAATGACTCAATTCGAATATGAGATAATATAGGGTTGTAATATAATAAACCAATAAAATTTATATATGTTTTATCTTTATTTTAAACCTTATCCTTTTTATTTATCCTTATTTAATATAATAAATTTTATTTGTGGTAATAAGATTATAAATTCTAAATTGTTCTAAATACTTACTTATATCTTGTGAATTGTCCATAAATGAGTACTTTATGAAATTTTAGACCATATATACACCAATTTATAATTTTTCAATATTTTTTTTATTTTTATACAATTTAATAATATGTTATTTATATAAAATATCAATAGTGTCAATTTTGACAATATTAAATTTTTTGAATTTAAATAAAATCCTCACAGAATAATTATTCGAAACAAAATATCTAATTAATTTATATCATGTAATATTAATCTTTTAAATTCATGGAGCATATTAAATAGTTCATATAATATTTATTAAAATATTTTTAAAACCATTTATTTGATATTTCAATAAATAAAATAATTTCTACAAAACTATTGTGTCACAATTAATGATAATTATTTAATCCTTAAAAATTATAAATAAATTCACATGACATAGATAATTTTGTTAAATTTCGGGTGAATATTTATGTTCAAAGTTTTATAAAGTTTATCAAAAAATTTAAATTGTCATACTTATAAGATATAAGAGAGTGATATGTTGTCACTTTCGTTGGTTTTAATAATAATTACATCCTTTTAATGTTAAAAAGTCCATGAAATGTATCTATTACGACCCATAGGTGATGTGGGTCGGCTATTGTAAATCAAATAGAATTTTGGCAGGTGTTAGGGTAGTTTTATAATATTATTTTTACCCATAATTACCTTATATATCTTTAGTAGTGGTAAATAAAATTTACCTTAGTAACTATTCGTAATGCCTAAAAATTAAAATTATCCTATTAAAATAATTTGTACATACTGATTCAAAATATGGAATCCATTTTTCTAAATTCAAAACACAAAAGCTGTAGTATTTAATATAAAAATAATCCCACTGTTGAGAAAATGGGTTTTAAAAGATAAAACATTACAAAAGATTGAAATGTTTTTAACTATGAATTCAATGTAAAATAACTAATAAAGACCTGAATTATATTAAATGGTAAAAATATCTTATATTTATAATTTAAAACCATTTAATATCAAAATTTAACCATATAAATTATCTTTATGAAAAATGTTGTTTTTAATTAAAATTTAGCATATTTTTACTATTTATCAAAATATGAATGTTAACAGAAAAATATTAAACAATTATCCAAAGTAAATTTTTATATAATTATTGAAATGAATAAGTTCATTTTGTCATATTGAACTCATAAACAAGTCATAAACTAGATTTAAAGTGGGTGTGCCATCAAAAGATGGAAAAACTGCATTTTAAAAAAAAGACTTATTTTACCAAAAAATATTTATTTTGTTGTCATACCGTGTTCTAGAATATGTGTAATATGAATTATATGTTATAAAATTCAAAAGTTGGTTAATACTATTCAAAATTTCTAGTTCATAAAAATATTATAACAATATATCATTTTTTAGTGAAATTTGGAATTGCATACAACACACCCTATTGAGGAAGGTTGCTTTTGCGTGAAACAGAATCCATTAATAGTGTTTGTGTATAATACAAGCTAATACGATGTAACATATATCGCTATCTAATACAAGTGTAGCATACTACACAATAAATCAATGAAATTTAAAATAATATTTCTTATAAAATCTCAGGGTGTTACATTTATAGATTAATTGGGAGATTAAATTCATGATAATTTGTTTTAGAGTGATGTTTAGTTAGAGGACTACTATGAATTTATAGAAAAATAGGGGAGCATACATTATTAATTTCTAATAACTATTTTTGGACTCTATATTATAAAATTATAAACACCACAATCATTACATTGGTTTTCCCCACATTTTATAATAATTTTTAGTTGATTTAAATATTTAATATTTCAATGAAATGAAAACCGTAAAATAATACAAATTGTGATGTTTAAACGATTCTTGTTTGTAATGAAATAATTTTAAAACCATAAAATATAATTTATTTATTTAAGATCCATAAATGGATTAAATATTAATTAAATTACTTCAAACAACATTATTTTGTAGAGGTTAATTTTTTTATGGAATCAATTTATAAAATTTATTAAATCACTTATGGGGTGTTATTATTTCGTAATAAATATTGTATTTTTATAACGAATTTAATTTAATAAAAAAAATTCACTATCTCATAAAATTATAAAAATATCACAACTTAATAATTCTAACCCACTGATTTTAAAAATAATATTTATTTTATCAATTCAATTATTTTAATTTTATAACATTCACTTTTAAATCAGAATTCTCATTTCTTTGACTTACTAGTAATAATAATAATAATAATTTTCAAGCCCTTATAAGTATTAAATTATAATTCAATGAATTATATTTTCATTTGTATAAAAAATAAATCAAATATAAATATTGCATGAAAATATATTTAGTTTAAATTTATCAAAAATTATCAAAATGTGTGTTAGAATTAAAACAAAAATTCTTTTAAAAAAACCAAATTTGTTTGTTAAAATCAATAACTAATATTTATTAACTCAAATGAAATTTTAATAATTAAAACGGTTAAATATAATCCTTATTTCAGAGAAAAGGTAACCATATATGTTCACACCCATATGTTCAAAATTCACAACCTCTTATTATACTAGCACAAACCCAAATGGAATGTTATGATATACTGGGGAATTCATGGGATTGATTAGTGAACATGGTTTGAATCATGATGTTGATAAACATGGACCACTCTAAAAATTATTTTGTATGATGCTCCATTTATTAAATTTCAAAATTTTAATGATCAATAAAAAATCCCAGTGACTCTCCCTGAATCAAAATACTAGAGAAATTGTATTTATTGGGTTAAATATTATTGGTCAAGTCCATTATTCTTATTTATATAAAATCAATAAATTATCATAACAGTTAATATATAATAATCATATCATTCACTATAAAAAATCTATATTATGAATTGTTTAATATACTTATTATTCTATTGAATTCATCGGTCTATATTTTATATTTCATCCAAAATAACCAATTTAGTTCATCTGAATTATTTAATGATAATTTATTTTCTCAATAGAAAGTGAATTTTAATTATAAATTATCAGGTCATTATATTGAGAAACTATGAATACCATATAAAAACTTAACTAGATTATCATTTATCATAATCTTGATTCATTGAATAAATATTGGTTGTTCAAAAGAAATAAATTATAATAGAATCAAATAACATTGTCCATGAGAGCATAACATCTTCACAAGACATATGTTTTTGGTATACACATAAGAATTAAAAATTAATACCTTACATAGGTCTCACTAATTATACTATCAGAGTGGATTGGGAGCACTCCTCATTACATCGTATCATTAGTCATGGTTTACTCCCTAGACTGTCCTAGTATATGTTTCCCCTTATTGAACTGGGTTTAGTTACTATTTTTATACTAATTGTCTAATGAAATAACTATATTTAAAAAATATATTAGAGGGATATATAATTCCATAACACATATAACATAATCATAATCCATTAAAATTCTAAATAAAATTCATATAACATTCATCAGTTATCATAACTAGTGGAAAATAAACATGCATTATAAAAATTTCAAAATTTCATCATTGTATTCCCTGTAGAAATTAATTTGGTTTTAATAACCTCACATAATAATAATAATAATAATTTAATATATATAACAATGATTTTATCCTTGGATAATATACCCATTAAATAATATGTAACCTAATTAGTTGTTATTAAGAAATAATATTCCTTTAAAACATCCCTTGGAATATTTTCTAGTGTAAATACTATTATAATTTTCAAATCACATCCTTAAAATCAAAAATTATCAAAAAAATAACATTAAAAACCTTTTTTAGTATTTTAATTAATGGGAATAAATTAAATTTTCAAATATATAATAATATTAACACAACACTAAAAATAATATTTGAAAACATTGATACTGAAAAAAAAGATTTTTGACCGAAGAGTGAAATAAGGATGGTTTTCTAAAAAATCTATTTCAATATATTGAGTACATAAATAGAGTAAAATGATTGTAAAAAATTTATTCCCCAAAAAAAATATAATATAATTATTGTGATTATAGAAATAGTGGTCATAAAATTTCATTATCTAAAACATTATTATTAACATTCGAAGTAAATAAATAGATTGTAACATCAATCCCTTACCTCAAATTTTAATTTCATATAAATCACACCAACAACCTATATATATATATTTTAAATTTAATATAATTTTATTCTATAATCATGTATATAGTTATAATATCATATATGATGCACTTATAACATTTCATCATCAATATGTTAAATTTTTTTTATTAAAATCCTCATTTGTGAGAGATATCTGTCTCATTTTACTTGATTATTTTTGTTATTTGGTATGAATTCTTATAAATTAATAATTATTAGAGAATGTAAATAATGTAAGAAACGTTATAAATATCATTTATATTAAACGTATAAATATTCATTATCTTTTAACGATATATATTGAAAAATTAATTACAATATTCATGGAGATGGTGAACCATATGTATTCAAGGATAATGTTTTAAATATTCAATAGATGGAATTAAATAAAGGTAAATAATAATAAAAAATTATTGATTCATTGTAATATCATATATATATATATATACAAATCATATACATTCAATCTGACCTTATAATGATACATGTTAATTTGAAATTAAATAAAAACCCCATCAATTTGTAGAAGAGGTTGTCCACATGAACACAAAAGAGACATTTTAATTTCTCAATGGATTAAAAGGTAAGAAGTTATAGAGAATATTATAATTTCGCAATAATTTATATTTTTTAAATGTACTAAATAAATAAATTACCCTTTAAAATAACCTTACATGAAAAATAATGATGTAAAAATAATTGTTTCATTACGTGGAGGTGGTAGCCTATACATATTCGCATGTGATACTTGGACATCCAATTTTACATAATAGAGGGTAGATATTTATTTTGAAATATTATTAAATTTTTTTTAGTATATTGAGGATTATTAATGTATTATTTTATAATAAATTAATCAAATATTTATGAGCTATAATAATAAAAAAAATTGCAATTGGTCTGCTATGGTCATTACCTATCCTTCAGTTGGCATCCTTGATATCATTTTTATGGACCCGATATATAGTATTTGAAAAAATGATTCATTGATAGGGAATCTGCGATTTGAATAGGGTATGTTTTGTTCATTATATGTGTATCAAATTGGTGTGAATAAGAGAAAGGTAGGGTGTCCTTTTAGAAATGGGGGAGAGGACACACAAGGAATTTAATAAAGGATTAAATATAAAAGTTATTACCCATCCAAAATAATCCGAATAAAATTTTATTAAAATTATCATAAAATGACATGACCCGTCCCTCAGGGCCTGTATCGTGACTACCCCAATCCTGCCTTCCATAGGCCAGGGGCTGACGTCTAGTACCAAAGGCGTAATTCCCTAAAAACTGGAAAGGCAAAACAGGGAAGGTATTGCCTTTATAAAACGTAAAACACACAACCAGATTACAAGGGGATGAAAACACTATGTAAAGCAGTATAAAAAGTGTGATGAAAGTAAAGAGGGTCTAGAAATAAAATCCCAACAAAAACATACAACTACAACTGACTAAAATTACAACTGAAAGACAAACAACTAGAAGGTGACTAACAGCTCCTAGATCGTCCACTGCGGATCCTACCTGAAGGGTAGGTACAGATTTCATCCTCAGCACTCCGCGTCTATCAGTCTGCTCTGTGTACCATCCCACCGAGTGTCCACCTCTAGGTACCGCCCAGTTCTCGTACACTCTTCCTCAGTCAGTGCAGTCTATCATCTGCATCCAACACAACGAGGTGCGGGCACAGTCCGTGCATGGGTGAGTATAATGATACACAGTAGGGACCTCAAGACCCTCAAGGTATCACTAAATCAAACAAGTATAAACCAAAAAAAAAGTTCTCAATAGATAACCTTTAGTTCAGTATATTCACATATATATACCTAAGTTAGGTACTAACCTATCTCAATAATGAGGAAACACAAAGGTTATTGACTCAGCTCAAACTAGAATTTTCATTAACGAAACCACAACTGTTGGAGAACTCCTCCCCTGTCGAGTACAGTGTCCCTATCGTGACTCCGAGGCACTACTCACGAACCATAGATTACTGAGGTCCTCCTCCTATAGAGTGCCGTGGGTCTGATGCCAAAACGGGAGCTCCTCCACTGTGGGTCTGCCACCAAACCAGGTGCTCCCCCTAATAGCCGTCAGAGGTACTCCTCATGTCGATTGCAGTGGGTCTAATTCCAAACCAGGGGCTCCGCCCACCATGGTTCTACCCCCAAACTGTGCGATCAGTCCACTGGGCTAGTCGAATTACTCATAGTTCAATTGATCAAGCAGTCGTCAGGTCTACAGCTACAAGGTCTCCGCACTCTGTCTGCTCATCTATGGGAGGATCCACGCCATGAGCTACTGGTTGATACTCCATGTGTCACGAATTCTCACGTATAAGTATCAAAAAGGTCTTCCACTTCATAGGGGTCTCAACTCAATAGACGACGCGTCAATCGGACGCCTGGTCTGTGAGTTATTAGCATTTTTATCCCGGGGCCCTGGTTGGTTTCGTGTACGAACCAACCAGACCGTATCACAACTTTACCCTGAATTCCCATGGGATATTTTTTAAGTGACCAATTATCAAAGAGATTACCAGCACCACTGACAGTTCTTCAAAAGGACGTCTGGTGCCACAGATATGGCCAACGCAAGCAAAGGATCAATAGTGGGCCCAGGTCTGGTCCTACCTGGTCGGACCGACATAGCCCAACTCAGTCTGGGTCGGCCCGGACCATTGGGCGGATTAACCCGCTATGATTGGCCCAGTCCGCTGGGCCCGGCCTAGCAGGCTGTGTGGAGAATTCATGCTGAAGTCACCACGTTTGCGATTCGTCCTGAAGTCCAGTGGCAGGACCAGCTGGTGCCACGAGGGGCATGACCTAGACGGATCAGCCTGAGAGGCCAACGACTGGCCGCATAAGGCGCGACCATGACGCGGATGGACCAGGAAGGGAGTGGGGCATGCTGGGTAGGCACCGAGGGGCGCCTGGTAGGCGTGAGGAGGTCACCAGACAGGTGTAGGGTGGGCTAGAAGTGCGCTGGTAGGCTGTTCGGGCACCGCTCGACTGGTGGCAGGGTTCGCGGAGGTTGCGGGAAGTGCGACTTCTATTTTCCAACTTCATCGTTGTCACCACATTTCCATGCCGCTTTTACATCGCTGTCGATCCAAGGTTCGAAGACCATAAAGGTTGTGGAGGGGTCGGGTCGTGTTCGTACAGCCCAAACCCTCCACGTTAGAACAATAGTAAGCAGCTCAAGAAGTTGATTTAACGAGAGATGATTATGCATTAATCAACTTAAAACACACCCATACATCTTTAATTATCTGGCATTAGTTCGTCGTGAGGGTAGAGGATGTTATCGCCGTTCTCCGTATGCTTCCTCTTCTGAGCTCGTGCGTCAGTTCGTTGACAACGAAGAGGAAGGAATACCGGTCATCGAGTGGTCACGCGTCAGAAGGGGGTTCCAAGGAAGAAGCTGAGGAAGTATCATCGACGTCGGCGTCTTCGTGTTCTTCGTTGGAGAAGATAAGTTTCTCCAAGTGTTGGGTGTCACAATACTTTACCATCGCTTCATTTCTTGGTGAATCCATCCCAAAACCTTCTCCAATCCTCCATATATATAGGAGTGGGGGATAGGTATGTAACCTTAATGGAATTTATGATGGTTCAATTATTAGGAGACTTCATAACTTCCAACGATGTGGTTACTTAATTAAAAAGGGGGTTCGGGCGAATTAAATTGCGTTGGCACAATTTAAGAGGTGTGTTGGCACAGTAAAAAAGGAGGATGGAAAGAGGTTTTCCCAACCTAGCCTGCGTCAAAACCAAAGACGAGAATTAATTTTACGTTGACACATAAAATTAATTGATAACAATTAATTTTTATGTTGAAACAGAAAATTAATTGAGAACAATTAATTTCATGTCGACACATAAAAATAATTGAAAGCAATTAATTTCTTGTCGACACATAAAATTAATTGACCGAAGTTAATTTTAGGTCATCACATTAAAATAATTGACAGCACTAAATTTTACGTCGACACATAAAAATTATTTTATGGGGGTTGAGAGGTTTCGTCTCCCTCCTCGTTATATAGTGGGTTAAGCCACGTGTGGACCCCACATCATAACCTCTCGTGGGAGGTTATGCTACTCGGGTGGTCCCCACAAACATTATCCTCTCATTGGAGGTTAGGGTGTAGCGGTCCCACCACTAACTCCCAGGTGGAGCTTTTAACCAACTAACCACACAGAAAAAACATGACAACTAAAAAAATAAAATAATGTGTCGTACATTATTTATTATGATTTTGTTTAATAAAAATCCAAAAACCAACTTCCAAACTCATCAGAACACAACTGCGGTTAAGGTATAACTAAGAAATTACCGATGTTGCGAGTTCAACGGTGCCCTCATATTTCAATTTCAAGAACTGGTTCAAATGATATAAAATCCTGAACGTACGTTTACTGAACGTACCCGAAAAAATGTTCGGAAAATTATTATCATTCACTCTTGACCCACGCAAGTAGAGGTTGGGAACTGCCTAGGTGAAACATGACCCGAAGAACCCAATGTAACTCTCGGTTTTTTAATCTGAATCGCCGTTTAGAAGTTATGAATTTACAATAAAATAATTGTCACTTAATTATTTTATTTGCGGCCAAATACTTATGATGGCCCGTGCCAGCCAAAGATAGTATTTACTTAAACAAATCATGCCGTCACGAGTTCAGTGGTGGTCTCAGATTTATAATCTGAGCTACCATTTGTGAGTTATAAGAATTTGAAAAATAAAATAATTTATTTCATTATTTTATTGACTGTTATGCCATTTTTTGATATTTCACTGGAGGTCTGCGCCGACTAAAATTAAGTCGGGCCTAGGGTAAAACTGTTATCCTAAGTGCAATGGTGCCCTCAGATTTCTGTAACCGTTGAAGATGTTTTCCACATTTTCAGGAAAACTGCTTACGTGCATTAATTTATACTTAAAAAAGCTTCGACAGATCATTCAGGGCACTCCAGGCCTCAGAATCTGGAGCTGTTAGAAACTGCGTACTTGTAAAATTCCAATGAATTTAAGAAAAAAAATTACTTGAAATTTCCGGGTCTTTACATTACCCTCACCTCAGGTATTTATGTCCCCATAAAGATAAAACATACATTAGGGAAACAAAAAGGAGGTACTGAGCATGAAAATAAGACCCCTGCTCATATGTGCTCTTCTGGAGGTTCTAGTGCGGACAGCGAATGTGCACCAAGGGAATCGATCATCCCTGTAGGATCCTCTCCCATCGATCCTCTATCTCCACTAGAACCTCCATGAATGTCACCCCGTCATCTATGTCTAGCTCCCCATTGTTGATGATGTGGGACGGGTCATGCACGCATCTCCCCTGCTCATATACATGGAAGATGTCGTGCACCTGGTGAAACTGAGGTGGAAGGGCCAGGTGGTAAGCAACCTCACCAACGTTCTACAAGATCTTGTAATATTTCTCCATCACCGAAAAGGGAAATATGGTCTCATCCCCTGGATGACCCATGTTCTTTTCCTAATTCAAGAAATCCTTACATGAATAGTACAATCCATGTCATGGATGACATCGTAAGGCCTCGACGCTACTACCATGAGATTCAACCATAACTGTCGCCTCCAAGGGTCGAGTCACACTGCCGACATCAGTTTTTGGTCACTGGGTCTCCTCCAGTAGGAATCTCATAAGTGAGGGTCATGTCAACAGTTTAAACTAGAACCTCTTAGTATAGGAAAGGAAGGAAAGCAAACGTCAAAAGGACAAGTGTCTTTTATTAATGCAACTCAATGTACAAAGACACAAAGCAACCACAAACAACAACATTTACAATGCTAGAAGCATCATGAACAAAGGCCTCTATGCCTGGAACTAGTCCTGCTCTTGTCTACCTGCTTCCGGAACTCCAAGGTCGTATAGTTCAGCTACTTGAAGTTGTGCTCTCCCATGTCCACCAATTCCCTGTGGTCGGGGTGGACCACCTGGCGATGGTGGTGGAAACACCTCAAAGCTTCATCCACCGCCAGATACACGACCAGCTCCCATGCCATGACCGCCTTCACCCTGCAGACCGTCTTGATCGAACCTCTACCTCTACCTGAGATGTCCTTCATCTATCTTCTAATCATCTGCACGACGGGTCGAATAGTCAATGCCATGTGACCAAGCCCACCACAAGAGTAACAATGGCCGTTCTTGGTATGCCTGGATCTGTCTCCACCCTGGGTGCCCAACACTACCGATCCCAAGTCATGCGATCGACCACCTATAGGTCTGGTCCTCTTGGACCTCTGTGTCATCTGTCTACTGCCAGTTGCAGAAGACTCTGTTACTTGTCGACTAGTGGTGGGTCCCACTGCAATTGTTTTCTCAACAAGGAAACTCTCCACAAGGATGGATCGATCCAACACCCCTATCTGTGTTGGGATGCCGTGAGAAACAACTAATGCTCTAATCTCTCGCCAGATCCCCTGCTCGATGGTCGGGGCCCTGAAGAACGGGTCCCATACCATATCTGTAGAGTATCGCGAGAGGTCTATGAACCTCACTGAGTACTACTCCACCATCATGCTACCCTGTTGATGAAGCAGTATCTCCTGTATCCGCACTGCTCTAAGGGTGTCTAGTACAAACTTCGCCTGGAATAGGCTCTCGAAGTCCGCCCATAGAAGTGTCGCCTGATCGTGCATCTGGAGCATCAGCCTCCACCATCTGCCTGCTACTTCTTGAAGGAGGCTGGCAGCAAGGATCACCATGATGTCTGGTGGAATCCCTACTGGCCTGAAGACTCTCACCACAGCCGCCAGCCAATCCTCAGCTGCCTGTGGGTCCGTCTCTCCCCAGAACTTGGGTGGCCTCTGGCGCTGGAACTCGTGCAGCGCGCTCAGGCAGCGTGCATCTCCTACTGCTGGGGGTGGTGGCATAGGTGGCCCAATGGGTGGAAGTACCGGTGGTGCCTCCGCTGGTGCCTCCACTGGGAGAGGGCCATGTACTCAGGCCTAATCGCTTAGCGGGCTTTCAGTACGTACAACTCTCGGGGCTCGAGCTAGTCGTCTACGGGGAGGCATCCTGAAATAAACAGATGCGACACAGTAAAAAACTATATATTGTGAGCTGACTAGGTTTGAACTGATTTAAAAGAAACTTTTGAAAACACACACACAATCAGTGTTTCCGTGCACTGAGTTAGAAATCAGAAGTCAATGTCTTAGTGTATGGATACCTTTGTCGCCCGCAAAAACACATGACTTCTTGAACTGAAGACCACACTTATTACCCTTAACAAAATTGCTTCACAGAGAAAAATATCAGAGCCATATGTTCTGTGGTGGAACCGACGTCCTCTGATACAAATTTTTCATGACCCATCCCTTAGGTCCCGTATTGTGACTACAAAAAGACTGCCTTACATATTCCAGGGGCTAGCATCTCACACCAAATACGTAATTCCCTAAAAACTGGGAAGGAAAAACTGGGAAGGCATTTCTTTTATAAAACGTAACATAGACAACAAGAGTTCAAGTAGAAAAAAAGCACATAGTAAATCAGTATTACAAGTGAGCTGAAATTTTAAAGGGGCCTGAAATACAAGCACAACAAAAAGGTACAACTACAATTAAATGAATGTACAACTGAATGACAAATATCTGGAAGGTGACAAGCAGCTTCTGGATCGTCCACCACGGATCCTACCAGAAGGGTAGGTAGAGATGTCCTCCTGAGTACTCCACTTCTATTGATCTGCTTCATGTACCATCACACTGAGTTTCCACCTCTATGTACCATCCAGTCCTCGTACACTCTGCCTCAGTCAGCATTGTCCGTCGTCTGCATCCAACACAACGAGGTGCGGGCATAGCCCGTGCAGGGTTGAGTATAACGACACTCAGTAGGGACCCCAAGACCCTCATAGTCTCACTAAATCCAACAAATATAAACCAAAAAGAAATATCTCAATAGATAACCTTTAATTTGGTATATGCCCATATATATACCTAAGTTATAAAGTTACCCATCCCAATCATGATGAAAACACAAAGGTCATTGAACCAGCTCAAACTAGGATTTTCATTAACGAAACCAAAACTGCTGGAGAACTCCTTATCTATCAAGTATAGTGGACCTGTCGCAAATCCGAGGCACTAATAACTGACCTTAGACTTCTGAGGTACTCCTCTAGTCAAGTACTGCGGGTCTGATGCCAAACACGATGCTCCTCCACTATGGGTATGCCGCCAAACCAGGTGCTCCCCCTAATAGTCGTCAGAGGTACTCCTCCTATCGAGTACCGTGGGTCTGCTGCCAAACCGGGCGCCTCGTCCACCATGGGTTTTCCGCCAAACTGGGTGCTTCGTCCACTGGGCTAGTTGAATCACTCTGAGTCGAATCGGTAAAGCACTCGTCAGGTCTACAACTACTAGGTCTCCGCACTCTGTCTGCTCGTCTTTGGGAGGATCCACTCCACAAGCTACTGGTCAATACTCCAAGTGTCATGAAGTCCCACATAGATGTATCACAAAGGGAATCATCTTCATAGGGGTCCCAACATAATAGATGACGCGTCAAACGAACACCCGATCTGTGAGTTTTTGGCCTTTGGTCCCGGTGGCCCGGTTGTTTTCGTGAACAAACCAACCCGTCCATATCACAACTGTACCCTGAATTCCCATCAGGTATTTTTTAAGGGACCTATTCTTAAAGGGATTACCAGTTCCATTGATGGTTCATCAAACGGATGTCTAGTGCTAATGATATAGCCAACGCAAGCAAAGAGTCAAAAGTGGGCCTGGGTCCGGTCCGACCTGGCCTGACCGACCCAGCCAAACTCAGTCTGGGTCGACCCAGTTTGAGTTGACCTGGCCCATTGGGTGGTTCAACTCGCTATTTTTGGCTTAGGTCACTGGGCTCGGCCCATTGGACTGCGTGGAAAATTCGGGCCGAAGTCTCCACGTGTTTGATTCGGCCCGAATGCTAGTGGCAGGTTCGGCCAGCTCCGTGAGGGGCGTGGCTCGGACGGCTCGGCCCAACAGGCCAAAAATGGGCCGCATGGGGCACGAGCATACCACAGGTGGACCAAGAAGGGTGCAGGGGGCACCGGGCAGGCGCCATGAGGGTGCCGGGCATGTGCGGGGCATGCCGGCAGTGCGTGAGTATGTTAATTGCACACAGTGCGACCGTTGGTGGGGTCGGTGGAGGTCGCAGGAAGCGCGAACTCTATTTTTAATTTTCATCATTGTCGCCACATTTCCATGACAATGTTACGTCGACGTCGATCCATGGTTCCAAAACTATAATTGTTGCGGAGGGTTCGGGACGTGTTCATGCGGCTCAAACCCTCCTTGTTAGAACGATAGCAAGAAGCTCAATAATTTGATTTAACGAGAGATTATTACACGTTAAAAAACATAAAACACACCCCTATCTCTTTAATTTTAAGTTGTTCATTCATCGTGAGGGAAGATGATGTTGTCGCTATTCTCCGTATGCTTCCACTTCTGAGCTCGTGCGTCGGTCCGTTGATGACGAAGAAGAAGGAAGAACGGACCTAGGAGAGGTCCCGCATCAGAAGGGGTTTTCGAGGTAGAAGCCGAGGAAGAAGCATCGGCATTGGCATCTTCATGTTCTTCATTGGAGAAGATAAGTTTCTCCAAGTGTTGGGCATCACGATACTTTACCTGTGCTTCATTGCTTGGTGAAGCCATCCCAAAACCTTCTCCCAAGCCCCCTATATATAAGGGAGGTGGATAGGTATGTAACCTTCATGGAATTTATGACGGTTCAATTATTAGAAGCCTTCCTTAATTCCAATGATGTATTTACTTAATTACAAAGGGCGGTCCGACGAATTATACTGCGTTGGCACAATTTAAGAGGTGCGTTGGCACAGTAAAAAGAGGAGGATGACAAGAAGATTCCCCAACCTAGCCAACGTCAAAACAAAAGACATGAATTAATTTTATGTTGAAAAACAAAACTAATTAAAAACAATTAATTTCTATGTTGGCACAGAAAATTAATTGAGTGCAATTAATTTCATGTCGACACATAAAATTAATTGACAGCAATTAATTTTTCATCGACACATAAAATTAATTGACAGCAGTTAATTTTACGTCATCACATAAAATTAATTGAAAAAATTTAATTTTACGTCGACAAATAAAAATTAATTGATGGTTGGTTGAGAGGTTTCTTCTCCTTCCCCATTAAATGGGGGGTAAAGCCACAAGTGGACCCCATGTCATAACCTCTTATGGGAGGTTATACTGCTCGGGTAATCCCTATCCTAATTATCCTCCCATGGGAGGTTAGGGTGTGGCGGTCCCACAACAAAACTCCCAAGTGGAGATTTTTACAAATTAACTTCACACACAACACATGACAGCTTAAAAAAAATAAAGTGTTGTACTTTATTTATTATTATTTTCTGTAATAAAAAGCCAAAAAACAACTTCAAAACTCATCACAACACAACTGTTGTGAAGGTATCACTATGAAATTGCTGATGCTGTGAGTTTAACGATGCCCTCAGATTTCAATTCAGATAATTAGTTCAAAATATATAAAATCCAGAACGTACGTTTTGTGAATTTACGCAAAAAAAATGTTCTGAAAATTATTATCAATCACCCTAGACTCGTGCCGGTCGAAGTTAGGAACTGCATAGGTGAAACACACCCCAAAGAACACAATGGTACTCTCGAATTTTTAATCTGACTCACTGTTTAGAGGTTTTGAATATTACAATAAAATAATTGTCACTTAATTATTTTATTTGTGCCCAAAAACTATCTTTTTCTACTGGCCCGTGCCTGCCAATGTTAGTATCTACTTAAACAAATAATGCCCTCACGAGTTCAATGGTGGTCTTGAATTTTTAATCTGATCTACATTTTGTGTGTTATAAGCATTTGAAAAATACAATAATTTATTTTATTATTTTATTTATAGTTATGCCATTTTTGTGATTTTTCACTGGAGGTCTGAGCCGACTAAACATAAGTCATGCCTTAGGTAAACCTTCCATCCTAAGTGCAATAGTGCCCTCGTATTTATGACTTGAGTAACCGTTTAAAATTTATTCCACTTTTTAAGGAAAACTGCATACGCGCGTTAATTTAAGCTTAACAAAAATTCGACGGATAATTCTGGTCACTCCGGGCCATGGAATCAGGCACCGTCAGAAACTGCGGACTTGCAAAATTCCAAAGAATTTACGAAAAAAAATTCCCTTGAAATTTCTGTGTCTTTACATAAAATGTGTTGGATATATATAAATAATATTGGGCTTATAAAAGTTTTATTTATATAAATATTTTATTTCCAGGGTCAACACCACCGGTAAATTTGTTTTATCAATGACTGCAATGAGTATAATTTAACATTCTTTATTATTAATTATGAATAAAATGAAAATTGTATCAATAAAAAATTAATAAATTTTAATTTGAAATATGGAATCGATTTAAGAAAATCTATTATGTAAAATAGGTTGATATTAATTTTTATATAATTTCAAAATGTTTTTTGAATATTAGTTATCAAGAAATAATTGTTTTCATATATATGAAATGTGGTTTTAGAAAAATATAAATAAAATTAATCGTAATTAACATAATTAGTTTATTTATAGTATAAATGATGTAAATTTACTTTTAAAACAAAAATAAAAATATATATCTTTTTTATTTAGTCAGTAAAAAAAATTTGAATGAAATGGAAACTTTTCAATATTCATTGGAAAATTAACAAATTCAAAACAAATATAAAAAAATCACTATATGATAATTTGGACATGTTGATGAAATATTTTATTTTTGTCTATAAAATATTATAACATTGAAATGAAATAATAATCTTATTTTCACATAAAAAGTAATAAAAAACATTTGGTGCCAAAAATATTTTTTATAAAATCCAATAAATAATTTATATGAAATATATTTTCTATATCTAAAACATTTATTACAATTTAATAAATATGTATATTATTATTTCTTATCCTTATTTAATATCAACGATATTAAAATATACTATATTATGGATCAATTAAACTCTAGTATTTCATTATATGAATCTATAAAATAAATTATATTTATTTTAAGAAACATATTTTCAAATCTTATTGTGTCACAATATAGATTAAGAATGTAGGATTTGAGATATTAATAGAGGGATTTATAATTCTTACAAGAAGGATAAATCATAATACACTGTTTTATTTCAATTTTAATTATTTAAAACATATTAATTAATCATTATATATTATCCTTATCATATCCATAGATATATTTAATAGTTTTATTTATTTTTTATGATGAAAATTTTGTAAAACATTTCATGAAAATATTTACACTCTAGATAGTGGGTGAGGTGATTCTATGTGGCATAAATCCTAATTTGTTTTTTTATTTTATCTTTTTTTAATTATTCTACTATATTTTCATATAATGAATTTTGATCATAAGAAAGTGTTAGATTATTTATATGTTGTTTAAATAACACATTTTTAATCATTATTTCTAACAAATCAAAATACAATATCGAATATTATAATGTTCATTTAATTATTTCTTGTTATATATATATATATATATCTATATTTAATTTACTAATTTACATTATTTTATATTCTCAAAACTATCATCTCATTTTTTCTTCAGAACATTATAATTTTATAATGATAATAAAATGTTACTATTGTTTTTATGGATTTGATTAAATTGAATCTATAAAAAAACTAAATTCTCAAAAAAATTACTAAATTTCAATGAATATGATGAAATAATGATTATGAAATATATAGATGAACCATTTATTTTATGATATATATATATATAATTGGGACTGAATCATATTTTTCTTCGCATTTTATTATTCATTTAGTTGTTTTTCATTATTTCCATTCTTATGTTTTCTTTCTAAACATACCTAATAACCCATGTAAATTTCATTTTTATCTTCTGAAAATTTTTTATTTGAATAATACCTATGTCATGCACTACTTCTTCCAGAATTAAAATCAATTAAGATATTAAATAAGTTAATAATGTTTTTATATATTTATTGAAAAGGTTGAATAAAAATCCCAGTATACATAAATTAGGGGTTTTATCATCTCTTTATATTGAGTTAAATGAACATACATTACCAAGTTATGAATCTATACATATTTGATTAGTAGGTTATTTATGGTATCATAGCTTGTTCATCCAAATACACATTTTCATTATCATTAAATTTAAATTTCATGTATATTAAATTATTTTTTTCT
The DNA here is from genome assembly GCA_963277665.1 of Viscum album. Lineage (NCBI taxonomy): Eukaryota > Viridiplantae > Streptophyta > Magnoliopsida > Santalales > Viscaceae > Viscum > Viscum album. The sequence continues at coordinate 336,671,535 of OY728135.1, forward strand.
ATTATATTTTGTGGAAAAACTACATTTCCATACATAATTGGTTTAATGTGTATTCAATTAATATTGTCTGATTTCTTCCTAAAATAAAACATTACTATATAATTTTATATTGTTTAAGAAGATGTTTACTCCTATAATACAAAATATATTTTTAATGTTAATTTTTAATTAATATATTAACATATTTAATTCACTACCTTGTGATTCTACATATTTTGGGATATAATTTGGTAACAACAATAGTGAGGTGACCCAAACCCACACTCCCAATTCATTTTGTAAAGACAGATACACTAAAGGCATTTTTTAATTCCACATTTTATGTTCTAGCCTAAAAAATTATATTTTACATATTATTATCAATGTCTAAAAATAAAATTAAATAATAAAAAAACATTTATAAAAAAATATTCCCATTTATCAACTATATTTGATGATTTCCTATGACACCTAGTAACATTTCTATATAATCAAAATATACTAGAATCACTAATAAACTCTTCATTCTTCATAATCATCTTCCAATCATGAAGAAGGTAAGTATTAGAAATGGATGAGCCTAATATATGGATAATGGAAGGATTTTCAATATATTTTCATTAGTTAGATCACAATAATATTAAAGAACCAATGCATAAGATATAAATATAATTAATATATCAACAAAAAACTAGAGTTTTCTCTAAGGAAAATAGACTATATGTTATTATCAAATAATCAAACATATACCTAGTTATTGGAGTGAAAAAAATGAGAAAATAAATATGATATATAGTAGCATAAAATAATAATAATTTATATTTATGGATTATATTTATGTATTGAAAATCCAAACACTACAATGTAGGAATTGTTACCTGATTCTCATATCATAGTGGGATTGGGATAGAAACATGTATACCCTCTTATGATCTGGGGAACAAGCTCAGTTATTTCATGGGAATGGTAGAGAAACACATTTACGTTATTTGGATTTGAATTTCCAATTTTGAAACATCCTTTTATTTTTTATACCACATGTTTACCCTATCAGGCTTCTACAGACCACTTGTTTACACTCATGGCTATAGGAATACCACATATTTTCCCTATTTGGACTTATATCAACTCCCTTGTACCTTATTGGGCTAGGGTTACAACTTGTGTTCCATCATGGGATTGGGATTCCACCCATCCATCCTCTTTGGAATTGCCTTACCCCAAATTTACAGTTTTGGGATTTTTTCATTACCCATGTACCCTTTTGATAACTTGAGGTATAAAATCTCAAAAAATGAATTGAAAGTGGGAATTTATCCCAAACCATTATAAAAAAATCATAGGTACATATTTTCAGCACATGAAATATATTATTTATTTAATAATAATGAAAATTAGGAATGAATGATGTGTTTTATAAATATTTCAAATTTTTCACATTAAATGAATTAAATAGTTAGATCTTCTCATACAAAAAATCCATTAACCCAAAGAAAAATTTATATGTAAAATTTGATGGTGATTCAATAAATTACGAGCCAATGAAGATATATATATTTTATATATATATTAAAAAACTGATTGAATGAAATTAAAATTTAATTAATGAAACATTTTAACATTTTTGTAAAATTGAAATATATTAGACTCTATGAAATATATTTTAAATGAAATTAATAGGATAAAATATAAAATCTTTCTTTAATATATATTTAAATAAAGTATCTTAAAAAACAAAAAATTAGTTTTCTAGGTAAATATGGAGTGGAAGATAAAAGATTTTATGATGAAGTTTTATACATTTCATGGTTGTTTTAAAATATATTTTCTGATAGACAAAGAAATTTAGAGGATAATGAAAAATTATTTTAAAAAATGTAATGAGAAATGTAATTTCCACTATAAATGACTCATATTTGAGTTACAAAAAAATAATAGATATCATTTGTAGGAATTTAAATCATCGATATGGGAAATGAATATATTTAATAAGATTGATTAGAATTATTACAAAACACATCATACTTTTATGAGATATAATTTCATCATTTATCATATATTTAACTAAAAAAATCATTTTTCCATTTATTGGATGAGAAAATACCTTATAAAAAAATTTGTAGTTCAAGAAACTATGAAAAGAAGAAGACATTTATGAAAAAAAATCAAACATTTAAAAATCATTGAGATATCAATATTATTAAATGATATTCTACCACATGAATTTGAATCCCATGAAAATAGAATGTGGGATGTATTTATAAATCCTATTATTGTCTACATCAAATAATCATTTATAACTTCATTACTTTATAGAAAATACACTTTAATAATTTTAATAATGTTATTAGAAGGCGCCTTTTGAGAATATCATAATCTCTAAGATGTGTATAGGTTTCTAATATATTCCATTGGGATGCTTTTTGATGAATATATGAGCCTTGGGGTGTGTGGTGAAGTGGGGAGGACATGAAACATTTTTTAATAAAAGTGATTGACATTTCTATAAAAATTTCAAAGCAATGGTTACTATTCATATAAAGTGACCTAAAAAGTGTCAAATAATTGTGTGGTAAAATATGTATGTTTAAAAACACATCAACCATATAATTATAAATTTTTTGGATTTTAATTTCATATTTTTCATTTTTAAAATTTTTAATTTTTACAGTGGTAATGTTTTTTTAAAATTAATTTTCTTTTGACGCCTCGATATCTAATTTTTATTATTATATAATTTCATCCTAATGATTTAAAAAATAAAATCTATTATTTTAGATGAAATTTCTATGGGTGTTAAAAATTAATATTAATATTATCACACATAATGCATAAAAACCATATTTAGAGAAACATTATTTTTATACTTAAAATTATGATTAAAATAAATTTATCAATCATTTTTATTTATATGAAATTAATTGGTTTATTTATAACCAAATAAAATTTTTTTAATTACAATTGGATCGAAACTAAATTCAACATTATGGATACATAGTGAAATGAGATGAATAAAAATTAATTTTTAATAAATTAATATTATACATCGGTTTCCATAATGAGATCCATGGGTTATATAAATTAAAACATTTATTTTAATAAATAATATTAATTTTTAAATATATATTTATTATATAAAAAATGTTTTTAAAACCCACTAATAATTCATTGTAATATGAAATGATCATAAAAGTGACAATATTTTAAAAATATGTATTTTTAACTTTTCACAAAAAATTAAAACATTTCCCAAAAAATTATAAAATTAATATGAAGGTAATGGTGAAAAAACTAATTATAAAATAATTATTATTATATAATATTTTTTCTTTACACATTATAAATTTGGTTTTAAATTTTTATAACAATATATTATGAAATCCCATTTTTATTAAAAAGAAGTTTTTCTGTTGTCTCAATATTATTTCATCTAAATGTTTAATTTCAATACTATCAATAAATTACCTAAAATATAATTTGATTTTATTAGAAGTTAATTTATTTTATTATGATAAAATATATATCCCGTAAATATAATAGTTATTTTAGAAAACAAAAATCCTTTAAAATATTAAAGCATATCAATTATTTATTCTCAATATGTAAGCAAATTATTTTCTAGTATACTTAAACTTTTATAAGTTTTTTGTTCATAAATGTTTGTTAATAGTATTAATATAATATGTTATGACACATTTTAATGTTGTTTAATGTGTGAAACAAGATATCAATTCAATGTTTATATAATGAAAAATGTTTGATGAAATCATGGTGTATTAGAAGTTGATTTTATATTCTACATATACTAAAATATATTTATAAATAAAATTACTTATAGGAAAAAATTATTCCAATTGAGAATCTTGAGAATCTGAATCCAAATTAACCACCTAAATATGATGCATCTTATTGTTAATATGATATATATATATATAATTTAGTCTTATTTTATCAAAATAAGAGTTACTATTTATCTTATTATAGTTGGAAAATACCAATTTCTATATAATACATTTCCAAAATATACTCAATAAAATAATATTTAATTTGATAAAACAATAATATTTGGAACAATATGTTCCCTATATTTATGAAAATTTCTACAATAAAAATATTCATTTGAAACAATAAATGGTATTTTGATGATATTAGATATTACTCATTTCGAAGGATTTTATATTCTCGAAAAATGGAGAAATCTCTTAAAATACGATTGAAAATATTTATAAATCACATTATGAGATCCTTTATTCACCTATAACAAAGGTTCTTAAAAAATTAAATAGTCTGTAATAACTTATAGTATATGATATTATAGATAAAATGGTCGTAAAAAATGATTAAAAATTTATCTATTGTAAAAATCATGTATTGAAGATCAGAGAACACATTCAATGCTAAAATTAATATACTTGCACTCGAGTAAAATCCAAAACAACGATGATAAATATAAGGAATCAATTTAGTTGTTTTTTAATTTCAATGATGTTGTTATTTATAGGGAAATACTGAATTGATTAAGGTTGTTGGATCATAAAAACATATTTAATAAGTATTGTTATGATATCACTATTTAGTACACAATCATATGATATCATTGATCTTTAAAAAACACAACATTATTTTATAATAATGTTCATTGGGTGTTCTGGATCATAATTCCAAATATTTTTGAATTTAATCATTGAAACCAATTGGGTAATGATATCATTCAATTCATTCCCATGGAGGTGTATTTTGACATCCAAAAATCAATGGATTCTATATGTGGAAATAGACATTTCATTAACCCATGAAAGATAATTAATAATATAATAAAATATTATTTAATAAGATATAAAATAAGAAATAAATTCAATAACATAACATCCCCATATTATGAATCAACCTAATGAGTTAATTGCACAGTCATTTAGATGTTACATAAATTACATTGGATTTTTATGATAATGAGATAAAAGAAAGAATAAAAATAATGAGATAAGAATAGTGTTGTGCACTAATCTCACACACACAAATAATGAATGGAAATCACTCACTTATTATTAAATGAATAATAGGATGGGAGATATTCCAATAAAAATAAAATTATTTAAAAAATTATTAAAACATTAATATAATGTATATTATGAAATTATTTTTATAGATTAAAAAATATTCATTAGATTAAAATGAAATTCATATATAAATACAAGATTGGAATTGAATATAATCAAACATGAACAAGGAAAAAACATGGTTTACTGGAATCCGTTTCTAAAATAATGATTCATAAAAAATGAGGTAATGATTCCTCTTATAAAATTTTAAAATGGAAATTTATATCCCAAAAAACACTACACTACAAAGGTTTCGAAAAGATGACATGCAGTTTCGAACCCACAATGACAATAGATAGTAACACTAAATTTCAATTAAAACCATAAGGTAGGGCTCCTCAAAATATCTATTCATGTTTGGGTTTTCTAGAAACATGTATCTTTGTTTTAAAATTAATGATAAATAAGGTATGTATGACAATTTTTGGGCTACAGGTAAATAACAATTATAACTCTTTCTTTGGATAGGAATATGTATTGGGATACAAAGGGGATAAAGGTTCCTTAATTGGTTATAGTTAAGACACTTGTTTCTACATATGCTATAGTAATCCCTTGATCTAGTTATAGGTAAGAACCTAGTTCCATTATACGTATCATCCACGATGAATGTGTAATATGATAATAGTCATATTATGATCAACTAAAATTAGGAATTGTTCTTTAAATTAAAACATGTATAGTTAATTATATGTAATATAATGTGATGAACAATTGTCTTTACCTAATTTACAACTACATGGTTACAAAGGATCAAATTATACATTAATTAGGTTCAAAACACACAAACTCTCAAAAACTAAAGATATGAAAATTTGAAACACATGATAGTGTTGATCAAAAGAAAATAAATAGTAAACATTATTATAATAATAATATAAATTTAAAAAATCCGAAATATATTAATAAAACTACTACGAATCTTTCAGAAACATGTTTTGAATGATGTACCAATGAAAAAACAACATAACAATTGATGTTCAATGTCAATCGATATCGAAACTAGTGTTAAAACAATAATGGAATCAAGATCATCAAAATAGGGACATATAATGAAAACAAAAGAATCTAATAAAATGAGAAAATTATTGAATTACAGCTGATTTTGGAAAGAAATTGATAATAAATAAAAGATGAAATGATAGAAAACACATATGTCTTGAGTCTTCTATGCATGGTGGAAGTGCTCAAATATATATATGCTTGAGAAGTATATGGTTTATAACATGTTCACATCATGTTATGTATATAATTTTATTTATTATTGACTTTTACATGATGTGCATATATGATTCACATCATATATATCAAACCAGTAATACAATTCGGGAATATTGAATCTTGTGAAATAAACAAGTTGTGTCATTGGTAGGAATAGATTAATTATAAATTTTGTATGTGATTTATTCCTTGAACATCCTTCACATCGTGTAATTGCAACATGATTCTGATTTTTATGATCTCGCATTGTCTTATGTATATACATGATATATACTAGACTCATATCGTATATTGATACAAGGGACTAACATTGGTCCCCACTGAATATTTGAATGAGGAATACATGTCCTGAACTCCATTGGTTGCATTCAATGACTATTTTTTCCATTATACATTAATTAGTAATTTGATTATTAAATTTATATTTTCTATAAAAACAAGACAAAAAATCATTTAATTATAAGATTAAACACAATTGAACATTAAATAAATTTATCCAAAATGTGTATATTAATTCATATAATCAAATTCCCACATACATGAAAATATTCTTATCCTCAAGAAAAAAATCATATTAATATAGGAAACAAATGAAGAAATATTTTATGAATTAATAATTAATTAAAACCATGAAAATAAAGCAATGTTCATGTTGAAAATGATAGTCCTCTAGAATCAATACATTAGAGAGAATCTATAATTCCGAATAGCTCAGTTCTTTATTCTGATTTTCCCCCATAAATTAAAATTTCACTAATATTATTCATAATTATACCTATTTTATATTTGAATGGGTATAATTATATTTCTTGTTTAAATCATGATTTTAACAAAAAAATTAATCATACACTAGTTAAATTAGGAAATAATATTTATTTTTTGAAAATAAATCCTTAGAAAGACTCTCCGACATATAAAATGAAAAAGTATAAACACTATTCTAAATTATGTCATGGGAGATATATAAATTATAGCACAGTTCAAAATGAGATTAAAATTTTGGAATTTTATAATATTCAATTGAGAGCTACTGGTAATTAATGTCTTTCCATTTGGAATCTTTTTGTATTGGAATTGTTAATTTTAATATATAGAAATGTTTCTAGATGAAAAATTCATATAATAGATAGACTATTTGACTAAAGGAATAAACCAATTTTAAAAAAATAAAATAATTTTTTTATGGACCATATACATAAAATAGATCATATTGATGCATAAATTAGATAGATATGATATGGTAAAGGACTCACAATGAATGCCAAAAGAAGGGAAATAATTATACTAGGTACATGAATAAAATAAATATAATAATAAATATGGCTTACCTCCTATAATGAGATGTCTATGAAAACATTAGTTAGTAGAATGGGAAAATTAATTGCTATTTGTCTTCCATAATAATAGAGCTCTTACTACTCCTGTAGGAACTGGTGGTTATATTGCCAAGCTCCGAGGGACGTTTGGAAAGTTTGACCACCTCAAGAAGGGGTTAATCAAAACAATCAAGTGGAGTAGTAGATTTTGAGTAGGTCATGGAGGAGAAACATGTAATGTATTTTTATATATATGTGATATGGTGGCCTAAAGGACTCTTTAATGACAATATATTATAAATAATATCTAGTGTTTTATAAAGGAATTCATTAAAGAAAATTTTAAAAATATGTAATAATTGAATTTAAAAAATTATCATATCCTTATTTAAGAAAAAAAATTACATCATGGAATAAAAAATAAATTTGAATTCAAAAATAGACCCAATATATAGTGCATTAGGTGAGGGAAGATAGAAATTATTAAATAGTATTGTCATGATCAATCGAATCCACATTAGAATTACAGTCACAAGAAGTGGGGTTATGAATCATCTATTCCTAATCGATCACATCGATGAAAGTAGATGATAGTGGAATGACCAATATAATTGTTCTTGTAGTTCTACCATATGGAATGGTAGAGGATGATGGTGGTGAGGTACTGATCTATTTTTTATTCATACCTCTAGAATCATTTTTGTTCAGGGGAAACTCGATAAATGATGGGATAGAGGGCCCATTTAATAATCTATTTTACTACTCCAAAAATTCTTACTACTATGTATGGTATGTCAGCTTAGGGAGATTGTTTTCTGGAGAATTATTATTTTTGGGAAGGTAGGTGCATGATGGGTCATCTATAAGATGTGGGTGGGACAATGTAATGTATTGTTATTGAGTATGGGTGGTAATGTGATAAGGGATAGGGAATGGGATGCAATTATGGAAATGTATATGCCTATGTTTCTCTATAATGGACTTGGAAAAAATCCATATATTGGGTGGATGTGGTGGGGGAGGTTCGATTGTTTTTGGGTCTGGTGGTGTGGTAGAAGAATAATTGGCATGGCATTCAGTGGTAGTAGGGGAAGAGGCTGTGGTAGAATAGGTGGTTAAAGTGGTAGGGTATTGAGAATGATAATGTAGGGATTCATCCATAACATACTGATTGGGTTCCTAATAAGAACCGTTATTATATCCCTATGTACACCAATAGATACCACCTATCTTCATTAGACACTTTATCTTGTGATGAAAAATGACGTCGGTGCTCTCAATCTAGAAAATGGACGAGTGAGGAAAAGTAGTATCGAGGACACTGCGGTTCTTGCCTGGATAGTTAATAAAAATTCCTCCAATAAAATACCTTAAGTCTTCTTCATTTGGGTTAGGTATAACATTTAAAAGTACATATCTTTGTTGATATATAGACATCCCATTGTTAATGAATGATTGAACACCTCAATATGTCTCCCCATTTTTTGAGCATCACCATAGGAAATCCATGTGTTATCTTGGTTCTGGTGAATGATAAAAATGGAAGAAACTCAGAATATGATGTTCTCCAACATGTATGGATCTTTAAAATTGTAAATGTAATGAATGAAAACTTCCCAACACTGTTACACTTTTATATTTTCTAAAAAGAGCTATATGGTCTGGAAAAGGAGGGAGGCGATGAATTCAGTTGAGTAAATGATGAGGATTACACATCAATCTTTTTGGGTGAGCTACTATGGCCCATATCCGAGTATTAAGGGGATGATGTTGATATCTAGCTCTATGGTTTCATGGAAGTCAACAATGATCTCCCTAATGGACTTTATCTTCACCTAGGTAATAGGTGATTGGTGTAAAAGACCAATGTGTTATTTGTGAGCTTTTTCAATCTATATATCTTCAAGGATGGTAGTGTCTTCAGTATTTTTGTTCCTTACAGGCTTTTTTTGTAGATGTGCCAACCAAACTTGATGCATGAGTACTAAAATATGAAGGTACGTGTACTTGTGTAGGCAATGAGAAGTTCCCCTTGTCCTGCTGGAAGACCATTATTATTTCACAGAGCTTGATTAAGTGGTATAGGTTAAAGTGGATTATGTCATATATAGCTCTGCGTGTGGTGGGGGAGGATTATCCATTCACCAATTGGGTGGCGGTGGTGTTCCATCATGCTCGATAATTTATTTGGAAGGTAAAGGGTGAATGGTTTTTTGTGGTCTACTGAAAATCGAGAAGTGTGGGTTTATAATGGAGAAGTAATCAGAACTATGTAGAGTTGATAGATGGAAGGTTGTATAAAATAGGTAGATTGGTTGGGATGATGAAAGGTTTTAGGAGTAGGATATCACAAGATAGGAAACCCCAAAGGGTTTGTGTGTTGTGAACCTATGGTTCATGGTATTTTAAAGCCACCCCAAAATTCATGTTGGGTATTTAATACATGATGTGTAAATATTTGGTATTAATAACATCATTACTTGGATATTTACATGTGATGTATAGTTTACATGGTGTGCATTTAGTGTGTTCTTCACTATTAAACTAGGTCATATTAACAGTATTTCAAAAACTCTACCAGCTTTTGTTCTAGACTAGAATATTTTTGAAAAAAAATTCATTATAGTTAGATATTCATTTTGTTTCATGATCTAGTCTTACATTGGTTCAGATAAATTTTAAAATTAGGACACACTCCTCATTCAGTGTCTCATGATTGTTTATGAGTCTTTTTTACAATAACATTGATGGGTTTATATCTTCCATTTGGAATATTTATTTCCTCATATGGTAGAGCAGTAATGATTTATTAATGACCTACCCATCAAGAATTCATCATCCTAAGGAATAATTTAAAATCACAGTTGAAATGTAGAGATTTATTCATTGGGTGTAAATATCCATCACATAATGTGATAGTCATTCCACTTTTCCAAATTTTTTTATAAATTGTTGATTATCATAAGAGTCTATTGTAATTTATCTCATCACATATATTTTTTAAATTCTTTACTTCCCTTTATTTTTGAGAATATATGTTTAATTTTTTTAGGTCTAAATGAGATTAATTCACTAATTTTACTAGTTGATGGACTGGATTTCTATACTCAAGAAAAAACTAAGTAGTGTAGATTGGTGTCATATATGTGGTGTTATACACCAAAATTGCATCATATAATTTTTGAATCCAGTCCTTTTGACTTGTATTCATTGTTTTTATTATATTTTCTTAAAATAAATATTTAAAAGATCATCCTTCCAACTTGTTTTTAGTGATAGGTAGTTATAGTGTTATAATGAATTCTATAAATTCTGAGTAATCCATTTAAAAAATTATTTTAAATATTTATTATGTAATAACTACTGAATATTAAGTGGACTTTAAATGATGAGAATTTTTTTAAGAAAATTGACGTTTAATTATTTGGTTTCATGGGTGATAGACTCATCATGAACAACTTTTTATTAATAAATAACTCTATGTATGACATATAAGTTCTTGTGTGAATTGGTGAATTTCCCCATGGATTCAGTTCCCTACACATTGATAATTTTACATTCATGGATGTTATTTGGTAGAATTTCAATTTGTTTCCCTATGATTTCTTTTTTTGGTACTGATCACTGCATTGAAAATAATTTTCACACATATTAATCAATCATTCGAAACAATAATGCATTTTTATTTCATTAATGCATGGTAATTTTAGGTCCATGATTCTCTTATACAGGAGATGTGAGACTCATGTTGTGTATTCATTGTATTTCATCTTCTAGGATGAATAACCACACTAATCAATCAACACTACATTTAAAATGAAATAGAGTATCCCATTAGTAATATCAATCATAAATTAAAAAATAATTCCTCTATTAACAGTTGAGTATTGGGTAGAGTGATCCCATGGAATGATATTTTAAAATACCTAAAGATCATGTCCAATCATCGCTATTTATAATGAAAATGGATTCTCCTAGGATGTCATCAAAATTTTCAATATTATCATTATCCTTAACGATGGTAATTTTATTTTTAGATAAATTATCAGATATGGTGTTCCCAATTTCAGTAGTTTCATTTATAATGATATTGGAATCATGTAGCAGTTGGATCAACCATTTCAGTCTTGATTCAACATCTTTTGTACTCAGTAGATATTTATTGGTTGTGTGATAAGTTTATACCACTATATTGTAGAGTATATGGTATGAATGAAACCATTCAAAAATAGAGTACTTATATATGTTCTATTTTTTAGTTGTATAATTTACAAGTTCATCATTTAGTGTTTTAGTATCAGAGTAAATGGGAAAAAAGATGCGTATGATCATCTATCCCAAAACAGACCCAACAACGAAATCAATGCCATAACAAATCATCTTAAAGTCCTTATCAATATCTAATTAAACATTTATAGGATAATACACCTAGATATTATTTAAGGTATACATTCTAATTTAAATTAGTCAAAAAAACTAATATAAAATTACTTTTGACAATAAGTATGTCACATGGTGGTCACATTTGAATCTTTTTAACATATAGAGTTATAATCTGACATATCCAAGAATTCTCCTTATAAAATTTACTATCATAGGCTAATGTATGTATATTATTAAATTTATTGTCCCTGGACCCCATGCTATTCTAGGATTTGAGATTTTATGGGTATGGAATATGCCTCTAGGGTACATGAATGCCATTTTTACTAGTTTAATACTAGGAAGTTTTCACCCCGGAATTGTAAGATAATGACAAAATTACATAGGAACACCACCAAATATCATCCATATATTGATAAATAAACCATGAATACGTATAGTAACCCCTATTATATATCATGGATTATAAGTTTAATGTATCATTGAAAAATATCTAATGCATTTCACATTCCAAATAACATTCTTATATTGGTGATAGTTCCTAAAGAACATGTTATTGTAGTTTTGGAATAGTCTTCGGGATCGACATCAATTTGATTATGTCCTAAATATACAACCATATAATAAATGTATATGGTCCCTAATATATTAAATTGTCATTGATCTATAAAAGTAACTGGGAAATTATTTTTTTGTGTTGTTGTGTTAGGGTTCTGATAATAAACTGAGAATCACCATCCAATGATGGTTCAAGGTGAGATTAGATGATATTCATTGTTTTTTTACAATCACTAGGCTGCCTTTCATTAAGATTACATGAATAGGAATCACCCATTCACTGTTAGTTATTGAAAATTTTATCCCAGGGTATATATGTTTAAAGAATACATTCCAAACCACCTCTTTAATTGTTTTGATTAGTTTCTTATAGGGTTTCTGTTTTGGTTTAATACATTAACTCAACTATATATTGGTTGTATATATTGTAAATTTGATCAATTTAATGTCCTATACACTATGATAAATTGAGTTATTGTTCTTATTTAGGGCATACACCAATTTTCTATCTAGTATTTATGTAACCTCTAAACTAATAATGACTTGAAGTGTTGTTGCAGTTTCTTGGAATGAGTAATTGAGCATACTCAGTAGACTTTTTCATTACATTGTTGGAATCTAGATAACCATGGGTTTTAACAGTGGGATAATATCCCTTTTCAGTTGATTAACATAATATTTATATACATGATCAGTATAATTATCTACATCAGGGGATAGGATGCCTCATTCTTCATTGAATATTAGAAAATCATCTCACTCATTAGTATAAAATATTGATTGATAATATATTGTGTCATGTTATTTTTTGGATTCCTTAACCAAGTAGAACACAACATCTTCCAATCCCATACTAAATATAAAACTGTATTATTTTATATCAATCAATTCATATAATGTAAAATGATATGGAAAGCCTATAATTATCTCAATGTATCATTCTTCTTCAATGTTTACAAAAAATAAATATGTTTGAAAGATTAATTATCTATCATTGACTAAAATATCCTCGAGATGTCATCAAGGATACATGATTGTTTAGTCTTCGTGTTGTAGTTCATATTCCTTCATCAGTTCATTGACTCATAGTATTCGAAATATTTTCATTTATATTGATCTTACAAAGAGTGAGGGACACGGTGATGACCTACCATTAATGTTTGGTTAACCTACTTTTATTTTGATTATATTCATCAAATGGAAAAATTAAATAATAAAAATAAATGAAAAATTATGGAAAATGTGGAATAAATAGGGATAATTTTTAATTTCATGGTATAGGAAAAATGGAAGACCTAAATAATATATTTGGATTCTCTTAAGGATTATGTTGAAAAATGGGGAAAAGTGCATCAATTGTTCATTGTCTAGCGAATTGGATTTAACTAAGTAAGATAAAAATCCCTGGTCTGGCGTATCTGACAACCTTTGTGAAATTGAATAAGATTTAAAATTGTTTTAACCCAAATTAATTTCAACCAGGTTAATAATATTATATATTACATATTAATAATGTTTGAAAAAACACAACTCTTGACCCCTATATAGTTATTCAATCATTTTTTGGTGATCACCAATGACATTTAAACTGTATTTCAGATGGAAGTGATCATAAGACAAAATTGTAATATAATTAAATTTAAATAAAATGTAATTAAACTAATTTTATACCCATCTATGTATCAAAAAATGGAAAACAATTAATGTTAAAACCTAATCCTATCTAATTAGAACTCTAGTTAGGAACCCTATGGAGGATTACCTATTTTCATTCCTCTATCTCTAGTAATAATTTCACTTAATTTTTTATATTACCTATATAAATAAACTATTAAGTAACAATTGGGAATTCCAGGGGAAATAAGCTAGCTTTGTAGTGGTCCACGAGTTAAAGGATAAATCTCTCATCACAAGATACATTGCAAATATTTGTATATTAGTATGTTCGATGTTTATAGGTCATAAAATATTAATGGATGTACAATGTGTGGGTATGGAATATTCATCTTTTTCATGGCCTTTAAATGGATCAATACTTGAATTTTATTTCACTCATTTATCTATTTCATGATGTGTAATTAATTAAAATTCATGCAATGTTAACATCCACCTCCAGAAGCATCTTTTTCCAAAAATCACTTTAGTTTCAACCCAATATAACATACCATGAATATCCAAAATCACTATTAATATTCATTAATATTTTTGGGCGATATGTTTTCAATAATCAATACTATATTCAATATTCACATTTAGTTTTTAGGCTTATCCCTGATGTGCCTAGTAATAAAATACCCTTACGTTCAATAATTTTAATGATTTCCATCATATGCTTCTAATACTAGTGATTTATAATATTACACAAAACCTCAATACCATGGAATCACATAATATTAAATAAATTAATATTAAAATTAAACTAAATTAAAAACACATGATATCATAGATATAAAATTGAGATATCAAAAACCACCACACTCATATGTTTACATGCCCTTGATAAAAATCTAATCATATAAACAGAAAGGTTCTAGACATCAACGTTGTAATTTTTCTGTTATTATTCTGAAAGAATAAATTTACATATGACAATTATAAAATCAAAAAACTTAACAAATAATTAAATAAAAATTCAGGAATTTGTTCTGTTTTCAAGCACATGACATTACTAATTTTTACTAATAGATTTTATCCTTTAATTAAAACCCAATTTTTTTATGATTTACCTCACCATTAACAATTTATCTAATCACCCAATTCAATAATTTTAATTTATTTTCTTAAATAACTCATGTATATGATCATAACCATAATATTTCATTGATTATACATTTTCACCCCATAAATAAAAATATCAAAATTAACAGTGAGGGTTTGTAATTATGATAAAATATGTCGAAGGCTGAGGGTACAAGTGTAAAAAATAAAAATTCATTAATACTCAATGTGGTTGATAAAAATAAATTTATTATACATGATATTAATATTATAAACTCAATGAAATTATCTTTAAAAAACTAATTTTATGCTGCAAACAACCTAATATATAATGGATAGGCTCACATACAATGAAATCATACAAAAAATAACCCAATTATTTATCTTCCTTTTTCTAATTTTTTTTATTTTCTATATTCTTTTCTATTTTATTCTTCACATAAAACATGATCAACCCCACCCTATAAATTATCCTCTATAATATCTTAAAAATTACTAAAAGAAAATTAGAAACTAAAATAATGCATTGCAACAAGGCTCAATCCTAATAAGTTCTTAAATAGATTATGTGAGATAATGATAGATCAATGTGTAGGTGTGTATCAAGATAAATGGACTCTAAAATAAAATTTCAAAATCATATTCTACGTGACATTATAAATTCAAAGATTAAAAAATATATAAATACAAGTTCTATAAGGTCAACAAGGACCGTGTTTCACAATTGAAATATATTCAGAAAATAATATAAAATGTTTTTTCTGTAATCCTCTCAGGTATATGGACTGAATAGAACTGAATTAGGTAATGTAAAAGAAATCATATTATTAGTTTACTCAATACATAAATTGAGTAATTAATATAATGAAAATTAATCAAATATGCATTCATTTTCATGAATTTCAAAATTGACGTTAGCACGTGACTTTTAAACTATGATTTTATATCCATTCCATTTATTGGAATTGTATTTAAAATTTCATATTCTGTCAACATGGTTCTTTTAATTGCTAATTTCTTAATGATCAGTTATTATATGAAAAAAAATCATTCATTTTAATGCGTGAATATAATATAATTTTCTTATTCCATAATTTAACTCACATTTTATATTCTCTTTTATTAGATGATGTAACTGAAAATCAGTGACTGGAAAAAAAAATTGTAAAAATTATTCTCATTATATTGAATTTTTTTCATTTTTTCCCATTATATTTATTTCCCATTTTCATAACATTATCTACGATGTCACGACGTGAATTTTTCCATGGTGAATCACTTTATTTTCGTTATAATTAATGATTCCATGGGGTAGAAGAATAAAATTAAAAAGTGAATTTATAAGAAAATATTAATGTTAAAAAATATATTTCAATTAGATAAATTTTTCAATAATGGGAAGTGTTATTGAAATAATAGAAAAAAAATCTAATCCCCATTATGAAATTTTAAATATCTATCTTTCTATCCAGTATCTTTACTTTTAATATAGAACTATAGATCACCTTTTACCCAAGTTAACTAATTGGATCATAATAAAAATATTACCATCATTGATTCATCCACATATAACTATGTGTTGAACCCAATGTATTTTTTAATTTCTTATATTCCAGATCTTGTAGATAGGTGGTGGGATATAATTTTAGGGAATATGTATGGAAAATACAATTAAATCTAAATCTGACCATACATTGTAGTTCGCTTTCTCAACAATAAAAACATTTTTCTCTTTAAAAGTTTAAAAATAGATAATGAATTATTGATAGGGTGTATGCCTTTTCTCCCCCACCTCATGAAATTTTAGGAGTGAGTAGAATTATTCTTTAGTCTCTAAAATCCAATTAAAGTAAATAAATGTTTTAACAATAACATATTCGTTCAAATTTTTTTATATCATCAATTATAAGACTTTTAAAAATTCAACCATCATTGGTTCATCATTTAATATTATCATTTAAAGTATGGATTTTTTTGGTTTTGCTAATTCAAAAAATCTAATGGTCAACACTCTTAGATATCTCAACATTCTCCATATATTCTTTATTATTATTCTCATACCCATTTTGTTCATCTTTTGTTGTGTCGAAAGCTTGAATTTTCCCAATTAACTCTTACTCATCAATATCTATTTATAACATAGTCATTGTATTATAATTTAATGAAATATTACTTATAAGTGTATAATTTATTGAAATAATTTATGAATAGTGAGTTTTCAATTACCATTGTTCTTAGAGTTATTGATCATTTAAATCCATCAATTTTTTTGAATAGGAATGTTACTTTAGAGTAATCATATATATATATATATATATATCTTATAATCTCTTATAATAATATTATTTCAAGGAATTATTTTATTACATTTATTTCTCTTGAGGAATTTATTTTATTTAACAACGTTGACTTCCTTAATAAGATATTCTTATTCCAAAAAACCATTTATCTAAATTATAAATTATTGGTATATATTTTTACAAGATAATTTATAATAAAAATCATATTAGAATTTTTAGTTTCCAATTTTCTCTTTTCACAAAGCATAATCTTTTTATAAACACATATTTTTTCCATATCTTCAGCATACTTCATGAGATATGTAGATACGTTTTCTTCAAAGGGATTCTCGTACTAGAATCATCCATTGTTGTTTTGAAAATTTCATTATCATATAAAATGATGATAGAAGGATTAAATATATATTTTATTTTGGGATTCATCTTATTTAAGGGATTTAAAATCATCTGAATAGGTTTCATGATGTTACAACCCTTCAGAATTCATTGTTCAACATGTGGTTAAATACTTCTAAAATCAGATGTACACTAATGGTGGTGAAAAATAGTAATGATGAGATATATATTTCATCATATAACATAAAAAATACTATAATTATAAAACTAAAAATAATAATGATTATAATATGAAAGAAAAAAATATATATTTTATAAAATCAGTAAATACAAACATTGGATGAAATTTCATTGACCAAAGAAATCTATATTAGGTCATCTACATTGTTCAATAGCTATATGAAAATTGGGAAAAAATTTGATGTTCCAATAAGATATCATTAAATACATTGGTAAATAATCATGTTTGAAATTTATATCCTATTAAACGTTGAAATATAATAATTACTATAGTTATAGTACATAGTAAAACTTATAAATATGACTTGTAGATATTAATCCAATCGATTCAAACCCTAATATAGGATTCCTCATAATTTATATTCATGTTTTTTCTATAACATGGAATCTTTCTTTTAAATGGATTATATTAAAGTGATTAGGAACAATTTCAGGACAAAAATAAATAATACTAACTTTAGCTTAGGATATAACTCTGTCTTTATATGAAAAAAAATCATATGGGTCACCAGTTAACTATGTTCAAACCTATTGGACCGATCAAAATTGTATTTATCACTTTATAGTAGTCTATTTAACATCCTTGATGTTGTTCACATTGCATCTATAGAGAAAGTATTACATGATAGTGGTTGTATCCGAGTAAACTCCAACTACGATAGGTTCCTTTTATTAAGCCTCCCATGGTTAGGGATGTTCACTAGAATGTGATATAGAAATTAATGTAATTATAGGCCTTACAGTTACTAATATTCAAATTATAGATCCATTGGGTTTTGAATCACCATTACTCTCAAACCATAACCCTAACAGGATTATCCAAACATGACAATGTAGATCAGAAAAAAAGAAATATTAAACATGATTATCATAAATATAAACAATATAGAAATAATTTATAATGAATTGAAACTAGTCAGAATTAATCCTAATAATACTATTAATGAAGGACCAAAAATGAAATAATGAGAGCATTGAAGCAAATTAAAATTAATATCGATATGGTTGTTCAAATGGAAATAACATGAAAAATATCGATGAAAAAAAATATAATGGGAAAACAAAAAAATTAATTTAAAAAAAATGAAAAAAATGATTGAATTACAACTATGTTTGTAAGGGAAAATTATATCAAAAATAACAATGAATTTGAAAAAAGATAAAATCCTTTAGTTTTGTTTTCGTAGAAGATGTTTTCTAATATATATTGTCTCGAGAGAAATGTGGCATGTAATTTTCTCATGACATGTCATAGATATATACATATTTCATTTCAAAATTAAAAAGATCCAAATGTAGGATTCATAAAGTCTAATTCAGATATAAATATATGATGTGATTACCGAATTTTAAGAAATCCTAAGGCAGTACCTTTTACTTGTTGAGATATTAAAAATTTTACATCTTGTAATGTGTACAACATGTGTTTGTGATTTACACATTGATGATCATTCATGTAATTTAATTCCAATAGGATTATAATTATGAAAATCCTAGGATATATAACAAGCATAGAATATGTTTTCTTCACTTCTATTAGGAATTAATTCATGGGTTTGAATTTTGACATAGTGGTTTTAATGAATCAATAATACACATTGTTAACTCATTTCACGACATGTAATGCATTATTTTCAATTTTTCTGTATTAAATCTATAGAGTCTTAAATTCATATTCCCCACAAAAATAGTCCAAATCATATTGAAATATAAATTAAAACATTATTATAACATACATTAATTAATAATAATTATATATTTAAATTTATATTAATATATATGCATATATAAGTTCCCTTTAGTCTATTATCAATAGTATATTTGTTCCAATTATGATACAAATGTTCTATAATTTGAAAATTTTTAAAGGACATGGTGTAATTTTTTATATCCAAAAGTGATAAACTATTTTTCTCTAAAAAAACCCTATATTTTTGTGCGACTGTACTACCAAGATGATAACCATATAAAAAAATAATTGCATATAATTTTTTAACATTCACATTAATAATCACACAAAAAATATCTCTCAAATTTGAATTTTTAATGATATAAATATTTTGTTGAACCATGTTTTGTTGTTTGTAAGGTTCATAAATTTTATCTGGGACAAAATTAGAATTCATTCATTGTAATGAGTATTAAAAAATAATCGAAATAAATAATCTATATATATATATATATATATATAATATCAACATTTATAATTCTAGAAATATTTTTTATATTTGTTTCCTAGATATAGTCCAATGTTAGAGTTCCATAATAAATTTAAGTAAAATTGTTGGCTTCTTCTTTGGGCTTCTTTATTTATATAAAAAATCAATACATTTAAATTTTCATAATATTAATAGTTCAATGGTATTTGACAACTAGTGAATCTTTTTTGAATTTAGGATTAATTATATACCACATATATAAATCATATAGGTTGTTCATGTTTTTTATTAGATTCGGTGGGACCACTACTGTGATATTAAATGTCCATTAAAAGAAAAAACATGCCATGTCACCCATTTAAATATATGTTTATTGGTTGATAAGTAACCTAAAATAATTGGAATCACATGTTTTTTATTAGTATATATAATGTTATAGTAAATATGGTAATCATAAACGAAAGTTGATGAATACTAATATGTGTATATATATATGATAAAATCATTAACATTTAGTCAATATTTTTAAACATCCTTTGAAAAAATATTAATCAGAGTTTCAATGAAATCTTAAATAAATATATAATATCAACACTGCACATATAGTATACTAAATGTCCTCTGAAAAAAAAACACAAAAACAATAAAAACATTTTTAATAACAAAAAAAATAAAAGTTACGTTCTCCTGTCGTGGACCTATACTAGTTCACTAATCCAAAATTTAATTCATCATATACTTATACCACATTCATATATATAAAAATAGATTTTCATTCATAAAATTACAATTGTGAAATTTTTCCACATAACTTTTTACTCTAAAAATGATGAAAATTTATCCATGATGTTCACTCATTGAATATCTAAAATTGATATTCAAATATTTGTTATAATAAATCAGATTTCATTCCCATAATAGATTATAAAAGAATTCGGTGGGTTTTTTGCTGTTCTTTCTATTTCTACGCAATACTTGGAAGATAATTGGAAAAAGAGTGGAGAATATGTGTAATAATATAAACAGGAAAATAAAAATTAATTTTTTTTAAATAGGACACGAATGAGAATGAAAATCTATTTCAATGAGATAAATAATGTGTGATAGAAGGAAAAAGGGATTTATAGAGAAATAGAAATCATTAAAAATAAAGAAGTTATAAAAAAATTACCTATAAAAACATGACACATAATTTTGTTTTTTATCCACATTTATTACAATGAAAATCAAATTTTTATTTTCTACATATGTTTATTTTTTTAATTACTCATACAACATTAAGTTAATTTTTTAAAAATTTAATAATAATGGATTCCCTTCTCTATCTTCACATGGTTATAATCGCTCCTCATAAACATAAATTGGTTCCTTATATAATTAATATGACGAATAGTGAAAAATGAATAGAATGAATCCCTAAATGAAATCTATTACCCCATATAAAAATATCTAAAACAAATGTAATGAATATTTATATATATATATTCGGCATAAAAAAGTGTTGGATTGAAATATGAATATTAATAAATTTTGTTTTATAGGCTTAACATGGATTTCAAATGGTGGATAATTATACGGGTATTGAGAGGATATTTAGAAACAATGATTCCTATGTTGTTAAAATAATTACTTACATAATAATTCACACTAGTGATTAAATTTCAACTCAATTTTTGACAAAGTAATTAAAATATTAGGGGTTGGAAACATAATATAAAAAAGTAAGGTCATAGGTTTCCATCATTAAAAATATTCCAATGTTACTTATGTTATATGATAAATAATTTTAGAATAATAAATTTTGTATTCATAACTTTATTTTTTGACAAGAAATAATTTTTTAAATATTTTGATAAAATAATTTTCTTTTTATATTAAAACTAAAACCTCATTATTCCCATAAAAAAGATGGAATAAACCCAATATTAGATGTTGAGTATATATGAATATTTTTTTAAAAAAAATCATACTCAAATAAAATATTATATAATTGAATGATTGATTAAGACAGTAATAAAAATTTAAAAATGTTATAAATATTATGAAATTGGGAAGAAAGGCATTAAAAATATTCCAAAGTTACTTATGTTATATGATAAATAATTTTAGAATAATAAGTTTTGTATTAATAACTATATTTTTTGCAAGAAATAATTTTTTAAATATTGTGATAAAATAATATTATTTTTATATTAAAACTAAAACCTCATTATTCCCATAAAAAAGAAGGAAAAAACCCAATATTAGATGTTGAGTATATATGAATATTTTTAAAAAAAATCATACTCAAAGAAAATATTATCTAATTGAATGATTGATTAAGATAGTAATAAAAATTTAAAAATGTTATAAATATTATGAAATTGGGAAGAAATGTATAATTTAATGAGATAATATTGTAGATAGATATGTCACAAAAAATGGCCCTTCCTAGTTTTAATTAGATAGTTCTCCCACTCTATTTAGTTATGGATCAATTCCACTTGTTATTCATCCAATGTATGTTGATGTGGATCATTGGGAATCATTCATCTTAGGGTGATTATATAAGCACATTTTAATAATAAAAATTTTATTTTTTATAGAAGGACAATTCACATGAACTAAACTAAATTGGTGAATATTAGTAATTAGAACAGTTCCTTCTCAATAATTATTTATCATAATTGTGTGAAGATAAAAATGAGAAATTAATAGAATTACCTTCCATCTCCATGAAATAGAAACCATTGGATGTGTATGTCATGGAGTACCCTGCATTTATTTATTTAATAAATTGGAATACACATATGAATAACGTTAAAGATCCATATACCCAATTTTATAGTAATTGGTTCATAGTTTTTTTATTTAAAAATAATAATTTTTTATAGGAAAAAATGATTAATTTTACATTTCAACTCAAAAATGAGATTCCCTAAAAAATTACTAAATATCAATATCTAAATTGGTATGTTATAATATTTTTGATATTCCAACTATTATTTACTATGTTTATCATAATAATAATTTATTATGAAATTTGAAATTCTTTTAAGGCAACATTTAAATTCCATATTTGGAATTTTATCTATTTTTTTCTAGAAGTCCTAGGTACTGTATTTTTTTTTTAAATACCCCATATTTTTTTAAAAAAGATACTCAGTGGATTGAGTAAATAAATTTATTCATATGTCACTAACTAAGTAAATTATTTTTCCAATCATACAGAATATGTGTGTGTTAAGACACTAACTCATATATTTCACATCAAAATTATTGGGGTTTTCCCCAAAAAATATAACAACATAGTCAATAGAATGTAAAATTTATGAGAGTCAATTAGGTGGATAAAATGTTCACAGGATATATGTTACCAAAATATTAATTATTTTAGAATTTATTAAAGAATCTTTTGGATTCAATTTATTTTTTAAAATTATTAGAATTTTTTAGAATGTGCGAATGAATAGAAAAAATTCAATTGTGTTTGTGAAGAATGAAAGTAAAATAAATCTATAGATTATAAATTGTTTAGATATCATCTGTGATCAAAACGTATGACAAAAAGTGAATGAATAGTGAAATCAATTGATGTAGGAATGATAATCACCATTAACGCATCCCTTATTTACCGTATTATCTTCATTTTTCAAGTGTTTTCATCATCCTAATAAATGATTGATTTTATGAAAGATATATTTCAAATAATATTGTTCAAAAACACAAATAACCAAGTAATTTACAACTGAGTCATACTATGTTGAGTATTAAGAGAGAAATGAAAAATGCTCATTGTGGAAATTATGGTAGATGTTTTGAGAATTATATTAATGTGAATTTCAACTCAAATCAAATTCCATACAATTTTTTATGTCTATTCATTATCGGTTGCAGAAATTGCTAATGTAGTGGGATCCATGTTTTCCCCTTATTTTTTAATAACTCATTTTATTCATGAACATATACGATTAATTATATTTTAATTCAATGAATTTAACACCAAAGTGTTAATAAAATAATTTCTCAAATGATAACCCCATATCTGAGTGTATGTTTTCAAATATTGTGTATTGAGACTTATATTTAACAATTTGTTTGAGAAATAATATATTAATAATACATTTCTAGCTTTTATTTCTCAATGTACAACATTGATGGACATTTTAAAATCATCAAATTCTATTCAAATGGTATAAAACTATTTATGGGAAATATTACATGTGATTATTTATTAAAAACACTTTCTCAATAAATTATCACTATTAAGAATCATTAAAATGGACTATAATATCTTTTTGAATTAATTGCGTAAGAGGATGTAAAATAATACAAATATGTTTTATGAACCATCCATAGACATAATCATATCCTATAATTTAGTAGATGAATTGAACTAATGTGGGCACATTATGTGATCAGATCTCCTCTATCATTATTTTTTTGACTTAAATACAATCAAGGTATATTAAATAATGTATAAAAATAAAACTACTATTTTTTAATAGTATTTTTTCTAAATCCCACACTAATTAACAATTTACGATTTTTTATATGACTACAGAGATTGAATTCTAGTAGAATTAAATTGATACACAATAAATGGTAATTTTACCTATGAAATACTCCTTGAATTGGTCAATAATTTTGAAATTATACTCATCGGGAAACATTGAAAATTTATAGGATAGTTTGAAATCCAAAAATTAATTTTATTACATGAATATGTTTCATAAAGTTATATATATGATATTTTTTAGTCAAATATGAATCTATTTCGATTTGAAAATATATATTATAACACTCATCATTGAAAATTTTTGAATTTTATTTTTCAAGAATTTAGTTGGAGGAAAGGTGTTTATAGGTAACATTTTTTGTTTTCGAATTTAATATTTCAAAATTCGTACAAACCTAACACTTTATATTAATATGATTGGTATAATTATCGATGTTCACAAGTGATAATAGTAATGAAACCATTTTTAATATTAATAATAATGAGACTAACTAATTAACCATTAAAATTAGGGTAGAAAGAATCTTCTTGAATAATCATTATAATATCTTAACAAACTCTCTCAATTATGAGTGGATTATGTGTTTTTTAAATCAGCGACTTTTTTGGTTATTCATTTATAAGACATTTTTCATAGAAATATCATGGTGTATGGATGATATTTAACCTTCGGTCCACCCAGAGGCCTTTATGTTTTCCAATAACAACTATATTTTGTTGGTTGCATCAATTTAATGAAGCAATGTTGTGATTATAATAGGTAATTATATATTTTGGATGGGGAATGGACACATTATGTGTACATGAATAGATTTCAATCTTGTTGGTTTATTAATATATGGGACACTAAATCTATGATTAATATATGTATTTTGAAATTTAATAAATTCATTATTACCAGTACAATTTTTTGCAGGGCTATGAATTTCACGTTATTGATTGGATTCCGAATATATTTGATGATCCTTTAACTGAGTGGATTTTTAATATAAATTTTCATTATTTTTTATTTAATTATTGACATGGAAAATGAGAATAGAAATTTAAAATTTTTATTTATCATTATAATGTATATTACAAGAAGAATTAAGGTTTAAATCACTCATAGGGATATTTTTATAAGTATTAATATACAATTAATAGTTTAATATAGGTATCACATGGCTTGAAATGAATTTATCACGATCAATTGTTCAATATATTCCATGGAAAAATCCATAATAGGAATAAATTTTTGTTTTGGGTATTACATCAAATGGTCATCATAAAATCTGATGGAAATTTAAATTCTATACCACAAATTCCAAGTCATGGACCAAGAAAGCAATTGGGATGTAATGATCATTATCTTGAATAATGAATTCCTAGGTTATTCTATCTGAACATGTAGTGATTTGATTAACTAAATAGAAAATTACAATAATATTAATTATGTTTCATTGAAATGTATTTTAATATATAGACCTGGATATGACATTTATTGAGGATCATAGACCAATGTGGTTATCAACCACATTGGAACTTGAAGTTTCAAATGGAACCATAATGGTCCATATATATTTACACTCCATGAAAATTACTTACATTGAAGATACATTTTAAATTTATTCAGGTTATGAATAATTCGTGTATAATTATTTATGTGACAATATAAATTTAAGATCATTTTCAGGACATATAATATTTTACTTTTAAAATATTAATTTCATAATACATTATCCATTTTAGAATATTTTTTAATGGGATTCTTAGTCGTATGGATGCTTGAGAAAAATTATTTGGGTTCCTTAGAGGGGTGAATTGTAGTGAGGGAGTGTATTTGACTTTTCCCTCTACTAACATATTTTTTTATTTTTATAACTAAATATTTAAATACAATATAAAGGGTTCACCACAAGGAATATAAATTTGTAATCCCGGTCAATGTGAAATATCACATATATTAATCATGGGTATGTGATATGGTTAGGAAGCAACTATAGAAGAATATGGTTGTGACTAGTAGTTTAAATTGGACTCATGTTTGAAAAATTATTTTATATATTATTAATATAAGATTAATTAATGGGGTTATGATATTCCATGACACGTTATCATGGGAGGGATATAGGGAGTATAACGACTGTATTATTATACATGTATCTTAAATAATCTATGCATCCTGTCTTATTGGAAAGTTGGAACGTGATTATAGTGGTGTTGGATTATATTTATATAAAATTAAGCTGGTACAAAGGGTTTTGTTTTCTACTGAGGAATTATTTCATTGATCTCTTCTAGCTGATGAATTTTATGGATCATCTAGTAATTATAGAAAAGTATCATTTTGATGAAAATGTGAGTTATAAATACCATAATTGTTCATAGGATTAGGTAATTAAGATTGTATATAATTGTAGGTTTGGGATATATTACCCATAACAGGTTGTCTAATGAGACTAGTGAAATCACTCATCCCCCAAAAAATATTATTTTTAATAGTGTGATAACTCTCATGGGAATGATTCAATTGATTTGGTTATTGAGTATTGAATATTTTTGTTTTTTCATCCATCTTTATTATGAGATAACTCACATCTATATGGATATTCTATATTATAGAACCAACACATGATTCAGTAATTATGATTTTCTCTTTTTCCAATAACCCCTTAGTAACATATTGGATATGGAATTGGCCATGGATTTAGTGGTGCGTATAAGTGGATTTTCTTTTCTAGAACCTCACCCTATATTAAAGGATTTATATATTTGTGAATTGATTGATTTCAATAATCTACATTAATATAGAGGTTGTTTGATAATAAGGAAACAACTTCCCTATGAATATCCTCCTTCTTTAATTCAATGAAATTATGAGAAAAAATAGATTTAATTAATAAATGTTATTTCAAAGCCAGTGTGAGTGAGAATATATGCGTTCTAATTTAGATTTTTTCATCATTAACAATTTGAGGATAATTTTTTGAGTATATCAATTAATGATATTTGAGGTGAAAATGAGGGTACACAGATGCCACCAAATAGAAATATGGAAGAATATGTTGAAAACTCGATTTAAGTTTGAAATATTACCCAATTTTTTGGATAATAAATAAATATGATGGAAATTATTATTAGGATCTCAATGGTCTTTTATAGTATGTTCCATATGGTATTTTGTGCCTATACTTTCATAGGTAATATGTAATAGACTGATTATTCTTGTTATTTAGCCTCAAAATAAAATGTATAGTAGTTTTTCCTTTAGTATCCAATAGATGATTATTACTGTCAAGAAAACTATATTGAATTCATAACAAGAATATGTTTTTACATATGAAATTTGGTGAATTGAAATAAATAATCAATTATTATTTGTGTATTTTTATATCATTTTATTCATTTTTTTTCTATTGTTGTTTATTTTATAATATTAGTTTTATTTCTTTTGGATGAAAAAAAAAATGTAACAATTGATAATTATTTCAATGTAAAACACATTATATAATTATTTCGTATATAATAAATCACATAAAATCACATAGAGATAAAATTACAAACATGGTTAATAAATAATGATTAAAATATGTGGTATTACTAGAAATTAAGTGACTTATACCAATGGAATATTAACGTAACTTTTAGAATAGTAATGTGACCATTAAGAATAATAATATTTCTAATAGAATAGTAACATTATAAATGAAAGTATAATTAAATGTGTGGTTCTTATAGATGTTAACAATATATAATTTTATCACTATATAAGTACATAATTATTTTATAAATTATTAATTAATTTTCAATATGTTAATAAATCATTAAAAATTATTAATAATTTTATAATTAATATAATCTCTTAAATAAATAAATATATTCAATAAATATATTCATAATGTAATTGTTTTCATATAATTATATGATATTTTATGGGACCTTAATTAAATTTACAATGTGTTATAAAATTTGTTATAATTATGAAATCTGTATTTTACATGTAAATGATGAATTTATGAAATATTATATTTCAATTATTTAGAAAATTATTTTCATAAAATGTATTTCTTTTTTAATTATACATGGAGAATAATTCTTAGGGAAAACTTTTGGATTATTTCTGAAGTACATAATTTTTTTGGGAATAATATAAAATTATAATTTACGATAATAGTTAAATACATGAATTTTTCAGTAATAGATGATTTATGGATGACTTAATCCCATAATAAAAAAATATATTTTATTAATTAACTAAATTTAGTTATAATTTTCAAACTTTTGATATTATTGAGGCCAAATAATAAAACTCATGAATAAAATAATGATAAAACACCCCTCTTCACCCCTATTAATAGCACCCCTCACC
Organism: Viscum album; assembly: GCA_963277665.1. Classification (NCBI taxonomy): domain Eukaryota; kingdom Viridiplantae; phylum Streptophyta; class Magnoliopsida; order Santalales; family Viscaceae; genus Viscum; species Viscum album. The sequence goes on from OY728135.1 coordinate 336,700,690, forward strand.
ACATCTTCCCCCTCAACCCTTAATAACCATGAAGTGTGTCCATGATCTACCAAATACACCTCTCAATTCCAACCCCATGTCCAATAGATCTTGGTATCCTCAAAATTCCGAACCATTTTCCCAAATGATGTTCTCAAGGAGGACAAATTCAAGAGTTAATATCAACTTACTTTTTTATTTAATTTCCTTTCATATACTCTCCCAAAACCCATATATTCATGTTTAATTATAAATATAGTATCTATTATATTATATTATTAAATTATATTAATTTTATAATCTATCATAAAACCTCTTCTCCTCCATCTTTTTTAAAAAAAAATGGAAATTTCATATATGAGGTGGTGTTTTGGTGCATTCAAGGATGAAATTTTTTCATTTTCTTTACCACCTTCATTGATGGATTTGAATCCAATATAATTGTTTATATAGATTTTAAAAATTATTTCATAAAATTTTTATTTTCTATAACTATATTTAATTATTTTTATTAAATATTAAAAGAAAACAAGTTTTTTGTGATTGAAATCAATAAAAATTAATCAAAACGATTATCAATAAAATAGTATCTAATTATTAATCCACATAAAATATAAACTAATGTTATATAATACCAGTAAAAATTATTGTTTTCATTAAAACCATATAATATCATCTATTGAGAATCATTCACATTGTACACAAACTTTTATACTCATAAAATAGTGAACTGATCAAGAAAACCATGAAAACATACATTGTCGAATGTTGAAATTGAACAATACAACTCATAAAAAAGCTCATAAAAGAAAATAATAAAACAATAATAAATAAAAAATCTATTGTAATTATTTATTTAGTATTTAATTAATAAATTTAATTTTATATTTCTTATATATTAAAGAGAAAAAAGCATTGAGACACATGGTATGTATATTCTAGAACCCAAATTCCTTTCTTTTGGTTATTCCTCTTACATGAAAATATTCAATGAGTATCTTCATTAATTAGTAATCAAATATAATTTCATTTTAATTACCTCTTTAATTTCTTGGATACGAATGATTTTAATTATATATTTATGAAGACCAAGTTGATTATTCTAAAATAATGTTTCTGTCTAAATAGACATGTTTTACATCTCTTGATATTTTATCTCCTTCAATAAATATTGATGATTCATACTAAAAGTCTGTTATTACAATTTTATTTTTTAAACCACATGTTTACTCATGATTTTTATATTATAAAATTCTCTTGAATCCCATTTCCTTTCCATGGGCCATTCTATGTGCAATATTGATATATGTTTTACGTTAAGTGCATTATTATGTAAATGTTATGATGTTATAGGATCACAAAGAATTATATAGAACTCCCATGCATTATATAATGTGATTTATATCTTGATGTAATGTAAAATATGTGTGAACATGATTCCATATTTTTCAAAATGATGATTTTATGATTATGTAAATATATTATCCATGAAAAGGATTCTATTATTGATGAAAAGTATGTGTGGTAGTCGTACACTAAGAAAATATGTTTCATTTATATGAATTTCCACAATCTATTCACTAATATAATGATTTATCTCATGATTATTATGATTATACCATCATTATGTTATGATGATATTTATTATTCCCAGCCATATTATATTGCTTCATGTTCTTATCGATCGTTTTAATTAGCGTCTAACTGAACCCTATTTTATGTATTTCCTCATGTGATTGAAAAAACTATTTAGATAAAAATTGATAATAAAAATCTCCATAATAAAGATTTAAATAATTTTTATGCATTATTATTAAACTTTTATGTATTTTCATAACATTCCCATGGTAGTAAACCTTTTGATTCATGTTTGGTTCCACTACATGTTTTTTATTATTAAAATGGTATAATAGTATTGTGAGAAAAAATAAGTTGATTATAAAAAATAACATATTACATATATAACACTAACTATCAAAAGATATCTTTTAGAGAATAACTAATTTTCATATATTGATTTGTATAAGGTATGTTTCTTATTTATAATGTCTATTGATGGAATTGTGTAAAATCTATAAGGATGATACTATACTTAGGGATTCAATAGATTTTGTTATATATTTAGATCGAGGTTCATATTATTGACTATGTATTAAAATTTAAATTTAATTTTGTTTGATTAATTTAATATGATAATGATTAATGTGAGTTCAATATTATATATAATTACATATGACATATTTTATTTTTTGTAAACCATTTCATTAAATTATCTTCTTATTCCACAAGATTATTTTGTTTGAGAATATAGAAAGTATTTATTTGAAACAAAGAATAAATTACATTATTATTAATATTCAATTAAATATTATGATCGTTTGTATTTTTTTAAAAAAATCTATTGAATCCACATTATAATAAAAATATTTCTTAAATTTATTCCATATATAGTTTCATATAGACAATGTTATCTTAGCAAACATAAAACAAGAAAAAACCCATAATCACGTAACATCCGAAAATTAAAATATTATCCAATGTTATAATTTATGATAAACTAAGATGGTAAAAAACCGAGTTCACGTGTCTCAAAGGTTATGAGAATAAGATGGATAATAAAACAATTATACAATTAACTCTCAAAAACACATGGAGAAATAAAAATATTCACTTATGATTGATTAAATAATTAAGGGGGGAGAATTTCCAATAAATATAAATTTATTTTATAAAAATCGTGAAAAATTAATAAATATTGAATGTAATGTTACATTATATAATATGTATCATTCATTATATATAAAATAAATTAAAACAAACACACACTATTACAATTGAAAATGATCGAATAATAACTTCCAAAATGATTATATATTTGAATTATTTTGATAATATAAGAGTACAAAAATAAAATCCATTCCATTATCATGGGTATAAATATTCAAATTATTCCCCAATGATTCTGAGATATAAACATATTAATTATAAAATGTGGTAATTTAGCTATAAGACAATGTAGTGGATTTCACAATTCAAACATAACCCCCCATATGGGATACATTATTTAGCCTTGATGATATAGTAATACATAATTGTTTTGTGTACAAATATTATGAAAATGATCATTCATATTCACCCATAAAATATATCTTCATTTTGAATTTTAGATGCAAATATATAATATTATTTCAAAATAGTGTCTTCTTTATTGGATTATCCTAATGTTTCCATGTTAAAAATGGTAATATATTTATAGTAAAAATGATTTTGAAATCTAAAATATAAATATCTTGATCATTTCATCAAATATATTTTTATTATCCCAATATAAAAATAAACCAACATTTCATCATTTTTTAGAGATATATTATATATTTGAGTTGTAATCAAAATTAGGAAAAAAGTTTGGGATGTGGTTTTTTGAATCTTTTGGGCCACATAATCAAATTTTCTTTTATGTAAATGTTTAACAAATATGGAAATTAGTTCCAAAATGATATTGGTTTATTTCATAGATTTTTTTTGTTTATGGTGTTTTCCCCATAAATAAATCACTTCAATAGGTATTGTTTACATGATAAATTTAAAAGGCCCATTTATATGATATATATGACCCCTGATGTTAATGAACTATCCATGTCTCCTGGTTTCATTATTTATAGGAATATGTATACAAATACCTATTAAATTATAATTACATGATTTGTATTTATATAGTAAATTTTATGAATATTATAGTATGTTTCATAAAAATTGGATAAATTTAACTTATTAATTATATATAATTTTAAGGGAGATATCAGAAAATTCATTCAAGATAATGTATTTCTTGTTGAGAAATAGTGAAAAGTTTAAATTAAAATCAATAATAATATATATTATCAGATATCTATCCAAAAAAGTGGGAATCAAAATGAATATCTCTAGAAGATTTAAACAATCTCGTAGAGCTAAATTTAGATTATATTATCATAATGTTTATGTAGAAAATACAAATATTCAATATATATATTTAGATATTGATAAAATGAATAAACTAACATATAAATTAAATATAATAAAACAAATTCTACATATCATTTATAATATTTGATGTTTTATTAATAAATAATTAATTTTAACAATTATTAAAAACTAAATGTTCTTATTTTTTTAAACATGGTTCACCAAAGCAATATTAATTAGAGTTATAGAAAATACATTCTTGAATTATTTAAAAGAATAAATGAAAAAAAAATTAATGTTGTTTTAAATATTATGACTCTTCAAAAATAAGCAATAGTTAACGAGATTGTACAAGGTTCGAAACAACAGATGAAATTTTTATCAAAAAGTAAAATTATTAAGGAAATAATGTGATTAACGATAATTGTACATTGGATGAAAGTGGTGATACTTTATACGAAATTACCTCAAATAGTTTTAATAGTTGGTTATTATTATGTTGATTAATGTTACTATTATTAAGATTAAAACATACTTCATGGATATGTTTTGAGGTTATTTACATAATTTTGGGAATAATGAAGTTGATTATTCCCCATTATTTTATCACATTAAAATATATGGGACTTTCTATGAGAACGGATATAAAACGTTTCTAATGAAATAATATATTTCAATGGAATATTTTACTATAGTAAATTTTATTATTTCCAAAATAACATAATTCTTTAATACAATTTTTTTCATTTTATGGCGTATTCAAGTACTTTATTTAAACATAGATATAAAATTGAATTCCTAAAAATAATTTCTAATAAATTATATTTCAAAAACATTTATATAAAATAACAATATTCTAGAAACCTCACAATTCATTTTTCTCAAGTGGGATATTTATCCAATATAACAACACATTTGCATTATAAATAATTTCATTGAAAATGTTATCCATTTATAAAATATATCATATATGAGGGAACTGTAAAAATAAATTCTCTATAATGATCTAAATATCATTCAAAACAACTATATTATCTATTTATATGGACCTATCATATATATATAAATATATATATATAAGAATAATTAGATGAAATTGGTTCCTGTAATTCATATTTTATTTTTCCTATCCAAAGGAAGTTTTGTCCCCAAAATATTAATTCTTATAATTTTAGTATGATTTTATTGGTTTAAATTATTTTAAAAAATTGTATATTATTATAAGTTGTAATAATGAATTATTGGAAGATAATATTACTTTTGTAGCTTATAAATTTTGGATTTTAGGAATGAATATTTTAGAGAAAATTCACAATTTCATGACATGGGTTAAAGTGATGAATTAAATTTTGTTGAGGAATTACTCTCTTGTATTCTATAGGATTCAATACCTAATAATGTCTTCATTTTTATTAGTCAACTATTTGAGGATGGTACATCATTAAATTTTAAAATGATAAATGTAACATATTCAGTTTTTAATAATTTCTCACATTATATTTCAATTATAATGATATTTTCTATAGAATAGACATTAAAGATATGACCTACTTGTTTTTTATATTTTTTTATTCAAGACAATTCATTGTTGGGGAATCCGTTATTGACACACCACAACATTTATCATATTCCTAAAACATTAAGACAATATTTTTTATAGGACCATAATAAACAGATTTATAATTATTCTAATATATTTGGTCACTATTAATATAATAAAATACCCTAATAGATTTAAATCTATACGTGACATATTAAATTCCATGTATTAGAGATAAATATTTTAATATGTCATAGATTATGATTTTACAAGATATACATATGTCATTTTCAATCATATGAATAAATAATAAATTTCATTTTTTATGTTCCCTTCCAAATTTAAAAATGATAATAATCTCATATAATCACAATATATAATGATCATTGGGTATTTTATAACGTTAAGTGATAAAGAAATTAATAATAAATTTTTAATTTTAGGAATTCCATAACAAAATAAGGTTATTAAGAGAATAAATTGTACTATAAAAATGAATGCGATAAATTATGGGAATATCAGTAAAATAAGATCTGAATGTGGTTGATATTACTAGTCCTCGTTACACAAAAAGTTACATTTTTTTTAATATTTTAAATAAAATGTTGAATATATTACAAAATGGATAAAATGTAATGTTTATTTCATTATTTTATAAAATTAAATGAATTAATTAATATTACTAAAGACATGATTAAAAAACATTGATCCATAATATTAAGAAATAATTATTATTTTTTACACCTCCACTAGTAAATTTTTTTACATTTTCAAAAATTGGTAACAAATTATAATGTAATTTATACGTGAAATGTTTTATGAAACTGATCACCATACATATTCATTTACTCAATATCTAAACTGTAATATTTATCATTTTTTAAAAACCTTATATATTTTAAATATGATATTATATCAACATATATTAAAATTTAGAAAACTAGAAGAAAAAATTTTTAAATGGTATTAGTATAGAATATGTAGAAAACATACACATTTCCTAATAAATATAAATTATTAAAGGATTATACTACTAAAATTTTTATTGGTGATGTTAGAAAACCAATTAAATTATATGTTTTCCTACTAAATGAGTCTGAATATCATTCTCTCCAATCTCAATTTAAACAGAAAATGGTATATGGTTCCTTAAGTGATGTATGTATAATAATGAAAATGAAATAATAAGTCTACCAATATGAATGAAACTAGTTTTTTGGTAATAAAAATACATGATAACATTTCACTTATCGATTATAAATTTATCATATAAAATATATTGATGAAAATAGATTAATAGTTTTGAGTAATTATATATATATTTTACAAATGGTTATATTAAAATAGAGTGTATATATTACGAACTGTTTTTACTATAGTATAAATGATTTCACCTAGTTGAATTCTACAATATTTCAAACCACTTATGGATTATATTACTTCTTTATAAGGATGAAATCATGGTTTTTAAATGGATATGTTAAAGTGGAATTTAATTTTGGATATCAACCTAGTTTTAGAAAATTCCACATTTTTGGATCATTTTTTTATACATACCAAGGAACATTATGAAATGAAAAAAATATGATATTATAGTACGATGGATTATTAGTATATATTTTGAAAAATACTTTTCTAAATAATTGATATATTCATCTGTTGACATAAAAAAATTATTTTACATACACTGTAATAATAATGATCTCTGTAAATGAATTTATATTATGATCCACTACAAAATATTTTGTTGGAAATTTTATAAAACCATTTCTGAGATAGTTTGAGATTAGTATGATGGTTGAAAATAAATTATTTATTAATTATTTGAATTATAATAATATGAATGGAATATTTATATCTCTCTATATATATTCTATATAAATATATAACATGTTCAGTTCTAATAACTCTATATGTATTCTTAATATAAGTAGTACATAATATAATCATGGTCTCTAAGAATATCAGAAACTGAATAATCATGATCACTAAATATATTTATTTTAATAATATTGTAATTAACATTCATTTAACTAATTTTTATTTTCTAAAGTAGTATATAAAATATTTCGTCCAATAAAAAAGAATCATATTGAAAATTTGTAAAATATACCTTATCATTTATTAAGGGAACAATATATTTTTTTAATTTACTATCTTTTGGGATATTATTTCAGGCATAATAATTATACAAATACATATATCAAAGGATAAAGAATTTATTGAAATTTTTTTTTTGGTTATTTAACTTATTAGGGGAGGTTTAAATTATTTTAAAAATAAAAAAAACATTTGATAGCAGTTCACAATACTAATCTGAAATAAAAAAAGATGAATGTTTTAATTATCATCTATTTTCACTTCAATAAATATTTATTTATATTAGTGGTAGTTCAAATATAAAATTTATTTTCTGTGTTAAAAAATTATCTACTAATATATTTAAGAATATGGTATATCATATATGGGATAATCACCTATATGGAGGACACTATTTATTACAATACTGTGTATAAAAAGGGAAAATTTTCCATATAATTACCAGAATTGTTTTTCTCAATGATATTTTTAAGACCCTATATTCTAAATAATTTTAATATATTAATTAAAATATGATAATGATCGATTATATATAATCATCTTCCATATTGTTTTTATTCAATGCAATGATGAAATCCTCATGAATGTAGGGAAATTTATTTTATTGAAATATCCATTTCTAAGGTGGAAGAATGTTATTGAATAAAGAATCATATATATGGATCAAACTTATAAACATAACTTTTAGATAGTATGTTCTTTAGGTAAATGATCTTCTATAAAATATGTTACAGATTTATTCCATTCAAATGAATTTTTTTAGAAATAATATTTTTGTATGTCTAAAAAGAATATATTGGATTTATTTATAATTCCTAAAATACTTTTAATGGATAATTATTACAATAAATATTTTTTATATTTATTTATTACTATGGTTTCAAATTATATTAGGTAACACACTATGAATACTCTAGTTTTCAGTTTTAGGATAGTTTGTTGATCTGACATCTCGTAGAGGAATGTGAAATAAAAATCAATTAATTAACATGATAATGGTCCACATTTATCATATTTTCTAATATAAATCATATAATACCTCTTCAATCAACTATAAATATTTTTTTGATAAATCTATAACAAAATCACTTTAGCTCCTTATATTTATTATTTTTGGATTTTTTTATTCATTAATTATACCCAATATCATTATAATTAAAACATTTAAATTGTTTTATGTTTGGTTAAAATCATATTAATGATCAATTAATTTAATTTACCATCCATATGAATTACCTACTAAATATTATTTTATTGAAACAAGTTTTACCCGAAAAAATAGATACTGATGTGAATTATAAAATAAAAAACCTGAGTATTGAAATATTTTATGTTTAAGATTTTATATATAAATATTAATATAGTCATGACACATTTTTTACAATTTTATCGTATGATACTGTTGGATGTGTCAATAGAGTAATATTTTATAGATGATAATGATATCACTATGAGTTATTATAAATATTCCAATGATATATGGAATTCATTAAAAGGACAATATTTACTGGTATATCACAATATTATAAAATAGTTGAATATATTAATTAAGAAGGATGAAATATGTAATTTTATTGTAAGGATAAAACACTTAAAATATGAATTTGTAAGGGTGAACAATATATTGTGTTCATATACACTAAAAAAATGATTTCAAGAAAATTATATATTTTGATGATCAAATATATTTATATATGTAAATATATTGGTCATGTTATTGGATTCATATTTTGAATGATGAAGTCCAATATTGTACATTTTATCTATGAATTACATTTGAAACATCTGATGGATATGATAATAAAGTATTATTGAAGTCTATATCGAATTTAATTGTATTATTAAATGAATGAAGTGGTTTTGACCTAATGAACCCCATAAATAAAAATAATCAAAAAAATCACGAGGTTATTTGTAGATAATACATGAATTTGATATTCATAATAGAAGGTTCATTGATCTCAATGATGTTGTTTGAGGACATGTAAAATAATTGGACAATTTGAAATAATCAACAAATGAATATATTAATGAACTGATGATACATAATTTCACTCATTGAAATTATTACAAAACAAAATTTTCCCTACAAATATTTTTATCATAAATGAAATATGGTGGTGAATATATTGTTAAGAACTAATGGAATTAGTATGTTATATAAATAAAAACATGGGGAACAACTCAATTGATTTGAATCGTTATCAAACATGGTGTATTAATAGAATGGAATATATAAATTAACACCAAATTTAAATTTATAAAGCTCGAAAAATAAATCATTAAATATTTTAAGAATATTATGGAAGAGTGAAATATCCTTTGAGGAAAATAGAAAAGAATAGAATAAAATAAAAATAAAGAGAATGAAAATGGTTGAAATATATTAGAAGTAAAAATAATATAATATGTAAACTATGTAAGATTCTAAAAATTAAGTTCAAACAGAAAATAAATGTGGATATCATCAAAATATGTGATTCCAATAGTTATACTACCATTAGTAACTATTCATGAATAAGTTAACCACATGTATTAGATTCCATGGAAGAAAATATAGTTTAATTCCATGACCTCAAGAATAACTATTAAAATATTATTCAGAGTAAATTTATAAGCGTACGTCGATTCAATAGCATCACAGAATTCATAAACGGATGGTGATTACTTATCATTAAAAATGTAGCATCAAAACATGTTAAAGATCATGAATCTGTTATACCATAATCATATAAAATATCACCATTATTAACATTTAAGGATGCATATTTAATGTTAAAAACTAATGGATCATAAAAAAACACTTTTTAAAGGATCTAAATATTTATAGATAATTTGAAGACTCTGGAGATGGTAGAAAAATAGTTATATTTAAAAAATGTCAAAACATTGAATAATATATTGATAAAGAAATAAAAAATTTAATAATATATAATATTGGTGATGTTTATATTTATAAATTAGAAAATATAGACTAAAATAATCTAAATGAATGATTGGATAATACAACAACACTTGTATGTTTTTTCACAATACTATAAATGATTAATGATGATGTTTCTAAGGATGATCCAAATAGGCATGAAATGTATTTTAAAGGTATATATTTTCTAAAAAATGTAATTCACAAATAAATATCTATCTAAAAAAATGTTAAATAAAAATTGTATAAAAAGATTTGTACAATTTATTTTAGATCATGTAACATATATTAAAATCATTAATCAGTATATAGAATTAATATAATCATCCATAATTACAAACAAACAATTACTTCAGTTGAAACATTTTATATGAAGGATGATTTTTCAAATATCATATATGATTACTATGGGGATTAATTCTTGATATCTTAGATTCATGTCCACATTAAAAACTAAGGAATCCAATAAAACATTGATGAAAATTATTATCACTAGTAGGAAGATAAAAACGGTGCTTCTAAAAATTAAGTGTACGAACATTAAGTGGATGTGTGATAGGGAATAAGGGATAAATGAGAACATAGATTGGATGAATTATAAGAAAGTAATATTGATCCAAGATTTTCCTAAGATTAATTAATTAAGTTGTTTTATTATAATTATATTATTATTTTTTGAAATATGTTGTATGTTGTTTATATATTATATTTATTATAACCATTATTATATATAACATATTTATTTATTTTTGGAAAAAAATGGGATAAATTTATTTCATGAAAATTTTTACTATCTAAAAATGAGGAGGAATGTTTTAAGGGGTTGTACATAATAATGATTGGGGAGTTATTTTATTTTGTAGGATTAAAATACTTTAAACGTATTTCTATACAATTTGTTTTTATTATTTATTGGGGATAATTTCAAGTCATTATTTACATGATAGCCTCCATCTCATTAGTTTTTGTAAATAAGATTGCATTATCTATATTAAAAATAAAATCTTAATTAAAATATTAATCATTTTTTAGGGAGTGAATTTATAAGAACATAAATCCATCAGAGTAAGATTTTCTCCAAACACTATTGTAAACATGACTTCCCAAAGTATCAAATATGTACCAATGAATGAATGTTAACCTACAACAAAACATGAAAAAAATATCTAATGGTTATATTGATTCTTTTGAGTGGAGTTTTCTCCAAATAAGATCTCATGGGGAATTATTATTTTCCAAAATCCTGAGTCAAAATGTATTATATATAAAAATATTATTTGTAATCGATTAATTCATGTCATAATAAAGTTTTCCCTTCCCCTTAAAGAGTTTTTATGGTAAAATGAAGATAAATATGACATCCAAAAGGCCGTTTTAACCTAGGTAGTTGTATATTTTTTTCCCACCATAACCTAATTATGATTCCTATCATAAGAGTTATAGTTTGTAAATAAAATGTTAATTTTATTATTTGATAACAAATAATTATACCTTGAAAATATATATTAAAATTTATAATTTTATAAATAATTTTGTTACCTAAAATATCACTAAATTTATGAGTTCTATTACTTGGAGAGGTCCTGAGTGTATAAATCTATGAAGATCCGAGAGAATAACATATGATCCTTAAATTGGATCATCGAGGTTTCTAATTTGGATTCATTATTCTAATTCAATTGAACTATTTACATGGAAGGATTAATTCATTATTTATATATTTTTTATGTTCTTTTTTGGATAATATTTCATGTGAATATTATTCCTCATTTAATTGACACGTGTTCCCTAATTTTTAAAGTATTGAAACCACTAATTAAAATATTAATAAAATATATTTTTTATTGAATAATTTTTAAATATTTTGATTCACTAATTTTGATCCCCGTGATCATTATGAAATAGATTTATCATCTCTTATTTTACTCACTCATTTTGGATTGAGTGAAATTAATATAGAATATATTGATAACAACTCTTATAATCTATATATATCTTATCTCTTAACTCATCTATGTCACATATAATCCCACTATCAATCCACTCAATTCTTTCCCTTTAATTTGATTTAATGGGATGTATCCTTGTAACTGGATATTGATACTGTGGACATGAATTTATGGCTTATAAGGAAGAGGAAATGAGTTGGAATTATAGTTAATAGCTCGAGGGTGGAGGGGGATCATGGTGGATACAGGTTTTGATGGTGGGGGAATGACATGAATCAAGGAAACCTGATATAACAACACTAATGAACCATTCTATATAATATGAGGGAACCGGGATGAAATTTTTCTGTAGGACCACATGAAACATGTATTTGGAAAAGCTCTAGGTTATCGACAACTATGGAAATTTGTGTGTGACCAAAAAAATTGGGTGAAGGATGACTAAGAACCTCTATTTTTAATAATCTTATAAATAAAATATTTGTTGCGATACCATTTTCCAAATGGTACATGAGTGGGACACATGGAATCACTGGACTAGGCCATTCATGTGAGTTCCCATATTGGTTTCCCATTTTCTGGTGTGTGTGTGGAGTATGATACATGAAAAAAAATTCACTATTATATAATGATTTTTATTGAATCATCCGTGCTTTGTGTCTATTTATTGAAAATTAAAAGAATATTGGAATTATAGTGACAAATAATTAAATGTAATGACATATTCTATAATATTATATCTTTTTTCATGGTCATATAGTTATATTTACATATTATATTTACATGGATGATTCCATACATCAAAAATGGCAGTGGGATAATTCTCATCTTATTAGTAGTTTTTGTATTTCTCCGCTAAACACCGGTAATGGAATCCTATATCTATTGATCATTTAACCAGTAGTGGGAATATTATCTCCACCAAATTAGGGCATGTGATATTCAATCATTGAATTCTTTGTTTCTCATATCTAATGTTGTCAATCGGGATAGAGTCCTCTACTAGATTTTCTATTCCAACCACCCACATGGAGAAATGGATCATCCTCCATAGTTCATATAATTTAATGATGTTTTTTTAAATTTAAAATGTGAATACCTAATAAAAGGTATGGATCTATTAGAATTATGGTTGATGTACTCCATAGAAACACCAAAATTATTAATTATTTAATAGGATCCCAAAACATGGATTTCTGTAGTGGTATCATATTTTGAGGGATGAGATGTCCATATTTATTTTGGTATTCTAAATCTGAATCATCTTATTTATGTCATTAAATGTACAATATATAGATTTCCATCTTCGTTAGGTTTTATATAAATATTAGTGTTCTGATCTCACTTATTCACTCATAATATATTACATTCAATTAAAATAATTAACATGAACAAAATTTATATTTTTCATTCAAACATAAATTGAATAGGTATATAATGACAATTTTTCCCCCCAAAACTTTATATAGTTTTAGGATCATGAGTTGTAAAATTGTGAAATTGTTTACATGTCGTTTCAGGGTCATTTTATTTTTAATTTTTTTAATCACCCTTATATAATATTTTTACCACAAAATGGTTTATTATATGCTGGCAATGAAATAGTTAAGAGACTGTCATTTTAGAGGTGGACTCAGTGTGGCTTGTTAGGAGCTGTTGCATAGTGTTGAATGCCAATGAATTGGGGTTTAATTTTTTGGAAGATACCATTGTGACTATAGATGATTTCCTATGCAAATATATTATTGTGTACATTTAATATTTATTATATTTGATAGTTTCAAATGAATTTCTAATATACACTTTTATTTTTACTTCTTATATGGTGATTTGACTGTATCTTGTTGTCTCTTATGTGTGTTTTATATTGTTTTGTTCGTTATATATTTGAGTAGTTATATAATTCCATTGAGATATGTTTCTATAATAAGATAAGGTAGGTTATGTCCCCTCATATTGTGAAATATAAATTCTCTATGCTAATCACTATCCTCTGGACAATTGATAGTGTCTTGGGTGTCCAATGTGACATAACACCTACCAAATAGGGGCCATGATGAGTTGGGTCATGTCATGGTGGTAAAATATAGGTTTTATCCTAGTGATTAGGTACAAAATTATTACAAATGTGATAAATGGTATAATTGAATTCGGATAATGATGTTAATGTGGTTTTGAGATTAATTATTATACTCGGGAGACCAATACAGGTGTGGAGACCAATAAATTCTTTCATCGGAACTATTTAAACCAATTTTATACCCAATAATCTAATAAATTAGTATTTATTGAAGTAAAGATTTAATACACATCATATAGTATCCATTTATGATATTTACCATTATTCTAGTGTGAGATCATTTGGATGTAATCTGATCATTATCTGTTTATATTATATAATGAATCAGGATAAAACTAAAAACCAACTTTTCTATATTGGTTGCTTTATGAAAATACCACTACTATATTATGGTATATCAATACTTGCTTATTACAGATGATAAATTACTACTGAGACTCAGAAAAGTGATAAATATTTCCCATGACATTACAATGTTTCACCCACATTTATTCCTAGTTCACATCTTCTATATATATTAAATAGTATTCCTTACTATGTTTTATGGGGTTATATTGAGAATTTTTTTAGAGTGTATCATTAATTTATTTCTCGTTATTTTATATAATGAGCAGTGATATTGGGTGACATTTCATTGGATGGAATCTAATGATCACATTATAATCTAGTTTTGGATCATTCTAACCAAATTGATGTTCCATAATTAATCTCCCATCATAGCATGATGTATATTTATTAGATGATTTGTTTCTATATATTGTGATGGGAATTCTATACGATGGATGGATTCTATTTAGTTTTCTAGGAGGGAGTCTTATCCTTGAATTTTGAACCCAATAAAATTTTGGATGATGATATTCTAATAAAGTTAAGAATAATTAACATAAAAATGTGTTCTATGTGCATGTTTTTAAATGGTATTGTTTGAGCTAATTAGTTTGGGTAAAGATTTATTAGAACGGTAATTATTCAATAGTTGTTATTTATTGAGGAATTACCTATATTAAATATCTCCTGGAAAGAATTTTATGATTATGAATTATGGTAGTTGATTCTCTAAAGATTTGTAAACAAGTTATCTTTCATTTTGTTAAATAATTGATTGGTATCCCAGATGGACCACCATAATATATATAGTGGTAATATAATTAATATATTTTTTATGGGGCTCATTTAACGTTGATGGGAAATTTATTATAAATTGGGGGTCTATGAGTAGATGTAGGCGAATAAAGAGTTGGTCCCTATCCATTTTAACCCACATGGGGTTAATTACACTCTAGAAAGGATAACTATAAATATAATATTTAGTTCTGAAGTAAAATTCATTTAACAGATTAATAACAATAGGTTCCCACATTCGTAAATTATATTAAATGTTTTATAATCATTTATGGAATCCTCATTGTTAATAGAAATAACAATATTTATTTTTTATTGCCTCAAAAATTTAAGTGTTGGATGTTATGTTGGAACCCATATCTAGTCCCTTTTAAATTTATATTTTCAACCAATGGTGACCATTATTAACATACACATTATAATGAAGTGATATCATTTTATTTATTTCTATGGTTATAAATTCATAATTTATAAAAATATTAGATGAAGAACTTAAAAAATTGCACAAATTCATGAAGTTTTATTAATGGGAAGTAGTTACTAACATTTTTTATGGAATTAACTCATTGTTAGTGTGTCTATTTGAGGCAACCCTCATATATATGATGTTGACTCCCCATCTTATTGAATGATTGTCTTAATAAACTCCATGCAAATATTTTTAATTCACTTTTACTTGATTTTGAAGAAATAATGAATGCTTATGAAGAGAGAAATGTGATTTTCACAAAACAAGATATGAATTTATGCATTATGTTATATTATATAGATAGAATATTGGGTTGTTTTGTGGTATGATAACCATGATTTTTGAGTTCATGGTCATGAGGATGGTAACCTTATAGGACTCAATTAATTGATGAATATATTGGTACATAATCATTTTCCCCTTATCATATCATGAGAGTTCCATATGTGTAGTAAACTCTCATTATTTGGGAATCATATTCATGATGTGGAAATGGGCTTAAAAATTAGGATATAGTTTTTGATGAGATTATGGTGGTACAATAGTGAGGTATTTGGTGGTTCATGAATTAGAACATATTTTCATATAATTGATGAGGAAAATGTGTAGTTAATGATATAGAATCATTAATTTCATTCAAAGGGAAATATTTGTTCCAATTTTATACATGTATTTGTCCCTAAAATCATCACTCATTTGATATATTCACATGTATGTGTGTCATAGACTTTTGTGGGTAACTATTATTAAGTAATATACTCTAATGGGTTTTCATGAATATGGGGAGAAACATTACTTCATTTCTTGGTGGATAGGGATATTTTATTTGTGTTCATATTTAATATTTTAAGGTATATCCCATGTGGGTAATTCCCTTTAAAAACGTTATCATCAATTAATTATTCCTTGAGATATGTCTTAGAAAATTCAAATCAATTATAAATCTCTCATATACATTATAATTTGATGTTATAATTGGAATTTTTTTATTTTACTTACTCGAGAATGTGTTTTTATCCAATATATATTAAAATAATTAGTGTAATTTTATTGGGAAGGTCCACTATTTTTTTATTGTGATAGATAATATTACCTATTAGATAGTAGTATTTGGTTGAAAAGTATAATGACAATCTTTTATTTTGGATGTGTTAATTTTTAAAATTAATCAAATGTTGTTTAAATAACAACCTTATGTTCCTTGAATGATGGTGAATATTTTCTGGTGATCAGTTGTGAAGATGAAGTATTATCATAAATGATTCTAATGATATTATGAATGTATTCCCATGATTATCTAGTGCAATGGGATATCAATATATTTTGGGAAAAAATACCTCAAGGTAACATTAGAGTATTTTTGGGTTGGTTGTGTCCGTTGACAAAGCATATTTTACTGAGAAATTTTCATGTTCCAAATATATTTTTAGGGATCCATGTTGAAAAAGAATAAGGAAAAGGGAATAATTGTTCTAGATGCAGTATAAAAGAATTGATACAAAGTGGTGTTGTTTTCCAATGATTGCTAAATTTCTGTGGTCCAAAATTTGGATTTTGGTGAGCATTGCGAATAGTGGATTTCCTTGATGATATCATCAAAATAATTTTTAATATAAATATGTTAATCATGAAAAAAATGTTTTTCAATGGTTCTATAGGGATAAAGAAAAAGGGGAAATCTCTACCTTGTAAGTGGAGAATAATATAACTGTTTTTCTTTCTAGTTTGGAAGAAAACATGCTTTGGGATAAACTACAAGGTCATATATACCAACTATCCAAAGAATAACTCGTGGGGCCTGATGCATCTAGAGAACTACTTATGAAATCATGTGATCGTATATATATTTTGAATGCCTGTAAAAATATGAATATCATCATAAATACATAAAATGTAATGGAAATGGAGTCAAAAAGAGTGATAGAATTTTTTCTTGCTATTTTCTATGGACCTATCTTACACAGATCCATTGACAGAAAAGGAATTACATTATTTTCATTGATTACTATAGTAGAATGGCATGGTTATTTTCATTTCCAATATGTTGTAATTGAATAGATTCTTAAAACAGTATCATATGGAATTAGATAGGATGCCTGAGAATAAAATTCTAAAGTTTCATAATGATAATGGTACAAAATTCACAAATAATTAGGTGGAATAATATCTCAAGAAACATAAGATAAAGAATAATATTTCTTCACTGATAACTCTACAACAGAATGGAGTGGTTGAAAGGAGAAATTGTATCATCAACAACATGGAAAGAACAATGCACATTGTAAAACACATTAGAGTGAAATTTTGGAAGGATGCAGTTTTGACATTGGTCTACATTTATAATGGGGATCTGTTCTGTCTGAAAGAAGTAAATAATCCATATGAGATTTAGTATGGAATGAATCCAAGAGAGATGTACATTAAAATATTTTTAGGAAAGTATTTTATTCTCATTAATGAAAAACATATGGATTTTGAGTCAAAAGGAGATGAGAGGATATTCCTTGGCTAATCAGGAAAAATCCAAGCATAAAAATGCATTAATAAGAGGCTGGGAAAAGTAGTTGATAGAAATGATGTCATGATTGTGGAAAAATAATAGAATAATAAATAAAATAGTGAACAGTTTCATGATGATTCTGATCAGGAAGAATGTAACACATGGGGAACATAATTATAAGAATCATATTTCGGAGAAGATATTGATGAAGAGGAGGAAGTAATATCAGTATATAGAAAGAAGCAAAATATTACAACTTAAATTGGCAGGAAAAATTATCATTAGTGATCGAACAACACAAGTTTAGACCAGAAGAATGAAATTCCTATAGTATACATCATTCCTGTTTTAGGTAGAACAAAAATTCATTACTGATTAAACTGAATATGTAAAGATTGTTTAGGAAATAAATGAAGTGAATGTTTATGCTAAGATGAATCAGACTCAGGGGGATTGTTTTGAGGCCAATATATGAGAATTTCATCGGGTCTAAATTGGTTTATCACAATAAAATTAATGAATAAGGCACTGTTATTAGAAACAAATCACGACTTGTGGGAAAATGACACTCCAAGATAGAGGGTATAAATATTGAAGAGACAATAGCACTAATTACAAGGATGTAGATAATCATATTATTCCTAGCCATTAGAGTAAAAAATAAGTTAAAATTGTTCCACATTGATGTCAGATATGCACTTTTTAATGGGGTTCTGGAGGTAGAAGATTATATTTAGAAGCCATATCATCTTCTCATTCATAAAGATGAGAACAATTTTTTCAATTGAGAAAAGAACTCAATGGGCTGAAACAATAACCAAGAGCACTATAATCGAGGAAAGATCAATATTTGAAGAAGCATGGATTAAATTGTGGTGGATTTGATTACAATATATATTTTAATAACTAAAACAATCAAATCATGCTGGTTCTAGTTTATGTTGATGAAATACCCATCAATGGATTAGATAAAGCACCATGTAGAAAATGATTGGAATTCATGAAAAATGAGTTCAAAATGTCAATGGTTAGTGAGCTGATATTTTTCCGTTGGTTTAATAGTGACACAATGAATGAATGATACTTCAATTACTTAATCCAAATATTCTAAGCATGTCCTAAGGATATTTGGAATTAAATTCCATGGATATGAAGATTAATTTTTCTACCCATATTAAACTATCCAATGATGATGATGCAAATGTAGTTAACATCACAGAATACATGAAAATAATGGGATTTTTGTTGTAAATGATAGTGACATGGCTTGAAATTGTTGTTACGACATGAAAGGAATGTGATATCAAATAAATACACGAAAATAATGGGATTTCTGGGTTTTACCTCTAGGTACATCTATGCCAGAGCCACCTCTGCCTACTCGTATCCAGACAGGGATGTATTTTCTTGTAAAACTCATAAAATATCTACATTACTAAAAATCTCGGATGTTCTTCTATACTAATACTCAAAGTCTATCTTAGGGTAATGTTATCAAATTAGATTTTATCTAAATCTAGTTTCCAAGGTTATTTCTAAGCTTCCTTTGATACCAACTATAACACCCCGAACCTGGTTACCCAGGGTCGGTGATTTATTTTAAAACATTAGCATGATTACAAGGAATCAAGTCTTGAAGGACCGATTAGTGTAGCAGTCTTAGAAAACTGATAACATACATTAACTTTACATTAAAATTTAAAACATAAATCATATAATAAATTGTTCTTTTAGAACACCATTATTCCCTTTATCTTAACCTTGAATTTCAATAATAATACACTTCTTGGAATCCATGGAAAATGAAACATAAGAAAGGGGTGATAAGGGTAAGAAATATAGTGGAGGCAATCATAAATATTAAGCATGGGGAATAATTGAAACCACATGCCTTTACCAATAATAAACATTAATACTTTTATGGAAAGAATATGAGCTGAGAAAATAATACCATAATAAAACATATCATGGGTATTCTACTAGTCGAATGAACACGTGGACCATAAAAATTATTTTCATAATGAGGGAATGTATAATGCCAGACATTCTGAAACATTTTTTCAAGGCCTCAGCCAAGACGTCTAAAAATGATTAAGAATACAGCCAAAGTAATATATCGAATTGGGAATGGGCCTTGGCACATTATAGGTGTAGTTTTATAATGAGACCTACCGATGCATCGATGAGTTTTATCATGCTCCACCCATCACATGCTAAGTCCAATAAATTCCTCATATGAATGGTAGAAACATAACATAAACATTTATATTAAAAACATCATACGAAATGTCAATACTTTAACCATAAACAATGAATGGTATAAAAATAATACATCCATAGTCAAACATATCAAAAAAACCTTCAATACAATATTTATGATTTGTATCATAATAAACCAACTACAAAAATGTTTAAAATCCATCACATGATGTTGACATAGATGATAATGATTTGTAAAATTCTTTGAGAGAAATATCCATTTTTCATGAAAACATTTAATCATTATACAATTTAGAAAGTAATACAATTAAAGACATTTTTGAATCAAAGTGTAACTTATCACTTTGAATCATTTGAAATTAATTATCATTTTTAGAACATACATGTCCATATAAATAAATACTTAAAAAACATTTTGAAAAGATGGACATTAACGAGAATGATTTATTAGAATAAATATTTAAATCATTTATAATGATGTTTTATTAAAAATTACCTTAGAATGAATCCCTTTGAAAACACTTTTATGAAACATTGACATGGAAAATAAATAAGTCCCAATAGATACTTACTTAAAAACAACCTCAGATAATAATGAGATTGTGAAATTAACCCTTGCCAATTTGGTAAATTACGAAACATACACCACATGAAAGAAGTATCATACAATGAATATGTAAATAAAAATAAATTAACGTGTATTACACAGTGAATAAAATTATGGGTAGTACATAAACCACATAAAAGGTAATAGTGGCAATATGGCTTGAATCTCACGGGAATAATGAGTGAGATAAAAGTCCCTTACCTAGCACTTTCCTTTAGTTGAGGGTACGTTTAAACTACTATATGAAGATATTAGTATGTTATTAATGTATAAAAAACCATATTAATATTTATTATATCATACATGATTCGTTAATGACTTTATACTGCCCATTTGATAATAATTTCCATGTTAAATTAATATTCAGGGTAATAATTTCTTTCTTTATTGTACTTGTTTTAACTTGTTACACTTGATTGTATCACATAGATCAAGATTTAAATAATACCATAATTTAAAAAAGTATTTATATATCACACATATATATATATAATATAATATGTATAATAGACATATATATGAAATGAAAAACACCATTTATGGAGATGGTAGTCCGTACGTACTCATAAATGCTGTTTTCATTTTCATATCGTATTGAAAGGAACTAATTGAATAAGATATATGTATGTACATATATATATATATATATATATATTTATCCAGAAGAATTATTATTTCATATATTACATTATTATTAGTAATATATATTTTTATAACCGTCGATGAATGGTGATTGTGGAAATGAACCTCATCGTGTTGTGGAGACGGTAATTTGTACATATGCACGAGTGACAATATCATTTCCATAAAAGTGAGGAAATGGATGGTATATTAATTTTAAAGATAAATTATCATGTTATTTTAATTATTTATATATATATTACTCATCATTATAACCATCCAAATAACATAGTGTTGAATAACAAATTACACCACAACGTGGAGACGGTAAGTCGTACGTACGCACGCATGGTGACATTATCATACATAAGATTGATAGAATAATGAATATTGTTGTGCCATATTTATAATAACATCACTGTATATAGATGATATATGATTTAATATTTTATAATTGGAACAATAAATAAAGAGTAAGCAGAAGAAAAAGAGAACTCGAAAGAGGGTGGTGAAATCATTACCATTTCTTCGGGTTCTTCCTTTTGATTTGATCAAAATGGATCCTTAGGATGGCTTTTTTACCAAATTAAGACCCTAGGATGAAGTTAGGATAGTTTTTAGGATATTTGGGATGGGTTTGGATGAGCCAAATGGCTTTGATGGTGTGAATTTGAGTGAAGTGAGAGTTCCCTTTTATTAGAGGGCTGAGGGGCACCTTAGAAAAAACATAAAATATTATTTTATAATAAAATAATTTTCGGTTTCTAATGGATAAAAAAATTATATAAAGGATAAGGTTGGTATGGGTATAATACTACTCAACCAATAGGTTTTAGACAGGATTATGTCTCCATATTAACCTTAACTTTTATATTTAACTCTTAGTTAAATAGTTTGACATTTACCATGTCTTTTTGTAAATTTATTTTATAAGGTTAATAAACTTACTATAAAATTTTTATAGAACCCTAATTGGTTCAATAATAACATATATATTATTATAAATGTGTTTGGTCATAACCATAAATTTTTAAAATTATTATATCAATTAATAATATAATATTTGTTTTAAAAACTATTTTATGTCAATTTTGAAACTATTTTGTATTTGTTTTTTGTAAAATCATAACAGCATGATTACTACAAAAATAATTGATATAACCATACCTAACATGCAAAAATAACCTATAAATGTAGTTTAATTTATAAAAAGACTCAAATTACATGTATTTGGATATTTATAATGTCTATTAATTTAATCTTTCATTAATACGGTAATTATTACATCATCATTCTGTCATAAATTAATTTTCTTATATAATGTCTAAAACTTATAAATAAAATACCATAGTATAGTTAATATTTTTTTTATTTCTAATGAAAATTTATAGTCTAATTTATCTTATGTATATCCCTATATTAAAAAATATTTAGTTATTACACTTTGATTTTAACTCTTTTAATCCTTCTTTAAATTAAATAATAATAAATGTCCTACTCTAATCCCAGTGGACCTGAAGGAACATATTTTATTCCTAATGTAGTTTTTAGTCTAATTACAAATATCCAATAGAATTTGGACAACTATTAGAGTAATAATAATATCATTTTAATCCTAAATTACACTTTTTACATTTAACCATGGTATATAAAAGTAAAAAGTTACTAATCACCAAAAATTATTTTTATCTTGTTGAACTAAATTTTTCATACTGATACAACCTGTGTCTCTTGTATTTTTTAAATTATACACATAGAACTGTTCAAATAATGTATTATGTGAATTTTCAATTTCTCCTAGGAGGTGGGTAAAAGGCAGTGAAATGTTCAATAAAATTTTGTATATTTAAAATTATTTCAAAATGACTCCAATGAATTAAATTGATCATATATAGGTATTATGTATCTATTTTGACCTAAAATAAATTTAAATAAATTAAATAATTGTTTAAATAAAAAGTCAGTTTTAAATAATGATTCAGTGTATTTCACTATTCATAAGAAAAATGAATGTTTTCAGCAAAATACCAATACTTCATCCTAAGATAATTTTGACATTACGAATTAAAAAATTTAGTTTATTTTACCAAATTAATAACATAAAATTTTCATTTTAAAATTTAAAATTAATTCCTGTTGTTAAATCCAAAAAACGTTTTTTAAGAAATAATAACTATCTGAAGATTGACACTTGTTTATGTCCAATTTTAAAGTGATATTACATAAAATGACCATCATTGGATTAAATGCTTAAAAATATAATCTAATTATACTTCTAAACCATTAAAATGTATAATAGAACACTGTAAATTATTTTGATTAAAAAAGTTGTTTTCTGTTAAAATATAGCATACTTCACTATTCACCCAAATATGTAAGTTATCAGAAAAACACCAAAAATTTATTGGAACTAAATTATTATGTATCGATTCTAAATAAGAAGTTTATTTTGTCAAATTCAATATATAAAAGATTCAAATATTGGATTTGAAAATAATTTTCCATTAAAAGGTATTCAAATTGCATTTTTTGAAAAATGATTCTTTTACCTGAAAAAAAGAATTTGTTCTTATGTTATGATTAATAAACTCATAAAATGGATGATAAAAACGGGATATGTGTTTCTAAACCTCATACTATTGGGCCAATGTCATGTGTTCTCCAGCCTGAAAATGTGTTATTACATGTGGCTTGGAATTTGATACTCCTAATGTATATGTATCATATGTCATTGAAGAAGATGGAAATAATTTGTCTATTGGTATATTAGACCCATTTTCATTGTCTACATGAAAATATTATGATGGATTAACATCTAATCAGTATTATAAGATGATCATGTTGGGGTCAATCCTGTCATGTTTAGGAAAGTTCCCTTAATCTTTATGAGCTCATTGAAGGTAACTACATTGAATTTCTTCCACCCAAATGATTCTAGTAGGTGTATGGTTAAAATAGTGGTTTCCCACAGATCCACATCTTCCCATGTATCATCAATATTTACTTAAACCTATAGTTTCTAAATATTTTTCATATAATTTAGGTTCATAATCAGGATAATCAAGTGCGTTGGGATTTGTTATGTGGACAACAATAACACAACATAAGATCCATTTGTCACATGATGAATATTTTTCTTGACATTTCAGTTATTGTTATTACATTTTGTTTGACATTTACCTTGCATTTGGGAATGATGGACTGTAATCTACCAATGTCTAGGACATAATTAGACTTATCAAGTGCTCATTATCTTCAAACTGCTCTTTACCATTATGATCATGTCTCTTCAATGAGGATAAACCTTTGGGGGACTAATATTTTGATGAAGTTGGATTTAATGTAATGGATGTGGTAGGAGAAAAAGATATTTTTTTCAACAATGTTTGTAGAATTTAATGATTGGATTTTACCATTTTCTTGATCATCAAATCATCATACTTCTGCACATTTTTTCTTTTGACGTCACACCATCTTCTTTCTTCATAAATATTGGTAGTAGTAACACCTGCTACATGGGTTAATGAATTTTTTACATTTACTTATCCATAGTGTACCATTTATTGAAGGAAAACTCTAAAATAAAAACATATTGATTGGTAAGGCTCAACATTTGAATATAGGGGAAATAATATTAGAGATATTAATCTCTTTATTGTTTTTCCTAATCCTTGGAAACTCAATTAATTGTTTTCTAAATCATGAATGAAGTAATCAAGAACCTATTCAATCCAAAAAACTAATATTTGTTCTTTCATTCATACAATTAAATCCACATTTGATCTTTTTGATCATATTGACATGGTGGACATTGCTATTGATTCTTGGGAGGTGGATACCTTTGTTATAATGATGTTTTTTATGTAGAAGAAGGTACATGTTCTTGTTAGAGTGTGACTGAAGCAGACTCTGCATTCCATGTTCTATTTCATAGATCTGATAGAATTTCATGATATTTAACTTTGGTTTCTAAAATAGTATATTCCATTTTATTGGAGACTCAATCACAGTCTCAAAATCCTCTTATATATTTCAAAGGTATTAGTGGTATATAGAACTCATCATGTATATTTTCCACCCAAATTTGTAGAACTCATCTTGAGGGAGTGGTAGATTTAAGGAATATGTTAAACCATTTAATCAGAAAATTAAATATAAAACCCTTCAATTATCCATTTGTATGAAATTTTTAATGATCAACAACTGTTGTCTTATGTAGCAACAAGAAAAATTATAAAAATAATTTTTGATAGAGGTCTTCCCTCATTAATTGATGAAGACCAAAAACTTGTATACCAGAAAAGGATGGTCCCTATAATGATTGCACAAAGCATTAGAGAATTACTGATTATTGTAGTTGAGAGGTCTCCTCAGGGGATCATATAGACAACCAAAATGTTTTAAGTGCTACTCTGGATCTGCCGAAACATTAATGATTGGAAATATGGTATTCACAATGTTTGGTAGAGGATGGATCAAATCTACCAATTCAGGGTTTCGAATTATTTTCTAGTTTTATTGGTGTAATCCATTATTCCATAGATTATAATAGATTATTTTATCCCTCAGTTGTATTCATAAGAATTTGGGGAATATCAGGATGAGATGGGAGCTGTACAGGTATTATAGCTGGAGCATTACCTGGGAACGATTAGAAAAAACACTTTTGGCGGTGAAAATGATATTTTTCTTTGATAATCCATGCAGAAAGGCTTGTAAATATTTTTTTGATCCAATCCTAGATATGTACCCCATGGAGGGAATTCATTATCTAAATATGTAGTTTCAACAAGCCTTTTTTCTATGTATCTCTTAAATAATGTTAAATTCAATTATCATCTTATGGAGAATGTCTAGATGAAATGATGCTTCAATGTAACTCTGCATTGAGTTTTTCAAATCCTTTGTCTCATAATCTTTCAGATAAAATATTTTGTCAAGTGAAATATATTGATCGTCTCTAGTGGAAAAGTGAGGCATGTTTGAACCATTACCTTTCCCCTTTTTAAATTCCTTTCAAAGATGTGGTATTTGGTTACTTGAGGGAATACCTAGATTATGGGTAAGACACTGGTTCTAGGTATGGACACCTCCTTCATTTTCATTAGTGTGTACCATATTATGAAAAAGAACTTCATCCTCTAACTCCCCCAAACTGGAATCTTTTTCATAGAGGATCTTCTGTAATGGTATTATTGACATTCATTGATTCATAATGCATTGAAAAAGTATATTGATATCTTTGTAAGATCATTTCATTTTATTCCCTCAATGAGACATTATTCTCTTATATACTTATTTCCCTAGAACTGTTTGATGGATTGAAACCTAAATAAAATCCTTGGATAGTTCAATTGTTCATTTACTTTGGGTCTTCTTCCAAAATCGGGTGAACAATGACTTTTCCTGAGGAGAAGATTATGGATGTGAAAAATCGCCCAACCCTACATCCAAAGGCTATTCATGTTATTCATCTTCAACCATTCAAACATTTTTTGTTGAATTTTATGGTAGGGTTAAAAAACATTCCTAGTCCTCCTAGATGGGGTGGATCCTAAACATATATAGATTATATTAGACAAATCCTCTTTTGATTATACAAATTCTATCCTTCACATTGGTTGTGTGCATTATCCGACAACAACATAAATTTCCTATTTTAGAATACTGTTTTGATATTTTACATATTTTTGAAATCTGGTGGATGCAATCATCTTCACGAGAGTCCAACGTAACATTCTTATATTAATAAGGCTAATGTGTCCGGACAACATGTTCTCTATGGGCCTTAATTATTTGAAAACTGATCAAGGAATGTTCTTGATGATCATTTCATTGGTTACGAGTAGAATTTATTTGATTTAGTTGTCCTGGGGCATTCACATTGCATGAAATGACTTTTGGAAGGCATAGATAATATGGTGTGTAGTCAAATTCAATGCTTCTTTCTCACCCCATCATCTGATATAAACACTTGATGGGGTTTCCTAAATCAATTGTTTCAAAATCATTAATTCATAAAGGCATTCACATTAAAGAGATACTTATTGATTCTCGATCATTTGATGTCGGGAAACATAGGGAAATTCCTAGTCTATTCGGCATTGTAACGCTTATAGTATATTTACATTACCTTAATATTTATCATATGGTAATACATTAAATTTTAGGTGATTTAGACTCTTCCATATGTTTAGGGGGATATCATGATTGAAATCTTCTACCATCAATTCCGGAATGCTATATTGAGTGGTTTCCAATGTCCAAAACATGACTTTTATTTAACCCTTATCCCATTGTTTTCTCATATTCAACATGTCCTCTTTATCATTTGATAGATTTCTCTTAATGTTGTCCAACTAGAGTGGACACTTCTCAATTGTTCAGTTACAACAGATAGGATCAGTTGTTTTTTCCACTGCAATAACCGAAGAAAAATAACTCGAGGAAGGTGCAGAGAATGACACTCACCATGGGATGTCTTCTAGTTGAGAACGTATTTAATCTATTAGTTACAACCCATCAGAAATGAATCGACATATGTTGGAAGTTTATTCAAGATAATATGGATTTCTCATCACTACATTGAATATTTGATATTTATATTAAAAATGTGAAGCAATACTACAGATATATCATTCATAGTCAATTCCATAGTTTAATTGACCAATATGATGGACTACAACAAGGGATAAATCCTCTACCACTTTGGTCTTATGGAAACCTGGAGGGTGGTTATGGCTTTCATCCAGAGATGAGTTCTCTTGATTGACTTAATTTTCATGAAGCATGCCATTATGATGACGTTTAAAAAGAAGAACTTAAAAATTATTATTACCACTCCCATAATATTTTTAGGGGAGGGTTGGAGGATAAGGATTAATAGATACATGTAAGTGGGCATCAAGAACTTTATAATTAAGAGGAGAAAGATTGCAAATTGGCTAATGATTTTCAAAATATTCCTTGAAACAATAATTTATACATTATCTTTTACACAAATTTGGGGACACATACGGGTAGATGTGGATATAATGAATAGGCATATGTGCCTTCCTTGGAGTGGTTATCAGAACAGGCCAATTATCTTCAACTGGAAAGGGTGTTTACTTCCAATCAGCTGTCCATTTGTTATGGGGGAGTATGAGTCATAACCATCATGAACTAGAATAGAGGTATGCATATTCTATAGGATTTACTGTAGATGAGTCATCCTAGGTGTAGGGAATAAATTGATTTTTTTCCACCTGGTACTGTTGACGATTCCGTTATGATATTCAGGAAGGCTTCTAGAATATGGGTAAGAATTTGTGTCTTACCCTATACAATGGATAAAATGTGTTTGGTGACTTCATTGATTGGAATGGCAATATATGTCCATTTCATATCTGGAGTAGTGGTATCTATTTGCTAATTTCATCAAATTTTTATCTGTTGATATTGATAATACACTTGTGTGGGGGAAGAGAGTTGATTCTACCCAAGGATTGTCACCTAAGATTTCCAACTAAATCTATGGGTGCTGCCAAACGAGACGGCTGGAAGTCCTGAAAAATGTTGTTTGGTATATCTTCTTTCTGTCTATTTTCTCCAAAAATTCTCGATGGAAATCTACAAATTTTGAAAGAAGAGACTCCTAGTATAATTGGTGAGTGTTGGCATGTGCATGTTAGTGCTTACAAGTTTCCAACAAATTTTATTGATGAACATCCTTGAATGTAGCCAGATGATTCTACTAACTGGCTGATAGTTTGTATATAGGTGTATTCACCTACTCACGATACACCACTAGAGTTAAATGTCGGGATTGGATGAGAACTTCCAGGTGAGTCTACTGTCTAGTGAAATTAGTGAGGACATGTTTATGTGCATGTTCATTATTTTCCTCAAATTTAGGTTGATAGTCTTCTATATAGGGGGAAAATGTAATATCTTTCACCCTATTGGCTTATTATTGTCCTCAGTAGTGTGAATTGTGTTTAAAGGACATAGGGACCAAGGATGATGAACCGAATGCAACACCCACATCAGTTTGGTGGTTCACATCAACGCAATTCAGATGGTTTTGATTGTGGGTGGGAGCCCCAAGGAAGGACCCATGTGTCTTAGAGTTAATTCCATGAGTGATTTTATGATCCACCTATCTATAGTATTGGAATGAATGGTTATTATGTTCTGAAGTTAAGAACCAGAAACAGTTGACGATTATGGTTGGCACAATCTTCATCTTGTCCTATGGTAGTCATTGACCAAATTATCAAAGGTTGTTGTTATGTTGGAGAGACAGTTGGGAAGCCTCTATGTTTGGGATAGAATAGTCATGATGGTATTTTTGAACCTATACATTTGAGACTCATCATTGATGATGCTATTATAATGATGACACCCATTGAGCATATGAGGATCCATATTGGGTAACATCAAGGGCATTCACAAGTGCAAACATTAAGGAATCTATTTGGAATAAAGAGTGTTCTTGGAAAAAAATTACAAATAATAAAAACAAACCACATTATATAAACATATTTTAGACGGACACATGCATGATTTATTCTTTTGTTTGGCCTTTATTTATCAATTTTTAGCGGCCTGACAGATGGGTAATACTATCAACATGGTTTGGGATTCATGTCAGGGTTCCAATTTTTATTTCTTCTCCCCCGAAATGTGTGTTTTTTTAGGAAATTACTTCTTCTTGGTGGTTTCCATTGGATATATTTATGTAAATAGAAAAATTCAATTGTTCATTATCCATACGGACACGATTTCCAAATGCTGACATTCATTATGTTTAAACTTATGGTACATAATAAATTACATTGGACAAGTGGATTGGAGGTGGAACTCATCACTCCGTTTTTGGGGGAATTATTTCCTGTGCCGCAACTCGCTTCTATATTTGAGATATTTTAACAAATAATTAATAATTCAACAAGAATAAAATATATTTACCTTGGGATTTTCAATCAATTATTTTCATTTATGAAATTTAGAATTATCTGTATGTATTGGAGGCTCATCATTAATGAGATATTTGAGTGTATTCGTGGTTCTCTGTAAATGGTATCCACTTATATACCATTTAGTTATTGTTTTAACCATTTTTAGGATGATAGTAGTTTTTAATCCACTCAGTGGGGCACTCAAAAACTTTTTATTTTCCATGGAGATGAACGTTTGTTTTGATTTTGGATCATGAAAAAAAATGTGCTACTTATATATCATTGTGAAAGAAATCAAACACCTATATTTATGTTCTAAATAATGAAACACATCATACATTTCTTGGTTGTGTGATAAGTAAATAATAGTATAGTTTAATTTCATGTGGTGAGGACATCTGAACGGATGTTCCATAGTTGTATATAGGTGTGGGACATATGCTTAAAATGCTCAAGGATCCTAGAAGGGATATAAATTTCAATGTTGAATTATAACATGCTAGGAATGTGGCCCTGAAATGTCATGGATGAATTATATTGTGGGTTTTTAACCACAAGAAGGATTCTTATAAATCTCATTTGTATGTGAATTAAATCACTCATAGTCTAGGGAGTTGCGTAGGGGTGTATGATCCTTTGACATAATTTGGTTGGGGCATACCCCTTAATATGGTTCCCTAGAAACATGTTCCATGACAGGTGTCTTAAATCATAGAGATTTCACGGTGTCATAATTAATGTATTATTCATAAAAAGGATTCCTGGATTAAGGTAATTGAGGTTGGATTTTAAAGAGTATATTTACTGATATTGGACCCCATGTGTGGAATTCTTATGTATCCCAATTATGGTGGAAATCATAATTCTCATAGTTCATGAAATAGATGTGTATGGGGATGTTGTGATCATCACAAATATCTATTTCCAATATATTCTTGCAGGGTGTGAGGAACAAGAGGATTTGAATGAATCAACAAACCACACACTCTCTTCCACTTATAGAATAGGGTGGGAGTATGACGAAAGAAGCATAGGTGATAGTGGTCAAGGGCGTAGGGAAATGAACCATTCAAAGTGAAATGAAATTATTGTTCATTGGATTCTGGCCAAAAATCAAGGGTCCTATGTTAGGATTTCATTCCAAAATAGTTTCTTGGTATGGGAGGGATAATTTTAAATTTTTCAATAGGAAATATAGGTATGAACTATACCATTCCTAATTTGGACCTAATGCTCCAAGTTATAGAGAAGATAAGGATGGGCATCGCCCGAACCCTAATACTCTAAACTAGGAACTACCCAACATTGTTCTTAGGAGAATTGTCCATTTGACAGAAGATAATAAAACCCACAGACACTCCATGAATCAATACACCATTATATATCAAATGTGGGTGTCCGATGTCTATGAATATACAAACCCAAATGGGAGACACAATGAGGTGGCATTACCAAGGGTTTGGTATGTCGTGGGGTATTACTGGAGTATTCAACATAATCCCTCTTTGAAAAGAAATCCAATAAAGTGATAGCCTTTCTAGGAATGAGTTTGTAGAAGGCATTCTGAATGGATTTTATAAGCTAAAGGGACAAGGTGTATCAAAGAGGGGCGCCCATGTAGGTATGTGGAACGCATGTATGGCTGTGTAGGTAGGATTGGGTGACCTAATATTTACATATTTGATGAAAAAACAGAATTATAAAACATGTAAGTGACTGGACTCAATCCTTTAATAATATTCATAGGTATTCCCTGATGTGGGAAATAATGTTTGTTCGGGAGGAATGGATGGTACATAATTGTTACTGATTTATGGAGTTTGGGCCCTTTAGCCGCGAAAGTGTTATGGATTTCGAACACTGAAGGGACATCAGTCCTATGATCCTCATTTAATTCCAGTTCATTAGGTATTGAATAACTAACATCAATGTTTTAGAATACTTTGGTGAAGCACTATGGAAACTAGAGATGCAATTGGGCTTCAGGTAAATTCTTCAATCATAAATGATTACCCCAAGGGTCAATTTATAGGAAAATAGGTAACCCTAGGTGAAAGAGTTTTTTTTCATGCAAGTGAGTTGTGTGAAAACATTGTGGCACACAATTGGATGCATGATAAAGGAGACATAGATCAACTAAGGAGTTTTCAAAATTGACCCTATGAAAATATTGAAATTCTCCACGTATTTTCTTATCTTTTTACTATGACATTTCCCTTTTCAGTTCTTCATCGATGTGATGGAACAGAGTGTCAAAAATTAATCCCAGGAATAATCTATATTATTCAATTTAATATAAATATGTATAAATAAATAAAATCATTATTCAATACATCTGTAATTCTAGTGCCCAAGATAGTCAGTGCCCAAATTTCATGAACAATGGTTAAGCCTCTAATATCGTGTGTTTTCTGACCAAAGGTTCCTCTATCTAGAGATACATTTACCTGTATGAATTTGAATTCCAAAATTTTCTTAACACATAATTTATATATATCATAAATAACATAATAGTTCAACCAATAACTAAATACAAGACAAACATGAGTTAGTGGGAAAAACATTCTTTATCATACCTTTCATGTAACTATATAGTTGAATGTATCATAATTTATTGAAGTGGTTTGACAACATTAAAAATCAGAATACATAAAAACTAATTATATACATATATATGAATTAAAGATGGAAGAACTTTTAAAAAACTACTAAATTGAAATATAGGTACACGAAAAAATCATTTATGGAAAATTCCTAAATAAATCTAAAAATGAAAACATCACTGTAACACCCCAAGCTTCTACGGTACGCTTCTCTTTGAATAATGCGATAGCGTGTTTTGTACGCAACACCGAGTTCTAACAACCAATCAAACAAGCCGTTATGAATAGTAATACCTACTTTTTAAAATTATATATATTTTATATTTCAAAATGGACTTCATTTTTGGATTCGGAATATCTAATTTAGCCTAAGGTGAAATTTTGGTACTTTTCGGATAACTTTCATATTTTGATGAATAGTGAAAATTACTAAATTTTAATTAAAAACAACTTTTTTAATCAAAATAATTAATAGTGATAAATTATGAATTTTAGTAGTTTTAATGTATATTTAGAATATATTTTTACCATTTAATATAATGTTGATCATTGGACATAATTTTACAATTAAACCAAACATAAACAAGTGTCAATCTTTTGATAGTTATTATCTTTTAAAAACACGCTTTTTGTTTTGACAGCGGGAATTAATTTTAAATTAATTTCTGCCAATTCTGTGTTTTGAATTTAGGAAAATGGATTCCATATTTGGAATCAGGATGTTCAAATTGTGTAAATAGGTAACTTTTATTTTTAGACATTTTGAATAATTACTGCGGTAAATATTTTATTTACCATGGTTAAGGGTAAATCCGGTAAATAAGGGTTAAAAAAATAATATTATAATAATACTAAATTACCCTAAACGTGTCTTAACCCTATTTGTTGATACATGGTCGACCATGGGCATCTTTGGGTCTATTTGGGGACCCCATGGATCCACTTTTAAGTGATAATGACACTTTATTTTAATTAAGTTAAAATAAATACAAAAATGACACAAGCATATATCTTTTAGAAAAACAATTGTTACATAGGGATATATATGTTGGATTTTAGATTATAAATATTCATTATAAATATAAAAAGATTTCCTACATAATTATATTTTATTTATAATTTTTAGACATTATATAATTTATTTTATTTATGACACAATGATGATGCAGTAATTACTATAATAGTGAAAAATTAAAATAATTGATATTATAAATACCCAAATAAATATAATATGAAACTTTTAATGAATTAAACTAATTTTTTAGGATAATATGATATTTTAGGATTGATGTAATTGACTTTTTTCTAAGTAATCAATCTGTTATGAGTTTCACAAAAATCAACTATTGAATAGTGTCAAAATTGACATTAAAGAGTTTTTAAAACAAATATTATATTATTAATTGATATTAAATTCCTAACTATCTAAGGTTCGGACAAGAGACTTATATCATGATAGGTGTATCATTAATGGACCACTTGGGGGTCGCTTTTATGTATATGGTATGTTTATTAACCATATAATATAAAAATACAAAGAGATTGTAAAAGTGAAACTAATTAACTTAGAGTTAATACTTAAAGATAAGGTTAATATAAGTACCCAAACCTGTCTAAATTCTATTGGTTGAGTTATTTGCGACCCATAACCACCATAAAATTTGAATAGTCAACTTTGGAGCCATTGGAAACTGAATATGAATTTATTATAAACTAATATCTCTAGCTTTTCCAAAGGTGCCCCTCACCCCTCTTATAAAAAGGCACTCCTCCTTCCCATTTCTTCAAACCTTAAAATCCTTTTGGTTCGGCCAAACTCTGCCCAAATACTCTCCCAACATCCCTCACTACAACCTAGAGGCCTTAGTTTGACCAGAAAGCCAACCTAATGAGCCCTTTTGATCAAATCAAAAGGAAGAACCCGAAGAAGAGGTAATGATTTCACCACCCTTCTCCAAGTTCATTTCTTCTTCCACTTCTTCTTCCTTTGTTCTTACCATTATAAAATAATAACTCCAGTATCTCACATATACTGTGATGTTATTATAAATATGGTACAACCATATTAAGTATTCTATCCACCCTTTGAATAACATGTCACCATACGTGCGTACGTACGGCTTACCGTCTCCACGTCGTGGTGTAATTGTTATTCAATATATTATTATTTGGATGGGAATAATAATGATGTGTAACTCATGTAAATAATAAATATAACATGTTAATGATTCTGTATATATGATATACCATCCATTTATATATTATTTTAATATCAAAAGAATGATATTGTCGCTCGTGCGTACGTACGGACTACCGTCTCCACGAACACGATGAGATTCATTCTCCATCGTATCCATTCAAGTATAATTATCATTTGATGATTTAAAAATGATGTTTAAGGACTTGATATCATTCTGGATATGAATAAGATACAACAAACATGGCTTATGTAACAAAACATATAAAAGAAAATGATTAAGTTAACACCCAAAATGACGATAATTCTAAGATATTATTAACAAATCAATGTTAAAAGATCATATATGATATCATATTAATATATATGATTCTTATATAATTTAATAAAAATTATTTCACCATTATACAGGAGGTTAACCAACCCCAACCAAGTAAAAGTACAAGGTAAGGGTTATTTCACAATCTCTTCATTATCCGAGGTTGTTTATACGTAATAATCTACTGGGATCTCTTTATCATCCACATCCATGTTTCTTAAAAATGTATTTCAAAACATTTTTACTATTTACAAGAATATGGGTTAAATTCATTTATACTCTTTTTTGACTTTTTATAAGAGGTTTATAAAGGAATATTTCCGTCGTTTTCCAAACAAGGTGCTTTTTAACCTTTTCGACAAAATTAAGGTAAGAATGTTTTTTTAACTTATACGGCCGGTGCGGCTATTTTCCGCCTTTATAAAATCTGTAAAGCTTCCCTTACAATATTATAAGATTATTTTCAAAGAAAATGTTTTATTTTATATGGATCTTAAATGATTTCAAAATAAAAGGAGATATTTCTTTAAAAAGAATTTTGATTTCATCTATGTCAACATCCTTTGATGGATTTTAATATTATTTTAAGTTGATTTATTATGATACAAAACTTCTATATTGTATTGATGGTTTTTTGATATGATTGACTGTGGATGTGCTATTTTTATACCATTCATAGTTTATGGTGAATGTATTGACATTTCGTATGCTAGTTTTAATACGAATGTTTATGTTATGGTTAAACCTTCTCATATGGGAATGCATTGGATTTAATATGTGACGGGTGGAGCCCGCTATAGCTCCTAGATGCATCGGTAGGTCTCATGAGACAAACTAGTGTCTTGGCACAAGGCCTTGACAAAATCTTATTTATAGTCTTGGCACGAGGCCTTGACTATGTGGTTATGATAGTCTGGAATTATGCATTACAACATTATGAAAGTGGTTATTGATTTTGCATGTGATTATTCGATTAGTAGAATATACATGTGAATAAGTAAATGGCATTTTTTCATTTTATTTATGCCATACCATGTTGAATTTACATGTTTGAAAGGATTTTGTTTTTATATATACATTGCCTTAAATGTTTATTCTTAATTATGAAAGTTTCTGCTATATTGTTATCCTTACAGGGCATTTGAGCTCACCCCTTTTCTATGTTTTATTTTTCCCAGGAAGTGAAGAAGTAAGTTATGAATGACCTGCAGGGATATTATGTGGGGATATGAGTGTGGATTATGGTGAAAATATGTTGTTGTAGTAGTTTTTCGTTTAATGATGTAATGTAAAACTTATGAATATATCTAGTGTTTCCAAGGCTACTAAACCAAACGGTCTTTCGAGATTTGATCTTTCTTGTGATCATGCCAATGTTATGTAATAATGCACCGACTCTGTGTAACTAGGTTCGGGGCGTTATAGTTGGTATTAGAAGAAGTTTAGTACAAACCTTTGAAGCTATATTTAGATAAACTCTGATTAGATAACATAGTCCTAAGATGAACTTTGAGGATTAGTATAGAAGAACTTCCTAGAATTTTGGTATTGTAGAGATTTTGTGAGTTTTCCGAGCAATACATCCCTATCTGGATACGAGCAGGTAGAGGCGGCTCTGGCACAGATGTACCTAGGGGTAAAACCCGAAAACACTGCTTTGAGCTAGACTCGAACGGGAACTGGTGCACGACAACGGGCCTTGTTGCACTCTTGGTTACGACACTCCCGGGGGATATGCTTAGGATAACTCTCATTTTTCTTTACAAATCATTTTGAAGGGATTATGAGTATATACTTCCTCAAAGAAAACATTCTTATGATTATGGATTATATCCATAAATAGTTCAATTTATGTTAAGTGTTTTATAAGTATGGGATTATGTATTTTGATTCATAAACTGATCTAGTTTATGCCATTGTGTAGAAATGGCGCCTAGTGGAAGAAATGGAAACCGTATCAATGCACGCACTCCATGTAGGGATTGCCCTCCTACTCAAGATAATTATAGTGGGGTTGGTGATGCAACTGGTGTCGATCAGCTAATCACCATATTGGGACAACTTACTCAGGTTATGAATAATAACCTTACCCGTATGGAGAACCCTGATCCGCAGCGTGGAGGATCAATGTTAGATCGATTCATGAGGCAACAACCACCAACGTTCAATGGGAGTAAAAATCCCTTAGTAGCTGAGAAATGGATATTTTCCCTAGAGAAAATATTTCAGGCTTTGGGGAGCAGTGATAGGGAAAAAGTTATCATGGAAGTTTACTGCCTCACTGGAGATGCTGATCAATGGTGGTCATTGATTCAAAATACGAAGGAAGATGATGAAGTATCAAATATGGAATGGAGGGAGTTCAAAGATCTGTTTTTAGAAAAATACTTCCCTCGCGACCATCTAGCAGATATGGAAAGTCAATTTCTATGTTTGAGACAGAAGGAGGATGAGAATGTCGCAAAGTATGAGGCTAACTTTACAAGGTTAGCAAGGTATGATGGTGATTATATACGCAACCCAAGAAGTAAGATTGATCGTTTCTTTGATGGGTTAAAACCATTTCTCCGTCGAGCATTAGTCTCGCAATCCTTTTCATCATACGAAGACATTGTCTCATGTGATATCAAGACCTAAAAGGAATTCTCTAGGTCTTATGACTTTAAAGCAATGCAGGAGAAGAAGAGACCTGCTGATCAATCTGGGAATGGAAATAAGGGGAAGAAGGGAAAGGTTGAATATCCATCTTGTGGTAAATGCGGGAAGAAACATCCTGGTACTTGCTTGAAGGGAATGGGAGTCTGTTACAAGTGTGGTGAAAAAGGACACCAAGCTCATGATTGCAAGGGGAAGAAGGAAGCTACCAACGTTCAGTGCTACAATTTCAGGGAGATGGGACATTATGCAAATTCATTTCATAAGCGTCAGGAGAACTTACCTCAGAAAAGGCCAAGGGATCATGGACAGGCTTATGCTATCCCTACTGCTGAGGTAGAAGCTCCGAAAGACGTGGTGGCAGGTAATTTAATGGTTTCCTCAAGTTTAGCAAATGCATTATTTGACTCTGGATCGCCGCATTGTTTCATATCTTCCCAGTTTGCTAAGAAAATTAGATATTTCCAATTTGATTTAATAAGGGAGTTGTCAGTTAAAACTCCTAAGGGAAGTATCATTGTAACAAAGTTTTGTGAATTAGTCCCCATTAGAGCACATAAATTTTCTTTATCTGCTGATCTCATCGTCATACCTATGATTGAGTTTGATATAATCCTCGGTATGGACTGGCTTTCGGACTACGATGCGAAGATTTATTATAAGAAGAAAGAGGTTACGATTCATGATGATAATGATGAGGAACACCTTATCTTTATAGCAGAATCATCACCACCTAATTCTTATTTAGATCCACCCCCAGTAGCTCAACTTAATTCAATTATTGGGGAGGAAGAGAATGAAATAACTGTCGGTGAGGAAAGTAATGTTCAAATAGAGGATGTACCTGTTGTGAAAGAATTTGTAGATGTATTTCCGGAAGATTTACCTGGACATCCTCGAGAACGAGAAGTTGATTTTTCCATTGATTTGATTCCTGGATCAAGGCCTATATCGAAGACCCCTTATAGAATGGCCACTGTAGAGTTAGTCGAACTAAAGAAACAACTAGAGAAATTTAGTAATAAAGGATTTATTCTCCCTAGTGTTTCTCCATGGGGAGCCCCTGTTCTTTTTGTTAAAAAGAAAGATGGATCTATGAGGTTATGTATCGACTACAGGAAGATCAATGCTATAACGATAAAGAACAAGTATCCCCTACCTCGCATTGATGATTTATTTGACCAACTTCATGGAGCTCAATACTTTTCAAAGATTGACCTTCGATCTGGATACCATCAGTTGTGTGTGAAGAAGGAAGACATTCCGAAGACAGCATTTCGAACCAGGTACGGGCATTACGAGTTTACAGTAATGCCGTTTGGATTGACTAATGCACCCTCTGTATTCATGGATCTGATGAATAGAGTTTTCAAGGAGTATCTCAATGAATTTGTGGTGGTATTTATTGATGATATCTTGGTATACTCCAAAACCTACGAAGATCATGAAAATCACTTGCGCATTATCGTTAAGACTCTGAGGAGGCATGAATTATATGGGAAGTTTAGCAAGTGTGAATTCTGGCTTCAGGAGATTTATTTTCTTGGCCATATTGTCTCTAAAGATGGAATCTCTGTTGATCCTTCTAAGACCAAGGCAATCCAATAATGGCCAGAACCTACGAGTATAACTGAGGTACGTAGTTTTATTGGTTTGGCAGGTTATTATCGACGTTTCGTCCAGAATTTTTCCCGAATGGCTAACCCATTAACGAAGCTCACACGTAAAGGGGTTAAATTTGTTTGGACAAAAGAGTGTGAAGAATGTTTTGAAGAACTGAAGAGAAGATTATTCAATGCTCCTATATTGACTCTACCATCGGGGAATGATGGGTTCGTTATTTATAGTGATGCATCAAAGAAAGGACTTGGTTGTGTCCTTATGCAGAATGATAGAGTTATTGCCTATTCATCACGACAGTTGAAAATTCATGAACAAAACTATCCTACTCATGATCTCGAGCTAGAAGTTGTGATCTTTTCTTTGAAGATATGGAGGCACTACCTCTATGGTGAAAAATGTGAGATTTATACTTATCACAAGAGTTTGAAGTATATTTTCTCACAAAAAGAACTCAACATGAGGCAAAGGAGATGGCTTGAATTACTCATGGATTATGATTGTACAATACACTACCACCCGGGGAAGGCAAACAAGGTGGCAGATGCTTTGAGTAGAAAAGACCATGGAGTTTTGAACAATATGAGAATTGAAAGGGATCCAATTTTCATGGATCTAGTGAAGATGGACATGGGAATAACCAGGGAAGGTGAAACATCAATGCTTTTTCAAATGGTTGCCAAACCATCTTTACTAGAAAGGATTAAGAGTTCTCAGACCGATGATGAAGAATTCCAAAAGAAGACTAAAGCTGTGAATGATGGGAGATTGAGAGACTTTGTGTATGAAGATGGAATTTTGAAATTTGGGAAGAGACTTTGTGTTCCCGATTTACCTGATCTAAAAAGGGAATTGCTGGATGATGCTCATAGTTACAATTTCTCTATACACCCTGGGAGCACAAAAATGTATAGAGATTTGAAAGAACATTTTTTGTGGGACAACATGAAGAGGGAGATTGTTGATTTTGTGTCATGATGTATGGTTTGTCAACAAGTGAAAGCTGGAAGGCAACAGCCTGGAGGAGTCATGCAACCTCTTCCCATACCGGAGTGGAAATGGGACAATATTACAATGGAATTTGTCATGGGGCTACCAAAGACTCCTAGAAGGAATGATGCAATATGGGTTATTGTTGATCGTCTTACCAAGTCAGCACATTTTCTTGATATAAGAGAAGATCAAACCCTGGAACGTCTAGCAAGACTATATATTAATGAAGTTGTGAGACTTCATGGAGTACCCTTATCAATTGTTTCTGATCGTGATCCCCGTTTTTCTTCAAGATTTTGTAAAAGTCTTAAAAAATCCCTGGATACTGTACTTCATTTGAGTACTGCTTACCACCCTCAGACAGATGGACAATCAGAATGGACTATTCAGACCTTAGAAGACATGTTGAGATCTTTGTCACTTGACTTTCAGGGTATGTGGGATCAATATTTACCTCTGGTAGAATTTTCCTATAACAATAGCTTCCATTCGAGTATTCAGATGGCACCATATGAAGCGTTATACGGAAAGAGATGTCGTACACCAACCTGTTGGGATGAAGTTGGTGAAAGAAAACTTGTAGGCCCAGAACTGGTGGAGGAAACGGTGAAAAAGGTGAAAGTAATCCAAAATCACATCAAAGCAGCTCAAAGTAGGCAAAAGAGCTATGTCGATAATCGAAGGAAGGATTTGGAATTTCAAGTCGGTGATCATGTTTTTCTGAAGGTATCTCCGTGGAAGGGAGTCATGTGTTTTGGTACGAAAGGTCAATTGAGTCCCAGGTACATCAGACCTTTCGAAATTCTAGAACGAATTGGGGCTGTAGCTTACCGATTGGCAATGCCGCCAAGTCTCTCCAATGTTCACGATGTGTTCCACATATCTCTGTTGAGAAAATACATGCCTGACCCAACGCATGTACTCACCTATGTGGAATTAGAACTAGAACCCGATCTGTCTTATTGTGAAGAGCCTGTCAGGATTATTGATACAAGAGAACAAGCACTGAGAAACCGGACGACACGTCTGGTAAAAGTTTTGTGGAGAAATCATAAGATGTAAGAGGCAACGTGGGAACCCGAGGAACTTATGATGAAAAACCACCCGAGTCTTTTAATGTTATAAGTATTATAGAAATTTCGAGGACGAAATTATTTGAAGGAGGGGAGAATGTAACACCCCAAGCTTCTACGGTATGCTTCTCTTTGAATAATGCGATAGCGTGTGTTGTACGCAACACCGAGTTCTAACAACCAATCAAACTAGCCGTTATGAATAGTAATACCTACTTTTTAAAATTATATATATTTTATATTTCAAAATGGACTTCATTTTTGGATTCGGAATATCTAATTTATCCTAAGGTGAAATTTTGGTACTTTTCGGATAACTTTCACATTTTGATGAATAGTGAAAATTACTAAATTTTAATTAAAAACAACTTTTTTAATCAAAATAATTATTAGTGATAAATTATGAATTTTAGTAGTTTTAAAGTATATTTAGAATATATTTTTACCATTTAATATAATGTTGGTCATTGGACATAATTTTACAATTAAACCAAACATAAACAAGTGTCAATCTTTTGATAGTTATTATCTCTTAAAAACACGCTTTTTGTTTTGACAGCGGGAATTAATTTTAAATTAATTTCTGCCACTTCTGTGTTTTGAATTTAGTAAAATGGATTCCATATTTGAAATCAGGATGTTCAAATTGTGTAAATAGGTAACTTTTATTTTTAGACATTTTGAATAATTACTGCGGTAAATATTTTATTTACCATGGTTAAGGGTAAATCCGGTAAATAAGGGTTAAAAAAATAATATTATAATAATACTAAATTACCCTAAAACGTGTCTTAACCCTATTGGTTGATACATGGTCGACCATGGGCATATTTGGGTCTATTTTGGGACCCCATGGATCCACTTGTAAGTGATAATGACACTTTATTTTAATTAAGTTAAAATAAATACAAAAATGACACAAGCATATATCTTTTAGAAAAACAATTGTTAAATAGGGTAATATATGTTGGATTTTAGATTATAAATATTCATTAGAAAGATAAAAAGGCTTCCTACATAATGATATTTTATTTATAATTTTTAGACATTAAATACTTTATTTTATTTATGACACAATGATGATGCAGTAATTACTATAATAGTGAAAAATTAAAATAATTGATATTATAAATACCCAAATAAATATAACATGAAACTTTTAATGAATTAAACTAATTTTCTAGGATAATATGATATATTAGGATTGATTTAATTGACTTTGTTCGAAGTAATCAATCTGTTATGAGTTTCACAAAAATCAACTATTGAATAGTGTCAAAATTGACATAAAAGAGTTTTTAAAACAAATATTATATTATTAATTGATATTAAATTTTTAAAAATATAATGTTCGGCCAAGAGACTTATATCATGATAGGTGTA
Organism: Viscum album; assembly: GCA_963277665.1. NCBI lineage: Eukaryota > Viridiplantae > Streptophyta > Magnoliopsida > Santalales > Viscaceae > Viscum > Viscum album. The sequence continues at coordinate 336,744,530 of OY728135.1, forward strand.
TCATTAATGGACCACTTGGGGGTCGCTTGTATGTATATGGTACGTTTATTAACCATATAATATAAAAATACAAAGAGACATTGTAAAAGTGAAACTAATTAACTTAGAGTTAATACTTAACGATAAGGTTAATATAAGTACCCAAACCTGTCTAAATTCTATTGGTTCAGTTGTTTTCGACCCATAACCACATTATAATTTGAATAGTCAATGTTGTAGCCATTGGAAACCGAATATGAATTTATTATAAACTAATATCTCTAGCTTTTCCAAAGCTGCCCCTCACCCCTCTTATAAAATGGCACTCCACCTTCCCATTTCTTCACACCTTCAAAGCCTTTTGGTTCGGCCAAACTCTGCCCCAATACTCTCCAAACATCCCTCACTACAACCTAGAGGCCTTATTTTGATCAGAAAGCCAACCTAAGGAGCCCGTTTGATCAAATCAAAAGGAAGAACCCGAAGAAGAGGTAATGATTTCACCACCCTTCTCCAAGTTCATTTCTTCTTCCACTTCTTCTTCCTTTGTTCTTACCATTCTAAAATAATAACTCCAGTATCTCACATATACTGTGATTTTATTATAAATATGGTACAACAATATTCAGTATTCTATCCACCCTTTGAATAACATGTCACCATACGTGCGTACGTACGGCTTACCGTCTCCACGTCGTGGTGTAATTGTTATTCAATATATTATTATTTGGATGGGTATAATAATGATGTGTAACTCATATAAATAATAAATATAACAGGTTAATGATTCTGTATATATGATATACCATCCATTTAAATATTATTTTAATATCAAAAGAATGATATTGTCGCTCGTGCGTACGTACGGACTACCGTCTCCACGAACGCGATGAGATTCATTCTCCATCGTATCCATTCAAGTATAATTATCATTTGATGATTTAAAATGATGTTTAAGGACTTGATATCATTCTGTATATGAATAAGATACAACAATCATGGCTTATGTAACAAAACATATAAAAGAAAATGAGTAAGTTAACAGCCGAAACGACGATAATTCTAAGATATTATTAACAAATCAATGTTAAAAGATCATATATGATATCATATTAATATATATAATTCTTGTATAATTTAATAACAATTATTTCACCATTATACATGAGGTTAACCTACCCCAATCAAGGAAAAGTACAAGGTAAGGGTTATTTCACAATATCTTCATTATCCGAGGTTGTTTATATGTAATAATCTACTGGGATCTCTTTATCATCCACATCCATGTTTCATAAAAATGTATTTCAAAACATTTTTACTATTTACAAGAATATGGGTTAAAGTCATTTATACCATTTTTTGACTTTTTATAAGTAGTTTATAAAGGAATCTTTCTGTCATTTTCCAAACAAGGTGCTTTTTAACCTTTTCGACAAAATTAAGGTAAGAATGTTTTTTTAACTTATACGGCGGGTGCGGCTATTTTCTGCCATTATAAAATCTTTAAAGCTTCCCTTAAAGCTTATAAGATTATTTTCAAAGAAAATGTTTTATTTTATATGGGTCTTAAATGGTTTCAAAATAAAAGGAGATATTTCTTTAAAAAGAATTTTTATTTCATCTATGTCAACATCCTTTGATGGATTTTAAGATTATTTGAAGTTGATTTATTATGATACAAAACTTCTATATTGTATTGAAGGTTTTGTGATATGTTTGACTGTGGATGTGCTATTTTTATACCATTCATAGTTTATGATGAAAGTATTGACATTTCGTATGCTAGTTTTAATACGAATGTTTATGTTATGTTTAAACCTTTTCATATGGGAATGCATTGGACTTAATATGTGACGGGTGGAACCCGCTATAGCTCCTCGATGCATCGGTAGGTCTCATGAGACAAACTAGTGTCTTGGCACAAGGCCTTGACAAAATATTATTTATAGTCTTGGCACGAGGCCTTGACTATGTGGTTATGATAGTCTGGCATTATGCATTCCAACATTATGAAAGTGGTTATTGATTTTTTCATGTGATTATTCGATTAGTAGAATATCCATGTGAATAAGTAAATGGAATTATTTCATTTTGTTTATGCCATACCGTGTTGAAAGTTCATGTTTGAAAGGATTTTGTTTTTAGTTATACATTTCCTTAAATGTTTATTCTTATTTATGAAGGTTTCCGCTATATTGTTATCCTTACTGGGCATTTGAGCTCACCTCTTTTCAATGTTTTATTTTTCCCAGGAAGTGAAGAAGTAAGTTATGAATGACCTGCAGGGATATTATGTGGGGATATGAGTGTGGATTATGGAGACAATATGTTGTTGTAGTAGTTTTTTGTTTAATGATGTAATGTAAAACTTATGAATATATCTAGTGTTTCCAAGGCTACTAAACCAAACGGTCTTTCGAGATTTGATCTTTCTTGTGATCATGCCAATGTTATGTAATAATGCACCGACTCTGAGTAACTAGGTTCGGGGCATTACAATAATAATTTTTCTATACATATGGGAATTCCATAATATATAACATAAAACCCTAATATTCATTTTTTAATATAAAATATAATTATTTATCATTGAATGAATTTTACTTTTTTATGATATTATGTTAAATATATTCATTTTGTATTAAAATTACTATTATAAAAACTATTCTTGTAATCTAAATATTATATATTAATTATTTTTTAATTAAATATCAAATTAAACGTAAAATTACTCATTATTTGGCATAAATAATTTCCAAAATAAGGACATCAATTTTTAAAAAATTTAATTAATAATTATAACTTTATTTTATATTAATTATAAAATTCAATATATTTAACAATATATGCGAATTAATAAAACATGTATATATTACAATTATAAGTCCAATATAAAACATTGTACTTAAACTCTTTGTCACAACATATATGATGTGACCAAAGTATTTAATACGTCTGTAATAAAACATTTTTATGAATATTCTATAACTATGTTAAGAAAAAAAGACCATGATTCGTAATGTTTTAGAGACTTTGGAGACAAGATAAATTAGTCATCATATTTTATGATTTATAGTTAACGTCTCCAATAAATATCACCTCAAAAATTACATTACTTTGGCATACCATACTTAACACCTTTCATCGTAACCTGAGAAATGGAAAATTATCAAAAGGATATATCATTTTCTCTATTACATTAAACATAACAAATATCAATAAATAATCATAACTGGGAATAAGATATCCATATGATAATAAGAACATTATCATAAATTAGGAAAATCATTCAAAATTTTTCAAATATAATTAATCAAAACTAATGAAAGAAGGGGAAATTTATAAAAAAGGTAAAACTATATTCATAATAGTCAATTATAAATAATAATGTAGAGATCATATCATTGGTATAATAAATACGTTTTCTCATAAACAAAAGTTTAAAAAATAAATTCCTTATTCAAGGATTAATATCACGACTATAAAAGTTGAATACATTCACTCCCCATTAATTCATTTTATTAGTCAATATTAACTCCCAAGAATAGCATTGTCGACAGAGTCTCTTACAAAGCAAGGATATATCCATATTCTATTATTTATTATCTCATAATATATCAATAATTACCCAATGCTATTGAGGAAAATGTAATTCCATGATCAGCTTTCATAATATTAAAGGCATATATATTCAGGAAAAATGAAAAATGAATTATTTTTCATATCATAATATCATAACCCATAGAAGGAAATGTGTTTTATAATCATTTCATAATTTCAACATTGCATAAATTATGTAAATGAACTGTGTTTCGAAATGGTTTTATCATATTTTAAAAAACCCTTGGGAATGAAATGGGTTTCAAAAAATCATCCATAAATTATTATCCCCATATTCAATACAAAGATATAATTTTGATAGAATGATATGATCATTTCTCTACTGAATCATAAAATCACTTAAAAGTTATTAATATTGATTAAAATTACTTTTAAATACCATCATACATTTTCTTGTGGAAAATATACTTGTAAATTTAAAATTAATTATTAAAAAGAATCATATTTTTGAAAAATTATGAAATATATTTTATTTTATAGGAACAATGAAAATATATATAGGAGTGTTAAAAGGAAAATATAGTCATAAAATTGGGAATACATGTTTAGGTAGTAAAATTTAATATATAACATTATTTTCATCATTTTTTAAAACATCAAAATTATATTATTTAGAAATCATTTTAGTAAAATATTACTTATAGACCTTATAAAATAAATTTAATGTTATGATAATGTTGTTTTTATAAATTTTAAAGTGATGGTTAGAACATAAATAAAATAATTTTTAGGATAATGGATACGGAAGAATTATTTTTCATGTAAAGTAGAAATAATGTCAACTTTTTATCAAAACCATTTTCCTAATAAATATTAAATACATTAGATAGGATAATGGTATTATTACATGAAAATCCATTGAATAAACATAGGATAAGAAAATATTTGGGTTTATAGTATATAATCCATATGATTGGTATTAATATATATTAAGAATATAAAATCATGAAAATAAATGAGATTATAAAATTAAACACTTATATTATTTTATTTCTACCTTCAAACATGTTTAAATATCATCTTCATTGAAAATAATTAGTTAAAATACATATTATACCCTTAATGGAAGGCACACTGTCAATAAAAGACCTGTATAAATTTTGGAGGCACTTTATGAAGGGAACATGATAGGGATATGATGATATAGAATGGTCATGAAGTGCTAGGTGTATATGAGAGGTGGTTTTATTTTCTAAAGGAGGTTGATCACACACATTGAATTTTTCAAAATATTGAAATATAATAATATTAAACTTGAGTTAAGGGTCAAAAAAATTATATTTAATGACATATATGATGGATAATGCATCATCCTATAACCAATACAATTAAATAATGTGTTATCATATTCAAAACCATATCTCATAGGTGAACACCTAATAAACATTATTTATCCTTTTCAAAGATAAAAAATATTATTTTTTAATTAATATTTTAAAAATTGACTTTATTAAATTGTATTAATTATGGTGACCCAAATTATTGAATATGTTTTCAAAATTCAATTTAAATAATTGAGAAAAATAATTTACAAATAACTGTGAAAACTGAATAAAATGTTTTCTCTAGAAAATGAACTTTTATATATAAAACACACTTTACAACTATTTTATTCTTATTAAAAAATAAATAATTGAATATTTTATAGAATATATTATCTAAAAAATTCACTAATATCATTAATCAATTGTTATTGATATAATTTGTACAGATAAAAATAGATTATGCGTATAAAAATAGAATTTTAGAAAAAAAACATTATGTATTCAAATTAATTTATATTAATTTCCAATAATTTAAAATATATGTAAATAATTTTAAATTTTTTTAATAAAAAATAATAGTTTTTTCATCCTACTAATACCATTCATTGCAAAATATAATCTATAATTGGGACAATAAATAACTATATTTTAATTTTATATCATTGTTCATCTTTACTCAATATTATGTATAAGTAAGACGATGAGTGAAATAAAATTTACTATAATATAAATATATCACAAAAAATTATGGTGTTTCATTATAACCACATATAAAAATATCTATCAAGACATTCCATCAATTAAATAAAAACACAATGGATACGTATGGCTCGTGACATCTTGAATTTCCATAAAAAATTACAAAAAACAAGGGGTTTCTACACCAAAAAGTAGCCAACCTAGTGGTCTTGGTTCACAATAATTTCAATATTTAATTGAGTTCCTACTCCACTAAATCTACATAAATGTGGTCAGTCTCTAGAGGTACGAACACCAGGTCCAATACATGTAAATGTTCACCAATGTTCTTCCCCATGAGATACATTAAAAATAATAAGAAATTTAGAAATGTTTATTGTCTATGCCAAGAATTATGAAAAAATCCCAATATGATTTTAAATTTCAAAGATATTGACATTTCTAGGGGTCTATTTTACATTCTTTCAAAATACCATGACTTTCATCTAGGGAGTAAATCACATGTGTACCATACTAAAAAATAAAAACATAAGATTTCACCAATGACTGATAGTATGACATTTCTATCGACTACTATCTACCCTAATATAATTATGAATACATCATATAATGTCATTAATTTATTAAAATATGTTAATTTAAAATATAATTAATTCGCCAACTTCATCCGATAATATTTTAGATATATACTTCATAACATATAAGTATTTAAAAAGAACCATCTGAATGGTCAAGTGAAAGATAATTTTTTAAAAACAATTACACCAATTGACGGTGTTGATCTCAACTACCAATGAAATATTTATAATCTGATCTTAAAATGTATTATAATTTATTAATATCATTCTCATATTCATCATATGTATTATTATGATGATACATAGTACTAGACCCTAATTATCTCTCTATATCTAGTTAATGAATTCTACATAACATCAAGGATGACCATTGATTTTAATTTTATATAATAGATATTGGTAATATATTAAATATTATTAATTACATATATTATATCCTAGAAATATGATCAATAGTGAAATAATATCTGATGAATGTAAATTTAATAACTACATAAATAGGTCAACTACAATTAAAATATCATTATTCCCTATTTTTTTGTTATTCTCATGATGAAATCCATGTTTATATTTTTTTCATATTCATTATTGTATTTTAAATTGTTATAACATACCCTTAGTATTATGTCTCTGAATCCTAACATTCTGATAAACTATCCCTTGATATACATTTTGTATAATATTTATTTTAATGTTATTATTTAATAAAAAACCATTCAGATATCTAAAAACTTTTTTCTCCATGGATAATTATATAATGATAAATTATAAGCCACATACAACAACTCACTCTTAATGTTTGGTATTTGTGGGACCCTTATCTTATTTGTAAACCATATCATTCAATAAAAATCATAGTTAATTTTAATAACATATCTAACCTTTTGATTCATTTCCATATCCTCATTCTATGCCTACTTATCATATATGGATGGTTGAAAATTAATCTAGTAAATATATTATATTTACGTTTTGATGTTCATTTATTTATCTACATTCTAGTAATCTGTGATCAATGGATCCATTTCAATCCTCCTCATCGATACACTATCATTGTTTCCCTCAATGATTCATCCACTCGATTAACCTTTAGACAATTTTAGTGTATTGAGAATTTATAATATTTAATCAAATCCAACAATATAATTTTCTTTGTATTCAACTCCTTCATCCTGAATATATACTTGTAGATTTTATGATTAGTATATGTTACACAAAAATCACAATAATGATAAATCATATATATTTTTTTGTGTAAATGTTTCTTCTCCCAACTCCATATCAATATTGGATAATTTTTAAAATTATTTTTCAATAAAAATCATCCATAATAAATCATCATATCATTCTACATGGGATATATATTAGTCCATTTTTTGACACATCAATATATAATAAAAAAACCCATTTCCATTATACGGTATTTTAATTATAGGTGTGATAAGAGACATTATGTTCATATACATGAACGTTTACTCACATTAATATGTTTAATGGATCATAGATCCCATATTAGTTAACATGGTAATTTTATTAGTAATCCATGTAAATATCTTACAAAGTATTATTAGTTTTCTTCAACCCCAAAAAATATTGTTCTCTGTTACCATGGTTTGACTATTCCATTTTTCAATAACACACATTTTGAATGATATTTAGATATACCCACAATTGAGATTACAATAATTAAATATGCTACTTTATATAACCAAAATTTTTACAATGGAAATTGATCATACATCTTCTCCATTCATGGAGTCTTCAGTATAATCCTCAATTAACCTTCTTTACAATCCTTTCATATTGATCATAATTGAATATCGACTATAAATTTTCCCAATAACTGACCATGGTTATATCTATATTCTATATATTATAAATCCATAATGAAAACAACAGAATCAGTTAGGCCAAATATAATCAATATAAATTCCTAATTACCAAACATTGTATTGAAGGAGACCTTTGGTTTATCCTCTTTCTGGAATATAAAATGAAGATATTCATATTGATGATGAATGGGGGAAAAATTGATCTCCTAATAATTGATCCAACATTTAATTAACACATGGTAGTGGATACACATTATGAACAATTATATTATAATTTTATCTATAAAAAATTAAAATATTCACAAACCCATATTTCACTCTAACTAAAATAATATAACTGTCTCAGGTAAGAATAGTATGGCATAATAATCCCATATCAATATTCTTTTTGGGTCACTTATAAAAATTCAAATACTCTATCAAGTTTATTCCCTATATATCTTTTTAAATAGGTGTAGAACAATGCATAAGTTTTATTTAAAACTACACATCATTGTTTTGGGGAAGATGAGGAATGTGTTTAAGAAATGGATTACCAAATTCTATGAAAAAGTGATTTAAATTCCTATTGAGATTATCCCCTAACCATTTTGGATATGTTATCCTCACAAATATATTTTTATAACCATATAATATATGTAACATTAATTTAATTGTCACATTTATACTCACACCCAAATACAATTTTAGGGTGATTCAGAATATTAAACAAGAAACCACTTCATCCAATATTTTCATGGGATCTTTATAGATAGTGAAAATCTAATGAAATATAATGTCATTTTCAAATATAGGTATAATCACTTGATCTATTGGAGGTACATTCCCATAAAATTTAATCATATACGATCTATTGACTTGAAATTTTATAATTATACCATTAGTATATTTTACTAGAAACCATTCATCACATCATTGAGAATTATAATTAACAATAATATGGACTTTTCATGATATAAAAAATTCATAAGTCGTTGAGGAAACAATATATATAAATATTTTAGTGTTCCTATCACCAAATCAACTTCATAATTGTATCAACATTACTTTATTGAAACAATTGTTATTGCGGGAAACAAACATCATAGTGTGAAATCATATAATCCCTAAAATATTTCATTGTATGTCATAATCATGAAAAATTATATCTAGTATGTGATACCATTGATTTATGCAAGGTTATCCATAATAATTATATATTCAAACAATTCATTATTATTATTATATAAAATTTTAATTAACCCAATCACATCCCTCTTGAGTGTCTAGAAAATTATGTCATTTTAGCCCGACTAATTATTTTCCATTTATGATAAAGTTAATATCCAAACCAAACCCTTCAGAGTTTTTAACCTTAGGATTCTATTTTTCCATTGAAACATCAACTTTGTTGTATATAGAGATGGATTTATTTATCATAAAAACTGAATAATCACTACATTACCAAAACATTATGATAATATCATGATGATAGGATTCTCACGATGTATTTAAAATATATTCTACTTTCTTAATATCTATTTTTTTATACCATATCTAATTACAATTGCGGTGAACCAAGAATTTCAACCATATATTTTTCCAAATTTTAGAGGAAAAGTTTACAGATCTCATAAAAACAAATAAAATAATGGTAAATGTTTTTGAGTCATTATATATTGTATATATAACACATCTTATTTCAGGAAAACTTTTCAATATTACCCTAAAATATATTCTCACTTAGTACAATTATTAAAAATTCCCAACACCAAAGCATTGATCATAACATAGTGAATAGAAATATAAGAAAGTGTGAGAAAATGTTCTTAGTAAGGGTAAATATTTGATATATTTGTAAATGATCCTAATTTATCATAATATAAAAATAATGGAAAAAGACAATGATTGTAACAATTAATAATAAGAACCAATCAGCCAAAGATGATTAATATTAAATAATTTCCTAATAACATTTTTATAAATAGATGACATAAGATACAACTTTAAAGAATCGTCAATAATGAATAAATATCTTTGAGATCATATCCTAAGTATTGAACATATTTTTTTGGAATACACGTTTTCATAGAAAATCATTTCCTTATTAATGGATCACGATGAAGCCCATTGATATAGTATGGTTTCACCTTCCATTATATCATTTACTTCACAATGGTTCATAGAAAATGTTATCAATGTCGATAGTTTCTCTGTTACTCCTAAGGTACTTTGTGGAATAATAATATGTTTAATTGTATTAATTGGTTTAATGGGAGTTTTATCCAAAGTAATGTTTGAAAAATAAACAAAAGATATTTATATAAAATTAAAACACTTGAACGTTACATTTAAACAGTGCTAAAAGACCATAAATAACTTAGAATTCCTACTAGTATACCAATCAAGATCACAAAGGGTCCCTCGAACATCACAAATAAACAAGAAGATAATATGTGTCTATAGGGTATATTACAATAAAGAAAATTAAATCCATATCTATGGAATCCAAACTAATAATTAAGGGTATGTAATGTACCATCATCCCAGAGTCATTTTTAATGTTTTTAATACCCTAAAAATTCTCTTTATAAAGACTTTTGTGACTGTCAATAGATATTTTGGCCCTTTAGTGATCGTTGGTTTTTTAATTGTCACAAAATCATACAACAGTTGGGTATTATTATGAATTTTGAATTATCTAAGATATTTTTATAATGTTTTACATATTTGAGTATATTTTAATGTGCATAAATATTACATCTATTAATGTATATTAATTATACATAATTGTTCATTTTAAAATCAATATGATTTAATACATGAAATACTGAAATGAATACCTTAATGTTTTAACAAAAATAAGATAATAATTATAAATGTTATCAACATTGATTTTGAAGAGTATTTATATTGGAAAAAAATGATTTTAAAATTATAATTTATACATTGTATAAGGTATATATATGATTTTGTAAATTAATGATCCAATGATTAAAATAAATTTGAAAACATGTTTTAGTTTAATAAAATTTAACCACATTATTGGTTTTAAATTTTAAAAATTTAATACTTTTTATATGGTTTTTAGTATGGTTTATATTTGAACCATTTATTTTGAATTTTGGGTTTTAAAAAATTTTACACATAGGGAAATCCCTCTAGTTGGGCCGATGAAGGTAGCTCTAACTACTCCTTCATAGAGTAGGCAGCCAAGACTGGACCCTTCAGCCACATCAAATGACATACCATGGGTGTGTGTGCACTTCTAGAGGCCTACATGGAGAAACTGAGTTTCACACCTCTGTGTAGGGTGACATGATGGTAAGGGTGGGTGCAGAAGAGAGCTTGTGGAAGACTAGATAGGGGAGGTACCAGGAGGGAGAGGGGGATTTCTAGTGAATTGCGGGGAGAGCTATGATTATAAATCTATCCCATGAAGCATTCAGTTTCAAAGTGGGGTGGGTTTTTTTAAAGTATGATATAATCTCAGATTTCCCATATCTCCGTGAAATTTCGGGACTGCCTGATCAAGTCTCAGGTTCGAACTCCACCTCCACGGTATTAATAACGCATATTCTCTGGATCGTTCGATTGCAGACATGACTGATCTCCACCACTCAAGCAGTTTTAAATCTCGTAACTTGCCTCAACCTTTTTATCAATTCAGGTTTTGATCATATCCATTCATTTTTTTAAAACAGTTGAAATAACCTAGCCATCCAATTAGATCTCATTTGATCTGTACCATCCATTCTTTTTCTGCATTCTCTCCACATTTCATCTACCTCCTAGAACCAATCAAGTGGTAACCCATCATTTTCGTCACTCTTCTTCTTATTTTTGTGTCTCCTCCCCTGAGATTCCCCACAAATCTTCTGACCAGCCCTATATTTCTACCTGTATCTCTCATTTGGTCTTCTTTTTATTAATTTCCTTTCACTTCATTCGAGTATCCACATTTATTATTTATATAAATTTTCTTCAATCACCATTAGGTTTTTGGTTTATTTTAGATAAATTGGGGGACTTATTTTGTTTTAGACATTTTTGTGAGTGATTATTTATAATTTTTATATAAATATTTTAATATAATATATCCATATATATATATATAATTCTTCTGAAACTATATTTTTCACTTCAATTTTTCCAGTTTATTTTTCCTCAACGTGGAAATGACCACTACCCAAACCTCCCTCTCACATCAAGTGAGGTAAGGGATCTTTTTTCAAATGTTTTAATTTTTTAAAACTCTTATACCTTTGTGTATTTATAGATATATGTATACATAGTTTTATTCCACATATAAATCCTAACTCACATTATGTTTTCTAAATGTGTTTTTGATGCTTATAACACATTAAAGGGATGATTATGCTTAAATTTCTATATTAAAAACATATTTCTATTATGTACCACTGTTATACATATATTTATATGTATAAAATTTTGTATATCTCCAATCCTACTTGGTTTTTTTTCATAAATCATTATCAATGATATAATAATGATTATACTGTGAAGCACTAGTAAGGGTTAATGTTGTTTTCAGTTTTTATAGACTACAAAGATATACTTGTATTTCCATATACAAAACAAAACAAGTTTGAGTTTTTATTATTTTTATTGATGATATTTTTGTTTTTAAATGATGTTCCTAAAAAATGTATCTCATAATATGGGATTATTTCCACTTTTTTTCTTATATTACAAACCGTTGTTTACTAAGTTTATGTACAAAAATATATATATATTTTTTATTGGGTAACAAATCCAAAATGGGTTTTCATAAAAACATTTTTTAGAGACCAATTATGTTTTTGAACGGCACAAAATTTATATGGATTTATTATGCCTTGTTAAGGGTTGTGAAAATCCCACATATAAACCTTGTGTATATATGGTTTTATGTTGTTTTAAAAACCCATATATACACATATATATATTTCTATTTTTTCTGACTTCTCATGTTTTTAAAAAATACTAGTCTGGTCATTAAGTGATTTAATTGTTTTCATGCTTAGGCACAAAAACTATATATATATATATATATATATATATACATTAGAACATGTGATTAATTACTTTTTATTTTATACATGAATACTCTAAATTGAATAAAGATTATTCATCCATTCATTTTATTCCCATTTGCCGTGAGAAATTTCATTAATTATTTATGTTTATGTTTGAATCTATTATTATATAAAAATTAACTTCTCTAGGATTAAATGAGTACCACAAAGTCAAAACATGTAAACCATGGTTTTAAAAGGATCACATTTAGGAGGGTTAAATGAAAGATTTTTTAGTTTATGTGACAAACGATCCTTTTATGTGTACTATTTCTTTATACATGTGAATGTGTATGTTATTTTACTCTATGAATTTCACTATTAAATATAAAACTAAAAAATAAAGTTATTTTTACATTAATGGAAAAATTCATTTCAATTTTTATTATGTATGCAAAAATTATTATGAAATAATAATATATGTATTCAATGTATTAGGGGAGACTATGAATACAAGATCATACTAGTCATATGATAAATATATTGAAATATAATGATAAGATGGGTGCACCCATATAGAGATCTACTGCATTGGTTAATGTTGAGTCTCATGAGACATTATGGGAAACAATATTGGTGGTTAGCCTCGTATTGTTCTACTATGGTAATCATTATAGGTAGTTAGCCATTACAAGTACTATGCCATGTTTTATGTTGGCCATGACAGAAGGCCTGGAAAAAGATTGGCATTGTAACACCCTAATATTTTATGAGAAATATATTTTTTTAGTATTATTTTATATGAAAACCCAAAGGAATCTTTCACTACAAACAACACTGGCTTGGCTTGTGTTATATGTAAGAGAAACCTTCCTCGATAGCTTGCGTTGTACGTAATACCGAGTTTCTCTTAAAAATGATATATTATTATAATATTATAAACTAGCCATTATGAATAGTATTAAATGAATTTTTTATTTTATAACATTATAAATCATCTTACACATTTTCTAGAATGAGGTATGAAAATAATTTTACTTTTTCAGATAAAAGAAGTATTTTAAAAAAATGCAGTTTTACAACCTTTTGATGGCGCACCCATTTTAAATCTAGTTTTTGACACATTTATATGTTCAATTTTATGAAATAAACATATTCATTTCAATTAGGATATAAAATTTAACTTTGGATAGTTTTTTAATATTTTTATGTTTACATCAATATTTTGATAAATAGTAAAAATACGCTAAATTTTAATTAAAAACAACATTTATCATAAAGATAATTTATATGGTTAAATTATAATATTTAATGGTTTTAAAGTATAAGTATAATTTATTTTTTCCATTTAATATAATGTAAGTCATTAACATTAATTTTACACGGAATTCATTGGTAAAAACTACTAAATGCTTTGCAACGTTTTAACATTAAAAACCCATTTTCTCAACAGCGGGATTGATTTTAAATTAAATACTTCCACTTATGTGTTTTGAATTTGGAAAAATGGATTCCATATTTGATATTATTAAGTCCAAATTATTATAATGTGATACATCTTATTTTTTTACATTATGAATATTTACTACCTTAAATTTTATTTACTACAGTTAATGGTAAATTAAGTAATTAAGGGTAATAATAAGATTATAAAATTACCCTAACACCTGAAAAAATTCGATTGGATGAATAAAAGTCGACCCATATCACCTAAGGGTCGGAATAGATTCATTTCATGGACTTATGACCATGACAATTATATAATTATTATTACAACCAAAGAAAGTGACAACATGACCCTCTCTTATATCATATCAGTGTAATAATTTTAATTTAGTGATAAAATTCTTAAAAATTCTAATATAAATATTTTGTAGAAAGATAATAAAATTATCTACATCATGAGAATTTATTTATAATTTTTAAGCATTAAATAATTATCATTAATGATGACACAATAATGATGTAGAAATTATTTTATTGATTAAAATATCCAATAAATTGTATTAAAAATATTAAAATAAATATTAAATGAACTAATTAATGTTCTCCACAAATTTTCTAGATGAATATGACATATTAGAAATATATTAAATATTTTGGTTCAAATATATTTTATGTGTGGATTTTATTTAAATGCAAATAAATTAATAGTGTCTAAATTGACACTATTGTTATTTTATTAAAATAAAATATTATAAAATTGTTTAAAAATATAAAAAATATTAAAAAATTATAAATTGAAATTTTTATGGTCTAAAATTTCATCATCCATCCAGTTATGGGAAATTCACAACACATATGTAATTATTTATAACAATTTTAAATTTAGAATATTATTAGAACAAATAACATTAAATAGATTAAATAATGATAAATCCAGTTGATATGGTTTAAAATAAATACCAAACATGTCTAAATTTTATTGGATGATGATATTAAAACTCTATATCACTGCATCTTCTAATTGAGTCATTTTTGGAGGTTTTTAAGTGGGGTTTGAACTTATTATTAATAAATATTTTTTAATGATTCCAAAGGTGACCCTCTCCTCCCTTATAAAATGGAACCTACTATGTCTCCTCTTCATAAAATTTTGAGCCACCATGCTCAGCCAACCCCTATCCATAACTCTTACAAACATCCCTAGTAACATTTTGGAGCTTCTATTCTTCTCAAAAGTACATCTCTAGTTTCTTAAGAGGAAGTTTAAAGGAGGTGTGTTGAGGAAGAGATAATCTCTTCTACCGATTAGTTCAAGTTTCTTTCTTCCTATACATCCTCTTATTTGGTAGTTTCATTATAAATTAATAACAGAAGTATCAATAATAAACATATATGTTGTTATAAATATGAAAAAACCATATTTTGACGTCTATTCATCCTATAAAAAATGAAGTCACCGCACGTGCGTACGTAGAGAATACCGTCTCCACACTGTGATGTAATCTATTTTTCCACCACCACTAAACTTGGATTTGTATAAGGGTGTAAATAATTGCTACATATATTATTATAAAATGATACTAATTCTGATATATTCTATCATCCACTCCAATACCATTTAATAATTATGGGAAAGATATTTTTGCTCGTGCGTACGTACAGCTTACCATCTCCACAGTGCAATGTGATTCATTTTATATGATATTAATTAAACTATGATTATATAAACAAATATAATGATTATATATGAAATATATTATACTAATCCCATTTTCTAAATGATATAACTATAACATAAAAATATGAATATGAACTTATCCAACAAAACATACGTTTGAAAATAAAGCAGTTAATACCCAATCAACGAGTAATAAGGAAATGTTACTAACAAACAAATAAAAATATGACCATAAATGTTATCATAAAAATAATTATGATTTATAAATAGATCCATAACATTATTTAAATCATTATACAGGAGTTTTAGATATATACTAAGCATATCATACCTAAGGTAAGGGAAAAATCTCACAATCTAAATTTTTATCCGAGATTGTTTATACTACAGTATTTACTAGGGCATATTTATCATCCACATTCATGTTTCCTCAATATGTAATATTATTTATATCCTCCTATAATTGTTTAAATTAAATTTTACCTATTATGGAAAATTATAGTAAAAGTTATGAATGGAATATTTTGTCTTTTTTAGTATGAGATACTTTGTGACTTTTCTCGCTAAATACGAGAATAATGTTTTTTTAACATATACGACATGAATAGATTTTTAGAGTTTCATAATTCCATATTTCCTTGTAGCTTCATATTCAATATTTCATGATTATTTCCAACATAAAATTCATTTCTTTAAAATAGTATTTCATTTTCACAAAAGTAAATGATTTTGAAGAAGAAAGGATATTTTTATTAGGAACTATGATCAAGTGTTTTATCAAATTTATCTTCCATCTAAGATGATATAGGGTTAGGTTTCTATTCGTATTATTACATTGATTAGATTATGTTATGAAGGTGTTACTTTTGTGATTCCATTTATCTTATATGGATTTTGTTATGATGGCATGATGTTCAAGAATCCCAATTTTATTACATGGGTTATGCTATGATGTATGATTTACGATTTTGTGGCACACATAATAATGGTTTCATTATGAGATGGGTGGGAGTTATATCTATCTCCAATGATTTGGGTAAAGATTTATATCTCATGAGATAGACATGGCTGGAATGACAAGTTACTCTGGTTCAGTGATACTGGACTGAAATGTGGAGTGAACTCAGTTCAGTAATGGACTTCTTCCATTATGATGGTCATGGAAATGAGCCTTGACTAATATGAAATGATTTTATACGATTATTTATATATGTGAAAAAGTTTCATGTTTCATGTTATGATTATTGGGATTAAATTTCACTACTATGATTTATCCCCGGTCATGAAATTATGATCACTTTTGCAGGTTATGATTTTCAAAATGTTTTCTTCTTATGAATATGATATGATTGATATTTTCTTTTGTTTACCCTAACTGAGTATTTGAGCCCACGCTTTGGTATGTTTTCTTTCTCCAAGGTCAGGAAGAAGTGTATTAGGTAGGATATGCCAAAAGGGACTCTATTTATGATGAAATAAACAGGAGATAATGTAAATGATTTATAAACCAGTTTTTTATGTTTCTTAGTTCCTAAAGACACGATACCTATACAGTCTTATCATGGTTTTGTTATATGTTGTAATATGTATGCTTCAATTATTAAGTAATAAATATGTATGTAAGTTTTCTGTCATTATAGTTTGTATCAGAAGAAAGTTATAGTTATCCTTTTGAAACTAGAATGTGAATACCTTAGTAAGAACCCCAATGATATATTTAAACATAGAACAGAATCATAATGTTTTAAAAATGGCCATTAATAAACTATTATAAGACCTAAAGTGTGAAATATTAGTACTGATTATGTGGTTTTACTGTTTTAATTAGTGTAGCTCACACAATGCTTCTTGGTTTTAGTCAATGGCTGCAACCTGAAGGAACTGTCTTAATGCTTAATGTGACAGGCAATGCAATGATTGTCCCACTGAGAAACCAAAAATTATGGAATTTGGAATGCAAAATCTTGTGGCCATGCTCACACAACTTTCCCAAGCTATGAATCTCGCAGGACATCCAAACAAGAAAAGTAAGGAGAAACATTCTGTTGAATCCTTCTTGAGGCAGCGTCCACCTTCATTCCGCGGGTCTTCTGTTCTACTGGTCGATGAACAATGGATCAGTGCCACTGGAAAGATATTTTCAGTTCTAAAATGTTCTGAACATAATAAAGTCAGCTTAGCAGTATATCATTTAGAATGTGAAGCTGATCAAGGGTCGAATGTTGTCAATAGTACGAGGTAGAGAGATGAAATTGACTCCATGGAATGGGACATGGCCAAGAACTTATTTTACAATAAGTACATCCCTCATGTTCTTCTAACAAAGATTGAGAAATTGTTTCTTGAACTAAAGAAAATGGATGATGAATCCATTGGTACCTATGAAGAAAATATTACAAGGCTTTCAATGTATGCTTCTAGAATTATTATCCAACCTGAGAGTAATATCGATCGAAAAATTAGTGTCTTTAAACCAAGTCTTCGAAGGGAGTTTTACATAAGAGAATTCAATAGCTAGAAGGAAATTTTTTGATGTTCTCTCATGGTTGAGATGGATATTAGATTAACCCATCAGTATTTTGGGTTTGATAAGAAGAGGAAAATTGAATTAAAATGAACATCTAAATACCACACTGAAAAGAAGATGAGTTTTCCCTTATGCTCAAAGTGTGGAATAAAACATGGAAGGAATTTTCATAAATGGAAAATTAAATTATTTAAATGTGGAAAAGAATTCCATCAAGAAATTGAATGTCAATGTAACGGGAAGAAGATGTCTAATGATGTGAACAAAAAAGGGATACAGAGAATGCACCTCATACACATCAATGTTACAGGTGCAAGGAAATGGGGCATTATGCTAATCAATGACCCAATACAAGGGTTTTTGATGATGATCGACATTAACAAACACTTAAGGCCAAATACAAAGGAAAGTAACAAGCAATTTATATCGGCCATGTGTATTATGATAACGATGTGGTGAAAGGTACACTTATGATCCACTATAATGTAGAAAATGTTTTATATTATTCTAGATCCACCCAGTCATTTATTTATGAAGAATTATTTGAGTGTATCACCATACTACCTCAATAATAAGATATTGAGTTAGCTGTAACAACTCCTATTATCACAATAGTCACATCAAAAGTGTAAAATTCTTCTCCAATTGAAGTTTTTGGGAACGTGCTTACTGCAAATCTTCTGATCCTTCCAATAGTGGAATTTGATGTGATTATTGGCATGGATTGGATTTTGTTATATGGAGCTCATATGAATTTCCAAAGAAGGGAATTCCAATTTCATATTCCTAATGAATCTATGATTAGTTATCGATTCAAGGGTAAATATCACCTTCCAGTGGATATTTCATCCATCATATAGATCTGGATTCCAATAAATAAAGTCTATTTATCTCAAATGGTTGGAGAGAAACTCATGATTAAGAAAATGCCAATTTTACAGGAGTTCGATGATGTCGTTTCAGAGGAATTTATAAGTCTTCTACCAAATCATGAAGTTGAGCTTTCAATAGAACTCTTACCAGGTGCTATTCCCATTTCAATGACACCTTATTGAATGGCCCCAATTGAGTTGTAGGAATTGAAGAAAAAACTCCATGAGAATCTTGATAAGGGATCCATACTCCGAAGTGCATCACCTGGGGGAGCACTTATTTTGTTTGTTAAAAAAAATATGGATCAATGAGACTCTACATTGATTATTGAGAACTTA
Organism: Viscum album; assembly: GCA_963277665.1. NCBI lineage: Eukaryota > Viridiplantae > Streptophyta > Magnoliopsida > Santalales > Viscaceae > Viscum > Viscum album. Next base: position 336,764,363 of record OY728135.1, read on the forward strand.
ATAAGATCACAGTCAAGAATAAATATCCTCTCCCACACATTGATGACTTATTTGACCAACTACGCGGAACTCGATACTTTTCCAAGATTGATCATTCTTCAGGGTATCATTAATTATGGGTCAAAAAATATGATATACCAAAGACAACCTTCCTTATAAGGTATGGAAACTATTAATTTATAGTAATGCCTTTTAGTCTTACTAATGCCCCTTATATCTTCATGGATCTAATGAATAGAGCCTTTAGAGACTATCTTGATCAGTTTGTGGTAGTATTTATAGACGATATTCTTGTATATTCAGAGAGCAAGGACAAAAATGAATATCACTTGATTATTGTATTGAAGACCCTGATAAAGGATAAGATTTATGCCAAATTCAACAAGTGTGAATTTTAGCTTAAAAAGTGTCATTTTTTGGTCACTTTATCTCAAAAGAGGGGATATTTTTGGATCCAGCAAAAACAGTGGTTATTGAAAGATGGTTGAGACCAACAACAGTAATTGAAATCTAAAGTTTTAGTGGTTTAACTTGGTATTATAAACGTTTTTTGAATTATTTCCAAGATTATCAATCCCACTCGCCAAATTGTCATGAAAAGGAATTATGTTTGTTTGGACAGAGGAATGTGAAGAGAATTTCAAAGAGCTAAAAAGAATGTTAGCCAGTGAACCTATGCTCACACTGCCCTATAGGGGAGAAATGTTTGTGATCTACAGTGATGTAGCCATGAAAGGGCAGGGGTGTGTTCTCATGCAAAATGATGTAGTGATAGCTTATGTATCATGATAGTTGAACATCCATGAGAAAATTTACCCATCTCATTATTTGGAGTTATCTGCGGTAATATTTGCATTAAATATTTGGAGGCATTATCTATATTGTGAAGGTGTGATATTTATACTGATCATAAAAGTTTAAAGTATATTTTCACACAAACGGAGCTGAATATGCTCCAATGAAGATGGTTAGATCTGATTAAGGATTACGACTACTCCATACATTTCCACCCTAGGAAAGAAAACAAGGTGGAAGACATATTATGTCGACAAGACCATGCTAGTTTATCCATGATGAGGATCACAAAAGATCCAATAATTATGGATTTACAAAGGATGGATCATGTAATTTTATTGAAAGCAATATATCTTATCTTTCTAAAATGAATGTTCAATCATCTATACAAGTGATGATTAAAGAGGAGAAGAAGGAGGATGTTGGGCTAAAAAAGGATATGATAAATGTTCCTAAATTAATCGTTGATTGTGATTTGATAATTGGGTTCAAGAACCGAGTCTGTATTCCCTCCATACAAGAATTAAAGAAGGAGCTGCTGGATGAGGCTCATATTTCATCATTATCTATTCATCATGTAAGTAAAATGATATACTAGAACATAAAAGAGTACTTTTTATGGGATGACATGAAAAGAGTCATCGTCGAATATGTCTCTTGATACTTGGTTTTTCAGAATGTTAAAGTTGAGAGACAGAAGTCAAAGGGGATGTTACAACCATTACCCATACCAGAATGGAAATGGGTAAACATCACTATTGACATTTCCATCAGACATCCCAAAACATTCAAAGGTAATAATTCTATCTGGGTAATAGTTGACCATTTAATGAAGTCGACACACTTTTTGCTATTAGAGAATATTTTTCTCTTGATCAGATTCCCAGGATATATGTAAAAGAAGTTCCCAGATTGCATGGAGTACCACATTCCAATATATCTGATTGGGATCCAAGATTTTCCTCAAAGTACTAGCGAAGTCATCAACATTCTCTGGATACATAGTTATGTTTCAAAACTGCCTATCATCCTCAGACATATGAATAGTCTGAGAGGACAATTCAAACATTAGAACACATGTTGAGAGTTTTATATGTGCATTTAAAAGGTTGTATGGATCAACACCTAACCTTGGTGGAATCTTCTTATAATAATAGCTTTCACTCCAGTATTCAGAGGGCTCCTTATAGATCCATTGATGAAAAGAAATACAGAACTCCAACATGTTGGGATGAAGTCGGGGAATGAAAGCTATTAGGACCTGATCTTGTTGTTGAGATGGCAGAAAAGGTGATATCTATTCCACAACATTTAAGAGCAGCTTAGGGATGACAAAAAAGTTATTCAGACAACAAAAGAAGAGACCTTGATTTTGAAGTGGGTGATAAAGTGTTATAATGAATATCTCCCTAGAAGAGAGTAATGATATTTGGAAAGAAGGGAAAGTTGAGCACCATGTATATTGGTCCTTTCAAAATACTGGATCATGTTGGGAAGGTAGCTTACCGATTAGAACGTCCCCCAAGTCTCTATCAAGTTCATGATGTGTTCTATGTATCTCTCCTAAGAACATAAAAACCTGATACTTCACATGTACTATGCTCGGAAGTTGTACCACTGGAGCATGATCATTCATTATGAAGAATAACCGATAGAGGTTCGGGATCATAGTGAAAATGTTCTACGAAACAGGACCACTCGCTTTGTTAATGTTTAATGGAGGAACCACCAATTAAAAGAATCTACATGTGAACATGAGGGTATGATGAGGGAGAGGTATCCTCATCTGTTTGTTACGAAGTGACAAATTTCAAGGGAGAAATTCATTTTAAGGGGATGGAATGTAACACACTGAGATTTTATATGAAATATATATTTTTTATTTCTTATTCTATATGAAACCCCAAAAGAATCTTTCACTATAGAGAACATTGGTTTGGCTTGCATTACACGCAAGAGCAACCTTACTTAATAGCTTGTGTTATACGCAATACCGAGTTTCAATAAAAAATGATACATTATTATAATATTATGAACCATCCATTATGAATAGTATTAACTATATTTTGAATTTTATAACATAATAATTAATCTTACACATTTTCTTGAATGAGGTATGAATACAAAATCATTTTTTCGGATAAAAGAACTATTTTTCAAAAAATGCAGTTTTACCAACTTTTTATGGAGCACCCATTTTAAATCTAGTTATGAAATTTTAATAATATCAATTTAATTAAATAAAATTATTCATTTCAATAAGGATATAACAAATTAATTTGTATAATTTTTTAATATTTTTCTATTGACTTTCATATTTTGTTAAATAGTAAAAATATGCTAAATTTTAATTAAAAACTACTTTTTTCATCAAGATAATTTATATGGTTAAATTATAATATTTAATGGGTTTAATGTATAAATAAGATTTAAATTTATACCATTTAATTTAATTTATGTCAATTTCATTAATTTTACACTGAATGCATTGGTAAAAACAATTCAATCTTTTGCAATGTTTTAACATTTAAAACATGTTTTCTAAAATGTGGGCTTAATATTAAAATAAATACTACAACTAATGTGTTTTGAATTTGGAAAAATAGATTCCATATTTGGAATCAGTAGGTCCAAATTATGCTAATAGGATACTTTTTATTTTAAGACATTATTAATAGTAACTATGATAAATTTTATTTATCACAGTTAAAGGTAAATTAGGTAATAATGGGTAATAATAAGATTATAAAATCACTCTAACACCTGAAAAAAATTTATTGGATAAATACAATTCGACCCATATCCCCTAAGGGTCGGAATAGTTTCGTTTCATGGTCTTTTGACCAGGAAAATGATATAATTATTATTAAAACCAAAGAAAGTGACAACATATCAATCTCTTATATCTTATAAATATAGTAATTTTAATTTAGTTATAAACATCATAAAACATCAGATATGAATAGTCTATAGAATTATAATAAAATTTGATAAATGGCAATAATTTATATATAATTTTCGGTGATTAAATAATTATCATTAATGATGACACAATAGTGATGTAGAAGTTATTTTATTGATTGAATTATCAAATAAACGGTTTTAAAAATATAAAATAAATGTTATATGAAGTAATTAATATTATCCACTAATTTTATACATGGATATGACATATTGAAAATATATTAAATATTTTGGTTCGAATATATTCTTGGTGTTGATTTTATTTAAATGCAAATAAATAAATAGTTTCCAAATTGACACTATTGTTATTTTATAAAAATATAATATTATAAAATAGTTTAAAAATCACAAAAAAAATTAAAAATAATAAATTTATATTTATATGGTTTATAATGTCATAACGTATCCAATTATGGACAATTCACAACACATAAGTAATTATATAAAACATTTTAATATTCTGAATATTATTACCACAAATAAAATTAAATAGATTAAATAAGAATAAATCAAGTTGATAAGGTTTAAAATAAATTTCCAACATGTGTAAATTTTATTGGTTCATTGGATTAAAACTCTATCTCATCTCATCTTCGAATTGAGTTATTTTTGGAGGTTTTTAGGTGGGTCTTGAATTTATTATAAGTTAATATTTTTTTTGTTTCTAAAGGTGCCCTTCTCCTCGTTTATAAAATGGATCCTCCTCCCTCTCCACTTCACAAAACGTTTAACCTTCATTATTGGACAACCCCTGTCCATTACTCTTCACAAATTCTCTAGTAACATTCCATAGGTTCTGATCTTCTCAAAAGAGCAACTCTAGTCCCATAAGTGGAAGTATATAGGAGGTGCGTCGAAGAAGAGGTAATCTCTTCTACCACTTCATTCATGTTTCATTCTTCTTCTAATTCTTCTTCATTAGTTGTTCCATTATAAATTAATAACATCAGTATCACTAATATATTGATATGTTATTATAAATATGAAACAACCCTATTTCACATTCTAACCATCCTACAAAAAATGAAATCAGTGTGCGTGCGTGCGTACGGAATACCGTCTCCACGTTGTGGGGTAATATTTTTTCCACGACCACCTTACATAGATGGATATAATTTTCTAAACAATAGATATATATTATTATTATAACATGATACTAATTATGATATATTCTATCATCCACTCCAATACCACTCTATAATTATGGGAAAGATATCACCTCTCGTGCGTACGTACTACTTTCCGTCTCCATGGTGCGATGCGATTCATTCTACATGATCTTAATTAAAAAAATATTATATAAACAAATTGAATAAATAAATATGATTTATATTATATTAATACCATTATTTAAATGATATAACTATAACCTAAAATAGGAATATGATCTTATCCAACAAATCATACGTATGAAAATAAAGCAGTGAATACGCAAACAACTAGTAACAATGAAATGTTAATAAAAAAAGAATGAAAATATTATTATAAATTTTATCATAAAAATAATTATGATTCTTTAATAGTTTTATAACATTATTTAAATCATTATAAAAGAGGTTTGGAAACATATAAAGTAGATCAGACTTAAGGTAAGGGGGAAATATCACAATCTAAATTTTTATCCGAGATTGTTTACACTTTGGTATTTATTAAGGAATATTTATCATCCACATCCATTTTTTTATAAATATAGCCAGAAGAAAATATTATACCAAATTATTATTAAAATGAAACATATGAGTCTCTAAAGGGGTCCAAAAAAATAGAATTTCCCTCAATCAAAAGAATAATAATCATAATATGACGTATAATCATAATATAAAATGTCATTTCCGTAATCAGAGTCTCCAGAATACTCCCACTCAGATTGATACTTCTCCTAGTTGAACATCTTAAGAATATTTTCATCGATCTTTTTTTCGCACCTTTTAAGATGATCTAGTCGACTAAATCTTCGACAGATGTGAAAATCACTTGTGAGGTCTCCTCTTTGGTGGAACAGAGGTAAAATCATCACCATTAGTCATCCTTGACTAATAACATAAGACAACATCCTTGAAGGATATAGGTTGTACGTTGCACAGAAAAGTGGGTCGGTTTTTTCCACTTTCATCATCAGATACATTCCCCCATTTCCATGAAACATTAAAAGACTGCAAGAGCTTCTGAATTTCCTCGTGACCATCAGCGTGGTGCGATGTATCAATTCTATTAGAGACATCAACCAAGGAAGGCGTAATAATTACTTCCTCCATTAAGGTGTACTCTTTAACCAAATCATATTGAAGATGAGAAGGGATTCTATGATCTCTTTGATAGGACACATCAATCATCAACTCTTTTCCTTTCAAAAAAGATAGTTGAGAGTCAGGCTTCCCCAAAACAATCCCAACAGCCACACTAGAAGCCGGTTCATGGGGGGGGGGGGTTACAGTCTTTATTATGAGGTTTTGAAAAATTTGACTCTTTCAAATTTGGATTTCATTGACACGGGGTGGTAGGATGGCCTTTCATTAAACACTTCTCACAAGAAACATTTTTCCAGCATAGCTCCATAGTGTCCAACAGCCATACATTCAGAGCAGAATAGGGGATTTTTTTCATACTCAACATCAATTTGAATTTTATCAGATAGAGTAGATAGGGTTACCTTGTCAATAAGTGTGTAGATGAGATCATCCTCCACCAGAATCCTAGCGATGTGTCCATATGGAACATCCTCAGTCTCCTTATCAAGACGAATAGGAGTCCCAATTTCCATGCCAATGTCATGCAGAATCTTTGGATGCCAAAGGACCCAGTTAAGACCATGATGTCCAATCCAAACCTAATAAATATAATTTATTTCATGAAAGTCATTTAAATCTAATGACCATTCATGTAAATTAATCCAACCTGGTTTTAGAGATAGTGAACCAATACTCCGTGCATGAAACATCAAGTCAACTGCTGGAAAAAGGCAGTGAAAATAACCACGACCAAGAGACACACATTTCCAATTGGAAAAACCCCACAACATCAATGTTCAACGGAACAAGTCGTCGATATTCCATGGTTCTGCACCTTCGGTCAAGAAAATGCGTGCATTGAATGAGTTTTTTCCCATTTCAAATCTCTGAGCAAGCGTTACAGGATTGGCCGTAACATGCACAGATAAACCTTTATGAAGAATTATTCCTCGGTGTGAATCCTTGAGTAAAAACCCATAGAACATCATCCCAGCATGTCTAACATTCATCACATCTATAAAGGATCAGACTCCATGAAGGTGAGAGATAGGTGAAGTTGTCCGCGTAACCCGCAAGGATTCTGCAATCCCTAACTCAAGAGTGGATCTCTTCTCCACTACATCAAAACACGCCTGTCCATAAGGGATCTACATGAAATCTTAATCCTTAAAAGAACTAGATATCCTTTCACCGACGACGTCGATCTGTGGAATCCCAGATCCTCTAACCGGATTTTTTGTAGAGAGAAATATGGCATTGCTGTCGGTGTTCATGGAAATTGATGGACCGCTGCGATGAACTGTGATTCTCGAATCGACCTCCTTCACTGTATTCACTTTAGCACTAGGAGGCGCCTTCGTGGGAGAGTCCGATGCAGCATCTCCAGAAGGAGGGAGGAGATTGAAGCCCAAAAAATTGTGGATTTCCATTTCACCGAAACTCTAGTTTTGGCCATCGTGAAAAGGAGACGCTCGCTCCACCCTCTCTGCCATCCCCATCACTCTCATCCACATTCATGTTTCTTCAATATTTAAATTAATTCTATCCTCCTACAATTTTATAAATCCAATTTTAACTATTTATGAAAATTTTATTAAAAGATATGAATGGAATGTTTTGTCATTTTTAGTATGAGATACTTTTTTACTTTTCCGGCCAAAGTATGAGAAAAAGGTTTTTTTAACATATGTGGCATGAACTGATTTTTATAGGTTCATAATTCCTTATTTTAATTATGATTCCTATTACATATTTTAGGATTATTTTCAACAGAAATTTATTTATTTAAAATAGTATTTCATTTGGAGAAAAGAAAAATATTTTGATGAAGAAAGGATATTTTCCTCAAGAACTGAGTTCAAGTGTTTTATCAAATTTATATTCCATCTAAGTTGATATAGGGTTTGGTATTTATCCCTATTATTACAATTATTTGATTATTTTATGAAGGAATTATTTTTATGAAGTCCTTTATCTTATATGGATTATGTTATGATGGAATGATGTTTAAGAATCACATTTTTATAACACGGGTTATGCTATGATGTATGATTTATGAATCTGGGGAACACATAAGAATGGGTTCATTATGAGATGGGTGGGAGATATATCTCCCTCCCATGAATTGGGTAAAGATTTATATATCATGAGATGGATTGGCTAGAACTGAAAGTTAATCTTGTTTAGTGATACTGGACTGGAACTAAAAGTGAACCCGGTTCAGTAATGGACTTTGTCCGCTATGATGGTCTTTGCAATGTGTCTTGAATAATATGAAATGATTTTATATTTTTATATGTGTATGCAACAATGTTTCACGTTTTATGTTATGATTATTGGGGTTACATTTCACTACTATGATTTATCCCATGTCATGTTATTATGATCTCTTTTGCAGGTTATGATATTGAAAATGTTTTGATCTTACAAATATGATATGATTGATATTTCCTTTTTTAACCATACTGGGAATTTGAGATCACCCTTTTGTATGTTTTCAGTTCCTCATGTCGGGAAAAAAGGTACTAGGTAGGATATTCCAAAAGGGACTCTAGATAGAATGAAATAAATGGGAGACAATATAGATGATTAATAAAGTAGTTGATCATGTTTCCCATTTTCTAAAGACACTATACCTATACGGTCCTATCATAGTTTTCTTATATGTTGTAATAAGTATAATTCAATTCTAAAGTAATAAAAAATTATGGAATGTTAGGGTCGTTATAGGCATTGTATATTCCCTCATTATGTATTGATATATGACCAACCAATGGATTATTTGATGAATAGAGTAACCCTTGGCTATGATTCTTCTTTGATACTGTTGATGAATACAAAAGGCATAATTAAGTATTCAATTGGAAATCTATATAAGGAAGGGGTATCCAATGTAAAGGTTACATGAATTTCTTATTAAGTGCTAATGAATCAGGACATGATTACTTATTTAATTTTATTTACATTTTGTTATATCCCTTTTAGAGTATGTTCTATCCATTTTTGAATCATGCATCATTCCTGAATTCCTATTCATGTATGGGAACTCTGATTTATGTTTTACATATATTTTCTATATCAACACATATGATTTTTATGTAAGTGGTTTTTTCGATAATATTACCACGTATCAATTAAAAATTAATTATTACGTGACACAAGAAAATCTTTTACAATTAACTAAATAGTTTTCTAAAATAATTTCTTGAAATTGTTTCAAAACCCCTTACTGGCCATCTTTTTCTCAACCTACATTTTGAATTTATTTTACAGGGTTTTTCAGATTGATCCATGCTTTATAACTTTTATGTAACTACAGAAATATGAAACATAACATTGTGATGTTTTTGGAATAAGTGTATCAGCAGAATTTGTTTCTCCAAAACCAAAACTGAATTGATCCTCTGTATTGGAACATGATGTGTAATTTTTGTATTCATGTGTCTATGAAAAAAAATAACATCATGTTTCAGGTACCAAATCAAAACATCTGGGGCCAGGGTCATTACAGTTGGTATAAGAGTATCAGTTTATACAACTCTAGAAAATTATAACAAAACTAAAAATTTGATTATGTATTACTATGTAAAATAAATTCTTCAAATTTCATATATCAAATGAAACAAGTATTTTTTCTCTTACAACCTAAATACTAGAGACTATTGTTTCCATGTTCTATTTAGAATGCTATGAGATGTTTAAAAACCACTGTCTCTCTTGTAAGAAACTCTAATGTGTATTGAACTCTCCTCATTTACTTCAACTCCATAGAGGATAAAGATTTCACTAGTTCCTTATGATGTATGCTCAACCTTTATTTAATTCACATAAGGTAAATTAATTGGAGGATTATTTTAAATTATTTACCCTAATTGAGAATATTACATACCTTGAGGACTTCCAAGAGGTCACACGAGAGTGTGACCTCTGAGTGGCATATCTTTTTCAACTATTAACATATGGTCTCTATGGTCGAGTTGGGGACTTCAAAATTATTGGGGATGAGTTTTACAATTTTTAAAAGACATTAAGTTCATTCTTATGTTTTCTAACTTCATACACTTCATTTATTTTATATTGGAACTTTAGATGTCCACATAGATATTATCCAAGTTGTATGTGCTACATGTAGACCAAAGAGGCCCAAGAGTTTGGAACCTCCTTAGGGATATATTTGACTGGGAATTGGGGTTACCGCCAACACCGGTGTGACCATTTACGAGACATCACTATGGATTTCTGTATGTTTGTGTCTATGAATTATGGGGGAAAAATTTACTATACATCACATTGAGCATTATGAACCATGTTTTAAATAAATGATTTTACATTTTTATGATTTGAAACATTATTATGAATTTGAAAAATAACATCGTTATTACAATATGTTTTTGATTTACTAAGTAGTCCTTTTTTTCTTAAAATTATTAGATACAATGTGAAAGGCCACCAACTAACATGTTGACTCTACCAATAGTGATACTAAAAATTATAATGAAAAAGACATGTTCGGAAAATTTTGAGCCTCTCCTAAATATATGGATTTAATGAAAATATCATTATCAGTTATCCAACACTTCTAATAGACTCTAAATATTTCGGGGATCATGATTCATTTATTTTCGTTGGTATCATTCACATCATGCTTTCTATGGATGAAGAAAAATATATATAGAAGGATTATTCATCTGATTCACCATGTCCGAAACATACCCATCTATAGAAAAATTTTGGGAATCCACCAACAAAGGCGAAATTCATGTAGCTTAACATTTTCAACACCTTAACTTCATTGGATATAGGAGGCGTTATGATTTCAAAATTTTAGAAAACAAGGTGGTGTAGCTGGTTTATATGAATCAAGTCCATAATGATGTCTCTATGATTTTCATCTTGGGTTTATTTTATTTTCCATCCGATCTCTACCAAAATAAGTATATCATCGACTATTTGAAATGTTTCTGGACCAAATAAACCAATGAATTTAATGTTTCCAAGAATTCTAGGGCATCAAAAACCCATAAAATTATACGGTAATAGAAAGGTGACATTAGGGAAACTATCTAAATGGTTGTAGTTTAATAGAATTGTAAGGGGACAATTATTTTGTGTGGGTTATAATTGATTACCCAAACATACTTTGATTAATAATAATAGTTTTAATTTTTATATTTAGATTAATTTTCTTTTTATCAAAAATAATGATTGAAAAATAAACAAAATACCTTTTTATTAAATTAAAAAACTGGAACATTACACTTCTAGAAGGCCAAAAGACTATAAATAACCTAGAATTCCTACTAGTAGACAAATTAAGATAATCGAGATACCCCCAAAAATCACAAATAAACCATGAAATTAATTAGTGTCCATCGAGACTATTACAATGAAGAACATTATATCTAGATTTTTGGAAACTAAACTAAGAATTAATGTATGTAAAGAACCATCTTCACTAAGTCATTTATATCATTTTGACTACCCTAAATATCCTTTTTATAAATCATTTTTTCTTTTTGTAGCCATTTCTTTCCTTATGTGACCATTGGTTTTGTAATATTCAAAATATATTATAAACATTGGGTACTATTAATTTTTTTGGACAGTCTAAAATATTTTTATTTTTTTATAGTATTTGATTGTATTTTATATTTCTTCCAAGATATATCTTTGAAAATGTTATATTATACTTATCATTAGACATTAAAACCTTAATTTTTTTATACATGAAATATTGAAATCAAGACCTTAGTGTTTTAATAAAAATTTGAGGATAAGTACATATGTTATCATCAATGAAAATGAAGAATGATTAAATTGGAAAAAATATTCTTTTAAAATTTAATGATAGGTATGGTATAAAGTATATATTGTATTGCGTATATTAATGATTCAAAGTTTAAAAAAATTTCAAAACATGTTTTAGTCTAATAAAATTGTCTTCAATATTTCAAACATCATTTCTTTTTCTATGGTTTTTGGAATGGTTTATTTCTGAATATTTTATTTTGAAAGACGAGTATATAAAAATTTATAACTCATAGGTCCAGCCCTCTTGAAGGGATAAAGGAGGCAAATTAGTCTACTATTTAAAGGAGATGTTAGTTGAGCATGGTCAATTCAGCCACAAATAGGCCAGCCCATGGGCATGTGTTCGTTCCTGCATGCATGAATGGATGAATAGAGTAGTATACCCCCATGCAGGGAAGCATGGCGGTATGGGTGGGAAAAATAGTGTGCCTGCAAAGGACTAGTATATAGTTGTACCAAGAGGCGGATGTAGATTTCTAGTGACGTACTATGATTATAAATATTTCCTAGGAAGTGTTTTGTTTTGATGAGACATGAGATATTTTAAAGATGGATCTATTCTCAAATGTCTGATCTTGTTGTGTGAGATCTGGACTACCCGATCTAGTGTCCGGATCAAACTCCACCACCACCGTATTAATATAGAATTTTCACCGGACCATCCAATCATGGACATGACTGATCTCCACCATTCAAGTAGCTTTAAATCGTGCATATTGCCTCAACCATCCGATCAATCTATGATTTAATCTTGTCCCTCCTACTTTTTTTAAAAAAACGACAGAAATTCCTTTGCCTTCCAGTCATATCCTATTTGATCTAGGTCGTCCACTCCTTTTCCCCATTTACTATGTGTTTCATCATCCTTACTTCAACAAACCAATGGCCACACATCATTTTTTCCTTTTATTCATCTGTTTTTATTCTCCAATGAGATTCTCCACCCATCATCTAACAGTTGCTCGATTAGGACCCATAAGTCATGGTTGATCATCTTTTTATTATTTTCCTTGCACTTATTTAGAGTTTTCTCATGATATATATATATATATATATATATATTATAATCCTAGTTCGGATTTTGTGTCATGACGCCCTCCCCACAAAGTGTACCCCTCCTCGGCCGACAATGTGAAAAGGGAGATAATGACCCCCTGAGTCCCGCCTCTAGTAGGCCCCGGGTTGGCGACTAGCATCGAGGGTATAATGAAACCCAAATGGGAGGCATTACCCTCTAAGATAAAAATTGTGGAAGAGAGAGATAAGATAGACACCAACAATCCCCAACTCAGAACTGGAAATATAAAATAAACCCAAGTGCACAAATGGAATGTCAAGAAAATTTACTACAACCAAAAAGTGGAGAAACTGCAAGTACCCAAATGAATGTACAACAGGTGAAACCACAAGCCAGAATAGCTCCTACAACCCCAAGCTGGTAGAAACCAGCTTGATCTCCAACCAAATCCAAGTTCCCTGAAAAAACGTTTATATATATTTAGGGTGAGTATAACAGCATACTCAGTAAGATCCTCCCCGAAGCCTCTCAAGAAAAATTAAAGAAAGAAAACCAAAGCACAGTATACAACAAGTGAAACTAACTCGTCACCTAAACAAGTATACTAAGTTCTCAACCTCATCATGGCTACTCTCACCAAGTAAAGAATACATAAATATAGCATAATAATAAAGAATATCAAGGGTACACCATTACTACATCCCCACTTGTTTGCCGCTTTGCCCCAACGACGCACGTCATAAGCATCTCTCTCCAAAAAGGCTTTCCCACAGATACCTGGGCGAAGCACCACATCATCCTCACAATCAAAAGTAACCAGGTAGTTTTCGAGAGCCACCACAGCTCGCATAACGGGTATCATATGTTGGGTATTATACATGAAGCCATTACAGCCCATACACCGAGTAAGTATCCTCAAGACATCATATCCTATACACATTACACCAATAGTAGTCCATGGGATACAATATCCAGAATATATTTGTTTGAATAACCCCAAGCCATTACATCCCTCTACACACATATAGGGGGAAAACTAACCGATATGCCTAACAGAACATGTATCTACCAAGGGATGAGAGCGAGGACAGAGGGGGTAGTCATCAATTCATCCTCCCACCAGAATGTTGGGGAAAACACACCCTCGGGCTCAAAATCCCCGTGGTGTCAGATTCCATTAATGATAGGGTGGAGTAGCGTATATAATCAAAAATGTAAAAAATATATTATACCTCACAACCACACTATTGGCATAACCAATTCATAGAAACATCTTGTAGATAACGTCTCTCGGAATCTGGGTTTCCACTTCTATGACTAGGTATCATATAAGCACCCAACCATTTAAAGAGATTTATTAGATTACTTCATTACCTTTTTATTAATTCAACTATACGTTAACTAATTATTTAAATAATAATTTACAATGAACCAATCCACATTAAATTTCATTATCCACACACCCAATGTCAACTATATCCTTCAACAGTTTTCAACCTCATCATTAAGTTCCTCAACTACAACCCCATAGGTTAACATCATTTATTCAATTATTCATTGCAGAGTAACCTTCCCATATTCCCAGGAATTCTGGAAAATCATTCTATGCTACTAAACCCAAGGGGGATCAACATGGTGAGTAGATGTACTACCCTTCATGCCTTTGCTTCAAATATAAAGAGTGTATAACCATCCTCCCTAGAGAAGATAGACACAGAAAGTACGTGGCATACCCCACGCGTCTTCGCCTCTTTCAGAAAAAGGGTAAACAAGACCAGATGCCTTGAGTAGTGGGTAAAAGTAAACCAAATAAACAACCAAAGAACCAAAAAGCAACCAAAAATCACATCCATCCCATTACATCAACCCTGGTGTCCTCCCCAACACCCACATTCATAAACTGATGCATCTTTACACCCCAGTTGTAATCTGCTGCTACAACCAAAAGGCCTCTATGCCCCCACAAATCACAACAACCATCCAGAATCACATCACATCACAAGCAGACGGAAATCAACCATCAAATAAATTGGTCTCTTGGCCCTTTAACAATCAAGAGGGTAAATTAGAACCCTTTAAGGAATTATCAAATAATGAAATCATTAAACAATCTTGAAATAACAGGTTTATAATTTGTTGTCTACGACATCAAGAAACCTAACCAGTAAGCTATCACAATGATTAAACATTCTTACTACACCAATTTTATTAACATCAAATTTCAATAAGAATCAGATTCGTTTCATACCTCTTTATCCTTAGCAAAAAAAAATATTAATTAATCCCAATTTAAGTTCATTACCAATTTCCATCACGAACGAACAAAAAATCAAGCATATATATCACACATTCTATAAAAACATGAGGCAATAACATACGATCGATATCAATTTCTTTATCTGGAAAGAATATTTATTATTTCAATTACATTTGTCATCCAGGGGGATTAAACATGAAAACAATACAATTTCATGTAAAAGAAATAGAAGCAACAAATCATCAACCTCAACATTTCTGACGAAAACCCAAACAATGAAAAACGAACAAGAAAGCCAGGTGGAAACTCCAAAAACATGCCTTAGATCACTTCTCCTAGAAAGATTAAGACCAAGCTCAACATATTTGGCATCCACACAGTTAGATAAACCCATAATGGATATAGATCTAAGAAACAAAGGGAAGAGGAGAAGTAGATCTAAGTAGATATAAGAAACCAAACAAGAAAGATCACATTCCTCAAGAAACCAGCTCTGATTTTCCAAGAGAAGCCTTCAGATCACCTCCAAAACTCTTGGGAGAAGTTATCCTACCTTCAAGGAAGGTTAATCCCACGTTATTTCCTCTTAGGAGCTAAAAAGAACCATTTAGAGGCAAAACGAGTTAGATCCACAATTTTAGGATCTACGATTAAGTGCATGCACGGTTAGTCTGCACGGTTTTGACAAACCGTGCGCTAAATGTGCATTAGCTACTGCCTCTCAAAACACTCCTCACACGGTTAGTATGGACAGTTAGCCAAACAGTACGCTAACTGTGCGTTAGCCACTTCTTCAAACACCGACCTCGCACAGTTTGGCTGAACTATTTAGACAAACCGTGTGTAGCCCGTGAAAAAGCTAATGCCCTTTAATCTTCCTTAAAAGTCCACCCAAACACACCCCAAAGTCACCTTGACTGTCCGGAACACCTATAAAACTGCATTTTCACAAATTAATGGACCATAGAGAGGTCTGGGACATTACATCAGATACCTCTCAAGACATTCTCATCCTCGAGAATCTGAAACCCACCTAAAGTGAAAACAAAACAAGGTATGAACAACCACCCCTCAAGATACCTATCAAAAGAGAGCAACGCACAAAAGCAACAAAGGGATCCCTCACATAAACATGAAATTTTCATAACCACAAAAGTTCCAATGATAAAAGAAGAGATTCAAACATCAAACAACTCTGGGTACTGGACATGCATCTATGACTCACGTTCCCAGTTACTCTACTCCAAGCCACCGTGTCACCACAGGGCACGAACTAAGGGGACAGAACCCCCACGCAACACCTTATCCTTGCATTCTAAGATCCCCACTGGTTGCTCCTCAATGTTTTCATGATCATCAACATAGATCTCTCCCCAGTTGATGATGTGAGAGTTGTTGTGAAGATATCGTCAGCGTTTTGATACAAGGAAAACATCATGTATCTGACTCATCTATGGGGGAAGTGCTACTCGATATTCCATAGCTCCAACATAAGCATACACCTCGAAAGGCCCAACAAACAGGGGATAAAGCTTACTTCCACGACCAAACCTTCGTTTCCCACGACGTTGAGTCAGCTTCAGAAACACATCATCCCCAACATTAAACACTAAGGGCCTCCTTCTTTGATCGACATATTATTTCTGATGATCTTTCACAATCTTTATCCACTCATGAATCACCTGAACCATCTCTGTGGTATTCAGCACTAGTTTCGGTCCGAGAATTGCTGACTCTCCGACCCCAGTCTAGAACAATAGAGAATGGAAAGGTCATCCATACAAGGCTTCAAATGGCACCATACCGATGGTGGAGTGAAAAATATTATTGTAAGAGAACTCCACCATGGGTAATTGCCTCATCCACAAACCTCTAAAATAATTAACACAAGAGCGTAACATGAATTCAAGAGTATGGATGGTTCATTATGTCTGACCATCTGCTTGAGGATGGGAAGTAGTTCTAAGGAATAATTGAGAACTGAAAGCATGTTGGAGACCTCTCCACACTCTAGAGGTAAAATGAGGAACTCGATCAAAAATGATCATCCTAGGGACTCCATGAATTCTCACCACCTCCTCTAAAGTGGGATGATTATGTTAAACAATCCACTACCACACAAATAGCATCACATCCTCTCGAAGCTCGAGTTAAACCTATATCGAAGTTTATTGAGATGTCCTCCCACTTCCATAGAGGAATCTCTAATGGCTGGAGAAGGACACCAAGAACACAAATTTCGGCCTTCACCTTCTGGAAGACTAAACATCGGGACACAAACTCTACAACTGTATGCTTCAGCCCATGCCACCAAAAATGGCTTTTCAAGGATCGGTACTTCGTTGTCACGCTAGGATATACTGCTAAGGGCGAACTATGGAACTCTCTGAGAAACGTCTCACTCATCGACAAAGGGACAAAAGGCCTTCCATGATACAACACATGGTGTTGTTCATCTTCAGTCCAACCATCAGGGGACTCACCACAGACAACTTAGTCTCTCCATAATTCCACCTCTAGATCTCCCAATTGGGACTCTTCCACATTCTGCATCTGGGATGACTGTACCATCATCGGAAAAAGACAGCCTCTACCACCAACTTCTCTTATATCAAGATGTAATGCTGATAGTTCTTCCATTACTCTCTAGGAGTCACCAGATTTATGCACAACATCACTATCTGACTTTCACCTCAACACATCAGGTACAACATTCCCCTTTATAGGTGTATGCTATATTTTGAAGTTTTATTCCTATAAGAACTCCAGCCACTCACACTACTGCATGTTCAAGTAATGCTGGGAGAAAACAGACCTGAAACACTTATGATTAGTGAAAACCACAATTCTCTCACCAATGAGATAATGTCTCCACAACTTCAGAGAAAACACCATGACTGCCAAATCAAGATCGTGGGTGGCATAGTTGCGTTCATGGGGACCCAACTTCTAAGACCCATAAGAAACAACTATCCTCTGCTGCGTGAGAACACAACATAACCCTAAATGTGAAGCATCTCCAAAAACATCATACTGAACTCCCTTAGCTGGAAGACAAAGGACTGGAGAACTTACTAAAATCTCTTTTTGATACTTGAAAGCTTCCTGACACTGATCTATCTATATGAATGCATGATCTTTCCTAGTCAAATTTGTAAGAGGATTCACAACTCGTGATAAATTGGCTAAAAAACTCTGATAGTATCCTGTGAGACCAACAAAACTTCGTACCTATGACACTGTTTTGGGGGATGCCCAAGACACCAGTGCTTCAATCGTAGATGGATCCACAAATACTCCCTATTGGGACATAATATGCCCCAGGAAAAGAACTTCTCGAGCCTAAAACTCACACTTCGACAACTTCCCAAACATATGATGTTGACCAAGGACTCCCAAAAAGTCTCGTAGATGCTTTACATGCTCCTCTTCAAACGTCGAGTACACAAGGATGACGTCGATGAAAACTACCACAAACATGTCCAAGAACACAAAGAACAAAACATTCATCAATTCCATGAATACAACTGGAGCATTCGTCATTCCAAATGTCATTACAACGATCTCATAATGCCCACGATGACAACGAAAAGAAGTCTTTTGAATATCCTCATCTTTCACACACATCTGATGATATCCTGACCACAATTCGATATCTGAGAAACAGATTTCACCATTTAGTTGATCGAATAAGTCATAAATCCACAGAAGAGGACAGCGATTATTTATTGTCAATTTGTTTAAGCGACGATAATTGACACATAACCGCAAACAGCCGTCAGCCTTCTTCACAAAAAAAACTTGTGCACCCCATGGTGACACACATGGAAAAACAAAACCGCACTACAATAGTCCATCAAGCTGTATACATAGCTCTCACAACTCAGAAGGGGCCATCTTATATGGAGACATAGAGATAGGAGACACTCCAATCTCTAGCTCAATCTCGAATTCGATCTCTCGTCGATGGGTTAAGGATACAACCTCTTCTAGAAAGACATCATGGTACTCCTCTATGACCAGAGGAGATTCCTAGTACTGAACCCATGAAGAACTCAGCATCATCTCAGAAATCATGGAATATAAGGATGATACTTGCCTATGAACCATCCGAGGATTCACTCACCAACAAAAACCACTTGCTCTCCATACGCACCAAAGAAAATGACCTTCTTCCTGAAGAAATCCATGATAGTATACATTGAATACAACTAATACATGCTGAGGATGACATAATATGGTTGTATTCATAAACATAGGAAATATCCCCAAGAGCGGTGTCACCCCAACACTTGCTCACTGCCTCTACAAACTTCAAACAGGTCAGCTTGACCTCCAACTAGCGTAGTCAATGCCAAGGGCACTAGAAGCCTCTCTACCTCATGTCCCAAAGTATGGAAAAGGGTAGGTGATATGAAGGAGTGTGTCTCTCCTGGATCAAACGAGGCATACACCAAGGTATAAAACAAGAAAAGGGTACCTCGAATGACATTTGGCTCGTCTGGTGCTGGAAACTCTAGAGCATGAAGTTGACCACGACCTCCTACATGGACTCTCTGACCCTGATGACGACCACCACCATGGCCACACTCTACTCTCTGAGGATGGGGAGCATCATGGGGTTGTCCTCTCCCTTCCCCATCTGCCCTATGATGCTCTAATGCTGGTGCAACTGGCTACTAATGCATCAGCTGGATCATCCTCAACTGAGGAACCCGGAGCGTAACACCTGGTGCACGATGACCACTCTAAAATTCGGGCACTCCTGCCGGTAATGGCCATGACCATCACAATAAAAACAATCACATGATCCCTTGGCATAGGCCTGAGAGTTTTTGTCTCTATAGAAACGTGATATGACGGGCTGACACATACCCCGTCATAATGGAAACTCTTCTGCCTTAAAAATCGGGAACCCCAGACCACAACCTTGCTCAGTGAGGGACCATGACGATCCCCGTATCGTGATTATCCTATCCTGGACAATGTCTTCTCAACAACATCTTCCCTCTCCAGCACCGCAAGATATGTCTTCATCATAAATGGGGTGACATGGCACTAGATCTCTGGACTGAAAGCCTCCTCAAAATGCCTCGCCCTGGCCTCCACATCTGGTAATAGGTCTGAAGCATATCGTAAAAGGTTCCTGAAATGGACTCCAAAATCTAGAACAGTAGAGCTCCCCTGTCTAAGGGTAAGAAGATCCTGCCGACTGGATGCCTTCACAGTCGAGGAAAGGAACTCGACTCTAAACATGTCTTGGAACTCCTCCCATGAGATCACTGACTTCTCAAGATCCCCAAGGAACAAGAACCACCACTACCTCGCTGCTCTACGCAGAATCATCACAGCTTAAGACACCTAGTACTCCTTCAGAGCACGGATCGAACTGATTCCTATCTCGACCTCCTCCAACCAGTCCTCCATGACTGTATCTGAAATGGATCCCTCTTACTTCTGCATACTCTGGCGCTGAAACTCTCAGAGTGTCTTCCTCCAAGTTTCATCATCGTCAACATCTACCCTACGGTGATCTGCTGGAATATCTTACTGGACATTTTCTACAAAAAAACTGATGAGGATGTTGACCTGGATCCATACCTATAAAATAACAAAACTGTTATAGCTCCTAAACATTGAATATGGATGACTCAACATTAATTAATTAATTTTTTTCTTTTATTCACTTTAGGTAAACCTATCCCATGGTCTACCCATTAAAACACAGGAAAAAAGAAGAATGATTCATGATCCTTTCCTAGGTATCTACCCTACAACCAGTATCACCTTGTTTAGTATCCATTGTAAACTTAATGGTCTGTAGATAAAATCATAGGGTGCCCTAAACACCTATGTCTATGCCAGTCTCCAGTGTCTACCTCATTTTCCAAAATAGAATGACACATTTGCCCTACCAACCCATGAAACCTCACATGAGCCTACCTCTAAACTTCATCTTATCCCTCAACCTTCCTATGATACCACTCTGTCACAACCCCCTCCACACAATGTGTACCCCTCCTGGGCCGGCAATGTGAGAAGGGAGATAATGACCCCCAAGTCCCGCTGCCAGTTGGGCCCGGGTTGGTGACTATCACCGAGGGTATAGTAACACACAAATGGGAGGCGTTACCCTATAATAGAACACATGGGGAAGAGAGAGATAAGATAGACACCAATAAAATTAAACTAAAAACTAGAAATATAAATGAAACCGAAGTGCACAAGAGGAATTTCAAGCAAAAGTACTACAACCAAAAAGGGAAAAACTGCTTGTACCCAAAAGAATGTAAAATAGGTGCAACCACATGCCCAAACAACTCCTGCAACCCCAATCTAGTCGAAACCATCTTGATCTCCAACCTACTCCAAGTGACCTGAAAAATAGTTTATATATACATTGGGTTAGTATAACAGCATACTCAGAAGGATCCTCCCTGAAGCCTCTCATGAAAAAGTAAATAAATCATGCTAAAGAATAGTGTATAACAAGTGATACTAACTCATCACCTAAACATGTATACTATGTTCCCAACCTCACCATGGATACTCTCACTAAGTAACGAATAAAACAATATAGCATAATAATAATGAATATCAAGGGTACCCTGCTACTACTTCCCCACTGGTTTGCTGCTTTCCCAAACGTCGCACGTCCTAAGATTATCTCTCAAAAAATGCTTGCCCGCAGACACCTGGGAAAAGCAACACAATCAGCACCTCGTGCACCACAAAGGATTTCCCATAGATAGTTGGCGGAAGCACCACACCATCCTCACAACCAAAAGTAACTAGGTAGTTTCCGGGAGCCACCACAGCTCACATAACGTGTATCATACGTCGGGTGTTATACCTCAAGAAATGACAACCCATATATTGAGTAAGGAACCTCAAGACATCACAACCTATACATATTACACCGATAGTAGTCCATAGGATACTATATCCAGAATATATGTGTGTGAATAACCATAAGACATTACAACCCTCTACACACATATAGGGGGAAACTAACAGTTGTGCCTAACTATGAATGTATCTACCATGACAATAGAGCAAGGCCGAGGGGGGTAGTCATCCATTCATCCTCCAACCGGAATGTTGGGGAAAACACCCCTAGGGCTCAAAATCCCTGGGGTGTCAGTTTCCCTTACTGACAAGGTGGATATGAAAATAGAAACACAAAACATATAAAATATAATATATCTCACAACCACACTATAGGCATAACATAGTCTTAGACACAACTGCAACTAACGTATCTCGGACTCTAGGCTGCCACTTCTAAGACTACGTATCCTATAAGCACACACCCATTTAAAAAGATTTATTAGATTACTCATTCCCATTTTTTCAATTCCACTGTACGTTAATTAATTACTTAAACATTAATTTACCATGAACCAATCGACATTAAATTTCGTTAGCCACACACCCAAAGTCAACTATCTACATCAATAGTTTTCAACCTCATCTTTATGTTGCTGCAACTCCAACCCCATTGTTTAACATCATATATTCAATTATTCATTAAAGAATTACTTTCCTATATTCCCATGCATTCTAGAAAAGAATTCTATGATTCAAAAAACAAGGGGGCTCAACACGGTGAGTAAATGTACTACCCATTGAGTATTTGCCACCTATAGCAAGATCGTAGACCCATCCTCCCTTGAGAATCTAGACATAGAAATCACGTGGCATACTCAGTGCGTCTTCACATCTTTCAAGAGAAGGGTAATCAAGACCATCTTCCTTGAGCAGTGGGAAAAAATAAAGCAAATAAACAACCATAGAACCAGAAAGCAACCAAAAAATCACATCCATCCCATTAAATCAACCCTGGTGTCCTTCCCGACACCCACATGTATAAATCGATGCATCTATCCACCCTAGGTGTCATTTTCTGCCACAACCAAAAGGCTTCTATGCCCCAAAATATCACAAAACCATCCAAGATCACATCACAGCACAAGTAGCAAGAAAGCAACCATCACATCAATTGGGCTCTTGGCCCTCTAATAATCAAGAGGGTAACTCAGAACCCTACAAGGAATTATCAAAAAATCAAATCTTTAAACAAAATTGAATTAATAGGTTTATAATTCATTGGCTCCAAAATTGGTAAAACAAACCACTAAGCTATCACAAAGATTAAACATGCTTACTATGCCAATTTTATTGACATAAAATTGCAACAAGAACCATATTCGTTTTTGTTCCTCTTTATCCTTAGCAAAAAAATTATCAATTAATCCGAATTTACGTTCTTTACCAATTTCCATCAAGAACTAATAGCACATCAAAGTAAGCATAGATATCACACTATCTATAAAA
The DNA here is from genome assembly GCA_963277665.1 of Viscum album. Lineage (NCBI taxonomy): Eukaryota > Viridiplantae > Streptophyta > Magnoliopsida > Santalales > Viscaceae > Viscum > Viscum album. The sequence continues at coordinate 336,787,773 of OY728135.1, forward strand.
ACATGAGGCAATAACATACTATCAATATCAATTTCATTATCCGGTTAAAATATTTATTATTTAAAATCCATTTGTCACCCAGGGGGATTAAACATGATAACAATACAACTGCACGTAAATGAAAGAGGAGCAATGAATCCCCAACCTCAAGGTTGTTTACAAAACCCCAACAACAAAGAACACACAAGAAAGCTGGGTTGATTCTCCAAAAACCCATCTTAGATCTCTCCTCCTAGAAAGATAAAGACCAAAGATCAACATATTTGGCATCCAAACACTTATATCTACCCATAACGGGTGTTGATCGATGAAACCAAGGGAAGAGGAGAAGAAGATCTTAGTATATCTAAGAAACCAAACATGAATGATCACATACCACAAGAAACAGGATTCAATTCGCCAATTGATGCCTTTGGCCCACCTCCAAAACTCTTGGGAGTGGTTCTCCTACCTTCAAGGAAAGGTAATCCCTAGTTATGGCCACATAGGAGCTTAAACGAATCATTTAGAGGAAAAAATAGTTAGATCCACAATTTTACGATCTATGATTAAGTGCCTGCACGGTTAGTCCACACATTTTGAAAAACTGTGCACTAACCGTGCGTTAGCTATACCCTCGCCAAAAACTCCTCACATGGTTAGTTTTCATGGTTAGACAAACAATATGCTATCTGTGCGTTAGCCATTGCCACTTATACCAACCTCGCACGGTTTGGACGAACTGTTTAGACAAACCGTGCATAGCCCGTACGAAAGCTACTTCCCTTTAATCTTCTTTAAATGACCACCCAAATGCACCCACATGTCCCCTTGACCTTCCAGAACACCTCTAACACCACATTTTCACAAAGTAATGGACTGGAGAGGTCCGGGCCATTACATTTTGCTTTATTATAAGATAGGTGTGGGACTAATTTTGTATGTGTAAATTTCATGAGTCTTAGTTTTTTATTTCTATATAAATTACTTTATAATATATATATATATATATATATATATATATAACCTATACAACCCAGTTTTCACTTGAATTTTACTGTGTTTCCTCACCTCAAGGTGTGAACTACCACATCCTGACACTACCTTTCTCGTGAAGTCAGTTAAGGGATATTTTTTCTGCATTTTCATTTTTTAAAATTCGTATACATTTTTGTATTTAAATATATATATATATATACATATATATATATATTTATACCATTCATAATCATAACTCACGTTTGGTTTTCAATATGTGCCTTTGAAGTTTATGACACATGCAAGGGATTATATGCTTCAATTTCTATATGCAAAAACATGTTCTCTAGTGTTTCGTAGTTATACATATATTTATATGTATAAAATTATGTGCAGCACCAATCCTATGATGTTTTGTGTTTTCTAACATGATTATCAATTATAAAAGTATGTTCATAGTATTAATCACTTGTAAGGGATAATCTAGTTTTGATTTTGTATGGACAATATATATACTTTTATTTTCATATACTAAACAAAACTATTATGGGTTTTTATGTTTTTTATTGATGATATTCTGGTTTTTAAATGATGTTATTAAAACATGTATATGATAAAATGGGTTTATTTACAATTGTATTAATATTCAAAAACCCCTGTTTACAAAGGATATGTATAAACATATATATATTTTATTAAGTAACAAATCCACATTGGGTTTTCATCAAACCTTTACTTATTGATCGATTATGTTATTGAAGTGTACAAAATTTATATGGATTTATTATACATGGTCCTGAGTTTTGAAAATACATCATATACACATTATGTATATAGGGTTTTAAATAATTATCAAAACGTACATATACACATATATGTACATATATTTTTTCAACATATCAAATTTTAAATAATACTCGTAATGTTATAAAGACATGTAATTGTTTTTATTCTTAAGCACAAATATATATTTATATATATATATACACACACATACATGAGCACATGTGATTAATTAATTTTTATTTTATACATGAATACTCCATATGAAATAATCATTTTTCATCCATTCAATGTATTCTAATTTGTCACAAAAAAATGCCTTTGATTTTTTTGTTTATGTTTTAATCTATTATGATATAACAATTTACATTTTCAAGGATTAAATGAGAATCTCAATGTTAAAACATGTAAACCATGGATTGAAAATGTTCACTTTCATTAGGGATTAATCATTGATTTGTTATTTTATGTGAAAAAAGTTATTTTATTTGTACTAGTTCTTACAAAATGTGAAATTGTAAGATGTATTAGCCCATGCATTTCACTCTTAAATCTGAAACTATCAAAGATATTCATTTTTACATGTATGGAATAATTAATTTAAATTATGAGTATATATACAAAAGGATTATGGAATAAAACTATATGTATTCAATGTAGTATGGCACACAATGAATACAAGACTATACCAGACAAATGGGTAATGTATTGAGAATAAATGATATGATGGTTATACCCAGAAAGCACTCTAATGCATTAGGTAATGGTTTGTATAATGATATGTTATGTTCGACGGTCTTCCCAGTTATCTTTGTATTGTGCTACTATAGGAAAAAATCTTGGATATTATCCTTGACATGTACTAAGTATTGTTTTGTGTATGGTATAAGCATAAATAATTGAAAAAGTATGTAATTATACATTCCCTCAGTTTTTATTGGTATTTTAACAACTAAAGGACTATTTGATTAATGAAATATCCCATGACTAAGAATCATCTATGATAATGGTGATGAATTAATATTGTTTAATTATGCATAGAAATTGAATTTTTTACAAGTAATGGTTATATAATGTTACAATTACATGAATGTAATATTATGTTCTAAGGAATCACGACATGATTACTTATGTAATTCTATTTATAAGTTGTTTTATCACTTTTAAAATATTTTTGATCAATTTATTAGTCATGAATAATTCATTCATTCTTGTACATATATTCAAACTCTAATTTATGTTATACCTACAATTTCTAAATAAACAAGTTTTATTCTTATGTAAGTGGTTTTTCGAAAAACATAATCTTGTGACCTTTAAAAACTAATGATGACATGCCTCTAAAATTGTTTTTTGATTATTACAAAAGTTGTTTAAATTTTGTTATCATTTTGTTTCCAAACCCCTACCTAGAAATTCTCATTCTCACCTTATATTATTAATATATTTTACTTTGTTTAGTTGATTATTCCAAGATAGAGAACTCATATGAGACCGTTGAAATATAAAGCATAACATTGTCATGTATTAGGAAGAAGTGTGTCAGCAGCATCTAGTTCTCTAGAAGTAAAACTGAATTGATCCTTTGTATGGGAACACGATGTCTAATTATAATATGTATGTGTCTATGAAAATAATTGCACACCATGTTTCTTGCACTGAATCTAGACTTTTGGTGTCATGCACGTTGTATTTTCCCTCACTGAACTTTGTTTTCTCACAATTCCAAAAATTATTACCTCATTATATAATCATAATTACCAAATAATTTTTAGGGAATTATAATTATGGGACAACTCTTTACACAAAAAATTTATACAGTAGTGTTCCAGGTGGTCATAAAATAGTAATTACATAATAAAATCAAAACATATACGTATTAAATGATATTATTAATCATTTCTTCATGTTGTTATTTTATAACACATCGGTAATAAATAGGTATTATGATGATATCATCATATCCTAAATTACATGAATGTCATAAATGGGTTTCGTATAATTGCCTTTAAATAATTATCATCATAATCCATTTCGAGAAAGAATATGGAAGGTATAATAAGATAATATATCTATTTATACATCGAAATCCATAAATAATGTTTAAATAGATGAAAATAAAAATAAATTCATATATAATATTACAATATGAATGTAGCCTTTTCTTTTTGAATTCAAATTATAAAAACCATAATATATTCAGAATATCATGAAAATGATTTTCATTAAAAAAACTAGAAAATACTATAGAAAAATATTTAAAGCACCTAAATACCTTTATAGTGAGAATATTTATTCATGTAATATTTGATAAAAAGATCATTATATTTTACCTTTTCTAAAAATTCAATTGTGAATTGTATAGAAAATGTTTCTCGAAAATTAATCCATTTAAACCATTAAAATGAAATAAATGTTAATAGAAATGATTATTTTAAATTATTACATGTCTAAGTCATAAGAAGAACCAATATTTGTTTTTGAAAATGGTAATAATATAAAATTTGGCTTACCAAAGGGAAATTATGGTAAAAGTTTATTTATAAAAATTCTTTAACATTTTATGTTAAAAATATGGGAAAATGGTAAAATTACATGGTGTTCTTATGAATAAAAAATGAGAATCAAATATATTTAATTTAAAATATATGATCCATATAATTTTACTAAATAAAAATTTTGAAAATACAATATCATATATAAAGGATATTTTTTTGAAAACAACTTACCTCATGTATAGTCATTTTTCATATGCATTTAAATATTCTCTATGTTGATGAAATTTCTTTATATTACACCATAATCATTCAAATGATTTTATTATTAACAAAAAAATCCTATATCACATGGATATAGAGGTTATAAAGGGGTTGATATATGTCTTGGATGACATATGGGTTCATGTAAAATGATGGAGAAATAAGAGGTTGCATTCTTTTATAAGTGAGGGAAAGGAGACTCAAATAATTTTTAAATTCATTAAAATATATCCTTATATTATTTAATAAATTTTATATAAAATTCCAATAAATAAAATAAAGAATAAAAATAAAATCATCCAAACAAATCATATATATTTTCCCAAATTATAAACCCTATAGTTTTGGATAAACTCTTAACAACAACATTTTAACATTAACCATGGGGCGAAAATTATTTTTTGAATTTTTAGTATTCTTTGTTAGAAAAAATGCATTTTAACATTATAATTTTTTTATTATGATGAAATAATAATTAATAAATTTATATTGATTCAATTTACAATAGAATAAAAATTCATTCTATAATAAGTGTAAAAAATGAAACAAAATGTTTTTTAAAAAAATAAATATTTAATCATCAAACAGAGTTCAACTTGAGTACTTATCCTATAAAAAATATTATACAAATTATCTAATTTTTTAATTCTATTAAAATATAATAATTTAATTAAAATATTTCATAAATGTATAATAATTAATTACCATGTGATATTAACACATTTGGGGCATATAAATTGTTTTCTAGAAAAATATATATTTTTACCTTCAATTGATTTTAATTTAATTTATAACTAGTTTATAAAATGAATTAATTTCATATATATGTAAAAAATATTTTTTCACAATTAATTTAGTCATATTCATATCCTCTAATACAATGGATATGTGATAATAATCACATTAAATAATATTTATTTTAAAAAAAATTCATACATTATTTCAAATTTGTATTTCATGTAATTAATTATACAAAACAATTAATTATATTAATATGAATTATCATATAATTTTTTTTATATTTTTATTAAATGTTTCACCAATTTAATTTACACCAGAATAATATTAAATCCAAACGTATTGGATCAAATGGATCTATAATTAACCATTAATGATTTTTCTATGCATGGTAAACAATATATATGTTTTAACTTTTATATTAAAAATTGACCTACATTATATTAAAAATATATAAAAAAATTAGATATATTAATATTAATAATGAATAATTAAATAAATATATCTTTTATTAATTTTTCAAACATTTCATATAAATATGAACAATTGTTATCTATTTGAATAATTAATATATCCAATTTACAAATCCTTAAACATATGTTTCATAAAAAATCATAAATTGTAAGTAAATAATCAAAAAAATTAAATTTAATTATTTTTTCTTGATGATGTATTTTATAAAATGTATTGGAATTATCAACAATAATCCCATATTGTAATTAGTTCGTACATTAATCAATATTATCCATTAAAAATTTATTATTTGTTGGTTAACTAATGTGTTAGATAGTCTATAATGAAAATTCAGAAACTATAATGTATCGAGAAACCCATATGTAAAAGGTTGTATCATGAAATGATTTTTGACCATAATTATAAATAAAAAACAAATTTCTTTTGATAAATCATGTCTTATCAATAATAAGTATCCAAAAATATAACCATTCCAAATATAGTAATACACAATGACTTATGTTATATTTTCATGCAACAAATTTCTCTGTTTTCATGAAATATTTCTTTCAATCAAATCATCTAGTAAAAAATATTTCATAGATTATGGTATAGATATAAACTATGGGAATTGAATACATCATATCATTTTTTATGTATCGTTTTACCCTGTGACTATGATAAATAAAATAACACATTATGATATCTAATATTATTATTCCATGAAGAGTGTTCAAATGGATTACATTATTCAAAGACATGTTGTATGATATGATATAGACTAAATTATATTATCATATACATGATCCTAATTATATTATTAAAATAACATGTTGATTCATTGATGAATGTAGATCTCATACAACAGATGGGAGGTAATCACATTCACATTCACTCACATGGGTATTGAATACATCTATTTAAGTCAATAATGTCCCCATAATTAGTGTGTAACCACTCATTCATGAATATTTACAAGAAATAGTTTACCCTTGAAGAATTTCACTCATACCATAGATTGGTTTTGTATGAAAATCCTAAAATCATGGTAGTTAAAGTTACCCATTTATAGATACAAATATATTATCATGAATAAACACAATATTTAATTAACATCAATATAACTAGAATATATCAAATATAGTCTTATACATACATATATATATATATATCCACATGTTGTATTTTGAATTGATATCACCATGAGATTTCGAAAGAAAAATCATATCCAAAGAGATGATTCAATCGACTAGATTCATCATATGATATGAGAGGACCCACAGATTTGAATTGTGTTCTAGAATAATCAAATAGATTATAAATGGAATTTAAAATAAATAGAAATATGAATATTTATTCACCTAGTTGTATTTTAATAAATAATCATAGAATGAGGATCACTTATCACTTATAAAGGATTCCACCATTCAATGAAGGGAATAAAAAATCATGTTCATTATAATAGAATACGACACATCTATTATAATGTATCCACACTATGTATTAATAATCTTGAATGTTTCAAAAATTATATGATATATGTGTATCTATAATAGAGTTAACAGATAGTTTTATAACTAATGATACACAGTTTGGAATACATGGAAATGAACGCACTCTTCTAATAATTGTTAGCCTATTATACACTATGATTAAGGTATCTATAGTATACATCACTAATATATCACATAATGTGACATATAATATATCATATAATAATATATAACCAATTTTATTCTATTAATCAATAGTTAAAAATCATTCAGATACAAAAATATATTAATGATGTAGAGTAACTATCAAATAATTTTAGTGATTTCTAAATGAATTATAATTTAATTTTTATATGTTTATTTTTTGTATCATGTAGATGATCATTGATATATTAAAATTCATGAGATATATTATTATGGGACCGAGTTATAATACATGGCATAAGTAGTTATTTAAAAAAATCAATGATGTAGTGATTAAATAATCAAATGTTATGTCCATGAATATTTTATTAATCATGTCCACCTGTAATAGAGTTACTCTACAACCTTGTATATTTTCTATGTTCTTAAAATATACAGATATATCAATTTTACTATCAATAACTACTCATTGGACTTATCAAAATGATATATAATATCAATTATATTGGTCAATGTTCAGAGCATTTATTTTGGAAGTAAAAAATATCATGAGTGTTTTTGTTGATGTTTTTAAGGTTATCTAATGATATGATGATACATTATAATGATCCCTTGGAAATTTAATTAGTAGTAATTTTTTTATAATTGATAAATTTTAATATATTAATTTTTTGGAATATATTAATAAAAATCTAGATTATTTCATTAATCTAGTTCTATTATAGTTTTATTTAGTTTTCTTAATAATCCTCTTTCATTTTCATTATTTAAAAATTTTTTAATAGTGAGATTACATATAGCTACCCAATGGTTTATTAACTGACAATTACATAATTATGAAGACAAATAACCTAAAATTATTTAAATGTAGTATCCAATGTATTAGTGTCTTGGGAAAATTAGACTCATACAATAATTATAAATTATAAAACAATAAATTTTAAGTGAATCCTTCTTCTTTATCATTATAAAAACTCTCATTGTCCATTCAAAATAAAAACATCTAAATATATACAGCAAATAAATGGGTGGGATAAAATCATAGTAAGAATATGTATAAATTACATGAATTAACAGAATATGTGTCATAAATAAAAAACATCACCAAATCATAATAAATGATTCATCATAGAAAAAATGAGGGAAATATTTGATATTGTAATAGAATGTGTCATAGGTTTATGAATTAATAATGATGTCATAGTTTCCGAATACCACTAATTTTTTGAACAATGCAAGCATAGTGTCCACACATAACATATGTGCATAAATCATAAAAATATCATTTTGAAAAAAATAGGATCCTGTTCAAGAAATGTTCACATAATCTTATGAGATAAATAAAATAATTAATTAGTTGGGGGAATTTATTATTCTTGGACAACCCACCACATAATAAAATTATAATAAAAAAACAATACCTAGAAGGATAACAATCGTAGTCAAGAAATAACACATGGAAATTAATGGGTTTAATAAAAATATTTCTCAATTAATTAAACAAGAAATTAAATTTATGAATCTAAAATTAAGAAGAGGTATTAGAAAGTAGAATAATAAAATTTTATCCACAAAATACGTAACAAATAGAGAGGATTGATAGGATGGTTTGGATATTTTGAAATAATTTAAAAATATAATAAAAATATATTAGACGTCATTTTATAATTGTAGAAACATGTAAATCATAGAATGAAAATTGAAAAAATAATGAAATTAAATATTTTTTTATAATTTATGAACATGAATACTGAAATAAATATTAAATAAGAGATAAAATGAATGAAATAGTTTGGATTTGAGAATAACAAAAAATTAAATACCTATTTTTATCATCATTTTTTAAAATCATTAGTAATAAAAATTATTTTATTAAAATATTTTACTAGAATTGAATTTTTTTTGGCTCTATTTACCAACTTTAATCTAATGAATATATTTTTTAATTAACATCATTAAAATAGAACAGTTTGGATAACAAGTTTATTATAAGAATTTATACTTTTATTTAATTTTCAATAATTTAGTCATAGTCATTTATTCATAAGAATAATTAATTACAAAAACAAAATATAAATTTTTTAATAAAACTATAATTCCTAACTAATATTTTATAACCATCTATATGTTTAGTGACAAGAAAATAATTTTCCATGATCTATTTAGTGGATAACCTACTATTACCATTAATTTTTTCAACCGAAGGTTAATGAGTGTTAAAACTTATAATTACTTCTAGAAATTATTTTTATAGTAGAATATATTAATTAACATAATTTTAAATGATAGATACTTTAAACAATTAATATTTAGTTTTAAATAATATTGTGAAAAATAGAAGAGAGGAGGAAATGATAAAAGAGTAATTTCATCTATTGAACAACACTAGACCTCCTTCATGAATGAATTTGGTTTACTTTGTAATTTCCCTATGGATTATAAGGAATTAATATTGATGAATTTTTTATGATATACGAATTTATTAATTTGGGGGAGTAGTGGTATTCAAAGGGGAAGGAGAAGTGTTATTTATACATGAGAGGATGAGTGTTTTAATAATAAAATATTATTTAAAATATTATATCCATGGAAAAAACTACTATTGTTATATTTTTGAAATAATTAATTATACATCAATATAAAATAATTTTTTTCTGAATTTACTAAGTTTTATTAAAATAATTCAATATTTAATTAAAAAAATGAAAATGTGGAAATTATTTTGTAAAGGAATACATATGACATTTGAATTTCCAAAGAATTTCTTATCATTGGAAAAAAAATTTATTCGCACTTGAGCCTCAGCACAGTTGGTGAGGTATCTTTAAGTGAATCCACAAGACCCAGGTTCCAAACCATGTAGAGGCATATTTCTAAGGTACTATAGAAGCACTGTAGCATCACTATAGCAGTGTTGTACACTGTGTGGGTATGTTAGTAGAGTTGTACACTATACAGGTACTATAGCAGAACTGTACACTGTTCAGGTACTTTAGCGGGAACTATAGCAGCTATTATAGTAGGTACTGTTCAGTGTTATAGCAGTTGAAACTATTAACCTTGGGCTATAGGTTTGGGCTTGGAGTCCTTAAAGATATCGGGCCACCCAGGCCTTCTGGTCGGTAGGGCTTTAAGGCCACCTTTAATTCCATCGGGAATCCTCAAGGCCTTTAGGAAAAATGAAATTGCCTCAAATATGCTTTACAAAAAATGGGCAATCCCAGAAGATGATTCAAATTAGGTGAACTCACCAGAACAGAGCCAAATGGATTTTTCAAAATGAGAGGGTATGGCTATGCCATCAAGACCAGCCTGTGCTTCCACGGGAATCCTAGATAGATGGTCATGCAAAGGTGGAGAGCTACAATGATAATGCAGATGCTGGGGAGGGGAAATTCCTTGTAGATAGTCTGGTTTAATTCATTATTTTTTTTGGGTAATGTAATCTCCAGAAGCCTATGGGCTATGTAATATATGAACCTATGAGCCATGTAATGGTTCACCCCTAATCACTTAAAAGGGGGTTTTATCAAAAATTAAAAAAAAATGAACGACATTGGGCCATTCTGGGTGGGGAATGTTTATTCTATTTTAGTAAATAATTATAAAATAAAATATATCTTGTTCAATAATAATGTTGAATAAATTTTTAAGTCATTATTATATACTTATTTGTATAACTTTAGATATATTTGTTATAAAGAAATTATAATTCTACAATTATCTATAACTGAAGTATTTTTTACATTTACCAAAAATATAACCCTTCGAATATTTCAACGTGTTGATTTAAAAAGATACATTATTTATTATCAATATATTTTCAGAATATTATTTATTTTAATTATAATATAAAAATTATTTTATCCCAAATTCATTGAAATATAGTTTAATAATAAATTTCTAATATTTCCCTCTACTTTTTTTAATATATATATATTTTCTGGAATAATAAAATTTACTTTTCAAAAACTTTATCATGATAAATATTATTTATATTAAATTTTATTATTTTGGGTTCAAATTACAACTCCAATGTCATGTTACTATTCTTAGTGGTGAAGTTACAATTTTTAGTGGTCTGGATACTATTCCATCCTTCACATTACTATTCAAAGTATCAAAATTCTTATTATTACCTAATTTGTTACTAACATCTATTTTTATAAAGGAAATATATTTCAATTTTTTAGTATTTTGATAGGTTTACTCATATTTATTCATTTTCAATAATGTTAACCATGATATTGACGATTTTATCTGGATAGGTAGATCTAAATTTACCCAATATTGTTTTTCTATTTTTAAATTTTTGTCCCATTCTGAAATTTTTAAATTTAACTAATATAACAATTGATTGTGTTAATTATCTTCATGGATGAATTGTGTTTTTTGCTTTTATATTTTAACCATTTGTATTATATATATATAATATAATATAATAAAAAAAATTCGGAAAAAATTATAATTTAAAAAGTTCAAGTTTGTAACATTCATCCACCGATTATAATTTTAATACTAAAATTACAGCTCATTTTCTCAGATGAGAATTAATGATGGTTATTTTTTTCATTTTTTCTTTTGGTTCCCATGTTTCCTCTTAATATTTATTGTTTTTCTATAGAACATTTTCAAGGTGAGTTGTTTTGTTGTGTAGTACATAGACATTATGTTCCAATATCTTCACCAAATGCTCCTCATATTAGAGTTAATTCCATAGTAATACAACATCTTTATTCATCGCATGTGAGGGATTTTGTATTTACTTCCTTAAGAGATATATGTTGAAAAATCATGAACATGATCCATATTTTGTGGAGATGAAATCTTGTGGGCTTGTGATCTTATATGATAATTTATATCAATGGGGAATCTATACTTAGGGATAAGATTCCCTTTTTCTCTAATGTACATGACTCTATTCAATATTGAGATATAAAGGAAACCATTGTATCCAAATTCAAGCTCTAAATCCATTTGATAGTAGTTGGCAGTTATCATCAACAAAATATCAGATTATATTTTATGATATTAGCCATCATCAACCATTTATTTCATTCATTTCACAATATGTGGTCAAACATGCATTCATTTCCAGTCCTCCTCCAAAAACATATTATTTATACATTGCTTTACACATAGTGATTCATATAGAGATACACGAATATTTGGGTGACTGCTATTATTCTATCAGAAGTCATTTTATGGGAGATGTTAATTGTAACATCCCAAGTATGTAATGAAAAATATATTTTTCATATATATGTCAATTTATGAATTAGATAGTGTTTTAAATACTTAAAATGAGAATAAATCCAATCTTAAACATAGAATAGTCTAATATTTTAAATAATTGTTTTACTGCATTTTGAGGGAAGAACCATTTTTAAATATATTTTTTTGACAATTTTATAATCTATATTTGTCAAAATAAACTTATTCACTATAATTGGGACATTGAAATTTACTTTGGATAAATGTTTGATATTTTTCTGACAATGTTCATTTTTTAATGAATTGTGAAAAATAATGCATTTTACTTCAAAACTGTTTTTTTAATCTAATTTAATTATATGATAAGATTATCTTTATAATTATTTATAAATTGTAATTACAATATATATTTTACCATTTAATATAATGGTTTTCATTAGATTTAGTTTCACTTTGAAATTGGTCATAAACAAGTGCCAATCTTTTCATAGATATTGTTTCAAAAAAACCCGTATTTGTATTGACAACGGGAATTATTTTTAAATTAATTATTGCAAATTATTTGTATGGAATTTTTTAAAATGGATTCCATATTTGTAATCATAAGGTCCAAATTATTAAATTAAGACTCTTGTTTTTGGACATTATGAATAGTAACTATGGTAATTATTGTGATTAATTAGTAATCGGGTAGTTAATGGTAAAAAAAATAATATCATAATAATAATAATTGATTCCAACATGTGTTCTAATGCTACTGTTTGGGTCATTACCAATCATGGGATTCCTTGTTCCAATCTCTGGAACCCCATGGAATCACTTTTGGGTGATAGTGACACTTTATCATTTTATTTTTAAAGAAAGGAGAATATGACAAAAGTATGTAACACCCAAGTAAAACAAATTTAATTTTGTCTACATAAATGATATATTAGACATTAAATACTCATTTTAAATCTAAAAATATTTCCTACATCATAGTATTTTTTTTATAATTTTTAGACATTAAATAAATTAAATGTTTTATGACATCATGATGATGCAGTAATTACCTCATTAATGAACGATTTAAATAAAATTAAAATATAATGTAAAATATAAGACATAAACTTCTCAAAAACTTATTGGATGATTATATTTGTAACCCTTATCACCTTATACTCGAATTATATCAATATGGGACCTTTAAAATCCGAAACACATTTTAATATAAAGTTACATTTCTTGACATTCCAAAAGTTCCCCTCCTCCCTCTTATAAAATGACCCCATGTCTACCTCCTTAAAAACACCTATAAAGCCATTGGATCATCCACGATATGCTCATTTTATCTCTCCACATCCCTATCTTCATCATTTAAGCCTTACCATAGGCAGAAAGATCTTCAAAAAACCCTTTTGGTTCAAACCAAGAGGAGTTACCCGACTTATAGGTAATGTCTTCACTTGTGTTCTTTTGTTTTATTTTGCTTCTCCAACCCCATAAACTCTTTTTATTCCATTATTTTGTAATAAAAAAAGTATTTTCAATATAATAGTATGTTTTTATGACATTTATTGGAGCTACATTTACACACACCTTCGTCTAATGGTTAAAGAAAATATTGTTTTTGTGGATGGCGAATTTCTGCCTCACGAAACGATGATTGTTCAATATTCATTTAACAACTTTCATGGTGTCTATTAAGATGTCACTATATTTATATATGAAATATATTATGTTTATTGTTTCTTTATGCTTCTATATTTTTCATTTATGGCATTCCTTTATGGTTTCCATTATGGGTAAACATGATATCTTCATTTTAGGAAGTGCAGATTACCGCCCCTCAATGTGATTTGATTCGTTAATGCCATATGTGGGACGTATAAAGGATGGATTTTATGATTTTATATATGATATTATAAAGGAATTATAATATACCTTTATATAATTATTATTTCATTCCATTAAATACGAAATATAAATGAAAGTAGCATTCATGCGTACGTACGGCTTGTCGTCTCCCTGACCGGTGCATTTCATTTCTTACCTCTAAATGTTATGTAATATTATAAATTCCTGTATATACTGGATATATATGATATATATGATATACAAGTAATGAATATTATTCAAGACATGATGGATATTTTACCACATGAACAACTTGTAATTATAAGAAGTTTATTTTTGGCTCAAGTACCAATGATTGAAAAAATTACCGTCATTAACTTAAATAATTAAAAAATGTTAATAACATAGTAATAAGTGATATAAAATAAATAATGAACTTGAAAAAGGTTTTTAAGCAAGTATAAATTTACTCTAGTTTATTATTTAGGATATTAATGAACGATCGAGTCAAGTCGAACACGATGTAAGGGACTTCGTTTCAATATCCTTTCATTGAGGAATATTTTGTTTTATACACAAATTTCATTTAAATGGTGTATAAAACCCATTTTAATTTTACGTTTATTCAAAATTAATCTTTTTTATAGGAAGCGTTTTACCAAATGAAAAAGGGGATTTTTTGTCGTACGTATGCGGCGATAATGACTTATCCACCACTGTGACCATTATTTGAGTTGCGGCTTCCTCTACAAGCCATAAATATTTTTTAAATGAAAAATAAATACCATTTTATACTTCCCTATTATTTTGGTATATAAAATGGTTTTGATAATTTTTTTGTTATATCAATGTGTTTTTGATATATTGTGATTGAATTTTGGAAATTCTATGTTTCCATTATAAGTGTTTTATGTGATACAATTATTTTATGGTTCTTGGGCATTGTTTATAAAGACGGGTGGTTATGTGATAAACTAAGGGAGGGTGAGCCCGTGATAGCTCTCCAATTCATTGGGTAATGCGAAGGAGTTAAACTATACTGTTCCTCCAAAGATATTTAGGGAATATACTATAATGGGTATTCCAAACGTAACCATGTGGTTTACTCTCTATGTAAGAATGTTATGAATGCTTCAAGTTACCTTCACGTCTTATGATTTCTTTGAGTTATTCATAAATCTTACGATTTCATGAGGTATGATAAAGTGCTTATGTTTTATGAGTAAAGTATTATTTCATTAATTCATCTATATACATGGACTAATGTTTTCATTCTATACTTTTATATCCCTTATTGAGCATTTTATGACCATCCCAAGTTTTTGAAATGTTTATTACTGGTCAAGGGAAAGTACATTATGTGTTTATATTGTCGAGGAAGAGTCAAGAAAGAATCCATGATTCATTTTGAATATGTATCCTTTGATGGGAAAAATGAATACTATATTTTATGTAACCACCTTGTTTAAAAGTTAAATGTAATGAATGATTTATGATCTAATTTTCTAAAACTCTTAACCTGAAAAGATCCTCAATGTGTATTCATGAAATAACTCAAGATTATGTAATTTGTAATTATGGGGTCTTTATAGTTGGTATCAATGGTTAGTTTAGATAACATTAGGAGTTAGAGTCCTATTAAATGATTATCCAAAAATATTATTTTTGTGTCAAATTGAAATGATGTAGAGTTTGAATATTACCATGTTGCATCATCTAAGACATGTTTGTTCAGAATGGTTTTTCATAGAGGAAATAGGGAAGCAGTGCTAGGAAGGCATACAGAAGGAAATGAATTTCTGAGTCAGCATCCTGAGACGGTTGGAATTTGAATTGAATTGTTTGTTACATTAATGGTACAATTTACTCAAGCAATAAATGGTGGTGGTATCCATGAACGAGATCAGCCAGATCAACCACAGAGGAACTTGTCAGTGGTGGAACATTTCATGAGGCAACATCCCCCATCATTCAGAGGATCATCTGACCCTGTGCCAGCTGAAGGGTTGATTAAAGTACTGGAGAAGATTTTCGTTGTCATGGGGTATTCCGACAATCAAAAGGATAGTCTTGAAATTTACCATTTGGAGGGTGAAATAGATCAGTGGTGGCCGATGGTTAAAAATATCAGGGATGCTGATGAGATTGATCATCTCGACTGGGATGAATTCAAAGGTATATTTCTTGAGAAGTATTTTCCTACGGTTGTTCAACTTAGTATGGAAATACAATTATGGGAATTGAGGCAAGTGGAAGACTCAGTGGATACTTATGAAGAAGGGTTCACTCGATTGGAAAGTTATGCTCCAAATTTTATCCGAGACCTTGACAGTAAAATCAATCATTTTCACTCAGAATTAAAAGTCAAAATAGCGAAGGGATTTGTCTTCTAGTGAGTTAAAAAGTTATTAAAACCTTTTATTATGTGCTGATAAGGTGTAAATGGAGTTTTCCGATGATCAAGTGTTCTAAAACAACCAATAGAAGAAGAGACTGAGGTGGCAGGAGAAAGGGAAGAATCCTTCCAAAAGGTCTGATGGTAAGAAAAATAAGTTTTAAGTTTGTGATAAATGTGGTAAAAGGAATGCTGGGGAATGTCTTCTGAATTCTGGGAAGTGCTATTGATGTGGTAATATGGGACATAAGGCTCGTGATTGCACTTAAAAAGATCAAGGCGATGTTAAGACCAAATTTGATTTACAGTTAGTGAAATGTTTCAAGTGCAATGAGATGGGTCATTATGCAAATGAGTGTTCGACCAAGAGCTTAAATGATGAGAAGCAGTCAGACTACAAGAAGAAACGTGTGGTGAAATCCTTTAAAACTAATTCGTCAGATGTTGGGTTATCAAATGAAGTGGTATCAGGTACTTTGTTTGTTTTTACATATTATGCCAACGTGTTGTTTGGTTCAGGGTCTACACGTTCTTTCATATCTGAAGAAGTTTCTAGTAAATTGGGAATTCCATCTCAAGAAATGAATCCTGAACTTGTGGTAAAAACACCTGGGGAAAATGTTGAGGAAAAAATAATTTATAATAGTCTTCCTATCCTTATCCGTGGAAAGAACCTATGTGGAAACCTTATTGTTTTACCTCTAGTATTGTTTGATGTTATCCTGGGTATATATTGGCTCTCTGTTTACCAGGGAAAGATTGATTTTAGATCTAAAGATGTTTCTTTTCAAAAAGACTTTTAGTTTTGGTACAAGAATGGACCCTTACTATTGATAACATATCAAGAGGCTAAAAACATATAAAATATGGAAATGAATGTTACCTTGCACATATTTTTGAAAACAAAGGGACCATTCAGATTTATGATGTGCCAGTGGTAAATGAGTATCTTGATGATTTTCCTAATGAGTTTCCTGAAATAATACCAGATCAGAAAGTATAATTTACTGTTGGCTCAGTTCCTGATGCAAAGCCAATTTCAAAACCCCCTTATCGAATGGCTCAAATTGAACTTTTAGAGTTGAAGGATAAATTGAAAGATTTATTATATAATGGTTTAATTCGACCTATCACATCACCATTGGGTTCTCCTCCATTATTTGTTAAAAATAAAGATGGTTCTATGAGACTTTTCATTGATTATAGATCCTTGAATAACCTCACTGTTAAGAACAAATATCCATGGCCTCATATCAATGATTTTTTTATTAGCTATAGGGAGCTCATTATTTTTCAAATATTGACCTGAGATCGGGGTACCATCAGTTGAAGGTAAAGGAAGAAGATGTTCCGAAGACCGTGTTTCGTACAAGATATGGCCATTATGAATTTGTAAAAATGCCTTTTGGGCTAACCAATGGACCTGCTGTATTCATGGACCTCATGAATAGAATTTTCCATGAGTTCTTGGATAAGTTTTTGGTTGTTTTCATTGACGATATTTTGGTGTTTTATAAAAGTAAAGAAGAGAATCAAATTAATTTAAGGGTTATTTTTCAAACCTTAAAAGAATAGAAATTTTATGGGAAATTTAGCAAGTGTGAGTTTTGGTTGAATCAATTTTCATTCCTTGGTAACATTGTTTCTAAAGATGGGATAATAGTTGATCCTGTAAAAACAATGGTTTTTGAAGAATGTCAAAGACCCTCAAATGTAACTAAGATTCTTCGATTTCATGGTTTGGAAGGCTATTATAGAAGCTGTTTTTGGAATTTTTCACATTTATCTAGTCCAATGACTTAGCTAACTCGAAAGGGTGGAAAGTTTATGTGGACAAAATAATGTGATGGTTGTTTTCAATAATTAAAAATAAGATTGGTGAATGCTCCAGTTTTGGAACTACCTTCTTGGAATGTTGAGTTTGTTATCTATAGTGATGCTTCATTGAAAGGACTTGGTTGCGTCCTAATGCAGAATGATCAGGTAATTGCTTATTCTTCACGATAGTTGAAAACACATGAGGTAAATTACCCTAAACATGATTCGGAATTAGCTGATGTTGTTTTCAATTTAAAAATTTGGAGGGATCATTTTTATGGTGTAAAGTGTGAAATATATACCGATCAAAAATGATTAAATTATATTTTCACTTTGAAATAACTGATCATGAGACAGGGGAGATGGCTGTAATTAATCAAGGATTATGATTGTACAATTCATTATCATCTGGGAAAAGAAAATAAAGTGCATTGATGCATTGAGTTGAATAATTAATGCTTAATTAACCATGTTATGTTTGGAACGTGATCCTTTGTTTAAGGATTTGATGAACTTTGAAATAGAAGTTTTTGGTGCATGATTTTTTTCGGTTTTGTTTCAGGTATCAGTGAAATATTCTCTAACAAACAGAATTAAGCAATCATAGAATCAAGACAGTGAGTTTCAGAAAAAGGTAGAGTGGGTTCATAAGGGTAAGTTGTCTGAATTAAACATTGGTAATGATTGTGTTTTGATATTTGGGAAGATATTTTTTATTCTGTGTGATTCACAGTTGAGGAGATAGTTGTTATGTGAAGCTCATAGTTCTCCATTTTTAGTTCATCCTGGAAGTACTAAGATGTATAGAGATCGTCATGAGTATTACTGGAGGGATGGAATGAAAAGAGATATTCCTGATTTTTCGGTGAAATATTTGACTTGTCAATAGGTTAAAGCAGAGCAGCAGTTACCGAAAGGGATGCTTCAGTATTTACTAGTATCAGAGTGGAAATGGAAAAATATATCCATGGACTTCGTTGTGGGATTGCCGAATACATCTCGATGTAATAATGCAATCTCGGTTATTGTTGATCGCTTCACTAAATCTGCTCATTTACTTTCTATACAAGATACATTTTTTGTAGATAAACATTATCGTTTGTATCTTAAATAGATAGTCAGGTTACGTGGAGTTCCCCTCTCCATTGTATCTGATCGTGATCCCAAGTTTACTTCTAACTTTTGGAAAGGCCTTCAGAAGTCATTGGGTATTGAATTAAAATTTAGTACAGATTTTCATCTTTAATTAGATGGGCGGTCAGAACAAACAATTCATAATTTGGAGGATATGATACGTGCTTGTTAGATGGATTATTAGGGATGTTGGTACCAATATCTTTTTTGGGTTGAGTTTTCTTATAATAACAGTTTTCATTCCAGTATACTAATTGATTCATTTGAGGCATTATATGGGAAGCGGTGTCGAACTCCATCTTTTTGGAATGAAGTGGGTGAAAAGATGTTGATGAGACCAGAATGGGTTGAAGAGTTGGCAGAAAAAGTTCAGCTGATACAGAGACACATGAGAACAACTCAGAGCAGGAAGAAAAGTTATGCGGACAATAGGAGGAAGGATCTCTCTTTTGAGGCAGGTGATCATGTCTTCCTCAATGTTTCACCATGGAAGAGTGTGATGCGATTTGGTAAGAATGGAAAGATGAGTCCATGGATTATTGGACCATAAGAAAATCTGGAGAGAGTTGGATCAGTTTCTTACTGAGTGGCTTTACCTTTTATTTTATCTCAGGTACACAATGTTTTTCATGTTTCAATGTTAAGGAAGTACATGCCAGATCCATCTTATGTTTTGATTCCAGAGGTAGTTCAGCTATAAGAGAACCTATCTTATAAGGAATAACCAGTCCAGATTATGGACCATTGGGAGAAAGTATTGTATAATATGGTGATTCATCATGTAAAGGTTTTGTGGAAAACCCACATGATTGAAGAGGCAACATAGAAATCTGAAAATGAAATTAGTGGTAAATACCCCCACATATTCAATAAGTAAATAAATTGAGGGGATGCAATTTTCAAAATGGGGGAAGGATGTAACATCCCAAGTAAGTAATGAAAAATATCTTTTTATTATCTATGTCAATTTATTAATTTGATAGTGTTTTAAAGAATTAAAATGATAATAAATCCAATCATAAGCATAGAATACTCTAATATTTTAAAAGATTGTTTTACCGGCTTTTGATGGTGAACCTTTTTTAAATCTATCTTTTAACAATTTTATAAGATCTATTTGTCAAAATATATTATTCATTATAATTTGGACATTTAAATATACTTTTGATAACTTTTTGGTATTTTTCTAACAATGTTCATGTTTTTAATGAATAGTGAAAAATACTACATTTACTTCAAAAATGATTTTTTCATCTAATTTAATTTTATTGTTAGATTATCTTTATAAAAGGTTTTAAAGTGTATTTTGAATTTATTTTTACCATTTAATCCAATGGTGGTCATTATAATTAGTTTCATTTTTTAATTGGGCCTAAACAAGTGCCAAACTTTTCATAGTTACTGTTTCAAAAAAACCCACTATTTGTTTTGACAATGAGAATTATTTTTAAATTAATTATTGTAATTTCTGTGTTTGGAATTTGGTAAAATGGGTCCCATATTTGTAATCATAAGTTACAAATTATTTAATTAAGACTCTTTTGTTTTTTGACACTATGAACAATAATGATGGTAATTGTCTTTAATTATCGTGATTAATTAGTAATCGGGTAGTTAAGGGTAATAAAATAATATCATAATAATACCAAATGTCCCCAAAATGTGTCCTAGTGATACTGGTTGTGTCATGGCCGACCATTGAATTCCTTGTGCCAAACATAGGGACCACATTGAATCACTTTTGGGTGATAGTGACACTTAATCATTTTATTTTTAAAGAAAGGAGAATATCAAAAAAAATATGTCACACCCAAGTAAAACAATTTTATTTTTTTATAAATAAATGTTATATTAG
Organism: Viscum album; assembly: GCA_963277665.1. NCBI lineage: Eukaryota > Viridiplantae > Streptophyta > Magnoliopsida > Santalales > Viscaceae > Viscum > Viscum album. The sequence goes on from OY728135.1 coordinate 336,809,352, forward strand.
AATTTAAAAACTAATTGGAAAGATAAAATTATTTACTACATCATATTAATTTTTTTAAAATTTTTAGACATTAAATAAATTAATTTTTTTTGACACCATGATGATGCAGCTATTACCTCATTAATGAACGAATTAAATAAAATGAAAAGATAATGTAAACTATATAACTTACACTTGAAAAAAACCTATTGGATGAGTATTTTTCTTACCCTTATCACCTTATCCTCAAAATTATTCAATTTGGTGACTTTAAAAAACGAAACTCATTTTAATATAAAGTATCATTTCTGGACTTTCCAAGAGTGCCCCTCCTCCCTCTTATAAAAGGCCCCCACCTCTACCTCATTTCCCACACCTCTCACACCATTGGCTCGGCCAATATCTGATTATTTTATCTCTCCAAATTCCTCTATTCATCATATAAGCCTTTCCTTAGGCAGAAAACTCTTCAAAAACCCCTTTTGGTTCAATCCAAGAGGAGTTACCCGATTTAAAGGTAATGCCTTCACTTGTGTTCTTTTGTATTATTTTGAGTCTCCAACCCCATAAACTCTTTTTATTCCTTTTTTTGTTACAAAAACAGTATATTAAATATAATAGGATGTTTTTATGAGAAGTATTCGAGCTACACTTACACACACCTTCGTCTAACGGTAAAAGAACATATTGTTTCTGTGGATGGCGAGTTTCTGCCTCATGAAATGACGATTGTTCAATCTTCTTTTAACACCTTTCATGATGACCATTAATATGTCACTATATTTATATATAATATATATTATGTTTATTTTTTCTGTATTCTTCTTTATTTTTCATTTATGGCAATCCTTTATGGTTTCCATTATTGGTAAATGCGATATCTTTATATTATGATGTGTGGACTACCGCCCCCACAATGTGATTTGATTTGTTAATGCCATATGTGGGACGTATAAAGGATGGAGTTTATAATGTTATATATTATATTATACTAGAATTATAATATACCTTTATATCATTATGATTTTATTCCATTAAATATGTTATAGAAATGAAAGTAGCGTTCATGCGTACGTACGGCTTACCATCTCCTTGAACGGTGGATTTCATTTCTTAACTCTAAATGTTATGTAATATTATAAATGCAAGAATATACTGAATATATATTATTTATATGATATCCATGTCATTACTATAATTCTGGATATAATGAATATTTTACCACATGAACAACTTGTAATTATAAGAAGTTTATTTTGGTCTCAAGTACCAAAGATCGACAAAACTACCGTTATTAACTTAAATAATTACATAATGTTCATACCATGGTAATAATTGATATAAAAGGAATAATGAACTTGAAAAGGTTTCTTAAGTGAGTAGATATTAATTCTACTGAAATATTCAGGAGATTAAAGAATGATCAAGTCAAGTCGGACACGAGGTAAGGGACTTCGTCTCAATCTCCTTTCATTTAGGCATATTTTGTTTTATACACAACTTTCTTTTATACGATGTATAAACCCCTTTGAATTTTATGTTTATTAAAAAGTAATCTTATTTATGAAAAGATTTTTACTAAAGGAAAAATGGGAATGTTTTTTTCGTATGTATGCGGCGACAATGACTTCTCTACTGCTGGTACCATTATTTGAGTTTCGGCTTCCTCTACAAGCCACAACTTTTTTTAAATGAAAAATAAATACCATTTTGTACTTTCCTTTTATTTTGGTATTGAAAATGGTTTTGATAATGTTTTGGTTTTATCAATGTGTTTTTTATATTTTATGATTGAATTGTGGAAATGGTATGTTTCCTTTTTACATGTTTTATGTGATACGATTATGTTATGGTTCTTGGGCATTGTTTATAAAGACGGGTGGTTCTGTTATAAACTAAGGGCAGGTGAGCCCGTGATAGCTCTTCAATGAATTGGGTAACGCAAAGGAGTTAAACGCTAAGGTTTATCTGAAGAGATTTAAGTAATATAATATAATGGGTATTCCAAACATAACCATGAGCGTTACTCCCTACGTAAGAATGTTATTAATCCCTCAAGTTACATTTATGTCTTCTGTTTTCTATGAGTTATTCATAAATATTATGATTTTATGAGGTTTGATAAAGTACTTATGTTTTATGAGTAAAGTATTATTTCATTAATTCTTACGTCTACATGGACTAATGTTTTCATTCTGTACTTTTATATCCCATACTATGATTTTTATGCTCATCCCATGTTTTTGAAATGTTTATTACAGGTCAAGTGAAAAGTATATGATGTGTTGATAGTGTCAAGGAAGTGTCAAGAAAGAATCCATGTTTTATTTTGAATATGTCTCCTTTGATGGGAAAAATTAATACTATCTATTATGTAACCACCTTGTTTAAATATTGAACGTAATGAATGATTTATGATCTGATTCTCCAAAACTCTAAACCTGAAAATATCCTCAACGTGTATTCTTGAAATAAGTCAAGATTAAGTAATGTTTAAGTCTGGTTCCTTATATTAATCACATTATCTAAATTCCATTGTTCAACACCAAATAATTCCCTCAAAAATCGAAATAGTCTATTCAGATTAGAAATCATTTTGGGGTATTATTTCATGGAGAAATTCAAATGTATATTTTAATCTATGTTAATTATTTCTCCCTAATTTTGAAGTTAACCACGAATCATTATTATATATGATTGAAAATGGTACCCCTTACAACCAAACCACTTTCATTACATATATATGGGAAATTTTTTTGGGGCATTAGCCTTCCTATATAAGGATGAAGTTGTCAGTCTGGGTTATTCAATCTACCAAAACCTACATAATATTGTATGCTTATTATATCATTGGGAGAATAGTGAAAAATTCCCTGGTAATGTTATCAAATTTTCAAATTTGTATGGATTATTTTTCTATCACCCCTTTATACTTATATCACATTACATTTATTTTTTTATATACCAACCACTTTGAGGGATACTCATCAATCTCATTCATCATGTTTTCCCATTAGATGTTCTCTTAAAGGTAATGGTACATCCTAGTACTTCAAGGGTATATATGTATTGATAAGCTATAATCATTATCCAATACAAAATTCTTTTTATTTTTTGTTCAGGTCACATAATTGGTATATATAAACCAAATCCCAATATCATCACCAATATAGAATTCATGAATCTTCCCTTCATATAAAACTTACACCAAATTTATATGCTAAAAAATAACCCCATTATGTCTCATTGATCTTCTCGAAGATATATGGTTGTGATATAATATGGTAATGTTATGTTTTATTCAATATATCTATGAGTTCTAGATGTGAGCATTTCATATCCATGAACATAGCGTCTTTCTGAATCACCAAAATGAATAGTGTAGCTGCTACACTTATTCTAAGTGATTTAAGTAACTTGTTATCATTTCTCAATTGGAAATTAATATGGAAATCATAGTACTATATTAGATATAACCAACTACATTGACCAAATTGATTATCGTTATATACCAATATACAATTTATACTCTTTTTATGCCAATATAAGTAACACTTCACAATATAGGGGTATTTTTCCAACATTTTTTGATAGATGATCAAATCCACTATATATAAATCTTGTGTTCCCTTGTTTTTCTCATGGATCATCAATTATCATAAGGTGCTAGACATCTTACTGTCATTATGAATGAGTAATAAACAGAAATGTTGTATTAAATCATCAATTTATATCACAAAACCTCATCTACATGTTCTTAGATGGAGTACATGCACTGTTATTATCCTCTTATTAGTCTCCTTAAATATTTCCTTACATTAATCTATCAGGACATACATTACTCATTTAAATTTTAACATATTTAATGGGAAATACATAATTGGGAAATTTAAAAAAAATAATAAATACTTTGATTTAATATGAAAACTCTAGATTTCCATGACACTGTTGGCCTTGGTATTCCGTAATTGACATTGTCTTAGAATGATTCATCAAAATATCCTCACAAGGGATCACATTCCCAAAGTGTGTGACATTATTCATCCAACAGTCACACTTTTTTAACTTTACAAAAATTTTCCGAATCATATGTGTCACAATTAAAATAATTTAAATATATTTATGTTCATCGTTAATTTTGGACTAAATGAAAATTAAATCAGTAAACACTAATATAAATTTTTTAATGTTGTCTATAAAGACATTATTCATCAAAATAAATATGTTTTAAAACGTATAAGTTACATAAAAGGGAATCAATATGAAATCATAGGGATAATACCATACACTGAAAAATATATTCTAAATTTATTCCTTATTCACCTTAATCTGATAATATCCAAATTGATGATATTATATTAATAAGTAAAAATCTTGTTATAGTTAATCAAACAAGTCATAAATCAATATAAATAGAAACATGTTCATTATAGTGATCTAGATTGAAAATATGGAATAAATAAACAACTTCATATATACATCATTTATCATTACAAGATGCATTAGAATTCCACAAGGTGATTCACAAGGATTATGTATCCTTTTTCAAAATGATTTTGTAATTTTTTGTTTTAATCCTAAAGTTTTGTTGGGCCCATCTTACATTAAAATTTGGATATATAAATGGATTAATGTAAAATTTATTATGAGAATACTACCAAATTGTCTAGTGTTAGTTAGGGAATCTATTTAGTAAATAAATTTGTTTATTCCCTAAAAATGGTCATTACATCAATGTCTATTAGTTCCTTCTAACAATTTGGAAAATGTATCCATAATCCCAATTCATCAACACCCTAACTTTTGAGAGATTTAAAAAGGAAATTTATGATCTTCATTTCATTTCTACTAATGTGTGGGATAATTTTTAATATGAAATTTTATTTACAATACCCAATCATTGATATTTTCTAAATATTAAGAGAGTGAATCTATTCCTAATATAGTGCTAATTTCCACCAGGGAATGGATTCTGATATTATGTGGAAGAAATATCCCATTTAAGATAACATGATAAGTGTCCAACACATATGTTTCAAGGATTGGAACACTATAAATTTCTATAGATATCTCAACTTCATTGAATTAGGGTTTCAATTCAACAGTACATGAAAATAAGAAGGATATAAATAAATTCCTAAAACATTAATAAAATTAAAATATTTTCTTCTAATGATTGAATTCAAAATTTCCAATATTTGGATTCCTTTTAATAAATCACATTATGATTAGTGATTTCATAATATTTCCCTTTCTCTTTTGGCTTTACTGGGTTATGTCAAATATTACCCTCAAGGATAATGGTATTGTGAACAAGCACGTATAGTTACCTATTTCCATATAGTTGAATAATTGAACCTTGGGTGGGTCATTCATTGTATCCTTTATTTCCACCATCATTTTTGTCATCTCCTTCAGGTATCATCAATAATACTGATATTGGATTCTTTCTCTCATACCCTTGAAACATTTACCCATCACTTTGAGGTTATTCAAAGGACACTTCACCCCACATTTTTGAAATGTGGGTGGTTGGAAACTTTTTATTCCTTTTTGATTTACCCCTAACATAAAACACTATTCTTCACCTCTAATCTCCAAAACCATTGAACCATTTTCTGAACTACATTTCTCTATTGAGATAACCTTAAACAAATTATTCGAAAATCATAACATTTTATATAGTTAGAGTCCTTTAATTTTTTGTTTTTTATCCAAAATAGAATATATATATTTATAATTATATAGAAAACATAACATAAAGAATATAACGAAATAATATGGAATTATTCATCATAGGCAATGAAAAATTCACATTCCATTGGTCTCATCACCATGATTATTAAAATATTTTTAAAGAAACAATTATTAATAAACTCTTTCTTAATATATTTCACCTCTATATATTCCATTTCATCCTTCATATTTCTGTTATTTATTAATTCCTACCAATGATTTAATTCTAATTATAAATGATATATATCTAGAGTAACCTTATACTTTTTATAAAATTGGATGACAAAATATAACTTTTACATTGAGGTCACACAATCTTCAGTGGTAAATGAATCATGATATCCAATAAATTTATGTGCTAATTTAAAAATAAAAAAACAATTGGATAGTTGTTCATTATTATTTTAATGAGTATATTTCAGATGTTTTATGTCATTAATTATGGAATAGGACTATAATGTTTGAATACCCGTGATATTTTTATCTCCACCTCCCATGGTGTTGTTTATGTCATTTCGAAAATTATTTCATTGTCCCTCTCACAGTCTTATGGAATGTTTTCCCATGGTTCCCACCTTTTTATTTAATTGAAAATGTATAAAAACAATTAACTTGAAATTTCAATAATAGATATTTTTTTACTATTCTAAAATTAAATCTAATGTCAAATGTTTTTTGGAACCATATGTTTATCCTTTGTCTGAATTCATTTTTATTCGATGATTACCTATACATAGAAATAAATTTATGTTTTTAATTAGTTTTTTATTATATTTACTAAACAATTAACAAATAAATAATTTTATACAATCTATAAAGACCCAATTTTTCATAAAATATAATTAAATAATTTTTTAGATAAAATTTAATATTTTCACAAATATAAGATCCAATGATTTAGTTTCTTGGGTGTAACTTCCTGGTTCTAGAAGCCACACCGAGGCACCCCATAACCGGTTGGTCGTATGTCCACACACACATTTTCCCAAATGCCAGAGTCTGCCGACTATCAGTGAGGGCCTTGGGTGTGATAGTAAGGAAACTAGTCCGTCATTGGAGTGTAATAGAGTAGAAGAAAACAATAACATAATTAGAAACATTGACAAACCATACATAAGTAAACATTAGAAAAATGGAAAATATTACATTGCAGTAGACATATATATATATATGAATGATGCATGATTAAAATGTCCAGGAAAACAACCAAAAAAGTCACAATGTCGGAAAACAACAGTACTAAACTAAAGTGCCAAAGAATCAATGTAAAAAACTCCTCAGCATCACAAGTCATATCTTGGTCCCATGCTCTCCTTGTCCACAGCACTCAAGTACATTAAGTAGAAGGGAACTTTCCCTTATATATACATGGAACTATATAATCTGTTTGGGCTGAAAACCATGACCCAAATGGCGTGTGAGACTAAATCCTAGTAGGAAACCACCAAGATATCTGTTCCTAACAGTCAGTGTGTACAAGACAGGGTAAAAGTAAGGAAAGTATTAAACATGAAGTACTCAATAGAAAAATACAATCCACAGTTTCAATATCAAGAAGCAGCTAAGAATGTAGCTATACACAATAGGTAACACTCTAGACTGTACTCACAGCCTAACCCATCTGGTTCAACACAACAAGTACAAGCAACCCTTTTGGAAGCACACACAGTCTCACCACTCTTTTTTACCTAATGTATAGACTCTTTGGGGAATCAATCAATATCAATTACCCATATAGTCTCGTATCTTACTAAAGGCGCTTCAGGGAAGTACTCAACGCCAATTCCCCCTATGGCCCGCATTGAGAAACTAATAACACTCTTGGGAAGCACTCTATGTCAATTCCCTCTATGGTCCCGCATCATATAATTATAAAGATACTCTAGAGAATCCCTCAATTTCAATTCTCCCTATGGTCTATACACAAGTCTATCACGGCGCTGTGTAAGTCAAGCAAGTGTTACAGTGCTTTATGGGAAAGTTAAACCTCCTAAACTACTTGTATAGAATTGTACAACACAACAACATAATTGAACAACAATCACAACATCCTACAATACTATCCATGGGAAGGTAAATAGTATATTAATAGCCAATCATGACCCAATGATCAAAATTGGTTAAAACATGGATGGAAATACGTCCAGAGCACACAAAATCACCCTATTCAGAATCAATAATCAACTACGTAGGCATACCAGCATAGTAGATAAACAATAAGTCTAGAACGGTTAATGCGCAATACCCCGTTCATGGGTATTGGAAAAATTTGCACATAAAATTCAGTGACTTTCAATAGAAAGGAACAATCCAACTACCTCTTAGGGTTTGGAGAAATAGACCACTTCTCCCAAATGCTACACAAACTGGGTGAACACCTCCTTGAACCTCTAAAATCAACAAGGTTAAACGTTAACACACGAAGGCAACACAACCCAACATATACATGAAACCCTTATAGATCAAGGATAATAAGAGAGAGAGAGAGAGAGCTAACCCTAAAAAAATATCAAATAACCAAAATAGGTACTTACCCAAAGATAACCACCTTCGATCCACCAAGAAAAACCTTCGATTTTCTCCCAAAACAAGCCAATGAGATTCCCCTACCTCTGAAAATCAAAAATCCCATGTGAGAAAACCGTGGGAGGAAGAATGGAGGAGGAATAGGAAATACCGAGTGGCACAGGACCTAAAACCACTAACATTAAGTGGCCACGCGGTTACCCAACATGGATTGAAAAACAGTGTGCCAACCATGCGGTTGCCACTATCTCACCCAAGGACTTCACAAAGCTTTCCCACACGGTCTAAAAAACCATGCATAGCCCATGCAGAGCCCACTGTTAAGGGTACACGGTTTTCTAGGCTGGCTGCATAGTTTATTCAGACCTTGCACCAACCGTGTGCCCCTGCAAAACCTCCAAAAAAACCACTTTTTCTCGAATACGACTAGAAAAGGAAAACATACCTGAAATGAAGGTCCTAGTTCTTACAAACTACCTCCCTTAAAGAAATTCATCCCCAAATTTCCCTTATGAGGCGTAGAAGAAGAAAACCTAAAATGTTCTGACCATTATGCCCGTACATCAGCTTCCCTCTACCAAGTCTCATCCTACACCGGCCCGTGCTGCCGTAGCACTCGTACCAAGGGAACATACCATCCACGAAGAATCATTGTAATGTGATCCAAATTCGGGATGGGATGCTCCTTAAATGATGCATCCACATTGAGATCAACCACGTCGGGTTGAAAGACATGAGATTGGTCTGAAAATTAACGTTGAAGCTGGGAAATGTGGAAGACGTGATGCATATACCAGTATCTCAAAGGTAACTGAAACTGATAGGCAACTAACCCAACTCTCTCCAACAACTCAAAAAGGCCGACGTACCATGGAGAAAGCTTATATATCTCATAATCGTCTTCTGTCCCAACCTTGGTGTGACACGCATGAAAACCTGATCCCCGACCTCAATCTCTAGATGTCATCTCCAATGATGAGCATAAGACTTTTGTTGAGACTGTGTAGCAGACATACTCTTTCGAATCAACTCTATCTGCTCTGTGGTCTTCTGAACCAGATGATGTCCTAGAAAAGCTGCCTCTCCTACCTCCAGGAAACATAAGGGTATTTGGCATGGCCTACCTTACAAAGCCTCATTAGGAGCCATCTATATAGTTTCTTGAAAATTAATATTTTATGAAAATTCCACCAGAGGAATATGCTTCTCTCAAGAACCTCCAAAATCAAGGATGCATGTTGGGAGCATGTCCTCAAGCACCTGAATCTTACGATTGGACTAGCCATTTGTCTACGGATGGTATGTTGTACTCAAAAGTAACTGTGTACCCAATTCATTTTAAAGCCCCTTCCATACCTGAGAAGTAAAACGCACATCCCTATCTAAAACGATAGAGTGTGGAACTCCATGAAGACGTACTGTCTCTCGGATGTATAATTGTCCCAGCTCATCAACGATGAAAGTATCCTTGACTAGAAATAAGTGAGAAAACATTGGTAGCCTGTAAATGACAACCCATACTAAATCATTCCTTCAGGGAGACCTTGAAAAACCATTCATGAAGTCCATCGCGACGTCATTCCACTTCCACTCAAGAATGGGTAACTACCGTAAAAGTCCTGATGGTCACTGATTCTCCGCCTTCACCAAAAGACAAGTGGAACACCTCATGATGAAACCTCCAATGTCACTCTCCATACATGTCCACAAATACTAACGGTGTAAATAATGTTACATCATGGTGACACTATGATCAATATCTCAAACTGTGGAATGAAAGTCATGCATCAGCTCCCCGCGTATGTCTGCTGGCAACCATACATTCCCCTAGAAATGCATGATCTCATCCTCACCTATAGTCCATCTAGGAATAGGGTTCTCTGATATTTTCCACTTTGGGCCTAGCCCACGATTATGATATTTTCCACTTTGGGCATAGCCCTCACAGCCCAGTCTACCCATGATCATGATATTGTCCTCTTTGAGCCTCGACCGCACAATTTTGTTTTTCCCTGGGTTCTGACCCTCAGGCACCCCCCAGTGAAAGACCTCATTATGGGAGAGGTATCCACTCCACCTTATAAAGGGTTTCTTAATGCTTCTCCTCCTTTGATGTGGGATTACCAAAACCCACCCACTATAGGGGCCCAATGTCCTCTCTGGCACATCAAATGGACACTACCACTAATAACAATTTGTAACGTCCTAGTTGTGGAAGCTGCCAAGAGGCGCCCTGTAACTGGTTGGTCACATGGCCTCAATTGCATTTCCACGGACGTTGGAGGTTTCCATGTAGCAGTGTGGGCCTAGGGTGTGATAGTATAAAAACTATTCCCTCATTGGTTGAGTAACACATTAAAAGAAAACAATAGCAGTAGCAGAAATAGTGACAAACCATACAAAAGAAAAAAGCCGAAGACTGGAAAATAATATACTGGAGCACACACACACACACACACATATATATATATGAATGATGCATCATACATATGTCTTGAACAACAGCCAAACAAACCACAATGAAGAAATACAACAGTACTAAAATAATGTACAAAAGAAAGAAATTAAAAAACTCCTCAGCATTACACTCATAGCTTGGTCTATGATCTTCAGTTCAACTACAATCAAGTTCCTAATGTACAAGGGTGATTTCCTTTATCTATACGTATAATCTGTTTGTGCCTAAAAGCATGTCCCAAACTTGTTGTGAGACTGAATCCCAATAGGTAACCCCCATGAGATATGTTCCTAACAATCCATGAGTATCTAGAAGTCTAAAAGAATAGAAAGAAGTAAACAAGAAGTACTCAGCAGAAAAACAACAATCCATATTTCAATATCATGATGTAGTAAAGCACGTATCTAAACACAATAGGTAACCCTCTGGGCAGTACTCACATCCTAACCACTCTGGTTCAACCCAACAAGTACATGCAAACCTCTGGGAAGCACACACAGTCTCACCCCTCTGGTTCAGCTAAAATATAAACTCCTTGGTGAAGCACTCACTATCAATTCCTCTTATATTCACTTATAGTACTAATGACATTCTAGGGAAGCACTCAACGTCAATTAACCCTATGGCCTATGTCGAGGAACTATAGACACTCTGTAGAAGCACTCAACGTCAATTCCCCTTGTGGTCATGCATCCTATAATTATAAATACACTATAGAGTAACCCTAAACGTTAATTCCCCCAATGGTCTATACACCAGGTTCTCACGGCCCTATATAAGTGAAGAAAGTGTAGAAGCGTGTAATGGCCAAGGTAAATCTCATAAACTACTTGGATAGAATTCTACATCACAACAATATAGCAGAACAACAGTCACACTATCCTACAATACTAGGCATGGGAAATGTAAAGAGTAGCCTAACATGAAAACATGACCCAATGGTCAAACCAGAAAAATCGTGCATGGAAATAAATCTGTAACACGGAAATTAACCTTATTCAAAATCAAAAATCATATACTCAAGAATACCAGCATAATAGTGGAACAATAGGGCTAGAACAGTAAACATGAAATACCCTGTTCATGGGTATTAGGAAAATTTGCACATAAAACTCAAAGAATTTCAACTGAAAGGCACAAACCACCAACCTATTACAATTTGTAGAAATATAACTCTTTGCCCAAACACATCCCTAACTCGGTGAATACCTCCTTGAAACCTCCTAAAAAATAATCCCAAAAGAAATAAGGTCATACTTTAACACACAAAGGCAATAACACCCTAGATCTACAAGCAGCCCATGTAGATCTAGAAAAATAAGAGAGATAGAGAGAGAGAGATACCGCTAACCCTACAAAAACCTCAATGAACAAAAACTGGGAATTACAGGAGGAGATCCACCTTAGATCCACCAAAAAACCCCTTCAATTTTCCTCCAAAACGAGCAGAGGATCTCCCCCATCCTCTAAAAATCGCAACTCCCACGTGAGCCACGAGTGGGAGGAAAAATGTTAGAGGAATGAGAAATCCCGAGTGGACTAGGACATAAAAATACTATCATTAAGGGGTTGCACGGTTACCTCGCACGGTATGAAAAATGTTACACCAACCGTGTGATTTCCACTTTCTAACACAGTGACATCGCACGACATTCTCTCATGATCTAACAAACCTTGCATAGCCCATGTGGAGCCCAGTGTCAAGGGTGAATAGTTTCATGGGCTGACCGCACGGCTTGTTCAGACCGTGCGCCAACCGTGCGCCTTTGCACAACCTCCGGAAAACCCTCATTTTCTAAAATTCGACCAGAAAAGGAAAACATAGCTAAAAAGAAGGTCCAGGTTCTTACATTGGGAAAATTAGGCTCCTACATCAATTAAATATAATAAAACAAATTAAAAAAAATATTCTTTTATATCCTTATAAACTTTTTTACAATTATTACATGTAATCACATGGGGATATACATCAGATAAAGGGTTGATCTAATATCCCAATAATGTGATGAATAAAAGACATGAATCAATAGAATATGCATGAGAATAATAATAATTAATAAATAATCACAACATGATCATAACAATAATTATGAGCGAAACAATTTATTAACTCATATAATTTTTAATATTAATAAAAATGATACATTATGCCATTGTGGTCCAATACAATATATAGTTATGAATAAATTTTATATCGTGACCAAAAATAACTTATGTTTATAAATAAAAAAATCATCATTTTTAACAAATATAGTATTATTTTCACACTTACTAAACATATTATCATGAGATATATCACACTACATATTGAATTAGTGGGATATATAAATTAAAGTCCATGCATCACCTCCTTAAATGTATATAATCATTCCTTTTAAGGAAAGATTATAATTATAGTCAGGAAATAACTCATAGAAGAGAATTATTTTCAAAAAGGATTTCAATTATCATAGTTAATGAATAAAAAATATGATTCCAAAATGAATATGAGTGATCTGAACTTTGTAAATATTTTAATCATATTTTATGAAAGGGGTAACATCTCAATATGATTCAGGGGATGTTATAGAAATTCAAACCTTTTGAAAAACAAATTTCTTAGGGATTAGATAAAATCTTATAAGGGTATGAACTTTTTTATCATATAAATAAAAGGTTTAAAAATTTGAATAACATATTTTGATATTATAGGACGATGCATAATGAAATTTATTTGAAATAGGATGTAATCTAAAGAAAGTAGTTTTGTTTTGAGATTCCTTGTACATTAAATCAAATTTTATTAAATAATTTTTTTCCTCATGAATAATAACCAATATTATTACAAAACATATTATCAAAAGATAATTATATTTTTTTTCACTTTTTATCAATTATATTCATTATATTACAATTCCAGATTTAAATCATTAAAATGGAACAATTCTGATATCACCATTTCTTTAAAAATTTCTAATTCGGTTTTGATTTTTCTATTTTGTTAAATGTCTATTATACAGAATAATAGTTAATTTTGGATTTTATATATATATATATCACCAATAGTTCATTATTATAATCCTTAATTGTGTTTATAATTAAATAATTGTAAATGTCATCATTGGTCGTTAGCCAACAATTATTATGAATGTAATGAAATTGAGGAGAAAGAGAGTTATATAATATAAATATATAAAAAATTTAATTTATACATTAGTTTAGAATAATTAATATATTTTTTATATACATAGTAATTAATTATAGAAAAATTTCTTTTAATATAAATAGGGAAAATAATGAAGAGGATAAAAAGAAGATAATATTTGGGGAAAACATTATCCTTTTTCGGTTTTTTAACTCACTTATGACACAATAATTTCTTAATCAATGGATTTTGTTCAAATTATCATGTAACTAAGAATTATATGGAATTCAAATAATATATTGTGGAATATGTTTTGATTATTTATGTGGGAGGGTAGTGGTTTTCCACATGCACGGAGAGGGGTTTCGATACTTTTGGATGTTGGTTTTTTTTAATTAAAATATTGAATAAAATATTATACCATTGTTAAACATAGTAATAGTTATATTTTTGACATAATTAATTATATAGTGATATAAGGGTATGGTTATTTTATTTGAAACAACATTATAATTTTAATTCGGTAAATTACTAAAAATGGAATTTAAAAATGTATATTTTTTATAAAAAATGGAATAAATTGGTCATTATATATTAGAATGTAATGGTATATTTATTAAATCATGTATATTATATTTTAATGGCTAACTTATGAAATTAAATTTTTTTTTCATCAATTTCATGAAATTATTATTTCACTTTTAAATCATTAATTGTTCATTTTATGTTACACATGATAAAGGGAAAAAGTATGTTTTTTACTTTTCACATGAAAATTGATGTATTTTAGAAAATTAAAAAAAATAACCGTTGGAAAATTTAAACTATATTATTCCAAACAATATATTAATTTTATTATAATAAATTTCTATAATAATATAATTTAATTTAAATATGAAATTTTATGCTTGAAGTACATTAAAATACAGTTTATTAAAAATGTTCTTATATTGGAATTCATTTTTTTATCCTGATATTTATCTTCTGGAATTATAATATTTATATTTAGTTATATTAAAATAATTATTATTATATATATTTATTTTCTTTTAAGTCATAATTAATACTCTTGTGGACATGTTATTATTCCAAATCGTTTTATTACTATTCTAATCGTTATCATATTAATCTAAGAGTCGCATTTTTCATGTTATGTCATTAAATATTGGCCTAAATTTCCATGAAGGTTCTATATTTATATTCTCTAAAATTTATATATGTGAACAAATATTTTTTTTCTTTTCTATTTTATTCATAGAAGTGAACATCATAACTGATCGAGGTTATCAAACATTTCCCATTGTAGTTTTTCTATTTTTATTTTTACTACTATAATATTTTTAATTTTAATGGGTTTACTCATTGAATAACGTAAACATTAATATTAACTAATTTATGGGCTGTTTTTTCTCTATATATTCTATATGTATCATTGTATTATAATATATTATAACAAAAAATTATATAAATAAATTTTGTTATTATTTTAAAAGTATGGTTCATTGCAGTGATCATGATAATATTTGTTTGTGGGTAAACCATGATATTTATAAGGAATGTTGGGATCATGACAGTCCTTTTTAGTAATAAAATGTAGAATTTTCAGGTCATAGAAGAAATTGTCTAATGTTTTTCACATTTATAGGTGGTAGGGTATTAATTACTATGATGAAATTCGTGTTTATTTTAGAATCTAATATTTTTTTGGAATGTTAGGAATTTGGATATATTTTTCAATTTGGTATGTATTATGAGGAGTTAAATGATGAGTTTATTCTATTTGTAATGTTGAATGGTTAAATTTATTTAGTTTTAGGATGTAAAATTATATTGTAAAATGAAAAAGATGAATATTTGTTTTTTAAAGTCTCCATTATGAGACAGAAAATAGTAAATAACTAATTGGGTTATTATTTATTATTTTGAACACTATTTTTATTAAATCATGATGTTTTTTATAGATAATGTTGGTTCTTATTATTTTTTCTGAGTTGGATCTTTATGGGTATTACATTAGTTTGATAATATGTTCTTAAATATATTTATTGAAATCGTACTAATACTTATAAAATATTTTATAAATCTATCTTAATCAGTTACTATTTTTTAGGGGAAAAATATCAAAATTTAATAATTATTGAAATCAATTTTATAGAGGTATTGAAATATTGAGAATTTTTTCTTGTATATTATTATTATTTATCAATTCTATCATCAAAAATATTATATTGTAGATAATTTTAATAAAAAAATATTTTTGATTATATCTTTTATTGTAATATGATTTTGGTAGCTAATTTAATTTCATTTGATTTATTAGAACACACTATAATTAAATAATGTATGTTAACTAGGTTATGCGATCCCAATTTAACATTTTACGACAAATATTATTTTTTTGTTAAAAGGGATGAATAAAAATGTATTGTTTAATGGAGTGTAATATTGATAAATATTCATCCTTACTGTATTAAAAATGATTTCATTCATTTGGGATAGTTATAAGAACAAAAAAGTATTTCCATATACATTTTCAAGAAGTATGGTTGTGATCCTTATTTAAATGATTTAATAAATATTATGATAAAAAATATATCAATTTAAAAATAATAATAAATAGATATCTCAGTGTTTTTTTAATTTCTACTTCACTAAGAGATTTAAATTTCATAAAATTATTCCCTGACCCTGTTGAACCTTGGCGGAAACATGTTATCAATAATGTATATAAGATTTTATCCAAAACTTTAGATGGATGTTTTGTCATTAATTATTTATTTTATATATTAAAACATTTTTTTATTTGTGTAACATATATACTGCGTATTAATATTTATATTTTATTTAATTTGACAAAATATAATGGAAAAATAAGCAATCATATAAAATAATATGACCAAAATATGTTTTATTCCTAATGATGAAATTTTACCTTATTTTATTCTGTGTTTTCCTAGATTAATTTCATACATCTTGCTTCCTAAACTCCTTTGAATACCATGTATAACAGCCTTTCATAGACCCTTCTACCATTAATCTATTCATTTAACAATTTTTCTTGGATGCACACCATCATCAAATTCTATGCACACATCATTGTTTTGTCTAGTATGGGTGCATTTGGTGGGGTCTAGGTTCCAGGAGTGGATTCCAAAAAAAATTCTAATTTTAAAATAGATACTAGATAACATGGATTTCTCATAATCAGTTTTATTATAGATGGACTTCTGACCTAATATTATTAATAATGACTCTATAGGTATCCAAAATATGGACTCTATGAGAACATAACCACATTCCTACCAATTTTATACAAGAATAATTTTTTATACTCTTCATTATATTTTTAGAAATCAATCCCAATAAGATGTAATTGAAACTGGGGTTATATTGTTCATCATAGGATTAATTCAAAACCCCATTGTGAAAACCACATCCCCTTATAACAAACTAATCATCTATTACATAAATATTATAAGATTTTTGATAAATAATTAAGACACATCATAGAAATACATCAATGGGAACCATTAAGAATGAGATTCATTAAATACTAGATAAATAATTAGCTTATTTTAGAATGAATTTTAATACCTTCGATAATGTTTTTCTAATATAATACCCATATCGTATATATCCTATATGAAATTTCTTAATATCCAAGGGAATTAGTGACATTAGAAAGGGTTTGAATAGATATTATATTAGGATAATCAAGTTATACATTAGTTTATGATATTGTGAGAATAAAATATATATACATGTATGGGTATGGGAAAATAAATTATGAAATACATCCCATATTAGTAGAAGACCATATGAAAAAACTCATGTCACAAGGATCATTAGTAAAAAAACAACATGAGTCTTAATGGAGAATAATCAAAAGTTGCCAATCATGATAAATTATATCATTTTATAAGAATATGAAAATATTTTTTCCTCCAATACATAAAAATAAAATATCATTTCATTAGTCAATGGTCACTTCCAAGACTATCATAATGGAAAATTTAGAATAGTTAATTTGGTGAAAACCTAATTTCATTTAAATGATGGAAAGTGTGCTATATTGAATTTTCATGAAACACTATTATAATATATATATGCGATAAGTTCCATTGTAGACCAGATTAATCACCATTTTCCATAAACATAGAAGAAGGGTTCCCATTTTAGATTTGGATTCCACTAATATCTATTTCATATTGTATCATGAAAAATAAATCTATATCCAATGCTTAAAAGGATATATAATTCTATTCCCACCAATCAGAAAATAAAATACAGATATATGTATTCAAAAATATCTAAAAAAATCATAATTTCATCATAGCCTAATAAACCTATTGCATGTGAAAAAGTTTAATTAAAACATTCTAATAACATCATAATCATAATCATTCATGTGGATGAATATATATGTTATCGCAATATCATTATCCATGTTAATCATGATAATTGATAAAGTATGTTAATAGAAAAGAAAATTATTATTATTAAATCCATAGACTTATACTTTTAAAAAATAGATATAACATCCATTTCATTTGGTATCAATTTAAAACAAATCATAGAACAATAGAAATTTTTGGTACATAGAAACACAAGAGAAACCTGTAATTTTTTGTTCCTAATGAATACTGGTCATAAAAATGAAAAAATATAATCGAGGATTATTCATTTAAAAACATTATGTACAAACTTTTGTATAATTTTCAAAGTGATTCTATAATAACATAGATTAAAATATTCCATTAATTATTATATAATTACAATTGATGGAATTATAATTTTTCGTTTTCAAAAATTAATATGTTGATAAAATGTTATGTATTTTTTTTTGAAGAGTCGGTACTTGTATTCAATATAATCCAAAATAATTGAGGTATAATTTTTGATTTTAAATATAATATATTTTAGTATTATTTAGTTCCAATGACTGAAAAATTTGATATAATACATCAATAACACTATTAATAACTATTTACTTTTAAATAATTTCATTTCAATAGAAAACATACATATAGTATCCCATAATTGAAATGGAATCAGAAATAACCTTGATACGAATTAGCAATGTAACATAAACACTAAAAACTATTCATATAATTGAATTAAAGACTCATAAATTATATAACATATAAACAGTTTTTAAAACACTATAATTTTTCATAAAACAAAATAAAATACATTTTCTTAATATATACCCAACAAAAAACAATTGAGGTGGATAATATATAATATATCCCAATAAAAAAATTGAGATGATGAAATAGTTACATGATATTCCATCTAGATTCCTATATAGTGTAACCTCTTATATAATAAATTTACAATTTTAATTCAATATAATAGAAAACTGTTCAAAAAATATTAAAATATATTAATATGTTATAACTTCTAATAACATGTTTTTAAATATTTCTTCCTTTTAATTATTATATGGGAGTTAATTATTCTATTTGTGATTCATTTTTTAGTTTCGTGGTTATGATCCTTTCCCATTATTCATGAATAAAAATTTATAATAAGTTTATAAATATCGTATTTATTTGTAATATAATATTTTTGAAAAGTAAATTTATGGAATTTATAAATCAGGAATTACATTACTTCATTAAAGCTATAGACTGCACATACACATGGGTGCAACATTGATATTTTATGAAATTGAATGATGTGATGGTAAATTATATTTCTAATTTAATAAAATAAAAAATATATCATAAATATAATAAATATTAATAATCATCATCTATATGAAAATAACATTGTATTTGTGATAAGAAAACATCAATTCATGCAGATGATATTCCACACTTACGTATGACCAAAACACAATAATTTTCAATTAGATGGATTGATCATAGTAATTGGTTGTATAATTAATATGAAAAAATAGTTATATTAAATATAAAATATTAATTATTTTATGATTGTTATGGAATAATTTTATAATAAAAATGGTTAATGAATCATGAAAATGTTTTTTATGAACATATACATCTTCTATGGATGATCTCCTTGGAAGACCACATTATTTTTTCTCAAATGTGTATTTTGGGAATAAAAAAACACCTAAGTCAATGATTTGGTTTTTTATAGAATTTGGTTATATATTGGTTATGATATTTTGATTATGTATTTTGATGAATTCAGTTGAGGGTTCCCTTTTATATGTGAGGGGTGTGGAACCCTTAAAAATTTCATTAACATTAATTAATATAATGTCATTTTATAAGAAAGTTTCACAAAATAGACATTATTTTAAATATAGGATAATATATTTCTTCTCCAACAGTTTAAAAACCTCAATAACTATTTTGACCCCTACCATAGTGAAAATAGTTCTACAATTTTTACTATTCATTATGCATAAAAAATCATTTCAAATATTATATCATTTTGATAATATTATTTCATTTTGGTGAATAAATTTAACATGACTAAATTACTATTTATTAATGAATTTAATTCTTATACCCAAGAAAAATCGGGTAAAACTCATATTTGGATTCAATATTGTTTAATTGAAAAAATTAATTTATTAACATTCCATGCCTTATAACAACTACAGGATTATTTTTGATTGATTTTGATTAATAGTTTATAAAAAAATCATTATAATAATTTATAATAATTCAATAATTAAATATATTATGATATAATTCATAATTCCAATAAAAAAATGTTTTAAAGAAACTGTAATTGTTTACCATCCAATGATATTAACCTCATTTGAACATATTTTCAAATACATTTATGACTAATAATTAATTTTAATAAATGTATTAATAGTGAATATACCTAATTTTCCATACTCAATGACTATATGAAATAAATTTTAAACAAATCATTTATAAAAATAATAATTTTATAAAAATTATATTTCTTTTTAACCATGAAAAATTATTAATGAACATATTATAACGTATTAAATAATTTTAATAAATATGTTTTATTTCATTATTTTTTAATATATATTTTTTATTGTAATAATTATTTATTCAATTCTGATTAGAATTGTGTTCATAATATGCTATAAAAAAATTAATAAGATGTGTATTCTAAAATCTAAATGTGTTACATTCTACCCCCTAGAAGAAATTTCCCTTAAAATTTTATTTTTTATTAATAATATAAAATGACTATTAAATATAATAAGATAAAATAGTTCCCATGTTTTATCATATATATTATATTTTCCCCTAAATACTTTAATAATGTGGGTGGTCTTGATCAATAAAAAATTATATCATCCTTTTTAAATTTATATAGTTTGTTCCAAAAAAATATTATCTTTCTCCATTGATACAAAAATCCATGTTTATTATAAGTTAATGGTCAAGTATATTCATCCCCAAAATACACACATGGATTAGATATTTATCTTTGGTGAGGATTGGGGTATGTTCTAAACTATATGCCACCATCCTGATATGATCAAGAATCCTTTGTGGATTCTTATATCTATGGTTCAGCATCCACTTACTTTTAAGTATCACGACCTTATTCTATGTAATAATCCTTAAGAATATATTTTAACCAATATCAAAATATATATATTTATGATGATTATGAACATTACTTTTTTGTTAATATTGAGTTTCTCAAATGTGTTATAGAATGAATATTATGTTTTCATCCATTATATTGATTATATCAATTCTTAATAGCTATTGATCTAATAATTCAATGCATCATGTGAGAGTTATAAACCTCATTCAAATAATAGATTATTAAGGAGTCATCTAAATCATTGAGTGAATCATATTGTTCTTTGAAAATTCATTTAGATGGATTTTTTTATTCCGACCACCACGGAAGCCTCTAGAGATATCGTTTAGTATAAAATAATTTGTAGAATGGTCCTCTTAGAATAATCAAACTTATAAGGATTATATTTAATGATAAATGTCTTCTCTATATTCTACATATTATGAAGAATTATCTAAATAATAAAGTTATTCCATGGATCTCAATAATATATTTTTGAGTGTGGTACTCCATGAATCCTTATTTTGTATAATAATTTATATTTTTTTTGTTTTTCCTGTCCAAAATAATATATTATTGAAATTAAAATCAATATATTTTTATGTAGATAAACTATATCCAAAATGGGAATATGACCATTAGATGCCTTGAGGAATTCTATGATGAAATATATGGTAACTGTTTCTTATATAAAAATAGGAATATGTAATGGTTGTATGAACCATATAGAATTATTAAGATAAAACATGAAAGTCTATAATTAAATGCATTAAGATACATAAACTAAAAAATACATCATTTTTATCTCCCAACAAAATTTTCTTTTTATGTATCTATATATCATTGTATAATTTTTTTGTTTGGAGAATATAGATCTATTTTATTATTCCAATGTCCCATTATTGAATAATTGTATTGAATAGATCATATCCACTTCCGAAAATCTTATCATTACATCATGATCATGTTTAAACTCTAAAACAATTCTATCAATCCTTTTTATCTCAAAATATTTCATATATGCTTCATAATATACAAATGAATGGTTGGTCAAATAATGTTTTTAGAAAAATACTATATTCCCACAATCCTTACAATTTTATGTCCCATTTTCTACACTTCAAAATTTATTGAATTCTTTTTAAATAAGAATCACAGGGAAGACAACATTGTTCTTTTAAATTAGTGATCAATCCACCTACTTCGCATTCAAATAGTTGTAATATATTGTGCAGTCATAATATTTATTCAACTAAAAAATCACTTTTAGTGAATATTATAATATTTATATTTGATTACTTCTTCAAACATTCATGATCAGAATATATATCATCCATTTCACTATAATGTTCATTTTACTATATTTTCATAGACAAAAAAGCACTAATTTCTCTAAATCCGGAGTGGGTTAATTTTTTGATAAAAATATAAATGTAATGTTGAATACACTAATTCCTTGTAATCCGACATGTGTACACATCCCAATACCTATTTTGTTGCATAAAGGTAAAAATGAAAAATAGAATCCGCAATAATATAGTGGTAGGAAAAATGTTCTGACCAACATCCACTTCAATTCCTATAAAATTTCATCAAATTAATTAGTCAAAAGGAAAATAGATTCCCATTTTGTCATCATGGTTATTAAATTTGATATTAATGAAAAAAAATTCAAGAAAATTTTTAATATCAAGTGAAAGAAAATAATAAATTTGGGTTACTAAGGTTGGTTTGGGACATTACTTATATCATCTGTCATTTAATGATCTATAGACATACCCTCACATGAAATTAATCAACCAAGGTATTTTAATTTCTAGAGATATAATCCACAAATGTTAAATATTTCATATACCTTCTCATTCATCAAGGTATTCTATAATGTCATCCAATAACAGTCCTTCTCTTCCATGATCATAGAATATATGATAGAATCATCTATAATGTTTTTAAAAAATGATCAATCAAATATTTAAATATAACATTCATTATATCGATCAATATTAAAGGTGAAATAGTATGTCAAAATGGAACCACAGTAAATTCAATGTTCTTGCACCTCATACAAAAGGTTTTCTTGGGCATAACGTCCCTTTTACCATTAAATAATCATATCCTAAATGAATATCCTTCTTATAAATTTATTGAAATCCACATAGTGAGACAGACCACAATAAATATGTTTTATTGAAAACAGTACTTCATATTTAGAGGGAAGACTATAAAAATAATCAATAAATAGAATATTAAATCCTTAATAAATACGGATATCATAATTATTGATTTTATCCCTTAACATTTAAGAAATATTTCCATCATGAATAAGTAGTATGAACTATATAATTGATAAATGTCCATTGGAAGCACATATTTATCCTCACAATGATAGATAGTCATAAGTGAATGTTTAATATTAAATGTAACTTCCATCACATGGTTACTGAGATGGGATAAATATATAAATATATATATATATATATATAATGATCTAACCAATTCCCTGAATAATAATGAAAATTATTAAATATTGGAAATAAAAATATTTAATGGAATAATATTCCCATAAACATTTATCAGATAGTATTTACTAATGTGATATGTTGTAATCATACCATTAAGAGTTATTATCAATAAATAAATGTCAATCAATTGATGTGGTAATGTGATACCCTTATTAACATCTCTAAATGTATAAGATTTGTTCTAACCTGAATCAATTAATACATTTTAAATTCTATAGTGGAAGATAAGTGTATCATTCAGTGCATCATTATTTTTGACCCACATATATAGTTTTGATTTCATAATCATTCTATATTCCCTTCTTCACAGGGGGTTACTAATTTTTTTTTAATTTATTAGTTCTTATATTTTCAAACTACTTGATTGAGGTCTATAATAATTATATGTTTTGAATTAGTGTATGGAAGTGGAATTAATATTACCTTTATTTTCATCATTGATTTACCTCCTCATGTCTAATCTAAATTCATTTTGTAAATGGCCTCCTTATACATAAATGGTGTATTTATCAATTTAAAAATTGTAATTGCCTATAAGATTCATTCCTTATTTGTTAAACAAAGGGTGATTAATTTCCTTTCCTCTATGGGTTTAATTACATTAATTTTCTTAATATTCGATCATTCTCATTATATTTTAAAACTATCAGAACAATTATATTCTCCAATCTTTATTAATATATTATGAGAAAAATATATACTTTCTTTGTAGTTATCAATGTATCTAATAGTCAATTTCCTACAGATATATGGTAATAAGTAAAAAAAATTAATTAATTTTTCATTCGTGTTCGATGATATATCATGATGTAAAAAATTAATTCCATGTACACTTTTATTCAAATTAACTAAAATATATATTATACATATACATATATTCAATAATTAACTCTCCATTTGACGATAAGTATATTAAGTAAAATAATTATTGAAAAATACCTTATCATGCACAAAATATTTCAGGGAGATGATTTATTCAACAGTCCTCGTATTCTTCAATAGAAACCACCCTTAATTAGTATCACCTTCAAAATGATATGAATCCATGAAAACATTCAATTTAATCAATACATGGATAATAGAAAATATATTTTCTATGGAATCGATCAATTTATTAGTAATACGTATATCAAAGGACCCATAAAAGGAATTTATGGTTTGTTAGGGAAAATCATCAATAGTAATTTCTTCATTTAATTAGTTGTTTGGAAGTATTAAATGATTCATGTTACTATTCATATCATGATAATATAGGGTGAGAATAGTTAGAATTATTATAATCCAAAATCTATTACCTTCTGATTATAGATGAGGATGAATATCTCATTAGCCATAACATTCATTATTCACATGATTCATATGGGTTCCAACGAATGAGAGAATCGAAAAATTATTGTTGGGCGTATCAAGAATCAATAATCAAAGCCAGTATTCATAAAATAATTAAAATAATTTCTATTATATCTTCAATTAATACATTATCTTATCAACCAATAAAATTATTTTTTTTAATCAAAAATATATTCAAATCCAGCATACTGGTTTACAAAGATTATTTATATTAACTAAATCATAACCTTATGGAGTGCCAATATAGTTTGTTGGCCATGAAAAAATTCATTGTACTAGGTGAAAATTGAGTTAATACTCTACAAACAATTTATGGTTTGGTACTCTTACGTGGATCTATTCTAGATCCTACAACAACCTGTTTATATCATACAAAATATGTCATTTCGTGGACACCCTAAAGTACATAAATTTATATTAATTTAGGATATAAAATATATTTTGTCTTATACGTTGGGAAATAAATAAAATATTCAAATCATAATTCCCAAGTGTAAATAAATAGTTATCTGATACCAATTAGAACATTATTATAATAACGTACCAAAATATTTAATAATATTATTTTAAATATTAATTAAAATTCATCATAATATATTCCCATGAACCATGAATATATGTCTACTTAATATATAGATAAATTATAAATTTATTCTGTGAAATATTTTTAATATATAAGAAAAATGTTTTTCATAAGTAGTACCATTTTTTGTCTTATGTTATATAAACAATTTCTTCGTATCCATTGGATATTGAATCATAATAAATGGTAATTCCAATTTATCAATATGACAAAAAATGCAGATGTTAATTGATCATCAAATGCGAGAATAAACCATGCATGAGGTTATGATACCAGAAAATAAATTACTAAATACAAAACCAACCTGCCCTGGTTAATAAATTATGATGCATGGCATAATTCATTTTTTTATAAGACGACATGAGACATTAGAGTGCAGAATCATCACTAACTAGTCCTGAGCTAAAAGAGCATATAATAAGCTTAATAAATAAATTTTTCAATAAATATATGAATTGAAAATGATTTATATAATGAAATATAACATTCAATAATATATTATTTAGAATACACCCAGAGTGGATTATGCTCACTCCCCATTCCCAAAAACCGATTGGAAAGAGTCTAATATTAGACTAGGTTCAAACCCCATTCCCATAAAAATAGTGGGAATACTCCCATAATGGATTTGGTTGACTCCCCAATCCCTTTGATTGTATCTAATAGGATATCAAGATTTACCCAATTCATTACGCTACTATATAATTTTATGCTCACCCATCACCTAGTTAAATCCCTACATTATTATGTTATATAATCCTAGAAACATTCATCATTTCATAAACATTAATTTACATGTTTGAAAAAAAATTGACTTATAAAAACAGACTTATAATATAGTCATCATATTTCATTAAATTAAATATAATGTGTTGTATCATGGTTTCAAAACAATAGAAATACCAAAATTCTCTGGACATAGATGAAAAATAGTTTAAAAAATGTGTTAAAACAATGCATTAAAAAATAGAGAACATAATTTTAATTTATTATTTGTTTAAATATAAAAAATCTTATAAATAAGAGAATATTTATTATTTTAAAATCCATAAAATTATATAATGTAATTTTGAAGAAAAAATAACTGTCATAATGGCCGGAAAATATAGTTGTGGTTTAATCACTAAAAAACTATTTTCTTACTTTGTTAAAAGTAAATAATTATTAATATGGAGAGTGATTGAAGATAATCATCTAAATGATTATTATTAAATAAACTGGTAGTATTATATACCTTTAATATTGTTTTTCTTAAGATACAATCGTCAATATAATAATTTTTAAGAACATGGATAAAGAGGAAAAAAGTTTCCTTTCAAAAACATAGTTAGATTTTTTTTTTGTATTTTTAAGACATTATGATAACTAAAGAGGGGAAAATGTAAATAAAACATTAAAATTTCATAAAAAATTATATAATGATAAAATATATTTTATTTTTGGTAAGTTATAATATATAATTTATTATATGTCAAATTTAAATAGAAATAATCTTATTAAGAACCAATATTATTTTATAAACACATGTAACATTGATTGTATTTCAATAACAAAATGACATATGGAACCATATAATATTTTTAAATTTGAAAAAAAATTATTATACTAATCATAAAACACCCTCATGGGTATTATATACCCCACAAAAAATTATGATGGTTTTGAATATAGAACATATACCAATGTAGGGAAATTGAGAAGAGGAAACACATACCTCATGTCCAACAACTATTCATAAAAAATATTACATATTGTATAATATATTTTGATTTATTGTAAACATATTCTAGATCTATATTAATATTTTAATATCATATACCATTCAGTTATAATTTACAATCATCCATTCAATAATAATTTTTTTATTTAAATCAATATTTTGGTAATAGCTATATTTTTTTTATATATATATTCGGTTAATGGTTTATGAACATTCCACATGGTAAGGGTTATAAAATAATTATAATATTATATTTTTAATTTGTATTAATTATATTTAAAATCAAATCACTCAATGTACAATGTTGATGAAAAATGAATCACATTTATTTTTGGAGCTTGTAGTCCTCCCAAACTGATGTGCGATTCTTTCAGTGTTTAACTAATGGAATGAATGAAAGAATATAAAAATTTATTTTTAAAAAATCATACATATATAATTAATATGATATAAATAATATAATTATAACTATATAATAATAGATGAGAGGTGGTTATGTAAAATGAATTATGTGACTTATTGGAGGTACTAGTCTACATGGATGCATTAAGAATGGTTTAATTTCCTATTAGAAGGAAATGAGATAGAAAATAGTAGTTACATTAAAATTAATAATTACACGTATAACAATAATAGTGATTTAATAATGATAAAGTATTTATGAATGATTTTTATGTTGTTTGAGAATAGTGAAACATGATGAATTTTTGAAAGAACATATAACTTTTCCTTGGATAAGTAATTTATAAAAAATCTTCAAGAAGAATGGATGGGTATTTTTGGAAGACCATAACCTCTATGTCCTGAATACGTGTATTTTAAAGTGATTTGGTAACTTTTTATTATGGTCTGGTTCTTTAGTATCATTGATAATTGAGAAGATGACGCTCTGTTTCATAAGTGAGAGGAGTTGAGCCCTTTTAAATAATCGTAACAAGAAAACAATAAAAATACATTTTCATGGGGATATAAATAAAATGAAAAATTGTTGAATTATTAGATAAATTAATTTTAAAATCAACCCAATAAATTATATTCATTAAACTTTTAGTGATAATTGAATTATATTATCATATTTTAACCCTTTTATTAACCCTTTTAACCCTTACCACAAGGGTATGATATTTACACAAGTAACAATTACATATGGATGAAATTATGATTATATTATTAATTACAATTTATTATTTTGATTTCAAATATAAAATACCTATTTTTGGATTCATTTTTAAAATTATATGAAACTATTTCTAATATCTATGCACTAAATGTTAACATTTCCTAAAAGGAATGATATACCATTACAAGAATATTAAGTACATTATCTTCGTTACAGGACTAGTCAAAACCATTATATTAATGTTAATTTATTTGTTCGACTATATTATCTACACGAAAATAAAATTATTATTAACTAGTTAATTTTATTTATAAATAAAAAATCCATATTGAATATAAATATCATTTTTCTAAAAAAATTATTATTATTTATATTAGAATTATTTCATGAATATTTATAATAATTTGAAAATAAATTTATTATTGATTATTCAATTTTAAAAATTCATAATGATTTTTATGAAAAAAAATTAATATTGGAAATAATATATTTTATCAATTAATATATATATATATATATAATAAAAAATATTTATAATCAACAGATTTTTTAACTAATCTTGATTAATGAAATAATTAATATAATTAAGTATTTTATTTTAATTATTATGGTCAGATTATTTTTTTTAGAATATGTTATTTACTATTTTAATAAAGATATATTCACTTATAATTAGTTCAGTATGCATAACATGTTATAGAACACAGAAACTTTATAAAAAAAAGAAATTCTAGAATATAATGGTGTTTGAACCGAACCCACCCTCTAATATTTTGTAAATTAACCCCTATGAATTTGGTCTCCAAATAAATTTTGTAAAAACATGATGGAACCTAGGTTACATCTATTTAAATTCATACAACATCCATATAGTCTATATAGGGTTACCATTTTAATCGGTTCCTTCTATATGATACTATGTATATCCCGCATGGAATCACTGGGAACCATAATCAGTGATTTTATTTATAACCAGAGATAAAAATAACCTTCAATGACTACATCATTTTCTATATTCACATATGATCCTTCCATTTAGGGTTTCTCTAAACCATAACAGGCTAATTAGGGATTCCAAATCACCTTTGTCTCTTAAGTAGGAGGATTTCTCAAATTTTACTCTATTGTTAACCAAAAGCATTATGGCACAAAATACCAATGGTTCCAGGTGAAAGAATATGGTATCATCTTGCATTCATTTTGTACACTCTTACTGATCCTCATCCAAGTCCATTACTAAAGAGAAATCCTTCATGTTCAACCATTTCTCCTTTTTCCCTAAGTGGATTCATTCCCCTGATGTTATCTCCACAAGAATTTAGTATCACACAAACAATGTAAAAATACTCAACCCTATCCATAGTCAAATAAAATGTTTCATCATGGGAACCAAACCTGGTTCAACTCTAAACTATATTACCATGATTAATTTTTGAAATTAAACCATAATGATTGAATTAAGTTTAAATGGAACAAGGAAACCGTTTATAGGTACCCACACCAGGATATCCTAAAACATTACCATAGACAACACCAAAAAAAACTTAATTGTTGTATGATCTTTGAATAATCCACATATTTCAATGTAAAATAGAAATAAATTTTATTACATTCCTTTTCTCATGGAACATCACTACTAGGGGTTTGATTTCCATCACTGGGATATAAATAAAACTTGTTTTGATGAGCCCAATACATCAAAAATATCACCATTCACCTCATTTGATGGAAAATAATTCTATATTTCATTCTAATATGGATTTAAACAACACATTAATCAATTATTTTAATTAAATGTGACCAACAGATTTATCTTCTATAATGTGCTTTAATATTTAACAATTTTGAAAATTTTAATTTATCAAAGGGTAGATAATATTTTTTCCAAGAAAAATTTCATTAACATGAGAAAAATTCATAAGAGGGTCCACAAAAATTTAATAACATCCAATATGTTATGATTTAAAATCACATTACATGAATTTATATTTTCATTATACTAAAGAAGTAACCAAATTTTAATGTACAAATAAAACATTATATCTATTTAGGGTTTAGAAACATTTCAGACTCTATTATGGTTTTAAATATAAATGTGATTTTACATAAACATTATTATCTACTTTGTATCAATCTTTTCACCATGACTAATTTAATACCCCCATTTTTTATGTAGCCCTTACTTTATTTTTTTCATGGTTATAATGTTAAGGGTGAAGAATGGGACAGTCGGGAGAATATTGAATGATGTTTTGAGGGAAATGGGAAGTCTCACGGGCGATACACAATTTGTCTAACTGTGCATCCAAATAGTCCGTAGTTTATCCTTTTGAGTAAGTGGATCCCACAGGACTGGAGCACATGTGCAATGGTCTTCTAAAGACGTTTCTAATGCATAGTTAGTGCATAGTTTTTCTAACATCATGAACTTACCGTGTGAGCACGTAAGCGAGATCCTAAAAAATTGGATCATACCCATTTTGGGCTCTAGGTGTCTCATTTTTTCTCTTAAGTGGCCATAACTGGCGATTTCTCTTCTCCTAAGGCCATATATGGTTTTACCATCAATCTGGAGGTGACTTGAAGGCTTCCCCTTGGTGAATAGAAGCCGAATTTTTGATGAATGTCATCATTCTTCATCGATCCTGATAATTTTCTTAGATTGACTTAGATATAATTTTCTTGTACTCTTGTTTTATTTGATCTTTGTCTTTTATGTGTATATTAATGTGTTTTAAAGCCAAATTTGATTATATATTGTCTTTATCGTGCTAGTAGAAGAGATCTAAGGCGGGTTCTTGGAGAATCATCCCGGTTTTCTTGTGTGTTTGAGATTCGCTAGGGATTTTCATCAAAAACATTAAGGTATGCCGCTTCTCAGTTGACTCCTCTTCTATATTTTATTTCAAAATTGTTAAATTGGATTATATGAATGGGATTATTATGAAAATCATGGAATAAATCATCAACAGTGGTGATTTATGTTTTTAGTGAAATTATGAAATCATGGTTAATTGTTGTGCAATGTCATTACCATCTTGAATTTATAAATATGGTTTTAAATAATTGATTATCTTATTTAGTTAAATGAATTGAAGAAAATCTGGTTTTCAAAAAAAGTGTGTTTTATTGAAATGGTTCGGTATTGAGATGACTTTGATGGAATAAATTTTCCAAAAAGGAGTTTTTATTGAAATCTTTTGGTATAGAAATACGTTTTATGGATTTGGTTTTCAATAAAAAGGGTGTTTAAGTTGATATGGTTTTTAGGAGTGGTCATTGTGAAAATTTGTTTGTTAGTTCATATTGCATTTTTGGGGCATTGTTACAATATGACCTTGGGCTTAGTGCCAAAGGTTATATTATCAATGAGAAATAATGTTCATATTTAATTTCTGGGACTTGGTTAAAATATGACTTTGTTCTCGATGCTAATGGTTAAATGTCACAAAGGGGAAACAACAACCTTGTGCAGATTAGGCAGATCGATTAGAAGCCGCTCATGATTATGGAACTATCATAACCTAGCATAAATGGTAGGTGGTGTGGTTGTGTGGAATGGTTCAGGTATGCCAAAAAGGGGTCTTGTGAAATGGGATCCAAGATTTGTTCAGTAATTTTTCTATGAAAATAACTTTTGGTAAAATTGGTTTCAAATTAACATTTATACATTTGGTAATGAATTGTTTTGGAAACATTATTATATTTAGTTATGAACTATTTTTTAGAAATTGTTTTATATAAACTTTTTAATATAATTATTTCTAACACTTTCATCCTAGTGT
This sequence comes from Viscum album, assembly GCA_963277665.1. Taxonomy (NCBI): domain Eukaryota; kingdom Viridiplantae; phylum Streptophyta; class Magnoliopsida; order Santalales; family Viscaceae; genus Viscum; species Viscum album. The sequence goes on from OY728135.1 coordinate 336,841,755, forward strand.
CAGGTGTAGGGAAGTCATTGGAAAAAACCTACATATTTTTATACTCACCCTTTAATTGGAACATTGGTGCTTTTCTGGATTCAATTTTTAATTAATGGGGAAAAGGTAATGTTTCTGACATTTTTAGCACTACATTGTGACTGTTGGGATGATCAGTGATCATGGAGGTCGACGTTTGTGAAACATGGAGACTTGTGGTCTCTTTGGAGTCTTTAGTAGGTTATTTGATGTTTATTTTTATAATTTTTTATTTTTTCATTGTTACATACGTTGATCTTATTTTGAGACACATGATATTTTTGAATTTTCTTTCATTTGTTCATGCATCATATAGTGAATGTTGGGTTATGGTTGGCTAGTTTGTTGGTTTATTTCTTAATCGAAAAACCGTCCCCCACATGTATTTGAAACACTTAAGCATTTATTTCCATATATTGGAATCTTGGGGATTTCTCTTAAGGGCTTGTAATTACTCGTTGTGCTCTCATGACAATGAGAATTCGGGAGTTATTAAGTGTTTTATCAGTTTTTTCCTTCCCTTCAGGTACACACTATTAGTGTTATGGGTCTTGGAGTTGGAATTCCTTTTCGTATATTCCCCAAGTTGGAATCATATAAGGGATTAGGATTGTTACAACATGAAATGTATAGCATAAACAGACTTATCTAACCCGTTTATAGTGAACTTCAAGTTACCAGGTTGTTGGGTACATAAGTTTTTTGGATGCACTTCAAGAATGATGGAAATCTCATTATCATGAATTTATTCAATGAGGTGAGAAAGAAATTAATTGTAGATGAATTACATTCCACTAAGACTTCATATCCTTTTATTAGAAATAATTTATAATTTTGTGAATAGAATATTTTTTTTTTGAAAAATGCAGAATTATTTTCAAATGAATGATATTGAAAAGATGATACATGGTGTATTTTGAAAATAGATAGATTTTCAACATAATTAGCTGATTTTAGAAAATTGTTGAACATGGAAAATGATTTTCTGGAAAATAATGGTGTGATAGTTTATGTGATAGAATTTGAAATACTATTCCATCAATTACTAGAGAGTGATATTCACTGATATTGTTGTTGGTTTAGAAAATGGAAATCATTAGGCGTTATTGACACTAACCAAATAATATTCAAAGAATGTGATTACACCTAAACCCCTTGTAAAAGAAGTGTTGGTTCAGAGTATTGTCTAGGAGTTTTAAGGTATGGTTACGAGAACCGAAGGAATGCACCCCGACATTTGTATCATATCGTTTAGTTCATGAAGAATAATTTACATAACATCCGAGGTGAATATGATCTCGAGAAGGATAAGGTGTCGCTGAATAGGATGTATCATATCTTTAATTTCATCGGCACACCATCAGAGCTCTAATTCATTATGGAGACTTATATACTTCGGATCATGCACGCCAGTGGTGGGATTTAATAGTGCAGGCTAAATTGGATAAAGGCTTTAAAAGGGAAGATAATTATGAATTGTTCAACAAATAATTATATCCTCTTTCGTGAATGTTCCAGAAAATTACAGACTTATTTCGCCTGAAATTTGAGATCCTCTCTATTATATAGTATGCAGTTAAATTTTTTAAATTTAGTTTTCTTCTCACTAGAGGTCGTGGAAGGTGCATCTTTGAATGAAGACATGTTGGAATCGGGGCTATAGTAGGAGATTCAATTGAAGATTACAGTGCTCTGTATTATATATTATAAAAATATGTTGAATTGAGAAATTGTTTCTAAACGTTGTATCTATGGATCAATAAAAGGGGGAATGATGATATATATTGGGAATGGTGGGAACTCAACTATTGTGATCAAGCTGAAATGGGACTCATATTTCTAACGGGGAAGTGTAAATCAAAATAATATGGTGGGATCAGTGAACAATTCTCCATGACCCCAGAGCAAATCAGGTTACATTCTATTTGGATTTCTTGAACACATAAAGTGAGAGTGTATATAATAACATAAATCATTCCATAACTACATCAAAATGGGAAATATTCATCACTATTGTCATATTAATCCAAGGTTAGGTTCTCAAGACACTTATCATGAATTGGAAACATCATATGCATCAAATGTTTGAGGACAAAAAAATCATTCTCTTTAGTAAAAAAGAGCTAGAAATGGTGATTCTAGAAATATTGTGATACCTCAAATAGAGAAATTACAAAATGTTATCAAGGAGAATAGTGCAGTAATGTAGAAATTGTATGGATCTGAGTAGATGATGGTCACATATAATTTTGGACCATCTATGATGAGAGGTAAGATTCTTTTGAATTTGTCCATTGTGAATGTGATCATCTCTATTGGTGAATATCATTATTTCAAGGCTTCTCGTTCTATTGATTTTTAATGCATAATGTTTGGAATGATTCCACTTGTTTTAAAACTGCATCCACCTTTCAGTGGAACAAATTATCAGGACATTTTGTTTTGATCATGTGTCATAACTATTGATGGACTGATATGAAATGAGACTTCTCAATGATGGAAAAGGATTTCTATGACGTAATACTTGTTATTTATTGGTTGAAAAAGTTCGAGGATCACATCTACTATTATAGTAGAATAGTTTGTTTCATAACTTAGGTAGACATTAAGCAACTCTTTAAAGGAATGAGGATGGTAATGAAAGGTGAAAATTTTAAGTTAGCACATACGGTTGGAACAATCACTTATCAATTGCAAGTATTGAATTTGGAATTAATGGAATAGATATAATAAAATAGTTTTCCAGTTGTTTTGGATCAATTTCTAGATATATTCCCCAAGAACATCTCAAGGTTACCACCTACAAGGGAAGTGGAGTTTACAATTTATCACCTTCTGGGGACCAGTAATATTTCCTTTTTGTTTTATAGGATGAAAGCAAAAAAGTTAATGGAATTAAAATTATAGTTGGAGGAGATAGAAAGAATGGGTTTCATTTGGCCGTGTACTTATCTGTGGGTGGAACCATTTTTTTTTTGAAGAAAGAAGATAAATCTCTCGTGTTGTGTGTTTATTATACTATTCATAAAATTGTTACAATAAAGAATAGATATTCACTTCCAAGCATTGATGATTTGTTTGGACAATTAAATGGATCTTAGTTGTTCTCTATGATTGGATTGCGATTTGGATATAACCAATTCTGAGTTTGGAAGCAAGATATTCCAAGGACATATTTCAGAAGATGAGATGACCACTACGACTATGTAGTCCTACCTTTTAGTCTAATGAATTCCCCATCATTCATCACATATTTGATGAATATAATATTTCAGCGATGTGTAGAATATTTTTATTTGGTGTTTATGGATGACATCATGGTTTATTCAAATACAAGGGCGAACAATGAGACGAATTTGGAAACATTATTAAAAATCATGAGATAACACTGTTGGAATTCCAAATTATCAAAGTGTGATTTTTTTATATAGGAAGAATGTTTTCATGGCCATGACATTTTAGAAAAAGTTCTACGAGGTTCATGAAAATATAGAATTTGTTATCTCATGGAAACCACTAATTAATATCATAGAGATACCATTTTTTCATGGTCTATCTAGTTACTACCGATGATTTGTGTGTTATTTATCATAACTAGATTCACCAATAACATCTCAGACAAAGAAGAATGATCCATTCAATTAGACCGATGAATTCCATAAGTCTTTTCCAAAGTTTAATGTTTAAATTACTTTAAAAAATATAATAATATTTCCAGAATCAGGACATGGGTATGTGGTTTACTTTGATTCTTCAGGATCTTGGTTGTCCTATGTTCTAATTTAAAAATTCCATGTGGATTATAAAAGTTCAAGGAAGTTGAGGGTTCATGGGAATAATTACCCAAAAAATAGTTATGAGTTAGCTTCAATTGTACATGCCCTGAAAACAAGAAGACACAACCTATTTTGCGAGAAATTCATTATGTTCATGGATCAAAAAGCATGAATAATATTTTATAAAATCAGAATTTGAATCTAAAGACAAGTATATGGATGTAGTATCTCCGAATTATTTACTTTGACATGATGTATAAACTAGGTAATGGTAATTTGGTGGTGGATGCATTGAGTAGAATTTCATATTCGCAGTTGGAGAATGAAGCTTCAGATGAATTGTAGTTGATTTCGGTCCTAGCCAACATACACATGAAGTATGAAGATTGTGGTGATGTTGTGGTTTTAATTCTAGCCATGCTTATTCCTGATTTGGTAATTGTGGTCAAAGGGGCCCAAACATCTGATGTAGAATGTTTGTTTATGAGTTTAAAACTTAATCATGGAGAGACCAATGAGGTATGGAAACATTATGCGATTTCTGTTTGGTGCTTTAGAGATCTGATATTTGAACCTATGCCTTGTTAAGAACAACTCCTTTATACTTACCACTAATTTAGATGGGTTGTACATCCAAGTATACATAAAATGTGTAAGGTGTTAAAGGCACAGTTTTGGTGTAGTGGCATGAAGAGGATGGTGGTCGAGTTCTCCTCACAATGCTTAACTTGTCAGTTGGTTAAAGAAGAACATTAGAGACCAGTATGAATGTTGTAGTCATTACCTATCCCAGGGTGGAAATGGGAGCATATAGTGAAGGATTTTTTTAAATGTCTTCCATGAATGGTTTGGAAAGAGGATTCCATATGGGAGATAGTGGATCGACGTACCACACAGACACATTTCACTCCTATTTTTGAAACTCATATGGTGGAGGATCAATCAAAAATAAATATATGAGAAGTTGTAAAGAGGAATGGTGTACATGTCTGAATATTTTTAGAGAGAAATCTGATGGTCACATCCTGTTTCTAGAAATCCATATAGCATACCCTTGGGACCTAGTAGACTATGAGAACTGCGTATCATCTTCAGACAGATTGGAAATATGAGTAGACAATAGAAGATTTGGAAGACATGGAGGTGTCTAGTGTAATGGATTTTGGTGGCTTCTGGGAGGAGCATATACCCATGGCGGAGTTCTCATACAATAATAGTTATTAGGCCTCAACACACATGGCTCTGTTTTTAGCATTGTATGGGTGTCTTTGTCATTATCCACAATGCTAGGTGGAAACATGTGAAACTTCACTAGTTGGCATATGCAATGTCCATGAAACAATGGAGACAATCTAGTTGATCATAAAGAGGATAAAGATATCTTAGAGTCATATGAAATATTATGTAAATCACTATAGAAGACAGTTGTCATTCACTGTAGGTGATCATGTCTTCTTGAGGATATATCCAAGGCTTTGACATCGTTGTTTTGGGAAGTAGAAAAATCTATCTTTTAGATTCATAGGACCATTTGAGATATTGGAATGGGCCTAAGAGGTGTAATATCACTTGGAATTAAAACCATGGTTCAGTTCGGTGCATAATGTGTTCCATCTACCTCAATTGAAAAAGTATCAGCCTGATACTAACCATGTGATTGGATTGGATCACATTGAACTATATTTGGATGCTATGTCGATACATACCCTGATAGGGATTTTAGATAACAAAAGAGATGTCTTGGGTGGAAAGAGCATCGGTCTAGTTTGGGTTTTATGGCATCATGGTCCAATTCTAGAAGATACATTTGAGTGTGACGAGGATGTGAAAGAGTGGTAGAGGAAAATCATTCAGTTGGGTGAGGGTTATATATATTCGAGGACGAATAGACCAATGGTGGGGATAATGCAGTACTCCAAGTTTCTCGTATGTCGCCGGTACTTTATAAATTTCATTTTATAATGTTAAGGGGGATGATTGATAGATTCGGAATAACTTTGAACTATGTTTTGAGGAAATTTGGTAGTTGCATGAGCAGTTCATGATTAGTCTAACCATGTTGCCAAACCGTGCGTATTTAGTCCTTTTAAGGTTGTGTCTCCTACACGTTTGGAGCTCAGTTAGAGATATCATGCGAGGAAGCAGTATGAGGGTCTTCCTATGTATTGGATAATGCACTATTAGGGAATGGTTTGTCCAATTGTGTGAACTAACAATGCAGGAACATGAGTGAGATCCCAAAAAAGTGGATCTCACATATTTTTTTCCTCGATATGGCTTGTTTTTTCTCATAAGTGGCCATAACATGGTATTTTTATTCTCCCAAGGAAAAAAACATTTCTCCCATAGAGCCAATGTCTATCGTAAGGCTTCCCATGGTGAATCGAAGCCAGATTCTTGAGGTATGTGATCATTCTTCATCGTTCCTGATTAGTTTCTTATATCTACATAGATCTACTTCCACTCTTCTCTCAGTTTCATTGATCTATGCTTGTTATGGGTATATATAAATGTGTGGATGCCAAATGTTATGCGATTTTTCTTGATCTAGCTATGAGATGATATCTAATGTGGGTATTTGGATAAATATTCTAGTTTTATTAGCGCTTTTCATTAGTTTGGTGTTTTTATAAAAACCGTTGAGGTAGGAGGCTTCTCTCTCCAATCATCTTTCTAGAATTTATTTTCGTAGTTTTAAATTGGATTATTTTAATTGTATTCATTGTGAATAGCATGGGATAAATCATTTTCAGTGATGATTCATTGTTTTAGGGAAATTTTGAAATCTTTGGAATTGTTGTGAAAATGGATTTCAGCTATTGAATTTAAAATGATGATTTTTAATTAAAGAATTTGTTGTAATAGTGAAATTATTAGAGGAAAATTCGATTTTCAATAAAAAGTATGTTTTATTCAAATGGCAGGGTATTGAAATGACTTTGATTGAATCAGTTTTCCAGAAAAGGGTTGTTTATTGAAATGGTTTGGTATTGAAATGAATTTTATAGAATTGGTTGTCAATAAAAAAAGTGTTTTGGAAGGATCCTTGTGAATTTTTGTGTGTGAGTTCATTTTTCATTTCTGGGGCTTGGATGAAATATGACCATGTTCTCAGTGCCAATGGTTAAATGGACCATGTGATATAAATTTATAATTTCATTTTTAGAGATTTTTTAAAATATGAAATTATGCTATGTGATAAAGGTTAAATGGTACTTCTAAAACAATTACCTTGTGATGACTTGGTAGATCGATTAGAAAATGCTCATGAGTATGGAACTGTCATAACATAGAATACATGGTTGGGTTTTCAGGTGTGTAGAATGGCTCAGTTAGTCCAAAAATGGATATTGTGGTATGGTTTCAAATATTTTTTTAGTTATTTTTCTAGAAAATAACATACGAGAAAATTTGTTTCTATTTTACTTCTATGCTTTTGGTAATGAATGGTTTTGTACATTTATTTAAATTTACTTATAAACTGTTATTGAGAAATTTTTTAATATAAAATATTTTATATAATTATTGAAAACTATTTTATCCTTGTGGAATGAGTATGGAAGTCATTGGGGAAAACCTACTACGTTTTATACTCACACTTAATTGGACACTTTAGGGCTTTTGTAGATTCTATATTCTGGGACCGGGGAAAATTTAAGGTTTCCCATGTTTTTAGAACAACCTTGTAATTGTTGTGTTGTTCGGTGATCATGGATCTTGGAGCTTCTGGAACACGGAGTCTTGTGGTCTCTTAGGATTCTTTAGCTGTTTATCCACATTTTACATTGATACATGGTTATTATTCCGTTGTCTCATACTTTCATGTGGGTTTGTGATACATAAAGTTATTGAGTTGTCTTTCATTTGTCCAAGCATCATATAGTGAATGTTTGGATATTAATGATTGGTTTATTAGTTTGTTTCTAAAAGTGTAAATAATCCCCCACTTGTATATAAAATTCATAGTCATTTATTTCCATCAATGGAATCATGGGGATGTCGGTTAAGGACATGTAATGACACTTTGTGCTCTATAGACAATGAGAATGAGCAGGTCATTACAAATAACACTATAAATTCACCATTTTATAAATTTGAAACATCCCTGACCACATATATCTATTCTAAATTATCATGGATACTAGAACCAGTAGAGGGTGATGGTCAAATTTGATTCCCCAAAAATCTATATTTTTCTGTAAGTGGGTACAGTTATTAAATATATGATTTCATAATTATTTTAAGACTTGTTATCTATTTTTGTATCCATTTTATATTCCCAAAACAATTATCCGTGGAATGTATGGGGAAAATTATTATTAGAGAAATAAAAACCAAATTAAATTATAATATTAAGGATCCAGTTTTTTAAATTTGTATTTTAGAACGAATTTGTTATCATTTATAGTCATAAATAATAGGTTTTTTTATTCCATAAGAATCACGTTATTAAATTAATATCATATTTTTTATCTAAATAGAATGAATTAAAAAACATATGGATTTAATCAATTTGGTTGAAAAGTTCACATTGTGAATTCATATAAATTTATGACTAGATAAATTTAAAAATAATTAAATTTAAATTTTTTAATAGTTATACTATTCTTATAAATTATAAATTATTGATTATATCATGATTTTCTTAACCATATAATTTATAGATTTATTATTTTTTCAAAATTTTTATAAATATATTAAAACAATATGGATATATATTATAAATTATGGAAAATTAGTAATATGCATCAAATGAAGGTGATCGATATGTAATTACTCTTGGTGATTAAATTGAAAAATGTTCTCATTTAAAAATAATTTTAATGTATAAAAAAAATAATTATGATTCATTTTTATATTTGAAAAACATTATGGTTTTTAAATTATATCATTTTTACCAATATATAAAAATAATAATGATATATATTAAATATTTTTAGTAGTGGAAAAAATTGAGAATATAAATATATATATATATTAATGCGAGAATAATTTTTTTTGAGAAAACATACATGTTACCTAGACCGTGCTCATTTTTTAATAATTGGTAATCTATATTAATAATTTCATAATATATATTAAACATGCCTTATTGGTGTGTATGGAAAATTAATTTATCACATACGAATAGTATAGAGTTAGCTGATCATGTATCATGTTGTGGAACAAGCCTGAAACTTTTTTCATGTTAACATTGTTAAAATAAAATAATCCATATTTTGATTCATAATTTAATACAATGAAATAATGTAAATTGGATATTTAACATAAATTGATAAATTAGTCATGAGGCTAGTATTTTCTAAATTAAATTTAATTTTGAAAAATTTATTAATTTTACCAATATTATTCATCTAGATTTATAATAGAGATACTCTTTTCAAGCTCCCTCTCTAAACATTGTTCATATGGTGATGATAACAATATTGCTAAATTGGATCTTATATTTTAATATCATATTTCTTTTGAATTTTTTCAATAGAAGTCTATTTTTGTTGACCAATAAAATCCTCATTTTCTTATTTTCATAGACAACAAATATTTCCAACTACCACTTTTAGACCTTCTGACGATCATTGACAACATCACCACCTTGGCCAAGACTATTCCATCACATGAAAACCAAAAATACATGGATGGATAAAATGGATAATATAACATAGAAATATGTCGTCAATAGATCAAAAATAATTAAAATTATATATTAATATAAAAATAGTAATTTGTGAAAAAACAATATTTCAAAGAAGAAAATATGGGTAATATTTTAATAAGTTCATTATTTCCTCTAGAAATGCACATGACCTTGTTTGTTTAAAGTTCATACATTCCAATTGGTTTTTAACGGGTTCATTTGTAGAACCCAAAACATCCAATGATTCTATATCCATTTGGACCTACTTTCCAAATGCAGGTTCTAATTAGTTGTTGACCGATGAAGCATAAAAATTTGCATTGGTCGAGAGGATGGGAGGTCGGACTCATCAAACTTTTTTGGGGGAATTATTATCTACTCTGAGACTCTCTTTATAGATTTAAGTTATGTTCATGAATCCTTATTAAATTACCTAGTATGAAAATGATATTTTAATGGATATGACAATCAATGATCGATATGTATGATATTTAGAGAATCATTTATATGTATTTGAGGTTATTCATCGATAGAGAATAATCTGTATTTGTTAGGTATTCTTAGTCAAGGGTATCCTTGAATACATTATATTGAAATCTCTTGGCCATTATGATAACCATTCAGGTTTTAAATCCACTCAGTGTGGCACTTGATGTTCATTGTCGTTCAGAAGGAAATAGATTATCTCAGAGTTGGGATCATACCTGCATATGGGCTACCTACGTATCCTTGTTTAGAAAAGGAATCTGAATCCACATAGTTCGAGTAAAAGAGTTTGTGGTTAATTCATGATTTATGGCCCAAAGAAAGATTACATAATTACTTTTACACTCTAATCTCACGTTAGTCATGCTCAGTGTGAGAAACAAGAGGTATCAGTAAAACCCGATGATTGTTCCATGAAAGATGCAATCATAAGAAATAATGTGGGTCTTATGTATGTATGACTTCCCAGATAGATGAAGATCAATACTTACTTCATGGAAGAATCCCGGGAACAAGTTCCATAAAGGTATATGTGCTTTATGAAGATTTGGATACGTAACTTAGGACTTAATCCTGAAAAGGATTCCAAAATTAGTGGGGACTTATGATTGGGTTTTTTTCCTTAGAACGAAGTCCAAATCAAAAGAAATTAAGACTGGTTAAGAGAAATTATGACTATGGCTTATTCCTAAGAAGGTTGGCCAAGTTAAAGGGAATTTGGAATTTGGGGCTTACTCCTAAAGAGGATGCCCATATTAAGGAAATTTGAGATTGGGGCTAACTCTTGAAGAGGACGCCCATGTAAGGAGAATTATGACTGGGGATTACTCCTGAATAGGAGGCCTAGGTTAGGTGAATTATGACAAGGGCTAACTCCTGAAAAGGAGGCCCATGTTAAAGGAATTATGACAGGGGCTTACTCTTGAAATGAAAGCCCAGGTTAGGGGACTTGGGGATTTCTCTTAAAAATGATGCCTAGGTTAAGGATATTGTGATTGGGGATTACTCCTGAAAAGGACGCCTAGGTTAAAGTTCTTCTCATCGTAAAGTATGAGGTTGAATGAATGAAATCTCTAACCTTTATTCCATAAAGATATTTAAATCACTAGGTTTTGAGTGATTTTCAAAATAATTCCTTTCAGATAAAGAATCTAACAATGGAACCATGTCAAAATGACTTTAAAGAGGGTTTTTAAGGATAAATCATGAAGAGGAGAGGTGGATTTGAATAAAAGAGTTGAATAGGCTGGCGGGGCACCCAAAAAGAGGTAGGTGAACAAGTCTTGTTTGGGCGTGCATGTCCTAGTCTTGCAAGTATACTTGTGCGATACATATGCACTTGTTCGATAGTCAAACCACAGGGTAATACTTTGGTGAGATGTGGCTAATGCCCATAGTATTATCCCTAAGGTCTTCCAATAGGGTGTCATGCATGTTCTGTTCAAGGAATAAGGTAGCGCACAAGTGTCTTAATTTTCCCCTAAGTGTTAGACACATAGGCACACAAGTGTTGGTGAATTTGAAAACTTAGGCCTTGTTCCCCCTCTTTAGATCTTCCATTATGGGTATGAAATAACCATAGAAGTGTTCCGATGACTTCATGTTGACACTATGGTGCCTGGAGCTTAAATCTGACTTCTGGAATTTTTCGTCCCAGAAATGTTGGTCCCACAAAGAGTATTTATAGGCTACTGAAGAACTTGGGAAAACAAAATAGGGAGCACAAGTCTCATACGCGCCCAATATGTGGTGCGCAAGTTTACTTGCACGACCATGATGAATATTTTGTGACCCATGTGTAAACAAATCCATCTTTATGGCATTGTCAATTTTTGATGTTTCTTCAAAGGATGAATCTCTCTGTGCTAAGGTATTCCCCTTTTTCAGTCATTTGAATCTGTTATAGAAAGGAGAGTCAACAGAAGTCCCCTCCCCCCTCAGAGTTGGATCTGAATAGAAGGAGGATTTTACTCTGAGGTAATGGAGAAAACCAATGAGGGGTGGTGCATGAGTTTTGAGCATGCAGGTGAGAGGCGCGCGGGGGTGAGGCCTAGCCTATAAATATGTGCCTCATTCTCATGAAAAGTACCCAACATTGAACGCTTCTGAGCTCTCACCACGCAGGTTTCTCTCATTGTTCAAGTGGCTTGTTTTCCACTGTTCATTGCTTCTATTTGTGTTGCGCTTCTGCAGAGGTATTTGGACTTTCACGGTGATACCTACGCGCTAAAACATGCGCGATATAGTTACATTTGTGCACCAACATTGGATGTGCGGTCCTTAATTCCTTGGACAATTTTTTAGTTTTCTTCACAAATTTTATGAAAAATCAAATTTATTAAGAGTTAATTATTCATCCTTTGTGAAAATTAAATAGATCCCAGAAGAATTAGAACGGCTAATGAACCGGATAGCTAGAGAATAGAAGATATGATGAACATTGTTTCCCTTGATTACTATAATGTCTGCAACAATACTCTCCCAAATATGTCAATGTACTTGAAGAAGAATCGTCTTAATTTCCCCCAAATCATCTATGTGCCTTTGTATGGGCATGGTCATCTGCAAGAAGTCAACATTCCCGAGCAATAGAAATATCTCCTGCATTCTTGGTTTCAAATATACAACAATTTTTCTTCAGGAAATATCTCAATTGGAGGATCATTTGTTAATACTGGAAGAGTGGAGAAGGCCAACATAATGCATCATAGACCTTGTCCCCTAGATCTAAATCCTCCCAATCATGAGCTACAACCACATTGTTATCCTTCAATAATCCAAAATTATCAGATTGATCAATCCAAAGGCTGGAAGAAGAGTTGGGACTTTCGTCCTAGAGGAGGTGTGATGCCAACTTGGATGTGGTAATATTGGGTGCAAGAAACAATTGCAGAGTTTTTTGAGGTTTTTAAAGGATCTACAATATATGAAGTCGTCTGGGCTATGCAAACATATGTCTAGAGGAATGATGACTTTGTGTCAGAGCTAATCAGCTGCTAGACCCCATAAACCAACTCTTTCCATCTAACTCATGGAGAAGTCGGCATCAATTTTCCAGATGTCAACAAGATCTCCGGGTATCCAATTTTGGGTGATATGTATGATGAATTCATCCCCCCTATGGAAACTTGGAATGATTCAGAGAAAACTCCATCTTTGGCTCTGGAATGATTGATAAATTTCCTCCAAGATCAAGAACTCGAAGACCTCCAAAACTCATTATAGAAACGATATTCATCCAGAGGAGTGGATGGATATGTTTCTTACCAAGATGGAGGTGAAGGGGTCCACATATACTCATCATACTACCTACCCAAGAACAGAGAAGCAGGGTGATTTTGGAATAATCTGCCTGACCATGGAAGCAAGAGAATTTGAGAAGTGGGGGTACGAAGTGGATCAGAGAATCCCAAAAAAGACCTATCTGGCAGGATTCTTAGCCTTGTGGCCCAGTGTTTATATTATTCTACTCATGGATTCGAAGGGAGGCGTCAGGCTAGGGACCTTCTTTGTGGCATCCATGTTGGCTGAGAAAAAAATGGTTGGGTTGGCCACCACCATTTTGGTGAATATTCACATGAGATTTCTCCATGTCTTTATGGGTATTTATGCTTTGATAATAGTGGGACTATTCCATGATTTTTGGTGATGGATTGCCACTCATTTTAGGACATATGTTGTACATAATGGAATACAGCTTCCTGGATTCTCTTTCAGGCCATAAGTGCAAGCATTTTCTAGAGTTTTTCTGTTAGATATCAACTCCAATGATATTAAGGTGAGGTTGAGAATGTTCAAGGAATTCAATTTCATTCCTTATGGAAACCCACCAACTGGGAGGTTTCTTGATGATGGAACAGCTGTTTGGGAATTGATGTAGTACATGATGGCTTGCAGAGATGGTGTATTGGCCACCAGGATTGACGGAGCAATTATATGTGAGGCCTATGATCCATATAGATTGTCATGCCAATTCAAGTGTGCAGAAAACTATTGTATCCCCTCCTATGCATGTCAGGTCAGGGCAGCATCCGATGGTTTCCCAAAAACTAGGGTTGCTGACATCTATGGATAAGATCAAGGTAGTGTTTTATCTACCAGTTGCTAAAGTAGAGAGTAACTTGACTACATGGAATGTGGATAACTAGATAGCATCATAACCTGAAGGGGTGCTGAATCATCCAGTTCATAAGGTGGGGAAAATAAAGGAACTATTGAAAAAGAATCCCTTCATCTAGAAGATGACTCTTCCTCACTTGGAGTTGACTCACCAGGTTCCTCACCCTGGGCCGACTCACTGGATTCCCAAGATGGGGATGATGAGGCGCGACATGTTTCAAAGAGACCTCATTCTAGATATAATCCTCCTGTCAAAATCAAGAGACCAACTCCATCGAAACCTAGTGATTTACTTCATTAGGGAAATTTAATCACCATTACATTATAGAGCAACTAGTTTTATTTTATTATCCATTATCTGTAGTTACAGGAGATGGGAAGAAGATGAAGTCTAATATTGTAGGACCATCCCCATAGCCTTCTGGTACACACACTGAATATTTACGACCATACGCTGTCCAGACATGGCAGAGTTTATATTATGATGCTAAAACTGCATGGATGGATATGTGCGAGGGGCCACACATCCCTGGAATAGGGAATCTCTCGTACTCCACCGATATCCCTTTCAAGGATAGACCCAATGAAGTGAAGGATTACATCTGAGAGCTGGAGATGCTCATATATGCCAACGATGATTCCATTCCTGTCACCAAGTGGGTGAAGGAAATGATAGATCGTTGAACCACTAAGGGTATTTGTGCTTCCGGAGATGAGGAGTGGGATGATTACGTGTCTCCTGAAGATGTAAGTCCCTTTCCTTATTTTCATTGTAACTTGATTCCAGTTAATGATTTTTTACTCAAGAAATTACTTTCTTCATCATGCAGCTTGCAAAAAAAGGACTTGTTGAGGTTCCTTCATCATTGTATAGCCTTGGTGGTACTTCTATTGGGGATAATGAATCTCCTCACAAGCCAAGTGAGGTATCACCAGACCAGCATGTCGTGGAGGAGGAGTTAGACATGGATTTTCATTCTCTAATTCCTATATTTGGAGATGATGATGTCATCACTCCCAAAAAGCGATAGAAACAAAGACATTGATGGAAGAAGTCCATTGCTAAACTTTTTAACCATAGTGGTAGGCCCTTCAGATAGTCATGAGTCTTAAACCATGAAAAGATTGCTCATACTTATTTGGATTTCAGGGGCATCATCAATTTCCACTTTTAGGGAAAGGATTGGACCTCTTTTGAGGACGACCGAGGGTGATGGTGAACAATCATGAGTTCATACTAACTTAGATGCTCCTGGAGAAGAGCCAACGTCTGTTCCCAGTATCGCTCATGCTTCTATTGCATGGAGAGAAGAGCCTTCTTCTTGTAAATTAACAATGCTTCATAATATATTGAATAAAAACATCAACTGACTTCCATTATGTGATAATTTAGATTCAACCCATGCACCAGAGCATTTGGTGGCCACTAAAACAGATGTCCTAATTTTATCAGAAGATGTTGTCCAGGGACAGAGGACGTAGGATGAAGGTTGCCAAGAAGACACATCAAATGCTCCCCCTAGTGAGACTAACTAGGAATCTGAGATATCATTGGATGGAATGATGAAACATGGAACATCTATTGAAGACTTTTTAGATCATGTTAAATTACCTTGTAATTTAGAAGATTTTGGACGTGATTGTTATCCTTCATCCTGTTTAAAAAAACTTCTTATGGCATCTCTTACCATGTGTGGTTAAAAATGTGCAGTTCCATCTGTGCAAGCTACTGAACCGCAAATCCATGAAAGGTGTATGGACAACCCTGCTATTGTAGAGACACTAGCTCAAGTGGAGCTGAACCTGGTAGAGCTACCTGAAAATCATCTTGAAAATCATGTTAAATCTAGGAATGACAGGGAGGATAATTCTCCTACTGTTGATCTACCATTTCGTAAGAGATAACAATATTTGTGGAAGTAATTAATTTGCAAGACAACTTAATAAACTTTTTTCATCCTTTGAAACAAAACAAAAACATTCAATTGACTATGTTGGGACGTCAATTCCAGTGGAAAGATCTATAGGTGAAGTCTCAGCCTCCACCACAACGGGAATAGAAAGTGGAATAACAAGGGCCAGTGGGGAAGGAGTAGAATAGGGAACTTCTCTAATTACATTAATCCCAGATTATATTCCCCCACGTGACAGTGATGCTGAGTCAGAACCATAAGTAAAAAAGGCACTCCAATTTTGATGATGCAAGGAATGGAAGAACATATAGAAGATCATATCTGAAGTGGCTCTTGGGGAGCTGTCTTCAAAGATCCCATGACAGTCATCCCTATTTGTCTTGTTGGCACTTGACTGTTTTGGATATCAAGAGATTCATGCCACGGTGAAACACATCATCTTAAAAAGGGAGTAGGAGTAGAGGTACCATCAAGACCAGACCAGAGTAAGGAATTCTGAAAATATCATAGAATTTGAGGCTGTGGTGTCCCGAGATGAGGCTGATCATGCTGCCAATTTGAAGGAACTAAAGAATAAGATCAAGGAGAAAGTTGTTTAGTAGATGCACCTCCAGCAACAGTTAGATGTTGTTAGTGGAGAACTTGACCAGCTTAACAATTCACTGTAAGGAGTTCGAATGATTGGTATGAAATCCGTTGCAGATGCCAAGAAAACACTCCATCAAGATGAAAAGAGTGAAGTTGGTCGAGTGCATGAGCTTCAAGTGGCTATCGAGGAAGCTCAGGATGTCATAAATCAAATAAAGAGTTCTTTTGAAAGTATCATATAATCCATGAAAAAAGAGACGAGAATCTAGTCTATGTATGTACTTCTAACTTTTTTTCATCAAATGAAAAACACTTACATCATCAATAATTTATGAATGCCTTATTTTTCTACCTACTTTAAATTTTTTCCTAAGCCAATGGACCTAGTAAACATTGTTTGATTTTTTCTAGGATTATAAAAATAATCCTACAAATATTAAAAATTTGTATTGCACAATATTACCTAAATCAGACAAAATGTATGTTTAGTGTGCTGGGACTTGACTTTGGTTCAAATTCCCCTTGTCTTTTGTGGGAAGTTTAAATTCATTCATGTCGGACATAAAAAAAGTCTTATGTTTATCATTGAAATATCTTTGACCGAATGAATTAAAATAGTGTCAATTCCATGAAAATTTATCTGAAAACATATTACCATATTCAAGTATGAGGGAAAAAATGTGGAATATGACTTAAGAAATTTGGAATATGAGGAATGATATGAAAAAAGGTCTAAAAGGAATTAGAAGAATTATTTCCCAAGAATGAAGTTTCCACTATTTAAAAAACCCGTTAGTGGGTTGAATTATGCAGGGACACTTAAGGGCATTGGTTGTATACTCAAATAATAACATCTTTTGGCTGACAGGTCCATTATGTAGACTACTTATGCAAGGCTGCCTAAGGGCACATGTTGCATAGTCAGGCAAAAAAAACTCTCAGAAATTTTACTTTTCTATTCCAAAAACCCGATGAATGTTTATGGAGTATCAAATTTCCAAAAGAACAGAGTCTTATGTATGGATAGAGGTACTTGAATATAGAGATGATATTTCAAATCAAGATTATTGAAGAATTGGATTAATGTTACTCCTACGAAGGTCCGACCCTAATGTAAGGATGTGAAATATAGACCATATACTTGAATACTTTCAGATCATGAAAAAGAACATGGGACAAATATATTAACGATGGATATTTTTTCAGATCCCTACATATTGTCGTTAAGACAATTAAGGAGAAAAAGGTTTTCTTCCCAAGAATGAAGTTACCATTATTTAAAAAACCTGTTAGGGTGTTGAATTATGTAGGTCCACCTAAAGGCATTGGCTGAATAGTCAAATAATAGTATCTTTCGGTTGATAGATCTGTTATGTGGACTACTTATGCAAGGCCGACTAAGTGCACATGGTACATAGTCAAACAAAATAATTCCCAAGTATCAAACTTTTTGTGACCAAAAGTCAAAAAAAGGGTTATGGAAATCTAGATGTATTTAAGGATATGATTATTACACATCAAAATGGGCATTGTTTAATGAATTTAGAGATACATAGACAAATGATAACCATAATCATGTTGTGTCTGGGTCCAGAATTGAGGTTCTAGAAATCACTACATATATCATTAGGGTGAGAATCAAGACAAATGTAGTTCTTGAAATACAGTTTAACATCATGTGGGACGAGAGTGTAGGAGATCTTAGTTTAGGGTAATAGAGCTCAGAACATAATGATGAATACACATTGTGGGCTTTATAAACCTGATGTGATTTAAGACCAGGGTTTTCATACTACATTTAGTTTTTCACAAGAGGACTATTCAGCTATGAGATTGAAAGTCGAATTTGGGGTTAGGCCGAAAGACTTGGGGCTGGATTCGAGGGATTATCGAACGTTCCTACGTATCCCATAAGGATGGGAATCAAGACGCATGAAGTTCTTGAAATAACATTTGTATAGATTTGGTTTGTACAAGTTAAGAGTGAATGGGGACTTTAGTGCAATGATGGTTTAACCGAAGATTAACGAATCGGGCATTACCATGAATGCATGTAGTCTTTAGAATATAACATGATCGGAGATCAATGTAAATAATGATTCCTTCTTAGGTGAGGTTGTCAAATAACATTGTAGTTTATTTTCATACAGAACAAAAAGTGAGAATAGTTTAACATCATATAGCAAGGATGATGGTGAACCAATGTAAAATATATTGGTTCTGGGGGAGACTTCACAAATAAATATCGTATGAGATGGAAGTGAACCAGTGTGAAGAGATTGGTTTTGGGATTGAACCTCCAGAGGTTGCCTATGTACCTAGACTAGAAGGCACGGATCATAGTCTGCGTAGTTCAATTAAGTAATGAATTGGTGATCAATTTGTTCTTGAGGAAAACGATCTAAAAAATGGTATTGGGACTTACACATGGTTAGCAGCCCCGAGAGGGTCTTATGGTTGAAGTTTACTCTAAGCTCACGTGAGTCATACTCAGTGTGAGAAACAGGAGGTAGCAACAACCATAACGATGCATAGTTTAATGTCATGTAGGATATATAAGGGACTGTGTAGTTTAGTTTCATGTTTTAAGGACATAGAGGGGGGGGGGTGCTATGTAGTATAATTTAATGCATAAGGACAAAAGATGGGTTGTATAGGTTAACATCATATAGCAAGGAGGGGTGATGTACAATTTAGCGTCATGTTGCTAGGACGTATGGCTATGCAGTTTAATGTATTACAGTGAGGACAATGGGGGCACAGTTTAACATCATGTTGGACGTATTGGGGACTTTTTCACAGTTTAACATCATATAGGATGAATAGATACAAATTTTAACGTCGTATAGCTTAGAATACACAGTTTAACATTATGTTGGATGTAAGGAGGAAAATATAGTTTAACGTCCTGTTGGAAGACACAGTTTAATGTCATGTTGGACGTAAGGGTGTTTTATAGTTTAGCATCATGTTGCTAGGATATAAGAAGGACAATAAAATTTTACATCATGTTGGACGACAGAGTTTAACTTCATGTTTAATGTAAGGGGGAAAATACAGTTTAACATTATGTTCGACGAATGATGCACATTTTAGCGTCATGTAGCTAGGATGTCAGTTATGCAGTTTAACGTCTTGCTGGATGTAAAAGTATTTGTGTTGCACAAAATACTTCTTCAAAAATATAGAATTGGTTGGAGTAGTGATGAGTTCTTCATCCATTGGGATTAAAGAATAAGCTAAATTGGAGTACACCTTATGTATTGAGTAAGTTCCTTCCCATTTTGGCTCAAGCTTTGGAGGTTTCGTTCCAGGTATCATTGGAGTTCTGAGAACCAATACCAATTCTCCTTGAATGAATGAACGAAGACGATCTTTTTTGGTTGAAATCTCGTGCTATTCAATTCAGATAAACATCCAAGTAGTGCAGGGTGTACAATCTTTTATCATCTAATCATTCGAATTCATTCAATCACTTTTGAGATTTTTCCTCCGTAGATGACTGATCACAAATGTATACTCTGAGTGAGGGTAATTTGTCTTCAATGGAAAAGATTGATTCCGTTCCATATACCA
This sequence comes from Viscum album, assembly GCA_963277665.1. NCBI lineage: Eukaryota > Viridiplantae > Streptophyta > Magnoliopsida > Santalales > Viscaceae > Viscum > Viscum album. The sequence continues at coordinate 336,861,866 of OY728135.1, forward strand.
ATAAATATGGATTTGACCATGTTAAATTGCGGGTGGTGGTCCGATAAGCCCATAAAGCATGCAAGAGTTTATCATGCCATGATTTATTATCTTTATCCACCATCTTTTGTAGTATGTTTGAAAGAGTCATGTTTAAGGATTCTATTTGGTCATTGGCTGCTGCATGATACCAAGATAAATGATTGTATTTGATGTCGTATTATTGATACGACTTCCTTACCTCAGATGAACAAAAATTGGTTCCATTTTCCATCAATATGGTATGTGGGAAACAAAATCTAGTAATTATGTTAGACTTGATGAAGCTAACAATTATTTTAGAACTAACTTCATCGAGAGGTATTTCCTATGCCCATTTGGAAAAGAAGTTAGTAGTAGTAAGAATATACTTAAACTGCATAGATGTAGCCAAAGTGTATGGTCCTACTACATTCATTCCCCATGTGGAAAATGGCCATGATTATTTAGCTGTGTGAAGCAACTATGGGGGTTAATGATTGAAGTTTACTTGTACATGGAATGAATGACACTTCTTGGTAAAATAAACAAAATATTGTATCATTGAAGGAAAAAAGTATCCATGCCTTTTAATTTGATCAGATAGTCTATGTCCACACTGGTGGGAACCATAGACTCCTACATGCACTTCTTTCATGACAGCCATTGTCTCTTCACCATCAATGCATCTGAAGATAATTACTTAAAAGCCTCTTTTGTAGAGAATTTTCTCTAGGTGATCTGGGCTATCATTAAGAGTAAAATTTACCACACATCTCCAGACTTGTTCTTTCCCAGTTCAATCAGGTGGGAGTGTTCCATTTTGAAGATATTCCCTAATAGGTGTCATCCATCGCATATTATGACCATATGGTTCGAAAATGGGACTAAATTATTTGATTTCATCTTTTCTGGTTTGAACATTAGTTGAAAGTGTACGACAATGTGCTATACTGATTATTTTCTCATCCCGATTTGGATCTGCCAGAGATATGGCTATATTAGCCAGTGCATCAACTTGTGCATTTTGTGATCGCGGGACATAAAAAAATGTTGGTTCGGAAGAAAATTCAGCCATTAATTCTATAACGTAATCATACAAAGGGATTAAATATTCTTTTATGACGGAATAATCCCCATTGACTTGTTTGATTACCAGGTCTGAATCACCTTTCACCATTAAGTGATTTACTTGTGCCTGAAGCGCCAACTCCAATCTTGTGATGAGATCTCCATATTCTGAATCATTATTTGTACGGCCTTCCCTCAATAATAAGGAATAGGGTAAGACTTTCTTTTCTAGGGAAATAAGCACAATTCCTAACCCAACATTGTAAAATTTAGGATCTTCCATTTTCTACCATGTTAGACTTCTGGAAGCACCATCAAAGTACATTTCTCATGTTTGAAGATTATCTTGAATAGAGAAGACTTCCCCATAAGGATGTTTAGTGCCTAAAGATGTATCTTCTACTGAATGATGTTCAGAAAGGAAATCAGCAAGAACATGGCCCTTTAAAAGATTTTGAGACACATACTGAACATCAAATTGTTGAAAAATAAAATCCCACCTTTCCAGACATCCTGTAAGCATTGGATGGATAAGGATGAATTTGAGTGGGTTATTGAAAGTTACCAACTGGACCTCATGATGTTGCAGGTCGTGTTTCAACTTCTGAACTACAAAGATTAATGCTATGCATCACTTTTCAATACGTTAATATCGGTTTTATTCTTCAAGAATAGTACGACTGAGATAGTAAAGGTTGTTTTCATTCCCAACATCACTCTTTTGGGAAAGGAAGGCACCCAATGATCACTCTATAGTTTTTACATAAAGAATAAGTGGTCTTCCATCAACAGGTGGCATTAATACCAGTGGACTCAAGAGATATATCTTGAGAATATTGAATGCTTATTGACATTCTTTAGTCCACTGGTAAGTGACTCCCTTCTTCATAAATTTGTTATATGGTAATCCTTTGCCTGCCAGATTGGAAATGAAACGCTGAATATAGGTTATGTGTCCTTGAAGTACTCTCATTTCTTTCAAATTTATAGGATTTGATATACCCAGGATTGACTTTGTCTTCTCTGGATCGACTTCGATACCACGATGTCATACAACAAAGCCAAGAAATTTTCCTGATGTTACCCCAAAAGCACATTTTAGGGGTTTCATCTTCAAATTGTGTTGTCGAAGTTTGTGGAATATGAATTCCAAAAAAGCCAAGTGATTATAACATTGCATTGATTTAACCACTGAATCGTCCAAATAACATTCATCAAATTTCCCTAAAATGGGATTGTAGATACAATGCATGGCATGCTGATATGTTGTGCATGCATTCTTCAGGACAAAGGGAATTACCCGATAGTAAAACATACCCTGAAGGGGCTCTGAATGTAGTAGATTCTTCATCATCTAGAGCCATTTGGATTTGATTATACCCAGAATATCCATCCATAAATGAAAGTGCTTCATAGCTAGTTGTTGCATCAATTAAGAGTTATGTGATCAAAACTGCAAAATCATCCTTAGGGTAATGCTGATTATGTTATCTGAAATGAGTGAAAATGCTAATTTGTCCATTCTTCATTTTCACAGGGACAATATTAGCCAAAAATTTGGGATATTGAACTTCTATGAAGAGGTAATCATTGATAAGATTATCCACTTCAGCATCAATTTTAGAAGCATAATTTGGGTGTGTTCTTATTGAGGCTTTCTTGAACCCTTGATGTTCTTCTGGTAAACCCAAACAACGAGTACAAACATCAAGATCAATACCTATAATTTCTATATATTTCCAATAAAATATATCTCTATTTTTCTTTAAAAATGAAACATACATTTCTTGGTCTTCATGATTCATAGCCTCAATAGTTAAAGTGGGGTGTGAATCATCTTCTGCACCATGAATTATTTCAATGAGCTCATCCACAGTGCTAGAGATACCCTCTTCAAAAGCTAGAGGAGAATCCCTGAGATCTTCCACTTATTCTATAACACATGTTATCTATTCTTCTTCTACTTTCATAGTAGATGATGAAGAAGAATTTCTATGATCAGGGGAGATGTTAAAATTTGAACATATTGAAGAAGAGCCTTCCATTTATGACCCTATTGATGATGAAGGGTCTTCCATGGGTAATAAAGTGGAGATGATGGATTGCGAATTGACATCATCATTCATCCCGAACATTTCTATAACTTCTTCTAGAATGGTTGGAAATGTATAGAGTTGATGGATTTCAGCGGATGAAATGAAGACATCTTCATTTCAGCTTTCATCATTGCATAGTGAATCACCAATTTCTCCTATTCTCTCTAGCTTGATTGTCGTAATTGACATTATGGAACTTTCCATAAGAGTATTTAGAATTGGGTCTATCCTGTCAATTTGACTGATAGACAACACATAATATGTACTCACATGTATGAATTGGTTTGATGGAATCTTTTACAAACTATATGGAGCATTAACTTTGGTAACCATTATTGTTGTGAATTTCTCCTTTCCATCCATGTGAAATAATTCCACCTCAATGTATTGAGATTCACATGTATTGAATGGGGCCTTATCACTATAAAATGTCCCAATTTGACCATTGAAACAATATTTGAGACATTGATGGTATGATGAAGGGATAGCCTCATGTTGATGTAGCCAAAGTCTTCCAATAAAAATATTGAAGGCTATGTCATGTCGAACAACCATGAAATTTGAATTGGATAAAAGATCTCCAAACTGATTTTTTAGTGTGATCTCGCCCAGATGTTCTTATTCATTTTTATCTTATCCTTGCAACATCAAAGTAGAAGGAGATAAATAAGATTCGTTGAGGCCCAATTGATGAAGTATACGAATGGGCATGAGGTTGACTCATGAACCATTATAAATGATAGCTCTTCAGATCTCCACATCATTGACCCTTCCAGATAAGTACAATGGTCTAATATGTCCATGCACAACATCATCTTCATCTTCATCTGTAAAATATATCACTAAATGGAATTCTGTAGGATCATTATCTACATGGTAAACTTTGGATGAAAAAATTTTAGTTGCAAATTTCTAGGACTTGACAATGCCTCAATGAGTGCCTCCTGATGATCCTTTGATAAATTCAAGGCATCCAAAATTGATAACATGGTGGTACTTGGGAAAATTGTTTCAATACATCAGATTCTTTATCCAAAGGTCTGTGTTTCCCAACAAGAACATGTGGTTTTGAAGCTTCCATAGAAGTTGATTCTTTGAAAGTAGATGCTTCTTGTATCAAAGTTGGAGTTGGAAGTACTCCTGGATATGGAAGATTAGACCGACTAGGCCAATTTAAAAGATGAGAGGAAGAAGGTGTAACCTCCAATCGATCCTTCAAAATAATTGTGCCAGGATAGAATCTTCCATGCATGGAAGAACTGTTTTGTTCCTGTTGATCCCGGTGAAGGGCTCTACCATGAGTTTCTGCTACATACACAAGTTTAGACAGGGTAGAATTGGAATAGTGGTTTCTGAGATATCAGCGTCTTCCTCTATATCCTAGACCTCTGAAACTCCCTCTAATTACTCTATTTGATACAAGGAACTCAAGATCATTGAGATCGAAACTGTGACTGGAATAAGGACCTGTTAAGTGAATCATGTTAATAGAGCCAAAAATAAACTCTTCATCTAATGAAGACTTTTCCATATTAGCCAATTTAGGTTGTACCATTTGGTGTGGTGGTGATCTTGGCTTTGAAGTAGACGGCATAAAATCTACAAGAGTCAAAGAATACATGCGCTTTGACGTGATCTCATCTTCTTCTGACAATTATTCTTTCCTTGAATTATGATGTTTTTTTGAGGATTTTCCTTTTGATGAATAGGGGTTTTTCTGGCATTAATAGTAGAAGACACAATTGGTTTCATGATTTTCGTTCGTAAAATGGAATGAGTTCGGTTGATCATCTTTATAACCATCCAATCATCATATTTTTGCGCATTGTTTCTTTTCACTTCTTGCCAAATGCCTTCTCACTCTGGATTTGTAGCAGTAACACAGGCTAGTTAAGCTGAAAAACCTTTCATTTTGACTTGTTCCGAGTCAACCATCTTTTATAGGAGGTCTTTGAAGACAAACCACTACTGAATGGGATGCCCCAACATCAGATGAAATGGTCAATAGTTGGGATGGTCTTCATCTCCTTTCATTTTGGCCTTTGGGCCTTGGTAACAGAACCAAATTATTTTACAGATCTGAAATGAAGTAACCAGGAACATGCTCATTTCGGAAAGAATAAACTTTTCTCTTTAACTCCTCAAATTGATTCCGTCATTGATCTCTTTGATCATCTTGAAGAAACGGCCTCTGTTTTTGACTCTCAAGAGGTGGATCCCTTCGATAAGATGATGTTTTTGATGTATAAGAAGGTATAGGTGCTTGTTTAAGCATAACAATAGCAGTATCTACTTTACCCATTCTCTTTCCTAGAGTTGATGGAATTACCCTAGTTTTATCTATAGTCATTGTAAGAGAGTCTTCGATCTTCTTAGCGATTGATGTAAGGTCTTGAAACCCTCCTGTGTATTTCATGGGGATCAACGGTGTGCATAATTCATCATGAAAAGTTTCCACACAGATTGGAAACAACTCTTCCTTATGGAGTGCTAAGCATAGGGAGTATGTTAATCCATTCGAGTGAGCAATGAAATCTGAAAAACATACATTCTCCCTTTTCATACAATCTGTAAGATCAAAAACTTTTTTCTTTGGCAATGTTGAGCTGAATTGAATAAGTAATCATTGATGGAGATCCTCCCACCCAGTAATTGACTGGGATTGTAAGCCTGTATACCAGACAAAATCAGGCCTTTTTAATGACTGTACAAAACACATGAGCTTAACTGGTTCTTGTTACTCATGGGTTACCATAATAGGATCACAATGAGAAACAAAATGTGATAAGTGTTTCTCTGGGTCTACCCAGCCATTAGTGATTTGGAATTTCGTACTTTCTAAATTTGATTGGGGAGGAATTGTATCAACCCATTCAGGGTAAGCTCTTTTTTCTTGTTGAATTTGTGCACGCTTTCCCTCCATAGATTCTAACAGAACTGTTGATGACTCAATGGTAGTTATTAACTTTTGAGAAACATCTGGTTGATCTTGGACCTAAGCAGCTGCAATAACTGGATCTTGGACAGGTGTGGTGGCAGGTACTGCAACTGATGGTAGCACCACCGATTTTTGTAGTGCATAAACGATAGGACTAGACCTCTGAGGGTGTACTGGTAAAGGAGGATACTCTTGATCCATATCAGTAGCTACAAAAAATTCCATTGTCTAACTAACTCCAACCCGCTTTGGAGAAAGACTACCTTGAAGTAGTTCTGCATTCAACCTCCATAATTCCTTCATTTCTTCCTCCTTGTAACACCCCGAGATTTTATGAACAATATTCTTTTTAATTTCATTAATGTCTTGTGTTGTACGATACATGAAAACGAGCTTGAACAACACACATCCTTGACATTTCTTTCATTACATGCAATAAAGACCTTCCTCGATAGCGTGTGTAGTACACAATACTGAGTTTCACTAAACAACGATATGCTATTAAAATATTATTAAAACTAGCTGTTATGAATAGTAATAACCACTTTTTTAAATTTTGTAATTTTTTTTCAAAATGGACTTCATTTTTGGATTCAGAATATCAAAATTAGCTTAAGGTGATATTTTGGTACTTTTCGGGTAACTTTCATTTTCTGATGAATAGTGAAAATTATTATTAATTAAAAACAACCTTTTTAATCGAAATAATTAATAGTGATAAATTATTAATTTAGGTGGTTTTAAAGTATATTTAGAAAATATTTTTACAATTTAATACAATGTTGGTCATTGGATGTAATTTCACATTTAAACCAGACATAAACAAGTGTCAAACTTTTGATAGTTATTATCTCTTAAGAACACGCTATTTGTTATGAAGATGGGAATTAATTTTTAAATTAATTAATGAAACTGATATTTTTTTAATTTGGTAAAATAGACATCATTTTTGAGTTCATAATATCAAATATAGCTTAGGCCTAATTTTTTGTATTTTTCTGGAAACTTTCATTTTTTGATGAATAGTGAAACCACTAAGTGGTAGTTAAAAAAATTAATTTTTCATAAAACTTAATTTTACCACTTCTATGAGTTGAATTCCAAAATTCCGAGAGACACGGTTGATGTCAGTAAGTAAAATGTGGTTTAATGAGATGAAAATAATTTTTGGTGAATAGTAACGTTTTACTTTTTTTTACCACGGTTAAAAGTAAATAGGGTAATTAAGGGTAAATATGATATTATTATTACCCTAACACAGGTACTAATTCTATTGGATAAGTGTAATTATACCAAAACCAACCTTAGGAATAATATATGACCATTTAGGCCCACTTGGATTAGATTAGGACATTTATTATTAATTTATTTAAAGAAGATTTAAAATAGTTAAAATTAACGTTTAATAAGTAAATAATTTTTAATATAGGGTTATAAATAAGCTTAATTCGACTATAAATATTAATTAGAAATATAATATGATTTTCTACATAATTATATTTAATTTGTAATTTTTATACATTAAATAATTTAATTTATTTATGACACAATGGTGATGCAGTAATTATTTTATTAATGAAATATTGACGTAATTGATGTTATAAATACCCAAATAAATGTAATTTGAGACTTTTTATGAATTCCAATAAATTTAGAGGTTAATATAACATGTTAGTATTGATTTAATTATGTTTTCTCAAACTAATCATTCTATTATTATTTTCACAAAAATCAATTACTAAATAGTGTCAAAATTGACATAAAATTGTTTTTAAAACAAATATTATATTATTAATTGTTATTTTATTCCTAAAAATCTAAGGTTTGGCAAAATGACTTAGATAATGTTTTATATATTAATAATAAACAAATTGGGATTCGTTTGGATTGTTATAGAATTTTTATTAACCTTTTAGTGTTAGAACACTAAAAGACATAGTAAAAGTAAAATTATCTAACTTAAAGTTAAAGATAAATGATAAGGTTACAATAGGAACCTAAACTTTTCTAAATTCTATTGGATGAGAGGATTTCGACCCATCCCCACCTTAGCTTCGAAATAAATCAATTTGGAGCTATTTAAAACCGAATATGACTTTATAATAAAATAATATTTTTTATATTTCCAAAGGTGCCACTCTCCTCCTTTATAAAATGGCACCTCCTCCCTCTCTTCCTCACACCACTTTGAGCCTTCAAGATCAGCCAAACCCTACCAATTTCTTCTCTCCACTTCCCGAGAGACATCCTATAGGTTTTGGACTTCTTCAAAGACCAATTTTCGGGCCTTAAAAGGAGGTCTCAAAGAGGCGCTTCAAAGAAAAGGTAATGTTTGTTACCGATTATTTCAACTTTATTTCTTCTTCCACTTATTCTTATTTAGTTGTTTCATTATGAAGTAATAAAATAATTATCACTCATATACTTATATGTTATTATAAGTATGAAACAACCCTACTTCACCATCTATCCGTCCTACGGAAAATGAAATCACCGCGTGTGCTTACATACGGAATACCGTCTCCACGTCGTGGTGTAATCTATTTTCCACCACCACCTTACTTGTATTGGTATAATGGTGTAAATAATAACTATATATGATTATTGTAAAGTTATATTGATTCTTAAATAGTATAAATACACTCCAATACAATTCCACGATCATGAGAACGATATCATCGCTCGTGCGTACGTACGGACTACCGTCTCCACGACGCGATGAGATTCATTCTCCACATTAACCATTCATGAATGATTATAAAGTATATATAATAAGTAATCATGAAATATATGACATAATAATGATACTGGATTTATTTTTATATATATGTATTTCATCTACTTAATTCCATTCAACTCAATAAGAAAACGAAAACAGCGTTCATGCGTACGTACGACTTACCGTCTCAATGAACGGTGTATTTCTTTCCATTTACTGATCTGTTATATATATGTATATTGTGAATATATATTATATATAAATCATGTTTTATATTCATGAATTAATTAATCATGATCTATGTAATCGTATGAATAATTACAAGTCAAAACACGGCTGACAAATGAAACGATTTTACCCAAAACGCTTTTTAACATGGAATTTACAAAATAACGGGTAATATAAAGTCATAAGTGAACCATATATGATGTCATAACAATGAGTATGATTCTGTAATAAGTCAATTACATTATTTAAATCATTATACAGGAGGTTCAGACACTTACGAAGCATGTCGGACCTAAGGTAAGGGAAATATCACAATCTCATTTTTATCCGAGATTGTTTATACTTTGGAATTTACTGAGATGTATTTTTTCATCCAAATCCATATTTCATCAATATGTAATATTATTTCCATCCACCTAAAATTTTTTAAATCCAATTTTACCGTTCGGTGAGTTTTTAGTAAAAGATATGAAAGGAATCTTTTGTCGTTTTTTTGTACGAGGTACTTTTTGACTTTTCTGAAAAAAGTACGAGAAGAATGTTTTTTTAACTTATACGAAATGAATGGATTTTTAAAACATTATTTCCAAGAATAATCCTTTACATGTTTTCAAGATTATTTTTAATCAACTTATTCTAGTTTAAAATTTTATGACATGTTAAGAAAGGAAAAATGTTTTTGAGGTAGAAAGGATATTTTCCTCAAAAATAGAGTTCAAGTGTTTTATAAACATTGTTTTCCATATAAGATAATAAAGGTTTATGTTTATATCCATATTATTACATTAATTTGATTATGTTGTGATGGAATTATTTTTATGAATTCTTTTATCTTATATGAATTGTTTTATGATGTCATGTTGTTTAAGATTCCCATTTTTATTACATGAGTTATGCAATGATGTATCATTTATGATTTTGTCGCACACATAATAATTGTATCATTATGAGATGGGTGGGACCATTATCTCCCTCCAATGCATTGGGTACAAATTTTATATCTCATGAGATAGGCATTGCTGGAACGGCAGGTTAAACTAGTTCAGTGAAATAAGACGGAAATAGGAATCAACTCAGTTCAGAAATGGAATTTGTCCACTAAGATAGTCTTGGCAATGAGTCTTGACTAATAAGAAATGATTCTATATGATTACGTGTGTACGACACAAAGTTTCATGTTTTATGTTATGATTATTGGGATTACATTTCACTACTATGATTTATCCCATGTTATGATATTATGATCTCTTTTGCAGGTTACGATTTCCAAAATGTTATGTTCTAATGAATATGATGTGATTGATAATTCTTTTGTTTACCCTTACTGAGCATTTGAGCTCACCCTTTATTGTTTTCTTTTCCCCATGATATAAAGAAAGGTTTTAGGTATAAGAAAAGGAAGATCTTTATGGGTGATGTTGAAGATCTTTCACCACGATTAGAAGATTATATTCCGAGTTTCCAAAGACACTAAACATTTATGGTCCTTGTGTGTGTGTTTTTGTTATGTACTAAGTATTCCGCAAAAGTAATGTAATGTCCATGTACGTTAAGCTTTGGGTCTCTATAGTTGGTATCAGAGGAAAGGTTTAGTCAACCTTTGGAATCTAGTATGCGATAACTTTAGTGAGATCCCTAGATATATTTCTATGGTATGTCTAGGGATGTCCATAAGGTTAAGTATATTTATAGGTTATAGTACTAGAATTATGGTAACCCAAGATGTTAGATATTGAAGGTACTCCCCCTTTATTATATTATTTTCTGTAGCATTATTTTTTCCTCTCACAATATTCTTTTGGAGTTTTAGACGATGGCTGGAACCCGAAGGAACCATGTTGATCAATGTAATGGACAATGCAATGATTGTAATCCTAAACAAACAAATGTTATGGGAGATGGAGTGCAAAATCTTATTGCTATACTTACACAAGCTTTGAATCATTCTGTACTTCCAAATGAGCAGATAAGGGAATAATATTCTATTGAGTCCTTCATGTGGCAACGTCCACCATCTTTCAGTGGGTCGTCTGATCAATTTGTTGCTAAAAAATTGATCAGTACTACTGAAAAGATATTTTCAGTTCTTCAATGTTCTGAACATCATAAAGACATCCTAGCAGTGTATCATTTGGAAGGTGATGATGATCAATGGTGGAATCTTATCAAGAATACGAGGCCAAGATATGAAATTGAGTCCATGGAATGGGATGAGTTCAAGAACTTATATTTCAATAAGTACTTCACTCGTATTCTTTGAACAAAGATGGAGAAAGAGTTTCTTGAACTAAATCAAAAGGATGATGAATCTATTGGTATATACGAAGCAGATTTTACAAGGCTTACAAGGTATGCATCTGGATTTATCATCCAACTTGAAAGTAAAGTTGATCGATTCATCAGTGGCTTAAAACCAAATCTTCGAAGGGCATTAGCTATAAGAGACTTCGGTAGCTATGAAGAAATTGTGTGTTGTTCTGTTAAGGTAGAAATGGAAGTTGGTGTTAGTTATCCATCTCATAGTTTTGACAAGAAATGAAAGATGGAGTTCAAGGAGAAATCTCAGAAAAATGGTGAGAAGAAGATGAATGTTTCCTTATGCTCAAATTGTGGAAAGAAGCATGGTGTAGATTGTCATAAAGGGATTAGAACATGTTTTAAGTGTGGAAAATATGTTCATCGAGCAGCTGAGTGTTGAAGTAATGGAAAAAGGGTTTCTAATGATATGAATAAAGAAAATACTGCAGAGAATGCACTGCCAACACTTCAATGCTTCAAGTGCAAGGAAATGGGGCATTATGCAAATAAATGCCCTAATCCAAGGGTTACTGATGATCTATATGGCCAACCACTTACGGAAAAGGACAAAGGTAAGTCACATGCGATCCCTATTGGCGATGTTGAATATGACAACGATGTGGTGGAATGATTATGTGTTTATGTAATAGGATTCCAAAATAATGTTGTAGATAGTATGGTGGAATATTGGAATATTTATGTATTGGTCTATTGTAGTTTTCAATAATTTTATGTTACCGATAACCATGGAAAGTGATTGAGATATTTTTGGAAAAAATTATGATATGCGCATAATGAAGGGAAAATGAGAAAATGAAATTTGTGACAGTATTCATGAGCTCATGATTGATATAAGGACTAAGTGGTATCATTGTTTGAGTATATAGAATTTTTGGGATTTTGGTATGTGGAAAAGAGTTAACTTTTGACAGCATTCTTGTTTTCACTAAGGTTAAATGGGTATTCATTTTTTAATAGAATACATGATTAAGGTATTCAAATGTTTGTAATTTTACCAACAAGATATATCTTTTGATATATGGTGGATAAATTATGGCATTCATGTGATTGTTATGTGACATCTCAAGTAATCATTTTCTTTATACTATGTTCTTGGACCAAAGAATTTTGGATAAGCCTAAAGATTAGAATGGATTAAGTTGGATATAAGTTAGTATTTTTTAAGGATAGAAGTTTTTTCAATTTTATTTATTGGATTTTATAGTAATTTAGTTTTAGAAAAAGGACATCCTATAGGATGGGAGACATCCCATCGAGTCGGACAAGGATGTGGGAATCAAACCCACAACCGAAGTGCGACGGGCCTTTATTGCCTACCACTGGCCTACAAGAAGTCCCTGTTTAGTAGAAACTAGTTTTATTATATTAAGAAGTATGATATAAGAAGTATAAGTCCATTTTAGGAACCATATATGATTAATCTCACTATAGATGGACTTATGTATTTTTTGATAACTTTTCTAACCTTTTGTTTGAGACATATGGAATGACCCATCATTCTATCACATGATCTGCTAACACATCACGAATGATAAATTCAACTTCATTTCCTTAAGAGATGAAGTGGAAATTGTCCAAAGAATGACCAACGATCAGACTATACCAAAATCACGAAAGTATTTCTTCTAATTCCAATTTCATTAACTTTTGGGAAATGATCTTGAAAACCAAAAATGTTGTCCTAGTGCTCTTATATCTGATGAATTAGATGGTACCTTAGATCGTCACAAATTTATGGCTTTGTGATTGCTGGCTTTTCCATAGCCATGTTCTCTACCACTCTCCACCAGAACATGATGGTTAGATTTCTCTTCTATATCCATATTTTCACATATGTGGAATCCCAGTGATTAGTTTATTTGGGAAACCGATACATTTCATACATTTGTTTTTAAATATTTGTTTTGGTATTCCCTTTTATGGTGTGGGTTTCTATTAAAGAAAATTTCGAGTAGTAAACCATTTATAACCCCGATGAATTTCGAGGGTGAAATTCATTTTAAGGGGGGTAGAATCTAACACCCCGAGATTTTATGAAAAATATTCATTTTAATTTCATTAATGTCTTGTGTTGTACGCTACACCAAAAGGAGCTTGCACAAAATGCATCCTTGACTTGCCTTGCATTACATGCAATCACGACCTTCCTTGATAGCGTGTGTAGTACGCAATACCGAGTTTCACTAAACAACGATATGCTATTAAAATATTATTAAAACTAGCTATTATGAATAGTAATAACCACTTTTCTAAATTTTGTAAATTATATTTTTCAAATTGGACTTCATTTTTGGATTCGAAATATCGAAATTATCTTCGTGTGATATTTTGGTACTTTTCGGATAACATTCATTTTCGGATGAATAGTGAAAATTACTAAATTTTAATTAAAAACAACCTTTTTTATCGAAATAATTAATTGTGATAAATTATTAATTTGAGTGGTTTTAAAGTATATTTAGAATATATTTTTACAATTTACTACAATGTTGTTCCTTGGATGTAATTTCACATTTAAACCAGACATAAACAACTGTCAATCTTTTGATAGTTATTATCTTTTAAGAACACGCTATTTGTTTTGACGACGGGAATTAATTTTTAAATTAATTAATGAAACTGTTATGTTTTTAATTTGGTAAAATATACATATTTTTTGAGTTCATAATATCAAATATATCTTAGGCCTAATTTTTGATATTTTTCTGGAAACTTTCATTTTTTGATGAATAGTGAAACCACTAAGTGGTAGTTAAAAAAATGAATTTTTCATAAAACATAATTTCACCGCTTCTATGAGTGGAATTTAAAAAATCTGAGAGACATGGTTGATGTCAGTAAGTAAAATGTGGTTCAATGAGATGAAAATAATTTTTGGTGAATAGTAATTGTTTTACTTCTTTACCACGGTTAAAAGTAAATAGGGTACTTAACGGTAAAAATGATATTATTATTACCCTAACACATGTAATAATTCTATTGGATATGTGTAATTCGACCAAAACTAATCGTAGGAATACAATATGACCATTTAGGCCCACTTGGATTAGATTAGGACATTTATTATTAATTTATTTAAAGAAGGAATAAAATAGTTATACTTAAAGTTTAATAAGTAAATCATTTTTAATATAGGGTTATACATAAGATAAATTTGACTATAAATATTCATTAGAAAGATAAAAAAATTTCCTACATAAGTATATTTAATTTGTAATCTCTAGACATTAAATAAGTTAATTTATTTATGACACAATGATGATGTAGTAATTATTTTACAAATGAAATATTGACATAATTGATGTTATAAATACCCAAATAAATGCAATTTGAGACTTTTAATGAGTTAAACTAATTTTCTATGTTAATATGACATTTTATTATTTATTTAATTCACTTATTTAAAACTAATCATTCGGTTATGATTTTCACAAAAATCTATTACTAAATAGTGTCAAAATTGACATAAAATAGTTTTTAAAACAAATAGTATATTATTAATTGTTATTTTATTCCTAGAAATCTAAGGTTTGGCCAAATCACTTATATAACGATATATATATTAATAATAAACAACTTGGGGTTCGTTTGTCTTATTATAGTAAGTTTATTAACCTTGCAGTGTAAGAACACAAAAAGACATGGTAAAAGTAAAATTATCTAACTTCAAGTTAAATATAAATGATAAGGTTACAATAGGAACCTAAACTTGTCTAAATTCTATTGGATGAGAGGATTTCGACCCATCCCCACCTTAGCTTCTAAATAAATCAATTTGGAGCTATTTAAAACCGAATATGACTTTATAATAAAATAATATTTTTTAGTTTGCCAAAGGTGCCCCTCTCCTCCCTTATAAAAGGGAACCTCCTCCCTCTCTTCCTCACACCACTTTAAGCCTTAAAGCTCGGCCAAACCCTAAAATATTTATTCTCTCCACTTCCCTAGGGACATCCTAGAGGTTCTGGTCTTCTTCTAAGACCAATTTTAGTGCCCTAAAAGGAGGTCACAAATATGCGCTTCAAAAAAGAGGTAATGTCCGTTAACGATTCTTTCAGCTTTATTTCTTCTTCCAATTCTTCTTCTTTAGTTATTTCATTATGAATTAATAAAAACAGTATCAATAATATACCGATATGTTATTATATGTATAAAACAACCCTACTTCACCATCTATCCATCCTACGGAAAATGAAATCACCGCTCGTGCGTACGTACGGAATACCGTCTCCACACCGTGGTGTAATCTATTTTCCACCACCACCTTACATGGATGGGTATAATGGTGTAAAAAATAACTATATATGATTATTTTAATGTGATATTGATTCTGAAATAGTATACATACACTCCAATACAATTCCAAGATATTGAGAACGATATCATCACTCGTGCGTACGTACGGGCTACCGTCTCCACGATGCGATGAGATTCATTCTCCACGTTAACCATTCATGAATGATTATAAAGTATATATTATAAGTAATCATTAAATATATGAAATAATAATGATACTTGATTTATTTGTATATATATTTATTTTATCTACTTAATTCCATTCAACCCAATAAGTAAACGAAAACAGCGTTCATGCGTACGTACGGCCTACCGTCTCCATGAACGGTGATTTTCATTACATTTACTGATCTATTATATATATGTATATTCGGAATATATATTATATATAAATCATGTTTTATATTCTGTAATTAAGTAATCATGATCTAAGTAATCATATGAATAATTACTAGTCAAAACACGGATGACAAATGAAACGATTTTACCCAAAACGCTCTTTAACATGATATTTACAAAATAACGGGTAATATAAAGTCATAAGTGAACCATATATGATATCATTACAATGAGTATGATTCTAGAATAATCCAATTACATTATTTAAATCATTATACAGGACGTTTGGACACTTACAAAGCAAGTCGTACCTAAGGAAAGGGAAAGAACACAATCTCATTTTTATCCGAGATTATTTATACTTTAGAATTTACTGGGGTGTATTTTATCATCCACATCCATGTTTATCAATATTTAATATTATTTCCATCCACCTAAAATTGTTTGAATCCAATTTTACCCTTCAGTGAGTTTTTAGTAAACGATATGAAAGAAATCTTTTGTCGTTTTTCGTACGAGGTACTTTTTGACTTTTCCAACAAAAGTACGAGAAAAATGTTTTTTTAACTTATATGGAATGAGTGGATTTTTAAAACATTATTTCCAAGAAGATTACTTTACAAGTTTTCAAGTTTATTTTTAATCAACTTATGTTAGTTTAAAATTGTATGACATGTTAAGAAAGCAAAAAAAAATTTGAGGTAGAAAGGATATTTTCCTCAAGAATGATGTTCAAGTGTTTTATCAAAATTATTTTCCATCTAAGATAATAAAGGGTTCTGTTTATATCCCTATTATTACATTGATTTTATTATGTTGTGATGGAATTATTTTTATAAATTCTTTTATCTTATATGAATTGTTTTATGATGTCATGTTGTTTAAGAATCCCATTTTTATTTCATGATTTATGCAATGATGTATGATTTATAATTTTGTGGCATACATAAGAATGGTATCATTATGATATGGGTGGGACCTATATCTCCCTCCAATGCATTGGGTAAAGATTTTTTATCTCATGAGATAGACATGGCAGGAACGGCGGGTTAAACCGGTTCAGTGAAACAGGACTGAAAAGAGGAATAAACTCGGTTCAGAAATAGACTTTTTCTACTAAGATAGTCCTGGAAATGAGTCTTGACTAATAAGAAATGATTCTATATGATTATGTGTGTACGCCACAATGTTTCATGTTTTATGTTATGATTATTAGGATTACATTTCACTACTATGATTTATCCCATGTTATGATATTATGATCTCTTTTTCAGGTTAAGATTTCCAAAATGTGATGTTCTTATGAATATGATGTGAATGATATTTCTTTTGTTTACCCTTACTGAGAATTTGAGCTCACCCTTATATGTTTTGTTTTCCCCAGGATATAAAGAAAGGTATTAGGTAGAAAAAAAGGAAGATATTTATGGGATATGTTGAAGATCGTTCACCACAATTAGAAGATTATATTCCGAGTTTCCAAAGACACTAAAATATTATGGTCCTTGTGTGTGTGTTTTTGTTATGTACTAAGTATTCCGAAAAAGTAATGTAACGTCCATGTACGTTAAGCTTCGGGTCTCTACACACCTGTTGTGAAAATCATTACTCTCGTTAGAGTGACTGGCCTTCTCTAGAGGGAGGGTGGAATGTAACCTGATTCTTTCGTTTCCCCTTGATGGTTGCCTTTTTGAGAAGGGGAAGTTGGTTACTTGATGGAATACCTAGATTCCTAGTAAGCCTTTGGTTTCATGTATGCACACCTTCTTCATTTTCTTATATGTGCACAACCTCTTGAGCATGAACTTCTTCATCTAATCCCTCTGAGTGAGCCTCCTATTCTGTAGGATCAACAAAAATGGAATTAATGAAATTTATCGATCCATAACCCATTGCATCCCTTCTATTGGAATTTCTGCGATGCTGTCTTTTTCCATGTCCCTGATGAGACACTGCCTTCTGTTGAGTTGATCCCTTTGGAACATCTTAAAAAAACTGAATTTGGAAGGAATCTCCTAATAATTCGTCTCTTCATTTCACTTGTGTATTCTTCCCTAATCAAGATAATATTATCTTTCTATGAGGAAGAGATTAAGGATTTGAAATAGCCCCTAGTCCTGTGGACTGGGGCTATTTCTGCTGATCCTGCTCCACTCCTCGAATAGACTTTGTTGATTCTGAGGGTAGGGAAAAAAAGTCCCTAGTCTAGCAAGCTGGGGTGGTTCTTGAGCTGCTACATATGAGACTTTCTTAGAAGCTCTCCTGATCCCACAGAATTTTGTCGAGAAATTGGATGGATGCATCAACCAACATCCACTCAAATCACCTAGCTCAAAAGACCATTGGATGATTTATGACACTTCTATAACTTGATGATGTGCACGCTCTAAACAAGGATCATGTTTGATATTCTCATTTTCTTGATGAATGGGTAATTCAGCACTTCTTCTTTGTATGCCTGACTTTGAGAAGAAATAGTTCAGGCATGTTCTTGAGCGATCCTTTAATTACAAATAAAGCCAATTTTCTATGGCCGGCCATGGGCAATAACATTTAATGATTCCATTTTTTGCGGCATTTGTTGGAAGGATAGTACAATGAAATGTAGTTCTCCATGGACACTCCATCCCCTGATATGAATATCAGATAAGTCATTGGAAATTAACTAGTGCAACCATTTTAGTGCGCCAAGGTATGAACGCTGAAGGGATCTCTGCTGCTTTTCAGCATTCAGATATCGAGAAACTGAAAGGGATGCCAAATCAACTTGGTGTTGAACCCCTTCTATTATCTTGACATGATTTTTATATTCATCAAAATATAATATTTTATTTTTCAATTGAAAAATATTTTTCTACATGTTGAGACGATTATCGGGAATACAATATTCCATCAACATTTTTGGAATGTTATACTAAGAGTCACCCAAAGGCCAAAACATGATTGGTACCTCACCATTCGCTACTTTCTCATATTCAACAATTCCTCATTATCATTTGATAAAGATTCTTCTATAGGATTAGACCAGGGATGGTGCTTCTTTGTTACTTTATCTGATTCAGAAATGTTGGTAGAGAATTGATTTATCTAACTAGATGATGAATGACCCATGGGTGGTTCGGAGAATGACCTACAACTTGGGATATCTACTGACTAAGGAAGTATTTCACTTTCTAACAATAAACGTCATACATGACTGGCTTTACATATGAAAGTTCCTCAAGATAAGATGGATTTCTTGTTACTACATTTTCTTTTGATAAAATTTCCAGACAATTCGAATTACTACTGTGAAGAGGTATTTTGTAGCTAAATTCATCATCATGGGGAGGACCCCCATGGTGTGTTATAGAAAAAGATGAAACCTTTTTCTCCTTGATCATCTGGCCATGCAGAGGGTTATCATGTCTCTTATCTGATGATAATACTTTTAGATCAACCGAACTGTCATTAAGCAAGCCTTCAGGAGGAGGTGTCTGATGCAGACCATTAGAATTAATGTTCCCACTGTTGGGAAATGAGAGAGTAGAATCTTGAGTTGCAACAGATAATTGTCTGAGTGCATCAAGAACTCCAGCATCGAGTAAGGCCTTTTTACAGATTGGCCCTAGATTTCTTGACTGTTCTAGACGGGTCTTTTTATTAGACACCTCTTTACTCTCATTGGGAACCACTTGTTGATGAAAGTGGTTATTGTGGGAGGGTGTATGTGCCTGCTCAGAAGAAATAGTCAGGTTTGGCTGATTATCTCCATTCAAATCAGGTGTATGTGCCTAACTTGATTATCAATATGACATGGATGAGTATACCCCACAACCCTCATGGACTAGAACAGAGATCTATATCTATTCCAGAGTGATATGTTGATGTGTCACTGCACTGACCGGGGTATATTTCGGATTAATTCCATGTGATGTTGTTGAGGTGGTTATAATATTCTGCCAGACATCCATAATATGAGAAGAGTTTTGATTCTGATCCTTCACCATTATTAGAATGTTCTCGGTGACTTCAACTACTGGAACAGGAATATACGTCCATTCTGTACTTGGAGTAGGTGTGTATTCCTACTCATGTTTTCCTTTTCTTGTTAGTGAATTCTGACAATACTCATGTGTGGGGTCGGAGATTTGAGACTGCTCATAATTTGTCGTCGGAGCATTCCGACTGACTTCTCCGAGTGCTACCAAACGAGATCGTTGGCAGGCTTGATTAACATTGGCTGGTATATGTGTCTACTATATACTCTTCTTCAAGTATTGTTGACAACTTTCCTTCAATACTGGAAGACGAGACTGCTGATAGAATTGATGATTGTAAACAAGTTTATATCACTGCTTATCAGTTGCCACCATATTAGATTTGTGAGCTTCTTTAGTTGTAGTCAGATGAGCCTACTGACTAAATGATGAGGTATAAAAAGGTCTATATGCTTGCCTATAATACTCTTCCAGAATTTCCTGGTGGGATTGGCGTGTTACTGCCAGACAAGTCTGCTGGGTAGTAACATCAGAATGGATGGGTGTATATGCCTTCTTGTTTCCTTCCATCAAGTTGGCTTGATGGACTTCTCCAGAGGGGTAAGAAATAATAACCTGCTCCCTAGTGACCAGATTTCGCCTATGGTGGTTCATCTTGCAGACTCGTGTCGGAAGGACCTATTTTGAACCCCTTAATGTGATACCCTTATCATGTTGAGGGTGCACTACTGCACGATTCTTGCGGCGATTGTTGATGTGAGCCCTCAGGAAGGACTCCCGACTCCTTGAATTAAGGCCTTGAGTGAACTTCTCATTAAAATCTTCATAATATGGGATGGACTGGTGATTGTGTTCTAAAGATAACGACCTGAAACAGTTGGAGATGGTGGTTGGCACCACCTGTTTCTTGATCACTGGTCGTCGCTGTCCGGACATCCATGGTGAACTATTGACTTGGAGGGTTTGTCGAGTAGCCTCTAGGGTCGGAATGGTACCATGTCGATAGTATTCTTTAACTAGTTCATTTGAGACCCAATGTTGAAGATGCTGAGTAGGTGATGTCATCCTCAGAGTGGATGACGATCCAGGAGGATTAGTATTAGATGCAAATATATGTGTGAATTTTAGCGAAGCCATTTCTGTAACATAGAAGATAATGGAAATGAGTGCCTGTTTTATATAATAGACATAATAATGATAATCTCAGCCACTAAATGTTTTGGATGACCACAAATGTTATTGATTGTTTTTTTGGCCCTCTTATTGAGTTAAATAGGGGCCTTACAAATAATTAAAACATCATTTTACTTGGTTAAGGATTCACATTGGGTTCACTATTTTTTATTTCCCTTAGAAATGGGGATGAACTTGTTTGATTAATGTTCAAACATTCAAATATGTTTCTAATAGGTTTATTCGTAGAACTTGAAATATCCAATGATTCTATATCGATTTCGACCAAATTTCCAATGGAAGGTGCTCATTAGTTGTGGACCGATGAGGGTTAAGTATTTTCATTGGTCGAGAGGATGGGAGGTCAGACTCATCACACCTTTTTTGTGGGAATTATTGTCTACTCTGGGACTCTCTTTATAGATTTATGGTATGTTTGTGAATCCAAATTAAATTACCCAGTATGAAAATGTTCATTCCTTAGATTTGACAATTAATGATTGATATGTATGATATTTATAGAATCTTTTATATGTATTTGAGGTTCTTCATCTATAGATAATAATCTGTATTTGTTAGAGATTCATAGTCAATGGTATCCTTCAATACATTATATAGAAATCTCTTGGTCATAATGATAACCATACTAGTTTTAAAGACACTCAGTGGGGCACTTTATGTTTATTTTTGTTCAGAAGGACATGCATTTTTTCAGATTTGGGATCGTACACACAGATGGGCTACCTACGTATCCTTGTTTAGAAAAGGAATCATAACCCACGAAGTTCGAGTAAAATATTATGGGTTTTATGAATGATTTATGGACCAAAGAAAGATGTCATAATAACTTTTACACTCTAATCTCATGTGACTCATGCTCAGTGTGAGAAATAAGAGGTATGAGTAAAAACTGATGATTGTACCATGAAAGATGAAATCATAAGAAATAACATGGGGCTTATGTATGTATGACTTCCCAGATAGATGTAGATCGGGACGTACTTCAGGGAAGAAGTCTGGGAACAAGGTCCATAAATGTATATGTGATTTATGGAGAGTTGGATACTTAACATAGGACTTAATCCTGAAAAGGATGCCGAAATTAGAGGGGACTTATGATTGGGGTTTATTCCTGTGAAAGATGTCCAAATCAAATGAAAATAAGACTGGTTAAGATAAATTATTATTGGGGCTTATTTTTAAGGAGGCTCGGGTTAAAGGGAATTTGGAATTTGGGGATTACTCTTAAGGATGATGCCCATATTTGGGAACATGTGGATTACTCTTAAAGAGGATGCCCTTATTAAGGAAATTTGAGATTGGGGATTAGTCTTAAGGAGGATTCTCATGTTAGGGGAATTATGACTGGGTCTTACTCCTGAAAAGGAGGCCCATGAAAGGGGAATTATGGCTGGGGCCTACTTCGGAAATGGAGGCCCAATTTAGAGGAATTATTACTGGGGATTACTCATTAATGGAATCCCATGTTAGGGGACTTGTGGCTTACTCCTAAGGAGGATGCACAGGTTAAAGATCTTGTGATTGGGTCTTACTCTTAAAATGGAGGACCAGGTTAAAGATCTTCTCATCTTAAAGGATGAGGTTGAATGAATGAAATCTCTAACCTTTGTGACATAAAGATATGTAAATCACTTGGTTTTGAGAGATGTTCCATACAATTACTTTCAGATAAGGAATCCAACAATGGAACCATGACCTAAATGACATTGAAGAGGGTTTTTAAGAATAAAACTTGAAGAGGAGAGGTGGATTTGAAGAAAATAGTGGAATAGGCTAGAGGGGCATCCAAAAAGAGGCAGGCGCGCAAGTCTTGTTTGGGCACGCAAGTCCTGGTCACACACGAATACTCGTACGAAACTTGTCCACCTGCACAGCGGTCCACCCATAGGGTAATACATGGGTGAGTCTTGGATGAATCCCATACTATTATCCCTATGGGATTCCAAATGAGTGGCGTGCAAGTTCAGTTGAAGGAATAAGTCAGCACAAAAGTGTATCCATTTTCCCTTAAGGGTTAGACACCTATGTGCGAAAGTGATGGTGAATTTCAACACTTAGGCCTTTTCTCCCCTCTTTAGATATTCCATTATAGGTATGAAATTACCTTAGAAGTGTTTGGAAGACTTAAAGTAGAGACAAGGGAATCAGGAGCTTAAATCTGACTATTGGTATTTTTCGTCCCCGAAATGGGGGGCCCACAAGGGGTTTTATAGGCTACTGAAAACCTTGGGCGAAAATCAAATAGGGCGCGCAGGTCACCTGAACAGCCAATATTTGGCACACAGGTATACTTTCATGACCATGATGAATCTTGCGCTACCAATGTGTAAACAAATCATTGTCCATGCCTTTGTCAATTTTTGATGTTTCTTCAAAGGATGAATCTCTCTGTGCTAAGGTAATCCCCTTTTTCAGTCATTAGACTCTGTGATGGAAAGGAGCATTAACATTCATGAAATCCAAATTTTTAATTGACATATCATTCTGATCCCAGTGCACTAATATTTTTACCCTTTGATGTGAAGGGAAACAGATAAGATGAGGGAGAAATGATCCATTTAAATTATTAAAGCAAAATAATCTATGAAATAAAACCATTAATAAATTTTCCACATACAACTCTTCCCCTAAGAACAATATCTTTAGTTAGCGAGAAAATACAACTAATTATAGTCAAGGAACCATCCCAGGTAAAAAATAGATTTAATATATGTCATTATTGTCATAATACATTGAATTTTGATCAATTATTATTAAAATTAGACCTTCGAATTTTCTTCCAACAGTAGATTCACACTGTTAATGTTTTAATTACAATATGAGTTGTACATTCTTCAAATTAAAATATTTCATATCAAAATATAAATTGTGAATTAAAAATTGGTTACATGAATCATATCACCAGTATTATATATTTGGGAATCATTAAGGATTTATTCATATCTTTTGAATTTTAGAATTTATATTAATATTTATAGTATTAATAATGGGATCATTGTGTCAATTATCTTATAATTTTTCAAAATTAATTTGACAAACTACATCTAATGGTCTTCAGTAATGTCATAAAAATAAACCATTGATTGAAACTTCACTTGGAATATATCTACATATTCAATCTAACTGGAAACTCTTGTGTTAATCACTGATGCATCGGGTCCTAGTACAATGTTTTAGTAAGATGAAAAATTCCTCCCATGTCATTCCTACCATATAAATCATTTTAAACAATCAATGATGGGAAAATCCAAAAAAAGTGAGGAATTAATTCATATATATAATAGAAGGAAAATTAATAATTACTTTTAAAAAGATAACAAATAATCATTATATAACAATTTTTTGAAATCTAAAAGTCATAAAACGTAGACATAAAATATGAAAATATTTTCTCAGTCATTTACCCCATACATGGAACTGTTTTGTCTTAAAGCATGTAATATCAATAATATAAAAAACCTATATCATTATACCAATATTTAAAATTCAATAGAAACCAAATTATATGATGTTCTATGATAATTAATCTTAAATTCTTCCTCAAAATAATTACTCTAACATTTCTCTTTCTAATGAGAAAATACAATCACATATTTCACTTTTCCTCTATTGAAATAACAACACTTTATCTTTAATATACATATATTTCATAATTTATCAATAATGTGGAATCTGTATTAAATATACATCACATTAAAAAAATTTCAATTCTTAATCAAGGATATATATGTAATTAGAGTCTTTCTCAAACCTCAAGTACATATCACTTACCAAAGGTATGCTAGGAATATAGTGTCCCAGCCTTATAAATAGAGGGATCAAAAGTGATAATTGGGGGATTTCCTCAAGGTGATAATATCTTTGATTCTTATAGAATGTATGAATTGAATATAATAATTCTCTAAATGTATGTACCACTAAAAATAAAAATTCATGATGTCAAAATTTAAGCCCAATGATATTATCTAGTAATATTAAATATTTCATGTATGGACTATCCACATATAAATGTGGGAAGATGATATAACTGTCAGTAATGTATTAATCTTCATATTTTTCATTTTCATCTCAACTTATTTCTCTTATAATTTTTTTTATGAATAATTTTACATCCACTAAATAGCAAATTATTTTTTTTAATAACATCTATTTGGTAGTTGATATTTTTTATACTTCCATTTTATATGAAAATTATTTCCCATATTTTATATTTGTATTTATTTTTCAAAATATTTTTCTCGATAAGTGAATAATAATGATCAATTAATAAAAATATATTTTATAACCCAATAAAATAAAACACCTAAAATTAACTTCATTAAAGTACATCCACATCCACTAAAGAGAACCCCTCCACCATAATTTTTCCTTTCAATATCATGAAACACGCTGACAGTAAAGAAGGAAATGATATGATAGCTTGAAATTTGGATCCCTTTATTACAAAGACATTGATGGGATCTAAGGTGAAAATAGGATTCAATGAAAACATGTGATGAAGGGTAATTGAATAAAAAATAAAATGCCGCAAACATATTAAAAGTGAAAAAATTTATACATTAAATCAATAACATTACATGAATGAAATATAAGAAAAAACTCACAAGTACCTTATGAAATATTCTATAGAAAGTGTTGGAAATATATGTTTATACACATATATAATAAGATAACATGTTATTCGGAAAATAAATCCTAATAATACAATGAAATACTTAAAAAAATTTAATTACATAAATTAAAACATTCCAAATGTAATATGAATTTCATCTATAAAAATAGATATTTTTAAAAAATAATGATTCATTAAAATTTTCCCCATGTCTATATCATTTCTGATTAATTTTTAATTATAATCATATAATTATTTCAGTAATGAAATATATAAAAAGTCATAATTACTTTCATATGAATGTTTTTATCTCTTATATCAATACTTGATTACAAGTATTAAACGTGGGCCACATGATTTTGAAGGAAAAAAATAATGATTAATACTTGAATTTGTTAAGGTAACAAATAATTGAAAAAACTAAGATCATACTCTTATTTTTTCACAAATCTCTTCATTCCATATCTGTAGACTATGAGGATATCATTGTACAGGTTATGTCCTACAACATTTCACAACAAGAACTCTTCATTCATGTTGTTGATTGTGTATAGTTTATTCAATTTCTCTAGGGTTACATGTACCATATTTATGTTCCAGTATATTAGAAAAAAATAAATTATTTGTTCAATAGTATTCAATTATACATTAAAGTTGTATTGGGAAGATTAACATAAGAACTAATTTCTAAAAAAATGTTCCCACCTCCAAGAAGTGTTACTAGTTAAATTAAATAGCTAGACCCGAAATTGAAATCTTAGACTAAACGTCAAAAATATAACTTCCAAATCCACAAAATTGAAAAAGGATTCCAAATAAATTTCGTATGATAATTAAGGTAATTATATATTCAATTGATATTTCAAATTGAAATCAACTTTATGAAAATTTGGAACTAAGTGGGTCTTTATTGATAAATGTTTTAAAGGATTATAATCTCCTCCAATGAATCATAAGGTTCATTCTTGTGGTACATATAAAGCCAATACCAATTTAATTTTAATGGATATTCTTATACAATATTAAAAATATAAACAATAGAGAAAAGATTGTACATGAGTAAAAATAAATGTTCATTACCATCTATAATGAACAATACATGGAATCAAGTTGAATCTAAAGTTGAATTACAACTGATAATCAATAGGGTGGATGGTTTTGGTATAACTATTTTATAATTGGGAATCATTTTGGTATCTATAATTTTCATAATATTTTCCCTTGATTTATCATATCTCTTCCCCATATAATTCTTTCCACATACATGTATTGTTAAATTTGAGACTCATCACAATTATAGTATACATGTATTTTTTTTAATTCCACATGGTTGTAGTATATATAACCACATATTATTATACACAGTATTATTCATATGGGGTTCCTTTAGGAAATTAAATTATGAAACAATGTATTGTTAAAACATCAGCTACAATCCTTCCTATTAGGTCTGAATCTCTTTGAAATAATTTCCAAAATTTCCCAATTAGATGATTAAACATCACCATTAATTACTAAATTATATACTGATGATGTTTTTTATAATAAACCACATATTTTTTGAGTAATAAATACATTATATGGTTTAAACATTTATCTCCTTGGTTATATATGTATAATCCTGTTACCCCAAACATGTAGAATATTTTATCCCTAAAAGTCAGGTACAATTTTAGATTCATCATCCATGGTGTATTTTCCATCTACTCATTTTTAAATGTAATGATAAAAAATTAGGATATAGGATATCCAAGATGATATTGGGAATGTTCCCCTTATATAAATCCTCATACATAAATTTTATTTCCAAAGATATTGGTGTTTTTGGGCATTTATTTTTTTAGATTTTTCTAGAATACTATCATTTTTCCGTATTTATTATGAAACTCATATAAATATTTATATGAAGTGTAATGATAAATAAAAGATTATAAAACCTCTCTTAAAATTATTTTAGGACCAAAGTGGACTCCACTCAATAAATTTATATTTAATTCAAAATAATCATTTAACATCCACTACCCAAAAACAAATTCATGTTACTTGATCATTGAAAATTATACACATTAATGGATCATAAGAAATATTAAACATGTATTAGGAATTATGTTTGTAATTTTTATTATTATCAATATGATAAGGAAAAATATATGGGTCCAAATAACTCATAATGTAGTCATTCCATGGTAATTCACCATCTATAATATATATTTAATATATATATATATATGACCATTTACAGGGTTATGATATGTAACTATTACTTCAATGATTTTAGGTTGTCTAATTAGATGATCAACCACTTGATTTTTAGATCACTTATTATCATTTATCCTAAATTTTAAAGCATTAAAATGTAGAGAACATCTTCTGATCCTCATTTTAGCATCACCCATGTTCATCAATTACCAATGTGAATGATAATTAAAAAATTCAACTAAATAAGTTCTTAGAAAATAATAAATAAACATATCTAAAGGTATAAATAATTAAAGGGGCACTTTTTCAGTTGTTTAGTAGATTATAAATGTAGAATCCAATTTTCATCAATAATAATCAATGACTTATGGTATCCCTTTAATCCAATGATGTAGAGATCTAAATTTGGTTGTTGTGTTACTGGTGATGTAATCATGTATTTTTTCAGGATAGTAAAAAAACATTTATCCATTCTTAAATCAAAATCATTTTATTTTAATGGAATTATTGAAATAAGTAAAAAAAATTAATAATATCCTAAATTAATAATCCTTAAGAATCTAGTAAAGCATAACAATAATGAAACATATTTGACACAAGTGGGATATGGATAATAATATCTCTCATAAACCTCGAATTTATCTACCTCAATTACTTTTTATGAAATGATGTGTTCTAACCAAACTCTTTTTAACCACATAGTTATATAATTCAAAATATTAGAAAATTATTATTTTCAATGCATCTATTAATTAATAATCTATATATATATATATAATCAAAAAAACTACCACAAATAGAATATATAATGAGAATAACCTCCCTGGAATCCGGATTATGATATAAAAATATATATACTTTGTACCATTGAAATGTACATTGGAAATTGCACGACCTATTGGGATCCATTTATGGGAAAATATTCCAATAGGCTATGTAACAGTTTTCTTCTCTTGGTCATCCGGAAAAAATGGTTCAAAAAATATTATTGAAAACCATTAATGAACCAATAAGGTGTTTTTAACACTAACCTATCTAGTATTTAGTTAATAAATGGCATGGCATAGTATCCATTTCACATTATTTATTTATATTCCTATATTTAATACACGCCCTCAAACTATTCATAACACTCATGGGAATAAATTCCATAAGATCAACTTTTACAGTGGATACACCATTTTTCATGGGAATGTTATTGAAGGGTTTTCTCATTGTGAATAAGAATTATGATAAATGATTCATACTACTAATAGATTCCCTATATCCTTTTTTATACAGAAATCAAGGTGTGGTTTAATCTCATATTTTTCATCTATATATTTCATGAATCCCCCTATAATAAAGATCTATTTGAAGAGTATTTTGGGTTAATACTAGGGATATCTCATAAGCACCACCATATTGGTAATATGTATTCTTATTAAAATCTAAATTAGAGATATACCTTGATAGATGGTGTAATTATTCAAAAATATTAATGGAAATATTTCCCCTTTCATTAAATACACATATCACAATTAAATGGGAAAATTGAATAAATCATAATATTAGGGTTGTTCATGATATGAGGATGCATTTTGGTTACGCTTTTCTAAATCTTGAATATTTGTTATATAAGAACCGATTTAATCTTATTTATAATCTAATAATTTATCAATGAAATCAATTTTCATATATTCATAAATCCAAAAATCACATTTCCTAGAATTTTTTGATGATCCATATTCTGTAATATTTGTAATGGGAAAGTATTATACAAAGGATAAGAATTGAAATAACATAACTGAATCATTAATAGTTTTAGTAACTTTATCATGTAATATTACAAAATTTAATGATTTTTTAAAGGGTTCTTAATGGAGTTAAATTTTTTTGAATACATAATGTTATATCCAATAATTTTTATATGGGTTCCTTCATTTATATTGAATATTGTATTGGACATCTTCAGGAATGATCTATTCCTAATGTTATTTTCATATCCCATTAATTTTTCATCATTAATGTTAATCATATTGAAGTCATATGAAGGAATTAATCATTTAACTCATTCTATTAAATATTATATGAACCCTATTATAAAATATAGGCCTATTTTCATATTAAACCAAATATATTATGCATTTTAATTATCCTATTTGAAAATATGAAAAAAAAATAGTGTAGGGAATAAAGTTTATAAAAGAAGCAAGAACACATTAGGTAGTAATAAAACATAATTAATCAATTGTATGATGAATTGATTATTTTTTTAGAGCATGACATTATTGTACAATTGGTATTCGGAATATAAATTTGAATGTTCTTCATAATATTATTATCCAATTCCTATAAGGTCTCCTCCTATTATTGAAAATATACTTTAGATATTTAGAACACTATAATTATAGGGTTTCTCCAAAAAGGGTGATGTTGAGTTCATCTTTTTTTATGGATTCCTAAATATATATATGATGTTATTATTCATCAATTCTCACTGAAGTATTTTTCCTTCATGGTAATTATACTGTAATATCTTTTTTGTACATTTTTTATGTTTAAAATTTGTTTCATGACATCCCTTTATAAATAGATTTCTTGTTTCTTATTTTTAATATATTTTTTATTGAATGGATTGATAATAATTGTTATTTTAAAAAATTCCATCCAATCTTTATTCATGCCCTGGTATAAATTTCTTGGGATCATATGGCTAAATCTCATTTCCACAACGTTATTTAAGCATTTTTATAACATGTTATAGATTAAAAAAAATTGTTCTAGATATTTTCTTTTATTTATGGATAATATGCACATAAAAAATAAGAATCGTTCTACTATATTTTTGATTTAATTATCCATCCCTTCAACATTGTACTAATATTTATTATCGTTAAGTTGTGGTTTTCTGGTAAAAGAAATTTTAGATCTTTTTTTGAAAAGAGGGTGGATTATAATATTTCTATATATAGGGTTCTATTAAAATTTATTAAAAAGGTTTTGTTTTTAGTAATTGACTTTTTAAGGAGTCTATGAATTTAACTGGTTTGTATAGAAGGGTTTGACCTACTTTATTTAATTTTTATATGTCAGTTGTTTTATATTTTTATCTTTCGATGGAATATTTTATTTGAATTTTCAGCAATATATAGCCTCTTCACAACTTTCCATCCCCTAAAAAGTATAACCATAATAAGTATAATACTTTGATAAATAATAAAAAACACATTTATGAGGTAGGGAAAGATGTGCACCGACACTCTACATAATTATATATCTCCTTAAAAAATAGGTTCATCAAAATTGGTCAAATGTAAAGGTGATGGGTCATAAATTAATTCATTTAGAATCCTTCTTTTATAAGTAACTCTTGTTCTAAAATATAGGTTATTTTGTTCCATCTTTAAATTCATTCTCATGTAATTCATTGGTGACATATCAATCAATCCTCTTTCATATTATTCATTCAAGTGGTTCCTGTGATTTTATAGGTCACCTTGATAAAAGAACACATGAACGTGATTTTACTCCACATATTAATTATAGATACATGAAAAAATATTCTTGAATACATCCAAATACTAATAGATGGTTTATCAAATATAATAATATATTGTATATATCCCATTATTGATTTCTATAAACAATATGGTTGAAGATAATAATTGTATAGTGAGCCTTTGCAGATAATCTCCTTCATTGAATTCTTCTGATTATACGTTTTATAACGTTACAATAGCATCTACTTCAAGTGAAATGTTTAATTTAATCCTTATGAATTATTATTCACTGACTCCTAGATACATGAAACTAGGGAAAATATAGGTTAAAAATATGATTGTTCTATTTATATAATAACCTACATGTCTATGAAATTTTAAACGAACGTGAATCACATTTATTCTTAATTCCAAATCACAATTTAATGAATGAGCAATATGTTGATTCAATTTGGTAGACAATTGGTGTCCACATAGATCTCTTAGGTCATGGTTAGTATTAAAAAAAATATAATCATACGAAATATGTATATATGGAGTTCATGACAATTTTATATTGGTTACATTGTCCAGGTCCATTACTATGTTTATGATATCAAATTTGATAGTTGTATTTTTAATTCTAGGAATAAATATAGTAAATGGGTTTCATGAACATAACACCCTATAAAAAGTACATGAAATCATTTTTATACTATAAAATGATGAAGGGAAAAAATTAATAACCGGAAAAGGAAATAAATGGTAAAAAATATAATACCCAATACAACTATAGTTAATAATATGATGATCAATTTGAGAATTGAGAAATGATTTTCAAATTAATGTGGTTATTATATAATAATAATTACCTGAAAACATTCATTACAATTAGTAAAATCTTCCATTCCTTGAAAACATCCATTATAACCATCATTTTGGGGAGAAACTAATATTATCCGGGAACTGAAATGAGTTAAAAATATTTAATCAATGTAAATAATGATTATAAGTAGTAGAATATCCTCTACATCGATCACTACCCCAATCCAAGAAATCTAAATGATTTTGGGAAAAATATTATATATATTAATGGAAAGCCCTAAAATATTATTCTGAATTCATTCTATTCATTATAGTAAATATATTATGAATTTTCCTTATTGATTCTAAACACATGGTATTTAAATTTCTCTATCACAGTGAATTATGGACATAAAAACCTGCATCAATTCATTAATAGTACGATCAACATATGAATACTGATCTATCTCTAAATGTCATTGAATTAATAAATTTCTAGAAGAATGAATCATAACCAGCCTATTCAATCTTTTAAAATTCCTTATGATTTTCTAAAATCTTTTTGACATAGATAATTAATCCTATTATTCATGTAATGAATGTTTTGTTTAGGGTCTAACTCATATTAGTATTTTATTAATATCACCACATCAATGGATTTAACAAGGATTCAACCATTTTTTGAATAAAACACAATATGTAAAAATCTTATAAGAATTCTTCCATCTCATGTTTTATAACTGAAATCACATGTTTCTCACCAAGATGTGAAGCATCTTGGTGTAAAGTGTTATTAACCTGAAACAATTCCTCAAATGTCCCTCTATCCATAGAAAAAAAAATCTAAATAATAAATGCTAAATTAATACCAATTAGTGTTATGTTTGAATTACCTTTAACAATTAAGTTCAAATTATTCATTTATATTAATTATTTGACAAATACCCATTAACTAAAACTTTATTTGTACTTTATTATCATTTAAATTATTTTAAACAATTATAAAACATTTGAAACATTCAAAATATATTTATAATGATGTTTTAGAATCCATTTAGGGAAATATCCTTTTTTATATATTATAAATAATTGTGAATTTATATAAACAATCCATCATTTTTGAATTTATTGAAATAGAAACACTAAATATGTATACATTTTTGGAATTGTAATTGAACCTTTTATAATAATATAGATAAATATAATTGATGGATTCACTTTTTCAACCGAAAATAATGATATATATTAATATAAAAATGATTATATATTTATATATAAAATATCATTATCAAATTAATAATTAATTTACCAAATAACATATAATGGTATCTATGATAAATTTATTCCCCGTATTATTTCTAAAATATTTATAAATAAAAATATATATACATGGTAATCTTTAAATAACCTCATTAGTAATGTAAATCATGAAAAATATTAATGTTTAATAATATTCAAATTGAGTATTTTGATAACTTGTAATGTAATTATAACATTTTTAGGGTGGTATGAGTCTTAGGGAGGTATAAAAACTCAATATTAATGTTAAAAAATTATAGATTTATAAAAAATAAGTGTATATTTTAACCAAACTGGTCATTATTACACAAAAATTCATGATTTATTACAGAAAATTTTAAATAATAAAATCCAAAATATCAGGATTTCTAGATTATTTGGAAATTAGGTACATAAAATAAATTCTTTAACATGGGATAAGCGAAGATTATAGAAAACACCATTAACATGATCCAAATATTACTTAGCTTTTTTAAAACTACACGACATAACCTTAGAAAATTCATAAGTATGAGGTGAGATATAAATCCAATTAGGGGAATGTACAAAGGAAAAAAAGAATAAGATGATAAATTTTTTACAATAGTATTATCACTCGGGCACAAAATGAATATGATTAATAAGTTTTGATATAACATGATAATCATAACATGGGAAATGTGGAAACATATTAAAACAGTAGATCATAAAAATATTTCATGGATAAACAACAAATAATTCATGGTGGAAAATATCCCATAATGAAAATAGGTTCACTAACTATCCAAAAATATAATATAATGATTCTAAAAATTACCCAATGCATTGAAGAACTATATAATTCAAGGCGCAACAGTCACATTCATTTCATTATCGGGTTTTAGTGTTCCACATAGATCATATAACATGGATTCATTAATCGTCATAAATTATTAAAAGTCAATTTTATTTGAAATAAATATATTAATTTAATCAATAAAATATTACATGTAATTAAATGTTAATATCCTTGAATGTAAATGTGTATGGTAATCAATGAACAATTTTTTTTTGCATACAGAATCGCGGTGAAATTTTGGCAGTATAACAATGTCACATTAATATATAAAAAAGGGATCAATGAGAGTGAAATAGGGTCTATCATAACATCGAAAAATATGAGATATAATATGTACCTAAAAAATATATCAAAAAATTAGTAATTTTAAATATATTTATAAGGTAATGAAGAATCATGAGTAAAGAAAATAATTATAATTATATTATGGCTTGGTAATATGTTTACATAAATGATAATGGGAGGATAAAAATATTTGAAGGATTCTATATTCATTTATTTATAAAGTTAAAGGTATGTGGGATATGGAAATATATACCCAAACATAATAAAAATGAAATTGAGAGACATATCATAAAACATGTGCCTGAATGGAAATTAGAAGACAAAGATCAATTATAGATCTTTATCATAGTAACTACATATGCAAAGTTGAAAATGAGAGAGAATAAATTTTCTCACATTAGAATGATTTTTTGGGGGTATTTTTATTAAAAAATTCTTATAAAAAATTAAATTAATATGAAAAATACCAAAGGAGGTGATGGAATTGAAATGATGATTGGAAGGTGGGGATCCGTTACTTGAGTGTGTTACTCAAAAAGAATTGGGGGTATTCTTGAGAGCTTGGGTGATAAATGGTAGGACTCTATGGAGTTTGGTTAAGAGTATTGATGTTCTCCAATGAGTTATGTGATTAAAAATGGGATATTGGGTGGCTTTATATAGTAAATAATGGGGGATTATTTAATATTTTTGGTTTAGACTCTATATAATAAAATATTCAAAACCAAAACTCATCACATGGTTTTTTCTCATTGTTTCTGAATAATTGATGTAGATTTTTTTTTTTTTAACAAGATCAAAAAATATTACTTTTATTCCCTTCATTATGTGGAGGTGATTCAAAATAAAAAATTGATTTTTAAACCATAAAATACATTATAGGTTTTGGTTGATTTATAGTGTATATAAAAAATGAATCCAATAAATATAAAAAAAATTTATTTTATTTTAAAAAAAATTATTTAGTCATGTATTCCATTTATTGTAATTATTACACCACTTTTAAATCATTATGGATTCACAAAACAAAATGTATATTTATAAGATATTTACTTTTAACCTAAAAATTCTACTCTATTAAAGAGTTTAAAAAATTTACCATACGATAAATTTAAAGGTATGACTCAAAATTTAATATTAATTTTATCTTAATTATTAATATATATATATATATATATATATATTATTTTTTCTATTAAAATAAAACCTACATTTATTATGAAATCGTGGGGTTTTTTACAATAAATGTTTTTTGAACCATTATAAAAATAATATATGATTTCATAAAAAATATATGATAATTTATATTTGATAATAATTATTTTATAACAATATTATTAAATTATTTTTTTCAAAAATTAATTATTTCAAAAATTCATTAATATAATTTTATTATTAAATAAAAAATACAATTATTTTGTTATTAAATAATATAATTTACAATGTATTAATAAGAGGATGAAAATATATATATTTTTGATAAATAATTATTCATATAAAAAAATTACTATGGTATTGATACATATACCATTAATATGCCAATAAACAATGTATGAGAAAGGTGTGTGATGGTGGGACATTCATAGGGTCGTTTAGGGAAGATGGTTTGGGAGGTGATCATGATGATCTTGAAAGTCTCCCATAAATGGTATTACTCAGGCTTATGTTGTCGGTTCTAAGCATGGAATTTTTAATGAAAAAATAAAAAAATAGTATATACTCTATTCTCTAATAAATGGGTTTCCTATGGTACAATCATACTATTTGAGGCAATCACTTCCTTTGATTGTGTCTATTAGATTTATTTAAACCCTATATTTAAAATAATAATTTTATCACTGTTAAATGTCTGTATTATCAGTGGTGATGATAGATAAGATTATTTGGAAAAGTATATTATATAATAAAAAATAAATTCATTGGTCTTCTATAACCATATTGCTTAATAATATAGTTAATTTAATCAAAATGTGTAATTTTATTTATAATGGTTCATATTGTAACAATCATCCCCTTTGAGAAATTATTCACTTTAAATTTTTATTCCCTATATAAAATCGGACGGGGGGTAACTAATTTTATCACTTCCTATGGTTCCTACATTTCTCCTCCAAAACTTTTGGTTTCAACAAATAACATTAACATGGTGCATTGTCTTATTTTGTAGAATATAGTCTCTAAGATAAAAGGTTTTCATCGATTTCCCACTATACAAGAGATAATTCTCTTACAGTACAACCTCTCAATTGAGTACATGTGTTGAATTTGGTATTTAATTTATAAAGCTAGATACATGAAATACCTCATGTATAAGAGATTGGTTCAGTTGTCATGTCTATCGGTAGGCCACCACTTCGGTGCCATCCTAGATCTGAAATGGTCTGATATATCTTCGACTAAGCATTACTATATTCCAAAATATCATTAAATACATCCATGGATATATATATATATAGAGGAATACGATGTCACTAAAAAAATTATAGGTCCTATTTATTATTGTTGACATATCTCTCCTGTTGAAATTTATATGCTTTTATGGAATGATGAATTGTCATTACCACATCCAAAATTTCCTCAACAATTTCATGGATGAGTAGTTTCCCCCAACATCATCCCAATAATCTTGTGTTTTTCCCCTCTTCCCAAAATATTTTTCATAGGATGATATTTGGATGGTTGAGTGGAAATTTTTTTTAATTGAGAACAGGAGAAAAAGTATATGTTTTTCCGATCATCCTTTTATGTCCATATAATATTCTCAAAACATGTATTCTAGTGTATGGATAGTCTGCTCAGATTATCATTCAGTTTCAGTATGATAAGTCTTATATATGTTTATCTTAGTGATTAGAGAATATCAAAGACCTTTTCAGAACATGGAGGTGAATATTGGATCACGATCTGATAAAATAAATAGTCGTACTACATATATCATTACCACATATCTTATATATATCTGTTAAATTTTATCTAGTATGAAATCCCCACAAATTTACATAAATTGAGTTGTCATTGTAAGATGATACACAGAAACCCATATGTGATTCTTCTTAATGGAAGTCATTGAATGTTCAGTTAAAAATCCCATGGTGATGTTATCCAATTTCCATATTTGTATGGTTAATAGATTCACCCATCCCTTATAAATCTACCACTTATCCTTCGCACTATATAATAAAATGTAATTTTAGGTTTATTTAATAAACAATTTCTAAATATTTTCCTTATCAATAGTTATCATGGAGATCTTGATATTTCATTTTCATTCCTTGGTGAATGAATGATGTTGAACTATGTGAATCATTTAATAGTTCCATTTTAACTAAACCTTTTTTTAACTCATAGTCTTGACCAAAATATCACAATTTATTCTCCAAAAATTATAAAATGTTTGGATTTTAAATTTCTCATAGATTTTTGAATATCCATATCATCTTAATTAGAGTCTTTTATTTTATCCATAAGGGATGGTCTAAAAATAATTTGGGAAATGGTTGATGAAATTCCATTCATAATGATTCCCTTGTTCATTTTTTCTAGTTATAAGAGGATTGAATCATTCTAAATTCTCATCTTTGATAATTATACAAAATCTTCTCTACATAGAAAATCCTTTTCCATATTTTATTTTCAAAGATGGAAGGAGGATGAGTTGTCATAATCCTTGATGAGATCTAACAATAATTGTGAGATCATATTAATCTCATTAGATGTGAATATATGTTTTAGTCTTTTTTTATCGGTATATAATACATAAATATCCTTATAATGATAATTCCACTTGATTTTCAATGCAAATATCACTGTTTCTAACTCGAAATCATGCGTGAAATATTTTTTTCTCATGAATTTTCAATTTTGTTAAGCTGTTAGATATCACATTATAAATTTTCATCACTAAATATCCTAAAACATTATTTGATGCATCTCCCTATCCCAAAAATACTACCCATCAAGTAGGTAGTGTGAGAACCGGTGAAAATATTAGCCTCTTATTGGGATCCTTACAAATTTACAAATATTCCCGTGTCCTAAAAAACATCACATATTCTAAGTATGTTTTCTGGGTGGGTTTTAAATTCATGAGAAATTTCTCACAAATCATTGATAACACCCATATAAACCTTGGAAAGTACATATATCTATCATATATTTTGGACACTTCCATCCCTCGATTACATTCAAATATTAAGTGTAGAAATATATCCAATTTTATTCAATGATATGCATCATGAATGGGAATTACTTCAACTATTACTCACATATACTATAAATATAATAATTAATATCCGTTTATATGATCTTTATAACAGTTCTTAGATGATCTTATTGCCACTCTTTATGTATGGAATAAATTATAATATCAATTATGAAGACTACAAAAAATAATTATAATCAATAAATTCACTATTCATCATGTCTGTTATGATTTTTAAAGCATTATTGAACAAAAAAGGAATAACTATGGAATCATTGTTCTCGTACCATGTATGAAAAATACTATTTGGGACATCATCCTTCCACACCGAATATTGGTCATATCATAACCACAAATCCAACATAGAGAAGTATTGTGGTCCACATTGCTGAAAAAAGTAGTCATTGATGTGTGGAAGAGGATACTTTTTATTTATTCTTATCATATTATGATCTTTATAATCAATGAAAATGAGAATTAACCCATCAATATTCATTATGAAGAGGATTGGTTTACCCCATGATGAATCACTAAGTTATATGAACTTTTTATACATATTCTTACGGAGTAGTTTCTACAACTCTATATGTTCCAGAAAATAATTATATTTTATTTCTTTGATAATCTTAATTTCCTATGTATATTATTGACTGAAAATTAAACCACTCTTATAATAGGAAGACTAAGAAATTTCTCATTAAACACATCAGCATATTTTATCATAATAGGATTTCCTTCAAGGATGATTATTCGATTAGTCTCAATAATTTTATCAAATATTCCCCCTTAGAGGGAAATAATTTCTATTATATTGGTGTTGTTTCTCAGGAAGATTCATCATCCTATTTTAAAATATATAGAGTTGGAGGGAAGTTCATGATACAAAGTGTTATTTCCATTTACCTCAAATTTATATTGGATCTATATTCGGAAAGTCGATACATCCCCATAATTTCAATAAATTACAAAAAAGGGTGTATGAAAATTTTATCATGGATGTTACACTAACAAAAAAATTTAAGGGAGAAGTTATATACTCTAGATTTAATAATTTACCCATTTTTTGTTTTCATCGAAAAATCAGGTTCCACAATTTGGGGGGGTGTTTTAGTAGTTCTACATAATTTTCATGAGATAAAAGAATACGTATAACCAGAATCAGGATTTTGTGTTTTCTATTCACGAATGCATAACTATCATACATATCACCACATTAATGTTGATATCCACCTATGTAGTTATAATATAAAATTATCTCCTTTTATACCTTCGATATTGATGGTTGTCTCTAAAAACCCTTGGCATAGTGTATTGATTTACAATGTTCTTTTGTTCTGTGTAGTTGATGAAATGAATTTATTTTTGATGGTTGACTAAAGAATTACTATCATCTACCACAAAAGTTTGTTTCTTCAGTCATAAATTGAATGCAATGTGTCTTTCCATTGTACCCTTTAATCATTTCTTCATTCCCATTAAGAAAATATGGGTTTCATCCTCCATCACATTAGAATACTGGGATGTTGAAATTTCTTAAAACCATTAAATTGACCTATCGCGCCCCCAAAATTAATCTAAACATTGTCATTCTTATATTCATGATTCACATTATATTCAGTTATGTCTATTTTAGCATTAAGGGAACATTACATATTTTCCTCATATCTATCCAAGTAAAATATCAAATTGGATTTCTGAAGACTAGTTTTTTTCCCACCCAAAAAGAGTCCAACCATAGATTAAAAGGTAATAATAAATCCCAAGTCTTATTGTGAATTCCATTTGATGTTTTCCTCACACACCCTAATAGGATCTTCATATTTTTTACTATAGTGAATTTAAATCAATTTTAATTTTATGATAGAGAGTGAGAAGAAAATATTTATCAAAAATAATTCTAGTTGATTCATTCAACTACATAAGAATGATACCAACCTCTGGATTTGTATTTATAAAAAATGCAAATCAATAATAAATTTAACCCCATATATGACAAATATCCCATAAAACCATCTCTTTTTTGGAACATTTAATGGTGGATGACAACTTTTCAATTGAGTTGATCGATTGATCGGTGGTTAAAGAATCAGATGATACATTGAATATATTGGGGACTTAACCACATGAAGCTCTTGATTTTTATAGTGTTATCTATTAGGGGGGTTTGGGTGTTCATATTTATTTGCGATTTTATTCAAAACATGAGTCTTCTGAGAGAGTGTTTTCATAATATTCGTGATTCCTACTCCCATTGGGTTGGGCATCTATGTTACCAAGGATGTATTTCATAAAATATATTCTTATTTTATTTTACATGTTATCATAATTATTTTTTTAGGTATATTATAAACTATTCAAATCATATCCTCCATTAGTGTTAATATAAGTGCACAGTAAGTCTTGTTTCCATGTACCGGGTTACCCTGAGTCAAGTCTAGAATACTATGTCAGAGTTGTTACACATACATAAATATGTTCAGGATTGACATTAAAATTTATAATTCATGTATGTATTTAATTTAATGATAAACCACAAAATCTATGCATACCTAAATTTAGGGTTGTTTTATTATTATTAATCTTATCCATAAGACAATCACAAGAGTTTTATAATCCTAATTCAAAAAATTACTAAAATTTCATTTGATATTAACTATAAAAACCATACCCATTATTTCAAATTAATTCATGATTTATTTTATAAAATTATACATAATGAAACCCAAAATATTTTTAAGTATTCTGTCCTTTGTTATGAGGTTCATAAAATATCATTTATAAAAAGTGATACAACAACCATTTAGAAAATATTATTTAATATTCTTTTAAAAGTCCATGTCTTTTTAAAACTGCATGGGATAACCTGGGGACCAATATAAGAAAGTGGTGAGCTAGGAATCCCATTAAGTGAAAAAAAATTAATTACATGAAGATTATAATTCAATTTAAAATGTTTTGTTATGAATTGGGAATAAATAGAACAAGAATAATAAGGCTTGATATAGCATGATAATCATAACATGGGATATATGTAAACAAAAAAATCATTGCATCATACAAAATAGGTGAAGGATAAACTGCCAAGACATCAAGGTGTTAGAATCCTCATAATAGAATAAGGTTCACTCCCTGTCACAACATGGTGTATCATGATACTCAACAGTAACCAATGAATATGTGCACCGTATAATTTTGGGCACGCTCATCACATTAATTTCATTCTCATGCTTATGTTTCCCACATAGATCACACAACAAGGATTCATTCATCTTCATAATTTATCCAATAATAACGTAATGTGGAATAAATTTTTCAATCAACAAAAAATAATTTATATGTGTATAAATGTGAAATAAAATTCATGGAAATCAGTATGGTATTCTCTATAAAATTGTTTTGGTATTGAAAATCCTAAAGTTATTTCGAAAGCAGAACAACATCACTTAAAAATTCATAATGGGGTTGATGATAGAGAAAGAGGGTTTCTCTTCTCATATACCTAAATTGGTCAGTAAAAGGGACATGGAGAGATATGACAACACATTAGAATTTTCAAAAATAGGAATATGGTAATGAATATCCAAGATTAAAGAAAATAATTTAAAATTTAATTCATCATGGTAATGGATGTACATAAAATAACATGGGTGGATTAATGGGAGTGAAAGGAGTGACTCATCATTTATTAATAAAATTGAATGTAAATGGTAAATGGAAGAACATATTCATTAATAAAAAAATGGAAATTAAGAGACATATAATAAAATCATTTCATGAATGGAAATGGGAAGAGATAAATCACTTGAAAAATTTCAACATAGTAACTGATTATGTAAATGATGTAATGAGGGAAGATAAATTATATCAAACTAGAATAAAATCAATTTTAAATTAAGGGGATGTTTATAAAACAATGAAATTTAAAACATAAAAATAATGAAACAAATTTAAATTAGGTGCTTGAATTTAACAGAGGATATGTCAGTGAGGATCCCATATTTGAAAGGGTTACTCTAATATCATCGGAGGCAATTCATGAGGTC
This sequence comes from Viscum album, assembly GCA_963277665.1. Taxonomy (NCBI): domain Eukaryota; kingdom Viridiplantae; phylum Streptophyta; class Magnoliopsida; order Santalales; family Viscaceae; genus Viscum; species Viscum album. Next base: position 336,904,764 of record OY728135.1, read on the forward strand.
ATGGTCTATCCTTGGCATGGATATGAGGATTGGATGTCAAAGTATATGATTTCTTCATGGATATTGATTGATGAGAAATAAGATCATGGGTGGGATTATAATTGAAATAATGGGGGTTTCATTATTATATAGGTTTTTTACTCTATATAATAAAATATCCTAAATAAAAAACTATCCCTTTGTGTCTACTCATCAAATATTCAAACTGGTGTTGGATTATCTATTTTTATATGTCCAAGGACCTAAATAATGAAAATAGTTTCTCTTCTTACATAAAATGTGGCACTCTCTTAAAGAATTGGTTTTAAATCCATAAAATATATTAATGGTTTTGGAGGATTCATAATGGTGTTAAAAAAAATTAATAAAATGTCAAATTATTTATATGGTAAAAATATTATTTAGTCTGTTATCACATTTATTGTAATTATTAAATCATTTTAATGTCATTATAATGTCATAAAACACATATTATATTTATACGATATTTAGTTTTTACCCAAAAATACAACAGACATGGAAAATTATGAAAAAAATTATCTATTGGATAATTATATGCTCTAATAATTTTTTTTTCATATTATATAAATATGTTTTAAAATATATGAATTTTTACTTCTAAAATAAAATCTACATTCCTTACAAAATGCTTATTTTTTTATAATAACAGTTTCTAAAGCCTTGTAATAATTATATTTTACTATATAAATACTATCTGATGATTTATATTTGATAAAAATTTTAATAATAATAATAAAACATTATTTTATTAAAAATCCATAAATTCATAAATTCATTAACAGAATTTTAATATTAACCACAAAGACAGTTTGTGCATTATTTTATAAAAATCAATTACACAGTTACAACAATCGGATGAAAAAATTCATTATTCTATAAAAATATAATGTACAAATTCATTTTTCTACTGTCTTAATACATATCCCTTTAACACATTAGTAAAAACCCAACAAGTAATTTACATGATGGCAGGACATCGTGATCTTTATGAGATTGAATTTCATCCATAAATGGTTTTGCTCATGGTTATGTTATTAGATATCATGCTGAGCCTACTCAAGGGAAAATGAGAAAATTTATATTTCTATTTGAATCTCTGATAAATGGAGTAAAAAGGGTACAATTTTATTGGTCGAGTACATTACTACCATTATCAATGTCAATTATATTTGTTAAAACCCTATATTTATAATAACCGTGTTCTCATTTTGCAAGGACTAAATTATCAATGTTAACGATACATAATGTTCACTCGAAAACTTATATATAATAAAATACAAAGAAAATAATGTGTTTACTATAACCATATTACTTAATAATTGATTTAATTAAAACAAAAGGAGGAATTTATTTTATTATAGTTTGGGTCATCTCAATGATATTGGGAAGAGAATTAATGAAATTTAATGATTTACAATATATGGGAGATTATTAAATGATGAAGACAATTTAACTAAAATTATCTACAAGAGTAATGCTATAGTATTACATTTCATAGGTTTTATATATTATTTTCAATTGTAAAGTGAATATAAATAATTCATTTAAATATTAATATTTATTAAAAAATTGTTATTGAGTTAATTGTTGTAATTAATGTAGATTTTAATATTTTAAACATAATTAAATATATAAAAATATATCATTTTAAAAAATAAATTATTCTGAATTAAAAATAATAACATAGGGAAATTGATAAATATTATTTTTGATGTGAACTATAGATAATGATTAATAATTGATTTAATAATATTAATGAAATAATTCTGCCAGAGATAAGTGATTAATTGAATTTTTTATTCTCATTTATTTATTAAAATTTATAACTTTTAAATATAATTAAAAAGGAAAATAAAAAACTTATTAGTTGTGGTTGAATATTTCCTCATAGAGAGTATTAGATATAATATTAAGATGATAATTCATTTTAGGGTAACACCTCAGGTCACATATGATGATGATAAATGGACACATCATGTAAATATCAATATTAGGGATGGTAATATGTGGTCAGAAGAAAATCAAATAACCAAATTTTTAATGAGTTTGGTTTATAATGCAGAATTAATTTGGAAATTCATGGAGGAAGGTGCAATGAAATTATTAACAATTTAAAAACATTAAAATAATATTATAACTAATATATAGGAAAAAGGATAGAGTTAAAAAAGAATATAATCAACATCCTAATAATCATACATATATGAATAACAATATAAAAAACAAAAATACATTTCACATGATAATATAAAAACATTATTTCAAGGTGAAAATCATCCAATTTGAAATATGTAAAATTGGATGCTCACACTATAAAGATCATTGAGTATATAGATAAGTAAACAATAAATACCATTATACTAATACATCATAAAAAATTGCATACTTGTTTGAAAATTAATTGATCCCCTTTGAAACAAATAAAATATATAGGGGTGTTGAAAGACATTAAAAACATCCTCACAAAAATAATGTTACCATCTGTACCAAAATTGATGGGATCAAGTATCTAATTTTATGAAACAATGAGTTTAATCCCCAAATGATAAAATATATATTATTTTATAAATATTAAAACATAAAAACTAATACGGTATTTAATTTTTTAAATAAAAATAGGAGTGGAAGTGAACTTATAAAATTGATATCCTAATAAAGTTTTATAATTGATGTAAAATACAAAATTTCATGACTTTTTTATGGTAACATTGGAAAAGGAGACATGAAATATTTTTAAATCAATTACATTGAAAAATAACCTCCTATAATGTATCATTTAAATTATTTAAATTTTATATTACATAATTAATGTAGGGATACACAAAAATATTAATACGAATGGAACCAACAATTTTTTAATTTTTTTTAGAATACCTTTCCTTAAATTATTATAATAATAATAGAAATATATATTTCAATAAGTAATTTTTTTCCTTATCAAGGTATATAAATTACTATATAATAAAATCAAATTATCTTAGAACTGAATAATTGATGAAATAATTTTATTAACAATCATTATAACTATCTGAAATGATATTTCATTTATAAATCTTCAATATGGGTTACAGATCCCAAGATGTAAGAAAAATTTATTTAAGGTGTATAATTTTGTAGTAATTTAAATTCATTTTAAATATATTAAATACCATATATTATAAAAAAAATTAATTATTAAAACAAATCTATGTCTAGGTTGATGATCATAACTCAGTGAATGCAAATTGAATTAAAAAATTATTACCACTATGTTGTTGGGTATTAGAAAGAAATTTGATGAAAATAAACATAGTTTTTAGAGTATTTATATTGGTATAATAATATTTTTAAATGATACATCCATATATGGTAAATAAACCATTCATTTCAAATCATTTTTCATAACATTAACATTTATCAAAGAATAAGAGTTTGAGACAAAGAAACCTTGCAGTTTGAGTTAGATTTTAAACAAAAGTCCTGAAAAAGAGGGAATTTAATTTAACATAAACTATAATGATTAAAAATTAATAAAAAATTTGATATATAAACTTATAGTATATAAATAATATAAAGAATATTATATTTATACTACCATTCGTGGCTCAAAGTGTGGAATTTAAAATGAAAACCACTACCTTGATCCTTGTTTTTACGATGTAACACCAAACATAATAAATAATGAACTTTATATACTAAAAAACATACACCATAACCTTATTCATAAAAATAATCATTTATAATCCCCATTTGACATCATTATATACATATATAATGGTTAATTTGCACATATTTTCAACATCTTGTGAAATGAATCTATATTATTTTCAACATGTTTGATAAATGTTGTTTTGGAATCAATTATTTTTTAATATAAATCAATATTAGGTAATATATTTTCCCTATAAATCTATTTAATTATATTTTAAAATTAGTAAAATTCTTTTCAAGTTAGTTTTTCTTATAATCCGTTTGGATTAAATTAGTTATAATCATGTTCTAATGATTCATAATAAAAAAAAGTGGATTTATTTTAATGTGTAAAAGTTTGATATAACATTACCATAATCAAATTAAAATACTATTAATATATATATATATATATATATATATATTAATACTATATAATTTCACATATATATCCATGATATAAATTAATAGTAATTTTCATGAAGGTAGTTAAACCAATCCAAATAGGAATATACCATGATTAATTATGTTTTTTGAATTGGTTTAGTTTTAATTACATAAAAGAAGAATAATGATCTTATTTTCAATTTATAATTTTTATATATCCTAATTTTGATGAATTATTATTAAAATATAATTTACATAAAGGCATTTCATATAATGAAAATATCATTTTACTCTAAGTAAGAACATTTTAAATGATTGAGTTAATGATGATTATTATTTGATTTATCATCAATTATATCTCTAATATTTAAAATAAATACATACAAAATATCATAAAATTCATATTTATTCATTATTCTCATCCTAAATTCTATCTACAAATGGTTTTCTTGTTCCATTGAATACATCAGTCGATAGAGGTAGCAGTCCAACCATCCATGTGTATAATAATTATGTTTTAGATGAATCATAAGAATGAGTAATATTTTCTATTTTATTAAAATAATAAAATTATTATTAATATCATTTTCATTTTTTAATTTCTCTTCTTTTATCATTTTTCATAGTTGGTGAATATGGATGTTCTATTCCAAAAAACACATGAATAGTGGTTTCATTTTTTAATAAAAAATGGAATATCTGATAAGTGGTTATTACCCAAGAATACTCGCATTCAATATATGAACATTAAAAATATCATTGTAGAGGAATTATAAAATTAAAAATATAAAATTAATATAGAAATGAATGAATTTAACAAAAAATTATTTCTCGTGTTGGGAACTATGGGATTTCATTATAAGATCCCATAGACATAGATAGTACAAGATAATAATTATGAGTCAGATCGCATAAGAGATAAAGTTGATTCCATGGGAAGGTTATGTTTTTTAGATTTAGAGGGGAAATGATTTTTTAGAGTATAATTGAAGTAGAGGTGAGAGTTCCCTTTTATATGTTTTGATAATCACATTTTTTAAAATATTCCAACTTAATATAAAAATAGAAAATGATATACATGTTATGTGGCTCAAAATTTTTACAAATAATGGATTAATAAATATATAAGGTAAATATAAACCACATAAATATTTTTATTTGGATTAAATTATGATTTTTCAATCCCTTTACTACATGAATTATTACTTTTACCAATTTTGCATCTACTATGGTAACTAGTTTTTACACAATGTAACTTAATCATCACGGAAACAATAAAGTTAATTTTATTTAAAAACATGTGACCACTAATTATAAATTTTTATGAAATTTTTTTAATCATTTTATAATATATTCAAATAAATTATTTTTTATTTACAAATGAATAATTTATTGAAATCAATTTTTTAGAAAATATTACTATTGCTATATTATATCAAATATTAATTTTTAAATTAAAACCTATATTTATCAACTTTTATTATCATGCTCAAAATATATACATTATCTTATAAAAATAATTCATTAATTTTCAGTTCAAGTTTATAAAATTATATTGTCTTAAAGGTCATGTCCTTTGTAAAAAAACATTTATTACCATTCACATATTTTGATTATTTTTTAGAAAAATCAAAAAATAAATATCTTTAAAAATTAATAATATAACGATTTACATAAAATATTAATTTTTTCAATTTTATTATTATATTTTATAACATTTATGTTTAATTAAAAAGATTATATATAATGACAAACATTTTAAATGTAGAAAAATATTATAGAATATTAATCATTCACTTTAATATTTAAACATATTTTATAATAAAATTATAATTTAACCAATTATTTATATCAAAAATATTTTTTCATTATTTGTTAAATATTTCTTTTAATATAAATACACAACTCATATAAATAACTATTTATTAGAATACATTTGGAAAAAATGGACCATTTTAGTCATTTTATATATGCCAATTCAATTTCATTCATCATTAATCAATAAATTATTTTAATATTATAAATATTTTACAAAATAGTTACTACAATTCATTCATGAAAATTCAACAACTAGGTTTTAATGGTTTAAACATATCCTCATTCCATATAGTTCAATATTTCTAGAGTATTATACTATAAAACATATTTAAATAATTAATGGTTATCATATATTAAAATTTCATGGTCTTAGAATACTTATTCCATAAATTAATTATTACCTCAAAATTTTAATTATAACCTATAATTTAAATTAGGTCATGGTATTCTTATCGTATACATAATTTTGGATATAACTTCTAATATGAATGTTTTTTACTATTTTCATATAGATTATATAAATTATCTTTCCCCATTCGAAAAATGTCAGTGATAATTTTTTTATTAAAACAATAATCAATTCCAAGGTTATAAATGTTATCAAACTCACTTTTCCGAAAATGAATCAACCATTACTATATCAATACCAATCATATATTAAACCTAATAATTATCCATACATCGACTATGTGTTGCCAAAAAATTATACCAATAACATTACTTTTTATAAAATCACTTTTTAATGTGGTTGATACCATATAATATATGTTTCCAAAATATTAAATATGAACAAATTAGTAACAGTTCATAGTTGAAATAATTAGAAATATTTTTTAGAATATGACAAAATATGATCGATAAATATTAATTACTTGTAAATTTAGAAACAATTATTATGAATTAACATCTATTAATATATCATCCTAAATATCATACTTAAAACATTGATACTATCATTTTATATAATAATAGTAATATACAAAAATTTTCATATATTTAAATATGATTTAATATTAAATTATTATACGTTGTCATATCTCGATAAAATCCTTCATCAAGTTCATTTAAATGATCTTTTTTTATCTAAATAGTACAACCAAAAACCTTTTATCAAAAAAATCATTGTATTATATCATTTGAGTAAAAAAAATAAATCATTATATATATTATACAGTGACATATTAATTTCTTAATTTTATAGTTCTACTTCAATATACATTTATTTATTAAAGGATGTAATATCATTATTACCAATATACATCAATGTAATTAGAAAATAAATTCTTTATAATGGTAAATAAACCGATTTTATTATACCAAAGTTCATCACCATAGATATTCTAACTAGGTGAGAAATATTATGACTATTCTCCATGAATTATAGGGAATTCTAAATTATTTCACAATCTATATTATAAAAGTGATTACCCATAAATGCATTAATATTACAAAATCAACAATAATAATGTATCCAAAAAAAGATTAATTTATAATAAAATAACCCATTCAAAAATAGTCTAATATTTTTAGATATCATGATATACATTTATAAATCTCTAGGATTTTCACTAAGGTTTTCTAACCCAAAAAACCAAAAATGGGAATTATTACTTAAACAATAAATGAATTATTTACTTTAAGGGTTATCAATACCATTAGAATTTTGATTATACCTATCATATTAACCCTTAAATTATCAAAAAGAACATCATAAGCTAATAATTTATATGAACTATGGTCAATTATCAAAATTTTCACCCTAAAATCTCTCTTATGGTTCTCATTCCATAAACAAAAACATCACATACACTCTTTAATACTAGATGTATATTCCCCAACAAAACTATCCAATAATTACACGACATAAAACTAATATTACATTAAAAAATGTGTGAGCCATTTTTGGTTTAGATATTTAGAGAATTTAAAAAATGTATAAACAAATAAATCTCATTCTCTTTGAATAATGTCGACATTATTTGCATAATATACGAATCTAATTGTTACATGATGTGTCTTGAACATATTAAAAATTTTTCAAACATGTTATAACTCAAAATATACCACATGTAATAATTTTATTGAAATCCAGGGGAATGAAAAAATAATAATTGGGTGGGGTAATACTCTTAGTAATGGAATCATATAACTTATGATATTAATTGTTAATCATGGAATACATAATTTTTCTGGTGTAAATAATATGAATAGTTCCATAATTTTACTAAAAACGAGATTATTATATATTCATTATAATAAAAAAAATACATGGAAAAAAAATTATTGATCTCATACATAAGGAATGTATATGGTTGGACATAAAACAATTGATGTCAAGCATGTTTATATGTTGCTATAATTGTATAGTGGCATACAAGAAAATCTGATATGTTTTGTCTTGTGAGACCTATTGAAAAATCAGGGGGTTATATAATTTCAATCCCTACCTCTAACTTGTTTAAGTATAATTCATTCATTTTAAGATTAAGCAAGAAATTTAATATTATTCCATTATGTACCAATGGATTAATAAATACATTGATATCCATATAATGAGAAATACATAATGTCAATACAGAATAAATGTTTATTTTTTTTCAAAAGAAAATAAGAATTTTAATTCATCCCAATGTAAATAAAAGGTATAACACGACTATAAAATATCCAAACAATGAAGATTTATACACATCAAATGAATAGTGTTTTCCAATAATCATACATATTAGAGTACAAATATAGAGAACAGCAATACGTTTTCACTTATCTATTGAATAAAATTATTTTTAGTATTAAATTATGAAATAAAATTAAAATTAAATGTGATGATCACACTATAGAGTAATGTGTATAAAAAAATTTTAATATAAAAAAGTGGATATCATAATTCATCTAGAGAGAGAAGGTTTATTCTTAATATAAACATATCCCTTGTGTAATAATGGAAATATATAAGATTGTTTAAATCAATGAAAAAATCCTCAAAAAAATGAATGTTTCAACTGAATTCACAAAAAAAGGATAAAAATTGATTTCTTCCATTAGCTAAATCCCAAATATTATAAATATATCTTAAAAAAATATTGAAACATAAACTCTATTTGGGAAAATTCAATTAAAAATTAACATGGAACCGAAAATGAGAACTAATGAAAATATTTCTAGATTCATTTTTAACTATCAAATACAATATAATAATTCATGTATATTTCAAGTATAAAATTTTATCTTGGAATGTTGACGTAAATACCTATGACATAAATAAATTAATATTAATTGTTTTATATAAATATTCCTTACATAACTTAATGATATATTCCAAAATATTTTAGGCATACTGAAATGGAATCATGGACCCATAAATAACTTTTCCATAAGTGAGCTATATCATCTATGACTATATTAATCATAAATAACATATTTCATAGAAATGATTTAAATAATATCATTGAAACTAAACTACATAAAAGTAAAATTAATGGTTGAGCTCAAATTATCTGTGAGGGTAAATAATGGAGATATATTATGAGCATTATGGTACTAGAAGGTGAGAATAACATTTCAAAGCAATTCCTTTTATATCATTGACCATAAACATGGTTCATTGAATAAATCATGGTACTTAATAGGAATTTAATCATAATATGACCAATAAACCTAATCCATAATAAAATAATAATATAATAACGAAGGGATTTTTGGAATACACTTTTTTTATATAAAATCATTTCATTAATAGTTCAAGGATCATTTATAAGGATATAATAGTTGAATGGGTTTAATCCCCAATGTGGAGTAGTAGTAAAGGATACATCCCATAACTATCATAGTGGAGAGTGACTTCTTTTCAAATGGTTTCTCCCCCCATTAATATCCTTTTAGATTTAGGATATATCAGTCATTACTAAATAAAATTGAGGGATATCTAGATCCCAACTGTCACATAATGAATATTCTATATATATGTTCTAAATGATCATAAATTATTAATCGTATTAATACCCATAAAATGAAATAGATTTGGAAAAAAATTTATCATAACATAAAAAATATAAAATAAAAAGGTTTTATAATCGTACCATAATTTAATAAAAGAATAACCAGTTAAAAAACAATTGGATTTCATCATCATTTTATCAAAGAAGATAAAAATGGTTCATAAACATCATTTCATAATTAACATATAAAATATATATAATGAATAAAAAATGTATCAATTGATCACATATATAACCAAGAATATATTGATAAAATTATTTCATATTATATTGAATATTAGTTTGAAATAAAATTATCATTGGACGTTTCATAAAATAATATCAATTCATTAAATTTATACATTTATAATTAAAAAAACATAAATTTTTTTCAAAAATTTTCATTGAAAATAAAAATGAAAATTTAAAAAGAAAACTCCAATGAAAATAATGTTCATGTAGGTGGGATGATTTATTCATTCCGTAATCGATAAAAGAAATCCTCCTTTAAGTTTTTTTAAAATCCAAATGGGAATTATTTAAAAAAGGAATTAATGATTTATTTTGTTTTCTTTTTTAAAATCTATTAATTTGTAAAAATAAAATCAATTATTTTTATGGTAATGTGAATTTTTTTATAAATCATGGTTATGGTAGAAAATAGGTTTTTGATCAAAATACAAATTAATTATAATTTTTCACAAAAAATCATTAAACTCTTAAGTATATAATGGTAGGTAAATGGAGGAAAATATTATCCTAAAATTAACATTTAATAAATAAATACATGAGTTTATTTTGGGATAGTTATTAATATTTCATCATTTTATGTATAATCATTTAAAACCCCGATTAACAATGAGATAATAATGTACAACCATATCCACTATGTAACATAGCAGTCATTAGACACATCATAGAAAAAATTAAGTGAAAACTATAATCCATTAAGAATAAATATATTCATGATGTTACATTTTAATTATTATCTATTAAAACCTCATAAAATAATATAGGTGCATAACATAAAAAACTTCTCAATGATGGAATATTAAGACAATAATATATCACCTTATGTCTCGACTTCCTTCATACACATTATAGAAACCAATATAAAAAATATATGTTTATTATAATTATATATTAAAAAATTATATATCACATCATTTATTATTTTATTAAGACCTTAAATTAAATTGTTATTAGAAGTTCCATGTTAAATTCGCATTTCTATCAAAAACTACATTGTTTTTCATGTATATATTGATTTTCTATTTTTGTTCCACAAACATTGATAATTGTTATTGATTCTGCATAATTTTAATGATTACATAAATATCATATATGTTATGTATATATTTATTTATAGTGATCCATTAATTTTAGAAAAATAAAATGAAATACACCATTCATGGTGATGATAGTTCATAGGTACGCACTAACTTTGCTTCCATTTTCTTTATTGGATGATTTATGGAAGGGTAAATAATATATTAACAAATTTTTTTTTGTGATATATATAACATATATTCATTAAACATAATATTATTCACTTTTATGTATAGTGTGAATGAATCAAATCTCTACATGGGGCAGTTGACTTCCAAACACATGAGTGCCCTTAGCTTATTTCAATAAAAGAAAAATAATTTAGGTATATGTGATATGATAAATAACAAATATAATAAAATAATTTATAAATCTATAAATAATTAATAAATCATAAAATTCTTTAGTGGTAGGTGGATAGGGAAATAAATTTCATCAGTTTGTGACAATATAGTCCCCCACATACACAAATGATGATTTCATATCATATTTCATTTAATGTTTTATAGATATAGGTTATAAAAATAATATAAAAACATAATATTATATTTCATATATACTTTTTGTATTTTATCATCATAATTTAATAATATTTCATGAGTTATAATAGTAAGTAAAAAATCATTGTTAATTTTTTTACCTCTACATTGGACAACATGTTTATATTTATCTAAAATCAATCAAAGATTGGATTTGATAAAAAAAATAGGCCACTAGGAAGTTGGGAGTGATGTAATTAATATATATTTGTAGGTATTTTTGGATCCATAGTTTTTCTTATATGTGATGTGGAGAGAATAAGGGGTTGCCTTATATTAGTGTATGATAGGACACACTATGTATTCTTAAAAAGAATATAGTGTACCGAGGGTTTTAAAATGTCACAATGATTAAAGATAGATCATTATTGAACCATAGAGGTGATTTTATAGATATATTTTCCTAAAATGGTAATTTTTAATGTTTTTAGGTCACTATACCTTTTGTCATTTCATATTAACCCTCGGTATACCGGTTTGGACCTTAATTGCTGTAAAATGTTTTTACTCTGTTTTTATTTTTTTACCAAACATTAAGTTAAACATTTGAGATAAAATAAATTAATATGACAACAAAAACCAAATCCATTTTCCCAAATTCCATTAATATAACTGAAAATGTATCATTAATAATGAAACATGCATACATAATGAAAAGAATTTTCTAAAGTTAAAATGTGAAAAAGTTTAAAAAAAATTATTTAAAAACTAAATATTAATATTTTTAAAGTGATTTAATTATTTTAAATGATATAAAATTGAACTAATAAAATTTTTACAACAATTTGAAAAAATAAATGAACATTATATTATTTTTAAATGGAAAGGGTGTTTTTGAAAATTTCTTATATTATTAAATATTCATCGAAACAATAACATTTTTCAAAAAATAACACAATATATCAACCTGTGAAAATTTTTTATTTATATTTTCATTTTTTTCATCAAATTAATTTTATAAAACATTCAAAAAACCTATTATATTATTTTTCAAAAAAACATAAAAAAACATTTTTTAGATAATAGTATTTTCAAAACAAATAAATAGTTTACTGAAAACTAAATAGTTTTTATCATTATATATATATATATATATATATATAAATATTATAATTAATATTTATATTTTTTTATTTCTACTAATTCCTCAATATTTTCAACTGGTGATTAATATACATTTTTAAATAATAATATTAATTGTTTTTCATTATTCATAAAAACATGGTGTTGCGTGTAACATAGACTATCAAAGAAACTAGATTTATTAAAAAATAATAAAATATCATAGTGTTAAATTATATCAATAATAAATTAATTTTACACCGGAATATATTTCACATTAAAATAGATATAAGATGATATTTTTTCTTCTTATTGTTTGTAGGATCCCAAATAACTTCCTTAAATATGTGGGTTCACTACAAAACATTGACTTAGTGAGTGGTCTTATTTTTTTGAAAATTCTCTATATAATTTAGAATCACTAACTATTATACAAAATAATAATGATATTTATTTTCTGATGTGACATCTGGGAATTGACCATTTGAAGTTTCGGGTATGTACTTCTTTAGGAGGGATGCATTTAACACATAGTGAATGTGAGGAATGTTTGGTGGAAGTGAAAAAAGATACGCTACCATCCTGATAAAAATTTAATTTAAAGGGGAAAGATATACCTATATATTATATTTCCCTTTTTTAATAATATCATTATGTTAATACAATGATAAATTCATAGGACCAAATTTTTTTCTGACATTGAAATTCAAAACCACATTGGCCATTGTCAGAATAACGTTTCATCCAACTTTATAGTACCCTTAAATACTACTGAATATCTTAAAACATTATAGTATGTTCGTAAACTATATCATTTCCCAATATTTTTTTATCCAATTTTATTCCACTACAGTTTGGTTTTACTCTGAAATCCCAATATTAACATAAATTTAAATAACATCATTTTTTCATTTCATTTCTTACAGTACAAAAACATATTCCTAAAGACCATATTAGTTTAGTTCCATTAGAAACATGGAATGAAAACTTTTAGTATTTATAATTATCATCAATGTTTCTAAAAAAATATCCAACTTTTATACCCATAGACAAAAACTTTTTTATATAACAGAAAATAAAAAATATATGAAAATAGTAGAGATGAGATGCTCATTAAGGGAAAACAAAGAGAATATCAGAAAAACATCAGCATAAATATTTAAAAACATGATCATAATTTTCAATGTCACACTATGTATAAAATATATCAAAATTAGGTGTCATGTAATAAAATTTTTTAGTTTATAATAAATAAATAATAAAGTATTATGAGCCATGATTTTATGGACTTGAAAAAAACATTGAATTTGTGGAAAACAGATATGCATAAGAAATGATTTACATATTAAAAAAATTATTTCCATGAATGTAATAGTGGAAAAATTACATTAATAAATTGGTTACACTACATATTGAATTCCTATATTACTAATCCAAGATCATTTCCAATTATATATTGACTTTACTGAACTAAGATCCTTTCCCGTACAGTCCATGTATTACAAAATCAAGATCATTTCCCATTACATTCATATCTATCTATTTTGATATATATCTTTTCCAAATGATTTATAGGTAGATATAGGTACCAATAATCATATAATTATAACCATAAAAATGTGTGTCCAAATTAAATAAGTCATTCATCATATCCAAACCCATGAAAATATCTTTGATTCTTAAACAACATCCAACCTTAAAATGTTCCATGGAGAAGAAATGGGTTTGAAAAATATATCTATAAACATAAACCAATAATATATATAATATTGATATTATCATTAAAAAATATCCCCATTAAAACATAAGTAACAATAATGAATGATATCATAGATGAAAAATAATTTTCTGAGATTACATGAAAATAATTTTTGACTAAAATATTCTGTCATTGTAGGTAATATTTTCTACTCTTAAAATACCATGGAATTTTAAAAGAATATGTTTCCTTTTAAAATAAAAAATTTTACATTTTAAGACAATATTCATGTAAATAACACATCCTGAATGTAAAAACCCATTTCATCCATATAAGATAAGATAAAAAATTGTTCTCATTAATTTTTTCAAAAAGGATCAAAGTACTTTATTTAGAAAAAAACGATTGTTTCCATTCACAGAATGTATTAAATTTTAAAAAAAATGTTAAAATGAAGTTATAAAAACATAGGAGAATATATAACCATTTTTTAAAACATTTTTAAAAAATAAGAATTTTAATGATAAATAGTACATGATGGGGACGTAAAATGAAACAATCCCAAATATTGAATATATACTGAAATAAATAATAATGACAATATAACTAATAGAAAATTATTCATCATGAAAGAAATAATTTATAATAACATGAAAATATCATATTATTATGAATAATATTCATAACGTGCATTCATTGGAATTATATACACCATGTAGAAGAAACATGTGGTGAATATGGGGTACGTCTTATTGAAAAAATAGTTAGACAAGAAATACCCTTACCCTATTCATTATTTCCTATTGTAAGTATCGAATACTCCTTTATAATAGTTTAAATATTTTTATTAAATTATTATATAAACATATTAATATTTATGAAAGTATATATGAAAATCAGTTAACCTTTTTTTTAATAAAATTTTATTGTAACTCTTCTTTCAGGTGTCAATTGCTACATATTTCTATACATGTTTTCCCGTGTATGTCTTGATTCATGCACATAAGATATATTTATATAATTTATATAATTATTATAATGCATTATATAACATATTAATTCATTATAAATATTAATATTAATATAATAATTCTTTAATTGTGGTCATGTAACATAATTCTCATCATGTCCTGAAGACGGTAAGTCATACGCATCCAAAAATGATAATATAAATCCCTTAATTGTGAATATGTATTGAATTGGATGAGATATAATATTCTACATTATCAATATATTTTCATAATAATAATATTTAATTATTACTTCCATAATTATAAACATTCATGTAATATGGCAATGAAAATCATATTACACAACGGTGTGGACATGGTAGGCTATATAAACTCACCAGTGGTGATTTAATTTTTAGTAGGATGTATAAATTATTGAATAAGGTCATTCCATAATAAAAATAACATATCATAATATCGTTGATAATATATTTGTTATGTTAATGTTAAAAAACACGTGAATAGAATGTAAACTAATAAATACTACTAAGAGATTATGTAAAAATAATTACTTCTTCCTTGGAAAACCTCTTCGGAATCTCTACATAGGAACACTAGACTAATAATTTTGAGAAGCCTAGAACCTCCATGATATGTATATGGATGTTGAGAATATAAATATTCAAGGTTAGGTAGATATATTTTGATCAATGTGAAGATATAAGAAGAGATAGTAGGCACCTTTTATAATTGAGGTGAGGGTCACTATTTGAATCTCTCAAAATATTAAATTAATATAAATTATTTCTCTTTTCCAAATTGTTAAAAAATGAAATATTTAGAATATATATTTAATATGATTATAAATAATATCAATAAATTAAATAAATTTATTTTGATGTAACATTATGTCTTATTAATTTTATTAACCCTTTGTTGACATATTTTAATTTTAATTACAACTACAACATTTTCATTAACAAATAGAGTATATTACCTTAGAAAAGGGTAAATTAAACCCAAATTCGTCAAGTAAAGATAGTTTAGACATTAATTTATACTCTTTGTCCATATTGAGGAATTTTTGTTATGTATTAAAAATTTAATAAAATATTGTTTTCATAAAATATCAGCATAGTCAATTTTGGCACTATTCATTATTTGTCTTCCAAAAAATATCATAACAACATGACAACGTAAAAACCAATATTAACACATCCCTATCACAGAAAATAGTACTAAATTTTTTTTAATGACAATAAGTATGCCAAATTATAAATCTTTTAATATTATAAATACCACTTATTTTATACTTCAATTAATTAAACAACTATTGAATCATCATAATATAAGAAAATAAGGTAATTATTTATTTAAAATGAATTAAAAATAATTTACCATTATAAATAAAGAAAATTGTTTCAATTAACTATTTATAGTTCAATATTTCCCTTATAAAAACCCATATTGAAATTGATATATTTAAAAAACATTAGTATGAAATCTGTAACTTTTCTTCATATAAAATATAAAAAATATTATACTCTCATCCATGTGGCTAAAAATGGTTATAATTTTTTCCAATAATGTTTTACGTAAAAACCCACTCATCAAAAATAATTAGGAAATGTTTTATATTAATTTTATAATATTTATACTAATATATTTTCACCCTCAATAACTTTATTTACATATTATCACATAAATACATTGTTACTAATGTTAGTATTTATAATAACTAAAAATATAATATTTATATTTAAATAATTTGGACCCAGTGATTCCAAATAAGGAATTCATATTTAAAAATTTAAAACACAGAATTTTTACTAATTAATAAAAATTTTAAATCATTGGAAAAATAATAAAACATGTTTTAAATGTGAAAAAATCAATAGATTTAAATTATTTTATTTAAAATTGAATTGTTAATTTTTTTTCCAACGGCCTATAATTGATAAAAAGATAAAAATTGGATCTATTAATACATTTAACTATTTAAAAATATATTTTATCACTACATATTAATGATATGGGAATGTTTATTTCAATTGAAAATAAATATTTTATTACTATTTATCAAAACATGAAAGTTATCATAAAAATACCAATACATAATCCAAAATAAATTTTTAAATCTCTATTTCAAAATAGAAGAATATTATTCATATAAAATATTAATTTTTTTTTATTTGAAATGGGTTACATATTAGTATGTGGTAAAATTACCCATTTGAAAACTATATTTTTTTATTAATAAAATTGTGTTAGTTCGTATCTTGCGCCTAAAAAATCTCTTGGATGAATATAAAAAATAGATAATCTGATATATAACATATATATTTCATTAATATCTTTCAATAATATAGACTAATTTAATTTATTAAGATAAATAGAATTCGGGATGTTAAATAAAATATTCTTGACAATAATTTAGAATATATTTTAATTTTAAAATTTTTTTACAAGATAATTGAAGGTGTATTTTTGTAAACCATAAATTTTTAATTTTTTATAATAATATTCATAATTTATTATTTAATCGTTAATTTATAATGGTCATTGTATTGTAACAGTGTCACAAAATTTTGTTTAAACTAATTGTTTCCTATAAATCAAGCTAAAACATGGTTCTGTAAAATGAATGATAAGAAAAAAATAAGGTTTTTAAAAAATGAATTTTTTAAAATTAAAAATGTTTTACAATATACCTCACTTAAAATTAATTTCTCCCTAAAAATACAATTGGATCACCAATTTTTTCATACTTGAATGTTCTTCTTATAAAATCCTACATATAAAAATGAATAATAAAACTCACATAAAAACTAAAATTTTGAAACATAATGATTATAAAATGTATATAACTATTAAAAATCCACATATGAGTCCATATGAGGAAATTTAATACAAGGGCGTATACGAGATATATAACTACCATGTTCTAATTAAGATTGATAGAATACATTGTCAAGAGAATGATACAATCACAAATAAATAAATCTATGATGTTTTAATGGATAATTTGATTCATTGAAAAAATTTACTTAGATAACATTTTGGATTCAAATTCATTCCCGAATTCTAAAGAAATTTCATGGGATGATATATTGACATCATTTAATTATATTTCATAATATCATTTATTCAATACACCATGATTAATATCCACTTCATCTCATATTCCAGGAAATGAAGGTTAATTTGACATTCCTAAAGCATTACTAGATCATGAGATCCATAGAATGAAATGTTATAAAATATGAATAAAACATAAAACTGAGAGATGATACAATATTCCATTAAACATTAAACAATTAAATAAATTTTAATATTTAAGATTAATCCAATAGATTACAAATTTAATTTTTTTTAAGAAGGTCTCTAAATTTCCTAATTAAACTTATCATTAATCCCCCAAAAAAAGAATGTATGTCTTAATTTTCACACACCAAACATGTGAAAACAATAATCATGTATTCTCTTAAAACATGGTAATAACCTAGTTTACCATAAAACCTTAGAGAATACCCTAACTCTCTCCACATTTCGAAAATTCCAAAACATATTATAAACCAAATCCTTATTATCATTAACTACATTGTAACCGTATGTCTCCCAATATCATTAATACAATGAAACATCTCTTAATTTTATTATCACTAAATTATGCACAAGTTACGGGTTATCATTCCCATTATCACGTGTCTTTGAAAAATAATTCAATCATTTTTCATGATTACTAGTATCATTAAAAATATCCTCTTCAATACTTATGTAAAAGCTACAGTAAACCAATACATATATATTTCAATATTCAATAATACCATAATAGTGGTTCTAAAACATTATTCTGGAACCCCATTACATAAATATTCATTCATTCCACCACTTCATTATTACACATCACATCAATAATAGTGATTTCTTGTGAATTTACATTTTTAAGGACTTTAATAGGGTTTTGATGTCAATCATCATTAAGAACTGTTGGATTCATGAATTTCTAAGCATAACACACATTTTTCGTGCACTTGAAACATTGAAGTGTGGTAGGTGCATTTCGGGTAACAATTTCTCTATTTTCATATTTAGCTATATTTCTTCCACCACTTCGATAGTCAATTTACCAATAACCTTCATTTTTTCATTTTAATGATTTACTCGTACCCTTAGGATATTTCCCAACATTCTTTTTTCCTCATTTTGAGAATAATGAAATTATAACCTTTTTTTCACCAATGTTTTAATGTTTTACATCAAAACCCAACCTCCTTTTCATGTTAAAACTATTAGATTGACATGTAACTAAATAATAAAATTCTACATTTTTACAAAAATTCACATTCTCTTCATATTTACAGAAGTATCATTCATATATCATGCATCTAGTATATGGTTTTAATCTAATGAATAATATGTCGAATGTACAATCATGACGAATGGTAATTCTAGAAGCGTGCCTTATAAGACATGTAAAATTTAATTTTAAGTAAAAATGGAATCATCATCATTTTTATTAACTCTATGAACTCCCTTTTAATATTCACATGAAGAATACATGGAATATAAGTATTTAATGATATGTTCATGAACTCGTAGAACTCCATGGATTCAATTTCATCTCACTACATCCTATTGTTGATTGAAGTCAACAAATGTTCTGATTCTCCTTCAATATTATAAACAAAAGAAATGAATATTTCATATTATCTCTATGGATTAATGTAATATATCATTTCAGTGGTACTGATCCATTGATCAATAACAAGTGGATCAGAAGACCCACTAAATGAAGGTTTCTCTTTCCTCTTTAAGTACTCAACAGAAGGTCTTTCCCAGACCAACTAATTTGGATGTCCATAATGATTCATATCTTGTGTAAGAATAGTGAAGATACTTTTCATTCCATCTCCCATCACATTGGTTCTTTTAGGATTATATTCATTCTATTTCCAATTTAATCCTCATTGATAAGGTTCTTTTATATTCCATCCCTTGATTTAAACAAAAATTATAGTTTGAGTAATAGTAATCATAGTGGGAAACTTATAATCAAGGGAATGTAAATTAAATCTCTAACAATATACATTTAATCCTTGGTTATGCATGATCATTGCAGTAATTATAGGATTTTAATCTATAATAAAACTTATCCAAATAGAAATTACTAGAAATATGCTTAGAAATATCTCTAGAGATATTAATTATGTTTTTTATCCTAGTTTAAAATAGTTGACTAATAAGTTGATTTCATAATAAATATAATGAACTAATCAATATGTACATTGAAATTTGTTCATCTTCACAGAACATTGAAAACATTATAGAAACATGAACCCAAAGGTCATACTAATTTAGTACCTATGGAAACATTGAACACGATCTTCAAGTCTAAAGAATCATCTTCAATGTTTCCCTCAGTGGGATCCCCTTTATTACCCCTAACTAAAACCATTATTAATAACTATAGAAAAATAAAAAATATGAAAAAAATCATTTCAGTTGACCAGTAAGTGTAAAAATGAGAATATCAAGAAAAACATTAGTATAAGACTGTATAAACATGAATGTAACATTGAAATTCATGCCATGTATAGCATATATCAAACTCTCGAGTCATGGAATAATTATTTTAAGTTCATAAGACATAAATAATGAAGGAAAAAGATCCATGATAAAATACAATCAGTATAAGGTATGGAATTTGTGGAAAACATAGAATCAATGAGAACTATTTTCATATTAGTCAAGGCTCATTTCCAAGAAAATCATAATAGGAAAATTAAATTACATAACCCTATTCACTCACTATTCCATATCTATATTAATGAAATAATAAAATACCCCATTCCAATTGTATATTACTAAACCAATATACTTTTATGTTCTATCTATATATTACTAAACTGATATCATTTCCCATTCAATTCCTATCTCTCAATACCCCCGTACTCCGATGATCCCCCCCTCAAGAGATTTTAATAGTGAAAGAGAGATAATGGCCCCCTGATTCGATACTTTAGTAGGTCCCATGGTGGTGACCATCACCAAGGAATACAGATGACACAAAATGGGAGATAATACCATTTTTATAGTAACTAAGATCAATAGATAATATGTATCAACCACCAAACAACTCCAATACATATTTAAAAATGAAATTCAAAATCCCACCAACAAGAAGGTTTAAAAACTATATATGTTACAAAACATGTTTCTAAAAACTATATATAAAGGACAATGCTAATCAACATCACAAATAATATCCCAATGTCCGATCTAGTAATTCAAAAAATTATCCACATAGTCCTCTTGGAAACATGAAATTAGTTTTCTATACATAGGGTGAGAATATAAGTATACTCAGTGGGTAAAATTAAATATATATCGTGCACATATGGAGAAACATAATAATCCCCATTAAAAATAGAACAATTCAACAACCCCTAATAAGGTAAACTAGACATCCCCAACTCACTTAGGGAATGATAACAAAATAATGAAATTTAATTAATGTAATATATAGAATATCAATTGTATGGTTCGTCATACAATTTTCCCATTTATTAGCAGCTGTCACACCCAAACATAAAATGTCATGGCGCTCCAAACCCTTCCTAATGAACCACGTCTCACCCCCCCCCCCCACCACACCTGGGATACATACCACATCACATCCTAGGAACACACACCTCTGCCACAACACTATATATCTACCGTAGTCCCCTAGGAAACATACCACATCACATCCTACAAAAACATGGGAACACAACACATCTCATAATGAATACAGATGTGAACAAAACACTACTCATACTATAAAACTTGGGAAACAACAATTCACTCGCACAAACATGGGAATCAAAAACCATTATCTTCCTAATGAATATTGGGTTATCTATATATGGAAAGGGAAGAAAGAAAGAGCATATTGCAATCCATCTATCCTCTCACTTGGTTGTGTATGAAATAAACCCCCCCCCCATGACAATGGGGGTGTTCCGTATAGAGTTTTCAACTAGGGTGAGGTGTGTAATGATCCATAAAAAATTAAAATTATATATATGTATAAAATACTCAATGCAACTTGTTCCTTCTCAAGAAAAAACCTCATAACACTACCACCATGACTACAATAATAAAAATACAAGTATCAGGAAAAACAATGCTTAATTCGGAATTTGAGAAAAGAATGCCACTCAACAAACAATCACTATGATGTTTTTAATAATTTACATGTTATTCCATCCCAACTATGAAAACAAAAAACCACACTACACTACCAACATCTCAACCAAGAAAAACAGTGGGATAAAACAATGAAAAATCACCAGACATCACACATCCTCTGCAGATAGCACCCAAACCTACCAGTAAAATTATCATTATTAAATGTAATGCCTCCCAACCATTGTAAAAATACCCAAACTCAAAACAACACCCTCCAACATATCATGTCACTACCATACTCAGTAGCCCCATTGAGTATCCACACCATTCCCCACAAAAAACAAAACATAACTTGGTAATAGTAACACAACACAACCTCTCTAACCAATTCAAAAATAAAACAATATCTCATCCTATGATTACACTACATCCTCAAAAAAGCCCCACAAACTATCGTTCTCTTAATAAAATCACCACAAAACCCATACAATACAGAAGATAGAAATGATCATCACATAGCACATAGCCACACCAAACAAGGAAAGGTGTATTCTAATTTAACACACTCGTTCATTAATTATAATTTTATAATTGAGCGGTTATTATAGAACATGTTGGGTCTAAGGGAATCCATTTATTTAACCAGATATATATGATTAATCATGTTTTCAAGTTCACAAAATTTAAAAAAAATGTGTTCACAACGGAAGTGCGCAAACGAAGGCCACTAGTGTCCACAATATTCATAATGCATATCTCTAATATAGATCAATATAAGGATCAAGGATAATAGAAAAATCAATATAAACATCATCATCATCTTCCTTGCCACTCATTTATTACTAATGTAATATGTATTTTTATCTTTGTTATCATAATCTTATGCCCCCCATTTATTAATTCATTTAAATTAGATCCAACCCTATTTCCAATAATACATCATTATACCCACCCAACATCATTGAAAAATTCAAAAGAGATTGAGTAATGCTTACCCAGAACATTAGTCGATCCAAAACTCATCCATGCACTAAAAATTGGTGTGCAAGCACTATGAAAGACTCTAAGGGAAAATTTGATCTGAAGGACACAACACAACACACGACACCATTATGATGAAATGATCTTGTCATACCAAAAGAAAATGAAAGAGTTAAAGAAATAGAAGATCCCCCCATTAGAAAATGGAATGATCCTATATCGATGGATTAGAGACAATTTCATTTTACATAATAGTTGGGTTGTGTCATGGGCCACATGACCTGGCCATTTCAATGTCTAGGGGCGTTAGGAAATTAAATATATTATTAATATTCATTTAGACACTATTTGAAACACTGAAAATCGGTTTTAAACTCAATTTACATTAGATAAATTGTAAAATGGAGACAGAAGGAGAACTATGAAAAGTTGGAAATTACACACCATTGGGTGAGTCACTGATCCGAGTCACCAATGCGACTCACTTATGCAACTCACTGACACCACTCATTGAGAGCACCTACCGAGGCCACTCACCGATACCACTCACATATTCCACTCACTGATGCCACTCACCAATTAAACTCACTAATATTGATTCTCTAATATAATCCACCTATGTGACTTATAGATTGAAAGTAACTGATGTGACCCACCGACGCGACCTACCGATAGTGAGTCACCAACACAAGTTGCCGAAGCGAGTCACAGAAGCCACTGTCCAACACCACCTACCGACACCACCTCCTAACACCACCTACTGACATCACCTATCAACGCCACCCAATGTTTGGAAAACTATATTCTTTGAAACCTTTTGAAATGGGTCCCAAAGACTCCCAAGAAAATCATAAAAACTAAATTTTAATTATTTAATGGACATGGGAGGATTAGACCATTACATTATATACATCTCAAAGAATTATCAGCTAGATAATTCAAAACCAAACTCAAAAGAAAAAGTGGTCTTACCAACCACCTTGTGAGATTCCCCTCGAGGATTTTCGGCACTTGAAACACTATTACTATCATCAATGTTCAATGAAAATCCAACCATTGCTGTTAAAAAGATAAAATGAAACCATAATATAAAGGAAAAACTCCTCATAAATCTAATACCCCAACCAACAACAAGACACACCACAAAAGAACCAAAATCCACAATATCCAAACATATTAATTGGGGAATCCTGTCCTCAATGTCCGAATACAATCCTCATTAGGTGACACTAACATGGTGAAATAGTTTTAATCACATCATAATTAATACTGCTTTATTTGAAATCAGGTCCTCCACTCTTTATGGTCATAACATTATCAAACAATGTGGAATAATGAATAACTTATCTCATAGAAAAAAAGGTTCAAAAATTAGATCACAAAGATAAAAACATATGAAAAACTAAAAAAATGCATGGTACTAGGAACACAACTTCGTTTCTCACACCCATATACTTACATATAGGTGATTATGCTTCAACAATCCATAAACCAAAGGAATGGCCTATCTAGGATGAACATTCTCTAGAAGCTCCTGGATCTCCACTAGATGCTTCACTAATGGTGTGTTGTCCTTGATATCCAACTCTCCCATAACAATGACATGGGCGTCATCATGAAGATAAGGATGATTCTGGGAGATATGAAAGATTCCATGGATCTTCTCCATCTATAGTTCTAGTTCCAAAAGGTATGACACTTTTCTAACTCTCACATACACTTATAAGGTTCTTATGAACCTTGTGGATAGATTTAACCCTTTACCAATCTTCCTCCGCCCACTTCATATGGAAACCTTCATGGACACATGGTGTCTAACCGCGAAATCTAGGGGCCTCCACCTAATGTTGAAAAATGACTCATAACAGTCTTTTGTTTCATTCTTCCTCTCACATTCCATTTTTACCATCTATGATGTTGTCTTCAACACCTCAGGACGAAAAACATATCTCTCCCCAACATCTGTCCAGAATAATGGTGGAGGACATGACCTTCCATACAAGGCATAAAATGGTTCCATGAAAATGTCTGAGTGAAAACTGTTAATCTATTGAAACTCAACCAAGGGAACGTGTTACACCCCATACCCACCAAAGTCTAAGATTCAAGCTCACATCATGTCCTCATACTTCTAGATTTTTCTCTCTATCTGGACATCTATCTGAGGGAGCAGGGAAGTGTTATGGAATATCTGAGTTCCAAAATCATGTTGTAGTCCACTATAGCCACATGAGGTAAGATATACATCCCAATAATAGACGATGGATCTTGTAACTCATTATGGAACACCACCTCATCCATATATTCCATTGTCAATGCATCCACTATTCCGAAATCCTTTATCGTTAAGAAGTGATTTGAGCTTGTACGATGATCCACTACTACACAGATTGAATTAAGAAACCCTAATCTAAGGGTATTCTTTTGAAAAAAATTATCAATATTTCATCCAACATCAACTAGGTTATATCTAAGGGCTAAAAAATAACACCAGGCCCAAAGTTATCAGACATCACCTACTAGCACACTAATCACATCTCTATAACCTCTGCCACTTCCCGATTCATTATGTTATACAAAAAATTCAATATTAAGAAACAATATAACTTAGAAACTTTTTGGTGTAATTATAATGGTGATATATGAAACTCATGGAGAAATACCTCATAAATTTCTACTATAGAAAGTAGATTCCAATGAAACAATATCTGGTTTTCACCACCCTCTAACAATCCTTTCAGAGCATAACCTTGGTCAGTTAGATCACACATCACCTCTACCTCCGAGTCTCCCAAGTGATACTCCTCCAACTACTGTATTGTAGATGACAGAAATTAAATCTGAAATAGATAACATATTAAACCATTGTATTCAAGTATCTATGTACATGGAGGACAACTCCTACATCGCTTTTCAAGCATCTATATATTCCCCAACAACTACTCATTACGACTAACTGGTCAAAGCATCATCCATGATGTTCCCCTTTCTTGAGTCTGAAGGGATTTTGAAGTTGTAGTCCTAGAGAAACACCATACACATTTGCTATCTCAATTTGATATCTCACGCAAAAAATATATACCTCAATCTCATGTAATTTTTGAAGACCTAAAATCACACCCCACTAATGTATCATCACCACAATATCATCTTGAACATGACGACCGGTATCTCTAGATCATGGGTTTCATAGTTACTTTTGTGGGGACATAACATTATAGACCAATAAGAGATCACCCCAACTATTTAATAAACACATATCCCAATACCATTCATGAATCATCACAAAACAACTCAAATGTCACCCTTCCTCTTACAACTTGAGAATTGGAACATTTACCCACATCCCCTTCAGATAGAGGAATACTACTTAGATGTACTCACTCAACACAAAATCCATGAGTTTTCTAGTTGAGGTACTCAATCAAGCATCTAAAAAAGATCAATTAGGCAAAAATATTCAGTAATATGAATCCTGATCATGAAAACTATAATCCTCACCATCAGTCTTGTGTGGTTCCTGAGAATGATCTTCTTAGGCCTTCGATGGGTCAACAACTACACCCTGTTGAGACACCACTTGTCCATCGATGTGTACCTCCCACATCCAAAACATGTACGTGGAAAACATTACAATGATCTGGTGTCATATAAGGTCCTCTAAGATTGTATTGAGTTTCTCGGTATTCTCCTACATGGACTTTGGTAGATGAGGATATCATCGATGAAAACAAGGACGAACTAGTACATGAAGTCATGATAAATGGACTTCATGAGCACCATGAACACAGATGTTTCATTCGAAACACCGAATGGTATAACCCTGATCTCGAATTCCACATACATTCACCTACAGGTAGTCGTTAGGATGTCACCATCCATCACATTCAATTTGTGATACTCAAACCACATATCTATTTATGAAAACCAATATTCAACCCTCATCAGGTTGAAAAAATGTCTATCCTCGAGAGAGGGTAACGATTCTTGACCATCACTGGATTTATCCTGTGGTAGTCTAGGAATATCCTCATAACAACATCTATATTTTTTGTGAAAAAGACTGGATAACCCCATGGTGAAAATAAAATATGGATAAAGCACTACTACATCATTTCATGCACCAAACTCGACAACTCTCATTGTTATGAATGATCTAACTGATAAAGAGTCATTGAAATTGGATAGGCATTGGAAAATAAGACTTTCCAAAAATCATCATTATATTTTGGGGGTAATATCAGAAACTCCTCATGACATACATGCATGAATTCACAAAATATTATGGAAAATCACTCAAGAGAATCCAAAAATTCCACTAACAACTCATCCAATAATGAATGAAGAGTCCTCAGATGATGACTGCCCATATGACACCTCTTCTCGCCATTCAAAGTCACATGCTTCCCATCCACATATGAAAACTTGAATATCCTTTGAAAGTAGTTGATAATAGAATTCATGGAGTAAAACTAGTTGATTCTAATGATGATATCATATAGTTCCATCTATAACAGGAAATCATCCTCATGAGATTGATGTGGCTCAAACATCAGTATACATCCCTAGAACACATCAAATAAGATAGTATAACCTATCACTGGTATACAAAATAATATGGGTATGGGTAGCCACTCTACATCTAGTCAAAGGAAATTGGTTTTTGATGGGACAATGAAAGACTGTGAATCTCCTGAAACAATCAATGAATAAGAAAGAGTACTGAACAAGCTAAACTTATATCAAAGTATCACAATACATGGTGGATATTTTGACCTCTATAGCATGTAATTAACCATGCCAAGCTCCACTTCCTCTCTGATGATCCCCACATCCTCTTCCATGGCTAGGTCGAGTTCCCTATGGAATACCCTACGGTTGGCCTCCACCCACTCTATCTCTCCTTAGTGGATAAGGAGTCATATGTCCCTACTAATGAAAAATAATGAACAACAACTACCACTAAGGTGGTCTCTGAACCTACCCACCTCCAACATACCGAAATTAAACAATTGCCTAACACTGATCTAAAAGTTCCCATGAACTCCGCATAAAAAATAAATTATTCCAAGGCCTAAAGGATAGGCATGGTGATTATAAGGTCAAAAAAGAAACTATATAGGTCATCTCATTGACGGATAAAAACTCAAATGCCCTTTTTCATGAGACCTACTAATGAAAGCCTTTACAATCATACAACCCTGATTTCAATCCTCTCATGTTAGTCCTCCTCATGAGTGGATTCTCTCGAATACTACTGCCTTCCTATGGTGGACATCTAGTTTTTTCATCAAGGTGATAGAAGTTACTACACAAAAGAAAAAATGATAAATCTTCTCCTATAAGAGTCTCTCATAAGATCTCTCATTTAGAAAGTGATTTAGGGATAAGTGAAAGAGATCCTTGAACAAGATCCCCAACTCCCATTCCAGCATACTCTCATTCTAGAGGGATTGAATTTTAATTCACTTATAACACTTCATGGTCTAAGAATAGAATTCATTCTTGAACTATTTCTCCAAATCGACCCAACAAACATCAGAATCCATTCTCTCCCCCATGTACAGTTTCCACTACTTACAGTAATCTCCCCTCATCTAATTATGCTTTAACAGAACCTAGTGCTCCGTCAAAGACCAGATTAGGTTGAAGGTAATCTCATGTTCCTCAAATCTTCTCTCTATCTCCATGTCCGAGACACGTCCCTTATACATACCCATGGGATTCCTCTAGAATGAGAAAAATGTTCCCGACCACTAGTTGTCCTCCTCCTCTAGATCATCCTTATTCAAATAAGCTAGACTGTCCTACTAATCCTTCACTATCATATCCAATTATGGTATTTGATGGGGTTTCATAGCTAAATAGTTAGTAAAGAACTCCTAACCCCATGTAGTATGGAATATTATTTAATATTATTTTTATCTCATTAATTATTTTAATTCCATGAAATCACCAATTAAACAAATATCACTTTTCGTCATGATAAATTTACCGTTATTAGTGTCTCTACCTTTTAAACAATGTAGCCTCACATGGTCATTTGGTAAACTTAATGTCCTTACATCAGATCATGGGGGCCCTAAAATACCATGTTCTAGCTGGTATTCCCTAGACTATATCATACACCAATGTTATTTATCATTGTATCCCTACCAACCCTTGAAATCCTCGTTGTTCCTAACTCCAAACTTCAACCTATCTTTCCACCATTAGCCTTTGATACCATTCTTTTAGTACCCACATCCTCTTAAGATGCCCTCTCCAGAACTGATACCAGAGAATAGGATACAACGACCCCCTGAGTACCACCTCTAGTAGACTCCAGGGTGGTGACCATCACCATGGGAATAAAAATCTCAAAAAATGGGAAGAATTACCCTTTTAATAATACCCACGATCAAGAGATAAAATGTCTTAACTAAAAAACAACTCCAATGAATATATATAAAAGAAGGGAAAAATAAATCCCACATGATGGATTAGAAAATATAAATGTCACAAAATCTGTTTCTCCAAAATAAATACCAAAAACACGTCTAAGAAATGACACAAAAAATATACCAATGCTAGATAATGTAATGAATATAATGGTCTACATAATCCTCCTAGAAAATTGAAAGAGGTTTTATACACATAGGGTGACCATATAGGTATACTCATAAGAGAAAAACCAAAGTCTCTTATGAACAAGTGGAGATTTATTGATATTCAACGTGAAAAAACTGTAGATACCAATAGAACCTAAATTGGTATATTATCTATACCCACCTCACTAAGATCATTAATACTAAATAACTCTTGTTATATAATGTACTATATAGAAAATCAATGAATGGGTACCCGGAACATCATTTCCAATGATTAGATGGTCTCACACCCTAAAAAAAAGTCATGGTGCTCTATCCTCTTCTAAAAGAACCATGTCACAATCCGCCCACTCACACATGGGACACATACCACATCATATCCTTTCTACACACACTTATGCCTCAAAACTACATCTCTATCATAGAAACCTAGACCACATACAACATCACATCCCACAAACAACTAGTAACAAAACACATCTCATCTCAATGACACTTGGGAACACAACACACCTCATTCTTAAGAGAGCTAAGAAAACACAATTAGCCCACACCCATGTAAGCCAAAAAAACCACTAACTCCTTGAAAAACATTGGTTATCACTCCTTAGAAGATGGAGTAGGGAATAGTGGTTGGCCATTAATCTATCCTCCCATAATGATTTTGGGGAATAAAAACTCCTTCATGAAAGTGGGGTTGATCATAATATAGGTCTCAACATGGGTGGGTGAGAATAGAATCTCATGAAAGTACATGTATAAGTATATATGGGTACCAAAACTTCAATCAGTACTATGGTTTCTCACGAAAACAACCAGCCTATAACACTGCCTCTATATCTCATCCTCCAAAATGCATTTATTAAGATGAACAATGGTCACTTACAATATTGATAAAATAAATCATATCAACCCCAATCACTTTGATGTTATTAATCATTTACCAATTATTATATCCCTACTTGAGAAATAAACAACCATAACACACAACCAGCCTCTCAACCAAGCCAAACAGTGGAAGAAAAATATGATCAAACAACCCCCTTCACACTTCCTCCCCAAACAGAACCCAAACCTACCACTGCAATTATCATTATTGAATAAAATGTCTCCAAACCTAAAGAATACCCCCAACTCACAAAATCACCATCCAATATATCACATACCAAATATACTCAATATCTCCACAACATATCCAGACCATTACTTGAAAAACACACATCCTAGTTGTAGTTCCACTATAAAACACCACTCACCCATTCCATAAACATACGATCTATCAACTTGAGATACCACTTCACTCTTAATCCATCAACACACACCATCGTTCTCTCAATAACAGCACCACCAAACCCTTAAAAAGCAGAAGATAGAAAATATCAACACATTACACACAATCACACTGATCAAGGACATGTGTATTCATATTTAACCCACTCATTCTTTAATTCCACTTTAATAATTCAGGAGATATCAAATAACATGTTTGATCCTGATGAAACCATTTATTTAACCGTATATATGTTATTAATCTGGTTTTCTAGTTCACAAGCATTCATCATCAAGTGTTCAAGAGACAAGTGCCCAAATAGAATCCACCAACGACTATATTTTTAGATGTAATATCGCAAATACAGAACACCAAAAGGAACTACGATGACATACCATCAATAAAAGAATAATCATCATCTTCCCTAGCACCCATTTATTACTAACATAACATGTCTGATTGTCATTTTTATCATCATATTTTCCCCCTCATCTATAAATTCATTTTATTTTTATCTATCCTTATTGAAACGAATACATTAGAATACCCACACCACATGATGAACTAATTTTAAATAGATGATGGATTTCCTTCCTAGAAAAGTAATAAATCTGCAACTCCTCCTTGCACATAAATATGGGGGTGTGCGAGTAGTAGGAAAGACTCTAAGAGAAATATAGATTTGATGGACATAGCACAACAAGTGACTCTATGGGGAATGATGGTTATGGGAATACCAAGATTAAATGGAATGGTTCAATGAAAAGAGGATCTTGGATTTTGAAAAATTCCAAATCATATATAAAACAAAAGGGAGGTGATTTCAATGTACAAAATAGTAATGTAGTGTCCAGGACCACACGACTGAGCCTTTTCAATGACACCGTGGTGTTATAATATTAATGATAAAATTAATAACTCTTGAAACTGCTTCATAAATGGTCAAAACCTGTTTTAAATTTTCATTACATCTAATATAATGAAACATGGGTAAAACTAAAAAAATAGGGAAAAGATGGAAATGTCTCACTATCAGGTGAGTCACAGATGTGAATAACTGTTTCCCCTCACTGATGCCACTCCCTGATGTGTGACATCAATGCAACTGGCTAATTATAATCACCAATATTGAGTCAATAACATTACCAACCAACATTACATAACAATAGAGAGTCATCGACGTGACCCACCAACACGACCTACCGACAGTTGGTCAACAAACCGAGTCACCGATGCGAGTCACTATCGCAAGTCACTAATGCCACTTGTTAATGCCACATACCTAATCCATGTATTTATTCCATCTATAGATGCAAATTATTTATTCCTTCATCTAATGCCACTGATAATGGGAAAACCAGATTTTTGGAAAACATTGTAAATGAGTCAACAAGACTCCATAGAACATATCAAACACTAAATTTTAATAATGTAATATACTAGGAATGTCTTGTCCATTACATTCTCTATCTCGTTATATATATATATATCTAGTTACCTAATGATTTTAATGGAGATATATCTCCCACTCATCACATAAAAAACCATACATATTTATTCCATATGAACATAAACCATTCATCATATCATAACTTATGAACATTAATGGATTTATTAAACATCATTCAATCTTAACATAACCCATGGAACATTAATGGGTTACATAAATATCATCATTAACACAAACCCACCACTAGAATAATAGGGAGAGTATCCATGATAAATATTTCCATTAAAAAATATGTAACATCCACAAATTTTTTCATATATAGAAAATAATTGTTAGATTTTACTTGAAAATAATTCGTTAGAAAAATAAACTTTTTTCTTGAAAAATATGTTCTTTTCTTTACAAGACAATATCATTTAAAATAAATAAAGTTAATTGAAGATAAACTTGTAATATTTTGTGGGATGATTCACAGAATTATGTAATAATAAAAATAGAAAAATTCATTCCTTCTATATAAGTTAAAATAAAACATTCTTCACATACATTTTTTGAAAGAATAAAAGATTGCCTAGTTTTGAAAATAGTTGAAGAAGCATTTCAAACTATATAGTAAATAGTCTAAAATAGTTAAAATTGAAAACATAGATCCATTGAATAATAGTTATAGTTTGAAAAAAAAATTATATAAAATGTATATTTATTAAAAATATTCCCTAATGTATATTTAAAAAAAATAATCC
Organism: Viscum album; assembly: GCA_963277665.1. NCBI lineage: Eukaryota > Viridiplantae > Streptophyta > Magnoliopsida > Santalales > Viscaceae > Viscum > Viscum album. The sequence continues at coordinate 336,938,419 of OY728135.1, forward strand.
AAAATATTTAAATGATTGTGAAACATATACTCATCACACTATAATCAGTATAATCATATTACTCGTGAAATAATGAAAAATAGGTTGATATAAAAATATCATAAAATTCTGGTCAATACTCATAAAATCCCATCATGGGGAGTATATACACCACCTACATGAAACAATTGTTGAATGTTGTCTATGTTCACATAAATAAAAGTGGGACCTAAAATACTAATAGCTTAGGTATGATTTCTCTCATACATATCCAAAACTCCAGCATAATAGATTAAATGATGTTATTAACTTATTCTAAAATGTTATTTATATTGATTACATCATATATCATCATCTTATCAACAATTTTTTTAATAATAATACATTTTTACTTTTCTTTAAGGTGTCACATTCTTCATTTTTCTATGTATGATTTTTTATATATGTCCTAGATTATGTGAATAAGATTTACATCAATTATTTATAAAAATTTATTAATGTTTTAGATCAAACATTTATTCATTATATAAATCTACATAATCATTATTTAATGGTTATCACGGAAAACGAATTGCAACGTGTCCTGGAGACGGTTGGCTGTATTTACAAATGACTGATGATATCATTCCCTTAATTGTAAGCATGGAAGGAATTGGATTGAATATATTTTTTTAAGAATAAATATAATTTTATAATAATAAAATATAGATATTATTCCTAACATTATTCCCATCCAAGTAAATTGGTAATGAAAATCATATGACACCACGACATGGAGATGGTAGGTCCTACATAAACACATGTGGTGATTTTTTTCATATTATGTATATAACTAATAATATAGTTATTCTGTAATCATAATAAAATCACAGAATTTAGTTTATACTATAGTTACTAATTAGAAATAGAGACAATACTTGAAGATAATGTATAATAAGAAATACACATTAGAGTTTCTATAAAAATGTTTTCCTCTTCCTTAGTGAAGCTCCATTGAATCCACTTGTATGGACACTCTTGTTGGTTTTTTGAGAAATCCAAAAACAATAGGATGTTAATATAGATATTTATAATGTTAATAATATTTTATTAGCTGAGATAAAAGAAATAATATGATGAAATGAGATGAGTTAGGTGGATCCCTTTTATAATTAAAGCACATGGTACTTTTAGAAACTCTCAAAATATTAAATAAATGTAAATTATTTTTCAATTTTAAATAGTTCCAAATATATTTGTTTCATGGTTTCCAGCATAGGATTTTACATTCAAAATAGATACACTTTTATGGGGACAAATATCTCCATTCATTCCAATATATATTAGATGATATAAATAGAGAAATTTAGAATGGTGAGACAAACCTTGAGTAGGCTTGTGGGAATGGACTCTTCCTGTCCCTCATCCTCAAAAATTATAATCATATAAAACCATTCAACAAAATAAGATGGTTGTGCATGAAATATATCATGAAGAATGACTAAAATAAGGGGAATTAAACAGATCCTTCTTCCATTCATTCTTGAAAGGGAAACAATAGAAATATGTATACAACATTAGTTGTGATTAAGGTACATATAACAGTGACCTGGAGAAAATATGTGGTATTATTAATTCCCATTACACTTATTTATTATGTGTTAATTCCCCTTGAATGAAAAATTTGTATCCTGAAGGGAAATAGGATCTTTTCTCATCAATTTCATGAGAAACCGCTAACCAAGCCAACATTTTGATTTATAAAAATCTGGAGGAGAATGAGGTGTGGGACTCTGATTGTTTTCTCATCCTTTGAAGTGCACCAGGACATGATGCATTCCTTTGTTATTTTAATGTTAGCACATGGAGAATCCTTATAATGGATATTGTTACTGCCACCCAAGACTTCTTCTATGAGGGAGATGCACCCAAGGGTTTTCTACACCACTACATTTATCCTCACACCTTAGTTAAAAAACTCATCATCCATCAACTAGTTTCATCCAATAAGCATGTGAAATTTTTTATATTGTTATTTCCTCCAAAGTCAAAAATATTTTGTCCTTATTCATGCAATATTGTGTTTTAGAATAACATCATTCGTTTATTCATGGCCATTCCATTCAGGTTTCTCATGTTATTACCCTAAATATGATCAATTCTAGAAATATAAAAGTGACATGCACTAATATTTTTATAATTATTTACATTATTAGGGATTATGAAAACATATATTTGAGATTTATCCATATCTCTATGAGATACATGTGTTTCTCACAGTGGACGATTGACTTGTTGTATTAATTCTACATTTCAACATGGATTAAAATTGTGTTGATAGGGAGGCATTGTGGGTCACTAAAATCAGTTAGTGGTGTCAGTCAAGGAGACTCCCACTCCCCTACCATAAACATCATAATTTAATATGTCATTTGTAGAAATGATTACTTCTATAAGGAGAACATTCATTCAACCCATTCACTATAGATGAAACTTATTTGGGTTGTCTCACTATTTGTAAGTATATAACATTGTATTCATCATCAATTGTTTTAGTTCAATAGTCAGGGTCTACAATAATATTATGATTGAGTGTTCTAGGATGAGTTTTCAAATAATCAATTAGGAGAATATTAATGCTTTCTTTTTATCATGATGATCTAACCAGATAATTTACGTCATTTAATAAATCTGGGGCATCCAAGGAAATGTCATTCCCTATAAATAACTAGGATATTCTATTAATAATGATATAATACGAGTCATACACGTTATATGATTTTTTTTAAAAAAATCACCAGACACATCACTAATTGGTGGATCCAGTTTCTCTCATTTATTAGGAGAATCACAATGGTCAACTATATTTTATCTTCTATCCCCATTCGTATTATTTCAATTATCTAGGTTAAGAAGTCTAGTAATAAATAAATAATTAACCTATTAAAATTATATATCTTGGATAACCAAGGGGAAGGAATATGTCATTAGACATTCGGGTCTGGACTATCAAAGGTCGTGTTACAAGGGAGTCAATTCAAGGAATGAGAGGGAGGTGATTCACTGTCATCAGTGGAAGCTAAGATAGGATTTCATTCGGACATGTTCACTCTAAAAAAGATATATGAGAGGTAAATATGGATACAAGTATAGATAGAAAAGATAGTAGTCATTCTCAGTATAGAACTCCTTGATAAAATTCATCCCAACACTCTATCACATCCCTGCGAGGTTTCTAGACTATGTAAATTGTATCTCTTTGTCAGGTAACAAGGTAGAAGATATTTTTGGACACCCATGGTTTTTTATGCAGCATCTAACAATCAATCAGTACATAAATCACCTTTAATTCATTTATTCAATCCTCAATACCACTAAAAATGATTTTTTTTGTATAATACTAGAGGGAAATCCCTACCATTGCATCCACCCAATCTCTTCATCTGGCCATTTCACCACCAAGGAGTATATAAAGATGGTTTATATGGAGCCTTCATGTGATCATTGGGGGAAAACTATATAGTATAAGTATATCCCTCCAAATTATAACAACTTCATGTGGATAATATGAAATCATTCCATTTCTATGGACATATTAGTAAAAGAACATGGTGTCCCTACTATCTCAATGTTCATTCATTGTCTATCTCCAAAGGATGAAACAAAATTTCATCTATTCTTTCATAGTCAATGGAAGACAAAGTCATTGGATGATAAAGGTAAATTAACTACTCAATGTGTTGAGGTGGATTTTTTGGGGGGGGGGGTCTTCCTATCTGGTTTGATGAACTAAGAAAGTATATTTAGGTTGAAAATGATCGAGATATCCTCTATGTGGCCAGATGTTGGTCTATTAGGAAAGCTGGTAATAATGATCGAAACAATGGTCCTCTATAGTACACCACTGCATTCGTAGTTATGGCCAAATTTTTCGTTGTAGACTTTTTATGCCTCCTGAATCTCCTACGATATGCTCTTTCCCCTAGATGCTCTATGTCTAGAGCCCTCTATCTTGAAGCACCCAATTATGATTAGTCGGGTGGCTGGGTGTGTAGGTATCATCCCTTTTGAGGCCTTATGAAAAACAGTAAGGATGATTTTATGGAGGGAACCATATATAAGGGATGATTTGTCATTGAATCCATGGGATTAGGGATGTATGCCTAAAATGAATTCTATGGTCCAGGAAAATAATTCCAGAATAAATCTAATAATATAATCAATGGTCTCGATTAGTTCGATGCACATAAGATATGGTGATCTATGGTTGTTACTAACTCAAAAATCATTTGGAACCCTCTCAAAGATCATTCACCACCCCTGGAAGACCAAATATCTAGTTCGAAAATGAAAGACACTCATCTCTATTGAAATGGATCACCTCTATACATGGTGTGAAGGTAATCATGTTGCAGCCTTCATGCCCATGAAGGCCTTCCAAACACACCCCTTATGGAATTATAAACTATATAGTCCCTCCCAACAGGAAACGCTGATTTTGTAATGGTTGATTCCCTTTGGAATTATTTTTTCATACCTCCATAATGGATCAACTCATTCCAATTCTAATATTTTATCTCTATCCTTGAGGTTTTAGATACAACAAACAAAAATGTTTTTTTTCAAGTTGATTATTTTAATGTTAACTACAATGAAATTATTTTCATCAATAATTGGTGGATAATTTTATTTAAAAACATTCAATTGAAATAAAAATGGTCAATTTATAATATTTTCTAACATAAATTATCATCCTTTTCATTATTTAGTATTTTATAATATTAAAATAATTTTATGAATTAATTTTTCATAAAATATCATTTGTTTCATTTTTGACATGATACATTATTTTAATTTTTAATAATAGAATAACAACATGATATCCTCATAAAACACTATTAACTAATTCTTAACATTACAAATTATTCCAAAAAATTAGTTTATGACATTAATTTTATTTATTTTATTTATTTTAATATTTTGAATACCATTTACTTGATATTTCAGTTATCAAACAAATTACAGAATCATCATTTTATAAGACATTAAGGTAATTACTTTTTTCATAAAATATTAAAATAAACTACCATGGTAAATAAAAACAGATTAACATTCAAATGAATACTTATTATTGAACATATCTACTATAAAACCTATATTAAAAAATTAGATATGAAAATGTAAGATCATAGCCTTTTTTGGGAAAAAATAAAGAATTTTTAGGTACTTTTTGCTATTATTAATCTTCTTTGGGTTGGAGTGTGACATGTGTTGTGTTAGGGTTATGTTTTTAAGGATTAGAGAAGACATGGGTTTTTGCATGGTTTGCACACAGTTTAGACTAACCATGCGCAAGCTAACCATATAGATAGTAGATGTCAGCATGGTTGGTGGAATATTTTACTAACTAAACAACATCATGCTGTGTGGGTAGTTGGAGACCCCACAGTTGGACCACTGTTTGACCAAACCATGTGGAATCCCAGGTGGAACCATATACGTTACTTAGTTTATTCCTAAAATTGATTTAAAACCCACTAGAACCACCCAAAGATCTCTCTAATTCGACCTAGGATTGGGATTGAAAAATTCTAGGTTTTCCCGATTCCTTTCCAAAGGATGCCAAAGCGATATGAAATTTTTTATATGAGATAAAAATCTTGGATCAAATATCCTCTCTCCTCCCCTTATGTAGATTTCATCATGTTGCATGTCTCATTCATCCTCATATCATTTCTAGATCATTTCAAGGCTTATCTCCCTAGTTTTCATGGATATAAACCTAACGGTTTAGATCTAGATCATGTATTGTGGATATGGATATATATTTTGATGATATTTATTTCCATTGACCTTAATTTTTGTTATGGCATTTAGATCTGAAGCTTGATTGACGATGGTGTGCTGCATAGATTTTGGGGATTTTGGTTGGGATAAAATACATCAATAGACTAATCTAGGTGGCCTAAATCAAAATCCCATAATAGTGTTTTTGATATGTAAATTTGAATATATGGTTTTTTGGATTCCCATGATAAATGATTTTCTAAAATGGAGTAATTTTGAAAGTAGAATTGAACTGAGGTTGCCTTGGTGGATATTGGTAATTGAATAGTCAAACAAATGATGGGGGTTTCCCAAATAGATATTTTGGAGATTTTTTATGAGATTACATCTTTTATTTGAGATATTTAATTTATTGTGTGAATTTTAATTAATCGGGAGAATTAATTAATTGTCAAGAAGTTTTCCAAATATAATTAATTGAGAGATTTAATTATCTTCTATGATGTTTATGAAATGTAAATAATTGTTATTATTAATTATGTGTCATGATGTGATCAATGATATTTAATTGAGACAATTAATTACGACATTTTTTAATTTTATATGGATAATTAATTGTGATGAATTAATTACAAAAAGTGAAAAATGATGAAGGATTAATTAATTGATGAATTAATTAAGGGATTATGTGTTTTGTTAAGTTTTGTGTTTACTAATGTCCTTTTAAATATTTAACTTATCATTGTATGAATAATAGAATGATGTTAAAAATAATGGGGAAATAATGAATGTCTAAATAGATAATATTCATGTGGTTCTAGATAAGGCGTTATAGACTAATTAGAAGTTGGAACATTAACATGGCATTCCTTCCCAAAAAATTTCAAAGCATGAGATAATAGGCTTCTAGGTTTGAATACCTACACCGAATGAGATATGGAGTTCTAGGAATGATGACCTACACTCAAGAAGATTGTGGTTCTAGGCATGACTACCTATATGATTTAATGATAATAATTAATGCTATTTTAATTTGGATTATTAGTGCTAGGGATAACCACCTACACCAATTGATTAATGATATTGGATGATGATAGAAATGGTAAATATTAATTTAAAAATTGGAGAATTTTATTATTAATGATTAAATAATGATATGATAATTTTTTAAATTATGCATTGTATTTATTCAATCATAAAACAACATGAAATATCATTTGACCAGACTCATTTTTGACACCGTTGGTGGGGGCCTACAGAGTTGTACTCACACCAAATCTAGGCTGCCTTTTCAGCACCTATGTAGACATTGATGATGTAAGAAATGATAAGGGAATGTTCTTGGGATATGTTTTTTTTGGATTGAAGCAAGGGATAGGGATCCAGAGGTGGTTTGAGACCCACTTCACAATATTTGTGTGTTTACTTTTAGTTACATTTTATACACTTGATATCTAAATTGTAATAGAATGATTTTCCATTCATTTGAGTATTTTATTTTAGTTTTTTGGTAATCATATTACAAGGATTGTTCTTGTTATTTATTCAATTCCTCACTTGGTAATGGTAATTTTCTTCCAGTGGGGGTTTTATTATAAAAGAGGGTATAGTCTCCCCATGAATTACATTCCAGACCCTAGATGCTAGTTTAAATACTCTGGAATATGAGGAGGAATGCTTGAGGGCATGTGGCCAACAGGCTTAGGGGACCGTTCAGTGGATCCTGTGTCGGGACGTAATAAAGTGGTATCATATGAGTTCTCATTTCTTTATTCTTCTTTTATCATAATATTTTAGGAAACTTAAACAAGATAATAAGAAGATTTGAGGCATGGTAATGAGCTCATGTATGGGTGTTGCATACCCATGTATGGGGGAAAATCTGTGTACTCAGTGTGGGATTATTGTGACTGATGCATGTTGTTAAAATTTGATATTATTTTACTTTGGGTCATGCACTTCTGATGTGATGTGATATTAGTTTTAAAAATATGGAATTTTTATTCGTATCATAAAGGGTAATGATACTTTAGTTAGCTTGCATTATTCTAGGCTCTCAAGGTTGTTGTGACATCCGTCATTCAAGGAACTCATGGTAAAACAAATTATGGGTATGTTGTTGAACTGGAATATTTATTCCTTTTTGTGAGATTGAATTAATGATGAAAATTGAGAATAAATCTATGTCTAATGAGAACCATGATTGATGAAATGAGTATGAGAAATTAATTAATTTTTAAATTAATTAATTTGTGATAATATGATTAATTAATTTTTGGATTAATTAATGAGAATGTATGTACACTTGTTAATAAAGACCTTAGAGTTGGATGGTTACGGGTAGTGATAAGGCCTAATTTTTTATCATGTGGAGAGAAAAAGGATAATGGACATGTTGAAACTTTTTTTTGTTTATAATCATTGGTAAATGTTATAAGTTTGTGTTATAATACCTAAGAAGTGTGTTTGTATTTGTAGACATATTCCTTCACGACGCCTATTGAGGGAGAGTCCGAGGGTTATTTCCTAGAACAAACATGAAAAAAAGAGATCTTGAGGGACCATTGTTTAAATTTGAGGAGGAAATGGTATATTTCCATGTGAAAATATCCCATTTCATGTAATTCATTGAAACAGACCCATGGTGGGTTCATAAATGCATGTCATAGTTGACTAGGGATTTTCAGCTACAAAACCCTCTTATTTTTAGTAGAGAAGGAATTCATAAGAGAGATGAATACTGGATTGAATCCATAGAGATGATACTTTACCATATAGAGAATTTGGATGAGGGTTGGGTCATGTTGGATGCTTATATGATATGGGGTTCAACAAAGCACTGGTGGGACATTCAGGTATGATCTGGATAGAATGATGAGTTGTTGTGGAATTAATTTTCGTTGATTTTATAAGAACACATCTATCTAGACACACTGAGATTGTATATGGATTTAGATAATATACATATGTCCCAAGGAATCATGTCCATAATGGACTATGCCTAACATTTCAAATATTTCAAAAGGTTTTCTCTATCTTTGGCGGCATATGAGGCTTCTTCGGGAAAATGATTTTAGGATGGGTTTCTGCATGAAATTAAGTCACGTGGAAATATATTTAGGCTGAATAAATGCTTAAAAGTTTTTTTATAATGATATCATTAAATATGGAAACACGTAGGATTTTTCTAGTACTAGATAGTTGGTTGGAAGTTCATTAAGTGTGCCTTCCGAGAACAGAAAACACCATCACGAGAACCTTAGTCCAGACAATGGATTGCTTGGTTGTAATTTAGGAGGAACAGTTTCACCATAGCATTATTAGGTGATTTTCTACAAGTTTGGTAGACAGGGACACTATCGTACACATGGTCTTCAACCACTAGTGGAGTGCATGTTTTGGGGCAAGATTGGACACCAACAGATGTTCTATAATAATAATTGTTAGGATGGTGTTGAGGGAGAAGAATTTTAGAGTAAAAATGTAGGAAGGGGGTCTTATATATCATATAGATATGGCAGTTGATGATTTTTTGGATGAGGCGGTAGATGCGGTGGACATGGTGATTTAGTGTAGAAGTTCACGTATCAGAAGAGTGGTGCTACTCAAGGGAGTAAGACTAAATGACAGGGAAGAGCGGAAGGACAGTTACTCACAGTGCATCCTACACATGAGGAGACCAAAGTGTTTCCATTGATAGTGAGAGGTACTATTCTATTTCCTTATACATTATCTAGTGAATTATTTGATATTGGTTCCTCTCATTCCTTTATATCTACCAATCTTGTGAATTTCATGAGCATGGAGGTGGAGTCCATAAGTGGGATGATGATTATCGATACACTGTTGGGAATATAGTCTTCGGATATCTATTTAGGGAAGGGATGATCTCTAGATATCATAGAGTATCATTTTCATTAGTTAATTTATGTCATTGAAATATTGGGCTTTGACCTGATTATGGGCATGGACTAGATAGTTGTATTCTGATACCACATAGAATGTTACCGTGGGGGAGGGATCTTTATATTTCTTTAGGGGGGCTAGTATGTTCATTGTGGAGAATTGGTTATCTATGCAGGACGAGCTAGGAAAATTACCCAGAAACTGGGAGAGCACAAAGCCCATGTTGCTGTCAATTGGATTGATGATGCGGGTGGTACAAAAAACTTCTTTACACCAGTAGTTAAACGGTTTTAGGATGTTTTTCCCAATGACATTTTAGGGTTTCCACCTGAAAAAGATGTCGACTTAACTATTGAACTAAATATGGGGGCTGAGGTGGAATCTATTCAACCTAACATAATTTCTCTGACTGAGCTTCAAGGGATCAAAACAAAGTTTAAGGAATTGGTAGATAATGGTTTTATCCTTCCAATTATGTCACCTTCGGGATCACCTATTTTGATTGAAAAGAATGTTGATAGATGTTTTCACTGGTGTGTCGACTACCGAATATTGAATAAAATACATGTGAAGAACTAATAAACTATTCCGCACATCGATGATCTATTTGACCAGATGAATGGGGATTGTGTGTTTTCTATTGACGGCCTAAGATCATGGTATCATCATGTGATAATACTGACTTCTGATATACTGAGAACTACTTTCAAGATAAGGTATGACCTTTATGGGGTTGTTGTAATGCCGCTTGGGTTGAAAATTTCTCCTATAGATTTTATGGATTTGATGAGAAATATATTTCAAATATTCATAGATCATTTGGTAGTGGAGTCACTGGATGAAATCATGGTGTACTCTAAGAATCATGATGATCTTGACAAATACCTTGACATCATTCTATGTACACTGAGAGAGCATCGACTATACATCAATCATCATACATTTCAGTTTTGGATTTATAAATTACAATTCTTGGGGTACATCATCTCAGAATATGGTGTATTTGTGGAACCATAAAATTAGCAGGCAGGGATTTCATGGGAGCATCCAAAGAACTTTTTTGATATCTGAGGATTTTTGGGATTATCATGTTATTACAAGAGGTTCATCTAGGACTCTTCCTAAATTCCAGAACCACTAAAAGGTATGACAAATAAAAAAAATTAATGTTTGTCTTGATAGGATCATGCGATAAGGCTTTCTTGGAGTTGAAGAGGCACTTGACATCGACATCAATTTTGGTCCTACCTATGTAGGTTGAGGAGTACACGGTGTATTTTGATTCTTCTATGACAGGACTCAGAGATGTGTTGATTCATGTGGATAGAGTTGTTTCTTATTAGTCTCATCTGTTGATGACACATGAATGGAATTACTCAACTCATTGCCACGAGCGTGAAGTTGTTGTTTATTCTCATAATTGTTGGAGACACTATCTCTTTGGTGAACCGTTTACATTTTTTACGGATCAAAAAGCATGAAGTATATATTTTCCCAATGTGACAGGAATCACCGGGAAAAAAATGGTTGGAGTATATTCACTCCTTTTATATTCAATTATAATATACACCTATAATGTGGAATAGTGTGGTTGATGATGTGAGCAGGAAAACTCCAACTCATTTGGTATAATAGTTGAGTGAAGAGTAGAAGATGATGACTTTGCTGGTGGAAATGCTGGTTTTAGTTTGAGAGAGTCTATAGAGGATGTCTCTATATTCTATAGTAGTGGAGTCTACACCCAAGATATGGATCAAGGAAAAACTGAATGAAAATATCGAGTGTTTAGTTTTAAGGGAAATCCATGAAGGTGAGGAGACACCCACAGACTGGATAATAGATTTGGATTAGATCATCTATATGAAAAATCTGATTGTTGTGCCTACAAGTATGTGAGAGAAACTCAATCAATAATTCCATGCTTCAAGGTGGGCAATATAGAATGGGGTAAAAATGTATTGTGACCTATGAAGATATTTTTGGGGGATGTGAATGTAAGGGAAAATATCAAGGTTTATAACTAGATGTTTCACTTGTCAGTAGGTGAATGCAGAGAATCAATAACATGGAAGCCCATTGCAGCCATTACCTATTCTAGGATGAAAGTTGGATGAAATGACTATGATTTCATGGTAGGTCATACAAGGACAATTATGAAACATGATGCAATTTGGGTCAATGTGGATTCAATAACAAACATTGAACAATTAATGCCTCTTAGGGAAACAATTATATTATAGAATTTGGGCTAACTGTACATTAGAGAGGTAGTTCGTTTGCTTGGGGTTCCATAGACTATATAATCAAATCGGGATTCGTTTTTACGTCATGTTTTTATTAGGGATTATAGAAAGGTGATTAGTACACATGATCTCGTATGTACATCCTTCCCCCCATAAATAGGTGGGTAGATTGAGAGTACTATATAAATGTTAGAATATATAGTGTGATCATGTCTGGTTGACTTTTGTGGATCTTGGGATTTGAACATGTAATTATTAATGTTCTCCATTAATAGTAGTTATTGAGAAACTATACCAATGACACCTTATTATGAAATTTATAGAATATGTTTTATATCACTTCTATTTTGATTAAGGGAAGGTGAGTAAGTGATGTTGGGGCAGAGTCCCATTTAGTGGACATCAGAGAAAGTACAATTGATTCATAAATGTATGGTTGTGGATAATAGTAGGAAGAATTTGTATGTTTATAGGCTATGATGACCTCTATAGTTTACATAGGGTGATCATGTATTCCTTTGGTTTTCACCTATATTGGGTCACCATATGATTTTGAGGAAGGGAAAGTTGGTTCCTAGGTTGGTTTAATCGTTTTAGGTGCTAGAAAGAATTAGTCTTGTAGCATACCGATTATCACTTCCACAGATATTCTGTCATATGCCTAATGTTATCAATGTGTCACAACTATGGTAGTATCTCCCCCACCATTCTCATGTGATTGATGTGGAAGAGGTTGACCGTGATATAAATGTTTCCTTTGAGGAGAAGATAAAACATATGTTGGGTCACAGTGAAGTGTGTTATAGGGAATGAACGTTTCTTTAGTTCATGTGTTACAGAAACATGGAAATGTTCCACAGGAAACATGGGAACGTGAATCTGACATGATGGATTGATTTCACCATACTTTTTTCTTAGAGTCTTAGAGATGTTCTAGAGTGCATCTTGGGGACAAGCTATTATATGTTAGGGATATTATAAGATTTCAACCATTTCTGTAGAAATATCAGGAATGGTTTTAAGTACGTTTTGGTAAATTTTAAGCACCTTATGGTTGGGTAATTTCCTAGGTTGTGTATGGGAGATGTTTTGAATGATTTTTGGAAGATAGAAGGCTATGCAAGGATTGTGAATGGTTTATCCTAACCGTATGCAAGCTAAAAATGCAGATAGTGGAAGTCATCATGATTAGTGTATGGTTTTACTATTTTCATGCCATCAATTCATGCGGGCAGTTGAAGACCATGCGATTGGCACATGGTTTGGCCTAATTTTGCAGACTCCCAGGTGAAACCATGAATACGACGTAGTTATTTCTAAAAATTGGTTTCAATACACTTGAACCACCTAAACCTATCTTATTCAACCAATGCTAGGGCTTGAAAAAGTGCAGGTGTTCTTAAAGACTTCAAAAGGGATTCCAAGGCGATTTGAATATCATTCTTCTAAATCTAAATCCTATATTGAAGATTCTTTCTCCCCCCAATAAGTGGATTTCAATCTATTGCTTCTCATTTGTAGATCTTTTCAGTGAATATCTCCCAAATTTTCATGGATATAATTCAAATGGTTGAGATATAGATCTAGGTTTGTGGATCTATATCAATATTTGAATGATCATGATTTCCATTAATCTTAATTTTGGTATAGGGATTAAGATCTGAATCTTGATTGAAAACATTTTTCCGCTCAGATTTGGGGGATTTTTATTAGGCTAATATCTATCAATAAAAATTGGTTGGTGGTATAAATCAAACTCCCACAGTCATGACATTGATATGTGAATGTGATTTTATTATTTTAATGATTCCCTTGAAAAATGATTTCTTAAATTGGAGTAATTTGGACGGATGAATTTAATAGTGGTTTCTATAGTGGTTAATTGATAATGGGATCATGGAACAAATGAAGGGGTTTCCCATAAAGATATTTTGGAGATATGTTATTGGTTAATATAATGTATTTCAGATTTTCTATTTATGGTGTGAATGATAATTAATTGGGAGAATTAATTATGCATCATGATGTTGACCAAATATAATTATTTGGGAGAATTAATTTTCTGCCATGATGATGTTTTAAGATAATTAACTATGATAATTAATTTTGTGACATGTTGTTATTGAAGATAATTAATTGTGAGAATTATTTATGACATTTTGATATTTGATATGGATAATTAATTGTGAATAATTAATTATGGAAAAAGAATTTTGTTGATTGATAAATTAATTGAAAAATTAATTAAGGGGTTATATGATTATTTAATTGTTGAATTATCTAATGGACATTGAACTGAATAATTATTTTTGTAATAGTAATGGAATGATGTGGAAAATTGTTTTGAAATAATGAATTATTATATGTTTGAGATTTTTATGCCTTTAGAGAATGATGTTCTATACCAATTAGATGTTGGGTCTTTACCATGGAGTTCTTCCAAAAAAGATATCCAAACATGAGATAATTGGGTGATGGGAATGAGGACCTACACCAAATGAGAAAGGGAGTGCTAGGCATGATTACCTATACTCAATGAGATTGTGGTGCTAATCATGACGACATACTCCAAATGAATGATAACACTCAATGATATTTTCATTGTGATTTTTTGTGCTAGGAATGATGACCAACAACATAAGTTTAATGATTTCGAATGATGATCCAAATTTGGAATATGAGTTAAAACTAGGATTAATTTAATGATTAAATATAAAATAATTATGTGATATATATTTAAATTATGAATTGTTATTTTTTCTTTATAAAATGGAATGCACTATATTTGACTGGAATCGTTTAGACACTGATGGGGGAGAATTACTGAGTTGTACTCACACTCTATTCAGGATTCCTGATCAACAACTGAGTATATATTTTTGTTGTAGTACATGGTAAGGGAAATTCCCTATGAGAGATTGCTATTTGGTATTAGATCATGGGAGAGAGAACTAGACGTCATTTAAGACCCGCTTTGGAGTCATGTATTAACATTTAGTTTAATGTTAGACACATGACTTCAGCATTATCATAGCTTATTTTACCTTTCAGATGATTTTTGTATTTTCATGTTTTGATAATCATATGGTCATGATTATTCTTGTTATTTATACGCTTCCTCGCATGGATATTGTTATTTTCATTAGTTGGTGTTTTATTCTTGGTAAAAGTGTGTATAGTCTCTCCAAGAATGACTTTCCAGTCTCTTACAACTAGTAGAGACCCTACGGTGTATGGGGAGGCATGATTGCGGGCCAGTGGCCAACCATCACGGGGCACTGTTCCGTGGTTCCCGGGCTAGGACATCTCATGAAATCATGATTTTGACATCTATAACATTTATTTAAATAAATTATAAAAAATTTTATACACTCAACATAGTCGATTCAGATGACAATACTTTTTGAAAAGGGGTTATTTTGGTCCAAAAACACTCATCCAAAAATATTAGGTCATGTTTTATGGTAATTTTATACTATTTATAATATTAGTTTTTACCCTTATTTACCCAATTTTCATTTTCTCATGTAAATAAATATTAAAAATGTTTCAATTTATATTTCCCAAAAATAAAGTAAAGATATTTAAATAATTTATACCTATAGATTCTAAATGTGGAATTCATTTTAAAAATTTCCAAAACACATATTTTTAGGTAATGAATTAATAATTATTATCTTGTACGATATGTGAAAATATGTTTAAAAAATGAAAACATTCAATATATAGTTTTTATATCACAATTCAATTTGAATTTGATTCTGATGACCTAAATTGGAATAGATTATAATTATTTGATATTAGTATACTATTTATATATTTAAAAATATAGGATAATAGTATAATTTATTTTGAAGAAAATTCTATTTTCAACTAAAATGCATTATTTTATTACATTTCATCAAAAGATGAAACATATCATTAAAATCCAAAAAATAACCAAAAGAAAATTTATATATACTTATTTAAAAGAAGAAGTTTATTTTTTATATAATAACTATACAGGTTTACAAATATTGATTTAAAATTTTATTTCTATTAAAGGACAGTAAAATTATCCTTTTTAAAAAAATAGGTCTAGTATATAAAATTGTGTTCGTTGTTATCGTTTGACTATAAAATCTATTGGATGAATATAAAAAATTTACATAATATGTAAAATATATTTTTCATTAATATCATTTAATTTTTTTAATTTTTTTAATTTATTTAGACAAATCCACTTTTGGATTAAAATTATAATATTTTTTCATTATAATAATTTTATATATATATTCATTTCTAATTATTAATAAATCATTGAATTCATCATATATTTGATTAAACAACATCTTTTAATAATTTGGCTTATAATATTCATAATCTCTAATTAAATGGATATGTTATGCTGGTAATTTATTTCTAATATTTTCTAGCTGTTTTTTAACTCATGGTTTCATGATACATAAGAAAAACATGGGTGGAATGTAATGAAAAATATTAATGAAATATGATTAAAAAATATATTTCATAAAAATATCAAGGTGTATTACTTAAAATTATTCACATATATGGAATTTGATGGGGTCATTTGATAAAAGTAGAAAATGAAAATATTGTATAAGAACATAACATGAGAAGGTGTTTATCCTAACAACCATTGAAATACCTAGTAAAGGATATTAACATATTCTCTAAGTATTATATTATTATTTAAGAATTATAATTAATGTTAGAATGATATGTAGTGATAAAAAAGTCTACATCAAGATATTACTATATACTTTTCTAGAATATTGAGGTAAACGCCTGATTCTAAACAAACACAAATAAATACGGTTGTCAATGAAATAATATCGCTTACATAATGTATATCCTATAAATATTATACAAAGATAAGTCATCTATTATTGTGAGGAAGTGTGTTGGATTTACATGGATTGGGACTACCATAATATAAAATTATTCTATTTAGAAATCCTCTGGAGTTCAACAACAAAATCAATGGTGATGTTTTATATTTTTCATTCTTGTGTGGTTAATTGATGTAACTCCACATTAGAAATTTATCTCTCTACATTGACATTCTGATATTCCAAGAACCAGGACACAAAATCTATGATGACTCTCTTCATTCAATCCCACCCAAAATACTCTATCAGATATATATATATATATATATATATAATTCTTAGATTATGATTAAATTAAAAACTATGATATTACTCTATCAAATATATAAAATCAAGTATACATAGAACACATAAATAGTTCCTAAACCATTTCCTTTAATAATGATCAAGGATAAAATAACAAACATTTATAACCTTCTTTATTATATCTGTATCTTCCTCCAGTTCCTATTTAATCATCACATTGATAGATTGTGGAACATTTAATTGAGAAATGAATTATTTATTACATTTCATTATTATTTGAATATCCTTCCATAAAAATACTTAAATATATATTATATTATGATCCTAATTATTTAGTTGATATCATGTTCCATTCCACTAACAGAATTGGATCACTATTCACATTTCCATGGTTTTAATGTATTGATGAGTCATAATATTAAATTATCTCAAACCATCTTCTTAGGCTCTTTATCAACACCTTCTATGTGAATATACGATTTATATATATATAATATAATTATATTTATTTATCACACTATTTCTATAAAGATAATTCTACCATATCATTAATACGAATATTACCATTACAAACTCAAAATCATGATATGGGCCATTTTTATCATAAATAATTAATTATCACGAGGTATAATATATACCATTTCATTTTTTCAAAATAAATCATCCCAATACATTGTTAAAAAACATTATTGATTAAAACCCCATATACACTACATGTTATCATAATCATACGTTTTGTGAATAATCATCTATTTTGTTCCATGAAATTTTCCTTGCATTCATTTGTCTAAAGGATCCCGAATCCATTTTGAGTTAACATTGTTAGTAGATTATATTGGGATGATAAATTCTACGAAAATGATCATTAAATATATGTAAAACATAACAAACATAGATCTCATTCATCGAGGTTGGTCCGGGCTAATTTCAAGAGCCGTTATCCTTGATTGTTCTAATAATATAAACTATTTTGAGATTATAAGACTGTAAAACAAAATTTTTTGCAACAAAAATTCAATCGTTGTAAATTTGGCATACAATTTATCCTTAAATTATGTCTTTTGTAAAATTATAAAGATTTATTCATGTAATTTATTTATATTTTAATAAGAAAAACATTTATGGTTAGCAAATCAATTTTGGTTCTCTTCAATAATCATTTTTTCATATTGATTTTATTTAATAAAATGGTTTACCATGTGGATTCAATCCCATTAATATTTCTTCAATTGACAACGTGTATATGGGAAATTAAAAATCAATTCCATGGATCGGTAACGGTTTAATAAATTACACATTAATTTATTTTCCCTCTATGATAGTGGAAATGGTTTCCCACAATAGTAATGAGATCATCCATAAGAACTCCATTATTTTTCGTAATTGGAGTCATTCTTGATTATATATGACACCAATGGTTAATATGGAATTGTATTCATTAAAAGAATTTTAAACCATAATTCAAAAATAATATTGAGACTTTATAATTTAAATTACAATAATTCCATAATTTTATCACATTACCAACAAAGAAAATACCCCATTATTACAAAGGTCATGGTTTGTGGATTGAGTGGATGGTCAATCCATACCATGGATATGATAGGAAGTTGAGTAATGGGAGGATAAAATAACACTAAAATTGAAATGAAACAAGAAATATAACTCATAATAGACATTGAGTAAATTCAAGCCGAAAAGTGGTAGTACCTACCCCTCGATGTCCAATAAGAAAAATAGAGGGGGTTCTTTTTTTAAAAATATAAAATACATGTAATTTACCATAAATTACAATTTGAGTACTTAGGTAATATTCTTTGTCTCTAGTTTTTCCGGTAGTAGGAGATCCAATGATCTGCCAAATAAAATCAAAGTGATGGTGGTTGGTTGGTGGAGGTAAATGGCATGTAGTGCTACCCAAAATGGAAGGTATTTTGAACATCTACCACCAACCACTTATAGAAGGGAGGATATGTCGTTGGGTGGGTATTACATTGTTTGTAGTATCTAGCTTTCAACAAGGGCATGTAATCGGGCTGGCCAAACCTTGTCAGGTAATGGTAAACAGCTTGTTTTTATAATGTATATGTTCTGTATATTCCAGCCATTACTCTAAACATTATTGATTTGTGACAGTTGATGAAAAACACCTGAAGATCACCATGAAAATGGAAATAAATCATTTTATATATAAAAAATATTTTATTTATAAAAACATGTTTTCATACTCAATAATATGTATGAAATAGTATAGAAATATTGGGAACATCAGTTACATAGTTTATTTCATTTCATTATAATTTAATTCATCCTTATGATACTAAATCCACTCCTTATTATCAAAATCATCCTCAATTATCTGAGTTTTAACCATTCAAAAAACATTACAATTATGAAGCATTTATATAGTCTTTCTTCTTTTCTTCACATCTTAATTCAGATCCCATATAATGTTCTTAGTGTCAAAATGTTGTCTCAACTATGTATATTTATTTTTGGACTTCATTTCTCTATCTTCATCACACTAACATGAAGATTCAACATGTCGAGAATGAATATATGTGTTTTCTATATTTTCATTAATGGGGTTTTAGATGAAAATATTATCATCATAATATAAAATTATAAACATTTGAGTTTCTTATTCATTTTATAAAATAGTGACATCATCTTTATTGGTAATTAATATGTTTTGTTTATATAATTGTATGATTATCCATTTCTTGTGTACCTAGGAAAAAATAAATCATAAAAAACAAATCAAATATTCCCCTTCATCAATAATTTTTCATGATTAAACAATAATATTTAATAACCATTAAATGATAAAATTTTGGCAACATTTTAATCCATTTGTTATATAGGGTCATGTTTGAGATTAAAATTATTATAATATATTGTGAACTATTCTACTACATGTAATGGCATGAAACCCATAATACCTGAACATTTCATGTTCTGAAATTTTGGTTCTATCCACTTTAACAAGATTCTTATTTTTCCATTAAACTATATGACTTTAGAAATCTTTATATAGGGAACATACTATATATATAAATATTGAATTTTGTTTTTATTAAATGATGTTAATTTTGGTATATTTACTTCCATTTTCCAATCTTAGTATCTTCAATTTCAAATCAAAAATCTTTCAACCATTATTTTGATTATTTTGAATATGTTCAAATCATGTGATTTTCCTTTTACAAACATGATGGGTTCTATATTTAGAAAATTAACCATAATATTAAGGAAATATACTTCACCATATGTTAACCACTTCTTTATAGGACCGAATCTATCTGAATGAATCAATTAAAGATACATGAAAAATTGAATTTCAAATCATTTTTTACTTTTTTATCTACATTCCATTTTGTGTTTAATTTACAAAATTTCATGTTATATTCATTCAGAATTGGAAATTTTTATCATGTTTTACATGTATTTAATAATTTTAATATTATTTAATATATTATTTACAATACAAATATGAATGAGTGATTTTATTATTGTTTACTTATGATGATCCTACATTTTCATATCCAGCATAAAAAATAATTCTCCATTATCTAAAAATAATTATTAATACATCCCCATATTTAATTGTATTGAAAATGAAACCATTTTTCATAAAAAATAAATAATTTATTGATTCAAATAGTTGGGATTTAAATATAATATTTTTATTTATTCTATCAATAGAAAATAGACTATCATAACTAATTTTATTTTTTCCTATGTTTCCTTTCCCAATGTCATTATCCTTTGGAGAAATATTATAAATAACATTAAAGTTTAATATTTAAATTTCTAATCATTTCTTGTGATTAATTCTCACACTATTATTGATTGTAGGACAATTAAATCATCTTTCATTAATTAATTGTCCATCCATTCATTCATGTTTCACAATATAACATTATTTATGATTTTCAAAACAAAAACAATAATATATTTTTAGTTTATTTTTTATAAAATAAATAAAAATATTTTAGTTCTTCCCTTATATAACACATTTTCAAGGAAGTTATTTCTGTAATTCAAATCTATTTGTAACATTGTCCTTATTCACAAATAATATATTCCTTATATCAGTTGACACCCATGCTCGAATTCTCCAGCATGATTCCTTCAATCTTCATTGTCCATAAACACACATTAAATAACAATTTCTATAAATATTATTGAATAAAATCAAAAAACACCATATATACACTTTATATCTCATATTACGATAAACATTCTATAAATGAATGAGTTTCTCAATTACTCTATCTTCTATCCTTCAATGTGCTGAAAAAATGTCCATTTTTAAATTTATTCCTTGAGTATTTTTGGTTGCATAACGTCTTTTTTTATTTAAATATTTCTATATATATTTAACATTTGATTAATTCTCCAAAACATTCATATATTCTATATTTCAATCTATTAAAGGTTTCTTCACTAAAATTATTCTCCATGTTCACTAAAAATTATATATATATTACATTTTTATTTCATCAATATTGTTTTGAGTGTCTACTAACTACATGTTTCCAAGAAAATTTTATTTATTTTCCAATACATTTTTATTATATTTATTTATCTTACATTAATTAATGGTTTCATTATTATACATTTTTATTTGGTAAATTTCCTTAACCACTATGATAATGGTGGAGGTCATGTCTTCAATGATTTTGATAATTTATTAAAATTGCAATTCAACATCTCTATATAATTTAATATATTTGTTCACTGAAAAGTATTGTTTTATTATGTTATAATTTTTTCATATGATTTTTATATTTCCCTAATAATTAATTTCATTCAACCACATCATAATTTCCATTCACAAAGAATATTCCATGGAAGTAACTCCATTCAATAGAAGAAAAAATCACCATTGTATTGAGATTATTCTTTTGATGGGTAAATCAATTATTAATATTATTCCCTAATAAGTCTTTTTTTTACATCACAATGAGGTTCTTCATAACAACTCACTTCCCTATTGTACACACATTAATCAAATACCATAATACTACTTCTCCCAAAACATGGGAAGAGTAGTATTTCTATATGTAGAAAGAAACATGGTATCAATAGTATTTCTTTTAATGGATGTAACCAAAATATTATTATTCTATTATATATTATGATATATTGTTATTTTAAAAAATTTAATTTCTTTGATATATTTTTTTACATGAAACATAGTTTTTAAGAAAACCGTGATATTATATTAAATTAGAGTCATCTAAAGTACCTATCATTGGTATTTTTTGGAAAGTATATGATCACATAAATTATAAATTATTTAGTTTTAAAAATGAAGAAAATAAATTTATTGGTTACGAAATAATTATAAATTAAAAATAAGGAATTTTACTATCTAATGAAATGATTATGTAAATAAATATTTTTATTCTAAAAATGAATATTTATCTAAATATATTATATTATTAACTATTAATGAATGATATTAAAGTTATTTTTAGATAATATATTCTATTAAATATAGTAACTTGCATTTAACAATTTTTAGTAGGCATGGAATTGGAGTAATATCATTTTATTCATCATAAATACATTTTTTTTAAAATGATTTTTATATAATTTATTGAATTAATATTATTTTTAATATGTCCAAATAATAAAAAATTTATTTGAAAAATAATTGAAAATAATTTTAAAATCAAAATCGTATAATATTTTAAAGATGATCTTTTTTGAGATTTTTGAAAATAAATATTTTTCACTAAATATTTCGAAATACTATTTTTTTCAAAATATTGTATCTTTTAGGATATTACTATGAAATAAGCAAGGAATAATAAATATTTAAAAAAATTTATTAATAAGAGATGTTATTATTATATGAAATAATTATTTTTGAATATTATTATGTATTTTGGAACCCATGAATGTCTTTTTTGAACATTAATTATATTATATTAAAATGTTAAAATAATTTTAGTTATTCAAATATAATTGTATTGATAGAATATTCAACTAATTTTTGGATTGACCAAAAACTATACAAAACAATTATTTTTATTAAGCACCATATAATGTTTTTATAAATTTATTTTATAATAGTTACTACTAAAATTGGTTTAAAGTAACATAACATGTAGATGAGGCTTAAAATTCCTCCAAAACATATCCAAATGACCCTTTAAGAGATTATTTCAACACTATCACATTTTATTGTAAAATGATGGATCAAATGGGTCCAAATTACAATATTATGATATATATTATATTTTAAATAATAATAATTCATTGTGTATAATTTCACATATTTTTAAAACTACACCTCCACTTATCCTTTATTAATTTGTTTTGTAATATACCTTCCCAAATACCTAACATAATAAATTAATATATTTATTACATTTTTTTCACGAGTCCTTGGTATTCCCCTATGATAACATTAATAAGTAGTATGATTTATTCGAGAGGACTTCTCTCAAGTAAAGGTAGTCATCATAAATAATTATTTCAAATATTATGATACATTATTCTTCGACTAAATATTTTTATTACATTAAAAATAATGTCTCATATATTATCAATATTATGTGATGTTATTATTATTATGTAACAACAATTTTTCATAACATATTGATGAAATGGGAAGTGAAAGTATCACTCATGTATAAGTATGGACAACAACCTCCATGTACGAACATGATTCATTTCCTATAATAGTTTACCACAGTTTCTAATTATGAAAAATTCAATTTTAAAATATGAAATTAATTATTAAATTTTGAATATGTACAAAAAAATATTTATGAGTTTATTATGATTTCATCATTGGTAAAATGATAATATTGGTCATGTGTACATTTTGACTACCACCTCCATGATATATTTCAATCTGTTTGTCATTTCAATTTTACATGGATGAAAATATGAATAATATTAATGTGTATGTATGAAATTTATGATAGAACAATGATTCCTAAATATTAATTAAAATTAAAATTTCATTCATTAGATACATTAATAAGTTAAAACATCACCAATGGTTATATTAGGAGTACAATATAAATGAAGTGATTTAAATAAAAATTCATGCCCACTTTATATGAATATTAAAAAAAATTATATAATAAAAAAATTGGTTAGATATGTAATTATTAATATTCTAGATATGATTAATCCATGACCAATGTGAATGTACCATAGACTTCAATCAATTAAAAGCATGAAACACAAAATATTTATCACTCAGAATATTGATTTTCAAAAATAATTGGTAATATTTTCATGATAAGATGTCATAAGTAAATATTATATGTCATTATAATTTGTTAAATGAATTTTATTATATTTAAATAAAATCTATATTAATAATATATTATTTATTATTTTGTAAAATGAAATAAATTTTTTTAGGTAATTGAATTATTTTATAAAATAATTTCTTTAGGATTGGTTATTATAAACATCGATTAAGGTAAACTACATGATCATTTTCCTTTTCTCAAAAATAATTTTTAATTTAATTTTTAATATTATAATTTTCAATTGTGACTAAATTTTTTTTATTTTGTACATAAAATGATCAAGAATTTTTTTTAATGAAAAACCCACATTTTTATTTTTTATTCGTTTAACATTTTCCTCCAAGTCTATGTTATTAAAAAAAATTCAATTAGGGTTATTTTTTTGAACCAATTTTTGTTTAAATTCATTTTAAATTATATTTTAATTTTATTGCAAATAATTAAATATGAATTTTTAAATAATTTTCCATTCTCTTTATTTTTGACTATTTAAAAAATAATTGACAGGAAACATTGTTTTCACATATACAACATGAATGGAATTATCTGAACTAATGAATATTATTTTAATTTTGTTATACAATAAATATGTCTCGGTTATTTTCAAATTAAAATAATTTCGTAATATATTTATATTATTAGACAAAAAATTATCAATTTATATATATATGTTCATCTTGTTTTTCAAGAAAGTATTGAATGTAATTTTAAAGTTATTTTTATTAATTCCAATATCTATTACGGATTTTTAATATTCACTATAGATATCATCTTATGATACAATCCACATTATTTTTAGGGATTCCTTATAATGATTATGGTAAACGGTTTATTCAAAGAAACCTCGTTTCTTTTCAATAGGGTAATAGTTTTATAATGAACTCATTAAGAAACATGTTGTCTTTCATGGGTAATAAATTGATAAAAATAGGGAAATGATCCCCATTTCCAATGTATATGTTATAATATAATGAATTGATAAATGTTTTTAGGATCAAGTAGAATACATGTGGTTAATTATTTATTGAGGGTGGATCCACTATAACCCTCTAATTCATAGGATAATATTTTAAAACTTATGAGAAAAATATGTTACCTATTATATTGATTTCATGTTCAAAAAATTATGTGAATAATTTTGCTGTTGTTGGTACGTTTAGGTATGAATGTGGATCAATGTAAAAATTATTTTATAAGGAAACTATTCCATTTTTTATCAAAATAAGTTGTACTTTGTACTATTTATACATCATCATAATGTTAGGGGTACATAATCTTTCCTCATATCCATAATTATGACATGCTCTCAGGGATCACGATTGATTATAATTGAATATTAAATATTATGAAATTTTTATTTTCATTTATAAATTCATTAGGAAAGGAATCACGGTTAAATATATTAAATATAT
This sequence comes from Viscum album, assembly GCA_963277665.1. Taxonomy (NCBI): domain Eukaryota; kingdom Viridiplantae; phylum Streptophyta; class Magnoliopsida; order Santalales; family Viscaceae; genus Viscum; species Viscum album. The sequence goes on from OY728135.1 coordinate 336,964,149, forward strand.
TGTATAAGACTTAATAATTTTGTAATCATATATTTAATCCATTACAATAGTTTATGATTGTTCATTTATATCATTTATGATTAACATTTCTGGGAATATGAGATCGTCATTTCTTATATGATTATTCCCCGTGTTTTGTTTGATGATTCTATGTATGATATTTTTATTAGGGAACTAATATGAATAAATTGATGGAAAATGTTAAAGATAATTTCATAAATTAGTTGATTATGTTTCTGGTCTCCATCAACATGAAACAATTACAATATGATATTTATATTACTGATATTTCTTCATATTTTTCTAAAATGAAGTAATATATCTATATGTTATTCTTTGGACAGTCAATTGGTATCAAATAATTGATTAGTTATTCAATGGTATTATTATTATATATACTTGTTGAAAAATATAGGGGTAATTCTACGTATTTTATAATAAGGTGAAGCTTTTATAAATTATAGATTTTATAGTTATATAATAATTGATATCTGTCTATTATGTAGAAAGTGGATGCAGTCTTGGGAAAGATGGAACTATGGGTTAAAATATAGAAATGGTTGGATTAGGTATTAACATGATCATCACCATTGAATGATGAGTGGGCATAATACATCAAAAATGTGTTGAATGTTTTGATGTACATGATTTCTGTCAAATAAAAATTAAATTATGAACCACTATGATGAATAAAATGATAAAAACTCTTCAAACATCTAAAAACTAGAAGTGATGTAAGAAAAAATACAATTCCATGGGTTGAATGATGGTGTCTTTATTTCGGAAATAATTGGAATTATTTTCATAATCATATAAATGTAACTATGACTATTGATGTTTGATACTCACACTAAGAATGTGATACATGCTCATGGGAATAGGATTTTGATAAATCAATTTATTCTTCCTATAGTTTAATTTTTTTATTTTCATCATGGATTATATTTCATTGTATATATATAGTTTAATGTTCAAAGTAATTTTATTATTATATTATATTTAAAATTAGACTCTAATTTAATTTTTTAACAATGGATATAATATTTTTATTTATATTAAATATATTTTGTGGGGTTTATGACCAAATCCTGAGGGATAATTACATATTATTTTTAAAAGAAAACCAAAATTTGAAATTTTTCTATTATTTTATAATATTTTTTTGTATATACTAAGAAAACTAGTAGTATTACTCCAAAATCATGAAGGTAATTTTTCAATTAATCTCACACCTTATTTAATGAATATTATTATGACGTTATATAGAATAGACTAGATTGATTTGTAAAAATTAAATAATATACTCTACAAGAATCTAGATATGGGATTCATTCAACCAAGTACTTTATTTGGGGTTGTATACAGATATGAGGTTCTTATAATTATATAATAAATATGTTTATATGAATATTAATGAAATTTTTTAATCATAAACCTATGTATTGTAATGATATATTTACATTAAATCATAGAAAAATAAATAATTAGTTCCTAATATTTTTACATAATCTCCAACTTATATAATTATAACTCGATCCTTTATAATATATATAACACATAATACATATCCTTATATCATAGGGGAATGAAATATAATAAATAGTGAGATTATATGATCTATAATGGTACGCAAGTGAAATAAAATGTCATAGTGTGAACATATGGGATTGAGAACATTTGAATAAAAAATGAAAACCATACACTGCATATGAAAGATTCAAACCATGAGGCACAAAAAAAATTATAATTATTTTATAAATGACTTATGTTAAAGAAAAAACAGAATGTGATCCATGATATCCTACCATTGACATAAGAAATGTAATTTTGGAAAATTTGTAAGGATAGAAAAATTTATGCCAAAGATATACCCTAGACATTTATAATTTTTTTATTGGATAAAAATCCATTCAATATTTAGGATTATAATATTCTCCCATGTAACCACTTTAGGATTATCATAATCTGATGTCCAATCACATTAGTCGTAGAAAATTAATAACCACCCAATGAATCTGTCATATATTTGGTCCCACCCATCACATAATGTATTAATTTTGATTCCACAAGATCACGAAACCAGCATCATATCAGAATACATAATTCAAATGGGTTTTATAAAACATTAATCATATTATAAACAATGAACAAATATTTGATTCAGAAACATTTCATCTTAACATTATGTAGTGAAAGGAAATTGGTTTCAAAATCTTTCTTCATCATAATACATATATATAATGACTAATAATTATAACATTGGATCATAACCCCATTAAAGCCTATTTAACATTAGAGGATTCCATATTAGATTGGAAATGATTCCAAAAATATGTTTGGAAAATTTATTGTATAAAATAAAGAGTATATTAATATTAAAATTTCATACTGAATATTCAAAAAAAATTATGGAAATCATATTTTTTAACTATAATAGTTTAATCGAATATAGTAATCACTAGATAAAATTTAAAAAAAGTCCTCAGAATTATAACACTTTAAATTTGGAAAAACAATTTAAAACAAATTGTTTTTTAAAATATATTGTAAATAAAATTCAATAAATATAATAGTTGATACTTTTCAGGTTTTATAGAAAACATTTGGTATTTATGAAGTAATGAAATGGTGTACATGATAAAAAACATTCCTTTCACTTTTTGATAAAACCCAAAAATAACTATTTATGAGAATAATAAGAAGAATGGTTTTTTATTTTATTTAAATAAAATCTAGGGGAAAAAATATATATTAATTATTTTATATAACTTTACTAAAAGAAAAAAATATTTCTTCCAATCATATATAGGTGCGCAAATGATTTTTTTACTGATGAGTGATATACAGAAGTGTTTTCGTAAAAAATTATTATAAAAATTTGATAAAAAAATATGGGAAATTGAATAGAAATCATATATCATAACTAAATAAGATTATGTGCAAAATTATGAGTTTATAATGATATGTATAATAATATTTCATCATTTTAAGCCTAAAATGATACAATATAGATAAAAATGATATTTTTTCATAAATTGATGACAACATTGGTAACAGTTAATCATAAGACCAATGAAATAAAAAATTTACATGAAACGTAACATTTCATGAAAATTAATATATTAATGATATTATATGTCTAATTGGATATATACACATCATAGAAAAAGATAATTTCATACAATAACATATATCTCAATGAAAGAAAATTGGGAGAAAAAATTGTTACCGAAAATCTTGAATTCCATAACAAATAATTAATTCTTAGGTATTGTAAATATAATTTAATTTTAAATATATTAAAATCCATTTTTGTATATACCATACCGTATATGATTAACTTATGACATTTTATAACCTGTTTATCAAATATTTATTATTAAAATCAAGTTTCTAGAAATAACTGCATTGGTTTTCATGTGTGTGTTGATTTGTTATTTTGTATAATCATATAATGATCATTTATACATTAAGAACCAAATTTTAACAATGATATAAATATAATATCTTTTTATATATTATTTTAGAGAAATCATTAAAAATTAGATATAAGAAATGATGTACACAATTTATTGAGATGGTAGGTCATATGTACACAAAAATGTTACTTCCACTATGAAATATTTAATGGATGGATCAAACCACAAAGGGCATGGTGATCGTACTTCACCTACTGGTAGACCAAACATCAAGACTAAAACTCTAGAACTACATGCTTCATCCCGGGCCACCAAAATTTACTCCTCAAGCCTCAAAATATCATTTTCATGATACGATGCACAACCAAAGGGGAACTATGGATTTATCTCAGAAACTTATCATGTATCTCCATAGGAACAAATATATTTCCTTGATACAACAATTGATGTTTTCCTTTCTCAACCAAACAATCAGGGGCCTCGCCAACAACATGTCGGTCTCTCTAAACCTAAACCACTAAATCTTCTAATTGGGAATATTCTTCCTATTGCACAAGAGATGACTGCTCCATAATTTGAAAATTAAATCATATTCCCCCAAAATATCCCATATTGATATGTAATGTTGAATGTTCTTCCATAACACTCTAAGAATCACCAGATTCACGCACTGCATCACTACATTACTTCATTATTCAATAATCATCCACTACATTCCCCTTTCCAAGTGTAAATGGTATTTCAATGTCGTATTCATATAATGATCTACATCCACCAATGCTATCTCAAGTTCAAGTCAAGCTAGTAGAAAAACTACAATGACCTCTAATGATTGGTGAAAACCACAAAACGATCGCCAATGAGTAATACCTCCACAACATCAGTGAAAAAACCATGGCTGTAATATCAAGACCATGGGTGGAATAGTTATGTTTTTGGTGATTCATCTACCAAGTCCCATAAGAAACAACTGATCTCTACTGCATCCGAACACAACCAAACACCAGATGTGAAGCATCGTTGAAATAATCCAACTGAACTCCCTCAACTGGAAGATAGAGAACTACGACCCTATCCATCTTCTCCATCTGATACTCAAAATCTTGCTAAAATTGATCATTCCACATGAACACCAAATCCTTCATGGTGAATGATGTCATAGGATTCACAAACTGAGAGAAATAATCAATGAAACTTCTGTAGTATCTTGCAATACCAAAGAAACATCACACCTCTTCCACTATCATGGGGGTTTTCCATGACACAACTTCTTTAATATTTGAGGGATCCATAGCTACTCTATTCTGGGACACAACATGCCATAATGAACAGACTTCTAGATCCAAAAACCCACACGTAGACCCCTTCCTAAACAGATTATTTTGAAAAAGGACTCCCAAAATAGTGTGGAGATGCTCTGCATGCTCCCCCATTGTTCTGGAGTACACAAGGATTTCATTGTTGAACTCGACTATGAACGTATCTAATAACACATGGAATACACCATTCATCAATACCATGATCACATCTGTAGTCATCATCACACCTAATGGCATATCAACATTCTTATAATTCCCATGGAAATAACCTGACGAAATCAATGGGATATCCTCATCCTTCAAACGCATATAACGATATCCTGACCACATGTTGATCTTTGAGAACATTCCTTTACCCTTCAGTTGATTGAATAAATCATCTTTCTTGTGGAAGAGGATAGAGATCATTCAATATCAGTTTGTTTATGTATTGATAATCAATACACAACCACAAACATTCGTTAGCCTTCTTTACGAACAAAATTGGTGCATCACATGGTGACCGACTCAGCCAAAAAAATTCACTATAACAAACCATCAAGATGTATACATATCCCTAGTTAATCATAAGTGTCAATTCAATATAATGAAATTGAGATAGGATACGATGATGGCTGTAGCTCAATCCCAAACTCGATCTCATTTCGAGGGGGTAATGTAACAAGATTTTCTGGAAGGACATCATGGTAATATTCTATGACCCTGGGAAACGCCAATTGTTGAACCTGCAAAGATCTCAGAATCTACTCAACCATCAAGGATTATAATTATGGAACAAAAATCATATGACGGTCACCCTAGCCAACAAACACCGTAATCTCTCCAACTGTATTGAATAACACAACCTACCTCATGATGTAACACATGATATCCTCCACTGAATACAACAAACCAATTCTAAGGATGAAATCATATGGTTGTATCCATAAACATATGAAATATTCCTAATAAAAGTGCTTTCCAAACACTAGATCAGAGTTTCAACATACTTCAAACAAGTCAACTTGATATCAAATTGGCGTAGTTAGCACGAAGGGACCTAGAATCCTCTATTCCTCATATCCCAAAGTGTGAACAAGGGCATGTGATATGAAGTAGTGTATATATCTTGAAACAACCAAGGAAAACACCCAATTATAAAACTAGACAAAGGTACCTCAAACAAAGCCTAAATTGTCTGGTTCTAGTAACACTATATCATGAGGCTAACCAAGACCCCATCCATGACCTCTCTGACCTTGATGATGACCACAACCATGGCATCTCATTGTTGTATAAAGAAACATGATGACTCCCCTTTCTTGAGGATTCGGTTCTGGCCAATGTCTTATTGGTGACCACTTTTCTCTCCAGCATCTAAATATATCTATTCACCATAAATGGGGAGACCAATACTAGTATCTATGGGCGAAAATCCTCTTAAAAATGCATTGACCTAGCCTACTCATTTGGCAATAGGTTCGAAGCATATCATAAAAGGTTCCTAAAATAGATCCAAAATTATCCCACACTATAGATCCCACATCGAAGGGTAAAAAGCTCTTGGTGATTGGATGCCTATGGGATAGAAGAATGAATCTCAATTATAAACATGTCTTATAACTCCTCCCATGAGATCTTCGACTCTTCATGATCAGTGAGAAACAATAACCACCACTTCCCCACTGCTCCACATAGAATCGTCACAACCAAATAAACCATGTTATCCATCTGATCAAGAATCAAACAGAAGCCTATCCCGACCTCCTCCAACCTATCCATCATGACAGCATCTGAAATGGGGCACCCGTACATCAGTAGAATTTGGTTCTGGAACTTTCGAAGTTTGCTCCTCCAAGTTTCATCATCGTCAACCTATACCCTGCAACAATCTGCTAGAATATCCTACTACAAATCTTCAGCGCGAACCAAAAAAGGATGTTGACCTAGAGGAATAACTAAAAAAATAAAAAAATGTTTTCAGATCCTCAACCTAGAATATGGATAACTCAACATTAATTAAGTAATTGTTTTCTTTTATTCATTTTAGGTTATCCTATCATATGGTCTACCCATTCAAATGTAGGCACAAATAATAATGATGCACGATACTTTCCTAGGTCTCTACCATGCAACTAAAATAACCTCATTTAGTATCCACTATAAACTAATGGTTCATGCATCATATCAGAAGTGGAAGAAAATGCCTATATAATAGTTAGTCTCTTGTGTTTACATCACTAGCTAAACATGGCTGACATCGTTTCCTAATCAACCCATTAACCCTCGCCAATGGATAACACCAAAGTCCATACTATCCCCCAACCAGACCTCTAATACCACACTATCATGACCCCCTACCCAAAAGGTGTTCCCCTCCTAGGTCGTCTATATGAGAAGGGAGAAAAAGACCCCTGACTCCCACCTCTAATAGGCCTCAAGTTGGAGACTATCACCAAGGGTATAGTAATCACACAAATGTGTGGCATTACTCTCTAGGAGAACAGATGTGAAAGAGATAGATAATCAAGACACCAGCCAAGTCTAACTAATACATCACATTAAAAGAATCCCCATGTACCATAAGTAATGTCATGCAAGAACTGCTACAACTGAAATGAAAAACTGCAAGTACCCAAAGAAAGTAAAAAAAAGAAGGTATGAAGAAACCCGAACGACTCCTGCAACCCCAAGATAGTAGTAACCATCCTGATCTTCAATCTTCTTTAAGTGACCTGGAAGAAAGATTTATATATACATAGGGTGAGTATAACATTATACTTAGTATGATACTCCTGGAGCCTCTCGTGAAAATGTAAAGAAATAATTATAAATCATAGTGAACAACAAGGGAAACTAACTCATCACCTAAATTGGTATTCTACATTCTTAGCCACATCATGGATACTATAACCATGTATATCTTACAAGAGTGTATAATATAATAAATAATATCAAGGGAACCCCACTACTACTTCCCCACTAGTATAGCACTTTTACCTATCATCGTACATCCAAATCCATCTCTCTCTAAAAAGGATTGCACACAAAAACCTGGGCATAGCACCACAACATGCCCCTCATGCAACAAAACCACCATGTCCATGTAACCGAAGTAACCATGTAACTTCCAGAATCCACCATATCTTGTATAATGTGTGTCATATAATAGGTATTAATCCTCAAGCCATTAGAGCCCATACATAGAGTGGGGATACAAGATCTATCACAGCCTATACACATTACACCTATAGTAGTCCATAAGAAACTATATCCAAAATATGTGTGTGTGAATAAACACAATCCATTACATCCCTCTACAAATATATATGAGGAAAACTATCCACTATGCCTACCAATACAAGTAACAACCTAGAGAAGAAAGTAGGGTCTAAGGGGGTAGTCATCCATTTACCCTCCCACCAAAATGATGGGGAATACACCGACTATAGCTCAAAATCCACAGGGTGTCATTTATCCTAATTGATGAGGTGGAGTAGAATATAAAAACATAAAAAGTATAGAATATACCATAGCTCACAATCACACTATGGGCATAACTGAGATATAGAATCAACTATAATTAATGTCTCTCATACACCCCACTACAAACTCTAAGACTAGGTATCCTATAAGCAAACAAACATTAAAAGTTCTTTATTATATTAGATTATTTATTTTTTATAATTTTCACTTTATATTAATTAATTCATTAAACATTTATTCAAAATTAACAATTCCATATTATATTTCATTAGAATCACACCAAAAGTCAAATATTCCATTAAATTATAACAAAATCATTTGCATCCCAAAAAGATCCAACCCCTTGGGTTAACATCATTTTTACAATCGGTTATTAAAAGAATCATTAAATTCATATATTCCATGGAATTATTGAAAAAAATTCAAATCATCTAAACACGTGGGGCTCAACCAAATGTGTGGTGAACTACCCATCAACTCATTTCCACCTATAGAAATAGAATAGACCAATCCTCCTTAAGGAATCTAATCACAGAAAGTTTGTGGCATACCCTGCACATCTTTTACACTATTGGAAGCAGGGTAAGAATGACCAGCTGCCATGTGTAGTGGGGAGTGTACAGAAGATAAACAACCAACAAGATTTATAAAGCATCTAAACATTCACATCCGATCTGTTTGATAAAATATGGTGTTCTACCCAACTCCCATATGAATAATCCAATGCACCTTTCCACTCTATACATCTAATGATGCAACAAAATGTGGTCCTCCATACCCCCAAATATCGCAACTACCATCCAGACTCACAAAACATCACAAGCAGCTAGGAATAACAAATAAATTTGTCTATTGGCCACTACAATGTAAGAGGTTAACTCATAAACCTATGAGGAATTATATTTATATAAAACATCTGACTCTTTAATCCATCTAGATATAACTGGTTTATTATAAGTAGGTTAAATCTATGGTTAAAATAAACAAAAATATTCCATGGCTATCACAAATCAATTAAACATTCTTACAACATCAATTTGAATAATTTCAAATTATAATAAGATGATTCAGATTCTTTTACGTTCACTTTTATCTTGACAAACCTTTGAAATTAATCCAAATTTATGTTATTTATCAATTTACATCAAGAATGTCATGCTAAAAAATTCATGCATAGATATCACACGATCCAACAAATCAAGAGGCAATAACACACGATTGATACAAATTCCATTATGATATAATGGGCTTAAAAATTCAATCTATATTGTTGTATGTAAAATAATAGAGATGAAACACATCCCCTACCTGAAATGGTACTTGAAATTCTTTATATGAGAATGATCTACAAAACCGATTATGATCTCATCCCGTGAGACAACTGCATCCACCCAAGGACGCCATGGCTTGACTACAACATCTAATAGTGAAGAAAAACATATTTGAAGCATGTAGATCAGATTCCATAATTAGGGAAAGTGAAATGGGAGGAGAAGAATATATGAAAATACAAGAACAGAGGTAGATCATACCTTCTATCCATAAAGGACCAGTACTTGCTGCTTGTACCAAATAGGGTGTCCACCTAAAGCCGGAAGAATATTCAGGGTGAAAATATCCAAGGATTAAGGATTGATCATGCCATTAAAATGGGAATAAAGAATATTTCAAGCGTCTTATACGAGGGAAGAAGACGGATAAACAAGGGTGGAATATATCTTGTCACTTTAAGAGATTTAATGGAGCTGTGGTTTAAGATATATATGATTTTCCATTAAAATACAATCATATTAAACAACTTGGTTTGGCCATGTAACGTTATAACACCCTAACCCTAGTTACCCAAATTATGTACATTATTATGCATCATTGTCATGATCACAATAAATCATGTCTAAAAAGAATGATTATTTTAGTTTCCTTGGATGTACTAGATACATTCATAAGGTTTACATTACATCATAAAATGAAAACTACTACAACATTGTTTCCATGGAAAACATTGATATCCCATAGACTATCTCTACAAGTAAATCATAATATACTTATTCGCATCCTAGTAAAAATAAAACATAGGAAGGGTGATCTCAAATGCTTAGTTTGGATAATAGTATAGTGGAGTCTTTCATAAATAAGCACAAACATTTAAGGAAATGTATAAAACAAAAACAAAAGCCTTTTAGACATAAAAATCATCCTAATATGGAAAATATAAATCAAATTAAGTTCATTTACTTACTCACATGGATATTCTACTAGTCGCATAATCACATTCAATATCAATATCCACTTTTATAATGATGGAATGCCTAATGCCAGACTTTTATAACGACATAGTCAAGGATTTGGGCCAAGACTACAAATAAGATTTTTTCAAGGCATTGGGCTAAGACACTAGTTTTTATCATTAGACATACTGATGAATCAAGAAGCTATGTTGGGATCCACCCATCAAATACTAAGTACAATTCATTCCTCATATGAAAAGGTTTAAACATAACATAAACATTCATATTAAAACTAGCATACTAAATGTCAATACATTATCCATAATCCATGAATTTTGTAACAATAACACATCCATAGTCAAAAATATCACAAAACATTCAATATAATACAGAACTTTTGTATCATAATTAATCAACTTCAAATAATCCTAAAATGCATCATACGATGTTGACATAGATGAAATCAAAGCCTTTTTTAGTGAAATATATCGTTCTATTTTGATACCATTTAAGAAAAAAATTATATTAAAAAATATTCTTATAAGCATATAAGGGATGCTACAATGATTTTATAATGGCAGAAAATAGACACACCTACCGTATAAGTTAAAAAAATATTATTACCTTAAATTTGTCAAAATGGTCAAAAATTACCATGTTTGGAAAATGGAAGATTATTTCAAAACATATAAGGTGAAATAAGGGTATAAATGACATTAATACTTTTTCTATTAAATAGTAAAAATGTTTTGAAATAAATTTTTAAGAAGCATGTATGTGGATGATAAAGAGGTCCCAGTAGATAATTACATATAAACAACCTCGGATAATAAAGAGATTGAGAAATTAACCCCTACCTTGTAATTTTCCTTGGTCGAATGTAGGTTATAATCCTGTATAATTGAAAAATAATTGTTATTATATTATAAAAGATTCATATAAATTAATATTATATCATATATGATCTTTTAATATTGCTTTTTAATAATATTTTAGTATTATCATCGTTTCGGGTGTTAATTGATTCATTTTCCATTATGTTCTTTGTCATGTATGTAATGTTTGTTATGGATAGGATGTATCTTATTCATATTCAGAATGGTATTATGCCTTTAAAAATAATTTTTAATCATCTAATTTAAATTAGTCTAGAATTGATAATTGGGGAATTAATTTAATCACGTTCATGGAGACAGTAATCCGTACTTATGCACAAGCGACAATATCATTATTTTGATATTAAAATAATATATAATTTGATGGTATATAATATAAACAGAATAATTATCATGTTATATTTATTATTTACATCAATAACACATCATTATTATACCTATCCAAATAATAATGTATTGAATAACAATTACAACACAATGTGGAAACGGTAAGCCGTGCGTACACACATATGGTGACATGTCATTCAAAGGATGGATAGATTAATGAGTATGGTTGAAACATATTTATAATAACATCACAGTATATAAAATATACTAGAGTTTTTTTATAATGGAAACAACAAAGAAAGTGGAAGTGGAAGAAGAAAAGAACTTGAAATAGGTGATTAAATATTTACCTCTTCTTCGGGTCCTTTCTTTTGATTTGATCAAAAGGGATCCATAGGTTGGCTTTATAACTAAAGGAAGGCCACTATGGTGAATGGAGGACTTTTGATAGGGTATTTTGGCAAGGGTTGGTCGAGAAAAATTGTGTTTAAGGTTTGAATTAGAGAGAAGTGGGAGGGCCCTTTTATTAGAGGGGTAGGGGGAACCTCAGGAAAAGCTAGAAATATTATTTTATAATAAAATACTTTTTGGTTTCTAATGGATCCAAAATGAATTATTTAATTTCTAAGATGTGTATGGGTCAAAAACCACTCGAACAAAATATTTTTGATAGGTTTGGGTCACTATATTAACCTTATCATATAGATTTAACTCTTAGTTAAATAGTTTGACATTTTCTATGCTTCTTTGTATTTTTATATTATATGGTTAATAAACATACTATATACTTACAAGAGAACCACAAGTGAATCTTTAGTGATAAAAACATCATTATAAAGTCCTTTTTTTGATTCTTAGATTTTTAGGAATATAATATAAATTAATAATATAATATTTGTTTTAAAAACTCTTTTATGTCAATTTTGACAGTATTTGGTAGTTTTTTTTTTCAAATTTCATAACAGTATTATTACATAGAACAACATTCAACTAACCAACCCTAATATTTTCTATTAACCTAGAAAATTAGTATAATTCATAAAAAGTCTCAAATTATTTTTATTTGGATATTTATAATATCATTTAATTTAAGAATTCATTAATACTGTAATTATTGCATCTTCATTGTGTCATAAATAAATTTAATTATTTAATGTCTAGAAAATATAAATAAAATACAAATATGTAGGAAATAGTCATTTATTTCCAATTAATATTTATGGTCGAATTTATCTTATGTGTATCCCTATATTAAAAATGGTTTAGTTATTAAACATTGAATTTAACACTTTTAACTCTTCTTTGAATTAAATAATAATAAATGTCCTAATCTAATCCAGGTGGACCTGTAGGATCACATATTATTCCTAAGGTTGTTTTTGGTCGAATTAAAATTATCTAGTAGAATTAGTTCATGTGTTAGGGTAATAATAATATCATTTGTTACCCTCAGTTAACCTATTTACTTTCACCCATGGTAAATAAAAAGTAATAAATTACTATTCACAAAAAATTATTTTCATCTTATTGAACCAGATTTTACTTACTAACTTCAACCATTTCTCTTGGATTTTGTAAATTCCACTCATAGAAGCGTTAAAATTATGTTTTATGTAAATTTGAAAATGCTCTTAGGATGTGGATAAAAGAGTGAAAAATGTGTAATAAAGTTTTTATATATCTAATATTATTTTAAACTGACTCCAATTAATTACATTGAACTTATATAGTTATTATATTTCTAATTTGACCTAAAAAAATTAAATACAATAAAGTATTATTTGACTAAAAATTTTGTTTTAAACTATCACTCAGGGATTTTCACAATTCCTCAAAAATTGGATGTTTTCAGAAGAATACCAAAAATTCACCCTAAGTTAACATTGATACTCCGATTCCAAAAATAAAGTCCATTTTGAAAGATAAAATTTATAAAATTTCAATAAATGGGTATTACTATTCATAATGGTAAGTTTTATTTGTTGTGGTGTGTTAGGACTCGAAGTTGCCTAAATCACACACTATTGTATTATTCAAAGAGAAGCATATCGTGTAAGAATGGGATTTTACATTCTACCCTCCTTAAACTAATTTCTTCATTGAAATTTCTAGAATATTACAACATAATTAGACTATGGTGGTTCTGAATCCTAAGTTCCTCGGGTTCCCACATTGCCTCTTCCGTCTTATGGTTTCTCCATAGAACATTTAACAGAAGAGCCGTCCAGATTATGATTCTTTTTCCCTTGTATCAAGAATCTTGATAGGCTCTTCGCAAAAAATATAGATCGGGTTCCAGTTTAATTCCACATAGGTGAGAACATGTGTTGGGTCAGGCATTTATTTTATCAACATTGATACGTGGAACACATCATGAACATTGAAGAGACTTGGCGGCATTACCAAATGGTATGATACAGACACAATTTGTTCTAGAATTTTGAAAGGTCCAATGTATCTTGGAATTTTTTTTCCCTTCTTACCGAAATGTATAACACCCTTCCATGGAGATACCTTCAAGAAAAAATGATATCTTAAATGAAATTCCAAATTCTTCCTTTGGTTATCGACATAGCTCTTCTGCCTACATTGAGATGCTTTGTTTTTGTTTTGGATTAATGTAACATCCCAAGTAAGTAATAAATAATATGTTTTCTTATATATGTCTATTTATGAATTATATAGTGTTTTAAAGGCTTAAATTGGGAATAAATCCAATCTTAAGCATAGAATTATCTAAACATTTTAAAAGATTGTTTTACCGCCTTTTGATGGAGAACCATTTTTAAACCTATACATTGACAATTTTATAAGATATATTTGTCAAAATAAACTTATTATTTAGTATTGGGACATTGAAATTTACATTGGATAATATTTTTGTATTTCTCTGACAATGTTCATTTTTTACTGAATAGTTAAAAATACTGGATTTTACATCAAAACTGCTTTTTCATCTAATTTAATTATATGGATATATTATATTTTTAATTGGGTTTAATGTTTAAATAGAATATATTTTTACCATTTAATCCAATGTTGGTCGTTATAATTGATTTCACTTTGGAATTGGGCATAAACAAGTGCCAAACGTTTCATAGATATGGTTTCAATAAAACCCGCTATTTGTTTTGACAACAGGAATCACTTTTAAATTAATTACTGTAATTTTTGTGCTTGGAATTTGGTAAAATGGATTCCATATTTGGAATCATAAGGTCCAAATTATGTAATTAATAATCTTTTGTTTGTGAACATTATTAATAGTAACGATGGAAATTATCATTAATTATCGTGATTAATTAGTAATCGGGTAGTTAAGGATAATAAAATAATATTATGATAATAACAAATGGACCCAAAATGTGTCCTAATACTACTGGTTGTGTCATGGAATACCATGTGATGCCTTGTGCTAAACTTAGGGACTCCATGGAATCATGTTTGGGTGATAGTGACACTTTATCATTTTATTTTTAAAGAAAAGAGAATATCACAAAAGTATGTAACACCTAAGTAAAACAATTTTAATTTTTTCTACATAAATTATATCTTTGACTATAAATAGTAATTGGAAAGATAAAAATATTTCCTACATCATAAAAGTTTTTTTATAATTTTTAGAAATTAAATAAATTAAATTTTTTATGACACCATGATGATGAAGCGATTAACTCATTAATGAATGATTTAAATAAAATGAAAAGATAATGTAAAATATAAGACTTACACTTGTCAAAAACCTGTTGGATGAGTATATTTACAACCCTTATCACCTTCTCCTTGGAATATTTTAATGTGGGAGCTTTATAATCTGAAACTAATTTTAAAATAAATTAAAATTTTTTGACATTCCAAGAGTGCCCCTCCTCCATCTTATAAAAGGCCCCCACCTATACCTCCTTACCCACAACTCTCAATCCATTGTCTCAGCCCAGATCAGCTCATTTTATCTCTCCACATCCCTTTATTCATCATATAAGCCTTACCTTAGGCATAAATCTCTTCATGAAACCCTTTTCGTTTAAACCAAGAGGAGTTACCCGATTTAAAGGTAATACCTTGACTGTGTTCTTTTGTTTTATTTTTCTTATCCAACCCCCTAAAATCTTTTAATTCCTTTCTTTTGTAAAAAAACCAGTATCATAAATATACTAGTATTTTTTTATGAGAAGTATTCTAGCTACACTTACACACACCTTCGTCTAATGATTAAAGAACATATTGTTTTTGTGGATGGCGAATTTCTGCCTCACGAAAAGATGATTGTTCAATCTTCTTTTAACACCTTTCATGGTTTCCATTAAGATGACACTCTATTTATATATGATATATATTATTTTTTTGTTTTCCTTATACTTCATTATTTTTTGTTTATGGAATACCTTTATGGTTTCCATTATGGGTAAACGTGTATCTTCATTTTAGGAAGTGCGGACTACCGCCCCCTCAAAGTGATTTGATTCGGTAATGCCATATATGGGACATATAAAGGATTAAGTTAATGGTATTACATATTATATCATGTTGGAATTATAATATACCTTTATATCATTATTATTTCATTCCATTAAATACGAAATAGAAATGAAAGTAGCGTTCATACGTATGTACGGCTTGCCGTCTCCATGAACGGTGCATTTCATTTATTACCTCTAAATGTTATATAATATTATTAATGAATGTATATACTGGATATATATGATATATATGATATCTAAATCATGAATATAATTCTGGATATAATGGATATTTTACCATATGAACAACTTTTAATTATAAGTAGTTTATTTTTGAATCAAGTAGCAATGATCGACATAACGACCGTTATTAACTAAAATAATTACATAGTGTTCATAACATGGTAATAAGTGATATAAAAGGAAAAATGAACTTGAAAAAGGTTCTTAGGAAAAGTATAAATTAACTCAAGTTTATTAGTTAGGAGATTAATGAACGATCGAGTCGTGTCGGACATGAGGTAAGGGACTTCGTCTCAATCTCCTTTCATTGAGGCATATTTTGTTTTATACACAACTTTCATTTATATGGTGTATAAACCCCTTTGACTATTACGTTAATTCAAAAGGAATATTTTTTATACGAACCATTTTACTAAACAACAAAATAGAAGTTTTTTGTCGTACGTATGTGGCGACAACGACTTCTCCGCCGCCGTGACCATTATTTGAGTTTCAGATTCCTCTACAAGACATAACTTTTTTTATTGAAAAAAATACCATGTTTTACTTTTCATTAATTTTGTTATTGAAAATGGTTTTGATAATGTTTTTATCAATGTGTTATTGATATCTTGTTATTGAAATATGGAAATGTTATATTTCCTTAATGCATGCTTTATGTGATATGATTATGTTATGGTTCTTGGAAATTGTTTATGAAGACGGGTGGTCCTGTGATAAACTAAGGGCGGGTGATCCTGATATAGCATTCCAATGCATTGGGTAATGCGAAGGGGTTAAACTTTAATGTTATTCCTAAGAGATTTAGGAAATATACTGTGATGGGTATTCCAAACGTAACCATGAGGGTTACTCCCTACGTAAAAATGTTATGAATTCCTCAAGTTACCTTTATGTCTTATTTTTTCTATGAGTTATTCATATTTGATGAGGTATGTTAATGTGCTTATGTTTTATGAGTAAAGTATGATTTCATTGATTTCTATGTATACTTGGACTAATGTATTCATTCCATTTTTTTATATACCTTACTGTGCTTTTTATGCTCATCCCTAGTTTTTTAAATGTTTTTCATAGGTCAAGGGATATGTACAGGATGTCATGATACTGTCAAGTAAGAGTAATGAAAGAATCCTTATTTTGTTTTAAATATGTATCATTTGATGTGAAAAATGAATACTTTCTTTTATGTAACCACCTGGTTGAAATGTGGAATGTAATGCATGATTTATGATCTAATTCTCTAAAACTATATACCTGAAAAGATTCTCAATGTTTAATCCTGTAATAACTCAAGATTAAGTTATGTTTATGGCTGGGGCCTTCTAGTTGGTATCAGAGGTCGGTTTAGATAACATTATGAGTTATAATTATTTTAATTGATTATCCAAAAATATTATTTTTTTGGTCAAATTGAAATGATATAGCATTTGAAGATTACCATGTTGCTTCATCTAAGACATGTTTGTTCAGAATGGTTTTCTGTAGAGGAAACAGGGAAGCTTTTCTATGAAGTCATACAGAAGGAAATGACCTTCCGAATCAGCATCCTGAGATGTTTGGAATTGGAACTGAACAGTTTTTTGTAGTAATGGAATATTTGACTCAAGTGATAAATGGTGGTGGTATCCATGCACGATATCAGCCAGATCAATCGCAGAGGAACATGTCAGTGGTGGAACATTTCATGAGGCAACATCCCCCATAATTCAGTGGATCATCTGACCCTGTGCTAGCTGAAGGGTGGATTAAAGAACAGGAGAAGATTTTCTATGTCATGGGGTGTTCAGACAATCAAATGGTTAGTCTTGAAATTTACCGTTTGGAGGGTGAAGTAGATCAATGGTGGATGATGATTGAAAATATCATGGATTCTAATGAGATTGATTCTCTCTACTAGGATGAATTCAAATGTATGTTTCATGAGAAGTATTTTCCTAAGTCTGGTCTACTTTGGATGGAAAACCAATTCTTGGAATTGAAGAAAGAGGAAAACTTAGTGGCATCTTATGAAGAAAGGTTCACTCGATTGGCAAGGTATGCTCCAGATTTTATCCGAGACCTTGATAGTAAAATCAATCATTCTTTACTTAGTATTAATGCCAAAATATCGAAGGGATTTAGATTCTCTTGGGTTTAAGTGTTTTGAAAATCTTGATCGATGTGCTGAGATGGTGGAAATGGAGTTTTCTAATGATCAAGTGTTCTATAACAACCAATAGAAGAAGAGACCGAGGTGGCAAAAGAAAGGGAAGGATTCTTAAAAAGGTCTGATGGTAAGAAAACAATGTTTCCACTTTGAGATAAATGTGGAAAAAGGCATACCGGGGAATTTCATCTGAATTCTGAAAAGTTCTACCGATGTGGTTAGACGGGACATAAGGCTCGTGATTGCACTAAAAAATGCCAGGGTGATGGTAAGACCAAATTTGATTTACTGTAGGTGAAATTATTCAAGTGCAATAAGATGGGTCATTATGAAAACAAGTGTTCGAAAAAGAGCTAAAATGATGGGAAGCAGTCAAACTACAAGAAGAAAGGTGTGGTGATATCCTTTGCAACTACTTCAGTTGATGTTGGGACATCAAATAAAGTGGTATCATGTACTTTTTTTTCTCAGATTTTTCTAGTGTGTTGTTTCATTCGGGGTCTACACATTCTTTCATCTCTAAAAATTTTAATGTAAATTGGGAATTCCATCTCACCAAATTACTCATGAACATGTTGTCAAAACACATGGGGTAAATTTTGAGGGAAAAAACAATTTATAAGATTCTTCCTATCCCTATCCGTGGAAAGAACATACTTGAAAACCTTATTATTTTACCTCTAGTAGAGTTTGATGTTATCCTGGGTAAGGATTGTCTCTATGTTTACCATGCTAAGATTGATTGTAGTGAAAAAGAAGTTTCTTTTCAGAAAGACATTCAGTTTGTGTATAAGAATGAAAAAATACTATTGATAACATATCAAGAGTCTGAGAAACTTGTAAAAGATGGAAATGAATGTTACCTTGCTCATATTGTTGAAAACAAAGGAACCGTTTAGATTAATGATGTGCTAGTTGTAAATGAGCATCCTGATGAATTTATTGATGAGTTTCCTTGAATAATACCAAATCGAGAATTTGAATTTACTGTTGACTTAGATCCTGATTCTAAGCCAATTTCAAAACCCACTTATCGAATAGCTCAAATTGAACTTTTAGAGTTGAAGGAGAAATTGCAATATTTATTATAGAAAAGTTTCATTCGACCTAGCACATCACCATGGGGTGCTCCTGTCTTATTGGTTAAATTGAAAGATGGTTCTATGAAACTTTTCATTGATTATAGAGCCTTGAATAACATCACTGTTAAGAACAAATATCATTTTCCTCATATTGATGATTTATTTGATCAGCTCTAGGGAGCTCAGTATTTTTCAAATATTGACCTGAGATAGGGGTACCATCAGTTGAAGGTAAATGAAGCAGATGTTTCGAAGACCGCATTTCGTACAAGATATGGCCATTATGAATTTGTAGTAATGCCTTTTGGGTTAACCAATGAACCTGTCGTATTCATGGATCTTATGAATAGAATTTTCCATGAGTTCTAGGATAAATTTGGGGTTGTTTTCATTTATGATATTTTGGAGATTTTTAAAAGAAAAGAGGAGCATGAAAGTCATTTAAGGGTTATTTTGAAATACTTAAAATAAAATAAATTTTATGGGAAATTCATCAAGTGTGAGTTTTGGTTGCAACAAAGTTCATTCCATGGTCACATTGTTTCTAAAGTTGGGATAAATGTTGATCCTGCAAAAACAAATGTTGTTAAAAAATGGCCACGACCCACAAATGTAACTAAGATTCGTAGTTTTCTTGGTTTGGCAGGCTATTACCGAAGGTTTGTTAGAATTTTTTCACGATTATCTAGTCCAATGACTCAGCTAACTCAGAAGGGTTTTAGGTTTATCTAGAAAAAAGAAAGTGATGATTTTTTTTTTGGAATTGAAAAGAAGATTGTTGAATGCTCCAGTTTTGGCACTACCTTTCAGGAATGCTGAGTATGTTATCTACAGTGATGATTCATTGAAAGGACTTGGTTGCATCCTAATTTAGAATGATTAGTTAATTTCTTATGCTTCACGATAGTTGAAAACACGTGAGGTAAATTACCCTACACATGATTTGGAATTAGCTGCTGTTTTTTTCACTTTAAAAATTTGGGGGCATCATTTTTAGGGTGTAAAGTGTGAAATATATACCGATAACAAGAGTTTAAAGTATATTTTCACTCAGAAAGAACTAAACATGAGATAGAGGAGATGGCTGGAATTAATAAATGATTATGATTGTATAATTCATTATCATCTGAGAAAATAAAATAAAGTGACAGATGCTTTGAGTAGATAAAATAATGATTAATTAACCATGTTACATTTGGAACGTGATCATTTGGTTAAGGATTTGATGAACATTGGCATAAAAGTTGTTGGTGGAGGATGCTATTTTGTTTTGTTTTAGGTATCGGTGAAATCTTCTCTATCTGACAAAATTATGCATGCAAAGAAGTAAGATAGTGAGTTGCAGAAAAAGGTAGAGCTGGTTCAGAATGGTATATTGCCTGAATTCAGCATTGATAACGATTTTGTTTTGTGATTTGGGAAAATATTGTGTGTTTCATGTGATTCATAGTTTAAGAGAGAGTTGTTATGTACAGCTCATAGTTCTCCATTTTCAGTTCATCTAGGAACTACTAAGATATATAGAGATCATCGGGAGTACTAGTGGTGGCATGGAATGAAAAGAGATATTTCTGATTTTACTATGAAGTGTTTGAATTTTCTATAGGTTTATGCAGAGCAGCAGTTACCGAAGGGGATGATTCAGACATTACCATAACCAGAGTGTAAATGGGAGAATATATCCATGGACTTCGTTGTTGGATTGTCGAAGACACCGTGAGGTAATAATGCAATCTGGGTTATTGTTGATCCCTTGACTAAATATGCTCATTTCTTTTCTATACGAGATACTTTTTCTCTAGATCAACTTTCTCGTTTGTATCATAAAGAGATAGTCAGGTTACATGGAGTTCCCCTCTCCATTGTATCTGATTGTGATCCCAAGTTTACTTCTAACATTTGGAAAGGCCTTCAGAAGTCGTTGGGTACTGAATTAAATTTTAGTACAGCATTTCATCCTCAATCAGATGGGAAGTCAGAAAAAACAATTCAGAATTTGGAGGATATGCTATGTGCTTGTTCGATTAATTATCAGGGAAGTTGGGACCAACATTTTTCTTTGGTTAAGTTTTCTTATAATAATAGTTTTAATTCCAGTATACGGATGGAACCATTTGAGGCATTATATGGGAAGCGGTGTCGAACTCTAGCTTTTTGGGATGAAGTGGGTGAAAGAAAGTTGATGGGACCAGAATTGGTAGAAGTGTTGGCATGAAAAGATCAGCTGATACAGAAACACATGAGAACAGCTCATAATGGGAAGAAACGTTATGTAGATAATAGGAGGAAGGATCTCTCTTTTGAGGTAGGTGATCATCTCTTTCTCAAAGTTTCACCATGGAAAAGTGTGATGCGATTTGGTAAGAAAGGAAAATTGATTCCAAGGTTCATTGGACTATATGAAATTTTGGAGAGAGTTCGATCAATTGCATATAGTGTGGCATTACCTCCAAGTTTATCTCAGGTACACAATATTTTTCATGTTTCAATGTTATGGAAGTACATGCCAGATCCATCTCATGTTTTGAGTCCAGAGGTAGTTCAGATATAAGAAAATATATCCTATGAGAAAAACCAGTCTACATTCATGGCCATAGGGAGAAAGTGTTACGAAATACGGTGATTCATCAAGTAAAAGTTTTTTTAAAAAACCACATGATTGATGAGGCAACATAGGAGTCTGAAAATTCAATGAGGGATAAATACCACCACTTATTCGATAATTAAATAAATTTTGGGGACACAATTTTCTAAAGGGGGGAAGGATGTAACATCCCAAGTAAGTAATGAATAATATATTTTATTATCTATGTCTATTTATGAATTATATAGTGTTTTAAAGGCTTAAAATGAGAATGAATCCAATCTTAAGCATAGAATTCTCTAATATTTTTAAAAGATTGTTTTACTGCCTTTTGATGGTGAGCCATTTTTAAATCTATCTTTTGAAAATTTTATAATCTATATTTGTCAAAATAAACTTATTCTTTATGATTGGTACATTGAAATGTACTTTGGATAAATTTTTGCTATTTTGCGGACAATGTTCATTTTTTAATGAATAGTTAAAAATACTGCATTTTACTTCAAAACTGCTTTTTCATCTAATTTAATTATATGGACTAATTATCTTTTCAATTGGGATTAAATTTTAAATAAAATATATATTTACCATTTAATCCAATGGTGGTCATTATAATTGATTTTACTTTGGAATTGGGCCTAAACAAGTGCCAAAATTTTCATAGATATTGTTTCAAAAAAACCCGATATTTGTTTTGACAATGAGAATCATTTTTCAATTAATCACTGTAATTTTTGTGTTTGGAAATTGGAAAAATGGATTCCATATTTTGAATCAAAATTTCCAAATTATGAAATTAAGACTCTTTTGTTTTGGACATTATGAATACTAACGACAATAATAATATTTAATTATAGTGATTAATTAGTAATCGAGTAGTTAAGGATAATAAAATAATATCATAATAATAACAAATGACCCCGAAATGTGTCTTAATGCTACTGTTTGTGTCATGGTAGACCATGGTATTCCTTTTTCCAAACATAGGGACCCTATGGAATCACTTATGGGTGATAGTGACACTTTATCATTTTATTTTTAAAGAACAAAGAATATCACAAAAGTATGTAACACCTAAGTAAAAAAATATAGTTTTGTCTTCATAAATTATATCTTGGACAATAAATAGTAATTGGAAATATAAAAATATTTCCTACATCATATTATTATTTTTATAATTTTTAGACATTATATAAATTATATTTGTTATGACACCATGATGATGCAGTGATTACCTCCTTAATGATCGATTTAAATAAAATGAAATGATAATGTAAAATATAAGACATACACTTGTCAAAAACCTATTGGATGAGTATATTTAGAACCCTTATCACCTAAGCCTATAAATATATATATGTGGGACCTTTAAAATCCAAAACTTATTTTAAAATAAAGTACCATTTCTTGACTTTCCAAGAGTTACACTCCTCCTTCTTATAAAAGGCCCCCACCTCTACCTCCTTACCCACACCTCTCAAGACATTGGCTCGGCCAAGCTCTACTCATTTTATCTCTACACATACCTCTTTTCATCTTACATCCTTACCTTAGGCAGAATGCTCTTTAAGAAACCCTTTTGGTTCAAACCAAGAGGAGTTACCCGATTTAAAGGTAATTTCTTCACTTGTATTCTTTTTTTATTTTGCTTCTCCAACCCCGTAAACTCTTTTTATTCCTTTATTTTGTAAAAAAACCAGTATCCTCATTATACTAGGATGTTTTTATGAAAATTATTTGAGCTAAAATTACACAAACCTTCATCAAATGGTTAAAGAACATACCGTTTCTATGGATGGTGAATTTCTGCCTCACGAAATGATGATTGTTAAATCTACTTTTAACACATTTAATGGTGGACATTAAGATGTCACTATATTTATATATGATATATATTATGTTTATTTTTTCCATATGCTTCTTTATTTTTTGTTTATGGAATACCTTTATGGTTTCCATTTTCGGTAAATGCGATATCTTCATTTTAGGAAGTGTGGACTACGGCCCCCTCAAAGTGATTTGATTCGTTAATTCTATATATGGTATGTATAACGGATGAAGTTAATGGTATTGTATATGATATCATATTGTAATTATAATATACCTTTATATCAATATTATTTCATTCCATTAAATATGAGATAGAAATGAAAGTAGTATTCATGCGTACATACGGCTTACCGTCTCCATGAACAGTGCATTTCATTTCTTACTTATAAATGTTATGTAATATTATAAATTCATGTATATACTAGATATATATGATATATATGATATATAAATCATGAATATAATTTCTGATATAATGGGTATTTTACCATATGAAAAAATTGTAATTATATGGAGTTTATTTTTGACTCAAGTACCAATGATCGACAAAATAACCGTTATTAACTTAAATAATTACATAGTTTTGATAACATGGTAATAAGTGATATAAAAGGGATAATGAATTTGAAAAAGGTTATAAAGAAAATTATAAGTTAACTCAAGATTATTACTCAGGAGATTAAAGAACGATCGAGTCAAGTCGGGCATGAGTTAAGGGACTTCTTCTCAATCTCCTTTCATTAAGGCATATTTTTTTATACACAACTTTTTTTTATATGGTGTATAAACCCCTTTTACTTTTACGTTTATTCAAAAGGAATCTTTTTTATACGAATCATTTTACTAAACGACCAAAGGGAATGGTTTTGTTGTACTTATATGGGGACAATGACTTCTCTACTGCCCTGACTATTATTTGAGTTTCAGATTTTTCTATAATACATAACTTTTTTTAAATGAAAAATAAATAACATGTTTTAATTTTCTTTTATTTTGGTATTGAAAATGGTTTTGATAATGTTTTTATCAATGTGTTATTGATATCTTCTGATTGAAATGTGGAAATGTTATGTTTCCTTTATGCATGTTTTATGTGATACGATTATGTTATGGTTCTTGGGAATTATTTAGGAAGATGGGTGGTTCCATGATAAACTAAGGTCAGGTGAGCCTAATATAGCTCTCCAATGTATTGGGTATTGCGAAGGGGTAATCACTAAGGTTTCCCTGAAGATATTTAGGGAATATACTGTGATGGGTATTCCAAACGTAACCACGAGGGTTACTCCCTATGTAAGAATTTTATGAATGCATCAAGTTACCTTTATGTCTTGTGATTTTTATGAGTTATTCTTGATTTGATTAGGTATGTTAACGTTCTTATGTTTTATGATTCAATTATGATTTCATTGATTCTTATGTATATATGGACTAATGTTTTCATTCATATTTTTATATAACTTACTGAGCTTTTTATGCTCATCCCACGTTTTTGAAATGTTTTTCACAGGTCAAGGGAAATGTACTTGATGTGATGATAGTGTGATGGAAGTGTTGTGAAAGAATCCTTGTTTTGTTTTAAATATGTCTCCTTTGATGAAAAAAATGAATACTGTCTTCTATGAAACCACCTGGATGAAATGTGGAATGAAATGCATGATTTCAAATCTAATTATCTAAAACTCTAAACCTGAAAAGATTATAAATGTGTAATCTTGTAATAACTCAAGATTCAGTAATGTTTAAGGCTGGGACCTTATAATTACCTTCAATTTTTCCATCATTTCCTCCTCCAATTCTGGGCCTACAAGTTTTCTTTCACCAACATCATCCCAACAGGTTGGTGTGCGACATCTCTTTACTTATAACGCTTCATATGTTTCCATCTAAATACTTTAACAGATGCTATTATTATAGTAAAATTCTACCAGAGGTAAATATATACCCCACATACCTTGAAATTCATGTGAGAATGATCTCAACATGTCTTCTAAGGTTTGAATAGTCTGTTCTGATTTTCCATCAGTTTGGGGGTGGTAGGCAGTGCTCAAACGAAGTTCATTATCTAGGGATTTCTAAATAATTTTCCATAATCTTGATGTAAAAGGTTGATCATGATCAGAAACAATCGATAGGGTTACTCCATGAATTCTCACTACTTCATGAATATATTGTCCTGATAAATGTTCAAGTGGTAAATCTCCTCCTATAACAAGAAAATGTGTTGACTTGGTAAGACGATCCACAATGACACATATTGCATCATTCCTTCAAGGTGTCTTTGGTAGCCCCATGACCAAGTCCATCATGATATCATCTCATTTCCACTTAGGTATGGGATGAGGTTTCATGACTCCTATAGGATGTTTCCTTACAATGTTCACTTGTTGAAAACCCATATATCTTGACACAAAATTAGAAATCTCCCTTTTCATGTTGTCCCACAAAAACGGTTCCTTCAAATCTATATACATCTCAGTGATACCAGGGCGTATAGTGAAATTGGAACAATGAACATCATCCAAAAATTATTTTTTTAGATCAGGTATATCTAGAACACAAAGTCTCTTTCAAAATTTCAAAATTCCATCTTCATACAAAAAATCAGTCAATCTACCTTCATTCAAAGCATTATTCTTCTTTTGAAAGTCATAATCATCAGTCTAAGAACACTTTATCATTTCTAGTAATGATTATTTGGAAACCATTTGAAAAATTATTTATGTTTCACCTTCCATGTTGATTCACATATCCATATTTACTAGATCCATGTATATAGGTTTCATTTCAACTCTAATCATATTCAAAACTCCATGATCTTTTCTACTCAAAACATCTCCCACCTTATTTTCCTTACTCAGGTGGTTGCAAATAGTTAAATTATAATCCTTGTGCAGTTCATGCCATCACATTTTCCTCAGGATGAGTTCTTTTTGTGAGAAAATATACTTCAAACTCATGTGATCTGTATATATCTCAAATTTTTCACCATATTGATAATGTCTCCACATCATCAAAGAAAATATTACTACCACTAACTCAAGATCATGAGTGGGATAGTTTAGTTTATGAATTTTTAGCTATCATGATACATAAGCAACAACCCTATCATTCCAGATAAGGACACAACCAAGTCATTTCATTGAAGCATCACTATAAAAAACAAACCAATAATTTCCCAATAGTAGAGTTAAGATAGGAGCATTGACTAATATTCTCTTCAATTCTTCATGAAATTAGTCACACTCTTTTGTCCATACAAATTTAACACCTTTACTTGTGTTCTTGGTTAATGGGATTGCCAGTCAGGAAGAAATATGTATGAATCACCGATAATAACCTGCTAAACCAATAAAACTGCAAACCTCAGTTATACTCATCAGTGTTGGAAATTATTGGACTTTTATGGACATTGAAGGATCAACAGTTATTCCATCCATAGAGACAATATGACCAAAATAGAAATCTCTTGAAGTCAAAATTCACACTTGTAATCTTCCCATGTAATTCATTTCATCTAAGAGTCTTCAGGATAATGCGCAAGTGATTTTCATGATCTTCGTAGCTTTTGTAGTATACCAAGATATCATCAATAAATACCACTACAATGTCATATGGATATTACTTGAAAACTATATTCATTAGATTCATGAATATAGAGGGTGAATTAGTCAACCCAAATGGCATTACGGTAAACTCGTAATGCTCATACCTTGTTCAAAATGTTGTCTTCAGAATGTCTTCCTTCTTCATGCATGACTACTGATATCCAGATCGAAGGTAAATATTTGAAAATTATTGAGCACCATGAAGTTGGTCAAATAAATCATCAATATGAGGTAGGGTATTCTTGTTCTTTATTGTTATAGAATTAATCTCCCTGTAGTCAATACACAAACTCATAAATACATCTTTCTTCTTAAAAAAATTGATAGGGGCTCTCCATGGAGATACATTAGGGAAAATAAATTCCATGTTACTAAATTCCTCTATTTGTTTCTTCAGTCCAACTAATTCCACTCTGGAAATTATATACGGGGTCTACGATATAGTCCTTGAACCAAGAATTAAAGAAATGGAAAACACAATTTCTCATTCTGGAGTATGTTCAGGTAAATCTTATGGAAGAACATCAACAATTTATTGCACAATAGGTATATATTCTAGTTGAACATTATATTCCTCACCCATAGTTTTTTAATTTTCATCCTTCCCAATAATTCAATTTTGTTGAGATACCGGGGGTTGATCTAGATAAGAATGAAGTGGTGATGATTCTGCTCTAAAGATAAGTTGTTCATTATCATCATCATCAAAAATCGTAACCTAATTATTCTTACAAAAACTTCTTCCAGCATGGTCTGAAAGCCATTCCATATCGATAATTTTATCAAATTCAATCATGGGCATAATGGTGAGATCATAAGTTAAAGAACATTTATATGGCATAATAGGGACTGATTTACAAAACGATGTTGCAATGATACTTCCCTTAGAAGTTTTGACTGACCACTCCCGTGTCAAATCAAATTTGAAATATCTAATTTTCTTAGCAAACTAGGAATATATAAATCAATGAGATGATCCATAATTAAATAAAGCATTTTCTAAACTTGAGGAAACAATTAAATTTCCTTCCATCAGGTCCTTTAGACCTTCAACCTCAGCATTAGTGATAACATAATCTTGGCATTGATCCATAGGCCTTTTTTGAGTTATGATTCCTTGGCACTTAGGGAATTCATTTGAATAATTCCCCATTTATCTAAAATTGTTGAATTCGACAGTGAAAACCTCTTTCTTCCCTTGCAATCATGAGCATGTTGGCCTTTTTCACCACATTTGTAACAGACTCCCATTCAATTCATTCATGTACGAGGGTGTTTCTTTCCACATTTACTATAGGATGGATATTCAAATTTTCTCTTCTTCCCATTTTTTCCATTTCTAGAGTGTTCAGAAGATATCTTATTATTTTTCATTACTTTATAGACATAATACAGAGAGAATTATTTTTCAATCTTTATATAACATAAGACATTATCATCATATGACAAGAATGGTTGTGAGATTAATGCTCGGTGGATAAATGGTTTTAAACCATCAAATTAAGTTATCAATCATACTTATTGGGTTACATATATAATCTACAGCATGCCTCGCTATCCTTCTAATGTTAGCATCATTCTTTGCGACATTCTCTACCTCATTTTGCCTCAAACACAGAAATTGTCATTCCATATCTACTCGATGGTCATGAGGATAGTATTTTTCTATGAAAATATCTTTAAACTCCCTCCATTCCATATTTGATACTTTATCATCTTCCTTTGTGTTTTGAATCAATTAAAACCATTTATCAATATCTCCAGTGAGGCGGTAAACTGCCATGAAAACTTTTTCCCTTTCACTACTCCCCAAGGCATGTAATATTATCTCTATGTAATTAATCCATTACTCAACTACTAATGGATTTTTACTCGCATTGAATGTTGGTGGTTGTTTCATTATGAAGTTATATATCATTTACCCTCCACATTGTGTATCAAGGTGCTCTATACGAGTATGGTTATTATTCATAACCTATATGAGTTGTCCCAGTATGGTGATAAGCTGATCAACACCTATTGTATCACTAGCTTCACTATAATTATTTTGATCAGAAGGGAAATCCCTTCATAGAGAGCATGCATTGATATGGTTTCCATTCCATCCACTGGGTCGCATTTATAAAAATAAGGAATAAACTAGATTAGTTTATGAATCAAAATACATAATTCCAAACATGAAAAAAAATTAACATAAACTGGACAGTTTATTGATATAATCCATAATACTAAAAATGATTTTTTTTTGAGGATGTATATACTAATAAACCCTTAAAAATGGTTTTTAATAAAAATGATAATTATCCTAAGCATATCCTCTGGGAGTGTTGTAACCATGAGTGAAGCAAGTCCCGTTATTATGAACCAGTTCTTGTTCGATTCTACCTCAATGAGGTGTTTTCGGGTTTTACCCCTAGGTATATCTGTGCCAGATCTGCCTCTACCTACTCGTATCAAGATAGGGATTTATTGTTTGGAAAACTCAAAAAATATATATAATACCAAAATTTTAGGAAGTTCTTGTTTACTAATCCTCAAATACTCTCTTAGGGCTATGTGGTCTAATCAGAGTTTATCTAAATCTAGTTTCCAAGGTTTGTACTAAATTTCCTCTGATAACAACTGTAACGCCTTGAGCCAAGTTAACCAGAGTTGGTGCATTATTACATATCATTTTCATGATCACAATAGATCAAGTATCAAAAGACCAATTAGTTTAGTAGCATTGGAATTACTAGATACATTCAAAAGGTATACATTACATCATAAAATGGAAAACAAAAACAACATTGTTTCCATGGAAAACACTGAGATCTCATGGACTATCACTGCAGGTTAGTCATAATATACTTCTTCACATCCTAGGAAAAATAATACATAGAAAGGGGTGAGCTCAAATGCTCTGTAAGGATAACAATATAGCGGAAACATTAATAAATAATCATAAACATTTAAGGCGATGTATAAAACTAAAACAAAACCCATTTCAATAGAAACATAATCAAAATATGAAACAAAAAAATCAAAATAATTATATTTTATTACTCTCATGGATATTCTTCGAGTAGAATAATCACATGAAATTTAAATATCCACTTTCATAATGATGGGATGGATAATGTCGGACATTCATAACCACATAATCATGCCCTTATTCCAAAACTACAAATTAGATTTTTTTCAAGGCCTTGTTCCAAGACTCTAGATTTTCTTATGATACTTACCTATGCATTGAATAGCTATAGTGAGATCCACCCGTCACTTACAAAGTCCAATTAATTCCTCATATGAAAAGGTTGACACATAACATTATCATTTGTTTTAAAAATAGCATACAAAATTTCAATACATTATCTATAAACAATGAATGGTGTAAAAATAACACATCCATAGTCAAATATGTCACAAAAAGTTCAATATAATATAGATATTTTGTATCATAAAAAATCAACATCAAATAAGCATAAAATCCATCAAAAAATGTTGACATAGATGAAATCAAAACCTTTTTTTCTGAGAAATATCTCATTCTATTTTAAAATCATTTAAGAAAAAATTTATTTTTGAAAATATTCTTATAATAATATAAGGGAAGCTTCGATGATGTTATAATGGAAAAAAATAGCTGCACCTGCCCTATAATTTAACAAAACATTCTCACCTTAAATTTGTCGAAAAGGTCAAAAAGTACCTTGTTTGGGAAACAGTGGTCAGATTCCTCTCAAAACATATAAGTTCAGATAAGGGTATAAATTAATTTAACCAATGTCCAAGTAAATAATAATAATGTTTTGAAATATATTTTTTGAATCATGGATGTGGATGATAAAAAAGTCCTAGAAGATAATTACGTATAATCAACTTCAAATAATAAATAGATTTTGAAATTAAACGTTACCTTGTACTTTTCTTTGGTAGAGGGTAGGTTACCATTCTGTATAATGGTGAAATAATTTTTAATAAATCATACAAGATTAATATACATTAATATGATATCATATATTATCTTTTAATATTTCCTTGTTAATAATATTTTAGTATTATCGTCATTTCGTGTTTTAACTGACTTGTTTTCCTTTATTTAATTTGTTACGTAAGTAATGTTTGTTACGAATATGATGTATCTTTTTCATATTCAGAATGATCTTATGTATTTAAACATTATTTTTAATCATCTAATGAAAACTATTCTTTAATGGAAACGATGGGGAATGAATCTCATTTCATTCATGGAGACGGTAATCCATACATACGCAAGAGTGACAATATCATTTTTTGATATTAAAATAATATATAATTAGATGGTATATCATATATACAGAATCATTATCATGTTATAATTATTATTTATTTCAATTAAACTTCATTATTTTACCCATCCAAATAATAATGTATTGAATAATATTTACACCACGGTGTGGGGACGGTAAGTCGTACATACGCTCATATGGTGACAAGTCATTTAAAAGATGGATAAAATAATGAATATGGTTATACTATATTTATAATAACATCAAAATATATATAATATATAGGATTATTTATTTTATAATGGAAACAACAAAGAAAGTGGTAGTGGTAGAAGAAAGGAACATGAAAGAGGTGATGAAATATTACCTCTTCATCGGGTTCTTCCTTTTGATTTGATCAAAAGGGCTCCTTAGGCTGGATTTCTGACTAAAGGAAGTCCTTTAGGATGAAGGGAGGGCAGGTGAGAGGGTATTTGGGAAGGGTTTGGATGATCCAAGTTTCTTTTATGGTGTTAATTAAAGAGAAGGGGGAGTTCCCTTTTATAATAGGGGTGAGGGTAACATTAGGAAAAGATATAAATATTACATTACAATAAAAACATTTTAGTTCTATAATACCTCCAAAATGAATTATTTAAATGATAAGGTGAGTATGGGTCTAAAAACACTCAACCAATATTGTTTATTTGGGTTTGGTTCACTATATTAACCTTATCTTTTAGATTTAACTCTTAGTTAAATAGTTTGACATTTACCCTGTATCTTTGTATTTTTATATTATATGGTTAATAAACATAGTATATACTTCCAAGTGATTCCCAAGTGGTTCATTAATTATACACATATAATTATATAAGTCATTTGGCCGATACTTGGATTTTTAAGAACATAATATCAATTAATAATATAATATTTTTTTAAATACTTTTTTATGTCAATTTTGACCCTATTTGGTATTTTGTTTTTTTAAAACTCATAACAGTATTATTACATCTAACATAATTCATCTAACTGACCCTCATTTGTCATATTAACCTATAAAATTTGTGTAATTAAATTAAAAGTCTCAAATTAAATTTATATGGATATATATAATATCAATTATTATAATCATTCATAAATATGTTAATTACTGCATCATCATTTTGTCATAAATAAATTTAATTTTTTAATGTCTTAAAAATATAATTAAAATAAAATTATGTGAGAAATATTTTTATACTTAAAATGAATATTTATAGTCAAATTTATCTTATGTGTATCCCTATATTAAAAATGGTTTTTTTATTAAACATGGAATTTAACATTTTTAACTCTTCTTTGATGAAAATAATAATAAATGTCCTAATCTAATCTATTTGGACCTAAAGGATCAACTTTTCTTCGTAAGGTTGCTTTGGGTCGAATTAAACATATCCGATATAATTAGGACATGTGTTATGGTAATAATAATATCATTTTTACTCTTAATGGCTCTATTTACTTTTAACTCTGGTAAATAAAAGAAAAAAAATTAAAATTCGTCAAAAAATATTTTCTTCTTATTGAACCACATTTTAATTAATGATATCAAACTTTTCTATCGGATTTTTGAAATTTAAGTCACAGAAGCGGTATAATTATGTTTTATGTAATTTGAAAATACTCTTAAGAGGTGTTTAAAATATTGTAAAAAGTTCAATAAACATTTTATATATCTAAAATTATTATAACCTGGCTCTAATGAATTAAATAGATCTTATATAGTTATTATGCATCTATTTTGACATAAAATAAATATAAATAAAATAAATTATTATTTAAATAAAAATTCTGTTTTAAACTATGACTTAGTGTTTTTCACTATTCATAAAAAATTGAATTTTTTCAGAAAAATACCCAAAATTCACCCTAATCTAATGTCAATACTCCGAATCCAAAAATGAATTCCATTTTGAATGATAAAATTTAAAAAAATTAAAAAATTTAGTATTAATGTTCATAATGTCTTTTTTGATTGGTTGTGGTGTTAGAATTTGAAGTTCTGTACAACACATGATATTGTATTATTCAAAGAGAAGTGTACTGTGGAAGCTTGGGGTGTTAAAAAAGTAATCCTGAGCCTTTGGAAATTAATATAGGGTTTATAGATTTGAATCGGCCTTAAATACATTAAAACAAAGCCTTGATTTCCTTTTATTTCATAGAAAACATAAAAAGGGAGAAATTAAAGGAAGATGAATACAAAGTAAAGCTACCAATACTGGAAAGACTGCTCACCTACTGATGCTAGAGACACAAATAACAAATGACTCACCAAAACTGAAACAGATGGCACTTTCCACAAAATGACTCACTGATACTGATGGAACTATTCACAAAATATCTCACCAACACTGATGTCACAGTTCAAATATGACTCATCGAAATCGATGACACTGTTCATTGAATGACTCACCAACACTGATTCCACTATTCCCATAATGACTCTCCAACACCGATGTCACACATCATAGAATTAATCACTGAAATCGATGACAACATCCACATAATGAATCACTAAAAATGATGGAACTGGTCACAGAGTTACTCATCAAAACTGATGGTAGTGTTCACGGAATGAAAAACTGACACTAATGGAATTTTTCAGAAAATGTCCCACTGAAAAAGTTAGAACTATTCAGAAAATGACACACCAACACTGATGACACTGATCATATAATGAATCTCTGAAACAAATGACAATATTCATAGAATGGCTCACCAATGGAAATGTGCACATCGGTCCCACTGATGGAACTGTTCACATCGATCTCACCGATTCATGGTTCAAATCGGTCACACTGATGGAACTGTTCACATCAGTCTCACCAATGGAACTGTTCACAACAGTCTCACTAGTGAAACTCTTCACATTGGTCTAACCAGTAGAATTGTTAACATCGGTCTAAATAATGGAACTATTA
This sequence comes from Viscum album, assembly GCA_963277665.1. Lineage (NCBI taxonomy): Eukaryota > Viridiplantae > Streptophyta > Magnoliopsida > Santalales > Viscaceae > Viscum > Viscum album. Next base: position 336,998,954 of record OY728135.1, read on the forward strand.
ACATCAATCTCACTGATGCACGCTTCACATCTATCTCATCGATGGAATTGTTCACATCGACCACACAGGTGGGACTTTTCCCATCAGTCTCACCTATAGATGGTTCTCATCGGTCTCACTGATTGAACTGTTCGCAGATTTAGAAATTTGGAATAGTGTTGGGGTTAGGTCACTTTGACATCATAGAACAACACAAACACTTTATTCCAGTAAAGAAGTGAACCTGAGAGGTCCCAGCCATTACATCATAGGTATAATAATTCCATAAATATAATACATACACTTTATTTTATTCATTTTATCCATCCCATATAGGTGGTGATGTAAAATTATTTACAGCGGTTCACGAGGTGATAATATTCTATACACCCGATCAACAGTTTCGTTTCACACTTAATGGGTGATGAGATGAATACATGTTAATAAACCAAAAATAAATAAATAAAATTATATTGGAGTTATTTTAGTTTTAATGTCATCACAATTAGAGAATAATAAAATGAGTTAGAAGAAAAAGTAAAAAAATTGTTAAAAACTATACCACTTCCTATGAAAACAACATTAGGTATAACCTAAATCCTTTCACGGTTGGATTTATGATATCAAGAAGGCCTTTATGATGTGGGTAGGGTTTGAAGGAAGATATTTGGGAGGGATTTTCCATACTAAATGATTTTTAATTTGTGAAAATGTAATGAGAGTGTGTTCCTTTTTTAAGTGGTGTAGAACTCATAAAATTATATTTTGAAATTAATATTGTGTACGAACATTATTAAAATGAAAATAAATTATAAAATAATAAATTAGTTGACCTTATAGGTTGGAATTTGTAGATATGTCTTTAACATTTTTGTATCACATGTATCTACTTCATTTCACTCAATATCTCACTTGTTTAACTCCCGGGTAAAACCATTTTAACCATAACTACAAAAAGAAATTTTGTTGCTTTTAGTATTACTTTTTTTAAAATAATTTTGAAGAAATATTTATAAAATATATATTAGTTGTCAAAATTAATAATCATGTTTTCATAATTCAACTCAATCAATGGGAATAATTCAATTTAAAATTAACCCCATAATTGATTGGAAAATGGTTTTCTCAAGAAATTAATTAACAATATTAAAATGTTTTTATATAAACAATTAATAATAATTTGAAAAAATTGCATACATTTTGATTGTTGATATTTAATATTACTATTTTTATAAAAATAATTTTAGAATAAAATTTACCATGTACTTTCATTAAATGAAATGACATTTGTTTATTAAAAATCCTTATTTTTCACTATTCAATAAAAATGTTATCATTTCAAAAAATTCAAAAAAATCACTCCTTGATAATTATTACAGTACAATTTGAAAATTAGATTTAATTTTTTCAAATAAATTGTCAGTATGTAGAGAATTCTGTTTTTCAATTATGAATGATAATTTTGAAAATTATATTAAAAAATAGATTTTTAAGTGAAAATTTAGATTTATTCATATCTCAAGAAATGAATAACATAGATGTATGTTAACATTTTGATAGAATATTAAATTTATAAATTTCATTAATATAATACACCAAACATAATTATTTTCATTTGTATAGTTAAAACATGTATGTTCACATAAAATTAGTTTCTATAGAAAATGAGTTCCATAATCATCAATTTGTTTCATGCACTTTTTTTTAATAAATGGGTCCCCAAAATGATTAATTTTATATTCATGTGTAAAAATATATTTTCTTATTATATTTAATCATATTAAAACTCTCAATTCCAATGGTGTGGATATTACCACAACATTAAATAATAATAAATTAATTAAATGTGATGTTTCATTAAAACATTATGATTTATAACACAAAAGCTATAAAATAAGATTAATTTAATTGGAAATAAATATTTCCTAAAGCCCTATGGTTCTACATTCTGCCCCCATTAAAAGTAATTTCCCACTAAAAATTTAGTACTCTAAAAAAATGTTGGTACTTATACCACATTACATCATTAGGTTACCACAATGTTTTATCTAGATTGTGGTTTTATTAAAAAAACATTGAGTAGGTGAGTGGACATATTTCGTAGAACATTCACAGTACGATCCAGATTCTTAACTGGTTATTCCTCATAATAATTATCATTATCTAGTTGTATAACAACTTATCTCAGTACCAGTGAAGGTTCAGTTATGTATATCCTCAGGAGAGATATATGGAACACATCATGAACATGATTGAGATTAAGTGGATTAAACAATCAATAGGATACTATCATGATGTTATCTATAATGTCAAGGGACTAATATACATAGTTCTTAGGTTTTCATTATATAGTATAAAAATTTTCATCATTTAGTTGTTATTTGATAAATTTAAACATAATATAATGACTGAATAAAATAAAATGAATTTTAAATTCATATATCATTAATGGATTAAAAACAAAAAAAGAATAATAATAGATTCCTTCTATATCTTTTAACAATCCGAAAAAATGCCTTGCATCTGTTATACAAACATGCATATATATATTCATAAAGGGACTGAATACAATTATCAATAAAACATAATCTAATGATAATAATAAACCATTCAATAAAAGGATACCCATATTCCCCTTCTAAAATTAATAATATTTAAATAATGTCAATAAATTTCCAATAATCAACTAAACAATAATACTACAAATATCATTAACTATCTCTTAATGGTTAAATACCAAATATGTGAATACCTTGATCATATAATCTCTAGAATCATATTTATAAATATAATTACAATAAAAACTGAATAAAAATTTAAATTATTTCCAATTCCTTAATTAAACCCCATGATTATTGAATTTATTCCATAAATAAAAAAATTCTTTAAAACGCATTGATGATAAAATATTCAACTTTTATAAAAATAAATTTATCGGTTCAAATTTCATCAGTGCTATATAAATTACGTTATCCATGTCAATAAAATATTTATCATATAAACACTACCACAACATATTTAAACTTTTGATAATGATAAATCTATTATTCTTTATTTTTTAATAATATATAACCATGAGAATAAACCACTTTTCTAGATAATCATTAATATTCAACATATTCATATAAGTCCTTAATGAATAATTTTTTAATACCATTATTATATTCTTCATAATTCATGAGTTTTAGTACATAAACCATTCCATCATTATACATTATTATTAATCCACTTAATGGGCTTTACTATCTTCTTCATTAATACCTTCTAAATTTTATATGTAATTTTTATTATATTCGTCATCGAAACAAATACTATTACATGCATAACTGTTCTTATCCAATTATTGATCTTTACCCTTTGGAAATAAATTTTTATAATTCACATTTTATCAAATTTATAACATTTTACTATTGATTATTCTCTAGGTAAACCATTATTCTCAAAAATTCAATTAACTAAACAATTCTTTTTTTCTCATAAATCACATACTTTGTAAAATTATTCTCTACAGATAACATATATTCTGATTAATTTGATGAATTACACTGATTTGTTTTTCCAATATTATTGATAAATCGAAAATTTTATCTTAAAATGTGTATGGTCTCCACCATTATAACACATAATAAACCCTATCATTTTCTTATTTATTGAGTTTAAGAGTTAGTTATGGTCTATATTGTTAATCATATATTATTATAATGATTTTGGAATTGTAAAAATATCCTTCACTCATGATATTATTCCATTGGGTTCTTCTTAAATAAATTTTATATCACAATTATCATTAACATAGATCCCTCTTGTTTCTGTAAATGAAAAAAAACCAAAAATCATAGTGAGATCAATATTATTAATAATTGAAAAACATATTATTCATAATGATCAATTTATATTTTAAAATCATGAAAATTATACAAATCAATGACAACATGGGTTATACCTAGTTTATATTGGGTAATTATTCAAATACTTCAAGGTGGATAAAAAAATCACGTGAATTTGAAATGAATTTCCTCCTACATTTTCAAAAATAGTGTATAGTAAGGCCGATTTTTATGTAATATGTAATACTCAAGTGAATACCAATATTCCTTTTTTCGATTATTTACACCTATGAACATCATTTATAGAACCATATACACTTATGGAATCTCTACAATGATTTGAATTCGTCAAAATCACTCACTCTATGCTTCACCAATATTTAACAATATTTTTTGATACATTGAATTATCCTAAATCTTATCATTTCACATATGTCTAGGGATATAACTAAGGATTTATTTTCCTAGATTCCAAAAATTAACTAATCCTATCATCATATACTAACTATAATGCACAAAGAATCTAAAAAATTATATTACATCATAGTAGATGAATATTCACAACATTAAACAAACAACAAAACTGAGGATCGAAATGTTATAGGGCCTTTAGGAAAATAGAAACACAAAAAATTGGTTTATAGGTGTTCTAAATCATCTTCAACATAATGTTTTCATATCTAAAACAATTAATATAACTGACACACAAAATATGTATCCCTGTAATATAGGATAATGAAACGTAATAAAGGGTTATCCATTATTCCCAATAAGTTTAGCAAAAAATTCATAAATTTAACACAATCACTATGGAATGATATCATGATCCTAACATGTGAAAAAAATATCCCTCGTATCAATGATCAACATAATGAGTCAAGGAATAATGATTGGATGTTCAAAGGACATGAACCGTATGGAAATCAAAGAACATAATCCATGAAACCATTATATTAACAAAAGACAAGGAATTGTGGAAAACATAAAAACATAGAAAAACCTTTGTCAAGGATACCCCCAAAGAAATAAATAACATACTAGTCATAGGCTAACAACCAATATAAAAGCTTCCGGAGTGGTAAAAAATCCCATGTACCATATTTTAGAGCATAGGGTATCATCTAGTTTTCCATACGACCACATAGGACATCAATGAAAATATGATATATTTGAGGGAGATATATTTCCCACCCACTAGATAATTCATACATTTTTCATCTCTATTATCATAACATATTCATCATATCAATACCTATGAAATGATACTGTTATCTGAAAGAATTACTCATATTGAAACCCCTGAAATGAAATGGTATTCATAGTCACTTCATTCTAGAATAACGAAATTTAAGGAAACAGGTTTTAGAAACATTTTTTCTTCGTAGAGTGCCCATATAAAGACTATAAATGATATCATTTCATCATATCCCCAATCCAAGTTGAAATTTACCAATAATTGAAAATCAAATCTCCAAATTAAAAATATATTAAGCATTATAAAATTCCTTTTCATTGAACATAAACAATGAAACTCATAATGGAAACCTTATAAATCATTTTTAAAAATTTGATAGGAAAATAGCCCTTCCACTTTAAATAATCCTTTTTAAAAATACACAATTAGGAAAAAAATATTTCCTTTTCAATGAAAATGTACATTTAAACAGTTAATATATTTTTTGATACATTATGTTTTTATAGTGACTGGAAAAGGTGTACATTGTAAAATAATGATTCCAATATCATGTTCAATAAAATCTAAATATCCCTTTGTTTTGAAAATATCCATTCCAAAATTTTTTTATACATTATGTTTTACCATAAAATTTATATTTTACTATATTTTAATGGAATATAATTTTATGATAAAACATGTAATTTTCAAAATAATTTTTCTTAATAACCTTTGTGCTCTAATAAAAAATGTAATTTTAGATATAAATATATATATTTATATATTTAATATAATGATGTCGATTTAAAATTTTAATCATCATGTACATTTTTTTATTATTCATTATTTATTCATTCTTTTATATATTTTATTAATGGATGAAATTGAAGTTATCATGAATATGAAAAAATTGGTTTTCATATTGATGAACTATGAGAAATGGATTTAAGTGTATCAAAAAAATTTCTAAATATTAGAGTTTAATTATACACTTTATAATCTTATTTTAATGGTTATTGTTCCTTGAAACCACCTTATATAATTATTGAGGGTATATATTATATTTAAATTTTTATTTAATTATATGTGTGTAGTTTCACTAATTTATTGAAAACCACATATTCATCATTATTCAAAATATTTGGACATCCCATCTTGACCATGTGATACATTAAGACCATTATAGGTTCATTCCCTTATAAAATTATTGTCTCTCGAACAATGATAATTATAATTCCCGACTCAATCAAATATTATTTCTTCATCTACTTGATATAAATATGTTTTATCCTCCTATGATAATTAATATAGTATAAAACCTATGCTGAAATGATATTATAATTATAGGACATATATTGTCACCGCCTTTGCATAAAATTGAAAATGAAATTATTGCTCATGAAAACCTATGGACTACCACCTTTAAATAATGATATTATACATTTTTTATATTCATTTTAATGATTTTGTATTAAGAGGAAAATAATTTTTATATTTAATTTTTATAAAATAATTATTATTATGTAGTTAAAATGTCATATATACCTTCTTAAGATCCCATTTATTGGTAAACCAGGATGTCAATGATGCATACATGTGTACTACCACCTTAATGAAGTGATATGATTCATTTTTCATTTATGCTTTACATGGATGGTAATATAGATAAATTAAAAATTATATATTATATTATTGAAATAATAATAATTATAAATGGGTTATTTATTATGTAATGGTCATTTTTTTTGAATCCCTTGAAATGTGAAAACATCAAACATGAAAACATACCAAATACTGTCTCCAATAAGCGATGTAATTCATTTATAATAAAAACTATATTGATACTATTGTAAATGTATAAAATATGAAAAATTATTAAATATATATAATGATGAAGATTATTTAGATTATGAAACCATGAACATGGTGTAACTATTAGAACCATCAAATAGAAACATGCTTGAAATGTGAACAACTATTACCTGGAAAAGTTATACTAGTTAAAAATTATTAATAAAAGGGTGATAATATATTATAAGAAAATCATATATAGTATGTAATTTATGAATATGGTATTTTAATATGAATAATAATTATATATATATTATACAAGAAAAGTTAACTCATACAAATCATGATGATTCTTGGGAAAATGGATTGATGTTACAATATCATTTCATTTCGGGGTTGTTTATATTGAATTTACTTGAAGGAAAAATATATAGAACTTTTCCAATTGAACCCTAATAATATTATATTATATTTATTCAATTAAATTTCTGTTATGAGAATCATTTCCACTTATTTGAATATAAAATGATCAGGGAATTGTTTCTAACAAAATTTTGATTGATTTCCACTTTATTCGGTTCAATTTTACTTATGTGACTATGTTCTTCAAAATTATTCCAATGATGTTATTTTATTATGATCAAATTAATTTTTTATGTCTTTTTTATAAATAATTTAATAAATTTATATCAGTTTTAAAAAGAATTTTTACTAATTTTCACACAAAGTATTTATGACATTTAAAAAAAATGTGAATGGAATGATAATTTATCATATATGGCAGGAATAGAAATTTGAACCTTATTTAACATAATTTTCTACCAAAAATCAGTTTAAATTTTCCAAAAATATATTTACATATAAGTATTGTATCCATATTCTAGTAATATGTAGTTAACATTTTATCAAGAGAACATGATATTCTCCCCAGGTGTTTAATTAAATTTGTAAAATCACTATTAAATTAATCTTTCAAATATATCATAATCTATTATTGAATTTTTGGAATAAATGGGGATAGGTATTATGAAAACATCAAATTTCATTCTCTAGAAATATTATTATTTATATTACTGAAGAAATATTCAATAAAAATCATTTCTTTTTAAAGGGCTAGTTATGTTATGTTGAAATATTTATGAAACCTACTAATTTTCAAAGGTTGTCTTATGATAAAATGATGGAAGGATCCCCATTTTCATACTATAATCTATAATATGATGATTTTACATATGTTTTTCTAAATTTTTTCATATTTTTATTTTAAAATTATTTGAATGGTGGTTCTGTTATATCCCTAAATTGAATTGTAAAAAATAGATAAGTCATGAGATTACAATGTTTTTCATGAACATGAGAACATGTTCACAATAATATATACTGACCTCAATTTATTCAATATGATTATTCATTGGTATATTTTCTTTCCCATAATTTAATTTAGGGTCCTTATTTCATGTCCATAACATACTAAGTAAACCATTCCCTATTTTTACATGTTCACAATTATATCATCTTATGTTTTTGAAACATTTCTATGTTAATAATGTACTAGCATGGATCAAGACTGATTATTGATGATTCAAGATTTGTATTATTTATACTAAAAAAATAATTATTCCATGAATTTTGATTCCTAATATTTATTTAATATGCTTTTTAATAATTATTTTATTATCACATTCTCATAATCTTATTCTCACTAATGATCGCTGATTGAAATCTTTTATATTAATGAATTACAATAAAATAAGTTTAACGTTTCATTTTTTACCATAAAAATGTTTTGATAGAAGGTTCATAAAATAAAATGTCTAGAATAATACTAATATGAATAATTTTGTGTGATATATTCATCATATTCTATTAAAAAATGTTTATTATTTATAGAGTCTCTAAAAAACAATAATCTATTTTTTTCAAGTTTTTATTTTTCATTAGTGATTAATTTTTATATGAAATTTTATAATATTTATATATGTTGTCATTGGGTCTCTTAAGTTTGTATCATAGTACATTCGAGTTTTTTTTTATAATGATTTGGGAACATTTTTAAAATCCTTATGGCTAAGTCTAATTATAGGATAATATCCAGATTCATTATGAATGTTTAAATTGTGTGTTATGATTTTTTATTTTTGATAGGTGAAATAATCCTCCAATTGATGATTATAGGAATGTTTCTCATGAAAATATAGTTATTATCAATTTAATTGAATTTGATATTATATTAAAAATGGACATGAATTCATTAAATATAGTTCATATCTATTTTTATGGAGAAAAAGGAAAATTTGATATTTTTAATCAATATATGACCATGTATTGTGGAGATGATGATTATGAACATCAAATGGAAATTACATATATTAAATGGGTTTTACTAAATATCCGGGAGGGTTATTAAACTCAAAATTTTTGGGTGAAACTAAATATTGCAATTTTACAATTTTTTTAGCATACACAGATATACATATGGAGGAAATTCCTTTTATTCCATAGAATCATAATGTTTTTGTTTTCAATAGAATAAAAACCTGGTGTTACCAAAATTTCATACAATCTATACAAAATGGACCCATGTGAGATGTAGGGATTGAAAAATAGGCTCATATATAAACTATGCACCATTTTGCATTCATTTGTGTTCTTCACTTGAGATATAAGATATTCTTTTTGTTATGATGATATATGGTTTAATGTGTCTTTATTTTTATTACATGGAATTTTAAAAAATCTCTCTTAAGAAAATATATTTTATAACCATTGTCGATGATCTATTTAATAAATTCATGGCTACATAATATTTTCCAATGACATATCTTTGACCATGACATCATTATCTAAAGGTCAAAAAATAGGGTATAACCATGGAAAAAATTAAATACGAGATATGGGGACTCTGAATTAATAATAATTACATTTAGACTTAATAATTCCTCCCTTATAATTAAGGATTTAATGAAGATTACTTTTAAATGTTACATAGATCAGTTTGTAGTAGACTTTATTGATAATAATATTATTTATTTTTCTCAATATAATAGATTGATCAATATTTAAATTTTATGATGAAACTCCTATGGATGTTAATTATGTATTATATATTTTTTAATGTTGAGTTTTGTCTCTAGAAAGACTTATCCATTGGTAATCTTATATCAAGAGAGGATATAAGGGTGGAACTATCAAATATTGAATTCATTGAATAATGGAGAAGATCAACCATGTTAAATGATGTACATTTATTTCTAATATTGGTTTGATACAATGAATTATTTTGGATAAATTTATCATTTAAATCAAATACAATTACCATGTTCATATGGAATAGAGCCAAGTTTATATCCAGAGTAGTATGTGAGGAAAATTACACTGAACTAATGAAAATATTGTTTTGTGAAGCCAACCTCAAAATAATATATAATATAGATGTTTTCTGATATATAGTGATGAATTTATGGTGGTACATGTATGTGTTCTATTACATAATGGAATGGTGATATCATATGCCTCTTGAAAAAAAAATATTCAAGAGAAACTTTACCCAAATCATTAAATAGAACTGGAAGGTATAGTTTATGTCCAAAATATAGATAATGATCATATCCATATTAAATAATGTGATATATTTTAAAACATTAATATAAAAAAATATTTCTTAGTTCGATAGTGGAAAAAACACACAACATTATATTTAAATGAATAATCAAATATATTTTTTTAAATATGTCTATTATAACCAAGACATTAAATTGGTATGTACGAATATTATTAACCATATTATGAAAAATTTATTCATTTTACACAATAAATATTTATTGATTACATCTTATGAAATAATACGTCAATATGTAAAAAATATATTTTTTTCGTTAGAAAATAAAATTTCATTATAAAGGGGGTTTTATATGATTATGTAATGACATATTATAATAAATTTCTAGAAAATATAGAAATAGTATTTGATAAAAAATGTTATCATTATTTAATACATCATTTCCAAATTATATGAAGATTAGATTTTCAGTTTTTATATAAAATTGATTTTTCAATGATTAGAAAAATTATTAAAAATAATTTAATAATGTTTTTTTATTTCATGAATTTTAAAAATTTAATTTTATTTTAAAGTGAAATCAATGTAAATTTAGTTCTATTATTTTTTTAATATTATGTTTATTTTAATCTGTTTTATGGTTAACATTTTTGTAATGTTTTTTAAATTTATAATTAATTTTTCATTATAAAAATTTATTATGCACTCAATTTATTTTTATATTACTAAATTAAATTAACCACATTAATTTAATTAATTTACAGAAAAAAAATCTATATTTATATATATATATTAAAAAAATATTTCATAATTTATATAATAGTTTTCTAGGTACTGGATACGAATAATTCAAACATAATGAATAAAATTTATTTTCCTAAAAATTGGTTTTCATCTCAATTTTCATTTTTATTTCAAATATAAATTATTAAAATTGTAGAAATTGAATTTGATAAGATGGATTGTACATTTAAAATCAATATGGTCAAATTTTGTATGTATGTCCCTTTTATTTTTGCACATCATGAAAAGTAACCATATTTAAATTTTTCAGGGTATAATGTAAATATTGTTAATAATTTTATTAAATAAGTTATATGAAAATAATTATTCATCATAATTATTATTGGGTAATGATAAGTCTACCCTTATAATATTATGATACATTTTTTAATGGATACATTCCCATGAAATTGATATACATAATATTTAAATCAAATAATGTAAAAAAGTGACACTCTAATTGTATTAAATATCTTTTATGTATCCACATAGTGACAAAAGAAAGTATTGAGTAAATCTACATTGTTGTTTTGGGAATAAAGAAATTTATTTCATTATGGATAATTATTTATAAATTTTAATAATTATATTACTATCTTAAACGATCATGGAACATCACCTCATTATTTCTTCAATTAATAGTAAAGTAAAATAAATTATTTTATAAATATAAAAAAATAAAACAAATTGAGTTAGATATGGTGTTGTGATAATATTATAGATAATTATGTCAAATTAATGTTGTATCGAAAGATATTATTTCAATTTTATTATGATTTATAAATAAAAATAAATGAATTATGTTAAAATTGACATTCAAAATTTTCTATGAAAATAATATATTATTAAATTATTGAAAAAACATGAAATCCATGAAATGGGATAAGGTGGTTATTGTTTGGATTAAAATTTATTTCCTTGGACAATTATGATATAAATTGTTTCATATATTTAATATTATGAAATGATAAAATTAAATAATTCCACTATTATAGTTTTTTTTGAAAATTATTAACCATGAAGTTAATAAATAAATAAGGGTTATAATGAAACAAAAAAAAATTACAAATATTATTAGGTGGGGTATTTACACAATATAAAACCTTATAATAGAGTACATGGTCATTTGAATGCATTTCTATATATAATTAATTTATTATATTTTATTCATTTAAGAAATTTCATGGAATCCATGTCTATTATTACAAAGGGAACCTAGCCCTTCTATTCTCCTGACCACATTGATCCTTCTAGATCAACCATATCCTAAAAAATATCATTTTCAATTTATTATCCATATTATATTGGTGTTATTATTCCAAAAAAGAACAACCATACGATCATTAATAGGTGATATATTATAGTTTGTTAAATTTAGAAGAGGTTAGAACATGCATGAAGGAAGTTATTCTAGAGGTTATGTATTTTTGTTTCCTATGTATTTCTTTGAGACACATGCCATATTCACCAAATTATTATTTTACACGGTTTATATACATCCTATTAACAACTTTTTTGATTTTTCTCAAAAAATTTATGGTATAAAAAATTCCATATAATTTTATTTATTTCAAGAGGCTATTTAATAAAAAGTTACAAAATAGGAAAGTCTTTTCTATTAAAATTTAAAAGTAAATTGGGATTAATTATGATACTAGTTTTTTATGTTTAAAACTTATTTTATACCAATCAATAAGTTCATAAATTTTCATCTCCTATGTTTATTTCATGATAATAAATGTTTCCATTTTATTTTCCCTCATATTAATTATTCAAAAGACAGAAAATATAGTTTTATGGAAAAATATATTATTCTTTTATTCAATGAAATTTCAATTTTCAATAATTTTTTTTACATAAAATTAAATTTTTGTGAAATTTTTACAATGATTTTTAATGAAATTTATACTCATCTGTGACTTAATTAAAAAATTTCATTAAACTGGTATTCTTGCCAATTTCGAAATGATTTACTATTTACTTTTTTTTAAATGAGAATGATATATTTTAATTTATGATATATATCCTGAATGGAATTTCCATATATCATGGCAATTTATGGATATTATTATACCCTTACTGGTTTCCATGATTCCTTTCAATGAATATATTAATCTTCATGTTTTGGAAATTCGTTGATTTTAAACAATTTATTCCAAATATAATATAGTATTATGCTTATGAAATATTCTTGTTATTGTTTTAAAATAAATATTCATTTATGATAACCGTATTTTATTTTAATTGTGTTTTTATAAGTTATTTATCCAATAATATCATTTTTATTCATTTAAATTATGGTACATGCTTATTATGAAATTAAATTCATGGAAAACATTTTTTTACATGTGTAATATAACGATGAATTGAAAAATGTTTATAAAACCACTATCTTTTCAACCAATTATTTTATGATTATATTTTAAAAAAAAAATATTTTTATGAGTAAATTTTAATAAATGTAGTATGAATATATGGAAAACAAATATATGATTTTAATATTTCGATGGGTGGTCATAGGTTTATATATCCTCATAATTGATTGGGTAAAAATTGATAACTCGTGATGCAAATATGTCATGACTGAACTATATTTCTATCTCATTATTTCATGCATGTAACTAGAATTAATTTCTAAAAGATTATGCATGAACATAAAATTTATGTTCATATATTTCTCAAATAAAGGAATTACATGTCCATTAACTTATATGTGTACTTGGATTCTATGTCCTTAATATTATGTGTCTACCTGATTTTAGTTCAACATGTTTGTGACAGGACCAGATATCATATATTTAACATAATGTGTAAACTATTTCTATTTATACATGTTCATAATGAAATAAAAATATGTTTGCATAAAAAATCTATGACTTATTCCACCATTATTATCTCATGGATTATGTTATTTAATTTCATTTTTCATCAAGTATTATGATCCATTAAAATTTATAACACTATTCATTATTATAATATTATATATATTGGGAATGAAATTTTTATGTTAGATTAATGATCTCGTACTCTTATTCGTATTAAATTGTTTCGACTGATAATCAAATGATATATTTTTTTTTTACCCTTATTAAGCTTCTGTGCTCATCCCATATTATTTTTAACTTCCCTAGGTTATGATTAAAAGTTTTCACTAATTTTTGTATATGAAGGATGACAAATGGGAGGATAATTTAGGGATATTTTTATGATATTTATAGACATATAAAAATTGTGAATATATTCTCCCTAGATAATAAACCTGTACATTACTCATGAATGAAATTGATTAATGTTATAGAGATTCATCTAAATTTGTTTCATTTTTCTAGGAAAATTGTGGTTTTCAATTGATGGTTAGGGTTAGAAACATTTCAAGAAATTCATACGGATAAGTGTATGTGTAGGAGAATGTACTAATTTTTTCAAATGAATATTTTTTTCCTTGAAATAAATTCATGTTCTCATACTATATGTGGATATGGTATGGGAATACATCAATTTAAATACAATAGTGTTATAATGATTTGGTTTAGTATTTTCCTTCCCCAACTATAATGAATGGTGATTTTTCCCTTACAATGCATCAGGTTTGACACTATTATGGTATATGATTAGGTTACATCAAATCTATAATTTGAATAAATGTTTCTAATTATTGATCAGTCCAAAGAACATGTGCTATATATTGAAAATATTTTTTCATTATTTAGACATTATATTAATTTTTTCTTGATAATTAGTTTTTCCCTTGTTATAATTGTTTCTCACATTAGGACTTTGGTTCTAGTAAATAAGAGAAACCAAAAATAATGTATTTAACATTGAATTTTATGGGAAATGTGTTGATGAGGAATAAAATGGGATAATGATTAGAGTAATATATATTATGATTATGCCCTATTAGTTTTTATAATATATTATTAATGATTAAAACCTTAAAAACTCTGAAAATGGCCAATGAAGATAAGGGTAGAGTTCACTCATTTCTCTAGTGGTGAAAATCATGAAAGAAATAATATATAGATTCATATATGTCTTGTATATATGAATAATAACTCAATAAATTTCATCAATTAAATGTGATATTTATTTTATATAGAGTGTATGGTCATAGATAATGTAATATCCAAGGTAAATTTTAGGGTTCAATTGGGGGATATTATGTTCAATAAAAGGTGATCATTATAGTTTGTTGAATTATGTGTGGGGATAAAGGGTATTATTTTACTCAATTACATAATAAAATTCCCCCCTCAAATACCATGAAATTTCCCATGTTATGTATATCATTGAAATATTTTGATTGACTATTTACTGTTTTGTAATTCATGGAATATTAAGATGAAGTATTTTTTATAATTATATTCTAGTTATTTTTTCCATGAATCATTTATTTATTTTTGTGTAGATGGATGTATTACAATATTTTAAATTATTTTACTCATACTAATTAATGTGAAATGTTTTTTTGTAGTTAGGATATTTTTGAGAATAATTGAATAAGGATAATTTGACCCTTAATTTTCCCAAGATATAGTGAAAACATTGAGATAAAGAGATATATTATTATTGTAAAGTAAATGGGATATTATCTATGACTTTGTAACTTTTTATTAATTTAGTGACAATGTGGTTGATGTTATCAATCATTTATATTAAAATTACTAGTGAAAAAAGGGTTTTTTGTTGGGTTTTTAGGTTTTTCACATCATTTTTATGGTGACATTATTGAAGGAGATGTAATATTAATTTACATTAGGTCCGTTATATTATCTTACATTAAAAAAATATCATTTCGGAGGGTTTTCATTTCAGTTATTGAATAAGAAACGTAAAAAACACTTTGGTAATGGTTTTTCACATCGTTTACTAAAATAACAGACTTAAAAAATATCTTGCAATGTCAGTTGTATAAAAACTGTTTTCGAAAAACCAAATCCTGAAACAATAATCACATCATTTAGTAAATAACTAAAATAAAAAATATTTTTTCCATATCAGTTATTAAATAAAGGTTATAAAAAACTATATACAACAATGGTTATAAAAAATAGATGTGGGAAACCAATTTTTTCGTCTTAACATCATTAAATAAATAAATAACATAAAAACTAAATTTTTTGAAAAACAAAATATGAATCCCTACCACTACTCTATCAAATTAGATGTGAAACAACAAAAACTAGACGAGAAATATGACAAAAAATAGGACCAAACAAACCAAAAACAAGAAAAACAAGTTTCAAAATTATACATTCACATTTAAAACATTAGAAAATTATAATGTTAACTAAAAAACCTCAATCAGTCAAAAAAACAACTACAAATTACAAATTTATAATTAAAACATTGAAATTTATAATATTCACTAAAAAATAGAAAATCTTATCAAAACTATTTAACAATTTGACCATTCCACTGGTAAATTATTGACCTCTTGTGTACTATAATGTTTATGGTCATTAAATAGCTATAATTTTAAAAGAAAGCAGTTAACAGTTATAACAAGCAAAGCATATAAATATTAATTAATAATTTATTTGTAAATATAACTAGGTCAAACTTTGTAGCATTTTTAGTTGTAATTATTTCAAATATAAATCATAACATATAATATCTACATTCAATAAAGCCTTGTTATTTTTTTAAATTATATTTAAATGAGTTTTCAATTAAAGATATTAATTATATTTAATCCCAAATGTACTAATTATAAATGCATATTCACCATTACATTATATATTAGATCATGAAAATATTTTTCTTTGTAGATATTTGAAATATATTTCATCCCATGTTACAAAATACAATAAATGAAATAAATATAAAATTCAATATAATATATATATATATATATTATGAAAATAAAACATACTTTTCTACCATTTTCCTGAAATTTCATCCCACATCACCATAGATAGAGTATATACAATAATGTAATTTCTCCCTTGAAAAAAAAAATAAAAAATATCCAATGTTCACTAATATAAAAGAAAATTTAATATTAGTGGTTATTATATATAAAGATAAATAAAAATTTGAAGTCATTTGTTTCATACATCTCAATATAATGAAACATGCAACACTACATAATTTTACACTATTGAAATCTTTTTGCAATATAATATTTTTTTTGTTCCTCATCCAATTCATGCCCAAATATGGAAATCTACTTCGGGTCCATCAACCCATAAAAATCTATTTTCACATTCATCTCAAATGTTTTATAATGATTAAAAATAAAATGGAGATAAAAATAAATTTTCAATAAATTTAATGTATGAAATATTTTTGTTAAGAAGTAAATTGAAAAAACTCACACCACATTGTTGTTCAACATATCTCGAGTAACAAGATCCATGATATCAATTTTTAGAATCCCTACATCAATTTCACATTCAAAACATGGGCTTCCACTGGAAACATATGATGGACAGCAAAAAAAAATTGATTATCAAGATAATATGTAAGGACTACCAGAATCTGATTCTAATGTCATAGCCCTTTGTCATTGTTTTTGGATATTCAATTTTTATTTTATTTTAATGTTTTCATTTAAATTAATAGGTAAATATTTTAACATCCAAATGTTTAAACATGTTTAATAGATTAATAAAATAAAGTATGTAACATAAATATACCTCTATGGTAAAGGAATATATATGTCTAGATGGCCAAACTAAAAAGTGTCTGAAAATTTGTCCAATTTTCATCTCCTCATTTGTATGTCACTGTACTCTAGCTGATATAACAAAAATATCATATACTATGATCCCATTTAGCTCTACCTCTAACAGTTGATGAAGAATTGTATCACTTATATAATATATTATCCCACATGAAACTATACGATAGTGAGGACCATCAACATTCAACACACAACAACTAGGAAGCTATGGAGGAGGGGGATTAGGAGTAGGATAAAAACTGGTATCTTCATGAGGTGGTGGAGGATAAAAAATGGGCTCAATATGTGGAGTTTGAGAATAAATAATTGGTTCTGTAGGTGGATGTCGGGAGTGGGAGCTGCTGGCAGAGGTGGAGTGGAAGGAGCATTCTGAAATTTCCTCCGCATGTCTACAAAGAAAGACTTTACTGACACTCAGAACATTTCCTCTATCTTCTCATTAATATTGTTAACATAAGCCTCCAAATATTCTATATTTTATATAAACCATCCATATAATTATATTAAGAACACGATAACACTTTTATTGTTGATACACCCACTTGGCATCCTTGTACACGACCAGGGTGTTTGGGAATTCCAAATGTAGCAGATAAAATGTCATACCTCCAATCAACATTAAAAACCACATGTTTTTTAACGAATGGGGCTGAAACCTAATTTTATTATTAAATAAAATAAAAGACCTCTTTTAACTAGGCAAAGGGAGACCCATTACATAGCTCGAAGGCCGAGTGGGCATGATCCCATTACATAGCAAATACGCCCAAATTTTTGGCATAAGGCCCATTCTATGATTAGAATATTGGCTACTATAGTACCCACCACCGCTATAGTGCCATGCCGCCACTATAGTATCATGCTGATCTATATTACCACTCCTGATACAGTAATTCTACAGTACCTGGGCTCTCTGGGTTTTGAACCCCCATTTTTATGTAGGATTACATGCTTCTTACCACTAATCCAAACCCCAACTACATTAAAAACCACTGGTGTGCTCTTCTCCTCATGAGAAAACAATATGAATTATTTGAAAACGTTTTTAATAATTCAATGTATATAAATATTTTAACAGACTTATATAAATAAAATAAACAACTTACATTTCTCTCAGCTGTGACCCATGATTATTTTTTAAGATATTTCCTCAATTTCTAACATGAGAACACTTCAATTATTCATGTCTAGATGGAGTTGAAGGATATGAAACTTCTCCAGAGCTAGAAGACTTTACACATGGTTTTGGTCTATTTTTATCTATCATTTTTTCTTCAAATATTATTTACCCTATACAAAATAATCATTGTGGGAATTCATTTCTAGATTGGATCTCTGGATGAGATCTTGATTAATCCTATAAATTAAAAATAATTAATTATAAATAATTCATTAATATGGTCATAAATTTTAGTAAAAAACTAAAATTTTACATTGAAATTATCAAAAATTATTTTTTCATCATCTTTCAAAAACAATTTACTTGTGTCATCATCTATAAAAGGATATATGTTACATGAACTATCTTATTTACAATCCCCAAAAATAAAATCATATGTGAGGGTTTATTTTAAATCACTCTATATCCTAGAAACCATCGAAAAACAATTCCTTCTAACTCATAATATTCCATGTACATCAATTTTCATTTGATAAAGAAGGTGGAAAACATTTTATAAGACAATGATTAAAATATTATTTAATAAAAGAAAAAGTTCTTACCAAAAATGGTCTCCAAAAAATGATTTAGTGTTGTTTTGTCAACTGTTATACATTTATTAAATAAAATGATGACTTTTCTTTTACACTAAGTTGATACAAAACTATTGAATAGTTTTTCCTTATGACCCCTTGGAACATCATTTTCATCAAAGTCTACAACAATCATTATGTCATGGATATGACAACGTGATAATTTTGTAAAACCTATGTGGAAACATTTACCAACCCTTGAACTCTTATTTTTAAATCGTGGAGGAAAAAGAAGAATGTTGAGAAACATAAATATAAGCATGTGGATGTTCCTCCTCAGAGTTTGATCATGAAGAACATATCCAAAATATTATTATTTATTATCTGATTGATCTGTCAATATCCTTCAACTCAATGAAAACACTTTTACTATATAAATAAATACCAATTAAAATATTATAATACTAATTTAAAAAAATAAAAAATATGAAACAATAAAGTAATATAAAACATAACACATTATTCTTCATATTTTTATAGTCAACTAAAATTCTAAAAACAGTAATGATAATTGAAATTTCATGGAAATGAATAAAAAAATCCAAAATTTTTGTAGAAATATTAAAAATGGTTCATCCTAATAACACTATTTTTTATTCAAAAAAAATACTTTTTACCATTAAGATTAAAACTAATTGGCATTCAACAAATCAAAAAATATATATTTAATAATATAATAAAAGGTAAAATATACAAAACTATACTAAAATAAATAAAATTCTACTGATTCATTTTATTAAATGTTTTAATAATGAAAAATAATAACAATATCTAAAATTTTATTAAATGATTAAATGAAAATTATAAATAATTATATGTTACATATAATATTATGAGTCATGGATTCATTATTGTGTCACATCCGTTTTCCAAGTTCACTCAGCATAGAGTTATCGTAGAGGAAATATCATGCCTTAATTGAGTATGGTAAATGTGGCTAATTTGATCCATAAAGAGCCTTCCAATGTGAATGAGTTTGACAAGCCTCTGGAGATTCATTGCATTGTGGATGTGGTTATGTTCATTCATTTTTAAAGGTGTAAAGTATCTATGGAAGATCCCATGGAAATTGTGGAAAGTGGGTGTCCATTCAATAATGAGGTGCAATAGGTCACCGAGATGATGGGTTCCCCAAGAAAAATAGAAAGACAGTTATTTGAGGTTGTTAGAACCCAAGGACTTAGAGTTATTTGACCTATTAATAAGTGATCTGTGTATCAAGAACATGGGTCAAGGAGATGATAATAGGGATGGAACTAGTTCTTGGTACCCCTCTTCCTTTACAGATTTTGTGAAATAAAGTAGTAGTGGTTATCAAGTGCAGGGTTCTTAGAATTATGGAGAGGCCATATAGGATGCTCTGCCTCTTTCTATTGAAAAATAACGTCTTCTAAAAATTAAAAATATCTTTGTAGTATAGGGGAAGAAGATGATCGGGCTTCTGGGCAAGGGGATGATGCGACTCCTACTAAAGTGAACCCAACCACCCTTACCAGGAGGATTCTCAAGGGGAGGACACTACATCAGACTCTACTGATGATCAAAAGGAAATAGGCATTGTAGATGACTAACTTAGATCCTTTTTAAAGAAATGGAAGAATACTATTATATATTTATATGGTTTCACTACACACTCTCAGAGGATGCAAAGAAGATAATGTTATTCAAATCTACCTAGTCCCCCCGTTACAAAATCCTCATGTAAAGGTAGACCACCACTAATAGTTTTCCAAAATTTTGGATAGAAACCCAAAAAACAATCATAAAGGCTCCGCTATGAATATGGAGGCTGATACCCCTAAAACGATTTAATCACAAGAACGTAAATCTCTTATCATGGCTCAGGCCACAGCTGAAACGTCTATTATAGAACCTGTTATCCCCATAAGTGGTAAGGAAATGATGGATTGTGATGTATGTGATTCCATCATCAACAAAAATGATGAATTTGATGAGAAGGAACTTGTGGCTGATGCTACTCAAGAGAGGTTTGAATGATTCATTGAGAGATGCATCCAGTCAAATCAAAACAAGGATCAGGGTAGTTGGGTTAAAAAAAACTCATCATATTGGCACGTCGATTCAATGGAATGAAGATTACTGTTGATTAAATATTTAAAACACGGGGCTAGATGGAAAAAAAATTGAAGACCTCCTCAATGATGGTACAGATGGAAAGGCTAACACTCTTTAATTTATTATCCATGGAGGCACATTTTCTAAATGGATGAAACTGCAATTCAATGATATTATTATTATCTATGGTGTTGGTTGATTTTCATGGTGTGTCTCGACTACTTTCCCAAATTTTCATTAAAAGTGGATTCGTAAAAAAATAAAAATTAGTTGGATTAAAATACCATGGATGTAGGGATATCACATAAATAATCATGTTCATAAATATTATCATCACCAAGAAATGGTTTTATTCCTTTAAAAACAATATACAACTACATATTTTATTTGTTATGAAAATTAATTTTTTTTCATGTGTTAACATTATAAAATAATCAGTTGTGTCTTCCAATCTATTCATGTTAACAAGTGTCATTCCAAATTTAGTGTGTCTTACATTGTTTTTAATGATAAAAAATTTATTGTTAAACATATAAACTTTAATTTTAATGTATTCAACCTCTCAGATTTCATTGATGACTCTATAATATAAAAATGATGTAGAAATTGGGTTTTTGTATCTAGAACTCAAAAAATTTATTGCTTATTCAAACAACAATACACCACTATTCTAGAATTAAGTTTTGTTGTCCTCAGCTTTCATAGAAAATGTATTTCCATTGATTTCATACTCGAATCATGTTATCACAATTAAAGATGTACCACCAACTAATCATCTTAATGTCTCTAATGCATTTAATCTAAAAATAATGGTGTTATAAAACAATGGAATAATGTTTTTTATGCTCATTCAAAATCCACATTTCTTTCCTCCTTGTATATCATTCTTTAAACTAATTAATATGCAATGTTATATATGGTAGAGCATTAAACATGTTATTAATGTTGTATAAATGAACCATTTCAATATGTTCACCTAAGAACAATATTACTTTCAATACATGAATCCTCTTTCCCTCATTATTAACTTGATCATAAAGAGATGAACACAAACCTATGTGCTTCGTCGTAGATAAGTAGATCATAAAAAACTCTGAAAACTCCATAAAAATTTATTTTTCAACAACGGAGGATTCTGTTCGATATTGATTCCAACCATACCTCTTCAATATCTTCATATACCATATAGAGGGATACTTACAAATAGATATAATGGTCTACAAAGCATTATTTATTGAACCATATGAACTCTTCAATTCACCATTATATCATAACAATATGGAGGAATATACAATCCCAATTGAAAAAGTATGAAAATTTCTTCATTTTGAAAAATGTTAAATGCTTCCAAATCAATCATTTATTTATAATCTGAATTAAAAAATAACAGAAATATATGATTTTCAATCTAAAATTTATTGGAAGTATTCTACACAATGAAACAGGTAGAAGTAGTTGCACCATGACGTGAGACTCCTGATATTTCAAACTAGATAACATCAAATCCTTCAAAGAGACTAAAATTTACCCATTTTATGAATAACCCTGAGGCACATTGATATCATGAAGTGACTAAAAATAATAATTTTTTCCCTCTTGGATATTATATGAAAATTTGGGCAAATAAATGTTTGTATTCCTTCTTGAGTGAGACCAAATTCAAAATTTATTCCCATTAATATTATGTATAATCATCCAATAAACCCCTCGTTATTCTCCCTATTAATATCAATATGGTTTCCCAAAAAATTGTCACATATATTCTTCTCCTCGTGTATTATGGTGATTTTGTGTTTTAATCTAAAATATCTACAATATGGTTGCTCAATAAATATTGACTGTTTCTTCTAAATAGGTCTATCATTAACATATTTATCTGACTTTCCCAATGTGACATCATAGTTTTGAATCCTATCAAAATACGCATCAATGGATAATGATTTTTGGGAAATATAAAATTCTTGTGATCCATTGAATTCCTTTTTTAAACAATTATAAGTGTGATCCATTGGTAAAAACATTCTATATCCCATCTATACTATTTTTCTCCGAATATGAAATAGAAAATATGACGTCATTTTTTGTAAATTGGACATGCTTTATCCCCCTTAACACTATATCCAGACAAATTCCCATATGTTGGGAAGTCATTTATACTGAACATAATCAATACATACAGTTGATAATATTCTATTTTATAAGAATCATACCTCTTAATACCATCCTTCAAAAAGAGTTTCCATTCATCATGTAATGGTGACACGAAATCATCAATTTAATTTCTGGGTTGCTTTTTTCTAGATATAATTAAATCAATATGACATATTTACACTTCATAATAAATTTTGGATATAGGTTGTAAATAAAAAAACAGTACATATACTATGTGTGTTACTAAGGCATCGATGTAGATTTATTCCATTTTTTGCAAAACCGATTTCTGATATTACTAACTTCATTTCTGAATGTAGGACACTTCTCATCAATTTTTATCCACTATTGAAAATATACTAGATGACGTATTTTTTCCATCAAATATCTACTCATCAGAATTACCTTTTAATATTTTTGCATCATGTGAATTAGAAAATAAATGTTCTAAAAGGGAAATTAACAGAAGATACCAAAATACATTGTTATGGAACTCTATAATCTCTATATCTACATGTTATTTTTCATTCAACTTATATCGTGACGTCTAAAATTAAGTTCACTCAGACAACAATCCATATTCCAACCAAAATATCACATAATCATTTGTATATGCATTTATTTTCAGGTATCACAATCCCATTGCAAAGAATATTTTCATACACTTATAATGTTAATTTGGAATATCTTTGTCTTTGGGAAGAATGTCCTTCATCAATTGTAGAAGCTCTATAAAAAGTTTTTCACTCCATCTATGCTTCATC
Source organism: Viscum album (assembly GCA_963277665.1). NCBI lineage: Eukaryota > Viridiplantae > Streptophyta > Magnoliopsida > Santalales > Viscaceae > Viscum > Viscum album. Next base: position 337,023,498 of record OY728135.1, read on the forward strand.
TTTAGGTTAGCCAGTCTTAACATCGATGATATTAGTGTAAAATCCATACATCTAGGATACAATCAGGTTTCAACCTCACCATATAGATGCTCAGTTATCAGTTTTTTCTAACTTTGTTCTTCTTGAATATCACGAATAATTTCTTTAATATCATAAAAGTTACCATTATGAAAAGCATCATCATCTGTAGAACTGATATTCTTCCCGGTTTCTCCATGAGAAATCCATAGTCTATAAAATGAAATAAAACCATGAAAAACTAAATTATCTTCGATCTGTATACTTTTCAACTTCTTTAGATTTTAACATTTTAGCCATGAATAGAAAAATGTGTCATTGATTAGAACATTTCATTAACAAATTAAAAAAAATCATCAACACCTTTCTCATATTCATCAATCATTTGATGTGGCGTAATCCTTCTTCGACTTATTATCTCTTATAACAAATATCATAATTATACATCTGGATAAGATAATATAATTTTATATTTATTCATAATTTGTCATAATTTTAATGGAAATCAATTACGAAATATTAAACAGATAATCGTGTATTTGAAAAATATAATTACAATTTCTACACAACAATAAAATATATGTTTAAATATAAATGATAAATCATAAAAATATATTCTTGAAATAAATTATAAAAATAAAATATTATTAGATTTTATATTTATAAGAAATTTTTCCCAATTTTAATGAAATAGAATTTTGAAAAATAAAACAGATATATGATTATTTTAAAAATATAATGATATGTTTTCTGAGAAATAAAATAGGAAAACAATAAATTAAAAACAACAACATTCGCTACATTGATATATTATTATACCAACATATCATGATTTTTTTAATTAATTTTTTATCATAATTTTTTAAAATTGTAACCTAACCAGTCTTAAGATTTTATTGAACTAAACGATTTTATTTATTTTAGATAAATTTTATGGTCACATTTGTGGGATTTAACATTATTATTGAGTTTTTTCTGGAAGATACTATTGTGAAAAAGGTCTTGCGTGCAGGGTTGGAAGTGATCATAGACTCTATTGGGAAAGTGGTGCAAATATACATTAAGAATAATAAGTATTAATGAAATTATTATCAAGATGTAAAAGTTCCTTCTAGTATCTCAAAAACCATTTTATCCATTTATAACACATCCAGATACATCAGAAATATTGATTGGGTGACATGGTAAGAAAATCTAAATGAAAATACATATTTAATTTTTTCATCCTTGAGTAATCATTAAAAATAAGGAAAGTATCTAAATGGAATACCTCATTGAATAAAACATCTAGTATACCAATGATAAAATAATATCATGATACAAAGAATCCTTCAACAATTAATAGATAAATAAACAATGAAATAATTCACAAAAAAATGATTTACGGCATCTGTTAACTACCAATTATTTATAACATTACTTATGGGTAGGATCATGGACATGGGACCAACATGTGGATAATCAAAACATCATACCATAAATAATTTTAATGATATTTACTCTTGTAAACAAACACATTTGAAATATTTGAGGGAATGCTTTATTATTTTTGGAAAATTAAATACCTTCTAAAAACTCACCCTTTTTAGAAAAACCCAAATATAGAATGAGACCAATTATTTCCTTTTTGAATAGATACTTCTTAAAAATTCACCATTAAATTTATTTAAGAAAAATGAATTCAATTTAAGAGAATGAAAATGAAATAAAATTAGTAGCCTTCGAATCAATGTAATAAAAGAATGATACAACATACCATGGTTTAGCAAATCAAGAATAGGAATTTTATCAAATAAATGATGGTAATCGCCTATAATTTCATCAACCACCACAAAGTATTAGGGGGAAAAAAATAGTACCAAATATGCAGTTTTAAAAGAGTGTAAAAATAAAATAGACAAATTTTTGGCTATTTTGTGTCCCAACATAAACACAAACATTTTATATAGTCCACACTAGCATTATTGGTCCCTGAAGCTCTGGTATGACATAACTAAGAGTACTAGAACTATTTTACAATAAACTATTGTAGAATAAATATATACCTCTCTCTTAGTAATTAAGGTTCTAATGAATGTAAAAAAATGGATATGTGGAAATAATGAATAATTAGATTACCATAACGACTAATAATAATATCATATACATAATTATCATATCACAACTTATGCTCATGCTAACCCGTTTTTAAATAAACCATGTCTCAATTACTAATAAAATAAATCCCCCTTATGGACCATAATTCGTATCAAGTATAAAATAATTAAATGATCTAGAAAAGGGTCACATCTATAATATAGAAAAACACTAATAAAGTACGAAATTATCCTTTACCAATTTTAACTCATAATTTCTTTTCATTACCAACTTTTTAAGTCCAAATATTAAATTATCCTCTAAAACAATCCATGGTAAATGATATAATAAACCATTTATTGTGTAAACAATATTAATTTTCAATCATTTTAAAAATCCATAAATTTTATTCATTTCAAAAAGCACATGAAAACTACATATTTTATATTCCAATGACAAAAATAAAATTAAACATTTCAAAATAAAAATCTTATTTGGAAAAAAACATTTTTTATATTTTTAAAAAGACTTTTCATTTCAAATATCTCAACAGAAACTTGAAAATAATTAATTCTGTATTGTACCAAGTGTTTAAAACATTAAAAATATAATGAAATACATTTGGACTATCATATATTGATTTAATTTGACAAACATATAATTATAAAACCAATAATATTAAATTCTATATATATTATTGGAATTAAAGAATAAACCCAACATATATAGAGTATAAATAAATATATATAAAGTATCCTACAATTATGAAGCTCAATAAATTAATTAAAATCCCTATATAATTCCAAACAATTTCAAAACATCAAAATTTGAACCATTCCTAATCCCTATTCAGATCCACATAACCACTATTGTTTATAGGGATAAACATACCAAGAATTAATGGGTGTATGGATGATTATAGATAATGAAAAATAATAAAATGGGGATTGACCTTAATAATATAATTTAGAGTTTCATGTCGAGAAGATAGAGGTGTCATAGTAAAAGAATGATGAAAAATGATTAAAAAACAATTTTATAGGCTACAAGATCGAAGATTCAAATATTGGGTTTCTATGTGAGAGATATTGACTCGCTATTTCCCGAAATAAAAACAGTTCAATATTGATAAATGATACTTAACAAAAATTTAAATGATTTATCACGTTAGTTATTTTATAAATGAAAACATAAATTTTATTTACCAAATCATTTATAAAATAACTAGTATGATAAATGTAATGTCGTTGAAATTCCATGTAATTGTTTTTAAATTATTTTATTTTATTTAGAGATATTGTGCTCTAATGGAATATGATTTTGAGAAGCTGGGACACCCGGGAAGTGTGGTCCACTGTATTTTGACTGAGGCAAGTGGTTGAGGCCCCCCACTTCCGCAGGGTTAGCTGGGGCCAGAGGGAGCACAACTTTTGTGTCCGAGCAGGATGGTTCTTGAATAGACACTCAAGTGACCAATCCTAAGATGGTGAGAGGATCCCCTAGTGGGTGGGGCTGGTCTGGGCCTAGTGGGCTGGACCTGTGGCCCAACTTGCCTGGCCTATTTCGGAGGGTTATACATGCACTGGCAGGCTGAACTCTTGCTTTCGGTTCTGTCAGGACTACATTGAGTCATCGACTGACTCGGTGGGATAGACCCTCAGCTAAACCAAACCATGACCAGTGAGACACTTTGGGTTGGGCCAACTGGTCAGGCCTAGCCAGACCAACCCCAACCTGAACCAGGTTAGGTTGTGTTTGGGTAAATGAAACATTGTGTGTGGGACCCTCGAGCGGGGTTTGTCAAGTTGGTCTGACCGGGCTGAACATGGCCCAATTAAAATCATTACACTGGTTAATAAGTAGATCGTCTCAAGTAAATCGATCGTTCAGATGATGATGCATTTCAGTGTAAAAACCCTATTGATGAGGTCGATCTTTTGGCAAGCTTTGTTGTGATTTTCATGGAAATATAGATACAATGAATGGATTGAGGGGAGGTTCTCCCAACCATGTTTCGTATTGAACCCTATATTTCAATGAGACATAATGACTGCTCGACGATGGTCTAGTGGGGAGTAGATCTGGGTGACCCATCCAACAGTGTATATTGGCTCTATGAAACCCCACAAAAACACATTAGTCGACAGGAGGAGTACCATAGTTCAGCCATTGTGGGAAGCGAGTCTGTGTGACTCGACAGGACCACAATGGGTAGTGACTATTTATGACCCAGCATACCCATGACACTTATCCGGGATTAGTACAACATGATTCCAAGATTAGTGGGAAGCAGCTATGAGTGGCCTGACATGCCCACTGTACTCGATAGTGGAGGAGTTATCGAGTTGTCTAGGAGTTCGTTGATATGACAGGTGATGCTTTTATCACTACCCTAGAATATACCTGGTGTGAGATATCTTGAACTTCGTTCATTACATAGAGGATTTGCTATGTTTTCATTCCTTTCTATTTCGGGGTCCCTTCTGAGTACTGTAAAACACACCCCTGTATGGGCTTTTCCTATATGTGTCATTTCTCGTGTAGATGTTGGAAATCTCGAGATAGGATCTTAGTGGGACGAGACTAATAGACGCTACTACAGTGTTCTAGGAGGCCTAGGACCAGCTGGGGCATAGTAGGTCAATGTGGATGGGACATACTACAATGTATTCCAGTATCTTCACTACTCTTACAATCAGGTGGGGTTTTCCATGGATGGCCATCAGTTCTCTTTTTTGTACTTTTATATTTCATTTATTTTTTGATTAGTATTCCCCCAACTCACTTAAAACTATACTTTTTACTTAGTATTGTTTTAGTATATGTGTTTCTCACCTTTCGTGTGTTTGGATTTGGTTGGGCATGTGTGTGTGTGCCGGTACTTAGGAAAATGCCAACCACCTTCAGGTTGACGCCATTGGTGCTAGTCAACAACCCATGGCCTTTGGGAGGCAGGCTTTGGGTAGTCATGGCGTGGGCCCCTGGGGAGTAGTTGTGAAAAAAGTGGTTTAAAAAGGATGTTGGCCCTACCACAAATAATGTGAGTCTATGTTTCCTTTTTAGGTAATAGGGTTAAGATTTACAAGTCTAACATTCAGATTCGGGGATTCTAGTATTTGTGCAGTGGCCATCGTATCCATACACTAGGACATTGAATTTTTATTTTTAGATAAATATAAGAAAACATTTGTTGAATAAGTGTCTCCTTATGTTTGTTTGAATACAATTCATCTCACCACGTATAACCTTATAATCATTGTATATGTTGATCTATTTTTGGATGCCTCTACGTGGACATCTAGTCAGGATCCGGATATGATGTCGTGAGGATATCCCACCTAGCGACGAGGCGCCTATTTAGGGATGAGTTCTTGAGATTACCCCATTAGGTGCTTCACAAGTGCAACCCCCACCTGGTGGCCATCATCTACATATGGAAGTTATGGAAGATGACCTTTGTAGGATCAGTGCCCTATATGAGTTTCAGGGGGAGAGACGTCCCAGGTCCATGGGAGAGATGGATCCTCAGTCCACATAGGACTTGATATAGGCTGTGACATGGGTCTTATTCTTATTGATGAAACCACCTGACCATATGGATATCATGACATTGAGCCTTCTGTAGGGATGCATAGGGAGATATTGTAGCTTGACCACCTAGACACATGATGAGGCAAACCTTGCCTGGTCAAAATACATGATGCTTTTTCTGGAAGAGTTTTTTCCCAGGACCAATGCTATGTATGCATGCAATATTTTCTTATAATTTAGTAGGGAACCGTGATGGTAGCTAATAACTAATCGAGGTTCAACGAGCTATATGACTACTCCACATACATTGTTTGAGACCCATTCTTTAGGGCTCAAGCCATAGAGCTGGGACTCGGATTGGAGATCAAGGCATAAATGTTGTCTCTCAGTATCCTTACCAAGTCCGAGGTTCTAGATTGATCCCTTCTTATGGATAGCCTCTTGGAATTGAAATCGCCGACACCTATAACTTTCGGAACTCCCAAGGTGGTGAATTATTTAGCAAGTAGCATATCACAGACATGTGGCCCCAAATGGGCCAGGTCATTCAGAGGCTAACCCATAGAACTTAGGGTTAGTAGTGTGGAGATCCTTTTTCATGGGGAGTCAGCAAGGAGCCAAGTCATAATTTTCAAGCATTGGGTAGGGACACATGGCACACAAATTCCAAACCTTCCATATATCTCACTAGAAGATGGTCAAGGGGTCACTAAGCCAGCAAAAAAGGTTTGAGTGTGGAGGTCCACATGGCTGTGGACGTGGTAGAGGTGCTGGCTGAGCTGCAGGCGGTGGGCGACAGTTTGAGGTGTTGCTGACACCACCCCCAGGGGGGGTCCACCCTAACCTCTGGGGCAGGCATACAGGGGAGATCTCAGCATCAGGGAGCATGGTATTATTACCATGGCACTCCAAAGATGAACTGACGTTTGATCTATGTCTTCTCCACCCTAGCTACTGTACTTATAGACACAACTGCTTGTCACTCCTTCCTTTTTCACAACATTCATTCGTAGCTCATATTTTTCAGTGGATTCTTTCACTCAATCCTTATTTTTACAGTCTCTTATGTAAGATGGCTTGACATTTACACATTGTTTCTTGGAGTTTGAGATCACACTAATAGGTGAGAGGTTCGGTTGGGATCTCCTAGAAGCAGGGTCAAGGCCTTACGATGTCATCTTGTGTATCAACACGTTATTTGTATTCCCTACACCAATTATCTATTTTAGGAATATAGTGTGGTGTGTCCAAGGAGCTGTAAATAGGTTTCCCTTCACTAAAGTGAAACAATCCCTTGCAGCACATGAAAGACTGTAACGGAGGGTGTAAAGACTATCACTCACTAGTTTCCTAGCATCACCCTTGGTGTAGTGGATGATATGAGTCCATGAATCCCTATAGGGTTGGATGAGTATGAGGATTATTTCCATGATGATGTTCTGGGACTACTTTCTTACATCGAAGAAGACTTTTTCACTGACCTGTACCCCGGGACGGAACCAATTTTCACACAGGAATATCAGATGCCTCTCACAGTGCATCGTAAGATGAGGGTATGACTGGATGACTTTTAAGAGAATGTGTTAATAATGCCCAGTTTTTCACCATGGGTATCCCTGGTGCACTTTTCAAAGAAGATAGATGGAAGTTTGAGGTTGTGCGTGGACATCATTGATGAAATATTGCCATACATAGCCTAGGAGGAGGAGCATGCTACACAACTGCGGATAGTGTGGGAAACACTTTAAGAGCACCAACATTATGGTAAACTCTCAAAGTTCCATTTATGGATTATAGAGGTCCACATTCTGGGACACAACATCTTAGAGGGTAGATTAGTGGTAGATCAAGAGATGATAGAGTTGGTGGTTTATAGGCATCCACCAATGAGAATGACAAATGTACTGAGATTCATGGGGTTGGGTGGTCACTACCAGAGGTTCGAGCCTAATATATCATGAGGAGTGGAATCCTTATCATCCATGAAATAAAATGGGGAACCCTTCATGTGGACTGAAAAATTTCATCAGTGTTTCCAGGAGGTGAGGTGGAGACTGACTAGTGTCTCCATCATGAGATTACTAGAGGATGGCGTTGGATATGTAGTTTACAATAATGCATAAAAGACAAGAATGTGTTGTGTCCTAATTTATGAGCATGAATTGATCCTTTATAACTCATGATAGTTGATGCAGCATGAGAAAAACTATGTGACCCATGACCTCGATTTAGCGGTAGTGGTCTTTTCATTGAATATTTGGCTGCAGTACTTGATAGTTGAACATTTAAAAGTTTACTCTGACGATAGGAGTCTGTAGTATATCTTCTTCTAGAAGGACCTGAACATGAGATAGTAGTGATGGATAGAGTAACTCCAGGACTATAACATAGATATAGTTTATACTCGTGGGATGGGTAATGTGGTGGCAAACACACTCAACAGAAGGAAGGGTTTGTGGCTGCTGAGTGAGGGGATGGAGTTGTTGGATATGATGCATATATCTCTTATGGATGATTTTGGAAGACCATACATTCATACCATGCCTATTACTCCCCAACTCATACAATGAGTTAGGGAGGTACAATTGGTGGATGTAGAATGTGAGGCCCGACATGGTCAGTTATACTCCAGATGGTCTCCTACTAATTTTTTGTTATTTTGGGAGCATTCCGTCCTTTTCAGAGGGTGCACCGTAGTACCTGTGGTGTTGCGAGATGAAATGATGAGGGAGATCCATAAATCCCCCTTGGTGGTAAATCATGGAGTAGAGAAACTATATAAGGACCTCATATGTCAGTACTAGTGGTAAAGGATAAATAATGTAGTGGCTGAGTTAATCTCATGATGCCACACTTCTCAGTAAGTGAAGGTCGAGCATCAGGTAATAGAAATCATTACCTAGCCACACAATGTAAAATATTGAAAATGGGATGATATCTCTATGGACTTCATGATAGGGTTATGATGTACATATATAGGGGATGATTCTATTTGGGTAATCATCATATGGTATGTTTGCCCACATCCTACCCATTCAGGAGCAGGGACTAGTAGAGGGATTGGGATGCCTCTATGTCTATAATATAGTTCCAGTTCACAATTTTCCACCGACGATTATCTCAAATTGTAATGAACGCATTACATCCCGGATGTGGAAGGGATTATTGGAGGTGTTCGAGACGCAATTGTGTTTGAGCACAGCTTTTAATCACAAGATGGATTGTCTGACCAAGAAGACCATATTGACTTTGGAGGACATGCATCTTTCTTGCATACAAGACATTGTTCAATGTTGGGATGACCACCTTCCTTTTGGCGGAGTTTGTATAAAACATAAACTATCACTACACCATCGGAACAACACCATTTGAGGCCTTTTATGGCCGGCATTCCAGATCACCCTTATGCTGGACAGACATAGGGGAGTCCACAATCATTGGTCTAGAGCTAGTATAGGATACCACCGAGATGGTGCAGATCATCTAGGAGCAGGTGAAGACTATCCAGAGAAGGAAATATTCTCTTGCCGAGAGGAGACGGAGAGCCTTGGAGTTTGAGGTGGGAGACCATGTGTTCATTCATGTCACACCCCGATGAGGGTTATCGAGATTTGGAAAAGGAATCAAGATATCTTTATGGTTCATCAGATCTTTTCAAATCCAGAATAGATTTGGCGAGGTGTCTTACTATCACACTTTCTCCCCACAGATGCACTGGGTTCATGATGTTTTACATGTGACACAACTAAGGAGGTATGTACATGATCCATTGCACATCATCGACTAGGTTGAGCTTGGAATTTATGATGGGGTGACAGTTATGGAGTTCTCGATGGAGATATAGGTTCTACAACAGTGGTTCTTACATTTTTGGTTCATTCCTCTGGTCTAAGCTTGGTGGCAGCACATGAATCTGTAGGAGTGAACTTGGGAGATTTAGGCTTAGATTTGTGCTCACTTCCCCCATCTGTTTGATTAGTTTTTGTTTTGGATTTCGTGTATGTAAAGAACTATGGTGGGGATAATGTAATGTCTTTGAAATAACATGTAATTTTTTTAATTATATAGAAATATTCTGAGACAACATGCTCAGACAACACATGATTATGTGGCCTAGATAACCCAGAACAGATTTTTTATCTTTCATTATGATATGTTCAGTACTCACATGAGCGAGATTTTCTAAATTTTGAATAGGTTCTAGGATCATAAATTTGAGGGTACCCATGAGCAAGTAACATCGAAATTTTCATGTAAAGGACTAAAAATAGGCCGGCAAGGGCAGAGTGGAAAAGTTCTTATTCTAACATTTATAGATAAATAATAAAATGATTTTAAAAAATAATTTTATATTATTTCACATTTGTTTAGCGGCGGATGGAGAAACTGTAGTGCATTGATGAATCGACGAAAGGGTGTGTTAATGAGGCTCATTAATGGACTATATCACTAAATCTAATGATGAAATAAAGAGAATGTAATAGAAATGTTGTTTCATAAATGTTACAGTGTAACAATGCAACATCAAAACGTAACTGAAATGTTGTGACATGTTTCCTTTAATTTATTGGTATGTCGGAGGTGAAAAAATTACAATTTTCCAACTCACTGAAGCGTCTCCAATGGAACATCTCTGTAATGAATAACGATTAAGAACAATGGGGAGACATCATATTCTTTGACACAACCTAAATGAACAAAGATGGATGTTATGGAAACAATGCCCTGAATTCTCATGGATGAATGCTTAGTAATCGAATGTTAAAGAGTTAGGGGTTTGATTTTTATTTCGATATTTTTCCCCGATCTTCCCTTTTATTTATTAATGATACATTCTGACCATATTATGAACAATTTGATCCAAAATTAGTGCGTTTATGTGGGTGGGTGACTTATCAAAGAGATTTATTATTAAGAATTCAAGCCTCCCATGAAACGAATGAACACCAATCCCTAGACCTCCACCTTGATTTAAATCTCTAACATGGAGGGTCGTGGCCAACCTGAATAGGGCATGAGTGCCTTCGCTCAGGGGTTCATGGTATCTATATTCTTGAAGTGGGAGGAATTAGATTTAGGGGCCTGAGCCGGGACGATGGTGACATAAGGGACCTTATGTCATAGATGGGTATGAGAACATACCACTGGAGAAACCCTGGTGGCCCTTGGATGGATTTTCTGGCATGACAATCCCTATGTGGTGGCACCAAAAACCGGAAACATTGGATGACCCATGCTAGAAACATAAATGGGGTGTCACCAAATTACACCACTACTGATGCGGAGGCGATCGCCCCTCGCTTTCCACACGGGAACACAACGGCATCCCCATCGGTGTGCCTCGATGACACGAGTCCATGACCAACCGGATAAGGGGGATATAATCACCGAAATAGGGGCACTGCATGGAGTGGGTGGCCCACATTTGGGAAAACCAGGCTGTCTGGGTTGTGGTCTGTCGACCGCGAGTAGAGGATGGAGGCGCCCCACACCCGTAGGGCCATCTGAGGCATAGTGCGGCACGACTAGCCCATCCGGGCAGGATGGTGCACCACCTACCTCTCATGTGGTCAGTCCTCAGCTTGAGGGTTGAGCCCCCAGAGGGCTGTAATCACACCCGTGGGGACTAGACATACTATATCATTTCATCGGGTGAGCCCGACGTTCTGGACCCCCATCTAATCCAGACAGGTCCTAGTGAGACCCATTGGGCTTGGCCCCCTTGCCAAGACGAACCAAACCAACCCTAACTCAAACTAGGTCAGGTTGAGTCCGTTTATATGAACTGGGGTGTATGGGACCCCCATTCCGGGTTGTTCAGTCGGTCCGACTGGGTCTATCACGACCCAACCCTTGGGGATTGTTCCATGACTACCCCAAATACACCTTCCAAAGGCAAGGGGCTTTCGAATAGCACCAGAAAGGCGTATCCCTATAACGGGAGGTCATTGCCTTTAAACTTGTACATACATATAGAGTATAGTGAAATAAGAAGCAACCAAAAATTAAGATGCTCTAGTAAATGAGTGCTGAATGTAATGGGGGCTGAAATATAATCCCCTTTGGAAATGTAAAACTAGAAATAAAAGGTAAAATACAACAAAAAAAGGGTAGAAAACTTCTAGATAATCCTCTAAGGATCCTACCTGAAGGGTAGGTATAGATCGCCCCATGAACAATCCATGTCTTCCCGTCTCCTCCTTATACCACCTTGTCCTAGCTCCCACAAATCACAGCCCAACTGCTCTTCCTCTGGAAAAGACAAAACAAGGTGCGGGCGAAGCCCTTGTAGGGGTGAATATAACAATACTCAGTATGGACCATGAGACATCGTAGGTCACATAATGTTCCACAATGGAAAATATCACAATGAAAGCCCTCAAATCTCCAAGCATGAAGCAATAGACATAAACTCTACTTAGGTATATTCTCATACATATACCTATGATGACATGATATATTCATCTCATACATGTGGGAAGGATACCACAAATGTAGCAGCAAGAATATAGGAAGTATAAAACTAGTAAAACACTTAGTTCAAATAGAGTCTCTATTCAACCCAAGTAATGGTGATTTATATAAGTACATATGATTACTCAAGAAGCTAGGACTCCTTATTCTATCAACAGGTACTACTTATGACCATACAGAGTCTGACTCACATTGTATTGATAGGTAACTAACCCAATCAATGATCCACACATGATCAGACACACCTGGAGTCAATAGGTATTAACCCCCTCAATGACCAACATAGGATCTGACCCACACATGAATAGTATGATCTAATCCACAAAAGATCCATGAGTGTGAACTACCCAGGATCGATGATAAAGAACACAAGATTTCACTGTACTAACATTCGTATGATCTATATCCAACCTCTGCCTCACTGCTGGCCACTGGATTCCTCGCACCGAGTTCATTCATGTTCCAAAAAATCCACCCGCAAGATACCAGTCATAACGTGAACTCTTCTAATCTCTAAAATGGAGTAATCCAATGTTCCATAATGTTGTTAGGGTTACTATATGATAGACAGTGCATCAATCATATGCCTGGTCCATGAGTTATAAGTGTTTTAGCTTCGTGGGCCTGATTTGGTTATGTTTGATCCAAACAGGCCATACTCCAACTGTCTAAAAAATCATGTGGAGTATACCAAAAGGAATTTCTTGATACAAAGATACCAAAACCATAGATGGTTCATCAAACGGATGTACGACTCTCATGATATGGCCAGTAAAGTGTTTTTCTGAATAATGGGTCCTGGGTCCGGTCCGACCTAGTCAGACCGACCCGGCCAAGCCCAATCTATGCCCGGCCGCGCGGGGCTTTGGCCACAGCGGGATTGGCCCATTGGCCCATGGTCTGACCCAACACATATCAGGGCATCCCATCCTGCAGGGGGTGGCCCGACATGAATAGGGAGGCCAACAAGGGGTAGCCCGAAAAGAAGAGGCCCAACCCATATAGGTTGCAACCCACAAGGGGTTTCCTGGATGTGTAGGGCATGCCCGCAAGGGGCATCCCGGCTGTTGTACGCCCGAGCTAGAAAGGGGGGGGGAGACTTTCCCCCCAGTATCCCGAATGGCTCGAAGGGCATTCTGTTTCATGAAACGATGGTGCCACGTCGCCACCGCCTTGTCACTGCAGAACTCACACGGTGCGTTACTCCTCTACCACAGCATCAGCCTCAACTTCTACTCGCCAGCAACGCACTGGTTGTGAGACCTCTCCCCCTCTCAATTGGGGCACTGATTGCGTTGACTCCCCTTCTGCGGTCAGCAGATGTGCCATCCTCCTCCTATGTCTGTCGTGAATGACGAGCTCAGGCTCCTATCTCACTAGAGGCAGGCGACGGTGCACCACACTTCCTCCATGGCCGGCATGTTCCGGGAACTTTGATGACTGACATGGCACGGTGTCACTACCTCCTCTTGTGGTGTGCGTCGGTGCACACCTTCTTCGTAGCCAGTCAGTGTCAATGCACTGGCCGTATTCCCCAAAGAGAGAAAAGGTGTAGCAATATAGCAGAGGGTCCGGGCTAGGTTCATTTGGACTGTGCCCTCTTCGTTAGCTCATAACATTAGGGAACATAAAGGGTTCAATAAATTCACTTGAAATGAATGAGAATCATAACCCCTACAAAGTTAATCTATTGGAGAACATCCACACATGAATGTCGGTCATGTTCTTCATTCCCACAATAGTTTCCCAACGATGTCGTATATATGTCGTCTTTTGGTTCATGGTTGAGTGTCACCCATCACATCATACTAGGATCAGTTCGGTCCCTTAAGAGTTCAGAGTCATGACACTCCTTCAGTACTTCATTTTTGGTAAAGTAGTGTCGGTCCCTCTCCCCAAGCTACATACAAATAGGAGAGGGGGAGTGTATGTAACGACGTGGGAATTAATTGGGGATCAGTAATTAGGAATCTTCCTAATTCACAAAATAAGTCATTACATAAGATTGATTGGTCAATACATTTATTTGATTGACATATCGTGAGTCCCACACTCCATTCTTCTGTTGGTTGAGATGAATCAAATTAAAATAATAAAATTATTTTTTTCATTTCATTTAAAAAGTCAAAAAAAGGTTTCTTTTTCACCATACCAAATACGATCAAAGTAAAATCTCTTTTAAGGAAATCATGGCACTGCCGATTCAACGGTGCCCTCTGATTTTTAATCCGAGCTCCTATTCAAATGTGAGAAAACACTGATCACGCGTTTAGTGCACATACCTTAAATAGGATCCGAAATTCATTCCAGTAACACCAGGCCTTGGAATTCAGTGCTTTCAATTATCATAGACAAGAAATATTTCCATATAATTAAAAACAATTACATGGAAAAATATGGTCATTACATTCTCCCCACTTTGTGGATTTTCATCACTGAAATCCACAACATAGACGAAGGGACCAATTGGTGGTACTGAGCCCAAATCTGATCCTCCCGCTCCCATGTTCTCTCTCATAGGTTCCCCTGCTCCCAAAAAACATGCACCCGAGGTATCAATCGCCCTCAAAGGATTTGTTTCTGTTGACCCTCAATCTCTATTGGAAACTACATAAACATCACCCCATCATCAAATTCCAGCTCTCCATGGTTGATGATGTGAGATGGTTAATTCACGAATCTCCTCAGCTGGGATATGTGGAAGACGTCGTGAACCCTCTCCAACTATGGTGGAAGTTCCAAGTGGTATACCACCTCGTCTATCCTAGAATTTATCAAAAAAGGACTGATATACCACATTTATAACTTTCTACCACGAACAAATCTCTGTAGTCCCCATCGAAGTCTGACTTGTATTAAAATGTGTTCCCCCTCATGGAACACCAATGGTCTCTGTCCCGTATTAGAATACGACCATTCTCAACTCTGTGCAGTATTTATCCTTTCCTGGATTATCTACACCATCTATGTGGTAGATCATACCAACTCTAGACCCATAAGTGATGACTCCCCTGGTTCTATCCAGCATAGAGGTGATATGCAAGGTTGACCTTAAAGGGACTCTAATGGTACCATGCCGATGGTGGAGAGATAACTATTGTTGTTTGCACACTCCACCAAGGCCATGTGATCCTCCCTACTGCGGCTAAAATATAGGATTTGTGCACGAAGAATGTACTCCTTTGTTTGAATGATCTACTCTCTCTGGCCATCCGTTTTAGGATGATTGTTGGTGCTCAAATGTAGCTATGTCCCAAACACCACCAATAATCCCTTCAAAAATGGGATTTAAAACATGTGTCATAGTCTGAGTAAATCGTCGATGACAACCCATTGATTCACATAATCTCTTGTACATAGAGGCGTCCAAAGACAACAAAATATATATTCTCTTGAATAGGTTATAAGTTGGATGACTTGGTGAGTTTGTCAATAATCACTCAGATGGAATCATGTCTCCTGTAAGTACATGGAAGCCCTATCACAAAGTGCATTGAGATCCCTTCCCAATTCCTCTTGGGAACATCTTGTGGTTGTGCTAAGCCTATAGGATCCTAATGCTCAGCTTTCATTTTATGACATGTGAGGCATTTTGAAACTAACTCTACCACATCCTTCTTCATCCCTGGCCACCAGTGCTGAAGCTGGAGGTCCTGGTACATCTTCACTACAACAGGATGTACTACCAGAGGGGACGTATGGAACTCCCTCCACACCTTCTCCCCGAGCATCACTGGTACCATGGTATATCCTATAAACTGGATTACATGCTCCTCACCTTCATAAAATCCATTAGATGCATGTTTTAAGGATATATGAGCACATAGAGTATTGTTATCATTGTCCCTGAGTTGTGCCTCTCTAACTCACCGATGGAGTGGGGGAGTGACTATAATGGACTGGAGATATTTTTCCCCATCTCTATCCACACAGGATATCTACAAAAAAGCTAGCTACTTTGTCTCCTCACATAGAATCTACAGACATGTCCCTGTGATGAGTGCATCTGCTACCACATTCCCCTTCCCTAGAGTATAGACTATCTCTAAGTCATAATTCTAGAGGAACTCTATCCATCACTGCTATCTCAAGTTCATTCACTTTTGAGAGAAGATATACATGATACTCTTGTGATTATAGTATACTGTAAAATTTTCACCCATAAATTAATGTTTCCACAACATCAAGGTGAAGGCCAACACTGCTAACTCCAGGTAATGGGTAGCATAGTTCTGCTCTTTCTCTCTCAGCTGTCATGAACTATAAGTGATCATTGATCACTCTTGGATTACTACACACCCATTTCTATTACATGATGTGTCTTAGTAGACCACATACCCAATGACATCTTCTGTTAGCATCAATATGGGGGCACTCATCAGTCTATGCATTAGTTTTGAAAACTCTACTAGCATCTCTCCATCCATACGAAGTGTTTTCCCATCTTCATCAACGCTGACAAGGGTTACGAAACTCTGGAAAAGTCAGAAACAAATATATGAAATTATCAATCGATCCCCAAGAAATACTTCACCCTATTCACACTCTTGGGTGACTCCCAAACATGTACAACCTTTATCTTTGTTGGATCCAATGCAACTCCAGCTTCTAAGATAATGTGTCCCACAATGTGGACCTATTGTATCAAGAACGAGCACTTTGAGTGTTTACCATAAAGATGGTGATCATAGAGTGTATCCATAAATATCTATATATGATAGTCATGCTACTACTCTATCTCTAAGTATATCAAGATGTCGTCGATGAAGACCACCATAATGAGATAGAGTTATTGATGGAATGTAACACCCTGAGATTTTATGAGATATATTATATTTAATTTAATTAATTTCTTATGTTTTATGCAACAAAATGATTAGCTTGAGCTATATGAAACACCTTATTAGCTTGTAGTATATGCAAACACAATTTTTGGCATCTGTCGAATGCAAGAGTGACCTTCTTCAATAGCATGTGTTGTACGCAATACCGAGTTTCACTAAACAACGATATATTGTTATAATATTATTATGAACTAGCCATCATGAATAGTATAAACCACATTTTGACTTTTATAATATATAATTCATCTTACACATATTCTAGAACATGGTATAAGAACTAAATAAATGTTTCAGGTAAAATAATTATTTTCCAAACAAATGCAGTTTTACCTCCTCTTGATGGCGCACCCACATAAAATCTAGTTTTTGACATCTTTATAAGTTCAATTTGACAAATTTATCTTGTTTATTTCAATAAGGATATAAAATTAACTTTGGATAATTTTTAATATTTTTCGGTTAACTTTCATATTTTGATGAATAGTTAAAATACGAAAAATTTTAATTAAAAACATATTTTTTCATCAAATTAATTTATATTGATAAATTATAATATTGAATGGTTTTAAAGTATAAATAGAATATATTTTTACCATTTAATTTTTTGTATGTAATTATCATTAATTTTACATTGAACTCATAGGTAAAGACATTTCATTCTTTTGCAATGTTTTAACTTTTAAAACCCATTTTCCCTACAGCGGGATTAATTTTAAATTAAATAAAAAAACTTTTCGGTTTTGAATTTCAAAAAATGGATATCATATTTGGAATGATTAGGTACAAATTATTTTAATAGGATACTTTTTATTTTTAGGTATTATGAATAGTAACTACGGTATATTCAATTTACTACAGTTATAGGTATATCTGGTTATTAAGGGTAACAATAATATAAGAAAATTACCCTAAAACATTTATTAATATAATGGTATGATTATATTTCGTTATAAAATATATTTGGGTCTAAATTATAGCATTTCGAACCCACTTGGATGTGATTAAGACCTATAATTTATTTTATAAAAAAAGTGAAATATGTCCCAAAAAACATTAATAATTAAATTATTTTTAATATAAGGTTATACAGAATATAAATTCGATTATAAAAACTAATTTTAAATATAATTTTTTTTTTCATTATCAGGATAATTTATATGTAATTTTTAAGAAATATATAATTAATTTAATAGCTTATAGATTAATGATACAGAAATTATTTATTTAGTAAAAAATCAATAATGTAGTTTCTATTCAAATAATAATACCCATAAAAGACACAAACACTTGACAAAAACTAATTAGTCGAGTATATCTACACCATAGAAATCCAAGTGGCGACTTGTGGACCATTTGGAGACATATAATAGTGATAATGACACTTATATTATTTTATTTTAAATGATGTCAAAGTTGACACCTTCATCCTTTAATAAATATTTAGATTTAAATGTTGTGATTTTAGGATTATAAATTCAAGTAAAAGTATTCTTATGGAATATATTAGATTTATCTGAATCATAGTATTTTATTTTTAATTTTTATGAAACATATACAAATATTAAATTATTATACAAAAATTTTGTAGTAATAATTTTATTAAGAGAGATATCAAATAAATGGTTTTACAAATATTAAAATAAATACGATATGTAACACCCTGAGATTTTATGAAAAATATTCTTTTTAATTTCATTAATGTCTTGTGTTGTACGCTACACCAAAAGGAGCTTTCACAAAAAGCATCATTGACTTGCCTTGAATTAAATGCAATCGCGACCTTCCTCGATAGCGTGTGTAGTACGCAATACTGAGTTTCACTAAATAATGATATGCTATTAAAATATTATTAAAACAAGCCGTTATGAATAGTAATATCCACTTTTTGAAATTTTGTAAATTTTATTTTTCAAAATGGACTTCATTTCTGGATTTGGAATATCGAAATTAGCTTAGGGTGAAATTTTGGTACTTTTTGCATAACTTTCATTTTCCGATGAATAGTGAAAATTACTAAATTTTAATTAAAAACATCCTTTTTAATAGAAATAATTAATAGTGATAAATTATTAATTTTATTGGTTTTAAAGTATATTTATAATATATTTTTACAATTTAATACAATGTTGGTTATTGGATGTAATTTCACATTTAAACCAGACATAAACAACTGTCAATCTTTTGATAGTTATTATCTCTTAAAAACACGCTATTTGTTTTGATGATGGGAATTAATTTTTAAATTAATTAATGCCACTGATATGTTTTGAATTTGGTAAAATAGGCATCATTTTTGAATTCATAATATCAAATATAGCTTAGGCCTAATTTTTGTTATTTTTCTGGACACATTCATTTTTTGATGAATAGTGAAACCACTAAGTGGTAGTTAAAAAAAATGAATTTTTCATAAAACATAATTTTATCGCTTCTGTGAGTGGAATTTCAAAAATCCAAGAGACAAGGTTGATGTCAGTAAGTAAAATGTGGTTCAGTGAAATCTAAAAAAAATTTGGTGAATAGTAAATTTTTTCTTTTTTTTACCACGGTTAAAAGTAAATAGGGTAATTAAGGGTAAAAATGATATTACTATTACCCTAACACATGTCCTAATTCAATTTTACAAGTGTAATTCGACCAAAAATAACCTTAGGAATAAAATATGACCATTTAGGACCACTTGGATTAGATTAGGACATTTATTATTAATTTATTTAAAGAAGGGTTAAAATAGTTAAAATCAAAGTTTAATAAGTAAATCATTTTTAAAATGGTGTTATACATAAGATAAATTCGACTATAAATATTCATTAGAACGCTAAAAATATTTCCTACATAATGGTATTTTATTTGTAATTTTATACATTAAATAATATAATTTATTTATGACACATAGATGATGCAGTAATTGTATTATTAATGAAATATTGACATAATTGATGTTATAAATACCCAAATAAATGCAATTTCAGACTTTTTATGAATTAAACTAATTTTATAGGTTAATATGAAATATTAGTATTGATTTAATTAATTTTTTTCGAACTAATCATTCTGTTATGATTTTCACAAAAATCAATTACTAAATAGTGTCAAAATTAACATTAGTTTTTTAAAAAAAATTAAATTATTAATTGTTATTTTATTCATAAAAATCTAAGGTTCGGCCAAATGACTTATATAAGGTTATATATATTAATAATAAACAACTTGGGGTTCATTTGGATTATTATAGTAAGTTTATTAACCTTATAGTATAAGAACACATGAAGACACGGTAAAAGTAAAATTATTTATCTTAATGTTAAATATAAATGATAATGTTAAAATAGGAACCTAAACTTGTCTAAATTCTATTTGATGAATGGATTTCGACCCATCCCCACCTTATCTTAGAAATAAATCAATTTGGAGATATTTAAAACCGAACTTGACTTTATAATAAAATAATATTTTTTGTTTTTCCAAAGAAGCCCCTCTCCTCCCTTATAAAAGGGCACCTCCTACCCCTCTTCCTCACACCACATTGAGCCTTCAAGCTCGGCCAAACCCTACCAATTTCTTCTCTCCACTTACCTAGAATCATCTTAGAGGTTCTGGTCTTCTTCAAAGACATATTTTAGTGCCCTAAAGGAGGTCTCAAAGAAGCACTTCAAAGAAGTGGTAATTTTCGTTACCGATTCTTTCATTTTTATTTATTCTTCCACTACTTCTTCTTTAGTTTTTTCATTATGAAGTAATAACATCAGTATCACTCATATACGGATATGTTATTATAAGTATGAAACAACCCAATTTCACCATCTATCCATCCTACGGAAAATGAAATCACCGCGCGTGCGTACGTACGGAATACCGCCTCCTCGCCGTGGTGTAATCTATTTTCCACCACCACCTTACTTGGATGGGTATAATGGTGTAAATAATGACTATATATGACTATTATAAAGTGATACTGAATCTGAAATAGTATAAATACACTCCAATACAATTCCACGATCATGAGAACGATATCATCGCTCGTGCGTACGTACGGACTACCGTCTCCACGACGCGATGAGATTCATTTTCCATGTTAACCATTCATGAATGATTATAAAGTATATATAATAAGTAATCATGAAATATATGACATAATAATGATACTGGATTTATGTGTATATATATGTATGTCATCTACTTAATTCCATTCAACTCAATATGGAAATGAAAACAGTGTTCATGCGTACGTACGGTCTACCGTCTCCATGAACGGTGTATTTATTTCCATTTACTGATTTATTATATATATGTATATTCTGAATATATATTATATATAAATCATGTTTTATATTCTGGAATTATGTAATCATGATCTAAGTAATCATATGAATAATTACAAGTCAAAACACGGATGACAAATGAAACAATTTTACCCAAAATGCTCTTTAACAAGGAATTTAAAAAAGAACGGAAAATATAAAGTCATAAGTGAACCATATATGATATAATAACAATGAGTATGATTCTTTAATAAGTCAATGACATTATTTAAATAATTATACAGGAGGTTCGGACTCTTACGAAGCAAATCGGACCTAAGGTAAGGGAAATATCACAATCTCATTTTTATCCGAGATTGTTTATACTTTGGCATTTACTGGGGTGTATTTTATCATCTGAATCCATGTTTCCTCAATATGTAATATTATTGCCATCCACCTAAAATTTTTTAAATCCAATTTTACCCTTCGGTGAGTTTTTAATAAAGGATATGAAAGGAATCTTTTGTCGTTTTTCGTATGAGGTACTTCTTGACATTTCCGACAAAAGTATGAGAAGAATGTTTTTTTAACTTATACGGAATGAATGGATTTTTAAAACATTATTTCCAAGAAGCTTCCTTTACAAGTTTTCAAGTTTATTTTTAATCATCTTGTTATAGTTTAAAATTGTATGACATGTTGAGAAAGGAAAATTTTTTTGAAATAGAAAGGATATTTTCCTCAAGAATAGAGTTCAAGTGTTTTATCAAAATTATTTTCCATCTAAGATAATAAGGGGTTTTGTTTCTATCCCTATTATTACAATGATTTTATTATGTTATGATGGAATTATTTTTATGAATTCCTTTATTTTATATGAATTTATTTATGATGTCACAATGTTTAAGATTCCCATTTTTATTACATGGGTTATGTTATGATGTATGGTTTATGATTTTGTGGCACACATAAGAATGGTATCATTATGAGATGGGTGGTACCTATATCTCCCTCCAATGCATTGGGTAATGATTTTATATCTCATGAGATATACATGGCTAGAACGGTAGGTTATACCGGTTCAGTGAAACAGGACTGAAACGAGGAGTGAACTCGGTTCAGAAATGGACTTTGTCCACTAAGATAGACTTGGCAATGAGTCTTGCCAAATAAGAAATGATTCTATATGATTATGTGTGTATGACACAAAGTTTCATGTTTTAAGTTATGATTATTGGGACTACATTTCACTACTATGATTTATCCCATGTTATGATATTTTGATCTCTTTTGCAGGTTATGATTTCCAAAATGTTATGTTCTTATGAATATGATGTGATTGATATTTATTTTGTTTACCCTTACTGAGAATTTGAGCTCACCCTTTTATGTTTTCTTTTCCCCAGGATATAAATAAAGGTTTTAGGTAAAAAAGGAAGATCTTTATGGGAGATGTTGAAGATCTTTCACCACGATTAGAAGATTATTTTCCGAGTTTCCAAAGACACTAAACTATTACGGTCCTCATGTGTGTGTTTTTGTTATGTACTAAGAATTCCGCAAAAGTAATGTAATGTCCATGTACGTCAGGCTTCGGGTCTCTACAGTTGGTATCGGAGGAAATGTTTAGTCAACCTTTGGAAACTAGGATGCGAAAATGTTAGTGAGATCCCTAGAGATATTTCTAAGGTATGTCTAGGGATGTCCCTTAGGATAAGTATACGTATAAGATATAGTCCTAGAATTACGATAACGATCTTAGAATTTAACTTAAGATGTTAGATAATGAGGGAACTCCCCCTTTACTATGTTGTTTTCCCTAGCATTATTTTTGCCTCTCACACTATTCTTTTTGGGTTTTAGAAAATGGCTGGAAATAGAAAGATTCACGATAATGGAAGATATGACAGACAATGGAATGATATTCTTAATGAGAAACCAAATGAAACGGGATCTGGAAGTCCAAACAACATTATTATGCCTAATCAGCAATCTCATAATATGATCAATAATCTCAACTTTGGTAAGTTTCCTGACTCATATAATAAGAGAAAGATTGAGTCTCATGATGATCATAGTGGAAAGAAAGTTCAATTTCCCTCATGTAAATCATGTGGGAAGAGGCATCCGGGAGATTGTTTCAAAGGAACAGGAAGATGCTTTGGGTGTGGAAAATAAGGACACAAAGCCAGTAAGTGCAAAGGAAATGGTTCAGTTAACACCAGGGATGAGGATAATGGTATTTCTACGACATCAACAATGGTTAAATGTTTTAAATGTGGAATGTATGCGAATTATTCAAACCAATGCCCTAAGGGAAAGTTTCCTGAAGAGAATCAGTATAGTCATATGGGTAGTATTTATGTGGATGATGATGTAGACACTACAAATGATATGTGAGATGAAATAATTGTTGAAGCTCGGTCAATGGTTTAAGAATGTAGTGGAATGATTACATGTTTATCATGTGTAATGTTTTATAAGTAATCTCATGGTACTATGGAATAAAGAGACATCTAAGGATTGTTACACTGTTGTCTTTCTTTGAGTTTTGAAAGTGTATGATTAATGTTACCAGTATCGATGAAAGGTTATTCAGATATTTTTGGAATGTAGATGATATGCGCATAATTAAGGGATAAGGAGAAAAATAAATGTTTGATAGTATTCATGAGCTCATGACTGATATAAGGAGAAGGTTATATCATTGTTTGAGTACATAGAATTTTTGGATTTTGGTATGTGGAAAGAGTTAACTTTTGAGAGCATTCATGTTTTCACTATGTTTTAATGGGTATTCATTTTTCAAGAGAATACATCATTAAGGTATTCACGTGATTGGAATGTGACCAACAATATATATGGGGGATAAATGATGGTATTTACACGCTTGGTTGACGACATTTCAAGTAATCGTTTTCTTTATACTATGAGCTTGGACCGAAGTATTTTAGATAATCATAAAGATTGGAATGGATTATATTAACCATAAGTTAGTATTGTTTAAGTATAGAAATTTTTTTGATATTATTTATGTGATGTTATAGTAATGTAGTTTTAGAAAAAGGACAACCTGCAGGACTGGAGACAACCCATCGCGTCGGACAAGGCTATGGGAATCGAACCCACAACCGAAGTGTGACTAGCCTTTATCGCCTACCACTGGCCTACAAGAAGTCCCTATTTAGTATAAACTAGTTTTATTATATTAAGAAGTATGATATATGTAGTATAAGTCCATTTTAGGAACCATATATGATTAATCTCACTATAGATGGCCTTATGTATTTTTTTGATAACCTTTCTAACCTTTTGTTTGAGACAGATGAATGACCCATCATTCTATCACATGATCTTCTAACACATCACGAATGAAAAATTCAACTTTATTTCTTTAAGAGATGAAGTGTAAATTGTCCAAAGAACGACCAACAATGAGACTATACCGAAATCACGAAAGTATTTCTTCTAATTCTAATTTCATCAACTTTAGGGAAACGATCTTGAAAACCAAAAATGTTGTCCTAGTGCTCTTATATCTGATGAATCAGACGGTACCTTAGATCTTCAAAAATTTATGTCTTTGTGATTGTTGTCTTTTTTATAGCCAGGTTCTCTACCAATCTCCATCAGAACATGATGTTTAGATTTCTCTTCCATATCTATATTTTCACCTATGTGGAAACCCATTTATTAGTTTATTTGGGTAACCGTTACGTTTCATACTTTTGTTTTTAAAGATTGGGTTTGGTATTCAATTTTACTATGTGGGTTTCTATTAAATAAACTTTTGAATACTAAACCATTTATAACCCCGACGAATTTTGAGGGAGAAATTCATTTTAAGGGGGGTAGAATGTAACACCCCGAGATTTTATGAAAAATATTGTTTTTAATTTCATTAATGTCTTGTGTTGTACGCTACACCAAAAGGATCTTGCAAAACACGCATCATTGACATGCCTTGAATTAAATTCAATCGCGACCTTCCTCGATAGCGTGTGTAGTACGCAATACTGAGATTCACTAAACAACGATATGCTATTAAAATATTATTAAAACTAGCCGTTACGAATAGTAATAAACACTTTTTGAAATTTTGTAAATTTTAATTTTCAAAATGGGCTTCATTTCTGGATTCGGAATATCGAAATTAGCTTAGGGTGAAATTTTGGTACTTTTTGGATAACTTTCATTTTCTGATGAATAGTGAAAATTACTAAATTTTAATTTAAAACCACCTTTTTAATAGAAATAATTAATAGTGATAAATTATTAATTTGATTGGTTTTAAATTATATTTAGAATATATTTATACAATTTAATACAATGTTGGTTATTGGATGTAATTTCACATTTAAACCAGACATAAACAACTGTCAATCTTTTGATAGTTATTATCTCTTAAGAACACGCTATTTGTT
This sequence comes from Viscum album, assembly GCA_963277665.1. Classification (NCBI taxonomy): domain Eukaryota; kingdom Viridiplantae; phylum Streptophyta; class Magnoliopsida; order Santalales; family Viscaceae; genus Viscum; species Viscum album. Next base: position 337,049,109 of record OY728135.1, read on the forward strand.
TTGATGATGGGAATTAATTTTTAAAATAATTAATGCAACTGATATGTTTTGAATTTGGTAAAATAGACATTATTTTTTAATTCATAATATCAAATATATCTTAGGCATAATTTTTGGTATTTTTCTGGAAACTTTCATTTTTTGATGAATAGTGAAACCACTAAGTGGTAGTTAAAAAAAATGAATTTTTTATAAAACATAATTTTACCTCTTCTGTGAGTGGAATTTTAAAAATCTGAGAGACACGGTTGATTTCAGTAAGTAAAATGTGGTTTACTGAAATGAAAATAATTTTTGGTGAATAGTAACTTTTTACTTTTTTTACCACGGTTAAAAGTAAATAGGGTAATTAAGGGTAAAAATGATATTACTGTTACCATAACACATGTCCTAATTCTATTGGACAAGTGAAATTTGACCAAAAACAACCTTAGGAATAAATTATGACCATTTAGGCTCACATGGATTAGATTAGGACATTTATTATTAATTTATTTAAAGAAGGGTTAAAATAGTTAAAATCAAAGTTTAATAAGTAAATAATTTTTAATATGGGGTTATACATCAGATAAATTCGACTATAAATATTAATTAGAACACTAAATATATTTTCTACATAATGGAATTTTATTTTTAATTTTTATACATTAAATAATATAATTTATTTATGACAAAAAGATGGTGCAGTAATTGTCTTATTAATGAAATATTGACATAATTGATGTTATAAATACCCAACTAAATGTAATTTGAGACTTTTTATGAATTAAACTAATTTTATAGGTAAATATGACATTTTAGTATTGATTTAATTAACTTTATTCGAACTAATCATTCTATTATGATTTTCACAAAAATCAATTACTAAATAGTGTCAAAATTGACATAAAATAGTTTTTAAAACAAATATTATATTATTAATTGTTATTATATTATTAAAAATCTACGGTTTGGCCAAATGACTTAGATGAGGTTATATATATTAATAATAAACACCTTGGGGTTTTTTTGGCTTATTGTAGTAAGTTTATTAACCTTATAGTATAAGAACACAAGAAGACACGGTAAAAGTAATATTTTTTAACTTAATGTTAAATCTAAATGATAAGGTTAAAATAGGAACCAAAAATTTTCTAAATTATATTGGATGAGATTATTTCGACCCATCCCCACCTTAGCTTCTAAATAAATCAATTTGGAGCTATTTAAAACCAAACATGACTTTATAATAAAATAATATATTTAGTTTTTCCAAAGGAGCCCCTCTCCTCCCTTATAAAAGGTCACCTCCTACCCCTTTTCCTCACACCACATTGAGCCTTCAAGCTCGGCCAACCCCTGCCAATTTATTCTCTCCGCTTCCTTAGAAACATCCTAGCGGTTCTGGTCTTCTTCAAAGACCTATTTTAGTGCCTTAAAAGGAGGTCTCAAAGAAGCACTTCAAAGAAGAGGTAATTTACGTTACCGATTCTTTCATCTTTATTTATACTTCCACTTATTCTTCATTAGTTTTTTCATTATGAAGTAATAACATCTGTATCACTCATATATTGATATGTTATTATAACTATGAAAAAACCCTATTTCACCACTTATCCATCCTACGGAAAAAGAAATCACCGCGCGTTCGTACGTACGGAATACCGTCTCCACGCCGTGGTGTAATCTATTTTCCACCACCACCTTACTTGGATGGGTATAATGGTGTAAATAATGACTATATATGACTATTATAAAGTGATACTGATTCTGAAATAGTATACATACACTCCAATACAATTCCACGATCATGAGAACGATATCATCTCTCGTGCGTACATACGGACTACCGTCTCCACGACGCGATGAGATTCATTCTCCTTGTTAACCATTCATGAATGATCATAGAGTATATATAATAAGTAATCATGAAATATATGACATAATAATGATACTGTATTTATGTGTATATATATGTATGTTATCTACTTAATTCCATTCAACTCAATAAGGAAATGAAAACAGTGTTCATGCGTACGTATGGTCTACCGTCTCCATGAACGGTGTATTTCTTTCCATTTACTGATTTATTATATATATGTATATTCTGAATATATATTATATATAAATCATGTTTTATATTTTGGAATTATGTAATCATGATCTAATTAATCATATGAATAATTACAAGTCAAAACACGGATGACAAATGGAACAATTTTACCCAAAACGCTCTTTAACATGGAATTTACAAAAGAACGGGTAATATAAATTCATAAGTGAACCATATATGATATCATAACAATGAGTATGATTCTTTAATAAGTCAATGACATTATTTAAATCATTATATACGAGGTTTGGACAGTTACGAAGCAAATCGGACCTATGGTAAGGGAAATATCACAATCTCAATTTTATCTGAGATTGTTTATACTTTGGCATTTACTAGGGTGTATTTTATCATCCACATCCATGTTTCCTCAATATGTAATATTATTTCCATCCACCTACAATTGTTTAAATCCAATTTTACCCTTAGGTGAGTTTTTAGTAAAGGATATGAAAGGAATATTTTTTCGTTTTTCGTATGAGGTACTTTTTGACTTTTCCGACAAAAGTACGAGAAGAATGTTTTTTTTAACGTATACGGAATGAATGGATTTTTAAAACATTATTTCCAAGAATCTTCCATTACAAGTTTTCATGTTTATTTTCAATCAACATCTTTTAATTTAAAATTGTATGACATTTTGAGAAAAGAAAATGTTTTTGAAGTAGAAAGGATATTTTCCTCAAGAATGGAGTTCAAGTGTTTTATCAAAATTATTTTCCATCTAAGATAATAAGGGGTTCTGTTTCTATCCCTATTATCACATTGATTTGATTATGTTATGATGGAATTATTTTTATGAATTCCTTTATCTTATATGAATTGTTTTATGATGTTACAATGTTTAAGATTCCCATTTTTATTACATGGGTTATGTTATGATGTATGGTTTATGATTTTGTGGCACACATAAGAATGGTATCATTATGATATGGGTGGGACCTATATATCCCTCCAATGAATTGGGTAAAGATTTTATATCTCATGAGATAGACATGGCGGGAACGGTAGGTTATATCGGTTCAGTGAAACAGGACTGAAACGAGGAGTGAACTCGGTTCAGAAATGGACTTTGTCCACTAAGATAGTCTTGTCAATGAGTCTTGACTAATAAGAAATGATTCTCTATGATTATGTGTGTATGCCACAATGTATCATGTTTTAAGTTATTATTATTGGGACTACATTTTACTACTATGATTTATCCCATGTTAAGATATTGTGAACTCTTTTGCATGTTAAGATTTCCAAAATGTTATGTTCTTATGAATATGATGTGACTGATATTTCTTTTGTTTACCCTTAATGAGCATTTGAGCTCACCCTTTTATGTTTTCTTTTCCCCAGGATATAAAGAAAGGTTTTAGGTAAAAAAAGGAAGATCTTTATGGGATATGTTCAAGATCTTTCACCACGATTAGAAGATTATTTTCCGAGTTTCCAAAGACACTAAACTATTATGGTCCTTGTGTGTGTGTTTTTGTTATGTACTAAGAATTCCGCAAAAATAATGTAATGTCCATGTATGTCAGGCTTCAGGTTTCTACAGTTGGTATCAAAGGAATGGTTTAGTCAACCTTTGGAAACTAGGATGCGAAAACGTTAGTGAGATCCCTATAGATATTTCTAAGGTATGTCTAGGGATGTCCCTAAGGATTAGTATATGTATAGGATATAGTCCTAGAACTACGATAACGATCTTAGAATTTAACCTAAGATGTTAGATAATGAGGGAACTCCCCCTTTATATGTTTTTTTCCCTAGAATGATTTTTTCCTCTCACACTATTCTTTTTGGGTTTTAGAAAATGCCTGCAAACAGGAAGATTCACGATAATGGAGGATATGTCAGACAATGGAATGATATTCTTCATGAGAAACCAAATGAAACGGGATCTGGATGTCCAAACATCATTATTATTCCTAATCAGAAATCTCATAATATGATCAATAATCTCAAATTTGGTAATTTTCCTGACTCAGATAATAAGAGAAAGATGGAGTTTCATGATTATCATAGAGGAAAGAAAGTTCAATTTCCCTCATGTAAATCATGTGGGAAGAGGCATCCGGGAGATTGTTTCAAAGGAACTGGAAGATGCTTTGGGTGTGGAAAAGAAGGACAGAAAGCCAGTAAGTGCAAAGGAAAAGGTTCAGTTAACACCAGGGATGAGGATAATGGTATTGCTACGACATCAACAATGGTTAAATGTTTTAAATGTGGAATTTACGGGTATTATGAAAACCAATGCCCTAAGGGAAAGTTTCATGAAGAGAATCAGTATGGTCGTATGGGTAGTATTTATGTGGATGATGATGAAGACACAACAAATGATATGTGAGATGACAGAATTGTTGAAGCTCGGTCAATGGTTTAAGAATGTAGTGGAATGATTACACGTTTATCATGTGTAATGTTGTATAAGTAATCCCATGGTACTATGTAATAAAGAGACATCTAAGGATTGTTACACTGTTGTCTTTCCTTGTGTTTTGAAAGTGTATGATTAATGTTACCATTATCAATGAAAGGTTATTCAGATATTTTTGGAATGTAGATGATATGCGGATAATGAAGGGATAAGGAGAAAAATAAATGTTTGATAGTATTCATGAGCTCATGACTGATATAAGGAGAAGGTTATATCAATGTTTGAGTATATAGAATTTTCGGATTTTGTTATATGGAAAGAGTTAACATTTGACAGCATTCATGTTTTCACTAAGGTTTAATGGGTATTCATTTTTCAATAGAATACATCAATAAGGTATTCACATGATTGGAATGTGACCAACAAGATATATGGGGGATAAATGATGGTATTCACATGCTTGGTTGACGACATTTCAAGTAATCGTTTTCTTTATACTATGAGCTTGGACCGAAGTATTTTAGATAAGCCTAATGATTAGAATGGATTATGTTAACCATAAGTTAGTATTGTTTATGGATAGAACTTTTTTTGATTTTATTTATCTGATGTTATAGTAATGTAGTTTTAGAAAAAGGACAACCTGCAGGACAGGCGACAACCCATCGCGTCGGACAAGGCTATGGGAATCGAACCCACAACCAATGTGCGACTGGCCTTTATCTCCTACCACTGGCCTACAGGAAGTCCCTGTTCATTAGAAACTAGTTTTATTATATTAAGTAGTATGATATATGAAGTATAAGTCCATTTTAGGAACCATATATAATTAATCTCAACATAGATGGACTTATGTATTTTTTTGATAACTTTTCTAACCTTTTGTTTGAGACAGATGGAATGACCCATCATTCTATCACATGATATGCTAACACATCACGAATGAAAAATTCAACTTCATTTCATTAAGAGATGAAGTGGAAATTGTCCACAGAACGACCAACGTTGAGACTATATTGAAATCACGAATGTATTTCTTCTAATTCCAATTTCATCAACTTTAGGGAAAAGATATTAAAACCAAAATTTTTGTCCTAGTGCTCTTATATCTGATGAATCAGAAGGTACCTTAGAACTTCACAAATTTATGTCTTTCTGATTGTTTTCTTTTTCATAGCCATGTTCTCTAACACTCTCCATCAGAACATGATGGTTCGATTTCTCTTACATATCCATATTTTCACCTATGTGGAAACCCAGTTATTAGTTTATTTGGGTAACTGTTACGTTTCATACTATTGTTTTTAAAGATTGGTTTTGGTATTCCTTTTTACGATGTGGGTTTCTATTAGATAAACTTTCGAATAGTAAACCATTTATAACCCCGATGAATTTCAAGGGCGAAATTCATTTTAAGGGGGGTATAATGTAACACCCCAAGATTTTATGAAAAATATATTTTTTATTTCATTAATGTCTTGTGTTGTACGCTACACCAAATGGAGCTTGCAAAACACGCATCCTTGACTTTCCTTGAATTAAATGCAATCACGACCTTCCTCGATAGAGTGTGTAGTACGCAATACTGAGTTTCACTAAACAACGATACTCTATTCAAATATTATTAAAACTAGCCGTTATGAATAGTAATAACCACTTTTTGAAATTTTGTAAATTTTATTTTTCAAAATGGGCTTCATTTCTAGATTTGGAATATCGAAATTAGCTTAGGGTGAAATTTTGGTACTTTTCAGACAACTTTCATTTTCTGATGAATAGTGAAAATTACTAAATTTTAATTAAAAAAACCTTTTTAATAGAAATAATTAATAGTGATAAATTATTAATTTGATTGGTTTTAAATTATATTTAGAATATATTTTTACAATTTAATACAATGTTGGTTATTGGATGTAATTTCACATTTAAACCAGACATAAACAATTGTCAATCTTTTGATAGTTATTATCTCTTAAGAACACGCTATTTGTTTTGATGATGGGAATTAATTTTTAAATTAATTAATGAAACTGATATGTTTTGAATTTATTAAAATATACATATTTTTTTATTTCATAATATCAAATATATTAGGCCTAATTTTTTGAATTTTTATGGAAACTTTCATTTTTTGATGAATAGTGAAACCACTAAGTGGTAGTTAAACAAATGAATTTTTCATAAAACATTATTTTACCTCTTATGTGAGTGTAATTTCAAAAATCTGAGAGACATTGTTGATGTCAGTAAGTAATATGTGGTTCAATGAGATGAAAATAATTTTTTGTGAATAATAAATTTTTACTTTTTTTACCACTGTTAAAAGTAAATAGGGTAATTTAGGGTAAAAATGATATTACTATTACCCTAAAACATGTCCTAATTCTATTGGACAAGTGTAATTCGACCAGAAACAACCTTAGGAATAAAATATGACCATTTAGGCCCACTTGGATTAGATTTGGACATTTATTATTAATTTATTTAAAGAAGTGTTAAAATAGTCAAAATCAAAGTTTAATAAGTAACTCATTTTTAATATGGGGTTATACATAAGATACATTCAACTATAAATATTCGTTATAAATATAAAAATACTTCCTACATAATGGTATTTTATTTATAATTTTTATACATTATATAATATAATTTATTTATGACACAAAGATGATGCGGTAATTGTCTTATTAATGAAATATTGACATAATTGATATTATAAATCCCCAAATAAATGTAATTTCAGACTTTTTATGAATTAAACTAATTTTATAGGTTAATATGACATGTTAGTATTTCTTTAATTAACGTTTTTATAACTACTCATTCTGTTATGATTTTCACAAAAATCAATTACTAAATAGTGTCAAAATTGACATAAAATAGTTTTTAAAACAAATATTATATTATTAATTGTTATTTTATTCCTAAAAATCTAAAGTTCGGCCAAACGACATATATAAGGTTATATATATTAATAATAAACAACTTGGGGTTCTTTTGGCTTATTATAGTAAGTTTATTAACCTTATAGTATAAGAACAGAAGAAGACACGGTAAAAGTAAAATTATTTAACTTGATGTTAAATCTAAATGATGAGGTTAAAATAGGAACCTAAACTTGTATAAATTTTATTGGATGAGAGTATTATGACCCATCCCCACCTTATCTTAGAAATATATCAATTTGTAGCTATTTAAAACCGAACTTGACTTTATAATAAAATAATATATTTAGTTTTTCCAAAGGAGCCCCTCTCCTCCTTTATAAAAGGGCACCTCCTCCCCCTCCTCCTCACACCTCTTTGAGCCTTAAAGCTCAGACAAACCCTTCAAATTTCTTCTCTCCACTTTGCTAAAAACATCCTAGAGGTTCTGGTATTCTTCAAAGACCTATTTTAGTGGCCTAAAAGGAGTTCTCAAAGAAGCACTTCAAAGAAGAGGTAATGTCTGTTACCGATTCTTTCATCTTTATTTCTTCTTCCACTTCTTCTTCTTTATCTGTTTAATTATTAAGTAATAACATCAGTATCACTCCTATACTTATATGTTATTATAAGTATAAAACAACACTATTTCACCATCTATCCATCCTATGGAAAAAGAAATCACCGTGCGTGCGTACGTACGGAATACCGTCTCCACGCCGTGGTGTAATCTATTTTCCACCACCACCATACTTGGATGGGTATAATGGTGTAAATAATGACTATATATGACTATTATAAAGTGATACTGATTCTGAAATAGTATAAATACACTCCAATACAATTCCACGATCATGAGAATGATATCATCGCTCGTGCGTACGTACGGACTACTGTCTCCATGACGCGATGAGATTCATTCTCCATGTTAACCATTCATGAATGATTATAAAGTATATATAATAAGTAATAATGAAATATATGACATAATAATGATACTGGACTTATGTGTATATATATGTATGTTATCTACTTAATTCCATTCAACTCAATAAGGAAACAAAAACAGTGTTCATACATACGTACGGTCTAACGTCTCCATGAACGGGGTATTTCTTTCCATTTATTGATTTATTATATATATGTATATTATGAATATATATTATATATAAATCATGTTTTATATTCTGGAATTAAGTAATCATGATCTAAGTAATCATATGAATAATTAAAAGTCAAAACACGGATGAAAAATGAAACACTTTTACCCAAAACGCTCATTAACATGGAATTTACAAAAGAACGGGTAATATAAATTCATAAGTGAACCATATATGATATCATAACAATGATTATGATTCTGGAATAAGTCAATGACATTATTTAATTCCTTATACAGGAGGCTCGGACACTTACGAAGCAAATCGAACCTAAGGTAAGGGAAATATCAAAATCTCATTTTTATCCGAGATTGTTTATACTTTGGCATTAACTGGGGTGTATTTTATCATCCACATCCATGTTTCCTCAATATGTAATATTATTTCCATCCACCTACAATTTTTTAAATCCAATTTTTCCCTTCGTTGAGTTTTTATTAATGTAATGAAAGGAATCTTTTGTCGTTTTTCGTACGAGGTACTTTTTGACTTTTTCGACAAAAGTACGAGAAGAATGTTTTTTTAACTTATACGGAATGAATGGATTTTTAAAACATTATTTCCAAGAAGCTTCCTTTACAAGTTTTCAAGTTTATTTTTAATCAAATTCTTTTAGTTTAAAATTGTATGACATGTTGAGAAAGGAAAATGTTTTTGAAGTAGAAAGGATATTTTCCTCAAGAATGGAGTTCAAGTGTTTTATCAAAATTATTTTCCATATAAGATAATAAGGGGTTCTGTTTCTATCCCTATTATTACATTGATTTGATTATGTTATGATGGAATTTTTTATATGAATTACTTTATCTTATATGAATTTTTTTATTATGTCACAATGTTTAAGATTCCCATTTTTATTACATGGGTTATATTATGATGTATGGTTTAGGATTTTGTGGCACACGTAAGAATGGTATCATTATGGGATGGGTGGGACCTATATCTCCCTCCAATTCATTGGGTAATGATTTTATATCTCATGAGATAGACATGGCTGGAAAGGTAGGTTATACTGGTTCATTGAAACAGGACTGAAACGAGTGACCTCGGTTTAGAAATGGACTTTGTCCACTAAGATAGTCTTGGAAATGAGTCTTGACTAATAAGAAATGATTCTCTATGATTATGTGTGTATGCCACAAAGTTTCATGTTTTATGTTATGATTATTGGGATTAAATTTCACTACTACTATTTATCCCATGTTATGATATTATGATCTCTTTTGCAGGTTAAGATTTCCAAAATGTTATGTTCTTATGAATATGATGTGATTGATATTTCTTTTGTTTACCCTTACTGAGAATTTGAGCTCACCCTTTTATGTTTTCTTTTCCCCCGGATATAAAGAAAGGTTTTAGGTAAAAAAAGGAAGATCATTATGGGATATGTTGAAGATCGTTCACCATGATTAGAAGATTATTTTCCGAGTTTCCAAAGACATTAAACTATTACGGTCCTTGTGTGTGTTTTTGTTATGTACTAAGAATTCCACAAAATTAATGTAATGTCCATGTGCGTCGGGCTTCGGGTTTCTACAAGATATGAAAAAATTAATGTGCTCCATGAATTTTTTAGATTAATATGAAATTTTATAAATCTATTAAATATTTGTTTCCGAATATATCTTTTGTTCGTATTTTATTTAAATTCAAATAATTAAATACTGTCAAAATTAACACTATTGATATTTTATAAAAATAACATGTTATTATTTTGATTAAAAATCACAAAAATATTGAAAATTTTAAAATTTAAAATTAAATGGTCTAAAATGTAATTATGTTTCTAATTATAGAAAATTCAAAAAAGATAAGTAAGTATTTTTAACAATTTAAAAAGTAGAATACTATTATCGCAAATACAATTAAATAGATTAAATAAGAACAAATAAAAATGATATTGTTTAAAATAAATTTCTAACATATCTAAATATTATTGGCTAATGATATTAAATCCGTATCTCATCTCATAATCTAATTTGAGTCATTATGCATGTTTTTACATGGGTTTTTGGTTTATTATAAATTAATATTTTAGAGGTTTCCAAAAGTGACCCTCTCCTCTCTTATAAAAGGGCACCTCATCCCTCTCCTCTTCACACAAATTTGATCCTTTATGATCGGCCACACCCTATAAATTTCTCTTCTACACTTCCGTAGAATCATACTAGTTGTCAGGGGATTCTCTGAAGACCAATTTTAGTTCCCTAAGAGGAGTTTTAGAAGAGGCGCGTCGAGGAAAAGGTAACATATTCTACCGATTCTTTCAAGTTTCATTATTCTTATACATCATCTTATTTAGTTGACTCATTATAAAGAAATAAAATCAGTATAACTAATATAATGATATGTTATTATAAATATTAAGCAACCATATTTTATCTTCTATCCATCAAACAGAAATAAAAATCACCGTGCGGGCGTACGTATGGATTATCGTCTCCATGTCGTGGTGTAATCTGTTTTTCCACCACTACATTACATGGATTGGTATAATGGTGTAAAGAATAACTATATATGGTTATTATAATATCAAACTGATTCTATGATACTATATCATCCACTCCAATTCCATTAAACAATTATGGGAACAATATTGTCGCTCGTGCGTACGTACGGATTACCGTCTCCATGATGTGATGAGATTCATTCTCTATGTTAACCATTCCAGAATGATTGTAAATTATATATAATAAATAATCATGAAATATATGACATAATAATGATACTGTAATAATGTACATATATGTTTCATTTTCTTAATTCCATTCAATTAAATAAGGAAATGAAAACAGAATTCATGTGTACGTATGGCCTACCGTCTCCATGAATGGTGTATTTCATTACATTTTTTTTTGACAAAAGAAGACGGATCCATTAATGATGGAGATCAGCAGAAATACATGAGCATAACCACGAGGGAAAATGATTGAACCAAAGCAAATCCTCGTAAGGAGGGCCAATGCCTGCCATCTTGTGAGCGGCTTCATTCGCTTCCCTTCTAATAAATGAGAAATTGCAGGAATTGAAGCCTTGTCTCTGCGAGTGAATACACCGGATAATGGGGCCGAAAGGTTGAAGCCCACCGTCAGTGAGATTGATGGCATTGATAACAGTGAGACAGTCGGATTCGATGTGAATGAAATCCCAACCGCGATCTTTGGCAAAGTTTAACCCAGAAAGGATGGCGGCGGCCTCCGCGACTGAGGGCTCCCAACGTGCATAACGTGCTTCGTATTTGGAAGCGATGAGATTTCCCAGGTTGTCTCGGGCCAGTAAACCAAGTCCAACTGGGCCATCCCTAGGGAGATAGGCATCCACATTTATTTTAAATATCCCTTCCGGTGGGGGGCACCAATATTGGGGAAGAGGAGGGGGGGTGAAAAGTCTTTGTTGTTCAGGGTAGTTCTGCCAGACTGCAATCCATGACAAAGCCCGGTCAATCCAAAATCTGGGGGGCCTCCGGAAATGATTGAAAATGGCCTCGTTCCGCCTATTCCAGATAATCCAAGTCAAAATGCACAGGGTGGCTGCTTTAGCTGGCGAAAAGGAGGAACACCATCGCATCAGGAGAGATGTAAGATCTGAGGCGGCGTCCAGGCACAGCTCTAAAGTTGATCCCCAGCCATTCCAAACCTCCTGAGCCCCGGGACATTGGATAAGGGCATGGAGAGGAGATTCAATCACAGCGGGGCAGAAAGGGCATGAGTTGTCGTTTAAAAAGTGTCTGTAGACAAGGAGGCTCTTAGTTGGGAGGATACCAGTACACACCTGCCACCAGAAAAAGCGAACTTTAGGGGGAACATTAAGCTTCCAAATTGATGTCCAGGGCCTCGCATCTCCTTCTGTAATTTGAGAAGTAAGAGCTCACCGGTAGCCATCTTTCACTGTATACTCTCATGAGCTGTCGTTTTTCCAGAAGAGATGATCAGGCCCTGCGTCTGAAACACAGGGAATACTCAGTATAATTCTCCTATCCCTCTCATTAAACCAGGAGAAGAGTTTTTCCAGACACCATCCCGCCCCTTGATCATCAAAAAGACAACAAATTGTGGCATGTTCGGATCCTGGATAAATAGGGGATGACGCCTTCGTGCCTGTCTGATCAATAAGCCAGGGATCAGACCAAATCTTGACCGTACAACCATTCCCAATCCTCCAGCCTAGGCCTTTCCTCAGCAGATTACGACCACCCCAAATGCTTCTCCAGAGAAAACTAGGTCGATAGCCAAGATGGGAATCCAAGAAATTCTTATGTGGGAAATATTTAGCCCGGAGAACTCGCGAGCATAGGGATGATGGGTAATTACGTATACGCCAACCTTGTTTCGCCAGCAAAGCATCATTAAAAAGAGAAAGGTCCCGGAAGCCCATTCCGCCTTCAGATTTTGGTTGACAGAGAGCAGACCATGCGATCCAATGGACTTTATTTTTTCCGTCCTTTCGTCCCCACCAGAAGTTAGATGTGCTGGATTGAATCTTTGAGAGCACCACATCAGGAAGTTTAAAAATAGACATCAAATAGCTGGGGATAGATTGAAGTGCTGCCTTGATGAGGATTTCCTTCCCGGCCTTGGAGATTTTTTTAGGGGTCCAACCTTTTATTTTTCTATCAATTCGATCCACAATAGCTGAACAAATTTCTTTCTTTGACCGTCCAACCACCGTCAGTTTATAAGTAATAATATCAATAACAACAAGTAAAAACACATAAGATAAATGACACCATTTTAAAAAAAACACCGCATTAGCAAGGAATTGACAAATGAACGGGTAATATAAACTATTAAGTGAATAATATATCATATACTAAATATTTTTATGGGTCTATAAAAAGTCAATAATATATTTAAAAATAATATACTAAATAATAAGACACTTATGGAAGAAATTGGGCCTACATTAAATGATAATTATGCAATCTCATTTTTATCTGAGATTATTTAATCGTAAGTATTTACTAGGGTTATATTTATCAGCCATTTCCTTGTTTAGAGAAATGTTTTCAGAAATTATTTAATTTTCATCCATGTATTTTTAAATTCATGTTTACCCCTTTTGGATTTTACTATGTAGTATTGAATGAATCTTTATTTTTTTACCATACGTGGTACTTTTTGACTTTTCTATCAAAAGTACAAGAAGAATATTTTTATAACTTACACAGTGTGAATGGATATTTACGGTTTCATAATGCCTTATTTCCATGATTCTTCCTATACAAAATTTCATTATTATTTTCAACCAAATTCTTTTCATTTAGAATTTCATGTAATTTTTAGAATAGAAAATGATTTTGAAGAAGTAATGTCACGAACCAACCAGGGTCAACCCTGAACCGGTCACCCAAGCCGGTCCGCGACATGACCCGAGAGGCGTTCCCGATCCTCCCGGGCTAGCGACAAGCTCCAGGGCATCAACGGTGAGCAAGTGGGAACGGTTTCGCCCAGTAAAAATAAATAATTAAAGCAGCAGAAAATAAACAGAGCAGCGCAAAATAAATAAACAAAGTAAAGTAACTAACAAGAACAATAGAAATCAAAACTAACCGAAAGAGACGACCACTATCCCCATGTGACCTTGCAGGTCACTCTCCAACTCACGACCAAATGTCACCCAAGGCGAACGCACCCAAGCTGTAACCTGCACAAACACTAAAAACAGAAAAGAACTATAGGCATGAGTATTAAAACTCAGTAGGCTAGCCCGATATCTATTCCCAATGCACTAACTTTAAATAAAGAAATTTACCAATTACAGGTTTGAACTAAATATACAAAAATATTGATTTTCAGACACACGCACTTCCATTTCTAAATCAAGTATCAGTCCATTGCCCTTTTTAATTTAAAAACAAGTTTAATGTTTGAAAGTAATAGGTATTCTTCTTTTCAAATCATTTTCTGTGAACCATTTAGAAATCCAAACTTCAGTTATTATCCAAAAAGGAAAAACCACACATAATACACAACACACACCAAGGGAAAAGGGAAAAGTGGCACACATAATCCAGCAACCGAACTTGACCTCTCGATCATCCGCCACAAACAAATACACAATAATGGAAACATGGGTCGAACCTAGGAGATCATGAACAATCCAGAACGTACTATACATCTGACTCATCCTGAAGGCATGCCCTAACTCGATGACGTCATAACGCCCTAACGCCCGGCATATCCCTGCATGGCCTAACCGAGGGGCCCAATCCCCATAGCAGCAATAACTCAGTATTCCCCTGCTATGGGGCCACTAGCCAGTGCGTAATCTAAACTAGTGCAGCAATCGTTCTCAGAAAATTCACTCAATATGCCAGGTTCCCATGTCATCACAAGCAATAAAAGGGGGTGCGTCACAATGTAAAACAACCAGTCACGATGCAAAAACATCACATAAAGCTCACAAAAACAACTCACACCAAAAATCACCCCCCGAGTGGGTTTTCCAAAATAATCTATTTTTATTAAAGTTCCAAACGGGTCTTCGCCAATTTTAAAGTAAAACTTCATTTCTCAAAAAGCTCAAAACACTAGTTCAGAAGAAGTCATTTATCTTTAAATCTAGAAGTACATTTGAAATTCCGTGAATTATGTTTTAAGGCCAAACATGCATTCTTTCAAAACTGGGTGTCCGCCCATCAAGAAAATATTTCAAGAGACGTGTATAAAATAGACGGCTCTTTTTTACATTGAACAATCATTTAAAAATTTATTATCTTATATTATTTATCATTCATTAAAATTAATAAAACGACAAGCAATTAATAAATTCTCAATTTAAAAGTAAGTGCAGTGGGGGACCTACCTCAAGATCAAGGCGCGACGACGACGCAAGCTCGGAAACCAGGCGCGACGACGATGCCCACGTGGAAACAAGTGCGATGACGGAACTCACTCGGAAGCAGGCGAGATGACGACGCTCACTCGGAGACAGGCGCGGCGTCGACGCAACCTCAGAAATAAACCGCAGCGATGGCGCTCACTCAGAAACGCCCCGCGCGGGTCCTAGAATGTCAAGCCGACCCAAATAACATTTAATTAATAAAAAAAATCCAATTAACCAGGGAAATATATATATATATATATATATATATCAAATAAAATATCAAATGAAGCATCAAATAAAAGGGTATACCCATCGGGGGGGTTGCGACAAGAAAAAGACCGCTAGAGGGCGTCGCACTGGAACAATGGAAGGCGCGCAGCTGGATGCGGTCCGACCAGGGGCTGCGGCAAGGGACGCCGGACATCAGCAATGCGAGGCGGCCGATGTGCAGGGTGCGAGTGAGCTGAGAAGCGGTCTCGCGGCTGGATCCAGGGCAGAAGGATAGGGAAGGGGTTGCGGGTCACTGTAAAAGAGCGGAGCATAGGCTGGCCGGGAGGCACTATAGGAGAAAGCGAGGCCGAGATCGACTGGGGGCTGGTGGGCGGTGGCAGGCCGGGACTAGAGGGTGTCTCTGCAGGCCGAGGTAGGCTGCAGACGTGGGATGCAACGAGGCCACTGGGTTGGGACGACAAGCAGGAGCATGAGCCGACCGCGGAATGATATGTGGGAAGCAGATCGGAGTGCCGCTACAGGCGGTCAGCGGGAGCTTATGCGATGCCGGAAGAGGGCGATCCAAATATGGGCGCGGGGTAGCAGGCATGCAGGAGGAGCTGCTGGGAAGCATGCCAGGGGGTGAGGAGTGGTGCAGTGCGGAGGAAGGGGGAGGCCGGGCAGGCGCTGCTGGATACAACGTGTACTATGTGCTACATGGGGAGAAGGAGGGAGCGGGGGCCTACTGTGTGGCAGAAGTAGGAGTGGAATAAATTGGGGCGCTGGACGAGGAGCTGAGCGAGCAAGGAGGGTGGATGGCAGAGCGGGCAAGCTGCAAGCGCGGAGGCGGGGACGCGGCTGGTGCTGCAGGAGCGCAGGGCTTAGCGGACAGGGGAGCGGCAGCAGGAGATAGCGCTGGCTGTGTTGGCTGGAGGAGGGGATCCAGGCTGAGGCGTCGGGTAGCAGCGGCCAAGAAGGGCGCCCGGCGGGCGATGGGGTTGCTGCAGCGGAAGGGCGACGGGGCTGCCGTGCAAGGAGCAGGAGGGTGGCGCGATGCTAGCGGGGAAAGGAGAGCCGGACGAGAAGCCGAGGGGAGGCCTGGCGCCGGCGAGGCGCTGCAGCAGGTCAAAGGCGCAGGCGAGGTCCGAGGTCTGCGGAGGCCTGCGCGTGGGCAACTGTGTGGGAAGCAGGATAGGGGGAACAACCGTGTGGAAAAATAACAAAGGAAAACAAAGAGAAGAAGAAATAGGAAGAAAGAAGAAGAAAAAAAAATTAAAAGTAAACTAAGATAAATAATAATAATCTGACTAATAATAGTAATAATCTTAATAAGAATAATTATAATAATCTTAATAATAATCTTAATAATAATCTTTATAATAATCTTAATAATAACAATATTATAAATTATTGTTATTATTATTATTGAACATCTTATGAAACTATTTTAAATTTAATTTATTCATTTAAATTTTATTATTTATTTAGTCGGTTGAGCAACCGCGCACTCACCAAGTCTGAACACATGATCGGACCGAATGCGTGGTGACCGCGCACCACCCCGGACCGAATGCGCAGCGACCGCTAGCAGTGCGGTGTCTACGCACTGGCCCGAAACCCACCAAAAACATCAACGCTTCAACAAAAATTCAAACCTGGACCCAACGCAATTCTGCCCAAAGTTGTGGGGCCGAGAAAATAGTAAAAACATGGGCATCCCTGGTCGGGGTGTGACAATTCTCCCCACCACAGACACTTTCTGCCCCCAGAAAGTCACCAAGCCAATAGTTGACACAACATGCGTTCATTCCCAAACAAAGTCATAGAGGACCGAGAGCTTCGGGGTAACCATTCCCAACAAACGTCACACCCGACCAAATCAAGAAAAACCACCCCCCGAGATTGAGGGAAGAACGTGTGGGGGTTCTCCCCACCACAAGAATTCACTAATACAAAAACCCTTGAACCTGAACAAACAACCCCTGAGTGGTGGGCAATACGGGAACTCCCAAACCAAACTCATTCATTTTTCCCACATGTACCGAACAACACACCTGAGACTTGATAAAAAGCTTGTCACGGAACAATCTAGCAACTTGAGGATGAGAAATTAATTCAACGCCTCCCATCAACTTTACAAAACGAACATTACCCTATTGAACACAGCTAGGACCAACTCAAAGACAGAACATGTCCGTTTATTCATGGGCCCACACCATTCAAAGAGACCAAACAACTTAAAAACTACACTGAGAGCAAATAAGACCACTTGGATTGTGGGAGAATGCGCTCCTCATGCCACCACAATAAGGATAAGATTACGACAGTGATGAGAATAGAAGAAGGAAAGCTTGGATATTTCGCCATTCCGAAGCCGAAGACATTATCTGGACCGAGGTTCCACACACCCTCAACAATTCCTGACTGCGCGCGAGCTTCACCCCGAGACCTGTGGTTGGGGCCCTGATGGCTGAAGCATCTCCTGCCTCGCAGTCAGGCATTTTCATCTCCTGGTTTCTAACTCCTTATGTTCGATGATTCCAACAACCATGATGGTCGTACATTTTCAAAGGTATGCAACAGGATGACTTAGAATGTCCGGGCAGGCCATACTGGTGGCGCACAAGAGAGCGGTCCAACGAACTAGGAGCCGGTACTGACGATGATAGTTTCTTGGGGACAGGTTCCACCGGCCCGCACTCTTTGCCAGGTAGGGAACCTTCACGGGAGCTGACTACCGTTAATCACACCCAAAACTCTAATGACGATGAGACATTTCATCTTTAATAACCCAGAACTGAACCCTAAAACAACTCTAGGGTGGTACGAACCTTAACTACCCTGGGAGTTCCCATCAACCTAAAGACACACTATCTTTCAGAACTATACAACTACCTCTAATAGACTTCAACTACCTCGATAAGCAAGAAACACACAAAAGGAACTGAGAACTGAGAATAACTTATTGACAACTTTGGAAGGCTTTCTGGGCGACATACTCATGACTATCACGAAAAACACCAACGAAACCGGCATCAAGCCAAAACTCAATCAAAGCAACAACACAAGCTAAGGGAAATAGGCCCATAATCCAAACATATACAACACAAGTATAAATCACTTTTCCAAAACCATTTTCTCTTTACAATTTTAAAAAAAACTCACCTATGGCACCTTATGAACCGTCGCATGTGCGTTCATTCAATCTCGCTCATATCTGTTGCAAACAAGTGCCTCCACGCACTTTCCACAAATACCCACGCACGTGTGACCCTCAATAAGGAGTGCCAAGGTTCAAACACTTATTTTCCTTACCAAATCCAAACACATACCATGTTTTTCCAAACCTATACACCTTCTCAAAAAAAACCCACTTTAGTAATTTCAAAAACAATTTGGAAGAAACCCCCCTTTTTTTCATTTCGAAATCACTTTCATTTTCAACACACACACACATCAACCGAGTTCAAAACGAAACACAACCAACAACAAAACACCGAAACGAGGAACTAGTGCGTATACCTAACTCGGCGACATGGTGGTGAGCCATGCCCCAGGTAAAGCATAACACTAAGAGGACCTTGAGCCGGACACTTGGACTCCACATGGGTCACCACCCCATGTGAGTCCGCAAAGTGAACCGATTCGCCTCCATTGTCATCCCTCAAGCCAAAGCAACCAAAGAAAAAAGACTCAAATCACGGACTAACCATGGTGACTCAGGTCTCGTCACGAGTGGTGGTGATCAGGCACCAACCCGAAACCTACCTCCTGAGCCCCAACAGTACTAATCTCCTTCTATCGGACATCCCAAATAACAAAGGGCGCTCTGAAAAGCGAGGTCCACAAAGAGACGACCTCCTCTGATACCATTTTGTCACGAACCAACCAGGGTAAACCCTGAACCGGTCACCCAAGCCGGTCCGCGACATGACCCGAGAGGCGTTCCCGATCCTCCCGGGCTGGCGACAAGCGCCAGGGCATCAACGGTGAGCAAGTGGGAACGGTTTCGCCCAGTAAAAATAAATAATTAAAGCATCAGAAAATAAACAGAGCAGCGAAAAATAAATAAACAAAGTAAAGTAACTAACAAGAACAATAGAAATCAAAACTAACCGAAAGAGACGACCACTATCCCCATGTGACCTTGCAGGTCACTCTCCAACTCACGACCAAATGTCACCCAAGGCGAACGCACCCAAGCTGTAACCTGCACAAACACTAAAAACAGAAAAGAACTATAGGCGTGAGTATTAAAACTCAGTAGTCTAGCCCGATATCTATTCCCAATGCACTAACTTTAAATAAAGAAATTTACCAATTACAGGTTTGAACTAAATATACAAAAATATTGATTTTCAGACACACGCACTTCCATTTCTAAATCAAGTATCAGTCCATTGCCCTTTTTAATTTAAAAACAAGTTTAATGTTTGAAAGTAATAGGTATACTTCTTTTCAAATCATTTTCTGTGAACCATTTAGAAATCCAAACTTCAGTTATTATCCAAAAAGGAAAAACCACACATAATACACAACACACACCAAGGGCAAAGGGAAAAGTGGCACACATAATCCAGCAACCGAACTTGACCTCTCGATCATCCGCCACAAACAAATACACAATAATGGAAACATGGGTCGAACCTAGGAGATCGTGAACAATCCAGAACGTACTATACATCTGACTCATCCTGAAGGCATGCCCTAACTCGATGACGTCATAACGCCCTAACGCCCGGCATATCCCTGCATGGCCTAACCGAGGGGCCCAATCCCCATAACAGCAATAACTCAGTATTCCCCTGCTATGGGGCCACTAGCCAGTGCGTAATCTAAACTAGTGCAGCAATCGTTCTCAGAAAATTCACTCAATATGCCAGGTTCCCATGTCATCACAAGCAATAAAAAGGGGGTGCGTCACAATGTAAAACAATCAGTCACGATACACAAACATCACATAAAGCTCACAAAAACAACTCACACCAAAAATCACCCCCGAGTGGGTTTTCCAAAATAATCTATTTTTATTAAAGTGCCAAACGGGTCTTCGCCAATTTTAAAGTAAAACTTCATTTCTCAAAAAGCTCAAAACACTAGTTCAGAAGAAGTCATTTATCTTTAAATCTAGAAGTACATTTGAAATGCCGTGAATTATGTTTTAAGGCCAAACATGCATTCTTTCAAAACTGGGTGTCCGCCCGTCAAGAAAATATTTCAAGAGACGTGTATAAAATAAACGGCTCTTTTTTACATTGAACAATCATTTAAAAATTTATTATCTTATATTATTTATCATTCATTAAAATTAATAAAACGACAAGCAATTAATAAATTCTCAATTTAAAAGTAAGTGCAGTGGGGGACCTACCTCAAGATCAAGGCGCGACGACGACGCAACCTCGGAAACCAGGCGCGACGACGATGCCCACGTGGAAACAAGTGCGATGACGGCGCTCACTCGGAAGCAGGCGAGATGACGACGCTCACTCGGAGATAGGCGCGACGTCGACGCAACCTCAGAAATAAACCGCAGCGATGGCGCTCACTCAGAAACGCCCCGCGCGGGTCCTAGAATGTCAAGCCGACCCAAATAACATTTAATTAATAAAAAAAATCCAATTAACCAGGGAAATATATATATATATATATATCAAATAAAATATCAAATGAAGCATCAAATAAAAGGGTATACCCATCGGGGGGGTTGCGACAAGAAAAAGACCGCTAGAGGGCGTCGCACTGGAACAATGGAAGGCGCGCAGCTGGATGCGGTCCGACCAGGGGCTGCGGCAAGGGACGCCGGACATCAGCAATGCGAGGCGGCCGATGTGCAGGGTGCGAGTGAGCTGAGAAGCGGTCTCGCGGCTAGATCCAGGGCAGAAGGATAGGGAAGGGGTTGCGGGTCACTGTAAAAGAGCGGAGCATAGGCTGGCCGGGAGGCACTATAGGAGAAAGCGAGGCCGAGATCGACTGGGGGCTGGTGGGCGGTGGCAGGCCGGGACTAGAGGGTGTCTCTGCAGGCCGAGGCAGGCTGCAGACGTGGGATGCAACGAGGCCACTGGGTTGGGACGACAAGCAGGAGCATGAGCCGACCGCGGAATGATATGTGGGAAGCAGATCGGAGTGCCGCTACAGGCGGTCAGCGGGAGCTTATGCGATGCCGGAAGAGGGCGATCCAAATATGGGCGCGGGGTCGCAGGCATGCAGGAGGAGCTACTGGGAAGCATGCCAGGGGGTGAGGAGTGGTGCAGTGCGGAGGAAGGGGGAGGCCGGGCAGGCGCTGCTGGATACAACGTGTACTATGTGCTACATGGGGAGCAGGAGGGAGCGGGGGCCTACTGTGTGGCAGAAGTAGGAGAGGAATAAATTGGGGCGCTGGACGAGGAGCTGAGCGAGCAAGGAGGGTGGATGGCAGAGCGGGCAAGCTGCAAGCGCGGAGGCGGGGACGCGGCTGGTGCTGCAGGAGCGCAGGGCTTAGCGGACAGGGGAGCGGCAGCAGGAGATAGCGCTGGCTGTGTTGGCTGGAGGAGGGGATCCAGGCTGAGGCGTCGGGTAGCAGCGGCCAAGAAGGGCGCCCGGCGGGCGATGGGGTTGCTGCAGCGGAAGGGCGACGGGGCTGCCGTGCAAGGAGCAGGAGGGTGGCGCGATGCTAGCGGGGAAAGGAGAGCCGGACGAGAAGCCGAGGGGAGGCCTGGCGCCGGCGAGGCGCTGCAGCAGGTCAAAGGCGCAGGCGAGGTCCGAGGACTGCGGAGGCCTGCGCGTGGGCAACTGTGCGGGAAGCAGGATAGGGGGAACAACCGTGTGGAAAAATAACAAAGGAAAACAAAGAGAAGAAGAAATAGGAAGAAAGAAGAAGAAAAAAAATAAAAGTAAACTAAGATAAATAATAATAATCTGACTAATAATAGTAATAATCTTAATAAGAATAATTATAATAATCTTAATAATAATCTTAATAATAATCTTTATAATAATCTTAATAATAACAATATTATAAATTATTGTTATTATTATTATTGAACATCTTATGAAACTATTTTAAATTTAATTTATTCATTTAAATTTTATTATTTATTTAGTCGGTTGAGCAACCGCGCACTCACCAAGTCTGAACACATGATCGGACCGAATGCGTGGTGACCGCGCACCACCCCAGACCGAATGCGCAGCGACCGCTAGCAGTGCGGTGTCTACGCACTGGCCCGAAACCCACCGAAAACATCAAAGCTTCAACAAAAATTCAAACCTGGACCCAACGCAATTCTGCCCAAAGTTGTGGGGCCGAGAAAATAGTAAAAACATGGGCATCCCTGGTCGGGGTGTGAAAAGTAATGATATTTTCAACAAAAATTCATTTCATGTTTTTAATCAAAACAATTTTCAATATAAGATGACATTATTTAATATGTTTATGTTTCAGGTATAATGTCTCAATTATTTACATGTTTTCATTTTTCTTATGATGAAATGATATTCATTTATTCTATATGGATTATGTTATGATGGGATGATGTTTATGAAACCAATTTTATTTATTGGGTTATAATGAATGATTTATATTTAGTTTTTGGAACCCAAAAGAATGATTTCATTATGATATGTGTGGGATCTATATCTCATCTTGATTCATTGGATAAATATTTTTATATCGTGAGATTGACATGACTGGAGTCCCAAGTAAATCTAGTTCAGTAATACAGAAATGGAAAGGCAAGTAAACCCGGTTCAGTAATGGACATTTTCCACAATGATGGTCTTGGCAGAAATGCCTTTGCTACTATGGAAATCATGTCACCTGTATAATGGTTTTCTATAATTACATGTTTTATTCCCATGCAATTTTATCAA
The DNA here is from genome assembly GCA_963277665.1 of Viscum album. NCBI lineage: Eukaryota > Viridiplantae > Streptophyta > Magnoliopsida > Santalales > Viscaceae > Viscum > Viscum album. The sequence continues at coordinate 337,072,542 of OY728135.1, forward strand.
GATCAATGTTTCTTTATGATCTATTCCTTATATACTGCCATGATTTTTTTCATGACTCATGATTTTGATGTTTAAACTTTATGTTCATGTTTTTAAGTTCAAATGAATATGGCTTGTTTTATTTTCTCAATTCTTACCTTTACTGAGCATTTGAGCTCACCCATTTTTTGTTATCCTTTCCCTAGAATATAAATAAATATTTTAGGTAATAAAACAAAAGGGGGAGATATTTATAGGGGATTTTGAAGATCATTCACCATAATTAGAATATTATGTTCTGTGTTTCCAAAGAAATTAAACTATTATTGTCCTTGGGTGTCAATTTTTTTAATTTATTAAGTATTACACAAAAGAAATGTAATATACATGTATCCCATGCTTGGGTCTATACAGTTGGTCTAAGAGTAATGGTTTTCTAACCTTTGGAAACTAGTATGTTAAAACATTAGTGAGCTCCCTAGAGATATTTCTAAGGTATGTCTAGGGATGTACCTGAGGATTAGTATAACTATAGGTTAAAGTTCTAGAATTATGTTGATAATCATGAATAACCTATGGTGAACCTAATGTGTCATGGATTAAAGAATGTGTGATAAGTTAGACATCTCAGAAGTGACTTTTTATGATTATGTGGTTCCTCATTATTTTAAATATTTCGTACACTATGGTTTCTGGTTTTAGTCAATGGAGGGAACGAGATGGAATTCGGTTAACATTTATTCCAATGGGAAAATTGGTGACTATGGTCAGTGAAATTGTGTAATACCTAGAGAGAAATATATTATGATTATGCTGAATTAGTAATCGTGATATATGATTAGAAAGGTGAACTTTAGTTGTATTCTTAATTCATAAAATAAGAGGAAGATAAACTTTTGTGCATGTTCGAATGGTGAGGTACAAATAGGAAGGATGATTAAGCTTTATACATATCTAGAATAGGGGAAAAAGAACCTTGAGGAATACCTCAAGTGGAGGGGACGATGTTATATGTGTGGGGAAAGGGGTCATTAAGTGACAGACTGTTACCGAGTTCAATGTCTTATCTGTAGAGAACAAGGCCGTTACCCAACCCAGTGACCTGAAATAAGTGGTTACATTTAAATTAAAGAAGGACCAATTCCCTTCCAATCATTGAATATAATGGATTAAGGGCTTATGTATTGGAATTCAATAATAATGTTGTTGGGGTAATTTTATGGTATATTGAAATATCTATGCATTTTTCCATTTTTGGTTTTCAATAAAAATATGGTACCGGTAACCATGAAGTGTGATTGAAATATTTTTTGAAAGCATATGATATGCCAATAATTAAGGGATATGTAGAAAATAATGTGTTTGATAGTATTAATTAGCTCATGACTGATATATGGATAAAGTGATATCATGGTTTGAGTATATAGAAGTTTTGGGATTTTGGTATGTGAAAAGAGTTAAATTTTGACAGCATTCATGTTTTCACAATGATTATATGGTAATTCATACCGGATTAATGAATTCACAAATTTTTTATTTTACTGACAATATATATTGTATGATATAGGGGGATAAATGATGGTATTTACATTCTTGGTAGATAACCTCTCTTGTAATCTTTTTCATTATATTATGAAATTGGACACAAGTATTTTCAATCAGACTAATGGTTGGAATGGATTAATTTGGACATTAGATAATATTTTTTATGGCTAAAACATTTCCTATAATGTTTTTTTAAAGGAAAAGCTTCTGAAAACATTTTCTATAATGTTATAATAGTATAGTTTTAGAAAAAGGAAAACATGTAGGTTGGGCGACAACCTGTCGCGTCGGACAAGGTTGCGGGAATCGAAACCTCAACCAAAGTGCGACATGCCTTTATCACCTACCAATTCCCCACAAGAAGACTATGGTTAGTAGAAACTAGTTTTATTTTATTATTAGCTATGATAGATGAAGTATAAGTCCATTTTCTCAACCACATATGATTAATCTCGCCATAGATGGACTTATGTATATAAATTTTTCTAACCTTATGTTTGAGATAGAACCAATGACCTATCATTCTATCGCATGATCTGCTAAAACATCATGGAAGGCAAATTCAACTTCATTTCATTAAGAGATGAAGTGGAAATTATTCAAGGCACAACCAACATTGATATTGTACCAAAATCAAGTATTTATTTCTTTTAATTCAAAAATTCTTCAAAATTAGGGAAATAATCTTGAAAACCAAAAATGTTGTCCTAGTGGAATTATATATAATGAATTAGATTTTTCTTTAGATATTCACAATTTTATGGCTTTGTGATTGTTTTCTTTTTCATGGCCATGTCCTTTACCACTCTTCATAATAACATGATGGTTAGATTTCTCTTCTGTATCCATATTTTCACCTATATTCTTTTATATGGAAACCCAATGATGAGTTTCATTGGGTGAACTTTATGTTTATAAATTTCCTTATTAAAATTATGTTTTAGTATTCCTTTTTACGATGTGGGTTTCTATGAAAGAAACTTTCATGTACTAAACATTTTATAACCCTGACGAATTTCGAGGGAGAAATTCATTTTTAGGGGGTAAAATGTAACACCCTGACATTTTATAAGAAATATTATTTTTAATTTATTTTATGTCTTGTTTTGTACATGACACAAAGATTATCATTCTCTATACACAATACCATATTAGCTTGTAGTATACGCAAACACTATTCTTGGCTTTTGTTGCACGCAAGAGTGACCTCCCTCAATAGCGTGTGTTGCACGCAATACCGAGTTTCTCTAAACAATGATATATTGTTTAATTATTATTATGAACTAGCCGTTATGAATATTATTAACCAATTATGAATTTTATAACATATAATTCATCTTACACATATTCTAGAACATGGTATGAGAACAAAATAAAATTTTCAGGTAAAATAAGTAGCTTTAAAAAAATAATGATTTGTCGCCTTTTGATGGTGCACCGACATTAAATCTAGTTTTTGATAGATTTATTAGTTAAATTTGACGATGTATAATTATTTATTTTAATAATTATATAAAAATTAACTTTTTATAATTTTTTAAAATTTTTATGTTAGGTTTCATATTTTGATGATTAGTAAAAATATGGTAAATATTAATTTAAAACAACTTTTTTCATCAAGATAATTTATATGGTTAAATTATAATATTTAATTGTTTAAAAGTATAAATAGAATATATTTTTACAATATATTTTTATTTATTTCATTATCATTAATTTTACATTGAACTCATTGATAAAAACATCTCAATCTTTTGCAATGTTTTAACTTTTAAAACCTGTTTTTCAATAGAATGATTAATTTTAAATTAAATAGTGAAACATCATTGTTTTGAATTTTAAAAAATGGATATAATATTTGGAATCATTAGGTCCAAATTACGTTAATAGGCTACTTTTTATTTTTAGTCATTATGAATAGAAACTACGGTAAATTTTATTTACTACAGTTAAAAGAAAATTTGGTAATTATGTGTAAAAATAATATTATAAAATTACCCTAACACTTGTATTAATATAATTGGATGATAATATTTCGTCTTAAAATATAATAGGGTCTAAATGGTATCTTTTGGAACCCACTTGGATGCAATTAAGACCTTTAATTAATTTTATTTAAAGAAAGGGAAATATGTCCCACTCAAACATTAATAATTAATGATTTTTTAATATAAGGTTATGAAAAATATAAATTATATTATAAATAATAATATGAAAAAAAATGTTTTTATTAATCTTGGTAATTTATTTGTGATTTTTATGAAATATATAATTACATTAATATCTTATAAATTAAGGATGCAGATATTATTGGTTTAGTAGAAAATCAATAATATTGTTTTTATTAAAATAATAATACCCATAAAATACCCAAACACTTGACCAAAACTTCTTTTTAGAGTTTATAGACACCTTAACCATCTAATTGTCTACTTTTGGACCATTTTTAGCATTATAAAAGAGATTATGACACTTATATTATTTTATTTTAAATGATGTCAATGTTGTCACCTTCATACTATAATAACTATAACAATTTAAATGTTATGATTTCAAGATGTTAAATTTGAGTAAAAGTATTCTTATGGATGATATTATATTTATATGCATCATTGTATTTTTTTTAGTTTTTATGAAAAAAATACATATTTTAAATAATTATACAAATATTTTGTAGTAATTATTTTATTAGGAGAAATATCAAATAAATGGTTTTAATAATATTAAAATAAATACTATATGAAAAAATAAATATAATTCATGAATTTTTTTAGATTAATATGACATTTTAAAAATATATAAAAAAAAATTCGAATATATATTCTCTTTGTATTTTATTTAAATTAAAATAATTGAATAGTGTCAAAATGGACACTAATGATATTTTATAGAAATAACATATTATTAAACTTTTTAAAAATCACAAAAATATTTAAAAATTTAAAAATTAAAATTATATGGTTGATAATGTAATTATATATATAATAATGTAAAATTCACAACACATATTTAATAATTTATAACAATTTAAAAATTAGAATATTAATACTACAAATAAAATTAAAGAGATTAAATAAGGTTAAATCAAAATGATAAGGTTTAAAATAAATTTACAACATGAATAAATTATATTAGCGGATGAGGTTACAACCCTATCTCATCTCATCATCTAATTTTAGTCATTTTAGACGTTTTTATGTGGGGTTTGGGTTTATTATAAATTAAACTTTTGGAGGATTCCAAAAGTACCCCTCTCCTCTCTTATAAAAGAGAACCTCATACCTCTCCCCTTCACACAAATTTAATCCTTCATGATCTTCCAAAAACTATCCATTTCTCTTCTAAACATATGTAGCAACATTTTATAGGTCCTGGTATTCTTAAAATAACAATTTTAGTGCTCTAAGAGGAGGTTTAGAAGAGGCGCGTCGAGGAAGAGGCAATCTCTTCTACCGATTCTTTCAAGTTTCTTTATTGTTCTAATTCATATTCATTAGTTGTTTTATTATAAATTAATAAAGTCAGTATAAATAATATACTAATATGTTATTATAAATATGAAATAACCCTATTTCAACTTTTATCCATCCTACTAAAAAAATCACCGCGAGTAGATACGTACAGAATACCGTCTTCATGTCGTGGTGTAATCTGTTGTTCCACCAAAACATGACTTGGATGGGAATAATGGTGCAATGAATACATATATATGGTCATTATAAGATCATACTGATTCTGAGATATTATATCATCCACTCCAATTACATTCAACAATTATGGGAATGATATTGTCGCTCCTGCATATGTACGGATTACCGTCTCCACGATATAATGAGATTTATTCCTCATGTTAACAATTCAAGAATGATTATAAAGTATATATAATAAATAATAATTAAATATATGACCCAGTAATAATACTGTATATATGTACATATATATTTCATTTACTTAATTCCATTCAATTCAATAAGGAAAAAAACAGCATATATGTGTACGTACGGCCTACCGTCTCCATGAACGGTGTATTTCATTCCATTTATCGATCTGTCATATATATTTATATGCTGAATATATATTATATATAAATCATGTATTACATTCTTGAATTAATTAAATCATGTTATATATAATAATATCAAGAAAAAAAGTCCAAACATGTTCAATAAATGAAACAGTTTTACACAAAACACTGCTTTAACATTGAGTTGAAAAAAGAACGGGTAATATAAAGTGATATGTGAACCATATATGATATCATAAATATTATTATGGTTCTGTTACTAGTTAATAATATGTTTAAACACACTATACAAGATTTTCAGACACATATAGAAGAAATTGGACCAATGCTAAGGGATAATTTTGCAATCTCATTTTTAACTGAGATTGTATATTCGTAAGTATTTACTAGTGTTATATTTATCACCCCTCTCAATGTTATAGATAAACATTTTCAAAAAGAATTTAATTTTCTTCCATGTAATTTTAATTTCATGTTTACCGGTTTTTTAATTTTACTCTGAGGTATTAAATGAATCTTTCTTTTGTTTACCATATGAGGTACTTTTTGACATCCCCGCAAAAGTACACGAATATTGTTTTTTAAACTTATACGGAGTGAATGGATTCTTACGGTTTCATAATGCCTTATTTATATGAATATTCCTCTACATTATTTCATTATTATTTTCAACAAAATAGTTTTCTTTTAAAATCACACGACATTTTGAGAAAATAAAATGATCTTTAAGAACAAAGGATATTTTCCTCAAAAATCTTTTATAGTGTTTTGTCAAAACTATTTTCAATATAAGATTAAATTATTTAATATGTTTATGTTTCATGTATAATGTCTCTATTATTTACATGGTTTCATTTTCCTAATGAAGAAAATATATAAATTTATTCTATATGTATTATGTTATGATGGGAGGATGTTTATGAAACTAATTTTATTCATTGGGTTATGATGAATGATTTATGTATATTTTGTGGAACACAGAATAATGATTTCATTATGATATGGGTGGGACCTATATCTCCCTCCAATTAATTAGGCAAAGATTTATATCTAATGATATAGACATGGATGAATGACAATTAAATCAAGTTCGGTAATACAGGGCTGTAACGACTTGTAAACACGGTTCAGTAATGGATATTGTCCACTATAATGGTCTTGGAAGAAATGCCATGGCTACTATGGAAATCATATCACATGCTTAATGGTTTTTCTCAAGTACATGTTATATTCCCATGATTGTTTCTCATGATCAATGTTTCTTTATGATTTATGACTTACGTACTGCCAAGATTTATTTCACCACTCATGATTTTGATGCTTAAACTTTATGTTTAGGTTTTTAAGTTTAAATGAATATGGTTTGTTTTATTTTCTCCCTGATTACCCATACTGAGCATTTGAGCTCACCCTTTTTATGTTATCCTTTCCCCATGATATAAATAAAGCTTTTGTGTAAGAAAACAAAAGGGGAAGATCTCTATGGTTGATGTTGAAGATCTTTAACCATTATTATAATTATATGATTTGAGTTTCCAAAGACACAAAACTATTATGGTCCTTGCATGTCTATTTTTGTTATGTATTATGTATTCTGCAAAAGTAATGTAATGCCATTGTACATCATGCTTGTGTATCTACATTGTATATCCCGTTAATTAGACCCATGAACATTGCTGGCACATTGGTAACACCGAAAAGCATAACCATGAACTCATAGTGGACATACCAACATCTGAAAGTCATCATATGAACATCCTCATATCATTCCTTGAGCTGATCAAAAAGATCATCGATCCTTAAAAGGGGTTAACTTTTCTCCACGGTCACCAGGTTTAGGCATCGATAGTCCACACAAAGTGTCAAACTCCCATCTACCTTCATAGAGAAAAACAAATGGGGATTCCAATGGAGAAACATCGGGCCTTATGAACCCCTTTCTCTACATGTCCTCCAACTATACTCGTATCTCATGAAGCACCACATGAGCCATCCAATATTCTGGTGTACATATCAGTGTTGTCCTAAGATACAGATCGATGTAAAATTCTGCCTCTCTATGTGGAGGTAGTCCTGGAACATCATCTGGAAATACATCAGCATACTATTCCACCACTATATTATAACTCGGAATCTCAAAATCAAATTCCCCAAGGGTAAGGCAAGACAACTGATGTTTTACTGGCTTCACCCTCCTCTGTGTATGTCCATCTTAAGATATAGAGGTTTCCATCTCACTGGTGAAGGAAAACATATTCTTGTCTGTGTGGACACACCGAACATTGTGTCTAATAAAACCAATCTATGCATGGAATGTGGATAACCAGTCCATAACCAAGATGGCATCGTAAGGCCTCGACGCTGCTACTAAAAGATCCCAACCGAATCTCTCTCCTCATAGAGTAAGCTCACACAATAAGTACTAGTGTGTAATTGTTGAATATTCTATCGTCAGAGTCTCTTGCCATATGTATCGATCCAACAGCTCCACTGTAATTTTTGAGCACCAAACAAGGGTAGTGATAACAAACGAGAGACTAGAACCAGTGTCTATAAGTACTCCAGCTAAGGTGGAGTAGACACATATCATAACATTAGTCATCTCCATAGTGTTGTGGTCTTAGTACTAAGATTCTTAGAGATGATATCATCCCTATCCAACTCCTCCCAATGGACGGGTTTGACCACTTGGTGGTGGCAGCGGTAGAACCTTGTATTGCATCCCACTGCCTATTTCATGGCCAGCTCCTCTCTCATTTCCATCTACTGCCTGTGGAACTCCTTGATTGAATCTCTACCTCTACCTCGACGGTCCCGTGACCGTCTGCAAGTTGTTCATATGAAAGGTTATGAAATCACGAGCCATGTTACCCTACCAGATGCATGTGTAGAACTGTCTTTCCCTCGTCTGACCTCCTTGGCCTCGCTAGCCCCACAAATCCGACCTTAAATCCCAGGGCCGTTCACTAGAAGGTCTCACCCTCTGGGAACTTGTTGTCATCTTCCTAAAACAAACTGTAGATGAATTCTCTATGTTCCACCCTGTGGTGGGTCTCTTGATGGTGCATGTTCAACTAGAAATATCTCTACTAAAAGCACTCTCTCAAGCACCACATTCTACGTCAGTATGCTAAGCGATATCATCGATGATCTGATCTCCAGTTGGATACCTTTCTCAATGGTCTAGGCCCTAAATAATTGGTTTCATACCATGTCAGTGGTGTAGTGGAGGAGGTTAGTGAACCTCGCTGAGTACTAGGCCATAGTATGGCTGCCTTACTGTAACTACAGCAACTCCTGTATACGCACAGAGCGTAAGGTCGCTCGGACGAACTCTACCATGAAAATTCTCTCGAAGTCCACCCTGACTAGGGTCGCCTCATCGTGTATCTAAAGCATCACGCTCCACCGTCTCCATAACAATTCATGAAAAACTACTGGATTATAGGATCACAATATAGTTTTTTGGTGTCCCAACCAAGTAGGAAACCCTCGCCAAAGCCTCCATCTAGTTCTCATCCACCTTCCTATTCATATCGCCTCTGAACCTCAGAGGTCACTTCCACAGAAACGCATGCAATGTGCTCAGTCGACATGTATCCTTTACTGATGGTTCTGGTAGAAACAGCGGCTCTACAGGTAGTGGTCTTTCTAGTACACCACCGGAAGGTTCTAACAACGTAAGAGGGCCTACACCGAGGCCTCATCGCTCTATGGGCTATCATCGCATACTCTCTCATGAATCATGGATGGATATCTATGTGGCATCGTCCTGGATAAAGACATGCGTGTCATGATAAATAAGTTATACTTGGTGAGATTACTCGATGAAATAATAAAAAAAATATTCAAAAACACACTCAATTAGTTCTTATGGGTACTTAGTTAGAAATAAAAATCCAGGGTCTTGGTGTATGGATATGTTGGCCATGGCATCAACACTCCACTCACCGAACTGAAAACCACACTCATAACACTTAACATTATTGCTACTTTGAAAAGATCAGTGTCCTAGTTATTTTGTTAAACCGACACCACTAATAGCACTTTTTCACAACACATCCCATGAGTCATGCACCATGACTACCCCAAGCCTACCTTCCATAGACCAGGTGATGGTGACTTGCACCAAAAAGGCATATCCCTATAATGGGAAGGCATTTCCTTTAAACCAGTAAAAACACACAAAGAAGAATGCAGTAAGAAACAACCACAAATGAAACTGATGTAGTAAAAGAGTCTTGAAAGTAATGGGGTCCAAAATTCAAGACCGACTAGAAAAGTAGTTGTACAAAAGAAATGTACAATACAACTGAAAAAGGGAAAACTTTTCTCAGGTCATTCTCTGAGGATCCTACCAGAAGGGTACATAGTGATCGCCCCCTCAGCACTCCACGTCTGCCAGTCTCCTCCACGTACCACCTGGTCCTGTCTCCCTCAAATATCAGCCTAGCTACTCATCATCTGTACAAGACAAAACAATGTGAGGGAGAAGAACATGAAGGGGTGAGTATAAAAATACTCAGTAGGGTCCATAAGACCCCATAGGTCTCATAATGTTCCAAAATGGAAAATACCACAATGCAAGATATCAATCTAGAATCAAGAGTCAATAGACATAAACTCAAATTAGGTATATGACCATATATATACCTAATTATCATGATATACTCATCTTGTACCAGAGGGAAGAATACCAAAATGATAGCACCATGAAGATAGGATGTACCGCATAGATAAAAGAAATAGTTCAAACAAAGTCTCAACTCCAACCAGGAAATATTTAAGTATAAAAGTACATATGATTAGTTATGAAAACTGGATCATCTTAGTTTTTCAAGAGGCACTACTCCTGACCATATGGAGTCTGACCCACACATGATCGATAGGTAACTTAACAATTCAATGATCCACAAAGGATCCGACACACCCATAGTTGATAGGTACTAACCACTTCAATGCCCCCACACAGGATCATTGAGCGCTTACCCACATAGGATCTGACCCACACGGGATCGGTATGGGCTGAACCACAATGGATTTATGATCACTGACCCACAAGAAATATATGAGCACTAAACCAAATTTGATTGATGTTGAACCACATAGTATCTCTCGGTACAAACCATTATATGATATATCTCTAACCTCGGCCTCAATGCTAGCCACTGGATTCCTCAGACCCAGTGCACTCGAGTTCCATAAAATCGGCCCTCAAGATATTGGTCATACCTCGAACACCAGTGAGATCCAAAAATTAATAACCCAACACACAAAAATTTCTTAAGAGTTCTAATGTGGTAGATGATGCACCAATCAGATGCTCGGTCTGTGAGTTATAAGCATTTTTTCTTCGGGGGCCCTCTTGGGGGATCGATCAAACCTGGCCATCCACAAACAATATCTAAAACTCATGGGAGTATACCAGAAGGACTGTATCAATACAAGGATCCCAACATGGCTGACAGATTGTCAAGAAGATGTCAAGTTCTCTGGATGTGGGCTTTTAAGTGTTTCTATTCCCTGTTGGGCCTATGTCTGGTCCGACCGTGTGGGATCAACCAGACACACAATTGGGGAGGCCCACAAAGGTATCCCATGAGGGGGAATGCCGACAGGAAATGGGGTGTCCCCCAAGGGAGGCTCACGAGGGGCAGTCCGACCCAAATATGGCGTCCCATAAAAGGGAGGTCTGACCCACGTTTGGCGTGACCCCAAGGGGCCGCCCGACCGCGTTGGGTGCATCCCACAAGTGGAGGCTTGACTGTTGTCCTCCTGAGCTAGAAATGGGGGAAACATTTCCCCCAATATACCAAATGGCCGAAACGCTGTTCAGTTTCCGGAAATGGAATCACCACGTGGGCACAACCCAGTCGCCTCGGAACCATCACGGTGGGTTCCACCTCCTCTGCGGCTTCGGCCATGGCTTCTGCTTGTCAGAGGCATTCTAGTCACACTACCTCTCCCGCTCACCGGCAGCATGCTAGTCCCACACCCTCCCCTTCTGTGACTGACTTATGTGATAGTTTCCTCCTCTATCCGCCACGGTAGATGAGTTGTGACCCCCTTCTCATTGGTTGTGAGAGACGGAACGCCCCACTTCCTTTGAGGTCAACCAATGGTGATTTCTCTAATGACCACTGTGGGATTCTGATACCCCCTCATCTTGTGGTGTGTGTCAGTGCATTCCTTCTTTATAGCGAGTCGTTGTCTCTGCGCTAAAGATATTCCACATAGAAAGCAAAGGTGTTGCAATGTAGCGATGGGTCTGGGATGGGATCATTAGTAACGCGCCCTCTGCATTAGCTAATAAAATGAGGGAGGATAAAGGGTTCTATAAATTCACTTGAAATAAATGTGAATCAAAACCCCTAACTCGTAAATCCATTGGAAAATGTCCACGGTTGGTGGTGGGTCATGTTCTATGTTCCCACAATAGGTTCCCAACAAATCCACTCTTGCGATGTCCTTTAATTAATGGTTAGGTGTCACCAATCACCTCCCATTGGGATTGGATATATTTTTTAAGGGTTCGGTGTCACGACACATCATCGACACTTTTTTGCTTGGAGAGGTTGTGCCGACCCCTCTCCCCAAACTACATTTAAATAGGGGAGTGGAGGGTAATTAAAGACATGGGGAATTAATGGGTGATCATTAATTAAGATCCTTCTTAATTACACAACAACGTCGTTACATAAGATAGATAGGTCAATCCATTTATTGGCTTGACACATCATTGGTCCAATAATACCCTTATCAATTAGAGGAGAATAACGATAATAAAATATTAAAATATTTTTATTTCATTTATTTTAAAAAGTCACAAAACATAAATTTTTCTTCAGACCTACTGCAGTCAAAGTGAAATTTCATTTAAGAAAATCTCGGCACTATGGATTCATCGGTTCCTTCATATTTTTAATCTGATCACTGGTTCAAATGATATAAAATTCTACTCACGTGTTTACTAATCGTACGTTAAAAATGAACAGAAATTCATTCTGAGCACACCGGGCCTTGGAATCTGGCTTCGTCAATATTCTAAGACTCTCAATATTTCTATATAATTATGATGAATTACACGAAAAAATCTAGGTCTTTATTGGGTCGGACCGGGCCCCATCGCAACTGCCCCCCTAGTGAGTAAAATAGTCGTATCTTGTAAATCAAACGTCCAGTTGATGAGCTATTTGATGAGATGGGAGACTATTGGAAAAGGTGGAATTTTGGCCTGATTTGTGGTGACATTTATGGATATTGAGATGCCACAAATGGATTGAGGATCAATTCTATCATGAACGCTACCTACAGTACCCTCTGGTTGGTTTTGACCTGATGGCTGCTCGACGATAGCCCAGTGAGAAGCATATCTGTGTGATTCGGTAGGCCTATGGTGGGGACTAGCTTTGGGGGACCCAAAAGACCCATGACACTCGACAAGAGGAGTACCATTGTTCATACAAGGTGGGAAGCAGCTCTATGAGACCTGGAAGGACTATGCTGGGGAGCAGATCTGTGTGACGCAGCATACCCATGGTACTCATTAGGTAAGAGCACCATAGCAGTCCAATGTTAGTGGGAATTTACTCTCTGTGACCCGGTAGGCCTACTAGACTCCATTAAGGAGGATTTATCCAATAGATATGGAGTTCGATGAAATAAATGGTGATGTTATTATCACTACACTACAATATACTTGGAGTGTGCTATCATGTGCTTCGTGCTCTACATTGATGTTTTTTGTGAATAATTTTTCTTTTTTCCTCAGGGCTACCTAATGAGTATTGTTAAAGTCACCCCTACACAGGTTTCACATGAATGTGTCATATCTAGTACAGTCTATTGACATTTCGCCATAGGTTCTTCGGGGGACAGGAATGACAGACGACATGATAGTGGACATGGAGGCCTAGGACCAGGAGGGAGCTAGTAGGGACAGGCGGACATAAAGTACTATTTTGGATTCTAGTTGCTTCACTATTGTTAAGATCAGGTGAGGTTTTCCCTAGATTTCCATCAGAACTCCTTTTTGTACTTTTTTGTTTCAGTTATTTTTTTGAGTTTGTATTCTGGCCTGCCCACTTTCACCATAACAAGGAACTTAGTATTGTTTTAGTATACATGTTTTCCAGTTCAGTGTCTTGTGATGTGGTCAGTCATTTGTGTTCATACAAGTACTCATGAAAGTAAATTACACATAGAAGATGACGCCAACAGTGCTAGACTTAAACACGTGGCCTTCAAGAGGCGGGATTCATTTAGTCATGACTTGGTCCCTATGGGACAATTCATGATAATAATTCCCAATATTTGATTTATTGTGTCATTTATTTTCTAACTGATGTGATAAATGATGAAAATTCATTTTTAGGTCGGGTATTTTATAACCAGTGTGATAATTCAATGTTCTCATCTTTGAATGTTGTTAATTTATAATGGACATGGTAAAATCATTTTATAGTAGTAAATATTTTAGGTTTTATGGAATATATTAAAAAATAATTGATTTTATTTATCGCGTAAAGAGGGTGTTAATTTTTAAGGGTATTAATGTTTTCCTAATGTTTTTATTAAAATTTATCTTATTTATATATTTCAAATAAAATTTCAATATATTTAAATATATAGTATGTGATGCCAAATTTGTATTTATTTAGTTCTGGGGATTAAGTACATGTTGATTTTGGAAATTTAGTATCATTATTTTTAAATTTATGGATTTATATTTTGTTTATTGACATTTTTGAAGTGTTTTAATGTTAAATATTTTTATAATGTTTCATATTGAAATATGGATGAGGTTTTGGTGATTAATATATATTTTTTACATATTTAATAAACTATGTTAATTAGTTTTGTTTTAGAAATAACATTGCGATATTTTATAGAATTTTAATTAATTTATGTATCATATGATCAATGAAGGAGTTGGTTTATTTGATTCTGGCTTACAAAAATTTTTATAAAATATTTATTTATTAGCATAAGAGATGATGTGTAAATATATCAAATCCCAATGAAAGGATTAGATTTTACTTATTTTATGGAAGGAAATATAATGATAATATTTTATTATTTCACTATATGGGTATAAAATTAATTCCTCATTTTTATGATAAATTACATGGAATAAAATATTTAAAATTTAAACTTCCTTTATAATAATTCGATGGACTTTTCAATTTTAAAATAATTATGGTCTTGAAATCCTTAAAATTCTAATGATTGTGTTTTTGATCACTAACACTTTTTCCGTGCGAGTTATTTTTCTGACACATGTCTATATTTTAGCATCCAACCATTTTTCTCCTTATTTGGGAATCCAATGTTATGTTATATTAGTTAACTATTATGTTTCCCACTTTCCCTTTTTAGGGAAGTATTGTTATTCAATTGTATTATGTGGGTTCATAAATTGTAAATTAAAAATATTAATCATTTTATGATGGATAAAAATTTTAATAGAACTATTAAAATAGGGGTATACTAAATACTCCAATATTTTAGAAGAAGGCTGTGTTGGATAGCATACCAGACATGAAACAATAATGTTAAAAAACAACATTACATTTTTTTTACATTATTGTTATATCCTAACTTTTACATTATAATGTAAGAATGAGATCAAACATATTGTAAAATAAATATTTAGGACCTAATCAAAAAATATTTACTGATTATTTCTTATGAATTATGAACTCAATTTTCTAGTCATTTTATACAATAAAAATATTATCATTAAAATGGATTTTATTAATTTCTATTAGGTAATATTATAATAAAATTATGAAATATATGTAAAAAATATTTGAAAATAATTATCTAATTATTTAATAATTCATATAATAATTAGTTTATGAAAAAAATTGGAAATTTTAAAAAATTATTTATTTTTTGATGAATACTATGTGTTTTGAGTTTTATTGAAAACAATATTTTTATTAAATTAATTTTATTAAATATATTTTTTTCTATATGTTTTAATTTAGAAAATAATTTTTCTTATATTAATAATATCCAATTAACTTCATTAGAATAAATATTGATGTTAAATTTGGAATAAATATTTTTTTATGATGAAAAAAAGGATTTTTCTGAAATAAGAATGTTTTTAGTGTGCTATGTATATTCATAATTTTTTACAGAAATTATTAATTAATAGTGAATTTTTTTAATGAAATTTATATAAAATATTTCATTCAGATTTTTTAAAACAAATATAATATTTTTTCTTGGCATGGGATATTAGAAAATCCATATATATGCTTAATGAAATATTTCATAGAAAAGCGGTTTTCTTCATGTCTTTTATACATATTTTAGAATTAATATAGAAAATTATTTTTATAAAATGGGTTAAATATTTTCATTAATGATGTTTGAATTTTTTAAATATTTCTCATTTATTTGTTATTATTATGGATAGTACATTTGGTAAAATGTATCACAATGGAAAAGGATAAATCGGGTTAATATAGGTGAAAAATAATTGATAAGGGAAAAAAATATAATCTTAATAATCCTTGGTGGATAAAATTTTAGCCTCATCAACTTAGGATTGGTATTAATTTTTAATTGGAAACAATTTCCGGAAACAAAATTATATAATATTTAAAAAATCAAATTCAAAAATGTCACACTCGTATTTTGAATATCTAATTAATGGCTACATTGGGATTAACAATGTTATGAATGAATCTAAATATATAATTTAAAAATATTGAAATTTTTTTCTAGGTGGGAATTTACATCTAATTTTTAATTAGTGTATAATTACCTAAAATGAATTTTTAAAGCAGACATAAGATCTTGTTAATTAATAAAAAAAATCAAACAAATTGTTTTAGAAATATTAAATATTATATAAACTGAGTGGGTTATATTTTTACATGATTATTTTAGAATAGTGTGATGTATTATTGTTTATTTAAGGTATTATATTCTAATAATACATTTTTAATTTTTTATTCTATGTCGAATTGAATGAATTTGGTCAAAATTTTCTTTAAAAATATTTTAACAAAATAAATTTTTAAACATTTATTTAAAAATAATAATAATATTAAAATAGGGAATGGTGGATAATATATGGTAAAAACATTAGCTCTTATACTTTTATAAATCATTAATTATTTTGTATGTAAAATTATAAAGCATTAAGTTTAAAAAGTGTTGTTACTATAGAGAATGTTAGAATTGGGTTACCTAGTGGTTAATTAAAAATATATGGTTTAAAATACTACCAAGAATTTAAAAATTCTATTATTTTATGGTAGTTCAACCCCATAATACATTATATTCCAATAAAATTCCATTTTTATGAATTTACTATAAGGCATAGTTTATTATACTTTAATATTTTGAAAAATACCAAGAGTTCTTTTCAATTATAAAATGGACCTTCTCCTTTATCCCTATCATACCACGTAGAGCATTTTAGGTCAACCATCCCCTAGAAAATAATCCATTTAAAAAATACATATCCACATTTTAAAGGTGTTTTTATTCCAAATAGACCAATTATAGGTTCCTTATGGGGATATTTATTGAAGTTCATTCTAGGAATATTTAGTTCTAATATGTATAATGGATGTTGGAAATTTATTAGGGGGTTTTTCCTTAAATTAATTTCTATTACAATCCTCCAATACTTAACACTCATTTATTTTATGAGGTGTATTATTTCCGATGACATTATTTTATGATACTTCACTTAGATATTATGGGATATAAATTTCTTTCTAATGTTCATTCATTTAGTGGGATTACGATTCAAATGTTATGAAATTTTAAGGGTATTATGTAACAATCTCATTTATCATCAAGATTGTTTATGATTATATTCTTAATGATGAAATATTATGATATAACTTTTAATAAGTTTAGTAATTTGCTTATCTTGTGTTGTTTTATTTATAATAAATGATTTTAATTCATTTTTTTACATTATATACAAAAGGGGGAAAATTAAATAAAAATAAGATATTATTTATATCTTTAATCGATAAACCATTTCATTTCATATCTATATTTTTTAAAAAATTAAAATATGGTTTTCACTAATATCATATGATTATTTACAGTCATTTTCACCCATGTATGAATTTTTTAATATGTTTTAAAATACATATTCATGTCTTTTCTCAATATGATATTCATTTTACCTTTTTGAAAAAATATGAAATAATTATTGTATTTACAAATTATGGAATGAATATAATTTTATGATCTATTGACCACTCATGTTTTTATAGAGTTCATTATATGTATCCATGTTTATTTAAAAGAATATTTTCATTATTATTATTTTATTTTTGTATTTAAAAATATTGATTTCTAATCGAGGAGTGAATTTTTTTCAAGAAACATACCAGTTATTCTTTTAAAGAAATTTATATCTATTATAACATATAGATATGTTAATTGTATTTTACTAGTGATACATTTTAATGATAACATAATTATTCTTTTTGTAGATGATTCATTATTACAATGACATGATGTTTGTGAAACTATTTTTTCTCTACAGGTTATGGTATGGAGAGGTGAATAAATTATAATGAAACCCATTTATTTTCAATGGGTAATATTTACCTGAAATTTTTATGAAATACAATAAATTTATCATGTTCTGATATGATAAAAATTTTATGCTATTGTGGAACACATATGTATAATTTTAATTTTAAGATTTTTGGTACCTTAATTATATATCCCTCTAATGAATTTGGTAGAAATGGATTACTCTTGAGGTAAATATATTAGAAATTAACCACATATAATATTAAAATTTTCATGTGTAAACTTTGTTTTCATATCCATATGTTTATGCATATATAAATATTTAATTTCAATATGTCAAAATGTATCCATGGATTTCATGTCCATGATTTTATGTTTGGACATATATTTCATTTACATAAGATGATTCATATACATAGTTTATTGTCCATAAGTTTATGTGAGGGAATTAATTCATGTACTAAATATAATATGTAAACCTTATTATATTTATACATGTTTACAAAGTTATATTATTATCTATATACCACCAAAATATTTCATATTTAAATTTGATTCTTTCATTAATCATGTACTTTAATTCCATTATGATTCATGTATTGTGAATATCCATAATTTATGTCATGATTAAATTTTATGATACATGAGATATTGGGTGTGATATTTTCATTTTATGGTCCTAATCGGATTCTCTTATTCTTATATTCTATTTTCATATGATAATCTATTTATATCTCCCATGTTTAATGTTACTAAGAATATGATATAACCCATTCTTATGTTACCCATTCCCATATTTTGAAGAAAGGTTTTATATAGGGTTTGTTTTTTAGGACAAATAATATGGAAATTATTTTTGGTGGAATTTTAAGATCATTAACAAGATAAGAATAATTTGTATATTTTTACCAATGACAGTAAACAATTATTATATTTTGGCATTCCCTTGTGAAATTTATTGATTATTAAACTAAACATATATAATTTGATTAATTTAAATCAGAGATCTCTATATATAAAATAATCATAATATTTTTAACTATAAATATATATTAAAAAAAATATATATATATTTATATATTACAAATGAGATTTTTTGTATTGATTAAAGATCATGACTTCATAGGACACTACCATCGATGGAAGGTGAACAAGTTATCCAAATATCATGGTCAAAGGGGCCATGATAACTTTTATGTAATTGAAATAGAAAAAGATATAATATATATGTATTTATCTAATATAGGTTAAGGAATCATGGGCACTGGGGTCATATCATATCATTCAAAAATTATTTTTTTACCATCCATTAATGTTATGATTAATGTTATGATAAAATATATATTTAAGACCACACAATTAATGATTTAAAATATGAATATAAACAAATAAAATACCAAAAGATAAGGAGAATAGTGTCTTTATGTAATTTGATAAATAGAATAATAACATAAAACATGGGTACAAAAACATTATTTAAAAATTAAAAAACATGATCATAGATTCCAATGATCTTCTAATACATCAAATGATATCCATGGGATGTATATAAAAAGGAGATCAATAAATCAATGTAAAAGTATAATAGAAGAATAACATGATAAATGTAATAAATCAGAGACATGAGGCATATCAATGTTATATAAATATGCTTAAGATAATTTTTTTAAAAATTGAATTATGATATATGATGATAACATCACAACGTCATAGGAAAATGGAAATTACATGAAACATGATGTCATAAGAATATTTCATAGATAATCATCAATTCATAAAAAAATAGTGTTCTTATTTCCTCCTCCCATGCACCATACAAGGTATCAGATAATATAAAAAAATTACCCAGTGCATTTATGTGTTATTTAATTAATGGCCCACCCATCACATTCATATCATGTTCCGAAATTTGTGTGTAACATTGATCATTCAATATAATGAAATCATTGATAACAATAATCCTACGATTATGGTGTGTTGGTTAAGAAATTGAAGTCTATAGTCAATAATTTATATGTTTATCTAGCTGATTACTATTTAGTATAAATATGCATGAGTACTTAGAACAAAAATATTCTACATGGAAAATCATAGGAAAATGTCTACATCATATCGAGTATATATAACAATTAATGGAAGGGTAGAATGGAACTGAAATGATAAATAACATTACATGTAAATAATATGGTATTTAAAAGGAATGTGTAATAACACATTATAAAAATTAAAAAATTGAAAATCAAATTAAATATTAAAATAAAGATTCATCAATAAAGAGTAGGAGCCGAGAATCTATTACATTAATAGGGTTCTTTTAACAGATGGGTAGGAGCTACTTATGCTATTTAGAACACCTAGGGAAGGATTTATAGAGGTTGTTTCATAATAAATTCATTATAAATGGGTTTTGAGTGATGATGAGTGGGAGGTTGGGATGTAATTTATTGTAAAAGATAGGGAAATTATTTGTTAACTTCTCAAGATACGTATTGGAATTTATATGATAATATATTCAAAACCTCAAACCATACCTTGGTTTATGACCATGCATTCCTGAAATAGTATTGGAATTAAATTTTTCAATTGGAATGAAAATATGTATATTAAAATAATATCATTAGTTTTTTAAATTTGAGACTTGTTTATAATGATTTTTTATGAAATAATAAATTATAATATAGATATTAAATAATTAAATAATGATTCATAAAATTAATATAATTTTATAAAAATAAATTTTTGAAATGGTAAAATATGTTTTTTTCATTAAATAATTTTATGAAATTGAATACCTCAGTTTTGGGACAATATGAAGTAATAATATAGATTGTTTATTTATATAATACATATTTTTTACACTAAAATTCAATTATATCAGAAAATTATGAAAATTCACCCTAGAAGAATCAAGGCATGATTATTTCAAAAATTATATTAATTTAATAATTATAATTCCCAAAATATTGTGATTAAAATTTTAAATAGAAAACAAAATTTTTGATAATATACATGGTTTTTGATAATTACAATATCCTGGACCAT
The DNA here is from genome assembly GCA_963277665.1 of Viscum album. Classification (NCBI taxonomy): domain Eukaryota; kingdom Viridiplantae; phylum Streptophyta; class Magnoliopsida; order Santalales; family Viscaceae; genus Viscum; species Viscum album. Next base: position 337,093,657 of record OY728135.1, read on the forward strand.
AGAATGATTACATTAGATTTTATAATATTATTATTTGTATATAAATATGTATTATCAAATATTATTATTATTTTAATATAATATTTATTTACGAATTCTTAAATTTATTAAATATAATCGGTTTATTTATATCAAACCATAATTTACATATAATCATATGAAAATATGAAAACATATTAATAAAAAAATGGATGAGAAGAATAATTATCATATAAAAAGAGAATGCATAAAAATTAAAAATATTAGTATATAAATAAATAACTTCTTATTAAACAAGCATAAATCAAAACATTATGGTCTATGATAGTGGTACTTTATTAGGTTAGTGTAGAAAATATGGTTTGTTCCATGAACTCATTAAGGTAAAAATTATATCATAAATAGTTTTACTCGAATTTTAGTCTTCAACTCTCTACTTGGGATTGTAAAGGAGGACGCCACAGTTATTTATTCTCCCGTAGAAGATCCAATCAATGGGATTCCTAAGTTATAATCATACCATTCTTGGATATCATTACATACATTCATTCCAATAATTTTATTTGGTAACCCATAAAACATTCTAGTTTTAATAGTCAAAGTAAAAGAACTATACTATCAATGATTAATATTCATATGGTCATTTTTATATTACATTCTAATTTTATAACTATCCAAAATTACAAATTTGGTGAATTTATTTCCTATAACCATGTCACTTAATAGTTAAATTATTCATTAAAATGGGAATTTAATATGAAAATGGTTGTTCAATTACATACATCCCCCTTATGAAATTATTTCAAAAAATTTTTATTCTTTATGCTAAAATAGATGAGAGTACCTATATTTCAACTCCTCTTCTGTTTCAATTATTTCATCCTCAAACATGTGGTTTACCACCCCAATCTAACCATGTGAGTTTTTTTATTGTATAAAACTTCCTCTATGATATAATATCTTATCTTCCAATTCCTAATATGGAAGATCATTCTCCATTGGTAATGAATATATATTAATTATAAGTGAGGTGTTCAATATGTACATCCTCAAGAGGGATATATGTAATATATCATTTTCATGGGAATGGTTAGGTGTGATTGGTGGTAAGTATGTAAAATGATTATACTAATCTTGGATCACAAAAGTATTGATGTATCTTGGACTGTTCTTTCACTTCTTAAAAATCACTATAAATGTATACCATGGATATATATAAAGAACCAACTTATCCCTAACCTCACACACCAAGTCTCATCAATGATTGTCTTCATAACATTTCATGAAACATTATGAGGATTTCATATATTGTTGAGTGGATTGAAGTTTATAATTCTTCTCGTGGATAATATCATATCAAATATAAGTCATATCTATAACTTCATCCTATCATGTTTTTGTCCAATGACTCTTCCAAAATTGATCCTCATATTGTATCATTTGAATTCCATATTGAAATATTGTTTTTTGAGAACTCCACTAGGGGATGGTGATGATCTCAATATATATGGATATCCATTAGATTATATATAATCATAATCTCAAGAGTAATAATGATTATTTTATTCTGATCGTCCATTTTTGGGTGATAAAAATTTATAAAACTCATATATTTTTCTAATTATTTCTTATTTTTCTCATGAACCTCTCTTAAATCCTCATAACTCGCTCTGATATAGTGGTGTGTGTGACTCCATGTAGTCCTACAAATTTACATATAAATATCAATGATAGTTGGCCAAGATATAAATATTCCTTGATCCCAATGAAATGTGATGATTTTTAAGGTGATACACTAAAATCTAAATGGAAATATTTGATTTATATATCTCCAAAAGTCCAATAGGTATGTCTATAGTTATGTTTCCACAACTCATAATGGTATGAATATTTTTTATGATACCCATAAAATCCATTCATTTATCCATGTATTAATGAGATATAGAGCCTCATGATAAGAATAATATTATATGGAATTTCATGTTTTCCTCCTAATTTGTTTCATTAAATATATATATGTCTTAGGGTATTATTGATTAACAATGATGGATTAACAATGTGAATCATCCAAATTTCCCCTTTTCGATTATGGGTTTTAGGACACATATTATGGTTCAAAACCTTATAACTCTATAATTTGAAAATATGAACATATGAATAGTAACAAAAACTTATTGTAATCCTCATTTAAATTTTATTCCTCCATAATCCTCTAATGAATATATGGTTTTGTAATTTATTGTAACCCATATTAAATAAATCCATTTATTATTCCCAAGCCCCTCATTTTTATTTTGTACAATATTTTATCCCATTAAATCCTTATTGTGGATGGGTTTGCAAAATACTTTCATCATATATAATATTCCAATTTTATTTCTCTTATAGGATGGAATTTAATTGAACAATCATAATCCTTGGTTAGATCAGACCACTTTTTTTGTCAAATTAACGAATCCTAGAATTTTATCAAATTAATTTGAAAAAATATAATTATTTCACATTGTATAAATAACGAACGTCCAATATGGAAACGAGAAAATAATCCTAATGTTAGAATAATTCTATAGATACAAAAAAAACAAATAATAATGTCAAATATTACAACAGGATAATAAATATAAAATTATTGATTAGTAATATGCTAATTTTATCTAATTGATAAATCAAAATTATTTTACTTATGAACAAAGTTGTAGAAATAAATCATAAGGTCATTAATACAATAATCATTTTTAAATGATTATATATATAAACATAAGATAAAATTTTTGTTAATTTAGAATGAATTGAATAATATATATTCATAGGATGTACGGAACCCAGAGAACTGTTATTAATCTGACCATTGGAAATCAAATCTGACCATTGAACAGTATCCTCACCATTAAAATAGTTATCTGACTATTTGAAATAGTAACATGTCCATTTGAATGGTAAACTCACATATCTAAATTAAAACTAATAATTTGGTATTTTATAAAAGTAATTATTAAATATTTATATTCAGGTACTTGTTAAAAAATATTATAAAATGGTAAATTAAGTGTCGGCACTTTTGAAAAAACATACCATTTTATTTTCATTTTTATAAATAATATAAATAATTAAATGGGATTATATTTTATTAAAATAAATTCATTAAATTATATTATGTTGTATTATAATAATAACATTATATTATGATGAAATAAGTAATTTTTCAAAGGGTTAAAAAATTGACTATAATATAAAAAGCATCCTTCCTCAAATAAATGGTGTTTTATTTGAAAATTAAATTATATATATTTATAAAATTTATTTTATAAATTGGATTCTATTTTTTAATCAACATATCGAATAATGGTTATAGAAAGATTTATTTATTTATCTATGATATTTTGATTTTTTCAATAGGGAAATATTGTAATTTACAAAATTTAACAATATACGCAAAATACATGAATATTTTATTCAGGGAAGATGTATATCCCATTATTTAGAAATCACATGTTTATTTTACTTTATGTAGTCCAAAGAATCAATATTGTGGATAATCTTGAAAAAATAATAACCCATTTATTATTATAAACAAAAACACCCTTCTCTGCACCTTAATAATACCAACCCTCAATAGCCTTTCCCATCACAACATTAAAGCCTTTCATATTACCAAATCACTACCAAAACCTTTCATAACCACTTTCCCCCTTCCATATTGATTTTTTATCACCATAATTCAAATTCTATTTACCTAAAATGGTTTTTCAGGGGGTGATATTCAAGTCGTAACATTATAAAACTACCACTTTTTATTTATTTTCTTCATCTACCATATTCCATCCTCCTTCATCCATCATAGCATTATAATCCATGTAACATGTATTTAATTTAATTTTATATTTATAATTTAATATAATATTTCAACCACAATTCTCATCTACTCTTGTTCAAAAAAAATGAAAGGATTTCAATATTATGTCATTTAACCACCTTTATTTAGGATAAGATTTCATTTTACTCTATTTCACTAAAGGAAGGTTTAAATTAACTAATAAATGTTTAAAATGTACTAATTATGAATATTATATTATTCATTCACATTATTTAATGATCAAATAGATAAAATATTAAATGTAATGAAAATATTTTAAGATAGTCGAAAAATGACAAAATTAAACTAACCATTTATCATTAACATTTTTGAAATGAATGTTCCCCATGTCATAAAATAATATTATATTGGTCATTTTATACCATATTAAATAAATTATTACCATTTTATTTCAAATACCATGTTCTATTTCAATTTATCATGAACATCCTAAAATATCCACAAGTGAATCGACCCAGATACCTAGAAACTAACACTCAAAGAATAATGATACTAAATAGATTAACTCATCAAAATAGTCATAAATAAAACTAATAAAATTATTGTAAATAAAATATATTTTAATGTGCTGTTGAATTAAGTAATCAATGAATCTAATTTTATTATCATATACTTTATGTTAAAGTGCAGAATGCATTCAAACATAATGTAAGAGATCATTCCACCCCACAACTTTTCCATTATATTTCACTTTCTCTCACTTATACAAGATTTATCACTTCATTATTATTATATAATTATACTATATTATGTATATATATATTCATTATAAGGGGTCCCTTCTCATTTTAGTTAGATAAGCAAACCTGATTAAAGGTAACTTCTTTATTTCTTACCACTTTTTAAGTATACTCCCTAAAATGTTATAGGAAATCCATATTTTCTAAAGAAACAGATTTTATCATGATAAAATATTTTTTATCATTTTTAGTCTTATTTAAATTATTATTCCTCTATCCACATTTAATATTATTTATTTTTTTACCTAACCATGTTGATGTGATACATTTCTTAAGTTACATAACCGCTTTTTTCATGTTATCACATCAGTTGCACAATTTTATTCATGATATATTATTATTTAACTTTTATTAATATCCATGAATGATTTCATAATTTCTTTCATAGATACTATTATGAAACAATATTTTCTTATTCAATTTTATATGATTATTAAACCCATTTCATTCCATGGGAAAACATTATGATTATTCTTAGGTTTGATTTCATTTTGGGAAACACATATTCTTGTATATGTGATAATGGGTGTTCTAATATAGTGATTCATTTCATAGGGTAATGCGTTAGTATCGTGATAAGTTATGTATGGTATTTGAGATTAAACCCAATCCATTATGGGGATTTTCCCACCATGTGAGATCTTCGTGGTATTTACCATTGACTCATGTTTATGTCATGTTCTATGATTCTACCAAAATACTATATTTCCTATATCATTTCATTCAATTTTAAATATTTTATGTCCCTATTTTTTATTAGTTATCCATTCCTTTTATTTTATCATGTTATTCATTCTTACTTTTGTTATATTCTTCTTTTCCTTGTTTATTATTTTAATGGGACGGTTAACTCATCAAATTTTTCTATGTATTATAAATGCTATCCTTTCTAGAAATAAGTTAACAAAAATAGATATGATTTAATTATGTATATGAATAAAGAAAATTTATTATTATATTCTCATGTTTTTTAATTATGTAACTTGTCTTCCAAATACATCATTTATTTAGATATTTTTTTATATTCGATGGATAATTATTCTTAAGATGGTATAATAATATATGTAAAAGGTATGGGTCATTGTAGTTTGTATCGGTTGAAGTTCTAGTTATTTTTGGGATTATGACTAAAAAAATTTATTAATAACCGAAGGGGTTTCCTATCATCATAGATTTCAAGTATTTAGACCCTTGTAATAAAATTTTTTGATATGAAAATAAATTATAAATTTAAAATTATATGGTCATATTTTCCTTTTTTATACTCTCAATATCCATTTATTAATGACCCATAATTTGTTTTTTAATTTTTCATGTTAATGGCAAGAAAATAGAGATCCTGTGAAAACAGCCAATGAAAATGCAATGTGATGATTTACCTAATGATATTCCAATACTATATGAATTGATGATCTTAAATTCGAGGCAATACTAGACAAACCATCTCAAGTTAGGAATAATAACATGAGACATGTGGAATTTCATCATTCTACTATGAATGAAATAGTTTCAGTCAAAACCCTTATAATGAAAAGTCCTCCTTTCATTAGTGGGACTTATGATCCCCTCCACGGGGAATAATTTTTTAACCCCATTGAGAATATATTATTTATCATCCAGTTATAATAATAAGTGTATGTAATTATAGAGTCATTAATTTTTATCCAAATTTTAATCAGTGGTGGAAAATAATAAAAATTAAGTTGTTAAATAATTAAAATGATTCTACAGAATGGGATGGGTTTGAGAAATTTTTTTTAATAAATATATTGTTTGAACACTCTATATAATGATGGATATGGATTTACTCTCACAAAAGGATGAGGAAGAAGAGTCTGTCCAGGATAATAAGGAAAACATTATTGGATTTCATTATATACCTCTAACCTCTACTTATATGTCTCTCATCATCATTTTATTATTAAATTTTAAAACAAAGGGGAATAAACTATGAAACATAAAAATTATAAGATGAGGGAATATCCCATAATAATGTTAATGCCTCCAGGTGGGAGGGATCTCATGAAATTAAAAAACATAATAGGGGATGTCTGAGAAGCATGAGATGTTTGGAATTAGACCACATGATTTCCCTCTCTCAATGTGTGTAAGGTCTCATTGTAATTATATGGGATGGCCTAGAATTCGTGGATCAGGTAAGTGATATTCCATGTTGTGGAGGTGAGATATTTGATAGATTTCCATATAAGTTTTTAGACTTTCTCCAATGTTTATAGGGGATATTGTTAGAATAGGGAAGTATGAGTTGATTGATCAGGGCCATTCCCGCTTCCTTAAGATAGCCATTGTTACTATTGAATGTTTACAAAGAAAAAAATAAATGATACTAAGAGATCCATGATTGCACCTCCTACCTGCATATAACCATGGTTATTAGAGCTACTGATATTTATTTTGAGGCCCCAATGGCGGGTGGTCCAACTCTCACAGTGCAACATTGGCATGGGTCTAAATGTGGATGGGAGGAGAATTCAACCCATATATTGCCTCGGGGAGGAAACCTAATCACATTGAACACCTATTTTAGTGAGATATATTATGATGAGTCTTCCACTAACTAAAAATTCTTGACTTGACACTCATGGGATACTATACCAAGCCTAGTTACTTTCCTACCTTGTCCACCAGCACCTAGTTGTAAGGAGCAGTGCTCAATCTCATTCTTCACAAATTTTTTCCCACATAAACATTATTGATGGAAGGACACCAAATATTCATCCTCTACCAAATAACTTTATAATATAACTATAAAATCCCACAATATTATCTCACAGTCACTTCCATAAAAAAGGTGCACATGACAATCCTCCCACTAATATAGAAAACGGTTGCACATGGAGGATAACCTAACACATATTCATTTAATCACAGTATTTGTAAGAATAACATGGTTCTAGATATTTCAAAAAAACAATTATGTATTTGGGGTATCCCTCAGAACTGGATATGACCTCCCCATAAGTCACTTTATTATGATGAGAACATCACCTATCTGTATACCTTCCCTGAGAAGGAACCAGTGGAAACACCAATGAATTTTCTTTAATCATAGATGATTACCATAATTATATCCTCTATAAATATTATGAACACTAAATTGATTTTGGATCACTTCTTTAGTGGATTAAGTCATAGTATATGAAAATTCATGGTGATTATCAACTTTGTGAGTAATCATCAAATTGTTTATTGTACCCTAAATGTTGAGATGGATATTGTAGATTCTATGTGGTCATGATGGAAAATTGGTAGAAAAGAGTAAGAATGTAATCAATATTGGAGGATCAACATATGTTTTTGATTCTTTCCATAGGGGCGTTCATCAATTTTTGGGGAGGTGTGGTAATTACTCTGCATCCCCACTTTTTAAATGTAGGTGTAATTCACCACTTATTCAGTAATTATTTCATATTGATTGAAAATAGATTATGGGATATTAGTCCCTTATTCCATGGATTCATCCTCAATAAAATTCACCTAGTCTAGGTATCACTAAAAGATTAATATTTTTTTTCAGGAATTCCATTTCATATACTGTAGAGACCCGAAGCTTAACATACATGAACATTACATTACTTTTGCGGAATACTTTGTACATAAAAAAACACACACACAAGGATCATAATAGTTTAGTGTCTTTGGAAACTCGGAACGTAATCTTCTAATCGTGGTGAAAGATCTTCAATATCTCCCATAAAGATCTTCCCTTTTTTACATAAAACCTTTATTTATATCCGGGGTAAAAGAAAACCTAAAAGGGTGAGCTCTAATGCTCAGTAAGTGTAAACAGAAGAAAAATCAATCACATCATATTCATAAGAACATAACTTTTAGAAATCTTAACCTGCCAAAGAGAGCATAATTTCATAACATGGGATAAATCATAATAGTGAAATGAAATCCCAATAATCATAACTTAAAACATGAAACTTTGTGGCATTCAAACATAATCATAGAGAATAATTTCTTATTAGTCAAGACTCATTGACAAGACAATCTTAGTGGACAAAGTCCCTTTATGAACTGAGTCACCCTCGTTTCAGTCCTGTTTCACTGAACCAGTATAACCTACCATCCCAGCCATGTCTATCTCATTAGATATAAAATCTTTACCCAATGTATTGGAGGGAGAAATAGGTCCCACCCATATCTTAATGAATCATTTCTTATGTGTGCCACATAATCACAAACCATACATCATAGTGTAACCCATATAATAAAAATGGAATTCTTAAACAACATGACATCATAAATCAATTCATATAAGATAAAGGAATTCATAAAAAAATTTCCATCACAACATAATCAAATCCATGTAATAATAGGGATAAAAACAGAACCCTTTTATTATCTTAGATGGAAAATAATTTTGATAAAATACTTGAACTCCATTCATGAGGAAAATATCTTTTCTACTTCAAAAACATTTTTCCTTTCATAACAAGTCATACGACTTTAAAATAAAAGAAGTTTATTAAAAATAAACATGAAAACTTGTAAAGGAATCTTCTTGGAAATAATGTTTTTAAAATCCATTCATGCCGTATAAGTTAAAAAAAACATTCTTCGTACTTTTGTCGGAAAAGTCAAAAAAGTACCTCGTACGAAAAATGACAAAAGATTCCTTTCATATCCTTTACTAAAAATTCACAGAAGGGTAAAATTGGATTTAAACAATTGTAGGTGGATGGAAATAATATTACATATTGAGGAAACATGGATGTAGATGATAAAATACACCCCAGTAAATTCCAAAGTATAAACAATCTCGGATAAGAATGAGATTGTGATATTTCCCTTACCTTAGGTCTGATTTGCTTCGTAAGTGTCCGATCCTCCTGTATAATTATTTAAATAATGTCATTGACTTATTACAGAATCCTATTCATTGTTATGATATCATATATGGTCCACTTATGACTTTATATTACCCGTTATTTTGTAAATTCATGTTAAAGTAGCGTTGTGGGTAAAATCGTCTCATTTGTCGTTCATGTTTTTAACTTGTAATTATTCATATGATTACTTAGAACATTATTACTTAATTCAAGAATATAAAACATGATTTATATATATATATATTCAGAATATACATATATAATAAATTAGTAAATGGAAAGAAATACACCGTTCATGGAGACGGTAGTCCGTACGTACGCATGAACGATGTTTTCGTTTCTTTTTTGAATTGAATGGAATTATGTAGATGACATACATATAAATATAAATAATTCCAGTATCATTATTAGGTCATATATTTCATTAGTACTTATTATATATACTTTATAATCATTCATGAATGGTTAATCATTGAGAATTAATCTCATCAGGTCGTGGAGACGGTAGTCCGTAAGTACGCATGAACGCTGTTTTCGTTTCTTTATTGAATTGAATTGAATTAATTAGATGACATACATATAAATATAAATAATTCCAGTATCATTATTAGTTCATATATTTCATTAGTACTTATTATATATACTTTATAATCATTCATGAATGGTTAATCATTGAGAATGAATCTCATCACGTCGTGGAGACGGTACTCCGTACGTACGCACGCGCGGTGATTTCATTTTTCCGTAGGATGGATAGAAGGTGAATTAGGGTTGTTTCATATTTATAATAACATATCAGTATGTAAGTAATACTGATGTTATTACTTTGTCATGAAACAACTAATGAAGAAGAAGTTGAAGAAAAAAGAAATTGAAAAGATCGGTAATGGATATTACCTCTTCTTTGAAACGGCTTTTTGAATCCTCCACTTAGGGAACTAAGATTGGTCTTTGAAGAAGACCAGGATCTCTAGGATTATTCTAGGGAAGTGTAGAAGGGATTTTTTCAGGGGATGTCCGAGCTTGAAGGCTCAAAGTTGTGTGAGGAAGAGAGGGAGGAGGTTCCCTTTTATAAGGGAGGAGAGGGGCACCTTAGGAATAACTAAAAATATTATTTTATTATAAAGGCAAATTCGGTTTCAAATAGATCAAAATTTATTTATTTCGAGGCAAGGTGGGGAGAGGTCGAAACCCTCTCATACAATAGGATTTAGACAAGTTTAGGTTATTATTTTAACCTCATCAATTAGATTTAACTCTAAGTTAAATAATTTAACTTTTACCATGTCTTTTTGTTTTCTTACACTATATGGTTAATACACTTACTATAACATGCCAAACGAACCCCAAATTGTTTATTATTAATATATATATCCTTATATAAGTCATTTGGCCGAACCTTATATTTTTAGGAATAAAATAATAATTAATAATATAATATTTGATTTAAAAACTATTTTGTGTTAATTTTGACACTATTTGATATATGATTTTTTTGAAAGTCATAACAGAATTATATGTTCGAACAAGGTTGACTAAATCAACACTAATATATCAGAGTAACCTAGAAAATTAGTTTAATTCATAAAAAGTCTTATATTACATTTATTTTGGTATTTATAATATCAATTATGTCAATATTTCATTAATAAGATAATTACTGCATCATCTTTGTGTCAAAAATAAATTAACTAATTTGATGTCTAAAAATTACAAATAAAATTCCATTATGTAGTAAATCTTTTTATCTTTCTATGTATTATTTACAATCGAATTTATCTTATGTATAACGCTATATTAAAAATGTTTTAGTAAATAAACTTTGATTTTAACTCTTTTAACTCTTCTTTGAATTAAATAATAATAAATGTCCTAATCTAATCCAAGTGGGGATAAATGATAATCTTTTACACTTAAGGTTGTTTTTGGTCGAGATACACTTTTCCAATATTATTAGGACATGTGTTAGGGTAATATTAATATCATTTTTACCCTTAATTACCCTATTTACTTTTAACCGTGGTAAATAACAGTAAAAAGTTAATATTCACCAAAAATTATTTTCATCTCATTAAACCACATTTTACTTACTGTCATCAACCGTGTCTCTCAGATTTTTGAAATTCCATTCACAGAAGCGGTAAAATTAAGATTTATGAAAAAAATAATTTTCCATACTTCCACTTAGTAATTTCACTATTCATCAAAAATTGAAGTTCTTCAGAAAAGTGCCAAAATTTCACCCTAAGTTATAATTGATATGCAGAATTCAAAAATGAATTCTATTTTACAAAATTCCCAAAATATAAGTTTCATTAATTAATTTTATAATTAATTTCCGCTGTCACAAAAAATAGCGTGTTTTTAAGAGATAATAACTATCAAAAGATTTACACTTGTTTATGACTGGTGTAAATGTGAAATTACATACAATCCACAAAATTGTATTAAATTGTAAAAATATATTCTAAATATACTTTAAAACCACTCAAATTAATAATTTATCACTATTAATTATTTCGATTAAAAAAATATTTTTTAATTAAAATTTAGTAATTTTAACTATTCATCAGAAAATGAAAGTTATCCAAAAAGTACCAAAATTTCACCCTAAGCTAATTTCAATATTATGAATCCAAAATTGAATTCCATTTTGAAAAATAAAATTTACAAAATTTCAAAAAGTGGTTATTACTATTCATAACGGCTAGTTTTAATAATATTTTAATAGCGTATTGTTGTTTAGTGAAACTCGTTATTGCGTACTACACACACTATCGAGGAAGGTCGCGATTGCGTGTAATGCAAGGCAAATCAAGGATGCATGTTGTGCAATCTCCTTTTGGTTTAGCGTACAACACAAGACATTAGTGAAATTAAAAAGAATATTTTTCATAAAATCTCGGGGTGTTACATTCTACCCCCCTTAAAATGAATTTCGCCCACGAAATTCTTCGGGGTTATAAATGGTTTACTATTAGAAAGTTTCTTTAATAGAAACCCACATCGTAAAAAGGAATACCAAAACCAATCTTTAAAAAAAAGTATGAAACGTAACGGTTATCCAAATAAACTAATCACCAGGTTTCCATATAGGTGAAAATATGGATATGGAAGAAAAATCGAACCATCATGTTCTGATGGAGAGAGGTAGAGAACATGGCTATTGAAAATCCAACAATAAAAAATCCATAAATTTGTGACGATCTAAGGTACCATCTGATTAATCAGATATAAGAGCACTAGGACAACATTTTTGGTTTTCAAGATCGTTTCCCTAAAGTTGAAGAATTTGAATTAGAATGAATATTTACTTTATTTTGGTATAATCTCACTGTTGTTCGTGCCTTGAACAATTTCCACTTCATCTCTTAAATAACTGAAGTTGAATTTGTTATTCGTGAAGTGTTAGCAGATCATGTGATAGAATGATGGGTCATTACATCTGTTTCAAACAAAAGGTTAGCAAAAGTTATTAAATATACATAAGTCATTCTATAGTGAGATTAATCATATATGGTTCCTAAAATGGACTTATACTTCATATATCATACTGCTTAATATAATAAAACTAGTTTCTACTAAACAGAGACTTCCTGTAGGCCAGTGCTAGGTGATAAAGGCCAGTCGCACTTCGGTTGTGGGTTTGATTCCCACATCCTTGTCCGACGCGATGGGCTGTCGCCCGTCCTGCAGGTTGTCCTTTTTCTAAAACTATATTACTATAACATCCCATCAATAATATCAAAAAAAAATTATATCCTTAAACAATACTAACTTATGTCTAACAAAATCCATTCCAATCTTTAGTCTTATCCATAATACTGCAGTCCACTCACATAACATAGTGAAAATGATTACCAGAGATTTAATACCATCGTTGATCCCCATATATCATAAGATATATCTTGTTGGTCACATTCCAATCATTCAAAGGCCTTAATCATGTATTCTCTTGAATACCTTAGTGAAAACTTGAATGCAGTTAAAAGTTAACAATTTCCACATACCAAAATCCTCAAAATTCTATATAATCAAACCATGATATCACTTAGTCCTTATATCAATCATGAGCTCATGAATACTGTTAAATATTTAATTTTCTCATTTTCCCTTCATTATGCGCATATCATTATTTTTCCAAAAATATCTCAATCACTTTCCATGGTTACTGGTACCATAAAATTATTGAAAACCACAATAGACCAATACATAAATATTCCAATATTCCATGATACTATATACAACACTATTTTGGAATCTCATTACATAAACACTTAATCATTCCACCACATCGTTGTCATATTCAAAATCGCCAATAGTGATCGCATGTGACTTCCCTTTGTCCTTTGCCTTAAGTGGTTGCTCATGTTGATCATCACTATCCCTTGGATTAGGGCATTTATTGTCATAATGTCCCCTCTCCTTGCACTTGAAACATTGAAGTGTTGGTGGTGCGTTCTCTACAGTGTTTTCTTTGTTCACATCATTAGAAACCCTTTTTCCATTACATCGACACTCAACTACTCGATGATCTTCTTTTCCACACTTAAAAAATTTTCTAGTCCCTTTAATACAATCTCCACCATGCTTCTTTCCACACTTTGAGCATAAGGAAACATTCATTTTCTTTTCACCATTATTCTAAGATTTCTCCTTGAACTCCATCTTTCATTTCTTGTCAAACCCATGAGATGGATATGTAACACCAACTTCCATTTCTACCTTGATAGCACAACGCACAATTTATTCATAGCAACTAAAGTCTCTTATAGCTAATGCCCTTCGAAGACTTGGTTTTAAGCCACTGAAAAATCGATCAACTTTACTTTCTGGTTGGATGATAAATCCAGATGCATACCTTGCAAGCCTTGTAAAATTCACTTCGACTATTCCAACAGATTCATCATCCTTTTTATTTAGTTCAAAAAACTCCTTCTCCATCTTTGTTTGAAGAATATGAGGAATGTACTTATTGAAAAATAAGTTCATGAACTCGTCTCATTCCATTGACTCAATTTCATCTATTTGCCTCGTATTCTTGATAAGATTCCACCATTGATCAGCTTTACCTTCCAAAGGATATACAACTAAGATGACTTTATCATGTTCATAACATTAAAGAACTGAAAATATCTTTTCCGTGGTACTGATCCATTGTTCAGCAACAAGTGGATCGGAAGTCCCACTGAAAGAAGGTGGACGTTTCCTCATGAAGGACTCAATAGAATATTGTTCCCTTCTCTGCTCATTTAGAAGTCCATAATGATTCATAGCTTGTGTATGTATAGCAATAATATTTTGCACTCCATCTCCCATAACATTTGTTTGTTCAGGAGGACAATCATTGCATTTTCCATTGCATTGATCAACACGGTTCCTTCGGGATCCAGCCATCGTCTAAAACCCAAAAAGAATAGTGTGAGAGGAAAAAATCATGCTAGGGAAAACAACATAATAAAGGGGGAGTACCCTTAATATCTAACATCTTAGGTTAAATTCTAATATTGTTATCGTAGTTCCAGAACTATATCCTATACGTATACATATCCTTAGGGACATCCCAAGACATACCTTAGAAATATCTCTAGGGATCTCACTAACGTTTTCGCATCCTAGTTTCCAAAGGATGACTAAACCTTTCCTCTGATACCAACTATAGAGACCCGAAACTTAACGTACATGAACATTAAATTACTTTTGCAGAATACTTAGTACATAAAAAAAACACAAACACAAGGATCATAATAGTTTAGTGTCTTTGGAAACTCGGAACGTAATCTTCTAATCGTGGTGAAAGATCTTCAATATCTCCCATAAAGATCTTCCCTTTTTTTTACCTAAAACCTTTCTTTATATCCTGGGGAAAAGAAAACATAAAAGGGTGAGCTCGAATGCTCAGTAAGGGTAAACAAAAGAAAAATCAATCACATCATATTCATAAGAACATACCTTTTAGAAATCATAACCTGCAAAAGAGAGCATAATTTCATAACATGGGATAAATAATAATAGTGAAATGAAATCCCAATAATCATAACATAAAACATGAAACTTTGTGTCATTCACACATAATCATAGAGAATAATTTCTTGTTAGTCAAGACTCATTGCCAAGACTATCTTAGTGGACAAATTCCCTTTCTGAACCGAGTCACCCTCGTTTCAGTCCTGTTTCACTAAACCGGTATAACCTATCGTTCCAGCCATGTCTATCTCATGAGATATAAAATCTTTACCCAATGCATTGGAGGGAGAAATAGGTCCCACCCATCTTTTAATGAATCCTTTCTTATGTGTGCCACATAATCACAAACCATACATCATAGCGTAACCCATGTAATAAAAATGGAATTCTTAAACAACATGACATCATAAAACAATTCATTTAAGATAAAGGAATTCATAAAAATATTTCCATTACAACATAATCAAATCCATGAAATAATAGGGATAAAAACAGAACCCTTTTATTATCTTAGATGGAAAATAATTTTGATAAAATACTTGAACTCCATTCTTGAGGAAAATATCCTTTCTACTTTAAAAACATTATTCCTTTCATAACATGTCATACGACTTTAAAATAAAAGAAGTTGATTAAAAATAAACTTGAAAACTTGTAAAGAAAGCTTCTTGGAAATAGTGTTTTAAAAATCCATTAATGCCGTATAAGATTAAAAAAACATTCTTCGTACTTTCGTCGGAAAAGTCAAAAAAGTACCTCGTATGAAAAACGACAAAAGATTCCTTTCATATCCTTTACTAAAAATTCACCGAAGGATAAAATTGGATTTAAAAAATTGTAGGTGGATGGAAATAATATTACATATTGAGGAAACATGGATGTGGATGATAAAATACAACCCAGTAAATTCAAAGTATAAACAATCTCGGATAAAAATGAGATTGTGATATTTCCCTTACCTTAGGTCTGATTTGCTTCGTAAGTGTCCGAACCTCCTGTATAATGATTTAAATAATGTCATTGAGTTATTACAGAATCATATTCATTGTTATGATATCATATATGGTCCACTTATGACTTTATATTACCCGTTCCTTTGTTAATTCATGTTAAAGTAGCGTTTTGGGTAAAATCGCCTAATTTGTCGTTCGTGTTTTTAACTTGTAATTATTCATATGATTACTTAGATCATGATTAAATAATTCCAGAATATAAAACATGATTTATATATATATATTCATAATATACATATATAATAAATTAGTAAATGGAAAGAAATACACCGTTCATGGAGACGGTAGTCCGTACGTAAGCATGAACGCTATTTTCGTTTCTTTATTGAATTGAATGGAATTAAGTAGATGGCATGAATATAAATATAAATAATTACATTATCATTATTAGGTCATATATTTCATTAGTACTTATTATATATACTTTATAATCATTCATGAATGGTTAATCATTGAGAATTAATCTCATCACGTCGTGGAGACGGTAGTCCGTACGTACGCATGAACGCTGTTTTCGTTTCTTTATTGAATTGAATGGAATTAAGTAGATGACATACATATAAATATAAATAATTCAAGTATCATTATTAGGCCATATATTTCATTAGTACTTATTATATATACTTTATAATCATTCATGAATGTCTAATCATTGAGAATGAATCTCATCATGTCGTGGAGACGGTATTCTGTACGTACGCACGCGCGGTGATTTCATTTTTTCCATAGGATGGATAGAAGGTGAATTAGGGTTGTTTCATATTTATAATAACATATCAGTATGTAAGTTATACTGATGTTATTACTTTGTCATGAAACAACTAAAGAAGAAGAAGTTGAAGAAGAATGAAATTGAAAAGATCGGTAATGGATATTACCTCTTCTTTGAAACGCCTCTTTGAATCCTCCACTTAGGGAACTAATATTGGTCTTTGAAGAAGACAATAACCTCTATGATTATTATAGGGAAGTGGAGAAGGGATGTTTTCAGGGGTTGGACGAGCTTGAAGGCTCAAAGTTGTGTGAGGAAGATAGGGAGGAGGTTCCCTTTTATAAGGGAGGAGAGGGGCATCTTAGGAATAACTAAAAATATTATTTTATTATAAAGCCAAATTCGGTTTCAAATAGCTCCAAATTGATTTATTTCTAGCATAAGGTGGGGAGGGGTCGAAATTATCTCATCCAATAGGATTTAGACATGTTTAGGTTATTATTTTAACCTTATCAATTAGATTTAACTCTAAGTTAAATAATTTAACTTTTACCGTGTCTTTTTGTTTTCTTACACTATATGGTTAATACACTTAATATAACATGCCAAACGAACCCCAAATTGTTTACTATTAATATATATATCCTTATCTAAGTCATTTGGCCGAACCTTATATTTTTAGGAATAAAATAACAATTAATAATATAATATTTGATTTAAAAACTATTTTGTTTCAATTTTGACACTATTTGATATATGATTTTTGTGAAAGTCATAACAGAATTATATGTTCGAACCAAGTTGATTAAATCAACACTAATATATCATAGTAGCCTAAAAAATTAGTGTAATTCATTAAAAGTCTTAAATTACATTTATTTTGATATTTATAATATCAATAATGTCAATATTTCATTAACAAGATAATTACTGCATCATCTTTGTGTCATAAATAAATTAACTTATTTGGTGTCTAAAAATTACAAATAAAATACTATTATGTAGTAAATCTTTCTATATTTCTATGTAATATTTACAATCTAATTTATCTTATTTATATCCATATATTAAAAATGTTTTAGTAAATAAACTTTGATTTTAAATCTTTTAACTCTTATTTGAAGTAAATAATAATAAATGTCCTAATCTAATCCAAGTGGGCCTAAATGATAATATTTTACACTTAAGGTTGTTTTTGGTCGAGATAAACTTGTCCAATAGGACTAGGACATGTGTTAGAGTAATATTAATATCATTTTTACCCGTAATTACCCTATTTACTTTTAACCGTGGTAAATAAAAGTAAAAAGTTACTATTCGCCAAAAATTATTTTCATCTCATTGAACCACATTTTACTTACCGACATCAACCGTGTCTCTCGGATTTTTGAAATTCCATTCACAGAAGAGGTAAAATTAAGATTTATGAAAAAATTAATTTTTTAAACTTCCACTTAGTAATTTCACTATTCATCAAAAATTGAAGTTTTTCAGAAAAATGCCAAAATTTCACCCTAAGCTATAATTGATATTCCGAATTCAAAAATGACTTCTATTTTAAAAAATTCCCAACATATAAGTTGCATTAATTAATTTTATAATTAATTTCTGCTGTCACAACAAATAGCGTTTTTTTAAGAGATAATAACTATCAAAAGATTAACACTTGTTTATGTCTGGTGTAAATGTGAAATTACATCCAATCACCAACATTGTATTGAATTGTAAAAATATATTCAAAATATAATTTAAAACCACTCAAATTAATAATTTATCACTATTAATTATTTCGATTAAAAAATTGTTTTTAATTAAATTTTTTTAATTTTAACTATTCATCAGAAAATGAAAGTTATCCAAAAAGTACCAAAATTTCACCCTAAGCTAATTTCGATATTACGAATGCAAAAATGAATTCCATTTTGAAAAATGAAATTTTCAAAATTTCAAAAAGTGGTTATTACTATTCATAATGGCTAGTTTTAATAATATTTTAATAGCGTATTGTTGTTTAGTGAAACTCGTTATTGCGTACTACACATGCTATCGAGGAAGGTCACGATTGCGTGTAATGCAAGGCAAATCAAGGATGTGTGTTGTGCAAGCTCCTTTTGGTGTAGCGTACAACACAAGACATTAGTGATATTAAAAATAATATTTTCATAAAATCTCGGGGTGTTACATATACCATATCTTTGTGTATGCCAGTTATTTTCACTTCTTCTGTAAGGACATTCCAGGGGGTATTGACATGGTATAAACCTTCATGTGGTGTTGATGAAAATATCTGGAAAGTAGAAGAATCTTTAAATGTGTGTACATTGGTCAACTATGTTCTTTCTCAAAGGATGGATTCTCATTGCTGCAGAACGTGAGGCATCCCACATCGGTATGGGGGTATCATAAGCTGAAGGCAGGTCTCTGATGTTTTTATCATATTTCCTTGTTTAACACGGGGTCTATTTAATGTTTAAAATCTTGTAGAGATGGATATTATTGATATGGAAACCATTATGGGTGGATCAGGATGGTGCACCCCTAGGAGGGGGAACCTGGTAGATTTATCAGGGGGACAGATTAGAATGCCCAAAAAGATTTGTCCATGGTTTTTGTGTCCCAAACGTTATGATGTCTCGCCTTAAGGAAGAATACCAAAAATACATCACCAGATGGATGGATCAGGAAACCCCTATATAGTAGGCCAAGGGTGGTGTGAACCATTAAGGGTATGGTCACTCCATTAAGGCTGATCTCTATACAAATAACAGTGAATCGGTGATATTTCAACCCTTAAAGGGTAACATTGGATGGATGGATTAAAACACCATATGAGAGGTGACCAAGGGTGGTGTGTCCCTTAAAGGGAAGAAGTCAAACAATTAAAGATGATCTGGACACGACTGAGGCTGGATAAAATAGATGGACATCAATAATGGGGGACACTAGATGTATGTATCAGAACACCCAATGAGAGCATATCCAGGGTGTTGTGTCCCATAAAGGGAAGATGTCACACTGTGAAGGACGATTTGAACACAACATGGGGTTGAATAAAGGGTGCGAACAACGTAAATGGGGAAACCATATGGATTGATTAGAATGCCTAATGAGAGAGGACCCAACGTTGTGTGCCCCATAATGTGAAGTGGTCACACCATGAAGGATGATTTGGACACCACTGATGGCGGATTAGGGACAGTGGGTCCCAGCAATGGAAACTGTATGGTTTACCAATGGATGGGATTAAACCTCAGAGAGTCTTCCTATATACCATGTGTAGAATATATGGATGAAAACACATGTATTTTAAAGAGATGATGTATTGAGGTATAGACAAAAGACAAAAACCCAGAGACATGCAGGGTCTTATGCATGGTTAGTGGCCCATTACAAGAGGGACACTCTTGTTTAGATGGTTATGGATTGTGTGGGGCTTATGCATGGTTAGCTTCTCGGGTGATTCTATAAGAATCAATAATATGGATGAATGGAATGATCTCACTAGGATTTTGTGGCATAGGTATGAATCATGATGAATCATGGGTGACATAATGAAGTGGATGGTGAATGAGATGGAGCTGTCATGAAGGTGATGATATTTTTGGTATTTTACATCATGGTGGCTTCCCCCACACCTATGAAGGATGGTAGGGATAAAATTCCACATGGTTATTTAGGGTGATGGGACACTAGAGGAGGTATCCTATGAGAATGAAGTGCATGGATGGGGACATAAACGAAATAGAATCCTTAGGCAAAGGCATGATCGTCCTGAAACACAGGCGTTCAAGGGAGAGACTAGGATGTGTCCTAATGATGGGTTTGAACCTCTATGGGGATTTATTCTTATCCAATGTGGAAGTGAAACAAATTCCACATATATCAGGATGGGAAAAATAATCCAGATCCACATAAGGAAAAAAATTAATACATGATGGGTATTACGTATTGTCAATGGCCCATCATAGGATGGACTCTCTTGGTTGGAGGATTATCGATTCAGTGTGACACTTATGCATATTTAGCTTCCCAGGAACTAGTCTGACACGACTAAGGTGAAGACCAAAGATATCTTTCCCTAAAAAGGGGACACCGTGGTTTACTATAGTTTGTGTTGGGATATTTGGGTGGCTTCCAACATACCCTTCCCAAAAAGTGAAACGGTCAAAACCCACACAGTTCAAAATAATACATTTAATGTAATGTAGTAGGAAAGGGGAATATATCTTAAGGTCAAGTGGGATGAGGGTGAACTGATGTGAAGTGGTCATCACTGATGGATGATAGGGAATGGTGGTCTTGTATCTTATGGATTCTTCCTATGTAGCATGTTAATGAGACAAGCATGAAAGTCCACAAATTATGGAGAGGAATGTTGTTTAATGCCATGAAAGATAGAGGGCATGGGGATTATTGGTGGTTAGAGGCCTCATGATATGATGGGGGTAACACAAGGTTTTCATCACAATGAATATGCTTTGTTCCTTTTTTCTCTAAGATCACATCAGTCATGGTCAATGTGACAAACCAGAGGCAACCAATTACGTAATGATTTTTGTGCAAAGGGTCGGCCACAGAGGGTGGTGAATGGGGCATACAAATGGATGTTTCTTAGGAACCACTAATGAGGATCAATAGTGTATGGAGATTATTCATGGAATCTTCCTAGGAACCACTAAGAACCAAAAAATTGTATACGAGGATTATGCATGGAAGATTCTTAAGATACACTAATGAAAAGCAATGATGGATGGGGGTTATGCATGGAAGCTTCTCGGGATTCAATAAGAGCGGAAATAGTGCATGGGGATTGTGCATGGAAGCTACATGAGATCCACTATGGATTAGAAATGATGAATGGGGAATAAGAATGGAAGTAGCCAAGGTGTTTCTAAGGAGCACTAATGATAGATGGGGAATACAAATGATAGTAGCCCGGCTCCACTAATGAGAAACAATAGTAGATGGGTCTTATGATTGGATGCATCTCAAGTTCCTCTAAGTAGCAGAAATCGTGGGTTGGTATTACACATGGAATCATCCTCGGTGCAGCTATGGAGAGAAAGTGGTGGATGGGGCTTCTATAAGGAATCTTCTTGTGTGCTTCTAATGGGAGGAAATAGTGGTAGGGGCTTAGGCATGGATGATTCCCTAGTGCTCCTAATAAGTGGAAATGTTTAAAGGGGATTGTGTATGGACACATCCTGTAATTTCTTCCTCATGTCTGTCCGTGAGGGAATCCAAACTCACTAGTGGGTTGACCGATATAACTAGGGCCAATACCTATGAGCTAGTGCACAAAAGACATAACGCCAAGGGTGTTAGAATGATTCTTAACAATGGGAGATGAATTGTGTGAATTTTATACCGAACATTCATAACACATTGATTGAAGAATTTAAAAGGTATAAAACAACTGACCATATTTAAAACACAATATCCACATCATATTATATAGATATGGAATAAAAGAAACAAGGGACTACTGGTGACCGTATTTGAAACCTAACACTAAACTCAAAGTGTCTTCAAAAGCCTTCCACGGTGTTGGCCCAAAATAATCTATGATCTGATGTGGTATGAGACCATTCTGCTAGGGGTCCCTTTAGACATGACAAAGGATGAAGAAATAGATAAAGGATTCACAAATCATGTGGTGGAGTGACCGAATTCTCCAATGGATTCCAACACTCTTAAAATTATTCCATATTAATCATGGAATGAGTCATCTTATTCTGGTCACATAAAGAATCTATTATTCCTAAAAAGTGTAATCCTATTATTGAATGATATGGAATGCTACAATTTAATTTTATGTAGAGAGGACTATTGTCATCTTATGTTTGTAGATTAACGAATCAATATTGTAGAATAAGAGGCATCCTATGTTTTTCACAAAGGGAAAGAAACAGTTTAGAGTCGTGTGGAGATTATTGTTTGGAATAATTTGCCCAGTAATTGTTGGTGTGGGTCTTATGCAAGTGAAACCCTATCAGATGAACCCAAAATATGAGCTATGTGATGGGGATTTGGAGGAGTTTCTTGACGAATGGGTTGAATCAATGTGCAAAGAAAATTGATGATGAGAATCTAATATCAGGGCATGAGAATGTGTCTTAGCTGAAAATTTCAACTAAATGTGATTCGAAGATTTTAAAAGAGTATCTCAAGAACTGGAATTCCATAGTTGGATGTTTGGTTTACATAGGGCCTCAAGGTAAAATTTCACTAACCAGACTAGAAAAGTTAGTGGGGCGATACTTCATTTTTCACGGGGGTCAGAGGTGGAAGCAATGGGATAGACCCAAATGGTTGGGGACATATCCCATAAATGATCTCAAGTGGGGGTGTGGGGATGCATCCCCCGTGGTACAAACTATTTGGAGTGAAGGTGGGAGAATTTTGAAGGATATGACTTCATAATCTAAAGTGGTTGAATGAGCATAGTGTCTTGTGAAGAATGGGGTTTCATAGAGCTTAGGGTCTCACGATGAAGATTCATGATAGAAGGGCGCTTCAAGAAGGAAGTGTGTTTTACGAAGGAAGGACTTAAGTAGATTAGGGATTCACCTTGTCAAAGGGCACTATATTTTTAGAGTTCTCTTTGAGGTCATAATGATTTGGGCAGGCTTGAGAAACCTGAAATGGGATCTCTCCATCGAGAAGGGTGAACGTCTTTGTAAAGAGAATCACTTCCCAATGCAGAAGAGTACAAAGAAATGGGAGATTTAATTATGAAAGGGTTGAATAACCATCCTTAAAAATGTAGTGATATTTCTATTTATAAAAAATGGAGTTCGTCAGGGATCACTACAAAATATAAAAGGAAAATGGAATGTGGATGGTGGTTTGTGTTCAGATGTGGCTCAATCAAATATGTCAGAATTGAGGAGGAGTTTTTCATTGACCTATGGTTTCCATGAAGGCTTCAGTGAAGTATCTCATACTCATAGAGGCCTCCATCATTTCATTTTCAAAGGTTTCCGAGGCCTTAGTCATGTTCTTTAAGCTCACAAATGCATCCTTCTTGCTAATACATGATGTCAAAGAGAGCTCCGTGAATGGGATCTATGAACCAATATAACAACCTATCTTTGAATGACCATAAACTCTAAATTTTAACTTTTTTTGGGCTCAGCGACTAGTCAAATGGAATCCTATAAAACGTGAAATTCTATGAGATCATAGATGGAAGCATTTGTTTAATATTGGTAATTCATTTTTTGGTTCTAATGCAATAGAATTCACATGGGGGAGGGAAACCCCAGTGTCCCACATGTAAAATTTCTGGGAAGATTCATCTTGGGAACTTACTTATGGGAACCATTATATTCATCGAATATGGAAAATATAGGCATTGAAATAATAATTTTAAAACCGATAAGATGAATATAATAAATTTGGAAGAGTAATGGTGTGTTAATATCAACACTCATCATGTAGTAAAATGTCTTAACAATATATAAAATGGACATTATGCAATCTAATGACCAAGGCGAATGGTGGTTGGGGACAACCAATAAAAAAATTAATTTACAAAGAAGAGGAATATTTTAACACAACTGTCGTGGGGAAGCATGAACATTATGTGTTTATTTTTATTCTAGTTATTCATTTAAGAATGAAAAATTTACTTTTTGATTATATGTCTATACATTATTCAATATGTTTCATGTTTTGTACAACAATTAATAAAACACCTCCAAATATTAAGCTTGAGTTATCCATGAGAACAATGAATGGGGAAATTATTGAATATCATTTTTATAACTATTGTCCTATAAATTCATTTTAACTATCCCTCCAATTAAATCTCAGATTACATTGTTTTCTGGATTTTGATTCTACACACCGCATGGATTTTCTATCCATATATAAAGAAAACATCAACTATTTATAGAGGGAGATCACTATTCAAATCCTGAGATATCCCCCAATTCTATAAAAATGTGTTGAGGATGGTTAACATCCTATAGGATTACCATCTAAAACATGGATACAAGTTTGATATGATAAATCTTATCTAAATAAAATTAATGATAAAAAATTATCGTATTGGAACGTGTGTTATAATGTGTGAAAATTTGAAATATTTATTAATCAACCATCATCTATAGAAGTGGTGAGCTATATCAAAGAACCGGGATAATGTGTGTAGACACTAGGAATAATTTCATGGAAAAATTTCATGAATGATGGGTTCATAATATATGTTGGAATCCTCTTATGTTTCTCTTGTTTTAATTATAAAAAATCCTACACATTCTATGAAACATGTTAATCATGTGTAATCTGTCTCAAATCAAGTCTACAGATTATTAGTATAATTACACATTAAATAAACCTATCCAATATAATAATTGCTATAAATTATGTTTAATTATTATAAAATATATTTAATTTACTTCATAATGATTTCTTTGATTAATGACTGAGTCTAATAAATATTTTGAATATAATTGTTTATGTCTATATAAATAGAATTTTAGCTAAGTCTATGAAACCACGAGTCCACCACATGTTGTGCTTTTCTAGAAAAGGACCCAAACACCGTAACAATCTAGACACTATAACCAGCCAGACACCATAACCATCTAGACACCCTAACCATCCATACACTGAAACTATCCAGACACTGTAACCATCCAGACACCTTGACCAGAACCCATGATCCTAGCATCACATCTATTCTACCGGTTCCTGATTTCTATATGACTATTCCATCATAGTTATCTCACCGCTCAATTACAAAGAAGTTGAAACTGTTTCAAGGAGACACTATTTCATAGAGACACTGTATACAAAAAAACTGTGATACAATATCATAATTTGATTTTTCATTTTTAAATTTAATTTCTAAATGTAATATTTAATGAATTTAAAGGAACTAGCATAATTGACGTTTATTTGTATAAATATCCAATGTAATTATGAGGATCAAGGTTCATAATAAATGAATCATGTCTTATCCAACGCATACACTCCAAGAATAAAAGATAAGTGCATCCTAGAAACAAATACAGAGTGTAATAACGAAGTAAACATGAGATTTCATGAGAAAAAAATCAAAACATGCAACTCAACATTCCTGAAGAACAAATGATGAATGCTTGAATAAACAAGTTGAAATCCATTGATTAGAATCATCGAGAACATATTTGCACTGAAAATACCACGAAGAACATGATCCATATCTAACAGAATTATGATACTCTTTTTTTCATGAGAGGAGTCGATTTCTCCATCTTCTTAATCATAGAAGTACATATCATCATAGACTAACACTCATAGCACTTCTAAAGATATATCCCCATTTATTTTATATTGTGTATTATTTTTCTATATTTAGAGAATTGTTTGTTTGTAAAAAGACATACAATGTCTCCAGCGTCTACCTAAAAGATACTAGATATCATTTCTCTTGCATCCTTTTACAATTGTATATTCCCACAAAATAAGTGTGAAAGAGGTTGTTTGTAACCTATTAGTTCATACTAACAAACAAGAGTGGAAGAGGTCGTGTGACCTAGATATTCTTTTTTGCTGTTTTAAATCTCGACACATGCTTAGTATCTAGTTTATTTATATAAACTTCTTGGTGGAATGGGATCACCATGTGGAGTGGAATATGTCTCAGCTTGAGATTGAACCACTTGTTTTATATCCGTTGTGTTTTTTATTTTAGTTGTTAATTTTTAAATATTTAATTCAGAAATCTGTATATTTACATACATAGTTAATCTTGGAATTAACTTATAATGGTTTCTTCTTATGTGAATAGCATCAAAAGTAATGTTAATAACTGAAATTAATATTACTGAGAATTAATTAATCCTTTAATAAGTAATTTAAAATGTAACACTTTCATAACATTATAACCTTGATTAACTAGGATGTATTTAAAATTTTTTGGGCTAACCATTTAAGAATAATTTTTAAACATAAATATTAAATAGATACTCAATTCAACCACCTCTTGAGTACTCTACTCCGACCAAAATTTTGTTTCAACGGAGGGTTTATTAATCCTATTAAGGATCTGTTTTTAACACTATTCAACTAGGACTTTAGTTTTACATTAATGATCTTTAAATTTCTGTTAATTATAAATTTTGATCTTTTTTAAAGTATTTATTTATTATAGATAATTTATTGGAAGGTTCTGAAACAAACATACCACCATTCATTAATGGAATTAATTATTCCCAATGTAAAATAATAATGAAAATTATTTTAATATATATGTGCTTTGAAATAGTTTCTTCGATTATAGGTGAATATAAGATTCTTCCTACTATAGAATCACATGGAATGAACCTACCAAAAATACCTATAAAAAAAGTTGAAAATCAATTAATTCTTTATACTAATCATTAAAAGATGAATAATTTTATTGAATCTATGTATTCAAAACATCCCATGAAATTTGGGAAATGTTGTATGTTTCCCATTAAACAACTTCAAGTGTGAAGGAAATGAAACTTAATTCATAATTATTATACTATTAAATATGATAACGTTAAAATGAAACATGATGATCTTATTTCTGGCTTGTATCTCATGTTCAATGAAATAGTCAACATAATGATTTCTCCTAGGAGAGACGTCATTGCCTATGAACAAATCATGAGGATTATCAGATGTTTACCTAACATATGGAGAGGAACATCTATCTCTATTAGAGAATCATGTGATATTAGCAGGCTACCTGTAAAAAGAACTCATTGGAAAACTTTTGATGTATGAAGAGGAGATGATATTCTATAAGGAAGAGGAGGATAAACTAAAATAAAATTTGTTGTGTTCAATACCACCACCTCTAAACACATTGAAAAAATGGGAAATTGGATGATTATGTAGAAAGTTCCAACAGTGAACAATTATCACCTAATAATGATGATTAGAAGAATCAATTAGATAGAATGCTTAATAGATTCAACAACTAGAATAACTTTTTCAAAAATCCAAAATTCAAGGGTTGATATGATCAAAAATGATGTTAGAAGAAAAATTTGAAAACCAATGACAAGTCTAAGGAGATTGTCTACTATGAATTTAAGTGAAAAGGGAATATCAGGGCTGACTATCCCAAGGTCAAATAAAAAAATATGAGGAAAAATAGAATATATAAAAAGGAAATTAAATAAACATGAAGTGTCTATGAGGATAGTTCTACTGAATCTGAATCATTATTTGATGAATAGTCTAACAAATCCATTATGTTTTTTTTGAAAAACACATATGAGGTAACACATGAATATCCTATTCTTAATTCATACTATTCTGGAGATGAGAGTGACTCTAAAAATATTTCTAATGAAGAAATGTTTTAATACTATAATATTTTGGAAGATACATGCAATGAGCTAAAAGATTAGTAGAAGTCATTGATGAAACAACATGATCTCACCTCAATTGTTAAAAGTAAACTCACTATAGAAAGGGATAAAATGCACAATTCCATAATGGGAACAATGAAATAAAACGATATTTTGAAAAACTGAAATATAATCTTGAAAGGTTTACAAATGATAAGGATAACTTGGTACAATTGCTATGTAAACAGATTGCACTTACATATACTACGGGAATCGGCTATCAGCCTCGTAAATTAAATTATGGAAGAACTATGTTTGTTTCTAAATTAGGGTCATACAGCTTTACTCCCAGTTCTATATAAAATTCATCTAGTTCATGTTATTATACACTCTGTACTGTTTGAAGCTTTTCTAGACCAAATAGAGTTTATTTTTCAAAAACATTACATAATGATTATTGTAAACCAGTGAGAAATATATGGGTTCTTAAGGAACTAGTCTCTAATATTACTGGACCCAAAAATGTCTGTGTACCAAAATATGTTTTCATTTGATTATTATGTTGGAAATATGCATAGAGAGTTCTTGTAAAAGATAATGGAACTTGGATAGTTGGTTTTCATGACACATTACAGAAGACTACTCATGATTCAAGAATTTAATAAAAATTATTGAAAAACATGTCACCATTTGGGACATTCCCAATTGAATGATTAATGGCCTTGTCCAAATTGGTAACTCTAACTCTGTTTTGATTTCTAATGTACTTTTTTATTGATAAAAATATAATATATTTAGTATTTAAAAGTTATGTGATGATGGATTTCATGTTAAATTTGGAAATGATGCTTTCAATTTTTTTTTAATTCTAAAAATGAATTATTATTTTTCTGCATTATGAAATGAAAATGCTTATTTTGTTAACTTATATTCTTTAGCTTCTCAAAATGAATCATGTTTATGTATGTTTCACAAAGAGTCATGGATTTGGCATAAGAGAATAAGCAACTGTATAACTCATTCCATTATAATGTTTATTAGAAAAATATTAGTCATATAACTACCCAAAAATGAGTTTAAAAATGATAATGTGTGTAATCCTTTTCAAAATGGAAAGCATCAAAAAATTTCCTTTAAACTAAAGAAATAACTGTCATATTCTCATCCTGTTGAATTTGTTCACATGGATTTGTTTGGACCATCTATAATTTCTAGCTTAAATGGGAAGCACAATGTTTATATTCATGTAGATGACTTTTCTAGATATACATAGACTTTATTTTTGGCTCATAAAAGTGATTCTTTCTCTCATTTTACCAAAATATGTGAAAACTATAGAAAATCACAATGGACAAAAAACTAAATCATTATGAAGTGATCATGGTCGTGAGTTTGAAAATCTGGAGTTTGAAACCTTTTTCTCAAAAAATGTCTATATTCATAATTTTCCTTCTCCTAGAACACCTCAATATAATGGAGTTGTAGAAAGAAGAAATTTAACCATGAAAAAGATTTCTAGAACCATGCTTAGTGAATTTGACTGATCTATTTATTTTTTGGCTGAATTTATTAATATTGCATGCTATATTATCAATTGAGAGTTAATTAGACCTATTCATAAAAGAACCCCATAAGAGTTATGGAATAATAGAAAACCAAATGCTTACAAATTCAACATTTTGGGTTGTAATATCTATATCCTCAATAATAAGGACAATATTTAAAAAATGTATCCAATAATGATGAAAGAATAGTTTTAGAATATTCATTTTCCATTAAAGCCTATAGAGTGTTTAATAAAAGAAATAATTTTGTGGAATAATATTTCCATATAAAATTGATGAAACAAATCCACATGAGCCTAAGACTACTCAAGAGAACCAGGAGGATGATGTAACAAATCTGAACATTAATTCAAAATCCCTTAATGATCCTGTAAAGGAGTCTGGGAAAACATCCAGTTTTGGAAATTCTTTAGATTCTGATCACATTAAACCAGATCTTGTGGAATACCCAGAAATCACCAGTCCATCTTTTTCAAGAGATGTTATAACTATTAAGAACCATCCTTTAGATTATGTTCTTGGAGACATAGACAAAAGAACTAAAACTTGTGATTCACATAGAAATATAGTTCAATATCAAGTCAACATGTCAAACATGAACCTAAAAACATTAATGATGCTATCAATAATGAATTTGGGGTGATAGATATTAAAGAGGAACTTAATATTCTTGGAAGGATGAATGTTTGGAATCTTGTTGATTGACCCAGAGACACATTCACCATAGGAAATAAATGGGTGTTTCGAAAGATGGTAGATGATTCTGGTAATATAGTTAGAAACAAGGATGATTGGTTTCAGAAGGATATACTCAATAAGTAAGAATTGACAATGATAAAACATTTTCCCCAATAAATAGTCATGAATCCATCCAAATTATGATTTCTAATGGGGAACATTTGAATTTTAAACTATATCAAATGGATGGAAAAAGTAAATTTTTATATGGGTAAAGAGATGAGGAATTGTTTGTTGAGAAACCCTATATTTTTACAAACCCTCATTTTCCAAAAATTATTTTTCAACCATCAAATGATTTATAAGGATTAAAATAAAATACAAGAGGATGGTATGGTAGATTAAGTAATTTTCATATTTCCAAAGGTTTAAAAAAGTAAAATATGATCATACCCTTTTTATAAAATGTATTTCAAATGATATTTTAGTAGTTCAAATTTATGTAGATGACATTATCATTTGATTTTAAAAAAAGTATTTATGTATGGAATTTCCTAAAATGAAGCAAAAAGAAATTGAAATGTGTTTAATGGGTGGACTCAAATTCATTTTTAGATTTAAAATCATTGAAAATAATGATTGTATTATTTAAAATCTATGAACTGATAATAAAGATATTCTAAAAAGTATTGGATTGGATAACAGAAGAAGTATTGAGACATCATTGACTACTATGTGTTTGATGGATCTTGATGAAGATGGAAAATTTGTTGATCAAACCAATTACAGAGGAATGATTGGAAAATTACTCTACATAACTGCTAGTCGACCAGACATTATGTTTATTGTGAGTATGTGTGATCTTTTTCAAGTAAAAACTAATGAATCTCATTTAAATTCTATTATGTGAATTTTCAAATATATCTAGCATACACCCAATATAAGACTATTATATCCCAGAGGACAATTATTTGAGTTAGTGAGTTATTTGGATGCTAACTTTTGGGGGTTTTAAGTTAGATATAAAATGATCCTCAAGAATATGTGACATTTAAGGCAAGTCACAAGTATCATGGTGTAGTATGATAAAAAACACTGTTGCATTATCTACTGTAGAAGCTGAATACATAACTACATGCAGTTGGTGTGCAATAATTTTGTAGACGAAACACACATTAAAATATTATGGATATCAATTCTGGCCTATAACTATAAATTGTTAAAATAATAGTTCTATTAAAATATCAAAAAAAATAATACTCTTGAAAAACAATATTGGGGTAAGACATCACTTTTTGATTGGTCATTATTGGAAAGGTTACATCACTTTGGAATTCATTGGCACCAAATATCATCTTCCTAATATATTCAACAAAACATTAAATTCTGAAATAATAGATTACATCATACATGAATTGTTTAGGATAAATCTTAAGTAGATATATTACTTTTTCATATCTTACTGTTTGATATCTTACTATTTCATATATTACTATTTCATATCTTACTATTTCGTATCTTATTATTTCACACTTTAAGGTTTCACAAGTCACTATCTTGAGATTACTTTTTAACTCTAACAGTTCTAAAATTTTATTGTCTCAAGACTTGATGTTTCATGTTTATGATCTTTATAGTTATAATCCCTCAGTAACTGTCTGACACTTACTCTCACAAACAATAAGGTCACATAGTTTAGAAATTACACTCTTGTGGTCTCATCATGAACTCCTCTTACAGTCTCACTGTAAAGATGATTTATTGTTTTATTTGTACATTATAACCCATATCATGGAAATTCATTATTTTATTCTTTTTTACTTTCCCACTCTTTTGATCCCATGATGCATGATTTCCCTAAATGATAAAAGAAATGAATTTCCACTTTTTCTTCACTCAAACTCCCTTCTCTTCACTTCACTGAAACTGTAACCCCTCATTCAACCCTTATCTCTCTTGAACCTTTTGGGAATGACCAGGATGATATTCCCTTCATCGTCAACTCATGAGAAGCACTGTTCAATGAATAAGTTGAATATAGCGTTGAAGATTGCACTTGAGGGTCCTCTGAACTCGAATCTTGGGAACCGAATAGTAATACCTGAAAATGAGATATTACCTATGTGGAATCTATCAAGTAAGTATTTGGTGCTGAAAGTGATAACAGGCCAAGGCTGGATAGATTGGTTTAAAATGGATGATACACCTATCTACCTGAAGTTATTTTCACAATTTTAACAGTATGATCAATTATCTACTGATTCACAAGATGTATATCCGGTGTGAAGCTATATAAAAGTCCATAGATGCAAGTTTTCTTCAAGGTGATGGGATGCATGTCTTAGGATACCTTATGAAGGTATTTTCGAGGACTACCATAGTGGTCCACCACCTCAATGTGAAATTTTATTTGGAAGATGCATTGAGAAGTTTAACTAGAAATGTAACAGTGCAAAGAGCCATAGCTACTGAGTTGGATAGAAAATGTGAAATATTGTTTAAGTTGTTTTAGGATTTGATTATCCCCCCAAAAAAGGTGATTTTTCTATAATCAAGTATCATGATTTTTTTTGATAAATCTAATGACCAATGGACATAAGATAAATCTTTGTATGTATGTCATACACCATATGTGTGAATTGATCAAAACCACCTCTAAGTCAACCTCCCATTTATAATCTAGGATTATCATAGCTATGATTCAGGAAAAGGGATTGGTTGGACCAAATAAATAATCCATTAAGGATTATGAGTTTTATCTTTTGAATGATACAGGAATGAGAATGAAAATCAGTTGGAACCCATGGGGGATAGCATTGTTGGTAGCTAATGATATATTTTATGAAATGTTTCATTAAATCGAACAGCCATCAATACCTAATGATTGTTCTGATCATGGTTTGGAGCTTGATGAACATGTAGAATATTGTGAAGAAAAAGAAAAAGAAGATGTCGTTTAACCTTTAAAATAACATGATCATGATGAGGAAGGCAGTAAACCTGCTCCTCAATTCCTTTTTGAAAAGGAAGTCCTTATTCCTAAAAAGGTTTTTTCTCTGGAAGAACAACTTGCTTCAAAATAAGAACTTTTTGCAAAGGTAAGTGGAAGGAATGTTGTAGAAGAACATGTAGAACAAGATATTTATTTTGTGTAAGAATATTCCCTTGACGAACTATCAGATGAACAAGTTATTCTTAGATATATTACTTATACTAATGAGGGAATAGATCAAGCCTTTAAGTTGGCTCAAAATAAAATATATTAAGAAATTATGGATGAAATCATGGAAATAGATCAAGGATATAAACCTCTCAGTCTTCAGAATGATGCACCAGTAGAGTGGAAGAATCCCCCGAATATGGAATCTGTTGAAGTCCCTAATCATATTGATCCAAGCTAACTCGATACATTGTGTAAGTTTCCTAGTTATTTTCATTTGACTGATTCACAATAAGTCTCAGTCAAAATTCTTGATATGTCTATAATTTTTTAGTTGAAATCAATTTATAATCTTTTTTTGCAAAGGAACCTAACCCTATCTGAGCTCCGATTTTTAAGCCTTCACAAGAACCTCGATCCTTGGTGAATAAGGATGATTTTAAAGCATTCAAATCAAACCAATAGGATGGTCTCAAGAAACTTCTAAATACCCAACCGGCTTCATAACCCATTAGAGTGAAAGAGATTCTTCATTGTTGTTGGAAATGTTTATATGGAAGCCTCAACCCAATATGCATCATGAGATTAATGATGTTGGAGTTGAGAACCAACTACTTAGTGATTATTTAAAAACTCTAAGAGGTACAGTTGAATAAATGAAGATAATGATGAACTCAATTCCAAATTGTGTTTCTCATCCTATTAAGGATATTTTTATTCAGACCCCATAGGATGTAGTCTCACTGATTCAACCTCATTTAACATTATTAGAATAGATGTTAGATAGTAGTAAAAGTAATATAGTTGAAGAGATGTGTGAGCTTGTTATTGGTCTTAACAAGTTAACTAATGTGTATAAAGGTTGTCTCTTCAATGTTCTGAATCAACTGAAATCCCTGACTTCATCTACCACATTTTCTCAAACTTCTAGACAACCGACTCATCTTTATTAAAAACTGATCTTCTTCGAATAGTTTTCAATGATTAAATTCAATCCGGGATCAGTGGATTTTCCAAGGAATCCCTATCTAAGCTAACAAAAACAGTGAAAAAGTTCTTAATTCGGTGAGAATTCATACTATGATTTCCAAAGATGCTCAGTAAAAAATTTCTAATAATGTTGACTTCTAGTTTAATCAGATCATCTCATAGAATGACATGACTAACCACTTCTAGTATCATGTGTAGAATCTAATGATTCCTCTTATAACTCATGATTTTAAAACTCATGTCCAAAATATCAATGATTTCACTCCTTTATTGGATATGTTTATAAAGAATAAGAATGAATTTGAGAAAGCCATGAAATCTAGTTGAGAGATTATTACAGATTTTCTTATTCTTTTAATGCCGTCCCTTCAAGTCTAGAGTACTACAATTATCGCTCCTACAGCTTCTCACATGAGATCCGGTTTTCCTACCATCTAATATTCTACCCTTGCCTCCTCATCATTGTATGTCTCTCAGGATCTAAGTTATATCTGGCCTATAATCAGGGATCAATAATTTCATTGGTCCTCTACTACAACTACCTTGGCCCCTTCTGCTTTTGGAGGACACCCTTTACCTTCTCTGTCCACTGGTGCACACCCTTCTTCTACCTCTACCTCTCCTCTTATGGGTTATTCTACTAATGTTTTTACCAAGGGAAAATAGAAGACCAGCCAGTGCAGACGAATAGTGTTTACTGTCTTTTGATAGTGAATTTTTATATATTGTTGTTCTTTATTGTGTATAATGACACTCTCTATACATCAAATTATTTGTGCACTTTTATTGTCTTTTTCTTGTTTTGCTATTTTTGATAATCCCAAAAGAGAATGAATCTACATACTATAAGCACTAAATGATCATTAAAGAAAAGAAACATTACTTAAGAATAAATATCTCACTTACATGATTTGAGATCATCAAAAAAGGGGAGATTGTTGGGCTCCTCCTATGTTACTCATGTTATAATGATAACAAATCCTACACATTCTATGAAAGCTATAAATCATATGTAATTTGTCTCAAATCAGGTGTACATATGATTAGTATCTTTGTGATTTAAATAATCATTTCCATGATTTTAATTACTAAACATTGTGTTTAATTATTTTTCACTATATCTAATTTACATCATAATGATTTAGTTGGTGAATGACAAAGTCTAATCCATTTCATGGATTTCACTGCATAATTTTTTACACAGTGATATTTGGCTATGTCTGAGAAACCATGAGTCTGCCACCTCTTTTGTTTTTTTGGAAAAGGACCAAGATATTGTATCCATCTAGACACCATAACCACCCTTACACCATAACCATCTAGACACCGTAACCACTCATAAACTATAACCATCAAGACAACATAATCATCCATACACAGCGACCATCAAGACACCTTGACAAGACTCTGTGATCCTTACACTGTATATGTGCTTCCGGTTCCTAATATAGATAAGTCTATTCTATCATATCTATCTTACCGCTCAAATTAAAATATGGAGACACCTTTTCAGCGAGACACCATTTCATGGAGACACTATCTACAGAAAAATTGTGACACAGTTTCATGATCTATTTTTTTGTTTTTTAATTTAATTTTTAATGGTAATATTTAAAGGTTTAAAATGCACTAATATTATTAATGTTTCTTTATAGACATATCATCTAATAGTACGATGTAAGAGGTGATGAATACATGCATCCTATCAGATAAAATACATTCACTCAAACAATAAAAGAGACGTGCAGTCGTGAAATAAAAAATGAACATAATAATGAAGTACACACAAGATTTACTGATAAAAGAACCGACACATGCAACTCAACATTAATAAAGAAAACACAAATAAATCTTGAATCATTAATATGGACACCACAGATCATAATCATCGAGAAAATATTTTCATTGAAAATACCCTGAAGAACTCGAGCCAGATCTAGCTGACTTTTGATACATTGTTTTCCAAAATAGGACACAATTTATGCATATACTTCACCCCAGAAGTCCATATATTCGTAGACTAACACGAAGAGCATTTCTAAACTTATCTCATCATTTCTACCACGTTGTGTATTTTTTTATCTATCGAGTAGGGTGTGTGTCTCATAAAAACACTCAATTTCTCCTACATCAATGTAAAATATACCTGATATCCTTTCTCTTACATCATATTAAACTTGTATATTCGCATGGATTAATTTGGAAGTGGTTCAGTGTAACCTGATAGTACATAACCATGAATAACAATGGAAGAGGTAGTGTGACCTGGATAGTCTTGTGTACTGTTGTAAAGCCTGATGCAGGTTGTGTATCTAGTTTACTTATATAAACTAGTCAGTGGATAGTGATCAACAATTGAAGTGGATTAGGTCTCGTCTTGAGACTGAAACACTTGTTTTATATCCACTATGTTGTTTATTTTAGTTGTATCTGTATTAGTATAAAATTCAGAATTCACTAAATTTACTTTGACAGTTAATCTTGGAAGAAGTTATAATTTTTTTCCTTTTTAGAATAGATTCAAAATTAATGTTAATAAGTAATATTAATATTTTTGAGAATTAATAAATCTTCAATGAAGTTATTTAAATAGTAAAAAATTCATCATATTGTTACCATGACTAACTAAGCAATATTTATCATTTTTTAGGGAACCCTTTTAAGAATACTTTTTAAACAGAAATTTTGAATATATACTCAATTCACCTCCCTCATGAGTACTCTAATCTCACCAACAATATGATTAACAACTTATACACTCTAAACAATAAATTAATATTTTAAAATGATTATTACAATTAACTAGAACCCATTAACCGAACTAAATTAATATATAGAATAAAATGGAATAGATGATAGTGTTAGATTTGTAATGTCTGTTTACGTGTATGGAATAATAATTATTTAATTCTTATATCAAAATAATTATATATTTAAGTATAAAAAATTTCAATTTATCCAAAATATTTTCATGTATCATTATCTGATGTTTGGAATTAATCTAATTTTCACAAAAATTATCAATCATTTCATTATCTTTCTTCATGAATAATTTTTGAGTCACTGTAGCACTAAATCACATTGTAAAATACAACGACCCATATCTCATAATGTCAAATTATCTACTTACATCATGATCTATCCAATAAGATTATTGATTATTTATCAGTCAAGAGAGTTTGAAGGAGAGTCGACACCTAATATTATTGTCTGAATTCATATATTTATTTATTCAGAATTCCAAAGCGCGCACGATAAAATTCTTGATAAATATATTCATTAATGATTTTACAAACATTATTACTTATTAGGTATCACTTGAATAGGTACCAAAAAATGTGTGTAGATCCAAAATTATAATTAATTCAAAACAAAATATAATTAATTAAATAAATATTGAGTATAAATTACTTCATGGGTCAATCAGACATTATTCGAAAATAATGACTTGCCACTACTTCCACTTTCACCACATCTCTGACACAAAAAATTTCCACCCATGACAACAATACAACACATCAAGTAATAAATAGATACCTATATCTGCATTCTGTTGTAGTTTTCACCGCATTCCACCATCAACGATTGCAAAATAAAATTCACTACATTGTCGATCACAGCAATGTTGAACCACACCATCACGCCACCACAATATTGATTGAATATGTATTCTCTATTGGTGACCACTATCTATCTATGGATGTGTAGTGAATATCATTGTTTCACACAAACCAGCGTTGAGCATCCAGAAAGAAAAATCATGTGATGAAACTAATGTGATCACTATAGAAGGTGGAGCCCAACACGGGTATTATGGTAGTGGGGAATCAAGGATAAGGGAGGATATGGGGAGAGTGGGGAATTTGGGAAATAGGGGATCGTGATGGATGACTGTGGCATGATTGGTAAAAAAGTGTGAGGGGTGGGTATAAAGAGTGTCATGGAGGTATTATGCGGTGATGGGTGTCATGTGGGAGGGGAGCGTGTAACAGGGGCATGTGGAGTGGGAGAGGGGTGGCTGGGGGTAGCATAGGGAGGAGAGGGGAGACTAGGGTGAGGGGTGAGCAGTGGGGAGAGGGGAGGGTGGATGAATAGATCTATTTAGGTCAAAGGGGTGGGCACATGGTGAGTTGAGTGGGGAGAGAGGGGATGAGTGATAGAGAGGGGATATGGTTGTGACCGAGTAAAGGGGGAAGGGGAAGTGGGTCAATGTGGACTACAAGTATAGGGGGAGGGGTAATAAAAAAACTAAGTAAATTAAGATTTAAAAGAAGAAACTAAAAAATAAAAATTAAAAAATTAGAACAATCCACTAATCTAAATGTTAAATAATAATAATAATAATATAATAATAATAATATGTGAATTAAATAATAAAATTGCTAATAATAAATAATAATAATAAATGTAATTATATACAAATATATTTTTCATATATATGATAAATTAATAAAAGTGAGTTATAAAAAAATAACGAAAAACGTTTTTTATATAAAATTAATAATAAAATAATTAACGTTAATAATTTAACAATTTTGAAAAACTAAAAATAGTAAATAATATATATTATTAATTTTAAATGAATGAAAAACCATAAAAATAACTAAAATATTAAAAATGAAATAAAAGAAACTAGAAACACATTATGTAGTTTGAAAAATAGGTAAAACTAAAAAAATTATAAAAAATGTTAGTGAAATCCATGCGCCTCAAATACACCACCTATAAGATTTTTCACACATTGGAAAAATAATCAGAAAGAATAAACAAGTGGTAGTATAGACAAATTTGGACATGAAAAATACATGTTAAAAAATTTTCAATCTATTTTACCCATAAAATACCATGAATTATTAAAAATTCAAATTTTCAGAACACATCTTTGGTCCCCTCGCATTCTTTCCAAAACAAATACGTGAACTCGTATAGCATTTGTCCTACCTCACCTTTAGTCTCTACATTAAAAATATTTGATCAAAGTCATTCTCAATTATTGTAGACAATAATTATTACCATAGTCTTGCCATAAATTTCCCTTCTCCACTAGTGGAAATCAATATAATAAAAAAAATTTAAGGACATTACATGAAGTTAAAATGTTTCCCTCAATAATTATCTTCTTGTCATGTAAAGATTCCTTGTACCCATGAATATGATCGTCCAATGTTATTATCTGTTGT
Organism: Viscum album; assembly: GCA_963277665.1. Classification (NCBI taxonomy): domain Eukaryota; kingdom Viridiplantae; phylum Streptophyta; class Magnoliopsida; order Santalales; family Viscaceae; genus Viscum; species Viscum album. Next base: position 337,133,692 of record OY728135.1, read on the forward strand.
TTTCTATTCATTATCCACTTTTTTTACAAAACTCACCAAATAAATAGGTAGAAAAAACTGGGTAGTATCAACTCAAGAGCCCAATAACATAAATAGAAAGAAAAAACCCCCAAAAATGTACACAAGTAGCACTTACATTAAAAAATCTCAAGGAATTTCGGTCATATAGAAAACACTCTAGCACCTAGAGTGATAGATCATAAATTTCCAGGGTATCCCCTAAAGCGAGTGTTAATGTATAACGACCACCAATGTACACATTATTAGAAGCAACAGGATTTTATAATCCCATATCGAAATACATCTAATAATGTGGCTACTATAAAATATAACATATATTATCAGGAAGAGATAATGCTTATCCATGAGCATCAAATGAATCACTACCCCCATAGAACCCCCTAATGAATAAATATATCCCTCACACATCGATTGATAATAAAATCAAAAATTGTCAATAATTATTTAGGGAATGGTATCAGCTATGGGATAATCCTAGAAATGAATCTTCATGGATTATAAGGTCTATAAAATGAAAACATATATAGGTGGATCAGTGGGTCTATGGGGATGTATATCGAACAAATGATTTAGTGATTTTAGTGAATCATTCAAAATTCATATTTCTTTGAAGGAAAAACAAGGAATGTTATAGAAGAAAAAATTGGTCATGATTCATTCATGATAAAGAGAAACATTAGATAACAGAAAAAGGGGTCATAATTTTCATGGGTAAGGAAATGAAATGTTTGAAATCCAAAATGATCATGAGTGAAGATAAGTTTCTTAAAAATTAACGAGTTTTTATAAAGAATTTTTTAAAACTGGAATAATATCATCAATAATAAAAGTTATGAGATCAATGAAAAAATAATTCCAAACAAGAATAATTTGTTCATACTATCTAGGGATACAAGTGGTATGTTCTAGAAAATGTTAAGACCAAAAATGAAGTAGCTTTCATATTGGTTCATCAATGATAAGAATTCTGGATTTATTTCTGAATATTATTATTTTTTATGTTATTTATTCATGATGATGTATTTGGAAGAATAAAATTAAAAAAAAAAGCATATCACTTTTTATGTGAATATAGACATGTAAAGGATGTTTTTATATGATAAAGCTCAAGAAGTGATATACTTTTAAAATCTATATATTGATATCACATACCCAAATCATATCAATGAAGTCATACCATAAAAAAATAATGAGTTTGATAAAAATATGTCTAATGAATTAAATCTAGTACAGTTCCTAGATAAAACAAATTGTGGTAAATGCATGAAATTTTATTTTAAAAAACTAACAGAAATGAAATTAAACACAATGAAAATTAAAAAAACCAAATATTGGTTTCCTCATAGTGAGGGTAATGTTTACTTTGTCTTCATCTAGAAGTTATTGAATCTCCACTAAGATCAAATTGGAATTTAAACAATGCATCTAATTCATTTTCAATATAAGTGTGGAATCCATCTGTTGGGGATGAATTTAAACTACAAGATTCACAATATCTCAATGAAATATTATTAATCAAATAGATGTGTGTAATTAAATGGAAATTGAATAACTCAAAAGGGACCAAATATACATATCCTGAAGAAAGACTCACCAAATAATTTAATTTTAGGAAATGCTCATCAGTGGGAAGATCAAAGAGATTACCACTTTGAACATAAAAAGGTGAAAATGTTATTTTACCATATACCTTCAGGTGTCATATTCTATCCATCACATTATTGAATTTAGTATTTGGGTTGACGATGTATCTCAAATTTTTTCACCACAAACGACTATCATAGGGAAATACATGGGATTCCAACCCAATTCATGCTTGATGCATGGAGCCAGTTGGGAAGGCATAATTAGAGCAGAAGGCTCCATTGGGTCAAGTATGAAATCTCCCAAAATTTTCTTTCATTCCACCCTCACCATATATCTCTGTTGGTACATGATTCACCAAAATTCAGGCTCCTCAATGAAATACCATTCATAAATTGTTTCTAAAAAATAAAAATGTTCTCTACGATAATCAAATATTGAATTTAGGAATCATGAAATGTTTCATATGTAGCTATTTTAGAAAATGATACGAACTCATAATGATTTTCATAACGTTGTCATTTTATGTCATTTGAAGTGATTTCATCCTTTATGTGACAATCTATTTTTTCATGGATCAATTATAAATATATCATTGTATTGTTGGGTCCCAGTTTAATGTTCTATTCACCCATTGAAATTGATATATGATAGGTATTGAATCATCCATTTTTCACTTTGTAATTGATGTGTTTTGAACTCACAAAAAAGGACTTGAAATAACATTTTCAGTGGGACGATTATGTTCAAGGTGGTGTAAGACAGAGCTCTAATTTTTTTGAAATATGATTAAATTGGATGGTTTAAATTCTAATAGATTGGTAGTGAGGTAAACAGTTGACAAGATGATCAATTTTATTTTTCCAGTTACTTTATTAAGGAAAACAACTTTGCATTACATTCATCTTAATGATCAAATAACTTATTGGTCTCAAAGATATAAAATTGTAACACGTGATTAATTATTTAATCATTTTTTTTTGAAATGAACTATTCATTTTTAAAAAAAAATTAATGAGTTGACATTGAAAATTATTAACAGATGTTTTGGAACTTGTAGTTGAACATGGATCATAACGCAGACTTGAATGATAATAATTAAAATAAATAGGATGACCTAAAGTGAAATGTGATGTAAATGATTATATTCTATACCATGCAATATTGATGGGTCGGGTGGGTACTGGTTGTAACTATGTGGGGTGGACCATATAATTTGATCATTTGGGTGTTTTGAAAATACACCCAATGTGAAATTTCTCGATCAGTAAAATATTTTTTTGGTTTTTTTATTTTTGACAGGAATTAGTCTTTCAAAAGAACACTTAATGCTTAAATTATCTATAAAAACATTACAAAATATTTGGCATTCCCATCAAAAAACATGAATATTTGAAATAATTATTATCCTACCAACAACTATAGAAGTAGTGATCATGGTAGATCCACAATGAGAATCTGAGAAGACACTAAGAGTATACTCTGGAAAAATGTTATGGAAGATGACATCTTAATGTGATTAAGGATAATGAAGTTCTAAAAACTAAATGAAAAATTAAAATTGACTATTTAAAAGAACTAAAACTATATAAATTAACTAAATTTTGTTATGGAATTAACTATATAAAATTGATGTGTCAGAGGCATAACATACATTTTGGTTCATTCAATTCCAATTATTTAATAATCATATTTTAATAATTATTTGTTTTTTTATCTCCAATTCATAATTTAATCAAAATACTATCATGTCTCATTCTCTGATGTAATACATTTTTCTAATCTTCAAACTAATTATCCATCATTGCATTCTTTTTCCTCACTGATAATTTATGATTTATTGTAGTACTAAATGACATTGTAACATACAAAACCAGTTTCTCATAAATTCGAAGTATCAACCTATATTGAGTTTTCTAAAATGATATTACTAATTAAGTATAATTCGTGTGATTATAAATGATAATTCACACAAAATATTAATTTTTTTATTGATATATTTATTTATTCATAATTTTCTTGTGCGTACAATCAAATTACAAATAAAAGAATTAATTGATGAACTCCAACCAGTGATTACTTATTAATTATCACATGAACATGCACAAAATAATGCCAATAGATCCTAAACCAAAATTACATCAAACCAGAATACTATTATTTAAAAAATCATCTAATTAAAATTATTTAGAAATCCAATTAAATATGGTTCAAAAACAAGGACATGAAATTACCCTTACATTTACCACTACCCCGACACAAAAATAATTATCCCACCGTGAAGACAACACATAACATAAAATAATAAATAGATATCACCCTTTTTGGCTATTCATATTTGTCACTACATTTTTTGCCGATGATTTTAAAATAAAAATCACCACTCCACCAATCGCCACAAGGTCGAACCACACCATCACACCACCGAAAAACTGATTGAATATGTATTCAATCTTGGTGAACACAGCATATCTATGGAAGTGAATGAAACATAGATGATTCACACGAACCACCATTGGGAAATCGTAGTGGTGAATTTTGACTACGACTACTAGTGTGATTGCTGTAGAAGGCGGAGCCTGACCGGGGGGATTAGGTTAGTGGGGTAGCTAGGATCGGGGAAAGTGGGGATTAAATTTATGTAAAATGTATTATTTAGTCATATTATATCATAATGGAATACCAATACTCATAAGGTAATAATCTATTCCGATATTCCATGGTTGATAGTCACTAATATTGAAATGTGGTCACAATATTGTATTCAAGCAATTTTTATTCATTAATCCAAGAATCTATGAAAAATATATTTCCAAAAAAAATTATGTTCATAAATAGAAAATTAGTTAAATTAATATAATTATTAAAATTTTACAAAATTTGTCTTTAATAAGGAAATTCACTAAAAAAAATGTTTAGTATCAAACAAAGTGTAAAAATAAATTATCCTTAATGGTCCTTCTCTGATTCAACAATTTAATTCTTAGAGAAGTGATGAAAATTGAAATTCTAGGATGGTGAGTTCTCTATATGTAATATTTTTTCATATTTTAAAAATAAAAAGCATAAAGTAATTAGTTATAATATTATACGATTCATCTTCCTTGATTTATAAATATAGTAAGATAAAAATTAATTAAACGTAAAATATGAATGTGAACATTTTATAGCGGTTTAGGTATAAATTATCAAACTCTAATATTCACCCATCTAATGACCTGGGAGGGATTGAACCCACTATGGTATATCAATTCTGATGTATAGTGAAAACTCTACACACCAACATTTCTCACACCAATAGTCTCAACCTAATTCCCTTTTCATAAATGAGTAATGAAAAAAAAATCACTCCTTTTACAATATAAGACCAACCAAACAATTTTGTATGATTAATTATTACTTGTTTTTTAGGAAAAAAACCAATCTTTTATTGGAAGAAACATTACCCTATATTTAATATGTGTAAACCCAACCTTGACTTTCATAGAATAATTCTAAACATCTTTGGTGTTACTAGTCAAGAGGAACATGACTTCAAATTTAATTGAATAAACCTATACTATCCATGAGATGTCCTTTCCACTTATATTTTATGGGCTAAGGGTAACATAGTACTATAAGGAGATAATCTAAACCCATTGTTAGTTATAGTAGACTAAACCCAGACATACCTTATATTAAGAAACTATAACCCTATGGAAAAATAAATATGTGTGGATAGTATACCCCATAAAATTATAGCACAAATAAAAAATAAAACAGTTTGACCTTGTGAACTAACGTTGATGACGATTCTAGTGATAGGATCTGGTAGATCTATGCCCCATCATGATGTTACAATAACAATGCTCGAAGGGTTATCAGTTTACTTTAGAAATCTAAAAAATTGTGTTGGTTCCAGACTATGTTGTGAACTATACAACTTGTAAAAGTAAGAAGAGTCGAATATATCATTTTTCACGTCATGATTTTTTCCATTTATACATAAAATATAAATAACAATTTTATTACTTTTTAATAATATAATATTCTCATGAAAGAGTATTTCACTACATTTTAATAATTAAAAACATGATTCAAAAATAATTAAAATAATTATTTAATATTTTTTTAAATATATATATATAATTGGATAATAAATTCCTTGTAATAATCCAATAAGTTATTAACGAAGAACTCATGATACTTCAATACAATTCTAATTTAATATTTCCAATTTTTGTGTTTTCTTATTATATTATAGGAAAAACATTTTGTATAGATATAAAAAAATATACAACAATTAATACAGTAGTAAATAAAAAATATTAATATCCTGGAGAATGACTATAGAAATATTAAAAAAACTCTTTTTATTGATGACAATTTAAATTTGAATACCACATTCTCCAAAAAATTATCATTAATATCCAATCAAAATTAATCACATGTTATTTTAATTTAAATTCGTAACATATAATTTAAAAAACATTTTCATGGATTAAAGAGAAATAATATGTTCTATTTGTGAAAATAAAACTTTAAAAATATTCATAATAATCTTTTATAATATTGAAATGTGAAACATTTAGTAAAAAAGTGAATATATATATATATATAAATATTAATGATCATGTATGATTTTTTAGTTCCTACTGAAAAATATTTTTAAACAAAATAAATTCATAATATGGATAATAAAGATTAAGTTTCCATAGAACAAAAAAAACATTACTTATATAGATTAAAAAATCTTTTTAAGGTAAATATATTTCATGTAACATAATTATAACATGTGTTAAAATTTATATAAGTGGTTGATTCTCACAAGGTATCATTAATCGCATTTGATAAATCACTTTGGTAAACTCATGTTAGTGAATCACATAGGGGAGTCATGCTGTAGAATAACATTAGTGATTCACATAGGTAATACATGTAAGAGATTCATGTATACAGTTCACATAGCCTATTATAGACACTTATAAACCAATATATATACAATTTCAAACCAAAATAAAAAATCCTATATTATAGAGTCTAATATTTTTTCTTGTTCAATTATATTTTTAATGTATGTATATCATTAAAATTAAAAAACAGTAACCTTAATTGATACATATACCTCCTGTTATAATCAAAATGTAGTATAAAAAATGTTCTAGAAACTATATATTTCTGGATGAAAAAATTTAATTACTTTTAACTAACTAAGGACATGATAAATATAACATCAGAATATTATTTTCCTCGATTAGTGGTAGATAATTTCCTTATCATTATTATTCCATAAAAATATCACATTTTGATGTTATTTATCCTGAATTAATGGATAATTATTGATGTTACCTAGATATATCAAATTGGATATGTGGTTTACAATAAATTGGGTAAAAGGGAGATTTTGATGTGAGAATTGGATATATATATATATATATAGAAAAAGGATAAAATAATTGGATCAATTGTATGAGTAAAACAGATTTTCATAAATTCTAAATATAAAACATTTAGAACATATTCTAATGATTAAAAATGTGAAGTACAAATACATATGTAGAAAAAAAATTTTGTTTTATAATCAAATTTAGGAATACTTTAAAAAGACTATTAAATTAAAATAATATTTATATGCATCAAATTTTTAATAATTTGAAATTTGTTTGTGAACTAAAAAAATATTTTATATCATGAAAACATAAAATTGATGAATAAGATAATATAACAAATAAATTTTTGAAACTATCAAAAAAAATTAATTAGGTACAAAAAAATTGTAAATTTTGACATATAAATATTACCCAATACAGTGGGGGTTATATATTTATTAGCTAACCCATTACAATTATATCATATACGTGAAATTTTGAGCCAGATAGATCATACAAAATAAGAACTCCATTATCTTTTTCCCATAATTAAGGATTTTTTGTTACTTTAAAGAAAAATGTCGATCATATAACTACATGAATATATAGGTGAATAACCTTTAGTATACATTTGAATGGGTATTTAAAACACAATGTTTTATCTTGGAAAATAAATTGATAATATTGGTTCAAAAAAGGTGTATTTTTAGAACCATGGATTGGTTTAATGAGAGTGATATTTTATCTCTAATTATTTATAAATCATAAGGTATGTAAAAAGGATTTATAAAAAATAATAAATGAAAATTTTGAACTAAAATAGGGGATATTCTTGAAAAAGTGGAAGATACATTCCCTTAACTTGAGAGAGTGATTATAATAGCCCGATATGAGCTTCTTATAAGTATGGGAAACCATTTGGATGGATTTAGATGTAGATAAGAAGTATAAATTCATTCCTATTGAATATCTAATATAGTGAAGTGGGAGATTGGCTAGGTGTTTATAGCATAAGAGGATGAATTATTTTTTAATTTGTAAATAATCTTTTTGGACTCTATATGATATTATAATAAAAATAATTCATCCCATGAATTTTCACCACTTTTTGTGCCAAATATGAGTGGTTTATAATATTTTATATGGAAAAAATGAACTTATCAAATAAATCACCAATTGAAGTGTATGTATGTCCTGTTTATTTGGAAATGATTTTCAGACTATAAAATATAATAATTGTTTTTGAGGATTAAATAATGTTTATTATAATTATTAAAATTAATATAAAAACAAATCATTATAATTTGTATATATACATTTGGTTGTGGAATATATGTATTTAATTTATAAAATAAATTTCGGTCCATTATTATGTCATTGTCTAGATCATATATTTATACTATTCTAAAATTTTAACCAAAATGATCCAATACATAAAAAAACTATAAAAATTATCTTTAAAATATTTGTCACTCTAATTTTAAAAATAATGATAATTTTATCAAAATAAATATCTATATATGAAAATATGAACATTTTCATAGAAATCCTTATTTTTGGAATATTCATTATTTTTCTAATAATAACAATTTTTGACCCTTCTAATAATTTAATGGACATGATTATATTTTTATTTTATATAAAAAAATTATAAATAATAATTTTATTATATGAATTTGATATTTATTTCAAAATTATTGAATTTACCAAAAACATTAGGTATCTTCATATCAAAATATAAATTTTGATCAACTCTTATATAATTATGTATAAAATGTAATAATAAAAATGGATGAACATAATAATTTTATTATTATAAATATGAAATAAAAATACAAACCACTAACATCTGGACACATAACCACTTTTTACAAAAAATTCTTCCCAAATGGAAAGGTTTTTGATAGTGGTATATTCTTTGGGGTCGTTAGAAGAACATTTTTTACATCGTGAACTTTATAAGCCTAATCATCTCATATAAATAGTTTAACTAAACCATTAGTTAATGAATCTCACCTTCGACGTGGTCATGAGAAAAGGTAAAGGATTCCATATCCCTTGAATTATCTTAAAAATGGGCTCTATAGGGCACGATCGTACATGTTGAGGACATCCTTTCTCCCATCTATGTCTATTTGAGTCAATCATGACAGTTAATATATAAAAATATCTTCAGTCATAGTAAAATTTCTATTTAATGAATATGTATAATGAATAATGATCATTTTTATATGAAATTAATAATTTATAATTATATAAACGCTTACTTTTTAGTCACATATATCACATCATAGTGTAGGAATATTCATTATAAAATCTAAATAACAATGACAATATTGAATAAGTCAATTTCCTTCAGATACGTAGACATATAAAATATCAGTTCATAAATAATCTACATCATATCACTCTTTGTTCTTCATAACTATATCCCTTCATGGAAATATCATAATTAATATCATTTTTCATAATATGTGGATATAGATAATAATAAATGGGGGACTCAAATCCCTAGTAAAGGAATATATAGCCGATATAAGTGATAAAAAATGAGTAATAAAAACATCATTGTTTGAGAACATGAAAATAAAAAAAATTAAAATCCTACCCTCCATATCATATATCATAATTTTTAATCATGAAAAAAAATAAGTGGTATTCATAACACATGAATCATAAAGGATTCAAAGAACATAGTCCTTGGCAACATAATATTGGAAAATTAAATTGGATTGAAGCATCAACATATGTATAAAATATAATTTACATAGATCATTTCCATGATTATAATAGTGGATTACCTTCACTCATAAATACTATCATAGAATTCTAGGATCACTCTTTATACTATCATAGTGGACTGATTCCCTTACTGAATTTGGATAAATTGCTATTCTAGGCCTATTAATCTCAGGATATATGAATATATACCCAAATAATCTGAGGGAGAAATATGTCATAATCATCCCATAATGAAAATTATATATCTCTTTTCCACATGATAAAAAAATTAACCCTAATAAGACCCATTAAAAGAAATGGGTTTCTCAAAACATTAATCATATCATAACTCATGGAAAAGGAATGGGTTTCATAAACAACTCAACATATTTTCATAGCATGACATAGTGGAAATGAATAGATTTAATGAAAACATTTATATCATATATATAATAAATCCAGATAAAGAATATGTATTTTAGACATGGATATTATCCTTAGAAGAGAATTTGGTAAATTATAGACTATATTCATTGTTGAATAGAACTACCATTACAGGATTATTAAATCCATATTAATGAAAATACATAATCCATATTAAAAATAATTATTCCAAATCATAAAATCATTGCATAAATTATATTATTTTATTTATGAATTTAACATTGAAACATATAAATTAAGACTCAAGTATTTAACTGGTCATGATGGTGGGATATTCCTTTCATGTTGTATAAGTAAAAAACATTCCTTTAAAAATATTATGAAAAAAGTATAAAATTACTACATTTTAAAAGATGTTAATACACATTTTAAACCATGTTGTAGAAATACTACAATATAAGAATTTAAATTTAAAAATACATATATTATATAATTAATATTCTCGAAATCATTTTATGAATTCATGGATTTTGAAGAAAATGCGTTTTTCCGACCAAAGTGAGAGATAAAACAAGTTTATCTTTAAAAAATTGCATATTGAATACATTAAGAGAATAAAATTAATTGAAAAAAATTATTAAAAATCAATAACCAAAGTCGATACAATTTAATATCATTCAATAATGATAAATTATAATATTTGATAATTATAAACTTCACAATTAATAAACCTGATAGATAATGTGATGGTAACATTAAACCTAAACCCTGTGTACCCACTATTTATAATGGACTCTAAACCCCTATATAATAAATTTAATATTATTATAATTATAATCCATAATCCTAAAAATACCTATAATATTATACAATATTCAATTAAAAAATTATATCACATTGTTTTTTAATAATTCTTTAAAGTCATCAATTGCGAGAGTTATCTATTTTTTTATCATGAATATTTTAATTTGGTAGTTTTGGACAATGTAAATTTATCATTTTAGTATAATATTAAATAATTTATTCAATATTTATGAATCATATATATTCATTATATAAAAATAAAGAGCCTTACATAAAAACTTTTTATATAAAAATTTATTTAACCTTTTATGGAGAGGGTATGCCATAAATAGGTGTGGTATCTATTTTATCATTCATACATATACAATGATAGAATAAAAATTAAAAAATAAAATTCATTTATTCATTATCATATAATATATATCATATATATTCACTAATTCAATCATAATTTCTATCAAAATAATTCATCAATAAAATAATAATAACATTGCTTCGTGGAAGTGGTTTTCCACACATATGCATGATCGACATTATCATTTTCCAATGGTTTGGAAAGGTATAATGTTTAATATGTTATTTTAATTATAGATGAAAAAATATTAATTATTATCATATAAAAAAATTAAAACCATCATAATACTCATCCATAAATGATCGCGATGTGATATTGTGTCTATATATGGAGACACAAAGTCATTGATACCCATGCATGATATTTTCACATCCCATTTGATTGAATGTGAGTTAATAAATTTTGTTTAATAATAATAATAACGTCTCAAAATATTTAGGATACGTAATTTCATACTTTATTAATAATATAACAAATTCTGTGGAGATAAATTAATAATTAAAAAAAAGTGTTTGATTTATGCGATTATATTTTCCCAAAAATGACCCCGTTAGAACACTCTTATGGGATCATGGTTTTTCCCTTATGATGTCAATATCCCCCAAATTATGTATAGGGGATTTTATAATATATCATTTTAAATTATGTTGGAACTAAAAGTTTCAATGTGGTGTGACTAAGATAGTGGTGGGGTTCACTTATAAAATGTAGGGGATGGGAATCCTTGAAATTTATTAAAAGATTAAAATATATAGAATTCTTTCTCAAGAAAATTATTTCATAAAAGTAAAAAAATATAATGTTATAATATTATCATTATTATCTTTCCTCTTCTCCACTTTAATTATATTTTTTTATTTCTATTCAATTTACTAAAATATTATTCTCATAAAATATATTTATTTAAAATTTATCAACTGTTAATTTTATTTGACATAAAATCCTTAAATAAAAAATTGAAATTATAATATAATTATATAAAATAACACTTATATGTCATAATAATCTATAAAATTAATTTCGAACCAAATCACTCTCAAATTATATAAATTTTTGTATATTTAATAACATTTATTATACTTATTATTAATTGGAGATTGATTACATCCCGGTTTCATAAGAATGTATGTTCATTTTATGATAAATAAAAAATATAAATAAATTCATACCAAGAATATAATTTCCTTCATATCATTATATAGTCTTGTATTAATTCATATCATTCTTTATTCCTTATGTGGACACATAATATTATTTTTTAACTAAGAGAGTGATAATTTATATCACTATAGGTTTCAAATATTAGGTAGTTAAATTAAATGTAAAAGTGTCCATTAAATAATTTAATTTTGAGAATAATGCTTTATGTGATGAATTTAAACAATATATTAAGGATTGGGATGAAATTTTTGGATTTGAAACTAATCTTTTAAGTATATAACCACGATATACCCTTTACTGAGAATGATAAATTTATACATGGTTATTATTCCAGTTTACCAATAATGAATGAGATCTATTTACGAAATTTAAACCTTCAGATTCAATTTATTTTTTACAAATATGCTAAAAAAATTTATATGTTTTAAATTTTTATTTTAAACTAAGCACGCAGAACACAACAAAAACCACATTTTAGAAAAATTAATTTTATGAATTAATCTTGGTTTATTCTCATTCCATGCCTAAAACATATAAAGTAAATGTTAAAATAGTATAATAAAAATACTATATATAATTTTCATTAATATATTTGTCCAATTGTTTTTTATTTTATTTTTTTATATTTATATACAATGTGTGAATAGAAAACACTTTTTTAAAACATTATTTTTTTCCTTATACTAATATTTATTTTCATTTATAATCAAGTGATAATCCATGAATTAATTTTATACATGTTTAATCATTTTGTTTTAAAAATTTATTTATTCATATTCATAACCACCATTAAAATTTATATCATATAACATTTGTATTAATTAATAATTTTTAATTGTGTATCACTGATCGTTTAAACTCTTTGTTGCATGTAATGAACGCTATCAATGAATATAAATAATCTTAAAAATATAGCTAAAATATCATGTTTTTACAATATATCCCACTAGAAAAACGTTTTCACTCTAAATTCATCACTCTGGAATAAAAAATAAGGAAATCTATGTTTCATTACATCCCCATGTTCCCAGTTCGTATCATCAAATTTTTGATTTCTTCGAATATCATTCACTAGGTGAATAGTCATGTTCTATATCACATTATCACTATAATAAATGATTAATATTAGATATTATATGTAATAAATTTCATGTTATAGTTTTATTTCCACTGATATATTATATATTTTAGATCAATTTTCGAATTCATCAAGTGAGGTACACGTAACACATTATGAATATTAGATTGGTTTGGTGGATGTTCCAAGTGATATGTTCGAGTCCCCACTAAATCAAGAATTGTGAAAGGGACAATACACCAAGGGAACAGATATACCATCTTTATGAATATAATAAAATTATTCCATTTGAAAATTCATTGAAAACCCATCTCATTATATTTGAAAACTCAGTCATGCCAGTGATTGTTTGCATATTTTTTATGTCTACTCTAACTGTTAAGGACTTTCAATTGAATGAGTTTGATTCCTTGTGTCATTTCCATAGCTAAATAAATTCCTAATATATTTATTTATATAATAAAATTCAATTTTTTCTAGGTTATACTATTATTTCCATAATTATCTTCATAAGTGACCATATTTATTGATTGAGTGAATGCTAATATTGTGAGTGAAAATGAATATTAGAATGTTTTAATCCAAAATAACATTGAAAAACAATGATTAATATATCAATATATATTATTTCGGTTTAATTTGAATTTAATAATGACCATATATTTGATGATATGTCATAATAAAACACAAAAATATTTCCAAATCATGTTGATGATAATTCTTGAATAGTAATGTAAATCTCATCTCCTGTTAAAATTCAATAGAATGACGTACTCAATGAAAATTTATAACATATTTAATATAAATATTGGTATGTTGATCTTTAGGGAAATATTCACAATTGGAAATGATGTTTTTATTAATAATAATTATTTCAACTACAACCCATATACTATTGTTCCTTGTTAATTTTTTGGGGATTCCACGGATAAAATACATGGTTACGTTTCTAAATTTCTATTTTTTAATGGGTAATGGTTATAACATCCCCTTATTCTTTTATATCTCTATTTTAGCTTGTTGATAATCCATGAAAAAATATACAAATTCCAAAATCCATTTATTCATGTTTTCTAACCAAAAATACACTACAAGATCACTCTATATCATTATTATTTATGTTAATCTAAATAATAGTGAATTGAGAGCTTCACCCAATAACTCCATCAAATATGATATTTAAGGAACACATACACGATTCCTAAACCATATCATCCCAAATAATCATGGTCAAATTTGAAATATTTCTCACATTCTTTTACTATTCCAAATATTTCTCTTTCACCACATTACTAATCACAGTATAGATGGGTGAACACTATTTTGAGAAAGATAATGTATAGACTCGGGTTTTGATGTTTGGGAAATTGTGAATAAATTTTAGTAATTCATTATTGATACTTTTGGGAGGTAAAATTGTGATATCCCTTAAAATATGATCATAGATAACTATTTTGAAAAAATAGTTTTTCTTTGAATATTTTTTTACCCTATAATATGAAAAGGATTAATTATATGTTATTCATGTATTGGTGGAATACTTGAAATATAAAAAGTTAAATACTAAATTATATGTGGATGTTAATGTTCTGATCTCTCTTGAAAATAGGATCTAATTGAGATTCAGACATGATTGTTGAGTAATGAATGGTGTTTTATTCTATGTTTATGTATTAACCTGCTTCAGGTTTTCTGGTTCAAGATAGCTGATAAATGGGTGATTAATCAATTAAATAATCAATTAAAATTTTTAAAATACCCCTCTAACCATCTGCAGTTCCAGTGAATGGTATAAGGGTATGATTACCTACATTATTCATTATTTATAGACTATAATTAAGAGGATAATGGAATATCACCCCACATCATCTAGGTCATGGATGCAGACAGATCGATGGGATATGGCTTCTAGTAGTGGATTTGGACCACAATGATTTTGAGTTTATGCCAGATGTTAGGGAGCTTTTTTATTTTTATTCACTGGTCACCATATATTCATTATATTCATTTTTTGAAACCTTATTGGAGTTTCTTAATATCCCATGGTGTCAATATATGCCCAATATGGTGAAATTTGGGGTTTCATGAAATTTTTCAGGGTGTCCAATCATGAAAACCAAACTACACAGCATGTGGTTTTAGGAACACACACTATGTGTTCGTCCAGTTCAGGGAATAATTTATGAACGTGACTACACTGTGTACATACTAGAGGACACTCCAAGTAGTTTCACTTGTTGTATGGAATAATACATGGCCATATGACCCTTATTGTGGGGTATATTTCCATATAGGGTTCATGACTAGACCCAAGGTATCTCAAACACCATTTTTGAGAATACCACAAGGCACGGTCCAATGGTCAGGCTAAGTGACGTATGTGTGTTGGGCACCCTATGTATGGTACACACCATGTACCTAACATATATTTAATGTAAATGGATTTTTCATTCCATGTTCTATAGGAATACACACCATGAAGGGTGATGGGAGTATATTCTATGTGCTCTGGTATAAACGTAGTGTACTTCCACCTTTATTAACATTTTTTGGTTTTGGTTGTTTGGACACCCCTAAGACAGATTTGGACCTAACAGGAGTCCATTTTGAGTATTTATTCAAATATAATACAATGATGGACCCCATAGTGTTATATTAGGACATATAAATGATGTTTTTTGAAGGGTATTCTATTAGAGAGACATTTTCCTTGAGGTTTGGATTCACAATCCTCTAGTCGGTTGGGTTTTGAGCTTGTATCCCCTATTTAGGATTGTGAACATGTTGTTATTTATAGATTGATTGTTGTAATGTGAGATAAAAGAGAATTCCAATATTGATCCCAAAAAGTTCTATGGAGTAGTGACCATATGAAAATCATGTTTTATCAATGCTCATCAAAGCCTATATATCAAAGTTATAGGATATGAGGTTTTGAATGTATGTTTGGGGATCTTAGTGGTTGGAGCCTTTGGGATTAGTAGAAATAATTTGATGGAAGTTACTAATGGGTGACATTCGGGTGGTGACCATATTCTGAGGGACACATGAATATTTCTATAAATTTATTATTTCTGGTTAAGTGACCATTGGATTTCATTGTTGACTGTTAAGAATTTTCCATGGTATAGTCTTTATTTATTGGATTCTATAGTTAATTATTGGTGATATGTTTCATTTGGAAGCCACTTATGGCCAATTGAGGATATTTCATTTGATATTAATGGACCAAATTATTAAATGATATATTGAAACCCTTCGTAGGGTTTTCATGAATTCAATGTCATTGATGTATTTGAGGATCCATAGAGAGATTCATTGGTTTATGTATCGATGTAGTTCGATAAGGGAATTCCAAAATTATATGATGAAAATGAGAGGGTGTCTTTTCATATGTAGTTTGGTTATGGTGAACTCTTTGTACTCTAAATAATGTATGAGCTCATAGAGATAAGATTTTGACGACTGATGTGTACTATCACCCAACGTTTATATTTTTTTTAATTTTTATGGGATAAGAAATGGATTAAACCCATTGGTATTTTTTGATATGGTTTGGTTTATAATTTATTTTAAAATTGTATATTTTTAGGGGTTTCGAAGGCTGGGAGAGTTGGAGAGATGATCCATTGGTATTGTTTCATATATCCATAATTTATATTATTGGACTGAGGCACTATATTAGAACTTATTGGTTTTTTAGTTTGAGTGGTGGACTGAGGTTCTTGGAACATTGTTTTATGCAGTTTTCTATAGTGGATTTGCGTCACTTGTATGTGGTATTGTAATGGATTGAAATTCCGGGAGCATGAGAAATATTATGGATATGTTGACAGACCGTGGCTCTGGGCACTAATTGAATACATCAAGGATGGAGTCACAAACTAGTGCATTGTGTGATGATTGAATTCCATTTGGAAATTAGGTTTTACTGATACTCATTCAACATTGTATATGACATATTAATGCTCTATGATCCACTAATGTAATGTATATATGGTTTCTGGAATGTGGTTTGAGAAATGTATAGTATAATTTTAGGATTATTTGTCATATTGAGGATCTCGACATTGAGATCAAACTTTTTTTTTAAAATTCCACGCTAAGGATCAAGGAATTTATGGTATACAAGATAGGATGAAAGGTATAATTATTCTCTAAATCCATGATTTAGATGATGGATTGATTTTCATCTCATGATTGAGTTGATATACAATATAGTTTTTGTGATAAAGATTATGGCATTATGGTTTATAATAAATTATTTAGATATCAGCCTGATGGCCTAGTCTTTGTTGTAATTTTTTATGGTAATTGGGGATGGTATTTCAAGGTTATTTATATGATATAATGGTTAGGATAAAAGGAAATAGTACGGGAATTATTATATTAGTATCTTGATTTATATGAATATCATATTATGTGTCCCTGAAATGGACATGTTGGGTTGTGGATTCCAGGTATATGGAACTCATAGGTTATTTGCGTTTCATGGTCATTGATACATTCATAGATACTCCCATTAAATAACTTAAATTGTATGGTATATAGAGGTATTGGAATTATTAATCAATAACATTTTAATTAGTATTTATTTTTTAGTTATATATAGGCTAGGCTTAGAATATTTCATGAGCATGAACTTATGCCTGCCGTTTTTTAGTTGACATTTGGGGTGACCTAGTTATATTTAATTATCACCCACTAAACATGAACCATTTTGTGCATTCATAACATTTTCCACTTCTATGATGATCACATATTCATGATGGATGAATTCACGGCCCAACATCTCATTGTTGAGTGGGATACTAGTGTGGAGTTACGTGGAGGAGTTGGAGTATCTTAACAAAGTACTAGATACCATGTATGTTTTGTGGCCCAATGTAGGAAGTAGGGACTCATTTATTATAATATTAAATTACCTATTTTGTATATGTTATTGTCCTAGTGTGATATCATTGTTATATGTGTTACATGGTTGTTCTGTATTTTACTGTATTTTATTTTTTCATCATGAATTATTTTTATTTTTTTAATTCCTCCACTTTCAATGTTATGTATGTCTTTGGTTATTAACTTCTTATTGTTAACACTGATATGGGGTATTTTATTCTCATAACCCCACCATTAGATCCCTGATTCTATTCATATGCTTTTGAAATATATGGTGGTTCTCTTGATGACATTTGGAGAACCAACTTAGAGTTCCAATTTTAGTTTCATCCTTCCCAGTATGTTACAACGTGGTATTATAGGGGTTACATTCCTATTATTTCACTATTTGGGGTTTGGTAGAAATGTTATATTAATGTGTATTAGATTTTGTAATGGACAACTAGCTAGTGAATCATTAATACCTTCTTTGGTTGAATTCCATGTTTCCATGGGATGGAATAGTGGTTTTGGTTTGTGATGTTATGATTTTTATGATTATCCCTTCGAGTGATAGGCAAATTTTGTGGATGTGATAACTGAAGATAGATGACATGTTTTTTAAATATTGGAATGTGGAAATTTATTTTGTTTTGACTATTGGACTCCATATGAAATGGGTGTCCCATGCATCAAGATATACATGTCGATCAACATGTTGTAGACCCAATTCTATGAGACTTCAGGGATTTCCTGCTAATCGAAGGTTACATAAATCCTACTGAGATTCAAGTTAATGATGAATATAGGTTGGTTCTTGTATATTGTTGGGGATGTGAACCACAAGGCTAGTAATTTTATTTGTATATCTCATTAAACCCCTTGTTAAAAAATATTGTTCGCGGATTAATTCTATTCTTGGTGCTCCAACGAGCTACTGATGTTTATATGAATGGAGAGTATGATCTACATAGTTGATGAAATTTTAGTGGTGTTTGAAACAATTTTATTTTGAGACCAAAAAGAGGTTTTTTTGACTTTTTAATTTCATATGAAGATAATAAAATATCATGTTTTATACCCATCAATTGTGGGATTCTATGAGTTGGCATATATCTCGGTGGTTAGACAAAGAGACCTGAAGTGTGTCTTGACTGATAGGGAAGTTTGTGATAACATACAGTCCATATAACGTGACTCTAGATATATATTGAGACTATTATTTTTAGTGTGACATGTGAGTGGGTTTAACCTAGTTAAGTGTGATTTTGGGGTACATTATGTACATATAGTTGCTTTTAAATTTTGATGATGGGGAATCAAATTGTTCATTTGGGTTTAAGTATTGGCCTCATTAATTTAATTTTCATTTTTAGATGATTCACTTGTTTTCAAAATATTATATCTTGTGGTTGGTTTCAATTTGAGATTATTTTTTTGGTGGTTATCTTATGACATTTATCTGCTAAGGAGTTTATCCTCATGAACTAATGATATAACGGGGGCATTGTTAATGCTTGGATTTTCATGGATAAGGATTTTGAAGTGAGTTTTTGTTAGAGTTAATTCACTTGATCAGATTAGGTTTTTTGTGGGATTTCACAATGATTGTGTGATAGTTTTTTGATACTATATTCATGGATATACATGTCATGGTGAGGTTATTTATCTTTTTCCTTATGCATTTGATGTTACATGAGTGTACATAGAAAGTTCCTAGTTAAGTTATATAGTCATGCATAGGAAACAATTATTATGGATGTGATCATATGCTTGTACCAATAGTCACCTGAGGCATTAGGTTATAACTATTATATGAATAAATAGATATGTATGTTCTTGTATATGTCACTAAAATATTTGTATTAATAGTATTTAGTTATGATTATTCCCAATATCATGGCATCAAAATGAGTTTTCATATAGCTAACTTTCTCAATTCCATATTACTTATTTTTTCCTAGGTGTTTATAAGGGGCCACAAAGCAGATTTTTCACATGGAGCAGTGTGTGGGAAGCCATATGGTCAGGGCCCTTCATTGGATTTATTTGAGGGAGGTCCTTGTAAGGGATAATATATTGAACAATAACAAGGGTGTCATTATCAAAAGTTTGGGATGAGTGATTTTATATTATTGTTCTTTCTCTTAGGTGGGAGAGCGATGGACATGTCCAAATATGAATATTGCTTCTATTCGGGGCCTGGGATATGAAACTTATATTTGTTTGTGAGGAAACACTAATGAGACACCTATGGTGGGGACTAACATATCACGGATTTTGATTTCCCCTTTTTGTGTTTGGGTTCAAGAATGACATCGGACCCCATTGATTGGGTAGGTGGATCACTGAGGATGTATTCTGAAAGGATTATTTGATGATGAGAAGCATCATGGATCATAATTACTAGTTTGTGTTGAGTTCAATGGTGGAGAGATCCATGAATTTTATGAGGATTTTTTCATGATCTTTTCATGTATTAGTATGGATGGGTTTGTGTAAGAACTCTCTTAGGGGGTTTATGATCATGGAATTTGGTGGATTGTACATTGTTGGGTTGTATTCCCCTATCATTGGAGTTTTATAGAGAAACTCTATTAGATTCTCTGAGTAAGTTGGGGTGAGCTGAAATAGGGATGAAGGCCAAGGTTGTTCATGATGTGTGGCTGGAATTTCACTAACGATTCATATAGGATAAAAGGATTATGATGAGGAGGTTTTTGAAACATTATTTTTTTGTGATTTAGAATTTAGAAGATATATTAATTTTGTTTTACAGATGCTCATTAGGGGTAAAATGGTCATTTTATTTACATGATAATTAGAGATACTTTTTTTACCACTCTGTTTATCTCGATATATGGTGTTTACCCTAGTTCATTTTTTAGTGGAATTCTATAACCTTAGAGTTTTGGGGGAATAGTTAATATTTAATGAATTTAATATTTTATTGTTCATTCTGGTAATGGTGGTGATATGTTTTCAATGGATCATCAGATTGTGATTATGACTCCGTGGTTTGGTTCAAAATGAGAGTTTTTCTTAGAAATATTATAAACCAACTTTAGGTGTCCAGACTCAAGAGCTTTGATAAATGGATAATTAATTATTTAATTATAATTTTTCAACCATCTCCCCATTTGGGGTCCTTACTCACTGATATAAGGTAAGGGAGTCTCCCTTGTGTATAATGGAAGGACTAAGAGATGGAGTAGAATGTTGTCCCACCAAACATCATTTGTTTCAATGATCAGGACTATATCGGGATGCGGTAAATTATAGAAGTTGATCCGGACATGAATCACTGGCCTTAAAACTACAAGATATGGCATAGGTTTTTAGTTTTATTACAATATCTCATTATTTTTTTTATGTTTCATAGTCTTATTGTGGTTTCTAAGGACCCGTGGTGGTCTATCTGAGCCAAATCATAATAAATATGGTTATTTAGAGGTTCGTTGAGGTTTTCAGTTTGGAAAACCAAAGAACACATTGTGTAGTTAAAATAAAACATGTCATCTGATCTATCATTTTGGAATGATGTAAATAAGACTACTAGAAAGTTTATTGTGTGGAGGACACATTGTTTAGTGTTAAGCACTATTTGGATGAGTGCATTTCTTGATGACCCATGTAGGGGAGGATATGGACATATAGGGTACACATCATGAACTCATTTGGGAAATGTGCCATGTGCGAGTATGCAAAAAAGAAAAGGTTTCAATTCCATTACTTCCAGGTACATAGATACATACCCCATGTAGGGTGCACACCATGTACATGAGATACATGCCATGTACATGGGTTTTACATGCCATTTTTGGTTGGAATACCTCCCATTTGTGGAAATGGGAGTACATTCCATGTTATCTATTATACATGTAGTGTACTGTCCCTTTTTTACCCTTTTGATTGTTTTTGATTTTCTGACAACATAGAATCAAATTTATTGAGTCATTAAGGATTACATATAACATTTCCAATTCACTATGTTTTGAAAATCACAAACACTTTATCTTAATGAAAATTTATATTTTTCCTAATAATTATTTTCAAAAGAAATATTTCACACTTCTTTGGAAATTATTATCCTTGTATTTGTTTTTATTGTTCATTTCTTAATCTCTCTAAATCTATCCCATTTTATTAAATTTTCTAAAATTATGATTCTTATTTAAATCTTGGAATAATATAATAATTTAGATATAGAGTGTTATGAAATTCAAAATCTGAATTCTCTAAAATTTTAACTTTGAATTCCCTGTAATTTATATTAAAAATCCTAAAAAATTCAGACTCTGAATTCTGTTAAATTCAGATTTTGAATTCCTTTGAATTAATAGTTTGAATTACCCTGATTTTTTACTCCAAATTCAATAGAATTCGGGCTCATAAATTCTCAAAATTCCTACTCTAAATTCCTTATAAATTGTATTCTAATTTCATCAGAAATCCGAATTCTATTTTCTCAAAATTCGGACTCCAAATTTCATAGAATTCAGATTCAAAATTCAATATATTTGAGACTCAGAAATCTATAGAATTACGCTTTTGATTTCTTTGAAAAATATAATTAGAATATCCATATCATATAGAATCTAAATTTTTTTACTAGATTTTGAATTCTATTTTTCCTTACACTCTAAAAAATATTTTATTACGTAACTTCATTTTCCCTACAATTGTTTTGAAATGATGTCGTACAATATGTTTCTAACTAACTGTTGTTTGGGTGACATGTGTATATGTCCCTATGAGATTCAATGAAAAATAGCACTATTGGAGGAGGGAGGTGAATGATAACGATGTGACTACAAATAAGATCTCATTTGAATGATCTCAATAGCAAGAATCGAATATTTATCACTCAAGAGATTTCATACTACTGAAGTGATTTTTAGAGAGATATACTCTAATGATATCTGCGTACAGAACAACTTGTTCAAATTCCATAATGAGAATCCGACTGTTGCTAAGTAAAATCGAGGGATTCCATGGATAAGTAGACAGAGCTGTAAACTACCATAATTTTTGAGGACTTCCGGGTATAGAAAGACCGAGGTTTGGATAACATTAATTATCATGGGATTACATGGATAACAAGATATATTCTGATATTCCAATCGAGGGCTTACCGTAGTGTGGTTATGCAAAACATTCTTGAATTTATAAATCAAGATACCATTATCCACAGTTGTTAAATACCCTACTATTTGGGTTAAAATATTTCATAATTGTTACTTGTTTCGTTTCATGATTATTTTCTCTATATTTTGATAATGGAAGAATGTATAACCTTCTTATAATTTAAAAATAATTTATATTATCTGATAAGTAAAAATATATATGCTTTAAGGTAGAATATTTTCATTGTAAACATTCATTATGTTTCAATTCCAAAATCTTATTTTTAGAACCTAGCATGTTTGTTTAGGAGTGCTAAATTAGGTCCTATGAATTTACTTTTTTTTTCTTTATTAAACATATTTTTCCTTAAGTTTAAAAAATAATGTTTTTAAACAAACAATTCACACCATTTGTAATTAAGAATCCACATTAATATTTTGATCCTATAATTGATATCAGACTGGGACTTTTAAATACTTATTTTCACATATACTTTTTCTTGCTCATGGTTTCATTGTTCTAAATTTTTCTTTCTTATCTTTTCATGATTGTTTTTTTATAATTTTATCTCTTTTTAATAAAATTTTATATTACAAAAAATTTGTAATGATATTTTCTTATATAATGGAATAAGCGAATGCAGGTTCAATTTACAATCAAAATCCTACCAGACCACCAATTTTTTATGGTAATGATTATGAGTACCAGAGATACAGAATGAGGACCTTTGTTATTAACACCAGAGTGGAAAAAAATTTCATGATTATTGGGGAATAAAAAATTCCTATCAAGGAAGATAAAACCATGACCAACCATGAAAAATATGAATATCAACTAAATTACAAGGTACACAATACTTTGTTCTGTTATATAACTAGAAATATATATAGTCGAATTTATTCTTTTAAAGCTGCTAATAGTATCGAGAAAAAAAACTGAAGTTACACATTTCGGTACACCCAAAGTTATGGAAAATAGAAGAAATATTTTTTGTGAAAAATTTCATGGAATTATATTTACTTTTGGAGAACTAGTAAGTATGGTTAAATAACGGTTTATGACTATCATCAATAGTCAAAAACCATTGGGAGAGAAATTTCTTCATGGGGAATATCTAGTTGATATGTTTATTGATATTATGCTAATTGAGTGGGAATCTATGAGGAATATTATTGATAATAATTGGAAATTATCTCAAATTACTTTTGATGAGATTTTGGGAACTCTTATTTAATAAGAAACCCGAATGAATATAGAAGCTGATATAAATAAAAAGAAGAATGGAAATGGAACTATAGCCTTTAAGACTACTACATCCAAGACCCTAAAAGGGTTACAATATCTAAGTGGAAACATATACTATATTATCCTAATCTTTTGAAAGTGAACATGATGAGAATGAGATAACTAATCTTGCATGAATGTTGAACAAGATAGTTGGAAAGAATAATTTTATTATATATATAAGAATAATGAAATAATGTACTTGAAAAATAGGGAAGCCACTTACATTGAATGAAAAAGATCATTCCATATAAGGCCAAATTTTTCTATGCATAAGAAAAAGGATAGGAATGAAAAAAATTATGAATTTAATAGAAATAATTATTACCAGTCTATTGAAAGGAATGTATTGAAAGATAATAATACATGGAAAGATAGTGGTGGTGACTCTTCACTTGAATCATTAGAGTTTGAATCTCTTAGTTAGAAGAATATTGGTCTACTAGCCAGAAAACCCATTGAAAATCATTGTCTAATGGCTATGGTACACAATGTCGAATCTATCACAATATGACATTCAATGAAAATTATACTAATGATAACTATTATGAGTCTTACAATGAAGAATATTCTCTTGATGAAAATAATACCTTACCTTCATTTGATGAAGTATCTCAGATTGATAATCATCATGTGAATAAAAATTCTAAACTCAAGAAAAAGCATGATAAATAAAATTATATAATATCTATTTAACTAATGAGGTATAAGATCATTCAAAAGATCAAAATCTACAAGTTTCGGATTTAGAAATTATTTCAAAATACCTTGATAATTTTAATATAGAGAAGGATAATCTTTTTAAGGATCTTGAAAATTTAATATCTGAGAAAAATATTTTAGAGGATTACTTTAGTTTTAAAATTAATACATTTGAAGAGAAGAACATGTTTATCAAACAAAATACATAAATATTTTTCTTAATAAAATTTATGTCATAATTTACCTCTGTTAAGGAAATTTTTTGACAAGATGTACTCATAGATTTTTCCTTTATTGAATCATTCTAGTTTTGGTTATACCTATTTTAAACCAGTTTTTTGTAATAGCTATTTCATTACTAAAAGTGATCCATTTTGTAAAAAATGTCAGTGTGGTGGAAATTTGTATAAAAGTTGTTTATTAAATAAAACCCATTCATTTGGTTTTCATTAATCATATTTTTATAATAAAATATGGATCCCTAGAATCATAAATTATAAATTTATAGATCCACGAATTCTTTGATTATGAAAATATATCTCTTTTATTTTCATGAAAATAAAGAAAATAACTATAGAAATACTGGTTAAATAGATAATGGATCTTCTCGTCATATGACTGGTAACAAAAACATCCTTGAAATGATTTTAGAGACAAATGGAAGAAACAAAACATTCGAAGATAATGCTCTAGTAGACATTGTTGGTATATGAAAAATTGTTCTCCTTGAAAAAACATTAATTTCAAATATTTTATTTTTTAAGGTTCATAAATAAAAACAATATTTTTATAAGTCAATTATGTGATGAAGGTTACATATTTAATTTTAGGAACGATAAATCATTTATACACAATTCCCATGAAGAATTTATTGTTTAATCCCATAGTATAAAAATTGTATATACATTAATCATATAATACCATAAGAGGCAATATCTACCTTTCCATAGTAGAATGAAAGATCAATCATGGTTAGAGAATAGAAGGATAGGGTACTGTAACTATATGAAACTATGAAACAAATCAAAAAAAGACTTTTTATGGACTTATCGGATCTATGATTGGATTCTTCAAATGTTTTTGAAACTTTGTAAATGGAATGAAACATAAATAATGTTTTAAATCGATCGGTGATGTATTAACTTATGATGAATTACAGTTTGTGTATATGGATCTTTTGGTCGAACACAAACTTGATTTAATGGAGGAAAAAATTATGTATTTTTATTATTTTATTATTTTACTATATTTATGTGGGACTATATTCATGAAAAGAAATATGATGTTTTTACTTATTTAAAAACTATTAGATCCCAAGTTAAAAATGAGAAAAATATTACTTTGATAATTATTCATACTGATCATGAAATAGTGATTCAAAATTCTGATTTTGAAACTATTTGTTATAAGAAAAAAATTACTCATAACATATCAGGACCAAGAACTCCTCAACAAAATGGGGTTGTTGAAATATGAAATTGAATTCCTGAAGATATTACTAGAACTATGTTGAGTGAATATTAAATATCTAATTAGATATGGGATGAATCTATAAGTACTTATAGTTATACTATAAATCGGGTTTTGATTAGACATTTTCTTATCAACACTCTATACAAATTGAAAAATGGTAAAAACCCTAGTCTTCCCTACTTCATGGTATTTGGTTTCAAAGTATTCATTATGAATACCAAAGATAATTTACATAAATTTACACCAAAATTAGGTGAATTCATTTTATTAGGCTACTCCACAACCTCTATGTCATATAGTGTTTTTTTAAAAACTATTACTGTTGATGGAATAGTACATGTAATATTTGATTAAATTAATCCTTTTGTTTTTAAAAAAAACCTACATCAACAGATGTGTTTTCAAAAACTAATTATCAACGCTTTATAGAATATCCTTTTGATAAGGAAAAATTATAAGATAATATTTATAAATCATTTACCCCAGAATATTTCCTACCATTTGTGGATGAACATATTTTACAAAACCCAAAATAGTTGTATCTTAAAAATCATCTGAGTGATAGTATCATTAGTGATGTAAATGAACATGTGAGGACCAGAAGATCCTTAATAAATTATGTAATACATCTTGTATTACATTCCCTTTTATAACCAAAAAGAACTAAGGAAGATTACGGTGATGATGATTGGACTAAAGCCATGCAAGATGAGATAAATGGGTTCGAAAGGAATATAGTCTGGACCTTGGTTGAAAAAACTATATAAAACACTATTATTGGAGAAAAATGGGTATTTATAAATAAATGTCAGGAAAATGGAATCATTGTATGGAATAAAACAAGATTATTTGTTATTGGCTATAATCCACATGAAGAAATAGACTATGAAGAAACCTCTTATCTAATAGTTAGACTTGAATGTATTCATATTTTACATGCCTTTGCCGCATTCTTTAATTTCAAACTTTTTCAAAGGGATGTAAAATGTTCATTCCTAAATGGATAATGGAATAGAATGTTTATGTTGAAAAACATCTAGGTTTTGGAGACATGAAACATATTGTATTTATACTTACCAAAGAATTATATAGACATAAAATATCCCATATATCGAAGTATGATAGACTTACATGATTTTTGTTTCAAAACAATTATGTTAAGGTAAATTCTGATTCAACCCTTTTTATAAATAATGATAATAAAAATGTTTCGATTTTTCAAATTGATTTTGAAGACATTATATGTGGATCAACTCATCAATCAGTAACTGAATAGTATGAAAATATAATGAAATATGAGTTTGAAATTAGTATGATGGGTAAGTAAACATTTTTCCTAGGTTTTAAAATTTTTTAAAAAACAAAAGGAACATATATATCAAAACATAATAATGTTAAAGATCATCTTTAAACATATAGATATGAAAATAATAAAAGTAAATGTACTCCCATGGGTACCTGAAATTCTCTAAATCTTGATGAAGGTGGGAAATGAGTAGATCAAACATCATATAGAGGTATGATAGGAAGAATACTATACATAACAGTTATTCACCCATATATAATGTTTTAGTGTTCTTGTGTGCTAGATATCAATCCAATACTATGAATTCTCATTTAAAACTAGTGAAAGAGTCTTCTTCTATTTAAACAGAACCATGGATTTTGGACGCTTTTATACTTCTAGAAATTATTTTGTTTTAAAATGATTTTCAAATAATATTTTTGGTGGATATAGAATGGATATGAAAAGTGCATACAGAACATTCCTTTTATTAGGATATTCAATAGTTTCTTGGTTATCCAAAAACAAACCCTCAATATCACAAACCATTGCTAATGCTGAATATGTAGCAGCTGGAAGTTAAAGTGCTCAATTATTGTGGATGAAACTCACACTCACAGACAATGGCATGAGTTTTACCAAAACAAAAATAATGTGTGATAGAACTAGTGTCATTTATCGATGAAACAACCATTCACAACACTCTCTTTGAAAACAGATAGATATTATGAATAAATTTTTTAGTGATCACACACTAAAATGATATATCATTTATCAGTTTATCGAAACTAAAGATCAACATGTGGATATTTTTACAAATTCCTTACCCTCTTATTGATTTAACTACATTAAGACAAACTAATGAATTATATCCCTAAAGAAATATTTTATAATAATGTTTTATTGAAATCTATATCCTTACATTAAGTAACTCAGTTTCATTGGGGCAACACATTTTCTTGATTAATCAAAATTTATTCTGTAATCAATTTTTTTTTATTATCAATTTTTTGTGTGTAAAATATTCATTGGTAATCCAAAAAAAATTTGAACTCAAAATTTTGGAACATAATTTATGTTTACTAGCAAAAAATTACCATTTTCAAATAGTCCTTTCATTAATATTTTTTATAATCTAAAATTTCATCATGATGAAGTTTCATCATTACTGATAATTTACCTAGAAATCTTGAAGGTTTGATTCCTTTCATAAATTTATGTAATCTAATTTCATGTTCTAGTTGTTATTTTCAAATTTTCAGATTCACTTTCCTTAAATCCGATGTTATATATTAAAATCCCCAATATATCAGAATCTAGAAAAATCCTTCTTCGGATTTCATTTCAACCGTCAAATATTATCATGCTTTTTTCAATCATTTGATCAATTTGAAAATATGAATTGTCGCCTCAATGCCTATATAAATTCCCCCTAATGGTTTTACCACAATTTTTTCCAAGCTCTTCTGTGCTGATGTTTGGTTTCTCTATATAATGGTCGTTCAAAATTTTCTAGTTTTCTAAAATTAAAATGTCTTTGGATGCATGCCCGTTGAATCATATGTCATTAGTTAAGGAAATTTTTGAATGTATTATCAATAGAGAGAGGTTAGTAGATTTGATGTTTTTTCCTAAGTACAATTCTTTTCTTTAGATGAATATCATGTTGAATGGTTCGGAAAGTATATTTGTAGCCAAACTAAAGGGACATGATTTGGTTTATATGGAGTTGCAGGTAGAATTATAAGAGACTGTATGTCACATTAAATAAGGTGGGAGAGATTTTTTCCTCTTAAGAGTTATGGGAAAATATATTCTCATTCATATAGAATATAATCCTACATAATTATAATTCCTTTTGGGGGTGATGCGGATTTCTTCACCCACAAGCTACCGGATATATCATGATGTTTTTATTAGGATAATCCCATATATTTCCCTAGTTGATCAAGGGTAAATACAATAAAGATTGTTCATTTCTTTACAAATTTCTAGATTATAGAGTTCTCATTTCAGGGATTTATCATTCCAAGAATAGGTGATTAGGATACCATGAAGAAGAGTGATATCTACATTATTTATTTTCCGGGGAACCTCAGGAAGATTAATCTGGGGAAGTATATCTTGCCTACAATTATGAATATCAATAATTGAAATCACAAATTAGTAATCATTATGTGTCTGAATATTCTTTCCAAAATCATAGCCCTTTTTCATGATTCTTTCTAAATTCCTTGCAATTCATAGCTATGAAATTTCAAGGATATTTTTATGAGTGATGATATGTTGAGAAGGATGAAGGATGGATTTAATAGAATGTTAAAAGAATTTTATGACTTTTCTAGAAGAAAATTGAATCCTTATTAAAGAAATCGGAAGTAACTGAGACATACAAGAATGGATAGAGTAAGAAAAGGTAGAAAGAACTGGAATCCAAAGAAGAAAACACATATAGTTATGGAATCCCAAGAATCACATTCATCATTTAGGAGGCAAAAGACTTATCTAGATAAAATTGTAGTGATGTAGAGAGAATATAGAAATACTAATAAGGAAGCAAAACCTAGCTTTGCCTTGGACCCAAATTAGGCAAAACCCTTGAATATTAAGGTTGTTATGGAATATGAGAAGCGGGAAAATAAAAAGAAGAAAAATAAGAAGATGTTTGAGGAAGAAAAAGTTTATGCTCTTCTCAATGTTACTAATAAAGCTTCTGAAAAAATTTAGTTACCAGAATCCATTCAAAAAGAATCCCATATAGTGACTTCAGTAAAGAAAATGGCCATTCTAGAACCTGATTCAGAGGAAGATATTTTCCAACAAGAGGAACTGGAAGTAGAATAATGGAAGGAAGTGATTATACTGATTACATGATAAGCCAAGTTGAATAATATCATGATAATGGAAGTCCATCTATTAAATATCGATCTAGACATCCCATGATGGATCTTCAAAACATTTTTCCCCAATAAAAGATAGGTGTTAAGGATGAAGTAAACAAACCATCAGTATATGGTGGAAACATCCATGAATTGATTTGACTAGAGTATGTGGTATGAGATGCTAAAAAGGGAAAGGTTGAGGAAAATTAGATAGTCCAATTAACAGACAGTGAACATGAATCACTTAAGTCTATTGAGATCATTCTAAGAACTGTTAATGGAAAAAACTTGTTATCTGATACCCCAATGAAGTTTGTGGTGGCAAGGAAAGATGTTTTTGGATCTTCCAATAAAAATAATTATGTGTCACGACCCGTCCTCGGGCCTAGTTCCGTGACTACCCCAAGCCCGCCTTCCATAGGCCAGGGGTTGTCGACTAGCACCAAAGGCATAAATCCCGATAACTGGGAAGGCATAGCCTTTATAAAAGTAAACAAAACACCACAGAGTACAAGCGGAAGTAAAGCACTAAGTACAAAAGAAAGTGCTGAAAGTAAATGGGCCAGAATATAGACCCAACTGAAAGTACAGCTACATATGAACAAAAGTACAACAGAAAAAGGAAAACAGCTGGAAGAAAGGAAGCTGCTCCTGGGTCGTCCGCCTCAGATCCTACCTAAAGGGTAGGTACAGATAGCACAGCTCCTGGATGTTCTTTCCTGTCAACCCCCTCCGAGTGTCGTCTCTCTGTGAATTCCACCTCCGGATACAGACTCGTCATGTAGTCCACCTCTGGGTACTGACTCATCGCGTAGTCCACCTCTGGGTACCGTCCATTCCTTGAACACTCGGCCTCCGTCAGCATTGCCCGTCGTCTGCAACCAACACAACGAGGTGCAGGCATAGCCCGTGCAGGGGTGAGTATAACGATACTCAGTAGGGACCCCGAGACCCTCAAGGTCTCACTAAAACCAACAAGGATAACCACAAAGAAGATCTTTACAGATAACCTCTATTTAGATATATGCCCATACATATTCCTAAGTTATCAAGTAACCCATCTCAATCCTGAGGAAACAAAAGGATTATGAAATCAACGGATAACCACTACCCAGGTATATGCCCATACATATACCTATGTTATCAAGTGACCCATCTCAATCAGGAGGAAACACAAAGGTCATAGACTCAGCTCAAACTAGGATTTTCATTATCGAAACCATA
Source organism: Viscum album (assembly GCA_963277665.1). Lineage (NCBI taxonomy): Eukaryota > Viridiplantae > Streptophyta > Magnoliopsida > Santalales > Viscaceae > Viscum > Viscum album. The sequence continues at coordinate 337,166,000 of OY728135.1, forward strand.
ACTGCTGAAGAGCTCCGTCTCTGGAGTGTACAGTGCTCCTGTCACAACTCTGAGGTACTGCTCACTAACCTAAGACTGCGGAGGTACTCCTCCTGTCGAGTACCGCGGGACAGCCACCCAAACACAGCAGTGATTCTAGCCAGGGTGTGCCACCCAAACACAGTAGTGCACACCCCCTAGTAGTCTGCAGAGGAACTCTCCGGACGAGTACCGCGGGTATGCACTGTCACACAGGTAGTGCTCCGTTCACCATGGGTCTGCACCTCACAAAGTAGTGCTCCGTCCACTAGGCTAGTCGACTCACTCCAAGTCGAGTCGGTCAAGAAGTCGTCAGGTCTCAGTCGGCTACACTGTCTCCATACTCCGCACGCTCGTCTCTGGGAGGGTCCACTCCGCGAGCTACAAGTCGATACTTTAAGTATCTCAAATTCCCACGAATAAGTATCTCAAGGGACCGCCTTGTCATAGGGGTCTCAACGCAACAGACGGCCCGTCAATCGGACGTCTGGTCTGTGAGTTATTAGCATTTTCATCCCAGGGGCCCGGTTGCTTTCGTGAGCGAACCAACCCGGCCGTATCTTAGCTATACCCCGAACACTCAAAGGGTATACTCAAAGGGACCGTTTCTCCACGTTATCACCAACGCCGCTGAAGGTTTGTCAAACGGACATCCGGTCTGAAAGATATCTGCTTTTCTGTTCCAAGGGCCCGGTTGGATTTTGGGTACAATCCAACTTGTCCATACTCCAACTGCATCCAAACATCGGGCGAAGTATGCCAAAAGTTCCTACTCATCAAGAGGAATTCAACAATACAGACGGTGCGTCAATCGGATGCCCGGTCTGTGAGTTATTGGCTTTTTCGTTCCAGAGGCTCGGTTGGTTTCATTAGCGAACCAACCCAACCGCACTCCGACGACACCCAATCCTTGAGTGGAGTAATCCAAAATATCTGTCTCACTTAGAGGAGGGCATCAAAGTCTACGACACATCAATCGGACATCCGAATCTCAAGATATAAGCGTTTCCGCTTCGAGGGCCCGGTTGGTTTCGTATACGAACCAACCCGGCCGAACCCAAAGTGTTCCAAAACCTTGAGTGTGATATACTGAAATGACCGTCTCGATCCAAGGAACGCATTGCCACTGATGGTGCATCGATCAGAGGTCTACAGCTCAAGATATTGGTGAAAGACCATGATGGTTCTGAAAACGTGGCGTCTGGGACCGGACCGACCCAGCCCGACCCCCCCTTGGTCGGCCCGAACACGGTCGCCCGACCCGGCTGGGCCCGGCTCGGTCCGGTCTGACCGGCCAGCCGTGGCTTGGCCAGCGCGGCCGAGCAGAAGCTGTGGGCGGGGTGTGTGGCTCCCCCACCCTCGTCGCTAATTGAGGCCAGCGGCAACCGCCGCTGCTAGCCCTCTGGCAGTGCACCGCCGCTCCGGCTTGGCACGCTGCCACCGCTTTCCGCGGACCACCAGACGTGCTCCGGTGGTCCGTTTCTCCTGAAGTCTTCACAAACGGTCCCCCAAGGACCCGACCTTCACTGCATGTCCCTCAAATCGCCGTTGCGGACCTGTTCGTTGTCGCCCGACAATCCACAGATCAATTAACAAAATGAGCCATCTTCGTGGTTCTCCAGCATGACGTGATGGCACCGCGCCCCTTCACCGTGGCCCGACTCTGTCCACAGATGTCTTCAGGTTTCTCTGATGCGGCGCGAAGGCGTCTCACCCATGTTCGTTTTCACGACGTGGTGCAACGGCGCCGTGCATTCCTTGCTGCACGTTCCGCACAGTGCAACGACACCGCGCCATCCCCGTTTCAATCCACAAAAGAAACCCACAAGGATAAGGAGGTGGGTCGGCCGTGTTTGTGCGGTCCGGCCACCTCTTGTTAGTTGATAGCAAATGGTCATATTTCACGAAGATCTTCAAGGTAATAATCACGAACAAAAATAAATAATAATCCTCAACATCAATTAGCATGAACGAACAATCCGAGGATCATCCTGGAATTGGTTGGTCCACACTCATCGTTCTTTTCACAAAAGATAATAGAACACCAGAAAAAAATCCCCTACCTCAAGCGTCGTCGAGCGAGGGTTCATCTCGGATTTTCTCATCGTGGAAGAAAAGCATCACGGAAGGAGCGTCGCGGAAGAAGCGTCGTTGATGTCACCGTACACGGCATCGTGTCGTCAATCTCCGAGGGTTTGGCATTCTTCGTCGGAGGTCGGAGCATTCTTCACTTTCTTCACGTTCTTCGCGTTCTTCACGTTCTTCGTCGACGAAGAACGCTTTACTCCAAATTCTCTCCACGCCACAAGTCCAACTAAATAAAATAAGTTCAACCCTTATTTTATTATTGACTTAACCTTTTGAAATTCAAAAGATAATAATCGAAAAATTAATTCGTTGAATTAATTGTAATGATTTAACTGCCCAATTAATTGGGGCATTTCTTAACCAAAACAAACACACGGTTGACTTACATTAAAGAGGGTTTTCGTGGGTGTGTTACTTAGAGGGAAAGAAATGGTGAGGCTCATGTGGGCCCCACCTCACAAATATCCTACCAAGTGGGTAGGATATTATGGATTGCACCCTATCCGCTTAACTTAGCTTAACTGGCTTTTAAGTTGTCTTTAAGTGTCTTTAAGTGAAATAAAAGTAAAATTGTCTCACCACATTATTTTATTTCTTAACATAACCCCAAAAATTTAAAAACCACACGTGAGAAAACGCAACTCTGGAAAAGGCGTTTCTAAGAAAATACCGGTGTTGTGATTTCATCGGTGCCCTTGGAATTGGATTCCGAGCACCGGTTCAAAATTTAGAAAAACCTGCTCGTTCGTTCAATGAACATACTTGAGCTAAACATCAATAATTAAGTCTGGGCACACCGGGCCTCGGAATCAGGCGCTGTCAGAAACTGTGTTCTTGTAAAATTTCAAAGAAAATGAAGAAAAAAAATTTCCAAGATATTTCTGGGTCTTTACATTTCTCCCACCTCCGGGCTTTACGTCCCCATAAAGATTCAACACAAACTAGGGTCCCAAAAGCGGTATTGAGCACGCATCTGAGCATTCTGCTCCCATGTGCTTACCTGTAGGTTCATGTACTGCCCGTGAAAGTGCACCCGAGGAATATTCCGTCCTCGAAGGATCCTCTCCTATCGATCCTCGATCCCCACTGGAACCTCCACGAAATACACCCCATCGCCATCGTCCATCTCCCCATGGTCGATGATATGCGAAGGGTCGAGCACATATATCCTAAGTTGAGATACGTGGAAGTCTTCGTGCACCTGGTGCAACTAAGGTGGATGGGTTAAGTGGTAAACCAACCTGCATACCCAGTTGAGGACCTAGAAAGGTCCGTTGAAACTCGGAGATAACTTACTTCCTTGGCCACATCTCTGTAATCCTCGTCGAGGTGAGACCCATATAAGGACATGATCGTCATCCTCGAACTTATGAGGCCTCCAATTCCTGTTAAAACTAAAACTCAAAACGAATGCTGCCACGAGGGTAAGGTTGACCGACTCAAGAGTGATTGGTCGCACCCTCCTGAGCATGATTTTATCCTGTGCTGCATGGGGTTTCCTTTTTCGCCGACCATGGAAAACCCATTCTGACGTCGTTGTTAAACCACAACCTTTTTGCCTAATACCATCAATTCGTGTATGAACTGTGATTGCCCAGTCCATACTCAAACCAACGTCGTAAGGCCTCAGCGCTTCCACCAAGATATTCCAACCGAAACTCTCGCCTCGAGGGTCTGACCACACTGTCGGCATATGTGTGATTATCGTGTCTCCTCCCAAGGTATCTCCAGACGTGACGGTCAAGTCCATGGCCTACCGGAAACCCTAGGTCTGGGACACGATTTGTGAAAGAGAGGAATGATTCATATCGACATCTGTTACTAAAGCAGCTAGTAGTGGACACAGACTGTCCCTTGAATCATTTTTAGAGCCATTGGGTCACACTCCTTGACCGCATGCAGCCGCACTCTTCCTCCGACATCCAGTTCCCTGAGCCTGGCAGGGATAACTAAGACGGGTGGTTGAAGCATGTTAAGATGTACACCACCTCATGATTCTCTCCTAGCTCTGCCTCCATGCCTGCCGCTTCGCAGACTCATCTCTCTTTAAAGCTTCCTCTTCTTGAAACATTTAACACGCCCGAGTCTCTAAGACTGGCACCGGTTTCCTGTTTCTTACTGGACTATGTAGTCTTCATCCACTCCTGGATGATCTGCGCCTTCTTTGCCTACGATCTGGAAGAGCTGCTAAAATTTCTCATTTGCCGAAAAGTGAAACCCGGTCTCATCCCCCTGTATGAACCACGCCCATTGCCTAATACAGTAAATCCTGACATGAAGGGTGCATTCATGCCATGGATGACGTCATAAAGCCTCGACGTAACTACTAAGAGATCCAACTCTCACTCTCGCCTCTAAGGGTCAAGTCACACTGTCGGCATTAGTGTGAGGTCACTGGGGCTCCTCCAGTAGGAATCTCAAAAGTGAGGGTCAGGTCAACAGTCTTAACCCAGACCACTCAGTATCAACCAAACAAAAGGACAGGAATGCAGACAAAGATAAGTGTCTTTTTATTATTGCAGCTCATAGTACAAAGACACGAATACAATAGCAATATGGAACTAGAAGTACAAGGGATGTATCCACTGGTTCTGCTCCTGTCCACCTGCTCCCGGAGCTCTACTTCCTTGTCCACTGCTCGGCTATTGCTCAAGCACCAGCCACTGCTTCTGTCTCGGGGGCTCCTCCAACACCTGCTGATCAACCGTGCAGGGGGGGGGGGGTCGTACAATCACGTACCATGTGACCCTTCCTGCTGCAGGAGAAACACTGTCCGTTTCTAGCACCCCTGGCTCAGACCCCACCCTGGGTGCTCCTCACCACCGATCCTAAAACCCGAGATCGCCCAACTGCTGGTCTGGTCCTCATGGACCGCTGCATCATCTGTCTATTTCCCATAGATGACACAGCTACTAATCGAAAAACACATGGCAAAGGCAGCATCTCCTTAACAAGCTCGGGATGTAGGGCTACTGGAACAAACTCCACCATGAAGAAGGTCTCGAAATCTTCCCATGTGAAGGTCATCCCGTCGCAAAACTGGAACAAGTGGATCCACCACCTGCCTGCTACTGCCTGAAGAAGACTGGCAGCAAAGATCGCCATGAAGTCTGCAGGCGTCCCCACTAGCCTGAAGACTCTCACCATTGTCTCCATCCAATACTCAGCCGCATGCAGGTCCGTCTCTCCCCGGAACCTAGGTGGTCTCTAGCGCTGGAACTCATTCAGCGCGCTCAAGTGGCGTGCATCACCTACTGCTGGGGATGGTGGCATCGGGGGACCAATGTAAGGTAGTACTGCTGGTGCCTCTGCTGGTGCCTCAACTACAAGAGGGCCCTGTACCGAACCCTCGTCGCTCGACAGGCTGTCAGTATGCACATCCCTCTGGGCTCTAGCTGGTCGTCTGAGAAAAGGCATCCTGAAAGAAACAACGTGACATGGTCAAATGATTATACCTGGTGAGCTGACCTGGTTTGAGCTGACATTTAAAAAATTCTGGAAACAAACACGCAATCAATGTTTTCGTGCACAAAGTCGGAAATCAGTTGTCAGGGTCCTGGTGTATGGATACGTCGGTCGCCCGCACCAACACTGGACTCCCTGAACCGAAGACCACACTCGGTACCCTTAAAACTATTGCTTCACAGAAAGAGAATATCATAGTTATAAGTTCTGCGGTAGAACCGACTCCTCTGATACCAATTTGTCACGACCCGTCCTCATCGCTCGTGCTGTGACTACCCCAAGCCCGCCTTCCATAGGCCAGGGGCTAGCGACTATCACCAAAGGTGTAAATCCTGATAACTGGGAAGGCATTGACTTTATAAAAGTAAACAAAACACCACAGAGTACAAGCAGAAGTAAAACACTAAGTAAAAAAGAAAGTGCTGAAATTAAATGGGCCAGAATACAAACCCAACTGAAAGTACAGCTACAACTGAACGAAAGTACAACAGAAAAAGGCAAACAGCTGGAAGAAAGAAAGTAGCTCCTGGGTCGTCCTCCTAAGATCCTACCTGAAGGGTAGGTACAGATAGCACAGCTCCTAGATGTTCTTACCTTTCAACCCCCTCCGAGTCTCGTCTTGCTGTGAAGTCCACCTCCGGATACTGACTCGTCATGTAGTCCACCTCTGGGTACTGATTCGTCGTGTAGTCCACCTCCGGGTACCGTCCATTCCTCAAACACTCGGCCTTCGTCAGCACTGCCCATCGTCTGCATCCAACACAACGAGGTGCGGGCATAGCCCGTGTAGGTGTGAGTATAATGATACTCAGTAGGGACCCCGAGACCCTCAAGGTCTCACTAAAACCAACAAGGATAACCACAAAGAAGATGTCAACAGAAATCCTCTACATAGGTATATGCCCATACATATACCTAAGTTATCAAGTAACCCATCGCAATCCTGAGGAAACACAAAGATTATGAAATCAATTTATAACCACTACCCAGGTATATGCCCATACATATACCTAAGTTATCAAGTGACCCATCTCAATAAGGAGGAAACACAAAGGTCATAGACTCAGCTCAAACAAGGATTTTCATTATCGAAACCGTAACTACTAAAGAGCTCCGTCTCTGGAGTGTACAGTGGTCTTGTCACGACTCCGACGTACTGCTCACTAACCTAAGACTGCTGAGCTACTCCTCCTGTCGAGTACCGTGGTCCAGCCACCCAGACACAGTAGTGCTTCTCGCCAGGGTGTGCCACCCAAACACAGTAGTTCACACCCCCTAGTAGCCTGCAGAGGTACTCTCCAGATGAGTACCGCGGGTCTGCACTGTCACACAGGTAGTGCTCCATCCGCCATGGGTCTGCACCTCACAAAGTATTGCTCTGTCCACTAGGCTAGTCGACTCACTCGAAGTCGAGTCGGTCAAGTAGTCGTCAGGTCTCAGTCGGCTACACGGTCTCCGTACTCCGCACGCTGGTCTCTGGAGGGTCCGCTACACGAGCTACAGGTCGATACTCCAACTATCTCAAAGTCCCACTAAGAAGTATCTCAAGGGACCGCCTCGTTATAGGGGTCTCAACGCAACATACAGCCCATCAATCGGATGTTCGGTCTGTGAGTTATTAGCATTTTCATCCCAGGGGCCCGGTTGGTTTCGTGTGCGAACCAACCCGGCCGTATCTCAACTGTACCCCGAACCCTCATAGGGTATACTCAAAGGGACCGTTTCTCCACGTGATCACCAACGCTGCTGACGGTTCGTCAAACAGACGTCCGGTCTGAAAGATATCAGCTTTTCCGTTCTAAGGGCCTAGTTGGATTTTGGGTACAATCCAACACGGACATACTCCAACTGCATCCAAACCTCGGGCGAAGTATGCCAAAAGTTCCGTCTCATCAAGAGGAATTCAACGAGACAGACGGTGCGTCAATCGGACGCCCGGTCTGTGAGTTATTGGCTTTTTCGTTCCAGAGGCCCGGTTGGTTTCATGAGAGAACCAACCCGACCACACTCCGACGGCATCCAAAACCTCAATCGAAGCAAGCCAAAAGATCCGTCTCACTTAGAGGAAAACATCAAAGTCGATGGCATGTCAATCGGACGTCCGGAGCTCAAGATATAAGTGTTTCCGCTACGAGGGTCCGGTTGGTTTCGTATACGAACCAACCCGACCGAACCCAAAGTGTTCTAAAACCTTGAGTGCGATATACCGAAACGCCCGACTCGATCCAAGGAACGCATCGCCGCTGACAGTGCATCGATCAGAGGTCTACAGCTCATGATATGGTCAAATGACCCTGAGGGGACCGAAAACGGGGGGTCTGGGCCCGGACCGACCAAGCCCGACCCCCCCTGGGTCGGCCCGAACCGGGTCGTCCCGACCCGGCTGGCCCCGGGCCAGCCGCGGCTCGGCCAGCGCGGCCAAGCGGAAGCTGCGGGCGGGGTGCGCGGCTCCCCCACCCTCGCCGCAAATTGAGGCCGGCGGCAACCGCCGCTGCCAGCCCTCCTGCGGTGCGCCGCCCCCGCCAATCGCGGGCGCCGCCGCGCCGGCAGGGTGCGCCGCCACCTCCTTCCTCGGACCACTGGACGCGCTCCGGTGGTCCGTTTCTCTTGCAGTCTTCGCCAACGGTCCCCCTGAGACCTGACCTTCACTACAAGGCCCTTAAATCGCCGTTGCGGCCCCGTTCGTCGTCGCCCGACAATCCGAACGCCAATTAACAAAACGCGCCGTCTTCGTGGTTCTCCGGCACGACACGATGGCACCACGCCCCTTCACCGTGGCCCGACTCCATCCGTGGATGTCTTCAGGTTTCTTCGATGGGGCGCGACGGCGTCGCGCCCGTGTTCTTTTTCACGACGCGGCGCGACGACGCCACACATTTCTTGCTGCATGTTCTGCGCGGTGCGACGGCACCGCGCCATCCTCGTTTCAATCCACAAAAGAAACCCACAAGGATAAGGAGGTGGGTCAGCCATGTTTGTGCGGTTCGGCCCCCTCTCATTAGTTGATAGAAAATGGTCAAATTTCACAAAGATCGTCAAGGTAATAATAACGAAAAAAAATAAATAATAATCCTCAACATCAATCCGCATGAACGAACGATCCGCGAATCAACCTGGAATTGGTTGGTCTGTGCTCGTCGTTCTTTTCACAAAAGTTAAAATAACACAAGAATAAAAATCCCATACCTCAAGCGTCATCGAGCAAGGGTTCTTCGCGGATTTTCTCGTCGCGGAGGAAAAGCGTCGCGGAAGGAGCGTCGCGGAAGAAGCGTTGTTGACGTCGCGGTACACGGCGCCGCGTCGTCGATCTCCGAGGGTTTGGCGTTCTTCATCAGAGGTCGGAGCGTTCTTCATGTTCTTCACGTTCTTCGTCGACGAAGAATTCTTTCCTCCAAATTATCTCCACGCCACAAGTCCAACTAAATAAAATAAGTTCAACCGTTATTTTATTATTGATTAAAGCTTTTGAAAATCAAAAGATAAGAAACGGACAATTAATTCATTGAATTAATTATAATGATTTAACTGCCCAATTAATTGGGGCATTTCTTAACACACAAAAATGCACGGTTGAATTTCATTAAAGAGGATTTTCGCGGGTGCGTTAATTAGAGGGAAAGAAACGGTGAGGCTTTGGTGGGCCCCACCTCACAAATATCCTACCAAGAGGGTAGGATATTTTGGATTTCACCCTATCCGCTTAACATAGCTTAAGTTGCTTTTAAGTGGATTTAAGTGAAATAAAAATAAAGTTGTCGCACCACTTTATTTTATTTCTTAAATTTACCCCAAAAATTTAAAAACCACACCCGAGCAAATGCAACTCTGGAAAAGGCGTTTCTAAGAAAATACCGGTGCTTCGATTTCATCGGTGCCCTCAGAATTCGATTCCGAGCACCGGTTCAAAAGTTAGAAAAACCTGCTCGTTCGTTCACTGAACGTACCCGAGCTAAACATCGGAAATTAATTCCGGGCACACCGGGCCTCGGAATCAGGCGCCATCAGAAACTGCGTTCTTGTAAAATTCCAAAGAAAATTAAGAAAAAAAAAATTTCCTTGAAATTTCTGGGACTTTACATTATGAGATAGAGAAATAATCATCACCAACAAGAGAATATGATATAGAATTGTCTTCTATATGTCATTATATTTTTGTCCAATACATGAATAAATTGTTTGATAAAATTCCAATGGTTATAAGTATTAACATGAGATATTAGATACTTCAGCATTCATTTAATCAGATGTCTGATTTTGTATCCATTCTTATGGAAAACGTTTTTAGGCCTGAGGATGATTTTAAATCATTCAACATCTTCTATGATGCTCATATGAAGATCGTGCAAGGAAATTACTATGTTGTCCATGAAAACAATTTAATTGATCAGAATCCTTGATGACTTTCAAGATAATGTAAAGGATGCCTTTGATACTGAATATTTCAAGATCAAAGGTCCTACTACAAGTTTCAGTGAGAAGCTCATTCTTGAAAAATCTTCTCTGATTCCAGAACACAAGGATATGAATGGGAAACATAATTTAGTTGCTTTGAATCTAAATAGGGAAAGAGATATCATAATCATGTTTTAAGAACTGATCAATAAGCAAGAATACCTTTTGAAGACTCAGATAGAAATTACTAAGGCTCATAAAGGAAAGATAAAAGCTATGGGGAAGAAAAATTATGTTCGGGATCAACTGATAAATTGTTTTTAAGATTATCATATGAAACTAATTGAGTTTAAGACTATTGTCAAAACATTTATTCCGAATGACAAAATAATGATGCTTTTTTTTCTTAAATTCAATATTTTTTTGTACCACCTTTCTTGTACAATTTTTTCCAATATTAATTAAAATTTTGGTTTTTTAAAAATGTTTTTGTATAGTAATAATATTTCAGGTACCATATTATTTTTAATTCAATTTATTTCTTTTTAAAAATCACAAAGGGGGGGGGGGATTATAATGATAAAAATAATACTATGTATAGAAGAGAATTCTCTATCTAAGTTAGAGTTTTATAGAAGAATATTTCATTACAAAAGAAAATGAAAAACATATTTAATGATGTCAGGAATAACATTCTTATGGATTTCAAATCATAAGGGGGGAGTTATTAATATTGACTATGATCCAAATATAATGGGAGATATGTTATTCATTGAAGTGCATATAGAATTCTCTTGAGAACTTATATTCGTTTTCATAAGGATGTTTGTGCTTTCCAAAAAGTGGGAGATAGTTGATTCAAAAAGTATTCCTTATGAATTTTATAAATTCCTATGTTTTGAAAATCACAAAAACTTTATATTAAGTGGAATTAAATTTTTCCTATGAATTAATTTGATAAGGAAAATTTCCATTCTCAAAAGAAATTTATGTCACTATCTTTGTTTTCATTTTTCATTTCATAATCTCTCTAAATCAGAAACATTTTATTACTAAGTCTAAAATTCAGACTCTTATGTAAAACCTTGGAATCTTATATTTTCATGGATATAGAGTGTTCTGTTTTTAGACTCTGAATAATTTTAAATTCAGATTCCTAATTCTCTAAATTTATGATTTCAAATTCCCTGAAATTCAGACTACAAATTCTCTTTAATTCCAATTCTAAATTATCCTAAATTCAGACTCTAAATTCTATATGAAATTCAGATACATAATTCCTTATAATTTTGACTCTGAATTCCACATAATTTAAACTCCATGTTCCATAGAATTAAGACTCAAAATTACTCAAAATTCCAATTCTGAATTAATCAGAATTCATAATCCAAATTATTCACTACTTATACTCTATGTACCTCAGAATTTGGACTCAAAATTACTTTGAATTATGATTCTAAATTCATTGGAATTTGGACTCCGAAATCTATATAATTTAATTTCTGAATTCATTGTAAAATATAAGATGTATATCCATATTTTATAGAATCTATTTTTTTAGTAAATTCTGATTATTATTATTTTTAGACTTTGAATATTAGATTTGATTATGTAACTTCATTTTACATACACTTGTTATGAAATGATGTTGTAAAATATTTTTCTAACTAACCATTGATTGTGTGACCCTTGTATAGGTCTCATAGAAATTCAAGGAAATATATGTTCATTGGAGTATAGAGCTGACCATTGATGTTATTCTTATAAACAAGATCTCAATTGAACAAGCCCAAAATCGAGAATTAATTATTGATAAACTAGTTATTTCATGCTGCTAAAGTGATTTCTAGAGAGACTCTCATGCTTTGTGTGCACCAAACACCCTTTTCCGCTTTCATTTTGTGGCTCTGTTTGTTGATAAGTTCAATTGAGGGCTTCCGAGGATAAGAAGAAAAATGGGTTGACAACCTTAAATTCGATGGATTTTATTGATATGAATACATAGGTTTGAGCTACCTTAATGGTTGAAGGCATGCGGGGATAAGAAGAAAAATTTAAATGTTTTTATCGATGTCTTACCTTTGTGTGGGTAATGAAGACATTATTGAAAGTATAAATGAAGTGACCTTTGACCAAGGTTGTTGGATACACTACTCTTTGGGTCAAAATATTTCATACATGTTACTTGTTCTAATTCCTATTTATTCTTCATTGAATTTTGATAATGGAAAAATTCATAACCATCTTATAATTTCATATTATATTATGTAATCTGATAAGTAATATTGTGTATTTTTTTAAGGTAGACTCTATTCCTTATCATCATTCCATATGTTTCATTTCTAGAATCATATTTCTAGAACCTAAGAAGATTGTTTAGAAGAACTAAAATAGGTCTTGTGAATTAACCTTGTTTAAATTTGTTACATATGGTTAAAAATCACTGTTTTTATACATAAATTCACCCCATCTTGAAATTGAGCATCTAAATTAATACTTAAATACTACAATAATTTTATAAGATATGAATCTATTTTGTGTTTTTTCATCATATATTACAATGGTAGAACCCTTGGGATTATTTTAGGACATTTGAAATATGTTTTGTAGAAATATTTTTATGATAGAGTTTTTTCATGAGGTTTAGATTCATAATATTATAGTTAGTTGGGTAGTGAGAACAAGGATGTAGTTATTTTCTTAGGCTCACAGTATTCTTGTCCTGGGTCTGCAATAAAAGAATTGATGGAGAATCCTTGGATGGATCCAGGAAGGTGTGATTGTGTGGTTTATTTGAGGAAATTTGGGTGATTCCCTATATATTATTACTAGTTACTCAATTGTAAAGGATATGTGGATTAAACCCTGTGTTTTAGGATCATAGTTGTTGGATCATTTGGTCATGGTTCGCATCATAGTTTGGTAGTTACGGTTCCTCAATATTATGGTGTTGAGTTCATTATAGGATTTCATTGAGGATTCTACTAAAGGGAGTGTATTTGATCAAGTGATTTATGGATGTAGTGTTTCACAATTGGGTATATTTTGGTTCATGTTATTTCCTTTGGGATTCCTCTGTTAGTTGTTGGTGATTGTAAATCAGTTGAAGGCCATTGAGGTCTGGTTGGGGTTGTTTCTTGTGATTTTCTTGGTCTGAGTTCATTCAGGTGATAGAGACATCCTTGGTAAGGTTTCTTATGAATGATATGGTTTTTTTTATTTGATGATCCAAAGAGGGATTCCTCTATTTATGTTTTGATCTACAGGGAAAATTATGTTCTCAATAGATAAGATGAAACTAAATGGGTTATGGAACTTATGTATTTTTGTTATGGGTGTTCCCTTGGGAACCAAGGTAATGTATGGTTCGTTGGGACTGAGGTTTTCATGTCTGAATTGGAAATTTAACCATACATTTTTATTACTTCATTTTTTGCAGTTAAGAATACAATTACTTCTATGGGGAGATTTTGTATATTATTGAGTTTCCACATTTATTGGAATAGGGTTACATTTTAGGGTTTTGATGGTTGAGAGAGATGTACATATGATCTATATGTATCATTATGGATATATGTAATATTGATTGTTTAATTGAGTCTCTTTCTCAGTATGAATAATTTTTTAATGGTTTGAGTGTTGAACTACGGTTTAGGTAACATTGTTTTATAATATTGTGCATAATGGATATAATGTCACATGTTTTTGGTATAATGTTGTACTGATGTTTTAGGTACATGAGATATACTGCAGATATGGTGTTAGATTGAGGATCTATACTAATATGATATTTTATGGTTAGAGACTGAGACTGATGATCTAGATGATGATGGTATGTCATGTGGAATTACCCATGAGAATAATTCTAGTTCTTTTTGGGATGGGTCAGACTAGTTTTATGTGAACCACCGATGTTATGTTTTTTTTTGGTTTTTGTAGTGAGGTTATGTGTATAGATATTTTAACATATGGGTAGGTTTTAGATGGATGTAGAATACATTATTATTTATGTTCTAGAATGATTCTCTATGAATTGATGGTATACTAGTTAGGATGAATTTTTGATTGATGCTCTGCATACATGGTCTAAGTGATGGTTTGATACTCCATGAATGTTTTACATGATATATAGTATAGGATTTGGACTGATTCTCTAGGTATTATTGTATATGATAAATGAATTTTTTTTCATAATGATGATCTAGGCTTGGTATTAGTTCTATGTGGTAATCGAGAAAGATGTGGCACGGTGACAATAATGATATAATGTTTGGGTTATGGGGAGATGGCGTGAGATGAAATAGATTATTATCCGATGAAATATGACTACAATAGTATGGGTCTTTGAAATGGTCATAATTGGTTGTGACTACCATGGTTATGGATCCCACATGTTATTTTTGATTCACAATCATTATAAAAAGCTTAGGGACACATAGGAAATAGGCAATTCCGGTATTATTGATCAAGGTATAAGATCAAGGATTTAACGATGGTTAATTTATTCTTATATTCCATTATTGTCTTCTAGGATTAGAAAATTTCATTAACTTGATCTTATGGAATTATTTTAGAGTTTCTCTATTGTGGGGACCATATGAAATTTATTTCACACCCCTATACATGACCATTTTGTGCATTGAGAAAATATAATTGGTTTTAGTTTGAACCCAGATGAATGATGGAATTGGATGATCCCCTAGATAGCAGGGTTGATAAAGAATGTGGAGTTAACATGTCAAGCTGAAGTATCTTGAAAGGGTACTGGATACCATGCATGAGTAGTTTCCTGGTGTAAGCAATAGGTCCTTACCTATTTCCTTTTTTTATTTACATTTTATATGTTATTGGATGAATTGGAGATCATGATTGTATATGTGACATGGATTTTTCAATTATTGTATTTCATTTCATAACATCATTCTTTTAGATTTAGTGTATTTAATCTTTCACTTAATATATTTTGTATGGTGTTTTTTTATTTAATTCGTATTGTGATCTCTAATATAGAGGTATAGTTTACTCATAGTTTCACGATTAGACCCCCAATGTATATCAGTAGACTCTATAATATGAATCGGTTTTCATGAGTTCATCTGGTTAATTGGTTCAAAGCACCAGTTATGGTGGCATCCAGTCTAGGATGTTAAAAATAAGATTTCTTTACATACATAATGGTTTCATGATTATCCTTGAAAAATCATGAAGTATTTCGTCTTTTATGTCCCACAACATATATAATATATATCGGTCCTTTCTTCATAGAGCATCTTCCACCTTATTTTCATTTCATTAGTGTAACTATTTTGAGAAATCCTAATATATAATCATCTATAACCATCATCTCTTGAAAATATTCAATTTCTCTTATGTGAAATTATATAATAAAAAGTTATTATTAATATATATATCATAAAATTATTCATAAATAAAATTCTCCAATATATTTAATGAAAAAAATACATTAGAAATGTCTAAATCATGATTTGGGTAGTTTTTCTCAAGAAAATTCAATTTAAATGGTGAATAAGATATCCTCGAATCATTCAATATGAGAATTCATCCGAATACATTTGAATGCATAATTATATATTAGAAACCCTACTTCACTATATGGTAAAGTATGAATAGATAAAATCACTAACAATATCATCAAATCATTGAAAATTTATTCACATTAATCATTTCAAAATAACATAGCTTCATTCATTGTTAAGAAGTGGTGGGGATTAGAGAATCTTGAGAGATTTTCCATATATTAAATATCATGAAAAACAACGAGAAGTAGGAATAACTATCACATTTGTTGTTTGGAGAAAATATAAAATAACATTTTTCATTGAAATATCTATTGATATACTACCAATTGAAATTATAATACCCAAGAATGAATCATTCTTAAACAAAAATAAAAACTGGGTAAATTTTTCAAAAATACTCACCACCCTCAGGGTCTTCAATAAAATTCTCATGAGATATTTTTGGACTCACTTTCTCATTTAATATATAAGAATATCATTTATAAATAAAATTACAAACAAATCAATGTAATCTCCAAGGACTCTATTCATTAATTCTTTATATATAACATAGAATCTAGTAAGACTAAATGGAATCACTATATACTTATAGATTTCAAACAATTTATTAAACTAAATCTCATGAATGACATCCTTATTGAAGCTAAATTAAAGATATACTGATTAAATGGGAATATTAGAATATTATTTACCTCTGTACAGTTGTTAAATCAAGTCATCAATATGGTATAGTGGATACCTATTATTAACAGTGATTTTGTTAGTTTTTTATAATAACATCAAGGATTCATTTATCCATATTTCCTAATAAAAAATAACTAGCAAACCCCACATTGATTCACTTAGACAATTCAATCCATTTTGATGATTTTTTTATTTTTTTTATTTAGTTCCTATAATTCAATCTGTTCCACACTTTGTACTGTCATTGAAATTAGTGTAAGACCATATATGTGTTCAATTGAGAATTAATCTTCATTATTCAAGGGAGGACTAAGAAATTAATCAAGGAAGACATTCAAAAATCAGAACCAATATGGATATATTTTATGTTGAGTTTCTCACCAACAATCTATCATAAACAACCCTTTATTAATTATAATCAAAACTCATATGAAAAATCACATTTCCATCATAATATTATATTTATCATCACACATTTAGATGATCATATGTTGGAACGGAATATCAAATATCACTTATCTTAATAATTTTTTTGGGATTTTTTTAAATAAGAAAAATATACATTAGGATCAAATTATACTCAACCAAATAGATTATAATAAAATTTTTCAGAAGGACATTACAAAAAAGTACTACTAAAGAAGAATCATAAACATAAGATGTCATTATTTTAGCATTAGGGGATTTTATTCCAATATCACCTTCTAATCAGTGAGGTTTTGTGGTGATGTAATTATAATGTTTTTTGATATGTAATAGTTGGTCGAACTTGAATTTAATTTTTCCTTAGAAGTTATATAGTTGATGTTATATTTACATTTTAGTAATTAATAATTAATACCCTATAAAAAATAACCATCACATGATAATTACCATATTATCTAGTATTAACAATTTATTGACATAGATTATCATCATTAACCATCAAATTATTGATATGGTTGGTATAAAACCCATACTACTTGAATTTGTTCCACATAAGTGTGTGTGATGCATTATTCAGTGACTTCTCTCTTCTCTCATCATTAGATAACTTATTCCTATGACATCATAAATTGATTTTACTATGATATTCCTTTCCATTGTTAAAACATTTACTATATTTAAAATTTAAATTTCTTTCATATGTCTTCACAAAAATATTGTATGAAGGAATTCAAAATGTTTTCTCACCCTAATTCTTAGAATTTATTAGGAATTTGAAAATTATTTTCTTATAATTCGAATTAGATGGATGGGTAACACCAATATCAATCTACAACATGATTTCAAGTATAATGAATTCATCACAGATATTGATGTTCCTTGGGGTAAACACCCTTCGAAGACTTTCATTTAAGACACTAAATAATCCGTCAACTATAACTCTTGGTAGGATAATATTTCAAGATTCCTGCCTTACAAGTCTAGTAAAAAAATTACACTTATATTTTGATATATTTATAATCCTTCTATTTATATTCATTTAATTAATTCTAAATTTTAATATATACAATAAAAGTAATGTACTTTCAAAAAATATTCTCTTAAACTAATCCAACTCAATGAAGTCATTTTCATGCATTTGAATAGTGTTATTGGTTGTAATCCACAATTAATATGATTTTACATCTTAAAGATAAATAATTAATATAAATTTATCATGTTTAGAACACTGGAGAGTTAAAAATATATATTCAATGGTTCTTATCAATGTCTATGAAATATTAGATGACCATGCCTAAAAAATATGGTTGAAAATACATCATGAAGGACTCAACATAACATTTTCCACCATTATCACATTTGGAAGCTCATTGTAATTCATACATTGAAAATATTATGTGATCATACTAACAATATTTTACATTTAATATCCCATCATATTCCTTTTCAATGAGGGAAAATCAATTCATTGATCATGGAATTCAACAATAATATGATTACTTCAGGTTAAATCCATTAAGAAAATGAAAACTAATCATATTGTGAGGAACAATGATTATTGTAGAAAACCACATAATTATGAAAAATAATTTACTGTATGTGTAAATTGTGAAAACATATGATATGACACTATAGATTTAACCTAGACCATTCATGATCATTACCATAACATGATGTCATTATCATTTACATAAACTTATCTCCATGATTATCATTAATGTTTTTCAAATGTTAATGAAATATTGGTATGATAACAAATATAGTGTCCCAAAACATTCTAAAATATTTTTAACATATTATTGGATGAATATTAATAAATAATATAAAATTCCATTCAAGGATCATATAGGTCTTGTGCCATTGGAATCATAGACGATTAACTAACATGTTCATAAATGATCCACCACATCCCCTCTAAGTTCTTCATAATTGGCTCCCTACATCGATATATCATACTTATTTAAAGCATATAGAATGGAAACATAATAAATCATGAACTCAAATTACATGAAACTGTAATAATTAGGGAAATAAATGATAACATAATATTATCATGAACATAAGTGTATGAAAATAAGAGAAAAACTATTGAACAACATACAATGAATTTTATAGATCATAATATTTATTCAACGAATAATTATTAGAATTTTGTGGTACAGAAATCATAAAATATTCATTAATTAAAATCTATGTATGCAGGAATTTTCCTTTATACATGGAATTTTTGTACATGCATGAATATAGAAAATAATTTCCGTAGTTTTCATGGTTTACTTCTAATATTATCAATGTTGATTTTGTTTACTGAGAAAACTATTATAGTAGTCAATATTCACTCCCAATACTATCAAAGGGGATATTGTACATTACTGAGTTGGTTCAATCACCATTCAACACCATTTTATCTCATTGAATATCAACAATTAACTAACTCGTCTAAGGTGATATAAGTTATACTAATCACATAAAGAAAATAATACATTTTTTGGTAATAGATCAAAAATAATTTATCTTATCAATACATATGTGTAGAAATAGGTTTCATAAATAGTTCATCATTGAATTACCCATGAAGAAGAAAACGTTTCCCAATTTTTTTTTAATCATAACATAAACAATGTAAAATCAATGGGTTTCATAAACATCATTAAACTATTAACATAAAAAATCCAGATAATGAATAGGGAAGGTATCCTAGGACCATATATCTTTTAAAGAATAATTAGAATTACCGGATGTTTCAATTATATAATAGTAATATTATATAAATATATTTGAAAAAATCTTTATTAAAACACGATTTCTATATTAAAATTAATTTTTAAAATATAAAATATTCTTAAAAATAAAAAAATGGTGTTTTTATAATTACACTAAAAACATAAGAAGTAATATTTAAAAAATTGAATAGTAATGATGGCCAAAAATTATATTATTGTCATATACATTACAAAAATTCTATTATCACTTTTTTAATAATAACAAAAATGATATTCGTTTTTGTAATAATAAAAAATTCCTTTTAAGACATTTGAAAAATAATCAAAAAAATGTATTAAAAAACATTAAATCAAACTTGGAGAATATTTATAACATTATAAAATTAATTCATTAAAAATGTAGTCATCGACGAGAATGAGGTGTTATATCAAAGAGAGAGATAATGTTGATTTTCTATGAAATTGATTATTGGGTATCTCGAGCACATTTATAGAGGAAAATGATAGGAAAAATTGTATTCAAAATAGTTAAATATAGTCAATAAACTTTCAAGCCATTATTGAGAGATATATCAAAATCATTCACAATAGGAATTATTATTATAAACTTTTATGATAATTAATGATATTGTAACCTAAAATCCTTAAATCAAGTAACTATTATTTATAATGAAATATAAACTCATATTTAGTAGGTTGAAATATATAATATTTATATTAATGAATCATAAATATAAATAAAATATCTTATATTACTCCATTATAAACTTTAAACACTCCATATTTCAATATTTCTATGAAATCGTCATTTTCAACTACTTAATGTTTCATATTTCTTGTGTATTCCATTTCAGATGTTCTGATCCATTTACATTGATCATATTTTCAAAATATTGTTGAATTTAATAATGGAATAAATAATATATATAAATATTAATTATATACATATTTATTGACATCCAAAACTAATTGGTAGAGAAAATTGACATACAACATTCATGGATATGTTAAATGACACATATGTAAGAACAATAATTTCAATTTTCGAAAAATATAATGAAAGAAAGGTAAATAATTGATAATATTTATATAATTAGTATTTTATATTATGAATAATAATAATTCATTTAAATTATCCTTATTATCATACATATAAATTATAATTTAAAAATAAATCACATCTCTTCATAGATGTCTAAATCAACAAGTAAGCACTCTGGGTATAATAGTATTCAATTAGTTTTAATGCTAAGAAGTTATATACTTTTAAATAATTAAATATGTATAATTATTTCATAATTTTCTTATAGAAAATTTAATTACATCATAATAACCTTCCCTAAAAGATTGTTATAGAAAATGAATCGAACAACTGTGTGGAGATGGTATGTCGTACAGACACACGAGCAATAATTGCACTTCTTCTTGGATAAAAACTATGTGAATAAAGGTGGATTCATAATCATAAAAACAATTATGAAAGTTTATTATAATTAATTTATCTCTTTGTTAATAATATAATTCATTCTATGGAGGTCAAATAACAATTAAAAACAATGTGGTCGATTAAATCGATTACTTATTTTTTGAAATAACCCAACTTGATCCCCTCATATGGGCTCTATGGGTGGAAATTTTGGAATACTAGAAACAATTTAATCAATATAGGCTTCTGAATAATATAACAAGGTAGTGGTTTTTCATGATAGATGTCCCAATTTGGTGTACAAAATAAAGTGTATGGTTTTTTTAAAATATTGGGGAGAATCACAACAGGAATTTTCATAAATGACTATAATATATTAAATTCATTATTAATACAATTGTTTAAATATAAACTAAATAGAATGTATATAAAATTTGAGAAATTATATTTTCCCCTTTTCATTGAATTTTAATATATATAACTAAAAATTCATAAAATATCATTTGTTTTAATATGATAACAATTCATTTAATTTGACATAATATCCATAAAGAAACTGTTAAAATTATATTTTAATTATTTAAAATAAATTTAACATGTTATGAAGATAATGAAATTTATTTCACACCTTGAGGAACTAAAATTACATTAATTTAATATTATTTAATCATTTATTATATTATTTTATCAATTGGATAAAAATTGAATTGGTGTTTTATAAGAAGTTAATCTGATTATATAATTTCTAAAATTTAAAATAAATTAATACTGGGAAGATAATTTCATTATTATTAAAATAGAAATAAATATTAATAAATAACATTTTTTCATATGTGTATATATAGTAGATATTTAAAACAAAAAAAATTCGATTTCATGACATTATTTGATTTAAATATTATACAGTACATTTTCATGAACAAGTAATTATTAAACATATGATTTTCAATAATAATGTGATAGTGATCATATTATATTCATATAATAAGAATTAATATGAATATCTATGGCCTAATAACTTATTTTTAATGTAGAATAACCCGATTTATCCTTTAAAATGTGAAATATTTTACCAAGGTTTGTATTATTATTGAAAAAAATAAAAAAGATCATATTTACCATATTTGATTCTCTCGATTAAAAATATAGAATCCATTTTATCAAATTTATTTTTAAAATTTTCATCAATTAGTATTAAAATAAACATCAAACATGAAATGAATTACACTCTTTTGAAAAAATACCCAATTTTAAGTAAAAACATGGTTTATTCCTGTTTCATGCCTAGAAAAATATTAAATTGATGTTAAAATATTTAATTATATAAATATAATTTATACATAAATAATAAAACTCTTTAATATCTATTAATTTAATTTATTAATATAAAAATACTTATGAATAATTATTTTTTAAAAAATATATCTTTTTCATTGAAATAATTTTTATTTTCTTTTATAATAAATTTATAACAAATATATTAATTTTTCAACATCGTATCTTTAAATGATTAATTATTGTGTTATCCCAATTCAAACACACCAACACAACATCTTTGTGATAACTTCCACTTTAAAAAATATATTCTATTGCTACATAATGGCTCGTTTAATCTACATGTTGAGGGTAAGAAATTCTTTAAAAAATTAAATTTTTCTAAAGATATGTAATTCATAAAATCACATGTTTGAAAATAATCATAAAAATTAACCATAGTGGTAATATCTTTTCTATACCTACTTTACTTCATAAATAAATCATTCATTTAAAAGGGAATTTTATTTATAAAACTTGTTGAAATTATAAAAGTGGAACTGAAGGGGTATGTCTAACTGGGGAATTTTCAAGGAAATGTTATTCAGTTAATCACTTATAATGATGGAATTATAATGTTCATATATAGAATATGCATCCCTATAATAACATAATTTAGTGAATATATTTTGGTTGAACCCCATAGTTCATCATTACTTATTCATTCCATAAGTTTAAAGAAGTTTATAGGTCTAATCAATTATTTTTTGTTGGGATTATAAAAAAATTAATATCACAAATATTGTATGTCAATTACTGATTTTCAGAAATTTTATGTGAATAAAACTAATAATTTTGGGTTTTTATAACCATTACCCATAATGAAATGTTAATGATAAGACATTAACATTTATTTCATCACCAGACTCGATAAAAATTAAAGGGGACAATGTTATTTTGGTTATAAATGATCATTATTGGGAATTGGAGGCTTTTATTACAATAAAATAATATTTTACACTTGATCGTATTATAATGTTATATAGGAAGGAAGTGGTATGGTTTTATATAGTACACCATTATACAATATGTGATTAGGATCTGAGGTTTTCTTTGATGTTAGGGAGAAGGATTATAGAAGATTCAAATATTAAGATAAAATTTAATATGTCATATTTTTAAAATCCCAGGTAAATAAAAAAATAAAAAAAATTAATTAATATTTTGATAATTTAATATTAATTTTATCTTAATGTGGTTTCTATGTTCGATGCCATACCTGATATGGAACAATTCGTTTCTTTGAAATCTTACATTGCACAAAAATAATATAATATTTATTATTTTAAATGGTTGTTAACACATAGTAGTTATGTTGGAGGGAATGAAAATAACTAACTACAATATTAGTATACATGTTTGTTAAATGTTTTAACATTTATCAAATAAAATATTGAGGCTTAAAATGTGAATGAATCTAAATTTATGCATTATTTACTTTAAAAGGTTGGTTTACCGCCTTTTGATTGAGAACCCTAATTACATAATGTTTTGGTCACATTTATATGTTCTAATTGACAAAATAAAATCTTTCTTTAGAATCAGGACATCAAAATTTATGTTGGATATATTTTTGGTATTTTACTGATAAAGTACATTATTAAATGAATAGTGAAAAATATTTTATTTTAATTCAAAAGTTCTTTTTAATCTTATTTATTTATATGGATAGAATATCTTTTTAATTGGTTTTAGAGTTTAATTAGTTTATATTTTGAAAAATTAATTCGATGTTGGTCATTGGAGTTAATTTCATTTTGAAATCAGACATTAACTAGTGTCAATATTTTGATAGTTATTGTTTTTAAAAAACACGCTTGTTGTTTTAGCAGCGGAAATTAATATTAAATTAATCTCTGCCACCTTTTTATTTTGAATATAGGAAAATGTATTCCATATTTCTAATTAGAAGGTCCAAATTATGTAAATAGATTACTTTTATTTTTAGACATTATAAATATTTACTTCAGTAAAAATTTTATTTACATGGTTAAATGGAAAATATGGTAAATAAGTGTGAACATATATTATTATAAAAATATAAAAATTACCTTAAAATGCGTCTTCATCATATTGATTGATAAATATCCGACCATGGGAACCTTTGGGTCGAATTTGGGACCCCATGGAGCCAATTAAGAGTTATAATGACACTTTATTTTAAATTACTTAATGTAAAGGAAATAATTTCATAAACAAATATCTTTTATTATATCAATCCATAAAATGGGTCATATAAGTTATCTTTTTGTCTATAAATATTCATTGTAATGTTAAAAATATTTCCTACATAATTTTATTTTTTATAATTTGTAAACATAAAATTAATAAAATTAATAATGACACAATAATGATGCAATGTTTACCTCATTAATAAAAGATTTAAATAAATAATATTATAAATATTAAAATAATAACTAAAACCAGTCCAATTTATATTGTATGATTTTATTTCGACCATTATTCATATTATATTCTACTTTAATAAGTTTTGGACCTTTAGAAACCGATAATCAGTATCTAATAAAATAATATTTTCACACTTTCTTAAAGAGCCCCTCCTCCCCCATATAAATATCCCTCACTTATAAATCATTCCACAAAACTATCAAGAACCTTGGCTCATCGAACCCCTACCTATAGAATCTCTCAGGATCTCTTTTTTACACTTAAAATACATACCTTAGGCAGAAGTCACTTCATGAATTTCTTTTGGTTCAAACGAAATGGAGTAACCTGAATTAATGGTAACAGTTTCTCTTAATTTCTATTCTTTTATTTTACTTCTCCAACACCTAAACTCTTTTTATTAATTTAATTTATAATAACATCAGTATCCTCAAATATACTTGGATTTTTTTATAAGAAGAATTAAAACTACACTTTCACACAACTTCATCTAATGGGTAAAGAACATAATGTTTCTATTGATGGAAAACTAACACCTCATGAAATGATGATTGTTCAGTTATATCCTACCGCCTCTCATAGTGGCCATTATGATGGAACTATATTTATATATGATATATATTTTGTTTAATTTTTCATTATTTTTATGTTTTTTCATTTATATCTTGCCTTTATGGTTTCAATTATGTATAAATGTAATAATTTCATTTGAGATAGTGTGGTCTACTACCCCCTCAAAGTGATATGACTCATTAATGCCATATGTGGGGCGTATAAAGGATTGAGTTAATGATATTAAATATTTTATTATACTATAATTATTTCATATATTTTTATAATTTTTTCTTAATTCCTGAGAAATAAAAATAGAAATGAAAGTAGTGCACGTGTATACGTACAGCTTACCGTCTCCAAGAACAGAGAATTTCATTTCATACCTCCAAATGTTATGTACGATTATAAACACATTTAGATACATGATAAATATAATTTATATGATTTCTAAATCATGAATATAATTCTGGATATAATAAAATTTTGACAACATGAACAACCTGTACTTATTAGTATTTCATTTTTGACTCAGGTACCAAATATCGACCAAACTACCATTATTAACATAAATGATTACATAATGCTAAAAAACATGGTAATAAGTGATATAAATGGAATAATAAACATGAAACATTTTCTCAATAATGTATGAATTAAATTTCATTTATTATTCAGGAGATTAAATAATGAATGGGTCATGTCGGACACAAGGTAAGGGAATTCATCTCAATATCATTTTATTGAGACATATTTTATTTTACTACATGACTCTATTTTATATATTGTATAAAATCCTTTGACTTTTAATTTCATTTAAAGGGAATCATTTTCTAAGAATATTTTTACTAAACAACAAAAAATGTTTCTTTTTAACCTAAGAGGTGACAATGACCTTTCTTCCACCATGAGTATTATTTGATATTTAGCTTCCTTAAGAAGCTGTAATATTATTAAACGGAATGTAAATATCATTTACTCTTTTTTTCATATATTGGTATTTCAAATGGTTTTTTAATGGATTTATTATTTCAATATATTTAGATGATATATTGTGATTGAAATATGGAAATTTTATCTTTCCTTTATGTTTGTTTTATGAGTTATGAATATGTTATGGTTCTTGGGTATTCTAATGTATATGGGTGGTTTCGTGATAAAACTAGGGCGAGTGAGCCCGATATAGCTCCCTAATGCGCTGGGTAACGAGACGAAGGAAAAAAGTGAATGATTCTCCTAAGAGATTCTGAGAATATACTGTGATGGGTATTCCAAATTTAACACCCTTACATAGCCGTGATGACAACAATGTAAGTATGTTATGGATTCCACACATTAAATTTATGATTTTTGTTTTCTATGTGTTATTTCCTAAATCATAAGATTTCATGACGTATGTCTAAGAGCTTATGTTATGTACGAAATGATGAACTAATTTTTTTTGTTTTATAACCCTTACTGTGATTTTTAAGATCATCCCATTATTGAAAATTTTCTCATATCAGATAAAAATGAATTGGGTCAAGGATGGGATCAAGGAAAAGTCATGCAATATAAAACATGGGACTAGACATGAATCTTTTTTTCAAGAGTTTTTATTTTATGAATAAATGGAAGCTAAGTATAAGTGTTTACCTTGTGATTTTTGACATTTAATATAATAGTTGTGGACTAATTATCTAAAAATCTAAAACTGAAAAGATCCTCAATGTGAATTATTCATTTAATTCAATATTATGTAATTTTTATGGCTGGGTCCCTATAGTTGGTATCAAATGCCAGTTTAGATAACATTATGAGTTATGGTATTGTTAAATTAATATCCATAAATTACATTAGGTTCAAATTGAAATGATATAGCACTTATAGATTACCATGTTGCTTCACCTATGGTATTTCAGTGTAAAGAATGGTTTTCTATAGAGGAAATAGGGTAGTTATGTTGGGAAGACATCAGGAGGAAGAGACCATCCAAATCAGAAAACTGAGATGGTCGGAATCGGAACAGAACTGTTTGTTGTAGTGATGGCACAATTGAATCAGGCTATAAATTTTGGTGGAATTCATGGATGAGATCAGCGAGATTTTCCATAGAGGAACATTTCAGTAGTGGAGCATTTCATGAGGAAACGTAGCCCATCATTTAGAGGATCATCTGACCCTATGCTACCTGAAATGAGGATTAATTCACTAGAGAATTTTTTTATGTTTTGTGGTGTTTAAAACATCAAAAGGATTGTATCTCTATTTACCCTTTAAAAGGTAAAACTAATCAGTGGTGGTCTGTAGTGGAAAAATATTAGGGATATTGAAGAGTTTGATGCTCTTGATTGAGATGAATTCTAAGGTATGTTTCATGAGAAAATATTCCTATGGTGGTTTGTCTTAAGATGGAAAAACAATTCCTGAAATTGAGGTCCGAGGATAACTCAGTGGCTGCTTATTAAGAAAAATTCAATGGACTGGCAAGGTATGCTCCAAAGTTTATATGAGATATTGATAGTAAAATAAACTATTTTTACTTAGGATTAAATGCAATGTATCAAAGGGAATTAAATTCTCCTGAGTTCAAAAGTTATGAAACATTGTTCGATGTGTATAGAAGGTGGAAATGAAGTTTGCTGATGATTAGGTGTTCGTTGACAGACAATATAATAAGAGGTCGAGGTGGCATCCGAAAGGGAAGAACTGTTCAAAAAAGTATTATGATAAGAAACATATTTTTACAGTTTGCGAAAATTGGGGTAAAAATAATGATGGGGAATGTGTTTAGAATTCTGGTAAGTGATATCGATTTGGTAAATTGGGATATAAGGCTTGTAATTTCACTGAAAAAGATCTGGTTAATGGTAAGACAAATTTTGATTTATAGTCAGTTAAATGTTTTAATTCCAATTAAATGGGTCATTATGCCAATGAGTTTCCAACAAAGAACTCAACTGAGGGAAATTATCCGAACTACAAGTAGAATGGGGTGGTGAAATACTATGCAACTACTTCAACAGATGTTGGGACATCAAATGAAGTAGTATCAGGTACACGATTTGTTTGTTCCGATTATGCCAATGTGTTGTTTGATTCACGGTCTACTCAATCATTCATTTCTGAGAATTTTTCTTGTAAATTGGAAATTACATATCAAGATATGAATCTTGAACATAGGGTAAAAACACCGGGAAGAAATGTTAAAACAAAAATAAATTATACGAACCTTCATGTCCTTATGTTCGGAAATAATATACCTGAAAACCTTATTGTTTTTCCTCTAGTGGAGTTTGATGACATTCTGGGTATTGATTTGCCTTCTATTTATCATGCCATAATTGACTATAGAGATAATGCTGTTTCTTTTCATGTTGTATTTCAGTTTGTGTACAAGAATGAACCCTTATTTTTGATACATATCAGGAAGCTGAGAAACTAGTAAAATATGGAAATGAATGTTACCTTGAAAATATTGTTTGAAATAAAAGAATTATTCATATTAATGATGTTCCAATGGTAAATGAGTATCTTGATTTTTTTCATGATGAGTTGCCTGGTAGTATACCTGATCGAGAAATTGAATTTACTATTGACTTAGTTCGTGATACTAAGCCAATTTCATAACCCCCTTATCTAATGGATCAAATTGAACTTTAAGAGTTAAAGAAGTAATTACAAGATTTATTAGATAAAGGGTTTATTTTAAAAAGCACATCAACATGGGGTGCTCCTGTATTGTTTGTTAAAAAGAAATATGGTTCAATGATAATTTTCATTGATTATTGAGCATTTAATAACATCACTGTTAAAAACAAGTATATGTTGCCTCATATCGATGATTTGTTTGATCATATTTCTAGAGAAGAATATTTTTCGAAGATTGATTTGAGTTCGGGGTACCATCAATTTAATGTAAAGGAATCATAAATTCTGAAGAATGAGTTTCATACAAGATATGGCCATTTGAAATTTTTTTATACCTTTTGGGTTAACCAATTCACTTGCTATATTCTTGGATCTCTTGAATAGAATTTTCCATGAGTTCTTGGATAAGTTTTTGGTTGTGTTCATTAACGATATTTTAGTTTATTATAAAAGTAAAGAGCAGTATGAAAGTCATTAAAGGGTTGTCTTTAAAACCTTAAAATAAATGAAACAGTAAGGGAAATTCAGAAAGTGTGAGTTCGGGTTACAAAAAAATTCTTTCGTTGGTCACATTGTTTTTGAAAAATGGAATTACTATTGATCCTACTAAAACAATTACTGTTGAAGAATGGACAAGACCCACAAATATAACTGATATTTGTAGTTTTCTTGGTTTGGAAGGTTATTATGGTAGGTTTGTTGAAAATGTTTCATGGTTATATCGCCCATTAACTATGTTCAGTCGAATATGTGTTAAGTACTTTTGGACAGAACAATGTGATGATTGTTTTTATGGATTGAAAGAATATTGGGGAATGCACCAGTTTTAGAAAAACCTTTTAGAAATGGTGAGTTTGTTTTCTAAAGTGATGCTTCATTGAAAGGGATTGGTTGTGTCATTATGTAGAATGATCAGGTAATATCTTATGCTTCACATCAGTTGAAAACTCATGATTTAAATTAACCTACACATGATTTGGAAATAGGTTCTGTTTTTTTTTGCTTTAAAATTTTGGCGGCATAATTTTTATAGAGTAAAATGTGGAGTATATACTGACCCCAAATACTAGATGTACATATTCACTCAGAAAGAATTGACCATGAGACAGATGAGAAGGGAGAAATTAATCGAAGATTAGGATTTCATGATCCATTACCATCCAGGAAATGGAAATAAATTAGCTGATACTTTGAGTTGAAAAAGAAATTCTTCATTAAACATGCTCTATTTGGATAGAGATCCTTTGGTTTTGGATTTTGTGATCTTTGGCATAGAAGTTTTTGTTGTAGGAAATTCTTCTGTTTTGTTTCATGTATCAGTGAAATCATCTCTATCAAACAGAATAAAGAAAGCATAGATGAAAGACAATGAGTTACAGAAAAAGGTATAGTTGGTTCAAAAGGCTATGTCTTCTAAATTTAATATAGATAATGATTGTGTTTTGTGTTTTGGGAAGAGATTATGTGTTCCTTGTGATTCACAGTTGAAGAATGAGTTGTTATATTGATCTCATAGTTCTCCATTTTGAGTTCACCCTAGAAGTACTAAGATGTACAATGATCTTCAGGAGTATTACTGGTGGGATGGAATGAAAAGAGATATTGCTTATTTTACTATGATGTTTTTGAAATGTAAATATGTTAAAGAAGAATGAAATTTACCGAAAGGGAAGCTCTAGTGTTTACTAGTGCCATAGTGGGAATTGGAAAATATATCAATGGACTTCATTGTGGGATTATTGAAGACATCTTGAGGTAAAAATGCAATCTGGGTTATTGTAGATCAGTTGACTAAATCTACTCATTTCATTTCTATTCGAGATAAATTGACTTTGATCAACTTTCTTGGTTGAATGTTAAAGTGATAGTTAGGTTTAATGAAGTTACCCTCCCCATTGAATATGACCATGATCTGACATTTACATCTAAATTTTGGAAAGGTCTTCAAAATTCATTGGGTACTTAATTAAATTTTATTATAAATTTTCATCTACAATCAGATGGGCAGTCAAAATGAAAAACTCATACCATGGAGGATATTCTACGTGCTTGTTTACTGGATTAATAGGGATTTTGTGACCAATATATTTCGTTGTTTGAATTTTATTTAAAAAAAATTTGATTCTAGTATACAGATGGCTCCATTTGAGGCACTATATGAAAACTTTTGTAGAACTCCAGCTTTTTGGGATGATGTAGGTGATAAGAAGCTAATGGGACAAGAATTCGTAGAAGAGATGGTGGAAATGGATCAGTTGATTCTGAATAACCTTTTGATGGTGAACCCTCTTTAAATATAACTTTGGTAACTTTTATATGTTATATTTGACAAACTAAAATTCTTCTTTAGAATTGGGACATCAAAATTTAAATTGGATAAATTTTTTGTATCTTTCTGATAAAAATCATTTTTAATAAATACTAAAATGATACAGTATTTTAATTCAAAAGTGCTTTTTAATCAAATTTTTGTTATTAATAGATTATCATTATAATATGTTTTAAAAGTTAATTAGATTATTTTTTACCAATTAATCCAATTTTGGACATTGGATATAATTTCACTTTGAAATTGTACTTAAACAAGTGTGAATATTTTGATAGTTATTGTTACTTAAAAAACACGCTAGTTGTTTTGACAGTGGGAATAAATTTTAAATTAATTTCTTCCACTTTTTATTAATTTCGAAAAATTGATTCCATATTTGGAATCATGAGGTCCAAATTATGCGAATAGTGATATTTTAATTTTATACATTTGAAATATTTACTTCAGTAAAAATTTTATTTACCATGGTTAAAGGGTAAATCTGGTAAATAAGGGGAAACAAATATTATTATAATAATATAAAACTACCCTAAAATGTGTCTTAATGTTATTGGTTGATACTTATTTGACTATGGGCATCATTGGGTCGATTGTGGGACACCAAGGAGCCAATTAAGAGTGATGATGACTCTTTATTTTAAATAACTTAAAGTAAAGTAAAAAATCACATAAAAAATATCTTTTAGTAAATAAAATATTAAAAGGGGTTATATATGTAATCTTTTCAACTATAAATACTAATTGGAAAGATAAAACGATTTACTACATTATGGAATTTTTTCATAATTTTTATACATCAAATAAATAAAATTATTTAAGACACAATAATGATGTAGTGTTTGCCTCATTAAAAAAAGAATTAAATAACAATATTATAAAGAATATGTTAATATCTAAAAACTATCCAATTTATATTGGATTATATTGTTTTGACCATGATTCATATTAATATCGGCTTTAATAATTTTTGGACCTTTATAAACTGAAAATAAATATATAAATAAAATATTTTCACTCTTTCCGAAAGAGACCATCCTCCCCCTTATAAAAAGCCCTCACTTATAACTCATTACTCACACCTCCCAATCCCCTTGTCTCGTCCAAAACCTCCCCAAATAATCTCTCAAGATCCCTCTCTTCCACCAAGATTCCTTACATTAGGTAGAAGTCACTTTAATAAGACCTTTTGGTTCAATCCAAAGGTAGTTACCCGAATTAAAGGTAACAATTTCTCTTATGTTATTTTATTTTATTTTACATATCCAACACCAAACCTCATTTTATTCATTTATTTTATAACTAATCCAGTATCGTAAATTTACTAGGATAATTTTATGAGAAGTATTATAACTACACATTCACACACCACCATCTAATGGGTAATGAACATAGTGTTTCTGTGGATGGTAATCTAACGCCTCACGAAATGATGATTGTTCAATAATCTCCTACCACCTCTCAAGGTGGCTATTATGATGGAAATATATTTATATATGATATATATAATTTTTATACTTTCTTTAAAATTCTTTATCTTCCATTTATATCATGCCTTTATGGTTTCCCTTATATGTAAATGTGATAATTTCTTTTGATGAAATGCTGACTATTGCCGCCTCAAAGTGATATGATTCGTTAATTCCATGTGTGGGATGTATAAAGGATGTAGATAATGATATTACATATGATATTATATTGTAATTATAATATAACTACGTATCATTATTTTTTAATTCCATTAAAATAGGAAATAGAAATTAATGTAACATTAATGCCTATGTACGACTTATCGTATCCATGAATTGCGCATTTAATTCCATACCACCAAATGTTATGTAATATTATAAATACATGTATATAATGGATAAATATGATATATATTATATCTAAATCATGATTATTATTATGGATATAATGAAATTTTAACCACATGAATAATTATTACTTATAAGTAGTCCATTTTTTGACTCAAGTACCAAATATCAACAAAGAACCATTATTAACATAAATGATTAATTAATGTTTTAATCATGGTAATAAGTGATATAAATGGAATAATAAACACGAAAAATTTTCTTCAGAAAGTATCAATTTACTTATATTTAGTATTTAGGAGATTAAAGAACAAATGGGCGAATTCAGACACAATGTAAGGGACATCATCTCAATCTCCTTTCATTAAGGCATATTTTGTTTTAACGCACAAGTCTATATTATACTCTGTATAAACTCCTTTAACATTTCATTTCATTTAAAGGAAATATTTTTATACAAAGCGTATTTATAAGAAATAAAAAAATAATTTCCTTTCTACCACCAAGAGTATTATTTGATCTTTGGCATCATTTACAAGCCGTAATGTTTTTAAAAGGAAAGTAAATACCATTTACTCTTTTTTACATATATTGGTATTTAAAATTATTTTTCATAATGGAGTGATTATTTCAGTATATTTAAATGGTATATTGTGAATGAAATGTGAAAATTTTATCTTTCCTTTCTTTTTGTTTTATGTGTCATGAATATGTTATGGTTCTTGGGAATTGTTATGTATACGGGTGGTTCCGTGATAATCCTTGGGCGGGTGAGCCTAAGATAGATATCCAATTCACTGGGTAGCGTGACAGAGGTAAACGTTAATTTTTCTCCAAAGTGATTTAGGGAATATACTATGATAGGTAATCCAAATGTATCTCCCTACATAGTTGTGATAACGATAATATAAGTATGTTATGGATAGAACAAGATACCTTTATGAATTATGTTTTATATGTGTTATTAATAAATATTTTGATTTCATGAGGTATGATAAAGAGATTATGTTATATATCCAATGATGAAATAACATTTTCATAATTGTTTTATAACCCTTTCTGATCTTTTTATGCTCATATAATGTTTTGAAATATTTTTCAAATGACCTAATGATGAATAGGGTCAAGGATGTGATCCTGGAAATGTTATGCTATCTAAAATACAAGACTATACATGACTCTTTTTTTCATGAGTTTTAATTTTATGGAAAAATGGAAACTGAGTATAAGTGTCTACCTAGTAATTTTTAAGATGTAATTTAAGAGTTATGGCCTAATTATCTAAAACTATAATCTTGAAAATATCCTCAATGGGAATTATTCATTTTATTCAAGATAATGTAATGTTTATGGTCGGGCCCTTATAAAATTATCCTTATATATATGGTATATTAGATTTGACCATTAGAAACATATAATATATTTAAAAATCATGTTCAATAGAGTTTAAATGTGGTTTAGATCAACAAATTTCCACCATAATGTCATCATATATCAATATCATCCATTGAAGAATTTACATGAATCATTGTGAATCCCTCTATGTTATGAAGTGATGAACACAAATGTATTGGGATAACTATAGTGAATGAAATTTATTGGTACCTTATATTGATAAATAAATTTTAATGATGTTTATATTCATTTAGCCACACATTAGGTCATCTCACAGTTATAATAAATGTAACACCAACAATCATCTTTGAGATCTTTAGTTCGATGTTCATAATAACGTATTTTTATGAATATATCCATAAAATAATACTATGATATTTGGAAATATGTTAATTCATATAATGTTCCCAACTAATTTTTTTATTCTATTAGGATGGTTTTTTATCTTATTGTTCTTCTAGGTTATTATTTCGGTGTTGTGTTGTTTTTTATGGCATGGTCAGAGCTTTCGAGTGGTTTTCATTGTTGGATAAAGGTGATAATGGAATGATCAAAGACTATGTTTTCTCTAACATTTACATCACAATTCATCATTTTTTTCATTGTCATTGTTGGTTTCTCCAATCTGATTTAAATTCCATGACTCCCGTCATCCATAGATCTATGTAGATCATAGTCCTTTGGTGCGGATTGATGACAATGTCAGTGGTTTGTTGCATGGTTGATGATTTTGTTTGTGGTCTGTTCTATATTTGGTAGTACTGATGGTGCTTGTGAGGGGTCTGTGTGGTGGCTGGTTAATGGGTTTTGGATCGTGATGGTGTCTGGTGACTATTTTGATTCGATTGATATGGTTTTTGGGAATCTTCTAGTCAGTGGCAGTTAGGCTCGATTCTGGGATACTCATGCAGCCATTGGGTCATTTTAAATCCAATATTCTTCTGTGAATTCTGAAGGAATTTGGACTTTTGGGGATGGTTTATTGATGAGGATGCATGTGTGTTTTTAGATTTGTATCTGGTATCATTGCATTTGGTGTAGTACAGCTTATTCCAGGTACTGTTGGGTGTGTGACCTCAAAAGAGGGATGCGTTTAGTGACACACATTATAGGCCATCATTTCTTCTATAGGGATGGATGTGTTATCTAACATGAATATTATTTTATTAATTGGTCTTTATTGGAAATGCATCTGGTGGACGTTTTATGATTTTTTTCACAATCTTCTTCAACTGGGCATCTCGAAAGAGAGAGTAGTGTTTCAGCACCTATCATCTGATCCATCCTTCACATTCCACTTTTGGAGGGGTTCTCTTCCTTGTTGTGATGCTAGTATGGCATAATTTATGGTAGTGGGTGACGATTATCCTTGATTGGATCCACTATTACAGTTTATATTGGGTGGAGAGGGGGAATTACATCTTATCTTTCTCTTATCGTGATATCTATATATATTTTTACTGTACTGGTCCTTCTAATTTGGTTTTTTTAGTAGAACTTATTCATGAAACATTTAATTGGATCCCACATACCCTATTTTACAAAATTTTATCTTCTATTTGTTTAGTTTAATAATTTATTCTAGACCCTAAACCAACTTTAAGAAAACTCAAAGGGATAATGTCTTGTAAAAAACCCACAAATTTGAGAAAGCTACATTAGATTATAATGGTGTGATGATGTAGAATTATCCTCGGATTTTTATATTAGAGTGGTAGAATTTAATGTTAAAAATTTAGATAATGGATTTATATTTTATCCCCTAGATATTTTTTATATATTTTTATACAAATAAATTTAATTTTAGTGAAATCATACTTTACATGAAACACCTACTTTTAAAAAATAGTGATTTTCTATTGAATTTAAATTATTTAATGTGAAGTTATCACCTATCCATATGTTTAGTGTTTGTTAATAGGAAAAACTGAATTCTAAAAATAATTATTTTTACTTTTATATTATTAATTCATTGGGTATAAATTAGTAA
The DNA here is from genome assembly GCA_963277665.1 of Viscum album. Lineage (NCBI taxonomy): Eukaryota > Viridiplantae > Streptophyta > Magnoliopsida > Santalales > Viscaceae > Viscum > Viscum album. Next base: position 337,202,195 of record OY728135.1, read on the forward strand.
GTGATAAAAATAGAAGCATTTAATGGAAAAAAGATATTTTTTAGGAAAAACCTATTTTTTGTATAAAATGATTCAATATCCTAATAAATTAAATTAATCATTATTGATGATTAATTTTAAAAAATATTTAGATAATATATTCATTCTCATCTTCTCAAATATATTTATATATGATTAATAAGAAATGAATTATATTAAATTCATTTTACGTATTGAAATTATATATTCTTAAAAAATTGTTTTTATTATATTTTTGGTATCACTATTAAAATTATTTTTTGAAAAGGTTATAATTATTAATATAATAATGTTTATCATTTTTTAAATAATATTTTCATAATAGCAATATAGAAATATTTCCGGATTTTTCATAAAATCATGGTTTTTTAATGAAAAAAAATAACGATTTCTCAAGTAAAATAATAGTTTTGAATTTATTATTGTATAAATATTAGAAGAAATTCCCTTATTTAAAAATAAAACACACATAAACCCATTTTATGGGAAAACGGGGTAACCTATTAGAACTAGAACATCCAATGAACAAAGGACATAGAATGCAGTGTCCTTGAGGCATAATGGCATAGTACTAATAGAAAAACATCATTGACCGAGAGCCCAGTAGGACAAATCCCATTATAGAAATAATCCCAATGGCCCAACACAAAGCAAAAAACACTATATCAGAAAAAGAAGTGCCTTCCTGGAACTACGCTAACCGATCCATCAATAACACTCAAGCATCACTATATGACTATCTTCTAATCTGATTGCAGACCTAAGTCAAGATCCTGCCCCATCATGCATCATTTCAACCCTTGTCAATCCACCACCAAAAAAACCCTGAGTAAGACCCATGATACTCTTTTAAAGACCGTCACCAGTCTGCAAACACCCTCCAACCAGTTCCGACTGCAACCCTTTTATTAAAATATATGGATTTATTAAGAAAATAGAAATTCCATGGACTAGAAGAAATGTTTTTCATGTAAAAAATAAAACAAAATAGGAAAAAAAATAATTTTGTAACCCATTATTTTGATGGTTGGACATAATGTATTGTTGTTTTCAAATTAACAAAAAATTGGTTATTATTCAAAATTGTATAGTTTAAAGAATACATTTGTTATTTAATTAAACTATAGGTCTAAAAATAATTTTTTATTAAATATGTAGAATATATTCTATATCATTTTTATATATTTCAATGTAAAATAATTATTACTCTTAAAACTGGTACTTTCCTTATAAATGGTTTTATATCTCTTTGTATTATTATATGATAATTACGTTTTAGGACCTATAAAAATTTTTTGTAATAAAATTTATTTTAAATTTATGATCTTAATTCAAAAAAATTTGATTCCAACATTTATTTTTAATAATAAAATTAAGTTTCTATGGTAAATGGTTTAGTTGTCATGGTTTTGGTTTAAATTGGTTTAGTAATTTATAATTAGGTTGTGCGAATTTACAAGTTTCAAAATCTTGTATAAATATTATTTTATGAGTTTATATTTACATAATTAAATCTTATCATTTTATTTGAGGTGACATGAAAAAATTCTACATGATTATCAGACCAATTATATTTAAATCCTGTAATTAATTCTAAGTGTGTCCCATCCCATCATTATTAAACCGAAGCAACTCTTGTTTTTTATTCAAAATGATTGATCATTCAATCATGAAAAATATTATACCTAATACCTTCCTATAATTATTTCCTTAATTCTAGAGAATATATTCTTTTCCTAAAACCATCCTACAAATCCATATGTTTGAATCAAGTGAGTTCTTTCAAAAAATGGTATTCATATTACGTGACAATTTAAATGTCTATTCATTACTATAATACCAATAAATATGATTTATCAAAAATTAAATAATTAATCAAATTTTAATAATATATTGATATGTTTTTATTATTACAGGGAAACATGTTTCTGTATCCTTTTAATCAAATGGTAAATGATATCATCACAAGTGCATATGGTTGGACTACTCCCTTCTTATATCGGTATGATTCATTTTCCATAACAAGTATAAATGGATGGTTATTATGATGCATTTAATAGTTATATATAAAATTTATGAATTTATTATTTATCTATATTTATAATATATTATATAATTTTATATATTCATACCCATTGTAAATGAATAATGTCATTCATCATTACTTTTGAAGAACCCAATCCATGAAGATATGTCATCCATTTTTCATATATGTTTAACATGTATGGTAATAATGAAATGTTTAATGATAATATATAATATTAACTATATAATAAATGATTATTTATATGAAAATTATAATTTATCTTTCATAAATTCAATCCTTTGAGAACTAAAAACATCCTATGTGAGTATGTATGAACTACTATCTCCATGATATGATGGAAATCATTTATCATAATTTATGTATAAAAAAATCCATAAGAATTTATTAAATTAATAAATATGATAAGTATTTTATTATTAATATGTTTAATATGATGAATCCATTACCATGTTTCAAGTACTGAAACTAAAAAATTGAAACATAGATGAAAAAAATGTTTATCACTCCATATAGTTATTTTAATAAATAATTACTATCTAATGGGTAAAATATTTTCATATGATAATAATATATAATATTATATGTATTATTAATGTTTCTCATTTAATATTTAATAAATATATATTTATTATTCAAGAGGATATAACTCATACAAATCATGATGGGACTTGAGGAAAGGGACTTATTTTACATTCTCATTTATTTAAGGAATTATATATGATAAATTTCGATGTAGTGAAGTTTTGTGATATGTGTACTCTTTAATCAATATATTTTATTATACTATTACTTTTCCAATAATTATCATGTTGTAGTTACATTTTCTTCTAATTTTACCTTTTAATTATCAAGAAGATATATTTAATGGAAAATAAACGTATTCCCAATTTAGTTGGAAAATATTTTTTACAATGTATATATAAATTAAAATTATTTTTATAATTTCATTTATTATTATCAAAATACGTTTTATAGTCATTGTAAAAATTATTTGGATTTCATTTTTATGTTTAAGAAAAGTAAATTTTCAATTCTTTATGACAAAAGTATTTGTAATGTATTATATAATGTGTTAAAGGAATCATTATTTTAAGAAATAAAACATGAATGGATTTTCACACCTTCATGAAAATTATTTTACATGAATATCCCCTTTAATTTTTTAATATTTATTCTGAATGAAAATTATTTTCTCATTATTTATCTATTTTTTTATAGCATGTTATAAAAAATAAGGGATATTATTATCATGATATTGACTAATGGTTAAAAAATAATTAATGATATTTTTTCTATATATATTCATCCATTTAATATTTTAATTCTTCAATTCTTATATGATCATATGATACCGTACACATTACTTTTACAGATATATTAGGATTATTAGTGTTCAATGATGATTCTAGGAAACTGATTTCTTTTCTATTTCATAATTATGTATGTTTGAAATATTATGAAACCTAATTGTTTTTTCTATGTATTCTATAATATAATTATTCAATGAAACACATTTCCAATCCATGTGTTATGATATAAGGAATTGATGGATTTTTCTATGATCTTGTGTCATATTTACTGATTAAGTTAATGTGATTGGTAGAAATGTTGTATGACACTATATTTTCTTATAATGTATGGATACTTTAAATTTCACTAAAAATATCTTTTTTTATTCTATTGGATGTTATTCATGGACTAAAAATGTTTTTGGAAAATTCAGGTCCTATTTGGATACCATATCTCTGGTTTTTTGAAAAATAAGCTAGAAAAACTATTTTTTAACTATGAACCCATCATCACATGGTTATGTTATAACAATATAGTGTGTCATAGAATGTTGTAGAGGAATGCATGGGATATTAATGGTTTTCAAAAAAGGTAAACCAAGACCCCATTATTAGTGAAGCATATGCAGTGAGACCCCATGGTTTTTACTCTGTTTATCCAAACCATGCTACCAAACCAATTTCCTAGAAAACATGGTAATAATATGATTTATATCATAAATATATTATTAATTAAACACTATTTACCCCCCTCCCCCTCCTTCAATAAAAAATAATCTCCCACATGTTTGTGATTATTTTAGAATACAAGGTAAGCCATGAAGTAAATTTTTAATGATGTTTTCGATTTTTATTAGTATATCACATTGTATGTGTACCAGTAATCGCATCACTCCACTTCCATCATTCCTTAGCTTATTTAACCATATAGAATAACCATCTCTGTGATAAAAGCATTCATATTTTAACTGTAATATTTTATTTCCCAATTATCTCATGATCTAACACAAGTTGAATGATTATAATGCATTAGGATTATAGTAACCATCTATGTTGGGTGGTTAAGTATTTTCTAAAGATGTATATTTATTTATACAATATTTTTTTGTGTTGTGTTCTAGTATTTTTGAGTGAAACTTCATAAAATGGGGTTTTCTTATATAAACAATATTTTATCTACGTGAATCATGAGGCATGATATTAACATTGGTGTTTGAGAACCTCAATTAAAAACACCCCATGGGTATGCTATAAAAAAAGATAAATTATTAAATAATTATATTGTTATCGAATCATTTTCTGATGTTATTTTGTCAACATTGTATTTGGGATGTTATAATTAATATAATGAAAATAATTTGAATTAAATTCATGATTGAGGGTTGATCACACATCCCATGTCCTTGTTCCTTCACAATCATATTAGATTTATACATTAAAATGTTATGTCATATTTAATTAAAAATTCTATATTTTTTTTAAATAGATTGTGAGTCATGAACATTAAGTGTTCCATGATTAGATTGATACATGTTTTCTGACACCAAATTACATGGATATTATTATTTTTATAAATAAATTAAAATGAGTTATAAAAGGATGTATGTTGTTTCATGAATGACCCATTGTTTTCATATATAGAATACCAAGGATGAACTCGGAGGGAGGATCATTGTATTACACCATGAGTGATACATTGGTTCATTATATAGAATTACAAATATGGACTATGAGGTTATTGAAATATATTATTCCATGAGTTAAAAATTTATTCCTTAAATGGAATTTGAAGGATGGGATAGGGTAAAATTACCTTATATAATCACATTGATGATACATATGTTCCCATGATGATTATAATGGATTGTCTCACAACATGAGGAGATTATAGTAAACTTGGAGTGGTACCAAGATTCTGTATGAAGAATTCATGAGACTAGGTCAAGATGTAAATCAATTAATTGAAGTACACATCTACGATGTCAAATAACAAGGATGGATTATGTTAATGATTACTTTCATTATGACCTTGTTAGTTTCTTAATTAAATCCATAAATTTTATGCCACAAATTCATACCCTATAGAAGAATGGTTATCAAATGTTTTTATTGACCAGAGCCTTATTTCCTAAGCCTATAATAGAAATTTATTCAAAAATAATAAGCAGTCAAAGATTTACCTTCATATGTCATATCATATAACATCATATGAATGGTTAATGGGTTGTGCTATTCATCATGGGATGTTTTTAATTCTTATACTAATTTTATTATGCATGCTATACCCAATTTCATTTTATACTCACAACCTAGATGGAATTCAATAATGTTGGTGGTGGAATACTAATTATTTATCACATGATGTTCTAGACACATATTTATACCTGGAATTTCATTGCTGATGTAGGTAGGAATTATAAAAATTGTCCTGTCACAAAAATATTATTTTTTTACTCATATTGACAGTTGTAGAATAGCATTGTTTTTATGACGTAGTTCTATTGGATAAACGTTTTGGAATTTTTTTTCATTTTTGTACAACATGTTTTATATTACAGTTTCAATATATTATGTGTATTCAATATTTTTTTTATATCATCATTACATTCATCTGTTTAGTATGGATATATTTACTATGTTCTCAACTATCTATATCATGGGATATAAATTATTTTCTAGAATTTATTCTTCACAATTACTAATTTTTAAATTGATCCATTGGTTTTCATATTGTTATATCATCATTTTCTACATTAATCACAAGGGAATAGTCTCCCCACTATATCATCATCAATGTTCGTAAATATTAAATATCCTCTAGAGTTTGTTGAGGAATTCATGAATCTATGTCAACAGCTTGATTTAGTTACATTTGAGTGAGATCAATTTGGGATGTCAAAAAGATTTATTGTAGGTTTTATGTTCCATTTTATCTTATTATTTCAGGTTGGTAATCATGATACTAACAATGTATCATAATTTTTTGTATAACCCATGCATGGGAGTCGCTAAGCCACATATTGACAAAAACCTAATTACCTGTGAGTGATTTTATATTGTATGTTATGCCTATTATATTGATATTTATTTCACTATTCGGTGATGTACACATTTTATGGAATTTATTATCAATATGGTTTTTCATTTTCCCTTATCCGGATATGTTATGGAATTTTGTTTCATCCATCATAGCATGGAATTGTGGAACATTAGGTTATGTATACTTCATGACCTAATTTTTACTACATTAATTTACTAAAACATATAATAGATCATTGATTAAACTTCATCTTGTTTTCTAATGTTTCCTTAAAGAAGTGATAATTTTTTGGCAAAATAATGCATCAACATCAACATATATGTTTCTTTATTTTATATAATGATGGTGGAAAATTAATTTAGTAATTATTTTCTGTTGAAACATAGACCATTGGAGACATGGTATGAAACATTTTTTATTATGATAACATGGATTTAATTTGAAAGCTAAATATCATGAGTGCCTCTATAAATTTATAAGGGTGATCTATCTAATTGAACCAGTATAGTAGATTGGTTATAGGTACATGTATTATCAATTGAATGATATAGATAACCTGATATTATAACTTGGGAATGTAAGATTCATTTCACTTATCCATGATATATAGATGTGTAAATTTATGAATAGGTAAATTGTAATTATTAAATGGACTTGTTTTCTCTTAAATGGGGATTCTGGTACCATATTAATGGTTCTTCTCTGTATAAATGGTAATTCAAACTACATTTAATGGATCCTCATATTTATAAAAGTGAAAATTCAGTTGACCCAACCATAGTAGTATGATGTTAGGAGTATCTCTTGTGTTATTTTACAGATTATTAATCATGTAGACCTTTAATTTCAAGTATGAATATATTTTTTATTCTAAATGTCTAATGGATTTAACCTATCATATTTATTATTTATTATTGTTTGGATATAAAATTCTATTATAATGATTCATATTGTAAATATTGGGATATTCCACCATGATGTCCTTCAGTCATACAATAAAAATGTTGTAACAACCATGCTTTAGAGGTAGTGGTCCATGAACCACCAGTATTACTTCTTTTAGTGACAATTGAAGATAATCTTGCTATTACATTTCATGGAACTTATTTTTAGTTTGAAATAGGTTCTTATGTATCACAAAAACTCTGCACCTAATGCCTTGAACTACTACTACTCTAGAAGAATTTTCGTGTGATTTTCAACAGTAGAATCCAACAAAAATCATTGTTATGGAGGTCATTATGTGAATTAATCTTGGATATATTCCATGCTATATATATTCATGAATCAATAGAAATATCATGAGAGTATAGTCAATCTCACATCATATATGCTTTAATATTTTTACAATAAATGATGATATGTTAATATATATGAATATCAATATGAAGATATTTTTTTGGTGGAATTTATATATTTCATTCAATGATTACCTCTATCCTATTTCATTAGGTATGATATATATGGAGAGTATATACACCTGGAGAAATGTACATTATCTGTTAACAACAACTCTACTCATCATACAGAGCTTCACTTCATCTCACTGATTCTTCTAGGTGACGAGCTATCAAGATAAAAACAAATTTAAAATGTAATTATGTATGTTATCTGATCATAGGTTTATGTTTTCTTGGATTAATGTTTATATATAATATTGTCTATAAAAATCATTATGAATCACAATCATGGAGATAATGATATTGTGGGATTTTGTAGCTTCGCATCTAGAGCTAGGAGTGCTTTGACATGTGGCAAGAAGCACCAATTTGAGTCTCCAACTTGAAGAAATAGTTATATTGTGGTCCCATGTAGCCTTGTGGTATAACATATGGGTGGTAGCCTAGGACACAAAATGAACCAGTATATTAAGGATCTAATTGAGTTTTCAGATTTCATCATGTTGGGTAATCATTAGATATTTTGTAGAACTATTCATACAATGGATAGTGATATAGTATTTTCACTTGATCTACATTTAAGAAAGCTATCAGTAGATCCAAATTAGAAATGGATCTAGAGTAATACCTAATGTTCATTTCTGGGGGTTGTTCATGGTTGAGGAAGTTACTCTTAGAACATAAAACACTATTAGAGAAGACATTCCTAGGTATGTATTGTAGTTTTTAATGATCATAGGTAGGGAAAAATATATACATGGTAACTGATACCTAATGAAAAGATTTCCATTTTTTATACATTTTGATGTACATTTTATTATCCTATACATTATGGTTTTTTATTTGTAATGGGATATCTCCACTCATTTATATATATGGTAACTGTGGAATGGCAATTTCTAGAAAATCAATATTTTTGTGGGGTTATAAATGTCAACACTCTATTAGTAGTCTAATCGGAAAGTGCATGCTTGTGAAATGAGTGACTATTTCATATATTCATATTTGATTTTATATGGGAAATATTTTCCCCTTACAGAGATGGTTTCAGAATTTTTATAGGGAGGGAATTTTTGTTTCTTTACCATGGCCATGATGATTACTATCCCTAGATGATCAATTTAAAATCATCAATGGAAGGTAAATATATTCACCATGGTGAACAAGATATATAACAAAGCCAAGATAGACTAGTGCATCATGGCCAGGATAGAGTGATCACCTATATTTCTTGCCATTATCTTAATGAGCTTGTAAAATGATGTAATTTTTTATGTCTTGTAGTATACTATTTTATGAATATATTCCTTGATAATTTATTTTGGATACCTCCATACAAAGAGGTAGAGTTTATGATTGTTATTGTTTATAGATCAACACTATTTTACATTACTCCTTTCTAGTTGGCTACTGATGATTTACAAGATCTCAATATAAATATAGGGGACTTGGAAGATAATGGTTTTATATGACACAATACTTTACATCGGGGTTTATCCCGAAATTGTTTCATTAAGGCATAGGAAACCATTAAATTGTGTGTTAGTTAATATAAATTTAACCAGCTTACTTTATTGAGACAACATCCCTTACCTTATATAGATGACCTATATAAATAATTTTGTTGAGTGATTACTTACCCCATGATTAAATTGTGGGTTTTCTACCATCTATTACCATTTAGAACATCTGACATAACATGTACTGCATTCAGTAGTTGATATGGCATGTATGAGTACTTGGTAATGTTTTTCAGTCTTACAAACCCCTTGGTTGTTTTTACTTCTCTAATGAATATGTTTTTTCACCCAAATCTGGATTCATTTTTGGTAGTCATTTTTCTGACATCATGATGTAGAGTTTTAGTTGACATGACCATGTCAAACAACTCTATATCATCCTGAATACACAAGAATTGAATTAGATATATGCTATGGTAAAATATTCACACATATGAATAATCAAGGCACACTTCATGGGTCATATAATATTATATCCAGGTGTATCCATGGACATAAAGAAGGTGATATTTCTTGTTTACATGGAGGATCTCATAATATCATTTACATAAATATTTTATTATGGTTGGTGAATATTATAGAAACATAATATAATATTTCTCAAACCGTATAGAACCACTCATAGAACATAACAAGAAATGTGATTGTTTTAAAAGGTAAAAATCATGAAATAATTACTATTAGGTGGTACAAGGATGATTGACTTTAGTTAAAATAATAATTTGTCCTAATCCTGGAAGAATATATAATGTATATATCGATACAACATGCATTGGTCTCAGTTAAATTATGTCGTATGGAAATCACGTCTCCGGGTATAATCCTTTTCATTTGTGGAATATATGGTCATAATTTCCCAATGTATGTTCTTAGGTAATCATTTGTGGATCATTCCGTTCATTGTTGGTTGTATTACATACTTTGAAAGAACATTGTGGGGCTAAAATACGATTAATGAATTTGATGTAAATTCATGTTCCATGAATTGATCATCATATATACAAGGTGGTTTTAATTACTATATTACATTGAATGCTATTTAGATTATGTTCTTGTGATAGGTAGAATTATTATAGATTATTTTATCCAAGAGACTCAGACAAATGTAGATTATGAGGTCTGTAGAGAATGGACATTTATGGTATTATATTCATAGATACATCCAAAGGTGTAGAACTATCATGGAAAACATGTACAAGTATCATTATTTATGACCTATTCACATATTGATAGTGTGAAAATGGGGGATATTTATTTTCATGTGGTATTTGTTCTATGAATGTGCATCTCAGGTGAGGTATAACCACATAGTTGGGACATTGAGAGGAATGAGATATTCTGAATTCATTGGATATTATGGGATCCTTCATACATATTAGTGGAATTAATGTGTGAGTCTCATACACTATCATGGGAATTGAACCCCAGTAATTCAATTTTGTACCATGAATTATGATTCCAATATTGGTGGTTGGGATGAAAAGAGAGATCATGAGTTTTATGGCCATGAATTCCACCGATTATAAGGTTAGGGTGGCAAACTTCCAACCTGTTGGGATTTAATATAACTTAACCCGACTGAAGTAGAAATGGTATTAAATCACCATGTATAATGTTAAGGGTTTAACTAGATCACATATAAGATATCATATAATATTTTTTACCATATACATATCTAAATAGACTGTCATTTTATTCCTTTTATATAGATATTTCTAGTGTTTGGGAAAGGTAGTAAATGTTTCATTGAGATATCTTATTCCTACATATAGTTCCATTTTCTAACGTATCGGTCATGAAAACTAATTTTACATTGTGTTTTGGAATACAATGGAGAAGAAACTTGGGTAATTAGTTCATATTATTACATCTTGTCACCTACAAAATAATTAGTATTTTGATCATAATTTATAGGTTTTTGAGGAAATTTTAAAAGAATGCAACCTGGATTTTGGGGGTTCTTGGGAGAAACACCTACCACAATACAATTGTTTTTTAAAATTACATATTTTAATCATATATATTTATTTATCTTATTTAGTCCCTATAAATATAGTCATGTTATTCACATTCATATTGGTTAGAGGCATGAGAGGTAGTGCTACTAGGACCTCATTTCATTACAAATACCTAGGTGATAGGGCAGATTATTAAGAAGTATAGTGACTATGGATTTTAATATATAGATGTATATTAAAAAACTTTATACTAATAAATAATATATTACACAAAAACGTGAATGAGGGACATTGGGGATTTTTACCATTTTAGACTAGGTACACATTCATCAAATTTTTTGAATAATACTGACCATCTTCCATAAATAAATTCTTAAATAGTATTATTCTTAAACATAACCTACCAAAAAAACATTTCTTCACTACATAGTGAAAAGAAATATAAAAAGTGTTTTTTTAGATGATTATTAGGGTATCCTATAAAATTATGTAAATATAATGTGACAATAAGTGAAATATTAAATGATTATATCATATGAATAGAATAACCTTAATTCTGAATATCAATATCGTGAGTCATGACATAAATATTAGAACATCATAAGACATGATTCGTAATGGAAATCAATTATCTCGAGCCTTGAGATCATAAAATTGACACAATATATAGAATACCTTTAGATACATATCCAGTCAAAATAATTTTTTAAGAAACCCCACCCAGACACTCATATCATGATAGGCTTGTTCATACCACCCATATATGTAATACGAGATTGGGATGTCCTAACATTTATCCTTTTTTGGTCTTCGGACAACCTCTTGTGTACCGTCTGTTTGGAAGGTGATAACCTTTTGTGTACTCATTGAGTTTATATTACATTAGTCATTACCCAATTTATTTGTTTGAAATATAGGTCACATCCATCTCTTATAGAAAAAAATACATATGATTTCCACAACATCGTAAAAATTCATCATACCAGAACACAAGAAAAGAAATGGGATTCATAACCATTTAATCACAACATATCCTCTATTAATGATACATATTTAAAAATCATTTAATCATATAGTCAATGAGTAACCCATAGAGAATGAATTATGTTTTAAAAGAATTACTTAATTGTATAACTTGTGGAACTAAAAGGAGTTTCGTAAAAAAAGTATCATAAACATTTACTAACCAAAGAAAGAATAATAATGGTTTCATTGGATCATAACCATAAGATATCAAATGTAACATCATTGAATGTCATGATTGATGGAAAATGAATTGAAAATAACTGTTGGAACATTTTTTTGGAAAATAGTATCTATTTTTATATCATATATTAATGATAATCATTATAAAATTGTTTGGAAGTCTTTTTCCTTGAAAATATCATTGAGAAATTGTAAGTAAAGATTTGAAATTCATTTAAAATATTTCATGTGGAAAATATCCTTTTTAGTTTTAAAAAAAAAATAAAACATTAATAATTTCCTTTATCAATTTCATTAATAATAACATTAGAAAGATATAATGTAATATCCAATGAAAATAATGTGCATTAGGACATAAAAATACATTCATGTCAGACATGTTATAAGATATTTTATTCTCATTTTCAGTTATGATTAAATTGACATTGTTTAGAAATTGAAATGAAGATTTCTTTTAAAAAATATTTTTATAAATCAAGATATAGTTAAAAAAATATTCTAGAAATCATTGGATAATAAAATTATAAATTGTAAAACATTATTATTAATCATTGTTCTATTTGAAATTTCAATTTTGACTAAAGTGAAAAATAATGTCATTTATTAATAAATCATTTTCCCACAATTTTTTGATACCAACGAGTCAAAAAATGAAAATATGACATGAAAATATCATGACTTATTAGAGGATAATAAAATTATTTATAATTATTGGTAGGTAGATCCTAATATTTTCACTTTGGGGACTTAATGAAATACAATCTTCAAAAAATGTGAGATTGAAACAAAAAACCATTACCACTTTGGTAACATTGCCCACATACTCCCCATAATATAAGTATCCTAAAATGGATATGTAATCCTAATAAATTCAGTATAATCATAATACAATTAATTCATTGGTATTATATATTCCACCTAATATTACATTGTGGGTAATGTAAAACTTGTCTCAAAAAAGCCAAAATTTATATGATAATACCTTATAGTTTCGGTAATAATTTGAATCATAAGTCATAATAATAAATTTCATAAAATGAATCATTTAATTTTATTAAAATGAATAGATTCATAATATAACAATTCAATGTGGATATATTTACACCACACAAAAGAAACAGGTGGTGAATTTTCATATATATCCTATAAATAAAAGAGAAGAAATAAATCCCTTACCTTAAGTCCCAACACTCTTCAAAAACATTTGAACCTCCTGGGTAACAACTATATTATTATTAATTATATTATATTAAACCATAAATTTATATATTATTCCATATATTATTTACTTATTATAAATTATTACACATTCATTACCAATTCATTCTTAAATTCACATTATAAGTAATAATTACATTTTTCATTAAGGTTTGCATTTTTTATTTTCAAAATTTATCTAAATTACATAATTTTTATTATATTTTTATCCATGATATAAATATTATATATATTCATTGTATATATATTTATAATTATCCATAACATTTTGATTTGGAAAATGAAATACACTCTTCTTGGAGAGGGTCAGCCTTATGTATGTGTGAATGTTGTATCCATTTTCCCGATGGGATAAAAGAAATGATGGTAAATAATATATTATCATTTTAGATTAATTTTTATGTCATATAGATCACATATATCCATTACAAGTACATGTTTACATTCTATTTAAAACATGTATGAATCATATCAATTCTTGAGGAGTTAGTCTGCTTTAAACAAGAGTATCATTATCATATTCTCATAGAATGGATTGTTTAAAGGTATGTCTGATTCAATAATTTAATATTTTAAATATTTATTAAATTTAATATCTAAACATTTTATAAAAATTTATAAACATATCTTATAGGCGGTAATAGAAAATTAAATCTCATCAATTCATGGGAGGATGTCCTCTATACACATAAATAATGATTTGATAAACCATTTGATTGAAGTGTTTATTATTGTAGATTGTTAAATAATCCAAATAATATCTCATTATATGTAACATTTATAATTTAAAATATCAAACCCATTTAATAATAATTTTATGTGGAGGAAAATAATCAAAATAAAAATTATCAGTGATGAACGTTACCTCTTCCTCAAGTATCCTGCGTATGTTTAAAACTATTATATTAATTGATTTATGATAAAAATTTTGATTCTAGGATGTAAGGATGGTCTGTTGAACATGATTTGGGAAGGTATTTTCTAAACCGAAATGGTTTTATTGTGTGATGAAGAGATGATATGGGGAGACATTTTATAAAGGATGTGTGTGGAACACTTGTGATATTTCTAAATAAAAATGGTGTATCCATGTTTATCTCATGAAAATGGAACCCTAATAGATTATTCCTGAGAATTAGACACTAAAATATCAACATATGTCCATAAAAAATATTTTAGATAATTTCTTAGGTCATTTTATGTTCGATCATTTAAGATGAATCCCCCAAAACCCCATTTTTTACCATAACTATGTTAATTAAATTTTAATAATTTCAATACTTATTTTGGAAAAACATTAAAATGAAATTATTAGATAATAAAAAAATTCGGATTAAAAATATAAAATAAATTTTTCCATATTCAATCCAATTAAGTTCAAAATTTTGATTTCAAATTAATCCCAGAGATGCGTTAATAATGTATTGATTCAAACAGAAAGTGTCTAGAAGTTAAAAATGTTTTTATACATAATTTAAATATGAAATTGATAACAATTATCTAAATCATATTTATATTAATTTTTTTAAACTAATGTCACATTAATAAAAAATTAAAATAATGTTTATCATTTATATAATTTGAGCCAAAAAATAAATTTTAAAAACAATTTATTATTTTTCATTATTCATAGAAATATTAAAAATTTTAAATATATTTTCATATTTAAACCTTGGATAATTTTAAAATTTTTATTTCAAATTTATTTTATAATTTATCAATTTAATAAACAAAAAGTACCAAAAAAACAATTCTATTGTTTCTAAAAATAAATAGAAAATAATTTTTTAGAGAATAGTAATTTTGAAACATATAATGAACATATAAAAAATATCTAGTTTCTAATAAATTTTTTTCTTTATGTTAAAAAATTCGAATAAATATTCAATTGATATTTAATATTATTGGCATTTATATTTTCAAAAACTAGTATATAATGATTCGGTTTTATTAATACTAATAATATATACGGTTTTGTTAAAGCTAAGTGTCATCTTTAATGAATACTGACCCAATATTGCATGTAATGAAATATTAAAATGGTTTTAGGACTAATTAATGATAGAAACAATTAGATTATTGAAAAATAATAATACATAACAACTTGGGGTGTTTTATTCTACACCTCCTAAAGTTATTTTGATCTAAAAAATTCATCAATATAATATAATCAAATAAGGGTAATTATATGTCATAAATTATTCATGTTACCTTTTATCTTATTTAAACTGGTGTTTATGCCATTAATTATTTACCAGGTTAGTGGAATTATTGTATGGAAATTTATTTTAATGATCCAAAATCTCCACAGGTTTTTATTGATGTGAAATATATTTATCCAACAGTATGGCCAATTAGTTCAATATATTTGAGTGTTTAGGAATGTAAATTCTCTTTAGAAATAAATGGAACATATGTTATACTTGGGAGAGGCTTTGGGATGAATACACTAATAAAATACATGAATTATTAAATCAAGAAATTGAATGGGACTGATATTCATAGTTTCCAGTTTCCATTTAATCTCGAATCATACAACCATATTCTGTGGTTATATTCATAGAAACATGTCATCACAAGAATAAAAGTCTAGATGATTCTTTTTATTGTTAGGATAATTATTCTACTGACTCTGATATTCCATTATTATTTTTTAAAATATTCTAAAGGTTTCTTCCATTTAATCTGCAATCTCATGTAACAATTATTTTCTTCAGCTAATTTTATTCATTCACATTGTCACTCAATATTTCCTTCCATATATTTAATTATATTAATCCCTATTAATGATTTAATGAAATATATTTTCTGTTATAAAATTCTATTTCTTGATGTTGTTAAACTCAACAACCTTTTAAAAACTACAAATAACATCTCACAATAACATCTTCTATTTGAATTATTATCTCATAAAACCCATCTTAATGGGATCATAAGTAGTGTTAAAAATTAACTCCATTTTTCTCCAAATGGCCCGAAGGCCTTGTTTTTTATTTTATTTTTGATAACCCCATTCAAGGGATGAGGGGGAACCCTTACGAGGCCTATAGGCTTAGGTGTTTACATGAAATATAGGTCTTATATAAATATACATACTATAACTAGATGGAACATATCATCTCCTGCTTCTCATCGTTATGTTAGCTCTCTAACATCACATTGCTTGTTTATCTAAGATTTCCATATATGCCCAAGAAGGTCCTAATGGAAATGTCATGCCCACTATTTATAACAAATCTCCTAAGCTGTTTCTCTGGTAATTTCATGGGCTCTGAATCCACATTTGGATTCTAGTCCTTGTAGAGTATGTCTTGTCATTAAATCACATATTCTGGTGTCCCAATTGCTATGATGTGGCTCAAAGGTCGTGAGGTGACCTGATGGACTAGTGGTGGCCAGAAATACTTTCTGGCCCAAAGGCCGTGGGTGGCCTAAAGACCCTTGTCCAAAACTGGTGGCCTAAAATCCTCAACAGATAAATAGTTCTGGCTGCTACATTACAGAATAGGGTTTTCTATAGTGTCTTCTAGAGTGCCACTTTATTACCCCCAAAAACTATGTCTTTGTGACATTTTTTTCTCGGGTCACTTGGATGCACTTCTTGAGTCCTCTCCAATATTGATGAGGCTCTTGTGCAACTCCATTTCATGAACATGATGAATTCTTCACAAGTGATAGGAGGTAAAACATATATCATGATTGTGAATAATTTAATGTGTTACTCCATGAAATTATACACCTTCCTTATTATATATATATCTTTGAAATCTAGTCTAGAAATAATTCTTCACCGATAACGATGAAGTGTTCTCTATTAGTATGGTGAGCGAATAAAATCCATATTGAATTTCCCCATTTCGAATTGTTGGGGAGTTCAAAGACCAAGGATATTGTCATATTTTTCCATTTTCATTATTGTATGGGTAATGGATGTAACATCTAGTTGGAATTTTTCTCTTAGATATAACTACCTTTTATACCATGAACATTAATTAAATCTCTATGATAACTATCTTCAAATAATACAATAGAAAGTGCTCATTAAAATATTTATAAATCTTCATACATCCATGATTAATATTTAATGAATGACTATCAATGTCCTCTAACAAATCCTTAAAATATTGTATGGCTAACTCAAATAAAGCAATATTAAACCTTAATGTTACATCAATATCAAGGTTAAAATCAGGATTATTTTTAACAAATTTTTATCGCTCCACATCTTACTTCAACACATATTTAATATTTAATTCGAAGGATTGTTTAAAATATAATTAAGGAAGATATGATATCATCTATTAATTTTGGATTTTTAGATCCATCCACCATAAAATCACAACAATATATCTTTTGGGATTCTCAACATGGATAAGATACCTTGATATTTTTGATTCAATGCATTACCCACCGTGTACTCTTCCAACGGTGATAATCTATTGAGCAGTCATACTATTTATCATCTCTAACAAAATTCTATGTAACATATTCAACTCCTTATGTGTGAATACATACTAAAACATATCTGATCAATATATATATCACACTACACTCCAAAAAAGATAATTTCTCCTTACAATTAATGAAACTATTAGTTGAACATAACCAAAATCACGAGATGGGTAATTTTCTCACAAATCATTAATTGTCGAGGGGAATAAGCTATAACCACATATTTATACATTAGAAAATATCTCAATCCATTTTTTATACATAGAATATTATTTCCATCTCTTCATCACTATAAAGTAATGTGATACAGGTTCATTAACTACTATTCTATTTATTTACATGATGATTTCCTCACATTCATATATTCAGAGGAACATGCCACCCATTCAAGTGAACATAGTCACTGTATTAGATAGAAATGATATATTATCCATAATCCATATATTTTTTTATAAAAACTAAGAAAACTATGGATACTATTCACTGTGGTTGGTATGTGCCTATATTAAACATCCATTATTTTATGTATCTACTAATATACACTCTTTTAATATTATATAATCAAAAATGAAACCTATTGTGTATGAAATTAATAGTTTTTAATATTTTCATGTAGTTTCTCCATCCATATGGTCTTTGTTACAAATCTCATGCTAACTCCATTCTCTTACATTCTATTTGAATATATAAATGCCTCATCCATAATTAATATAAAAAACTAATCAAGATAATACCTAAATACTATATTAATTAAATCCATGAAGATTGTGGGGGAATCAGTGAATCCAAATGGAATCAATATATATTAATAGTTCATGTACCTTGTATAGAATTATTTGTTGGTTATATCCTCATTATTGATTCTAAATCGATGATATCCAAAATGAAAGTCAATATTTGGAATCTATTGATCATGACATAGTAAATAAAACAAGTCATCAATATGTGTAATATGATACTTGTTCTTTAATCCAATCTTTTTAGTCTCATAATAATTAATAATGTCACTCCTTGTTACATATATATTTTTATAAGAAAATAACATATATAACCTTATATAGACAAACATGGCCAAATGAATCAATATTCATGGTTTTCATTTTGGTTTTTTCTTCAATTTCCACAACTCAATCATGACCATTTTATAGGAAGATAGTGAAATTGGACTATAACAGAGTATGAGTACTATTGATATCCCAACAACATGTTTTACTGGAATTATAGGAATATATTTTTTAAATATATCAAAAAATTCCAATTAAATAAGATAAACATAAATTTTGATTTTATCCCATTCCTCAATGCTAAACTCCACACCTGAATATAAGTCAGTACTCATACACTGGATGCGATTTTCATTCATATTTTATATTTATCATTGAACTCATTGATAATCATAGGTTAGTGTTTAATATCAAATGTAAAAAAATTTCCTTATATGATTATGTTATATTTGTTTAGAGAATGAAAATACATTCCTTCTATGACAACATAATCAACTAGAGTAGTAATGGAATTGTTTTTAGGAAGAACATTCTCATAGACATAAACGTGATAAGAATCATATACTTGGGATGAATTCATCATACCTTTATGTTTTTGAACACCTAGTTCTATATCTAATCATTTGGTTGGAATTTTCATTCCATAAAAACATTATTGAAATATTAAATATTGAGTATTTCCATATTCAAATATGTAAATTATACTTCTATAGTGGACAATATGTGTAAATTTTGATACATTTTTGTGGCACCCTTCACAAAAAAATGATAATATGATATTTACATAAATTTATTTTTTTAAGGGGTAGAAATAATTGATCACAATTATTAACCATCATATTTGGGTACTTGTTATTATAAAATCAAAATTACTTTCAATTTAAACACCAATATGGGGGGGGTTCATTTGATGGATCTTTCTCAATAATTGTATCAATACATAACTTTATCTAATTACTTCTATATTCAGTCACTAGATAGCTATTCCATCCACATTTAAAACATTTAGTATCTCCCATTATAAAATTTCCTCTATGAATCTTCTGAAACATTTAACATGATGGAAATGTCACCAGATTCATTCCGTGATAGAAATATTTTCTATTCAATTCCATTTTTTTAATCTTCTCAAAACCATGATCTAACCAATATTTCCTCCTTGATAGAACATTGAACAACATGATCATAGATATTTATTTAACATATATCTAATTTCCTTTAGTGGATTTCACTTATTCCCCGATGAAAATATTAACCTTATATTTAGTTAGGATTATAATAAAATAAGTGTACCTAGGAATTCCAATAACATTTTCCACCTAGGAGCCAACAGATTGATAAATATTTTTATTTCTCTTAAGGAACTCCTTATAAATATTTATATAAATAATTTGATTAATTTAAATACGGAAATGTTTGTCCCTCAAGTTATCCCAATCCATGGAGTACTTTTTATTCCATTTCCTCTTATTCATGGTAAATTCTGACAATTGATCAACATCACCTTACAACGGGTAGAAAACCAAAATGACATTTTCATGTAATAAAAACATGGAGAATATAAAATATATTTTCATTTTTTAATAATCATTATTCAAAAAATAGGAGATCACATTACCCACTAAATGAAGGTGAACATTTCCTTATGATGGAATAAATATAATGTTTTTCGATATATTTCCATATGGATGTCTGGTAATTTTTATAGAATAAGAAATTTTTTTCATAATAGAAATTACATTTTTTTTATTCCATATCCTATAATATTGGGATGTTGAGGAATAAAAAATTATAATTTTACACCAAACCTGTAATTAATATGGTTCCTTTGTAGTTTTATCTATTTTCTACTACCAAAAACCATATTGTTAGAATCATTAATCATACTAGGGAACCATATATTCATGGTAATTCACATATAATATGTATAAATCATAAAAAAAAATTAATTTATGAAACCTTTTGTTGATAATAGGTAACTTATTATCATAATCTATTTAATACATTATTATGGTTCATAATGAGTTTCATAATTTACCCAGGCTGTACCCTGAGTGTTTCAAACAAGGTGTGCATCATCACCTATTTTCTTGTACCCTATAATGATTGAGTCCCACTCAATGTTCCCATTCCAGAGTTCTTACCCCATAACACATATAACCTAGATCCACATCCACTTTTAGTATCTCAAGAGGGATGTAATTTCATCTAAACCATTCATTATTTCCTTTAAAAATATTCTATGATATTTTCATATACGTTGACTCAACACTAGACTTATATTTAGACAATTCCATTGGGATCTAACTATGTTTCCCCATCCTTGTTTCTAATGGTTATCTAAATCTATTATATGATTCCAACAATAAGAACATAGTATTTATAAACACATATATTACATATTTTTACATCAATATATAATACATTACATAAACACATGCCTAATGATAGTTGGTCTTTTATAGAATAGGTAAAAAATATTCAAATTTAGAGAATGATCGTAAATATATCCTTTAAATATCATCCAACATACTAATCATATTATTGTTACCGTAATTAAAACCATTTATCCTAACATAGGTAAAGGAAAAAAATAATATGTGGGCTCAGATGATCAGTAAAGGTAATCTAAAGAATTAGTTAAATATAACGTGAGAGTAAGGGTATGTGAACTTGAGCATAGGATATGAAAATAGAAACCTTCAAATCAAATATCAAAATCACGAGTCATGGAATACTTATTGGATGTTCATAAAACATTAATAATAATGGAAATCAAATAACATGATATATGATGTAATATCATTTCTAAATACATATAATGGTTGATTATACATAATCATAGAATATTGTATACCCAGGATATCCACCAATACAATAAAAATATTTTAGTCATTGGATAACCACTCATGTACCTAATTAATTCTTGGGGTAAACTCCAATTTAGGGTTGTTGCGAACTCTCTTATACCACTATTGGGCTTGGGATAACTTTTATTGTGCCCTTTGAGATCATATAACACTAATAGTTTCCTAATGTATTGAATGGATATATTGGTTGTAACATACCTCTGTCTCTTGGTTGTCATTTGGAAGTGGGAGGATGCTACCCGGACTTAAGTGACCTACCCAAGATTCGAAAGGAATGAAATAAATGTCGAAGCGTTTCAATACATGTGGGGATGATTCAATGTTTTTGAATATAACAACTAATCTAATATAACCAAAATAAACATGCCAAATATGATACCTGATAAAAATAATTTCAACTCAACCATTTGTTTTATATCCCAAAAACTAAAGTGATATACACACAAAAATCCAATCTAACATTAATGTAAATAGTGGAAGATAACTAATAAAACTCCTAGATGGCCACAATACAACATGTTCCACAAGATATATTCTCTAAAATCACCAAAAATCCAAAGAATCTCATGGTAGTGCCAAAGATATGTGATAATTTACTTTTTCCCATCTCCTGGTAGATGACTTCTTCGGAAGAGCCAATGTGTTAATTCAAGGTTGAGTACAAAAAATTAGTTTGTTTTCCTTAATGAACCCCTTACTCATGCCACTAGTATGGAAGAGTTAGAGAAATTTATAGAAAAATGTTTATATAAAAAAATTAACCAAATATTTTATAACAAAATATAGAAAACATTTAAAAATAGTTTATAACTAAATGTAAACAATTCTCCATCAAAAGATATGTATATTAAAACAATCAAATAATTCTTTACAACCATTTCAGAAGACCCACATGGCATAGACATTCAATTATAAAATAATCACACCTCCAATCATGCATTCATAGTTATGATAATTCTATACTCAAGATTAGATTGTCATCGATCTACCATGTTGTCACATGGTAATTATTTCCTATATTCCATTACTACATTGGCGACGAGCACAAGCTAATATTTCAACCAAGATTCTTAAATTCCATATTAACACCCAAACAAATAATTCCCAAAACCATTGACAAAAACCTAATTCCAAAATAAAAAAATAAAAAAACATCTTTATTGAAACACATTTTCCAACAAACCAATCCACAAATCTATCCAATTCATATTTTTATATCCCCATTTAAAAACCCTGAAACTAAATCACATTTCACAAAAAATCACCAATATTCCTCAATTTCAACAAAACCATAGATCATCACTGAAGAATATTTTTCCATAATTTTCATCAAAATATAATAATCAATTTCATTTAACTCTATCAATTTGAACATAAGACAATTAATTCTTGCAATAGGAGATGAGAGTGAATCCACCAATCTCATATTTTATGATTAAAATGAAGAACATATGTAGAACATCAATGAAACTATGTTAAATATCCATGCACCTTAATTAGATATATTAAAAAATAATTATCAAGATCAAATCCTATTGTATTCGGAATCCACAACCTTATATCTACATACATCATGTGTAGATGTTAGAACCCAAGAAGAGGGGTGAAGTATAACTCAAAAAAATATAATGAATAATGGAGAATAAACACTTACTGTGATGAATCAGTTTCTAAACACCAAGAGAAGAATATAGACCACATATATATTGATGGGAGGACCATTCTAGAAATTTTATGGTTGAAAACACTAGAGTTAGGTTGGCATATGATGGAAAATGAAACACTGAATAGAAAAAACGTGTCAGATCCATTTTTTAAGTATCTAACAATTACCCTTAACATGGTTATATAACCTATGTGCTAAACATGTGTTAGAAACTAGCTTAAAGATTACCCAAAACATATTATCCTCAAATGGTCTTCATAACTATGCTCTAACCATGCTAAACCAACTTCCTCAAACTGCCCAAACCATTTTCAGATCTCATAGTTTCTCAAAAGCTATCGCACATGTTAGATAAATTGTGCACTTCCCGTGTAACTTCACTTTAACCCCAGAACACAGTTAATGTTCACTAAAATAATCCATGATTAACCCATATAACATATATACTAAAAATCACAAATAAAGGTTCACTTATTAGAAATTTGGGGTGCTACATTCTACCCAACACTGGTAATTTTGTCCCCATAAAGTATAAAACCATCGATGTCTTGAAAGGGATCCAAACATTTCTATTTTTACTTCTTATCATGTTCCATAGACTCGTCCCAAGTATGAACATGCTTCCAAAAAAACTGTATTTAGTCTAATTATTTCTCAAAAAATTACATTCTATTTCCTATACATAACCTAAACCAAGATATTTACCAACAATAAATCTATCCCTAGGTCAACGTGATCCCATCTGATCACATAGTATGGATTAGACTGATAAATTTTCAATTAATACACATGAAACACATTATGCATCACAATGAACCATTATGGAATGTAAAATTGATATGCCCCTCCTCTCTAATATATTATAGTTTCCTAAAATAGACTATGTATGAAAGAGATAGAATCTTATTATTCACAAAAAACGATGTTCAAGCCTTAGCAGATGTTAAAGAATACATGGTCGGTCATTGCGAATGATAACGTCCATCAGTGATGATCCGTATGTGATTTCTGATCACTATGTACAATCTCCATTCTCTTCATGATCAAATGAATCTTTCCCTTTGTTTCATAGACAAGGATCAGACAAAATAGTGATGTTTCACATGTTTTCACCCAAAATTGTGGAAAACAAAAAGGACCACCATAAAATTCTTCAAAAGGGTCCTTATGTATGGAAGAAGAGGATATATTATTATATTAGAACTACTTCTCTAATAGAACATGATCTTCACATGAGACACGAAAATACAATATACAATCCTATAACATGTTTTTAAATGTGTTTATTATACTTTCGTATTTTCCATCCATCTAATGATGATACACCACAAACATGGCCAACTGAGTCCCAAGGAATTTATTTAATGATTTACATAAATGATATTTGAACCTCAAATATTTGTATGAGACTATCAAAATTGGTATGAAATGTATCTTTAACAGTTATCAGATATAGGTTAGGGATAAATCGTCCACCTTATGATATTCACTAATAGGGATGAAATGAGATGACATAGTATGTCAATCCACTGTCACCCATATAACATCGTGTTTCCAAATTGTTCCTTAGAGGTCTCTGAAAAAAATCCACAACAAATTGCTCACATTTAAAAATGGGTATATGTAAGAACTGCAACATAATTTCTAGTCATAGATGATCAATATTAAATTGAAAAAAATAATAACATTGATTTAACTCAACCACCTTCCATTAGATATTGTCGCACTAGAACCGTTCTTTCAAAGTCTTATACATCATTTTGTATGCTAGGATGAACATTTCATTTATAAAGGTAGTAATCATGAAGAAGTTGATCTTGAAAAAACCATAGGTATAACCATATGATTCATGAGAAAAAACACAGAACTCTCATCTAGCTTCCATCCTTAAATGGTAACCCTACCATTGAGTTTTGAGATCATGGCCACACATTTTGAATGAGTTTTTTTTTCTTTTACCATAATTACCAAATGAGGAACTACTAAAACTAATAAGATAATAAAAACATCACCTCAATCTTAAAATTCCACATTAAATTCAGCCTATAATGACACTAACTACCACTAGTCTAATGATTCTTTTCCCAACAATTCATTTTTATTGTTACTAAATATGTTGTTCACGGATTTTCCTTTTCACAGTATACACATCAATTCAGAGTCAAACATCTAGAGATGCTCTGTAGATATCTATTTTCTCATATTCAAGTCTCTTTGTGTAATAATATGTTTCAATCTCTTATGATCCTTAAAAATTGTAAATGACCCACCAAAGATGTAATGTCTCCATGTCATCAAGGCATAGAAAACTGCTGCTAACTCCAAATTGTGTGTTGGGTAATTATTCTCATGAAAACTCAAATTCCATGATACATAAGAAAAATAATTGTCTACATGAATGATAAATCATCCAACCAAGAACCCAAAGCAACACATTAGAACACATACCCCTATTATGATTCTGGAAAAATCAAAATAGGTGATGAGGTAAGATGAAATTTCTGATCATAGAAAGACTTCTAGCATTACGTAGTACAATGGAATGGAGCATTATTATTACTTAATGATTTCATAAGAGATTAAAATTGTGAGAAATCAGGAACCAAGCATCAATAATAACTACCAAGACTATGAATACGTTGTATTTAAAATAAATTCGTTGGCAGTTTCCAATAGATAGAAGCATTTATATTTTATTGATCCATTTAAACATCTTTTTATGAAATTTCATAGACACGAAAACAAATCTCTTTTATCCGAAAATTATTCTTTGATGGTTTGTTATAAATATGGGGTTATCTAAATATTCTAACCACTATGACTATGACTTTCTCATGTTCATCCCCAGTCCTTCAATACACAAGTATTCCATTCACAAACCCCACAACAAAATTATCTAGATCTCTATTAATTATTTGATTCATCATTGCCATAAAGTCTTTTGGTGCATTATTAATATCTAATGGAATTACTATACAATCATAATGTCGATATCTACTTCTGGAAACTAATTTTATAATATCCTCCTTCAAAACTCTCAATTTGAGATATTCTATTTGCGTGTCAATTTTTATAGAACCACTAAGATCTGATAAAATGATCAAATGGTCATTGATGCATGGAAGTTGTTACATATTATTTATCATAACATTGTTTATTGTCCAATAATCTACACACACATGTATAGTTCCATCAACATTATTTTAGAACAAGACTGGTTCTTCCCAAAGAGATGTGTCTGGGTGAATGATACTATTTCTTTATAGCTCTTCTAGAAGCACTTCGAACTCCCTTATTTATTTTTCTACCAACCTATAAGATAGAAGTGAAATAGAATTAGTCCCTGGTAAAGGATCAATCGTAATCTCCACTTCCCTTAGAGGTGGAATCCCCGATATGTTCTTTGGAAAACATCTGTAAATTGATCCATTATAAAAATAACATTATAATCGTTGATCTCTTACATCGATCCCAAAGTTAATACCGCCAAATGATAATCGATCATTCTCACTACTGGAGACAAAAAATCTGGTGCACTTGTCTTAACAAACCTTTCTCCTCTGACGATATGTTTAGTGTCATCCTTAGCCATGACACTAATTGTCCACCTATAACATTCAATGTGAGCCTTGAACATTGTCCAGTAATCTATACCGGGGATTACATTGTAGATATATATCTCTAATAATGATAAGACCAATTTTATTTTTGTTCCATAAACAAATTTAGAACATGCTCTTCACAAATAAATCATGACATTCTCTGTGACAAAAAGAATTTTTCATTTTTATCAGAGAAAAAAATCACATGTTTTAAAAAATGAAAATAAACAACATGAGATGAAATGAAGGAATGAGATGAGCTTGTATCAAAACGAAAATTACATAATAGTTGAATTCAAAAGAATTATACCTCTAATCAATGATGGTTCATCAAGATCATCTACAATCACTTTCTCATCCCTATATAATAGCATCATTGTTGCACTCTTCACTTTATTTATTTTCTTATATATCCATTGCCTCTTGGTATTCCAAGAATCCCCATGGATAACTATATTCTACTACAAATATTGATTACAATTCCATTGAATTATTTAATTATAATATTCTTATGACACCAATAAAGTATCCCAAGCACTTGGGTTCTGATAAATATACAATAGAGATTTATATGGCTCATCTGGTAACAATTGTGGAATTATCCTGGTTGGTTTTTAAACTCTGGTTTCATGTGGCCAAATAAACCACATTGAAAACATCCCTCTCTTTTAAATGGACCCAATGGATGATTTACCAATCCAACTTTCTGATTTTGATTCCCACGAATCCCTTGGCAGTATGTGTCCCTCTTCCACTTACATCCAGTAGTAGAGTTCCCACCGATTCGCAAGGGTATCAACATACATCATCCTCTTTTAGATCATTAGATGTCTCATTCAGCCACGATCACTCTATTAACCATTGTGGTATAGTTCATAATATAGAGCACTGATATCATCAATAGAATCTCCAAACTCATCCCCAATTCAATGACGTGTGCCTTCAAGGATGAACTAGCAGTAAACATAGGTGAAAAGAATAGTAAATTCATGAATTTAGAAACATACATGGTGATAGATAGATTTTACATCTTTATGTTGAAGAAATTTTGTGTTCATTAAATCTTGATAGTATGGGGAAATAATTGTTTGTTGAAAAATTCATAGAAATCCCCACAACCATGTTCATGATAAAATTTAGCATATACAACTACATCCCACCACTGATGTGAAATATCCTCAAGAATATAAATTTCTAGGGTGAATTTCAACTCCACTATTATAATGAGGCAAATGATGATGTGATTCATCATGTTCAGCCACACCTATACCTTGATTGGTTTAGAATCTTCCCTGAATATAGGTGGATTTGTTTTTTTTAATTAGACATAATGATCCATTTGTCTTGGCTTATAAATATGGTACCCTATTTCCACATCCTAAGACGCTTGGATTATAAATTGAACTATTTTTTCCCCCTGTTTCTCATGTGTATCCTCATTTTCCATAGATTCTTATTGTAGGTTTTTATGATTCCTACCAGGGGAAATTTTCTAAATAAACTAAAAAACCATAATTCTCTCTCTCAAGAAATTATTGTCTTAGAATTTCATATTAAATATGATCATCTATCACAACATTTAATTCCACAGTGAAAAAATTCCATTATCAACAATCATTAAGAAACATATACACTCATTTGAAAATCAAACAATTTTTAAAATAGTCCAACTATGATCTTTTAAAATTCATTCATTAGAAATAAAATTCATCATTTATCTAAAATCAACAATGTTCATCAAATGATATATATTACCAAAAATGAGATATTCAATCATAATGAGAATTCATTCATATAATTCTTGTCATGGTTTTCTAATTCAAAATCCCTATGATAACAAGACTTCAAACCTTGTAGCATATCCATAACAGTTATCTACCCAACTCCCTAGTCAAATTTAATTCCACATAAAAAGGATAGATATGTCTTCTTTTTCTCAACATTTCATGTCCCGATAATCCTAATTCTTATAAAGATCACAACCCATGGAATTGAAAATAATTACATATACTATAGAACCCATAAAAAGGATGCCTACATGTTCAAAAATTAAATGAAAAATAAAACACAATTTATCTCAAATAGGTTTTTGGAATGAAATAATCGTATACCATTTTTCTCAAATTATATTTGGAATAAACAAAACTGATACCATTTATGGATTCCCACAATATCCTCATTAGTTGGTAGAGGTGGGTGTATTCTAATTATCCTTATGTGACATCCCAAATACTCTAAAGGCATCAAATAAATATCGAAGTGTTTCAATTCTTGTCGGAGATGATGTACCCTATAACAAAAAACAATTAATCGCACAAAGGGAAAAAAAGACACATCATCAAGCATTATAAAAAAAATTAAAACCAAAATATTGCTTTTTTATCCATACCAACCAAAGTATAGTATAGAGGAAGCCAACCCAGTATAAATATTAATAGAATAAGATAAATAAAATAACTCCATGATGAACACATGACATTATTCTCCATAATATAAATTCTCTGACACCACCAAAAATCCAAAGAATCATGAGGTAGTGCTAAATACATGGATACTAAAAATTTATCACTTCCCACCAACGACTTCCCAACTCCGGCCATTTGGATAGAAGCATTGGAAACATTCATATACAATTCTTTATATAAAACAATTTCTATAATAGTTAAACTAAATATAAACAACTTATAACAAAAGTATATATGTAAATATAAACAGATGCTATACCAACAAATTTAAATGATAAATTTATTTTCAAGAAAACAATGTAATAACTCTTTAAAACCAATTCACAAGTTTCACATGGCATAACCATTCCATTCAACATAATCATGCCTCAAACAATTCATGATTTGTTACGGTAATTCCATAGTTATGAGAGATCACTCTTCAATAAACCATTTCATCTCATGATAATTAATTCTGATGTTCCATTACACCTTTGGCACTAATCATAAGGTCATATTTCTACCAATACACATAAATACAATATAAAACCCAAACCAATTATGCCCAAAACCATTGACAAACCAACACGAAAAAATCATTTCAATAAAACATCCTTTTTATTGAAAAATGTTTTTCCAAAATCTAATAAAAAATATTTCCAAAATTAATTTTTAAATTTCCATTTAAATAAAATTAAATCACTTCTCACAATAATTAACAATAAATTCACAATTTCACAAAAAACCATTAATCATTAGTAAAGAATATTTATTACATGATTTTCATAACAATTCCATTATCAATTTCATAAAACTCAATCAATATAAAACTAACAATATCTATTTCGGAAATATGAGTTGAGATTGGAGCCACCTACCTGATATTTTATGGTGCAAAAAATATGGGATGAAGAACACTAATGAATCTGGGTTAAATGTCCAAATATCACCTTAGATATCTTCCCCTGTAATTACCAAAGACGAATAAAACAATATTTTGAATTAATAACAATATATAACCCAAAATATTGTATATATATGAGATCTTAATTAGAGGAAGATAATAAATATATGAAAAACGTCAATAATGATAACAAACGAACACTTACCATGTGGAATCAACTATTAATAACAATATAAATCCTTTAGATCGACTATGTATCGATAAGAGAGCCATACTAGACCACTGGGGAATAAAAATACAGAGATAGGGAGATATAGGATTGAAAATCAAGAAATTAATAGAAAATATGGGTCAGATCCTCTTTTTATGATCAAACGTTGTCATCGCGCATGATTTGGACGCACTGTTAGACAAACCGTGTGCAAACCATGCATTAGTAACTACTGTAAAGATGACCCTTGACACTCCTCAAACAGATTCCATAACCATGCAACTACTAGGAAAAATCATTTACCTCATGATTCGCAAACCATTTTCCTAGAGAACATTTTCTCTATGGTTTTTTCACGGTTAGGTCAAACACATGTGCTGCCCATAGACCTTCCCTTTAGCCAGGAAAACACATTTAAATTTATCAAAACTCTACCAAATAACAAAAAAATAACTTATATAAATAAAATAATAAATAATGGGTTACTTACCATAAACTGGGGGCATGATACATAGTTCACACTTATCAAACAATTCATATCATGCATATGTGCACTATATGACCATAAAACATTCATCATAACATAACTCTGGAAAATATGTTTATTTAATCAAAATTACATCAAAATATATTTTATTTATTAGTGTTATGATTCCCACTAATTTCAAAAATTCACAAAATCATTACCAATTGAAAAAGATGTGGGATTCATGATCATTTTAACATGGTATAAACAATATTTGAGAAAAAACATTTATAACCATCTTGTCATCATAATGATAAACCATCAATAAAATAAATAAGAATTATATCCTTGGATCATAATCCAAATAAATAATAATTTACATCAATGGATGTCTTGTTAGATGAAATATTATTTAAAAAGACAACTCATAACATTTATTGAGGAAAATAACATTTTCTTCAAAATTAATTTTAATATCTAAATATTATTAAAAAAATTGTAAATAATTTCCTATGGAAAAACATTTTAAACATATAAAGTATTCATTAAAATCATTTAAAATTTTTCATAAAGAAAATATCCTTTGGTTTTGATAATCACAATTAAAAAACAGAAAGAATTTTAAAAAAATAATTTAATATGAATTTATTATAATGACATATAATCGAGGAATCAATAAAATATTCTTGGTTATAATAATTTATGTTTAGTTCATACTTTCTCAAATAGATATGTCACTCACATCTTTTATAAGATAAAATTTTTCATAGATTGGAATGTTTAATGAGTAATAATTTTAAAAAGAAAAATAAAAACTTAAATTGGTTAATATAATATTTTAAAAAGTATTGGTATATATTAAATAATTATTTTAAAAAAATTGTAACATAGTTTTGAATGAACAAATATATCTGACCAAAGAGATAAATACATATTGATTTTTTAAAAAATAAATTCCAAATAATTTAAAGTAACAATGAGGGAAAAGTAGTACTATTAAATGAAAATATCATGAATAACGAGAGTAAAACAAAATTCCGTAGAATTATTATGAATTATGTCATTATATTTTGACATTGGATAATTAATCATAAGTAATCGAGGAAAACAATGATATTGTGACCTAAAATGATTACAAAATTTGTAACATTTTAGATATAATACCCATAAAAGAATTAAAAAAAAGATTTATATTACATATAATGATTAGTATAATAATAATAAAATATATTCACTGGTAGTCTATATAACATAGAAAATTAATATGTGGTGAATATATCAATCATCTCAAAAAAAGTAAATATATAGTATGTAATTTATTACCGCATTAGTAATCATTTGAATTGTTATCCCCATTAAAGAATGAAAAAAATGAAACATTAAATATGAATAAAATAAGGTTATTAATGATATAACATGTCAAATTGGATCATTATACTCCATATAAAAAAACAGGTGGTACATTTTGAGATGTCTCTTAGAAATAATTGAAAATTTAAAAATAATTTACCATTTCTATCAATATACTTTGAAAAAATATGAACCTAATAGATGATAATGATATTTTTATTATAACTATTATATATATATATATATTATACCATATTTTATAATCATATTACCATTTATGACCTCGTTAAAAAAAATTCTCATTAAAATAATATTTTGAGAAAGAAACACTTTTTCTTATATATTTTAATTTGATATATTTGTTCTTATTACCCTTATCATGGTTACATTGTTTAAAAACATTAACCATGATATAAATATCTTATATATACATTATATACTTATTTATGAGGATCCATAAAAATTAGGGATATAAAATGAATGAAATGGATTATAGAGACGATAGGTCATACGTATGCCTCAACATTGTTTCCATTTTACCGAGGTAATGAAATAAACATAGGTAAATAATATATTATCCATATATGATAAATTTTAAATCATATATATTACATATTTTTTTTAAACTTATAGTCATTACCTTCCATCTAAAGCATGAGTGAATCAAATCGCATCATAAGTTGGTATTCCTCTGGAGCCAAGTACGGTATTATCATAATCCCACAAAATATAATGTATAAAGGTATGTGTAAAATAATTAACAAATAAACATAAATATATAATAAATATCATTTATAACCATTTAATTAATAATTTAAAATATTTTTGGGATGAGGCGATAGACAAAATGGCATCATTTCCCGAGGAGGTATTCCTCTGTACAAAAAAATGATGAATTAGTAAACCATATTTTTTAAGTTGATATGGGTTTTGGTTGATAAAATATAATTAAATGTATTAAATGATTTTATCAGATCAAAATGGATTAATAATAATTTATTTATGGGTAAAAAGATTTAAAATTAAAACACTCAATGATGAACTTTATATCTTTCTCAGGTGACCAACTATGGTTTGCATGAAAAACATTCAAGGATGGATTTATGAAAACATTATGGTTTCTAGGATTAAATGACTGAATTTGGCAAGTGATTTTCTATGTTAGTTTTGGAACATAAATGGGTTTAAGGATTTTATTAGAGTAGATAGGGGTGTCCATTTATAAATGAGTTATGTCACACACTTGTAATGTTTTGAGATGAAAATCATTTATTCACATATTATCATAAATTAAAGCTCAAAAATGAATTTTTGTAAATAATTTGACATTATAGGGAAAAAATAATTGTATATAATATATTTTAGACAAATTATTTTTTTCATTTTAACACTTTTATTTTAAAATTATCTCCATGTAATCCAATTTTAAGCTCAACTATGATAATTATTTTTTATTTTTCCAATGGTTAATTATCATAAATAATTAAGTCGAACATATTCTATAATATAAAATATTCTGATTCCGAATACTCAATCCATCCACATGGAAATTTGTTTTAGAATCAATCCCATAGAAGTGACGAGGTAATGGGTTTTCAAAGTGAAAATTTTCAATACTTTACAATATTTATAAATTCGATTTAAATATAAAAATGATAAAAAAGAATCTAAATTGTGTTAATAAATATATAAATTTAATTAATATTAATTTACAACCAAATTCAAATATAATTCATTTTTATGAATAATATAAAATAAATTGTGTTTCAATAAAAATTATGTATTTTACACTATTAATCAAAAAAATATTTATTTTATTAAATTCCTAAAACATAAACGTATACTAATTTTTACATGTTGATTTTAAAATGTACTTTAATTCTATAAAACTATTTTTATAAAAAATTTAATCAATTAATTTTATTATTTCATTTAAAAATAAAAAAAATATTTTAAGGACATAATATTTATGAAACATAAAAAATGGTTTTTTAAAAAATATGTACTTTGGTATCTATATATTTTATTTATAAAAAACCATTAACATAAATAAATTAAAATTAGTTATTATTATCAAAATAACTATGTTATATTAGTTCTGTTCGAATACTATAAATAATATATCTTTATTTGATTAAAAATCAATGTTGTGTGTAATGAAATATAACACAGTATTGTGTGTAACAAAAAAGTAACGTCGTGATCCAAGTACCACATAAAATTAATGAATTTTTGTAATAAATAAAAACTAGGGGTTTATTGGAATTTTATAGAAATAAAAAATTATAGTAAGTAATCTTATATTGATCCTCATTTCCATCTCTTATAGTTTAAGGTGGTAGATTAGGACTTCCTGCATGATTCTTCTATATTGGGTTATGTAAATATTCAGAAACAATGGAAGTTTGTTCTTATATTTTTTGGTCCTTTTGACAAAATATATAGAGTGTTTTTTGTAGATTATCAGTTGTAGTTAGCTCAAAGGTATAGGGTCATGCATGATTCTAGAAATAATTCCATGCTCATGCGTTTTCATTCAGATAGGTCTCAAGTCCTTCACCCAGATGAGGATTGTTAGGACACTTATTCTTCCCTTGAAGAGAATCCTATCATTATTTTTTGACCAAAAAATTTTGGATCTTTAGGGTAGTTCAGTTCCTCTACTTCTTGTGTAATGGAATCAAAACCATGAATTTGTATAAAAACTAAGAGTGAGTGTCCAACATACATGTATTGGTACCTGAACTATTCTCTGATGGTGTTTTACGACCCTCAGAATGGAATCGTGGGGATGAATTGTTTTAACGAGGGGAAGATATAAAATCATGTGTTTTTATATACAGTACAGATCCTATAATGTTTTATAAAAAATATATAGTATTCTTATAATTGATGTAATTTAATGCCTAAGTCATATTGTGGGAGTATTAGGGGATCGTTTGTAGCCCAAATATCTTGGTTTTGGAGGAAACCATCCATGTGAATAGTTTTTTAATTCCTGAACTTTTGGGTACATTGATTTTTAAAACTACGCTGGTACAATGAAAAGATATGTAAGATCACATTTTTTTTATGTTTTTCTAAATCCATATACCTAGCCTACACGGTGAATTCTATTTAGGCAGTGAGACTACATTTTTTACATATGGTTTGAAAAATATATGTGGCCCAAACATGAACCCTTTAAAATTTGGTGATGTTATTATTTCACCCCTACCATCTTTATAGTGTAAAAAAAATTTCCTCCTCTCTTTCCACACAAAATATCCAACCACGTATAGGGATATTCCTTTAAAATCTGATGTTGGATTTTAGGTACCTATTTCACTCATCATCAAATGATTTCACCATTTTCACATTGGAATCGTAATAGTAATATATCCCATCCTCTTACCTCTATATTTCATTTATCCTCTCATATAGAATGATTGATATATTCAATATAATACAACTTTTCATCATGTTTTTCACCTATTTATCAATTTTCTCCCATTTTATCTCTTATATAAGACCAATCATGGAAGAGGATTCCATAACCTATCTAAGGTATGTGGATTGATTTCTTTACCTAAAATTAAAGCACATTATTGGTTACAACAGTGTTCCATGAGCTCAAATATCATAGTGTCTCATATTTAAATGGTTTTTTCCTATATTAAACGTGTAGGAATTTGGTTAGGTGACCTATGAGATTTGATATCCCAATTTGAGATTGGGAACCTCAATTATAACTAGACTATTGATGTGTTTTTACATATTTAATAAATTACTATATGCATCTTTTGTAATCAAAGAACATTACGATCTATCTTCATTGAACATGTATTTGAAATGTTATAATTAAATTTTTTAAATTTGTTATAAAATAAATTTATGAGGTAATGGTGAACCCACATCCATAGGGCTTGTTCCATCTCATGCATGTTATTGTTATCCCTTTCATGGAAATGACCAATTAAATTAAAACCATTTTAAATTCTATGAATATATTGTGAGAAATGACCATTCAGTGTTATAATATTAGTGTGATAAATGGGTTCTAACTCAAAACACCACAGACTGGCTCATCTAGATTATTATATTAAAATAAATTATAAATGTAATTATATTGTTCCATGAGTGAAAATTTGGTTCCATAAATGGAATTCCCTGGATTGATAGAGAGTTAAGTTCCTTATATTTATCTATTTGTGACACTTTGGTTCCTAAAATGGAATTAAAATGAAATAAATAGAGTTTACTGAATTAGATAATTCCATGAGTGGCACATTGATTCCTCGTGTTGAATGACAAGGATAATATTAGAGGGAAATTCCATTATACCATGCCTTGGGAGATATAAAGGTTCCCAATATGAATTTCATAGATTTTCTCTTATGAGGATGGGTTCATAGTACCCCTGGAGAGAATCCCTTATTCCCAATGAGAAATAACTTATAGAAGCATATGACTTAAAATAATTTGATTTAATTATTTTTGTTCAATAAAAAAGATGATTATGGTATTTGGGTAATCCCAATATACATGAAGAACATGTTGATTTCCTTATCTTATCCTAAAATGTCAAGGGACATCTTCATCCTGTAAATAAACATGACTAATAGGGGTTTCCAAGGATATGATCATCAGGACATGAGGATTTTATAAAAATTGAGTAAAAAATCATAATAATTACTTGATACCAGCATAAGATGAAAATGTTATCATTGGATGGGTGGTCTATGGGAGGTTCATTCCAACATGGGTTTAATGTACTTTATTTATAGTTTTTAATATTCTACAGGTGTTCTCTTTCATTGTATACTCATAGACATGATAAAATTAGACATCATTGTAGGTGGATTACTAAGTATAAATCACACCCTATTATGGATTCAAAATTTTACATATATTCACTACATGGATACAAGAATAGATAATTAAATGTGATATACCATGGATGATTGAAGTTTTTCACTATGATGGAGTATGAGAGAAGGGTAGATTTTTTATTCTCACAATTCTTTTAAAGATATATCATTTGATTATATTTTTGTATTTCTTGTTATATATTCATGTTTCTATGTATCCCATGTGTTATAGACTTATTATAGCATCATTAAACTCATCAATGATTTATAGATATATTTATTGTATTTGATATTATGTTTGGATTGGGTTATATATTCTTATTAGGATTTATTTTTTTCTCTCTTACACATTTTTATATTGATATGATTCTTTTTATATTACATTATTTATGAATTACACTCTAATTGTGATGTTATATATGTCCAATTTTACCAA
Organism: Viscum album; assembly: GCA_963277665.1. Lineage (NCBI taxonomy): Eukaryota > Viridiplantae > Streptophyta > Magnoliopsida > Santalales > Viscaceae > Viscum > Viscum album. The sequence continues at coordinate 337,240,146 of OY728135.1, forward strand.
CATCAACACTCGCTACAAGTGTACATCCTCTGACATAAAAGGAGGCACACATGAAGCTATGTGTCCAACCAGGTCCAATTACATTTGAGAGAACCATGTTTGAGAAATCATATCTACTATATCCCTATTATGAATTGTGTAATTACTGATTACTCATAGTAAAATTATTTTATAAATGGAACTGATTCCATGTTCAAATTATTATGAGTAGAAATTATTTCATGTCCTTAATATCCACATGGTGTTGTTTTCTTTTATATAATATTATATGATGCCCTAATTTTCATTCCACAACCAACAAGGTGAATTGATACTATTTATATATGTTTAAAATGTTAATATAATTTTATTATTCCTTATTACCCAGATTATTATGTGATCTTGTGTCCCCTAATTCACTAATGATCATTCCACACTTTTATTATATATGTTAATTATTATGTCAACCCCGAATTACTCTACTCATAATTAAGGTTATTTAATTGATAGTGTAAGAAATTATTATGATATGATCATGTTCTCATAAACATATGATCACTTGTGATTAGAATGATATCGATTATGTTTTACCATACCAATCATATCATCTCACCATTTATTATGTTTTTCATCCCAATGTATTGATGTTATTTTTTGAATTATGATATGTATAAAAATATACTAATATTAAGAATGTTGTGGTTGATATTTTACTTATCATGATAAATGTATTTCTTATTTTTATAGTCTAAATGACCCTCTACCATTATATTCCATACTCATGTATATTTGTGATCTTTATTGAATATTTATGAAATGGAATTAATATTTATGTATGTAAATTTCATGTAAACTTAATTATAATTTAACATTCCAAATTATATTAGATAGATTGACAATTTTTCATGTCTTTTCTATTACTAAAACATTTTAATTTCATTTTACATATGTAATTAAAACATTATCCTATATTTAATGTGTGTAAAATTATAAAAATAGATTCTACCTAGTCTCTTATGGAATCTTATTTATTCACTTAATAACACTTCCCCTCTATCTTCATGCCTTTTATGTATTTAAACAAAATTTATGTTTCCAAAATTCCATTTCTTATAAGATCATGTTCTATTCAAATATATTTGTTGATAAGAGTATTATGATGACCATAAATGGTGAATTAATAATGATATATTTCTTGAAGAGTAAAAATAATTAAAAAAAATTATTTAGTTGGACAATCATTATGTATTAAAACAAGTGTAGTATTCTAGAGTTTCACCAAACCCTATTATTGTGTTGAAACCCATATTTAATCCGGAAAATATCTCTTGAACATTTTCCTCCTAGGGTTTCATGATGTCATCCAATTATTTTCATATGTTTTTATTCTTTAATTCTTTAGACTTCTTATTTCTAATATAAATTCACTGATGCTTCTTAAAAAAATGATACATTTTACATGAAATGATATATGTAAAATATTTTTTTGGAAAAATTTGATAAAAAATAATTCTTAGAATTTGAATCCTTTTTAGTATCCCCCTATCAGGTAGTGATCACATTGTGTCTTTATCAAGAAATGTAAATACATATTTCATATAGTTGAGATCATCCAACATAAATAAGGTATATAAAAAACAAATATCTTCCTCATTGATTGAAATCAGTTTCATAAAATGTTAGGATTCATATAATGTTCATAAAATATTGTTGGTACATTTTGTTTATATAAGAGAGATCGTAGAGAGAAATCATCACATAGATTTTAGTTAATTGATCACATTACGGATGATAAACAATGATATTGGTTAGGGAGGGGTGAATCTATGTGTATAGTTATTTAAATACCCTTTTACATTAATACCCATTCAGTCATTATCCATCATGATTATCACTGATACCACATTAAATAGATATAAAAAACTCATTAATGAGGTCCACATCTATTAAGGGGGAATATTTCCCAGATTATTTAAGGTTATTATCCACAACACAAAATCTGACTCTTATTAGTATTTGGTAAAAATGTACAAAAATAATATCATAGAATATCTAAATGCATAATTTTTAATGTTATATTAATATATTGAATTTTATAGGTGAAATTTCATTAATGAATCATAAAGACTAAATTGGGTCTGAATATAAGTTGATCTTCTTCCTCCACTGTGTATAACAATCTACTATGGTTGTTCTAGAAAACGTTTTGATATAATTGGATTTATATATAGTTATCATTATTACATTTTTATTTATCTTTAACAAATATTAATTGAATATTATTTTTAAAATTCTATTGGAAATCATCCTGGATTATGGTTTCATTTGTCTAATTCAAAAATAGATTCCCTAAGTTAATTCTTCATTCAATGTCATTAATTGTCAACTAAAGACTCAGTTAATTAATTCAAGTGCCAAATGAATTATCACGATATTCTTTTAATTGAAACTATTGTGAATTTATTTTCGAAAATACATTTTCAATCTCTTGAAAAATCAGGGTATGAACTCTATATGTAATTTCGAAGAATCACATACCCATATTCTCCCCAAGTCCCCTGACTTTATTATAGATAAATATCTGATTATTCATGATAGTTGATATCTTCAACAAATTAATATCTTATTTCTTTCACATTTCTACTCTAAACATCCTCTAATATTTCAAGAATCATAATTATAATGATAATGAAAATTATTAATGATTAAAATCTCAATAACATAAATTGAAAAAAAACTTCAAAATATATATTTTTTAGGGACAAATATTTTTACCCTGTATGATACATTAAAAAAATTTATATGTGTTGGATAGATCATTCTATTTAGGATTGAATTTATGATGATATTGTGGCATTTCCACATTATGTAGAGCTTAATAGTTACTGTGATTATTGACCGGATCTAATACTCAAAATAAAACAAAATCCAAGATTAAATGTATAGAAAAATGCCACCTTAAATGGATAGTGAACATGAAAACAACTTCAGGTTTACCATAACAATGGATAAACCATGGAAACAATCTCAACATAAACTAAATAGAAACCCCAAGTAAAACTCATGATTGAAAGTAAGTCTATATCAATTTCATGAAAAAACTAGATCTACCATTATTCAAAAGTGAATTTACGATCAATACAATTATTGAATCAAATTTGTGATAAGTTATCCATGACATTGGTTAGAGATACCATAATTCCAAAAATGTTAACTATGAAATACTCAATATAAATAAAAGATATCTCATAACATCATCCAATTGAGGGATGGAAACATAATTCCTCAACTAGATTGTTATATACATTAAAACCTTATAATGTTCTAATATTTTTAACAAACTACATCCACTTTCTTAGTAAATGTATTTCAAATGATTTTATGTTAATAAATAATAACACATAACTTTTATTAGAAATAAATACAACACCATCCCTATGATCAATTAACACCACTGTATGTATATCCTCCCAAATATCTTATTAAATATTTGTAAAAATTTACTACATAACCTAAAAATCCTTATAATTTATAATTTATAAATATGAGAAAGATTTTATATATATTATCAACATCTATTTCATGTATCCAATAATTATGTAGCAAAATTACTTAATTTTATGGAGGGTTTTATTTAATCCATTATTTTCCATTCTCCATTTCACTTTTTTTTCACCATTATAGTAAAAATTTTAGATGATTCATCATAATATCCATGTCATATCTTTTCCTTTATAAGGATATTTTATTAATAAAACTATATTAATGTTTTTTTATGATTAAATAAGTTTATAATTGGAAAATTAATTAATATACTATCGAACATTCAATTTTATCCTAAAATTTCCAAAACTTTATTCAATTCGATTATATTATTTTTATACCACTAATATAAAAATATATTTAAACCATTATCCTTTTTCAATACTATAGTAAATAATATCATCAATAAATTTATATTTTATTCTGATCATCCATGTATATCTTGAGAATAATGCCAACAATATTTTAATATTTTATAGAACCACTAATTTCTTTTGGATATATTTTCCATGTCTAGGGACATAAAAATAAATATAATAAACATATTCATTATGGTGTTATATATAATATTTCTCTTTAAAATTTCTCAATCTTTTAATGAATATATCCTCATGTAAAAAGTCATGTTTAATCCTCAAATTGACAACATGTTATTGATGGTTTTGATGAACATATTTGTATTGAGATTCATCAATTATAGAAACTAACTATTTTCATAAATAATATCTAAATGCATAATTTTATTATATATATTATGATAAATCACCCTTATCTATATTTTTTAAAATTATTTTAGATTGATTTTTTTCATGACCTTTTTATTTTTCATTTCTATAATATTTTAGGGAATATTTTTTAACTTTATATCAAGGAATAGAACTCTTATTTTTATAATCCATTTCCCCTTAAACAACTTAAATCATAGTGACTTTAATAACAACATTAATAACTAATCCAATATTTGTTTTATTTAAATATAAAATTTTTATGAATAAATTGATTTTCAATTTAATTTAATAATTCATCTATTATTCATATATTTCCATAGTTAATATATTTTAACAATTATGTTACCCTGATAATCTATATATATTTGATGAATATACAAAAAATACCATTTTTTATAATAATCTGACAAGAAACTAAAATACATTGATTCTCAACAAGTGGTTATAAAATTTAAATAAAATTCCTCACTAACCAAACCATTAAAAATTCAAATGAGAGTAATCAATTCTATCATTTTTTTACAATATCAATATTAGAAAAAAATTGAAATATTTATATTATGTGAAAAAAATTATTAAATTAAAGGTTCCATAGTCTCCTACATCTAATTGCTTAATCAAATTATCTAACTAGTTTTTCATAAATTAGTATTTATTATATTTATCATTATGTTCCCCTTTACAACATTCAAATATATTATTCAATTTTTTCTACAGTAAATTAAATTTATTATCCTCATGAATTCATTTTCAATAAAAAACTAAATATTATATCTTGAGTTTAGATAATAACATTAATAAATTTCATACCTAATCTATTAGATAATAATACATTGAATAACACAGTGTTATTCTGTATATGTAAACATATTAATAATCCATGATAAGAAAGAAATTATTTTGATTCATTTGTTGCTTAGGAATTTTATAATTAACTACATCTAATATTAAATTATTTTCATTCATAGAAATCTATTTTAAAAAAATTTACTTTACTTTTTTTTTCAAATAGAACAATTCTCATGATTTAAATTTCATATTCTAATACTAATTGAAGGAAAAAAGGCCACACATATGGTTGTAGAATATATACTATAACAACCAAATGTTTTTATGAAACATTTTCTTCAAAAACAATTATTCCTTGATAGATTTAATTGCAAGAAATTGTGAGTTTAGACGAACCACGAGATTCAATTAGTATAAAATGACCATTTTAATATAGTCGTTAGGTCAGTGGAAATAAATTTAACTAAATTATGAAAATTTCTGGGGAATTCACTAACTACTAATTATTTTTGAGAAAGATCTTAAAATATTATATACATTAATTTTTTAATTGAGTGAATTAATATTAGAAAATTATATATTCTATATACTTAATAAAATATTTTTGATATTCATCAAATATATATTTTTGTCATAGGTTGTGAATAAACCTTATGTGATGTATAAAAACCTATCTTTTTTGAGTAGGTAATTTTATAACATTTAATGGGGAAACACTTTTAAATTTTGATTTTGACACGTAAATAATTATTGTATGACAATATAATAATTTTCTTTGGAATTAGTTTATAAAATTTATCATTGGAAGAATTGTATTTTTATAACTTTCATGTTTTGATGAATATTGAAAATAATATATATTTAAAAGGAAAAAACATTTTTCCCCAAAATAATTAATATGGTTAAATTATAATATTTAATAGTTTTAATTTATAAATACAATATATTTTTATCATTCAATGTAATGTATTTCAATATAATTAATTTATCCTTAAATTCATATTTAAAAACATTTCAATCTTTTTTATTTTGTTCTCTCTTCCTGACAATTGGAGTGATTTCTAATTAATTATTCAAAATTATAGGTATTTAATTTTGAAAAATGGATCCTATTTTACGAATACTTATGTCCAAATTATTTAAATAGATTAATTTAATTTTTTATATAAAGAATAGTTATTTGAAAAAAAAAATCATTAATACTTAAAGGGTAGATCAGGTAATTAATGGTAAAATTTATATAATGAGATTACCCACACAATTTTACTAATATCATCAGATGAGTTTTTTTCTACCTAAATCAATATTTGGTTGAAATGAATCCCTTTAAAACAATGTTGGATGAGATTAGGACATTTAGTTTATTTTATTTTAAATGATGTTAAATATATCTTACACATATTTTTATAACTAAATCCTTTTTAAAATTAGATTATTTAGAAGTTAAATTAGATTATAAATACATGAAAGGTAATTATTTTCTTTGTCATGGAATTTTTTTATAGTAAATTAATAATTTCCTTAAATACTTATACATTAATGATGCATAAATTATTTAATTGGTAAGACATAAAAAACTAATAATCAGTATTAAGTGATAATAACCTTTAAATGACATATAAATTTAAAAAAATCGTATTGGATTATTATATCTATACCATAAACATAAAATTGCTGAGTTATTTACCATTTTAAGCCTTATTGAATATATTATTACACTTATATTATATTATTTAATGTGATGATAAAATTGTCACAATCATGTTTTAAAATGTTTAACATTTTAAATGATGAATTATACAGAATATATATTCTATAATTAGTATATTAATGAAATATATAGGTTTAATATATTTCTTCATATGTTTTAAATTTTCATTAATTAAATAATAATATTAAATAATTACACAAAACTATTATAGTGGTTGTTTTATTAAAGGGAAATATCAAAACGTTTTATCCAAAATATTAAAATAAATATAATATGGGATAATTAATTTTTCCAATGAATTTTTTATAATAACATTATCTTTTGGGAATATAATAAAATAGTTTTTTCGTAGTAATATTTTTAACATAATATTTACAAAAAACAATGAATTTGAAAGTGTTAAAATTAAAAATATAGATCCTTTATTAAATAATGTTTTATTAAATTATATAAATAATAATAATTTTTTTAAATATATAATCATTATGATATGGTCCTGAATATTCGTTGGTATTTATATATGTTCTAATTTATATCAAATATGTTAATATTTCAACCTATTAAAATTTAAATATTTGTTACCATAGTTAAAATTTAAATAAAATAACTAAGTCTTAATTCAAATGATAAGGATTATATTGATATAAATACTTGTCTAAACATTTATGGCTGACTAGATAATAATCCTATATCATATCTTCATTTATATTAGGGAATTTTTGTGGTTTTGGATGGGTTTTTATTTTATTAGGAATTAATATTTTTGTATTTCCCAAAAGATTCCATCTCCTAAATTATAAAAGGGAACCACCTCCTTCACCTCTTAAGTTCACTTTGAGGCTTCAACCTTTACCATTCCCTACCCATTTAATTTCATAACATCCCTAGTTATATTCTAGTTTTTTGTATCTTCTTAAATGACCATCTATACATTTTTTAATAAGTGATTTAGAATGATCATATTGAGGAATATGTAATATCCTCTACCGATTCTTATAAAAATAATTTCTTCTTCTACATCCTATTCATTAGTTTTTCCATTAAAAAGTAATAACACAAGAATAAATTATAAAATTAGTTTTTATTTTGATTATGAAACAACCCTATACCATCTATTATCCACCATTTAAAATATGCAATCACCACGCGTGCGTACGTATGAATTCTTTTCTCGATGTTGTCGTGTCATCATATGTTCACTACCACCTTTCATGGATGAGTATAATGATGGAAGTAAAAAACAATATTTGATTATTATTAAATTATATTTATTATGTTATATTATACACCATCCACTTCACTACCATTCAACAATTATGGGAATGATATCTACACTCAAGAATATTATGACCTGCCATCTCCACAATGTGATATGATTGATTTTACATGATCTTAATTAAAGCATGATAATATAAATGAATGGAATAAATAAATATGATATGTATTGTACTATTATTTTTGTGTGACTTACATTACTATAAACTATGAAGATGAATAATAAATTATCCAAAAAACATGTATATGAAAATAAAGCAGTTAACACTTGATGGATGTGCAATATTGTTACTAACAAACAGATGATAATATGATCATATAGTATATCATAAATATTATTATGATTATGAAATAATACAATTAAATTATAGAAATCATTATACATGAGTTTTAGATTCATTCATCAGAAATCAGTCTGAAGGTAAAGGATAATTTCACAATCACATTATTAATCGGATATTGGTTATATGAATGTATTTACTATGGTATATTAATTATCCATGTACATTTGTCCAAAATATGTATTAAAAAATATTAATTATATTATTATAATATTTATTAAATTAATTTTATCCATTTTTTGAATTTTTAATAAATGGTATGAATTGAATATTTTTTTCATTTTCAATATGAGATAGTTTTTTACAATTCTAAAAAATATATGAGGAGAATGTTATTTTAAAATATATAGCATGAACCATTTTTTACTTTTTCATAACACATTATGTCTATGAATCTACCTCTACAATGTTTCATGTTTATATTAAAATAGATTCTTTTTTAAAAATATTTTGCAGCTTGAGAAAATAATGTTTATTTGAAGAAGGATATTCTTCTCTATAAGAAATTTCAAGTGTTATATAAAAATTATTTTCCATCTATGTTGAAATTATTTAATAGAGTTATGTTTGGAATATAATTTAATTATTGTTTAGATGGTTTTATTTTGTTTATTATGGACTAATAATAATGAAATATATTTGTTTTACATAGCTTATGTTATGCTGTAATTATGTATAAAGATACCGATTTTATTCATTGGGTTATGATGAATGATAAATTTATTTTGGGAAACAGAAGAATGATTTCATAATTAGATGGTTGGTACTAATATATCCCTCCAAAAATTTAGGTATTGAAATATATCTCATGAGGTAATCATGGATGGAATAATGAATGTTCTTAGTTAAGTAGTATATGGATTTAACGAGCTATGAACTTCGTTCACTAACGATCTTTGTCTACTATTATGGTCATGTAAATAAGCCCTGAAAATTTTGAAATGATTTTATATGGTTATGTGTATTCCACAAAATTTCATGTCTTATGTTTTGATTTTTTGGATTAAGTGCATTGATTCTTATGAACATTTATGATTTATCCCATGGCCTAATATCACGATCTTTTATATGCAAGATATGATTATAAAATGTTATATTTTAAAGTATTTTGATTATGATATGATTGATATATCCCTTGTTTTCCATTACTGAAAATATGATCTCACCCTTTCATATGATTCATTTCTATAGGTGTTGAATAAGGTTATTATGTTTGATATTTCAAAATGGGTTCAATTTTTTATGAAATTAAGGGGATACAATGAAGATGTCTTATGAACCGATTGTCTATGTTTCCTAGTTTCTAAAGACACTATACCCATATGGTCTTTCCAGTGATTTGATTTATTATTTATTAATACTATTAAACTTTTAATTAATATCTAGGTAGGTAATGTACGTGTAATTATAGTTAGTATCAAAAGGAATTTAAACATATCCTTTGGAAACTGGGAAGAGAAAAGATTTGTAAGAACCAAAATTTAATGTCAAATTATAGGGTATAATCCAAGTGTTTTATAAATCATCACGAATAACCAAGGATAAAGCCTATTTTTTTAAAAAAAATTAAATTTTATTCTTGATTATTAAGTTTTCCCATTATTATTAGTGTTTCTTACACTATGGGTCTTGGTATTAGTCTGTGGATGGTACCCAGAGGTACTATAGTAAAATTTAATGTGATAGGAAAGGCAATGATTTTCCCGCAGATGAACCAAATGTAATGGGAGATAGAATGAAAAATAATATATCTTTTCTCACACGACATTCTCAAGCTATGAATCATGTAGGACATTTGAATGAGATATGTTAGGAACAAAAGTCTGTTGAACCCTCCACGTGGAAGCACCCAACTTATTTCAGTGGGTATTCTGATTCATTAGTGGCTAAATAGTAGACAATTACCACTACAAAGATATTTTTAGTTCTCTAATGATTATAAAATGATAAATACACTATAGAATTATATAATTTTAATGGTGAATTTGATCAATGTTGGAAACTTATCAAGAATACAAGGTAATGAAAATAAATTGAATCCATGGAATGGGATGTGTTCAGGTCAATTTTTTCAATAATTACATATTTTTTATTCTCCATACAATGATGGGGAATTATTCCCCTTGAGCATAAGAAAAACAATGTTGAATCTTTTGGTACCTATGGAGAAATTTTTTGATTAATTTGAAGTTACACATCAAGAATTATTATCCTAACTATGAATAAAATTTATTTATTATTTAGTGGTCTAAAACCAAGTCTCCAAAGATCATTAGATATAAGGGACTTCAATATCAATAAGGAAATAGTTTGATTTTCTCTCAAGGTTTAGATGGATATTTGAGTAACCCATCAGTCACAGGGGTTTAGCTAGAAGAGAAAATGGAATTCAAGGAAAAATATCAATTTCAGATAGATAATATTATTTGTTCTATCTTGTCCAAAATGGGTGGAAAGAAAGTAGAAACAAATTGTATTAATGTGACTATAAAATGTTTTATGTGTGGGAGAAAAGCCCATTAACTATTTCAATGTAGAATTTATGGAAAAAATATGTCATATGTTGTGAATACTAAAAAGAATACATAAGATACACATCTTACCCATCAATGTCACAAGTGAAAAGAAATGTGTAATTATTCAAATCAATTACATAATCCAAGGTCTTTTATGATGACAGAAATTGACAATGGCATGACACATGTGATCACTATCAATGATGAAATGTTTGATAAGGAAGTGGTAAAAGGTACACTTACCATCCAATCTAATGCAGAATATGTTTTATTTATTTTAATTCCACCCAATCATTAATTTATGAATAATTTTTTAAGGGAATATATATATTTCATTAACTCTTTGATTTCAATTTAACTGTTACAACTTTTAAGGGCATAATTGTCGCATAAAAAGTTTTTAATTATTCTCCAGTTGAATTTAGTGGGAATGTGCATCCTGAAAATCCAATGACCATTCCAATAATATAATTTTATGTGATTGTTCTAATAGATTGGATTTATCTATTTAAAGCACATATCAATTTCCAAGGAAGGGAAGTAACATTTAATATTTTGGATCAATATATTTTTATCTATCAATGAGAAGAACTATATGAACATGCAGAAAAAATATTTTCTACTTTTTGTGTCTTGAATCCTATAACTCTAGTTATATATCTCAAATGGATGGGGAAAAAGTCACCATTAAGAATAAAACTATTTTACAGGACATTGTTGATGACTTTATGGATTAATTTCTTGTAATTACCACAAACTGCGAGGTTGAGTTTCAAATAGAACTCATGTTAGTATTAGGACTATTTTCAAGACACCTTATAGAATAACCCCAATTTATGTGAATTAATTTATGAATAAAATCCATGGGAATCGTGACCATGAATTCAAACACCCTATTGTGTATCATTGGGGTGAATGTGTTCTATTAGTTATAAATAAATATAGATCAATGAGACTATGTACTGATTATCAAAAACATAATGGGATCACTATTATGAAAAAATATTTTCTTCCCCATGTTGATGAATTTTTTTACAAACTTTATGGAGCTCAATAATTTTCAAATATTGATATTCATTTATTATATCACTAACTAAGGGTTTAGATGGGGGATTTACTAATGATGTTATTTCTTACAAAGTAATGACACAATAAATATATAGTGATTTATTTATTGTCTTAATAATTTCCTTGTAATAATCATGTATATAATGAATATAGTCTTTATATATAGTCTTGATCATTTTTGGTAGTTTTTTTAGACAATATTATTTTCTATTAAATTATCAAATAATAGCATGAATATTTCTTTAGAACTATACTAAAGACCATATGTAAAGGGAATCCTTATGTAAATTTTACCAAATGGGAATTATGGATTAAAAAGTATCATTTTTTGGTAACATAATCTCAAGATATGTGATATCTATGGATCAATCCAAAATAGAAGTTATTTAAATTTTTTATAGACCCACAACGATAATTATGATACAATGTTTTTTTATTTTTTCTGGATATTATCAATGTTTTGTGAAATATTTTTCATGATTATCTAATCCACTCACCTTGTAGACTAGGAATGGAGTTATGTTCATTTGGATGAAAGGATGTGATTAGAATTTCAAGTAGTTAAAAATTTGGTTAGCCAGTGCACCTGTGATCAAACTAACTTGTAGTGATACTGATTTGTTGTCTATCTTGAGAAATCCAAGATGGGGATTGGTTTTGTTCTAATGAAACATGATATTGTGATATCTTATTCCTCTCTATAATTGATAATCTGTGAGAAAATTTACCCAATATATGATTTGGAGTTAGCTGTAGTAATATTTGCTCTAAAGATATTGACGCATCATCTTTATGGTTAAATATGTTATATTTACACTGATCAGAAAAGTTTAAAGTTTATTTCCATATAAAATGAGTTTAATATATTTTAAATAGGATTGTTTTTGTTGATTAAATATTGTTACTTCACAATACATTACCACCATGGGAATGCGAAGAAGGTGTAATATGATTAGAGTCGATAAGAACATGATATCCTATCCATGATTGGTATAAAAAAGATCCAATATATATATATTTTTTAAATTTATGGATAAAGGTATTTCAAAGGAAGGATATAATTAAAATCTTTTATAAAGGAATGGTCGACCACCTTTAAATATGATGATTAAAAAGGTAAAGAAATATGATATAGTTATATAGAAGAGGGTGAGAACTGTTCCTAAATTCAACCTTATTTGTGATGAACTTTTATATTTTTCAAACCTGGTTAGTATTCCTACCATAAAATATTTAAAGAAATAGATGTTGGATGTGTCTTATCATTATTCATTATCTATTTATCTTGGATGAAAAATTAAGTACCTAGACATTAATTAGTATTAATAGTGGGATGGTATGAAAATAGATGTTGTGGATATATCTCTCGGTTACTTGTTTTTGAGAAGGTTATGTGTGAGTGGCAGAAGTCTAAGGGGATATTACAACCATTACCCATACGAGAATTGAAATGGGAAGACACTGATATGGACTTTTTCATCTGACATCCCAAAACATATAAAACCACAATTCTATATGGGATATAGTTGATTTCCTTATTAAGGAAGAACACATCATTTCTATTAAATAGTATTTCTAACCTGATTAAATTTATAGGATTTATGTAATTTATGTAGTATGATTTCAAGGAGTACCACTTTCCATTATATCTGATAGGGAGATGAGGTTTACCTTGATGTTATAGTGAAGTACTCAGTAGGATCTAGGCACAGATTAATGTATCATCACTAATTATCATACTCTGATAAATAGTCAGTCTTAGTGGAATATTCAAAATCTAGAGGACATGTTGAGATCTTTTTATATATATATCATAGGTTGTTTGTATCAACACCTTCCATTGGTGGGTTATACATAGAACAAAAGCTTTAACTCGAGTATTAAGATGGCTCCTTATAAAGCCCTATATATAAAGATGTATAGATCTCTAACTTTTTAGGATGAAGTTTTAAAAATAAATCAATTAGGACCTGATATTTTTGAGAAAATGGAAGAAAATGTCATATGTATTCAACACACATAATAGTGTCTCCGTGATGGAAAAACTTTTATTTTGATAACTTAAGATGATTCATAGAGTTTGAAGTGGGTGATGTGGTGTTTCTAAAAATGTATCACCTGAATAGAATAATTTGGTTTGTGTAGAAGGGAAATAAATCCCTTAGGTATTTTAATACATTTGAAACTATGGATCCTATTGGGATGGTACCTTACATATTTGATCATAAACTGAATCTCCATAATGGTCATGATGACTTCCATGTATCTCTCTTGAGAGAGTATATACCTGATCCCCACATGTATTATCCAAAGAAGTTATATCACTAAAAAAAGATCCCTCTTATGAAGTTTAAATGACAGAGATTCAGGACCATAGCGAAAAAGTTCTACAAAACCTAACTACCCAAATGGTTGTCATTTTATGGAGGAACAAAAAAATTGAGGAAGCTATGTGGGAACATGGCGATGAGTTTATTTAAATATATCCTCATCCCTTTGTTTGTAGATGATGAATTTCAAGTGATAAATTTTTTTTATGGGGGGTCGAATGTAACACCTGAATGTTTTTATGGAAAATTTTATTTTAAATAATTTTAATTCTTCAATAGAATTTATTGCAGACAGTCATCATTTTAAATAAACCATTACATTCCCATTGTATAAAATGACCATTTTAACATAGTCATTAGGTTACAGGGAATAAATGTTACTAACATATTAAAATGTATGATGAATTAATTAGCTACTAATTATTTATAATAATAATATAAATAAATAATATATTGGTATTTTCTGTACTAAGTGAAATACAATTAGTAAATGAAATTAATGAAATATAGGTTTTATATTCCTAGTAAAATATTATTAACATCTGTCTAATAGATATTTTTTTCTCATGGTATGAATAAACCATATTTAATGTATTAAAACTTATATTTTTCAAAAGTGTAATTTTCTACCTTTTTAAGGGATAACCCCTTTAAAATAATGATTTTGACACATTAATAAATTTCATATGACATCATAAATATGTTATTTGTATGTGGAGTAGAAAAATATACTTTGGATGAATTTTTGATGTTTTATAATAACATCCATATTTGGTGAATAGTAAAAATAAAATAATTTTATTTGAAAACATTTTTTTTCTTCAAAATAATTTATATTGTAAATTATAATCATGAATCATTTTAAAGTATAAATATAATATATTTTTATCACTTAATATTATATTTGTAAATAGAATTAATTTTATATTGAATTTAGATGTAAAACAATTCAATATTTTTTCATTTCATTCTCCCTTTATGAAATTATATTAATTTTAAATTAATTGGTAAATCATAGATGCTTTGAATTATGAAAAATAGATTCAATATTTGGAATCATTATGTCAAATTTTTTAATATATATTACTTTTATTTTACGACATTATGAACACAAAATTTGAAAAAATTTATTCAGATAAAAGTATTCATCAAAAATATAATGCATTTATCTTAGACAATTTTTTTTAAAATAAATATTAGTATTAAATAAATACAAATAACTCCTAAAGTAGTTATTTTATTACTGGAAATATCAGATTACAGTTATTAATAATATTTCAATAAATATAATATGGGATAATTAATATGTCCAATGAATTTCCTAGATGAATATGTCCTCTGAGGGATATAAAAAAGTTTTGTTTTGAAGATAACTTGTTATCATAATATTTTTAAAAATACATGAATATAATTGTGTTAAAATTGACACAATTGATTGAATATCAAAATTTTATTTTATTGAATTATTTAGAAGTCATAATTATTTTTAGAAAAATATAAAATAAATAATATATGGTTAAACATGTTCAATGATATTTATTTATGAAATAATTTACATTAAATAACTATATAATTTACCCTTTTAATATTGAAATATTTGTTACCCTCTTTTAAAATTAAATAGTATATCAATGTTTTAGTTAAAATGAAAAGGAGTAAATTGAAAGAATCATTTTTCTAAAGTTTACTAGTTGATGAGACCAAAACTGTATCTCATATAATATTTGAAATTGTTAAATTATTTATTTTTTTATGTTGTTTGATTTTAGTATAAATTAATATATTTATATTTCACAATAATTCTGCTCAATTAAATTATAAAACGGTGAATCCTTCCTTTCCTATTTATTTCTCTTTTAGCCCTTATGACTAGTCATGCCAAATAAATTTCACTTATCAACTTCTGTAATTACATTCTAGTGGTTATTTCTTTTTCGAACACCAACTCTGCTATTTTAGAGTAGAATTAGAGGTAGCAAGTCAAAGAAGAGGTAATATCTATACATATTCTTTCAAAAATCATTCTTCTTCTACTCCTTCATGAGTTATTTCCTTATAATGTTTTCACTAAATTATCACTTATATAATGATATTTTGTTATGATTATGAAACAACCATTTCTTATCTTCTATCCATAAAAATACCAAAATCACCATGTGTGCATATGTACGGCATGTCGTCTCCACGCCGTAGTGTACTCTTCCATTCATGACCACCTTACATGGACTATTATAATGTTGGAAATAATAAAAATATATAATTATTATAAATTTATTTTGATTTTGAAATATTATGCACCATCCACTTCAATACCATTATACATTTATTGGAATGATATAGTCATTCATCCATATATATGGCCTACCGTCTCAATGATGAGATGCGAAAAATGAAAAATTGCCTTCATTCGTGAATGATAATATAGATTAATTGTTTGAATAAATGTGATATAAATTATTCTGAAATCATTCTATAAATTTTATAACTATAACCTAATATAAGGATCGTGAACTTATCTGAAAAAACATGCATAAGAAAATAAACATGTTAACACCTGCTAGACGAGTAATAATGTTAATGGAAAACAGATAATAACATGATCATTTATAAAGTAATAAAAGTTAATAAGATTCTGAATAAAGTCAATTACATTATTTATAACATTATATAGGAGGAAAGGATACATACAAATATAATTGGACAAAAGATAATGGATAAATTCAAAATACCATTATTATCTAATATTTATTTTATGTATCTATTTACTACTATATATTTATCATACATGTCCAAATATACTAATTATATATTCCATAATATTCATTATATTCATATAATATTTTTTATAGTCAATTTTACCCATTGGTGATTTTTTATTAAACTGTATGAATGGAATTTTTTTTTTGATACGTGGTACTTCTTGACTTTACCATCAAAATTAAAAGGAGAATTTTTTTTATCTTATCTAGAATGAAATTATTTTTATGTTTTCATAATTCCATAATTCCATGAATTTTCTCTACAAGATATCAATATTATATTTATATAAATTCATTAATTTTGAAACTGAGAGGAATTTAGAGAAAAAAGAACATTTTTGAAGAGGAAAGGGTATTTTCCTCATGAATTAATTTCAAGTGTAATATCATAAAAATTTTCTATCTAAGATTGAATTCTATAATTGGGTTATATTTAGAGTATTTGAACATTATTGTAGCACACCAAGGATTAAAAAAATAAATTAAATGCATGCAATTTTTTTTGTAGATAATTATAACTAGCCTTCAACATTATTTAGCAACTTCTATGTTTTGAATTTTGAAAACCATTTATCTACAATTGTGTTTAGTAAGTTATTTGGAGTCTGATGAAACCAACTTGTGTTTTTGGTGAATAGTTACATAACCTTATGAATAGTAATATGTATAGTAATATTACCCTAATAAATATTAAATTGAATTATTTTTTTATATTATTAAGGTTTTAATATAATCACACTTTGGGTAATTTTTTCAATGTGATATAAAAGTAGATATGGAATTAAAATTGTTAATTATTGAATTAAGTATGATTTTATTTTAAAATAATATTCGTAATATTTAGAAAATTATTTTTAAAATATTGAGTTCCTATTTTAATTCTACACATCGAAAAATGGTTTGGGTGATTTTTTGGTATTTCTCTAAAACGATTTATTTTTCATTGAATAGTAAAAAAGAAAATTTTGAGTTATTATGTGTTAATGACATCATTATTGAAGTATAAATTATGTAATAAATCTGGTCTACATTTGTACATTAAAATAGAATTTGTGTTGTCTCATGTGGATAATACATTGAGGAAATACCATGGGCATGCCCATGATTTGAAAATACCACAAATGTGGTGTCCCTGGAAATTATTAAAATATTTCCACAAATTTTCTATAAATATCAACCCATTAATTCATTAAATTAATTGCACATTCATAATAAAGGAATATCTGGCCTCCATACCTATATATTATTCCTCCCATGGTTTTCTCAGGCCCTCATTGGCCCAACCATCAAGTTCAAAGAGTTACTCTACAAGGTAAGAAAATTATCAACTTATTTCTTTCTGCATTCATGTTTTCTTTTTTATTATATAGAATTCAATACTACATACCATGTTATTAATTTAATCATATAATTAATTTATTCTATATTACGATTCATTCATTGTTGGGTGACCCTAGTTTCCTTTCTTTATAATGTTTTCTAAAACCATTTGAATAGCCAGTAGGATGATGAATTTTTGTAAGGGTTTTCTCAACTGTTCTTTTATATTGAGGTCTATTCTTCTGTTATTAATTTATCATATCCTATTACCCTATAAGAATTAAATCTCCTTAAATAAATTATATTCTTGATTTTATAATGTTCATGTAAAATTCATCATCGTTATTCTTCTCCAATATAACACATATAAGGAATAAAAATATTGTCTCTAATGTATCGAATGACCGACAATTTGGACGATGTGATTTCAATTTACATTATTTATTTCAAGTCTTGTTACAAAATAATTTTTATACTTGAAATAGGTTATTTTATATGTTTTATTCCTCATCCATTTTTCTTCTAATTCTTTTGTTGACATGTTATTTATTTATAATACAAAATAAGGCCATTATTATCAAATAACATCAAAAATGATCTAAATGATCATCATTAATGATTTAACATATGAATCATCCTTATACAAAACATTAAAATGATAAATGGTAAAATTTATGGTACTGTAAATATATACAAACCATTCCATTCCAATTCTGGAGTTTGACTTCCAATCTACAAGAATATCCATCATGAACCAGTCATGGAAAATCATGTAAATAAATGCACCCAAAACAATGTATGGGAAAAAATACTAACAATTAATGGGGGAAATGATGTATTGAAGTGATAATATAAGAAATTATAAAGATTTATATATTTCTATACTGTATTAGTAACAATATTTTAACCATTATACAAGTGATTTAAACTTGTTTGATGTATGAAAAACCTGTGGTAAAGGAATTTTTAGCCCTATTTCTCTTCTTTGGGTTAACATTCATTCATTATTCATTATATGGAATTAAGATTATTGGTGTGATGGATTTTTTAATATGTTATGTTGAACAATTTTTATTTACAGTGTATACCTGTATATATTCCATTCTACCTATTCTCACCTCAATTAATTTTTTAGGGACTTTCCTTTTTTAAAAACCTTTTAAAACTCGCTTTAATAAATTTTAAAATGATTGATTTTTATATGTATATGGAATTAGTAGTTTCTCCTGATTTAAAGATAATTTATTACCTTGATATCTTCCTTGTACATTATTTTTGATTGGTTGAGAACATTATAGATCAATATATGTCGGGTTGTGCCCTTTATAGATCTAGATATGTTTTATTGAGCCCATTATATCTCAAGAAATAACGATTGAGCCCCATCATAGCTCTATAATGAATTGTGTACTCTGGATATAAAATTTGAACAAAATTTTATTCAATTTATAAGTGTTAATTTAATATTGATATGTTAAATGTGTCCCATTGCAACAACATGAGTATTCTGTGCATTCGAGTTTTTAGGATATGGGTTTTTTTGGTTTTGATGTTATCACTGTACTAGCGTTTTCTATCATTATATCCCTTAATGAGTTTCATACCCAACCCATGTTTTTAAAATGATTTTCATAGGATATATGGATGGGTAAGATATATAAAGGATTCTTGATGTTTGATCTAGATTGTTTTAAATGAAATCATGCTGTATGTTTTAATGTATTATATTTTCAAAAAAAATCGAATATGTTTTTACTAGTATCCTCCTATATAATTATAGTATGTTATATATATAAGGTATCCTAGTTATCTAAAAAACTAAACAAAAAATATATTAAATGTTTAATAATGTATATTATTGACTAAAAATCATGATTATGTAACGTTTTAATACTGGGTACTAATAGTTGGTATCCTAGGATGGTTTAGATAACATTACAGGTTTAGATGATGTTATTAGAATACCATAAATAATTTTTACTCTATGGTAATTTGATATTTTATTTAATTTAAGGATTATCAATTTTCTTTATCTATTTCATTTCGGTATTGAATGGTTTTCTGCATAAGAATTAGGAAAGCGGATGTAGGAAGGCACCTAGAGGCTGATGTTTGTCCGAATCTACAACATGAAATTGTGTGAATCAGAACCAAAACGTTTGTGACAGAAATGACTCAATTTACTCTAGAAATAAATGAGGTTGGTATCCATGATAATGATTAACATGATCTACTGTGAAAAAACAGGTCTTTTCTGGAGCATTTTATCGGGATACTACCTCCAAAATTCAGAGGAACCATAGTTCTAGTGATAGACAAAGGATTGATCAATACTATAAAAAAAGTTATTTGATGTCATGGGATATTCAGATCATCTGAAGGTAATACTATTCATTATAGTATGGAAGGTGAATCCAATCAATGGTGGTATGAGGTTAGCAATATGATAGAAATAGATGACCTTGATAGTATGGAATGGGATGATTTTAATAATCTTTTTCGGGAAAAATATTTTTCTCAAAACTCTTCAACTCATAATGGAGAAACAATTTATAGAACTTAAGTAGAAAGATGATTATCTTGTGGTAGTATATAAAGTGAATTTTATTAGAGTTTCCTGGTATGTACCTGATTTGTCTCAATATTGTGAAAGAAAAAATAATATATTCTACTCCATTTTGAAACCATTTTTGTGAAGAGCCTTGGATTTACGAGAGCTCAAAAGCTATGAGAATCTTGTTTGTTATGATAAAAATGTTTAGATAGAGTTTTCTAACACATATGTTCCTCAGGATGAAAATAATAAGAATCATTATAGTATGTAGGCAATGGGGAATAAATCTTCAAAGAAGTCTGGAGGTAAGAAAATGAATTTCCCTTCTTGTGAAATGTGTGGTAAAAGGGATCCGGGTGAATGTATTGTAATTTCTAGGAAATTCTACCGATGTGGAATGTTTGGTCCCATGTCCAATGACTACATGGAAAAATGTCCTTAAATTAATGAGAAGTCGATGGTAAGATACTTTAATTGTAAGTAATTGTGCTAGTTTTCTAATTTTTTTCCGAAGCTAGTTAGTCAAGCAGGGAATCAACAAGATTTGAAGTAGAAGGGTTTGGTAAAAAAATTCAACCACTTCATCAGATGTTGACTAATCATATGAGGTGTATTTAGATAAATTTCATATTTTTAAAGATTTTTCAAAAGTTTTGTTTGATTCAGGGTCTACACAATGCACCGTTTCTGATAAATTTTAGGAAAAATATGGAATTCAACAAAATGAAATGATACCAAATATTATGGTAAAAAACATAGATGAAATATTGTGGTAAAAAGAAATTATAATAATCTGCCTATTTTTATCTGTGGAAATACTTTACCTACAAACCATGTTGCCT
This sequence comes from Viscum album, assembly GCA_963277665.1. NCBI lineage: Eukaryota > Viridiplantae > Streptophyta > Magnoliopsida > Santalales > Viscaceae > Viscum > Viscum album. Next base: position 337,261,901 of record OY728135.1, read on the forward strand.
CAATTGGAGCTTTATGTTATTCTTGGTATGGACTGGATTTCTTTTATATCATGATAAGATAGATTGTAGAGAAAAAGATGTTGTTTTTTCAAAAGAATTTTAGTTTGTGTAGAAGAATAAAACCATACCATTAATAACATATCAGGAAGCTATGAAACAGATAAAGGGTGGAAATTAAAGTTATCAGGGTCATATTTTTGAACATAAGGGAATTATCCAGATTAATGATATTCTAGTGGTAAATAAATACTTTGATGTTTTTCCAGATGATTTTCCTACTGTTATTAATAATCGAGATGTTGAGTTTACTATTGTTATAGTTCCTGATACTAAACAACTTTATATAACTATTTTTCGAATGGACCAAATGGAACTTCTAGAATTAAAAATGTTGTTTCAAGAATTATTAGAGAAAGGATTCATCTGACCCATCACTTTACGATGGGACACTCATGTCTTGTATATTATGAAAAAATATGGTTCAATGAGACTTTGCAGCGATTATAGATCCATGAATAACATTACTATTAAAAAAGTATCATTTTCCCTATATCGATGATTTGTTTGATCTGCTCTAGGGAGAGAAGTATATTTCAAAGGTTAACCTGAGGTTGGTGCACCATCAGTTTAATGTAAAGGATGAAGACATCCTGAATACTTCATTCAGTACTAGATATAGCCATTATGAATTCTTAGCTACGCAATTTGTGTTAACTAATGCACCTGTTGTAATCATGGATCTTATGAATAGAATATTTCATGAGTTATTGGATATGTTTGTGCTTTTATTTATTAATGAAATTATGGTATATTCATGAAGTAAAGAGGAGAAAGAAAAACATCTGAAGGTTGTTTTTCAAACCTGAAATGAAAGGAAACTGTATAGAAAATTTAGCAATTGTGATTTTTGGTTGCAATAGATTTATTTTCGTGGATACATTGTATATAAGGATGGAATAATAGTTGATGATATATAAAATGTGGTTAAAGAATGGATAAGTCCTACAATTTTTACGGAGATTTTTAGTTTTCTTTTATTATAATGTTATTACCGATGGTTTGTTGAAAACATTGCACGGTTATGTAGTTCGACAACTAAGTTAAAAATAAGTTAAATTTTATTGGTCAAAATAATGTGATGTATGTATTATGGAACTGAAAAAGAGATAGGTGAATACTCTAATTTTGGCCTCGCCGTCCCGAAATGTTGATTTTTCCATTTGTAGTGATGGTTTATTGAATGGACTTGGTTTTGTTCTAATGTAAAATTATTGGGTAATTCTATATTCATCATGAAAACTAAAACCTCACAAGTTAAATTATCCCACAGATGATTTGGAATTGAATGTAGTGGTTTTTGTTTTCAATATTTTGAGGCACCATTTATAAGGATCGTAATTTCAAATATATAATGACCATAAAATTCTATATTATATATTCACTCAGAAAGAATTATACATGAAGAATAAAAAATGGATTGAACTGATAATGTATTATGATTGTTGGATAAATTATCATCTAGGAAAAGAAATCAATGTGTCAAATTACTTGAGTATAAAACATCCTTCATCATTAACCATGTTTTGTTTAGAACCTGATCCTTTGATTAATGAATTGATAATTTTTTGTTTTGAAGTTTTTTGTGTATGGAATACAACATTTTTGTTTCAGGTTTCAATACAGTCATCATTATCAAACAATATTTAGCAAGAATATAAGGAAGATTGTGAGTCATAGAAAAAGTTAGAATTTATTAAAATGGGTAAGATACCCAAATTTAATCTCGATAAATATTGTGTTTTATGATTTGGAAAAAGGTTTTGTGTTCCTCTTGATTCTAAATTAATGAAATATTTTTTTTGTGAACCCCATAGTTCTCTATTTTCATTTGATCCTGGAAGTACTAAGATGAATAGAGACATTAGGGAGTATTACTGGTGGGAAGGAATTAAAAAGAATATTTCTGATTTTATTATGAAATGTTTTACATGTTAATAGGTCAATCCACATTGGTAGTTACTCATGGGTATGCTTTATCCTATTCAAGTTACAGAGTGGAATGGGAGAATATATCCATGGAAATTTTGTTGGGACTACCTAAGACTTCTCGAGGTAGCAATGCAATTTGGGATATTGTTGATCAGCTGACAAAATATGAACAGTTCCCTTCTATTCAAGATATAATTTCATTATATTAGCTTTCTCGTCTGTACCTAAAAGAGATTGTCAGGTTACAAGGACTATTATTTCTGTTATATGAGATCTGAATCTCAGGATCACATAAACTTTTAAAAGGGGCTTCAGAAGTCTCTGTGAAAAAAAATTTAAATTTTTGTACAGCTTTTCATCCTCAATCAGATGGGATGTTAGAAAGATTGATTCAGATATAAGAGGATATGCATCAAGCTTGTTCAATGGAATACCATTGAAGTTGGGATCAACAGCTTTCTTTTGTTGATTTTTCTTATAATAAAATTTTTTATTCCAATATACAGATGGTTTTTTTAGGCATTGTATGGGAAGCAGTGTCGAACTCTATATTTTGGGATTGTGTCTGGGAAAAGTTGTTCATGGGACTGGAATTAGTTAAGGTTATGGCTGAGAAAGAGTATATGATCTAGCTGCACATGAGGATAGCATAGAGAAGGCAGAAACCTTATGTAGATAACCTAAGGAAAGTCTTCTTTTTTGAGGTAGGTGACCAATAATTCCTTAAAATCTCATCTTGGAAAAGTGTGATGTGTTTTTTATGAAAGGAAAGCTAAGACCTGGATTCATAGGTCATTTTGAAATCATAGAGAATGTTTGACCAGTTGTATACCGAGTAGCATTTCCTCCGAGTTTATCTGAGGTTCATAATTTTTTTCATGTTTTCATATTCAGAATGTATGTGAGAGATTCATCCCATGTCTTGAGTCTAGAAGCAGTTCAAGTGGAAAAGAATCAATAATAATAATAAAAACGTGTTCATATTATTGATCGATGTGAATAAGTATTGCATAAAAAGAAATCTACCAGGTAAACATTTTGAGTAGAAACCACAGAGTTGGAGAAGCAGCAATGGAATATGAAAATTCAATGAGGTAAAGTTACCCTCACTTGTTTAATGAGTAAATAAAATTACGAGGATGCAATTTCTTGAAGGTGGGGATAACTTAACACCCCACGGTTTTAAAAAAATGAAATTCATGAAACATTGTTTTAATAAGATAATTATCATTATCATTTGAACATAATTTTGTAGCTTCTTCATTTTGGGTTTTGAAAACAAGTCATCTACAATTGTGTCCAGTATGTTATTTTGAGTCTAATGGAATCAACTTGTTTTTTGGTGAATAGTAGCATACCCTTATGAATAGTAATATGACCCTAATGAATAATAAATTTTATTATTTTTTTATTCTCTTCTGTCTTTAAGATAACGAAATCGTGGTTAATTTTTTCAATCTGATATAAAAGCAGTTATAGATTTAAAATTGCTAATTTTTTAATTAAGTATGATTCTATTAAAAATTAAAATTAATAATAGTTAAAAAATATTTTCAAAAAATGGAGTTTATTTTTGAATTCAACACATCCAAAAATTCTTTTGGTTAATTTTGGGGATTTTTCTGCCAAAATTGATTTTTTTAGTGAATAGTAAAAAAATATAGTTTTGAGTTTCGGTGTGTTAATTACATAATTAATGATGTAATAATGATTTAATAAATATAATTGAATTTTTTAGAGTAAAATAATATATGAGGTGTCCCATGTGGCTAATACCTTGGGAAAATTACATGGTAAAGCACATGGTTTTTAAAATACCACTAATGAGGTGTCACCTAGAAATTATTAAAACATTCCCTCACTTTTGCTATAAATACCAACCCATTCCTTCATTAAATTAATTCAAATTCCTCATAAAATGATTCTCTAGCCTCTTTACCTCCTTAGAAGTCCTCCCATGGAATCTGAAACACCCAAAGGTCCTAACATTCACGTTCTAGGAGTTACTCTACAAGGTATGAATGTTCTCATCATCTTTCTTTTCCTATTCAAGTTCTCTTTTATGTGTTATAGAATTCAAGAATCTCTAACATGTTATTCTTTTCATCTTATTCTTTATTTATTATGTATTATGATTCATTTCTAGTTGGGTGTCCCTTATCCACACTTTTTTAATGATTTCTAAAACCCTATTTTATAGCCATTATGCTGCCAATTTTATGTAAGGTATTTCTCAACTATTCTTTTATTTTAAGTTCATTTCTTTTATTATTCAATACTCTTATCCTCTATCCCAATAGGCTTGAAATATAGAAAAAAAACATTTATATTTTGATTTTCCCATATTCATTCAAATTTTATCATCATTATTCTTCTCCTATCACACTCATTCAAGGAATAAAAACATTGTCTGTGATGTGTCGAATTACCGACATCGGGGACGATGTGATTTCAATTTACATTAATTATTTAAATACTTGTCATGAAACAATTTTTATGGTTGAACCAGGTAATAATTTTTTTATTATATCCAATACATGGTTCTTTAATGGTTTTTTACACCTCGTTTTAATATATAAAACAAAAGAGGTTGTTATTACCAAAGAACAACTAAAATTATCTAAATAAATATCATTAATGATTTAACATTTGAATAATCCTCATATAAAACATAAAAATGATAATGGATATAATTAATTGTATTAGAAATATGAATATACTTTTCCATCCCAATTCTGGCACATGAATATCCATCATGAACCAACCATGGAAAATCATTTAATGAAACCCACCCAAAACAATGCAAGGAACAAAATATTAAAAATTAAAGGATGACATGATGAAATGAAATGATAATTTAAGATATTATAATGATGTTAATGTTTCTGTGAGATATTTATAACACTATTTTAACAATTATATAGGAGTTTTAAGAATGATTTATGTAAGAAAAACCTGAGTTAAGGGAATTAATAACCTAATTTCCATTATTTGGGTAAACCTTATTCATTATTTATTATATGGTATTATGATTATTGTTGTGATTAATTTTTGTATATATAATATTGAACTACATGTATTTATATTTTATACACATATCCATTCCATTATACTAATTCATAATCCAATTATATTTTTAGGGGATTTACTTTCAAAATCCTTTTAAAATTATCCATAATAAATTACAAAAATGTTTTATATATTTATAGGAATTAGTAGTTTCTCCTGATTTCAAGATACTTTTTTCCATGATATATTACATGGACCTTATTTTTGTGGGTTTGATCCCATTATAGATCATGATATGTAGGGTTGGGCCCATTATTGCTCACGATATGTTGGGTTGAGCCTGTTATAGCTCGTGATATGATAGGTGAGCCACATCATAACTCTCTAATGCATTGGGTACATTGGAGGTGGAAGTTGAAAAAAAGGTAATTCTATGGGTATGGGTGAATGTAAGATTGGGATTGTAAATAAGTCTGAAGGAAACAACATGAGTATTTTATCCCTTAAATTTTTAATGATATGAGTTTTGTTGGTTTTTATGTTATCACTTGACTATCATTTTCTATAATTACATCCCTTACTTATTTTTACACACATCCCGGGTTTTTTAAAAATAATCATAGGATATAAGGATGGGTAAGAAAAATAAGGGATTCATGATTTTTGAAGTATAGTGTTTTCAAATAAATCATGCGTTATGTTTTATTGTTTTATATTTTGAAAAAAAGGGAAACTATTTTTTAGTATTATCCTCTTGTATGATTGTGTTATGTTATGTATGTATGGTATCCTAATTCTTTAAAACTCTAAAATAAAAAAGATCTTCAATGTGTAATAATGTATTTTCATGACTAAAATTCAATATTATGTAATGTTTTAAGGTTGCGTCCAAATACTTATTGTATCTATGGTTTGCTTAATTTTGTGATAGGATTGTATTTAAGAAAATTATCTCTTTAACATGGATTATGCTATCGTGGATTAATTTTTAAAGAAATCCATTTCATTCATTTTGTTAGGATGAATGGTTAATGTTATTTTGGCACACATATGAATTATTTAATTATTAAATGTATGAGTATTATATATCTCATAAATTAATTGGGAAAATATTTATATTTCATATGATAGACATGTTTGTAATGGGGTATTTTCTCAGTTTAGTAGTACATGGATGGAATGAGGAGTAAACCCAGATTAGTAAAAGAAATTTGTCTACTGTGATGGTATATGATTTAATCCATGAATAATGTGAAATTATTTTATATGCTTATGTGTATACCACATAATTTTATGTCTTGTGTTATGACTTTTGAGATTATGTTCATTGATTCTTTTAAACTTTTATAATTTACTTTGTGGCATGATATCATGTTCTTTCATACACATGATGAGATTTTAAATAGTTATGTTCATATTTATTATGATTATGTTATTATAGATATGTCCCATGTTTACACTTACTGAATGTCTAATCCCACCCATTCTTTTGTTTCTTTTCCCCATGTAATAAAGAAGGTTACTAGGTAATATATTTTTAAAAGGGGTATAGTTATGTTGAAATTAGAGGGAGAAAATTTTGATTTATTATGAACCAATTTTTTAGGTTTCCTAGTTTCTAAATAAACTGTACTTATATGTTACATTTGTGTCATTGTTATATTTTTTAACTTATATTCATAAATTTTGAATAAATATATTTGTATGTTAAGTATGAGTTGTTATATAGAGTGATGGTTGAAATAATTTATAGATATTTTTTTGGAAAAAAATTATATTTGATATTTTATATATAAGTGTAAAGGTATTTAATATATATCATTAAATTATATATATGCAATGAAATATAAAAAACACATATACATGTTGATTTTCTCATGGTTCTCCAAATAATATAGATATAATAACTTAAGTCTCATACATAAAAATTCAATGATATACGTAAATAACTAATTAATTATTTTAATTACAAGTAATATATTTGATTCAAATCAAAAACCATGGATCACTCCCTCTTCATCCTTATTCACTCAATACATCAAAGGAATGACCAAAATATATCAATATTTTGGATTAAAAATAATACAAATAATAAATTTGTCACACAAATCATGTCATGATTTTTTAATCGTCATTTTAATCTATATGAACAATGTGTTGATATTCACACATTTCCTTATAAAAAATGAATTAAATTTTGAAATATAATTTTTAATATTTTCCCCTAAAACAATATATATATTACCAGTCTCTGGTTTATTAAAAAAATTCCTTCATTATTTTGTATTAATTATATGTGCATTATCTTATTCATCGAACAATCCTATAATGAATATGTAGTTTATTTTCATGTCATGTATATAATCAATATTTTACTAATCTCCAAAAACTAATTAATAATTATTGAATTATTCAAAAAATGAAAACATATATCCATCATTAATGTCTAAATTATTAATTATAAAATTCAATATCAATATCAATTTTTTTTAGATTTGAAAAAAAATAACACGGGCTACTATATCATGATGTGGGGATGTTGCATAATTTATATCATTCAAAATCATAGTGTAGTTCAATGTTTAATCATTTAAAATGTCAATCATTTCCATATCATTAAAAACTAATCTCATTATAAAAATATACGTTATACTTGAGATTATATTTTTTCATTCATTAGTTCTAATATCCATTACCATAATTAATTGGTTGATGAAAATTAAAATATAGTTGTTTTCAACTTTATTATTGAAATGATATCATAAAATGTAGTTTCATATTTAATAATCCCATCTAAAACTTAAAAGAGTTTACCATATTTTTCAAACAATATAACCACCCTATAATTATTTCCCATATTTTATACAAAGAGTGATACATAAAAATCAAAATTAATCAATGCTAAATTGATCAACATTCCAGAAAATTTATAAATTAAATTTCATAAACAAATGATGATGACCATAACCATGAAGATGATGGATTCATAAATATGGTGCACCATCTTCCAAATATATATTAAAAAATAAACAATTCTAGGCCTTAATATATTAATTTTTGAAATGATTATTTAATAATATAACACATGAAAATTAATTGTTTTAATAATTTTATACTATGGGGGTATTTTATAGAAAATATTTTTGAATTTCCCCAATTTAACAACTTATTATTATAGAGCTAATAACATTATTCAATGATTGGTGTTCCACAATAATCAATAGGTCCACACATGGAGGAATTAATATGGGTGTATTTTTATATATTAAAAAATTTCCTTCATTTTTCCATTACACAAATTAAGTGGATAGATCACACAAAATATCAAATCTTCATCATTCTTCATGCTTGTTATATAGAAACCAATAAAAATGAAAAGCGTACATATGAATTTGATAATGGGGTTCTCTTACAATGAGGATGACTACATCACATATCCTTGGTGGTTATTATCTTCTAACAAATATCGACTCTTTTCTTATCACGATAATGCACTATAATGTTTATAGACATAAACCTATCATCTAAAACCTAGATACCAATATTTCCCTCTAAAAATGTAGTAATTCATCACCCACATTTTATTTTAATCATTTTCACCAAACTGGACTTCCGCATTAAAATTCTATAATTCACATTATCCATCATAATGTTTAATCTATATGGAATCAAGACTCTTGTATAGAAAATTTAGTTATGATCACCTTCCTTAGTATACAAAAAATGGTTGACCGATATAGAACAATCAAAAATGGTTTATCATCTTATTATTCATCAGCCATTATGATATAAAAATACCATTGGATGATCCTCAAAACATTTCATCAATAGGATGTATGATTATAGAAAAAAAACAATATGTTAGCCTCTATATACCTCTATCCCCCTCTATACATCATATATTATCTACTATTATTCATAAGTTTGTTTTCAATATTGTATCATTGGTTTTTTATTTTCATTAAATTAAATAATTTATTCCGTAATATTAGCATCAGATCTATCTCTATACATCAAAATCTATTCTTTATACAAAATATTATTTTATCAAAACTATGATATAATAAATTTATATAAATAAATTTTATGAATTATAATTAAAAAATGATAATCATGGATCAAAATTATTTCAGTTATTCTATATAATCAGATGATTTTCCATCTATAGTTCTCAATACATAAAACATTTACAAACTTATCACATGCATCATCCTGCCATGATCCAAAAAAATAAACACCTTTTAAATATTAATAAACAAATATAGATTATTATTAAATATTGATGACATATTCTACCATTTAGTTCCCAAAAATTGTGGTCTTCTATTCCTTATGATATCCATTAATAATTGTGGTTTGTTTCTATTAGACATAAAACATCTCTATGATAATTTATTTACATGTTCCCTTTATTTAATACGTAATATGTTTTGGTGGGACTCTTCTCTTCATTGTTTAATCACAACTTCATTTTCTCATAATAATTTAAAAAATTATATGAATTATCTTTATTGTTTTTATTGTTATAACTTGAGTAATATCTCATCATCATCATAAATAAACCACTGTAATTCAATTTTTTATCAAAACTGATGAAGCTTTTTGTTTCCTGATAAATATTACATCAAAAAAAAACACACACACACAGATATATATATTTATTTTTATTTTTATTTTTATTTTTATCCTCCATCAAGGAATTCACCATTATGGATCCTTTATTAAACCAAAGACTAAATTACATGTGGGATTAATACTAAAACATATTTTATGTTTCCCTTTCAATATGATTTGGGATGTAATATAAAATCTTTGAAACCAATATAAGATCCTTACATATTCTTTAGAGAATAAAATAATAAAAAAATTGATTTTTTACATTCATGTTAGATTTTTGTAGCATTATGTATATACCAAAAAACTCATACAATTGTATTGAATATTTAACACATATAATATTTCAAGATTACATATTTTTTTGAAATCATTTTGTATTATAATCATTTTAGTGAAACACTTGTGTATTAATAATTTCTATGATACATATCAATTTACCCTTAAGTATTATTTATTCTTGCATTCTATAAAATATTACATCCAAAAAAATTATAATTAATCAGTCTATGTTATTGGTAAACATAAAATTGAAATATACACCCTTACATGTCCCACATTATTTTAGTGTAACTATTATGTACATAGGGAATCCATATTGTTCCTGTTATATATCAATGTGGATCTGTACATTTCTATATTCCTAAAACTCATAAATGTAATGTATTAATTACAAAATTCCATTGAATCATTTTAGAAACATTGTTTCTAATTTATATGATTATCAACACCACTCCCAAAATATTTGACACTTTATTTCTAATAAAAATACATTAAGTGACATTTGATTTTTACCAAAATTAAGGAGTATTTTAAATCAATTTTATTAATATTTTGGTTCATAATACATCATTAAAAATGGAAAAATATTCAATTATAAAACACTCTAAATTTTCTATTTAATGAAATAATAGTTTCATCATCAATTATATTTTATCAATATCATCCAACGGTATATTTATATGATATAGAAATCTTCATGCTTTATCAATGCAAGGATGGATCATATAATTTCCCACTATTTTGAGGCATGAAGAGTTCTATAATAATATAATGGTAATATATCATTCCACAACAATAATTTTATACATTTAAAAATATAAAACATTTATAATGTAAATATAATTTCAAACCAATCATATTTGATTTTACCCATATAAGAAATACATTATAATAATGATAATCACAACATGAGTGTAATTCAAACTCCATACTTCTATTTATTATAAAATCTTCTTAACACAATTTTATGGATTTCCATGAAAGGATTTCTCAATCATCATCCAATGTCATATCCCCAACACATTTTAGCATCATGTTTATTGACTTTGTGCTTGTTGAAACAAAAACATCTTATCACCATGTGTGTTCAAAAATGATATATATATATATATATAATATATATAACTATGAATTTCATCATGTGATATATATGAATGCAAATATATAAATGTCTTATCTTGGTGATTATAATCTCTCAAGGTTTATTTTATTATAGATAAATGTATATTTTTCACTTGATTGATATTTATAAAAGATCCATTATTTTTTACATAGATATTTAGAGGGAAATACATCACCATGTTTTTTTGATGATCTATTGATGTCAGTAAAACTGAACATATGTTTTCATGAATGTTAATAATTATAGTGGTGGTTGAGTCTTCATATTATGAATTCATCAAACCTATTCTTTAAAATTAGTACAAATATGGGTTCTATAGAATATTGAGATGATATTTATTGATTAGTTTTTGAACATTAGATGTATATTGTGAACTATTCCTATAAATCATCGTACCAACTAGATCATCTGTAAATTTCCATTATGACATGATTAGAATGGGTCCCATTAATGAGGATAGTAATATTTGAATTTTGAATTTATGAATTAGAATTTAGAGTTTATGGGTGTTGATTTAGATGACTCTGATGATACCATTTAAAATGTGAATAAAATTTATTATATAGAAACATATATTTTTTTAAATTTCCCCCTTTACTTTTTAAGGGAAACTATTATACAAAACAATAACCATGTTATTTTTAGAAAAACTAAATTTACAAGAGTTTAAATATAATTTGTTATGCTAAATTTTGATTAAAAATAAAAAAAATGAGGTGTTATTATGAAATTATAGTGGTTAACATTAATCATCTCAAAAGAGACGGAGAAGAATAATTTAAATGTTATTTATTGATAATAGCTCTTAATTAATTAATACTCATTATGGAATTTTAAATTCAGTTCAACTTTTTAAAATGATTAATAAAATAGGAATATGTAATTATTAAAATAATTTATAAATATTTAAAAATAGACTATTTTAGGTTATATTAGTATTTTTGAGGAATGATGATAAATTCGAACAATTCATCATTACCATTATATCCTTAATTACTATATTTCAAGTATTTAATTTTTTATGATCATTTATTGTTATTTTGTGTTTACAATTTTTTGAAACTAGATTATGAATTAATAGATATACTTTTAATTAATTTTCATTTAGAATTTAATATTATGAATGGTGTTTGTCAGATCAAAGTATTTTAATACAATTTTTAGAAAAAATATTAGTAATTTTCAATAAATTTCTGCTTGTTTATAGATTTTATAAAAATGTTTATTTTATTTATAAAAAAGTAATTTATTAAGTATACTTGAATGTTTCATGATGTTGGGAAATAAAATATTCCTGAATAATTAATATTTATGATTTGTATTTTCAATGATTTTGAAAAATGAGAAAAATGAACATGAATTTTTTCAAAATATGGTAAATTAAGAAAAATAATTTTAACTTTTCAACCTCAATGAATAACTTAACGAAATTATAGTGTTTTTTAACAATTGTGTTTCACCTAAGTGAATTTATGAGACATAATATTAAAAATAATTAATATATTAGCTTTAAATATTCATAAGTGGATATGCTATAATTGAAAATAATAGTTTCGATGAGGAGATAATAAATTAAAAGTTTGATGTAATTTATGAATAGAATGTCTAATTAGAAATGTCATTTTTATGTAAAATATAGAATCATCACATTTAACTATTGATAGTTGATTTTATTTCACAATGTAATTGTTTTGATAATGAGATACATGACATTTTAATAGAAAAGATTTATGATAGCATGATTTCAGATTTTTCCATAATAAAATGTCTTGTAAAATAATAATAAATGAATTAAATTATTGGATTTTATTTTTAAAAATACTAAATATACTTTTTAAAATTAAAACAAATAAATTATTTTTGCCATTGGTAGCTAGTTTATAATACAATATGATTTTGGAATATAAAAAAAATTAAATTTAAAATATTATATAAGTGAAATAGATCATTTAAATATAAAATAATTTTAAATTACATTTTATATTTAAGATAAATTATAAATGGATTGGATTTTGAGTTTATAATTCTATTAATATTTTATTAGAATGTGCTATAAAAGGGTATTTTACTGTTAATTATTGTTTAAATGTGAAAAAAATACTGAAATATAGATTTCATGGGTTAAATGGTTAGACTCAATGACTAGGAATAACGAAGAAATGATATATTATATATAATAGGATACATTTTAAAGGATGTATTGGATTAATGGTTTGGGAATAGATGATGAATGACTATCAATTCATTAAAAACTCCTCATTTTTTTATTTGTACCTTCTCTCTCTTCATTTCTTCTCTATCTTCCCAAAATGCGACCAAAATAACTCATATGACTTCTATTAGATTATACCACAATGTTCGGGATAAAAAATGATTATATATTATATAGATTGAATCTAGTATTTTTTTTTCTTATTATACACTTATTTACTCTCATTCTTTATTATTCCTCAGAAATAGATTGTGTATTTAGTTATTTAGAGGAGGAGACCCTATTTAATTTCTTATACCCTAATAATTCATTATTATTATTCTTATAATAATTTTTTGATGGTGTTTTTTCTTATTTCATATCATTATAGGAGTTGTGAATTTCATATCAATTGATGGTTGTGATTTCTATCCTTTAAAATCTTGATAAATTTTAAATGGTAATAATTAGAAAGGGAAAATATGATTTTCTCTTATATGATTGATGAATAATATTTTAATAAATGAGTTTTGAATGAAAATATTTGTTTTAAAATAATAAATGTTTCTTTTTTATAAAATTAAATAGTGTTTCGATAAAATTATATGGAAATTATTTTCATATTTGATTTTTTATAAATCATAATTTAGTTTATCCAAAGAATAAAATAAATTTATTTAACTTATAGATAATTATTTAGTTGATTACAAGTCATCATTATATTAGTAAATAATAAAATAAATAATTATTGTTTTTATGACATGATAATATTAGAATATTTTATGAAACTATAATTATTTATAATTAATAATTTATTAATATTATGATCACTAATTTAATTTTCTTTATTTAAATCCCCATACATTGAGATTTTGTTCTACATTTGGAGTTATTATTTTCATGGGTGAAGTATCCGGTATATTCTCTATTGTTTTGAACGTTTTTTCTAGTCTCTTAAGGGGGTGCATGGTTGGAATGAAATTAAGGTAAACCATGTGGTTCTACCATAGGGAACTGTGCATATTTTTTTGGAGATAGAGGTGGAGGAGTTTGGTTGGAAAAAAATTTGGGATAATCATGTAACATTCAATATACATTTATATTAATTGAGAGAGACAAAAAAATTATTTCTGGATCACATTTTACAAAATAATGTAATTAAATTATATGGCTTCTCATAATAGCCTATAAGACACACATTGTTGGGGAACAATTTATCAAACTATGAACCCAAAATATTTATGTTTTATTAATTTATATTAAAATTTAATTATAAAAATAAAACCTCTCTAAAACTCCACATCCATCCACATATTCGTAGTTTACTTGAACATGGAGACTCTAATGGTGATTCACAGAATTATTTCACCCTCCAAACTCCCAATCATGTGAATCATGAGGAATTGACTCATAAGGATTCATGGTAATGGGATATTCTACAAATTTTATTCATGACTATACTAGCTCTCCTCATTTTCTCTTAAGATGAACCATATATACATGTTTTTATATATCTATGTACTTTTTCATGATCTATTAGATAATTAATGATTTTATAATTTATAGATTCTAGAAAAAACAAATTAATGTATTTTCCTTGAGATGATCTAGATCTACCACTGATAAACGATATAATTGGTTATTTTGAGTTTTTTCAAATCCCATTTCGTAAATTCCATTACTAATAACATCCTAATATTTCATTTATTATGTTTGGAAATTTTTAAAAGAAATCCATAGTGGGTGATCATAATTTCGGTGAAAACTTGTAGGGTCCATTACTATTAGTTCCAACAAGTTTTAGGTTGGAACCACCATAACATATAGGGACATTTTTTATGGTTACTAGGATGATATAATAGTTTATTCATTGATCCTTAATAAATAAACCATCTTTGTGTTACCTATGGTGTATTTTTGCATGTTATAACTATGCTTGATATGACCAAATGATCATAATTTGATATTAATTTCTAATTGGTGTTTCATTTAATATGTAAATTTTTTGGGATATCAGTATTGTTTGGTTTCATAGAAATATAAAAATGACACTTCATTGGTGGATCATTGGTGTTGAGATGGAAACTAATTAATTCCAATTTCTTAATGTTTCTTTTTTATATCATGTACATGTTTTCCCCATGAAGGAGTAGAACCACAAAGGGTTGAAATGTATTAAATATTTCTAAATGTTAATAAAAGAACAAGATTATATAGAGTTGATTTTAGTCAAATTAATCAAGAATGTTAATGGTGTAATTCCATTATACAAGGACATAATAAAACCATATGATATAGTGTTAGGTGTTCATTAATAGTGGAATAAATTCAAATTAATGATGGAAATAGAGTGATAAACTAATGTGCAGACTCTATGTAATGTCCACTCAATTCAGCTAATATCACTTAAATCATTACCCTTTATGTTTTAAAGAAAGTAGGTCTTTTGCTTATGGCTGTATTGTTAAAAAATGATGATCTCATATTTTTCTATATCAATGATTACTTATACATTACATTCATGTTATGGAAAACACACTATGTATATAAAAAATTATATTTGGGACACATTGTTTGTTTTCTACTATGTTTATAATCAAACCATGAACAAGAAGAATGATGCACAGGTAGAATTTATGATCCATGATCTTGGGGTGGTAAAGGGTCCAATAATAGGGATTTTAAGTATATATCTCATGGAGATGGATGCAGTACCATGATATAGTCTAGATAGATATTGTATTGCCTTTTTATTTTTTATTTTATTTAATTACTACACACTGGTTGGCCTACAACATTGAGGGTCCCTAGTTTATTTCCTTCTTCTACTATGTGATAGTAGGAATTCCATCAAATACAAAATTTATTATTATTATTTATTCTATTTCATTTCAATATGTATGTTCATGCATTTCTATGTTTAATGTTAGGGGATATTGAAGTTGATGTTATAGTTTCCCCACTGCATCATTTGGACCCACACGTCTAGTCTACAACGCCTTTCCTAAGAGAATTCAAGAATGAGGTTACATAACTCACGAGCTGAGAATATGTTATTTGATTCAAGGAATATTTTTTTATCAAACTTATATCGACCCAATTGTTTTACACATATTATAACATGACTTTAAGCATGACTATACATTAAATAAAATCAATGTATAGATATTCCAAATGTATTTGAAATACATGGTGAATAATTTTAACAGGTAAGGCCAATAATAAAAAACACATTTTTAATCTCTATAATGAGATCTTAAGTACCTTTGATCCCCAACAACTACACATAAAAAAACATGGTAATAAATCGATAAAAGTGATAACCAATAATATATTGTATGGGAGAAGTAATTAAATAAATAATTAAACATGTGTTAAAAGGAATAACATGATAACATAAATTTAATCTCTCATGAATAAACATATGGATTCAAAACATATAGAACATTGAATAATATGGTCATGTCAATATTCTAATATGGAAGAAAAATATTAAATAACATAAACATGTGTCTATGATAACTACCATGAATATATCACATGGTGGACAATGTCCGCATAATGGATGAGGTTAACTCCCAAATCTCATTAATGATGTCTAATGATTCTAATCTCTAACCAACTAATTTGTGTGATATCATATCCTACCAATCCTAAAATGTTCATGAATAATTTTTTCCAAATAAAACTTATGTAATAAACATGAGGGTTACCCATGGAATGAAATGGGTTTTGTAATAATATCAATGAGAATATACAATGGGTTTTTCATAATAGTAAACATGAAAGAGTTAATTTACATAACATTTTGACATTAATAATGTAAAAATAAAATTATATGTGGAATAACGATGTTCAGATGATATGGAATCCTGAAAAGGTGGTCTTGGGTATGTTTATAAATGATCCACTTTAGTATTGTTTAATAGAACTGATTAAATAGTATTTAATGATAACAATGGAAAAATGTTTTTATAAAAATAAATACGAAATAAAATGGTTAATCAAGACGAAATGAGATATTCCAAGAATAATATTAGTGTCTTAAATTTGATTATGTAGTGTTTCTAAAAATGGGTAAGAAACAAATAAATTAAATTTAATCACATTTTTTTATTTATTGGAATTGAGAAGGAAACATCCTCAAATATGTATTTCCCATTAAAAGAAACATGAATCGAGCATTATAAAAATGAGTGGAAAATATAAATCTATTATTAGAATATTTCAATGGAATAATTATACAGTGTATTCAGGTAAATATATTTATTTTATAAACCTAATGAATAAATGGTGGTTTATAGTGATCAATTATGTTATTTATGAAGGTGTTATGATTTTTCACTTAATAAATAGTATAATAATGTTATATAGGCAAATTACATAATAAATAACTTATTGAACATGTATTTGATTTATTATAATGACATTATGTACATTTATAATCTTTATAATTATTTATGAAGTTATGTTTCATTGTTCCAAGAGTGTTCTTTTTCAGGGTTCCGGTGGCGGGTTGACATTGGTATAATTATTGAATTTCATGTCCAATGGGAATAACTCTGAATAACTGAAATTAAAATGTATTACTTTACTTTCATAAGTTCATAATAGTCCAATATAAAAATTATTATTTTATTTTATGATTCTGATTCATTTGATAATATGTTAATGATAAATGATTAGTTTATTTTGGTGTGTTTTTTTATTATGGAGAACTTGTTTCTTCTTATTTTTTTATTTATATATATTCATTCCGGAATAGGAAAAAATTTATAATATAAAAATTACAATCTTTTTTTACCATGATAATTTTCTGGTAGCCCGAAATTAAGGTTGTGATGGAAAACAAATACTCATTATCCATAGATATGGAAAACAAAAAGAATTTGGAAAACATAATAATTTCATTGAATTTGAGGGGAGGAGAAAGGGTTGGACTAAAGATATTTCATTATTAATATTAAATTATTTTATATGCTTCATATTATAGTTATTATTTTTCATTGGATTAATGAGTTTTTGGTACAATAAAATAATAAATGAAATTTAATCATAGGGTTTGAGAATGTTACCTCTTCAACATCACCTTCTTGAATGACCCATTAAGTAAGTAGACATTTTTCTTTTCTAGTGAGAAAAATCACTTTTATATGGGGTAGAAGATTATGAATGGAATTTGAAATAATATTTAAAAGATACATGGATTAAAATGTGTGAGTGTAAGGGGTGTTGTGGGGTGGTATTAATAGAAATAGAAAATTGGTGTTTATAATTATTATATTCATAAATTTATAATTCTTGACCATGACTATAAATAATGTCGATTCTTATGAAAAACTATGTTAAATATTAAATTTTTTGTTTCATAATGGGTGTTTACACCATCCATGACAATAAAATTCATTTATTTCATATATAATGCTTAATACCATAAATTCACATGTTTTACAATTCACTAAAAATTCAACTATTTTAGAGATATACCAAAAATTAAACCTAAATTTTTTTTGATGTCTATAATATTGAAATTTATTCCATTTTATGAAAACTATTTTACACATATGATAAATTTAATTTTTAAATAAAATATTCATTTATTTAAAAAAACATATTTAAATATTATAATAAATTTTATAAACCTTTTAATAATTATTTAAGGTCTCACAAAATTATAATGTAATTAAAATATAATTTATTAAAAATATATAAATATATATTATAAAAAAATAATTTTAAATAATTTTCATAAATTTATAATTTTAAAAAATCCATTTCTCTTTACCAAAATTACAACTATTAATTTATCATTTTGAAATAATATTATTTTCTTATACAAATATATAATTATATTATATTCTCATTTATAAAATAGCTATATTATATATATATATATATTGATAGGTAGTGAAACTATTATAACAACTAGATTAAAAGTCATAATAGTTTGATTACTATTCCAATAGTTAGGTTACAATTCAATCGATATAGGTTCCATAATTTTATAAATTCCTCATATTTCAATAATTCTACAATGTATTCTTAAGGTTTTATACTCTCATTTTCAAAATTAAATGTATATAATCATAATTATGGTTTATTTCTACATAATTCTTTGTGAGTGTAGACATTCTAGTGGATTTGGAAGAATATGATTTTGTCATTCTTGTTATTTTATTTTCTATTTATTGTATAGATGAAAATTTTGGATTTATAAATGGTATAATTCGTGGATAATGTATAAATTTTTATTTATGAGAATTATTCTATAACTCAGTTCTATTTTTGAATTATTGTTTTTATGATATAATTATAAGAATATAAATTCAATTGGTAAAAATCTTTGTTAATAAATTATTCCCACTTTATGAAATGTCTCCCTTGAAATTTCATTTTCAAAAACTATAGTGAAAACATGTGATGTTATTTATCCTTCATTTATTCATCTAGTTCACATGTTTCCACTTAATAATTATGGTTTCACCATAGTAACATGACTAGGTGAGTTGCCCCGTTTCATAAAACCATATCCCTATAGTCAAAATTCATCATTGTGTACTCCGTATAAGTGAGATAATTTCCCAGATGTACCACCATTGAGTTCCGTACATGTGAGTGATCTAGTATACAATTCCTCTAGATTGATATGTGGAATTAATCACGTCATTGAGACATGGTTAGTAGAATTTCTAGTCAATATTCCACAACTCTAAATCAATAAATAATCTTGAATGTGTTGTTGTACATTAGAATCATCATTCCATTAATCCAATTTCCCATGACCATTATCATCCTATTTTTTTAATAAAAAATTCCTTTGATTGATATAATAGATGATAATCCACATTGAGCTTAAACAGATAACTACATATTATTATGTTATAATTATAACCGTGTCATTATAATGTAGGGAATGAACATGATTAAATAAATTATGAATAAATAGTTTAAAAAATTATATATAATTAACTATATTGTGATATAAACATTAATTTAATTTAAACCCCTTTTTAATATAATAATAAATGTTTATCAGAAAAACAATTTCAATGTGAACAAGCATATTTTATACCAAAAAATAAAAAAATCACACTTTTTGAATTAAATTAAGGATATATATATATAATACTTTAAATATAATTATTAAACAATATATTATGTTTTTTCTAGACATTTTAAAATTAAAAGTTCATGTTTATGCATAAATTAATTAGTTTCTTAAAAATGAAAATTTCCTAAATTTTGATTTAAAATTTGTTTTAACACTATTTTTTCAAAATTTTACAAAATCTATTTGAAAAAAAAATATTATTTTAAATAAGAATAAATAAATTACGTTGGATTACATTTTAATATTTTTATGGTAAGTATCATTTTGTGGTGAATAATGAAAATTACAACACATTAATTGATAAAAATGTTTTTATCAAAATAATTTATAGTGCTAAATTGTATTTTAATTGGGTTTAACCAATATTTATTGAAATTTCAAGCATTTAATAGAATTTACTTCATTATAATTAATTTATCATTGAAATTATAGATAGATAAATTTCAATCTGTTGAACATTGATACTTTAAAAAACAATGTTTAATCCTGTATGTGGGATTTATTATTAATTGTTTTTTGAAAATTATGAAAATTGAATATATAAAAATGGATTCCATATTTCTAATTAAAAGATCAAAATTTAATAAAAAAATCCATTTAAGTTTTGGAAGAATATGGATTGAAACTTTAGTAATATTTTTAAACCTACAACAGTTATGTGTAAATCAGGTAATTAAGGGTAAAAATAACATTACAAATTGTCTAAATTTAACATCAGGGTATTAATAATTTAATTGGATGAATTATTTTCAACAAAATTCATAATTTCATAGATTGTTTTTGAATTTGGAGCCCCTTGGAAGAATTTAATCCATTTATAATATTTTATTCAAAGAAAAATTATTTTCCTCCATCATTTCTTTTTATCAAGTGTAATGTTTTCTATATGTTGTAATATTTTTTGAAATGATTGAATATAAATTATATTTTTTTTAATTTAATATTATTATATTCAACATAGAAATTTCATTTTAGTTTTTTTATGAACATTTATAACATAAATTCTTACATAATGACTGTGGAGTTATTGTTTAATAATAGGAAACATTAGATAATTTGAATTAAAAATATTGAAATAAATTTAACTTTATATAAATAAATTCTTCTAATATTATTGTAAATAATATTGACTTGTTTTATTATGAAATAAAATAGTTTTTTTAATATATAATGTTTTTATGCTATTTTTAGAATTTCCAGTAATGAATTGTGTTAATATTTGAATAGTATCATAAAATAAATAACATTTTACTAAATTATACAAAATTAAAAAAATATTAAATTAAGCCATATAATCATGGTAATGTGGATAAATTCATAAATTATCCATTTCTGGTAATTTTTTAATTTTATAGTAACAATATTAACCCTTACTGAGTGAGAATGAATGTTATCACAGTAAGAGTTAATGATGTCATATAACAGTTAAAGCAAAAAATAAGGATTAAAAATTGTAATAAATTTTCTAATTTTCATTGAATTAAGGTATTTAAACCCATAATCAATATATACTCTTAATAAATAATTTTTTATTCATTTTTAATATATAATTAATTTAAATTATTTATATATTTTAATGAATTCAAGGAGTTCTCCACACCTCTCTTGTAAAGGGTACCTCCTCTTCTCTATACCGCACACTTCAAAACCTCTATGGTTTCTCCACAATAATATTATGTACCTTAATATAATCCCTAAAAATATTTAAATTTTCTTCTTTTATGCATCACACCATCCCTAGTGGAGTTACGGTGTAATGAAAAGGAGGTGGTCTGAGGAAGAGGTCTCGTTTTTAAACAATAATTACTATTTCATATCTTTATCCATGTCATTAAAATAATAATAACCCTTTATGAAATTATAACTCAATTATCCTCAATATTTTATGATTTTATTAGTTTATTAACATCACCTAAATCCATTATTACATCCATATAATGGGTAAATAATTGTCGTTCGTATGTGCGGTGAACTACCACCTTGTAAAAATATATAATTTTTTTTCTATAACATTATCTCAATTATAGTTATAATATGAAATTAAATTTTACCCATTATATTCATAATATATTTTTTCTTTATTAAATGATAATATAGCATTTAATTTCTTATCATTCCAAGGACAACAAAATGATAATATCGCTCGTGCGTATGTGCAAATTATCACCTCCATGAAGCGATGTTATTTATTTATCATTACAATATCAGATGGATTATATATATATTTATATTTAAATTATTAATATGATATTAATTATATTATTATAATTATGTAAAGATAAATTATTACTTACCCCCATTCCATATTGATCCTTGAAAAATGGATATTATACTAATGCATACTTACAACTTACCATCTCTATGATTATTACGTTCGTATTTTTTCAAATCCATATGTAATGGAGGAATATAAAAGAATTATTTATGTATAAATGTGAATATTATTTAATGAATAATATTTTTTATATGATTTACTGATGACCACATTGATGATTAAAATCGTACCAAATTAATGTAGAAAACAAGCACAAAATTTCATCGAAATGTCCAACACAGAATTAAATAATTCTGTAATTTTTACAAAATTATTAAATGGTAATAAGTGATATAAAAAGAATTATTTAATTGGAAAGGTTATCAAATAATTTAATTATTTCGATAGGATTATTTTTCCAGATAAAAAATGTCATAAGTGGTGAATTAGACTTAATGTAAGGTACATTCTAATAAAAACACCAATTTAATTGTTTTAATTGTTTATTCTTCTAAATTTTTCTATTTCTTGTGAATTTTTATAAAATTGTATTTATTAATTTATTTATATAGATATCAATGTTTTAAATTTGTAAATATTAAATTTTATTCAATTTTTTCAAAGGGATATGAGACATATTGATTAAAAAACTATTTTAAATGATTTAAATGATTTTAGAAGATGGATTGCTTATTTATATAACATGAAATGAATAATTATAAGTGAAAATGAATTTTTAAGAGTTAAATATTAAAAAATAGATTCTTTTTTTTGTTTTGATTTTATAATGTTACCAATAAATTATATGGTTTGTCACATGATAACCCAAGGGTGGGTGGTTCATTGATAAATCAAGAACGGGTGGTTATGTTATTACATTCAAAAAATTGGTTATGAAAGTGAACCCTAAAGATATTACATTTGTAAGAGTGACATGTATTGAGTTTTACAATATTTATATTCCATTTGTTAGAGTGAGATGTTTGGAATTCGACCACAATATTTTCCATTTTAGTATAATTATGTACCATGTTACCTAATTATCTTTTATATTCTTTATTATGCATTTTCATGAAAATATTTTTATATTCAAACGATAGGGAAATTATAATTTTGAATTGATGATCCCATATTCTAGGTAAAAGATATGTTTTTAAGGAACTGTTTTATGTGTTTTCAATGGAATAATAGTTTCCTTTTCATTATGTACCATGCAATTATTTTTTTCTCATCCCATGTATGAAAATGTTTTTCTCAAATTTTAATTAAGACATAGTTTAAGGATGATATAAAGGAAAAATTATGTCTCTATGTCTAAAAAAATTTCATGACCCGTCCCCCGTGTTCCATTCTGTAACTACCCCAAGCCCACCTTCCATAGGCCAGGGGATGGTGACTAGCACCAAAGGCGTAATTCCCTAAAATTCTGTAGTCATTGCCTTTATAACCTATAAACACACACAACAGAGCCCAAGCCTGAAACAAAACACTAAGTAAAACTGTATAACAAAACTGTGCTGAATGTAAAAGGTTCTATAAATACAATCCCAACTGTAAAGTACAAGAAACAGAAAGTACAACAGAAGAAAATAAAAACTACCGATGGATCATTCCCCGAGGTTCCTACCTAAATGGTAGGTATAGATCACCTCCTTAGCAGTCCTGGTCCGTCCGTATTCTCCATGTACCATCACGCCATAAGGTCCACCCCAGGTACTGACCATTCGTGGTACTCTCAGCCTCGGTCAGCGTTGTCTGTTGTTTGTATCTAACACAATAAGGTGTGGGCATAACCCGTAAAGGGGTGAGTATAATGATACTCAGTAGGGACCCCAAGACTCTCAAGGTCTCACAAACTCCAACAAGGTTAAACAAAATAGTATGAAATCAAAAAAACAACCCCACTTAGGAATATGACCATACATATACCTAGGTTATCAAGTAATCCATCTCAATAATGAGGAAAACACAAAAGTTACAGACTCAGCTCAACCAGAATTTTTATTCACATTAATTAATCCATGGATGCTGGATAACTCCTCCTCTATCGAGTACAGTGGGCCTACCATGAGACTAAGGCACCTCCCAATAACCATGGACTGTTGAGGTACTCATCCTGTCGAGTAACTTGGGTCTACTGCGTCATCAAGGCCCTCCCCACTATGGGTCTGCCGCCACCACATGGTGATCCCCTTAGTAGCCTATAGAGGTACTCCTCATGTCAAGTACCGCAGGTCTACCACCAAAACTAGGAACTTCTCCACCATTGATTTTCCACCACAACCAGGGTCTTCCCATTGGGCTATTCGAGTCACTATGAGTCAATCGGTTAGCAATTGTCAAGTCTTAGCTAGCTACTAGTTCTCTGCACTTTGTATGCTCGTATCTAGAAGGATTTTCTCCATGAGCTACAAGGTCGATACTCCAACTCTCATGATGTTTTGGGAAGAAGTATCTATAAGTTCCGCCACGTCATAATGTTCTCAATGAAACTGATGGTGTATTAATCAGACGTACGATCTGTGAGTTATTAGCTTTTTTGTCCCTGGGACCTGGTTGGATTCGTACACGATCCAACCTCACCGTATCTCAATTATACCCCAAACTCTAGTGGAATATACTCAAAGGGACTACCACACTCCATGATTACCAGCTCTGCTGATGGATTGTCAAACAGACATCTAGTGCCAATGATATGGCAAAAAAAAAGTGAACGTGTTGTATTGTGCTCGGGTCCGGTCTGACCCATCCTTTCCCAGCATGATCCGACCCGGTCCGGGTCGACCCAGCATGACCCATTGGGTATGGCACCACCCGTTGTGTCCAACCCAGTAGGCTATGAGGGTTTTTGAAGTGTTGTGAGAGTACAAACTGATAGAGAGTGCTTGGACTGGTAGTGAGGGATTGGACCGGCCATGATTCGGCGCGAGTGCAGTTCGGACCGGAGGGCGCAATGTGGGAATCTTGGCCAGGAGGGCACCGCGAGGGCACGACTCAGCCTAGAGGGAACCGCGAGGGGCCGGATCAGCCCAGGGTCGGGGTGGGGTGGTCGGGGCCAAGACGCTGGCGCGACCGGGGCGTCATGGGGTGCGCGAACGGCGGAGTCGCGGTGCGCGTGCATCACGTGGTGGCCGGTGGACCGGTTTGGCTAGAGTGATGCAGGGCATGCGAGGCGTGCGGGGTGCGTGGGGTGAGCAGATGGAATATCTGCAGGGCGCGTAGAGGTCGTCTTGGATGGGGTTTGGGAAGGGTTCGACCAGCAAAGGTGGCGCGGCCGGTATGGGCGGCGTGGCTGGTGAGGTCGGTGCGGCCGGTGAGGGAGGCACAGGGCACGGAGGTCGTAGGAAGCGCGGTCATTGCCATCATCACCTTCATTTCCATTGATGTCGCTTTCCTCCATTTCGAATAAGACCACAATGGAGATCGGCAGATGCGTCGGACCACTTTGGTTTGGTCTACACCCTATGAATTTAAGGAGATAAAAATTGGCTCACAAGAATGAAGCACAACAACGAGCATGGATGATATCATAAAAACATTAATTCACATAATCCCTTAATTAAAAAAATTTCCCAACCCGCAAAGAAAAACATCCGCGAATCAACTTGATAATAATTTTGTCCGCATTCTTTGTTTTGGAAGAAAGTAACACGGGAATAATATCATACATAAATAAAATTAAACCCCTACCTTTGTTATTTTTTCGTTTACGGTGTCGTGGGGAAGAAGAAGGAGTTTTCATCATTTGTCGTGTCTGTCGCGCAATTCCAATCCCAAGCTTGTTCCTAATTTTTTTAAGATGATGTTGAGGGAGGGTCGGTCGTCGAAGACATCCCCCATCAATTGCATCTGCAATGTGCTTCCACGGAAGATGTCGAAGATGCTCTTTGCCAGCGTTCTTTGTTCTTCATTTATGAGAACTTTTCTCTCAATATCTCCTTCATCCTTTTACAAAAAAAGAAATAGGTATCCAATAATAATAGTTTATAAAAAATCTATTAAGTCATTGGAAATAAATTGAAAATTGGTTGAATTAATTAAGTTGGCTCCAAATAATTAATGAATGGGGTTGACATAATTAAAAGTGAGAAAGGATTGACACCATTAATGGAGGGGGTATAGAGACTCTCCCTCATTAATGAGTAGAGTTGAGAGGTTTTCCACAATTAAAATAGGGGTTTAGTCCTATGTGGTCCCCACCACTTTAAACTCTCGTGGGAGGTTAGGTTCATTTGGGCCCCACCACTATAACCTCTCATGGGAGGTTATGGTCGGGTGGTCCCCACACTTCAACTCTGAAAAGGAGCTTTCATTCTGGTTGAACCCACCTCCATCTTCAACATGGTGGCTCAAAAATAAAATAAAGATAATTAATTTTATTTTATTATTTTCCATGAAAACCCCAAAAACTATATTTTATTCTCCACCCACAGTCATCGAGGTTAAAGTCTCCTTATGCGAAAACAGGTGCTACGAGTTCATTAGTGCCCTCAAATTTCAATATTGAGCACTGGTTCAAAAGTTATAAAAACCCGATCATACGTTTACTGAACATACTCAAACAAAACTCCTGAAATTTATTTCAGACACTCCATGCCTTAGAATCACGAGCCATCAATTTTTGCGAACTCTTAAAAATCCCATTTAATTAAATAATTACATAGAAATTTCTAGGTCTTTACATTCTTCCCACCTTATAGAATTACATCCCCGTAAGCTATAACTTATAACTAAGGGAACAAGTGGGGTTACTGAGCACAAATACGAGCCTCCATCTCTCATGTGCTCTATATGAGGTTCTCGTGCTTCCAGTGAACGTGCACATGAGGTATCAACCGTCCAGGAAGGACCTGCACTTGTCGATCCTCAATCTCTACTAGAACCTCTGTAAAAGTCTTCCCATCGTCTATGTCAAGATCTCCGGGGTCGATAATGTGGGAAGGTTCATGCATGAATCTCCTTAGCTGGGATGTGTGGAAGATGACGTGCACCTGAAGCAACTGAGGTGGAAGAGATAAGCGGTATTCCACCTCGCCAACTCTAGTGAGGGACTGAAAAGGTCAAAAAAGTCTCAAAGATAACTTGGCGACTCACCCAAATATCCGTAGACTGTGTTGAGGTGAGACTCATAGAAAGGTTTGGTCGCCATCCTCGAACTCTAGAGGTCTATGTCTCTTATCGACATATGACTTATGCCTACTCTGTGCAGTCTTCATCTGCTCCTGGATGATATGTACCTTCTCTGTGGTAGCCCGCACCATCTCAGGCCCCACTAGTGCTGACTCCCCTGGGTCATTCTAGCACAAAGGTTATCCTCAAGGTCGAATGAACAATGCCTCAAAAGGTTCCATCCTCACAGTTGCGACCGAAGTCGAGAACACAAGCAGGAAACATGCCCTTGAGTGTTTGAATGGTCCGCTTAGTCTGGACATCCGTCTGAGGATGGAAGACAGTGCTCTTATGATGTTATGTCCTAGAAGCCACATGCAACCCCATCTATAACCGGGAAGTAAAACTCGTGTCACGATCGGAGACAATCATAGAAGGTAATCCATATATCCTCACAATATAATGCACATAGAGGCATCTCAATCTCTCTATAGAACCATTATATCTGATTGGTAAGAAGTGGGATGACTTGGTTAGTCGGTCGATGATCACCCAAATCTAGTCATGTCCCTTTGATGTATGTGAAATATATGTCACGATGTCCATGTATACCCCATCCCACTTCCACTCTGGTACCCCCAAAGGCTGAACCAAGCCGACTTGTACCAGATGATCCGCCTTCACTTGCAGAAAAGTGAGGCATCGAGAGACAAAATTTGCTACTGCCTTCTTCATTCTTGGCCACCAGTGTTATCATCGGAGATCCTAGCACATCTTCGCCACTCATGGATGTACCGCTAGAGGGGATGTGTGAAACTCTCTCATCACATCCTTTTGAAGTGACACATGTACCATGGTATATCCTATAAGAGGATGGCGTGCTCCCCAACATCATAAAATGAATCATTTGCTGGACCTGTGGATATCAGAGAACGTCATTTCTCACAGCCAAAATCCTCACATTGTTCCTCCCTAATACGCTGATGGAGTGGGGGAGCGACAGTAAGAGAATGACGGAAATCTTGTCAACCTCTATCCACAAAGGATATCTACAAAGCGTCCAGCTACTCTGTCGCCTCACCTAGCAACCTTATACCGGATCTCTTACTGAGTGCATCTTCAACAACATTCCCCTTAGCAGGAGTATAGACTATATTGAGGTCATTGTCCTAGAGGAACTCTAGCCAACGTCAATGTCTCTGGTTCAGGTCTGTCATAGATAAGATATACCTGAGAATCTTGTGATCATAGTACACTGTAAATCTATTGCCCATCAAATAGTGTCACCACATATTCTAGGAGAATACCATTGCTACTAACTACAGGTTATGGGTACTGTAGTTATGATCATTCTATCTCAGCTTATGAAAACATATTTGATCACTACTCACTCCTACATCATGGAAAAACCGAGTCTCATTCTTGATGCATCACAGTAGACTACATACCCTACGCCTTCCTATGGAAGCTTCAAGATGTGGGCACTAGTGAGCCTCTTCCTTAGCTATTGAAATCTCTACTGGATTCCCTCTGACCATACATAGGGTTTCCCTTTCTTCGTTATGGTAGTAAGTGGTGTTGTAACTCTGGATAAATCTAGCACACATCTCTGGTTGTATACATCCAAACCTAGGAAACTATGTACCTCTGTCACACTCATGTGTGTCTTCCAAGCAGGTACCGCCTCAATATTTGTTGGATACCCTGCAACTCCAGCCTCCGAGATGAAATGAATCAGAATTTGAACCACCTATATCCAAGAATTGGAACTTAGGGAGCTTACCATAAAGCTGGTGCTCTCCGACTGTGTCCAGTACATCCTACAAATTGTTGGCATGCTCCTCCTCAGTAGTCGAGTAGATCAAAATTCCATCGATGAAGAATATGAAAATGCGATTAAGGTATGGCTTAAATATCATGTTCATGAGTCCCATGAATAATAATAGAGCATTGGTTATGCTAAATGGCATTACCAAGAACTCATAGTGTCCATACCTTTATCTGAAGGACGTCTTCTGCACATCTTTGACTCAAACTCTGACCTCGTGAAAGCCTGATCTTAGTTCTATCTTCGAGAACCACCGTGCTCCGTTCAGCATATCAAAGAGGTCTTCAATCCTCAAGAGTGGGTACTTGTTCCTCCCGATCACTTGTTCTAGGCTCCGATAGTAAACACAAAGCCTCAAACACCCATTAGCCTTCTTGGTGAACATAATCGGGGCTGCCCAGGGAGAAACACTAGGTCGGATGAACCCCTTCCCATGTAAGTCCTCTAGCTATACCCACAGCTCGCGAAGCTCCGTGGGATCCATCTGATATTATGGCATAGATATTTGTGTCATATCATGGTACAGGTCAATGTAAATTTCCACCTATCTATGATGAGGTAGACCTGAGACATCATCAGTGAAAACATCCATATACTGGTCCATAACTACAGGATAAATCGGACTCTCAACATCAACAACTCCAATTGTAAGGCTAGAAAACTGATGAGTGTTCGACTGCACTCTCCTTCGATCAAGTCCATACTGTACTGCAAAGGCTCCTTTCTCACTGGTGAAGGTAAAATTGGTCCCACATGTGTGGACATACAACACATTGTGTCTAATACAATCTATTTGTTCATGGACTATAGATAACTAGTTCATACCCAAGATGTCGTCGTATGGCCTTGACGGTGCTACTATGAGATCCTTGCCAAATCTCTTGCCGCCTAGAGTAAGCTCACACTACCAGTACAAGTGGGTAGTCGTCGAGTCTACTCCCGTAGGAGTATCTAGCCGTAACGATTTAGCCAACGGCTCCATCGGAATCTCCGAGCTCCGAATGAGGGCAAGGGAAATGAAAGAGTGAATAACACATGTGTCTATAAGAATTGAAGCTAAGGTGGAATAGACCTATATGGTAACTCGTATCATCTCCGAAGCACTGTGATTGTAAGCCTCAGCAGCCTAGAGTTGAGCTCTCCCATGTACACCAGCTCCTTGCAGTTGACATGGACCTCCTGGTGGTGGTGGGAGTAACACCTCAAAAACATCTTCCACCACCAGTTGCATGGCCAGCTCCTCTGCCACGTCTGGCTACTCCCTGCAGAACGCCTCGATCGAATCTATGTCTCTACCTGGGCAGTCCTTTGATGGTCTGTTGATCATATGAATGGCGGGTCAGACAATCATGAGCCATGTGACCTTGTCTGCTGCATGTGAAACATTATCTTCTCCTAGTATGTCTGTCACTACTCTAGGTTCCCCACACAACGGATACTGAGTCATGCGGTTGTCCACCTATAGGTCGTGTCCTCTTGGACCTCTGAAACATTTGTCTGTTGACATCTGCAGTAGACTCCAGTAGGTGTCGACGGGCAGTGGATCCTGCAGCTGGAGAGTGCTCAACAAGGAAACTCTATACCAGGAGGGATCTCTCTTACAATCCTGCCTACTTCAAGATGCTGAGGGAGATCACTAAAGCCCTAATATCCCTCCTGATTCCTTGTTCAATAGTCTAGGCCCTGGTGAATGTGTCTCTTACTATATCAGTTGAGTAGTGTGAGAGGTCTGTGAACCACATTGAGTACTGAGCTATAGTCATACTACCCTACTGCAGATGAAGTAGATCTTGTATACACACTGCGCGAAGAGCCACTAGGACAAACTTTTCCCGGAACAGGCTCTCTATGTTTTCCCATATAAGGGTTTTCTCATCGTGAACGTGGAGAATCAAGATCCACCATCTTCCCACTACTACCTATAGAAGGCAGGTAGCAAGAATCATGATGAGGTCGACTAGTGTCCCTACATGTCAGAAAACACTCACCACATCCTCCATCCAATCCTTAGTCGCATGTGGGTCTGTCTATCCCCTGATCATGGGTGGCCTCTGGTGCTGGAACTCCTGCAATGCACTCAAGATGCGTGCATCGTCTGATGCTGGGGCTGGTGGCATCGTTGGCCCAACTGGAAGTGGTACCACTGGTGCCTCCACTGGAAAAGGGCCCTTCACTAAGGACTCTTTGCTCTATGGTATATTTTTGCATACAACACTCTTGACTTTAGTTGTTCATCCACGGGGATGCATCCTAAAACAAACAGATGCGACATGGTCAAAATTTATACCTGGTGAGCTGATATGGTTGAGTTGACTTTAAAAAACTTTTTAAAACACACATGAAATCAGTTTTTTCATGCACTGATTTGGAAATCAAAAGTCAGGGTCCTTGTGTTTGGATATGTTGGCCTCCACACCAACATTGGACTCCCTGAACATAAAACCACACGTAATACCTTTAAAACTATTAATTCACAGAAAAGATCAGAGTCCTATGTTCTGTGGTATAACTGACTCCTCTGATACCAATTTTTTATGACCCGTCCCCCGGGGCCCATCCCGTGACTACCTGAATCCCTCCGTCCATAGGCCCGGGGCTAGAGACTTGCACCAAAGGCATATTTCAATAAAACTGGAAACGTATTGCCTTTATAACATATAAACAGACACAAAAGAGAACAAGATGTAAATTAAACACAAAGTAAAACTATATAACAAAAGTTTGATGAATGTAAAAGGGTCCAGAAATAAAATCCCAACAGTAATGTACAAGAAACTGAAAGTACAACAGAAGAAAAGAAAAACTGCCTCTGGATGGTCCTCCAAGGATCCTACCTGAAGGGTTTGTAAAGATTGCCTCTATAGCACTCCAGGTCCGTCCGTATCCTCTCTGTACCATCACACTATAAGTTCTACTCTAGGTGTCATCCAGTCCTAGTACTCTCACCCTCAGTCAGCACTGTCCATCATCTGCATCCAACACAACGAGGTGCGGGCATTGCCCATATAGGGGTGAGTATAACGATACTCAGAAGGAACCTAGAGACCCTCAAGGTCTCAAAAAATTCAATAAGGATAAACCAAATAGTATGAAATCAATAGATAACCCCACATAGTCATATTACAATTTATATACCTTAGTTATCATGTAATCCATCTCTAGCATGAGGAAAACACAAAAGTTACTGACTCAGATCAACCAGTGTTTTTATTCACATTAACGAAACCACATCCACTAGAGAACTCTTCCTCTTTGAGTACAGTTTGACAGCAGCAACACCAAGACGCTTCCCACTAACCTTGGACTGCTGAGGTACTCCTCGTGTAGAGTATCGTGGATCTGCTGTATCAACAAGTTGCTCCCCACCGTGGGTCTTCCACCACAACCAGGCGCTCCCCCTAAAATCCTACCGATGTACTTCTCTTTTCGAGTATTGTGGGTCTGTCGCCACAACCAGGAATTTCCCTATCGTGGGACTGCCTCCATAACTAGGCGCTCCCCACTATGCTAGTTGAGTCATTCTGAGTTAATCTGTCAACAGTCGTCAAGTCTCAACCTGATACTATGTCTCCACACTCTATTTTATCATCTCTTGAAGGATCCACTCTATGATCTACTGGTCGATACTCATACTATCACAATGTTTCATGAATAATTATCTCAATGGTCCTCCATTTCATATGGGTCTTAACGCAATTGATTGCGCATCAATCAGATGCCCGGTCTATGAGTTATTATCCTTTTATTCCCAAGGGCCTTGTTGGATTCGTGCACAATCCATCTTGACTGTATATCAGCTATACCCCAATATCTAGTGGAATGTAATCAAAGGGACATCCAAGATTCATGAATACCAGTGATGCTATTGGTTCTTCAAATGGACGTCTAGTGCAAAAGATATGGCCACAAAAAATTGGACGGGTTGTATTGGGCCTGGGACTGGTCCGACCCGGCCCGACCCTGCATGAGCCGACCTGGTCTGGTTTGAACCAGCATGACCCATTGGGTTTGGCTTGGCCTGTTAGTTGGGCTAGCCCGTTAGGTTCAGCCCAGCCCTCTGGGCCCTACCCAGCAGGCCGCGAGGGGTCACGGAGGGCCTCGAGAGAGAAGACTGGTCGCGAGGGCATGGACCGGCTGCATGTTGGTGTCAGGGAGGTTTGGCCCGGAGGTCGCCACATTGGTAGCTTGGCCCAGAGGGCACCAATAGGGCATAACTCAACCCAGAGGGCACTGCATGGTGCCGGCTTGGGGTGGCTCAGCCTGGGGCCGGGGTGCCGTGGCCGGAGCCAGAATGCCTGCTAGGTCGGGGCACTGCGGAGCGCCGCGGGGTGCGCGAACGACAGAGCTGCGGGGCGCATGGGGTGTGCAGAGGCTGTCGGTCCTGTTTGCCCAACGATAGCCATAGGGTGTGTGGGGCGCACTGGGTACTCTAGGTGCACAGACGGTGGATCAGCGGGGCACATGGGGTGCACAGAGGCTGGATCGGCTAGGGCTCGGGAGGGGCGTGGCCAGCGAGGGTGGTGCGACCTATGATGTCTGTGTAGTCGGGGTGCGACGCGGCCGGTGAGGAGGTGCAGCCGTCGAGGGCAGAGTGGCCCGTGAGGGCGGCTTGGGTCACAGAGGCCACAAGTTGCGAGGTCTTTGCCTACACCACCTTCGTCTCCATTGATATCGCTTTCCTTCGTTTTGAAGAACACCACATAGGAGATCTGCTGAGGGGTCAGACAAAATTGGTTATGTACGCACCCTCCATGTTTAGGGTGATAGCTATTGGCACAAAAGAATTATGCACAACGACGAGAAAGTAAAATATTTTAAAAACATCAATTTCCAAAATCTCTCATTAACAAAATATTTTCAACCCGCAAGGAAAAACATCCGTAGATAAACTTGATAATAATTTGGACTGCATTCTTTGTTTTAGAAGAAAAGTAACAAGGGAATAATATCATACATAAATAAAATTAAACTCCTTCCTTTGTTAGTTGTTCATTAATGGTGTCACAGGGAATAAGACATAGTTTTCGTCGTTTCTCGTGTCTGCCGCACACTTCCAATCCTGAGCTTGTGCATCGGTTCGTTGACGACAATGCGGTGGGAGGGTCGGTATTCGATGATGTCCCAAGTCGGTTACTTCTGCAAGGTGATTTGGAGGATGATGTCAAAGATTCTTGTTTCCAGTGTGATTTTTTGGAAGAATGCATTCTTCATTCTTCATTGGAGATAGCTTTTCTCTCAAAATCTTCATCCTCCTATGCCAACAAAAGAAATATGTAGACAAGAATAATAGTTTAAAAAAATATATTTTTAAATTTTGCATAAGAAATCAAAATTGGGTGAATTAATAAAGTTATCTCCACTTAATAAATTCATTACGTTGGCACAGTTAAAAGAGAGGATGTGTTGACACCATTAAAGGAGGGGGTGGAGAGACTCACCCTCATTAATGAAGGGAGTTGAGAGCTTTTCCCCAAATAAAATGGGGGTTTAGTCCCGGGTGGTCCCCACCACTGTAACCTCTCGCGGGAGGTTAGGTAATGGTGTGCCCCACCACTATAACCTCTCATGGGAGGTTATGGCCGGGTTGTCCCCACACATCAACTCCTACAAGGAGGTTTAGTTCTGGTAGACCTCACCTCCAACTTCCACATGGTGGCTCAAAAATAATATATATTTTAGATCATTTTATATTATTATTTCCCAAAAACCCCAAGAACTATCATTTATTCTCAACCAAATGTCGTCGAGGTGAAAGTCTCCTTAAGCAAAAACCCACATTGTGAGTTCAAAGGATCCCTCAGAATTCAATTTCGAGCCCTGGTTCAAAAGTAATAAAAACCTGCACGTATGAATACTGAACATAACCGAACAAACCTTTAGAAATTGATTCTGGACACTCTAGGCCTTGAAATAACGCATCTTCAAGTTTCAAGGACTCGTATAATTCCCATTTAGTTAAAAAATTACATGGAAATTCTTGGGTCTTTACAAAATTAATATTTTTTTTAAAGAAATTTTTATAGAAAAAGTTTATACTGAGTATATGTGTAAAGGATTAATGTATGGGTTTATTATTAGATTTTTTTATAATTCATTAAAACTATAAAGATAAATTATCAATAAAACCTCTATGTGATTCAGAGTATTTAAAATAACTATAATATTTAATGTTTATGGTTGGGTCTTAAATTTTGTATTAAAGAAGAGTTTAGATGAAATTATAGAATATGATATTTTCTTAAGAGTTATGGATATCCTAAGGGGTTAATAATTTTTATTTTGATCATAAGTTTTGTGGGTCAAAAATCATTTTTTGGAGGATATCTGTTTTGGAAATTAATTGTGACTTATGATATTTTTAGAGAAATTCATTTTTGAATTAAAAACAGGTAATTACATTTTGGGATGAGAAATAAAACCTATGATATATCCATTGATTTTAAATAATTACATTTTTATTTTTAAAATATTATCATATTTTGATAACGTAATAATAATTATATATTTTTATAAAATGAAAAAAAACAAAATATGGGTGAAAACTAGTCACGTCTGGAAAATCCATGGGAATCAAACCCACAACCAACAGGAGAGAAGGATATAATATCTACCACATTCATATGTGATGTCCAGTGTTAGTATTAATATTTATTTTTAGTTAAATTTTTTGATGGAATAATAATATGTTGATTTTGGGAACATATGTTTTGTCTAATATTCAACCCTGGGATTTGGAATTGATTTTTTGATAATGTGATTAGTGATTTAAAAGATGTTCTCTGTTTTTGGAATCCAATTAGAATATAGTAAACATAATACTATAGAATTTTATTTAAGGGGAAATGTTTTAATTATATTCTTGAATAATATTTTATTTTATTGATCACTTAAAGTGATTTAGGTTATTTATGAAATAATTAGAATATCAAAATAATTATTAAGGAAATTCCATATCAGTACAAAAGGTTAAGAGTAAGTGATTTTATTTGAATATAATTATTAAAATTTATCTTCAAAGACCATGTGATCCAATAATTGTTTTTTGGTTCCAATCATATATTATATTATTATGAGTGAATTTAATGATATTTATTGATAAAATGGTCTATTTAGAACTTTGGGATTTTCTATTGAATTTTTGGGATTAATATATTTTTAATTAATAGAAATGTTAATTTTTTTCTGAGATTTATATTTTCATATCGTATATATTTTGGTTTTTGGTAATTTTCCATGATAGTAGAAATATATTGTTAATATTTTTTTCATTATGTTATTCTATAGAGGTTGAATCTAGTGCTTCCTTCATTAAAAAATCATCTTGATTATTAATAATTTGGAGAAAAATCTGAGTTTCTAGAGGAAACAAATTAATGTAATAGACTCTAATTTTCACATTAGTAGGTATCCTTATATTCTTATTCGAATTAGTAAATAAATTCTTCAACTATATGAAAATGATTTTGTAATAAACAAATTAAATTTTTCTTTTTCTTTCAATGAAATCAATTACATTTAACCAATCAAAAATTTATGGTTTTGTGAAGGTTATCATTATAATTACCATGTCTTATATCACTACACATCATTACTAGATAGTTATTCTTTCATCCATAACCATGTTTTATTACCTTGAATCCCTGTATCTATTATCTCACGCGACCTTCGTACTTACCTTTATTTATATTAATGTGTATGTTTTATTAAACATTTTTCTCGGTGTGGAATTTCAATATAGGATCAACTAAATATCATTATTCTAACCTTATAAACTAGTCATCAGAATGGTGGGAATGAACATCATTAGAATAATAATGTATAGTTCACATACGAGTACATAATTTATTATTTTTAGCTTATTTTCATATAAATGATTTTAAACACATTTTTAAAATAAAAGGAAATATGTATTTTAAAAAATTAAATCTAGACAAGGGTAAATTATACTAATAAATAATGAAATAATTGTTGTTCAATTATATTTATGAAATATTATTTTTATATAATTTATTAAATTCAATTTTAAATATTCATCTTGTGTATTTCGTATAAATTATATATGAAAAAATAAATTTACAAATAATATATGTTTAAAAACATTACTTTTTATTATTTTGGAGAAATATTCTTATTAAATATAGTTTTTGACACTTTAAGAAAAAATTATTTTTTGAAATAAAAATATTATTTGAAATTATAATATAAAAATTAACTTTCGGTGAATTAATTTTTTTGTATATGTTTCATTTTTAATGAATAATGAAAAAATTATAACATTTAATTGAAAACCTCTTTTTTCACTAAGAAATTTAGACGGTTTAATTATATTATAATTGGGTTTAACGTATAATTATATCAAATTTATATCATTTAATTAAATTTAGTTCATTTTAAATAATTTCACATTGAAATATGAAACACAAATATTTTATACTTTTAGAACATTCGTACTTTAAAAAACTCATTATTTTTTCTATTTTACATTATTGTTTTATAAATATTTTTTAATAATTACATAATTTGAATATTTAAAAATGGATTAAGTATTTTAAATAAAATGGTAAAAATTTATAAAATATCTACCTTTTATTTTTGGTCAATATTAATAGTATGTTTATAGATTTTTGTAAATTACAACAGTTAACTGTAAATTTGGTAATAAACAATAAAAATATCATTATAAATAAATGAAAATTACACTAACACATATCCAATTTTTTTGTTGAGTTATTATGATTGTAATGAATCATGGATTAGATCATTTGTTTTCTTTGATCCACATGTATTACTTTACTACAATTATAGTATTATATTCAGTTAAATGATATTTTTGTCATACTTTTGTTTTAAACAAGTGAAATATTTTTAATATGGGGTTATATAGGGTATATGGTCGAGTATAAATATAAATTTTAATGATAATATGGGTATCTACATCAAGATAACTTATTTTTAATATTTATTATATAAATAATTATTATATAGTCTTACATGATGATGGTGATTTAATTATTAATTTAAGGTAATATCACATAAAAGATGTTAAAAATATTAAAATTTATATAATTTAATATAATTAATGAAATTAAATAAATTTAAATAATAACTAGACATGTTAATGATTACTTAACATTGTTTACTTTATTATTTCATGTTGTTATGCTAATTTTGGAATGTTAAGTACTGAATACTTTCAAAATTGACATGATATTTTAAAATAATTAATATCTCATAAAATGATATAAAAATCATAAAAATATAATGTTCAGATAACTGATTTTGATAATAACTTAAATTTCATCAATGATCCATTTACAATTTTCTTTGTTATTTTATATTAACTATATTTAACATTAAAGAGTAAAAACACATGTTATCTAGATATAATTTAAAGAGGTTAAATAAGGGATAACCCTTAACGATAAAGATTAAAATTGCCAAAAAACTGAATAAATTTCATTAGAATAATTGATTGATATCCATAATAATCCATTCCGTGAAAGAAATCATTTTGTTTCCATTGAATAAAATAATATTAATTTATATTAATTTTATATCATGAGGAATTCCAAGAGATCCCATACCATTTATTATAAAACATTACTACGTTTTCCAAATTTCTTAAAGTTAGAATATTTTTTGGTTCAAAAAATATCTGATCAGTTATCTTCTTAGAAACCATAGCCCCATTCTAGAGATCTCTTTTTAGGCATAACAAAATCCTTAGTGAACTTTAGGTGTATAGCAAATGAGGTCGTCTAAAGAAGATGTACAATTTTTAATCATGTATTTCTATATTTTTACTTAATACACTTCCTTAAAATATTATTGAAACATGAATAGATAATAAATAAAAAATCCTAATTATAGTTATATTTTATTATGAAAAAATCATCACATAAATCAATATCCCCTTCTATAAAATGGGAAACAATTATCATTTGTGTGTACGGTGAACTACCGCCTTAGGAACCGATATAATTGTTTCTCATCACTGTATCTCAGGACTGGTTATAATGATGGAATTAGTGTTTACAACTGAAATTTCTAACATATGTATAATTATTAAAAATATATATATAATTTAAATTCTTATATATCCTTGCACAATAAAATTTAAAATGCCTTCTATACGTACATGTGAAATATCACCACTATGAAGAGATGAAATTAATTTTTCATCACCACCTCAAATATATTATATATATATGTCTGTTCATATTTAAATTATTTATATCATATTAATGATATAATTATAATTATAGAAAAGTAAAATAAAACTTACCCTATTTAAATAAATATCATTGAAAAATGGAAATGTTACACATGCATACATACGACTTATTCTCTCTAAGATTATAACATGGTAGATTTTACATATAAATATTTAATGAAAATATCATAATGAATAATTGATATATAAAAGAGTTTATTACCTCATGAATATTTTTCTACAGATTATGGACTTATGACCACATTTAGTATTGATGTCATACCAATTTTGTTTGTACCCAATAACCAAATATAGTAATAATGTCCAACATAGAGTTAAATAATTGAGTAATTTTTATTACATGATAACATGATAATATATAATATAAATTTTCAATAAACATGGAAAGGTACTCAGTCATTAAAATTATTAATATATTTTTATTATTAAGGATGAAAAAGTACATTAGTGATG
Source organism: Viscum album (assembly GCA_963277665.1). Classification (NCBI taxonomy): domain Eukaryota; kingdom Viridiplantae; phylum Streptophyta; class Magnoliopsida; order Santalales; family Viscaceae; genus Viscum; species Viscum album. The sequence goes on from OY728135.1 coordinate 337,302,098, forward strand.
AATCAGAATCAAGTTAAATACTTTTTAACTAAAACCTTTACATAAAATTTTAATGATTTGTTCTTCCATGTCTACGATTTCAATATAAATTTTATTAAGTATTAATATGTCTAATATTAATTGAAAATGGTAATTATATAGATTCTTTCATGTTTTTAAAAAATTTTATGGATAATAATTATATAAAAATATATTTTTATCTATTTAAAATGGTTTTTGGAAATGGATTGATTATTTCTATATCATGATATGTTTTCTTTTGAGCCAAAATTGAATATTTATGTTGTCATGTTCAAAATAACATGATTTTATGTTTTATAGTTTTATAATGGAACTTGGGCATTTTAAGGTTGGTTATGTGAGAAACCATGGATGGGTAGTTCTATGGTTATCCTAGGATTGGTGGTTACTTTATATCCTCCAAAGCATTGTTTATGGGATTCATCCGTATAGATATTCCATTTTTAAGAGGGGCATGAATGGAAGTCAACCATATGGTTATTTCATTTTAAGAGTGATATGTATGGAATTGGATTACATGGTTATTAAATTTTAGTATAATTTTGACCTATGTTGCCAAAATATCTTTTATAAGAATTCCAACGGTTTTCATGAAAATATTTTTATTTTAAAAATTTATGATAATGATCATTTTTAAATGATTATCCCTTTTTGTGGGTAAGGATTTTTTTATTAGGAAACATTATTATGTGGTTTCAATGGACTAATGGTTCCTTTCCATTAAGTCCTTTGTTTATCTTTTTTTCTCATCCCTTGTTTTAAATTTTTTCTTATAGGGAATAAGAAAGAGTTAGTCAAAGTACAAGAACAAGGAAAAATTGTAATGATATATCAGCATAAGAAATTAGGTTTTATTTTAACAATTTTTGTTTAATTTAAAATATTGTTACTGAGTATAGTCTTATATAAGTAATGTATGAGTTTATAATTTATGAATTTCCCTTAATTCTGTAAAACTCTAGAACTAAAATATCTTTTAGAAAATAATGTGGAATATAGTTTTTAAAATGACATGAATATATAATGATTACAATCATGTCCTTATGTGACCATATTCCATTGATATATGTAGAGAATTACATTTTGAGAGACCAAAAACTGTATGCCACATTGATTATTATCTACATATCTCATCTGTCAACTTTGGGCAGCCCAGATATGATGTTGGATGGTATTCACATTTTCTTCCATATCCATGACCATCTCAGGTCCGAGTATCTTATGTTCACCAACTCTTTGCTAAAATGTTGTTATTATACATCTTTTTTCATAAAGCGATACATATGGATCCATTTGTATCCTTAAGTGGAAACTATTGTTTTAAGAGAACTCAACAGTTGTAAGATGTTACTCCCATAAACTGTTGAATCAAATTGAGCATAAAATCAACATTCCTCATTATTTATGAATATACCACTAAGATTGGACATCATTTTGGGGGTTGATATTCCATAAAAAACATTAATTCATTATTTGGAGATTATTAGAGACGTTCCTATAACATATAGGTAAATATTCGAAAATGGTCTAATATAATCAAAAATAGTACTCCATTAACCCTCACCACATTGCTTATCAATATAAATTCATGTATGTGTAATTTGATGTCCAATTAAATTGTAACAAAGTGAAATGTATTTCTAAGACTATCCATAACATGCATAAGGCATTATGTCTACTGGATATACCAGAAAATCTGATGAAAAAGATAATGGTTATGTTTTCCAATTTAAATGATGGTATGTGTAATGGTTTCATCATCCCATTATAAATATTCCTTTCATCCATCACATACTAACATACCAGACACTTTAATGAATATTCTGTGATCCCCATATTCATATTGTCCCACCAATATTTCTCTCCATGATCTCAATATATATTTACTCTTTTTGGGAAATTTGAATAATGGTGATCTTGGTGAATTATTCAAAATCTAAATATTTATATTAAGATCTGATTATACACATAGTCATGATTTCAATCTTTGAAATCCCTTCTCATCCATTTTTACCTTTCTAGAATTCCCCATTCATATAACTTCAATCGTTTCTTGTATTTCCACATTATTAAATTCATGATCATATATCTTCTTTTAATGGGATGATTGTGGAGTCATTTTTTAATGGAATATTGATTTATTTTCATTTATTATTACCATGCCCATAATTTACAAATATATGAATATTGGATCCATATAAATAAACATCATTGGATATTTAAAAACATCCTATCTACATAGATAATTAGGTAGAATATTTTTTAATGGATATGGTAGTGAATTGAGTAGTCATAATCCTAGATGAGATCTAACCATATTCATTGGTACATATTTCTCAATGTCTATGTGAATATATATTTTAGTCTATTATGATAATTATATATCTCACACTTCACAACATAGAGATAATGAAAAAAATGTTGATGAACACAACTACCAATTGTAGAACATGAGTTAGTAATTTATTTTTTTGGATATTTTAGCATCTTGAGTAATAGTATATTAATTTATCATTTTTTATAACTACACAACATAATCCATTCATTGAAGTATATTTTTATACCATAGTGATGTCAACACTCATCGGTAGTTAACATCCTATTCAGTGATTAGAAATTTTTTTCCTCTTTGAAGCATTATTAGTATTCTTCTGGATGAATAAATTATACTCACATCCAAGTCAACATGGTTAGTGGATTTTATAATATAGAGATATTTCTCAAATATCACCAATAATTCCCTTCAATACTGTGGATACTAAGAAGATGATGATCTAGTCCAATACTCAATTAATTTTTTATAAGGGTCCCTGTATATTCCTTTAATGGTGATAACATGACCACAGAATGACACTTCCTCCAAATTGATGAAACATGTATAGTAAATTTTATACAGTTTATCCCTTAAAAATGTATTCAGTAGTGTATTCAATTCCTCTTTGTGATTATCCTTTCTCTTGGATTATATCATAATATCATCTATAAAACTACCTCAAATTTTTTGAGGTAATATCTAAAGATTATATTCATTATGTCTAGGAAAATTACTAGAGCTTTTGTGATTTAGTAGTTCTACATTATGAATACAATGTATGAAAACCTTGTTTGATATGAATTCTTGGTAATATATTCCTTAATCAACTATAATTCAGGACATCATGAATATATATCTACTATTTATATATAGTTGGACCGACATACTAGATTGAAAAAACTAACCAATCATTGGTATGGGAAATGTATTCTGTATCTTTATTTCGTTGGGATCGCGATAAAAATTTGAGCATTTCATTGATCCAACATTCTTATTTAAATAGGGGATCAGATAATTGTATGGTATAATACTAAGGAATATAAAACCCCAATCTAGATTTTCTTGTAACATCTTCTTCAGTTCCCCCAAATGATTTTTTTCTATCCAGTAAGGATTCCTTGATATGGTAAGAGATTCCATTATAATACTTTTTTAAAACAAAAAATATTTTCAAAGAGGAAAGCTTGGAAATTCATTGAGAAACACATCAGTGTACTCTCTAACAATGGGTGTGTCGTCGAGCATGATTATCTCCTTTTTATCAATAATTTGGGCTCGCTATTATTTTTTATAAGCAATAATATACACAATTGAGATGATTATTATGATGTAAATTCATCCCCCATACACTTATATGGCAATAGAGGAAGACTCTGAATCTGAAGAGTGATTCCCCTTTCTCAATATTTTATATTGTCTTCATATAAAGATATCCAATCCCCCCCCCAATATATCATAGACCTCCACAAAAGGATGTAAGATGTTTTTTTATTTGAATTTAAATCCCTAAAAACTAATTAAGGATAATTAATATACTCTATATGAAAAACTGTAACTATACACAAATCTCATAGAAAAATCATCATTCATATTTTTATGTGGGGTTTTAATTGTTCTATTAGACATGCAATATATGAATGCATACATCAAACCATAAATAAATTACTCATTCAGAAGTCTTAAATAAATAATCAGAGTACCTTTCACAACATCATTTTTATGCTCCACTATAGTATGAATGATATTATATTCCATTCCATTCTGTCATGGATTTTTTCATTGTTGATTTTTTTTTGAAAAACTATTTCTTATGACATTAGATTACATAATTAATCTTTTCCTTGTATTATAAATATTTCATTATATGATGAATGTGTATCTCCAAATTCTATTATTCTTCAGAAATAGTATTCTTATTAATATTCTGTTAGCAATAATTTTCATGATGTCTCTCTCTGTCACATTTAAAGCATCTCCAGGGTCCCATTTATATAGTTCCTGGGATGATTCTTCCCACACTATTAACATGTGGGATATTGGGTTATCATTCCTCCATGATTTTTATATGTTCTTCCTACTATGTTATTCTCACTTTTCGGCTCCTTATCATTAACCTCATGAGACCATTATGAGTCAAAGATCTCCATTTCAGCTTAATGAAAACATTAGAAAATATTCTTATTACTGCCAAAGTCTCAAATAACCAAACATTTTCATATACTCATCATTATTAGACAGTATATTAAATCAACATTTCCATTAGTATTTATATCAATGTCTAAGGAATGTCATACAAGACAGGTAATGTTTTCATCATACGTATTGATTGATTCATTTTCCTTTTTCCAAATTTCAAGGAACCCTATCTATCTTAATATAGAGAGTGTGGGGAAAATATTTTTTGAAAAAAGAGCATTGAATCATTCCCAATCAATGGAATCAATTCCCTCTTTATAAATTGATTTTTTTATATGTTTCCACCACTGATCAACTTACCAATAAAAACAATAGTCTTTTGGTATGACATTCTATTCATCTGAGAATAGGATAACTAATAATATATTCTTAGTTGAGTTAACCCATTGTTCTATGATGAGGGGATCACGAGATCCGCTAAATATTAGAGATCATTTTCACATAAAGGATTCAACTAAAACATTCCCACTATTAGGATAAAGAGTGAGTTCCACACAAATCTAGTGAGTATTCAAAATTTGATATAGATGATCTAGTATTGGCATGATTTTCTGAGATCCCATTTCTACAGGATTTGGAATCTTTTTAGGAATATCCTTACAATTCCAATCACATTGGTTGTTTTCACAGGTTATCATATTACCTTACATTAACTAATGAAAAAAAAATTAATAATTAGTGTTATATAATTAATATGTAATGATAATATGACCAAAAAACCATAAACATGGTAGGAATAAAATATAAAGGAAATGTATACACTAAAATATTATTCCACCAGATTTAACATCGGTTATTCTTGGTGATAGAAATATCCGAAGGGTTTTTAATAATTTTCTATAGTCATAATCCCAGGAATAAACTAGACCTTTCTATGATACTCACTATTTTAAATAAATCCTTTTACACATATTTTTATAGAATTTTAATCATAAATATACATGAAATAAAATTCATGGATCGAAAAGTATAATTTATTTGATGTTATAGTTATATAATTAAAACAAATAAAAAATTAATTCTTATTTATTTGATATCTATAATGTGAACCTAGATAACTTTGTGTTCCTATAACTGCATAATATATCATTTGGAACACATAGACAAGACATATGAGATAAAAATTCTAGAATTGTAATAAACCTCAAAATAGAGGATATCAAAAGAGTTTAAGGCATAAAATGATTACACAAAAGGAATGTAACCTGAATAATCATATTGAAGCCTAAGATATTGATCTTTAAAACATAAGATCATGGAAATACAATACTGTTAATGGTACACATAACATGATATAAACATGAGTAAGGGAAAACTATGAATCCTATATCACATGGTGGAAGATTCCCATAATGGATTAGGTTTAATTTTTAATACCTTACATGATATATAATGAGACTAAACATTACCCAATGAATTAGAGTGCTATCTCGACTAACCCATCAAAGAATTTCGTACATATGTGCGGTAGAATAAGAAATAAAAAAACAAAAGGGTTATCTATTTAATGAAATGGTTTTATTAATCATGTGGGAAGGTCTTATGTAATATCCCATGTTTAAAAAAAGATACTTTGTTCAATAGAGTTCATGATATGCCATATTAAGCTTAAACACGCAACTAAATATTGTTATATAAATGTTACTATTATATGATAACTTTTAGAGTGGTAGGAATGAACATTATTTTCTAAATTAATAAAATAGAATTTATACATGTTTATATAGTGATTCATTGTTAATAAATTATTTATAGATGAAAATAAACAATTAAATATAAAGGGTGGGTTTTTATGAATTCTAATTAAATATGTATAATAATGATTATAGAATAATTATATCACTTTTCCTTTATTATATTATTGAAATATATATGTAATTTAATTTTTCAAAAATGTCTAATATTTATTTCAAGACATAATATATGAACCAAACAGATTTTATGAAATATATAAGTATATTTCAAAAAAATATATGTTTTCCACCTTTTTATAGAGAACTGATTTTAAATTTATTTTTTAAACTTTTAAAAGTTATATTTGAAAATATAAGCACATTCTTTGAAATCATGACCTCAAAATTTATGTTGGATGATTTTTAGTAAATTTTCATATACAATTCATATTTTAATGATTATGAAAAAATAATGGATTTCAGTTCAAAACTACCTTTTAATAAAATTTATTTATAGTGTTAACTTGTATTTTGGTATTAATTTAAATTTTAACTTCATTATTTTATTATTATTTAATCCAATTTAGTTCATTGTAACTAATTGAATTATTATATTTGATATAAAAACTCTGTGAACTTTTGAACATATTACCCTAAAACCTCATTTATTCATTTAGTTAAAGGGATTAAATTTTTAACAAATTTCATACAATTTTGGGTTATGAATTTTTAATAATCTAATCTATTTCTGGCATCATAAGAAACAAACTATATAAGTAGGTCCATTTTATTTTTGGACATTATAAATAGTTACTTCATTAATTGTTTTTATTCTCATCGCTAACAGAAAATTAGGTAATTAAAAGTTAAAATAATATTATAGATATTTTAAAATAGACCTAACAATTGTACTAATTTTAACGTATGCGTCATTATTGACCAATAAAATACATGTAATGTAATTTTGGACTTTTTATTCAACAAGGGTGTGATTATGTCACATATAGGATTTTATTTGAAGAAAATATAAAGATGCCATAATCATGTCACTCATAACTATAAAAACATGAATATTCGGATATATAAATGATATCATCAACTATAAATATTAAAAAATAGATAAATTGATTAAATAATTTATGTTAATTTATTTATAATTTTTTGGAAATAAATAATTAAATTAAATGTTGACACAAAGATGATGCAATAGATTTTTAATTGATGAATGAATCAAATAAATGAGATTATAAATATTAAAATAAAAATTATTCGACATATTTTATGTCATAAAAAATATTATCGACGAATTTAACATGTTTTTGATGATTTAATGATGTTTTTTGAACCCATAATGATGTTATAATATTTATAAAAAGTAATGTAATTAATAGTATCAAAATATACAATAATCTTGTTTTAAAATATAAACTATTTTATTAAATGTTAAAAAATTTATAAAAATAAAGGATTTAGACAAATATATTGGAAATGTCCTTATATGTCAAAAAATGACTTTTTTATTTGTTGTTTTATATGTAATTCTAATTATATTAACCAACAACGTTTAATTAACATTATAACACAATTAAATAAAAAAATGTAATATAAGGGTTAAAACATAACAATAAATATTATAAAAATCATCAATCCTTATCCAGTTTAAAGTGGATGATGTTTTTTGGACCCATTATCATCTTATATAAGAATTGAATCAATTTGGTCCATTTTGTAATATAAAATTAATTTATATTAATTTAATACTTTTAATAATTCCAAGAGTTCCCTCCCCTCTCCAGTAAAAGGGAACCCATTCCTCTATATTACTTACACATTAAAAACATTTTTATTCAGAAAATATCTATCCAAACACCTTCATTAAATCCTTCCCTATATTATTTTACCCTAATTGGAGTAATAAAACCATCTTTAAAAGAGTTAAGGTGTAATGAAATGTTATCAAATGAAGGAAATGTAATGTTTTTATTTAAGTGTTTGTATTTTATTTCTTCTTCCACTTACATCAAATCTACACCAAACATGGTGAGGTAACAAATCCAGTTTTCCCAATATTGTGATATTTTATTATGTTAATATCATCAACAAAATCTATATTCACTTCTATGAATTTTGAATGGCTTTAATCTATTGTGTGTACGTGTGAACTATCACATCCAAAAACAAAGATTATTCATTTTCTGTAACTTCCTCACATGAGAGTTTATAACAATGGAATTAAAATAAATTTGTGATATTTATGTAAAATTAATAATTATGTTATAATAATACATCAATTACATTATTAATTTCCATTTACATAAAAATGATAACATCATTCGTGCATTCATGTGGACAATAATCTCCACAAAGCGATGTGACAGATTTTTATTCCCCACATCACTAGTATAATTTTTATAAGTATATATAATTCATAAATACAATTTTAATACTATTTTTATAGTTATATAATTATTTAATAATTATTTTATTTTTTTCTATAATGATTAATGAAAAAATGGAAACGTTACTCAGGACAAAATACTTAATTAATACTACCTTTTTCTTAATCCATTACTCAGGCTTCACTGATATATATCATAGTACAGATTTCGTATAATATCAATAATTATGAAGTTTAAAAAACCTTAATATGACCATGATTATTATTTTTAATTTATAAAATATTTTAATAGATTCATATACGTTTCACATGTCATTTTTAGTCTCATTATTTTTAGAAGTATAACAAGTACTCATACCATCTTCCCGATTATCTTTATGTGATTTTCAATTGGGAAATAGATTCCCATAATTATTATATTTTACACATTTAGAATAGTAAATTTTAACCATTTTAGTTCTATATTTCTCCATTTAATAAATATGGGATGCATATTGTGAGAAACATTTATCATATTGGGATACAATATAAATGTGAGAAATTACATATAGGGTTCTTAAATCATGGATCTTACATATTTAATACACGAAACCATTGTTTTATCCTAGTTTATTCATATTAACAATTTATTTAAATATATCAAGATGGTTCATGAACTGTTTAGTGGATTCCCAATGTATATCCCCTGGGAGTTTCAAACCAGGGTTGTAGAAAGGCATGTTTTTGCGAATCAGGTTACACCGAATCAGGCCAAAAAAATCCTTTTAGAGTTGTTCCCTTACGTAAAAATATTCAGTATCCACAATGACTTGTATGATATAGAAATTTTTTTTTTTATTAAATCTGTCACTTTATCCTTTAAAAATATTATATGACATATTCCTATACATTAACTCATCCTTATACCTATCCTTAGAGACATCCCTAGACATATCATTACAAATATACCTAGGTATATCACTAATGTTTTACCATCCTGGTTTCCAATTGATGACTAAACCTATCATTCGATTCCAACAATAGAAACCCAGGATTATCATATAGGGATATTATATCATTTTACATAAATATTCTATAAATAACAAAAATACATCCCTAAGTTCTATAATAGTTTAGTGTGTTTGGAAACATAGAAACCACATATTCTATCATAGTGAATGATCGTCAACATATCCCATATATACCTCCCCCATTATTACTTCTACCTAAAACCATTCTTTATAACCTGGGATATAAAATATAATAAATTGGTCAGCTCAAATACTATGTAAGGGGAAATAAAGTAAATGTATAAGCATAATGTGAACAAACATGTGTGGTAATTGAGCGTACAATTTGAAGATCATACCCTATATATCATTGATCACATTAATCATTTGCAGATCATAAGATATGAATGATATGGGAATAATTAAAAAAATCCATTAATATACTATTTATGAACAAAACATGGAATTGTGAAAGGGAGAGAAGGATATAATATGGTTTCCATAGTAGACAATGCATCACTTCCAAAAACATCATAGTAGTATGGTTTCACTCTCTATTATATCTTATTAGCCATGGATCACTCCCATGAACTTATTAGTATCACAACTTCACTCCTAATTCAATATTGGTAGTCATGGTTGACTCACATGTCCAACTTAGTAGTATTATTTGACACCTTACAACATCTTTGAATCCATGGATCACTCCCATGGACATCTTAGTAGTCAAGGTTTAATTTGAAGATCTTATTAGTCTATATCATGAGATATAAATCATATCCATTTGCATTGGAGGGAGATATATTCCCCCCATATCATAATGAAATAATAAATACATGTTATGTGGTATCATAAACAATCGTATCATAACCCACAAAATGAAATGGGTATCATAAAAATGTTACAATTTCATTACCTGTGAGAAAATAGGAAAGCTTCATAACCCTTTAATCAAAATTGTAACCTATGAAAGAGAAAAAATTTCACAAAAATTATAACCTATGAAACTGAAATGGATATTGTAAAACTTTAACCAGTGAAAGATAAACATGTTTCATAATTTTAGTGACATTAAGCATAACACATTCATAAAAATAATACGGATTCAACCATTAAATCATTTCAATGTATGTAATTACTGATATCAATGGATGTAATTTTATACAGAAAATAATTTTGAAATATCTTTCAAAAACATTTCAATAAGAATATATTCTTCCTTTATTGGAAAAGGACATTAAATACATAAAACCATTTGAAATTAATATTCCTTGAAAAAACCATAAAATCATATAATTTTTTCTTGATATCATTTTGAAATTTTTTTCCCGTGAAAATGGTTAAAATAAGATTCAAAATATTTGAAAACCCTTTTTCATCGAACACACATTTCAAAATTATAAAAATTCATGAGAATGTTTTCAAAACCATTTACATGAAAAACATATCATATAATCTTGAAAGTGTTTTGAAACCCATTTCATTGAAAATGGTTTGAATACTTATAATGAAATCATAATTTTTTAAACCATTTCTTTGAAAATACAATGAAAACATATGAAAAGATATTGAAATCATTTCGAAAACCATTTTATATGAAAACATTTGAATGATTATTTACAAATGTTTATAAAACAATTTCTTTAAATTTTGTTTTAAATCTTATAATGATATCATGGAAAAAAACCTTTTTTACATGAAACCATATTAATGAATCATGAACAAATATAAAAAACAATTAAATGAAATGGAAAATTATTATGAAATATTGAAAAAGATTTGGAAAACCTTTATTAGAGAATAACATTGAAAATTTTTAAAATAGATTTTTTAAAAATTAATTAAAATTAAAAAATGATTTTATATGAAATGTTTCCTCAATTGTTATTTTATAACATCATTGTAAAAAAAATTAAAACACGTTTTTGAAATAAAATTGATTTTTGACTTAAGAGAGATATACAATCTGATTGTTCTTAAATTTGTTTTCTTAATTATAATAAGTACCAAAGAGTGGAAAATGTTGATAATATAGGTTAGATTTTGAATACAAAGTTGGTAAGTAATCTCATGAGTGTTCTTGAGATATGGAGTGTAATATTTCATCAAATGTATCATAATGATTAACTATCTCATAAAGAGTTGATATTATTTCAATAATGTCTTACCATAAGGTTATTTGGGATCATACTCATCATGAATGAAAATAAAATTACTTGAAGAATAAATTAACATTAATGTAATGATATTAATTATATAAAATATATATTGGATTCATATACACCTTGTTAACCAACATAAGTTCAAAACAAAACATGTGTCTCAAAGAAACAATTTGACATAAAACTATATTACTGATTTGGTAACATTTAAAAAATTTAAACCCAAGAAAAAAATATAGAATAGTTAATTAAATTCCCATATATTTAATAATATGATATATATAATACATTAATTATAAGTAAATATTCTAAAAAAACAAAATGGGTGGTGAATAATGAATGTATCTCATAGAAATAATAAATGGAATTAAATTCACATTCCTTGTGTCTTAACTCCTTTCATACTCATAAAAACGCATGTATTATAAATATAAATTTTTTATAAAAAGATTACAGAAGAATATTCTTGAATATAACAAAATATTTTGTTTCATTATAGATTTTAATTACCTACTTGTTAAAAATTATATGTTAAGTTTTCATTTCGGGTAATATCTACTTTGTTTTTCACATCTATCATGATTTGTTATATATTTGATCCTATTATTTATATCATCAATTCCAAAATGTCAACTATTATTTAAATATAATTTATATTCATATTATTTGTATTATAATAATCCATAGAATATATATGTATGAAATGGAATCCATTGTTCCTGGAAACGGTATATCGTACATACGATTGAATGATAATTTTTTTTAATTCTCATGCTGAAAAAAAAAATTTAAATGAAATTTATGTTTATATATATACAACTATCTAAGTATATTTATGATATATTATATATCATATATACTCACTAAAACCATCCTTAATCTAATCAATATATTGTATGAAGGAATCACATCGCTTTGTGGGATGGTAGTCCACACTACCTCAAACAAAAGTTTCGTATTACCACAATACATAAAGTGAAATGGTTATCTTCTTCAAAAATTAATACTAAACCATAAAGTTATAATAAACTTAATATATGAAATATACAACCAGATTTTCCATCATAATATCCACCATGAGATGTGGTAAAGGAAATATGAACAATCATCATTTAGGGAGACGGTAGTTCTCCATAAAAATAAATAAAATGTTCATTACCCATTATATGGTGGTGTGTGTAAGTGTAGGTAAAATACTTAACATAATATATTCCATTTATATTTAGGATATTGGTATTATTATACAATAATGGAAAAATATAGTGGAGGGATGGTGAAATAAAATAAAATAATGAATCTTGAGATAAGACGTTAACATTTAATCAAGTAAATCTTGTTGGTTTGTGCCAAAGGAAATACATGAATTACTACCTTAAAAAAAGATGAATTCATGGAATAATGAAGGCGTATTAAGACACTATTTGGCTAGATATTGGATGATACATTTTGGATTCTATGGTTTGATTAAAGGGTAGAGTGTTAGACCATTTATAGTGGAGGGGGAGTGGTACTATTGTAAATACAAAATTGAATTAAATAATTGGGGGTTTCATTTTCCTAATTTCCAACGCAAATCGAAAAATGTAACATCCCAACATAAGATTTACATGAAAATTCCCCAATATAGTTTTCCACATGACCTCAACCATGCCTCCACATACACTAGAGGCTGCCAATTTGCAGTTTGGTTCTTGTATATCTGTAGTGGGATGATGATACCCTCATTTATCAGAGTAATACCCCAGGGGAATTAAATTTCAATAAGTGGAAGCTTATATAATCAAAACAATAGTCATGGAATATGATAACGAAACATGAAATACAATACAATACTTAAATGGAGAACATGTTCTTATAATACTTGTTTCAATTATCGTTAATGAAACTTATTGTATAGACACTATGAAACCCAAAATAGGTCATGATCCATGTGTGGTTACCTCCCCTACGGTCAATACCCAATCATTCACATATCCTATGACCTTTACCGTTATACTTTTCTGTAAAAATATAATTTATTTGGCTACCGATCATGCATCTGGAATAGGATTTGAGTACAACTCAGTAGGCCTCCACCAACAGTGTCTAAAACTAGTCCAGTGAAAAGAGAGTGTATGTTGTTCTATATGAAATCAGTATAATGGATAACTAACCTATAATTACATTATCATTTATTCATACCTAAATACATTAACTCTCGGGACCCCAAGGAGACCTATACCATAATACTTAAATTATATTGTACCAGAGTCTAAGGAGTTCCCTATGGAATATCATATTCTAATACATGTTTCATGACAATGATCAATTTATTCAATAGTGAAATGATATCTCAGTAACTGATTCGGCTCTTTCCAGAGTTATATTATTCTAGTATGAGGTCATAACTCAGACTTACATTACTTCCATTATTAAATTCCACCATTATAAACAATATTTTGAATGTTACCAATTTTAAAAATGTAAGTATATGTCCATTTTACCATTCCTAATCCTCAAAAGAATGACCATGTTCCCATTACCTTTACAAAAAATTATAATGACCTAGATTTCAGGTATACTTCACAATCTATAAGAAACATATTCCCATTCTATTTACATGTAAGTATGATTACCATGTTACCAATTATACTTCTGAATTTAGTATTACTATGTTTTGATTCATTATCACATAATTAATTTAACAATTAATTATCCGCATAAATTCCATTAATAATTCAACAATTTGATAAATACATCAATTACAATAGGTAACACAATAATTATCTAAATTCCTCCATCCCGTTAATTAATTATTCAATAAATTAACCAAAATAACTATTCATATCCCATAATTAATTTTCCAGAATTAATCATATCATTTAGAATATCAATTCTTCATAATTAATCCCACAATTAATAATCTTGATCATATTCTCAAAGCTCATAATTAATTCACAATTAATTATCTCAACATAGACAATTCAATATCTCATAATTAATTTTGTAATTAATTATCTAGATAAAAAACCCTATATCTTATAAACTATTGGTGAATATTAATAATCTAATTGTTTATACCCTTAGCCTCATGTTTAATTCCCTAATTAAGCACATATTTCAATAATGATTTGAAATATCAATTTTTTATTCTAATAAAATCAATATAAGAAAAGGAATTTATAAACTATTCCTAGAATTATACAATTTTCATTTACATATAAAATCTAAAACCATGAAAATTAAATTTATACAACCTACCTCAATTCATTGAATAATAGTTTTCAAATGAAAATATCCAAAATCTCGATAGAAAAATGATGTTTATAAATGTTCTGGATCTAAATCCCCAAACCAAAACAAAGATCAAATACATCAAGATATCATAATTATATATAAATTGTTACAATCGTAGATATATATAACACCAAAGGGGTATATATCCAAGGAAACATAATATATATTCTATGAAAAGATCACTGAATGATAGAATAATCAATATGAGAAGAAACCAGATGAAATCAACATACCAGGAGAAGATTATATCTTCAATTTAAGATTTCAACCTAGAATAACGATGTTTGTATGGCCTTGGAATACCTCTAATTCGATGGGATAACTATTATTTATCATTATGAAAACTTAATCCATAGTTAGTGATGTGTAGGAAGTGAAAAATGTCATTAAAATTAAAAACAATATGGAGATTTACAATATTTGGATCTCAATGTCGGCCCTCACACGATTTAGTCACACGGTTTGACAAACTGTGTGTTAAATGTGTATTAGACACTCCATCAAATTTAACAAAGAACTACCCAATCCCACTGACTCTCAAACCATGCTTTTATTGTGATAAAACCACTGCCTAAAAAGGCAATAAAATTCACAGTTTCTCCTTGAAATCTACATGGTTTTCACCAACCATTCACAACCTCTTTTTTCCAAAAAAAAATCCTAGAAATATCCCAAATGCTCCCCATACATAAAATCCAATCAATTGTACATATGTAAAAAATTTACTTGAAATCTTGCCCAGAATAACACCAAAGATGTTCAGTATCTTACAAACTCCCCACCTTATAACATCTTGTTCTCAAGTTTCACCTCCAAGATATTCTATGATTCATATCCAAAAAGATCTGGCCATAGATCCATCATATATTATTTTCATTCCCTTGTTTCATCTCTGTCTTGTCCATGTATCCATTACACATGAACTATCGGCATGGTCCTTCCCCAAAACAATTTATCACTATGATCCATCACCTATATAAGATGCTCCTCAAAAGATGAATCTATCTCAAGGTCATCCTCTTCCACATTGATCACATTAGAAGAGGGAAATTTGATACTACTGATGTTTCAATACATGTAAAAAAAATTCATAACAATATATATTTATGGAATATCCAATCTATATGACTTTTATTGGATCCTATATACTATCTCAAATGGTCAAAAAAACGGGGATCTGTCTCGCCATGCCTCTGTATCCAGCAATGACTGAAAATAGGTGACACTCGAATGATTAAACAATCATCCTCTGGTAAAACTAGGGTTATTTTTTGTCTATCAGCATACGACTTTTTTCTACTCTGAGTCATATCCATGAATTTTTAAATCAATTGCACCTGCTCAGATGTGTCCAATACAAGACTCATTCCCAACTACACTAACTATCCAACATCCATCTATCACAGTAGTGATCTATATATAATATCATAATGATCCTCATATGGTTCCATCTATATAGATTTCCAAAAACTATTATTATAGCCAAACTACTCCAAAGGAATGTGATTTTTCTAATATCCACTGAAGTCATGAACACATGCCCCTAGAATTTCTTCAAGCACCAGTATAGTATGTTCAGACTACCCATCTGTTTGTGGGTGGAATGTTGTGCCCAATAATACATATGTGTCAGGTTCTTTATACATGTCCTTATAGAATAGTGATGTATAACATGATTCGTGATCTGAAACAATTGTATATGGAACTCCATGTAGACGTACTATCTCCCAAACATATAGTTCTCCCAACCGGTCAACCATAATGGTCCCTATAATTGGTAAGAAATTTTCAACATTTTTTATTCATTATACAATAACCCAAAGGTTTTCATTCTTCTTATGTGTTTTTGGGAGACCCAATACAATGTCTAAGGTAACATCACCCAATATACAATACATAATAGGAAATGGATATAGTAAACCGCTAAGACGTTGTTGTTCTACCATTAACTATAGACACATGAAGCATCTTGTAGAAACCCCTTCTATCTTATTTTTTATTCCTAGCCACCAATATTATCATCATAGTACATGGAACATTTTGGTTACCCCTAGATGCACCACCAATTCCGAGGAATGAAATTTCATCACGAGCACTTCCCACAAGATTATAGGTACAACATCTCGATTCCTCACCTAGATGATCTATTCTTCATTTATTAACCATTATAAAGAAGAATCCCCTTCTTCAAAGCATTTCATCCAGGGTAAAAAATATACATCATCATATTTTCTATACATGATCCGTCTAAAAAGTATTGACTCCACTGCAACTAAAACCAGAGTCATCTTCTCCACACTCTTATGAACCACCATAGGCATCTCAGCCAACAAGGTCATCATCATCCACTTTGTACTCAACTCCTAAACCATCAATGGATATGTTTTCCAACTCATGGAATCAACCACACTATGTTCCCTCTTGGGCATATATTCCAAATCAAACTTGAATGACTACATATACTCAACCCATTTTCGATGTTGAAGATAAGAATCATGTTGTGAATATATATACATGAATCTCTTGTGATCTGTAGATACTATATTATTTTCTCATAAATTATAATGCCTCCAACAATTATGATCATAAACCACAACTTATAACAAAAGTTCAGGTTTCTGGTATTTCCATTGATGAGACCAAAACTTTCGATACCCATAAACAATAACATGATCTTCATGTATCATCACAAATCCATGTCCAATCCTAGAATCATCAAAATATACCATATACTCATCACCTCACTGATGTACAATCAATATTGGTGCTAATGTTAAAAGATTCTTCATCTATTTAAGATCTCTCTCACAGGCCTCTAACCATTCAATCTTTACTCCATCTTTGGGCATGCCCAAAAAAGGCCTTACTAAATAAGAACTGTCTTGGATGAATTTCTTATTATATCAATATAATCCTAGAAATCACTGAATTTCAAAAACATTCTTTATTTTATCCCAAGAATCCCCTCCTTAATCCTTATATGTTACCACTTTCACACATCCCTCTAAAATGATGTACCCCAAAAACGCATACCCATTGAATCCAAAATGAACATTTATATATCTTGGAATATTTTCGATTCTATATCATTGTTCCCAGGACAGTGATATGATGTTGTGCTTGATCATCAGGTGTCTTGGAGTACACCATGAAGTCATCCACAAACACCACCACTTACTAATCTAAATAAGGATGAAAGAACATGTTCATTAAATACATAAACATTATTTATTCATTATTTAACACATACTGAATTAAGATATACTCGTAAAGGACATAACTAATTCTGAAAGAAATCCTTAGTATATCAGAAGTTTATACACTCAAATGAGGATACCTTGATCTTAACTCGATTTTGAGATCACACGTTCTCTATTTAATTAGTCAAATAGATCATTGATATGTAGAAACTCTTGTCATTTATTTATAGTCATTTTGATCAGCTTTGGGTAATCAACACATAAGCATAAAAACCCATAAACCAACTTTGTGAAAAAGTATGTGATCCCAATGACATGTACTTGGACGAATAAACCCCTTTTAATCCAAGTCCTCCAACTAGATATCAACTCTTTAATAATAGTCAGTTTCATTCTATATGTTGGAATAGATACTGTCTCACCCCCCGACATGAGCTCAATAGTTAATTCCACATCTCTCTCTGGTGGTAGCAATGATATGTCATTAGTAAATACATCCTAAAATAGATCCACTACTAGTTGAAGGAAATATTTCATAACACAACCATCACCTAACAAAATACTGGCTACATGGGATGTGAGATCTCCCAGTTTCTGAGTAATTGGAACTGCTTGTCCTGCCAATATATCCCATTCTTTGTGATTAATAAACATTCCACCCTAAAGAGACACAAAGGACACTCTCCTATAGTATTAATCGATGTGGGATTGATATACGAACATCCTATCCATGCCCATAATCAGGAAAATCTCGTCATATCAAGAATTTAGTTATCCGATAGGAAATGATTATCCCTTATTTTTATTGTACATTCCTTGAAAATAATGATATCATTAGGATATACTCCCAATGGTGTTTCTATAGTCATAGCCCCACATAGAAACTCCACTTCCTGGCCCAAAAAATTTAAAATTTTTGTAGATATGATGGAATGAGTTGAACCAGTATCAAACAAGGCACTAGATAATTTAGAAGATTCTAAATTGTACCTCCCATTTTGGATGGTCCAGCATCGCAATCCATAGGTGTAACTTGGAATTCATGTAATTGTACTTCCCCTTTTCTATTTCATGTTTTATGACTCATCTGTGATGCAACACATTGCTGATATGTGTGCTCCTACCCAGAATAGCCATGTCAACTACCAAAACCACCTTGTCTAGTAGAACGTCATCTGCTATTAGAATATAGTGTAGAAAACCCCCTTCTCACACTTTTGATATACCCTACTGCTCTATAAGTATATTTCTATCACTACAAACTATAAATCTTTTATAGATGTCCCAAATTTCAGTAGGATCGACACTCTACAAGAGATCAAGGATAGATTCGACAATAGTGTCTTGACCTACAACACTGATGACAGAACACCCCAATAAGGTCCTTTCCCACTAACCCCCTTTCTACGTACTCTACTTCCCACAGACACATATAATTATTTCATAATAGAATTTTTTCCCTCTAAAGTATTACTTTATGATCATCTAGTAATATCTACCTATCCAATAATAGAAGCCTCCATATAGTTCACTTCAACTATGAGTGCCTCATCCACTAATTCTATATACATCTTCAGTGTAAAGATATTGACTTGGGACATAATCTCACAAATAATTCCATCATGAAAATGTTATTTCATAGCTCCCTTGTCACCTAAAAACATTGAATCAAAGAATTGTAGATCTATGTAGCCTCCAACATAGTCAATCTCCAACATGTTCCCTTGAGTCTAAGTCATCAACATAACTACATTGTAACACCCCGACCCCAGCTACCCAGAGTCGGTGCATTACTTCGTAACATTGGCATGATCACAAGAAAGATCAAATCTCAAAAGACCGATTGGTTTAGTAGCCTTGGAAACACTAGATATATTCATAAGTTTTACATTACATCATAAAATGAAAAACTAATACAACAACATAATGTTTCCACAGTCCACACTATAATCCCCTCATAATATCTCTGCAGGTCATTCATAACTTACATCTTCACTTCCTGGGAAAAATAAAACATAGAAAAGAGGTGAGCTCAAATGCCCAGTAATGATAACAATATAGCGGAAACTTTCATAAATAAGAATAAACATTTAAGGCAACGTATAACTAAAAAAATCCTTTTAAATATGAACTTTCAACATGGTATGGCATAAATAAAATGAAATAATGCCATTTACTTATTCACATGGATATTCTACTAATCGAATAATCACATGCAAAAATCAATAACCACTTTCATAATGTTGGAATGCATAATGCCAGAGTATCATAACCACATAGCCAAGGCCTCGTGCCAAGACTACAAATAAGATTTTGTCAAGGCCTTGTGCCAAGACACTAGTTTGTCTCATGAGACCTACCGATGCATCGAGGAGCTATAGCGGGCTCCACCCGTCACATATTAAGTCCAATGCATTCCCATATGAAAAGGTTTAAACATAACATAAACATTCGTATTAAAACTAGCATACGAAATGTCAATACTTTCACCATAAACTATGAATGGTATAAAAATAGCACATCCACAGTCAAAAATATCACAAAACCTTCAATACAATATAGAAGTTTGGTATCATAATAAATCAACATCAAATAATCTTAAAATCCATCAAAGGATGTTGACATAGATGAAATCAAAATTCTTTTTAAAGAAATATCTCCTTTTATTTTGAAATAATTTAAGATCCATATAAAATAAAACATTTTCTTTGAAAATATTCTTATAATATTTTAAGGGAAGTTTTGAAGATTTTATAACGGCGGAAATTAGCCGCACCCGCCGTATAAGTTAAAAAAACATTCTTACCTTAATTCTGTCGAAAAGGTTAAAAAAGACCTTGTTTTGAAAACGACCGAATGATTCCTTTATAAACCACTTATAAAAGTCAAAAAGGGTATAAATGACTTTAACTCATATTCTAGTAAATAGTAAAAATGTTTTGAAATGCCTTTTTAAGAAACATGGATGTGGATGATAAAGAGATCCCAGTAGATTATTACGTATAAACAACCTTGGATAATGAAGAGGTTGTAAAGTAAACCCTTACCAATTTGGTAACTTATGAAACATACAACCCATGAAAGAGGTATCATACAATGAATATGTAAATACACATAAATTATAGTGTATTACACAAAGAATATAATTATGGGTAGTACATACACCACACAAAAGGTGATGGTGGCAATATGGCATGAATCTCACGGAAATAAGGAGTGAGATGAAAACCCCTTACCACGTTAATCAACTGAGTCGTATGGCCAAAAGTTAATAACCACCAAATTATTTACAGAATAACATGAATATAAATAGAATCATGATAATATATATCAATTGGCAGTACACAATACACCACTTTCAATAATTTAGTGGCGAACAATGGAAATCTCACGGAATTGAAAGTGAGATAAGAAAATCCCTTACCTTGTACTTTTCCTTGGTTGGGGTAGGTTAACCTCCTGTATAATGGTGAAATAGTTGTTATTAAATTATACAAGAATCATATATATTAATATGATATCATATATGATCTTTTAACATTTATTTGTTAATAATATCTTAGAATTATCGTCGTTTCGGGAGTTAACTTACTCATCTTCTTTTATATGTTTTGTTACATATGCCAAGGTTGTTGTATCTTATTCATATCCAGAATGATATATAGTCCTCAAACATCATTTTTAAATCATCAAATGATTATTATACTTGAATGGATACGATGGAGAATGAATCTCATCGCGTTCGTGGAGACGGTAGTCCGTACGTACGCACGAGCGACAAAATCATTCTTTTGATATTAAAATAATATATAAATGGATGGAATATCATATATACAGAATCATTAACATGTTATATTTATTATTTACATGAGTTACACATCATTATTATACCCATCCAAATAATATTATATTGAATAACAATTACACCACGACGTGGAGACGGTAAGCCGTACGTACGCACGTATGGTGACATGTTATTCAAAGGGTGGATAGAATACTGAATATGGTTGTACCATATTTATAATAACATCACAGTATATGTGAGATACTGGAGTTATTATTTTAGAATGGTAAGAACAAAGGGAGAAGAAGTGGAAGAAGAAATGAACTTGGAGAAGGGTGGTGAAATCATTACCTCTTCTTCGGGTTCTTCCTTTTGATTTGATCAAAAGGGCTCTTTGGTTGGCTTTATGATCAAAATAATGCCTCTAGGTTGTAGTTAGGGATGTTGGGAGAGTATTTGGGCAGAGTTTGGCCGAACCAAAAGGCTTTGAAGGTGTGAAGAAATGAGAAGGAGGAGTGCCCTTTTATAAGAGGGGTGAGGGGCACCTTTGGAAAATCTAGAAATATTAATTTATAATAAATTCATATTCGGTTTCTAATGGCTCCAAAGCATATTATTCAAAGGTTAAGGTGGGGATAGGTAGAAAACCACTCAACCAATAGAATTTAGACTGGTTTGGGTACTTATATTAACCTTATCTTTAAGTATTAAATCTAAGTTAATTAGTTTCACTTTTACAATGTCTCTTTGTATTTTTATATAATATGGTTAATAAACTTACTATATACATCCAAGCGACCCCCAAGTGGTACATTAATGATGAACCTATCATGATATAAGTCTCTTGGCCGAACCTTAGATTTTTAGGAATTTAATATCAATTAATAATATAATATTTTTTTTAAAACTCTTTTATGTCAATTTTGACACTATTCAATAGTTTATTTTTTTGAAACTCATAACAGATTGATTACTTCCCAAAAAGTTAATTAAATCAATCCTAATATATCATATTATCCTAGAAAATTAGTTTAATTCATTAAAAGGTTCATATTATATTTATTTGGGTATTTATAATATCAATTATTTTAATTTTTCACTATTATAGTAATTACTGCATCATCATTGTGTCATAAATAAAATACATTATTTAATGTCTAAAAATTATAAATAAAATATCATTATGTAGGAAATCGTTTTAGCTTTCTAATGAATATTTATAATATAAAATCCAACATATATAACCTTATGTAACAATTGTTTATCTAAAAGATATATGCTTGTGTCATTTTTGTATTCATTTTAACTTAATTAAAATAGAGTGTCATTATCACTTACAAGTGGATCCATGGGGTCCCAAAATAGACCCAAAGATTCCCATGGTCGACCATTTATCAACCAATAGGGTTAAGACACGTTTTAGGGTAATTTAGTATTATTATAATATTATTTTTTAACCCTTATTTACTGGATTTACCCTTAACCATGGTAAATAAAATATTTACCGCAGTAATTATTCAAAATGTCTAAAAATAAAAGTTACCTATTTACACAATTTGAACATCCTGATTCCAAATATGGAATCCATTTTTCTAAATTCAAAACACAGAAGTGGCAGAAATTAATTTAAAATTAATTCCCGCTGTCAAAACAAAAAGTGTGTTTTTAAGAGATAATAACTATCAAAAGATTGACACTTGTTTATGTTCGGTTTAATTGTAAAATTATGTCCAATGAACAACATTATATTAAATGGTAAAAATATATTCTAAATATACTTTAAAACCACTAAAATTCCTAATTTATCACTATTAATTATTTTGATTAAAAAAGTTGTTTTTAATTAAAATTTAGTAATTTTCACTATTCATCAAAATATGAAAGTTATCCGAAAAGTACCAAAATTTCACCTTAGGCCAAATTCGATATTCCGAATCCAAAAATGAATTCCACTTTGAAATATAAAATATATATATTTTCAAAAAGTAGGTATTACTATTTATAACGTCTAGTTTGATTGGTTATGGTGTGTTAGAACTCGGTGTTGCGTACAACACACGCTATCACATTATTCAAAGGGAAACGTACCGTGGAAGCTTGGGGTGTTTCATTTTAAATTTTTGATGTCCCCGTTTAGTCAAAAAGTTTAAAATATTTTATTTAAAAAGGTTTCACTATTAGAAGTTGATAAAAGTGAAATACTGAAAATGAATCTGTTCTTGCATTATGACTAAGAAACTCATAATAGGGATTCTAAAATTATAAGGATTATATAAAGTTCAAAATGTAGTTAATACTATTCATGACCTCTTTTAATGGTGTGATTGAACTCGGTGTTGCGTGTAGTGCAAGTTATTGAATTATTTTTAAGAAATAACACACTCTGAAATCCTGGGGTGTTACATTCTCCCCTCCTTCAATAAATTGCGTCCTCGCAATTTGAAATCGTTCTTCGAAAATAAAAGGTTGAAAGTAGAAAATATATTTGTGGGAAAACACACATTGGAAATTGGGTTACTAAAATTTAGTCTTAATATGAGGAAAAGAGAAATTAAAGGGTCACCACCAAATTATGATCTCGATTAGGAGAACATTGGTGGCAATTAGAGACATATAATTGGAGGAAAAACGTAAATATTTATAGGTAGTGATTGAGGTCATCAATCACAAACAAGTATAAAATTGAGGTCCTTAAACTCATCAATCCATGATGATTTGAAGTACCATCGGTTCAACAAATATATGGTATTGGGACAACACATTTTTGACATTTCAAAATATCTTAGTTGAAATCCCACATCGAAAAATGAATTAATGAGGCCTCTATTTAAAATAAAGAGTGGAATGTATGAAGATTACCGAAAATAAAACATACTAGGGTTCCATGTAAGAAAATATGGATATGGAAGAAAAATCTAGCCATCAATTATCTGATGGAGAGTGGTAGAGAACATGGCTATGAAAAGGCCAACAATCCCAAAGCCATAAATTTGTGATGATTTAAGGTACCATCTAGGAAAACATTTTTGTTCTAAGTTGCTTTTCTTAATGTTGAGGAATTTATTTATGAGTTTGGCTAAGATCATAAGGAGATATACTTACTTTATAATTAGAGTTTTATCCATCAATAAATTTCAACCACAAACTCATCTTTCACTCTAAAACATAATAGAATGTAAAAAAAATTCTATTTACACTATTCGTATAGGGTTCCAAAATAAACGAATTTATAATTCATCTACAAGATCTTTTAATAAAAACTACATTATTTAATCCAGGACATCTCGTGGGCCAGTGGTAGGTGATACACCCTTGTCGCCCTTCGGTTGCGGGTTCAAGTCTCGTAGCCTTGCCGGACGCGACGGGTTGCCGCCCGACCTCCGGGTTGTCCTTTTATGGCAATCCAAAATAATCCAAACTAGAACTATCCAAAATACTTCTATCCAAACTCACAGTCCAACATTTATAAGTAAGGTAAACATAATATAGAACCTTTTTACCCCGTAATAGCATATGAATACCTTCATCATGTATTCTTTTAATACACCGAAACATCCTGAATTACCATATTCCTTATTGATTACATTCATGCTCCCTTATTCCATATAGAAAGCTGGATATACTTTATTAATCCAAAAATGTTTTAAACCCCAAAAATGATGGAATATACAAATCATTAATCAGTTCGAAGGTAGTTAAGAATATCCAATATAATTTATCCCAAACAATCATGTATTATTCCAAAATCACTACTTCGGTATCAGAACTATATTATGGTGTATCATTCTCTCAAACATATATTTTCCAAAAATTTATCCTGCTATTGAGTCACTTTTCTTTGTTCCACACAATCTCAAGTCCTTAATGAAATATTACTGCAGTACAATCCTTATATACTCCATAATTATTATAACAAGTACATTGTTGATACAACACTCAATTTACATAATCAACATAAGAACTCTAATCATTCCTCTTCATCTGTGGTAGTATCATAACTTGATTATTATCCAATAGCATCATTTGCGGCATAGTCTGATGACTGGGACATAGGTTCGCGTAGTGTCCAAACTCCTTGCAAATGAAGCATTGTACATTTAAAACCATTTTCTTACCCTTGCAGTCACGTACCTTTTGCCCTTTTCCTCCACACTTATAACAAACTCCCATTCCTTTCAGGCAAGTTCCAGGGTGTTTCTTTCCACAGTTACCACATATGGGAAAATTCTTCTTTTCCCTCTTCCCTTTATCCATATTTCTCTCTTCCATCCTTTTCTTCTCTTTCTTCCATTCAAAGCCATAGGACTCAGTAAACTCTTTACATATCTTATCAACACATGATATTATTTCTTCATATGATGATAATACATGGGAGACTATTTCTCTTATAAATTGTAGCTTAAGACCATGAAAGATATGATCCTTCCTTCTCTTTGAATCATGTGTATTTCTAGAGTTCTCATTCCTTCTATTGGGCGCCATTTCTAAACAATGGCATAAACTAGATCAGTTTATGAATCAAAATACATATTCCCATACTTAAAAAACACTTAACATAAATTGAACTATTTATGGATATAATCCATAATCATAAAAATGTTTTCATTGAGGAAGTATATACTCATAAACCCTTAATAATGATTTGTAAAGAAAATGAGAGTTATCCTAAGCATATCCCCCGGGAGTGTCGTAACCAAGAGTGCAGCAAGGCCCGTTGTCGTGCACCAGTTCCCGTTCGAGTCTAGCTCAAAGCGGTGTTTTCGGGTTTTACCCCTAGGTACATCTGTGCCAGAGCCGCCTCTACCTGCTCTTATCCAGACAGGGATGTATTGCTCGGAAAACTCACAAAATCTCTACAATACCAAAATTCTAGGAAGTTCTTGTATACTAATCCTCAAAGTTCATCTTAGGTCTACGTGCTCTAATCAGAGTTTATCTAAATCTAGCTTCCAAGGTTTGTACTAAACTTCCTCTGATACCAACTGTAACACCCCGACCCCAGCTACCCAGAGTCGGTGCATTACTTCGTAACATTGGCATGATCACAAGAAAGATCAAATCTCGAAAGACCGATTGGTTTAGTAGCCTTGGAAACACTAGATATATTCATAAGTTTTACATTACATCATAAAATGAAAAACTACTACAACAACATAATGTTTCCACAGTCCACACTATAATCCCCTCATAATATCTCTGCAGGTCATTCATAACTTACATCTTCACTTCCTGGGAAAAATAAAACATAGAAAAGAGGTGAGCTCAAATGCCCAGTAAGGATAACAATATAGCGGAAACTTTCATAAATAAGAATAAACATTTAAGACAATGTATAACTAAAACAAAATCCTTTTAAATATGAACTTTCAACATGGTATGGCATAAATAAAATGAAATAATTCCATTTACTTATTCACATGGATATTCTACTAATCGAATAATCACATGAAAAAATCAATAACCACTTTCATAATGTTGGAATGCATAATGCCAGACTATCATAAACACATAGCCAAGGCCTCGTGCCAAGACTACAAATAAGATTTTGTCAAGGCCTTGTGCCAAGACACTAGTTTGTCTCATGAGACCTACCGATGCATCGAGGAGCTATAGCGGGCTCCACCCGTCACATATTAAGTCCAATGCATTCCCATATGAAAAGGTTTAAACATAACATAAACATTCGTATTAAAACTAGCATACGAAATGTCAATACTTTCACCATAAACTATGAATGGTATAAAAATAGCACATCCACAGTCAA
The DNA here is from genome assembly GCA_963277665.1 of Viscum album. NCBI lineage: Eukaryota > Viridiplantae > Streptophyta > Magnoliopsida > Santalales > Viscaceae > Viscum > Viscum album. The sequence continues at coordinate 337,329,875 of OY728135.1, forward strand.
ACATATCACAAAACCTTCAATACAATATAGAAGTTTTGTATCATAATAAATCAACTTCAAATAATCTTAAAATCCATCAAAGGATGTTGACATAGATGAAATCAAAATTCTTTTTAAAGAAATATCTCCTTTTATTTTGAAATAATTTAAGATCCATATAAAATAAAACATTTTCTTTGAAAATATTCTTATAAGCTTGTAAGGGAAGTTTTGAAGATTTTATAACGGCGGAAATTAGCCGCACCCGCCGTATAAGTTAAAAAAACATTCTTACCTTAATTCTGTCGAAAAGGTTAAAAAAGACCTTGTTTTGAAAACGACCGAAAGATTCCTTTATAAACCACTTATAAAAGTCAAAAAGGGTATAAATGACTTTAACTCATATTCTAGTAAATAGTAAAAATGTTTTGAAATGCATTTTTAAGAACATGGATGTGGATGATAAAGAGATCCCAGTAGATTATTACGTATAAACAACCTTGGATAATGAAGAGGTTGTAAAGTAAACCCTTACCAATTTGGTAACTTATGAAACATACAACCCATGAAAGAGGTATCATACAATGAATATGTAAATACACATAAATTATAGTGTATTACACAAAGAATATAATTATGGGCAGTACATACACCACACAAAAGGTGATGGTGGCAATATGGCATGAATCTCACGGAAATAAGGAGTGAGATGAAAACCCCTTACCATGTTAATCAACTGAGTCGTATGGCCAAAAGTTAATAACCACCAAATGATTTAAAGAATAACATGAATATAAATAGAATCATGATAATATATATCAATTGGCAGTACACAATACACCACTTTCAATAATTTAGTGCCGAACAATGGAAATCTCACGGAATTGAAAGTGAGATAAGAAAATCCCTTACCTTGTACTTTTCCTTGGTTGTGGTAGGTTAACCTCCGGTATAATGGTGAAATAGTTGTTATTAAATTATACAAGAATCATATATATTAATATGATATCATATATGATCTTTTAACATTGATTTGTTAATAATATCTTAGAATTATCGTCGTTTCGGGAGTTAACTTACTCATTTTCTTTTATATGTTTTGTTACATAAGCCATGGTTGTTGTATCTTATTCATATCCAGAATGATATCTAGTCCTCAAACATCATTTTTAAATCATCAAATGATTATTATACTTGAATGGATACGATGGAGAATGAATCTCATCGCGTTCGTGGAGACGGTAGTCCGTACGTACGCACGAGCGACAATATCATTCTTTTGATATTAAAATAATATATAAATGGATGGAATATCATATATACAGAATCATTAACATGTTATATTTATTATTTACATGAGTTACACATCATTATTATACCCATCCAAATAATATTATATTGAATAACAATTACACCACGATGTGGAGACGGTAAGCCGTACGTACGCACGTATGGTGACATGTTATTCAAAGGGTGGATAGAATACTGAATATGGTTGTACCATATTTATAATAACATCACAGTATATGTGAGATACTGGAGTTATTATTTTATAATGGTAAGAACAAAGGGAGAAGAAGTGGAAGAAGAAATGAACTTGGAGAAGGGTGGTGAAATCATTACCTCTTCTTCGGGTTCTTCCTTTTGATTTGATCAAAAGGGCTCCATATGTTGGCTTTCTGATCATAATAAGGCCTCTAGGTTGTAGTGAGGGATGTTGGGAGAGTATTTGGGTAGAGTTTGGCCGAACAAAAAGGCTTTGAAGGTGTGAAGAAATGAGAAGGAGGAGTGCCCTTTTATAAGAGGGGTTAGGGGAACCTTTGGAAAAGCTAGAAATATTAATTTATAATAAATTCATATTCGGTTTCTAATGGCTCCAAATCTTATTATTCAAAGGTTAAGGTGGGGATAGGTCGAAAACCACTCAACCAATAGAATTTAGATAGGTTTGGGTACTTATATTAACCTTATCTTTAAGTATTAACTCTAAGTTAATTAGTTTCACTTTTACAATGTCTCTTTGTATTTTTATATAATATGGTTAATAAACTTACTATATACATCCAAGCGACCCCAAAGTGGTACATTAATGATGAACCTATCATGATATAAGTCTCTTGGCCGAACCTTAGATTTTTATGAATTTAATATCAATTAATAATATAATATTTGTTTTAGAAACTCTTTTATGTCAATTTTGACACTATTCAATAGTTGATTTTTTTGAAACTCATAACAGATTGATTACTTCGAAAAAAGTCAATTACATCAATCATAATATATCATATTATCCTAGAAAATTAGTTTAATTCATTAAAAGTTTCAGATTATATTTATTTGGGTATTTATAATATCAATTATTTTAATTGTTTACTATTATAGTAATTACTGCATCATCATTGTGTCATAAATAAAATAAATTATTTAATGTCTAAAAATTATAAATAAAATATCATTATGTAGGAAATATTTTTAGCTTTATAATGAATATTTATAATATAAAATCCAACATATATAACCCTATGTAACAATTGTTGTTCTAAAAGATATATGCTTGTGTCATTTTTGTATTCATTTTAACTTAATTAAAATAAAGTGTCATTATCACTTACAAGTGGATCCATGGGGTCCCAAAATAGACCCAAAGATTCCCATGGTCGACCATGTATCAACCAATAGGGTTAAGACACGTTTTAGGGTAATTTAGTATTATTATAATATAATTTTTTAACCCTTATTTACTGGATTTACCCTTAATCATGGTAAATAAAATATTTACCGCAGTAATTATTCAAAATGTCTAAAAATAAAAGTTACCTATTTACACAATTTGAGCATCCTGATTCAAAATATGGAATCCATTTTTCTAAATTCAAAACACAGAAGTGGGAGAAATTAATTTAAAATTAATTCCCGCTGTCAAAACAAAAAGCGTGTTTTTAAGAGATAATAACTATCAAAAGATTGACACTTGTTTATGTTCGGTTTAATTGTAAAATTATGTCCAATGAACAAAATTATATTAAATGGTAAAAATATATTCTAAATATACTTTAAAACCACTAAAATTCATAATTTATCACTATTAATTATTTTGATTAAAAAAGTTGTTTTTAATTAAAATTTAGTAATTTTCACTATTCATCAAAATATGAAAGTTATCCGAAAAGTACCAAAATTTCACCTTAGGCCAAATTCGATATTCCGAATCCAAAAATGAAGTCCACTTTGAAATATAAAATATATATATTTTTAAAAAGTAGGTATTACTATTTATAACGGCTAGTTTGATTGGTTATGGTGTGTTAGAACTCGGTGTTGCGTACAACACACGCTATCACATTATTCAAAGGGAAACGTACCGTGGAAGCTTGGGGTGTTTCATTTTAAATTTTTGATGTCCACGTTTAGTCAAAAAGTTTAAAATATTGTATTTAAAAAGGTTTCACTATTAGAAGTTGATAAAAGTGAAATATTGAAAATGAATCTGTTCTTGCATTATGACTAAGAAACTCATAATAGGGATTCTAAAATTATAAGGATTATATAAAGTTCAAAATGTAGTTAATACTATTCATGACCTCTTTTAATGGTTTGATTGAACTCGGTGTTGCGTGTAGTGCAAGTTATTGAATTATTTTTAAGAAATAACACACTCTGAAATCCTGGGGTGTTACATACATTTTCATGTATTGGCGTCTCTTAATAAAAGTGTTCCATTAACCTACCGTATAATTCCTTCAATAACATACCATCAAACTTTAGAGTTCACAAATAAATTTCCCAATAGTGCTTCACTAATCCCCATAGTATATAAGCATCCAACATGACCCTCCTTTGAGTTAGAGTCTCAAAATGGTCATTTATAGTCATTATGGAACCAATCCAGATTTTAGCTACCTCAGGTCCTCTATATCTAATAATAGAAGCAGGTTGTTGTAGTTGAAACTCATTTGGAACTTAGACAGACATTTAAAAACATGCATGGGGTATCTTTCCATTAATTGCATGAAATAATCAAATTTATTCCAGAACTACTCCCATTCATCTTCGGTTTTCAAGATCGGTGCCTCAACTTCACTATTAGGAATCTCAATCCTAGGCACTCTCCTCAATAATACCCTCAAAAATCTTAATGAAGGAATACTATCTACAATTCCTAACACACATCTCAGGTCTTATAAAAAAACTGTATAAAATTTATGTGATATTAAATAATCACAACCATCCATTTTCCCCAACCTCACAACATGGTAAAACCTAGTCTCTATCACTACCCTTAAACATCCTACTCCCATTTTTGGGTTAAAAAGTTTAAACACACTATCATAATCATGTTTCTCATTTAAACACCCAATTATTCTAATTCTGAATCAATTTAAAATATTTCAAACTTCATGTGAGGAACCATTTTACATTCAATCACACTGACAATGAAAACATTTCATTCTTAACAACTTATCCATAATCTATTTTCCTATGTGTTCCCTAAATTAAACATGTAAAAATAACAATGAATATCTATAATTAATCATGTGGATGAAAATTGTGTGCCATTATAGGCCACGAATCAATACTCAAGATTTATAGAATGAATGTTCACATCACACAACATGTGCATCACACATGGTGAAATAATATTCAACTGTAATAGAAAACACAAATAAAAACAATAATACCTTTAGTACATTGGTTTTAAATAATACATGGGTTGGTAACTCCAATGAAAAAAATCTTTACCGTGACCTAACATTTCCTATGGTCCTATCTACCTTACCTAAAATAGTAAGAAAAATTATGAATAAGGATACCTATACCTCTGATACCACTTTGTAACATACAAACCAAGGATCCATGTGATAGTTTCCTTAGCCAATTCTCCACATGACCTCATGCCCTTCACCCACCTCACACTACAGGCTACCAACTAATAGCGAGGGACCAGTAGGTCAGTCATAGGAAGGCTATACCATTATTTATCAGATTAAAATGTCGAATGAAAAAAATAATTAAATGAAGAAGCATATATATTCGTAACAATACTAATTTCACAATATAGCCATGGAGGAAATACAACACTCAAATGAATGGGAAATCATTATATTCTAAAACAATTGTAACATGTCTATTATTAAACAGAATGTAAAGACATTATGACTCCCCAAAGAGTGCTTGAACCATGTATGGTTTCCTCCTTGAAGTCTCATCCCCAATTAGACACATGTTCATGGAAATTTTACCTTATCATGTGCTACCACAATATAATCTATTCAGGTAACGATCATGTAGCCCAAATAGTGTTTGAGTACAACTCTGTAGATCACCACCAACTGTTCCTAAAAACATTCCTATCAAAATATTGCGTATGAAATTCTATAAGAAGTATGTACAAATCATAAATAACCATTTATTACATTATCATCTATTCTTTTCTAACTGCATTAACTCCAATGTTCCCAATGAGACTCATACCTCAATACTAAAATCATATCATACTGGAGTATGATGTTTCTTCTTGGTAATATCAAATCCAAATACATTATTTATTTCCAATGCTCAGTCTATTCAATGGTTTAATGATATAACTATACATGATTTGACTCATGTCGATGTTTGAATATTCTCATGTGATTCCATAACTCAGAGTTCCATTAATTACATTGTTCAGTTAAACATTTAAAAGCCACATTGCCAATGTTACCAATATTAAAAATGTAATAAAGATGACCATTTTACCAAGAATACTCCTCAATATAATGACCATGTACCTGTTACCATTACTCAATTGGATAATGACCATGATATCATGTATACTTCTCAATTTATAATAACAATGTTCCCATTCTCTTTACAAATAAGTATAATGACCATATTAGCATTTGTATATCTGAATTTAGAATGACCAAGATCCCAGTATAAATCACATCATTAATTAATAAATTATTTATCCACATCAATTCCCTTAGTAATTCCATAATTAGATAAATACATCAAATCCATTAATTACCACAATAATTAACTAAGTGAATCAATCCCATTAATGAATTCATTAATTAATTAAACAACATCACAACTCATATCCCATAATTAATTTTCCAAAATTATTTATCTCAATATAAATATAATCTATTTATAATTAACCATGAAATTAAATATCTAGAACATAATCTCAAATCCCATAATTAATTCACATTTAATTATGTCAACATTTCCAATTCAATATCTCATAATTAATTTCCCAATTAATTATCTATATGACAAAACCCATCTGTTATAACAAAATTCCAAAAACTAATTATCTATTAATTCATCCTCTTAGTCTCATGATTAATTCCCCAATTAATAATCTATTCCAAAAAATCTTCAATAAATAAATTGGTTAATAAAATTAACTCATTTTACGAAAATAAAATTTCTAAGGATATATGACATTATAACATTTTACATATAAATACACATTCTAATAAAACAGGAATTATATTTATTCCACCTACTTCAAATTATTGAATGATATTTCCCAATGGTAATCCCCAAAATCTGTGCAGTACATCAATTTTGATACATGATCTCAATCCAAATTCCCAAACCAAAATAGTGAAAAAAATACATCAAGATCTCATAAATCTAGATCTTGTTCCACAATCCTAGATCTTGATCTCACCACGGAGGTTTATATAGAAGTAAATAGAGGATATCATCCATTAAAGGATCAAAAAATGATAAATAAAGAACAGGAGAAGCATCAGGAATAAATTCACTTACCGAGAGAAGAGTGGATCTTCAATATTGGATTCTGATCACAAAGAATAGTGATTGTAGGGACATAGAATCCCTTAGGGTCGATGAGAGAACCTTCTTTTACCCAAAAAAATGTATAATCCATAGTTAGGGCTGCATACAAAGTTAAAAATTTCATTAAAGATTGAAAAAGAGTGAGATACACAATTTATGGATCTCACTATAGGCCCTCGCGTGGTTTAGTCATAGGGTTAGACAAACAATGAGCTAATTGTGATTTATCTACTATATAAAGGGGAACATACCAAGGACACCTCACAAAGTCTTTCAACCCGTTCATTAACTATGCCAAATACTATGCCTAAAAATTCCATAGAATACATAGTTTCTCCATGGAAGCGTCATGATTTGTACTAATAGTTCATCCATGATGAACAAAAAAATTTCTCAAAAAGATTCATAGAAGTCACCAAAAAGAACCATAATACATAATCCCCATCAAATTTACTAATGTAACAAAAGTACGTAAAATCATGTGTGATATAACTCGTGGAAATGGTGGGATCTTATAAAACAATAATGGATTAATTATAATTTATGGTCAATCTACTTCTAAACTACACAAACATTTGTTCATTTGAAAATTTTGGTTCTTAACTACTAAGATTCCCCAATTTTATTATTATTTTTATTAAAACATCTAGTTTTCTATCCTATATTATTCAACCATTAAGACAAAAATAATGTGAGATTTATTATATAATATATATCCAATGGATTATAAATATTTCATGTAATTTTTTTAAAAAAATAAAATTTTCATTTTTGGAAAAATTAATTTATAAAAATACAGAATGTGACACACCAAACACTACATAAACACGAAACTTCGTAATAATGTTTTTAAAATATATGGGTAAATATGAAAATTATAACAAATGAATTTTTCTATTAATATTACATATTTATTATTTATAATAGGTAAAAATCCTTTCGAAGAATACGGTATTTTGTTAATTTTAAAACAATAATAAAATATCATTTATTGTAAAATGATAATAATGTGTATTTTGACATTATTTATTTAATTTTTTACATCTGAATATAAAAATAATCATTGAATTAAAATAAATAATGTTTAAATAAGTGTTATATTATATATTAATCTAATAAAAATAATTATATTCTATAATTCAGTCAATTCTATTCATTAATTACATTTATTCTATCATTAATATTTGTTATTTATTAACTAAATAGTAACTAGGATCGAATATATCATGCTTTTAAAGTAAATAAATCATCTCAAAAAACAATTTAAAAATTATTATTATAAAAATATCCCATTTATATTTCAAAATTTTGTGTATAACATAAAATATGCCATTTTTTACATTTCGCACTGTTTTATAAATGTTAAGTGTAACAAAACCTATCTTTTTTTCATTTTTCGTACTTAACAATTTATATAGAGTACTTCCATTTAATAATATCTATTTAATGCATAGTTTTGTTACCATGAGGATATATGGTATAATTATTGGTATCCAATGGAAATTGGACATGTTTCCAGGTCATTGTGGTCCTTATTATTATGGTTTATTCCATGATTATGCATAATATTACATTAATTGTTGGGATTAATTTTAATCATTTTCCATAATCATTTTGATAAAAATTATGTTAATCATATTAGGATAAAAATATCCTACTTATTACAACTATGTGTGTGCAATTTTCAAAATTAAAATCATAGAAGTGGGGAAATTAAGATTCACACAAATCCTACAAATGTGAGAAGAAGCGAGTTATTATAGTAAAACATTCAAAAGGTAAATAAGTTGTGACAACTAATTTTAATATAAAAATGACTCAAATGAACTAAATTGGATTAATATATTCATTATTTTTTCATTATGATGTTAAAATGCAATTTAAAATAGAATATAACACTAATCATTAGTTAAACAAGATGGTTGTTTTTAACTAAATTGATGTATGGTTTTACTATTCACCATAACATGATGTTTTAGGAAAAATTCTCAAAAAATAACCCTAATCCAATTTCAAATTATGAAATTAAAAAATTATTTTTATTTTATATTTTTCATTTTCTATTACTATCTAATTTTTTTCACTTTTGTAAACAAAAGATAGAAAATGTAGTTTTATTTTGAAAATATCATTTAAAAAAACATAATAAATTCAAATAAATATACATATTTCATTATCTTTATGTTTTATTATGAAAATATTATAAATAAGAAATGAATATTTGTTATTTTTATTTATATTACTATGTTTATTGTCAATGTTATAATTATCTCATTAAAATAATTATAACAATAAAATAATGTTTCATAGAAACTCTATGATTCGTATAATTAATGCCAAGTCCATGTTATGCATAGTGAAAGACATGTAATTCAATTATTAAGGAATATTTTGCAATGTTCAATGAAATACATCAATGTAAAATAATTCATTAGAATAAAATAAAATAAAAATCATTAAATCTTTAGGTGTTATAATTACCCAGGTCATTTGGATGGAAGTAGGTACACATAACTAATGGATTAATAATATATGTAATTATATTAATTCATGTAAATTTCACATTATATAATATAAAATTTAAATGAATTATATAGTTCTTATTTATGTGAGTATTCATTGCATGACTATAAACGATAATTGTTTTTACTAGACCAATTTGTACAATGGTTAAATATAATTTATTTTTATTATCATATGTGTGTAATTACATACCACTAAATTAACTATTATAGAAAACATTTAATCAATCCCTCCATTATTATTTACAAACTAAATTTACATATTGGTTTTATATAATTCCCCATTTCCAATAGTTTAGTAATGATCCCATTCCTTTTGGCGATATAACATATATAATAAAATGATAATCTAAAGGATCATAAAGTATTTTTAATGAGGAGCAGAGTTGGTACAATTTCATGGAATAACTGAGGATTAAATAACCTGAGAAATTCATAAGTTGATAGAATGGGTGATTCAACTTATATCAAGATAAATATAAAGATTTCTCCCAGAGGTTGTTAGTAAATTTGTTTTCCACTCAATAAATGTACAATTGGGTAATCCTCATGATGTTGTCATTTATTTATTTATTTATTTATATCATACGAATTATATATTTTGGGATATAGGTTCTTGATCACATAAATGAATTTAATATTACCCATATATATAATTAATAAAAAATGATTACCTGTACATTTTTTTTGGAACATGATTCATTCATCCAGTAAAATCTAATTAAGAATATAAACTCATGTAAAATGTAAAAAAATCATTACACATAATATATAAAATCGATCAAAAAAATATTATGTTACGGTGATCCATAAATTAAATGATTAGGAATATAACCATAGAAAACAATTATTTGACCAACACTATTTTTGAGACGTGTTATTTTATCATTGTGTTATTATAAATGTTTTTATTGACATAACTATTTTATATCAAGATGAGATTTCCTTTATAGTCATAATGTAACATGTATGTTGGTGTTTAGAATACATGGACTTCATATTTGGATTTGGGTGACCACAAAACAAATCTAAAAAATGAAAACCATCATTTTAAAAAGGCAAGAAAACCAAAATTCCATTGAATAATTTACTAATCCCTAGATTGGGTTACAAGAAGAGTAATATGGATCCATCATACCAGAATATCTATAGTGATTGGATATTAAGTGGAGAATTGTATGGTTTATAGAGAAATGATAATATTGAGGTAGGTATAACATGATTAAAATTAGTGTGTCCCATATAGTTAGTAATCATGATAAAACTGAAATTTTTCATTTTTATTATAGGATTAATTGAAAGGGACACCATTAAACCACTATATTCATTCCATAAATTATTTTTGGTATTTTTTTTAAAAAAATAATATATGATAATAATTTATAAGATGTTCTGTTATACAAAAAAAATTATTTTGTATCATATTCCACTATTATTGTTCTTATACCAATAATATTAGAGTAAATGTAAAAATAATTCATAATATAGATTTGTAGAATATTTTTCCAATTTCAATTAAATAATAATATATCTTAAGGGTAAATAGTTCATGATAATACTAGAAATTATTGATACTTACAATATAATGTATCATAATAATTTGTATATGAAGTAGAAGTAAATGATTCAAATAAAATATATTTCAAATGAACTAAATGCTTGTAAATTGGAAGATAGAAATATAGCCACATATCAATTTTTCAAAATGCTAGGGTATATTGATTTGTTAAGGAAAATTATATTCTAATGTATAATAATTTGTCCTGTAATCATTGTTTTATTATACTTACAACCAAGGTAAGCCTAATTTTTTCCTGAATTGAAAAATATAATTTTTTACTCACTTTGGAATATTTTACCTAAACTTCATCTAGAAGATATTACCATTTTGAATCATATTTATCCACCAGTTATGGTGAAAATAAATAAATTCATGGTTAATGATACGATGTATAATATAAAAAATATTAATCCTTTATATTATTTATCTAACATACAAATAATTAAAGAAGATGATGAATTAAAAAGCGTATTTATGACTTATATATGGAATGAATAGAAAATTACAAATATATTACATTAAATTAAATAATGAAACAATTGTATACAGATCAAGTATATTCATCAAGTTTTAAATTACCTTATACATGCTAAAATAAAATATCCATATAACATAAATATATGTAAATACAAAAATGAGAAAACAAGACATATTTCAAGAGTAAACTAAAATATAAATGAGAAAGGTATGATCATATATCAAACAAGGGTAAATATCTACTTTATATTTCTAAAATGTATTCATTCCTTTTTTAGGTGAATTTTACGAAAACATTTACCATATTGACCATATAGACATGATAATATGGTTTTTTTGAATTAATTTTTATGGTAATTTAAAATGATATATTGGATGAAATACTCTTTAATCAGATATATCTATTGAAATTGATTATTAATATAAACTACATACTTGTACCTTATTTTGAAAGGATATTTCATAAGAAAAACACATGTCATGAAATAACTAGTATGATTCATTGAATTTCAAGATAAAATTAAAAAACATATTGCACATTTATATTTTTGAATAATATACCGTTATATATTAAGGAATTCTATAAAATTTCTATACATAGTTTATAATTTTATATTGAACTATTCTAAAGGGAAGCTAAATGTAAATTCATATAAATCATGGGATTATTAAAAAATTATAAATTCACATTGAAGTAATTGAGTGAAAAAGGTAATAAAAGTGAATCTTTTAGCTGGAATTCCCAAAAACATCTTAGTTGATAAATCATTATTCATTAATGTTAGGAAATTGTGTAATTATACTCACATTTCCATATATACATCAATTTAATGTTGGTAGTAAATATATGAACAATTATGAGTCTTATATATTTTGTATACCTTAAGAAATTTTTTGGATGAAATGTTTTCAAAAGAGAATTCCACAAATATACCCTATTCCAACTATATTTCCTAATGTAAAACATATTAATTTTTAAATTTTGAAAATCTTTTAGGACACAATCACACAATTTTGAATTTTTTTTTATGGAATTAGCTACAATTTACCACGAGTCACAAGATTTATCGCATTTAATACTCTCGTAAAAAATGATATTAATATCAATTCATGAATGATTATGATTCCATATGGAAAACCTACCTATTTATGGATAGTTAGAGAATTCATAACCTTTTAGGGTAAAGTATATAAATGTACAGGAGTTTACAAAAGAATTCTAGACTCTAATGTGCGTAATAGGTGTAGAATTTCCAAAGACACAAATGAACTAGGATATTCAAACCAAATCATTGGATTCTGATCAACATGATGAGTGACACATATTTTACTCTTTTGTAATTAATCATAAAATAAATTTGAATTAAAATTAAAGAAGGTATGTATTATAAGTATGTATAATTTCTATAAATAAAAATCATTTAAAAATATTATATGATTATATACATTGAATCTTTCCATAGTTTCATAATACTAGTATGTATTCATGAGAGATGATACATAGATGATTAAAGAGGATAAGAATGAACTGTGATTAATTATTGAATGATTTATTCAGGTAAAAAACATTTCCAATAATAGTAATGAATAAATCCTTTATATTCTACTTGGAGAAAAATAATCATATTATCCTCATACTATGTAATGTTATTTAAGGGAAGATAATTTTCACTACACCATATAGATTATTTCTATATGAAATGACTAAAACGAGGCCTTATTATATATGATTATTGTTAATAAGTTTCAATGGTCAGTGAAATCATTAAATTCTAATAATATATGATAATTATATAAATTAGTTTTTGAATAAATATTACATAGTAATAATTGACTAATGTTTTAGAAATGCATGTGTGGTATGTGTATCTAATAACTTAATGTGAGGGTTATATATTTTCAAAATTAAAATAAATATAACATATGTAAAAAATTATACTTCTTACTAGTTTTTTATAAATGAGTAATGAATGTCTAAAAGTATTACATTAAGTAGAAATTGTATTATAGGGTACAATATATACTTATATAGATCACAAGGAAAATTAAATTAATAAATAGTGAATATAATTAAAAATATAGAAGAATACATGATGAAATAATTTTAGACTTAATTTTTATTAGTATATAATAGTTCTTATATAACCTGCATTTGACTATGAAAATGTTATTTAGATTACAATAACTTGACAAGATTATGTGCCTGATCATTTTCACATATTTCATGATATTTTTGAAATTATACATTACTACTTCATGATTCATAGTACAAGAATATAAAATTATCCAATAAAACTAAATTTACATGTATTTAGAACTATCTATCCCTACTTGGTAGACAATAACATTATTTTCTCATTCTGTATGGATATGCAGGAATACTAGTGAACAATGGAATTGAAAACATATCACCATTTAGTTCAATTTTATCATGTTATTTTTGTATTTATAAGGTAATATTCAATGTAAATATATTTTATCCAGTGGTTTTCATATCCAAAATACCCGACTATATTACATATTCTAATATAGCTTTGGAATAATTATAGAAATAAACTCTCCCATTGAGGGTTAAATCAAAATAAATTATTTATCATATTTATGGTAATCATGGAATATGGAATAAATCTATATTTTAACTTTATGGCATTAAAACAAGTGGTAGATACACATAAATTTCACAATATGAGGGATTATGTAAATTAAGGGAAGTCTCAAAAATAAGATTCACCAAAAATATATGTGGACATGCAAAAAATAGTAATTAAAATATAATAGTTCTGAAAACATTAGACATACTCAGAAGAAACATGTTATATATATGAGAAAAAAAGTTATTAGGTGTTGGATATATTAAATGTTGGAGTCTATAAGATTCAGTTCCCATGAATAAATTACATTATATTTTATATTTCCATTGTATTCTTGATGTTTAATATATATTAATATTTTATAACATGTTTATTGTTCATTTCCAAAATAATTATATTATAATGTTCTACTGTATTTTTCACATAAATAATATTTTTCATAAATTTTTCTCTCTTGGATGAGGACCATCACATGATATACTGATATCTCCTAAACATTAGTCCTACGGTAATGATAATGAACACTGATCAGTAAAATAGTTTGTTTATTGTACGGTATGTGTGCTCATAAGATTACAAGACTTCATCTCATGATGTTCTCATTTGGTGATCTCTAATAAGCATGATTATGAGGATAATCTAAACAATAGGAATTCCAAATGTTTTCATGTAATCTGATATTAAAATAATGGAGTTTTTGTCATGCTCTTGTAATTTAAGATTATTATTAATACATATGGTGACTCACATACATAGATGTATTTATATAACCTGTGATTCATGATGAGAGTGATATATTGGGTTTTTTCGGTATGTGATGAATATAATATTTTTAATGAATAAGTCAAAGAATCATTTCTCAATTCTGTTTGTGGAAGATAATATTTCCAATATTCGATTGGAATGAATATAATTCAAATAAATTACATTGAATTGGTGATATAGACATGTTTATTTCAGATAATCAATGAATGATATATTAAATATTATATTTTATGATAAACTAATGCATAATTCATAATGATATATCATGACCAAGTGATTATATTACACCCTAATAATTCACATGTGGTTGTTATTGTTGCGATATACTATCATTGTATATGGGTGACTAGAACCATTTCTAGAAATTAATATTTTATTTTAGGTAATCCCCCAGAATTCCAAAGATGAAGAGGCTTACATGGACCAATAAAAAGTGTTACTATTGATTTGAGTAAAATATTACTTATATTGAATGATTAGAATAGATATTAGTCTCCAATTTTAGATTTAATATTTATTCATGATTTATTAAATATTTCGAAGAATTAATAAATATTAATTCGCATGTAAATTATTTAATTACTAGAATATAAAAATATTTTACTATAATTTTTTGTTTATTTTGTGATTGATAGATAATTATTTATACATTAACTAATGTAATATATTTTGAAAATATTAAATAAATATTTATTCATATTCCATCAAATAGGATATTGATTTCATTATCAAATTAATTAATATTTAATATATATATATATATACATATATATATATTTCTTTTTTACTAATGTAAAGTATGAACCGTAGACCAATAATATGTATAATGATATATAAATTATTGAAAGAGTGTAAAATAATATAAATCATTGAACTGGATAACTCATTCCATTTAATGATAATGGTATTATTATTTTACATAGAATGGTTTTCAATTTTTTTAACATATTATTAGGGGCATTTATAAAATTAATTAATATAAAACCCTTACACATGGTTTAAAAATATATTTACATGAGAAATTTGATTTATTGGTAAGTGTTCACAACATTCATCTACCAATAGAATTCTTGATCAATAAACAATTTCAATAGTGTTTTTTCTTATTCTACAATAGATAATGTCATCATAAATTTCCCTCATGTTAAAATGATCAACAGATCATCTCTCTATACTAAAGAGATCTTGGTTTCAATTAGAGGAGAGAAAAAATATTAATTATACAATTACAGTAGCACCAAGAGTACCACAAATGAAGTTCTAATCTCAAAAGAGCATGTGTCGATCATTACTAGTATAGATCTATTTTGGGGCCTCAAAAATGCAATAGAAATACATATATTATACCATTAGACAATAAAAAACAACATCATATAAAGAACAAAATATTTAAATTATTATTATTATTTTTAAATTAATTATAAATTTTATTTTAATAGTTATTCTCTTGGTCGTGGCGACCCACTTTTTTTAAAAAATGAGAAATTTTTTTTCTTAAAGTGTAGTTATTTTATATTATGTGAATTAATAATCAAATATGACAAAAACTAAGTGGGGTATTAGCTGAAAACATTCTTCTTATACTTCCAGAACAATCCTAGATATATTTTTTATGTGAATTGAAGACCAATAAGTGAATTAGGACACCCTCATACTTTATTTTCCCACAAAATGACTGGGTGTTTCATGAACCAGGATTGTAGGAATGAGGGTTTTACATGTTTTACCTTCAAGGATTTGTTAATTGAGGAGTTATACTTAAATACCCTAAAGGTAGAATTTATTCTAGTGTTCATATAGAATGTACAAAAAATTATGATATTATATTCCTTTGACATTCATTCCATATAGTTACACATATTTACTACTCTCATATATGGAAAAGTGGTGAAGAATGAAATGATGTTTGAGATTCACCTTCAACTACTATTTGAGAACAATGTTAGGAGTTTTGAAGTGATAAAATACTTATAAGTGCTTCATTAGACTCTAACCATTGTCAAGTGAATGCATGAGGTCAAAAATATCATGTTCTATTTTTTTCATTCATTGGACCCAATAGGGGACATAATAGTGATGATATGGGAGAATATTCTAATAATAGGAAGATTAATAAAGAAAATTCAACCATGGGTGGTAATCAGAAATCATATCAACACATTTCTTATGGATCTCCCTATATGTGATGTAGTTCCATCATGTGATTTAGCTTTGAATAGATGGGCAATGTTTTATGAAAAATGGAAACCACATGTGGGTTGTTATCGATGTGTAAAGGCATAGAAAATATGTTTTTTTACAAGGGGGTATGGAAGTGTTTTGGAATTCTAGGAGATAATTGGTTGGAGGACCCCAGAAAAGGATACAAAAGCATTAGACATCGACAACTCATGAAATCCAGGGTTCTAAAAGGATATGTTGTGAATCTAAGGCTAGATTGAGGTATGCACTGAACTAGTTTCCTATAGATAATGGACATGAACCTTATAATTTTTCATGATATTGACATGATTAAATAAAATATATATTTTTCTTTATTTGATACATGATATTCAAATTAATTTGAATATTATCAATATGTTGTTAGACATGAAAGTCTTGTTAAATTAACTTTTCAGATGTTTTTCCGTGATACACAATTGGGGATGAAATTAAATCATCAATAGATATTTATATTATTTAATGTGATAGTTTTTGAAATTGAAAATATGTGATAAATTCAGATTTTGAAAATAACTTGTTTTTATTATGTTTTTAAAATAGACTAGTTGATTTGTTACATTATACACAGTAACCGCCACAAAAGACAAGTATCCATTACTAAATCTATAAAAGAGAAAAAAATATTATTGATTAGTGTTATTATGGAGTATTTAAAATAGTCTGATTCGATAGTTCATTTAGAGAATCTATAGACTAATTAGTATATATAGTTCCTACGGTAGATCAGGACATAGATTCAAACTTTTTTCCACATATTGTATAACTCTATATAGATGGATTTGAAAATGACATATCTAGACTACCTTATGAAAGAGAGATTAAATTTATTATCTATATCAAGAAAATATAACGAAAAATATTAATTTTTCTATATAGTATATCTTCACTGAGTTGAATGAGTATATGGTGAAGCTTATGGTTTTGGATGTGAAGTGTTTTATTATACAATGAAAGTCTCCGTATAATGCTCAATGTTATTCTCAATGATGGAAGATGGTACTACTCGGTTATGTATGGACTATATGATGAAGAATTAGGTGACCATGAAGAATAGTTACACATTACTATATATTGATGACATGTGTGATCAGTTTTGAGAACCATATGGTTCACTTTGGTTGATCTCAGATCTAGCTACAAGCAGCTTAATGTCACTGAGTAGGATATTTTCAAAATACAATTTAGGAGAATATATTGTCTATATGCATATTTTTTCTTTCAATTTAGGATAAAATTTTCTACCCCATTATTCATTGGTCTTTTCTATAAGATCATCTATCCATATCTGGAATATTCTATTGTAGGGTTTTTTGAATATGTACTCATAAATTCATAGATCTTGTAGATCCATTCTTATCACCAAAAGATTTTTCTGAGTATAAATTAATTATATCATATCAACTACATGTTCTAAATGAGTAACATAATTATATTGGTGTTATTTTTTCATTGTCATGTGTTATCGAAGGAGATAATTTATATGGAACTAGAGAAGGTAGATACTATTACATCATGATCTTTCCCTATAAATATTTTTGAGACCATATGATTCCATGTGATGAAATGATACTACTAATGGTTCATACATGACTTCTCCCATTTGAAATCACATTTAGTTGGGTTTACCATGAAGTGAGTAATGATCATATGAACATACCATTGTTTAGAGGCAATCCATGTGATTAAGAGGAGATTTATTAAATCTCTGATCATGACATTGATAGAACCATAGATCTGTTATGTAGTTTACTATGATTCGTCAGGATATGTATTATGATTTTACGTATTTAAATGGATCATGAATTTGTTTTTGGGCCTTGCTGGTTATGATCCCATGAAGGGAACTGTCCTCATCCTGACATAGAGTCTGATTATTTGGGTTTTCTCTGAATCATTAAAATAATTATCAGTTTAGTGATACTATTTCCATATATAGAGACCCCATGTGATTATGCTAGATCTCATTTACCCAAGATATAAATCTCTTATAGATTCATTGGGTTATGTATCTCTTAACATTATGTTATGAGATTTATTATTTTCATGGAAAATGAAATATTGGTAAAGATGGCCTTATCTTGAAAACAATGGGTAATTGAGAGATATTATTAGTTTAAGAGTTAATGCTAATGATATTATTTGATAAATGGTTAGTAGATGAATCCATAGACCACAGGTTTAGGACATGTACTCATTTTTATCGCATTTCCATTAGTTTATTTGGTGAAGGTCAAGCTATAGTCAGGTCCTGGATTATTAGTAATAAGAGATCATTTATCTGGATTTTACACTATTTAAGGATGGTCAATTGATAATGGCGATATGATATTTTTCCATGGGAGAATTTAAGTTTGTATTTCCAAGATGGAATATGTGATGAGGGAATCCTTTGACTCGTAGTGGGTAGAACTCCCATGTTTGATGAACATGTATTGAGTCATCTGGTGAAACATATGGAGTTATAGAATTTTGTGGGATATCATGGGATTATTTACTCATTTCATGAGATCTTAAGGGATTAAATTTGAGAAACATTTTCTAGAGGTTTTAATTTATAAATATCCAATGACTATGTGGTAATGGGTTGAGGTTATATAGTAGTCAATGACAGCATTTTTCAGGACCATGAGAATTTGGAAATATTATTGGCTAATAGTTTATCATGAAACTAAAGTTAGAAAATTATTTATACTCAGAGAGAAAAAATCAACAAATGTGTTTGGAGTGAATTAAATTATGAGTAATATATGAAAAAATTGAGTTTAATCAAATATCATATTATAAAATAGCATGTTTCCGGTGTCATGTTTTGGTAAATCTTATATAATTTTGTCGGGGATTTTTTTACAGCTGCGTATGACATAAAAACAAAAAAAAGATGGGATGTTAGAGAAAAAAATACATATCATAGAGGATATATTTTTTAATATTTTTTTAATTACAATTGTACATGGTATGATAACTTGGCCCTGGTGTAATTTCCATATAATAATATTTTCAAGGATTAAATTTATATGGGACATTTTTCATTTTATTTTGGTCAGTCTAGTCACCCACAAGTTTGATGGCTTGAGGTCGGTAAGATGGTTGTTATTGTGTTGAGAATGAAGATGGATAACTATGAGAGGATGAAATTGATATTTAATCATTAGGTTACTACTCAAAGGAGAGAATAAGAATATAAAAACCTGAGTAAATAAACATTGAAGTTCATTTTGGGTGATTGAGTTTTCATGTGGGTGTCACATCTATTTTTGAATCATTGTATGAGGAGAAACGTTAATCTAGAACCGTGGTATGTAGAACCATTTGATAAAATAAAGCAAATTAGTGTCCTTTTTAAAGGGTACTAATATCATTCATGATATAATTTTGTGCATGATATGTTATATTTTTTCCATCATCAGAGGTATGAGCCTGATGCTTCTCATGAAATTGATAGTGAGTACGTTTGGTTTTACCCACAAATATCATTATTAGAGTTACTAGAATAGGTTATAGATTGTAGTGTGAATGTTTTGACAGGGAAGATGATGTTACTTTTTTGAGTTATATGAAGTAATATAAAAATCCAAGAGAACACATGAGAGCTAGATTCTGATGTACGAGATCTGTGTCCGGAGTTGATTGATTATGAACTATAAGGTCCCTTATAAAATATGTGAAGACCTTAGAGGGAGATACAGAAACAGGTAATAATTTTCATGCACTTAATAACTTAATTTTATCAATTAATGTATTTTTTCTGATTTATGCTTTACATTGGTGAAATATGAATAATTTTTGGTTTGTAATTTAGTGGGTTCTGGAGGCCATTCATTGGGTGAATTGTTAGAGTTAAGATAGGGGAAACTATGCTGTTATCCATAGGAAACTTTTTTACATGTCAATGTTTTATCGTGGGTTGTTCATGGTTGGCGAATGGTAAGGATAACTATGTTAAAATCCATAGAATACTATGTGACTATATATATATAAGAAAAAAACATGATTGATACATTGTTTAAAAAAATTGCTATCATACAATGTAGGGTCGTAGAAGTGTCCATATGCCTCACATGATTACCACACGGTTTACTAAACCTAGTGACCCAAAAATTATTTGGGTGTTAATTATTTAAAAAATTTGTGCATAAAATTAAAACCACTAAAAACATTTATTTATTCCTCTTATTCATCGTTATTTTGAACACAGTGACTCCATTACTGGTTGTTGGTGTTTTCACTCCCCTTATACTTGAAATATTGTTGATATTGAATCATTAAATCATGTTTATTTAAGGAAGATGTTATCCTTATTCGTTCATCACATAAATCAATGGTATCCTCCTTTTAACTTATTTTGATTAATTGATCTATTTTATGTTAGCTATATATGTGGATTATATTGTTATATAAAAGATAATATTTGTTTTCATTTTTTTAAAAATCAATATCTAAGTATTTTTTGACTTTTCACAGTGAATGTAGAGAACTAATAATAATAGTGGATCATTATGGGTTAAATGAGATTATTCAATGTCTTTATAATCAATTAATTATTTATTCTCAATTCAATGATTAATTTTGTGATGTTTTTAATAGGTTTTATAAATCATTGGTAATCTTTTATAATTCAGTTACCAAGACAAGGAGTAAATAACTGTTGAAACCCACATAATTTATGCTAGATGATCCATACACTATATTGACCATGGCTAGGGTTTTTGGAATGATATGGTAGTTATTCTTGTATTTGTTGAGATCCATTCATTTTTATTAGATTTTGTTGTATTTTTTTGGTCGCGTGTGGACAATTCTCGATATGACCAAATGATCATGAAATGATAAGACTTTATTATGGGTGTAAAATAGCCATTAAAATGTGTTTGAGGTTCCAAAATGGTTATGTCAAACATATCTATCAAAATATCCCCTTATATAAGGAGAATTTGTATTGAGATAAATACTAGGAAATGAGATTTCTTGGTGGTATTTTTTAATATTGTGGGAATGTTTATAAAACGAGGGACTATTATCGTGTATGGGTGAAGTGTATCTAATGTGTCATATTTTTAAAAAGTTAAAAATACAATACATGGGTGATTGTAATCCAATAACTGAATTATATTTGGTGGACATAGAATCATGCGAGCATATATGACCATATTATGGTAGGGAATGTATTTTTATTTAAAAGAAAAACATGATCATATAAATGAAGGTTCTAATATTATTTTCATACCATGTGAGGTACTTGAAATATGTAGTTATTGACCCTAACATCCTTATAAGAGTTTTACCAATGTTTTCTAGGTGATTGTTCATGGTATCGTGGTCATTTCACGATTATTAGATACATGTGAGGTATATTTATTAATAATTTATTAGTCTTTGGTTATGGAATTCAACCTATATATATCTATACATGTGATAAGGATTTATTTGTGGGTTTTTATTGGATTTATACACAAAAAAAATACTAGAATCATTATAATCTAGCAAATAATATGATCATAAAACCTAGGATCAGTTAGGGCTTAGTGACTAGGATCTTAAGATAAGGTTCATTACAATTGAGATAGTTTTGTGATCTAATTCAGATGGATGATGCAATGTAATATTAATATTAATTATATTTTATGCTTACAAAATAGTTGAAAATCAATATTGAGGGACCATGGTTTATAAACATATATTAATATATGATACCTTTCATTCCATTTTATAAAACATTTTTTAATATTTATTGTTATTGTGTTTCTATGGGATGATTATTCCTAAATAAATAAGTTTTACTATGTATGGATATTATTACCCTAGGTATAGTCTCCCCACTACATCATTTGGACCGTAATTGGTAGTTTATAACCACTCACGTATAAGGTAAAATTCATGTGTTCGTGTCGGTCTATGTCCTAGATGGGGTGATATAGGTTGGGGTGTTAAAATTCAACATTTCAAAATGAAATATGATAGAACACATTGAAATAATATAATATTAAATAATTTAATGTAAAATAAAAAATAGAAATTTTTTTTTGAGTGTAATTATTATATTATATTTTAAATCAAAATACTAGATATTTGAGAGTAATTTCTATGATTCTTGGATGATTCATCAGTAATGACATGGTGATGTGGCTATTATTATTTCTGAATAATATTTGAATACTCAATGGAAGTGGGTGTTAGATTAAGATATGTTTCGTTAAAAGAGTTGAATGACGTGTTAGTTTTTATTTTATATTTAATTGAGATAGTGCTGGAACATGTCTGGATTTAGTAGATAATTCATTCATTCTTCATTCTAACGAGTAATTATTGAGATAATGATATGCCTTGTGATATTTTAAATTGAAATTTAGTTATATATTTAAATATAAAAAGATATTGGTATTTTTACAACATATTTAATAATATTTATGTATTATTTATGATAATAATTATTCAAATGTATATATTGTTATATTGAAGAATATAATTGATTTATTTAATGACTCTATAAGGAAATATAGTTTTTAAAATGATTGAGGTGGATCAAGAATATAATGACGTGATTAGAAATATTTATGGTAAGTTATTTAAGAGGTATTTCATTGTGATACAAGTTAAATTTGATTGATTATATTGATTTCCTATAGAAAATAGCTCAATAAAATTATCATTTAATTGTTTTAATTATTTATTTTATTGAAATAAACATAATGAGAATAGATGACAGTGAATTTTAAATAGATATTAAATACATTTGAAATAGGATGTATGAAATTTTAAAATACCTTAAAGGTAAATTGGTGCCAATGATATGAAATATAATAAAATGGATCACTTCATGAAATTATATATTTTATTTATATTGTATTATATAATAAATGAGTAAAATAATTAAGCTTATTTTCTCACATTTTCATTAATGAGGTTTGTCAAAAAGAGGTGTATCATATAATTACAATTTGATATTTCATTAAAATAAATTTCATTATTCTTATGTATACTTTTTACATATAAATACATAAATATGAGTACATTATATATGATTCTGTAATTAATTTTAATGAATAACATTCTTGAATATCCCGTTATACATCCTCAGATTCATTTTACCAATCCTTGAGAGTATTTTTACTTATTTCAATTTTAGAAAAAAAAATTAATCATTGTTGGGTCATAAAAAAGATAAAATGTGTTTGAGATATGATTATTACATTATATTATTATAGGAACCATTCTAGGTGATCAAATTAATATGATATTATGATTACAAATAACATTTGTTAGGATTATGAGAGACTGTTATATTTGCATGATATGTTCAGTGTGTTTCTGTTTGATGGGTATATTCTAGGACATTTAACAGTAAAAGTGGGTAAAGTATCATCTAATATTAACATTAATAAAGAAAAATTAATATAAAACTACAAAGAAGGTATTTTTGGTTTCTTATCAAAGTGATATGAGATATGTATTTATTTTATTATAATAATTTTTCATATTTTATGAATGTGGTCATACTATTTATAGGTCTAATATCTATATATTATAGGGATGGAAAATTTTAACATTAACCATTGAAATTTCACATGTATACATTTTTATCATACACCTTCATAGAGTTTGATAGAATCATTGAAATCCTACTATTTTTCAGTATATAGGCCAAACTCATTGACACAATAATATTTTTTCTATGTATGGGTAAACAATAGTTGATTCAAATTCTTATTATTAGACTCTTATGATGGATTTGGATACGGTGTTAGAAGGACCATGGATAATAATGTTTTATTTAAATTGATTATTTGAAGTGCATAGAGGGATTATTATCTATGTTTTATTCATGAAATTACATTCCCATTTCATACTAGAAATAAATCATAAATATATTCATAGTGATATTGGAATTTTCTTTAATTTAGTAAACTATGGTTATAAATAAAAAGTTATGGTACCAAACATTATTTTATCATAATGGTTTTCAATTTTTGTATTTTTTGATACAAATGGACAGTTAATGATTTTAGGTAAATTTTAATTTATCAAAAGTGTTTCATAAATTGGGGGAAACCATTTAAATAATTTTTATATTTATACTTGATTCTTTTTTTCAACATATAATGGTTTTTCGATACAATATATATCTATCGAGATCATTTTTCTAGATTTTTGATATTATAGGAATGTTAATATTAAATGTAATTAGATAGAATAAAAGTTTTTTATGATAGGATTAGAAATAAGACCATAAAACACAATATGAAACCTATTAAAATATATAATTATCATTTTTCAATGAGATTTTTGTTTCCAATGTTTTTTGAGAATATTATTTTAAAATCATCCCCTTGCATATCAATTTTTTTCATGTGGTGAATATTTTGATACATGAAGTTAAAAATATCATTACTAATGAAGAATATTGTGCTAATATATTTTTATTTCACGAAATATTAATTTATATGTATGTATTTCTCAATTTTTATTATCCAAAATTAATTTTTTACATTTACAAATATTTGATCTTGTACAAATTATTATTTTTAAGTAAAATAAAAACATTTAATTGAAATTATCATTGAGAAACATTCCAACATTAATAAAATTTAAATGAATTACTCACAATTATATAATTCAAATTTTATTATTAAATTTAAAGTGTATGAGAATATTTAATTTAAATTTTTTTCATTAATTTAAATATTGAAATAAAAAATGGTTTAAATTATGTCTTTAAACTAAATTTTTGTGAAATATAATTTGAAATGGTGTTTTTTTTCAAAAAATAAATAATTTTATCATTGGTAACATATAAAATATTATAATGTGTATTTTTTATAACCATGACATATCATAAATATGTGTATGTTGAAATTAATAGTCGGATTAAAAAACTTTCTACAATTTGACTCAAAATATAAATTAGTACCTATTTGAAATATAATTCTATTTTAGTACTAAATTTAATTTATTGATAATTTATTTCATGTTTATAACATTAATATGTGATTTGATTTATTTTAATTGATATCTAATTTAATACATTTTCTACTAAATTAAAATTCAACTATTTTTATTTAATATAGAATAAAAATATCAATTTTTATTTGTTTTATTGATTTGAAAAATTATGAGGTTTTTGAAATATTAATTTTTATGTAAAAAAATAACATGAAAGGGAGTAAGTAAATATTTTTATAAATTCTTTATTTATAATAAATGATTATATATAATGTTTTTATGTATTTTAATATCATATTTTGTTATTGATTATTTTATTTTGTATCGATATCCAAATGTATTTTTGGATAATGTGAGTCTGTGTGAAAATAGATTATAGTAACTAGATTGTGATATGATTTAATAGAACTAAATTTTTATCTTAATTATAAATTTTTATAAAAAAACTTATGATTCTCAATATAAAAATTTTTGAATAGTAATTTAAGGGTTTTAGTGGAGATATGTAATGGATTGTGTATTAGACTACATTAAAGGGATGTAATTTTTACATGTTTTTGTGGAATGACGTAAAGGGTTACACTTATGTGATGATAGTGTAATTATAATATTTATTATGAGAATACTTAGGATGATGAACATCAAGAGGTAAAAGGATAGAATGTAAATGGTGTTTCAAAATATGTTCTATTTATATGATGAAGAAAATAGTTATTTCTAGGGACATTGGATATTCATGAATTAATATAAATTTATTGAAACTAATATTATATAATTTTAAAAAACACACACTTTTGGACTAAAAAGTATTAGGGTCCTTGAATATTGTATAAACTATCTATTTATTTCATGAATAGTCTTTATCATATCAAACAATGATCTTTCTATTTTGTACTCTACAATGTCATACCCTTAATAAGAGAATTCCTCAGGTCCTTTGGAAAGTAAAAAAAAAAATAAGTATGGGTGATTTTATATTATCAATAAAGGTAAATAGGGGATCTGTATATATATATATACTTAACATTTCCTTTTAAAAATTATATTACATTAATCTATAACATAAATATCCATTAAATAATTCCAAAGGATCGAACAGACCAGTTTACATGGAATACATGGTATGTAAAGCATCTATATGAAAATTTTCATTATATACTTCACTATAATGAAATCATAAATATATTATATCTTCTATAAAAGATTTAGATAACCATGGGAATACATAGATTGGAGGGGTTTGCTAAATATAATTATAAGGGATGAAACATGATAAGGAAACCAAATATTTGAATCAAATGTATAACATGATACCATAAAAAATATTTATCATGAGTAATTATGTGGGAGAATAGAATAATGAAAATGGTACCATAAAATCTTGTAACTTTAGTAAATGTGTAAGAAACTTCAAACATTATACAAACAAGGGTGAAGGCTATATGCAATTATAATATCACATAGTAGATAAACTACCATTATGGATTAGTTTTACTCCATAATAAAATAAATAACATATAAATATACAATAAAATTACCCAATTAATTAGAGCACTATTTGGGTAATCTAATTATAACATTAACATGCTTATGTGTACCAAAAAATGGAAAAACAATCTATTGGAATATCTATAAAAAACACAGGTGCAATGAAACAGGTTGAGATTGAGAAAAGAACATATGGAATGTATTACCCCATAAGAGGATGGGATAATAATATCTGATTATATATAGGATAAATATATAGTATATTATGAATCATTCTATAACATTATGTAGAGTGATAAGGTGAGTTAGTTAACGAATTGTGATAACACAAAAAAATTGGATGTTTAGAGAGATCCCTTACTGCGACCTGACACGTCACATATGTTCCATATCACCGTAAGTAATAAATTTATGTTAGAAATTTAATTTAATAGTAATATTTTTCTTATTCTAATTTTTTATTTGTTATATTAGAAACCATGTCATATATAGTTACTTAGTTAATTAATTCCACATCAAACATTGTGATGATATTCAACTCTTTTGTCCCAAATGGAATTTGTATGTTAAATAAGGTCAAATATATTATAAATTATTTTTTCAAGCATAATAATCATGAAATTGCTAATATTTTTATAAAAAAATTATTCTTTTGAAAATAATTATGATATTTTATTAAGGAAATAAACTATGCAATTTTCTTGAATACAAATTGTTCATACGTACTCATGAGTAACATTTCCATTTTTCAATGATAATGTTGGAAATAGGTTAGGTATAATTTTAACATTATGGAATAGTAATTGAATTGAAATTATAAAATTATTAATTATATACATTTATATATCCCATCCATTTTTTCGGTAATGAAAAATAAATCTCATTTCTTTATGGATGTTGAAATCCACACATTTATAGGAATACCGTTTTTATTTTTTTATGAATGAAAATGTAAAAAAATATATGATATAATAAATTTATATAATGAAAAAAATTTCATAAATATAACATATATTCATTAAATGCATCATCATATTTATAAATTTGAGGTGCCGAAGTAAAATAAATTATATCAGTTCCCATGGTGTTATTCCACAGTTTACAAAAACGATGGGTTTGTTTTCCCTTTGACCTGGGTGGAGATTAATATAGGTTATTAAATTAACAGAATAATATATTATTATGTGGTATATACTGAATATATTTTATCAACATTTTTAATAATATTTTATGGATTTAGAGGATTAAATAAAATGAAAATTCATTATTATGAATTATATTTCATCATTAAAAACATATTTTATATTTTCACCAAAATAATTCCTTGGATGGTTTTTTAATAAAATAATGTCATATATAATGTGTTAATGGATTTAATTAATTGATTTAGGATGTTAGTGTCCTAAATAAAATTATTTTTATGTGTGAATAATTGTGTAGATGTTCTATTTTTAAATGGGAAGGCCTAATATTTTTGTAAATACGCAAAAATATTTTTTAATTTGAATTCACACTCTACCAAAGTGACTAAAAATTTGATAATTTATGTATTTAAGGGAATATAGGGTTAATAAATTTCAATATATATAAATGTAAATATTTTTTAATCTTTTTATTCTAATTACCTTTAATGTTACTCACATTTCCTAATTCATTTTTCACCATTATATTATGTTTGTACCTAGGTAATTTGTTCTTTTTGACACAAAAATATAATGATCCATAGTAGATAACATGAAATAATTTCTCTAAATAGTAAATTAAATTTATAAAACAAAAATAATACATGTTTTGAAAAAGTAATTTTAGGAAAACTGCATTTAATGCACAATACCTATTTATGGAATACTAAGTAATTATTTTATACACATTTTAATATTACTTATGAAAAAATAATTTAAAATTTTTAACTAATATTAATTATGAATAATGAAAATCTAGGTTCCATTTTTTCTAATTAAATTTATGTGTGTTTTATAATTTAATTCAAAATGAATCTTTAAAACATGATTGAAATATGTTTTCCTAAAAAATACAATTTTTGAGTAATAAGTGAATTTATATTAAGTCTATCACAAGAAAAAATAATTTTATGAATTATAATTATGATAAATTAATATATAATTTAAAAGTTTCATTGAAATATTTAATAACTATGTTTTATTTTAATTAATTCAAATGTAAAAAATTTTTGCACTAAATGATAGTTTGAAAACAACAAAATTTTAAACCATAATAATATTATTATACCAAAATCATACAAGATGATGATTAAAGTGTTATTATCTATATAATTAAAAATAAAAGTTTTTACATTTAACATTAATATAAACAATTCTAATTTTACATTTTTATTACATGTTTTATGGATAATAAATTATAATATTTGAGTAATCGGTAATTTTCCCTCTTCATAGAAAATATCATTCATTTTAGAATAAACCCCAACATTTTCACCCTTTGAAAATTTTAATATACAGATTTAAAAAATGATTTATATTTTTTCAAATAATGCTTCTAAAAGTTCCAGAAATAAATTATCTTATTTTATAAAAATATGTAATAAAAATAATGTTTGGGGAAAATACATTTTTTTTAATAATGAAATGTCTTACTTAAAAATTAACAACATATTGAAAATTAATTTAGCTGTAAATTTATTTTTATTAATTAAATTATATGTATTTAATAAATCATTCAATTATGTTCATACAAATTGTCTTTAATACTTGTTTATAAAAATCATAGTTAAATAATCATGGTTCATTTATCCTCAATGTTGTGTGTCATATATGATATCTATCATATTTTTTTAAAATCATAGGTTGTTACATTCGTTCCCCGATAAGTAATTTCAGCCTTTAAATTTTTTATTAAAAAAATAGAAGAAAATATATTAGATTACTAATTGTCCATGGATTTTATAGGTTAACAGGATGACTCTTCATATTTATGGTTCTCTATAGTACATTGACTATGTCAGTAGACTAATTCCATAGAACATTATCTCTATATTTCGTGATAGTCACTAGATAGTCATCATATGATAGATAATGTTCCATCCATAACACCTATGAATTGATTACATTTGATGAATCTAGTATTTAGTTCTTCAAGAGGGATACATGGAATACACAGTGTACTTGAGAAAGGGGTTGTGGGGATGCCAGTCGATATTCCATAACTCTATTGTGACTGAGAATACATATGGGGCCAATATACCTAGGAGTCATATTTACCTTCACCCAATATTAAATGACTCACTTTCATTGGGTTATTCAAAAAACAATTTTTTCATCAAACTCCTCCTAGAGTCCTTGATTATTATCAGCATATATCATATGACTATTATGTGCATCACTAATGTGTTACACAATGGTCTTGATCATTTCTACCATTTATGAAACCATTTCAATTAAATATAGATTTCAATAACCAAGTTAATACCAATAGGAATGGTTTTCAAACTATTCCATTAAAGGGACTCATAAGGATCCATTTTGATGATTGAGTTAATGGTCTCATTGTAAATGAAAGGTGATAGATGATGATAATGATCTCATCCTCCTTTCAATTCCACTAACCATGTTCTAAATATGTCTTCTCATTTTACAAGTTTTTTTCACCTATTCAAATTTTTTGGGGGTGATAAGTTCAAAAAAAATATTTTGGTCATGTTCGACTATCATCAATAACCTGGATGAAAATATTATATATAAACCATATATATTCAATAATGGATATTTTTCCTTAGAATAGTTTTTATGCATATTTTGTAATGTTGATTGGGTGAGTATATTTTACAAATTGAAATAATTATACAATAATATTTTAGATTATTCACCCTAACCAATATAGATTTATTTTCTTTTCATGTATTTGGAAAACTAATTATAAAGTCAATGGTTCGGTTCCCTTAATTACATGTTGGTGTGGTTAATGGTTTCATCATCCATAATAACTTTTTCCCTTTCAACATTCCTTTTCTAGAATACTAGACACATTGTTGTACATTCCATGTTCCCCATAATAATAATTTTTAGCCAATATTTCTATTATAGATGTCGATACGTCTTTATTCCCCCTAGGATAATGGAGGAGATATATCTATTTGTGTCACTCAATGTATATTTATTTATGTAAATATATAATGGTACATATTATTTTGATCCAAATCTTACAACTCATTATTTAGAAATTTTGAACTCTGAGGATCTCTCTTCTTATATCTCCACCATCATCAAAATTTATGCATCAAATATTTGAAAATACATTAACACTTATATAAGTGATTATAGAGAAATAATTTGATAAAGGAATAATGATGTCCATTCCTTCATTATTTTCATGTGCACCCATCGAATTATTAAGAAGATTAGATCCTTCTCAATTATAATTTCTGATAATTATGTTGGATCGATTTTGTATAGAGCCTCACCCACCTTTCTTCCATCACAATATGGTAATGTATTGATTACTCATAAAACATAATAAGATCTAATCATATTTACAGGCTCATACTATGCTCCTTCTATTTTAATATGTATTTGAGGATCTTCTAATTGATATATATTTCACACATTTCCCCACCATGATATTGTTTACTTATTATCATTGCAAATATCCCTACTGCCAACTCGAGATCATGTGTTAGATAGTTATAATCATAACAACTCAATTTCATATAGGGGTAGACTATTTCATTTTCATTTAATATTTTAAATGATTCCATTGAATTATTTCATGAATCACTATATACCATGATAGTTTCCCCACATGATATATGATTGTGGAATGATATATTCAAAATCCTATGTTATACTTTTTAATGTACTCATAAATCTCTTTATTACCTAAAAAATTACCCCCATCTGAGTCATCTTTGTTATCTAGTTTTACAATAATGTTAAGTTTCTCACAAATCACACGTAGTATCTATATAGTCTACCAAAACTACTGAAATTTTTACATTAATGTTTATAGACCACTTCTTAATTTAATTTATAAAATTAGGGTCCATAATTATTACTTTTAGGTTGATAATATTCCCCATGAATGATAGTTTCTTATTAAATTACTCACATATTCTATTCTTTTTATATATATTATCCTTTATAAAATTATTTATCATAGTATTAAATTGCTTATCATGAAATTACATTGTTTTCATGTATATCAAAATATTATCTATAAAGGCTATAAAAAATTTTCAAAGGTAATCCCTAAATACTCTTTTCATTAACATTATAAATATTTATATATAATTAGTGTGTTAAAAATGTATCACTATGAAGACATAGTGTTTATAAATTTTTTGAATGTTGTTTTTTGGGATATCATCCCTCCATATGCTTAATTGGTGATATCTCAATCCAAGATACTCCTTAAGGAAATATTTTGTCCCACATAGTAAATAAAAAAATCACTTATCCATTTCATTGTTTAGTTTTCTTTATTTTTAGTTATTTGAATTCAAAATGATCAATGTAGGTGTGCATAAACCTAAGATTCTTCTTGATAAAGAGGACCAACATACCCGAAAATGATGCATTGAAACATATAAAACCCATTTGTAAATTATCTTATGATAGTGTTTCAATATATTTCAAATATATGGTGACCATTTTGTAAGGATTCATAGATATATAAAGAGATCCATTTATATGTTATATTGATAACTCGTCCTCTCAGCTAAGTGGTACACTATTAAACTCTTTGTGGAATACATTAGTATAATATCATACAATTGGAATGTCTTCAACCATTAATCTCTAGCTTGTATAAATAATTTTTGATAGATATTCATTCTCATTAAAAAATATCCATTAAGGTTATATTGAGCATCTTATTTACACATATACAGAATCAGAGCATTACAAGGTATGTTAAGAGTTATCTACACCTCTTGATAGTTGATTTTAGATTTATATAAAGAAATATAACTCATTCCCAATATATAATAAAACTGTAATAAATGAATTATAATGAAATTTTAGATTATATATTTTTTAGAAATATTATTGAGGATTAAATATTTACTTTGGATACAACTAGTTCTCCACTCGTGCGATGCATGACACTATAAAATAATTTTTATTATTAACTATCTATTAATATTTATAAAACATAATAATTTATATTAATATTGAATATATTTGAAAATAAAATGACCTACATAATGAGGAATAAAAGTTAAAGAAATTGAGGAAGAAAATTTGGATACTGGGAAGCCTTCTGTATAAAATAAAAAATGAAGGAACCAATGGTGAAAGAGAATCAAAATTAATGAATAATATATTGAAATTATAAATTTATTCATAGAAACGAAGTATGAAATTATAATTTTCACGGGATTATTCAATGTTATTTTGGAATCATATTTTTTTGAAATAGTATGGTTCTACTTAATTTATAAAAAAATGTAATGTCATTGTACTAAATGCACTGTAACAAAAATTTTGTTACTGAAAATTCAATATTTTAGTAAAAAGAAGAAATAAATATTTTATTAAATAGAAGAATGTTCATATGAAAAGGAATAGTAATATATTATCAATAAAATAAATAATATGAATGATGTATTCTTTAGATCAATTATGAATATGTAATATAAACAGTGAAACATCCAAACAGAAACGACAACTGTTTCAGAGTTAATTTTCAATGGAACACATGGAAACAAAAACTAATTGTTTGGACACATTGTTTATTTAGAAAAGAGTTGGGTGAAAAATATTATATTTATAGAATATTGTAATATTATATGGTTTCCCCTTTGGAATGAAACTAAATTCGATAAATTTTGGTAGTAAAAACCATCCAAAATTGGGTTCATGTGGCGTTGCAGTAGACAAGTATTCGTGGTTGCCGATTGGTAGTAATCTAGTACCTGCACATGTTTGTAGAAGAAGGTTACAAATGTAGAAAACATTTTTAGATATCATACATATAACACCACTTTCTCCGTATACTATGCTTGAAAAATAACACGACCATGCAAACACAGATAGGGAAAATGATCCTAAAAATGAAAAAAACCAAATCATTCAGCCATTTGAATATTACCATAATTTCAATTTGCCTCGTTTCGAACAAAACCGACAAAATCTAAAAGCTAACTAAAGTAGTTCTAATTTTCGGAGTAGTAAAACACCAAGAAAAAAGAGGTAATACACAACTCTAGCAATGATTAAAAATGAAGGCAATGACAAACCCCCTAAACCAAAAGTACCCATCCATCCATTAAATATCTTCAGTTGCAATCCAGTGGACTCCTGCAATGGACCCACTTACAATAGGATGGTGACTATAAAACACCAAGCATGTTTTTCTACATTCTAAAAAACAACCATTAATAAATCATATAACAAAAAAATTGAAAACACAATCAACAGTTTGGTAGAAAATTGAAAATAAATAATATTTTTAATGTTTAATATGAAATATACAATGGGCATTTATTATAAACTTGAAATTAATGGAAGATTAATCTAGAAGCATTACCGGTATGAAAAAGAGAGTTGGCCTATCTTCTTAGACTTCATTTTCCCTGAAATGGAGGAAAATTCTACTTATAATTGATCACCATTTCATTGTGAGAACACATGCTATATAATTGATCACCAACCTCTTCCCCTAGTAGCCCTTCCCCCCAGCCCTCATCCTCCCCTCCCCTCCCCTCCCCTCCAACCTGCTCATTCCCTCCCCCATGCCCTCATCCTTCCCTCCCCTCTTCTCCAACCTACCGAGGCCCCTCCCCCTACAATCATCCTCCCCTCCCCTCCCCTCCCCTCCCCTCCCCTCCCCTCCCCTCCCCCTACCCAACCTCTTCCCCCATCAGCCCCCTCCCCCTGCCCTCATCCTCACATCCCCTCCCCTCCCCTCACCCCTGCCCAACCTCTTCCACAAGTATCCCCCTCCCCAGTGCCATCATCCTCCCCTCCCCTCCCCTCCCCTCCCCCTACAGCCCTCCCCTCCCCCATGCAGAATATGTCTTATTTAGATAAAGTGAAAATTGAAATCGAAAAATCGTCTTTTAACTGGAAAAATTGTATATGTCAGACTGATATATAAAGATTCCTCCGTCTTGCATGATGCCTTATGTAAGTGTGAATCGATGATTAAATGGACAACCAATTTTTGATGAAGGCTAAAAATATTTATATTCATTTGTTTAATATAGATTATAAAAAAACTGTAGAAAAGTTACAGTGTATAGCCTATAAAAATCAGAAAGGATAAATGTATGTGTTCTATTTGTTATAACTAGTTATCTGTAACTTATAATAACATTAGAGTTAAAAGTTTATGTAAATATGCATAGTGTAATTTGGAAAGTATAGATTCAATATTTTTTTTGATACCTGGAAAATGTTTCACATAATTTCAGTCAAAATTTTTAGGCTTGTTAACATCGCATCATGTCGAGACATTGTAATTGTTCACTGGACTGCATATCTTTTTGTGAGAACTCATGCTATATAATTGATCACCAACTTCTTCCCCCAGTAGCCCCCTCCCCCCTACCCTGATCCTCCCCTCCCCTCCCCTCCCCTCCCCTCCCCTCCCCTCCCCTCACCTCCCCTCACCTCCCCTACCCACCTTCCCAACATCATCCCCAAGTAGCCCCCTCCCCACTGCCCTCATCCTCCCCTCCCCTCCCCTCCCCTCCCCTCCCCTTTTCAGTATATGTCTTATATATAAACAGTGAAAACCAAAATTGAATAATCATCTGTTAACTGGAAAAATTGTATAGGCCGGACCGATATATAAGGCTTCCTCCATCTTGTATAAAGCCTTCTATAAGTGTGTATCAATACTGAAAT
Organism: Viscum album; assembly: GCA_963277665.1. NCBI lineage: Eukaryota > Viridiplantae > Streptophyta > Magnoliopsida > Santalales > Viscaceae > Viscum > Viscum album. The sequence goes on from OY728135.1 coordinate 337,366,035, forward strand.
GGAAAACAACTTTTGGATGAATGTTGAAAATAATTATATGCATTTGTTTAATATAGCTGATAAAAAATAAACTTTAAAAAAGTTACAGTGTGTCGCCTATAAGAATCAGAAAGGATACATTTGTGCGTTATATTTATTTTAACTGGTTATCTATAACCTATAATAACACTAGAGTTAAAAGTTGATGTAAATATGCATAATGTAATTTGGAAGTTACAGGTTCAATGGTTTTTTTGATACCTTGAAAATTTTCCACATAATGTCAGTCAAATTTTTCAGGCTTGTTGATGTCACATCATTTCGAGACATTATAACTGTTCGTTAGACTAAATCATGAGCATCAAACTCGACAACAGATTTTTTACATAAATAAATGTCTTCAATAAAAAAATTTCCAAAAATTTTGAATAATGTAATAATTGGAGCATAATTATTGATTTTTAAGATATTTCAGTTGAGAATAAAAAATTTCACGGTGTTTTATTGATAATGTAAAGGGAACAGGAAAAAATCATTATTGTTTAATCCAATGAAAATAAGACAATGAAGGAAGAAAACATGTACCTGAGTATATTATATAATTGTATTTGTTATAGAGAATCCACTGCCATTATTGAATCTGACTCCTTAACATCTTGCACTGTGAAAATAACAGAACCCATGAGCTTTTAATGTTACCTTGCTATTACAACAAAAAATTGTAATCACTATTTTCATTCTTTTAGTTTCTGTTTCCTTCATACGGGATTGCAGTTCATTAGAATTGCATGTTTTTTCTGAAAACTCTCGTGACATTGTAACATTACATTAGAAATTACCATCATCATCAAACTCACTTAAAATATTTTATACATTAATAAATTAATTTAATGAATAAGTAGAAAATAATAGTTACAAATGAAATCATTGAGGTATAAATATTATGGTAACTGGTTGAAAATTTAGAATAAATAAAATGTAAGTTTTAATAATAGATAAATTGAAAATAACATGAAGAAATATTGTAATGTCAGTTCAAATGATTTCAATAAAATTTCATTCAATGAAGATAAGAAATATATAAATGAGTAGATGAAATATTTGTAGAAATTATAACAAACCCAATGTTAATGTTGAAACTAACTCCTAAAGATTCAATTCATTGATGTTGCAAGGATAAAATAAATCGGTTAGTTGTATTGAAAATAAAGAATATGCATAATAGAACTATTTGAATCTATTTTTGGTGGACTCATGAATTGTGATCCATTGATTAACCCAGGCCTGATAAATACAGATTATGATACATTATAAATAATAATTTTTGGTGATATTCATTTCCAAAAGGGCGATGTGTCCAAAAATGATTCCTTTTGTCAAGGACCACCTTGCATCTTGGCTTCTTTTACTATCCTTTCCTGCCCAACTCCACTATAAGAAACTCACACAGATATGCAATCTAAAACCTGAACCTGGAGAAAAAAAATGAACTAAAGTTAACAACCAATAAAAATGAGACTTATACATAAAAAAATCAACTTAAATTCTCACAATTTGAATTGGATCATTTAAAAAACAGACCCACAATTTTCCAGATATTTACCTTCTTGGATGCAAGAAAATATGACCCTTTCTGAGATCTCATAGGAATTAATCCTTAAAGAGCATTCTAAATCATCACCTTTGGATACACCAGAAGTCACATGACCTGAAATATAAATAGGAGGGCATGAAATTCCCCTCAACATATCCTCACCCATGAATTCATGGGATGTAGAACACCCCATGAATAGATGTCATCCTCATGTTCCACCATGAATTTCATTCCATCAGTGTGGGGATCATAGAATCCAACCATTGAATTTCAGATCATGTTGAGACATATTCCATCTATAATAAGATATTTCCACACTTTTGTAATCATGCAGAGCTACTGATGGAGTCTCTATGTCTACTTGGGATTGGGTAAGATGATGTTTTTATCATCATAATGTTATATTTTGTTTCATGCACCAAGTTTCATAGAATTACCTGCAAATATAAAAACAATTACGTGAAATATTGTTGAATAATGTTCCTATACGATGTAAAATGACAAAGAACACACCCATACAGTTTATCTGCAACAAAAAAACACTATATTTTAACTGACAGTTTAACTATATTTTCCATTAACTGCCTTTTATAACATTGGGGTGTGTTTGTTAACATAAGGTTCTATTTTTTCAGGCACAATGTTATAAAATAAGTACCTATACAGAAAAAAAATTAACTGAAATTTTTTTGAATATCTACCTATATGCTGGAAAATTTCACAAAAACTCCCATACAGGTAATCTAAAACAAAAAAAATACTATATTTTAATGGACAATTTACCTATATATTTCATTGATGGGATTTTATTACATTGGGATGACTTTGTTAACATAAGGATCTATTTGGTTTCATGTGATATGTTTGCACAGAAATTCCTATAAATAAAAAAAAAGTGATGTGGTGTTGTAAAATATGCCTATATGATGCAAACTGATAACAGACACACCCATATAACTAATCTACCGCATAGAACACTATATTGCAACAGAAATTTTTCCTATATTTATCATTCATTAGCTTTGATAACATTGGGGTGTGTTTGTTATTATAATGTTCTGTTTGCTTTCATGTACCGTGTTTTCAAAAGAAGTACATCTACATAATAAATCATAATTAAGTGAAATGGTGTCGGGAAAACTGCATACATGATCTAAAATGATAAAAAACACACCCACCCATATAGGTAAAATATTGTTTCCAGATATGTGAAAGGAAAGGATTTTTTTGTACATGTTAGATTTGACATCCAATTCATGAAACATGATCAAATAATAAAAACTAACCGAATTTTAGTACTTCATCTAATTTGTAAAGATCCACAGCACTAAAATGTGTCGGTACTTCCCTGGACATGATGGGGAATTAAAATTGATTATATAGAATATATTGAATGCATAAATTAGTGGTAAAGAATGTTGAAATAAAGGTAGATTAAATATAGAGACAATTAAAATATTAGAAAACAAAAAGAATAATCACATTATACCTTTCAGTTGAATCATCAACTTCATGATATTCAGAAATAGTCAATAATATATGTACATTAAGGAATGGATACATGTAGACCTTATTCTCTAAGGATATCATTTCAACCTTGGAACATCCCTGAATACATTGACCAGCTATATCAAGAAGAGATAAATTCAAAAATACTAGAGGGAAGAATACATCCAAGAATATCACTGACATCCTTTGTAGAACAACATAGAAAGTTTAGTGGGTATGGAGATGTATCCAAGATAGTATGTTCCCCTAAAATACATTCCTCGACAACATATTTTCTAGGGGAAGATTCTTATTTTCCAATACAATACAGTCGGTAACCCCATTATGCCCTGAAGAGACACATGTATCTAATGAACATAAATTTGTAGTTTCGAATAATATAGTAAGTACCAACATCCTCAACCCATAATTAATCTCTTTTTGAATCTACGGCAACATGTATCTAATCCCAACTCAAAATGAATTGAGTTGGGTTTAAAATCTGATAGTAACTAATCCTTTTAATAGCACTGGTGTACCCTTATGATTCAGATTTTCTACATCATTGTGTGTTAGTTATTTAATCCCAATAGTTGTTTTATTCATTATGGAATTGGACCTGGACTGTTGGATGTTGGTATTAGAGTAATATGGTTACCTTCAGCACTTATGTGAAGTGTAGATAATAGTAAATGTAAAATCATTTCACTTTACCTTATTTTCTTAAGAAAACTACATATAAAAATAGTGGAGAAAGAGTATAAGGAATAATAAAAAAAGGTTTATATGGAGTTAAAAAGAACCAATGGCTAAGCAGACCTATTTCTAATCAATGTCCATTTATTCTATCTTAATAGATAATTTTGTAAATAAATGTTTCAAGACAAAATCTAGTAGTTCCTTGATTAATGAATCAGGAAAGAAGGTGGATTTTAAATGGATTGTAAATCATTAAGGGGAATTCATATGAATAGAGTCAAATTAAATGATGAATAGTATAGAAATTGTTTACAGAGTATATAGGTAGATGAAATTACTGCATGTGTGATGTGTTTGGTAATCGGTTGAAGCTTCAAAATGGGGAAATCCTGACCTGTATTTGTGAGTTTCTAAGGAACATAAATTTGTAGTTTCGAATAATATAGAAAGTACAACCATACATAAACCACAAGTAACCAGTACTTGAATCTACATCAACATATATCTAATCCAAACTCAAAAGAATTGAAAAACAACACATACACAACTACAAACTCTTGTGGTCTCAAAATAGATGCAATGTCCAAAATCTACCTCAACTTCTCCAAAGATCTCTAAAACACATCTTCCCACTATTCTCAGACTTCATGAATTTATTATTAAGCATAAAATATATCTAAATAGGAATTAAAATGTATTCTCAATAAATTGAAATACTAAACATGTGGTAAAAGAAATTTAAAATAAGAAAATGTAATAAAATAAATAAAAGATATAAGTTGAAATAGACATTGTAACATAGTAGATTATGTTTTAAAAACATGGAAATAGAAATGAATGTTCTCACATATGGGTACTAGGTCTTCTAAAATAAATAAAAATATAAATAGTATAATAAAATATCACCATATAAATACATATCAAAATTTAACCTACAAGGCAGTGGTTCTGAGGAAGTATTTGATTAAAATATTTATAAGCCACATGGCCACCAATAATCGGTTCGACTTTTTCATAGACCACAATAACCTGCAATAATGATATGAATCCCCTCTAAATAATAGATACATTCAAATCGTTATGACAATAGAAGAAATTATAAAAATATAGATTATGATATGTTCACCAATGATCCTAAAATACATGGAAAGACAGTAAACTATATGATAAAAAATGAAAATTGTAAAATAATGGAATGAATAAAAATCATGACCATAAGTATTAAATATTTAGTGATATTACCTTAAAAAACATAATTCTTTACACTCCTTTGTGAAATTAAAGTAAGATCTCATGAACCATTAATAAAAAATTAAAAATGTAACGATTTAAATACATGAAATTACTATATTCATGATGTGTTTGGTAACAGGATATAGATGAAAAATGGGGAAATACCGACCTGTATTTGTGCGTTTTGAAGGACAAGAAATCATACCAGATCACTTAAATCAAAGGGAGACCTACCAAGGTGATTTATTGTAGTTCATGCAGTGGAATGAGAGAATTCATGGACATGAAGTCATGAATAGGAGCTGGCCACCTGAAAGAAACAAAAATCAAAGGATTATAACCATAAATATGCACATAAAACAAATATCGTCACAGAAAATAATGGGTTTCATATATCTTCCTAAAGAAATATAGTAATAATCATAAATTAGGTTACTTGATGCATGCTCAATGTCGATACATCAATGGTTCGATGCACAAATCCACAGACAGGCCATGAGTATGCTATCGATGATTTTTCCTGACAACAATGTCCGCAAAGGATATAAAATCCCTGAAATAGGTTACCCACTGCATGGTTTAGGGCACAGGAACCCTAGGTTGGATGGAGAACCGGTACGTGGAAGACTTGAAGCCAGAGTTTCTGGTTGCGGAGGAGCCGAAGAAGGCGGAGCCGAAGGCTGCGGGGCCGAAGGCGGTGGAGCCGAAGGGGGCGAGGTCGAAGGCAACGGAGCAGAAGGAGGCGGAGCTGAAGGAGGCAGAGTATGAAGTGGAGCACGTGGAGATGGAGAATGTGGAAACCCTAGATCAGAGGGATCGGTGGGATAGAATATGGGGAGAATCTGATGGTGTCACATGAGGAATGAAGGAATAGTCAGTGGAAAAAAATAGAGTGTTACGTGGAAAAAGAGAGTGTGACATGTAGGGTAGGAATAAACCTACTTTAGTATAGATAATTGATATTTTCCTGATTTTGTATTCTCACATATAAGGAAACACAATCTTTTCAGGTGCTACTCAAATATATCTATTAAAATTTCAATATATAAAATAATGCATCAAATGTGAAACAAATAGTACGTTCACTATTTTTTAATGAATAAATATAATTTATTTCAGTATATAATTATTTTTATTCACTTTATTAGAAGTGATAATATAATAACTTCTTGTTTCACTAGGATTTTCAATTTTTGTGACTGAATATGTCTAGAAAACAAACTATTAAAGAATGTTATTAATGAATGACCATGTTTATTAAAGTTAAAACATTATATCACAAGTTTTTAGTTTATCTAAACCAACCCCACTGCTCATTTGTTGGCTAATTAATTTCTATTCAACAATGATTTTAATGATTCCCCTATTTTCCACATTTGAAACATATTTTGGTTATCTTAAAACTGTTTCCAATTTGATTCATCCATTATTGTTGGCATAAATGATATTGGTTTTTATTTAATCAATGACATTTTACTATTGATAATCCTTGATAAAACACAATTTTCTATTTTTTAAATCCCATGACACCCATGACATTCTTCGATTTCTATATCAGAATTGAGAGAATAATGAAAAATCTATTCATTAATTTCAATTTCATGAATTTCTAAGGATTTTCAATGAATTATATTTTACCCATTAATGAAACGATCCTCTATACATTCAGTGTTAATGATAAAATAAATGTTTTCTATGAAATCGTTGATATGTTGCTGCATAAACCATGATAAACTCATATTCATATTATTTAGTATCTAGAACTCCGAGTCCATTTTATGATTCATATTGTCAAATAAATACTTATTAAAAACTATTGTCTTTTATCCTTCACATTACATGAAATCAATATACTTTTTTGACTTTGTGATCTTGATTATTGTCCACCAATGATCATACACCCACTCAATCTAATAAATGACCAATATATCTACCTATTTATCTATGTAAGATAAGACATATAATATCTTCTCAATGTATTTAATTCATTGTTCCTTAGTGAGGGGATCATAATATCCTCTAAAGGTATGAGGCATTCTTCGGATAAAGAACTCGAATAAAAATGTTCTTCCTTAAGTGGAGGAGAGAATTATGTGTAATTCAATATATTAAGTATTACTTGATCTAGTTTATAAATTGTTACATGGAATTTATCATCTCCAAATACCACATGGTTATGTATATCACTGGTGTTATCAACACATTTTATGTCAAATTCAAATTTGGGGTGCTTTCTCCTATCTTATTCTCTTAAATAATAATAATAAAAACATTACAATACATTAGGTAAAACAATAAAAATAGGAGTTATAACATATAAATGATATTTATATCTGGAATTACTAGTTTCAAGGATTCAGTATATATTATACAGAGTAATTATTTATTGGGTTTGATAACATAACAATCCATTCAACACCTTTATAATGATTCGTAATGATTTATTATGATTTCCAAAGCATGTCCCTATAGAGTGTAAAAGAGGTCGAGTATGAAGATCTCTTTTCATGAATGAATTGATGATTAATTCAATTCCTAATACACCCATTTGGAAGTAATTACCCAAATTTACAATTTTTAAGAGCCACATCCACTTATATTATTCTTACAAGGATGAAAAGGCATGGACACCACTCTCTCTATAGTTCACAAAAATTAAAAGATACATTTGTATATTTATAATTATCACTAACGTTATCACTATTGTATTCTAGTACAAATCATTAAATTAAATATATCATCCTCGGATACAAACTATTGTTAACCATTTCTTTTTTCCATTTTATTGGATGATTTTGAACATAAATTTCAATAAAATATATCCAATTGATTAAAAGGAATAATTTATTTGGAAGAAATGAACATATAAAATTAAAATTGTATAAATATTTATTTTAATATCTATAATTAGATCAGAAATCACCTTTAACTCTTAAAACTAAAATGGATAACATATGGAATACATAAAAAAATAGTCGAGATAAAAATCCTAGTAGAGTAATAAACGAGATAACAAAACTAAATAAGTAAATCATACATAAAACCTTAATTAAAAATATATAGGTCTATAGATTAATCACATGATATACTATAATAAACACCATTGTATCATATGATCATGAAAACATTGGAAATGTGGAATTAACATATAGCATGTCCTATACATGAGTCAAGGATAATTACCGAAATATTAACAAATAGTGGATTAATAACCATACTAGAAAGGTTTACACCGTAATCCCATTAATAATGTCTCAAGAGACTAAATATTTACCAAATGTGATGGGGGGATATCCGGTTTCACCTATCATATCACATACTTTCTTCTGAGTTACAAATATCTATTCAGCCGCAAGGAATTACCAAAAAAAATACTTATGGAATAAAATAAGTTTCATTTGAGAAAAAAACATATGGAATGTATTACCCCAACAACGGATGATATAATAGGATTTTATATATGTGATATAATAATATAAATAATTTATAATCATTCAATTACATTAAAGATAGTGATAATTAATGTTAGATATAGAATAGTCATAACCGAATGAATATGCTGGTTTAGAGAGATCTCAAACCTCGTGCTAGACTACTCAAGTGTGTTCCTTATCCTCATGAATAATATAATTATTTTAATAATTTTCCTTCTTAATTAAAATTTTAAATTATATTATTCATTTAATTTTATTTATTAACATTTCATATTAAATTATTTAATCAATTAATTTCACCCTGGATGTTTTGACGGTATTCAACTCCTATTTCCAAAATTATATCATTAGATTAACTATTGCCGAATTTATTAATAATTAATCATATACAAGGTTAATAATCATGACATAATTAAAATTTTTATAAATCAATTATAATTCTAAAACCAACCATTATATATTAATTAGAAATATGTTAAACATTGTGATCATGAAGATAGTAGGTTTTATGTATACATGGGTAATGATACCATTATTCAATGTTCATGATGGAAAGAATGTATTTTTTATTATAATTTTATATAATTATATTTATATCATAGATATAATATTATATATTTAAATTAAATTATATATGTAATCCAAGTGATGAGGTAATGAAAAAGGTAACATGTTTCATCATTGAGGTTGAAAAACAAATATACTCAAGAATGATATTATTATTTTCCTATGAATGGAAAGGTAATAAAATATATGAAATATTACTTTTCCAAAATGATAAATATTGAATTAATATCACATATATACATTAAATCCATCATTATAAACTTCTATGAGAGGAGATAATGAAAAACTAATAGCATCATTTTTTGAGCCAGTAGTCCTTTATACACTAGAATGATGGTTTTTTAAGCCATTTAATGAAATATGAGATGTATAGGGGTATTGAATTTATAAAATCATATTATATTGGAGATACTAGTTTTAATGTATCATCCTATTTAAATAATATTTAATGTATGTTAATGATGGAATAAATCAAAAACTCATTATTAAAGGTATACCTCTTTTTTAGACACCCACTTTGGGTTTCCACAAAAAACCTTCCTACTTGTTTTTTATAATCAATCTAAGGCCTCTAGGAAATGTGATGTTTTTTACGGAATTAATATGTTTAGTTATTGTATGGACTAATAATATTTTTATAGTTTAAATAAAATTGGAGTTGATGTACCCATTTATATGTGAGAAGTAATAACATTTTTGTAAATATAACAAACTGTTCGATAATGGGGAGTCACCATCAATACAGTTTCCAAAAAATTGATAAATTATGTATGAGTGGGATTATATGTTATAAAAACCACTTCAAAATGACAAATAATTGTTTTCTATTCAACTTATTCACATTAAATCTATAGTAACATACATGATCCATTTTTGTTTTCACCATGGTAGCTTGTTTTTACCTTGGTTATTTATCATTTAAGTCAAACAATAAAAGAATACATAGAGGTAATTAGAAAAAAATTATAATATATGTGAAATAAAATTTATATAATATATATCATATGTTATTGAAAAAACAAATTTAAATTAAAGTGAATGTATTGAATAAATCTCTCTTTTAACCATATCTGTTGTAATTAATTTTTAATGTTTTTAATATTAATTATGAAAACTATAATATGAAATTACAAAATAATATAAATTATTCTTATTATAAATATATAATACATTTTATAAAAAAAATAGTCAAATATATTTCATAAATTAATTCAAAACAAGTCGAACAAATGATATTAAAAACATTTTTAGGGAAAATAAATACTCAAGCAATATATGATATTATATGATCTCAATTATTATAAATCATCATTATATTAATTCCAGTTATTATTAATAAATAAAATATAAATCATTTCTATTTAAATTATTTCTTTCTAGTGGTTCACTTAGTTAACTAAAATGGATAATTATTTTTATGTTACCAACTGTTTGAGGAAATCCATGGTTTAATCATAAAAATAAACTATTACGAAAATCATGGAAACTTATAACTCAAATGAAAAATAATTAAATTATAAAAAAATAAAACATTCCATATGTATCATTAAATCTAAATAAATAATATTATGTAAATTTTTAATTACTTGTTTAATGGTAAATATATGACAATATATGATAAATGGAAATATTTCACCATTCCATTAAAAATCCAACAATTTTGAAAAATACAAAAATTTCACCCTATGTTAATTTAAGTAATATTTTCTATAAACTAATTTACATTATATAAAATAAATTTTCTATAAGTTCCAAATTATTTTATAATGTATTCTCTTGAAAATAAAAAATAATCATTTTTTGAAGATTTTTTTTAAATAATAAAATGTATTTATTAAAAGATGAGTTTTTATTTACTTATAATATATAAAAAATTACATTGAGTATGCCCATTATATTTAATTAATAAATAATTTAACAAATTTATATGAATAAATTTAATTACAATGTTATGATGGTTATATTTTATAATCATGGGTCATTTAAGCTCACTGTTGGGTGGCTAATAAGATCTGGAATAAAGATTTATTTTTTATCTCATAGGTTGTTATAATATCAATTACGGAACATATGAAAGAGTAATATTAGAATAAATATATGTGATCTTGAAAATAACATAAAATTATGTAAAATTATTTCATGGAACATAAAAACGAGTCATGGAATAAAACAGTATCATTTCAAAAGGCATGAATAATTTGAGTGGGAAATAATCATCAACCATAAACATTAAATTCATGTCATAAGTGTGTGTCACCATCATTTCTAAAGAAAACATTTTGTATATTAATTTTAACATCCATAGCCATGAAATAATAAAATATAACTGATAAAAACCATTTTCACATAATGGATGAATAACATTGACTTATTTCCCATAAAGGATATATTACATCTACTCTTTTCCCATAATGGATCAAGAACATCAATTTATTTTCCACAGTAATATCTTGAGATATAATACATTATATGATGTATTAGATGCATATATAATTCCTTCCCAAAACATCAAGTTATGTTAACCATGCATCTTGGTTCCACATGATCATTAACCATTCATCCTGTCACTATATCATCATACCGTAATCCATGAAAAGATATAAGGATTCATAATCATTTCAATAATTCATCATATAATAACACAGTATAAAAAAATTAATTTTTTAAAATTATAATCACTAAATCCTAAACCGTATATATTTATATAATAACGATGGAATCATTTTATAATATTCCATGAAAAACATTATGTTCATTAAAACACGTTATCATGGATGAAACTTCTTTTAATAGAATAATTTCACTACTTATAGAGAAAAATACACATTTCATTTGAGATTATATATTTAAATTGTGAAAATTTTTAATATATTAATGAAAAAATAACTTTTTAAAAGAAACATACAAAATTGAAAATTAATCTTCAATGAATAGAATATTAATGATTGTGAAAAATTCCATTCATGTCATATAAATAAAAAGAAAACAATCCTTTCACACATTTAAAGACAAAATCAAAACTACCGTTTTAGAAAAACATCAATAAGAATGTAAATAATTTTTTAAAAATTATATTACAGGGGAAAAAATTAAAATTGTATTTATTAAATTTTAAAAAAATTCATGAAACCAATTTTATAAAAAATGAATTTATGGCAAATATTTTTTCAATTAAATATAGAAATAGCGTTGTTCATTCCTTAAATACATTATTTTAATCCGACAAGATACTAAAGTGAGGATAATGAAATGAAAAAAATGACTTCTTCAAAAGTAACCAGAGGTGAATAAAGTTTGAAATGATTTATTATATAAGGATCATTTAATTTCCTCAATGTAAATTCAATAATAAGAATTACAAATTAAAGTAGAATTGTAAAATAAATCATTAATAGTAAGACTCAAATTTCCTCATCCACATTCAAACCTCCAATAAATTAAATATAAATATACTATAACATTATTATAGAACCATGTTAATTCTTATAATATCTTGTTTGATTTATTTATGACATCATATCACCCTTTTTAAAAAAATTGTAATTTAAATCACACTTCAGGGTGATAATAACTTCTTGTTTAAAAATGATTTAGTATGGATGTCTTGATATATGAAAATTGATCATAGATATATCATTAAAAATAAAATAATCAGGATTTAAACATGATATTATATATATATATATATTTGTGCATGAATATTATTGATTTTAAAATAACAATCATGGTTCACGGAGGTTGTAGTTTGTATATACGCATAAAAAATATTTTTACTATTTGATGGATGATATAGAATATAGGTAATTATAAATCCCTATTTAAACAATAATTAATATATAATTTAAATAAAATATATTCCTCAAATACATCATTACTACCATCCATTCAAAGTGATTATTTGAAATGAATCACATCACTTCAGAGTAGTGTTAGTTCACAACTACACAAGAGCGAAATTATTATATTCAATGGTATGCAAGGTAAAAATATTTATCTAGTAATATAAATTTAAATGAATTATTATGTCATAAATATTGTATATAAGCATTAAAAAAATCATAATATACATCCTTAAAGGTAGATTATTGAATTTTAATTGTATCACTACATGTATATGGTACGCAATACATACACATGGGCGATACCTTAACATAAATTTGAGGGAAAGCATGGGGAAAAGGATGTATTGATAATTAGGATATCATATTAGTATATTGGTGACAATTATTTTTTAAAATTTATTAAATAACATATTTGTAGCTGGTAAAAGAATAATAAATAGTGTTATAATCAGTTTATGTTATTTCTTGTTTATTGAAAAATCTCCAATAGATCATCCCATAAGGACTTTCAGAATATCATTTTCTAATGTATACAACTATAAAAATATTATAGGAAACTGTATAAGATATTTGTTAGGGGATTTTCAAGCTACAATTAAAAATGTTGTGTGAGAAAGGTAAATGATTATTTCCCATTTATAAATGAGCGGTGGGTACCAATTGGGTTTTCATAAAATAATAAAATATAAAAAAGTAATCATCTATAAGAATTATTAAAAATTGATATTTAAAAAAATATATGGTGCTATAAGTTTTATGTATTATATAAAAAAATGGAATGATTTATGCAGTGTTTTAAATTATATCATTTGGTTTAACCCCGTAGTTCACCTATATTGACCTTAACTGTGGTACAGTATTTTTCGCTCTTAATGTGTTTTAATTTTACATATAAGTTGGCAATTAGCTAATAAATAAAATACATGTTTCATTTTTTTACCAAATATTATTATTTTTCTCTTATTTGTATATTTTTTATATTTTTATATAATTTAATAAAATATTTTCTTGAAAAAATGTCTTTGAAATATATTTTGATACCATTAATTTAAAGTTACTCAACAACATAATGGAAATATCCAAACATCAATGTCATCCTTACAATCAAAAATATTCTTCCATATTCACCTATAAATATTTGTAACACCATAATTTATTCATATTATATTACAATTAATATTTTCAAAATCATTTATATTATGTTTTCTTTTAATTAATGAAATATTGTGTTGACATTGCACAATTATTTTTGGTTATTATATAGTAAAAAAATTCATCAAGAAATAAATTTTGTTATGATCAAAATATATATTTATATTCATATGTAACATTATTTTTTTTTCCAATATGGAAACATAATAGATATTGCAATGTAAGTGAGTAAAATTTGCATTTTTCTATTAATTAAATATTATACAGGTAAAATAACGGACAACCATCCCTTAAACAATTAAAAATCTATAATATATTGTTAATGGTAAAATTACCAAATTCCAATTAAAATAAATAAGAAAATTTTGACATTAACATTAATTTTTAAATTAGTTTAACATGATTTGCTATTTACTTAGGGGATTTTTTTACCATAGTTAATATTTATGATGCCTAAAAAGAAAAGTGTCATATTTACCATATTTCTTCCTTATAATTCAAAATATATAATAAATTTTTAAATATTTATTTTTTTAATATGGAGAAAGTTTTTATAATATAAAGACACAAAATGAAATGAAACCCAATTTTTAAAGGGATACAATTTATGATAAAAACTTATTAATTATTATTCAATTTCTAGAATAAATAATAGAAAAGTCAAGTAAAAAATTTAACAAAAATATATTATTTTTAATTTATTAAAATCATTCACCAATTTTGACTAATTAATTTTATTTATATATAAAAATATTTCACGCATAAAATATTTTTATAAGAAAAAAAATCACATATATTTTCAAATGATTTTTCTTTTAATTTCTATTTAATTTATAGTTACTGAAATATTCTTATCCATATATTAAAAAATGTATTTTTGTAAATTTTTTATTCCTATTAATTCCCTTAATTATAATGTTTTAGTGATAACTATATCATAATAATTTTTTATTGTATCTTGATTTGTTTAAAATTGATGTTTTTTGTAACACAAACTATCGAATAAATCAAATTTATTTATAAAGAATTGTATTATGAAATATCATATTTTTACAATTAAACCTCTTAAAATAAATAATTCTATCATTATTCTATAACTATGATATTATTAGATATGGATAATTTATCCTCATCACAGTCTTGGGTTCCCATTATTCTTATCGAAATTTTTACTTTTTACGAAAACATTTACTGGTTGAGTGATTTTTATCTTTGAACATTCTCTATATGATCAAAATTATCCAATGGGTTTTCTTCGTAATAGTGTTATTTTTCAGTGTTATGAACTCTATGTTCCGTACATGTGAAGTCTCTGGTATATACTTCCACATAATAGATAGGTGTATGTCATCCTGAACATGGGTGATATTTATTGGATTTTCAAAATGAAAAACTACCATCATGATTGGCTCAAGAATTTCAAAGGGAATAATATATATAGGTATCTATATTACATTTAAATCTCCTAACATACATATAAGAATATATTTTTAGGAATTTGTTTCTCAAAATTTAAACTCTATATCTCACCATTGATTTCAGTATAAATTTTCTATCAATTTCTTTCTACCCTTTTGTGTTATATAATGGAGCTAATTTTCTCTTATATTTCATCTGTTTTCTTAGGTACCAATATTTTTTTATCTACAACATCATTGAAACATATATTAGTTTTATCCACTTCATTCAATAGATGGATTCATAAGGATTCGTCATAATTTTATAGTAAAATATATTGTTGCAATAAAATTCTACCAAATGATATTGATGATTCCAACTACCTTTAAATTACATAGGTAAATCCCAGAGCATGTCATATAGGATAAAAAAGGTCATCTCATATTGTAAATAATTATAAGTATGATAAATGTCAACACTCTATTTAGAGCCGACTGAAGACTTCTCAAAATCATAATGGTAAAATCTATAAATTGATCTAATAGAATAGAATGTGATACTCCATGTAATCACACCATATCCTTTATTTATTACATATTATGATAATAAAGAGATAAATTTTATGTAGTTTATATTATTTTTCATAAATTTTTATGGTTATTTACTACATCCTAAATACCATTTTATCTTTTTATGTTTTGGGGAGTTTGATGAGAATGTTCAGGGTTATATTTTCCCAATTGCATTATGGTATTGGTAATGTTTTTAACATCCCCTTAGAGTTTTTTTATTCAATGATAACAATATAGTAAATCAATAAGCAGGATACATCCATTTTAATAAATATATTCAAATAGTCTTAGAAGAAATAATATTTATTTTATAAATATGTGACTCTACATCAATGTGGAAAAAAAGAATGTTGAAACGTGTGCTTTATCCAATAGAATATTCTACAAGTTTGGTTTTCATGAGATAAATACATATTTATTAATCCTTATCATTCCCTCATAATAATTGTTGAACTCATAAAAATTTCTGACCTTCTTATGTAGTTCCACAACACCCTTTTTCTCTAATTTATATATCAAAATGACAGTTTATCAAACACACATTTTCGGATGAAAATATTTATTTCCCACAATAAAAAATTCCAATTTATTAATTTATATATAAATAAATATTAGATATTTTATTATCATAGTTATATATATGCTAGAATGATTAATTTGATATAGGGAATCATCCTCATAGATCACTTTCTAAAGGTGGTAATGTATTGAGTAGTCATAATATTTAATGATATAAAAACATATTCATTAGTCTATATTTATTTATTTATGTGTGGATATATACATTAATCATTTTTTATATTTCTATATGTTTCATTTTTTACCATACTGATAATGAATCAATATCATCAACACAAAAATTACTGCATCCAACTTTAAATCATGGGTAATGTAATTTGTATCATGTTTTATCCATTTTCATGGGGAATATATTTCCCCATACCATTATAGATTATAAAACAATCAAAATACATTCATTGAATCATTATACGACAAATATACCTCTATAATATAGGTTAGTGAGACCATAGTTTCCCTAGTAGACCTTATCTTCAGATCTTTGAAATTAGCTTCACATTTCTTTAGTAAAAAGTACATAACTCCCATCTGAGTCTATTTTGTGTATGTATTTGATTTCCAAAAGAAATATCTACAAAATAAATGGAAATTTAATGAAAACCAAAGAAAACTATGGATATTAATTAACATGGAAGGTCTATGATATTTTTCAATAACATCTACCATTGTATTTTCCACCATTATTCCTTACATGAGACTGTATAACCGATTAATGTTTCTTAATATATAAAAAATGTAACATGGGAAATATTTCCTACATCTACATTTTAAATAGGGTATTCTATAAAATTTACAAATTATTTTCATGGTCGTACTTTCTCATTTAATGTATAATAATATAACTTATAAATACAACCACAAACAGAGTGAGGAAATCCCTAAAAAAATTAATCATTGAATCCATAAAGACATCGAGCAAATTTGGAAAACAAAAATGGATCACTAAAAATTAATATTGTCTATAAATATTTTGGAATACATTCATGGATGTATTATCTATAATGACCCCTAAATGGTGATAACCCAAAAGCAGACCAATCTTGAAATGTATTTAATTCTGTGTATTTTATCAAGTCGGTCCTCACTATAGAGTAGAGGATACATGTTCATAATTTTCATCTAGTTAGTGAGACCATAGTTTCCCTAGTTGACCTTATCTTCAGATCTTTGAAATTAGCTTCACATTTCTTTAGTAAAAAGTACATAACTCCCATCTGAGTCTATTTTGTGTATGTATTTGATTTCCAAAAGAAATATCTACAAAATAAATGGAAATTTAATGAAAACCAAAGAAAACTATGGATATTAATTAACATGGAAGGTCTATGATATTTTTCAATAATATCTACCATTGTATTTTCCACCATTATTCCTTACATGAGACTGTATAACCGATTATTGTTTCTTAATATATAAAAAATGTAACTTGGGAAATATTTCCTACATCTACATTTTAAATAGGGTATTCTATAAAATTTACAAATTATTTTCGTGGTCATACTTTCTCATTTAATGTATAATAATATAACTTATAAATACAACCACAAACAGAGTGAGGAAATCCCTAAAAAAATTAATCATTGAATCCATAAAGACATCGAGCAAATTTGGAAAACAAAAATGGATCACTAAAAATTTATATTGTCTATAAATATTTTGGAATACATTCATGGATGTATTATCTATAATGACCCCTAAATGGTGATAACCCAAAAGCAGACCAATCTTGAAATGTATTGAATTCTGTGTATTTTATCAAGTAGGTCCTCACTATAGAGTAGAGGATACATGTTCATAATTTTCATCTAGTTAAGTCCCTGATGATCACTAAATATCTGCATCGATCCATTTTCGTCTTAAAAAATTAATTGTCCAACCATAATGTCACAAACATGTCTAAATGGATCTCTTATTAATATTATCTTAGATTTTATTCTTTTATTCATATTACACCATCATTTTCATTCAATATGGAGTCTTCGAAATAGGTATATCCCAATGTCTAATTTATATAGATATCCAAACCTCATGATTTTGTAGAATAATGGGATACTCTTATAGATGAAAGAAACAAACTCCAATACAATGGGAATATAGTAGATTTTGTGTTACCCCAAACAATCTGAGATAAATAGCCTTCATGGATAGAAATTAAAACCCAAAAGATAGAATATGTTTTCATTAGAAGCACATAATCATCTCAATGATGATTTAAGATCATTGAATCATTGAGAATTCTTTTGTTGGGTTCCATTCCTCACAAATTCGTATATTATTCAAGAAAAGAAATCAAATTTATTCTTAAAATCACATCAAAATCAACTAAATGTTGAATAAAAAACATAAACACATAATTTCCACACAAAAAATTATCAAAAGTGGAACAGAGACTTGAGATGTGACCATATTATAATTCTGAGTTTGTACCACTTTCTCAATATCTGGTTATTATGATGGTAATTTGATACCCTTTATAAATTCATTATATATTAAAGAGTATGAAGATTTATAATAAAATAATACATTTTATATTGTTGATTGGATGATGAGTGTAACATTCCCCATGTCATTCTTGTAACCCACTTCATCTTTCATAAGCATATGATATTTCAATATATCATTGGGATTAAAAAATTATTGAAGTTGATCCCTAATAAAACTCATATTAATGCCCCAGTTGGTATAATTCCTATATTACATGAATATTAATAAATAGACTGTGAGTAGGAAATTTGATGGAATATTACTTTCCTTCACTGATTTTAACATCCTATAAATATCCTTTTGTAATTTATGGTATTTAAGACCAACACTTCCACAATTAATGATCCTCCCAATTACTTTTAGGAAATTTCATTATTGTTTATTCCCACATTTGTGACTAGTAAATCGTTAAAATATAATTCCACTATTTGATTTACTTGAATTTTCATGAGCCTTAAATTTAACATTCTTATTAAATCCTTCCATATGATTGGATCCCCCAATTTTAATTTCCACCTTGAATTAACATCTAAATATATTTTTCTATATACTAAAGTCTAATATAGATAATTCCTTTCAGATACTTGGTATTAATCCTGTAACTAATCAATATAATTGACATTTAGAACATATAATTATACTAGAAGAAAAATATAAAATAAAGGAATTTTCCATAAAAATTACATAATCATTAGTTTTATGTCTAAAAGTAATTCTATTTCATTTATGGATATTTTTAGATTTACTGTTTTATAGAATTGGGTTATAAGTCAAACATTACAAAACATTGAAATAGGTAGTGGACACTTCTGATTAGTATCCATTTTACCCATAATATTAATGTATTAAAATAAATCTTGATTTATTTTCATGAAAATGTATATGATATTTACAATTAATTCATCCATTCCCTTACACATCCATAACCCATATGAAAACAATTCAAAAACATGGGATGAGATCAAAATGTTGTTAATGGATATAAAACTAAATGAAACATTTAGTTCATTAAAATACAAAACCCATAAAATATATCCCTCTACATAAGTTTTATTTGAAATAAATAATTAAATATTTTCAAGAGAACACACACAGGTTTTTGTCTTATATGTCCTTTAAAAACAATTGAAAAAAAATTAACACTCATTTTCAGTGACCTATAACATTATATTCATTGAAAAACATTTAACCATATTATTTTGGAATAAACATGTGAATGTCATCCAATATGATCATCATCCAATTAATTGAATAGTTATAACAGTACTAATATCATTTATCACCTATATTATCCCCCACATTTGATATATAGTGGGGTTTAACCATTTTTATAATCTATATCGGGCTCACTAATTTTTCATGAGATGTCATGGAGATCATCCCTTAATATAATCTATATCAGAGTAACTAGTTGGATATAATGGGGTCAACCCATCATAAAAGATGTATATATCTCACTCATTTCATAAAATTATAATTTACCATATCCTGAGTAAAAAAACTCATCATAATCCCTTTGAAAAAATCTTTTAAACCCACACAAAAACACATTCAGATAAAAATATTCTATTATTTTTAAAAACCCATTTTCAATTCAAAAATAACAAAAAAAAAATTAAATATTGTCATTCAGTAAAGAAAAAAATTATTGATTTCAATTTTATTCACAAAACAAATAATGGGAATGGTGGTGGAAAATTCGTTTTCATCATTTATTTTAATAATAAAACATTTCTTTTTTTCATTTTCCAAATCAATTTCATATAAAAGACTTAAAAATATTTCTTTTGAATTTTTTTTAATAAATTAAAAATATAAATTATCAAAAATTATGAATATTTTATGTTATTCTAAAAACATTAATAAAATAATATTAAAATCATGTACATGGAAGAGAATGAGATGAATTTAAAACAATAATAGTATATCATTTTTAAAAGAAATTTCCCTTATCCCATGGGAATGATGTGAATCATAAAATCAATTGAAGAGTAATAAATAATTATATTACCTAATGACATAGAAATTAATTATATAAATATTCATATAGGAAGTAGAGATGTATTATAAGACCATATAGGTGCTATCATCCAAATATGCCTCACTGAAATGAAATTGAGAAGAAATACTTTACAATTATTCTTATTCATCAAGTGTGCCATTATCTTCATGAATAATAATCTTAGTAAAATTATTTTATTTATTGAGACATTTTTTGATTTTTTTAATTATACTTCACTTATTAAAATGTTTTATAAAATTACATAATCAATGAATCTTATATCAGTTTTTTATAATATTCTGCTTATGTGTGAAAAATGGCATAGGTAAGTTGGTTATAGTAAATGTTGTCATTTTTTGAAGATATTTAGAATAATTATCAAAACATTAATATAATATTTATACATCTATTATACATTAAAATATAATAATGAAATATGGCTTTTAAAATGAATTAATTTTATGATCATAGAGATGTTTGGTCATATGTATTCATGAGTAATATTTCAAATATCGAATGATCATTTTTTGAGAAGGTAAGTAACATTTAAATTTCCAAAATAAACATAATATTATAAATACCATATTATTTAAATGTATATATATATATATATATGTTTGTGTGTGTATTATTCATTGTATGTGGTGACAAAATATGTATTTACACCACTTCGAGGAAGCTGTAGTCCACAAATCCATAAACGACGTTAAAATTATTAATGGTGTAAAGGGTAAGAAAAAAATGATATAATATATTCAAAGAGTGATAAATATTTCATTAAAATCATTAATATTTAATTTATATAAGATATATTTATTTTATTCACAATTATTCCCTTCCATGTAATTTGTTATTGAAAACATTTCCCAATGGTTCGCAAGGAGGTCGTCCACCATACACTCGAGGGACATTGTCATATCCATTAAATGATGGAATATAAAAAGTATATATATGTTATAATCACTACATAGGTATACTAATGTTATATATATCATATATAACCGTTATATTCATCATCATACCCAACCATGGGAGGTGGAAATGGGAAAACACATGACTTTGTTTCACTATGTGGTATACAACTGTATACATGAATGATGATTTCCTAACCAATATTATTGAAATGTGTTTAGTTATACATCATAAAAACAACATAATAACGCCTATAATTAAATAATATAATGATTTTATTATATCAAGATTTTATAATAATAATTTTAGTTGGTTGATAAATAAGTAAAATTAAGATGATAGTTGAAGAACAATACCACTTATTCAACTATCCACCTTTGAATTTCACTAATTATATGAAAGGGTAGTTTTATTCTCATAATAAGAATTCTAGGATGAGTTAATGAATGTTTTACATGATATTTTGAGTTTTGAATTATTAAAATGGATTTTTAGTTGTAAATATGTAATGGGAGTGAGTTTTATTATACAGTTTTGGGAGAGTGTCATTTTTGTAGATACCCATATTATTTAACTATTCATTGGTTAGACTTATGTAATGTTGCTCCAAAGTATATAAATAATTTATTTTTGGAATTATATATTCATGAAACTCCAACTTAACACAATTGATCATGTTTTTCAACATTTTTCCCTTAACAATGATGACTCAGTATTTTTACCATTTTTGGTTTTCACTATGGTAACTAGTTTTCTAATCTAAGTAAATTTCCCTCTAAGACTAAATTAAAGCTGAAATTATAAAAAATTTGAAAATTATTTATTATAAATAATAAATGCAATTTATCAAAAGAAAATATTATTGGTGTTAAAAAATACTTATAACACAAGTTCATATAACTTGAAAAAACACTAATTTAACCTTAACCTCACCAATAGAGGTATTTATTAATTAGGAGTAAATAAATTAATTAAAAATATTAATTATTATATAATTTGTTATTATTAAATATATATTAATATTTAAAAATATATTAAATAATTTCTATTTATTAGTAATTTTAAATCATTTAATAAAATATAATATATTATAAAATAACAGCAATGTTAATTTTTGCATTATACATTTAGTTGGATTTTAAAATATACCATAAAATGATTGAATTAAAATAAATTATAATCAAACAATAGTATCCTGATATATTCATCTAAATATTAATTTAACATAATAATTCACTCATTTTACATCACATTAATATTTTTAGTATCATTTATTTCATGTTATTTTGAACAAAATAGTTACTACATTCTCCTTTTGTAAGGATTTCTAATAATTATATAATATATTAAATTAAATGATAAATTATTATAATAACAATAAAAAATATATTTACAATTATAATCTATAATATAACATACGGTTTTTTTCTCTATCATAAAGATTTATTCAAATTAATAGGGTGAAGAGTATTTGTTTTATGATTTTCATTGCTTAAATTATCATATGGTGAATGTTCAATGTAATGTGAAAATAATGTCCATATTTAAAATAATATTATGTATAAGGTATATCTAAACTCATTAAATAATATTAAAATAATATTTTTCCTCATTTTTAGACTTATCATTATATTTTATCCAATGGTAAAACCATTATTACCTTACACACTTTACATAATTTTTACTACATTCACTACTAAATTTCTTATAAAATAATTTTAAACTTATTAGAAATTAAAAATTATAAGGATTCAAAATATGGAATCGATTTTTCAAAACTCAAATCATATATGTTGAAAATTTTAATTTAACATTAGTCCCATAGATGCAGTGATACAATGAGTTTTTTTATAAAAGTATTTTTTTTTATAAAGATGGTATTATTTTAACAATATATATAATCATATTTCTCAAATGAAACTACATTAATATTTAATGATATAAAATATAAAAATAACATTTAAAAAATAACCAATGGGTATTATTTTAAATAATTAATATGGATAACCATTATGAGTTTTAAAGCATCTTTTTGAGAAAGACAATTTTAATCTATAAAACAAATAGATATGATAACCAATAGAATTTTAATTAGATGTACTTAATTTGATTAAATTTAAATTAGGTGACCTAAAAACATATTCATAACATATTTTTTCTTTTTAATTATTTAATATAATTTAAAATAAAATACTTGAAAAAAAATCGGTGTTTTCACTATTCACTATAAAACAAATATTATCAAAAATGTTCCAAAATTTATCCTTAATTTTTTTTTTGATTTTTTGGTTCAAACAATAATGTTATTATTATCAAATACATTTTATAAAAGTATTAAAAAATTTATAATATTTTTTCATGAAAATCAATATTTACCATTTTTTAAAAAACCTATTTTTGAAGAATAAATCCACATTACAAAAAAAATTGATTTATTATTTTCTTAAAATTATAATATAATTTATATTTATTATAAAATTTATATATATATATATATAAATAAATCGTGGTTTAGTTAATTATTTCATACCACTAATTTAATTTAAATATTATAACTATAATATATATCATTAGTCGTTTATGTTCAGGGTTGCATGTTGAAAATGCTATTGAGCATAAGAATCTAGGGGTTGTATATAATTCTAGCTAAAATTTACTTTGTGAGCAAAAAGATATCAATGTTTTGTTTCATTTAACAAAATAAAAATTCCGTGTTTTGGGTCCTTTAATCTATATAATATAATTATTTTTCATTTAAAATCTCATGGTGTTACATCCTCTACACACACAGAATAAATTGCATCCATATAATTTTAACACTATCCATGTAATCAAAATTTGGACATTTGAAGATACATTTTTTGTAAACATGCATCCTGAAATGTTTTAGTAAAAAATACACTTTATAATAGAGAAATGTAACTACAATGTTCATTTGTAATAACATATAACAAGGTTTCAAAATCGGAGAACATTTGAGGGATTATAAGAAAGGTGTAAATAGTTATAGACAGTTATTGATGTCATTAATCACATGAAAGGGAATTATAAATGTAAATATATGTGCCTCAGAACTATAAATCTATGATGATCAAAAATACAATCAGTCCATCCCAATTGAAGGTATTAGGATAATAATTTTATTTATGTATCCTCTAACAAGTGTTTAGGAATTCACTTACCATATAGACTATGATAATAAAATCAAATACAAACTCAATGAGTATAATATAATCCTTTATTAAATTTTAACCAAAGTCTGATTTTTTTTAAAAAATTATTCTTGTAGAATATAATTTTATTATTCTTGATGAACTAAAATCAACATCAAAAAGACCACATAATTCCTAAATGTGTACTAATATATTCCTCTTATATTTATACACTATCAAAAACCATAATTATTACCACATAGTATGAAAATTTCAAAAACTAATAATCCATTATTCAATATTCTCCAAATAGCAATAGTAGTACCCATAGTTAAAACCAAATAATTCTATAAATAATTGTCCTTATATTGTTCATTTTTTTCATAAAATTGTTTGAATCCAAAATATTAGATGGATTTGATTATATATTCTGAAAACATAAATAAATATTTATTTGTCAATTATAATCCATCACGTTTATAAAATATAATTAATATTTAATTATAAAATTCTCATAATAAATAAGAATCCATAGAGGCTAGTAATAGTTTTTATACCAATTTCATCCTTTGACATTGGTATCAAGCCCTATGTCATTGTAAGACATGATGAGTTATCACCTGACCTTCTGGTGTTCCATTTATTCCATTAAACATGGAAATATTAATTCCTCCCTGAATAAATCATTATCTAATCCTTCAGGATACATATATACCAAGAGAAAAAAATATCCCAAAATTTTAATAATTATATAAAAATGTTTACTTCTTAAATATATAATATATAGTAAATCATACATTGATCTTATTATCAAAAATAATCTTATAGACCTGTAATAGTATCCATAACTCTTAAGACAACCACAGTAGAAAATATTCTAATATCCAATGTTATCAAAATAATTCCATTGAAACCAACTATAATGACCCAGTATTAAACATTACATAATCATGAGTTTTAATTCAACAAATAATACTATAATATTTGATGATCTTTTCTAGTTTATAGTTTTTTAGTACTAGACCACAACTTATACATAAAAGTACAATGAAATAAAATGCGGACACATTCAATTAGTATGAATTTTTTCACAAAATATAAATCCATTAAAATAATGAATTCTTTCCATACATGGAAAATCTCTCATACATTCAGCATGGAATATTTCATCCCCTTACCGATCCTTAAACCCAACAAAAATACATTTTAAAAATTTGTATCAGCACAAAATCATTTTAATTGATATAAAAAATAAATTAATCAATTTTATCATTAAATTTTTTTATACCCATTAACTATTTTCCAACAAATAATTTTTAATTTATTGAAATAAATAAAAAATAATAATACAACAAATTTTTTGTCCAAAAAACCATTAAAATTCATAGCAAGTAATAACAACTCATTTATAGTGACTTACAATATGATTTTAATTTAACCAAATCTAATCACTTTTAATTTAAATAAAAAAATTTCCATTTTCAAATATAATCCTTACCTAATGAATTTGGGAACTATAATTTGGATCAGCCTTTGTATAATCAATATATTGCTCCCAAATTAGTTATAATGGGGTTCAACAATTCGTATTTTCTATATCGGGATAACCCATTTTTTCATAAGTTATTATATTGATCAACCCTTCATATAATCTACATCTGGAACATCCGTGAGATATTATGGGGCTAATTCATTCTTATAAGATATATCAAGATAACTCATTCATATAATTATCAACTATCATTTCATGAATAAAGTAATTTCATCATAGGCCCGTTAAAAATTCATTTAAATCCATATGAAAAACCCTTTAAAATAAAAATATAATATTCTTCTAAAGAAACCATTTTAAATACCAAAAAACCCAATTTAAAATAAAGAGTGTATTTTTCATTAAACAAAACATGATATATTGCAATGAAATCTGAAAATTGTAAAATGTTCCTACCAGTGGAAATGTCATTGTCATCATCTATGTTATAAATAGAACACTCATTTTTCATTTACCAGAATGTTCCTAAAAACATTGAAAAGAAAAATTATGTAAACCATTGAAAATAACTAAAAATTATATGTTAAATTTAATTTATAAATCATTTATACCCATATAAAAATATTAATAATATCATTTTAATAACATGTATATGTAATATGAATAGTGGGAACCAGAACATTAAAGGAAAACTCTTTTTAAAATAAAAGATCTTTATAACATGGGATACACATGAAAGGTATAAAAATTAAATTATAACAACAAAAAATATTAAATAGCATGAAAATAAATTAATTAATTATATTAATTACCAATGGGGTAGTATATAAAAATTTTAAAATAATATTGGTGCATGACACCAAAATATTCTATAATAAAAGGAAATTGTGATGAAGTTCATTACCTTGAGTCACATTGGTCACTTGTCCCTTTATCATACAAAATATAAAACATATGATAATTATTTAAATTCTTTAGAAAATTTTAATTTTTATTATTTCTTTTAGTTAATATATTAAAATTATTTATGAAATTATATATTCAATTATCTTTAGGTTAAATATTCTGACCATATTCAACTAATTTATCAAAATTCTTTTTGGTATGTTGGCTATGGTAAAAGTGGTAATTAATTAAAATTAACAAGAATAATAATTATTTTAAATATATAATATATTTACATAAATTATAAATTTAAAACCAATCATTATTTATTATTATTAAAAACTATTTAATGTGTTGATTAAAGAGACGATAGGTTGTGTGTATGAATTAGTAACGGTTCCGTTTTACAGTGACCATTGTGGAAATAAGGTAATTAGAATACATCCTTATAAAATTATAATAATATCATATATAACATATTATTTAATTATATATACTAAAATATTTCATTATTGGTATTCTATGATGAAAAAACTAGTCACTTCTTATCGAGGAGGTGATAGACCACATGCCCATTTATGATGTTATCATTTTTATGTGATAGAAATGCTAAAAATAAGATAATATATTATATTAACACAATGATATATATGTAAATAATATTATAAATATTTCATTTATATCAATTATATATATTTAATTCATCGTTATTATCATAAATATAACACTTTAGTGAAAAATGAATCATATCACTTCACGAGGCGGTAGTTCAATGTACACAAAAGTGACATTATAATATCCCATAAGAAAAGTAATATAAAAAGGATTTTTATTATATATTTACTAGATTGGTATAATTATACAATAAATATAATATATATTCATTATATCCATCATCATATCCATCATTAGATGTGGTAATTGAAAAAAGAATGACATTGTTTTGTGATGGGGTAATCTTCTATACACATGAATGTTGATTTCCCGGCCCATTTGATGGAAACATATATGGATTTTCGACATATATGTTCCTTAAAAGAATCTTAGTATATGGAATATAATAAGGTTATTATATTATAATATTATAAGAGTAATATAATTGGGCACTGAATGAAGTAAATTAATGGTGCTTGATGAAGATATTTACCACTTATATGGGTATCCTCTTTACATTTACACTAATTTCCTCAATGGGTGGATTTATGAACAAAATAAGGATAAAAATATTTTTTCCGAGGTGTTTGGAAATTAATTGTTTTGGTATTGGATGATCCAAATGTCTATAGAGGATTGAATAAGTGGGGGTTTTGAGTTCCCTTTTATAGATGAGAAGGAGTGGCATTTTTTTAAGTACCCAAGTTTGTATCTATTGTGGGGTAAATATTGCCAATATATTCTCCAAAATTAACTAATAGAGGATTCTATAGATTGTATTGAATATAAAAACCTCCACCACATAATAATACTCATGTTTTAAACATTTGGTTCTTTAACATATATGTTTCCTTATTTTTACCATTTTGGGGTTACAATATGGTAACTTGTTTTCTAACATAACGAATTTATCCTTGAATATAAAATTAATGTCATAATTATAATAAAATTTATTCCTAGTGATTCAAAATAGGAAATATGATTTATTATATTAAAATCATATGTGTATTGAAAATTAGTTTTAACATTAGTTTATCTAACGTGCATGAACATTGTTTTAACATTAACCTCATTAACATAGTTTTTCGTACTAACTAGGGTTCAATATATTCATTATAAATATAAAATTACATTAATTTTGTGTATTTATAATTTATTAAAAACATTTCTCGGAATCTAGAGTATATCAAATTTTTAGAAAATTTACATCATTTAATAAAATATAACTAATCAGTAAATTACATTAAAATCAATAATAAAATTATTCATATAATTTGAATTTTAAATATACCATGGAAATAATGAAAATTAGAATATTTTATGATCACACTGGTTTATAAAGATATATTCATCAACAAAATTTATTTAACAGAATAATTTAGTAAATTTCCATCACTTTTAATATTTTTATTATAATTTATTTCAATTAATTGCATATTAAATAAAAACTCTGTAGCTATTTGTTAAGTGTTACATATATCTACATTATCTGTAAGAATTTAATATAAAAAATTATAATGAAAAAAATATTCATATTTTAAAATAATATATATTATCGAAACTATGACATTTTTCCCTATCCATACTCTACAGAAATTGAAATGGAAAAGTACCTTTTAATAATTTTCTTTTATGAACATATTAAATGGGTCATATTCCAATGAACAAGGAAAGGTATTTCCATATTTATGATAAATTTACATAAATTGTTAAAATGAATAGATTAAATAAAACTAAATAATTTTTTTGTGAGTTTCTTATAAATGTAGATTAACAAACCAAGAAATCCATTTTCACTTTACCAGTTATAAGTAATTCTTTTCCCAATAACTATTTTTTTTACAGAACATATGTTCTATTTATAAAGCACTATAAATTATGATGATTCCAAATATTTAATACAATTTTCAAATTTGATTCATATAATTAGAAAATATGACTTAATATTAATATTGTTGGCGTGGTGAGACAAAAGGTTTTGAGAATTTGTATTTTTTATGAAAAATATGGTTCTACATTAAATATATTTCTATTAGTATAAATTTTACATAACACAATTAAAATTAAATAATATAAAAACATTAAATTCCATTTAACAATATACCCATCGGGAATTATTTTAGTAAATTTAATTTGTAGAAACAATATGCATTTTAAAACAACTTTTTGAAAAACATCTTCTGAAACTAAAAAACCAAATTATACTAAAAAACTATAAAATGGATTTAGAAAATAAATGGGAAAAAATATTACATAGGATAAAAGTTAAACCTATTAATAAATAATTGAATATTTTCAATTACTTAAGTTATTTAAAAGAAATTACTTCGGTAATATTTACTATTCATTGAAAATCAATAAATTCTAATAAATCCAAATATTTTACCAAAAGTAAATGTTGAAAATCTGATTAAAAAATGATTATAATTTTATCAAAAAAAATTCAAAAAATTCAAATTTTCATTATAATATTTTTCATGAAAATCAATCAAAATAAATTTTTGAATAAAAAATATTTTCAAAGAATCCAACCACTTTACCAGAAATATTTATTAAATATTTACTAAAAATGATTCACTAGTTTATGTTGAGTATTATATATATATATTTATTCAATAAATTAGTTATTATTATTTATAGCTACTAATTTAACAGCTATGTTATAATTTTCATATATAACATGGGTCATTTATGTTCGGGGTTGAATGTTGAATACGCTAATGAACATAAAAATGTTAGGATTCATGTAACAATAACTAAACTGAGTATTCTATTTGAAATAATAATAAACAAGTGATTGATGTACCACAAGAGAAACACTATGTTGTGTTCCCTTTATTTTATTGAATATAATTTTCTTCTCTCAAAATCTTAGGATGTTATATTGCATCTCATATAAAATTTTCCTCATATGAACCATTAAGTGAATTATCATTTTAATGATACAAAAATAATAGATTATACATATTTGTATATAGAATATCATTAAATTCATTTCAGAAAAATTACATCTCACAATAATCCAATTCATAATTATTTAATTTATTCCAATTGTCCCATATACATTCTAGGATTGTTCCATTGATCTACTTTTCCTTCCAAACGTTAAATAGAAGATGAATATTTTTCTTATTCCATGATTTTGAAATAGAAAAATTATTTTCTCAACAATATTGATCGATCACTCATCTACTATTGGCTCCAAATATCCTCTAAATAAACTTGTAGTTTTCTTCTGAAAAACTAAATACTACACTAATTCCATATTTTCATGTTTAAATTCCTAGGATGATTCATATCCCTAGAAATTTTCATGATCATAGGAAAACTATTCTTCATTTTATCTCTCATATCATTTAGTTTTTTAGTTGGAAAAATCATTACACTTTCTACTACATTCATTGGTTTAACTGTGACTTCATATTCAATACATTGATTGAAAAAATGATTACAAATCATTCTATAATATCTATAGATAGTTATCTCGTGATCATGAAATATAATTTATAGGATTTATAAATCATAGATATTTCTTCTCATTATATGGGACCTTAGGTTTAACCATGTTTATCAATGGTAGTTAGATAATTATTTGGTTGCATTCCAATTATTTGATATATCCCATGGGTTTTCAAGAATGTGTTATAATCCTAATCTATAATGATACCCTAATCATGTCCTCTTATACTGCTATTTTGACCCAATATATTAAGACATAAATAAACATTTTTTTTATTTTAATATATGATAAATTTCACAAATACACACCTATGTATTATAGAGGTTCTGTTTCTTTGGAGACCATATACAATATTTTTTATTTCATAGATGATAATATAATATCCAATATTTATATTATCATTTAATACAATTAATAGATGTACCATATTTTAGAACATTCAACGTATCCCAATGAAAGGGAACATAATAATGAATGGGATCTAATGATCACTAAGTTTAAACATGGAAGATATCAATCAGTTCTTATATAAATGACTATAAAATGTAAAAGGGAATAATATCAAGAAAGAAAGTACAAAATACATTCTAAATACATCATGGAACATAAAAATGATTCAAGGAATAAAATTCATTATTTAAAAATTCTTGAATCATAATACTGATAAATCATCTTTAATAATGACGCAAATATTTATGTCATAAATGTTTGACAAAATAATAGGTACAGAAACCATTTCATATGTCACGGTTTACGAACAAGATTATTAAATCATATCTTATTAGGTGTCAAAATATAATGACCCATACTTTACATACATTGTTAACACATCAAAATTGAATCACACTTATTGCAATATATAACAAAACCATGGAAGGACCGTATAGGTATAGTGTCTTTAGAAACTAGGAAACATAAACAACTGGTTCATAAAGCATCTACATTGTCCCCCATTTATTTCATCACATCTATAGTCCCTTTTGGCATATATTACTTAATAACCTTCTTCCTGACCTGGGGAAAGAAAACATACAAAAGGGTGAGCTCAAATGCTCAGTAAGGGTAAACAAAAGAAATATCAATCACATCATATTCATAAGAACATAACATTTTTGAAATCTTACCCTATAAAATAGATCATAATTTCATAACATGGGATAAATATTGGTAGTGAAATGTAATCAAAATAATCATAAAATAAAACATGAATCATTGTGGAAAACACGCATAATCATAGAGAATCATTTCTTATTAGTCAAGACTCATTGCCAAGATTATCTTAGTGGACAATGTCCATTTCTGAACTGAGTTCATTCCCCATTTCAGTCCTATTTCACTGAACTGGTTTAACCTACCGTTCCAGCCATGTCAATCACATGAGATATAAAATCTTTACCCAATTCATTGGAGGGAGATATAGGACCCACCCATCTCATAATGATATCATTCTTATGTGTTCCACATAATCATAAACCATATATCATAGCATAACCCATGTAATAAAAATGGGATTCTTAAACATCGTGACATCATAAAACAATTCATATAAGATAAATCAATTCATAAAAATAATTCTATCACAACATAATAAAATCAATTTAATAATAGGGATATAAACAAAACCCTTTATTATCTTAGATGGAAAATAATTTTGAGAAAACACTTGAACTCCATTCTTGAAGAAAAAATATCCTTTCTACTTCAAAAACACTTTTCCTTTCTTAACATGTCATACAAATCTAAACTAAAAGAAGTTGATTAAAAATAAACTTGAAAACTTTTAAAGGATTCTTCTTGGAAATAATGTTTTAAGAATCCATTCATGTCATATAAGTTAAAAAACATTCTTCTCATACTTTTGTAAGAGAAGTCAAAAAGTACCTCGTACGAAAAACGACAAAAGATTCCTTTCATATATTTTACTAAAAACTCACCGAAGGGAAATATTGGATTTACAAAATTTGAGGTGGATGTAAATAATATTACATATTGAGGAAACATGTATGTGGATGATAAAATACTCCCCAGTAAATTTCTGAAGTATAAACAATCTCGGATAAAAATTGAGATTGTGAGATTGTCCCTTACCATAGGTCCGATTTGCTTCGTAAGTGTCTGAACCTCATGTATAATGATTTAAATAATGTCATTGACTTATTCCAGAATCATAATCATTGTTATGATATCATATATTGTCATATTTTTATCTTATTATTAGTAATATTTCGTTGCTACTTGTTATTCGGGTGTCTATTACTTTTTGTTCTTATGCGTGTTTTGTCGAATAAATTATTATTCTTCTATTTAGGTTATATATACTTCATTTACAGAATGGTATTAGTGTAATATATATCATATTTATTCACTCAATTCATTTATGTAATAATTATTCAGTGAAAATCATGTAGAACGAGTCGCATCACATCGTGGAGACGGTATTCCGTACGTACGCACGAGCCTTGATATTGTTCCCATGATCATGGAATTGTATTGTAGTGTATGTATACTATTTTAGAATCAATATCACTTTAAAATAATCATATATTTTCATTATTTACATCATTATACCCATCCATGTAAGGTGGTGGTGGAAAATAGATTACACCACGGCGTGGAGACGGTATTCCGTACATACGCACGCGCAGTGATTTCATTTTCTGTAGGATGGATAGATGGTGAAATAGGGTTGTTTCATACTTATAATAACATATCAGTATATGAGTGATACTGATGTTATTAATTCATAATGAAACAACTAAAGAAGAAGAAGTGGAAGAAGAAATAAAGTTGAAAGAATTGGTAACGGACATTACCTCTTCTTTGAAGTGCCTCTTTGAGACCTCCTTTTAGGGCACTAAAATTGGACTTTCAATAAGACCAGGACCTCTAGTATGTTTCTAAGGAAGTGGAGAGGAGAAATATTTAGGGTTTGGCCGATCTTGAAGGCTCAATGTGGTGTGAGGAAGAGAGGGAGGAGGTTCCCTTTTATAATGGAGGAGAGGGGCACCTTTGGAAAAACTAAAAATATTATTTTATTATAAATCCATATTCAGTTTTAAATAGCTCCAAATTGATTTATTTTGAAGCTAAGGTGGGTATCGGTAGAAAGCCTCTCATCCAATAGAATTTGGACAAGTTTATTTTACTATTTTAACCTTATCATTTAGATTTAACTTTAAGTTAGATAATTTTACTTTTACCATGTCTTTTTGTGTTCATGCACTATAAGGTTAATTAACATACTATAAAAAGACAAACGAACCCCAAGTTATTTATTATCAATATAAATAACCTTATCTATGTCATTTGGCCGAACCATAGATTTTTAGGAATAAAATAACAATTAATAATATAATATTTTTTTTAAAAACTATTTTATGTCAATTTTGACACTATTTAGTAGTTGATTTTTGTGAAACTCATATCAGAATTATTAATTCAAACAAAGTTAATTAAATAACTAATAACATGTCAAATTAACCTATAAAATTAGTGGAATTCATAAAAAGTCTAAAATTACATTTATTTGGGTATTTATAACATCAATTATGTCAATATTTCATTAATAAGATAATTATTGCATCATCTTTGTGTCATAAATAAATTAAATTATATAATGTCAAATAAAATATCATTATGTAGGAAATATTTTTATCTTTCTATTGAATTTTTAGAGTCGAATTTATCTTATGTATAACCCTATATTAAAAATTATTTACTTATTAAACATTTATTTTAACTATTTTAACCCTTCTTTAAATAAATTAATAATAAATGTCCTAATCTAATCCAAGTGGGCCTAAATGGTCATATTTTATTCCTAAGGTTGTTTTTGGTCGAATTACACTTATCCAATAGAATTAGGACATGTGTTAGAGTAATAATAATATCATGTTTACCCTTAATTACCCTATTTACTTTTAACCGTGGTAAATAAAAGTAAAAAGTTACTATTCACCAAAAATTATTTTCATCTCATTGAACCACATTTTACTTACTAACATCAACCGTGTCCCTTGGATTTTTTAAATTCCACACACAGAAGTGGTAAAATTATGTTTTATGTAAATTTGGAAATTCTCCTAGGAGTTGGGTAAAAGACGGTGAAAAGTTCAATAAAATTTTTATATATCTAAAATTATTATAAAATGACTCAACTGAATTACATTGAACATATATAGGTTTTATGTATCAATTTTTACCTAAGATAAATTTAAATAAAATAAATAATTAATTAAATAAAAATTCGGTTTTTAAATCGTAACCTAGTGTTTTCACTATTCATCAAAAATTTATAGTTTCCAGAAAAATACCAAAATTTCACCCTAGGCTAATTTCGATATTCCAAATCCCAAAACGAAGTCCATTTTGAAAAATAAAATTTAAAAAAATTCAAAAAGTGGTTATTACTATTTCTAATGGCTAGTTTTAATAATATTTTAATAGCATATCGTTGTTTAGTGAAACTCAGTATTCCGTACGACGCAAGCTATCAAGAAAGATCGTGATTGAGTATAAAGCAAGCAAAGCTAGTGTTGTGAAAGATTCATTTGATGATTTATATAAAATAAAAACAAAATATTTCTTATAAAAGTTTTGGGTCTTACACAAAACCTATTTTCCATAGCGTATCAAGCATATATACTTTAATCCCACAATGTATCATGAAAATTCACTTCATCCCTATAAAATATAGAGAAATAATCTTCTTTTCCCATAATAGCTCAATGAAATTCACTTGTTTGTATTAAAATATTAAGCTAATCAAATTTAATCCCATAATTATCTAATGAGACATAATACATTACCACTGAATTGAAGTGATATACAACTTCCTAAAAATATCAAAATCTATATATATTTATTTATAAAAATCTTTAAACATTTATCATATCATCATATCATAAGCCATTTAAATATAATGGGATTATTAAAAATATTATAAATTCATCATAACATAACCTAAGGAAAATAAAAACCATTGATAAGAATCTCCTAATCATAATTATAAACCATATATATAATTAATGATTATATAATAATTGAATCACAGACCAAGTAAAACAAAATAATCATCAAAGGGTGTAATCAAAGATGAAAATTACATTATAAAAAACAGTTGAATTTTTCATATGGAAAATACATTTATCATTGTGAAATAACTTATTCAAAATAAAAAAATCAAAAAAAAATTGGAAAACATTATTATTAAGATGATTCAAGGAAATTTTAATGGAAGATTCAATTTGATGATTTTTTAGTTGTCATTAAATTGCGTCCATGATTTATATGTTAAATACAAACAATTATTTGATGCTTTTGCAAAAAAAGTAAAAAAACTCATTTGTAAAATGAAAGGAAGTTTATATTTTATATATTTTTTAAAACATAACCCTATGTTTAAATATGGTATTAAATAATAATTAATAATTGTTAAAAATAATATTGGAGAATATTTTATAAAACATTGGAAGGGAATAAAAAGGGCTTCTGGACAAAAAGATAAATAATTTAAATTTCCCCATATATAAATAATATAAATTTCATTGGAAAAATACATGAGTAATAGGAAAGGAAAAAAAGTAGAGCTTACAGTCACATATAGTGTAACAATATTGTAAATTATCTATTAAATAAGGATCATATTATTTCTTAGATGAAAAATCTTGCATAAACCATCCCAATTAAAATAGTATTGAAACATAAATCCCTTACCTTATGTTTCCCCTCTCAACATTCACTTTATAAACTCCTTTATAATAAATATTGATTAATTATTCATGTACTATAAAAGCATATTCATATATATCATATCTTGTATTCCTTCTTTAAGAAATTTTATCACTCATTTATTCACATGATGTTATTAACATCACAGTTTTGGGTGATAAATACTTCATTTTTTAAGAAATATAAATTTAGATAGGCATGGACCATTTATCATGATAATGGTTACTTAATATTCCTAATAATGTTCATGAAATTAAAATAATATTTACAAATTATATATAAATATGTAGATTCATCCATAAAAACTGAATAAATAAAAATGAATTACACCATTCGTAGAGATAGCATGTTGTACGTATTGATTAACGCTGTATGGAAATTTTGAAAAATCAATGAAAATAATGTTAATAAAAATTAAAAATTATGTATTATTTATAATTATATATAAAACATATTTATTCATAATATCTATCCTTATAACCATCCATGTAAATATTATATGAAAAATGAATTGAATCACATCATGGAGGTAGTAGTTCACACATGTGCACAAGTGACAATATTATTATTATTAAATGGATTTTAATGTAATAAGTTAAATGATATAATATAATTACATAGGATAAAATATTTCATTAATATTATACATAAACCCTTATCACATCAATATAACTGAATATTAATGATGGTGATTTAAAAAAACTATATTATTATGTGGTGACGATATGCCATGTGTATGCACAAGTAATACATTTAGAGAAAATGTGTTGGAAAATATGGAGAATAAAGTTTGTTTCATAATCATAATAATATTTATATATATTTAGGATAAATAAGTTTTTTAGTAAGGGATATAAATAATTTATAGGTGGTCAAAGAAGAATTAAAATTAAAGTGATTAGTTAAAACGATTACATCTTTATTTTAAACTAGTTATTTATATATCCAAATTAGTAATATAAATATTTGTATATTGGGAAGAAAATAACGTGTTTAATTTGAAAAAGGTGTGTATACGATACTTTTGTAGAGTTTGGTCATTTTAGAAATATCAATGTGG
This sequence comes from Viscum album, assembly GCA_963277665.1. Lineage (NCBI taxonomy): Eukaryota > Viridiplantae > Streptophyta > Magnoliopsida > Santalales > Viscaceae > Viscum > Viscum album. The sequence continues at coordinate 337,404,403 of OY728135.1, forward strand.
TTTAATGAAGAGAAATGAGGAGTTACATTTTAAAATTGAGTGTAGTGGTACTCTTATTGATTATTAAAAAACTAAAATATATTAAAGTCATTAACTATAAAAATTATTCCAAATAGATAGTCATTATATTTTAATATAAAATAGAGTTTACATACATTCATCTAGTAAAAATTGGATAGGTTTATGTGTTATTTTAAACATTATAATTTGGATTAACTCATTAGGTAACTTATTTTCACATTAACCAATGTAACAAAATTTTTCCATATTAATGGGATTTAGTTTTTCATATAATGATAAAATTCACTCATAAATTCCCAAAGAATGATATTTTATTCCAAAAAAAATTCTCCTTTTCAAATTGAATGATTTTTATTCATTTTAAATAATTTAATAAAATATTTTTTTTATAAAACATCGTTATTGAAAATTTTGATACTATTCATTTTATCATATGTGGACATATATTAGATTTTTAAAATTAAAAGATTGATATTTTCTGTTTTTCATTATGTTAAATATTTTATAGTTCATTTTCTTGAACAAGATCCCATTAAACAATAGTATATTTAACCTATGGTGATAATGGAATAATTAAATTCATTTAATAAGAATAATATTGAAAATGGTGACCATATAATTTTTAACTCATTTTAATGTGACTTAACATTTACCGAGGTTTTAAATTTTACCATTGTTATTATTTAAGAAATAATAAAAATAGATGGGAATTATTTTTAAAAAACTGAACATCCAGATTCCAAATATGAAATCCATTTTTAAATGTTTAGTTTTTATTAAATTATAGAATTAATTTTTAAAGACAAACAAATTTCGATGAAATTCACTTTTTTTAAAAAAATCATTTTATTCATGAAATTGTATTCAATAGTACCCAATGCATATTGAAAATAATAGATAAATGAAAATAAACTTAAATTAATATATAATTTGAAATTTTCAAGAAATTAATTCAATTTTAGTGGTAAATTTAATTTATTAAGATAAAAATACATTGCGCTTATATATACAATTTTTCGTAGTTTTATCTCTTTTATATTGAAAAAAAATTATTTTCATTTATAAATAATTTATCATAATTGAATTAATTAAATATATATAACATATATTATTAAAAAAATTAACCATATTCATGCCCTCGAATTCAATGATTGTATGATAAGTAGACAATAATATTTCAACATTATATCCATGTTTGATTAAACATTATGTTTCGTATAACAGTAGAAATCAATGAAATTGAATTTATTTGTATAGAAATATTTCATAAAATATAATGTTTTTATAATATTGGAGTGAATTTATGTTTTTAATGAGTATTGTATAAGATTGGAAGGAATAATATATAAAATATGTTTCATTTATGATTACTAGAAACAACCATAGTGGATGGGGGGTTGATATTTTTTTGGATATAAAATGGTTTATATTCAAGAGATTTTGAAACTATATTATTTTAAAAAATATTAATTAAATTAACTCTCCATGAAATCGATTATAAATATTTATAGAAATTTATAGTATTGTTTTTTTGTATGAGTTTTATCATTATTGGATGATATTGGGAGTATATAAAACCCTTGATAAGTATTAGGAATCTGATATTCAGTAATGTGACTGTTAATTATAAATTTTAGAAATAAAGTATGAATAAATTTGGATTTTAGGATTTTCCCTCTCAAAATAAATAATAAATAACAATTTATATAAAACATTCATCATAAAGTAGAAAATTATAAAATAATATGTATATTTATTTGGATTGTGTAATGATATAAAATAAACATGAATTCATTATATCATTGATTATTTAATGATTACAACTTTTTATCCCCCATTTATCTACCTAAAACAAAAAATTAACAAATTCATAAAATTCAAACTAAAAAATGTAATGATGATATCATGGCCTATATTGTGTTTGAAATAGTTAATATCAATTTATGTTGTGCATATATATATATATATATTTCATTTTCAATCAAATAAAATGTACATTAATAATATTTAGCATATGTATTTATGAATTAAAACATTAAAATAATTCATTAATTATTACAAAAATAATTTATGATAAATAAAGTTAACATTTTGAATAATAATTTAAATGTTTTATCATTAATAAATTAATTATAAAATACTTTATTATACAAAATATTTTTAGAATGGAGGTATATAAAATGTGTTTGTATCTTCATTTTAAGAAATATTTTTACATACATTGTATCTAAATAATTTTGTCACAAACCAGCCAAAGTACCTTGGTAACTAGATAACTGTATCGGCCCTAACATAGCTTGAAGGTTGTTACCGGTCTTCCCCAGGTCAGTGACTAGCACATTACATTTTATAAACTGTGGCTTTTAATGGTATTTCCATTAACAATTTTGAAATAAAGAAACAATATAGTGTGGATATCAATAAAAGTCTACTGTAAGTAATATAACAGAATACTACAAGACACATACAATCCCAAATTACTACAACACATATACTAAAAATGATAAAACAACCCTGGCTCTCCTACAAAATGACAAACCAAATTAAAAGATCAATAGCCGGATCCACTTTCCAGATTTCATTTTCCCTTGATTGAACCTGGATAGTGGAAGTACAAAAACACATGAATTGAAAAGTATGGTTGATCCAAATTCCAATTGGATTCCATCACAGAGTCCATAACAAATGAAATTTACAAATTAATCAAGGAAATTTCTCAACAGGTTTGGCATTTCAATAAATATTTTAACAAAAAATGTTATATATTTCAGATGATGAAAAAACATAATAAGCACAGGATATACATTTCATTTGATGATGTATTTCTAAAAATGTATTAAATAAAACATTTTATATAAAACTATTTATATAAATTCAAATTGGATATAACACAGTTTAATAATATTGAAATACATTTATATCTAAAATATAAACAAGCAAGAAAATTGTCATCTAACAAATAGTTTTTTTTGTTTTATGATATTGGACTCTATATTCTCTAAATGATCCTTATAATATGTGTAAAAACATGTCCTCTAGAAACTAGTAATAGGGCTATCATCCCAATCTATTAAGGGATATTAGTGGATAAATTTATTTTTTATAATGCTGTATAATTGTAGAATTTATCTAAATATCTCACAAAATACCTATGGTTTTCATTTTCTTTTACATAGTTCATAATGAGCAATTTATTTTGAGACTCCATAAAAAATAGTTAAATCCCATTCATCAATTTAACTTACAATTTTCTATTTATATGAAAAACTAGTTTTAAATAAACATTCCTTTTATCAGGATAAATCTATTTGGTTTTTTTCACATCATTTTGAATCCCTTTTCAAATTTTAAAAAATTAAAATGATTTCAACAAAATCCCAAAATTCACTAGAATTTGGGTTTTCACAAATTTTTTATCAATTTAATCAGAGCGATTAAATTCAAAAATTCAATTACATATACTTCCATCAAAATTATGAGTTAATGTTTTACAATTTAAATCACAACAATTCGAATTTCCTTGACGAAAGCACATTTTTATAAAAACCACAACTCATCAAAATTTATTTTTCCCCAAAAATAAATTCAAATATATAATATTTAAAAATAAATAATTACATTTAATGTCAAAAAATTTGAAACATAAAAAAAGCAATTAGGGTTATAATAAATTTAGAATCATAATAGGGCGATCTACCTCAAGGTATTAGATGTCGGTGATAACGATAAACTAACCTATGCGGTTCAATACCCCACCTAAAGGTCTTGTTATCATAAGCATCGACACACAAATGTCTGACGCTTGTCAATTGTTCCTAGAACAACTACCAATTATAAAATTTCAAAAGGAAATAAAATATACAATGTGATGACACTTTCTATCCCATTGATAATTTAATTCAATTATCCTTTTCAAATATTATAATAATTATCTATTGATATCAAAATTAATTACCCAATAATATTTTTTTAGAAATATTTCTCACATGATAATCACTTTATTATTATCATTAAATAATTTCTATAATAAAATTGTAATAATTATTCATGATAATTAACTATATTCTGATAATATCTTTTAATAATATCATATAAATTATTCTAAGATAATTTGAAATTATTAAATTTTATTAATTCATATAATAAATCATGTAATTATATTCTAATAATTATAATATACAAATTATCATTTTACAAATTATCCAATAATAATTTGTGGTAATTATCGCATGATATTTATTTTACAATTATAATTTAAATTACACTTTTATACTTTTATTTTAAATAATATTAACCTCAATGTGATTATAAATATATATATATCATTTGATAATTAAAATAAATTTAATCAAAGGATAAATTTTATATTATTATTATTATTATATTTTTTCTTTTATTCAAGGCCCAATTTTTTAATATATACACCGAATATATGGAAAAAATAAAGAGGTAAAAAATAAAAAAGAATCATTGAATAACAAATAGGGGTGTACCAGCTGAGGGGGTAATACAACTAATGTCATGCAGGTGGAGTTAGAGTGCTTCACAGATCGTACTACTTCAGACTAGTTTGTTAAACTTTAAGGAGGATAAACCAGTTTATATTGGATACCCAACATGTTAAAGGGTATTATGAAATAGAATGAATAATCCCCAATTTTAATCTTATATCCAAAAAATAATTGATTATATATTGTTTAGTTTCCCCTCCTCAGTGCATTTTTAAATTTTAATCACCCAAAACAGTCTAGATTCAAGGTTTCAATATTCTTCTAGAATCAAAAATGAAGGAATGGATTTTGGGGAAGATGATGAACCATAAACGTTTTTTATTAATTAAATTTCATTATTAATAAAATAATTAATATAATTATCAAATAAATTAAATTATTCAGAGACCTGAAAAAACACTATTTTCATCAAAATGTTACACTCTTCCTTGGGTAAACACCTAATCAAACCAAATGATAGTATCTTATTTCACATATGATGAACCATTTGAGAGATATTAATTATTTCATATTCAAAAATTCAGATAAATATTTTATTAAATTTAAAAATTCTTATTTTTGGGAGTGAGACTTCTAAACATCCAAAACATACAAAACTTATACAACGATTGGGTATACAATGGGTCTCTGACCAATCGATGTTCTCATATTTCTCATATGGCATACCATTTTCGAGTTAAGAAATTATTTTGACTAAAAAATTGTTTGCATAATATATTATATTAAATATTTTTTATACATTATTCACCAATACCATGCGGTTCTTGTAATCTCACAGTAACTCATTGTCAAACACTAAAAATATACAATTTAATGTTACAATATGTTAACTAGAATTTAAGGCCTTAAACAAATTTATCAAATTATTTCTCATAATATTCATTTTAACAACTTAATATACTAATAATTAACACATGAGAGTTTAGGAATACCTGAAAATTGTAATGGGATGACACAACCTCCCCACCATATGAACATTCTATCCCTATAAAGCATAGAAAAAACATCCATGTTAAAAATATGATCTCAGTGATCTCACATCACAGCCTTCTACTCCCATGCCTCATGAAAATAAGATCCCTGATACCATATCACATAGACCGGAGTTATTTTCCTCCCTCAAAGTACATTGGTCTTATAATCAACAACCACGAATGATTGATCAGTCACATATAATTCATCTTCCACTTAAATAACATTCCAACTCAGAACATGGGGTGGGTTAGATAAATACATTCAATGTTGAAATTTATAAATCACATTACATGTTGATGTCATATATGGTTGAAGTGAAATAATATATGAAATATTCTACACCTACTCTTAAACCTCAAAAGTTCCTTAAAAACGAGGAGCAACCTTACCTTTCCTTCCAATGTGATGATGAAAAAACCAAGGTGAAACATTTAAGAACACTGGGTCACCAACTGAGAACTTTAAAGTTCTGTAGAGATCATCCTAATAATGCATGTATGTGTTCAATGATGTCAAAATTATCTGATGATAATAATAAATCATAAATTTCATCTCTTAGAAAAACATGGTCCAACCAAAAAGCATTCACCAATCTCTAACCAACATAATGAATAATAACAAGGATGGCCATACAAGGACTCAAAAGCTGTCATTTTGATAACATAATAGTATATTTTTTAATACAATAAACTTTTATGGCATCAATGTATCATCCCAAGCCTCATAAAAGTCAATAAAACAAGTGCAAATCATATACTCAAGGATCCTTATAGATATATTTGTCTTGGCATCTGACGGTAGATGATCATCCATACACAAATAGACCTTAAGTCCTAGTGCCTCTTGAATTCATATCTATATTAGATATGTAATCTAAGGATCCTTATTAGAGACTATATTATATGTAACTACAAACAATCCAACAATCTCTTTCAAATAGAGACTTCCCAACTCCCTTAATTTGGTTGTATATCGAATATGTATAATGTGATTCAAGTTGGTCAGCCTGTCAATCACATCCCTTACCTCATTATTCATCATCTGGGAATGATCAAACCCAACCAAAATGTACATAGTCATTTTATCCCATATCCAAATAGGGACTGTAAGTGGTTGATATAATCCTGAGGGTTTTGGTTGATCATCATTCACCTGTTTGAATGTATATAAACTAGAAATAAATTCAGAATTGTATCATCTCATACCTAGCCAACAGACCCATTGCCTCATGAAATAGAACATATTAGTGGTTCCTGGGTGAATAGACCACTAGGAATTATGTATATCTCCTATAAAATCCTTCCTTTCCACAAGGGAAAAAATGTAACGGTTCTAATAACAAAGAACTCCCAGTTTGGAAAATGACCACTGTGAATTGGGCTCCCAACCATAAAGGGAGTCACTAATGATACATAATTCATAATCTATATGTTGTTAATGAAAAATCATCTTGTGAATATAATATATCATCTTAATTATGGATAAATAAACATCATCCCATATTTCTTGAACTCAAATATACAAATGTGCAAAAACATCATCAAACTCCACTCTTAAATAATTATTTCACATCCTGGGAAAAACGTATCCTACATAACACATATAAAATGACTTCACATTACCAAAATTATAGGAATTGAAAATTTCTATAGAATTTTGGTAATCCACCCAATGCCTCTTTCAGAGATTCAAATCATTTTTATAAAATATATAACTCATTCTCTAGTGGTTCAAATACAATGTAATCCATTCTATGAAATCCTAATGTCTCCAAAACGTAAGTGAGTGCATTATAGATTCATATTCCAGGTCCACAATAAGATAGTTCTTATCATGAGGATTAATCGGATGATATCCATAGGTAACTAAATGATTACCTTTCATAATAACACACACCAAACCTAAACTCAATGCATCATTGAATACCACTTAAACATTCTCATCCCTTATATGATTGAAAATTGTTTCATCATTTAAAATATGAATCACTTCAATAAAATAAGTCTTCTATTTTTCATTTCCTGAAATCCTCACTCCCTTTAAAGTCATATTAGTCATTATAGAATCCAATGTTGATAATTCCTTGATGAACATGATATAATATATGGATAAGCCCAAGAATATCTGAATCGCAAAGACATTTTGTGGTTTCTCTTAAGTCATAATTGTTATCAACATCTATGTAATGAAATACATAACTTGTTCTGATAAAACGTTTCCCAATTATTTCACTTCTAGAATCTAGAAATCACACATTGATGGTTTGGAATAAAGTCAGTTATTTTGTAATAGATAGTTAATAGTTCTCAGAATATGTACATCATCATCTTCAGATTTCGAGTAACCAAGGATGTCATCCTCATAGACTAACACAAAGGTATGAAAATACTCCTAGAAAATCATGTTAATTAATTCTATGAAAACTATAGAAGATTTAGGTACATCAATGGGCTTGAAAATGTAATCTTAATTTCCATACCTACTCCATATAGTGATTTTCAGATTGTTATATTCTTTTTTTATCAATTGATGGTAACCTGAACGAAAATTGCTCTTAGAAAACAACTTTACCCCTTTCAATTGATCAAAAATTATTATCAATCAATGTTAATTGATAAATTTTCATTTCGTTCACTCGATTTAGATTTTATTAATCAACAAATAAGATAAGAGAACAATTAAGTTTCTTAGAGTAGAGAACAGAAACTAGCCATGGTGACACACTCTTCCATATAGATCCTTCTTCATAAAGACCTTAAAATTGATAATTTAGCTCATTCATTGGAGATGATTCCATGTAGTAATTGGTAATTTAAAATGGTTGAGTCCTAGAAAATATGCCAATAAAAATCTCAAAATGTCCTACAGGTGACAAACCAATGATGTTAGAAGAAAAAATGTCAGTAGACTCCATGATTACTATAGAGATATCACCACTCATTAAATACCACTCCAGATCAAAAGAAAATACTGATATCTCATTCCCCAACTACAAGAATGATTGTCTGTATCATAAGACAATGGGCCTCATTCTCCTTGAATGAAAAGTGTCACACCCCAAGATGTTTTTGGAAATACTTGTCAAGGATTGTAATCTCTCTGGGATTTGTTGAAATTGAGACAATCCATACTGAATATGGTATTATGTTATTTGAGGTCAATAACAAAAAAAACATCCAGAATTCTCAACATCTGATAGGGAGAGGACACAATTGAGACTATAGACACCCTTCTCTCTCTTAATAACAAAAGGTTTAGTAATTTCAATTTCAATTGATAAACAATCCACGTGAATATTAAGATGATTAAATATACGGGTCGAAAGAAACTTGTGACACCCCGAAGTAACAAAAAAGATAAGTCACTAAAGATAAATCTATAGTAATGGTACTTATCAACGATATTGGACCAGTATCATCATCCTCTTGATACTCTTAAACGATAGGAATAATATTTTTTTGGACACCTATGGATGGAACCCTTATGTATATGAAACATTTGATTTCCTAATATGTTTTTGGAGGCACTAATGATCTCGTGCCACTGTGTATAGTGGAAATTTTGTGGAAGAACATCATCACATTCCCTACATGTATATAGGAGGCACAGTTCTTAGATACCTTAGTACATACCCTCAAAGAATTCCCTATATGAACACAAAAGTATCTTATCAATGGGATTCTTCCAAGAACTACAAGAAGTCAAAAATGAACCTAATATCAATAAAAACAATGATAGTTGTTACTCTTACGTTTTCCTTTAAAAAACTATTGCTACTTTTGGGAGAAAAAGGAACTCCCATAAACCCGGAATATATAGCCTGGTCCATCTGAAACATCATTTCCCTATCCAAAACATCCTTATAAGTGGGAAATATCATCATGAAAAACTAATAAAAAATATCTGATCGAAGTCCCAACCCAAACTGTCAGTCCTTCAACCTCTAATTTGAACAGTGTATAGTATTATTATTTATTTAATTCATTATTTTAGAAATAATAATATATAAAATAGTGTATATAAATTCAAGAGGGCATGTAAACCAGTTTTACTATATTGTAATGCATTTATATTTCAAATGTAAATAAACTAGAATAGTGGTGATAAAGAAAATAATTACATATCTTCTAGGCTAAAGGAATCTACATTGTCTATGTGATCATGATAATATGTGTTCACACGTCCTATGGAAACTGGTTAGAGAGTACATCTCACCATCACCTAAGGGTTGTTACCATTTTAATTTATATTATAGAACATTGTATAATAATTTACTATGCCTAAATAACTCACAAAATACCAATGGATTTTGTGTTCGTATATACAATCAATGATGAGAACGTTATTTTTAACACTAATTTAAATAAAATTAAATAGAAATATTTCATTTAAATTTTTATTTTATATTTAATACCCACTTCAATTTTAATAAAAAACATGAATATTAGCATGATAAAACCAATGGGTTTCTATGAAAATATTTTATATCCATTTTCACAAATTAATGAATTCCATCAATTTCCTCACAAGCCCCCAATTCACTAGAATAGTGGGTTTATCACTAATTTTTCATCAAAGTAATTTCTAGAATTAATTTAAATATTTTAATGGTTTTTATTTCCAAAAAAATATGTATTTCATTTTTGTAAATTTAAATCTCAAAAAATTGTATTTACATACAAAAAATCCATTTTTCTTGAAACCCTAACTCGTTAGAGTTGAGTTTTTCCAACAAATCAATTAGTCGTAATGTAATTAAGGCCTTATTTTTATTTTTATTATGGATACTCAATATTTTTAGGTTTAAAGGGGAACCTGCACATGACCTGTAAGCCCAAGGCGTAGGGCCCAACTAACCCGCAATATATGACCGTAAGGTTTAGAGGCAAACCTAGCCCATTACATGACCTGTAGGCCTAACCCACTAGAACTACCCCTCCCCAGCTTCTGCATCATTGATCAACAAGATAGCTACCTTGCATTGCTGATCATCTATCATTTCCCTGCACAAAGCTGCATGATGCCAGGTCCCGATGGTGGCTACCATATCCTCTCATTCTTCCAGTCTGATTAGTTATACTTATTCTCACTACTACACTTGTTTCTCTTATCCTATTATAGGTCTTGATCTGTATGAACTTGTCTACTCCATGGTCTCTTTGGCCTAAAGGCCCTGGGGCATGAAGGCTTTTTGTGACTCGAAGACCCTTGAGACCCATAGGCCCAAATCGGTGGCCCGAAGGCCCAAATTAGGTGAATAGTTCCGGCTACAATATTAGCAAATATTTCTTGCTACAATGACTCTTAAAGTGATGCTATAGTAACCCCAAAATACTCCTCCACCTGGTTTCGAACCATGGCCTCTTGGATGCCAAGAAATAGAACATACCACTCGTGTATGGGCTCATTGGCTCCTAAAAATCAATTGCGTCATGACCCATCCTCGGGGCCCGTGCCGTGACTACCCCAAGCCCGCCTTCCATGGGCCAGGGGCTGGCGACTAGCACCAAAGGCGTAAATCCTGACAAAAAGGGGAAGGCATTGCCTTTAAAAAGTAAACAAACACCACAGAGTATACCAGTAGAAGTAAATTGAGTACAACAATAAGTGCGGAAAAGTAAGTGGGCCAGAATAAAAAACCAAACTGAAAGTAAAGTACAATTGGAAAGGATGTACAGCAACTGAAAAGAAAGTAGAAATGTCGATCCATCCACTGGAAATACCACCTGAAGGGTGGGTACAGATAGCCTCCTCAGTTCCTTGAGTCCTGTCGTCCTCCCCATGTACGTCCCGCCTAGTGCTCCACCTCTAGGTACCGACTCATTGTAAATCCACCTCCGGGCACCGACTCATCGTGAGTTCCTCCTCCGGGAGCCATCCATCTCTACAAGCCTCAACCTCGATCAGTGATGTCTGTCATCTGAAACCAACACAACGTAGTGCGGGTTTAGCCCATGCAGGGGTGAGTATACAATACATAGTAAGGACCCCGAGACCCCCGCAGGTCTCCCAGAATCCACAAAGGATATTCCACAAGGAAAGATAAAATCACAAAGTAACATCCAACACTACTTAGGTATATGCCCATACATATACCTAAGTTATCAATTCCAGTTCGGCTCCATCATCCAAGACCAAATTCGATCACGTCCACATAGGATAGTACAACCCAATCCACACAGGAAAGCACAACCCAATCCATATAGGAAAGAAAGTCAATCATATCGAAGATAATGATTGAAAGTCAAGAATTAGCTCACATTGGTATAATTCTTCGTCAGATAATAGATATGATCAGATGTATCCACTAATTCATCAAATCTGGGACCCATGTAAGATACTAAACCTGCTAAGCTGTCAGACCCACATAGGATACAGACCAGCTACTCTGCCAGACCCACGTAGGATATCAAGTACAGAGTCAAACACTGCCAGACCCACGTAGGATATAAGAACTGTAGTCATCACTATCAAACCCACGAATGATTTCAGTACGGTCTTCATCACTGCCAAACCCACGAAGGATTTCAATGCATTCTTCATCGCTGTCAAGCCCATGGAGGATTTCAGTATGGTCTTCATCACTGCCAAACCCACGGAGGATTTCAGTGCAGTCTTCATCGCTGTCGAACCCAGGGAGGATTTCAGTGAAGTCATCGTCACTGCCAAACCCACGGAGGCTTTTAGTGCAGTCTTCATCGATTCCGAACCCACAGAGGATTTCAGTGAAGTCGTCATCACTGCTGAACCCACGGAGGATTTCAGTGCAGTCATCATCATCGTCGCAGTCGCAGCCAGCTCTAGGGTTCCCACTCATAGCATGCTCGATTCCGAGATGGTCAGCTCCACGAGCCAAGGGGTCAGTACAACAACTGAAACGTAGTCGGTAGTTGATGTATCTCAATGTTCCATCTCGACAAGAGGAACAAAATGTGACAAATAGCGCGTCAATCGGATGCTCGGTCTGAGAGTTATTGGCTTTTTCGTTCCAGGGGCCCGGTTGGTTTTTATGTCGAAACCAACCCGATCGCACTCCAAATATGTCCAAACCTCGAGCAGAGTAATCCAAAAGGTCCATCTCACTAAGAGAAGTCCAAAAAAGCCGACGGCACGTCAATCGGGCGTCTGAAGCCCAAGTTATAAGTGTTTCTGCTCCAAGGGCCCGGTTGGTTTCGTGTTCGAACCAACCCGGCCATACCCAATGTTCTCTGAAACCTTATGTGTAATAGACCGAAATGACAATCTCGATTGAAGGATCGCATCGCAACTAATGGTGGGTCGATCAGAGGTCTATAGCCCATGATACGGGCGTTTGAACGGAACTGTCTGGAAATAGGGGGTTTTGGGCCCGGACCGACCCGGCCCAAGACCCCCTGGGTCGGCCCGAACGGGGTCGGGTCCAGCCCATTAGAGCGCGGCCTGACCCGATGGGCGCAGTCCGGCCCCGCAGGTGCGGCCGGTCCGGCCCGACGCGGGCGGCCTGCTGGCTCGGTAATTAAGCCACGCCCCCTCTGCTTCTGGAACGGCTTGGCCATTCCGGTTTGGTTCACCGTTGTAGCTCAGCCGCGGCGGTTTTGTTCCTACGGCGCGCCACCGCCGTCGCTATCCACGGACCACTGAACGTGCTCCGTTGGTCCGTTTTGCTCGCCACCTTCACCAGCGGTCCCCCCGGGACCCGACCTTCACTACAGAGGCTTCAAATTGACTTTGTGGTCCCGTTTCATTATCGTTGTCGATGCGCATATCAATAAACCAACTAAGAAGGGTTTTCGGGCCGTGATTGTTCGGCACGTGCCCTCTACGTTAGGTGTTATCAAATGACAAACATTTAATCACATTCTTTTAATCTTTGATGAGGATATAATTTATTCAAGTATAAATTATACGAATACCCTGCAATTAAATACCCACGCACGAGGGTATAATTCACATAAACACTATATACGAAAACCCCCTACCTTAATAACGAGTTGATGATCGAAGAGCATCTCGGAAACGGCATCGTGAGGTAAAGCTCCCTATGCACTTGATGGAGATCATCCGAGGTGGAGCGGTGTCTCACACCGGCTGTGGAGAGGAGAAGAAAGGCATGACGATCACTCCTTGTGGTGACGGCGTTCTTCATCGAGGTCTTGACATTCTTCACAATCTTCAACGTGGAAGAAGATGTTCTTTGAGACCTTGGTTATTCCCTCCCCAAACTCCACACAACGAACCAACCAAAATAAATTAACACTTTGCCTTAATTTATTCACACATGCCAACACTTTTTAAAATTCAAAACTAATTCAATTAATTAATGTGTTCAATTAATTGAGTAGAGAGTGTGTTGGAATTTATTAAAGGAGAAGAGGTAAAGTCACAAAATTAATTACAAAAAAGACTTTAAGAGGAGTTTTAAGGGGTTATGGGGAACGTGAAAAGGTGGGGGCTCGTGTGGGCCCCACCTCTCCCTTATTATCCCAATGGAAGTTAGAAACCCAATGGGTCCCGCTCCAACTCCCACACCTAGGTGTTAAACCACATAATAGAGGGAAAATGTGTTGTGACACAACACTTAAACCACATTACTTATATAAAATTTGTACACAACAAATTTTATCTTTTTTTTTAATCCTCATTTATTAATCCTCAACACGCACGAAACACAACTACGAAAAAGGTCCCACTAAGCAATTTTCGACGTTGCGAGTTCATCGGTGCCCTTGGATTTTAATTCTGAGCACCGGTTCAAAAGATAGAAAAGACCCACTCATTCGTTCAATAAATGTACCTGAGCTAATCTTCGAAAATTTATTTCGGACACACCGGGCCTCAGTATCAGGTGCCGTCAGAAGCTGAAGTCTTTTAAAATTCCAAATAAATTAAGAAAAAAAATTCCTTGAAATTTCCGGGTCTTTACAAATTGAATGATATAATATTCAAATTTAAAAAAAATGCATCTAACTTCAATAAAATTGAGTCTAAAACAAATAAATTATGGGTAATATAAATTATCTATCATGACCAAAATGTAAACCATAAGGCCATCAATTTTAGCAGTATTGATAAACCACCATGTGTGGATCCTTAAAACTCTTTACAACCTTATTAGTATTATCATCGACACAATACTACGTGATGTTCATTATGGGTTCCAAAAACTAATACCATTTATTATATTTCAATAAGAAATAAAATATCACATGTGATTATACATTGACACAATTAAATAATTTAATTCAATTATACTCTAAAATTATTTTAATAATTTTCTGTGATAATACACGTATTTTCCTATGTTAATTTCCAAAAAATATTTTTCAAGCGATAATCACCTTATAATTATACTTTAATAATTTGAATAATTACATTCAAATAAATTTTCTTGATAATTATTCATCCACTTATAATATCTTGTTAGATTATCTTGTAAATTATCGTATGATAATTTTACATCATTACTTTATTATTATTCATTTAATAAATTGAGAAATTATATTCTAATAAATAGTTTTTACAAATTATAATTTTTCAATTACATAATGATAATTTATTGTAATTAAAACTTGAAAATTATTTACAATTATAATTTCAATTTCTCATGTATAATTTTATTTTAAATAATGTTATCCTCATTTTATTATCAATATATCCATGTATAAATTTATATATATATATATATATATATATGTATGTATGTATGTATGTATCCCCATTGAAAATTAAAATAAAATTTATTATTTTATAAAGTTTATATTATTATTATCATAATGTTTTTTTCTTCATTCAGGAAACTAATTTATATATATATATATACAATGTATATAAGAAAATAAAAGATGGAAAAATGAAAACAAACCATACATGAAAGGAATGGGGGCACCGACTGGTGGAGGGAGATGTATACCATTTCACAAGAAACGTTTTTATGTTTCCCCAATAATGGTGTTTTAGTCTCGTTGGTGAAATTTTAATGTGGAGAAACCTATTTATATATGATATGCAGTGCATTATATGTTTTATAAAACAGTGGAAATAACCCTCATTTTTAATAAATTAATCAAAAAAAATATTGTGGAGTATTTAATTTCTAATCCTTAATATGTTTCTAAATTTTAATGACCCAAAATGGTCCAAATTTAAGTTTTCATAATTCACGAAGCTTAAAAATTGGAGGAACATGTTTTGGGGAAGATAATAAATAATACAATTTTTAAAAAAAATAATTTATAAAATAAAAAATTATTAATATAATTATAAAATAATATAATATAAATAGTGACTAACGAAACCCACTATTCATGATGAAGTGACACAATGAATAATGTTAACACCTCGTTATAGACCCAACAATGGTCTCACATTTCCCTTAAAAATACTGTTTGGGGGATATTAATAATTTAATAATAAAAAAAGATTACAATTTTAGTAAATTTAAAAATAGGGTATTATCATGAATGAGGTATAAAAACATAAAACACTTACACATGTTATACCATGCCTAAGCTAAAACCCTTATCCAAGACCTATTTGTGGTCACAAATTTCTCATACGACACACTTTTTTGGGGTTACTAAATAATTTTGAATAAAAATGTATTTATTTAGTATAATATATTAATTATATTTATTTATTCTTCACTATTTCCTTTATGGGATCGATATCTCACAATAATTTAGATTTGAGCTTTAAATAAATCCATATTAATATTCCATGATGTTATGTCGAATTTAAGGCCATTAAAATAGTCATAAAATTATTTTTCTGATAAATCATTTTTTTCACCTCGGATATTAATTATTTTACATAAAAGGGTTTGTGAATACATGAAAATAGTAACTAGATGTTGTTATTAAAACCAAATTTATCCAAATTTGAGTACCAGTTATTACCATTCCATTGGAAGAAATTCGTAAACAAATAATATTAAATTCTGATAGTTGGTGGATTAATTTTAGAGAAAAAATTTTGGGTTTTATTAGTGTTATTTATTAACTATAATTTTGAAAAAAAATGATAGTATAGTATGAAACATATTACATTATTCATTTTTTGTTCCACTTAAGGATAATTTTTATATAATGAGTTTACTACAAGAATTTCATAGATTCATGAGTTAATTTGATTCCCCATATAGTGTATTTAACTAATAAGATATATGATAACATTGATATGGATGTGGGAATTATAATTTTTATAGTTTTTATGGATAAATACCTCTATAAATGGGTTCATTTTATATTTCATTCGCCATAATAATACCTTATTTGGGGGTTGCACCATGTTTTGCCTTGATATGTTATTTTCATTACCCTATAAAATAATTTTCCAATCGATTTATTAATTAATAATTATTGAATGTTATCTAATGGTGTTATTAATAGAATTTCATTAAGAGGTTAGTGATATTAGTTCGTTATAGTATGAAATAAAAATGATTGGTATTGAAGAATGAATGATTGAAAATTGCCTTATCTTAAAAATATTGATTTTTTAAAGATATATAATGAATAAAACATCAGGAAAAATAAAATAAATATCACCATCTATGATTAAATAACACCAATAATAAAATATATAAATGATATTGGTTTTGAGAAATGTTGGATCATGGGGTGGTGGGATATATATAATTTTTTTAAAATTGTCATTACAAAAAAACAAAGAGATATGATCTTACTCCAGAAACTTATAATTATTATATTAAATGAATACCTAGTCTAGTAAAATTCTTTGGTAAAGAATTTTGATCATCGTAAAAATTAATTTGATTACATTTATTGCATTTTCTGGATCCATGGATAGAATCCATCTAGAGGTGATCCACATGTGCTTATATGGTCTCTGTGCAATGTTACTTAATCTACTAGTGTTTTCATGAAAAATATAAGGCCTTGAATTGTTAAATATTGATCTATCATTCTTCATTCTTCAATAAATATCTCATACATTTCTTATTCGTACGTATAAGTGAAAATAAATGAATATAATAAGTTACCATAATATTAATGTCTTGTTTTGATAACACAACAACGGTTAAGGAATATATTAACATAAAATCACACCTGCTAAAAATTGGATTATAATTCATGAATCCAAACACCATGATATTGTAATAACAAAATACCTTAGTCATAGGTTTTTTATACAATAGTAGATAATCAAAATCTAAGATAACATAAAGTTGTTTAAATGGATAACATGGATATGTTGAATAAAAAATGAACACATACATAAAAAAATAAAAAAATATTATGTCATGAATCAATTCCAAGCCAATTATAAAATTGTGTATGGTTTCTAATAGTGTATTCAGTTTACTCTATATTCTAATAAATTTAGTCAAAAGTTTCCCATAGTGGATTGGGTTTAATTCCCAATGCCATGCATGTCAATCAGTGATATATAAATCTTTAACTAATGAATTGTATGAAAGATAAATACCTATACCACCTTTGATATAATGTAAATTCGTACATCTATTTGTCAAATATACATGGATACATATATATATTTAAAAATGTTTTGATTTAACCCATTGTAATGGAACATGTTTCATTAACAAATAAACAGTATATGACCATAATCAACAAAGAGATAATAAAAGATATCATTAATGAATATCAAGATTTTATTATGATCAATTTTACTTGAAATTTTCAAAGATATTAAATTATTTATAAGATAATTACAAAATTAATTTTAAAAATATGATTAAATACTCATTATAATTTATATAAATTTTATTTTATTGAAAATAAATGAAAATAAAATAAGTATAAATGTTGTGTTGTATAAAATTAATACTTGAAAGGGAATTATAATAGAAAATATGAATAAAATTATCTAGAAAATATACAATGATATAAATTTTTTCCTGATTCATTTCATGCTTTTAAGGAAATACAAGTAAATTTAAAATTCCCTTAAGAAATCATAGGGGCCTAATGAAGAATATAATAAAATAATATATAATAGGTACCCAAAAAAGAATAAAATATATGGGTTTATATAAATAATGAAAATTTTAATATCACAAAATATAAATTTAGATAAATGAATTCTCAATTTCAAAGTGATTTTTAAAAAGAAACTACTACCCAATGCATCCTCTTGGTCGGAGGTTCTCTAACACTATTTATAATACATTTTGTTTTTTATGATATAAAAATGAAAACAATTTGTTATTATTTTACATAATACCATTTATTTATTATTCCTCATTACCCATATATTAATATATTTTTCCCTAAATTTTAAAATTGGGTGTTAACTGTTTAGTTTTCCATAATGCATCTTTTTGGAGGTTTCATCCCTTAATCACTAATCCCAGTTTAATCATCATCTAAATTTTTTTTATTTTTAATTTTATGAATATAATATAGATATATAGTCCCAAATTATTTTCCAATAACATTTTTCCATGGTTACCGTTGAACATGTAACACATTGGGTTTTTTGATGTATTTCCCTTTAAATAAATTTATTTTCCTCGATGGATTACGATGCACATAAAAAATTCGAGTTTTACCATAATATAGTATAAAATAATATCCTATTCACTATAATATTAGATTAAATAGGATGAAAAATATTTTTGAAAAATATTTATAAAGGATTATGATAAATTAAAACATTGATGAATAACTTCTCAATTTATTGTAGTCTTTAAATACAATAAAAATACATTTTTCATCAAAACGAAAAATGGTTTTAAAATTAATCTTAAAATATATAATTATTTGATAGGATGGAAAATATTATTCCATATTACTCCAAAATATTAATACATTTCATTTCCATTCATGTTTTCCCATTATAATGAATATTATATTATTTTAAATAAAAAAATCCAAAATGTTAATATCTTGAATTTTATATATATATATAATTTTACATAAGGATAAAAAAATAATAAATTCCATTATATATTTATTTTAGTAATATTAAAAATATTATTATCATAGAAATTTATTTTAAATTTTTATTAATGAAATAATTGCCTTGAATGCTTACAAAACATAAACACAGTTCTTGTGTAAGCTGTAGAGAATTCATGTAAATGTTTTTTAAAAATTAAATATTCATTGGTGGTCCTAATAGAATTATATTATATTAATATAGAAAATTTTTGATGTTATTCGTATTTATATTTTTATTACATTATTACTTTCTTGAATTTAAATTAAATTTAAATGAGTAAGATTAATAATGATTTTAATGATCTTTTAAGTTAGACAATGTTTTATTATAATATTTAAAAGAGATAAATATATTTAAATGGGACATGTACAATGAGTAAAGATATATAATTTAAATAATTTTATATTCATGAACAATTTTTTAACATATAAGAAAAAATATAACCCATGAATATTGAAAATATGTTAACATATTTAAGGTTTCAATCAGTTAACGAAGTGGTTAATCCCAAAGAAATGGTGTAAAATGAAACAAAAACCATTTGACAGTTTTTGGATGATGATATATTAACTATATAGTATATTTCATGCAGTGGATTTTTAATGGGATGAATTAAACATTTGATATATATGACTTTTGTTCAAATATTTTTTATAATTCCATGTGTCTCAAGATCCTCTTTTATAAAAGGAAAACACTTTTCTATTTTCATTAAACAACGATGTTAAATAAATCTTATAAAATAACTTCAAAATTATTCCAATGATATTAAAAAAGAAATATCACCTATGGTAACATAAATTGATTTAAAATATTATTTAATATTGATATTATATAGTAATTCAATAAATGATATTAGTATTGATGTATTCTTTATATAATGAGGAAAAATAAATAAAAATTATTTTCATTTCCACAATTCATTTTATGATTATTATTTTTAAAAAAATCAAAACTATTAATGTATTTATTATTATAGTATGTGTATCCATTAATTTTATATCATTCTAATGAATTAGATAAATAATAATGTATTATGATCTCAATATGTATACAAGAGGTTATCCCAAGCCATGATGATTGTATATGTAAGGTTATAAACTGCCCGAAAGAGGGTAATTGTGATGTTATCCAAAGAATTTAAATCGATAAAGGGGAGGCTCTCTCAAGACCTAATGACTGTTTTTAATTTATCTCACTTTATTTATCGATGATTTCAAATGAAATATTTGAAGTAAACAATGAAATTATTTCTCTCCTCAGCCATAAATTATTTTTATTTAATATCCTTGAATTGTCTAATTTTTTTAATAATAGTTTGTATATTAATATATGATAATTTAACATTAATTCCACGAATTAATTAATATTAACAAAATTGATTAAAAGTAAACACCTTTTAATTTTTTGAATTAGGTGCCTTTGAATTTTTACCAATTTTGTGAAATAAATCATTATTTTAACATAAAAAAATAATTTAACACCATCACAAACACTCCATGAATGGATGTTTTAATTAATATATTTCATGTTTTTTTTAGAAAAAATATTTTCCATAATAATTTGAAATTTTTAAAATTTTAATATATTCATTAGAAATTAAAAGTATATTTTCCCCATTTATTATTCTTATAATATTATAAATTAAATTTAAACTATGGTAACCTAAAATGGATTAAAATATGATTTAATGTTGATATTATACAGTAATTAAATATTTGATATTAGTATAGATGGATTCTTTATATAATGATGAAAATTTGATGAAAATTATTTTCTTTTCCACAATTCAAGTTATGAATATTGTTTATAATAACATTTTCGAAAATATTAATGTATTTAAAATTATAGTATGGGAATCCTCAAATTTTATACTTTTCTAATGAATTGGATAAATAATAATGTACTATGAGCTCAATGTATATACAAGAGGTTATCCAAATCCCTAATTATTATATATGGAAGGTAATAACATGCCCGAAAGAGGGTAATTGCGAGGTTATCCCAAGAATTTAAATCGATTAATGGGAGGATCTACCAAGCCCAAATATTTCATGTGGGTAGATATCCAAATCCATACATAATATAAATTATGTTGTGGGTAGCCATGAAATAGTATTTAAATGATTTATTTATGAAACCTTTTATACAACAATGTTATGACCTGATCTTCTTCCAATGTTTTTTATAATATAATATCTTCTTTTATCACATTATGATTCATGTATTTTCAAAATACAAATATTTTTTCCAAAAATCATGATTTTGACCTATGATATGTTAGGAATGGTATTAAACTGTTAAAATCATTTCCATGTAACCTTATTCTTCTTTTATTCTTATGTGATAATTTATTTCTCTATTGTGTACCCTTACTATGAATCCGAACACAACATATATTATGTATTATTTTACCCAGGATATGATGAAATGTTTTTGGTAAATTATGTGTATTGAGTGTTTTTTTGTGAAGAACTATGTGGGAGATAATATTTATATTTTATGAACCATTTTTTGATTAACCCATGATTTCCAAAAAAACTAATCCTTTATAGTTCTATAATGAATTATAATGTTATTTACTGAATATTTATCCAATAATAAGTAATATTTTTTTACGATATATATAGGTTGGTAGTGTTTTCATCAGATATAGGTTTAGTCATCTATAAAAACTAGCATGAAAAAAAATATAGTGAGAACCCTTTTCATATTACTCTATATAGAAGAACATCATATGTTATAATAAATAATAATGATTGGTTTATCTAGAAATTAATTTTAATATGGATACTGCTAGTGGAAATTTTTTTATAATAGAAGAGTCATGAGGTAATGTCCATTAAAAGAGTCAGTTGAGTATATCCCATCTATAATTAATGTTCATGGTAAGTATCAAATTACTATACATTAGGATTTACCTTACTAGGGGATATTCATGGGTGAATAAGGAATTATTTTACAAACATTCATGATATATTTGAATAGATTATGATCATATATGACTAATGATAAACCTAAGGTGGCCTAAATTGAACATAATGTGTCATTATTTAGACACCCAATAATTGTTTTTTCATGATTATGTGGTTTTCAAATGTGATTACTATTTGCACACTATTTTTTTAATTTTTCTAGTGGATTGAACAAGGATGAATAATTTCAAAACTAATGTTTTTGGAAAATTCATTTATTATGAGAAACCAAATGGAATTATCAATGTAGAAAAATATATGTTGATTATGAGTAAAACTTTTTCATGATATGTTATTAAAAACATTCACTTGAGGAAAATATTAAACAAACTAATAAACATAGGAAGGGAGATTATTGGATGATCTATCAGTGGAGACACTAGAGTAATGAAATTTGAATTTATTTCATGATATAAATGTGGAAAGAGACACCTAATATAAGGACTAAAATTTATATAAATATATTTAATATATGAAAAATAAGGGCATATATCAATGTATTTTTTATATAAAATGTGATGTTTGATGGAGGGACATAAATATCACTAATGGGGTTTATTTATATTACATTATCATAAATATAGCAATCTTAGTAATTATTTGAGTAAAAGAAATAATTAAAAGACTAAATCCTTGACTATGGATGTTCATAGAATATATTTAAGTTAACAATATTTTTTCTTGTTAATATCATATAAATTTCGGATATTATTTTCTCATATGAATACAATGGGATTCTCAAAAAAATGTCTACACAATTTAATTGGAAGGGAATACATGTTTTTCATTCTAAACAATCATATGATCATATATCAATTAGTTGATAATTATGAACATAATATTGAAATTTTATCCCTTTTATATGACATAAATCATATTTAGGAGGGGTGTTTATATCATCTCATTATTTAAGAAATAATTATCTATGATATGCCTCTTTTGTGGGATGTTATTGATTTAATTCCAAAAGAGTTACCCGGCCTTCCACCAATTTTTGATGTTGTGTTTTCATAATAACCCATATGAAGTGATTCATATATTTCAAAGTCACCCTATAAAATTGTATTAATTGGCTTGTGGTAATAAATTAAGAGACTCTAAGAGAATCATGATACTTTATTCACATAGCTTAGTTCATCACATTTTGGTCACCTATTCAATTTGTTAAAAAAAATGGAAGATAAATTTGAATATGAATTGATTATCAATAAAATAAAAAGATCAATGTTAATAACATAATTCCTCTAACCTATATTATTATTTTTTTGATTAACTAAGTATTGATAAATTATTTTCGAATATTGACTTCCATTTTAAATATCATCAATTCAGGGTCATCATAGATGATATAACCATGATGATATTCATTATAATGTATAGAAATTACAAAATTATTGTTATTCCATTTGTTCTAACTAATTCTCCAGATATGTTCATTGATTTAATGGAAAGATGCATTGGATAATTCCTTGATCTTTTTAAAAACAAATTTATAGATGATATTGTTATATATTTAATGTGTAATAAATAATTATATGTTCAAACATGACATATATGGATTGAAAATATTTTTTAATAATTAAAGTGTCCCTACCAGATTATTTTTTAAAAATGGTCTATTGGATGAAGCTCGTAGTTCATAATTTTCTATTAATTCTAGATGTACAATGATTCGTAGAGATATAAAAGAGAATATATTCTGAGAAAACATGAATAGAGGTAATACAAAGAATTGAAATTAGTGATTATTTTATCATAAATTTATTTCTAGTAGAAAAAATTTTATGGGTATATTATAATAATTAACCATACTATAATTTTAATGTCAAAACATAACTAGATATTTTTTTCATTGAAATCGAGCTAACATCAAAAAGTCATAATGCATTTTGGGTTGTGTTCAATAAACATAAAATTTCATCACATGTCATTTCTATTACATAATATTTTTCGCTTTATTGTATTTACAACGTATACATTATATAGGAGTTAAGGGTTCATGGAGTACAATAATCTATATTATTTAATTCAGATCAAAGGGTTCTCTTAATGTTGAAGAGAAATATTCAGTAGGATTTGGATACAGAGTTAACTTATAGTTCTTTTTCCATATTCAATGATATGTTTTGTTTGAAATAACTATTTTTACACAAAATTATAAGATGTTATCTTTTTATATGTATTTAAATGGCCATTCATATCGACACCATATTCTATTAATGTTTTATTATAACTAAATATTTTAATCAAGAATTTATATGGATTGTTATGAATAAATCTATGGAATGAAATGTATATCACCATCATTTTTTGATCATGTTGGGAAAATAAATCAATTTGGACACGATCTAGATAATGAAATTTCAAATAATGTCATATCGATTTCGCAACACATCACATCATCTCATAGTATAAATAAAAGTAATGATGTTTTTTTGGAAACCAGGAATTCATAGTTTTTGAGATGTAATTCCTATGAAATTATAAAATAAATGATGTTATTATATTCATGATGAATGTGAAACATGACACAAATGTATATTGTTCCCAACATGAATCTTTCCCAAGAAGGGATTGTAGCTTATATCTTGGTACTTCCACCAAATCTCCCTCAAGATCGATATGTGTACCGTGTATCTCTCTTGAATAAGTACAAAAATAATCTATCACATGTACCAAAATAATAGGATAGTTCACTAAATCATGATCATTCATATGAAAAAAACAGATATAAATTTTTAATCATAAAGATAAATTGTTATAGAACAAGTTTACTCACATTTAAAATGTTCTGTATATGAATCCTAAATTAAAAGAATATAAAAAGAAATATAATTTTTTAATGAGACAAAGATATCCTCATTTTTTGGTATTGATATGATATAATTTTGATTGATAATTTTATTTGGGGTTGAATTTAATACCCCATGATTTTATGGTATATTTCTCTTTGAATAAATTTCAATTCCTACAAATCATGCAATACACGATAACACATATCTAAATGAACCATAATATTGTCTTCCTATCTAACCTATCATTAAATTTGTAAGTCTTAATTTTTATAACAATATTATTAAATTAATTCATAACTTCTTTAGTTAAATAAATATATATATATATATGAATTCTCGGTATTTAGTTTTCTTTATATTCTTCAATAAAAATTTCCCTCAAAACATATTTTTGTTGCATTTGTGAGATTATAATAAATTTTTTATATTTTAAAACATTTATTCAAAAAACAAATTTAAAAAATTCTATTATATTTAACAGATGGTAATTTTTTTTATTTATCTATAACGAATGTTTTTTTGTTAATGACAAAATTACAATACTTTTAAATAATATAATTTCTTGTAATTAATTCATATAAGTTAAAGCCTCATTGTAAATTTATTTTCGTATTTCGGTTACCTATTATATATTTTCTTAATAATCATATAATTAAATAAATTTTATAATAAAATTTTCATGATTTTGATATAAGTTAATTTGTATTATTAAATTTATTTTTTGGGTATTTTTTCTCATTACTTTTTATGCATTTTAAAAAATTTATATATACCAATTATCGAGATTGAAACATGAAAAATGTATAATATAATTATTATTATTAAGAGCATTATTTTTGAAAAATAATTCCTCTTTAATTTTTTCCATAGAAACAATAACACCAGATAACATTATCACCTCAGTAAGGGTAAAATTAGTGAAATAGGGTTAAAACCATGAGATACGTACATAAAATCAATAGAACACTTTCCCCTATGACATTGGATGGGTCAAAAATTCACCA
The DNA here is from genome assembly GCA_963277665.1 of Viscum album. NCBI lineage: Eukaryota > Viridiplantae > Streptophyta > Magnoliopsida > Santalales > Viscaceae > Viscum > Viscum album. Next base: position 337,430,589 of record OY728135.1, read on the forward strand.
TGGATGTCACAAATTATTATATATTGAATTTCGTTCCATTTCCCCTTAATAATAAAATATATTTTTTTATGTAAACAAAATTCAAAAATGTACATATCCTGAATTTAATAATTGTATATATTATACATAAATATAAAATGAGGTTAATTTTTCTTATATATTCCTATTTGGAATATAATTTAACTTAAAATAATATTAATTTATTTTCAAATCAAATTTTTGATATAATTACATTAAATTATTACACAACAATGTTCAAGTTCTTGTAAATGTAGTTGAAATCTCAAGTCAATGTTTTCAAATACACTGAATATAATATCGTTTTGTTGAGTAAAAGTTCCATGTGAATTTTATTCAGGAATAAAACGAATTAAGGTATTCTAGAAGGTATATATTTTAATTAAATTACTATATTCATGTATATAAATTCAAATATTTGATTAATTTAAAAATTGAAATAAATAAAAATTTATACAAAATAATTTTTTATTAAATTATTTATAAATCATAAAAAACTTTCAAGAGTATTAGTAGGGTTTGATGTGGTTTATAATTTCATTATTTATACATTTAAGAGCTGATGTTTAACTTCAGTTTAGGTGTATAACCCATTAATATTCAAAAATATGTTACCAGAGTTAAGGAATAAATTAGTTAATGAAGGGTTAAAACAAGAATAAATGATTTAAAATGAACCAGTAGCCTTACTAAAGATAATAATTATATTATAATTCAACCATATTATCATTTTAATTGAATATAAATTTATTATTAATCAATATTCATTAGAAATAAATTAATTATATTTAAATATTTTTTTAAATTCCATGTATGTTCTTTTCATCCCTTATAAAAGAACTCACATTATCTATTATCATTACCCCATATTAATCTATACAGATCATACAGTGTCTAACCAAATATCTTTTGAATGTATTTATAAAAATTTGTGGCTAGGTACACCAATCATGGGTGTTTACATAATACCATCACCATAAAGGGTGTAATTCATTTTTTAACACTGATGGATAAATATAAAAAAATATTTTACAATAATCTAATATTTATATATACTGGTTAAAATTATCAAGTTGATGAAAAAAGTATATAACTACATATGTTGGGAAAACTGGACTGAAATTATTTTGAATAACATGGTTAAAACATGGAAATGAAAATTTAATTATTGAATTTCTAAAACAATGTGTGTTAAAATTTTTTAAGGGGGTCATATATAATATTTAATGTATTTAAATCAATATTATATAAAATAATAATCAATTTAATTTATTATAGTATTTTTTAAATCGAAATTTAATCAATTCATAGTCAGGGTAAGATATTTAAATTACCATGTCATTTTTTACCGGTATTGCTTATGATCGTGTTTCTGATGATGGATTTCTATGAGCTATCACTCAAGAGTACAATTAATATTCAAATCCAATGGTTATTTATTTATAATAATTGTTCGACTGGATTTTTTATTCAATTGTGTAATATGAAGAGTGGAAAATGTTTTTTAAGGATGAATTACTTTATTTAGGTCTTAGGTTGAAAATCACTTTCATCAATATTTATTTTTTCTAAAGTTTTTTTCGTAAAATATTTAATATTCATTTGTGATTTTTTAATGTCCTAATTACCCTAAATTTCATTTTTAAATGTTTTTTTTATTTTAATCATCTAATAATTTTCTAGATGATGTACTTTTAAATTTGGACAAACAATGTGAATCAGTTCTTTAACATGCACTTATTAAATAAAATTTTCCAAATCATACCCACTCAATGATTTGAAGGATCCTTAAAAGTATCCCATGATCAGTTAAAGTAAAAAATTCCCATAATATTTGGGAATCATTATTCTATTTAAATATTCCGTATAAATGAAAATGGTATTTTCATAATGAAATAATCCAATGACCTTTAATATAATTTTTTTACTCTCATAAAATCCCTTTATATTAATGACACTTTAATGGGGATATGCTTAAAAGATCCATTATTTATTATTTATTTGGATTTTTTATAGTAATGAAGTTGATATATCGATGAATCTATTATTTTCTTACGTGGAATAATTTATGATGAATATATTTAGGATCTTGTGGAATATATATGAATGAATTTATATTTCTATGATGGGTGGGCCGAAAATTATATATTCCTACATTGAATTGAGAAATTGTTAATGTTATATTAGCATAAATGTAAAATTATTGGTTATATAATTCTAAAATAAGGCTACATGGGAGGTTATCCCAAAGCTAACTGATGGTACATAAGAGGTTATCCAATGCCCCAAAAATGGGTACACAAGATGTTATCCAATCCCAAATGTTAGACCGTGGGTTTTTATCCCATTAATAACATGTTATGAATGAATTATTAGGTATCCTTAAAATAATATTACATTTATTATTAGTAGTTCAAATTATAAACGTGTTTTATAGGACATAATCATATGCCAAATTTAAGTTTCCATAGATCATGTTCTTTGATATGTTTATGCATTGAGTCATAAGATCTTTCAATAATTATTCCATGAAAAGATATTATGGTCTATGATATTATGGGTATGGTGTAATAATGTCAATATTATGTTCTAATACCCATAAGATTATATTATTCCTATTTAATAATAAATTATTTCAACTTTTCTTACTCTTACAGAGAATCTGAGCACACACATTTATGTAATATTCTCCCCAATATATGAATAAATGATTTAAGAATAATCCTTCTATTAAGGGTGTAACATATGAAGAACTACATTGGATATTACATATATCTTTTATTAACTATTTGATTATGATTCCATGTTTCTTCAGACACTAAAAATTAATGGTTATGAAATGGATCATAATGATATATAATGTAAATTAATATAATAAGGTTTAATATTTAATTTTATAAATGATGGGTCGATATTGAAAACATAAAAATTATTTTTGAACATTATTTATTATAAAAACTAATTGAATTAATTGTTTAATATACATTAGGAATTTACTATTACATAATTTTAATCATATATTAAATTAATAATCATTAAATATTATTAACATTATTCTATGTTTTCTAGTCATTGAAGATGTAATTAATATAAAAAAATTCATTTATTCCATAAAACGTATTACTACATTTAGAAGAGTATAGTAGTTAAACTAAAGATGTAAATCTATTTATACATAGTCTCTTGAAAATGAGGGATTGGGGATTTTATTTCGTAACTATAGTTTCCAAAATAATGGTAAAGGAATATTAGTGAGATAATGTGTGGTGTGAATCCTTATAAAATTGATGAAATAGTTTTGGAATTTTTTTTGAGAAGAAAGGCCCTTATGTAGGTGTTTATTAGTGTCATTTTAGGAAATAATAACACATTAATAAGTAAATAATTTTTTACTGACATTTAATGAGGATCCATTATAGATATATAATTGGGATATTATAATTATAGGTCTACAATTATTTCATCAACTCATTTAGAGTAAGTATTTTCATTATATTTTAGTAATTTCCCTTTAAATAAACTTATTTACACCACTTTATCATTTACTCTGATGACAAACTTTAACCATTGTTAGTAATTTCTGTGCCTACAAATTAAATTAAATTATTTTACAAAAATAATTTTTTCTTATTTCAATTATAGATATTATTATACGTAAATAAAATTATTAATAGGTTATATTTATCTTTTAAATAAAAAATAAATAATATTGAATGTGCGATATGTTAGGTAGAACCTCTAATCTCTGATATATCTATTTTAGATATAGTGGATCCCTTATGTAACATTGGAAATAGTTTCATAACATGATGGAACATCAAATAAGGAGGGACGAGACATGTGAATGGAGATGATCAGATCGAATAATTGAGCATATTTATTGGTAGCATGGATATTAGATAGGTAGGTGATTCTAGGTGGGAATATCAATTGTGGGATAGGTGTAATGAAACCAATCATCTAGACCTCTACCATGATATTTCATAAATTGGTGTTCTCATCCTTGTCTTCACTATAGGGAAATTCAAAGAAATTGATAATGGTATGGGAATGTTGCGGTGAGAAGGCTAGAATCCTGATGTGATGTTTGGATACTCTATATGGTTCATCGGGTCTTAGGGATTTCAACCATTCAAATTGTAATGAGCCTTTAAGGAAAAGGTCCTTCAGGTCATGTAAGGGTTTCCACAAAAACAAAGTGAAAATGAAGGAGTTATTTATAAAATAAATGGAGTATTTCCCCTAATTGTTAAAAAATCATTATGTGTTACTAATATTATATCATATAAATTACTAATTAAATGAGAGTTAGTTAATTATTTAATATGATTAAATATTAACAGTTATTGGATTCATCCTTCAGAAGTTATAGATCAAAATTATTAAAATAAAATAACAGAACCCATTTAAAAAAAATAATTCAATGAGAAAAATGTATTATTAATATAAAATGATTGTAATCACATTCTATACAAATTTTTTTCTTATATTATATCCATTAAATTATACTAATATACTATTATATGAGTAATTCATTGAAAAAATTCATAAAATTAGTAAATTTAATTGAATAGTTAAAATAAAATATAACAATAAATATATAATAAAATATTGTCATTATATATTTTTATTTATTATATATGAATTATGATATTTTCAATACAATTATATCAATTTAAAAAATTAAATTTTCCTTCTATATACAAGTATATTCAATGAAAATATATCCAATAAACACATATCAAATGACTATATAATAAATGAAATTAAATAAAATAAATATACTAAATTACTGTATATTTCTATACATATACCATTGAAATAATTAATCCATGTTCCCAATTTCCTTATCATGATTTTTAACAATGTATAATTCATTTTTTCTTTCCAATGTATAAAAGGAATATTATGATATTTTTAAAAGATAGTGATGATAATATTTTCAAAATTTTGGTATTTTTTAATTTCGGGATTATTATTTAATTGTTTAAAAATTATTTTTTTATTTATTTATAAAATAATGTATGTAAATAATTATTGTAATATTATATTTTAACAAATAATTTTCCTTCTTTAAAATGATATAAAAATATGGTGGTTAAATTAAATTATTAAAGGAAAGTGCCTTTAAAAACATCAGGTGTTAACATTGAACCCTTCTTCTATATCATTTTTGTGATGTTCTACATCTGATAATAATACATTCAGGTTTTATGATTTTATATATGAGATGAATTTGAATATATATATGTTTAATAATTCTATATTTTATGCATGTAAAATAATTTATTATTTGTGAATGGGATTTTTATAAAAAACATATTTTGAGTATTTTAATTCTGTATATGTTCTGGAATAAAAAAATAAATCTGTAGAATAATTCATATATATATATATAGTGAACTCATTAGATACAAGGATATATGTAAGATATATATAAAAAGGGTGAGACAATTAATCATTACTTGAAGTAGTAAATGTGATATTACATTAATAGGAATTTAATTTTTGAACTTCAACAGTTTAGTAATGATAACCTTAAATGTGTGGGAATTATAGATTATCTTTTAGAAGACATGAAAAAAAATTATAATCCTAAAATTTAGGTAACATATCCTATTTTTTTATATTATTCCTAAGTATTTGTTTGACCATAAATATTTTGTAAAACATAGAATCTAGATTGTATTAAATCAAATTATTTTTTATGGAATGGATTCTTCCACCTAACAAACCTAGAATACCCCATTTTTTTGATAACAAGATTTATTAAACAAATTAATATACAATATGATAATCACTAAATTTTATCCAATGCATTGTGAAATGTATATATTTTCATGCTAAATGCTATTATGTATGATCTGATCCTTTTAGTGGAATTCCATTCATCAAAATTCCCTTCGAATTGGACATAGACATGATATATTACTAAAAATTATTTTAATTATAGATAATGATGTTGATAATGAATATAATTTTTTATTTTATATTATATGGACCTATAATTGACATATTAATATATAAAATTGGTAAATAATATAATGGAGTAGAAATTTGATAATTAGGGTTTAAATATAATAGAAATCAATTAATCTAATTTTAGCTCATGGATATTAGATATTATTACTAATAGGACATCGATCTATAGATTAATAGAGAGAAAGATAATCTTCACTAAGACTTCCTTAAATAGCTCATGGGTTGAGGACTATGTTTAATGGTTTTCATCAATATAAGTGAAGGAATCACCCTCCAAAGAACCTAATAGCATGTTGTAAAAGGTAATTCTTACAAAAAAACTATAATAAAATAACCACATTCCCTATATGATAAATCTATATAAGATCTCATATCATCATTAAGGTACACAACCTCTTACATTCTATTTAATTCCTCTTTCATGTGCTTATAGATGTGACCTACTGATTAAGAAAGGGTTCAAAAGTGTTGAGGTATTTTTTGGAGTAGGAGATCTGATTTTCATATGAAATAGTTGAGTCACTTGGTTATTTATAATCATTTACATCATACCATACAATCCTATAAGAGTTACATTAGGTTTTTCTACATTGTGTATGCGGGGATTTGGACATGTGGTCCTTGGGAAGAGGGTGTTCATTGTCTTCCCTTATTTTTTCTAGCATTTCCACACAATTCATATAGGAAGAGTTCTCTATAATGTTGGGTGCACATAGTTAGCACACGGTTTGTCCAACTGTAAGGCTAATTTGGGTGATCATTAAATTTTGGGAAGAATAATATTATCTTCCACTACTTCTTTTTAATAACACTATTTTTTTTATATCACCCAGTATCGCCTTATCATCTCATTTCAATATCCTTGAAGCCTATCAATATCTTTGAAGCTGAATCTATGAATCGCCTTTAAATCAAGCTTTGTATGTCTTATTGTCTATCCAATGGTAACTTCTTCAATCCTCTTTCACCATTAATCATTTATCATTAAATATGTGATGTTATTTTTTGTGTATGTTAATATACCATGTTTTTAGAGAGTTTATATATTTTATAAAATTATTCATTTCTATCTAGGAATTTGAGGCTAAAAAATATTCAATGAGTTGACTATTAAGCTATGGTAGGTGGAACCATGCATAACACATAATGTATTCATGATTATGTGTTACATCATTGTGTTTGAATCCACATTTTATGATTATTTCAAGTGAAATGGGATTTTTCATTAATTAAATGAATAGAGATTAACAATATAATTCATGGTACAAATTTATGTCTAATAAGAGATTATGGAATTTGAATTTAACTTCCCATTTTGATTGATATTAAAATGAATAAAACAACCATTGATGGCTTTTCAGTGTTAGCCACCTCTTGAGGTGTGTCAATTTACACCTTTCCATTAGTATTTTAAACGAATTTATTAAAATTGTAAATTTAATTGAATGATAAATAGAATTTCAATTCATCTTCCTATTCCATTTCCCATCATTCCCTCACCATTAAGCTTCAGTTTTTTGTTTATTTCAAAAATTCCCCATTAAGTGAAATGGGGAGACTCATTATTGGCTAGGACTAACAATCATTGAAAATGTTTTTTTACCTTTTTAGGTGAGTTATTTTATTATATAATTGATATGGAAAATTTCATTAAATGATAACGGATTCATTATTGTTAAATCAGATGAACATGGTTAATTATATTGATACACCCACAGTGACACATTGTTCTGAAAAATAATTCCATGAATGGAAATTATTATTTTATTTAATTAAATTAATTTTAAATTGAAATATCATGTGACATGGGTGACATATAGGATATCTTATGAGTTCCATGGATGGACTCACTATGATGTTTGATTATAAATTTTATTAGTGGAAATTTTTCTCCTTTATCGGCTTCCAAAAATTGGCTCAAATGGAATATCAATATATATTACATGAGTGACACATGGACTTGCTATATGGACTTCCAAGGATAGTCTCATAAGAAATATAATAATATATTCTATGAGTGACACTTGGACCCCATCTAGGGGCTTCCAAGGTTGGACTTAGATGTCGGTGACATTATACCCCCCTAGAGTGATACTAGGGTTCCTATATTGAATTCATAGGATAACATTGTATGGTGACATGTTCATGTAAGTCCAAGGGTGATAATAGGGTTCTAAATTAGGTATTCCAAGGACAGGAGATTCATTATTATAGTCATAATGAAAGATTATTTTGATGTGATTTCCACGAAAATGAACATATTTGTATTTGGTCATAGCCTTATATTTTAATATGGAATTATTATACATATCATTCATATATTTGATACATCATGTATTCCGTGGATGTGATATGGATCATGATACATTATTATAATGTTGAAAATGACATATTATTTACTCAGAGATATTCTATATTTTGATGAAGCAACTAGATAAGGAAGGTCATTTTATGTGAAACAAGAAAAATGTGGGTTATTTATTTTCAACATTTAATATATAGATTTTAATGTTACCAACACATGGGTTTTGATATATTCATGTTCTAGATTTTATTTTACACCATTGGTGGTGGACAACTGAGTGTGTATCACTCTTTGTTGAGGAAATAATTTGGAACCCTGAGACATTTCATAGATGAATTTAGGTATACAGGAAAGGTACATATTATGGATGCTTGAATTCTGTCATAGGATTGTGTACAAGGGTAGAGGACTGAGACTTTACTATATATTCTACTAGAGATATCCTTGTTTTATTATTTCATTTTGATACTACATGTTTTATATTTATGTTTCACTAGTTCCCCAATATTTTCATTTTTATATATGATTATGTGATCAGAATTTTCATATATGAAATTTATGGGTGTGATTACTTTGTGATTTATATGATGGATTTTTAATATTTTTCTATTTAGTTATCCATTATGCTTCCACTATTTATTGATATGATTATAAAACTATTCTCTTCTCTAATAATGAGTGTATAGTCTTCCCACTATTTCACCATAGACCCTCACATCTAGTTGGTAGTGTATGGCATAAAGGGAGGCATTCATAAGGTGATCGGACTAACCTGTTTCAGTTGATTCTTAGTGAATCAGGTAATAGTTATCACAAAATTGTGTCAATGTTTTTTTACTTTCTTTTCATTCCTTATTAATTAGGATGGTATAATGGATAAATATGATGAGTTAGTATTTGGTCCTATACGTGTGCATGGGTGTATCTTACCCACATACAATATAAAGTAAAATTATTTAGGACGGGGCATGTTCTTATTGATTAGGCTTATGAATTTTTTCTTAATTTCACTATTGGGTGATTCACATGATGCTTTATGTTCATTATAAATATGTATTTTTCCTTTTACAAATATTTCATGGAATTATTGAATCATGCATCATTATAGGGCTGTATTGATTTATATTCCAGGAATTTTTAATGAAATTTTTATATTTATTCTTTAATTATGTGTAATATTTTTTTATTTATTTCTATTTCCATGAAATCGTATTATGATTTTATATAGGGAATGGATATGTACTTTTAAATTATTATATGGACAACAAGTTCCAATTTATTATGGGTATCATTCAATATAAATAAGAATTAAATATCAATTTAATTTAACCATTTAAATATATTCTCTAAATAATAAACAATGAAAATAAATTATTCTGTAATATGAAATCAAATGGCCACTATTAAATGGGTATTTCAAATCCATCATAATGGGTGTTTTCCTATATAACATAAATTTGACACTCTGTATATCAGAAATATTAAATTATATCATAGAACATGATCCTGAACTAACCATAGTAGTCGATGGTGGGAATTATATCTTGAGTTTGTTTTTATATGTATTTACCAATGTCCGATATTGAGGAGGCACAAGGGTGTAATTTTTATATATAATACAATTTTACCTATTTTATTCCTAAACCTATGGCATAGATCATTATAAATTTTTATATGAGGATTGTGCATGGAATTTCTATATTTATTCCACCCGGACAACTTCAGGTCGTGATCAAAAAAGGTGGTGACAACCAAACTCCAAAGGTTTTGGGCCTTAGGCCTCTAATAGAATCTCCAATAGCTCTATATGGTTCATTGTCATTTAAACCTAACATCGGTTATGATTCATTGTTTTGATATTATTTTCAATTATTTATGAAATATTTTCATCGATCCATGTGACCTGCTTCAATCCTGGTATAGTCGGTACAAAATATTTTTTAAAATAAATCCACCAATATTTTTGGGGGATGGATGTCTACCAGCTGTGGAGTAATGGATTGAGGAAATTATTTTGAATTAAAAAAACATGAGGCATATCCCAAGGGGAGATTAAATATCAAAATTTATATGATTTCAGATTCCACCATGAGATGATGGGATGTTGTTACAAAGAAGGATAGTCATCAGGATATTTATCAAGTATATTTTCAGATGACGTTCCATTATTATATAATTCAAGATACATTGTGTATTAATAGAGAAAGATAGTTTAGGAACATGAAGAATAGATCTTTATCTGTTATGAACTATGATTCCCATTTCATAGAGATCCAACATTTTCCCCCAATTATATCTGTTGTTGAGTTTACCAAAGGTATAAATTTTGAGGATGGTCTCAATTATGACTTCCAACCATATGTTATTGTCATTCACCTTATAACCATATTATGAAAAATGATATGTGGACAAATCATATAGTTGAAATTGATAGAGGATTAGGGATTGATCCAAGGGGGTTTAGAACCAATATCTTGAACTACATTAACCAACTAATTAAATAATTGTTATGAGGGCCTACATGGTGATATTAGTAATGATAGCATACACTCAATATATTGGTGAGGTGAAATTTGTGTATTATACTACGACATACAAAACCCTAGGTATGAGGGACCCATTTGAGTGTTGGTATTATGGAATGATGGGTCATCTTAAACACTTTTGATGATATTATCCTTTATTGTTTAGTGAGTGGAGGTCTACACTAACTCGACATTCTATTGATGATTTGGGATTTTATTATCGGGAAGGGAGCTAGAGTGGGGCTGACCCATCAGTCATGGTGGTGGTTACATCTTTGGAATCTAGACACGAGACCAATAGTACTAACAATAAAAACCTTTTCATGGTTTCTATACTATATATTAGTTCCTGATTACATGCTATAAGTATGAATTCTTTCAAATGAATAAGTATAATATTTTCATATTATCAATAGTGTGGGGAACATTTCTAGTATCCGTAAAATTTTTACCCTTTATTTTGACATATTTTTTCCCATTCCATCATATATGTTCCTTTTTTGAGAAATATGTGACTGAATATTAGTTTTCCTATGTATGGACAACAACATATAATTATTTGAGAATTTGGAAAGTAATTATACCCAATATAGGGAGTTCCCCATAAGATAGGATGGTGTCAATTTGTATGGGACAACTTTTTAATAGAGATGATAAGGTTTGACATAATTCTTGAGATAGAAATATTTGTTTCTGATCATGAAAACAATAATTTCTATTAAATGAATGTGAATTTCACATTCCATGAGGGACATGCTTTTATTAACAAGCGTGAATGAGTTTTCTCGGAAAGCTGAGCTGGACCCATCTATCATGGGAAGGGAGGGATGGCAGCCAATATTTCTATCTTTTATTTGTTAGGTCATGGAATGCATCCGGAATATTTCCCTTTAATAGTATAATGTTTCAAGGATGTTATCCCATTATATTTTTTTGGTCAACCTCATGATAGAGAGGTACAGTTTTCAATTGATCTACTGCTACATGCTACACTAGTTTCCATTCCTCCTAACATTATATAAAATAATGAGTTCCTAGAGTCAAGAGGAAGTTATATGATTTAGAATATTATTGATTTATATGACATTGTTCTTTTTCATGCGGTTCACTGGTCCTATTCACCCTGATGGTGGATTGTAACTTCTAGATCTTCATGGATTCCATTAACATAAACATACTTCTAGTTAAGAATCGGTATCCATTTCCACATATAGATGATCACTTCAACAATATATGAGGACAAAGGGTCTTCTCTAAAAATGATATATGATCAGGATAAGATTTGGTGATTATTCAAGCATTAGATGTATCATAAAAAACATTCCATTGAAGATATATATTTTATGAGTACACCGTCATTCCATTTGACATCACAATCATTTAAGCGGTTTTCATGGAACGAATAAATCAGATTTTCAACCTATATAAATAATCATTTATAGATGTATTATTTGATCATATTAAGGATTATTGTAATAATAGACATGTCCTTGTCAAATATTCTGATATCAAATTAAATACACTGAGATATTATCATTTATATGTTAGGATGAAAAATTGCTACTTTTGTATTGATAATGTTCACATACATGGTTACATTACCTCAGATAAAAGAGTATCGATTGATGCAAAGAAGGTGAGAGATATCGTTTTCGAAGATAATCCCAATTACAAAATTAACATATGGAGTCCCAATGGGATATCAGGTTATTATAGGTTATTCATTCAAGATTTTTCATGCCTCGAAGAACCACATACATGATTGACTATGAATGTTGTAATGTTAATATGGTCAAAATATTGTGAGTTATCCTTTTTTATTATAATGTGAGTCTTAAATCAACATCGGTCTTGATTTTATCAAATCCATATAGAATTTATACATTTTTTTATGATTCCTCTAAAACTTGTCAAGGAGTACATTTGATGTAAGAGGAGTGAGTCTTGGGGTATGAGCCTCATAAGTTGTGGATACATGAGAATAACTACAGGACAAATGATCCAGATATTTCTAATGATATTCAATGATTTTTTTTGTTTGATGCATTACATTAAGGAATATTTTTTTCTGATTTATTCAAACTAAAAAACCCTCAAGTAAATATTTTCGCATTGAGTCGAATCTCAGAAAAATATGGTGGTTGAATCCCAACAAAAATTTGACATTAATATTTCTTATAAGCATATAAAGGTAACAATATTTATTGATTCTAAGAAAAGGATGACTCAAACACATGTAGTTCAAAAGGCCAATAAGGATTGGTTGCATATGGACCTATTTTTTGAGATACACATTGATGTATAGGACCATCATATATAACTTATAATTTCATGGTTATCAATGAAATCTTCAATTCATGAGAGAATCATGATTGGGTAGATATCTCATTCAGAGGGATTGGTCCTATGCGAGATCATTTCTATTGATGAACATATCTTGTTTGGGTCATTTATGAGAAATAGATCATGCATATTCATGACACCATTGGGTTCCAACATACCTATAAGAGGAGTTGATGTGAAATTCTCGTACATTTTTATGGGTAGTATATCTGGGGACTAAAAATGTATCTTCACTTACGTCGCCAATACTGATTGTCAAGGTTGAAATGTTAGATACGAATTTTTGTTTCTCATTGTCCCACCTATCAACATGTGAATAAAGAAAACCAGTGATATTTAGGGATTTTATAGTTGTGGATTATTCCTTTGTGGATGTGGGATGATGTCACCATGGATTATTTGATGGGATTTCTTTGATTACATTAGGGCTATGACATAGTTTGGGTGATCGTACACATATTGAAAAATGTGGCCAATTTTCCACTAATTTGGTAGACATTTAATGGATGAACTATAAGGACCCAGCCTTAAAACATAACATAATCTTGAATTAAATGAATAATTCACATTGAGGATCTTTTCAGGTTTAGAGTTTTAGAGAATTAGGACATAACTATTATATCTCAAAGATTACAGAGTAGACACATCTATTCAGTTTCAATTTTTTTAACAAAAAAAAACTCTTGAAAAATATATTTATATCTAGTTACTTGTTTTAGACAGCCTGACATTTCTTGGATCTTGTCCTTGACCCTATTCCACTTTATGTCATGTGAAAAACATTTCAAAAACATTGGATGATCATAAAAAACTCAGTAAGGGTTATAACAATGTGGAAAGAAAACATTAGTCCATGTATACATAAGAATCAATGAAATCATACTTTACTCATAAAACATAATCACTTTAACATACCTCATTAAATCATAAGTTTTATGAATAACTTATATAAATCACAAGACATAAAGGTAACTTGAGGCATTCATAACATTCTTACGTAGGGAGTAACCCTCATGGTAACGTTTGGAATACCCATCACAGTATATTCCCTAAATATATTTGGAGAAACCTTAGTGTTTAACTCCTTCGCATTACCCAATGCATTGGAGAGAAATATCGGGCTCACCTGTGAACCACCCGACTTCATAAACAATTCCCAAGAACCATAACATAATTGTATCACATAAAACATGCATAAAGGAAACATAACATTTCCACATTTCAATCACAAGATATCAAAAACACATTGATATAATCAAAACATTATCAAACCCATTTTCAATACCAAAATAAAATAAAAGTAAAACATGGCATTTATTTTCCATTTAAAAAAAGTTCTGGATTGTAGAGGAAGCTGAAACTCAAATAATGGTCACGGCGGCGGAGAAGTCGTCATCGCCGCATACGTACGACAAAAACCTTCCCTTTTATCATTTAGTAAAATGCTTCGTATAAAAAATATTCCTTTTGATTAAACGTAAAAGTAAACGGGGTTTGAACACCATATAAAAAAAGTTTTGTATAAAACAAAATATGCCTCAATGAAAGGAGATTGAGACGAAGTCCCTTACAAAGACGGTATCCTAAGATTAAAGATAAATCAATTACATAATTATATGTGAAAAATATAAATACACCCAATATAAATGTATACTATGTTTAAAACAATCTGAGGTCATCCACACATATTCATATCATGACATAATCAAGGATTAGTGGTTTAACCCAAAGAACTGAAATTGGTTTAAGAAGTTCCCTTACAGAAATTCGACAGGCTAAGGGCGTCACTTTAAAATTCAGAAAATGAGTCGATGAGAGATAAAAAAGGGTTTCTCATCACCTGGACATAACATTTACATCAATAAGGATATATAAGAACATATCCCAACATAAGAAGATGTAAATTAAAAGACCTAACAAAAAGAAGTCTTTTAAAAAGAGAAGGGTGAAAGGTTCCCTTACTGATTTGGGTAACTTTTGAAATGGACACCCCATGAAAGAAGGGTCATACAATGAAGATGTAAATACCCATTAATGAAAGTATATTACACAAATAGTATAATAATGGTCAGTACAAACACAACTCAGAGGATATAGTGACAAATATAGAATGAATCTCACCGGAACAAAAAGTGAGATAAATACCCCATACCTCATTGTAATCAATTGAGTCGTATGACCAAAAGATAATAAACAGAATATGAATCACAGAATACCATGAATAAAAATAGAATCATGATAATATATATCAAATTTAAGAACCCAATACACCAGATAAAATAAATAAGTGGCAAACAATGGAAATCTCATGGAATTATAAGTGTGATAATAAATCCCTTATGAAAATTTGGCAGCCTAACGGCGCCAAATAAAACTTCCAAAAATGGATTTATTAGATCAAATAGGGTCTCTCATAATATGAACATAAAAATTACAGTAAGATAAATATAAAATAACATCCCCCAACATAAGAAAGATGAGCTTAAATGAAGTGTCATAAAAGAGAGTACTTAAAAAGAAAGAGATATGTCGGATCCCTTACCTCATGTCCAACTTTCCTTGTTCGTTTATTTATATTCCTGAATAATAAACTTTGGTAAATTAATGATTTCTCAAGTAACTCCTTTAAATTTTATTATTCAATTCATATCACATATTATAATTTTATATTAATTAGTTAATTATGTGAGTTCATATCAGACGTTTTTGTCGATGTTCGGTACATGAGTCAAAAAATGAACTTGTTTGAAAAGAATTGTCCTTGTAGTAATAATTAAACCATCTCAAGAATATTATTAATGATTTAAATATCATATATATCCACTATATATTCATTTTATACTATTCCATAACATTTCGTGTTAAAAAATGAAATGCACCGTTCCTGGAGACGGTAGGTCGTACGTATGCATGAACTCTACTTTCATTTCTTTGTAACATTAATGGAATTAAAACTAAATGAGATATATATATATATATATTATAATTACATTATAATATATATGTTATATATGTCACATTACTTCATTAATTTCATTCATTATACATTCCATGTATTGTACGAACGAGTCACATCACTTGAGGGGGCGGTAGTCCACACTTCCTCAAATGAAATTATCGCATTTGCACAACATGCAAAGCATAATGGTATGCTTTAAATGTAAAATAATGAAGCATAGATATAAAATAAATATAATATATATCAGAAATAAATATATTTCCATAATTATTTCCACCATGAGAGGTGGTAGGAGAAGATAGAACAATCATCGTTTCGTGAGGCAGTAATTCGCAATCCACGGAAACAGTATGTTCATTAACCATTAAATGGAGGTGTGTGTAAATATAGCTCAAAAACATCTCATAATGACATACTAGTGTATTTATGATACTGTTTTTATTACAAAATAACGGAATAAAAAGAGTTTAGTGGGTTGGAGAAGCAAAATAAAACAAAAGAATATTAGAGAAGACTTTACCTTTAAATCGAGTAACTCCCATTGGTTTGGACCAAAAGGGTTTCTTAAAGATATTTATTCCTATGGGAAGTCTTCTATGAGGAATATAGGTATGGGGAGAGATAAAATTAGTAGGGTTTGGCCGAGCCAATGGATTGAGAGGTGTGGGTAAGGTGGTAGATGTGGAGGCCTCTTAAAAGAGGGAGGAGGGGCACTCTTGGAAAGTCAAGAAATGTTACTTTATTGTATAATGTGTTTCGGATTTTAAAGGTCCCAAAATTATATATTTCTAGGATAAGGTGATTAGGGTTAGAAATAAACCCATCCAATAGGTCTTTGACAAGTTTAAGTCTTAGATTTTACATTATCTTTTCATTTTATTTAAATCATTCATTAATGAGGTAATCACTACATCATCATGGTGTCATAAAAAAGTTAATTTATTTAATGACTAAAAATTACAAAAAAAATATTTTAATATAGGAAATAGTTTTATCTTTCCAGTGAATATTTATAGATTAATATATCATTTATTTAGAAAAAAAAATTGTTTTACTTTGGTGTTACATATTTTGGTTACATTTTCCTTTCTTTAAAAACAAATGATAAAAGGTCACAATCATAATAAAGTGATTCCATGGGGTCCCAAAGTTGGAACAAGGCATCCCATGGTCATACGTGACACCATAAATAGAATTAGGACACATTTTGGTTTCATTCTATATTTTTATGATATTTTTTATTACCCTTAACTACCTGGTTACTAATTAAACACAATAATTAAAGATAAATATTTTCATTACTATTCATAATGTCCAAAAACAAAAGATTCTTAATTACATTATTTGTACCTTCTTATTAGTAATATAGAATCCGTTTTATCAAATTCCAAACACAGAAATTGTAGTAATTAATTTAAAATAATTCTCGTTGTCAAAACCAAAGACGGGTTTTTAGGAAGTAAAATCTATCAACAGATTGATTTGTTTTTACATCCAATTTAAAAGTTAAATTACATAAAATTACCAAAATTGTATTAAAAAATAAAAACATAATTAAATTACACCTTAAAACCAATTAAAATGGAAATCTTTCTATATAAATAATTTGGATGAAAAGGCAGGTTTGAATTAAAATGCAGTATTTTTCACTATTCATTGAAAATGAACATTTGTCAGAAATAAACCAATATTTCACCCTATGATATATTTGATATTACAAATTCAAAAATGATATTAATTTTACAAAATTAAAAACATATAAGTTTCATTAATTAATTTTATAAGCAATTCCTGCTGTCAAAACAAATAGCGGGTTTTTAAAAAACAATATCTATTAAAAGATTGACACTTGTTTATGTTTGATATCAAAGTGAAATTAATTCAAATTACCACAATTGTATTAAATGGTAAAAATATATTTTGATTACACTTTAATACCAATTAAAAATATTATCTTACCATATAAATAAATTAGACTAAAAGGAGGATTTGAATTAAAATGCAGTATTTTACACTATACATTAAAAACTGAACTTTATCGGAAAAATACCAAAACATTATACAAAGTAAATTTTGATGTCCCGATTATAAAAGATAATTTTATTTTGTCAAATATAACATATAAAATTTAAAAAAGTGGATTTAAAAAGGGTTCGCCATCAAAAGGTGGTTAATCGACCTTTTAAAGAATATTAGAATATTTACGCTTAAAATTGGATTCATTCGCATTTTAAGAATCTAAAATTTATTTAATAAATGTAAAAATATTTGACAATAATATATAATCACTTTTTACTTAGTTCTGTTCATTCCCTCCATTACATTGACTAGGATTTTACTACCATTTACAATAATATTATTAGCGTGCAATATATCATTTCAAAGAAACTCGTTGTTGTGTACTGGGTACGCCATCGAACATAGCATCCCCTTTTAGGTAATAATAATATTTTATTTACAAATATTAATATATATGAAAATTTCATATTCATTATTTACATGGGATGTTACATCCTTCCCCCATTTTCAAAATTGCATCCTCACAATTTTAAAATTGGGCTTGGAACATTAATGAAAGACCCACATCGGAAAAGGAGTCAATTAAACTATCACTTTAAAAGAATGAAAGGGAAGTAAAAAAGTCACCCGAGTTAACCCATACTAGTATTACATGTAGGAAAACATGGACATGGAAGAGAAAAAAAGGGTCATTTTTTGATGGAGAGTGATAGAAAACATGATTAGGAGAAAGTTAAACACAAGAAAATCACAAAGTTGTGATGGGTTAAACGGTATTTGAATCCCCAGCAGGAAAAGTTAACAGACAGCATTTTTGTTTTAAGTTACTTTTTTATTGAGGAATTTATTGATGAGCTTAACTAAATCCTAAGGAAACATACTTACTTGTCAGGTAGACTTTCATCTCCTACTAAATTTTATACACAAACTCATATTTCCTCCAAAATATGAGTATTTAGGATGACTCTTTCACATTAAGAGTGCTATAATCAACTTCTAGAGAATCACCTAATAAACAAATGAGAACTATATATTTCCCATGTCTTTAGACCAAAACCAAAAAAATTGTTAGTATGAGATCATATAATACCCAAAAATGATAATCCTTTATAAAGAAGAAAATCTATTCTTAATCTCCAAAATTTGTCTATCAAAACCCAAAGTTCAACAAAGACGATTTGATAAACAATTGTCCATAAAATTATTCAATCAAAACCACACTAAGATTGAAATCCAAATCTTTTAAGGATTTGATCACAGAGTCTTCAAATGTAAATATTAACATTTATCTCCAAATAACATCAGTTTCCCTTAAAGTCTCATATTGAAAAGTAATTAACCTAGTCACATATCCTCCATGATAAGCTAATCATTTCCATAGATAACCAAAAATCAACTTATTCCTGATTCATAAGATCATCTAACTAAAAAATTAGTTACGATAACCAGGGACTTCATGTAGTTCACTGGTAGGCGATAAATACTAGCCGCACATTGGTTGTGGGTTCGATTCCCGCAGCTTTGTCCAATGCAATGGGTTGTCACACAGTCTGTGTCTTGTCCTTTTTCCAAAACTATATAATTTTTAAAACATTCCCCAAAAAGAGGTAAAATCATCAAAAATAACCATAACATAATTTATCCTTAATTTTACCTCATGCATTTCATTTTCAATCATATAGTAACCCATAATTACCTCAAAAGTAAGGATCATATAAACCCTAATGGTTACCATTATAATTATTACCCGAACTTCCACATCAAGTTGGTTCTCTCGTATATGATGCATCAGAGAACTCACCAAGGTTCAAGTGGTTAATCCTAATTCCTTGATAGTTGGTTTAGAATAACCACGATATTTTTCATTGAATCCCCCATTACATCTAGTCTCTTAATCAGAGAACCACCACAGTTTCCTTCAAACCCATTGTCAGTTTGGTTCCTGCAAGATCCATTCATTTACTAAAACCAAAAATGTCAGTGTTAGTATATCAACAAAATCATTTTGTAATAATGATAAAGATAAACACTAAGATATACTTACTCATTCACTTTATCTAAAAACTATGACTCTTTATGAAATCCTAGCCATTATGGTAATGTCGCTTATTCTTAAAGAATACCCTATCCTCTAAAGATATCTAAACAGACCTTTGATACCAACTATAATGACCCAGCCTTAAAAAATCACATATTCTTGAAATAAATTAATAATTTACATTGAGTATCTTTTCCGGTTTAGAGTTTTAGATAATTAGGACATAACTATTACATCTCGAAGATTAGAGAGTAGACACATCTACTCAGTTTCAATTTTTATAACAAAAATAAAAACTCTTGAACAAAAGGGTCATTTCTAGTTCCTTGATAACCTGAAATTTCCTTGATCCCATCCTTGACCCTATTCCACTTTATGTCCTGTGAAAAACATTTCAAAAACTTGGGATGAGCATAAAAAGCTCAGTAAAGGTTATAACAATACGAAGAGAAAACATTAGTCCATGTATATATAAGAATCAATGAAATCATTCTTTACTCATAAAACATAGGAACATTAACATACCTCATTAAATCATAATATTTATGAATAACTCTTAGAAATCATAAGACATAAATTTAACTTTAGGCATTCATAACATTATTACGTAGGGAGTAACCCTCAGGGTTACGTTTGGAATAAGCATCACAGTATATTCCATAAATCTCTTCGACGAAACCATAGCATTTAACTCCTTCACATTACCCAATTCATTGGAGAGCTATATCGGGCTCACCCACCCTTAGTTTATCAAGGAATCACCCGTCTTTATAAACAATTCCCAAAACCATAACATAATCGTATCATATAAACCATGCATAAAGGAAACATAACATTTCCACATTTCAATCACAAGATATCAAAAACACATTGATATAATCAAAACATTATCAAAACCATTTTCAATACAAAAATAAAAGAAAAGTAAAACATGGTAATTATTTTTCATTTAAAAAATGTTATGGCTTGTAGAGGAAGCTGAAACTCAAATAATGGTCATGGCGGCGGAGAAGTTGTTGTCACCGCATATGTACGACAAAAACATTCCCTTTTGTCATTTAGTAAAACCTTCGTATAAAAAATATTCCTTTTAAATAAACATAAAATTCAAAGGGTTTTATACATTGTATAAAATAAAGTTTTTTATAAAACAAAATATGCCTCAATGAAAGGAGATTGAGAAGAAGTCCCTTACAAAGAAGGTATCCTTAGTTTAAGGATAAATCAATTACATAATTATGTGTGAAAAATATAAATACACCCAATATAAATGGATATTAAGTGTAAAACAATCTGAGGTAATCAATACATATTCATATCATGACATAATCAAGTATAAGAGGTTTAACCCAAAGAATTGAAATTGGGTTAAGAAGTTCCCTTACAGAAATTTGACAGCCTAACAACATCACTTTAAAATTCAGAAAATGAGTTGATGAGAGATAAAAATGGTATCTCATCACTTGGACATAACATTTACATCAATTAGGATCTATAAGAACATATCCCAACATAAGAATATGTAACTTAAAATACCTAACAAAAATAAGTCTTTTAAAAAGAGAAGGTTGAAAGGTTCCCTTACCGATTTGGGTAACTTTCAAAACGCACACCCCATGAAAGAAGGGTCATACAATGAAGATGTAAATACCCATAAATGAAAGTATAATACACAAAGTATTATAATGGGCTATACATACACCACTAAAAGTATATAGTTACAAATATAGCATGAATCTAATGGGAACAAATAGTGAGATAAAAACCCCATACCTCATTGTAATCAATCGAGCCATATGACCAAAATATAATAAACACAATATGAATAACAGAATAACATTAATACAAATATAATCATTATAATATATTTAAAATGGAAGAACACAATACACCACATTGAATAAATAAGTGGCGAACAATGGAAATCTCACGGAATTAAAATTGAGATAAGAAATCCCTTACGAAAATTCGGCAGCCTAACGGCGCCATGTAAAACATCCAAAAATAGATTTATGAGATCAAATAGGGTCACTTATCATATGAACATAAAAATTATAGTAATAGTAATATAAAATAACATCCCCCAACATAATAAATAAGATATTAAATGAAGTGGCATAAAAGAGAGTACTTAAAAAGAAAGAGAGAGGTTGGATCCCTTACCTCAAGTCCAACTTGTCTTGTTCGTTTTTTATATTCCTGAATAATAAACTTTGGTCAATTAATAATTTCTTAAGGAACTCCTTTAAAGTTTATTATTAGATTCATATCACATATTATAATGTTATAATAATTAGTTAATTATGTGAGTTCATATAAGATGTTTTTGTCGATGTTCGGTACATGAGTCAAAAATAAACTTGCTTGAAAAGAATTGTCCATGTAGTTATAATTACACCATCTCAAGAATATTATTAGTGATTTAAATATCATATATATCCATAATATATTCATTTTATACTATTCCATAACATTTGGAGATAAAAAATGAAATTCAAAATTTATAGACACGGTAGGCCGTACTTACGCATGAACGCTACTTTCGTTTCTTTGTCATATTACTGGAATTATAACTAAATGATATATATATATTATAATTACAGTATAATATATATGTTATATATGTCACATTATTTCATTAATTTTATTCATTATACATTCCATGTATTTCATGAACGAGTCACATTACTTGAGGGGGCGGTAGTCCACACTTCCTCAAATGAAATTGTCGCATTTGCACAACATGAAAAGCATAATGGTATGTTTTATATGTCAAATACATAAGCATAGAGAGAAAATAAATTTAATATATATCATAAATAAATATAGTTCCATAATAATTTCCACCATGAGAGGTGGTAGGAGAAGATAGGACAATCATCGTTTCATGAGGCAGTAATTCGCCATCCACAGAAATAGTATGTTCATTAACCATTAGATGGAGGTGACTGTAAGTGTAGCTCGAATACTTCTCATAAAAACATACTAGTATAATTACGATACTTTTTTTTTACAAAATAAATGAATAAATAGAGTTTAGGGGGTTGGAGAAGAAAAATAAAACAAAAGAACATTAGAGAAGACTTTACCTTTAAACAGAGTTACTCCCATTGGTTTGGACCAAAAGGGTTTCTTGAAGAGCTTTCTGCCTAAGGTAAGGCTTCTATAATAAACATGGGTTTGGGGATAGATAAAATGAGCATATTTTGTCTAAGCCAATGGCTTGATAGGTGTTGGTATGGTGGTAGATGTGGGGGACTTTTAAATGAGGGAGGAGGGGCACTCTTGGAAAGTAAAGAAATGTTACTTTATTGTATAATGAGTTTCAGATTTTAAAGGTCCCAAAATTAAATATTTATAGGATAATGTGATAAGGGTTCAAAATACACTCATCAAATAGGTCTTTGAAAAATTTAAGTATTATATTTTACATTATCTTTTCATTTTATTTAAATCGTTCATTAATGAGGTAATCACTACATCATCATGTTGTCATAAGAAAGTTAATTTATTTAATGTCTAAAAATATACAAAAATACTATGATATAGGAAATATTATTATCTTTCCAAATACTATTTATAGTTTAATATATCGTTTATGTAGACCAAATTAAAATTGTTTTACTTTGGTGTTACATACTTTGGTCACATTTTCCTTTCTTTAAAACAAATGATAAAAGGTCACTATCACAATAAAGTGATTCCATGGGGTCCCAAGGTTTGCACCAGGCATCCCATGGTCTTCCATGACACCACTAATAGAATTAGGACACATGTTTTGGTCATTATATATTTTAATGATATTATTGTATTACCCTTAACTACCTGGTTACTAATTAAACACGATAATTAAAGATAACTACTATTGTTACTATTGATAATGTCCAAAAACAAAAGAGTCTTAATTACATAATTTTTACCTTATTATTCTGAATATGTAATCCATTTTATCAAATTCCAAACACAGAAATTTTATTAATTAATTTGAAATAATTCCCGTTGTCAAAACCAAAGACATGTTTTTAAAAAGTAAAATCTAGCAGAATATTGATTTGTTTTTAAATCCAATTTAAAAGTGAAATTTCATCCAATGACCAAAATTGTATTAAATGATAAGAAAATAATTAAATTACTCTTTAAAACCATTTAAAATTACAATATTACTATATAAATAATTTTTATGAAAAGGCAGTTTTGAATTAAAATGAAGTATTTTTCACTATTCATTGAAAATGAACATTTGTCCGAAATATACCAAAATTTCAGCCTAAGATATATTTGATATTCCAAAATCAAAAAATGATATCAATTTAACCAAATTCAAAAAATTGAAGTTTCATTAATTAATTTTATAATCAATTCCCACTGTCAAAACAAATAGCGTGTTTTTAAGAAACAATATCTATTAAAAGTTTGACACTTGTTTATGCCCAATTTCAAAGTGAAATTAATTAAAATTACAACACTTGGATTAAATGATAAAAATATATTTAAATTAAACTTTAAAACCTATTAAAAATATTATATGACCATATAAATAAATTATACTAAAAAGAGGTTTTGAATTAAAACACAGCATTTTACACTATTCATTAAAAATGAACTTTATCGGAAAAATACAAAAAAATTATAAAATGTAAATTTTTATGACCCAATTCTAAAAAAGAATTTTATTTTTTCATGTATAACATATAAAATTGTCAAAAAGTGGATTTAAAAAGTTTTTTCCATCAAAAGGCAGTTAATCAACCTTTTAAAGAATATTAGAATATTTATGCTTAGAATTGGATTAATTCTCATTGTAAGCATCTAAAATTTATTGAATAAATGTAAAAAAAGTTTACAAGCATATATAATCACTTTTTAATTATTTCTATTCATTCCCTCCATTACATTGACTATGAGTTTACTACCATTTACAATAATATTATTAGCGTGCAACATATGATTTCAATGAAACTCGTTGTTGCGTATTGGGTACGCCATCGAACATAGAATACCCTTTTAAGTAATATTAATATTTTATTCATAAATATTAATATATATTAACATTTCATATTAATTATATACCTAGGATGTTACATTAACTCATGAGACTCTACCTTCAAGATCTCATATTCCATACATTGTGTTCCATATTCTATCATTTTAGACCACGATTCAATATTCACGTCAATATTATGTTCTGGTTTATAATGGGAACATGATTCTCTAGTAATGTTGTCTATATCCTATCACCCATAGATTGTAATTTATTCCAAGAATAAATTATAGGTTTAACAGGACATTGTTTGACTATGGGTACTAGATTTGAAAGGTTCTTAGGAGAAACACATAGCCCTCACTATGATTTCATAATAAAATAGATTATAAGAGACCATACACATGGGAACTTATGTGGTCGCATATTTTAGGTCATTCTATTTACCACTATATAATTTAGAAGTAGGAGAGGAATCACTATTTGGTCCCCATCTCAACTAATATACATTCAGGTATATTCGTCCTATTTAGAGTAGGATGTCTACATCACATTTTATTCCTAAGTCATATGTCGATCATCACCATCGATCATTATAGTTGGATGTGAGGAGTTATGTTTTCATAATGATTCAACGATACATAGGGAATAAAAGGATTTGGAAACAAGGGATTTTATCACCTCGTTAAATCATGAAATTTGTGATTCGAGAAAGAGGCAGGATGGTGTCATTTTTGTTGATGTTACATAATATTTAAAGGTCAAATAATTAAATATTAAATTTATCTCAATTATTATAATATTATTAAGATCTGTCTCAGATTCTAAATCCTAAAAACATTGAATTAGAGGACGATCCATCCATTGAGGAGAACTCTATCATTGATTTTGATCATGGAATTAGGGTTCTCTGATGTCAGGTTTTTCCTCTAGTGTCGGTGTAATGGTAACAAGGCTATGAACATGGTATGACATTGAATTGGAAGGTTTACATTTGATACCAATATCTAGAACTATTCTATAACGATTCTTTACAAACCTTGCAATTTCAACTTGGGGCTGAGTAAATTTAAAGGAAGATGATTGTATGATCTTGGATTTGAATCAATCTCTGGAACCAACTACCATCCTTTAAATCCACTATTTTATGATTATAAATGTGAAATAGGGTTTAAAATTTTTTAGGGCTTGTTCAGAGCCCAATTATATGGTTTTTAAAGGAATCATGAGAGGATCATGGTTAGCACATAGTTAGATATAACCATGAAAATCATACAGTGTGGCCATGTAAGGGTTCCAAAAAATATTTCAAAAATTTTCAATGATGTTTTGGCCATGCTGGGATAAGAAAAATGGTATTCATGGGATGCACATTGTTTTTTTACTTTTCCCTGCATGTTTTGTATAATGTGTTACTTGGATATTGGGGTAAACACCGGTAGTGTAGGGTATGTCTAATTATTTATCCAAACAAAAAATCCTTTAAATTTTTGGGATGTTTATATTTTCCCCCTCATTGTGTTTATGAAACATGTTTTTCTAATTTCAAAACCATTAATAGTATCATATGCTCCCATTTAAATCTCCTCTATGACTATACATGGGTTTGATTTTGTTTCTCTATATGTAATCTTATGTGAGTTTTTTATGCTATATTTCATAGCCACTAGTAATCTCTATATTCCTCTATAATATTTATTCATTTATATTCCTATAGACTGAGTTATTTTGGTGTGAGCTGATATAGCCAATTTTCCATTCTGCTGTATATTTTCAGAATTTCATCCATTATTGACCGTATTAGTGGCCAACAATGTGGGAGGAATCAACTAAAAAGATATGGTCCGAGTTCTCATGCTAATTTCCTAAATTAATTTTTTCATGTATTTCTTTATTGTGTCACGTTCCAAATTTTCAGGAAATCATTTTTTAAACGGGATTATTATTTAATAAAATGAATATGTATGATAAATAAAATTCATGGGAAATGTTTATGAAACAAAGGATGAAAAATAAAATTAATTGGTCCACCCATTGGTTGTGATGTTAAATTGAATAAAACCACTATGGTTGGAATTTGAGTGTGATCCACCTCTTGAGGACAATTATTTTAATCAATTAAAATGGGATGTTAAATGTATTCAATAAAATTATAAATTCAATTAAACGAAATAAGAATTGGATGAGGATGTCCCTTTAAGATTATAAACTGTTACATCTCGTATATAATTGAGATTTTTTTTGTTAAAATAAAAATTAAAAATTAAGACGAATGAGGAGACACATGAGTAACAAGTCCTTCAATTACTAGAATGTATTTTTATCCACCTTATGTGGTGAGTTGTTTTCATATATACATGAAATTTACAATTTATTTAAATTTGATCTAAAATGGTATGGTTAGACTTTGTGTCCATAACCTTTCTAATTTTTATGACATGAGTGACACATGGTTTCTGATTGAAAAATCCATGATTGTACATAAGGTTATTATTTAATTAAATGAATTTTATATTGAATTATCATTCATAATGGGTGAAATATTTGTTCCAAATTAACACCATGTAACGACTCACTTTTCCAATAGATTAAATGTACCATGAGTGACACTTGGACTCCGATGCAGACTACCATGGATGGACTCAAAAGGTAGATCACTATGTCTTCCATGAATAACACTTGGGACCCCTATGTGGACTACCAAGAAAAACATATGAGAGAAAATCCTTATATATCCTATAAGTGACAATCGGAATCTTGATTTTTAATTCGAAAGGGGACTCAAGGGGAGGTGATATTATACCACTCTAAGAGAGTTATCTAGGGAACTCTGAGAAATTCCATGGAGGGTCTAGTAAGGTGACGTGTTCCTATTATGCTTATAGTGATACATGGGATACTTATTAAGAACACCATGGATTAGTTCATGTTTATTACAATCATAATGAGTTAAATACATAATGTTATTTCCAAGAAAAAAATAAAATCATTGACTCATTCAGACCCATACATTTTATGACGGATTTATTATTCATATCATCTTTATATTAGAAATTTGTGGGATGATTTGTCTATGATATGGGACAAAAAACAATATTATAAAATACATACTATTTAATCAGAGATATTCTAGCATATCCTGAAGCAATTTTAAGAGGATGGGTGTTCCATGGGAACCAAGACCTTTTTGGGTTATTTATTTCACACATTTTATATACTTATTTTCTTGTATCCTATAAAGATATTATTATATAGTCATGGAATTGATCGAATTAGAAACCATTGGTGGATTCCTAGTAAGTATATCTCACACCCCATCTAGTCATTCATTGGTCACCCAGACAAACTTCATGGATATAGGTAGGGATAAGGGAAATCGACCTACTATGTATACTTGATAACATTTCTAGAAAGTTTTATAGGGGGAGAGGATTGAGCATATATTTGAGATTATACTAGAGATATTTATGATAATTTTATTAAATTATAAAGAATTATTTATATTCCTTTTCCCAAGTTTCCATGTATTCATGTTTTTTATATCATTTATTATTCATCATTTTTGTATATGGCATTGATTGGTTACTTGGTTTTTTTATACAATAGATGTTTACTCTTCCTCGGTTCATACATATTTAATTCATCCACAAATTATTCATATGATTATACATGTATGCTCCACTATGAGCATGTGGTCACAATCTTCCCATGGTTCCACCTTTTAACATCGCTACTAGTCAATGTTCACTATCATATGATGATACATTCTGGATGTCATGTGGACAACCATATTTTTTACATATGAGTGAACCTGGTCTAATATATCATAGTTTTTTATTTGAATAAATGTCTTATGACATCCAAAAATAAAATAAAACTAAAACCACTACAAAATGTATTACTTAAGAAATAAGACCCACTAAAAATAACATTAGTGTTCCTTATTGGTATAACAATTATCTTCTATGTTCAAGTGCAAATGAAAAAATCATAATACTGAAGAAAAAAAAATACTCAACCATATCAAAAGATCAGTATGGTAACCCTATATATAGAAGTGGGTAGATTGTATCCACATAATTCATAACACATCCAATCATAACAAACAATAATGTAAATTTCATTAATGTATAATAATCAATGTTGTAAAATTATATTAAGTATTCATGAACTAAACACACAATACTACTAAAGGGTAACCAAGTAAAAATGCTAAATAAGGTAAATACAATAGTCTATTAATATATTGGTCATATCCTATATTTAGGATCATTCATACTAACTATTGGTCACTAATCATATTTTTGGTTCATTATATTTTTCTATTTCATTGTAACCCATTAGAATCACTCTAAAAGTGAAAAATTATTGATATTATACTACTATCTATATATATATTAAAAATGATATCTAAAAAAAACTTTTTATAGATAATAAAGGTTACATTAATGTATATCAATCATATTGTAACCTAATTTAATATTCTTAATAAATTTTTCATAAAAACATCAATAACACATAATCATCTACAACCATAACCAATTAATCATATATCCAATCAATTCCAACTAGTCTAGTGAAAGAGGGTGTATAGAGATGGAAAATTATTTTGACTAATAACTACTATGATAAATGGTTATACCTAAGAAAACCAACATTCGGTGTTGGTTATAAATATAAGGGGACTCCCATAATAGAAATTACATCCATATTTCAATATATATTAATTCATGTAATCCCATACCAAAAATCAAAGTATAATAGAAACCATTATTATATCACCTACATCGTCATTGTTTAACTTTATTATGCTATTACAAGCTCAATACACAAATATTACCATAGTATCATGATAAATTTTCATGTAATTTAGTTCAATTTATATTATTGTCATGTCACATAATATTTGTTGTATGTCTATGCAACCTAAATGAGACCTCCATGTAAATATTATCAGTATGACATATCAGCATCACCTGATATATATGGTGATGTGAAACTATTTATGTTAACTTTTTATATTTAAACAAGATGGTAAATATCACAAGAAAATATTTTCATTTGAAAGATAGTTATCCTTTCATGATTGTATAGTGAACAATTGGATAATTTACAAACTATTGTAAAACCATAAACAATGTACACTACATTATTTTATATAGAATGGGGGTAATAAATGAATCATAATACCCACTAAAAAGGAATTATCCTACCCATTATAAATTATATGGTAACCAATTTATAACAAATAATAATTACCTATGTTTCATATTTCAATGGATTAATAATTGATTCATTAATTAATCCACCTCATCTCAAATTATCATAACAAAAAATATCTGACTAAATGAATCCTTTTTAATAGCACATAATATATAAATCAATGAAATGATTAGACAAATAAAATTATTGTCATGATTTTCATAAAAATTTAAAGAGAAAATTTTGATCCAAAGAGATTATAATAGTTATACCCATGATCACATGCCATAGAAGAAACTTATCATGTAATTTAGAGACCACAGTTGTTATCAAACAACTTATTGATTGATACATGTACATATTATTATTTTAGTAAAAATATTTTCTAAGAGGATCATAATGAATTACTATAATACATTTTATTTTATTCAATAGTATGAAAAAAATAGTTTCCTCAGCATTTTATTAAATAGATTCATAATAAAGATATAATTTTTTTAATATTTTTCTTAGGATTTTATATAGTTTTAAACATTATTCCTTATTATTTAAGAATAAAAAACATAAAATTGGTCTTCATATTATATATTTAATTTAATATAAAAAAATATTTTTATTTAAAAAAATATAAAATAATTCTAGACAATCTATACTGGATATTTGTTTCTAATAGTTTTAGTTAATTTTTTGATATTAGTATAAATTTGAAGGTTGAATTTTTGGATGATGAATTGGTTAGAATTGGATGTTAATCAAATAAATAATTAATATCATGAATAAATGTAATCATTCATATTTGTTGAGTTAATCTGTTAAAGAAAATAAATGGGTATGGAAAAGGATCTATGTATAAAAGTGTCATTTACTCTCAGTTAATATTTATTCATAAGTATATTGAACAAATTTTGAAGATGGTATGAGTAAATAAAATTAACTACCACCACGTGTTATGGAAATTTCATTATCCAAGAATAAAGATCATAAGATATGTCCCATATGTACTACCCAACATATATAATGTCAAATTTTCTTTTCAATGTTTGATATAATGAATTACATTAAAAATAAAAATAAAGATTAAAATTGACATATTTGATTAATATTTTATAATATGGAATGAAATATAAAATGGAATGTCTAAATGTCACATATTTAGAAATGTTTCAAGAGGAATAAAACCGTATATAAATAATAATACTATGAACATTGAATCTAAATACCCATTGTGTTTATTAAGGGGCATACATATGATTATAAATATATCAATTGTATAAGAATTTTAAAATATGATAAAAATACTTATAATATATATTATATAATAGGAATATTTATTTTGATGTAATATAAAAGGTTATTTATATGAATTTAATGTCATTGTTGTTGTTATATAGACATTGGGAAAATAAAACCATTGGGATTATATAACCATTATTATTATATGACCATTAAGATTATATGACTTTTATTATGACTTTTATGCACAATAATAAAAAAAATTACTAATAATAAGTATTATTATAATAAAATATGACTATAATAACATTACCCAAAAATTGGAAGGTATAAATAGAAGTTACGTTATTTTAAAATCTATGCTAATTAGTCTTATATGTCATCCATTATTAGAAGTGATGGCTATGAGGATAAGTTTTTATTGATCAAAATGATGGTATAATTACATGGCTTTTCCCTATACCAAAACCAAGTGGAATTTCAGAAAGTATCCCTTGACTAAAATCACCATTGAGATGTGGTTAATCCCATAAAAATAATTTCAAAATCCATTCTAACATCATCAAAAATCTTGACTTCCACCATTTCTTATCATTATAACAGATCTTATATAGATTTATTGAGGGGTTTTAGTTTGATGGTAAGATTATATAAACTATAATAATTAATATAAAAAATTTTAAATTTATTTTCTTTATCACGAGTATGTTTATGCAATAATAATTTTTCAAATAAAAACCATTAAAAATAAATTATATTAAATACCCTATTTTAAAAAAAATGTTTTAAAAATATTAATCTAGTTTTAGTTAATATAAATTATATATTAAATAATTATGATTAAATTTATTTATTATTAAAAATGGATTTTTAAAAAAATAATTATTAATAATAAAATGTTTTTTGTAAATAAATGTATTTAATAACTACAAAAAAATTTAAATAAATGGTATTTATAATATATATAATCATATTTTTTCACATTCAACGTATGGTTATTCTTGGTCAAGGAATAGGAAAACATCCTTTTATAATAAAAAAATATTTTTACTTTTTTTCCCTGCATTATTCATTTCAATAACAAATTTAAATTTTATTAATTTAAAACTTGTATATATTAATATAGTGTTATTATTTTAAATGATAGTTTTCAAATTAGTTGATAATGTTAATTTAATTTTTTGTGATGAAAATTGCAAACCTCTTTAATAATTGAGTTACCACAATATAATTAAAATAACATAACAATGAATTGATTAATTGTGTAAATTTATAATATATATATAATCATAAATTCATGGTTGAGAAACTTATCCAGATACTATTTTACCTTAAATAATATTTCCCAATTAATATCCACTTTCGATAAGAAATTTTATTTTTTATACCATATGAAATGTGTATTTGGGAAAATGTCACTGAAGTTCACATTGAAAAGAACCCATCTACTTCCATCCTCTGACATCAAAATTTTATTGGTTTCCTTTAGAATACCCACACATATTTACCTTAGAGAAGTACCCCCCCCCCCCCCCTCCCATTTGGTAATGTATAGACACAGTAAGGAGTTATAAATCATTCATTTTGAAGAGGCAATCTATGAAAATATTCAACTCATCAAGGTAAGTATTATCCAATCCCAGATCCTTTTTACATATCATGTTAACCAACATATTTTGAAAAAATATTAAACTTATTTGTAATATTATTTTAAATAATTACGTCTAATAGAGAAATAAATCCAAATGCTAAGTCAATATTCCCCACAATCTGAATGGGATTCGGCGGATCAGGATGAGTTCTCAGAAGGTGGTGGTGGTAAGGGCTTTGATGCTTTCTGAAACATGATTTTGTGAGGTATGCTTTTGATTTTCTTTCTTTCCTTTGTACTTTTTAGTGTCTTTTTTCCTTAATAAATTTTTGGGGGACTGGGCACTCTGCCTAGTACTACACCTTCCTTGGATATTTTTAAATAAATGTTTTTTTTCATATGTGATAATATATATATACAATAACTTCTTCTAATTTATTAATTCATTATAACTCATTCTTGTTTAGGTTAGTTTTAACACCTATATGAGTGAGGGTATAATTTTTATATCATTAATGATTATGAAAATATATATAAATGGAAAATTATCAAATAGTTGTAAATTTTATATGTTTTAAAAATTATTTTATGGAAACATAAATGCATGAATTAATTCCTAGTAGTCTAATCTGTTTATTTCATTGAAATTAAAAAAGAAAATATTTTTTCCTAATTTAACATTTCATCACCAAAATTTACATAAAATAACAATAGGAAATAAAAAATATATGGAACACATCAATGGTATTTCCCTTACTATTCTAGAAGTTAATGGTTTATTTTCATGGATTAATTATTACAACCACTACACTAAATACATCAAAAATGAAGTGAGGAAATTAATACAAAAATATTTATTTTATTAAAACAATTATTAAATTGGTAATAAAAATTAATATAAAACAATATCAAGTTAAATTAATATAACTGTTATAAAAATATATATGAATAACAATCCAAAATTTACTATTCATGATATTATAGAATAGCCGAAATAGTATAAATCCATGGTATGGTCATTGTTGGCTAATTTTTTCATTAGGTCATAGTCATTATTACCTGAATATATTTTCCGATGATTGATAGATTATGTAATTCCTATATTTAACATGGTATTTTTAATTTCCATACAGTTAAATAAAACATTCATGTAAATATATTCATCACTGATGGATCTATATCTTTGTTTAATTGTGATGCTGTGAAAAATAATTCTCATCATCCCTATTAAATTTTTAATCTTTATCCCTATAGTCATTCATTCTAAAAGATATAACAAAATTATTTTATGGGGTTCAAATCAATTTTCCACTATATTTTCCGAATATATATCTCATGTGGATTTATGATTCATTAATAACATATCTAAATAATCATGTATTATACATATTTTTGAATATAAATTTTATTTAGTATCAACTGATCTAAATATGGATGTGAATTTATGTAATACCTTTTGAAAATTGTTCTAAAACACTTTTTCCTTCCATTGGTTTTCATGATAATAAGAATTATTTATTTCATATTGTACACATATATATTTTTTAAAATTATTTTATGGTTGGGATCATTAAATCTCTCCATTTATTTTGGTAAAGAATTATATCTACTAAGATAATGATGTCATTTGTGAACATGATTGTGTTTTTACCAATATAATTCATTGTCATCATTGGGTTTTCTCAAACATTAATGTGTGGGTGTCATTGGGTTTTCTCAAATATTTTAGTATGAGAATTATTTACTTTTATAAAAATTTTGGTTTTCCTATTATTATTATTGGGTAATAATTCTATATGTATCCACATGTTGATGTTTTGATCAATTGTTCATGATGAATGTTTTATGACATTGAATTTTTATGGTAGGACTGTTGTATGATTCATAAAGGATATATGCCCAATTATCCATCATTATGTGAAAATACTATGATTATGTGTTCTTTATGCTCATATATTTTTGACATGTTCATATTTTCTAATATTATTGTGATCTACACATTTTTATGAGTTTTTGATATGTTTTTTCATTTACTAATAAGTTCAGATCACTCCTTTATTTGTAATTTACATAGGGAATTACATGATGGAATATTTTAAAAAGGGAATCATGTATGGTTAATTTTTTGGTTTTCTCTATAGAAATAACATTTTATTTAGAATTTATTTTTCTAATATACAAAGGCAATAATACTTAGGGTTTTGGGATATAGATTTTTTTTCCAATAGACTATGTGTAAATTTTGGAAATGATGTAAAATTTTTTATTTTGACTAATAATTAACTTTTTTATTATAAAATATCTTTTGAGGATAATGTGAGACACCATGAGATCCAGCATTACAAAAAAAAATAGAGATCTACCCATAATAAACTATAGGATCTTCCCCTCCCCCGCAAATACACCATGGAAATCCCTTCACCAAAGCATTACCTCTCGGCTATCAGCCACGTGCAGATATACAAAGGCACAGTACTAATGGAATAGATATTCCCTCTCAATAATATAAATCCAAATTTCATGCACCGATGATGGTTTCTTGCTCTAAACCCCATCTGAATAAGATTCATGAAGAGTGTTGGCATTGTAACACTGGAACAACATATAACATTAAAAATTAAAGCTGAACCACAAGAACACACAACTCGAACCCACCTTATCCAAAACTAGAAAACAAATCACATCTATTAAATATAGTCATTAAATAATAATTTGAGATTCCTAGATTTTGTTTCCCTAAAAAGGGAAATATAAATATGAAACATGGATCTCTGGTACCTCTATCATTTGCTTTTCAAACTCAAAAGCCAGTTGTTCCTTGGACCATATGAACTCCTCAATACAAATCTTCAATTTATAGAAGCCCCAAACATAATTATGTCATATATATCAATCCAAAATTTTTGATCCTTATATAGAGTCTCCCTTAGTGAACTCATTATAATGGCAGATTCCTCCTCATGAGTTGTATTATGCAACAAGACATGCCCAACCAATTCTTCTTCAGAACAAAAAATCAAGTCCCAGGGTTGATCACCTAGGTCCCCTAAACTCTCGTGGCTTATAATCTCAATTTGTGTATTCATTTCATTTACCATTTTTTAAGAATGAGTCTCCAAAGGAGTAGGTAAATAAGAGTAATCTTCATACCCTTCCTCCTCTTAAAACTCATGATACTCTTCAGGATTAAAGATTCATCTACCGAATGAAATGGTTTATTTCACTTGGTCTCCGTCAGGCAGACCTCCACAACATAAATAAATCTAGCTAGTTTTGGGCTCAAAACTTCCTCAGTAAGTCCATCAAACCTATTACTCATTTGAATTGAAGTCTAAATATGGGTAACTAAACCCCCTTCCTCCCCATACACAAATCCCAACTACTCGAACATAACTCCTCTATGAAAGAAATATCAAGAGAAACCTTATAACCTCCCTCCATATTATCTGAAACAACATTGTCCACCTTAACTAGATTTTTCACTCGATTTTCATTTTGTTGGAGAATCCCATAGCCATTGTTCATGCTTTATATAGCTTCAAATTCTCCAGAGGACCAATTTCCTTCATCACAAGTGAAGCACCCAATCACTCCTCAAATCTCACATTTTAGTCTTCTAGGGGGTTATGAAGATGATCGTGTTCCACATGTCTATCCCTATATTGATCCTTATAGTTATGAGAGTCCGTAGTTGATTTCTGACTACAAACATGTTGATAATCCCCACCATGAGAAGACTCCAAACTCACCATACCTACGTTGACTTCAGCCACAGAAGAAATACCAACACCCAGAGGACCTACATTACCTTGGGAATTAACAACACCATGAGGGGTTTCCAAATTTCACTGAGCACTACCTTCATCTGTAGTGTCATGGACACACATGAAATCCATCTTCCAATCACACCATTAGCATTTGGGAAACTGTTATGCACCCATAATGTTATGTCAAAAATGACACCATCCCTAGGAACCAAAGGTTTACTACTTGGACCAGAACCACGTCACCCATCTACATGTCTTTACATTATAGGTGAGTACCCCAAACCATTTCACTCAGTATAGAAAACAACCCATGATTCATATAACACCCATTTCCTACAGTGATACTCCTCTACTATTATGATCTACACAAACTCATGAGGTTTTCTAGAAGCATCAACCTCCACACACACACCGATGGATTCACCAGGTTTCATAAGGTTGTGGTTCAGTCATCATTTTATAGGTGTCTCTCAAAGACACTCCCCAATATCCTAACGATCGCGGGACTTTGAAAAAAGATTGTAAGATTAGGGATGCTCGCCCAGATCGCAACCATAGGTGATTCTGACTTCATGTGAAAATAGTTAGTCCATCTTTGGAGGATGAAATGAGATTCATTGTAGATCTGAGGAACCCTTGAACGAGCTTTGATAAGATCATCCTCCGTCATGAATAAAATTAGGATACATCATCTGTCAAATAAACCCCATTTTATTCCACTCTTGTATACAACATAAACAAAAAAAACTTGTCTATGGTGTCAACTGACGGTCTTCTCCCTAAAAATCGAGCGATTAAGGCTAGATTGAGTAGGGTTGTGGCCTTGTTGAACTCCACAATTTAAATCAGTATATTGAGGCAACTGTCAGGAATCTCGAGAACATTAGAGAATAATGAAAATTTCAGAAAAGGGTGAATAATATCCTTTTGGAAAAGGAGTACAATAAGGGTACCACCTTAATAGATGATGATGAATAAGGTCCCCCCCCCACTGATGGGGGAGGGACGGCATCAGGGCCTCTATCATCATGAGGTTATCTTTTTCATGTGGTTATTCTCAATATATATTATTACTTATTAATTATTATTGAGAATTTTTGTTTCAATAATTTATAGATCTAATAGAAAACAATTTAAAAATGAGTGTCATGCAATATGATGTGGTCATCTCAAGGAGAAAGAAAACATTAATCGAGTTGGAGTAAGACATCTCTTTGCCGTGCCCACCCTACTATCAATGGTGATGAATAATAACCCAATCCTTGTTGAACTACCAAAAACGTCAAGTAAGGATAAACTCTAAATTTAATCCTCCATACATCAAAATCCTCACACATTTATTGGGAACTTTGATAAACTAGTTACCAGGAATTATATATGCACACAAAAAATATATTTTCCTTTCTGTTGACCTAAAAATAGTAAAATACTATTTTATTTGTTCTTATTTTGGAATTTGAAGATAACAAATAGTTGAGTCTCGTCAAGAATACACGAAATATATATTAATTTGAATATATGTAATTTGAATATTTTTTGAAAAAAAATATTCAAATAATATATTATTGATCTCTTCCCACTAATATATTGAAAAAAAATTGATATTTTTAGAATAAAAGGAGGATGAATCCATTAGTATATATAATGAAAGAAACGCAATACTCATAAGGTATTCCCTCAGTTTCATTATTTACATAAAATGAAATATTTATAATTTATTTAGGGACCTAAAACAAAATATTTAAAAGATATTAACTATATGAGACATTAGTGGTAACATATTACTTGATCATAACATAATATGGATATATAAACCCGGGACTATCATTATTCGCATGTATTTGGACATGCATAAAAGGAAAAAAGACTATCATAGGATAAAAAATGATAAATAAAACATTACTTTGATATATAAACCACATATATTGAATTATATTGGAGTGATAACCTAAGTTACTTCCTTATCGGATCATGAAAGTGTTTTACTGGTAGTAAATATCACCACTAGATATATGGAAACCAAAAAACTATGGACTTGGAAATTAATACTATAGTGGGGAGAAGTCCCATCTAATAAATGCCCCACACATAAATTCCTAAAATAAAGGTAGTTCGGGAATTATACTAATAAAAACTATAATCCAATGGATAATTGGGATAATTGTAATAGTTAACCTCCAAGACAAATGGAATAATGAAGATCTAATCTAATCCTTATCGATGAACTGTTTAACACCCAAAAATTTAGAATGACTATTTATTTAATAAATTTAATTTTTTGATAGCTTTTGATGCATGATTCATATAACATAAGTTAATAAATCATTTAATCAATATAAAATTTAATAAATTGTCATATAGATAAATAATGATTATGGAATAATTTTCACTGTGATAAGGATCAATTTCCCTCAATGAAAAACCATAAATTATTGACAAACTATTTTGTTGATTTTTTTAATTTTCTTAAACCAAACTTTTTATAGGATTTATATAAATAAAATTATTGATAAAATTAAATTAATAAAGAATAAAATAAATTTATTATATTAATTAAATGGTTATGTAATTATATGTAATACTAGTTTAATAATTATTTGTTAAATGAAAATGTTTTTTGAAAAATTATTATAGAAATTTTGATTTATTTAAAAGTAAATATATATTATTTAGTGTATTAAAAAAATTTAAATTTTAAATTTATTTATTTATAAAAATTATTCATAATCCATTAATTTATTTTTAATTTATTATTAATGATGATAAAAATATTTTTTAATGTAAAAAAAGATATTTTTCATAATAGTATTATTTTATGTATGTATTGTATTTTATATTATTTAATAATATTAATAAGTATTTATTAAATAAATTCAATACTATTTTACAATAATATTTTTTATAAAAGTAAAATTTATATAATGGTGGTTAACCAGTATAAAATTTGAATGAAATAATTTTTTGGTTCATGATGCATTTTCTCCGAAAATTCTTTTTAGGATTTCTTTCTAGATATCAAAAATATTTTCTTCCACCAATATCAATTAAAAATGATATATTGATTATATAAATATAATATTTATTTCAAAAAAAATTATGTAATTTTTTTCTCATTAAAATAAGTTACCATGGTCAAATATTACGTTATCATTTTAAATGATTAATATAATAAATTGTTATTAAAGTAAGAGATAAATCATGTATGTCACAAAAAAATCATTATTTTATTGGTTTATTTATTTATAACTCCCCTAACCATATCAAAAATAATTGATTACTTTGTTCCACAATAACATGAAAAGTATCTTATATTATTTTAAATGTAAGGATTCTTACAAGGGTTCCACACTCTTTACTTATAAAAGGGAACCTACTCTATAAAGTTATTTATACACATAGAGATCCTTCTGTCAACCATAATCATCCTATTTCACTTAAAAACTATCATATCCACATCTTATAGTTTTTGGTCTCAAAAAAACCAACATAATAGTGCTTAATGAGATATACAAATGATGGTACATGAGGAATAAGTAATCGACGTAACCATGTTATTTTATTTTTATTTTCAACTAAACCTATCAAAAATATTCTATACCCACATCAGAATAGTGGAATAAATATTAATATTAATATTTATTGTTATTATTTTTATTGAAAAATTATTATATTTTCATTCCATCTAATTAAAAATGAAATTATCGATTGTACATACATGCAAACTATAAACTCTATGAATCGATGTTTTTAATTTTTCATCAACACCAATAATGGATGATCACATGGATGGATATAACAAATATATATTATATGTATTTTTATATAAAAAATGATAATATTTACCTCTAATTCATTCATCCACTGAAAACTGGGAACACAAACCATGCATAAGTGTAGACTGTGACCTCCATGAAGATATGTATTTAATTTTTCATAACCAACTTATAATGATGGATTAAAATAAATATCATGAAAAAATATTACATTAATGATATTTTTAATATTATTATTATGATGAAACCACAAGAATGGTTCAGGGAATCGAATCTTCAAACAGAATCCTAAGTGGAAAACACAACAATTGACACTCAAATATTTATTTTAATGAAAAAACAGTAATGGTGATTTGAAAATTATAAGGTTATTATATATTGTAATATCCCAATGAATACATTTTTTATTTAACTATAATAAATCAATATTTAATATATATGTGGTCACGTGTGTATGAATCATGCTGGGCCACGATGTACTTGTATTTGTAATAGGATCACTTTTTATAAGGATTGATTATGTGTTAATTTATATTATATTAAATTATAAATTATTTAACTCCTAAACAGTATATAGTATCATTGATAATATTTATTTATGAGGGATTAAGGTATTAATTCCAGTTATTCCTCTTTGGTATACAATAGAATGAAAATAATATTTTAATTAAAAGGAGACCATATTTCTCAATTTTTTGTAGAGATTATTTCTCCTCCCTTTATATGTTTTTTTAATTATTTTCTGAAAGTTATTATATATATTTAAATGATTTTTTTTGTTAATTATATTCTAACTTTTACATTTTTATGATTTTAATAAATTTTTGTTCTTTTTTGTTTCTTAATGCTTCATTTTGAGAGTCATTACAAAATCAAGAAATGAATGTTTTTGAATTAATATAAAATATACATGTATTCCTACAATTAATTCAATTAATCATTATGATGTTTCCTTCAGAAATTTATATGGTTTTAAAAAGATAATAATGCTATAATTTTTCTATGAATTTTATGTTTTTTATTGTTTCTAAAATAATAGTATATTTCATTTTATTATCTGATGAATATAACTATGGATTATATAAAAATATTTTCCAATTTTGTAACCATCCTTTATGGATTTTATGATTTAATTGGGATATGATATTATGTTAAAAGACCCTCTTATTTTATATATGGAATATTTTTATTATGTGTTGACTGATTTCATTATGAAACTCATTTCATTCCTTTGGGATATTATTTAAATGATTAATTGATGAATGTATATATGATAATTTAGAATATATTTATGAATAGTTTATAATTATGTAACTCGAGGGTCTATTATATCCCACCAATGCATTGTTTAATGTTGTATATCTCATGTTCTTATAAAGTACATCGGTGGTGAGCCCACTCTCTCGATGGTATATGAGTGGTAAGCTTAATCCAAGGAGGGTTCATGGGAAGTCAGCCTATGTAAAAGAGGGACCACCAGGGGGATCTGAATCCCAAGATGGAAAATTAGTTTTTAGACTATGCTTAATATGTGATAAATGAATTGCTAAGTAGCATTGAGATAATATTTATATGTTTATGTATATATCAAGATCTTATGACTAATATTTATGATTTTATATGATGGTTCAATATAGAATATTGATGACTACAAACTATAATTAATCATGAATTTTTATATGATAAAGCCTTATTTCATTACTCATAACATATTTTATTTGACGTTTTATGTATTTTTTATCTTATGATCATGTTCTCATACACAAATTGTTATATTAGGATCATCAAATGATATAATCAATGTTTACACTTATTTAGAATCATTTCTCACCCAATGTTATGTTTCCGTTTATCAATGTTATGAATGATTTAATTAATTAGGATATGTTAGAATAGAGATTTAAGTAAAAAGGAACACGGTGTGATAATTTGAATATAATTCATGAAATATATAGACTGTGTCTCTGGTATCTAAACAAATTAATTTTTTTTGGTTCATTTGTATGTATTATCTATGAAATGTACATAATAACAGTCTAAAATGACATTATAGTTTTCTATGTTATGCTTAGTTTTCCTTGAAGTTGAGCATGATAATGAATTCATGGATGAGATCATCATTATCCACTAAATAACTACAAATGTATTATTTGATTCTTATTCATTATATCATTTCATATAATTAATATTTCTATATGAATATTGAATATTTTCCCCTAAATAGTATACATTAAATTATTCGTGAAAAAGTGGATCCATGATTACACACAACATTTATAAACCTTCTCATATCAAGTAAAACAGGAAGATACTTCCTAATTATCTAGTTTATCTTACCATAGTAATGTGTGATGTGATGATTAGTATGGATTATCTCTCCCTATATTGAGATCATATCAATTACTTGTATAATTATATATATATTTATATCTCAAATCATTCCAAGTGAAAATATCAATGAAATGATCATTATGATCTTCCATTTTAAAAATATTCTCTAATAGGGGTCTTAATAACGAAAAATGTGGGATAATTGGATAAAATGTTTATAAAGGAACCCAATATTAATGAAATTAAACTTTTCCTGTATTATATTGAGGTATTTATTAATTAATTGCGTGTTCTTCCACTAGAATATGAAGTTGTTGTTTCAATAAAACCCAATCTTATTTTATGCCAATATCAAAGAGTACAGAAAGAATAACCAATTGAATTTATATAATTGGAGAAGTATCTTCAATAAAATATATATTAGGGCTTAATATTACCATTTTATTCAAGATGGGGTACACATGTCCTATTTATCAAGAATATGGATGTATCAATGTATCTTTTCATTAACTTATGTGAACATAACTAGATCATGATCACAGATATTTATTCT
This sequence comes from Viscum album, assembly GCA_963277665.1. Lineage (NCBI taxonomy): Eukaryota > Viridiplantae > Streptophyta > Magnoliopsida > Santalales > Viscaceae > Viscum > Viscum album. The sequence goes on from OY728135.1 coordinate 337,474,209, forward strand.
CTTCTGCCTACTAATGATTTGTTGTTTAATTTATATGAGATAAATAATTATAAAAGGTGTATATTAAATATTTATATCATAAATTAATGACATATAAAGAATATATAATGAATATGTCATTCTATAAAATATATGAGAAATATTTATTCATAGTGATTCCATTTGGACTTAAAATTACCCTTGACAACATCATGGTTCAAAAAAATCGAGTCTCTATAGGTTTCATTAATGTATTTTTAAAATTCATTATAGATGATGTCCTAATATATTTTATGATCATGGATGATAATAAATATAATTTAAGGATTTGGTTAAATTCTATATGAATATTGAAATTACATGCCATCTTTAGAATGTTTTAATTTTTTATAAAATTGATATCCACCTAGGGTCAAGTTATCACAAGATATGGATATTGATGTATTTTTTTATGATTGTGGCGATTGGATAATTTCCTATAAAAACCAATGTTATAGATATCCATACATTTTTTATATAACATATATGATGTTTTTTTAATTACTCATGATTTTAAAATCCTCTTACCCTGTTAACACTGAATAGAGTGAAATTATTCTAAATAAATTAATATAAGAAATAATGAAGGATATTAAGAAGAGGTTAGTAACTAAACATGTAATCACAAAAACCTATAGATTAAATGGATTATTGATATATAATGGTTCTTCATGGAAGGTTTTGGGAATTTAATTTATGCAAAATGAAAAAGTGATTTTTTAGGAATCTGGTCAATAAAAAATCAATGGTAAAAATTATCTTACTCATGATCTAATGATAGATGTGAGGATTTAAAACCAATGTCTCTATAGTGATCGTTGATATTTATATTTATTATAATATAAAAAAATTAATATTCACACAAAATAATTTGACAATAATCTAAAGGATAATGATTAAATTAATTAACGACAATCGATTATCATTACATTTTCTACCATGAATGCTAGATAAGGTGGATGATACAGTAAGAAATATTGATTTTATCCCTCTTCTATTATGAGAACTAAAATTTATCCAATTATCATGGATTTGAAAATTATTTAGATGAACATCATATAATAATGGATGATTTTTTACTATTTAAATACAAATTTTGCGATAATCAATCTATTAGAATATCGAGGAGTCCAAACAATATGTTATAAGGATAAATAAGATGGTATAAAATATTGGATATATCAATCTAAATAGATATATATTTATAAGACTTTAAACCCATATATGTGTCTCATCAAATCTAGAATTGAATTATGGTGTTTTGTTTGATACACCACGTCCATCTATATCTATTCACTCAGGATGAAAAAGAATGTATATTTTTCATCGGAAACAATTATAATGGGACAACATAAAGAAAGTAATTATCGTGTATATATATCGAATCTTGTAATACTAGAAATTAAATGTTTTATTTCATAAATCATTGTTGATGTTTCATCCATTATTGATTATAGTATGGAAATGGCAGAGGATAATAATGAATTTCATCATCTAAATTATAAATACTTATAAAAAAATATTCCACCTATGTAGTGGTGGATAATGTAATAAAGCCTATACACATTAATTATTATTGAATACATTTCTCCATCAATCAATTTTCAAATTTTTACAAAAAAAAATGATAATGTATTATTACATGGAGTTCCATGTCAAATTGAATATGACCTATATCAATGTATTACCTAAAAATTAAATATAATTTTTTTAGAATTAATTTAATACAAATAAGATATTTGAAATACATAACCTTCTAAAATTGATAGTAAATATGAATGATCCAATAAAAATATGGAAATATATTTTGATCTTTTATAATAAATTTCTAATAAATTTAAAATAAATTTCTTCGTCTAGTTCAGTTTTAATATGAGAACAATGTCCACTCTCATATCCAAATTGAACTATATGATTCACTATATTGAATATAATTCAGAACACTGAAAAAATATGGTGATTTTTTAGAGAGGATGTATTTAGGACATGATATTGTTAATGAAATGATATAAAAGGTTCAACCAATTGAGTAAAAAAATATAAAAAAAGTCATCAGAATATTTGTACTCATATTCATCAATAATATATATAATTTTAATTAAAAAAATCCTTCAAATATATATTTTTACTAAGGTTATGAAATTTTAGAATATGTGGATGTTGAGCCCTAGATAAGTTGGTTCTGTTGAAATTATTGATCGTTTATGGTTTATTGATTATCCACTAGCATTTTCACTATATATCTCATAAATTCATGATATGTTATATGTGTCTTTTTTGAGGATGTACATACAAAATCCATCTTATGTATAAAACAACAAATTATTGAAATTATAACATCACCTCTTCTGTGTGTATCAAAAAATATATATCTATGATGTTAGAGATAATTGTTTTTTGAAAAAAGAAAACAAAACAGCTAAAAACTTTATTATTAAATCATGTGTCTGATGAAGCTACATGGTAACATGAGGTTATAATGAGGAATGTTTTATCAAATTTATGTCATTATGAGGAATAAATTTTTTTATGGTTAAATTATCTTTAGTGGTATAATATAACACTAGAAACTTATAATATTCAATTTCCATTTAATGATTTAATTGATTATTTTATTAAAAAACAAACCAAAAACTAATATTGACTTATAAAATTATGGTTTAAAATAAAAAATGAAATAAAATAAATAATTTCAAAATGAATCTTAATAAATAAAATTAAAAATATGAACAAAATTAATTATAATGAAAAAACCACACAGATTAAGGGTATTGTAAGTATAAAATAGGGTGATATGAATGTGTTATTAATAGTGTAATAAATGATAAGAGTATTTTTCCTTATTTTTAGGGATAACTCTTTAATTATATTTTAAGAATGTTACCCACATTCCCTTACTAATTCAAATATTTCTTATCATTGCTACTTCTCTATCACTCTCAACAAATTAAGAGGTCACATCATCACTAGTTGTTTGGGTACCACCTTATTTCATTCTCCATAATTTGGATTCATTTACAGCACCCTCATCTATATCATCTCTCTGTCCATATAGTGGATCCATGCAATGTGTCCTCTTTTAAAAAAATTATATCTAATTATCTTTATGTTCTCATTACAGTGATATTCCCCCAAAACCTATGAAATTATTAGACACTCTTTTCTAGTCTTGGGTAGAGAATTATCCATCTATCACATTCTAGGAAGTGGACATCAATTCTACATCGAATTTCAGTATTTTGACTTTTTTCCCTAGGTTCCTTGTCAAAAGGCCTCCACTACTATTCATCTATGATTGCTTTAGATATTAGTGGTTGGGTTATATGGTATGTGTTTCAATACTCAATCATAACGTATTCAATGGAGTTTTTTCTTACATGGTTTATTTCTCCTAGAAATTTTCATATAGATCTAGGATATATGTTTGGCATACCATCACCTAATTTATTTGATATATGGGTGTGCATGTCGACTGAGATCCCCCTTAGGGAGAAGTATATCATAGTCAACAAGGGCTTACACTTACCCACCTTATTGTATCATTTCACTGGAATAACATATATGTTCTTGGATTATTCCTCTATTTGTTTTATTAATGGATATACCATATTGATGCCTTGGTAGATTCTCTTTTCAGTTAAAAGAAACTTTGCATTACTCTTCAAAATAATATTCTCAATTGAACTAGAGAATCCATATTGTGGGGGAAACCGTTATCTACTCCCCTTTGACTCTCCTTTTTCTAGAATGTCAACTCTTTGTTTATTTTACATTATATTATAAAGAGTAGTAACTTGGTTTTAAGTCTTACCAACACATTCCTTGTTCTATTCCAGGAAATACAGATCCATTTGTGGGGGGTGTTTCTTAAGTTATTATTTTTATTTCTAACTTATTAATTCTGTAGGATGTCTTTCCTATACATATGCATCCACAAGCTCCATAGTCCTCCTTGAATGTTCCCACTCCCATTTCTAATCCTCCACATTTTTCCAGTCTTCTTTTGAAAACCTATGTCTAACCTTGTTGGTTTTCATAAGTTCATTTCCCCTCCGGAATAGTCTTTTAAGAAAACACATACATCCCAATAATCTTGGAAATGTGAAATATCTCCCCCATTATCCCCAATAACTTACTCGGTGAAAACATTTAGTCATTTAGGATCTCAGCCCCATCCCCTACAATTCCTTCTTGCTTTTATCTAGCCACACATTTCTCTATTAGGAATCAAGGGATTTAGTCCATATTTCTATCTAAACATCTCTTACTCTCTATATAGTTCTTAATCATTATAAATATAAAAATTTGTTAGCATCCTAATTTCTCTAAACCAAAATTGCATAAAAATAGGTCTATATATCCGGAAATCTTCATATTCAATTTTATCAATCATTATTTTGAAAACATGGGTATTAGGTGCTCAGGTGAAGATGGATTTTCTATTTAATGAGATAAAAACTCAATGAACTCTCTAATAAAGTCCGATGAACTAAATAAGAAGGAATCTATAATTTTTGACATCTCAAATAGGATGAGGGCATGTCGCTTCAAGCATATGTATCCAAATAACTAGCACATTTGGATTTTCATAAAATTGATAATTTTTATTAATAAAGATAAAGTATCTGACCAACTCGATAATAGAATAATTATCCAATGAGTAAGACACTATTTTTAATGTTTTTCATTTCAAAATGAAATTCACTGAAAATATACACTATATTGGAAGATCATAGTTCCATTAACCAGAGTTATTATTCACAGATTTATAATTGAGTATATAACATTATTATAAATCCATTCGAAATTAATGATATAGATTACTACTTTGTGATGTCTATAAAATATTTTTCTTCCTACATATATTACAATTGAATCATGTACTTGGGTTTTATAGTGTAAAAATATACAAGATATAACATTCATATTGAATGAATCTACACCGAGTGCCTTATGAATGGATTCTTCCAAAACCATTGAGCCATCTCCTCCTACCCAAATAGTAATTTTACCCACATTTTTGTTCTATTTTTTATAAAAAAACCCATAATCGAAAACATTTTGAAGAGAATTGAATCGGATATCCCCTTCATCTTCACAAGTCGATGGTCTTTCGATATTAGATGACATCATGTGGTGATATCTTCATACTCTAGACCAATATAGAAGATCTATTGAATATTCATTCATAAGAATTCGATACATCTAAAGAGATATATATAATCACATTATAACAACTACACCTCCCCCTCCCATTTTTTGTGAAATTGTGTTGAAAAAAAACAAAAATAAAATAGAGTCTAGACATGAATAATATTGCGATAAATACGTTTTCAATGAACTTTTTAATAAAAAGAACACATTCTAGTATATTCTACTTCATGGAGATTGGACGACCCTGAAAAAGTCTATATCATTTTCTATATAATGAGACATGAAAACTTTTTTTTTGAAGAGTGTATATAGTTGAGGATGATGTAATGTAGTCCTTACATTATCTTGTAGGATGAATAATTCTGTAATAACCTTTATTTTTTAGAGATATAGAGGAATCCAACCATAAATATCTTCTTGATGGTCCTAACACTTTCATTCCAGATGGTTTACCAAGGAGAAATAAACATTTATTTTATTTGATTTCTCATGTTGTTATCGAGGAAGAAAATAACTCCTTGAATACATTCCAAAGTATGAGGAAATATGGGTGGATTTTTTTTCTCCCATCTCTACGATCTCCCTATGTGATTATGTCTTCCAATGGAATTTTTTAATTTATTAGTGGGATGTTGTTTAGTGTGACCTCCTAGAATTCATGCAAGACTTCAAGCCTGGTAGAGTAATCCCAATTTTTCTAGTGATTCCACCCTGTCCATTATTTTAATTTTTAAGGAAATGTCCTCAATAAGGCAGTACCACCCCACATGTATGTGTAATTTACCTTATAATGTTATTTATATTTGGATATATATGAAAACATCTCCGAACCTCCATGTCTTAATATGATAGGAGAAATATTGACTCTTCATCAGTATGTCCATCTGGGGTTCTATATGCCTTTATTTAGAAATTATTTTTGAAATTAACCAAAAATATCAAGGCTCTAACATTATCAAAAAAGAATACAAGGAATAATACTATGATATGATTCAATTATATTTCATTTTGAAGGTTTTAAATTTCATGATTGATGGTATATTGAACATTGGTTTCATTACTTCCTCCTATTTGGATCAAATATAGAGTTTATATTTTTTCGAAACATTCACTAACTACAATGGTGTAGCATGGTTGTAGTTTAGCATCGAATCCACTAAGAGATTTCTATTTCTGTTTGAAGAATTGGGGTCTCCATTTTAGAAAAATATTCTTTTCTTGAAATCCATTATTAGGGAATTTTGTTATGAGTTCTAATTGCATTGACTTAAATTAAATAAAGGATGGATCGGAATCGAGATGAGTATCTAAGTGAATGATATCATGTAAATCTAATCACGAAAGGATACTATGACTTAGTCATTGATGAAAATGGGGTTCAGTAGTTGAATTTGGTTTTTAGTCTCATAGATCTACCTTAGAATTAACTATTCTGTGGTTATGAAATAGCAACAGCCAATGTGGATTATGTTTGGATTCAAAGACATACATCTTCTTAAGCTAGTGGCCATAGCTCATTCTGCTCCAATTAAGATTGGGATATTTGTTTTATTGTCCCGTAATCAATGATGTTTTCACAAAAGGGATAGACAATGAATTAATATCCTAATTACTACACAAATTATATTTTACAAGTTTATATATAATAGTGCATTTAAATTATTCAGATATGTTGACTGATTCTAACCCCAATTGCTTTATCTAATCATGGTGGGGGTAGAATGAGATTAAATATTTGAGGGATATCATTTTTTATAGATCAATAAACATAAATAAAACTGAGATCATGCCATAGGTTTATTGAAATAAACATGCATGAAGTGATTCACAATTCTTAAAAAGAACATACTCGAGAAAGAGGACTAGAACACAAATCTAGATTAAATGGAAGACATTGAATTCACTGATTAATAGAAACTCAACAGATCATGGATTAATAAAAATGTTAAAAAAATATGATGTAATTGAGTGTTGATTGTAAAATGGGTTAAATAGATCATAAGCAATCGAGAGGGTGAGGAGAGGCTTGTTTAGAAGTGTCTTGGATTCTCTACCACTACAATGCTTATATAGGCGATTTTTGTCATGACATGTACTTTTGGTACATGACGTGTACCCTTGATCCGCGTCATTTTCTTATAGATCTCCAGTATCGAATGCGGGTTTTGGGTATTAAGTAGTTTCACCTGGTACATGACCTGTAACCATTTTTAATGACATGTACCCTATGTTCATTCTGTTTTTGCATGGATTCCTTATAGATTTATCACCTGAGGACTTGACTAGCCATCAAATCGTGCATGAGTATGTCCAAATATGTAGTCAATTTTTCTACTGGCTTGGTCACGACTAGCATGACGACATGGAATCAGGATGTGAGCTTCGTGTACAAGATGTGTATAGTGGAATTAAAACATATACATGGATGGTTTTTCACTTTTTCTGCATTTTAATTCTTTATAACCAATTAATCCATTATTCAATAAAAATTATACACATATCATGTGAATTACATTATATTTTAATGGAATCAATCGAAAAATTATGACAGAGTGAATATTTGAATTATTCTTATCAAATCCACTAACACATGAACAATTGCTTCTCCTGAACAAATATATCTCAACAATGATTTGAAAAAGTATATGAAATTTGTAAAGTGATAAATATTCACTATTCCCATGAAATTATTTTAGGTTAAAGGAGAGAAAAGTAAATTTCTAGAATAAATCCTATAGAGAAATCCAATCATGCCTTCTAGGTTGCATTTTAAAAGAAATTACCCCTCTTTAACTGGTATATTTTAACTGTTCAATAAGTCATATACCCAATTAAAATTTACCTCTAAAATTTTCTCATTACTCAAGGTGGAAATGAAATTAATGTTATGATTGTACCCTGAGTACAAGTTCCTGACCATATGATTGCACTGGTTATCATTCCTCCTTCTGGAGGATCAAATTGGTACATTATTAGTTAGGGTTGGATTCATATGTATAGTATGTAAATGAAATATAATTTAATTCACATCCTTTTATTTCAATTCCTTTTTCTTTTTCTTATGTATTACATTTTTTGAATGTTGTTCCAAGGATAGATATCACATCCATCACCTAACAACATATTAAACATCGAAGGATTCATCGGTCTGGAATGTGGTGATTAATGACCTTCCTAGTATGCAACCCATATCAATTTTGTTTCTTTATTTTATTTTGGTATTTATCAATGGAACAAAATTTGAATGGAATACAACTAAAGGTATATGGATCACATCTTCGCTCTTAGGAGAGTGCATTATATATCACTTGTATTGTAATTTTCCCATGATGTATGAATTCCTACCCCATAGTTGAGCAAAGGTAATCTTTAAGAATTGAACAAGGAGCAGGGTAGGAAGGGAAAAATCTTGAAATAAATTCATTCTAACTTTTAATGCATTTTATTTATTGTCTAAATGAAGGAAAGATGTTAGGTGGGCCTCAGAGAAGTGGATATCAACCAGTGCCTCTTTCATTTTAATTCAATACATGTTCATATATAATTTGATAAGATCTCAGTTCATGTTCTAGTATGTTTTCATGTCCCTGGAATCTCCAAAAAAATATTTTCAGACAAGAAAATGCAATCTTATGCCAAGATTCCTCATGGTTAATGAGATTCCGAACCAAATTGGCAATCACAAAGGGAATAATCCTTAAGTTGTGGGATATATAGTCAAAATTTCTATAAATTGATTTGGGATTATTTATATAAACTAATAAATCATTCCATAAAATTATTTTAAAGAGTTAATGATGGTTTTTAACAATTTCTACATAAATTTTTGTTTATTTACAATGACATAAACAATTTAGGATAAAAGTGTTCATGTATTTTGAAGCAATTCTCAATGACTAGTGCGAACAATAAACAATTTAATTATATCATAAGTGAAACATAAGAACCCCCTTGACACATAGAATGTAAAAATTATTACACTTTCAGCAAAATACAAGTGGAAGTGGTTTTCCCTTTTAATGAGAAAAGAGATGGAAATGGTATTTTTGTGGACAAAATTTAAATTAAATGGAATGGGATCTCCCTGGAGGATGTGGTATACCATGGTAATTATTGTAGTTTTCAAAGCATGAAATTGTACCTACAAATTGTTAGAAAATGATATTACTACACTGGTGACGAATAATTAGTTCTCAGGTAAATTCAATTTGCAAGGAATAATAATGGAAAACATGTTAATGGATAAACTTAGATACATGTTTTATTCAAATTGGGGATGATATACATAAAAGTTCTAAGAAATCCCCAGAATGAAAAATAAATCATGAAAAGGAAATGATAGGGAAAACTCAATAAAACAATATATTGGAAGAGGTGGAGATGGATGATCTTTGTGGGGGACACCTAATTAGTGGATTTGTTTATATATGATTCTTCTAGAGGAGGTGTTCTTGATCACACATGGTCATTTTTGCAGGTTGATCACTTTAGGTGAAGCCTCACGGGCATAGAGAAGATGGGGTAAGAAAGGAATCATTGGTCACATCAACTTCTGGTGTCGATCAGATAAGATGTGCTTGAGTATACTCTGTGTTCTATTACATGTGGAAAAATTTCTCTATCGAGGATGACAGCTGATTCAATGGAGCTTCACATGCTACAGATAGAATGTGGAAACACTAAGAACAAAACAAAAAAAGAAGTGAATATCAAATTAATTTTATATAATTTTGTCTCTAAAATAGAAATTTATTACATCATGAAATACTCATCAACAATCCCAAAAAACATGAAAATTCTCTAACATCCCAATATGTTGAAAAAATTCATATCAGTGGTCCTCAAAGAAGATATCTTCCAGCATTAGTCTAATGCTGGGTGTCGTGACAAACAAGCTTGTCAAAGATGTGTAAACAGTAGTCGGTGGTGCGGTGGTAGGGGTAGTGGAGGGTGTGGGAAACGATGTTGGGATATGGTATGGGGTATGTGGTAGGGGAATATCGATTTTAATGGGGGTTTTGGTTCTAGAAGTAGGATCAATAAATGGTACCTCTGTAAGTGTAAGGTCATTGGAGACCCCCTTGCCCCATTGGTCTTGCTTTTCTAGAAACTCATACTGGCCAGTAGGGTCTGTGACGTTGGAGGGGAGGTCTGGCTAGGTGGACGGGTGAAGTGGAATATTGGGTAATGAAGGGATAGCCATGGTGGGTGAGGGTGATGAGGTAAAAGAAGGAGGCTCTATTAAGGGTGGGAGAAAATAAGAAGTGGTCTGGAAAAGATTCTTGAAAATTTTTAATAAAAACCCACAACTCTATGTGGATAATATTGGTTGTCAGAGCAGTGGTAGATGGGCTGGACGGTGGCCTAGGTGGAGGTTGTGTGGGGGAGGTTGGTGGTTGGGATGGTGGGGCTACTGCTACCACTCCATCCACCTGCTTATGAGTTGCGGGTTCCTGTACACCTGGATCCTTCAAGTAAAGATCGTTCTCCTTAAATATCATCTTCATTTTTTGTAATTGAACAAGATCAATCATCTCCACTTGTCCGAACGAAGTGAGGTTCATATAATCAACTAAAATGCTATGATATCTGGCAAATCTATGTATAAAATAGCCACCCATTACTGTGTGAGATTCCAATAAGCCATGGCTCTAAAGTAGGAAGTGAACTGGGTGGATATATTTAGGGGTGGAAACCCCATGGTAGTTTCTAAAATCAAAACATCCATTATTCTAATGTGGACATGGGTCTCTCCTCATACGAACCAACCATATACATGGCTCGATGTAAGGTACTCAAATCAGAAGCCCAAATCTAATTCGACTTCATTGGTTGAGGATCATGATGTTACTGGGGTCACAGACTATCAAAGACCATAACTTCAAAGATATATCATAAGGTTATTGGAGTTGAAGCATTAGATAATTTTAAGAAACGATAAACACCATGGTATATATTCCATACCCATCCCCAAACACCGCAAGAGACAACTCATGATAGTGGCCACCAATGTGAAAACAAACATTACTAATTCCCATTTCAACGATTGACAAAAAATCCAAAAATTACTCCATTAATGTCTCCTTGTGAAATTTTATATTGTTTATGATGTGTAGAGTATCTAGGAGGTCGTTGACGACATCAAAAATGTTCATCTAGATGATTTGCTACATGTCAAAGTACTTTTTTGTATGAATGGGATTCACCTATAACATGAGAAGATTAACCATATGATCTAGGTTGGAAAAAAAATTATGGGGTGTAGGTTAAGGTAATCATCATTGTATTTGGTGGTGGTTTTGGACTACGCATGTGGATCTAGTGTTGTGTGTGCGGTGGTTAGTTTAGGTTGTGCGACTTTGGAAGTCTGCATATGCTTATAAGAAGGGTGTTCCTCGGATAGGGATGATGATGAGCTGGAAGTAGATGATGAGGGAGTGGGTTATGGGTGCTTGGTGCATGCCATGGAAGTGGGTAGGTGGTGCTGTGAGGGATATATTGGAGGGGGGTGTGTCCTTTGGTAAGAGGGTTAGGTCAGCGATAAGGGAGGGTAGAGGGGAGGTTTGCGGTCAGAGTTTGAAAGAGGAAGGGGTATAGGAGATGTGGATGGGTGAAAAGGATAGAGAGTCAGAGAATACAAGGGGTTAATAGTGTTAGTGTGATGTGGTTCGTGACTATTCGGGATGCAACCTATAATTTTTTAAAAACTAACATTCCATTGTACACGACGTGTATAGATGAGTCACGACATTTATGGGGTGAAAATTAGATTTTTTGGAATGAAAACAAGTCATGACATGTACCAGTGGTACATGACATGTTCTGATAAGTGCATGACACATTTTTCTGATCCATCCACAACTCACAATTCATTATTCGTGAAATTGTAGGTTCACTATCATAATATAACTTATCTAAAGACATTCCTACACTTTTTTTCCTCCCATTCAGCATTTCCTTTAATGTCATAAGGTTGACTCCTTTAATGCTTAGTTGAATGTGAGGCTGAGGACATAATATTCATGGAATGGTTCTCAAAGGATCTTTAATCATTGAACATTTACCTTGAATTGTGGTCTACCATATCATTGAATTTCAATTGTACTATAATGAAAAATATGGATTACCATAACATGACCATACCATCATGACATTAACATCCCTGGGAACATTATTAATCATGAATTAAATAGCATAACGTTTTTAGTTGTAATGAATGAACTCCATTCAATTCGTTGGACATTCCATTTTTCCTTTTTTCCCTTCAAGATCCTTATGTTTAATATGCATCATTCATGATTTATTCCAATTCTATTTATTTAAATAACCATTCTTCTATATACTTTTCTAGATACAGATTCATTTTCTTAATTTCCTAGAACAAATGATGTTCCAATTCCACAGGAAGATGACTTGGATTACCATAAACTAGTCTAAATGGGATAGTGCCTTTGGATGTTTTATATGCTATTCGACACACCCATAATGGATTGTTGAGATTTAGGCTCCAATCACATCTTTTTATGTTGAGTGTATTTTCTAAAAAACAATTCACATCCCAATTTGACAATTCGACTTACCCACATGGTTAGGGGTGTTAGGAAGATCTGGTGTAGAAGTTAATGCCATAATTTTCAAGAATTTTTTGTGCTAACTAATATGAGAAATGATTTTACTGATCACTAATGAGTAATCAAAGAAAAACAAATTGTTTGAAAACAATATTTTGTAGAAAATTAATGAATATGTTTTCTGTGTCATGTGTTGTGGCTTAGGCTTAAACTAATTTGAAAACATAGTCTACAGCCACTAAAATATAATTTATAACATGTGACAAATGAAATCATCCAATAATTTCAATTCCCCAGATGTTAAAACCATCAAACTCTATAATATATTTTTTTGGAATTTCATTTATTTTATTGATGTTTCTTATTCCATTATATATATCACATTGATGATAGAATGTCCTATTGTTGTGATGCAATAAGTGCTAGAAAAGATGACTTTTAGGATCTTTTCTGTTATATGCTCTAGTCCATGATGGCCTATAGTTAGTGATGTGTGGCTCATTTTGATCACATTTTTTATATCTTCCTCTGAGACATAGGGTCATAAAAGGTCGTCAGCACAATACATAAATTGAAATAGTTCATCCCAAATTTAGTGTTTTTCATCAGAAAAAAAACTCTATGTTTTTATGGTATGATAGGTCATGACTGAGATACCCAGTGGAAAGATAGTTGTCCATGTTTGAAAACCAAGTATTTTTTGACACTAAATAATGTCTAATTTAGAAACTATACTTCAATATGAGTCTCGTTGTCTGATTTAATTATGATGAGGGGTAACCATCAGAGGTAGTCAATAATGGCATTCTTTGTTCATTTTGGATCCTTGATTATGATATCGAATTCATGCAGTAAAAGAATCCAGTATATTATTCTTGGTTTTGCATCATTCTTTCTCATCAGGTATCGAAGGGCGACAAGATCTGTTCGGACAGTGACTTTTTATTGAATGGTGTATGAACATAACTTTTCAAATTTAAATTCAATGTCTAGTAGCTCATTCTCTATAGTCATATATTTGATCAGGGATTTATTCAATGTGTGGCTGTCATAATGGATTGCGTGGAATATTGTGTCTATATGTTTTTCACGCACATCTCCTATAACAAAGTCACTGGAATCACACATAAGCTGAAATTCTTTATCCCACATTGGTGTAATGATAACAAGATATGAAATCAGACTATGTTTTAATGTTTCAAAATATTTTCATAAATCCTTATTGAAATGTAATTGAATTTCCTTTGACAACAATTTCGTCAATGGACGTGTGACTTTACAAAAATAGTTTACGATGCGTCGGTAGAATCAAGCATTCCCATGCAGACATCGGATCCATTTTTTGTTTGACGATTCTGGTATATCCTTGATGACCATGAACTTAGTTGGATCAACCTCAATACCATCTTTAGAGATTTTTTGTCCTAGTACAATTCCCCCTTGAACCATGAAGTGACATTTTTCCTAATTCAACACTAAGAGTCTATCCTCAATGCATTAGAGATCTTGATTTCTATTTTTTAAATAGACATCAAATGATATCCCAGAGAAAGAGAAATCATCCAAGAATATTTTGATAAATTATTTATTCATATCATTAAAGATGTGTATCATGCATATTTGGAATGTTTTTGGTGAATTTAACATACCAGATAGCATACAACTATATGGAAGAGTACTAAAGGGGCCTGTGAATGGGGTTTTTCAATAGTCAACGGGGTCTACTACAATTTGATTGTATCTTGAATAGCCATCTATAAAATAGTAGAAATATTTTCCTACTAGCCTCGAAATAATTTCATACATCAAAGCTAAGTGGAAGTGATTTTTCATTTTTTTTCTATATTCAGACAAATGTAATACAAACAAACTCTACATCCAGTGATGGTGCATGTTAAAATGATGTCATTTTCCTTTATTCTTATGATGGTGAGTCCTCCCTTTTTAGGAATGATCTTGTGGGTGATCAACTATTCACTATCTAAGATATGGAATAATATCACTACATCCATAAGCTTCAACACTTACTTATTCAAAAAAATCATTCATTGGTGTGATGGACCGCCTCTGAGGATTTATTTTTTGTTATTCGTTTTCATTGAGAAAAATTCAGTGTGTTCATTCATATGGATTTATTCCCATAATTTCGACCACTCCCCATGATATTGATTGGCCATGTCTTTTTAGGAAATCCAAAACTTTTCTTATTGATCTTGTGATAGTTCAACATTGATAATGATTGGTTAATATTATTACTCACCAATGCATGAGTATTACAACCTACAAGGTAAATGTTTTAATTCCAACATGGGTGGATTAATTTTGGATAGAATGAATGGTGGTATGGTGTATCTAGTAATCGGTTCAACAAAGATGGATTTATCGAAGTAGTAATCATATTCCTTCTCTGATCCTAAAGCATTAATATCTTCTTTAATGACTATGTACTCCTTGTCGTGAGTGATTGAGAAGGTTTGATAGTCAACTGGGTGAGCTGGTTGTAGTGTAGATTTTATCAAATTAAACACCACTTGTTATTTTCCTACTAAGAATATGATGATCCCTTGATTAATATCGATCAAGGCCTTCCTTATTTCTAGGAAAGGGATTTCTAGAATGATTGGGATATATCTTACCTCTTCCATGTCTAAAAATATAAATTCTAATGGATAAATGAATTTTCAGACATTAAAAAGAACATATTCAAGAATATGGAAATGGTATATGACTGAATGATCAGCCAACTATAATAATGCTCATGTATATTTGAGCTCTTGGGGTCAGAGTTTGTGGAAAGAATCATCAGCATTTGGTTATTGCTGGCTCCATTATTACAGAGGGATTTTCCAAATTTTCACACGCCTATTTCTCAAGGAATTGAAATGATTCCAAGATCTCTCATCCTTGATGGGATATTCTATTGTAAAAATGTAAATCATTCTTCATTTAATGAGATGACTCTTAGATCTTCTATCATTCTCATTTTTGAGAGAAAATCCTTGGGAAATTTTTCAAAAGCATGAATTTGCATGATTTCCCTAACAAAAGGAATTTTGGTATGATATTGATTGAGCATTTCCAGGAATTTAATGTTTTTGTTCCTCCTTCCTACATTTCATTTCTCTATCTGAAAAGGGAAGATGTGGTTTTTATTGAGGTGGGGATACATAAACGTGTTCCTTATTTTTTTTCAAGGGATTTCTCCTTCTTAGATGGACATGCTTCTTATGATGATATAGGGACGACTTCTTCATCCTTTTCTAATGGGTGCTTGGGTTCTTCCTATGACCTTTCTTCCATTGGTTGTTGGATGTTAATCACTTTTCCTCTCCTCATAACTATAGCCTTAATCTCATCCAATTGGTATGTTTTATTGATACATGGTAGGGTACCCGATATTCTCTTAGGTAAATTCATTCAGATATGATCCCTTTGAATCTCCAAATTCCTCAATTATTCTTGCTGATTTTGTTTCCAAGTTTCTTTCTTAGTCACCATTGATCGTATTTTGAAACAAATGACATTATGAAGTTTCCCAAGATTCATTAGTGTTGTGTGGGTGCATATTGTGGCCAGGGATGGGTGGGAGGAATTTGTTTTGGATGGGGCTTAGAAAATGGTTATAGTGAATAGATCTACAACTATGGTCTCGAGATAGGGTTTATTGGTTGATACCATAGTAGTCCCTAATTGAAAAACTATTATTTTCTATTATGCTATTAGAAATATCCTTGATTTTTCTAAGGCTTTTACTATGCATGCCTTTGCTGATAAAATGGATGTTGTTGTTTTTTCTGAAATTGATGATTCAGTTGATTATAATTAACTATGCTACAATATTACAATTCCTTAAATCCATATTTACAATCTTGATACTGGTTCATTACACCAAACATATCACATGACTGGATCTCCATGATAGTTTGCTTTGGGGTAGGTATTTGAAATTATTTGATCTTTTTGGTTAGCGCCTCAACTTGAAGTGCAAACTTGGTGGTCTCATCAACTTGGAGGATTCCCTTTTGGGCTATCCCTCTTCCACATAAACACATACTGGCATTATGAGATTCTTCACCAAGAATTTTTCTTCATTATTTATGTGTTTTAAGCATTCCACCTCTATCAATGGAAGCATCGGCCACTGTACGTTCTGTTGGCTGGAGTTCTTGATAAAATGATTGAATTTGAATATAGGTGCCAATATCATGATGTGGAAATTTCTTCATGAGTTATTTAAATAGATCACATGCCTCTTATTAGGACTCTCCATCTGTTTGTGGGAAATTTGGAATGACATTCCAAACATTCCATGTTCGGATTAGTGGAGAGTGTTTATT
This sequence comes from Viscum album, assembly GCA_963277665.1. Taxonomy (NCBI): domain Eukaryota; kingdom Viridiplantae; phylum Streptophyta; class Magnoliopsida; order Santalales; family Viscaceae; genus Viscum; species Viscum album. The sequence goes on from OY728135.1 coordinate 337,491,289, forward strand.
GAGAATTTTTTTCACGAGCTTATCCAATGTTGTAATGGATTTGTTAGGTTGGATTTTTATGTAATCTATTTATCGGTCTCTGAGTGAAAAAGGTATGACTTAATGTCTTATATAATTCAATGATTCTCTATGGTTTTGAAAACTTTCATAGAATACTATGATGTTGGAAATATGTTTAAGGGGGTCTTGGCTCTGAAGACCGATGAATTTCCTAGTGTTCTGGGTCATATGGATCAGTACAGTTTTAATTCCAAAAGTGTACGCTTGATGTGGAGGTTGAACATTTATTTTGTATCCCCATGTATTTCTTGTAAACAATAATCCATGATGGCCTTCTCTCTTTGAATTGGGCTTTCTATAACATGATGATTCATTATGTTGAGTGCACTATTTTGATAATACTCAGACGTTTTAGATCGATGATTTAAAAGTAAATGTCTTTCGATCATGATATCGAAGGCTAATAGTTCTTCTTTTTCAATGATCGTTTTTCATGGTTCCTTGATCAGGTCAAGAGACCTTGGTACATGCATTGAATAAGATGCCAAGAAGGGTTTCGAAAGTATAAATAGGATGAGGTAAAGGTAGTCTTGCATCAGAAAAACCCAATGTTCTTATAAAAGGGCATTTCCTCCCTAGCAAAGATACTAAAAATGTGATTCCTTCATGACTGGTGGTGTCGTTACATTATCCAATGTAGTTCAAATTGAGAATATATATTTTTTAACAAACATTCACAAACTACAATTGTGTATTATTGTGGTAGTTCAAGGTCAAATCCATAGGGAGACTACTATTTTTCAAATAATAATTTTGGTGGCTATTTCTAAAAAGGATTCCTTTATATAAATCCATTTTTTTGGAGTTTTTGTTTTAGTTATAATTGGGATGACTTACAATTAATAAAAAACATATCAAGTCAAGGCATGTATCTGGGTGAAGGGTGTCCTGCAAGTCTAACCTTTGAAAAATACTATGACTTAGTCTGCAAAGAAAACGGGGGTCACTAGTTGACATCGGTCTTAGTATCATATCTTTACATAATAAGTATAAATTATATGGTCATAAAATAGCAAAAACCTAATTTCCATAAGTTTGGATTCGAATACATAAATCTCCCACAGTGTGTGGGCGAACCTAATTCTATTATAATTTGGATAAGTTCATCTGTTTGACTGTCCCGTCACCAGGGACGTTTGCACAAATGGTATAGACCATGTATTAATATCGTAATTATTTATTCAATTATACTTTTCATGTAAATATTTAAAGGTTCATTTAAATTATTCAGACACTTTTCTAGATCCCTACCACTAATTATTTATTTACACATTGTGATATTAAATGAATATAAATTAATGAAAGATACCATATTTCATATATCAATAAACAATAATGTAATCAGGGTCATACAAGTGGTTTTGGGAAAAATATTTTAAATAAACATGGAAAAACTGATTCCCAATTATAAAAATAACTTACATGACAAAGAAGAATGGAACACAAATTTAAATGTGATGGAAGAAATTGAATTCATAGAAGAATGGAATCACTATGGATCTTGGATTAATAAAAATACACAAAATATGATGGAATTGAGAGTTGAGAGGAAAATGGTGAAAGTGATATAAAGGGATCGAGAGGGAAAATAGAGGCTGATCTGGAAGTTTCTTGAATGCTCTGTTGCTACTCTGCCTGTATAGGAAATTTTGTTCATGAAAAATACTTGTGGTACACAACATGTACTCTTGGTCAACATCTTTTTCCTACTAATATTTAGCGTGGAACACAATTATTTTTCATTAAATATTTTCATAAGGTACACGATATAAAACCATTATTAATGACGTGTAACCTATGTTCATTCTATTTTTTTGCATATTCTTTGTGGAATTCTCACTCAAGGCATTTACTTGTCATTATGTCATGTATGAGTAATTCTCAACTTGTATTGTATTATTTTTGTGGCTTGGTCATTATTGGATTCACGACATGAATCGGGCTGTGAGCTTCGGGTAGATGATGTGTATGGTAGACTCACGATGTGTACTTGGTTGGTTTTCCAATTTTCTTTCATTTCATTCTTTAAAACTTTTTAATCCTTTATTCCTTCAAAATTAGACGCCTAAAAGTCCCTTATCACATATTGTAATGAAAGAAAAAAAAAGTATGTCCAAGTGAATATATGAATTATGATAATTAATGAGATTCTCTTCTTAGGTAGTTAAGATATTGTTCGTATGATTTAGTTCACTATTTCATTTAATCTCTTATTTTGGAAGTAAATTCAGGTTCATATAAATAGTCTAGGGGATCAATTTGGGGGTTCTATTGAAACCCAAACTGTTTAAACTTCCCAAGGATTTTTTTGACAGATTTGTCAAATAAAATCTACATTCGAGAAGCATCTTACAATTTGTGTATTGACCTCATATTCATGGTATCTTCCACCCAATGCATATGGATAATAAAATTATTTTCCTCAACAAAAATTGGAAATCATTTCAAGGTATGAAAATGATTCATGATGATTATTATTTTGGTGTGGAAAAGAAATTAGTATAGATAATAGTTGTGTTTATATACCAATGTTTTTTTGAATAGGTTTTCTCACATTATCAAAACATGTATAAGAATATATAGATAGATCTTAACTGTGGACTTTATATTATCTTTATTTTAATCTTATAGTAACTTAATATAGAATCATTATTAGGAGGTAGGTTTGATCACTACATGAATTAATAATTGTGAAAATATTTTTATTTCATTCAGATGAATAATTACAATAGAAATTATAATCCTTACCCTTAACCCTAAGCATGTTCTATCAGTTCATAATGTACCACAAGGTATCATTAGGTATATTTATACCATCTTTTATTCATTCACTTTGGATTCCCACTCATATAAAAGGCTCCACTAGGAATCAAGGTAGATGCTGACTAATATGACGGAAGAAGGTGGAATTTCCTTGAGGCGCATTACATAAATGATACACTATTTAAAAATATGGATGGATTGGGAGGGGATAAATGGATGTACATTATGGGACATATTAATTGTGGTGAAATATGAGAAGAAAATACTTTCACTATAGAGAATATATATATATATATATATCCTCTATAAAATGATTCAAATCCATATCCACCATCTACGGTCTCATGGACGATAGATTATTTGCAGGGGTAATATATGTTTTTATCACAACAATAAGACGTGATCCATTAATGGATTACCTTGTTTCCCAACTCAAAAAATCATATTCAGACATGAATTCAACTATCCTACCTTTACCATATCTGTTTTCTAAAAATAACAAGTCGGTTTATTCAATCTTATAAAGGCAATAGATGATTAAGAAAAGTGTATTATGATTGGATCGTCAATGAGATCCTTTACAATTAAGGCCAATAGAACCATCATTAATGATTTACAAATGAGGGATAATATAATATATTTTCACTATTGAAAATAAATCCAGTCAATTTTCAAAATTTAAATGTGGCATGTACAAAACCAAACTTTATCAATATACTAGGAGGTTAAAAATTAGGGGTTTAATTTTGTCTCAAAATGAATATGTTACTAGAATCCCATTGAGGTGTTGACATAGAAATTAATTTCCAATGTGAGGTGGAGTAAATTAGTGTTTTATTATATGGGATATTTCATTGTACTTTCATCTCTAGTTACAAATCACTACTAAAAAGGAATATTTTTAAAATTCTAAAACCATTATTTACCAGTTATCCAGAAGTGTATACTAACATAGTGTGATTAAAACCCAGTGGATTTTATTAGTACTAGGGATGAACTAATTAAGGACCTCATTTATAAATACTTTTATTTAGTGTTGATAAGTGATCCTTTATTACTATAAAATTCATTGATAAATGGGAGGTTTATCATTACATTTTGAAGATCTTATAATGGATGCCTTTTTTGTTTGATTTAGTAGTGATGAGAGAAGGGAAAACTAGATTCTGCTACAATAAGAAAATATTGTACCAGAATGAAAACAAAATAGTTGCAAATATAGATTTCAAATCACATAATAATTACAACATAAATACTAGAATGAATACACCATATGTTGTACATTTTGAACATTGTTTTATACAATCACATGAGTAAGTAAAAATCATCAGATACATTCGGAAATAGAAATGATTATTTTTATTTTCCCCTAACCCAAGATCATTATATTACATAAAAAACCATCCATGATCAAGAAAACTATTTCCCATATATATGAATTTTTTTCTATTTTAAATACTATAAAATATTACATTAAATAGAAAGTGTATATTTTAAATGAAACTTTGAGTCATACCAGGAACACAGTGTATTAGATTGAGTTGTGGTTGATTCATTCACATCACACCATTTCTTTTCCATCTTCTAGAATTATCTAACCCAATGTGAACTATAACAATCTTATTTTTTATGATAAGTATTATTTTTAATTTATTTGATGTCATGTGTTTTATGCTACAACAAGATTATCATGTGCTATACGCAACACCGTATTAGCTTTCAGTATACGCAACACTATTCTTAGATTGTGTTACACACAATTTCAAGTTCGTTTGATAATAGTCATTCTACGCAAAATTGAGTATATATATATATATTCACTGTATAAATGAAGAAAATGGTTGCATTATGTTATAACGAAACAACAAAGGAGTCTTGCACTATACGAAACCCTGACTTGGCTTGCATTACACGCAATCGCGACCTTCTTCGATAGCGTGTGTTGTACGCAATACTGGGTTTTACTAAACAATGATATGTTATTATAATATTATTATGAACTAGCTGTTATGAATAGTTTTAACTATATTTTGAATTTTATAACATTATTACTCATCTTACACATTTTCTAGATCATGGTATAAGAACAAAATAAATTTTTCGGGTAAAATAAGTATTTTTCAAAAAATGCAGTTTTGCCGCCTTTTGATGGTGCACCCACTTTAAATCTAGTTTTTGGCATGTTTATAAGTTCAATTTTACAAAATAAAATTATTCTTTGGAATCAGGAAATAAAATTTTACCTTGGATAAATTTTTCATATTATTCTGATAACTTTCATATATTAATGAATAGTAAAAACACGCTATATTTTAATTAAAAACAACTTTTTTCATCGTAATAACTTATGTGGTTAAATTATAATATTGAATGGTTTTAAATTATAAAAATAATATATTTTTACCATTTAATAGAATGTATGTCATTAGCATTTATTTGACCTTTAATTCGTAGGTTAAATCAACTCAATCTTTTGCAATGTTTTAAAGAAAAACCTGCTTTCTTTCGACAAAGGGATTAATTTTAATTTAATTTCTACAAATGTTATGTATTGAATTTAGAAAAATGGATTCCATATTTGGAATCACTGGGTCCAAATTATGTTAATAAGCTAACTTTTTTTGGGGAATTATCAATAGAAACTACGGTAAATTGTATTTACCATAGTTAAAGGTAAATCGGGTAATTAAGGGTATATATAATGTTATAAAATTACCCAAACACATTACAAAATTCTATTGGATGGATAAAAGTATACCCATATCACCTAAGGGTCGGATTAGATTCATTTTATGGACTTTCGTCCATGAAAATAATTTAATTATTATTAAAACCAAAGAAAGTGACAACATGTCACTCTCTTAAATCTTATAAGTATAATAATTTTAATTTAGTGATACAAATCATAAAACATAGAACATGAATATTCTAAAGAAAGATAATAAAATTATATACATCATTATAATTTATTTAGAATTTTTAGGGATTAAATAATTTCCATTAATGGTGATACATTAATGATGCAGAAATTATTTATTAAGTGAAAAATCAGTAATATAGTTTTTATTGAAATAATAATACCCATTAAAAGGCCCACAAACCTGTCTAAAACTTATTGGTAGTGTATATCTACACTGTAATCATCCAATTACCTAATCTATAACCGTTTTTAGCCTTATAATAGTGATTATGACACTTATATTATTTTATATTAAATGATGTCAAAGTTGTCACCTTCATAATTTAATAAATATAACAATTTAAATATTGTAATTTTAATATTATAAATTAGAGTAAAAGTATTATTGTTAAAGTTAATAGATATATATTCATCATAGGATTTTATTTTTTATTTTTATGAAACAAATATGTATATTAAATAATTATACAAAAATGTTGTATTAATTATTTTATTAAGAGATAAACCAAATAAATGGTCTTAAAAATAATAAAATAAATATTATATGAACTATTTAATGTGATCCAATAATTTTATAGATACATATGACATTTTATGAATCTATTAAATCTTTTAGTTCGAACATATCTTCTGTGTATATTTTATTTAAATTCAAATAAATGAATAGTGTTAAATTTGACACTATTGTTATTTTATAAAAATAACATATTATAAAAATTTTTAAAATTCACAAAAATATTTAAAAATTATAAATATAAATTTATATGGTCTATAATATTATAAAGTAACCAATTATGGAAAAGTAACAACAAATAAGTAATTATTTGTTATAATTTAAAATTTACATCTTTATTACCACAAATAAACATAAATAGATTAAATAAGGATTAATCAAAATGATAAGGTTTAAAATAAGATCCAAACATGTCTAAATTTGATTGGTTGATGATATTACAACCCTATATCATCTAATATTTTAATATCAGTCATTTGTGGACGTTTTTAAGTGGGTTTAGATTTATTATAAATTAATATTTTTAAGAATTCCAAAGGTGCCCCTCTCCTCCCTTATAAAAGGGCATCTCCTCCCTCTCTTCATCACACCAATTTGAGCCTTCAAGCTCGTCCAAACCCTTACAATTTCTCTTCTCCACTTCTCTATAAACATCCTAGAGGTTCTTGTCTTCTTCAATGACCAATCTTAGTGCCCTATGTGGAGTTCTCAAAGAGGCGATTCAAAGAAGAGGTAATGTCCGTTACCAATTCTTCCAACTTTATTTATTCTTCTACTTCTTCTTCTTTAGTTATTTCATTATTAAGTAATAACATAAGTATCACTAATATACTGATATGTTATTATAAGTATGAAACAACCCTATTTCACTATCTATCCATCCTACGGAAAACGAAATCACCGCGCGTGCGTACGTACGGAATACCGTCTCCATGCCGTGGTGTAATCTTTTTTTCCAACACCACCTTACTTGGATGGGTATAATGGTGAAATGAATAACTATACATAGTTATTATAACATCATACTGATTATGATATATTGTATCATCATATCCAATTCAATTCAATAATTATGGGAACGATATCATCGCTCCTGTGTACGTACGGACTACCGTCTCCACGACGCGATGAGATTCATTCTCCATGTTAACCATTTAAGAATGATTATAAAGTATATATAAGCAATAATAATGAAATATATGACATTTTAAAGCTACTGGATTTATGTATATATATATATATATGTATGTCATCTACTTAATTCCATTCAACTCAATAAGGAAACGAAAACAGCGTTCATGCGTACGTATGGCCTACCGTCTCCATGAAAGGTGTATTTCTTTCCATTTATCGATCTATTATATATATGTATATTCTGAATATATATTATATATAAAACATGTTTTATATTCTGTAATTAAGTAATCATGATCTAATTAATCATATGAATAATTACAAGTCAAAACACGGACGACAAATAAAACAATTTTACCCAAAACACTCTTTAACATGGAATTTACAAAAGAACGGGTAATAAAAAGTCATGAGTAAACCATATATGATATCATAACAATGAATATGATTTTCTAATAAGTAAATGACATTATTTAAATCATTATACAGGAGTTTCGGATACATAAGATGCATATCAGACATATGGTAAGGGATAATTTTGCAAATCTCACTTTTATCTGAGATTGCTTATTTGTAAGTATTTACTGGGCTTATTTCTATCATCCATGTCCATGTTTTATAAAAGTGTTTTCATGTATGTTTAAAGTCATTTTTACCCATTTTTTGACTTTTAGTACATGTTATGTATGGAATCTTTCTTTTACGAGGTACTTTTTGACTTTTCTGGAAAAAGTACATGATGAATGTTTTTTAACTTATACGGCATGAATGGATTTTTATGGTTTTATAACGCCTCATTTTCAAGAAGCTTCCTCTACAAGATTGAATTATTATTTTCAAAAAAACCATTATCTTTTAAAATTGCATGGAATTTTTTGAAAATAAAATGATTTTAAAGAAGAAAGGATATTTTCTGCAAGAATTCATTTCATGTTTTTTGTCAAAACTATTTTCCATCTAAGATGACATTATTTCATATGTGTGTGTTTCAAGTAAAATGTATATATGATTTAAATGGTTTCAATTTACTTATTATGAAATGATATCGATTGTTTATGGATTATGTTATGATGGCATGATGTTTAAGAATCCCATTTTATTACATGGGTTATGCTATGATGTATGATTTATGATTTTGTGGCACACGAAAGAATGATTTCATTATAAGAATGTTGGGACCTATATCTCCCTCCAATGCATTGGGTAAAGATTTATATCTCATGAGATAGACATGGCTGGAACGGTAAGTTAATCTGGTTCAGTATTACAGGACTGGAATGAGGAGTGAACTCGATTCAGAAAGGGACTTTTTCCACTAATATGGTCTTGGAAACAGTGCCTTGGCTACTATAGAAATCATTACATGTGCTTAATGGATTCCACAATTACATGTTTTATTCCCATGCTATTTTATCATGATTTATGTTCCATTATGATCTATGCCTTATGTACTTCCATGTTTTATGTCATTGCTCAAAATTTTTAATGTTCATGTTTTTTTAAGTTTAAATGTATATGGTATGTTTTATTTTATCCATGCTTACCCTTACTAAGCATTTGAGCTCACCATTTTTATGTTTTCTTTTCCCCCAGGATTAAAAGAAATGTTTTAGGTAAGAAAACAAAAGGGGAAGATCTTTATGGGAGATGTTGAAGATCTTTCATCACGATTAGAAGAATATATTCTATGTAACACCTAAGACTTTTATGAGAAATATTTTGTTTTTATGTTATATAAATTATCAAAATGAATCTTTCGCTGCACGCAATCGCGACCTTCCTCGATAGCATGTGTAGTACGCAATACCGAGTTCCACTAAACAAAGATATATCATTATAATATTATAAACTATCTGTTATGAATATTATTAACTTAATTTTAAATTTTACAACATTATTATTCATCTTACATATTTTCTAGAACATGGTAAGAGAACAAATTAATTCTTTTCGGTAAAATAAGTTTTTATCAAAAAATGCAGTTTTGCCGCCTTTTGATGGTGCACCCACATTAAATCTATTTTTTGACACATTTATAAGTTCAATTTGACAAAATAAAATTCTTATTTTGAATCAGGATATAAAAATTTACTTTGGATAAATTTTTTATATTTTTCTGATAACTTTCATATTTTGATGAATAGTAAAAATATACAAATTTTTAATTAAAAAAAACTTTTTCATTGAGATAATTTATATGGTTAAATTATTATATTTAATGGTTTTAAAGTATAGATATAATATATTTTTACCATTTATTATAATGTATGTCATTAGCATTAATTTCACATTGAATTCATAGGTAACAACATTTCAATCTTTGGCAATGTTTTAACTTCTAAAACCCGTTTTCTTAACAATGGGATTTATTTTAAATTAATTACTGCAACTTATATGTTTTGAATTTTGAAAAATGGATTCCATATTCAGAATCAGTGGGTCCAAATTATGTTAATATGCTACTTTTTATTTTTGGGCATTATGAATAGTAACTACGGTAAATTTTATTTACCATAGTTAAAGGTAAATAGGGTAATTAAGGGTAAATATAAGATTATAAAATTACCCTAACAGCTGCAAAAATCCTATTGGATGACTAAAAGTCGACCCATATCACATAAGGGTCGGATTATATTCATTTAATAGACTTTTGTCTATGAAAATAATTTAATTATTATTAAAACCAAAGAATGTGACAACATGTCACTTTCTTAAATATTATAAGTATAATAATATTAATTTGGTGATAAACTTAATGAAACATTGAACATGAATAGTCTCCAGAAATATAATACAATTTTCTACATCATAGAAATTTATTTAGAATTTTTAAAGATTAAATAATTATCATTAATTATGACACAATAGTGATGTTGAAATTATTTTATTAATTAAAATATCAAATAAATTGTTTTAAAATATTAAAATAATTATTATATGCACTATTTAATGTGCTCCACTAATTTTCATGATACATATGACATTTTATTAATCTATTAAAGCTTTTGGTTAGAAAATATCCTCTGTAGATCTTTTATTTAAATTCAAATGAATGAATAGTGTCAAATTTGACACTATTGTTATTTTATAAAAATAACATATTATAAAATTGTTTAAAAATCACAAAAATATTGACAAATTATAAATTAAAATTTATATGATCTATAATATCATAAAGTGTCGAATTATGGAAAATTCACAACACATATGTAATTATTAATAATAATTTAAAATTTAGAATATTATTACCACAAATATAATTAAATTGATAAATAAGGATAAATCAAGTTGGTAATGTTTAAAATAAATTCCTAACATGTATAAATTTTATTGGATGATGCGATTACAACCCTAGCTCATCTAATCTTAGGATATGATTCATTTTGGAAGTTTTTAAGTGGGTTGGGATTTAATATAAACTAATATTTCTTATATTTCCAAAGGTGCCCCTCTCCTCCCTTATAAAAGGGAACCTCCTCCCTCTCCACCTCACACCAATTTGAGCCTTCAAGATCGGCCAAACCCTGCCCATTTCACTTTCCCACTTCCCTAGAATCATCCTATAGGTTCTGGTCTTCCTCAAAGACCAATTTTAGTTCCCTAAGAGGAGGTCTCAAAGAGGCGCTTCAAAAAGAGGTAATATCCATTACTGATCCTTTCCAAATTCTTTCTTCTTAAACATCTTCTTCTTTAGTTTTTTCATTATTAAGTAATAACATCATTATCACTCATATACATATATGTTATTATAAGTATGAAACAACCCTATTTCAACATCTATCCATCCTATGGAAAATGAAATCACCGCGCGTGCGTAGGTACGGAATACCGTCTCCACGCTGTGGTGTAATCTATTTTCCCCCACCACCTTACATGGATGGGTATAATAGTGTAAATAATTACTATATATGATTATTGTAATGTGATATTGATTCTGAAATAGTATAAATACACTCCAATACAATTCCACGATCATGGGAACGATATCATCGCTCGTGCGTACGTACGGAATATCGTCTCCACGATGTGATGTGATTCGTTCTACATGATATTCATTGCATAATGATTATATAAATGAATTTAATGAATAAATATGATATATAGTACATTAATACCATTCTGGAAATGATGTATCTATAACCTAAAGAGAAGAATAAGAATTTATTCGACAAAACACTTATAAGAACAAAAAGTTATAAACACCAGAATAACAAGTAGCAATGAAATACTACTACTAAGAAGCTAAGACTATTAACATATATGATATAATAACAATAATTATGATTCTATAATAAGTCAATAACATTATTTAAATCATTATATAGGAGGTTCGGACACTTACGAGGAAAATCGGACCTAAGGTATGGTAAATATCACAATCTCATTTTTATCCGAGATTGTTTATACTTTAGTATTTACTAGGGTGTATTTTATCATCCACATACATGTTTCCTAAATATGTATTATTATTTCCATCCACCTACAATTTTTTAAATCCAATTTTACCCTTTGGTGAGTTTTTAGTAAAAGATATGAAAGGAATCTTTTGTCGTTTTTCGTACGAGGTACTTTTTGAATTTTCTGAAAAAAGTATGAGAATAATGTTTTTTTAACATATACGGCATGAATGGATTTTTAAAAAATTATTTCCAAGAAGCTTCCTTTACAAGTTTTCAAGTTTATTTTTAATAAAATTCTTTTAGTTTAAAATTGGATGACATGTTAAGAAAGGAAAATGTTTTTGAAGTAGAAAGGATATTTTCCTCAAGAATGGAGTTCAAGTGTTTTATCAAAATTCTTTTCCATCTAAGATAATATAGGGTTATGTTTATATCCCTATTGTTACATTTATTTGATTATGTTGTGATGGAATTATTTTTATGAATTCCAATATCTTATATGAATTGTTTTATGATGTCATGTTGTTTAAGAATCCCATTTTCATTACATGGGCTACGCAATGATGTATGATTTATGATTTTGTGACACACATAATAATGGTATAATTATGAGATGGGTGGGACCTATATCTCCCAACAATGAATTGGGTGAAGATTTTATATCTCATGAGATAGACATGGCTGGAACGGCAGGTTAAACCGGTTCAGTGAAACAGGACTGAAACGAGGAGTGAACTCAGTTCAGAAATGGAATTTGTCCACTAAGATAGTATTGGCAATGATTCTTGAATAACAATAAATTATTCTCTATGATTATGTGTGTATACCACAAAGTTTCATGTTTTAAGTTATGATTACTGGGATTACATTTCACTAATATGATTCATCCCACGTTATGAAATTATGATTTATTTTGCAGGTTAAGATTTCCAAAAGATATGTTCTTATGTATATGATGTGATTGATATTTCTTATGTTTACCATTACTGAGCATTTGAGCTCACCCTTTTTTATGTTTTATTTCCCCAAGTCAGGAAGAAGGTTATTAAGTAGGATATGCCAAAAAGAGACTCTAGATATGATGAAATAAATGGGTGGAAAAGTTATTGCTTTATGAACCAGTTGTTTATTTTTCCCAGTTTCTAATGACTCTATACCTATACGGTCCTTACCTGGTTTTTTTATCTATTGTAATAAGTGTGATTCAATATTGAAGTAATAACAATGTATGTAAAGTATGGGTCGTTAATGTTGGTATCATAGGAAAGGTATAGTCAAACATTGGAAACTAGGATGTGAAATCCTTAGTAAGAATCCTAAGGATAAGTCTAAGAATAAAACACAATATTAGTGTTTTAGAAATGTCCATGAACAACCTATGATAAGACCTTAAGTGTGAAATTTTATTCTTGATTATGTGGTTTTCCTATTATAATCAGTGTTTCTCATACTATTCTTCTTGGTTTTAGTCAATGGCTGGAACCCGAAGGAACCATGTTAGTGCGGAATGCGACGAGCAATGAAATGATTGTCCCCCTGAGCAACCAAACGTTATGGGAGTTGGAATGCAAAATCTTGTAGCCATGCTCACACAACTTTCTCAAGCTATGAATCATGAAGGACTTCCAAACGAATAAAGGAAGGAGTAACATTCTGTTGAATCCTTCATGAGGCAGCGTCCACCTTCTTTTAGCGGGTCTACTGATCCATTAGTTGCTGAACAATGGATTAGTACTACTGAAAAGATATTTTCAGTTCATCAATGTTCTGAACATGATAAAGTCATTCTATCAGTGTATCGTTTGGAAGGAGATGCTGATCAATGGTGGAATATTATTAAGAATATGACGAAAATGGATTAAATTGAGTCCATGGAATGGGACGAGTTCAAGAACTTATTTCTCAACAAGTACTTCCCTTGTATTCACCGAACAAAGATGGAGAAAGAGTTTCTTGAACTGAAGCAAAAGGATGATGAATCTGTTTGTACTTATGAAGAAAATTTTACAAGACTTGCAAGGTACGCTTCTGGTATTATTATCCAACCTGAGAGTAAGATCGATCGATTCTTTAGTGGATTAAAACCAAGTCTTCGAAGGGCGTTAGCCATAAGGGACTTCAATATCTACGAGGAAATCGTTCGATGTGCTCTCATAGTCAAGATAGAGATTGGAATAACCCATCAGTTATATGGGTTTGATAAGAAGAGGAAAATTGAATTCAAAGGAAAATCTAAATAGCACACTAAAAAGAAGATGAGCTTTCCCTTATTCTCAAAGTGTGGAAAAAACATGGAGGGAGTTGTCTTAAAGGGACAAGTAAATGTTTCAAATGTGGAAAGGAAGGTCATCAGGCATTTTAATGCCGCAATGATGGGAAGAAGATGTCTAATGATGCAAATAAAGGAAGGGCACACAGAATTAACCTACTATACTTCAATGTTTCAAGTGCAACGAGATGGGGCATTATGCCAATCAATTCCCAAATCCAAGGGTTGATGATGATGGTCGACGTCAGCAATCTCTTAAGGCTAAAGAAAAAGGAAAGTCACATGCAATTTCTATCAGTGATGTGGAGAATGATAACGATGTGGTGAAAGGTGCACTTACCATCCACTCTAAAGTAGCAAATGTTTTATTTTATTCCGTATCCACCCACTCCATTATTTCTGAAGAATTTTTTTAGGATATCATCGTATTACCTCAATAGTTAGATGTTGAGTTAGCTGTGACAACCCCTAATGGCACAACAGTCGCATCAAAAGTTTATAATTCTTCTCTGATTGAAGTTTTTGGGAAAGTGCTTCCTGAAAATCTTATGATCCTTCCTATAGTGGAATTTTATGTGATTCATGGCATGGATTGGCTTTCTCTACATGGAGCTCATATCAATTTCCAAATAAGGAAAGTCACATTTCATATTCCAGATCAATCTATGATCGTCTATCGATGCAAGGATGAACATAACCTTCCAGTGAAAATTTCTTCCATTTTATAGGTATTGATTCCACTAAATGAAGGTTATTTATCTCAAATGGTTGGTGAGAAACTCGCGATTAAGAATATGCCCATTGTACGGGAGTTTGATGATGTCTTTCTGGAGGAATTACCGGGTCTTCCACCAAATCGTGAAGTTGAGTTTTCAATAGAACTCGTACCGGGTGCTTTGCCTATTTCAAAGACACCTTATAGAATGGCCCCAATTGAGTTATAGGAATTGAAGAAGGAACTCCAAGAGAATCGTGATAAGGGGTTCATACGCCCTAGTGCATCACCTTGGGGAGCACCTGTTCTATTTTTTAAGAAGAAAGATGGATCAATGAGACTCTGCATTGACTATCGAGAACTTAACAAGATCACTATCAAGAACAAATATCCTCTCCCACGCATTGATGACTTATTTGACCAACTACGAGGAGCTCAATACTTTTCCAAGATTGATCTTCATTCAGGGTATCACCAATTAAGGGTCAAAAGGGAGGATATACCAAATACAGCTTTCCATACAAGGTATGGACACTATGAATTTATAGTGATGCCATTTGGTCTTACTAATGCCCCTACTATCTTCATGGATCTAATGAATAGAGTCTTTAGAGACTATCTTGATCAGTTTGTGGTAGTCTTTATAGATGATATTCTTGTATATTCAAAGAGAAAGAAAGAACATGAAGATCACTTGATAATTATATTAAAGACCTTGAGAAAGGAGAAGCTTTATGCCAAATTTACCAAGTGTGAATTTTGGCTTCAAAGAGTTTCATTTTTGGGTCACATAATCTCAAAAGAGGGGATATCTGTGGATCCATCAAAAACAGAGGTTATCGAAAGATGGTCGAGACAAACAACAGTGACTAAGATCCGAAGTTTTCTTGGTTTGACTGGATATTATCGACGTTTTGTGAAAGATTTTTCACGATTATCTAATACACTCACCAAGTTGACTCGGAAAGGAGTTAAGTTTGTTTGGACGGAGGAATGTGAAGAGAATTTCAAGGAGTTGAAAAGACAGTTATCCAGTGCACCTGTGCTCACACTGCCTTGTAGTGGAGAAAGGTTTGTGACCTATAGTGATGCATCCAAGTAGGGTTTGGGGTGTGTTCTTATGAAAAATGATATGGTGATAGATTATGCCTCACGACAGTTGAAAATACATGAGAAAAATTACCCAACTCATGATTTGGAGTTAGCTTCGGTAATCTTTGCATTAAAGATTTGGAGGCATTACCTTTATGGTGAAAGGTGTGATATTTATACTAATCATAAAAGTTTAAATTATATTTTCATACTAAAGGAGTTGAATATGCGCCAAAGAAGATGGTTGGAGCTGATTAATGATTACGACTGCTCAATTCATTACCACCCTGGGAAAGAAAACAAGGTGGCAAATGTATTAAGTCGACAAGACCATGACAGTTTATCCATGATGAGGATCACAAAAGATCCAATATTTATGGATTTACAAAGGATGGATCTTGGAATTATAATGAAAGGGGAAAAATATTATCTTTCTCAAATGAATGTTCAACCATCTATACATGTGAAGATTAAAGAGGCACAGAAAGAAGATGTCGAGTTACAAAAGAAGGTGAGAAATGTTCCTGAAATCAACCTTGATTTTGATGGGATAATAAAGTTCTGGAATCAGGTTTGTGTTCCTCCCATACCCGAATTAATGAAGGAGTTGCTGGATGAGGCTCATAGTTCTTTATTCTATATTAATCCTGGAAGCACTAAGATGTATAGGGACCTGAAAGAGTACTTCTAGTGGGATGGAATGAAAAGAGATGTTGCTAAATATGTCTCTCGATTCTTGGTTTGTCAGCAAGTTAAAGCTAAGAGACAGAAGTCTAAGGGGATGTTACAAACATTACCCATACCCGAATAGAAATGGGAAAACATCACTATGGACTTTGTCACAGGACTTCCTAAAACATCCAAAGGCAATAATGCTATATGGGTCATAGTTGATCGTCTTATAAAGTCTGCACACTTCATTGCTATTAGAGATGATTTCTCTCTAGATCAGATTGCCAGGATATATGTGAAGGAAGTGGTAAGATTGCATGGAGTACCACTTTATATTATATCTGATCAGGATCTGAGGTTTACCTCAATGTTTTGGCAAAGTCTTCAGCATACTCTGGTTACAGAGTTGAGTTTCAGCACTGCTTATCATCCTCAGACAGACGGTCAGTCTGAGAGAACAATTCAAACACTAGAAGATATGTTGAGGGATTTCTATATGGATTTAAAAGGTGGTTGGGGTCAACACATACCTTTGGTGGAATTTTCTTATGATAATAGCTTTCAATCCAGTATTCAGATGGCTCCTTATGAAGCTCTCTATGGAAAGAAATGCAGGACTCCATCTAGCTGGGGTGAAGTTGGGGAAAGAAAGCTATTAGGACCTGATATTGTTGATGAGATGGTAGAAATGGTCCTATCTATTCAACAACACATAAGAGAAGCTCAGAGTTGACAGAAAAGTTATGCCGACAACTAAAGGAAAGACCTAGATCTTGATGTGGGTGATAAAGTGTTCTTACGAATATCTCCGTGGAAGAAGGTCATGAGATTTGGAAAGAAGGGGATGTTGAGCCCTAGATATATCGGTCCTTTTGAAATATTGGATTGTATTAGGAAGGTATCTTACTGATTGGTTCTTCCACCGAATATCTCTCAAGTTCACGATGTGTTCTATGTATCTCTCCTGATAAAGTACATACCTGATCCTTCACATGTACTCAGCTCATAAGTTGTACCGCTAGAGCAAGATCTTTCTTATGAAGAACAACTGATAGAGATTCTAGATCATAGTGAAAAAGTCCTATGAAACAAGACCACTCCCTTGGTGAATGTTTTAGGTAGGAACCACCAATTAGAAGAAGCTACAAGGGAGCTTGAGGATATGATGAGGGAGAGTTATCCTCATCTGTTTGTTACAAAGTGACGAATTTCGAGGGCGAAAATCGTTTTAAGGGGGGTAGAATGTAACACCCGAGACTTTTATGAGAAATATTTTGTTTTTATGTTATATAAATCATCAAAGGAATCTTTCGCTGCACGTAATCGCGACCTTCCTCGATAGCGTGTGTAGTACGCAATACCGAGTTCCACTAAACAACGATATATTATTATAATATTATAAACTAGCCGTTATGAATAGTATTAACTGAATTTTAAATTTTAAAACATTATTATTTATCTTACACATTTTATAGAACATGGTAAGAGAACAAAATAATTTTTTTTGTGAAAAATAAGTATTTATCAAAAAATTCTGTTTTGCCACCTTTTGATGGTGTACCCACATTAAATCTAGTTTTGGACACATTTATAAGTTCAATTTGACAGAATATAATTATTCTTTTGAATCAGGATATAAAAATTTACTTTGGATAAATTTTTGATATTTTTCTGATAACTTTCATATTTTGATGAATAGTAAAAATACGCTAATTTTTAATTAAAAACAACTTTTTTCATTGAGATAATTTATATGGTTAAATTATAATATTTAATGGTTTAAAAGTATATATAGAATATATTTTTACCATTTAATATAATTTATGTCATTAGCATTAATTTCACATTGAATTCATAGGTAAAAACATTTCAATCTTTGGCAATGTTTTAACTTCTAAAACCTGTTTTCTTAACAACGGGATTTATTTTAAATTAATTACTGAAACTTATATGTCTTTAATTTTGAAAAATGGATTCCATATTCAGAATATGTGGGTCCAAATTATGTTAATATGATACTTTTTATTTTTGAGCATTATGAATAGTAACGATGGTAAATTTTATTTACCATAGTTAAAGGTAAATCGGGTAATTAAGGGTAAATATAAGATTATAAAATTACCCTAACACCTGTCAAAATCCTATTGGATGACTAAAAGTAGACCCATATCACCTAAAGTTCGGATTATATTCATTTAATATACTTTTTTCCATGAAAATAATTTAATTATTATTAAAACCAAAGAATGTGACAACATGTCACTTTCTTAAATCTTATAAGTATAATAATTTTAATTTGGTGATAAACTTAATGAAACATCAAACATGAATAGTCTCCAGAAGTCTACTACAATTATCTACATCATAGGAATTTATTTAAAATTTTTAGGGATTAAATAATTATCATTAATTATGACACAATAGTGATGTTGAAATTATTTTATTAATTAAAATATCAAATAAATAATTTTAAAATTTTAAAATAATTCTTATATGCACTATTTAATGTGATCCACTAATTTTCTAGACACATATGACATTTTATTAATCTATTAAAGCTTTTAGTTCGAACATATCCTCTGTATATATTTTATTTAAATTCAAATAAATGAATAGTGTAAAAATTGACACTATTGTTATTTTATAAAAATAACATATTATAAAATTGTTTAAAAATCACAAAAAAATTTAAAAATTATAAATTAAAATTTATATGGTTGTAAATGTCATAAAGTGTTTAATTATGGAAAATTCACAACACATATGTAATTTTTAATAATAATTTAATATTTAGAATATTATTACCACAAATAAAATTAAATTGATAAATAAGGATAAATCAAGTTGGTAATGTTTAAAATAAATTCCTAACATGTCTAAATATTATTGTTTGATGAGATTACAACCCTATCTCATCTAATATTTTGATATTAGTCATTTTGGAAGTTTTTACGTGGGGTTGTGATTTAATATAAACTAATATTTCTTATATTTCCAAAGGTGCCCCTCTCCTCCCTTATAAAAGGGCACCTCCACCCTCTCCTCCTCACACAAATTTGAGCCTTCAAGCTCGGCCAAACCCTGACCATTTCACTTACCCACTTCCCTAGAATCATCCTAGAGGTTCTGGTCTTCCTCAAAGACCAATTTTAGTTCCCTAAGAGGATGTCTCAAAGAGGCGCTTCAAAAAGAGGTAAAATCCATTACTGATCCTTTCCAAATTCATTCTTCTTCAACATCTTCTTCTTTAGTTGTTTCATTGTGAAGTAATAACATCATTATCACTCATATACTTATATGTTATTATAAGTATGAAACAAACCTATTTCAACATCTATCCATTCTATGGAAAACGAAATCACCGCGCGTGCGTACGTACGGAATACCGTCTCCACGCCATGGTGTAATCTATTTTCCCCCACCACCTTACTTGGATGGGTATAATGGTGTAAATAATTAATATATATGATTATTATAAAGTTATATTTATTCTGAAATATTATACATACACTCCAATACAATTCCACGATCATGGGAATGATATCATCGCTCGTGTGTACGTACGGAATACCGTCTCCACGATGTGATGCGATTCGTTCTACATGATATTCATTGAATAATGATTATATAAATGAATTTAATGAATAAATATGATATATAGTACATTAATACCATTCTAGAAATGATTTATCTATAACCTAAAGAGAATAATAAGAATTTATTTGACAAAACACGCATAAGAAAAAAAAGTTATAAACACACGAATAACAAGTAGCAATGAAATATTACTACTAAGAAGCTAAGAATACGACCATATATGATATCATAACAATAATTATGATTTTTTAATAAGTCAATAACATTATTTAAATCATTATACAGGAGGTTCGGACACTTACGAGGCAAATCGGACCTAAGGTAAGGGAAATATCACAATCTCATTTTTATCCGAGATTGTTTATACTTTAATCTTTACTGGGGTGTATATTATCATCCACATACATGTTTCCTCAATATGTAATATTATTTACATCCACCTAAAATTGTTTAAATCCAATTTTACCCTTTGGTGAGTTTTTAGTAAAAGATATGAAAGGAATCTTTTGTTTTTTATCATACGAGGTACTTTTTGACTTTTCCTACATAAGTACGAGAAGAATGTTTTTTTAACTTATACGGAATGAATGGATTTTTAAAAAATTATTTCCAAGAATCCTCCTTTAAAAGTTTTCAAGTTTATTTTTAATCAACTTCATTATGTTTAAAATTTTATGACATGTAAAGAAAGGAAATTGTTTTTGAAGTAAAAAGGATATTTTCCTCAAGAATGGAGTTCAAGTGTTTTATCAAAATTCTTTTCCATCTAAGATAATATAGGGTTCTGTTTCTATCCCTATTGTTATATTAATTTGATTATGTTGTGATGGAATTATTTTTATGAATTCCTTTATCTTATATGAATTGTTTTATGATGTCATGTTGTTTATGAATCCCATTTTTATTACATGGGTTATGCAATGATGTATGATTTATGATTTTGTGGCACACATAAGAATGGTATCAATATGAGATGGGTGGGACCTATATCTCCCTCCAATTCATTGGGTAAAGATTTAATATCTCATGAGATAGACATGGATGGAACGGCAGGTTAAACCGGTTCAGTGAAACAGGACTGAAACGAGGAGTGAACTCGGTTCAGAAATAGACTTTGTCCACTAAGAAAGTCTTAGCAATGAGTCTTGACTAACAAGAAATGATTCTCTATGATTATGTGTGTATGCCACAAAGTTTCATGTTTTAAGTTATGAATATTGGTATTACATTTCACTACTATGATTTATCCCATTTTATGAAATTATGATTTCTTTTGCAGGTTAAGATTTCTAAAAGTTATGTTCTTATGTATATGATGTGATTGATATTTCTTTTGTTCACCCTTACTGAGCATTTGACCTCAACCGTTTGTATGTTTTATTTCCCCAGGTCAGGAAGAAGGTTATTAAGTAGGATATTCCAAAAAGGGACTCTAGATATGATGAAATAAATGGGAGGAAAAGTAGATGCTTTATGAATAAGTTGTTTAGGTTTCCCAGTTTCTAAAGACTCTATACCTATACGGTCCTTTCCTGGTTTTGTTATATATTTTAATAAGTGTGCTTTAATTTTTAAGTAATAACAATGTATGTAAAGTATGGGTCGTTATATTCCGAGTTCCCAAAGACACTAAACTATTATGATCCTTGTGTGTCTGTTTTTGTTATGTATTAAGTATTCCCCAAAAGTAATGTAATTTCCATGTATGTCAAGCTTCGGGCCTCTACAGTTGGTATCATAGGAAAGGTTTAATCAACCTTTGGAAACTAGGATGTAAAAACGTTAGTGAGATCCCTAGAGATATTTCTATGGTATGTCTAGGGATGTCCCTAAGGATAAGTATACGTATAGGATATAGTCCGAGAACTATGGTAAAAATCTTAGAATTTAACCTAAGATGATAGATATTGAGGGTACTTCCCCTTTACTATGTTGTTTTCCCTAGCATGATTTTTTCCTCTCATAGAATTCTTTTTGTGATTTAGTAAATGGAGGGAACCAGAAATAATTTGGTTAACATTGAATCCAATGGAAAAATCGGTGACTATGAGCAATAAAATTGTGTAATGCCTAGAGAGAAATATATTGTGATTATGCCGAATCAGTCATTGTGATACATGATTAACAAGGATAAATTTAGTGGTATGCCTAATTCATGAAATAAGATAAAGATAGACTTTTATGCATGATTGCATGTTGAGGAGCATAAAGAAAGGAAGATTGATATTTCTAAAGAAGGGAAGAAGAACCTTAAGGAATACCTCAAATGGAGGGACTGATGTTATCAGTGTGGAGAAAAGGGTCATAGAGTGACAGACTGTTATGGAGTTCAATGTCTTATTTGTGGAGAACATGGGCATTACCCAACTCAATGACCTAACCTAAAAATTTACTTCTAAATCAAGGAAGGACTTATTCCAGGACAATCATTGAAGAGGATGGATTGAAGTTTTTATGTGTTGGTATTAAAGAATAATGTTGTTGAGGTACTTTTATGGTGTATTAGAATATTTTCGTATTAGTCTATTGTGGTTTTCAATAATTTTATGGTATTGGTAACCATGAAAAGTGATTCAAATATTGTGGAAAGAAGATGATATGTGCATAATGAAGGGATAAGAAGATAATGAGATGTTTGATTGTATTCATGAGCTCATGAATGATATAAGGACTAAGTTATATCATGGTTTGAGTATATAGAATTTTGAGGATTTTGGTATGTGGAAAGTGTTAACTTTTAACTGCATTCATGTTTTCACTAAGGTTCAATGGGTATTCATTCTTCAAAAGAATACATGATTAAGGTATTAACATGTTTGTAATTTTACCAACAAGATATATCTTACGATATATGGGGGATAAATGATGGAATTCACGTGATTGTTATGTGACATTTCAAGTAATCATTTTCTTTATACTATGAGCATGAACCGAAGTATTTTACATAAGCCTAAATATTGGAATGGATTATGTTGGACAGAAGTTAGTATTGTTTAAGGGTAGAAAATTTTCTTTGATATTATTAATGGGATGTTTTAGTTTTAGAAAAAGGACAACCTGCAGGATGGGCAACAACTCATCGCGTCAGACAAGGCTGTTGGAATCGAACCCACAACCGAAGTGAGACTGGCCTTTATCACCTACCACTGGCCTACAGAAAGTCCATGTTTAGTAGAAACTAGTTTTATTATATTAAGAAGTATGATATATGAAGTATAAGTCCAATTTAGGAACCATATATGATTAATCTCAATATAGATCGACTGATGTATATTTAATAACTTTTGTTAACCTTTTGTTTGAGACAAATGGAATGACCCGTCATTCTATCACATGATCTGCTAACAATTCACGAATGAAAAATTCAACTTCATTTCTTTAATAGATGAAGTGGAAATTGTTCAAGGCACAAAAAACGGTGAGATTATATCGAAATAAAGTAAGTATTTCATCTAATTAAAATTCTTCAACTTTAGAGAAATGATCTTGAAAACCAAAAATGTTTTCCTAGTGCCCTTATATCTGATGAATCAGATGGTACCCTAGATCATCACAAATTTATGGCTTTGTGATTGTTGGCTTTTTCATAGCCATGTTCTCTACCACTCTCCATCAGAACTTAATGGTTAGATTTTTTTTCATATCCATATTTTCACCTATGTTCAACTACGTGAAAACTCAGTGATGAGTTAATGTGGGTAACCATTACGTTTCATACTTTAGTTTTGAAATTTATGTTTTGTTATTTCATTTTAATATGTGGGTTTTAATTAAAGAAGCTTTCAAGTAAAAAACCATGCATAACCCCGACGAATTTCGAGGGCGAAATTCATTTTAAGGGGGGTAGAATATAACAACCCGATATTTTATGATAAGTATTATTTTTAATTTATTTTATGTCATGTGTTTTATGCTACAACAAGAATATATTGTGATATACACAACACCATATTAGCTTGCAGTATACGCAACACTATTCTTATATTGTGCTACACACAATTTCATATTCGTTTGATAATAGTAATTCTACGAAACATTGAGTATATATATATATATATATTCAATGTATAAATGAAAAAAATGGTTGCATTCTGTTATAACGAAAGAACAATGGAGTCTTTCACTATACACAACCCTGACTTGGCTTGCATTACACGCAATCGCGGCCTTCTTTGATAGCGTGTGTTGTACGCAATATCGGGTTCTACTAAACAACGATATGTTATTATAATATTATTATGAACTAGACGTTATGAATAGTATTAACTATATTTTGAATTTTATAACATTATTATTCATCTTACACATTTTATAGATCATGGTATAAGAACAAAATAAATTTTTCGGGTAAAATAAGTATTTTTCAAAAAATACAGTTTTGTCGCCTTTTGATGGCGCACCCACTTTAAATATAGTTTTTGACATGTTTATAAGTTAAATTTTACAAAATAAAATTATTATTTGGAATCAGGATATAAAATATTACCTCGGATAAATTTTTCATATTATTTTTGATAACTTTCATATTTTAATGAATAGTAAAAACACGCTATATTTTAATTAAAAACAACTTTCTTCATCGTAATAACTTATGTCGTTAAATTATAATATTGAATGGTTTTAAAGTATAAATAGAATATATTTTTATCATTTAATATAATTTATGTCATTAGCATTGATTTTACCTTGAATTCGTAGGTTAAATCAATTCAATCTTTTGCAATGTTTTAAAGAAAACCCAGTTTTCTTTTGACAACGAGATTAATTTTAATTTAATTTCTGCAACTTTTCTGTATTGAATTTGGAAAAATGGATTACATATTTGGAATCAGTGGGTCCAAATTATGTTAATAAGCTACTTTTTATTTTTGGGAATTATGAATAGTAAATACGGTAAATTTTATTTACCATAGTTAAAGGTAAATCGGGTAATTAAGGGTATATATAATATTATAAAATTACCCTAACACATTCCAAAATTATATTGGATGGATAAAAGTAGACTCATATCACCTAAGGGTCGGATTAGATTCATTTTATGAAATTTTGACCATGAAAATAATTTAATTATTATTAAAACCAAAGAAAGTGACAACATGTCACTCTCTTAAATCTTATAAGTATAATAATTTTAATTTAGTGATAAACATCATAAAACTTAGAAAATTAATAGTCTCCAGAAATCTAATAAAATTATCTACATCATGATAATTTATTTATAATTTTTAGGGATTATATAATTTCTATTAATGGTGATACATTAATGATGAAAAAATTATTTATTAAGTGAAAAATCAGTAATATAGTTTTCATTGAAATAATAATACCCATTAAAAGGCCCAAAAAACTGCCTAAAACTTATTGGTAGTGTATATATACACCTTAATCATCTAATGACCTAATATATAACCGTTTGGAGCCTTATAATAGTGATTATGACACTTATATTATTTTATTTTAAATGATGCCAAAGTTGTCACCTTCATAATTTAATAAATATAACAATTTAAATATTTTGATGTTAAGATGATAAATTCGAGTAAAAGTATTATTGTGAACTTTAATATATTTATCTTCATCATAGGATTTTATTTTTAATTTTTATAAAAAAATAAGTATATTAAATAATTATACATAAATGTTTTAGTAATTATTTTATTAAGAGATAAACCAAATAAATGGTTTTAAAAATAATAAAATAAATATTATATGAACTATTTAATGTGATCCACTACTTTTATAGATACATATGACATTTTATGAATCTATTAAAGATTTTATTTCGAACATATCTTCTGTATATATTTTATTTAAATTCAAATAAATGAATAGTGTCAAAATTGACACTATTGTTACTTTATAAAAATAACATATTATATAATTGTTTAAAAATCACAAAAATATTTAAAAATTATAAATTTATATTTATATGGTCTATAATGTTATAAATAACCAATTATAGAAAATTAACAACAAATAAGTAATTATTTGTTATAATTTAAAATTTAGAATTTTATTACCACAAATAAACTTAAATAGATTAAATAAGGATAAATCAAAATGATAAGGTTTAAAATAAGATCCAAACATGTCTAAATTTGATTGTTTGATGAAATTACAACCCTATCTCGTCTAAACTTTGAATATGAGTCATTTTTTGACGTTTTTAAGTGGGGTTAGATTTGTTATACATTAATATTTTTAAGAATTCCTAAGGTGACCCTCTCCTCCCTTATAAAAGGGCATCTCCTCCCTCTCTTACTCACACAAATTTGAGCCTTCAAGCTCGGCCAACCCCTGAATAATTCTCTTCTCCACTTACCTAGAAACATCCTAGAGGTCCTGGTCTTCTTCGAAGACCGAGTTTAGTGCCCTAAGTGGAGGTCTCAAAGAGGCGCTTCAAAGAAGAGGTAATGTCCATTACCGATTCTTCCAAATTTATTTCTTCTTCTACTTATTCTTCATTATTTGTTTCATTATGAAGTAATAAAATAAGTATCACTAATATACTGATATGTTATTATAAGTATGAAACAACCCTATTTCACCATCTATCCATCCTATGGAAAACAAAATCATCGCGCGTGCGTACGTACGGAATAGGGTCTCCACACCGTGGTGTAATCTGTTTTTCCAACACCACCTTACTTGGACGGGTATAATGGTGTAATGAATAACTAAAAATATTTATTATAACATAATACTGATTATGATATATTGTATCATCCTATCCAATTCAATTCAATAATTATGGGAACGATATCATCGCTTGTGCGTACGTACGAACTACCGTCTCCACGACGCGATGAGATTCATTATCCATGTTAACCATTTAAGAATGATTATAAAGTATATATAAGAAATAATAATGAAATATATGACATTATAAAGATACTGGATTTATGTATATATATATTTATGTCATCTACTTAATTCCATTCAACTCAATAAGGAAACGAAAACAGCGTTCATGCGTACGTACGGCATACCTTCTCCATGAATGGTGTATTTCTTTCCATTTATTGATCTATTATATATATGTATAATATGAATATATATTATATATAAATCATGTTTTATATTCTGGAATTAATTAATCATGATCAAAGTAATCATATGAATAATTTCAAGTCAAAACACGGACGACAAATAAAACGATTTTACCCAAAAACTATTTAACATGGAATTTACAAAAGAACGGGTAATATAAAGTCATAAGTAAACCATATATGATATCATACCAATGAATATGATTTTTTAATAAGTCAATGACATTATTTAAATCATTATATAGGAGGTTCAGATACATATGAAACATATCGGACATAAGGTAAGGGTTAATTTTTCAAATCTCATTTTTATCCGAGATTGCTTATTCGTAAGTATTTACTAGGGTTATTTCTATCATCCATGTACATGTTTTATAGAAGTGTTTTCATGTATGTTTAAATTCCTTTTTACCCATTTTTTACTTTTACTACATTGTATGTATGGAATATTTCTAATACGAGTTACTTTTTGAGTTTTTTGGAAAAATTACAAGAAGAATGTTTTTTTAACTTATACGGCGTGAATAGATTTTTACTTTTTCATAATGCCTCATTTTCAAGAAGATTCCTCTACAAGATTGCATTATTATTTTCATCAAAACCCTTATCTTTTAAAATTGCATGGAATTTTTTGAAAAGAAAATGATTTTAAAGAAAAAAGGTTATTTTCCTCAAGAATTCATTTCAAGTGTTTTGTCAAAACTATTTTCCATCTAAGATGACATTATTTCATATGTGTATGTTTCAAGTAAAATGTATCTATGATTTAAATGGTTTCAATTTTCTTATGATGAAATGATATCGATTGTTTATGGATTATGTTATGATGGCATGATGTTTAAGAATCCCATTTTATTACTTGGGTTATGCTATAATGTATGATTTATGATTTTGTGGCACACGAAAGAATGATTTCATTATGAGATGGGTGGGACCTATATCTCCCTCCAATGCTTTGAGTAAATATTTATATCTCATGAGATAGAGATGGCTGGAACGTTAAGTTAATCCGGTTCTGTATTACAGGACTGCAATGAGGAGTGAACTCAATTCAGAAAGGGACTTTTTCCACTAAGATAGTCTTGGCAGCAGTGTCTTGGCTACTATGGAAATCATTACATGTGCTTAATGGATGCCACAATTACATGTTTTATTACCATGCTATTTTATCATGATTTATGTTCCATTATGATCTATTCCTTATGTACTTCCATGTTTTATGTCTTTGCTCAAAAATTTTAATGTTCATGTTTTTTTAAGTTCAAATGTATATGGTATGTTTTATTTTATCCATGCTTACCCTTACTGAGCATTTGACCTCACCCTTTTTATGTTTTCTTTTCCCCCAGGATTAAAATAAAGGTTTTAGGTAAGAAAACAAAAGGGGAAGATCTTTGTGGGAGATGTTGAAGATCTTTCATCGCGATTAGAATATTATATTCTGAGTTTCCAAAGACACTAAACTATTACGATCCTTGTGTCTCTATTTTTGTTATGTATTAAGTATTCTGAAAAAGTAATGTAATTTCCATGTACGTCAAGCTTTGGGCCTCTATATAAACTATGTTTTTATAATATAAAAATGATTTTAAAATTTATTTAGTAATAATAGATTCAATTATGAGAAACAAAACAAGGATTATTTTCTTATTTTTGGATATGTGATGTGTGTATTAAACATAAATGACACATATTTATTGAACAAATGAACTTGGATTCATATTAGTCCCACCATCCATCTGATTGAGGTAATGTTGATTCTAATACATTCCAAATTTCTTACGGATTATATTATTATACTATAGAAAATCTAAATGTGTTTTCTCAGTTTTTAATTCATCACTTGAATTTTATACTAAAAATTAAATTAAAACTAGAAACATGATCAATGAGCCATATCAATCACATCGTCTGTCAGTTTAATGTGATACTGATTCCAACATATCACAAATGACTTATGAATCATTTTCTATAATTATCAAGATAATATGATTGGGTTTTCTTGGTTTTCTATGTGTGAAACTATTTAAAATTAAATTTCAATTATAAACTCATAATGGACACATTGAATCATACCAGACACATCATGTATCATATTTATGTTTGGATGATTCCTACAAGTTAGAATGTAAATTTTAAACATTCCAAATATTATCAATATAATATGAATGTGTTTGTTTATTATTGAGTTTGTGAGTTATCTATAGTAATAAAATTATGTTCTATTTTAAATACAGATCAAAACATAAAGTGATACCGGTCACACCGTGTATCATATTGATGTAAAACTTATTCCTACACATCTAAAATGACATATGAATCATTTCAATAAATTATCAATAAAATATGACTGTGTTTATTTAGTTTTGAGTACATCACATGTTTTTACTAACATGTCATTTTAAACTAAAAACATGAAATTTGAGTTATACATATCATAAAATGTGTGGGTTTTACATGAGGCTAATTACAAGAAATCATATATGGCTTATGAATAATTTACATAAATTTCCCAGATAATTTATGTGTTTTTACTCAGTATTTAGTGAGTGTTTCATTTTGAAATAAAATGTCAATTTTAAACTAATAACATGTTATTTAAGTCATACCGAGACAATATTGTATCATATTAACT
This sequence comes from Viscum album, assembly GCA_963277665.1. Classification (NCBI taxonomy): domain Eukaryota; kingdom Viridiplantae; phylum Streptophyta; class Magnoliopsida; order Santalales; family Viscaceae; genus Viscum; species Viscum album. The sequence goes on from OY728135.1 coordinate 337,521,109, forward strand.
TGAAGTAGATTTTTACACCTCCAAAAAGAAATATAGATCATTTTCCAACAATATCAAAATAATATAAATGTGGTCTCTCGGTGTATAGTATGTTTGTTTTCCTTTTTAATAAAATTAATTTCAATTTCAAATATGAATACACACATGGATTCATACTGATCATATCACACATTTGATTAATGAGGGAATAATCTTACATATCTAAAATGACTTATAGTTATTTTTCATAAATTATATAAAAAATAATGTGTTTTCTTAGTTTTGAGTATGTCACTTGTGTTTTTTTTTCTGAAATTCCATTTTAAAAAAGAAAGGTGCACTCTGAATCATCCATGTCACATCATATATAGGTTTTAAGTGAGGCTGCTTAATACAAATCAAAAATCTATTATAAATTATTTTCCATAATTAATAAGATAATATGAGAAAGTATTATTTTTTTGGTGAGTGATACTTTTTGTCATACAATGTCAATTTTAAACTGTTAATAAGAAATGGTCAATAATACCAGGCACTTATGGTATCAGATTTATGTGAATTTGATTCCTAAATGTCAAAAATTACACACGTGTCATTTTCCTAAGAGATCAAAACAATATGAATATATTTTTTCATTTATGGTCATGTTATTTAATTTTGTACTAAAATTAATTTTAATTTTAAATAAAAAACAAAAAATTGAGGCATACTGATCAGACTATATGTTGTATTGAGTTATGGAAGATTTATACATTTGATAACATACGTATGTATTATTCTTCTAATTTATAAATACACTATGAATGTTTTTTCTCAATTTTGATTACCTCACTTGTCTTTATTACTAAAATATCATTTTAAATTCAAAACATGCACATTGAGTCATAAATGTCCTTTCATATGTCAATTTTATTTGAGATTTATTACTTCTCATCAAATAGAACATATGCATATTTTTTCAAAAAAAAATATTTTCAATACGATTGTGTTTCCTCTGTTTTCTTGGAGTGAAACATTTTGAACTAAATTGTCATCTTTAAACTGTTAATAGACACTTTTTGTCATACCAGACACATCATGTATCATAATGAGGTGATGCTAATTCCTACATGTCCCAAATTACAAGTCGATAATTTTCTTAATTCATTAAAAGGATATGAAATTATTTTATATGTTTTGATTATGTCAGCTATCTTTTTTTACAAAATTAATTATTAATTTAAAAATAAAAGACACACTTGGAGTCATACTGGTCACAATGTGCTTCAGATTGAGGTTGTGATGATTCTTAAAAATCCCTAGTGACAAAGAGATCGTGTTAAAAAATTAGGAAAATAATTATATTCTTTTTTCCAATTTTGAGTATGTCAATTATCATTTTTATAAAAGGTTGTTTTAAATTCAAAACATGCACTATATTTGATATCGGTCATATATTGTATTCATTTTACATGAAACTAAATCCCACACATCATAAATGACTTATGAATATGATTTATAAATTATCAAGACTATATAATAGTGTTTTATCTATTTTAAATGAGTTATACTTTTTGATCTAAATTTTCAATTATAAAGTGATAATAGACACATTGAGTCATACCAAGAATATCAGGTATTAGATTTAGGTGTGGATGATTCCTATACATCCCAAATTACCTATGAATGTTTTACTAAATTAATAAATTATGTATATAGTTGAATGGTTTTAGTAGATGACTTATCTTATTTACTAAACTAATGTCTATTATAAATAAGACGAAATTCTTGGAGTCATTCCTGTCATACCATGCATCGGGTTGAGGTGGGGTTGATTCATACACATACCAAATGAAATATGGTTTATTTTACTATATTATAAAAACTATTTGAATAACCTTTTTTAGTTTTCAGTATGTCACATTTTAAAAAAATGTCATTATAGACTAAAAACATGTACTTTTTGTCATACAAGTCACATAATGTGTCGAAAGTATGTGAGATTAATTTCTACATGTCAAATGCGACATATGAATTATTTACCTAAATTATCAAGTAAAATTGAAATCGTTTTATTTTTTCAAGGAGTGACACCTTTTGAACAAAATTTTATGTTTTAAACAGATAAGGGACACATTGAGTCATACTAGGAACATTTTCCATCAAATTGAAAAGTAGATAATTCCTATACATCCCAAAATAACATTTGGAACAATTTCCTAATGTATCAAAACAATAAAAATTGATTTCCTTTTTTTTACGTACGAAACTATTATTTTATACTAAAATAATATCAATTTTAAATAAAAATATGAAATATGAGTCATACCTATCACAACATGCATTGGATTGGAGTACGTATAATTCTAACAAGTACCAAATGAAATATGGATCCTTTAACTAATGTATCAATATAATATTAATATTTTTTGTTAGTTTTTAGTACTTCACATGTCTTTTTTACTAAAATGACATTTTAAACTGGAAATTTGAACTTCGATCCCTAATGTTCACATTTTGTGTTAGTTTGACATAATATTTTTTCATAGATGTAAAAATTGACTAATAAATAGTTTTATTAAATTATAAAGACCATACAATTAAGTTTTCTTAGTTTTTTTTGTGGAATTGTTTGAACTAAATATCAATTGTAATCATATAATTTATACTATGAGCCATATCATGAAAAAAGTGAATCTGATTGAGGTCTAGTGGATTCTTGGATTTTAATAATACCATTTTCACCATATACTAACATATCAAAACAATCTGAATTCTTGTTTTATGTTTTTATTATTACAGTTGTATTTTATAATAAAATTTATCTCAATTAGATATAAAAAGTCATAGATGGAGTCATACTGGTAACAGCTCACACTAGATTGAGGTGAATATAATTTCATCACATCCCAAATTACATATGGATCATTTTTATATAATGTATAAAATTAATTTAAAGGTTTTATCTAATTTAATAGTATGTAACATATATTTTTTACTAATACATATTTTTAAACATGAAACATGATCTTAGAGCCACATAGATCACATCATGTAGTCATTTTCTGAGAGAATAATTCTTACACATAAAAAATAACATATTAATTGTTATCATAAATTATCAAGATAATATGAGTGAGTTTTTCAGTTATTAGCAAGGTAATATTTTTGAACTAAATTATATATTTTAATCTGATAACTTACACTTTGGGTCATTTCGGGACATCATATATCGAATTAAGGTGGTCCAAATTTCTACATATCCTAAAATGAAATATAGAACATTTTATGAGTGTATATAAACAATATGAATGAATTTTGTATTTTTTGAGTATGTTAGTTTCCTTTTTAACTAAACATAATGTCAATATGCAATAAAAAGTCAGACATTTTGTCATACCAATCACATTGTCTGTCAAATTGAGGTGTGAATAATTCTTACACATAAAAAATGAATTATAGATATTTTCATAATATATTGAAGTAATCAAAATGTGATTTCTCATTTTTGAGTACATCACTTATCTTGTTTACTAAAATTTAATTTTAATGATGAAACATGAACTTTGAGTCATAACAGTCACATCATGAATCATTTAAATGTGATAATAATTCTTACACATCAAAAAATGAATTAATAATTATTTTTTCTAAATTATCATCTAAATATGAGTGTGATTCCATTATTTTATATAAGTAACACTTTTAAATATAAAATTTAAATTATAAACTAAAAAATGACACTTTGAGTCATACTGGGCACACCATGTACCACATTGAGGTGATAGTGATTTATCTACAACACAAAAATCAAATGTTCCATTTTCTATAATAATAAAAATGACTTGAATGAAATTTATCAATTTTTAGTAGATGGATTTTCTTTTTAAATAAAATAAATTTCAATATAAAATAAAAATACATCCATGGTGTCCTATTGTTCTTAAAGTAAATCATATTAAAGTTACGTTAATTCATACATTTTCCTATTTACATATTAATCATTTTACTAAAGTATCAAAACAATCAAATTCTGTTTTATAGATTTTGAGTATGAATGTTTTAGTCCTTACTAAAATTTCATTTTGAAATTGAAAAATGAACATTGAGTCACATTGGTCCTACCGTGTATCATTCTAATATAAAACAAGTTCCTAAAAATAAAAAAATACATTTGATTTATTTTAAAAAATTATCAACACAATATTATGATGCTTTATATGATTTCAATGCGTGAAAATTTTTGAACTAAAATGTCAATTTTAAACTGATAAAAAACACATTGAATCAAATGGGACAGATCGTGTATAAGATTGAGGTGACATTGATTACTACATATTTGATATTATATATGTATTTTCCCATAATTTATCAAAACAAACTAAAAGTTTTTTCTCATTTTATGTATTGTAATTGTCATTTTTACTAAAATTAATATCAATTTTAAAACAAATACACACTTTGAGTCGTACAAGTCATGTTTTCCAACCGATTCAGGTTTTTATGATTCATAAAAATTCCAGATGACATATAGATCATTTTCCAAAAGTATCAAAGCAATATAGAAACATGTTCAGAGTTTGGAGTATATCACTTATCTTTTCCACAAAAATGGAAATCTAAACTACTAAAACAGACATCGAATTATACTGATCACACCGTCTATAATTTTCAATGTGAAAATATTTCATAACCCTCAAAAACTACTAATTATTAATGTTCTAAAATTTATAAGAAAATATGAGCATGTTTTCTTGGTTTCCATTGCATGGGAGTTTTTGACCAAAAATTATAATTTTAAAATCATAACAGACAATATGACTCATATCAGATACATTGTGTATTATATTGAGGTGACTATAATTCCAATAGATCCAAAATTACTTATAATTAATTTAAATAATGTATAAAAACAATATGAATCCTTTTTCTTGGTTCTGAGTACGTCAAGTTAGTTTTCTAACTAAAATTATAGTAAATTTTTAATAAAAATATACACATGGATTCCTTCTAGTGACATTGTGAATCAGATTGAGGTAAAGAATATTTCGTGAAATCCAATGTTATATATGTATAGGTTTTTTAATTTTAGAAATATTATGAATGTGTTTTTTTATTTTTTAGTATGTCTGTTGTATTTTTTACAAAAATAACATTTTTATTGTAATGAAACACATTGATTAATACTGATCACATTATGCATTAGTTGAATGTGATACTTTTTGCTACATGTCAAAAAAATGTATAATGTTCCTAAATTATCAAGACTACATGTGTGTGTTTTTTGGTTTTTTTTGATTGATACATTTGGAAATAAGATATCAATTTTAAAATGATAAAGAAAACATTGAGTCATACTGGGCACATTATATATCTTATTAAGGTGTGTCTGTTTCATAAACATTACAACTGAATTATGTTTTATTTTAGGAATGTATACAAAATAATATGAATTTTGTTTTTCATTTTTGGGTATTTTAGATCCCTTTTTTAATAAAATGAATTTAAAATTTAAATAAATATACACATTCGAAGTCATACTAGTCACACTCTACATCAAATTGAGGTGTGGCTGAAAACTACAAGGTAAAAATTAATTACGGATCATTTTTCAAATGTATAATAATAATAATATTTTTTTATCATTTTTGAGTATGTCACTTTACTTTTTTACTGAAATCTCATTTTAAACTAAAAATATTCACTTTTAGTCATACTGATATCATCATGTGTTAGTTTTATGTGAGACAGTTTCGTACACTTCAAATATAAATTATTAATTGATTTACTTCATTATCAAGTCAATATGAGTATGTTTTCTTAGTTTTCAATAAACTATTTTTCTCTTTTAATAAATTTATCTAAATTTAAAATAAAAATGCAATGTTTGAGTCATAACAATCATATCATGAATTTGATTGAGTAGTGGATGATTCCATCATGCCACCAATGACACATAGATTATTTGTTAATTTATTTAAAAAATTATATTTTTTTATCCATTATGAGTATTCTTTGTGTTTTTAAAATAAAATGTTAATTTCTAAAAAAATTACAGTCTGAGTCACACTGAGAACAATTTGTATCATATTGTGGTGTAGCTAATTGATTATGTGATATGCCTTTTTAATTCAACATTCTTCAATAATATAAAATGAAAAAAAAATTGTTCCATTTTGATTGAATTTGAAACCTCATGTTTCCACAAAAACATCACATTTTCGGTGGAATGGGGTTTTTTCTTCAATAAGAAATAAACACTTTCCCTCTATTTTTCATTTATTTAGATAGATAAAAAGATATGAAAACACAAAATATTTGTGTGAAAATAAATAACTATTAGGTAAAAATGAAAAGTAAATTATAAAAACATTGTCAATAAAATGATGATAAATTATTTAAATTACTTTTAGAAATTCATCTATTTAAGATGATTGTATTCATTCTTGACATATTTCTATTTTTTCAATACATATGTTACAACCTCAAAATCCAATCACTCATGATCTTGAGAATCTTCAAACAACCCACCCCATCTCAAAAAAATCCATCTATACAATAATTCAATATAGATGTAATAATTACTAAAAATAAATAAATTAAACATAAATATGAAACAATACATTAATTCTATAGAAAGTGATTTTATTATTGAAATATAATGATTCGAAATAATTAGAAAGAGAAAATGATTTTTGAAAAATTCAATAACAACCCGACGAATTTGTCTTTGGACTCACTAAAATTATTTTATTATATGTGTGTGTGTATGAATGTGTTTTGGATTTTGGGTATTGTGTTTTCTTATTTTTGAACAAAAATGTAAATTATAAACTAAAACCACATAGTTTGATTCATACCTAGCAAAATGTGTATTGGACTGAGTTGTGGATGATTGAGTATGTGATGTGTATTTTTTTATCAAACAATTTCACAAATATATAAAAGAAATAAATTATATATTTTTATAATAGACTTAACCCCAGCATACATAAAATTCGTCATCCAAAATAAATATGTTCTCTTATTTTTTTTCCTTGAAATAAATGGTTGAAGGAACACGTAGGACATCCAAAAATGTTGGGAAAAAATATTATATAAAATATTGACTAAATTAACATAAAAATAGTTAATAAAATATTGTTTTTTACTAGTAATATAAATTCGATATTTTATTATCATAGTAAAAGAATAAATTATCCTTGTTAGTGAAGTCATTTCCTAAAGATGTCGTTGAAAATATTCAAAATTAGTATTATATAATGTTTGGATGTCCTTATATGATTTTTTAGATTGAACCTCCACAAAATATTTCAACAATAGATGAAAAAACACCATATAAAACCATAAAATAAAAGGTACTATAAATATTTTATAGTTTCAATGGGTATTTTTCAGAGTGAAATTTGGATGGCTTGTAGAAGAAAAGTTCGGAAAGTTTCTTAATGTGTTGTGAGGTATTTATTTTTTATATTAATATTTTTGTGTCTTTGGGTCATCCTATTACTAAAATGTATTTAATGTGTATATTTTAATTTTTTATTATGTTATAGTGTATAAAACATTAACAAATCTCATTAAGTGAAACGTGTACAACAAATATGTCGGGGTGCCCCGGATTATGTATTGTGTTAATGCCCCATGGATGGTGAGTCTGAGGATTGTTCATTGAAATAATCTGATTCCTTTTCTCTGAGAAAGAAATTAATAGTTCATTGGTCCCTTATTTATTCTATTGGTGATGAATATTCACATGATGTTTATTTGAAAAATCCTTACAATTGTAAATAAAATGTAAATCTCATCATGGAAGGAGATTTCCCCAAACTCTTAACGGACTGATAGAAAAAGTTTGAACCTATGAAGAGTTTTTATTTGATGTATATTTACAAGTGATGGATTCAAATTTTTTTTATGGCCCATTGTACTTATATTCTAGATAAACCTAATGTTTATAATCTTCTCTACCTAACGAAATGGGTGGAACATAAATGTTTATTTATTTTTCAAAGAAGAAAAATCATATTATTTCAATAAATAGTCCTCAGACTCTCCATCTAAAGGGATATCACTAAATTCTTTATTAAGACCATCCCCAATAAATTTGATGTACACTTTTATTCTTCACGATATTTTTCAACATTAAATATAGTAGAAAAAACATGACAATTTAAAATGAACACATTCAATACACTTTAACAACATGAAGAAAAAAATATATAGATAAAAACAAAAATCTGAATCCAGGTGAACCCAATTGGAAATAAATTATAATCCATTAGAAACCATAAGAAAAAATCATATGTAAATCCTATTAATCTGAAATAAAAATTTTCATTTTCTAGATTTTAATTTCCCACACCGAAAAACATGAAAAATATTAGGGAACTTTTATTGGTTATGAACACCTACCTAGGGATATCATAGATAATTGAACTAATTCATCAATAGTTAGTGAGAAAGAAGTGATGGTACCATAATGTAAAAAATTTAATGAATATAGTGATATAATGACCAAAATAATTAAAAAAAGAAATTAAAATCGAGAAAATCATAAATCGCCAAGATGCTGGAAAATATATATTCAAAATCCCTTTACATGGAAATGAAATAATAAATAAATGACTGAGGATGAGTTGAAAATAAAATACAATGGAATCATGCTTCGGTTTATCTGAATTAAATTATATATTTCTCAAGATAAATCATTTATTTATTATAGGATAGGATTTTTTCAACAAATTATTCATTTGAGACTCGGAGCCTTTGATGAGTTTGAGGCATGATTTGTGCCGTTATTTGAGCGTAGATTCCATAAGGGGGAGCATTGACAACGCGTGGTATCCATGAAATACTTGATATGTCACAACTGATATAGTCTTAGATAGGTTCTTAATATTAATTAGGGATACTTTAATTAGTTCTTTCAAAATGGAGAAGATAAAGCTAACAATAATCATCTCTAAATTAGTAATTGATGATAAAATCTATCTTTATCAGAGACGATAAAAGTAATCTTTATCATCTCTAAAAATTTCGAAATAATAAAATATTATTAAATAAATGTAAATATTATTATATAATTATAATTTAATTTATTATAATTATATAATTATTTAAATATATAATCATTTATTTATAATAATAATTATTATTATTCTTATAATTATAAATGTATAATTTTATAAATATATAAAATTAATAGTTATAAATATATTTATATCATTATATATATTTAAATTAAAAAATATATATTTAACAAATATATCAAATATTAATATATAAGATATATTCAATATATTCAATATATTTATTATAATTTTATAGTGATAAATATATTTATTTCACTATATATATATAATTATATAATATATATTTATATGTATTCAAATATTTTAAATACTTTCTATATTTAAATATATTTTTATAATTTTAAAATATTTTGATATTTTAATTTTATGTTTATAATTTTATAAAATATTCTACAAAAATGATCTTATATTTATATCATTATGTTTATTTAATATATATTTACATTTAAATATAAATGAATATAAAAATCATGTAAATATTTTCAATATTTAAATAATTTTTTTATAGTTTTATAATCATAATGGTTTAGGTACCGGACCTACTCAATCCTAAAATTTAATAAAGAAAATAATACTACATAAGAAAATAAATAATATGTGGCATAAAAAAGAACCACCAAAAAAAGGTAAAACATTTCCATCCAAAAAAGACACACCAACAATGGCCTATAATCCACACTTAGTATGGAAAACCTGCATCATTAAAGCCAAAATGCCAAAAATTACCCACAGCGTCCTATGAATCCATCAATGAATAGCCTAATAATAGTGGTCCAAAGGCTGAATCCATTCAATTAAAAAATGAAATAGCCCATCTGAGGCCTAGAAAAGGCCCCCTAACCAGCACATCGCATGTGGACTATGACACATGCCCAATCATGTCCTTATTATTAACCATCATTTCTAGGTTATTCAAGATACATCAAAAGGAAATTCCTAGTCATGGAACCATTACATCCCCCTCATGAATCATGGTCAACCTATTCGTCACTATCATGATACTTTTTGGTAGACTCTAAGATGAGAAGATCTTATTCAGACACATCGTCTTCTTTACAGGCCATCGAAGACTACAAACCATCACCAGTCATAGGACCACATCAATCAAGCCACCATCGTTGCATCAACTGGCATCACAGTCCTTCCTCTCAGCTGCTCTCATTATCCATCACCACTCTATAGTGGACTATCCATAAATAGCATACTTGTAAAATGTCCTCGTCACAAAATATCATCTTCCCCTGGTCTGGGAAGGTTCCAGGAACACCGTAAATAAAAATATTGGAAAATCACCCGGTTTTAATATTTCTAAAGCATAAAAACTCCCAGATATAATTTATTATACACCCATTGGAAATTAGTATTCTCAAATACATCATATCTTCAACAAGAAATGAATAGTGATGAGTTTTAATCAACATGGTAATTAAAAATTAGTACACCTTATGAATATTGAAAAAATATATAAGCATTTTTGAATTAATTATAAAATATTAAAAAATATTGAAATATATTCATATGGATATGAATACATATTTATAATATAAAAAATAGTAAAAAAATATATAAATAAATAATTGAATATGATTAAATAAAAATAATATATTAAATGAGAACAAACAATACCCTACTGTAATAATATTTAGAATAAATAAATAAAATTTACCGGTTAAAAAATAGTATTTTAAAGGGATCTGTTTATAATGATAATTTAAACTGAATACTAAAATTTGAATAAATTATATAAATATTTGGTTTAATTTATTCTATATAATATTTTAATTAATTGAATTAATATTTATGCCTGTGTTTTTTACAAAAAATCATTAATTATTTATATAAATGTGAAATAAATGTAAATAATTTTTTATATATTTTTATTTGAAAAATAAAACAGTATTCAATTATGTCTATTACTCGATGAAATTAGTCATCATTTTTAATTAATATTAATTTAGTACAATAATCCAAAAAATATATAAATTAATTATTGAATGTTCATAAAGATTTTTATTATATAAATCATATTTTAGGACACACTATATATATTAATATATTTATATGCGTGTGTGTGTGTGTGTGTGTGAATATATATCTATATTAAATGTATTATTGAATAATTATGTAGGAAAACCATAAAAAATGAATAAGTCACCAATATATTCTTAATTATTACAGATGATTCATTTTCAATATTTACAATTAATATATACTATTTATTACTATATAATATATATATATATATATATATATATATATATATTCTTATTCATTTTCATTAATAATTATTTCATTGATACTTTATTTATTAATTTTTTATTTATTCAAATTATATTTCTATTTATAATATATAATATTTATTAATACATATAATATATATATATTATTTTGAATAATTATTTAATTAACAAAATTATTAATATTTTTATAAAGTTTTTCATTTTTAAATTTTAATTTGTCTAATTATTTAATTTTATTCACTATAAATTGAAATATATTAAATTTATTCTAATTACTAATATATATATTTATATATATTTATACAAAATATAATCATTTTTATCATAATGTTTGTAATTAATAGATTTTTTTATATTAATGTTAATTTATTTGTATCAAATTTTTATTTATTAAATTATTTCATTTAGTTAGGTCCATTATTCCTCCTAAAAACAAAAAACTAATTGAAGTCACCCTTTATCAGTTCTAAAAAATATTATTATTTATCATCACTAAAAAATAACTTTTAAAAGGTATCTTTTATTTAATTTTTCGATCATAATAGGAATTGTTTATGTGCACTTTTTTATCAATGATAAATGCCACCATTATCATTGATTCATTTTATAAATTATAATATCCATTTTGTTAATTGAATTTTTTTTATTAGTGAATGATTTCAAATTCCTCCAATGGTGGATAAAGGGATTGAACAATACAAACTCTATGAATAAGAGAAGAGATATAATAATAATAATCGAATGTTAGTGAATCTAGGTTCTGAGGAGTAATGCTCTACATAAAGTGTTATCATGCTCATGGATATCCCTTGATTCCAGAATAAGGGGTATGGAATCTAACATCGGTTGTCTCATGAATAAATGGGAATAAACCCCATTACTAAGAAAAATAATGATGTTTGAGTCCCCCTATAAATACGAGGAAATCTCAGGGCTGGTTTTAGAGCAACCCTGGATTCTCATTCATGGATATTAAATTTTTAGATAAATTTTTATAACCTTTCACAAGCACACTCATGAGTACTGTAATAGTTTTGTGTCTTTGTAGACTAGGTACATAATCATATAACTTGGTGAAATATCATTCACATATTCTATAAATATCTTCCACTTTGGTACTCTTTAAAAACATACCCTACATTAAAACAATATTCATTGTCTGGAATGAAGAAACTTAAGAAGTGGTGAGATCTAATTATCAATAAAAGAAAAATATGGATCATAAGTAAGCATGAAATAAGTATAATGGTATGAGAACAAGAGAATAAAATTGAAAAATCATACCATGTATATCAATGTTTATAATCCTCTGTCATGTAATTATTACTGTAAGATCATTTGAAATGAATAATAATGAAATTGTGTGCATAATCCAAGAGTGTATATAATAGGAATAAGGCAAGGAATTTGTGTCTTACCTATTGTTGGACCCATGATACGAACATTGGACCTCATGCCTGACAACCACTAGGGAGGTTCACGAGTATAAAAACATCATATGTGTAGTGATACTCAGGAAGCTCCCTGGTGGATGTTATGCCTATGTTCCCAGGTTCGTGTCATGGGCCCAATAAAAAAGGTTCCTTTTTAATAGACAAGAAGATAGAAATAGGTCATAGTATTGCCAAATCCCCCTTTACAAGGATTGGGCTCAACATGGGTCATCCCATGTGGCATGTATTGTCCCCATACCATATTGAGATTTAATATGCGTCCCCTGTGATTCGAACATGGGACCTCAGGCTTAATAGAAACCAGGGAGTGTCAAGAGTACCAAAATGCCACATTGAAGGTATAAGGGTCCGGAAAAGAAGCTGATGGGTTAGGGATTTAATAAATTTAATCGATTGGATGATGGAACCTGTCGTCGCTGACGATCTAATGCATAATAAGATATAAAGATCTCAAATTAATTAAAAGATCCAAAATTTAAACTATAAACATACCTTTACATATCTAAAGGTACAGCTGACAAAAACTCGTTGTCAGTGATCGTTTCATGATATATTATAGAAGGATACCTCTAGATCATCTACATATGATTTAAAATTTGTGGGAGTGTTGATCATCAAATTAATAGTTCTAGGGCGATAATTCGATGTTATCTTTAATGTCCCAATGATCACTGTGAAACTCTACCATCGATTCATGAAGTAATTCTAGGATCGACTCTTGATAGGAAGAGACTCTCTCTATAGAATGACAGAGGAGAGAGAATCTCTCATTCTCACTAAAAGAATAAGTATTCTATTGGGAGAGAGCCTCTCTCTCAATTTATAGTGGAGGTTCTAAATGCCTAGTTGGGTTCCCTGACCTTGTTTATTTAACATTCACTAAATAAATAATTAAAATAAGTGAAACTACATAAATATTATTTATTATTTTATTACATACCTATAATATATTTAAAATATATATTATATGATATTCTTGATTCACATAACATGACTCTTAATCCCGGTTAATATAAAAAGAACATAGAATATAAAATAATATTCTTTTGAATAATATTTTATCATATTTACTTAACATATAAATAAATTTAAAAAATTCAATCCCAATTATTCTTATCTTGAATAATATGAATTTATTTATTTCTATGGTGATTGATATGTTGGAAAACACTCATAACCTATGGTGGGGACCACAATGTTGAATATACCTATTCAACTAAATCATGCAGATTCATGAATACACTATTGTGTGTGACGCTCTAGACCCTTATCCAAAGAGAAGTGAATAAAATTCATAGACCATGAGTGGATTCATGATACCCATCAATGCCCTTAATTAGATAAGTATTAACATATCAATGAATACCAACCTATGAACATATACTATGATCAATAATTTAATTGTCTTTAAATATCTCATAATGAAAGAAGCACACTTTTTTCATCATACATTTATTGATTTGTTATTTTTTAATCTATCCTAATGAACCAGTACTGAGATTTATAAAATCTATAAACCCAAAAGAAACAATTCTTCTCTTTTTCATTCCACCAGTGTCATACCACCAATTACACACCCAACACAATCTACCTTGCATCAATTTAAGTATAATGGTCTTTTCCTTGCATCAAAGTATGCAATAAAATGGTACACACTTGTAATGATCTCAAATCAGTAGACCAATACACATGTCCATCGAATGTGTCAACCAATAAAACCCAAAACATTTTGCTTCCAGCAAGTGGGTCAGTTCTGATTATCTCACCCTATGTGATCACCATGTGAAAACGTCATGAGAAGAAGTGTCAATGAATATGAACCCCCAACAACTGATAGTCCACTATATTCTATATACTATCAGTAAGATGTATCTAGACCATAAGATCATTATATATGAATAATTTCTATTTGTCTCAAGGTTCTCATTAATTCCTAGGATATTCTATAACCATTTCATATGACAATCAAAACATGTAAATTACCATTCTATTGTGGATGCAGAAATGTATACACTATAATGGTAAGAAAACATCAGGTATAACTAACTATATACATGATATGGTAATCAAAAGTATTTCATAGTTGGGTCTAGGGATCCCACAATTTAAATACATATAAGAATTTAAAATACTATTTTATGGAAACGCACCAATAAATTCATAACATATTTGGATTGGGATAACGACTAGTGTACCGACTTTAGGCTTGGGATAAACAAATATGTACCCTCCTTTTTGATTGATGGATGAACATATTTATACCCTCATATTTTTAGTTCCATGTCCCGTGAACCCTCATCATTGGGGTTATGATAAGAAATTTCTTACACGCGTCTTGATTATTGGGATGACCACCCATGTAATAGGCTTTTAGTATTAGGCTAAGAACCCTTTTTCTTGCTATGTTCATATAGAACTTATCATTACCTAATTAATTCGTGTATATATTGGTCCCACCCATAGCATAATAAAATCTTATTTATATTTTGTACAATTCAATAATAATTCCTCGTGTCATATCCCATGAAATAAAATGGGTATCATAAAAATTTCAATAAATCATCACTAGTGGAAATGAGAAATGATTCCTAATCATTGGTTTATTGAATAACCCTTGGAAATAATTGGGTTTAAGATAATTTTTCCATGGGATAACCCATGGAAGATAAATGGTGTTAGAAATAACATTCCCTCAGAAATATTAATCGTTCATAGAATTAATTATAATGTAATCCTTAGATCATATCCCAGGTGAATCATATATTACATCAAAGAGAGTAATACTAGTATAAAATAATTTTTACTGATTCATTAAATTATTTAATGATTAAAATAACATTTCATTGAATAATAATTTTTTTAAAAATAAATCAATAAAACAAATAATTTCATTGAAACTAACCCTTGTTGTTATGTTAATATTTATAAACCATTCTAAATAATTTCAAAAGGAAAACATAATTTTTTGGAAAAATAATTTTTAAAACAAAAATCCTTATTGATAATATATTTTTCTAAAAATAGCCCCTTAAGATAATGTAATATTTAAAACGTATTTAAAAATTTTTGATGAAAATAACCATTATCAATAGAAAATCAACTTTTAAGATATACAACACTTTGAAAACATTTTTCATTAAATATTTCTTTGAAATATTATAGAAAAATATCTGAAACTCATTTCAAACAATTTTTAAAACAAAAAACATTTTGAAAAATCCATTTCCTTTATAGTTATCTTTAAAATAGTCATTTAAGAATATTTTATGTCAACTTTTAGTAATTTTTTGGCACATTAATGATTTTGAATCGATGATATCAATAAATTAAGGTTTTCTTAAAAAAAATCTAAATTGTATTTTATATAGACTAATGGATAAATTTTAACATTACATAATGGTATCAAAAATAACCAGTTCCTAAGAAAAATCTATAGAATTATTTATAAGAATATCAGGATATTTCAACATTTGTGACATAATAATAAATAATATTTATAAATGATGTGATTGAGGCATAAAATCTTTACCACTTTAATAACATTGAATCATAAACACCAAGAAGGAAGAACATAAAATTAAAGTTAAAATATAATTATTATGGTTAACTTATGGATATTCCATCAAATTGGAGATTTATATACACCTTATTAATGATTAAATGTGAATAAAAGAACATTAATTGAAAAGAAACAGAAATTGATAAAAAAAAATCCCTTACTGATGTGGTAAATTATGAACAATAATCCCCATAAAAGAGAGATCATAAAATCGATATTAAAATTAAAATTATTTTTTATTTAATAATCATAAAATAAATTTATGGTTACTATATTTACCACATATAATAAATGGTTGTTGAATATAGCTTGTGTCTCACAAAAGGAAAAAGTGAGACATAAATCCCTTACCATTACTGTTGACACTCATTATACTTGTTCAATATGACAAGATAATTACAATGTGTTCATTATAAATATATCATATTACCTCTATTTTATTTTTAATATCATATAATATTTACACATAACATTTTATTACTTATTTGTTATCAATTCCTAGGTAAAGATTAATTTCGAGTAATTATATCTTTTTTCGTAAATGTTTTGATTTATTATATTTTTTATTCTCTTAATTTAATCATGATTTTATTATATAAAGAATAATAACATGATATAAATATCATATATCTGAATTATAGATTTATTTAGATTAATTTATAAATGTTCGTGATAGGATATGAAATACACATTTCATGGAGATTGTAGGTTGTACGTACACATGAGTGTTGCTTCTATTTTCTTATATTATAGAAAGAAAGAAATGTAAATTATATATATATATATTATAATTCATGTAAAATTTTAATATCATATATAGAACATATTTCAATTTAACATACTAATAATATATTATGTGTAATGCTTGATCAAATCACATCGCTAGATGAGGATATAGTCTAGCATACACACCGATGACTTTATCATATTGCCAAAAAAATTAATGAAGTAACATGTTACGTAATAAATGTATAACTATAAATAAAACATAAATGTCATAAATATCATAAATATGATAAATATAATAAATGAATAGTATTTACATCATTGTTTCCTACCATTAAATGATGTAATGGAAAAATGAAGACCATTGATCCATGAAGATGAAGTCCATCGTGCACACAAACGATGATTTCGCAACCCATTTGATGAATGTGTGCGTGATTTTAGGTTGTAAAAGTAACATATATACATCATAGTATATGTTAGAAAATTAATTTATTTTATAAACATGATATAAATTGAATTTATTGGGTTTTAGGATGATATAAATCATAAAAATATAGTGATGAACTTAGATTCTTCTTCAGGTAGGCCCCTTTATTTTTCACCAATTGTGATTCTTGAATGTATTTAATCCCAAATTTAGGCTTCTATTTCAAGATAAGTGATGTGGGGGAGGAATATTTTTGGGGTTCAAGAATCAAAATGCCTTGAGTGGTGTGTAAATATGAATTTAGTATGTTCCCTTTTATAGTTGGGGATGAGTTGAATTCTTGTAAATACTCAAATATATTTCTTTTTGAGAGATCTTAATTATCTCAAGTGACTAAAATAATTATAATTAAATTGTTTTTATGATTATATTTTTTATTAACACCTACACTAGAAAACGAAACACATGTGTTAATCATTTACTTATATAACTCATTTGTTTCATTATTTAAATATTTTGGTTTTATTTATTATGTTAATTGTTTTTCTAACATATGTAATTTATCCTTTAATACTAAATTATAGTAGTAAAATATAGAACCTCAAAATATAATTTTATATCTAATTTATAAAATATTAATACCATTATTGTTGGAAATTAATTTTAATAGAATCACATGTAATGTGTAAAAACACTTTATTAACACTAATTGTGCTGAAATTTTTTTATCATTTATGGTTCAATAGGATTATTATAAAGGATAAATTGGTCCATTAATAGATCATTTGTTATATTCATTAAAATTTAAAATTCAATTGTTATAGAAGATTATTTTATTAATATTAAATAATTTAATAAAATATCATTTATTAATAAATAATATTCATGTAAATTTGAATATTATTCATTTTATATCAATTCAACAAATATCAGGACAAAGATGGAATTAGAATATATTAATTTAAATTCATTTTAATTTTATATATCCATCTAAAAAAATTAATTAATCATAATAAGTCATTCATTTTATTTCACTTTTTTTATTTTTTTATCATTTAATATATTTTATTTTAACTAAATAATTATGTTATTGGCATTTATTATGAACATTAAGTATTTATTTCATTTCAAAAAATTAATGATAAATTATTATTATTATAGATTAAATAAAATTTTATTTTGAAATAATATTTATAACCAACAATATTCAGTTATTTTCTTTATTCTAAAGCTCTATTAGTATTAAAATAGTTGAAGGTATATTTTCTTCATTTGGATTAATTAATTTATTATATGGTTATCTATCATAGAAAATTATCCCAAAAGTCATAAAATTATATATCAATGCTAAAAGGTTCGAAATATTTCAATAAAATGGTTGTTGAAAAATTTTGTATCTTATTTTCCAACTTATATTATATTTGTAACCATTAAGTAAACTCATTTTAACCTTATTCACTGTAAATAATTTTAAATCATTATAATAAAAATTATAATCAAAAAATTATGTTGACCATATTAGATGATATTAATTATTATTATTGATAATATTAATTCACTTTTCCCAAATTAAAATTACATAAGTGGTATAACTGAATATAAAATTAATCTGACAGAATTGATGAGAAAATGGGTTTTTAATGTGAATATGTTCCAAATTTCTGTTAGTTTTCATAACTAAATTCAATATAATATTGATTCCAAATACCTAAATTGGTTTAATTGATGTATAATTTAACTATTTTCACAAAAATAAAATGAAAAATATAATTTTTTAATATAAATTATTTGAAATAATGTTGTTTTCAATTAAAATTTTGATTTTTTCAGTATTCATGAACAAATTAATAATCTCTAAAAAATCCAAACAATGCCACCCTAAGATAATTTATACATTCAACATTAAAGATGATTTTTTAAAAAAAATTAATTTTCTAAAAGTGGTATAATTTAATTTTAAATTTAGTATTCCAAACATTATTAAAACACCTTTTAGAGAAAATATATCTCTCAAAATACATTACTTTTTCTTTTAAATGATTATAATTTTATTTATAATAAATAGTTACTAATAAACATGTGAGTACAATATATTCTCATAAGTTAATTACTCATATTCGTTAACTCACTTCTAATATCTTGGTGATAACTATCATATTAATCAATAATATTAATAGTGTATTCTTTTTGTTAAAAAATTGAGGTTCCATATAACACAAGATAAACATGGTATTGTGTGTAAGAGAATCCCAAATACGTTTTTTCATGTTAAAAAATCACAATATGGTTTGGTTTCTGAATTTTTCAAAATAATGTGTAGCATCCCAAACATTCCATCAAATAATATTTATTGATTCAAAAATATATTCATAAAAACTCAGGGTGTTAAATTTTACCACCCATAAAATTAATTTCACCACCTAAATTCATTTGATAATTCAATGGTTTAATACCTGAATTTTAATTTACTAGATACACATATCATAAAAATGGTTAGTAAACTATATTATTTTAAAATAGAAAAGGTTTGTGTGAAGGTCATCTGGAATAATATATTCCATCTTATCAAATATGAGAACAAAGGTGGGAAGTGAAAACATGAACATAGAAGTGAAAACTAAGACCAAATAAATTTTTGGATAGTAATAGTTAACGTGGTTATGATAAAGTTAATGATTTAAAAGTCTTAATCCAAAGGTGATTGAATAATGTCATTGATGTCATAAAAAATGATAATAACATGAAAAAATTTTATTTTAACAACATTTTTCCAATTTTTAAATAACTATTATTAGAATATATAAATACTTGATTTCATTTCATTTAATTAAAATATTCTCATCATGTACTTATGTTTTTATCAATTTCTACATCTTCTATAATTTCAGGAAATAAATTTTAATTTTTTCATAATTCTCTAATATATAATAAGATCTATTAATATAATGATTAGTCATTCCATCTATCTCAAGTTATCATTACAGCTAAATAAATTTCATATGTTGTAAAATATAGATAAAATTTCATAAGGAGAATTAATAAATTAAGATCTAAAAACTCATTTGAATATTAATTTAAATGTATAAAAAATGTTTATCCATGAAACGCATAAAACATTATATATTTTTAAATAAATTTACTAAATTTATCAAAATTAGCTTCACATTATTCCCCTATATATAATAAAGTATCCCTTGATTATCACATTCCCACCATGTGAATACCTTCATCGGGTATTCTCATTAAACATGGTAATAACCTATATTAACAAAAAACGTATTAAAAACATAAATTCATTATCATTCCTTATATAGAAAATATATTATTGGATATATTACAACAATTAATACATGATTTAATTTTAATAAATTATATAATAAACCACTTTGTTAATTAATCATTTATCAGTTTTATGGTCATCAATACTATCCAATGTTCTTTATCAATGTTAATCATCTATTTATCCAAACTAAAAAAAATTCACATAGTCAAGAACGTAATAAGGGTTACCTCCATTAAAAATGTTTTTTGATAAAATATAAACAAACCATTAAATATTGTTTTTTGGTTCACTAGTATAATTTTTCATATTCATGAAAATACATGATGGAAAAAATTCAACAAATAATCCATTTATATTACATGATTCATAAGACAAAATACATGAACTAAAATACATTACTATTGGGATTGTTCTACATTATCCTTAACAAATTAACTAGTCATTATAACTTTATTCTTAAATACCTATTTTATTTTATTATTTATTCACATTCTCTTTATCGTCAACAAAATCAACGTTACTCATACAACCTTGACAATTCAGTTCATGCTCTTTACCTTAAAACATTTATTTTCATAATTCTAAAAATTACAAAATTTTAATCATTTAATTGTAAATTATATCATATGGATGAAAATATTCTCATCAACAGTTTTAACTAAAATCATAATTTTTCTGTTGAGTGTACTTTATTTTTGTATTTCTTTCCATATTCAAAACATATTAAAATTCTTCTAAGACACAAACATGGATATTTTTTAAAAAATTGTTGAAACGTATAAAATTGAATCATTATTACTATATGTAATTCACTACCCTAAATATTAGGGAACTACTTCCTCTAAATCATTGTTGAGCTTAAGATTCAGTTATGATAGGCCTTGTTAATCAGGTTCTGAGAAAACTGGTTAAGAAAAATGAAATATTTCATCAGTCTACTTGTCATCCCATTTTTTCACACATCACAAAATTTTCCATCACACTCAACATTAACCCCATAGCATATATTTCCCCCCATTTACTAAAACCATAATTCATAGTGTGAGAAATCCATACCAATGTTAAAATCCCAAAAATCCTAAAAACCCACTTATAAGATGTCTAAATAAAGTCACCTTCATATAAATATATGAATCTTTATGCATTTTTATTGTCATCCATGATGAAAATCTATATAAATTCTTCATTTATGTTTTCTTATAGTTTATGAAATTTCAATTTATATCTTACAAGAGTGTTAAACTAGATGTGTAGTAGGGATGATTATCTTGAACCATTTACCAATTGAGGCTAGCTCAATATGGTGTTTTAAGGGTTTCTCCACCTATGTACATTTATTCTAGATCCACATTCACATGTAGTATCAATAAAAGTTGTATTTCTATAAAAGAACTCATTCTACACTTTACCAATATTCTAGGAAATTTTCATTTACATTGATGCAACAATAAACATATCCATACAAACAACCCTCAACATATCCTTGGAAATATAACTAGGGATCTTACTAATGTTTTATAATCTTAGATCCTAATGGATAACTAAACAATTAGTTTAATATTACAATAGATACTCAAGCTTCCCATAAACACATATTACATCTTTTTATATTATTATTAACTACATTACATAAAAAAATTCGAATATGGTAATAGTTCAGTGTAATTAGATATTGGGTACACACCCTAATAACATTGTGAAAGAAATCCATGTTCTCTTACATAGATCATCTACGTTAGTAAACATGAAAATCATACAATAGATAATTCATCACTTTATAACCTATGTGATGGGAACATAGTAGAGGGTGTAGTAAAATGCTCAGTAATGGTGTTGATGCCAAAATCACTGAAAATCAAGAACAATGGGAAAGCATTTGGGCATGCCTCTTGAAGAACGCTCATGGTGCATCTTGTTGCCACGTGGCTGGTGCAGAGCTCCCCCATCGTGATCCCTCCATGGATTAAGGAGGTAGGATGCTCCACGGACCAATTTTTCCATTATGAACCTGATGTGGATCAAAGAGGCGGGATGTTCCGTGAACTGATTTGACATTTGAAAACTCATTTTGGAGCAAGGAGGCGAGATCATCTGCGAACCCCTTTGACGTTTGTGAACCCACCGCGGAGTAAGCTCTAACTTCGTGCTGAGTGAGCTATGATTTGTGGCTCCTCTTTCCTATAAATACCAGTCTCCCCTTAAGACTAAAGGACATATCCTCCAACCTTTCACCTTTTGAGTTACACCATAGAGAATAAATTTATTCTATACGAACAATGAGCTCTTCAAGGTACTTTTACATCATGATGTTCCTTCCCTTTACATTAATTCTTACCCTCTTCAAAGAGAGATTCCCTTCACAGAGCCTACAGGCCTTCGCGAATAAAGGATACCCCCAAGGGGACTCATGTCGTCACAAAGCTTTTATGCTTTGAGAAGTACCCTTCATACATGTGTGACCTGCATGCTAAGGCATGGTCGTTGTGCCTCAAGAAGCACATTCCTTTACATTGTTATGCTTCCCAAGGAACCCATTCTTCACGAGGCATTGATCCACAAATTCCTTTACACTTCACGAAGCACCATCTACATTAAAATATTCCCTATTTCTAGGCTAGGTGACTTCATTTATTGAAGAACATCCCTTCAGTAAGCCCCTAAACTTCATGGAGAATTAGATCATCATAAGGCTTCTACCAATAAACCCCTCTGCTCGGTAAATCCTTTTCCTCTGAGGCCCTTTTGGTTTGAATGACACAATTTCGAGGTCCCTTGAGCGATGCTTCTCATTGCATTACTTTTCCTCATTCTTCTTCGCATAGGCACTTTAACGACTATTTATTTTTCATATATCCATGATAATGTGGACCCCCCAATGGATCAGTCCATATCACCCCCTCAAAATAGCATTTCTAATGCCTTTATTCCATCAAGGGTGGGAAGCTATCTGTTATGTAAGTCATATGGGTGCGGAGTGCACCCATATCATCTGAGCTGCAGGACGTTAAACTGCCAAGAACCATCACCCCAGCACATGACGTTAAATTGTGGCCGCACCTCAAGCATCATACATGGGGTTCCCCCTCTCAGACATTCCCCATTTCCACTAGTGTCTATTGGAGTTAAATCATTTCTCTCATGGAATGAGATCCTTTTTATGGGAGCGGAGATTGTCCACAGGATAGGGAAACCACATTGGGGTAAGCCCCAAGCTTTTCTTGAAAGAGGTATCACCCCTACTCATCCTCTCTTCATCAGTTCCAAATCCCTCTCTCTTCAGGCTTTGTAACTACCTTGGCCTCCACCCTGAAGTATGTCCCAATCTCCATCGCCCTGGGCTGCTAACCATGGGTAATCCCAAATTTCAACTTTGAGCCGCTTAATACATTTAAGCCCACTCCACTTCCCATGGACACACCTTCCGCGACGTGATCGTCATGTCGTCGCTATCTCTTGTATCTCACACCGAGAATGACTAATGTGGTCTTAGAGTAATCATTGACCATGAAATTCTCTTTAGTTAGTCTGGAGTTTAAGCCCCACAACCATCTTGAACTACACGTACTTTGATCCTTACCAAGACAAGGTACGTAGGAAACATCCCTGAGGTTCAAGCCCAACAACCATTGGGTAGCCTAGAGTGTAAGCACCCCAATCATCCAAACTATGTAGACTTTGATCCTTGCTGAGCAAAAGAATGTAGGAATCCTCACTACGGTTCAATCCCAACAACCATTGGGAAGCCTAGAGTGTAAGACCCACAACCATCCAGAAATATGTGGACTTTAATCCTTTCCATGGGAAGGTATGTTGGAAGCCTCCCTGAGGTTCAATCCCAACAACCATTGGGCAGCATAGAGTGTAATCCCCACAACCATCCCACATTATTCATGCTTTGATACTTGTCAAGGAAAGGTACATAGGAATCCTCTATGAGGTTCCAGTCCAACAATCATTGGGAATCCTAGAGTGTAAGCCCCACAACCATCCTGAACTACATGGACTTTGATCCTTTCCAAGGCAAGGTATGTCAGAAGCCTCCCTGAGGTTCAAGCCCAACTACCATCGGGCAGCCAAGAGTGTAAGCCCCACGACCATCCCGAACATTGTGGACTTTGATCGTAGTCATAGAAATGTATATAAGAATCCACCCTAAGGTTCAAGCCCAACAACCACTGGTTCTGACAAACTTCATGTCAGATCCCCACCGTCCCGCATGATGTTAAACTGCATGTCCCCTTTTCATTTAAACTGTATCCCCCAACGCAAATTATGTGGGATTTGATCCTTGTATTTTAGATATTGTATGAAGTATGTATCCATGAGTTTCAACCCCATCTAGTAATAAGCTATTGTGACCCCATCCAGTGGTAATCCATTGTGCCCCCATCCCGTGGTAAGTCATTGTGACCCCATCCAGTGGTAAGCCATTGAAACCCCATCCAATGGTAAGCCGTTGTGATCCCTTCCCACGGTAAGCATTTATGATCCCATCCAGAGGTAATCCATTGTGATCCCCGTCCAGTGGTAAGCCGTTGTGACCCCATACAAGGGTAATTCGTTGTAGTCCCATTAATTGGGACCCACATTTTTGGTCTGCCCCTCTAGCATCAGAATAACTCTCGATTTGTTAATCACGAGTATGTCTTTGCATGTCATCAGGTTGATGTCCTTCGTACGCACCCCAATTTTATGCCCCATCCTTGAGGATCCACTACCTCTGGTTCCTCTTCATATGGGTCACCTCCTTAAGTGTCTCATTGCTTCTCTTAACTATATGGACATTAATTCCCTTCCACGAGGATACATAGGATGTTTGTTCAAGGCTCAATCCCAACATCACCACCATCCTCACGACGGTTCCATATCATTCTACCTCTAGTTCATTTAACCATCCAACATCTATCCTGATTCTTATCTGGGTCGCCACATCCTTGTGAGATTATGCCAATTCACTACCCATCATTAGTGTTTCCCTCAGGGGTCACACACATCTGATCCACTCTAGTTAGTGTTTCGATCAGCCTAATCCTCCTCCGATAAAGGATAAACCTATAGCATACAATGTGATAAACATGGGAAGCTGAGGAAAACCTAATATACATGACTATGGTGTATTATTTACCGCATTAGACGTGGGGTTTCTCATGCTTCCTCTCCCTCAAGAAGACCTATAATAAGCGAAAGAATCCCAAATGCACTAGTCTTCCAGTGTCCAGACACGCAAGTGATGGCTAACATGACTAATCCCCCAATGGAAGGTTGCTGCCAAAACCAGGCCCCTACGAATCTCCTAACATAAGATGTGTCATTAACTAGTGTCCAAGAAGATATGGCATTGTGAAGAGATTCAAGAACAATGTCATAAATCTATAAGGGAGACCTGGGCAAGGTGATGAGTTTCAAGGAGGAATCCACCGAAGTAAGAACTGACATCCCATCATCCCATTTTGATAAAGGAGTAAACATCCTTGAATATGTGACAGGTGTCGCTTGCCTTTGGAAATCAGTAATGAGGGGAAACAGTCAGCGCGTCTTCATCGTCCTCAAATAGGTAGATACTTGCACCCTGATAGAACCATCAAAAACAGAAATAGTGAACCAAATGTATAGATATTATCTTCAATATAGAGATTAGTAGAATTCAAGACATCAATGGATTAACGTGTCACCGGATCCATCTATTCGGCACTGGCTCCCTCCATGAAAATAGTGGGCCTTCTGTGAAACTCACTAGAAGTTTGGGTAGTCAAAACGTTGGTCATCCCGGTCTGTGACATTATCATCATGGATCCATCTTACCATCCATGGAAGATGGAATGGAATTGGGGCACATGTCGTAAATTTCATTCCTTTCATCACTAATGGGTTATTCTCACTACTTTTAGGAACCATACTGCTGTAGGAATTTGATCACAGCTCGCCCGCCGACATAGGGGTAGGGGCAATGTCAATGCGGAAAGATCGCGTGGCTCCACTAATTTGGAATCAACCTCCACATCGGCCAATGTTGGGGTCCCACACCCCATCTCCCCGTCTGAATTCACTTAGAGTAGGGGGATAAACGACCTCAAATGTCTGTACGAGGAGGAGGGGATTATCCCGACTCAGGATATGGCCCGGTAAGATATAGAGGCATCTGCACCACATCACCACCTCCCTCCCCAAGGGACGTGCAGGGGTCCACTACTCCCCACTTAAGTGTACAATCATTTGGGGATCCTCTCCCAAGAATTCCTTAACGACTCTCTCTCCTACATAGACAAATTAGTGGATGTTTGGGCCAAAACAGGCAGGATCCCATTTCTGGGACCCCATGGAGTACTCCCATTAGGTTGCGCCAGCACCGCCATCCGATCCCACAAGTCAAGGATCTAGTAAGCCATGTTCCTGCATCGTTGGCCCCAGTCCGGTAAACCTGACTCCATCATTGGGAACAGGCCAGGGAGGATGCCCACCAAGAGGCGTCAACGTCAGCGACTACTATGGATCGGGCCACCACCATCATATTTTACCAACACTTTGTGTATACTGAACATGGGGAGTTGTATACCCAGGCCAGATAAAGTCCCAATCCACCCCACAGGTAGGTTGGGTCGAATCTCTTGGCTGCTAGTGAGGTAGTGACTAGCGCCAGAACATGGGCCCCCCTTGTACTGCCACCATAGAGAACACAGGTCCTCTCCACTTCCAAGCACGGCATGGAGGTCTGCCTCATGATAACCTCAGTCTAAATGAGGGACCTCCCCATGATGGTGACACCCATCATGGAAGCTTCTCATGTGCTCATTACATCGGGTATGTTTTCATACCGCCTACCGCAGACTGCTGGTGTGGGGACATTGCACATCCTATCAATCTCCAGCAAGGAGGCCTCCATATGTCTTCACGATATCTGAAGAAGGTCCTCCTCACCTCAGAAATCAAAGGGGTGAAGGCCAAATTAGCTTCACCATCACCCAACACAGAGGTCCAACCTCTGTTTGGTTTGCCCTGTACAAGGACCTTCCTCACACTGATGTCACCGTGGGAAAAAAGAATGGAGGTTTTAACAGCGATTATATTGGTTCAAGCGGTGGTCCTAACCGTTCCAGCACTTCCCACAGAGGTCCTCCCAATATCCCCTTTTATATCTATCCCGGTTCTCCTCGCACCCCAACCTGCTCATGAGGAAGCCCTCTCTTCCCCAGCACCAGTACAGGAGAAGTTCCTCCTTGTGCAGAAAATCTACCATGTCCTGAATAACTATCCCGGGGCAGGAGGAAAGGTCATCACTGCCACAAAAAGGACACTGAGAAGATTCAAACTTAGATCAAACCAGTTTTCTTATCAGATTCAGATACTGAATACGACACAATAATGGAACCCTCTCCCAGATCCTCCATGTCATGTGTTAGGGCATGAACAAGGTGCATCATCCAAATATTCCTAGAATGATAGGTCCATTGGATTCCCACCTCCCTTCGCAGGTATATCCAGGAGCTTGAATATTTGGCAGATCCATATGTTACAGTCCTGCAATCACCTCCATCATCACCAGAAGAACTCTCTACCTCGACTAGAGATCACATAGAGCAATTTTGAGGGACCAATTGTGGATGAATAGTAATGTGGTCCATCTCCAGCATGCATAATTACTACATCGAAAACTGTGTTAGTAAGCCCGTCTTACCACAATTTTGTGGATAAGTCACTTAACTCTTTGGAGGATAGCCTGAGAAGTGGCAATTTGTAAGCCTGCTCGTCATATTCTTTTTCGGCTGGCCTAGTGTCCCAGTAGTCTGCATCGGTACCACAACCGGTTCCCCATAAACCTTCAGTAGATTAGGGGGGAAATTAAGGATGAAACCATGAATCATATTCCATGTTCTTATTCGATATCCTTTCTAGAAACAACTACCCTGAAATGTTTTGGCCAGTTGTAGTGCCAAATTATTGTGCACTTGAATCCCTCACCCAAGAGAAGTAGAATGTTTCAATAAAACCCTCTAGATGACTCATTTATGTCTTCCTCATCACTAGGTGTCTTACCCTAAGATCCAAGTCCATTTCGACGACATTGGAAAACAATTTCATTGGGTTGATTTGGCCGCACATCCTGTTTCCCTAGCGCCCAGAGTCACTAGGTCGCCGTAGGGCCCTCCAGCAATGGTGCGTTCAGAGCATCAGGGTACTCCTCAAGATTATTAAAGAGGATTCTCCCCATATATAGATCTACGGCTAGAGGCAGTATATTTTCCTCCTCTTCAGTCTTGTTGGTGACAACCCGATTTTCCAGGCGACATAGAGGATATGCCTTCAATCAGGGTCGCGATTAGTATGGCTAACATGCTAGGGGATGCGAACGAGCAAGATATTCTTCGAGAGGACCCACCCCCCACCCCCCGAGGGAGTTTCATACTTTTTGGATCCATCAGTAAGGATTAATTTTCATCATAGGAATCTTTTGGGTCTTCCCATGCCCACTAAGGTACTAGTCCTCATCCGGAATCCCCACACAGGCAAGGAACACCTCAGAGACTCCAAAACCTCAGATCCATATGGATCAGTGCTGAAGATAGAGGAAGACCCTGTAAAGTTGCGCTACATTAGAAACTCACCAAATAGAAGAATATGGTCGACGACCTCCTTGCTGAACACACTGTAGAGTGACATCTAGAATATGGTGATCCTAGGTCGGGGCAGCAAAGACAGGCACAACATCCCCTCGGAAAATTTCCCATAGGTGACCTTGACCATCCTGCCCACCCATACATGGTTGAATCTGGAACATACAACAAGTGGGCGTGGTATATCTTTCAAAATCCCCTTGAATGACATAACAATCCCCCAGACCCATCGGTGGTTCCCCCAGCTGCTCCACAGGTCATTCCACTAGCTGCTCCATGAGCCGCTGGGCATGCTTATCGTGTTGAAGAACCCACCAATGAACCGGTGGTCATGGATCCCTATAAAGATAGGAATCCACACCTAGATGATTCAATGGAGGAACTCATCATCTTTCTTGGGGCCTTAGAGACTAGACAGGTCGCAATCCTGTCTGATGTCAAGCTATACCAAGCATGGGTGGATGATATGCCAGCACCCCCGGGTTTCGAGAATCCCACCTTTTCCCCCTCCAATAGGATGTGGGACCCACCACAACACCTTGAATGCTTTATCTCAAGGTGTATCCCCATGTTGGAACTCCAGGGTAGCATGAGGTCACAAAGCTCCAATGTTTCATACAGACGTTGGTAGGGCATGTGTTGGTCTAGTACAACCAGCTCCCCATGGGATCAGTGGCCAGCTTGAAGGACCACCGTAAGTAATTCCTCTTCCAGTTCTGTTCCACCACACAGAATACAAGTATCACAGACCTATTCAAGTGAAAGAAGAGGCCCGATGAGTGTGTTGCCGACCTTGTCGCCCGGTGTAAAGGCCTCACACACTCTCTTGACATGTCACTGACTCAGTAGAAATTACTAACGATGTTTTTAGTGAATGTCAAGATGGATCCAGTCACATCTTTGATCACTTAGAACAACCCCTAGAGATTTAGAGACTTCTCTGATAATGCCCATTTCCTGAAGGATGCCTTACACCAGGCTAAGTAGGAAGGTCTGTTGCCTCCTGTAATATCAGTGATAAGGGACATGAAGGTCATGCCCAATGTGGTGGCTCAGATAGAGGCCCCTAAGAAACTAGATTTGTTTCTAGTAGAGACACCTCTCCATCCTCACAGAGGCCCTCCACAACAATCGTAACCACCATCCTAGCAGCGTCCACCTCAGAATCGGCAGGTGCCCCCGCGACATGTGTCGTCACCACCCAAGAGAGGTAACCATGTTCCACCACCTCAAAAGGATCCTCCAGCCCCACATCAGGTTCAGGATCTGAGGCCCCCCATTCTGGATAGGAGAAACTAGAACTACTCATTCAACGAGGCATAGGTACTCGGTTCCTTCTGCAGTGCCTTAGAGAAGGGGATTCTACGTTTTCCTGACTGCAGAAATACCGAAGAGGAAAACCTCACTAGTCGCCCTAATTACTGCCCAAAAAACCAGATCCTGGAACACACTCTCAAGCATTACTATGAGTTAAAAAACTATCTTCAAAACTAGGTAGATAACAACATAGCCTTTTTGAACCCAGATCTAGCACACATGGCATGTGTCTTCGTGCGTCCAGACAGCATTAGTAATAGAGAAGGTGAGTGGAATACGGTTTCTAGTAGTGGGTCCCAGAATTATGATGACTGGATGGTTCGTAAAACAGTTGCATGCGCCCATGGTGTTATTTTTGCATGCCTGAATCGGCGAGATCCTTCAGAAGCCCCGTCAACTACATTTGCATCATAGTATCAGTCGTTCTCCCCAAAGAATATCAAATAGTAGCGGTGTAAAGGAAAGAAAATTCACCCACCAATGTCATTTTCATCCCGTACTCTCAGTTGCATCATGCCCCCGTAGATGGAGATTCCTCCCAGGATCCATCCAGTAGTGGACAACTCTTCATGTGAAGGTCAGGGGTACACCTCAGTTAACATCGTAGACCAGGTAAACCATTACGTGATTCTGGAAAATGAGGAGTGCTAGGAAGTTCATCCCAATTCCTACAACCATCATTAGTATTGACTGAGTCGCAGCTATATATTTCCGTTGAAGTGGCTCGGTCATAACATACAGCCTGGCATTCCATGTAACCAAAACCAGACATCATGCCCATCATAGAGTCCAGCGTACACTGCTTTCTAATCTAGTGACATCATTCCCACCTTCGACGCCTTTTGTGTTATTTGATCAGGCATAGCCACCTCGACCATGTCTTGAACCGCCATACCCTGCTACAAGCCAGTCTTAGTCATCTAACCCCCATCCAGTAGCCACACTATAGGCTTCAACAAGTGAGAAAAGGGATATTCCAAGTACCAGTCAGCCGCTAGCTCAGTCTGTAGGGCCCACCATACCTCCGGGCATATAACAACCTTCTATAAGTAGAAGTTCACTCCTGGCACAAAAGTATGATGTTATCTTGCATCTTTCCATCATTCTATAAAGGCTCAATATCCTTGAGGCCTTTCACCTATCATCAAATATGCATGAGTCCCTCGTTGATGGTTTAGAATCCCCCTCTAGTTTGAGATGGAGGTAGCAGCTGCAAAATCCTTTCATACTGAGGCGGTCAATAATGTTGAATGTATGGCCATTATCTCATTATTTGGAGAAGATGAAGTCTCTCTCATACAGGGGAACATTCTCCCACTTTACATCACTAGCCATTTTAATTTCATAGAGGTCTGTCGCTATCTTGTCGACATGAGCTCTGGAATCAACCTAATCCCGACTCGAACACTATAAAATCTAGGATTGTCTGAGGATGGATTGGGTCCTTATAACATGAGAATCAAAGGCTATGAAAAGATAGAGTCGACCCCAGTTGGTAAGATCCATTTGAATGCCCAGTTTTGTGACCTACTTGTCAGCTCCATGTTCATGGTTGTCTCCCAGGAGACACCCTACAATGCATTGATGGGAAGGTTGTGGATCCACCTGCATGCGGCTGTTCCCTCATCGTACCACCAATGCCTCATGTACTCCCTTAATTTTTGAGTGTGAATTCTTCAAGGTGACACATCTACATTTCCCTCTTGTGAAGCTTGCGACCTAGATGCCAACTACTACTAGAAAAAATACAAGATGATTCAGACTAATGAGTTCAAGCATGATGCGACTGCGACCGACCCTTGGACCGATCAAAATGACGCCTATATCTTTCTAATCCATCGATTGGAGGCTACAACCCCAGACATGTGAAAATGATTAATTGTTTCTAGAACAATGGTGGAACACATTCCCAAGTCTAAGTGACACCATAATACCTCGTTGTATTCATATATGGATCCCGCCTAAGTGATCCCTGAGCCTCCTACTCCCATAATGTATCAGGATTTCTGCCCCATGGCAATGACATTATGTTATAATTTCTTGTTTCACTGGGCTGGAATTAACCAGCACATGCTAAAATGCCACTATTACTTTGATATCATCAAGAGAGGCCCCTTGGAACGAAGTCTAGATGGGATCAGATCAACAGCCTTCATTGGTACGGTTGCAGCAGCATAGGAGCCATCTAATGTAGTGTCCACTGCCACTCAGTTTGGTACCAAACTCACATCTGGATATGCCGACTCAGAAGTGAATCCTCTTGAAGAGTATTCCCCCTCTATAGTTGATGTAGAGGATTTAGAGGATTCTCCCCCCACATTTGAGGATAGAGTCTCTTCCACAGTCGATGAGTTGTTATAGGTGATCCTCAATATCAAGGGAGACCTAAGACCTACATTGATAAGTGCCTCCATTCTACTTGAGGATCAAAAATAGTACATAAACATCCTGAGAAAACAATTTGATGTGTTCTCATAGAGTTATGAAGATATTCCAAGACTAGATCCTCAGGTAGTCGTCTACCTCCTCAGTTTCCCGGCAAATCTATATGAGTTCAAGAAGCCTCCCAGATAGATGGACCCTTATCATGGTTCCATGGTTCAGGTAGAAGTTGATAAGATCATCAGATCCAATTTTGTTGAGGAGGTCTGGTACCCCATGTGGCTGGAAAAAATTGTGCCAGTAAGGAAGAATAATGAATAGATCAGAGTCTGCATCAAATCCCTAAATCTCAACTGTCACTGTTCGAAGGATGATTTTCCCCTTCCTATGACAGAATTTTTTGATCGATGCTATAGCTGGGTTCTAAGCCCCCTCATTCATGGATGGGTACTCCAGGTATAATCACATCTGAATAGACACCAATGATGAGGATTATACCGCCTTCGGGGCGCCACAAGGAACTTTGTGTTACCGATTCATTCCATTTTGATTAAATAATGTAGGTGCCAAGTACCAGCAAGCTATGCATCACGTGGTTAAGAAGATCCTTAGAATGTTAATGGAATTCAATGTGGATGATTTGGTGGTCAAATCACGCCAGCATCGGGACCATATCGGAGAACATGATAAAGTGTTCATTTTCCTCTGTTCCTGTCACCTAAATATGAAACCATTGAAGTGTTTATTCAGTGTCACCTCTAGAAAGTTTCTCGGCTTCATTGTTAGATAAAGGGTTATTGAGATCGACCTAGAGAAGATTATATCATTTTCAGAAGTCTCCTCCAAGAAATATTTGAGAAATTCAAGGTTTCCAAGGCCACATAGCCTACATATGATGATTCATCATGAATTGTTCTGTCATGTGTAAGCCCTTTCTCGGCTCATGAATAATGAGACCGTCTATGAGTGGGATGAATAGTGTTAGGATAAATTTGAAGAAATCAAGCATTATCTGCTGCAGCATCCGATCATAATTCCACTAATCTCTATAAATCCACTTCTCCATTACGTGATATCCCTTGAAAGATCTCTCGGCACCCTTCTCGCCCAGTAGCACAATGACGTAACAGAAAATATCCTCTACTACCTCAGCAGTATGCTCCTCAACAAGGAGAACATATACTCCCCTATCGAGAAGAGTTGAATGCGCTGGTATTCATGTTACAGATGTTGCAACATTACTTGCAGCGTCTAGAGTTACAACTAGTGTCTTGAGTAGATCCCATGAAATACATATTGAACTGACCCATGTTGACAGGCCATCTAGCTCTATGGGAAGTGATTCTCTAGTAGTTCGACATCAGGTTTGTACCTCATATGTATATTAAGGGGAAAGTGTGGGAGAAAATCCTTTCCACTGATCCAACTCCTACGGACCTATCCCTGGACCTCGATTTTCCCAATGAAGTGATTATCTTGGTACACCACACAATGCCATGTTGGTAGATTCCCTTTGATGGTGTTTCCTAGAGCTCCACCAATAGGAGAATAAATGATACCAGGATAAACAGAGTAGGCCTAGGTATCATCTTCATTACCCCATCATAATCCATTCTACCATACTCATTCTTATTATCAGAAGGTTGTACGAACAATGAGGCAGAGTATCAGGCTCTCATCACCGACCTCTAGTTAGCCCTCGAGATTGAAGTGCCCAAAATTCATGTGAAAGAGGACTCCGAACTAGTCATCATGAAAATCAATGGTGACTATGTTTTTAGAAATCCAGAGATTTTACCATTGTTGGAGCGCACACTCCAGCTAATAGCCTATTTCCCATCTCATCCAGATGTTACTCATGTCAGCTGATCTCAGAATGGTTGAGATGACGCCCTGGTCGGCCTGGCTCTATCACATATGGAGCCTGAGCAGGATGATCTGATTATCCACATCGCACACTGGAGATTCATTGCTCCAGTTACCCCAGATGACGACGATGGCCTATAGGTGATCCACCTTACTTCTGGAGCCTCCACGTCTGGACCCCCAAGACCCCTAGATGCAGTGATTGAAGTGATTCCCGCTTGGAGGGCCCCATTTTGTTGAGTCTCTCAAGAATGGTAATCTCCTGGAAGATAGGGTCGAGCATGAGAAAATTTGATGTCACGTGATATAGTTTACCTTCCAAGAGGGTCCTAGTTGTGATCATATCCTCTACAAGTTTAGGATTGATGGGGTTCTCTTTCATTGCATTCAATGATTTGAGATTTCCCATGTCATGCATGAGGTTCATGCCGGTTCTTGTGGGGCTCATAAAAATCAAGCCAAAACTATCTCACTTGATCTAGAGGTAGGGGTACTTTTTCCCCTCTATGATCTATGATAGCATCAAGTTGTCCAAAAGGTTCCATGTGTTCCAGATTCAAGATAACATCATGCTTCAACAACCAGAGCCACTCCACTCCACCAAGTACTCTTGGTCATTGTGGTATGGGCACTCGATGTCATGGGACCACATCCACTGGTGACAGCTCGCCAAAGAAGATTCATCTTGACTGCAATAGATTTCATCTCCATGTGGGCAGAGGCAGTCCCACTCAAGGAGGTCAAGACCCATTCCATCATAAACTTTGGGAACTCCGACATCATCTATCGATTTGGAGTACCTCACGCTGTCCTCACTAATAATTGTATGAACATCCTAGCAGATGATCTAAAAATATGGTATGCTATGTTCAATATCTATTCTAACCATACAACCCGCAATCATGTTCTGGAAAATGGGAAGATCGAGGTGTTCAAAAATAAACTCTCTAGCATTCTATAGAAAATTGTTGGCTAGAATAAGGGGAGTTGGTCGGACGAGCTCCCTAACACCCTCTGGGCTTATCGGATAACAACCTATAATTCCACTCAGGTGACCCAATATTCCCGGTTATATGGGATGGAGGCCATCCTGTCTATCGATATTCAATTTCCATCATTGTACACATCTATCTATGATCAGAAAGAGCCAGATAAAATAGCTAGAACCAGTCTGGCTGATATGGAAGCACACGAGAAGAACATGATTCATTCTCTGCATAATCTGGAAAGGAATTAGAAAAGTATAGCAAGAGATTTCAACAAGAATGTTCTCTAACACTTTTTCCTACAATGAAACATGGTATTGGCCCGAAGGACACCAATGATACCTTGCAGGAAACTACCCATGTTGGAACTCAATTGGTATGGACCTTACATGGTTCACAATGATTACTCTAATGTAGCATACTCGATGGTTACAATTGTTGGGGACCATATAACTCTCTCCCACTAATTCCATGTTCCTCAAGAAATACTTTGATTGATCCCATCCTTCATTACGGTCTTTCATGACCTTAAACTATATGGTCCTACATGACCCTAAAGAATGTGATATCTCATATGACCTTAAACATCATTATGGTCATGCACAACCTTAAACTGTACGGTCCTGCATGACCACAAACTACATGATGGTCCTGTACAACCCTAAACTGCATTACCATCCTGCATGACCTTAAACAGTATGGTCCTAAATTACCCCAAATTATGTGATGTTCCCGCAAAACCCTAAACTACATAATAGTCATGCATGATGATAAACTGTCTGGTCCGGTACGACCTTAAACTGTATGGTCTTGCATGACCCCAAACAGAGTGATGGTCCTGCATGACCCGAAACTACATTATGGTCCAACACGGCTTTAAACTGTATGGTCCTGCATGACCCCAAACTACGTGATAATCCCGCAAAACCCTAAAATGAATTATGTTCATGCATGATAATAATCTATACGACACTACATTACCTTAAACTGTACGGTCCTACAAGACTTTAAACTATGTTTCGCCATGCAAGACATTAAACTGAAACTCATGAACTATGTATGGATAGATTCCCATCCTCATGGGATACATATGAACAACCAGACGCCCCACCCTGAGTCTATCCCCAGTTTCCTCTTTGAATATCCCCTCTTAGTCATAGTTCTTTTGGAGGATCACACATGGCATCGCATTGGATTATTTGGCCCCACCCATGTCAGGCTTATGATGATTATGCCATGTTCCCTCTATCATTCTTATAATCCTCCCACGTCCTTACCGCATGATGTTAAACTGAATGTATTTTTTAGATCTACGTATGTCTTGATTCCCATCCTCATGGGATACGTAGGACCTCCATGACATCTCATACAAAGTCCCAGCCCCAGACATCAGGACCTCCCATTTGGATGAGACACATGGTGTGGTTCGGGATTTTTCTCTCATTCACGTCAAGTTCATCATGATTGGACCATGCACCACTCTCTTATAAAGATCACAATATCTTCTGTTTTCTTACTTTAATTGAAATTTCACGGGCGCATTTATGCTCCACCCACCACATCACAAGGGATCCCATTATCTTTCACATCCAAAGGGTCCACCGAATGACAAGGATACTTAGCCTAAGGGCTCTCCTATCGTTTTGGTCCAACTCCCTCAATGGTTTTAAACAACAAATCGATATGAGCCCCACATTGTGAATATATTCAGTGGTCGACACTCATTTTTTGTTCCCATATTAGTTCAAATGATATAGATCATGTGTTTCAAATTTGGTCAACATCTATCCATTGTCATTTCCACCACACCCATATGTCCCAAAAATGGAGTGCAGTTGTTCATTCTACCCCACCATCTCTCCAAATCTCAGCTTGCCTCGAGTAGGATGGTAATTCCAGCTGTCAGACCCTCATCTGGGGGAAGGAGCCTAGTCCTAATCCTTATTTCCCACACCAAGAACTGCTCACATGGTCTTTGGAGCTGAGGTAAGGCAATACCTGCATGGGGGATCATATGGCTAAAGTGGTCGGGAACTCCCAACCTTAGGTCCCTCAACCCCTTTTCCCCCTGGACCATGTTCTAATTTATGATTGTGTGGTGTGGTGTGGACTCATGACCTTATTCATGTTGGGTTATTTTTCCACATTGTACATACCACCTTTCAGACATTCCTCCATTCATAGTCATTTCCGTGAGCTCTAGACCAACCAAGCTTCGTGAGAAGTATCATTTGGGTTTCCATCATATTATATATCCAAATAGACCCCCAAAATGGAATGCTTGCTAGGTCCAAGGGCTCTCTTACCATAACAGGCTAATGTCCTTTGGGATTGATGGCGGAAAATTGATACAATTCATACGTTGCGATTATGGTAATCATTTGATGCTCAATTGTTTTCCACAATCTCTAGTCACATGACGGTGGATACTGTGTTGCAAACCTAGTCAATAGTTTCCCTCTATATTTATTTCCACTTTCTAGTGGCCCATAGGCATGATTATTCTCCCTCTCTTTCCCAAGCATGTGAAATTAAACTAGGAATCTCTGGTCCGAGCTCTATGACCCTAAACTAAGACCATATTCATTCTCACTGCATGATGTTAAACTGAAAGCTAGCAGTAACATTCCGTTCAAGGCCCAACCTCATGTCCCTTGACCTTTCTATCCGTGGTCGAAGTTCTCAATTAGGAGTATATGGTGTTGTATGGTATTATTTCCTCATTTATGTCTGGTTACTCATTGTTCCATACACATCTGTGGATGAGATACATTCCCATTTAATTGTACTTACCATCATGATATTAAACTGCATAGAACCCCCAGAACTACGTATGTCTTGATTTCCATTCTCATGGGATACGTAGAAACACCAAGACATTTCTTCTTTGGGTTCAACCCCATATCATATAAACCTCCCTTCCATTTTGTACCCTTTTCCCATGTTCTTCTAGAAGAGGGATTTACAATGTGGTATGGGATTATTTCCTCATTCAGGTCGGGTTTATAATAACCACGCCACATACCTATCTCTCTTGAGTGGCCTTCACTCACTTTCCTTTTTATCATCCCTTTGAGTCATCTTCCCTTATTTCATGATCCTTGTCCCTCTCCGATGATTCTCCAGTTGGCCCATGAGTACTCTGTTCTTGAACCCAGAGTGCCAAATTCTACCTGGACATGCTTTTCCCCAGTTTTCAGGCTTCTTGTTCTACTTTGATTAGGATTACCATTATATTTCACATCCAAAGGATCCCCCAAATGGCATGGATTCTAGGCCTTAGGGATCTACTACCATTACGGTCCAACGTCCTCAGGGGTTTTAGAAGAAAAATCGATACATGTCTTGAATTGTTAATATGGTCAGTTGTCAATGCTCTTTTGTTGTTCCCATCTCAGGTCACATGATATGAATTCTATGTTTCAAAAACGGTCAATAGTTTCCTAAATTTTCACACCAACGCCATCAATCCCAAAAAATTGGTTATATGATTCACATTATTGTCCACACCATCATGTCCAAATAGAATTTTGAGGCTCCTGGTGCTATACCTTAGTGCACATTAGCACGTTAGAAGAATGAAGTCGTGGTAATGCATTATTCAGAGCTCAACACTGACTTCCATTTGGCATGTGTTCCAAGTATTGAAAAAACCCTCTTTCTCCATTGTTTCCCACACCATGTTTGACTCACGTGGGCTTGGGAATTTGATTGAGGTCTATGCCTACATGGAAGGATTCTGCCTCTCTGGTCCGTGCTCTAAGACCTTAAACTTAGAACACTTTTAGAACTACATACATCTTGATTTCAATCCTCATGGGACATTTAGGAAGACCTGGACATCTCATCTTCAGGTCCTTCTCAACAAAGGGTTATCCTCGCTTATCCCATCTCCTCTAACCTTTTCTGGACCCTCAGCCCGAGGTTTCATCCTTGAAATCACACACGGTATGATGTGGATCGCATCCTCATTCACGTCGGGTATGCATTATCACGCCATGCACATTGCCTTTGGAACCTCATCTTTTTGGTATATGTCTGAGCCATATGACATTAAATTATGCGGCCTAGTCCCACATGACTGTAAACAGTTTCTTCTCTGCTGCATGATGTTAAAAATGCATGGACGGTCCCATCAGATGACCCTAAACCGTGATCTTATCTTTCTGTCAGTAGAACAAAAAATAGCACTATATCGTGGTTCCCTTATAAAAGGGGAAATCATGTTTGGTATCGGTCACCCACCATACCTTTTTTCAACGCCTTCACATGGATTGATTCTTGTAGCAATGCCAGGACATTCAATCCTAGGTCCATCACTTCACAAAAAATCAACACTCACTCATTATAAAGGAAAAAAAGATCTATCAAATACCACTTATTTTGGTTCAAGGAACATACCTACACAACCTTATTTTCTCTGGAACTAGTATCGCACTATGACATTCCAAAAACTATGTTATGAATTATTCCCATTTCCATGGGATTAGTAGGACTGCACGAACATTTTGTCTTTGGTCCGAACCATGTTTCTTGGAATCCTCCTTATCTTCTTGCCCCTAGCCTGAGTCCATTAGATGGGAGGGTATGTGGTGTGGTACAGGCTTATGTCTTCATTCATGTCTGGTTTATAACAATAACTCCACATACTCCTTCTTTTTGAGATCCCTTCTTCCCCATGTTCTACAATCATCTTTTTGAGTCAGATGCTCTTAAGCTGAGCCCATCGACCCTCTTTTGATGTTCAACAATGTAACCAGGAAAGCACTAGTTCAGCACCTAAGGAGTTGATTCCAAAATGGAAATGTTATCCCCCATCCTCAGGCTTCAAGCTCACCTTTATTTGGGTTTTCATAATAATTCATATTAAAAAGGTCCCCAAAATGGTATGGATACTCA
Source organism: Viscum album (assembly GCA_963277665.1). NCBI lineage: Eukaryota > Viridiplantae > Streptophyta > Magnoliopsida > Santalales > Viscaceae > Viscum > Viscum album. The sequence goes on from OY728135.1 coordinate 337,561,910, forward strand.
CCCTTAGGGCTCTCCTATCATCTCAGGCTAATGTCTACAAGGATCTTGAACAACAAATTGATACGAGTCCCACGTTGCGAATATATTCAGTGGTTGATGCACATTTTTTGTTCCCATTTCAAGTCACATGATATGGATGTTGTGTTTCGAACATGGTCAACAATTATCCTCAATCATCACTCCCATCCAATCAAGCCCAAAATATTGGTTACATGATTCACATCATTTTCCACTCCATCATGTTCAAGTGGAACTTTGACAGTCTTGGTACAATCCCTTATGGTGCATTTTCACGTTTGGAGAACAATGTCGTGGCAAGGCATCATTCGAGGCTCCATACCGATTTCCCCTTTGCGGGTACTCAACGTGTAGAAAATACCTTGTCTGCCTTTGTTTACCACATCGAGCATAGCTCACATGGGATTAGGTATTCGGTTGAGTTTTGTGCCTGTTTGGAAGAGTTTCTCTTCTCTTTGGTCTGAGTTCTATGAACACACACTAAGATCACTTTGCATCCTTGCTGCAAGATGTTAAACTACATGAAATCACTAGAACTACGTGTGGATTGATTCTAATCCTTATGAGATATGTAGGACCACCCAGAAACATTGTCACTAGGTCTAGCCACAGGAATCTAAAATCATATTCTCTATTTCAGCCCCTCGGCCTAAAATCTCTTGGGAACATGTAGTGTAGTGAGTACTTCATAAGTCCTCATTTATGTCAGATTTGTGCAATATTCGAACTGTGTGCCCCCCATTTCTTTTCCCAACCTGGTTTGAGTCCTATGTCCCTAAAATAAGGTCTCCCTATGAGAGAAACATGTTGATTTTGACTAATTTTCCTCCCTATTCCCAGTCCATTATGAAAATCCTCCCAATGGCCCATCCTACAACCATTAAGCTAGAAGCGTTAAAACTCAGGACCCTTGTCCTTGGTGGGGGACGTTACTCCCTCCATATGATACGTCTTATTGTAATACTCAAATGCATTGTGGTAGTGCCTGATGCGTGGAAGCTTTACAGATACATTCCCTCATTCCATGTCCAAGCTTCGTGAGCCCATCATTTGGATCCTCGTCCTCTTTCATGCCTGAAGGTACCCCCTTTATGGCCTGGTCTCATGCCACATTGGATTACCTACCATCTTGGGCCAACGTCCCTGAGGACCTCAGACGACATTTGCGGCATGTCCCATGTTTCAAATATGGTCAGCGGTCAACCCTCATTTGTATTCCCCAATTCCAGACTAACACAAAACAAAAACTGTGTTTCAAACTTGGTCAGCAGTTATCCCCTACCGTCACACCACCACCACTGTTGTCCAGATCTCGAGCAATCTGATTCACATATTTACCCTTCCATATGTTCATGTGGAATTCCAACATACTCAACTTTACACCTCAATGCATATAGGTGTGTTGTATAGGTGGGTCAAAATCATTGGGAAATCATCCACCTAGTGTCCCAACACCCCAAACATGTTCTTTCCTATGTCAGGAATGCCACGTCACTACATATAGTATCCCACATTGAGCACAACCCACATGGGATTGGTAGTTTTGGTAGGACGTGTACTGGCATAGACATGTCACACATTTCTTTCAACACCCTGGATGACGTTAAAATGCACTCTCAGAACTACTTATGGATTTATTTCAATCCTCATGGGATACATAAGAATTCTCGAGCAGTTTTCCTCAAGCCGAGCCTAACATTCACATTAGGTCCATTGACCTAAATAATTTCCTATGGGGATACATGGTGTGGTGCATACTTCTTATGTTCGCATTCAGGATAGGTCTATAGCTACATCACCACAAGATCACTTCCTAGAATCTTCCCTTTCACTTTTCTCCCTATCGTAATACGTTAAACTACATGAGCCCACATGTCCTTGATTCATGACACTAAACTATGGTTCTACCCTAAACAAATTCTGGATTCCCCATGTTCATTATGGGATTCACTAGATCCTTTTCCCAAGAGGTCCTGCTCAGAATCATTTTTGATCCATGATCAAATGAATACGCCCACCAAATGTTCCTTCATCATGGTGGAATGATTTCAAGAGTGTTGTACACAATTCAAAAAACCCATCACTCCATCAATATTCTATTCATTCCCTTCATTTAGAATCTTGTACTCTTTGACATCTAAGTGACCCCCTTAACATTATGAATAATCGGCTTATGGCTCACCTACAATCCAGGGCCAACATTCTGGAACCCAAATTGATGACATTTCGAGTCAGGCCCCATTTTTTAACATGGTCAGCGTTCAACCCTCATTATTTATCCCCATTTCAAGGTAACATAATATGATGCTATGTTTTGAACATAGTTAATAGTTATTCATCATTTTCACTCCATCCTATAGTGTTTCAAATTTTGTTTATTGTGATTCTTAACTTTCACTATCCTATGTTTGGATTAATTCCAACGCCCCTATAGTTACCTCGCATGTGCACCAGTGCACATTGGGGAAGTGATGATTTGAATATTTTGAGGTTCTCATCCAGTATCCAGGCCTCCCGCCTTTTCTTTATAGAAATTTTGGGGGTTTGTTCAAAACCCCTAGATGAACAAATCGTGGTTATCACTCTTACATTTCGGTGGAATAATTACATAGTCATTCCTTGTTTATCATACCAGGCCTGACCCACGTGATCATAGGGATTGATCGCTTGACACTCCAAAAATATGAAATAAATGAAATAAATGAATACAAATAATGAAACTCATGCATGTATCTAGCATAAAACAATCAAAGCATGAAAGTACGTTTGAGGGATTGTAATCATTACAGTACCAAAGGGTCGATCCCTCCCTTGGATGGGTTAACCCCGTCAAAAGAGTTTTGTAGATCTACCACCCTCTAGCTTGTGGTTTACAAGATTTTCTATCTCATGTTACGATCATGCTCCCCCTTAGAAGTTATGGGGCACAATTCATTATCCATAATTCGGGTTCGCTCTATGACTGTCCAGATGAAGGTAATTTATATAGAGGCTTGCTTCTTGCGATCATCATCCTATTCCAGTTGGGAATTCAACTGCAATATTAGCTCTAATTTGTCATTAAGGGAGGCTGAGTGCTCATCCCCCTGGATCTGCCACCGTTGAACCTCATTTTCAGCCTCTCGGAGCTTCTTGATGTTCACCTCTTTCCTCCAATTCCATCCCACACTGAGGCCATGGTCATACCCACAAATTATCTCTACCATAAGATCTCACACGTCCTTGTGGGGATTATTGGAATCCATTCCCCTAGCACTCATTACATGAATCTGTGAACCAATTCTATCCATATAATCCTGTCATTGAACTTTGGGGGTGTCATCAATGAAGTGCATGATGAGATTTTATGATCGGAGATGAACTATTTTTCTATCCTCTTAATAAGAGTTCGTCTCGTCCCAGTAAGCATGGTTGGCAGGCTCATATATGGGAAACGCCCCCAGAAACTTTCCAATAGGGTCCACATCTGATGTTTGATCGGGTGTGGTGGGGTTTGGGCTATCCAATCAATCCTAATCATCAGATCCCACCTCAATGATCTCTAGTTCAACCCCACAAACAGTCCCACTAGTGATCGGGAGTGACACCGCTTGGTCGGTTTGGATTTATTCCTCCACGATCATCAAAATTCCTCTAGGAAGGGCACCACTAGATGTACTAACCATCCTCTCCAAGGTGGCCCTTTCCATCTGAAGAACTGTGCATACCAAGAGGAGACAGATGTCATTATCCTGGTCAATGAGGGGCTGTCATGAGTTGCACAATGGAAACTTATATAGGTCAAACTCTCGGTCTTTTTCTTGGTATGTTGTTATGGGGACCCCGAGACGTGGCCCTCCTTATATTATAGGGAAGTCAGAAAACTTCGGGGGAGCCAACTCGAATGCCCTGGCGCTATCAGGTGCATTAGTCACCGTAGCAGCGGTCACGAATCCCGAAGGCCCTGCATCTACATATGTTGTAGGGAGGATGCGGGTTCAGTGTATGAGGTTCTCCTACACATTTCAAATACTATTGAGGAATTCAAAATGACCTAGAAACAGACCCTGAAGAAGGGTCTTAAGATTTTACATCAAGGGACTCTGCAAATTCCTCAAGATCCTAGCATTGATCACTGACTGCACCTTCCTCCAATGGGCTCCCTCTACCGTCCTCCTCCCCCTAGGAGGACTTGTCCGATTCTTCCTATAGAGGAAAGCGCACTCTCAGTTCGGTATATGATAAATACGGAGGGGGAGCTTGATCCAACAACACCATCACCCGTTATGTCATTAAACACTAGGCACCCCAGTAGTGGACAAAATCCTCAAACTCATTCAGGTATCGCTCCGCCTCCTCCTGGGATAATGCAAAGCTGACCCTGACTGGGCCAATTCCAAGAAAGTCCATCCTGAGACGGTTCATGTGTTTCCACATTTTGGATGGGCCTAGGAATTTCTTGTTGACATCCCTGATGTCCCAGGACACCGTAATGGTGGCATTCTCCAGCATGTCTATATGGTGCAACCGCTTCCACGGAGCCTAGGTGGGTATTTTATAGAATATCCTCAATGGACTCCCCTCTATATAACATTGTTCCTCAAGCACCAACAGGTCTGCTTCCATCATTGGATTCGCAGCACATGCATCCCACTCAACTAGTACGGGCCTCGCCACCACGGCATACACACCACTTTGGGATGTCATTACTATCTTTCGACCCAGACCTCGAGGTTGGGGAGACACACCATCATCATCATGAACTGTTGGCTACATCAGCATCTCCCCCGTGTAGGCTGCCTCCTAGATTATGGAATTTTCCTTCACCAACTCGAAGACAATAGTGGGTGGATGTAGCTTGTTCCGCCTCATGTTGTCCTTCCATGTGAACATGATACACATATGTCTCATTAAACATGGATGTTCGTTGTGGATCACCCCTAAATTGACCTATGGGGTCAGCCACTCCTTACCCCAAAATGCCTGGTAAATCAGTGTGGAGCGTACGGCTTGCATGGAGGTTCACGGTCTACTCTCGTCACTAAAACTCCACCTCAAAAGGTCAAGAGATAGGACCACTTATCTTATGTTCCTAGTCCATCATCAATAAAGGCACATGTTGGCAGTGGGAAAAAAATAAAGTTGAAATACTCTATCTTTAAAACGCGGTTCAATACCACTTGCTTAGTCAGTTTGGCTGGAAAGCTCCGCATGACATTCAAAATTTACGATAATAAGTTTGATCCTGAAGGGTATATGGGGTTCTGATATTCATAAACCCCTCTGATGTGCGCTCCTATCCTCCCATACAAGATGTGGAATGGTCCACATACCCACATTGGCAACTTATCCTCACAAATATTCCACAACATCTTTTACAGCTTGGTGAGCATTGAGATTTCAAGGTTCACTGGCCCTCCTATCACCAACCCAGACACCATGATAAATATGCATAGATGTATTCCCAAGTCCGTATCCCTCACCGATAGGATCCAACTGCTTATGAGAGCAGCGATAAATGCAGCAAGTCTGACTACCAGTTGCTACTCAATTCTAACAATGATCCCCTAGGTTTTCCATTGGATGTCTTCTAGGAGCCTCCAATATGAGTGATCCTTGAACTGTTGAGCCCCCTTCTGGAATGTATGAGGCCCCACCGGAAACTATCTATTTTCCGAGATGTTGAGAAACTATTTGAACCACCGTCTGAACTGAAGGTCTCTCACTACTTCCTTGTTCTCTTCTGGCACCTGATTCATCAGTGACATTGCAAGTGGAAACATTTCTTCCAGATCCACCCACACACCCATAACAAGGAGGAATGTTTCATACTTCTCCCCCAGTATAAGGACCCCTGAGATATGGTGCACGTCCCATAAACTGATGCCAACGTCCCCATGGTGAAAGTGGAAGGCATTGGTTTTCAACGAACACATGCTCAAAAACACTGGAATCAGTTTCATTGGTTGGTTGATATGAAATTGGTAGGCCCAAGCGACCTCATACAGTCCCACATTCCTTAGCACTACCCCAAACTCTTCACATGAGACACATACCCATTAGGTCTAGGCCCAGTCATCTACAAATTTTCCACCCCGGAGTAGATCCCACTCATCAGACCATCCATTCCCCAGGTTCCTCATGGACACCTTCATGATCGGCTGGTATAGAGGGGGCGTCTATGGCTACAATTCCTTCCCGTCAACATTTTTCAGATGTTTGTACAAGAAATCTACAATAATAGGTCTGAAGTCCTGATAGTCATGTATGTCACCCACCCTGAACCACTAGCTCTGGCACAACGTTCTCTTAAACTAGTTAGTCGGTTCATCCCTACTTGCTTATGGGATGAAGACATTATACCTTAGACCAAAGCCATACATCAGAAGCCTATTACACAATGTAAAGTACCTCTGGATTTCTGATAGAAACTCCATTAGTGAATTTTTGTTAGAGTGGCTCTGTATCAACTTTCCAAGACCCATGATATTGTCAATTTCATCCCTCCGGGTAGTGTCTGCAAGGACCCCCTGACAGCCTCCCATTGAGCCATTCCATTTTGAAGTTTATGAGTTCTTTGGTTGTGGTTCGAGAATCTCTTTCACATATAAAATTCAAGGATCTCACTTGTGAAGGAAGCTTTCGGATTCCAAACCCGGCCTTCAGATGCAATTCACGGAGCGCACTGATGCGAAGTCAAAGACTCGATGTGCGCCACGAAGCAGAAGGCCCGATTCACAGAGATCAATCATAGAGTACACGGAGCATCACAAATTGAGAGAACTACAATCCAATAACGCAGAAAGAGAAACAAAAAAAGAGAGGTTATTTCACATATTTATAGGTGAGGAACGTAGGTTCTTTGTAATGTATCTGATCCGTGATGTACTTCATGGTGCATCTGATCTGCAGTAAGATTCACGGCGCACCAACCTGTGTGTGTCTCCCCATATCGCAACCCCCTTCATGAATCAGCTTCGTGGTTGACCGAGAAATATTTGTGGTTGACCCTCTAAATTTTACCTTGTATTCCCTCAGCTCAAAGTCTGAGGGGGTTATTAATTAATGCCAAAATCAAGGAAAATAATGAACAAAGGGAATGCATTAAGGGCTTCCTCATAAAGATCGCTCATAGAGCCCCTATTATCCCCACAACCAGCATAGATCTCCACCTTCACAGACCTTCCATGAAACAATGAGGCGGTATGCTCCTCGAGCTGATTTGACATTCACGAACCCACTATGAAGCAATTAGGTGGGATTCTCCACGAACCGATTTGAAATTCGTTATCTCTCCACAAATCAAGGATGTAGGATCCTCCACTAACCACTTTGACGTTCGTGAACCCGCTGTAGAGAAAGCTCTGTCTTTGCACCAAGTGATCTATGATTCATATCACATCATGTCTATAAATACCAGGCTCCCCTTGAGTGATAAGGAAGGATCATCTGAACATTCATCTTATGATCTACCCCGTCACGATGAAACTTTTTCTCTAAAAGTAATAAGTATTTCAAGGTACTTTTGCATCTCGAAATGCCTTCCCTTTTGAATGAATTCTGCCCCTCTTCAAAGAGGGATGCCCTTCATGGAGCCCACTGGACTCCGCGAATTCTGGAGATCTCCAAGGGGACTCAGGTCATCGCAGATAATTTATGCGTCACGACATACCCTTCGTAAACATGTGACCCACTTGCAAAGGCATGGTCATTGTGCTTCACGAAGCACATTGCTTCACAATTTTGTTCTTCATAAAGTATCCTTTCTTCAAGAGGAATTTCTCTACAAATGACTTTTCACATCACAAAAAACCTTCCATATGAACCTATGCCCCATGCCTTGGCTAAGAACCTTCACTTTTCAAAGCACAACCCATTCACAAAGCCCCTCTACTTCATAGAGCATCATAGCTTCACAAGGATTCTACCTATGAACCTCTTTGCTTTGCAACTCCTTTTCATGTGTGTCCCTTCAGGTTTGCATGAAAAAAATTCCATGGTCCCTTGGGTGATGATTCCCTTTGCATAACTTGGCCTCATACTTCTTTCCATTGTCACTCTAACTACTATTACTTATTCACATGGACCCACTAACGTGGACCCCCCAAGGGATCACTCCACAACACCACATCACCATGACATTTTTTATGCATTTCTTCTCTCAATGGTGGGAAGGTATTGGTTCTGTATTTCCTAGGGGTGCGGAGTCCACCCATCTCATCCAAGGTATAGGTTGTTAAACTGCCAAACACCATTGTCCCCAGAACATGATGATAAACTGTGGCCTTGCCCAATTCATCATATGTGGGGTGGCCTATCAAGGACATTCTCTACGCCCACTTGTCTCTATTGGCATGAAATCATTCTTCACATGTAATGAGTTCCTCTTTATGGGAGAAACATTTTTGCACAAGGACTAGGCAACCACCTTGGTGTAATCCCCAAGCATTTCATGCACAAGGTAGCACCCCTTCTCCTCCTCTCTTCCTCGGTTCCAAATCCCTCTCTCTTAGAGCTTTGTCACTACCTGGGCCTCCACTCAGGAGTATGTCCCAATATCTATCACCCAGGGTTGCTAACCACGTGTAATCCATGGTTTCCTCTTAGGGTCGCTGAATATGTGTAAACCCCACTCCACTTTCCCCAGATGCACCATCAGTGATGTGATCATCTAGCCTTTTCTATCTCTTTTTTATCACACCGAGAACGACTCACGTGGGCTTAGAGTAAGCATCAACCATGACATCCACTATGGGAAGCCAAGAGTGTAAACTACACAACCATCTTGAACTACAAATACATTGATCCCTTTCAAGTCAAGGTATGCAGGAAGCATCCTTAACATTCAAGCCCAACAGCCATTGGGAATACTATTGTGTAATCCCCACAACCATCCTGAACTAAACGAACATTTATCCTTTCCAAGGAAAGGTATGTAAGATGCCTATCAGAGGTACAAGACCAACAACTATTGGAAATCCTAGAGTGTAAGCCCCAAACCCATCCTAAACTACATGGAATTTGATCCTTGCCAAGGCAAGGTATGTAAGAAGCCTCCCTGAGGTTCAACCCAATCAACATTGGGTAGCCTTGAGTGTAATCCCCACAACCATCCCGAACTATGTGGCCTTTGATCTTTGACAAATCTAGTTACGTAGGAATCCACCCTGAGGTTCAAGCCCAACAACCATCCCAAAAAATGTGTACTTTGATCCTTTCCATGGAAAGGTACATAGGAAGCCTCCATGAGGTTCATGACCAACAATAATTTGGTACCCTAGAGTGTAATCCCAAAGACCATCCCAAACTACTTGGAATTAGATCCTTTCCAAGGAAAGGTATATAGGAAGCCTCTCTAAGGTTTAAGCCGAACAACAACTGGTTCTAACCCCCTTCACATCAGATCCACACTACCCCACCTGACGTTAAACTGCATACCCCCTTTTCACCCTACATGAAATTAAACTGCATCCCCCAGCCCGAACTACATGTGCTTTGATCCATGTCTTCTAGAAAGGGTATATAGAAAGCCTTCATGAGGTTCAACCCCATCCAGCGGTAATCCTTTGTGACCCTATCTAGTGGTAAGCTATTGTGCCCCCATCTAGCGGTAAGTCATTGTGACCCCATCCAATGATAAGTCATTATAACCTCATCCATCAGAAAACCGTTTTGTTCCAATCCAGTGGTAAGCCGTTTTGATCCCATCCGGTGGTAAGCCGTTGTGATCCCCATATAGTGGTATTCTGTTCTGACCCCATCCAGTGGTAAACGGTTGTTGTCACCTCAATTAGGACCACATTTCTGGTCAGCCCCTCTCGCGTCATACCAACTCTCGGGCCGCTAATCACACGTAAGTCCCAACATGTCTTTGGGTCACTATCATTAGAATGTAACCCAATTTCATTCACCAATAGGAGGTTCTTTTTCATTCGGGTCCCCTTCATACGAGTCACCTCCTTAGGTTTCCCATTGCATCAACAAACTATGCAAACTTTTATTCCCTTCCACGAGGATACGTAGGAGGACTCTTCAAGGATCAATCCCAACTTCATCATCTTCTTTATGATGGTTCCATATCATTATCCCTTCAATTAATTTAACCATCGATCATACATCTTGATTCTTATCCGGGCCGCCATATCCCAGTGAGATCATGCCAATTCACTACCTAGCATCCGGGCTTCCCCCAAGGGTTACACCCATCTGATTCACTCTAGTCAGTGTTCTGATTATCCCAATCTGTCTATGTTAGACATTAAACATTTGGAATACCCTTTGTTAGACATGGGAAGCTGAGGAAAATCAAATATACATGCCTATGGCATATAATTCCATGCATTCGAAGTGGGATGCCTCAGGCTTCCGTTCCCCCAAGAAGCCCTATAATTAGGGGAAGAATCCCAAAAGGCTAATGCTCTAGCGTCCATACATACCATTGATGTCTAACATGATTACAACCCTAACCAAAGGTTGTTTCCCTGACTAGAATCATGGAATTTCCTGACAGAATCAGTGCAATTAACTGGTGTCCATGAATAAATGGATCTGGGAAGAGTTTCATGAACAACATATTTTGTCTATAAGGGTGGCCCGAACTAGGTGACAAGTTCGTAGGAGTAATCCACAAAATGAAGAACCGACATCCCATAATCCTATTTTGATTAGGGAGAAAACTTTCTTCTATAAGCGACATATTTTTCCCAACTTTGGAAAGAGGGAATGTGAGGCAACAGTCAGCACGTCTTTGTCGTCCTCCAATAGATGGAAGTGTGTGCACCGGTGAAAGATTTAGAGAAAAAGGGTAATATAGGAATATATATAATCATGGAATATTCATAATGGTATGAGAAACTGATAATAAAATTGGGAAATAATAACATGTATATCAATGATCATTATCTTCAGTCCTGGTGTAAATATTTTAAAATCAAAATACATGAATCCTATGTGAATAAGTATAATAATACATGAGATAATTACATATGAATATGACATGTAATTTTTGGAAAACATATAAGAATATAAAATCTTATATCACGGCTACCCACCAATACATTCAAAACATGTTACGGTCTGAATAACCACCCATGTACCTACTTTGGTATTGGGATGACTACCAGTGTACCATAATTTAAGGACATTGGATGATCACTAGTATACCCTCATCATTTTCTAGGTATAAACATTTTATAATTATATTTTGGATTGGGATAAGCACCCATGTAACCTAAAATTTGGGGTTTGGGTTACCACTTGTATCCCTTAACAATTTTTATCTATCTAAGCATAGATAGACTCATTGAAGACATTTATAATATATCATTACCTAATTCATTATAAGGAGTTATAGGTCACCCTATCACATAATGTAATAATACATATGTGTTCAACAATATCAACAACATTAATCATATCATAACCCATTTAATGAAATTGGTATCATAAACATTTAACTGTATCATATATTGTGTAAAAGTGATAGGATTCATAATCATTTGACAAATGCATATCCCATGAAAAGAAGAGGGTTCACAAACCATTTACTGATGGTATAACCCATGGAAGTGAAAAGGACTTCATAAAAAAATTTCCATTATAAATATAAACCATTTACTGAATGAATAAGAATGGTATCCTTGGATAGCATCCCCAAAAAAATCATAAGTTACATCGAAGGATATCATGATAAATTGAAAATAATTATAACCAATTATTTAGAAAATTTATTTAGGAAAATATAAATTCATTTAAAGATAACTATTTAAAATATAAATCCTTTTTGAAAAAACATATCATAGAAAATGGCCCTTATAGATAAAAAATTCTTGAAAATCCATTTTAAAACATTTTTAAAAAAAATAACATTTCATGGAAAATATTTTTTAAAAACATAACTCATTTTTGCAAATATATTATTTAAAAATAACCCATGATGATAAAGGAATTATTGAAATCCATTTAAAAATATTTTATTAGAAAAATATCCTTCAAACATTGGAAAATTCTTTTTATGAAATAAAAATGTTTAAAAAGCTATTTCATTTAAAATATCATCAAGAATATATAAGGGATGATTTTTAATGAATTGTAAAAAATAATTATTAAAAATAAAATATTTTAAAAATATTTTCCCTTGGAAACAAAATTAAGAAATCAACTAATATATTATTATAATTATTTTTAAAATATCTTGTATTTCTAAAAAAATGAGATAAATAATGTGTGTTTTTATTAAAAAAATCATAAATATCATAAGTACCAATGAGGGGATAAATGGTACCATTAAATTAATATATAAGTAAAAAAAATTATAATAATATTCTATAGATTGTTTGAGGTATATACCATGTTAATTAAACAATGGATAATTTAGCCTAAATAATCCAGATAAATTTTGATATTTCAACATAAAATATTTACCACTTTGATAATATTGAATCCAAATCCCCATGAAGGAATAAGATAAATGAAACATAAAATATGATAATGGTTACAATATTCATGATATTACATTACAATTAGATTAATAAACACTTGTTGAAATAATATTCATTCCTAGTGTCATGTATATCAGAAAGAACCCGGATTGAGAACAATTTCATTACTGAATTGGAAACTTTTGAACAATAATATCCATGAATGTTAGATCATAAAATGTATATGAAAATTAATATAAATTTTAATATAATAATAATAAAATACCTTCATGTTATGTATATACACCACATATAATAAAGAGTTAGTGAATATAGAATTTGTCTCAAAAAATTAAAATGTTAGATGGAAATCCCTTACCCTATGTCTTGAATCTCATTATACTCATTAAGAATTCATGAAAAACAAATATATAATTATTATAAATATATCACAAAAATTTATTCACATATATAATATTATATATCACATTCATATGATATTTATTATATTTTAATTAATAATTTCATGTTAATGTCACATTTCATGTAATAACTGCTTCATTTTTCATATATATTTTTGAATCGTTAAATTTTTTATTATCTTAATTTTAATATATTTTAATCATATAAATAATAATAAGAATGTTATAAATTTCATATATTTTCAGAATATTTTTATTTATAGTAATCCATAAAAGTTTATGTTGGTAAATGAAATACACTATTCCTGTTGATGAGAAGCTATACGTACTCATGAACATTGTTTCTATTTTATTGTTATATTGAAAGAATAAAAACTAAATAATATATATATTTATATATATTATCATTATAGTATAATTTTTTTCATATATAAAATATATTTATATTTACTACATTATTAATATAATCTACATAAAGCCCGAACAAATTACATCGCTTCACGGGGTGGTTGCCTACAATACCCATGAAAGACATTATAATATTTCAAAAATGTAAAGAATGATATTATTTTTATATAATAATGAATAAAGAATAAATAAATAATATATATCTTATATATCAGGTATAAATATTTTTTTCATCATCATGTAAAGCCATGGGAGATTGTAATATAAAAATGAATGGCATTGGTTCATGAGACGGTAGTCTGTTGTACAAACGAACATTGATTTCATAACCCATTTTAGGGTTTTCTTTGTGGTTGTAGGACTTACCCATAACATAAAACAAATTTATTATATAATATATATATTTTTTAATATCTAATCATGATATATAATGATTTTAAGGGGTTTGAGGTAGAAACCAAAATAAAAACGTTCGTTGATGAATGGTAACTCATCTTCAAGTATCTCTTATTTGGTTTCATCAATGGACATACATTAATATATTTAGGCCCAAAATATGTCTTGTAAGATGAGATAAATAAAATTTGAGTTTTTTAGTTTTGTTGTGTAATAGCCTAATAGATTTAGTGGTGTGGAGAAGGGAAGTGACTAAGTTCCATTTTTTAGATGAGTATGATTGAAATCATCTAAATACTAAAAAGTATTCACTATTATGTGGTATAACATAATTCATGTGTCTCAATGATTTATAATTGATGGGTTTTATTGAATATATGGTCAATACCCACCTTTAACACACCCAAAAACTCATGATTTAAACTTTTTGTTCCTCAAATCATATGTTTCCTTATTTTACCATTTTTGTTTTCATTCATTTTGTTAAGTAGTTGTATAACCAAATTATTTTATCAATTACGAATAAATTGTTTTGATAATTATTAGAAAATTTGGTCTCTATAATTATAAATCTTTAATATGGTTTATAAAATGAAAATCCCATGTTATGTAAATTTTTTAATTAAAGCACATGTAATGCATAAAAAATTTATTTTAAACCTAACCATTCAATCTACATTTTTTATATTTAGGGGTCAATACTTTCATTATAAAAGAAATATCAGTCCATTACTGTTTATTATATTATATTTAGTTTCATTTAGATATAACATTGTAGTAGAGAGTAGTTTTATTAATATTAAATAACTTAATAAAATATTATGTACTATAAAATAGAATTAATGTCAATTTAGACATTATAAATTTAAATTGAATTTAAAAAATGTCTTGAAAATGATATAATTTGAAAATACATTTTTTACACATGTGTAACATGATATATTATTTTAAAATATTAATATATTATAATAACTTATTCAATTTAATTCATATTTACTATTTTATGTGTCATTTATTTTATCTTTTGTTGAATAAATACTTACTATTTTTGATTTTTAAGAACATTATGTAATTAATTATTCTGAAAAAATTAAATATAAATTTATATCATTAAGAAAAATCATATATCATGAAAAATACTATTTATCACCAAACCAAATAAAATTCTCCTTATTAAAAAACATTACATATATTAAAATCAATAATGTAATTTTTTTACCTTTTCTTTAGATAAAATAATATATTGTTCAATAACATGTTACAATTTTGTAAATATTCAAAAAATTAGAGACTATATTTACAATGGTAGAAATATGGATAATAATTTTTTTATAAAATTAGGTATATAATTTTACACATGGATGATAATTAATTATTTATTATTAAGAAATGAAAGAAAAAGTTGGAATCCATGGATTCCACCACATAAACTGATAATAAATCCATTAAAAGACTTTTAAATCACCCAAGTTTAACCTCCGAAATTTTTTCCATGAGATATTGAAAACCTGGGTATCTGGTTCGTTCATTTGGATAACATCAAACTAAAACTCTATATTGTACCAGGAAAGGATATAATCTTCTATATTAATCATCATATTTTTGAATCCCCTTACAAAAATCAAATACCCTCTTCTCAATCCAAGAACACTACTTCTCATTGGGTTCCACCCTCAAAGACCTTGTTATCATCCAATCTGATTTATCTTTGGTATCATTGATTGAAAACATCTTTTTAAAAAAATCATTCAAGCTCATGAGAGGATCCAAGTATAGATCAATCCCATCCTTTGGATTCCTCAACTATCCAGAAGCCTTGGAGAGAGATTGGGTATCATTGTCTGTATTCTTATATGTAATCTTATTTTATAATCATGTCTCCATTGGTAGAGGTAAGTACTAGTAGTCCTTACTCTATTTACGGTTACCCCTCCAAATACTTCTTCTCCTTGGGATTTAGAGGTTATCATTTGGTACCTCCTCCCTAGAATAAATGATAGAGTAGTTATTGAAGCCATCACATGATCTGTTTCTAGAAGTCTTCATCCCATCCATGGATCCCATGGTTGAACCTTATTCATGAACTTGAATATCATTTGATAGTTTTCAAAATTATTTCCCAAAGCAATGGTGTTAATATACCTCTTGGGACTTACCCAGGTCATGGACAAACTCTATAATACATTACTCAAATCCGAACATATAGTATGAAAAACGTCTTGGGTACCCTATAATCTTCTACATTTCCATTGAAACGACTCCCTATATATACCACATTATTATATGAGGCACCCATCTTGTGGCCTTCCTTTGAAGCCTTGGATCAATCCCACAACCACCCTGGGGACCCCCATGTATTAGATGTTTAAAAATTACTTAATTTGTCTCCACCTCTATACTTCATTTCTCTAGATAGACCACCACATACTATTAGGTGTATAGTTCGTTTCTCAGTGTATTGAAGACATTTTCCACCAAGGGGTTCTCATGTGATCCACTTTTGTTTTCCTTTGTCTGAAATACCACACCCACCAACCCTTATACTGAGGGACCATCAACAATACTAGGAATATTTTCTTTACTACGATATATTTTCATGCCCATTACTGGGTCAAGTTGTCAAGAAATACATCTATATATCACCGATGTATGGACCAAGAGCTTGCAATCAGAATAGAAATCAACACATGATTAATATACCACATGTTTCCTATAATGATATTCACATCCCACTTTAATCCAAATGATATCAGATGAAATTCATTAAAAAACTACGTACACACACACAAGGGGATTAACAATATGATATACTGCTTTAGATCAATTATCCGTGAAAAATAATTACACACTTGATTCCCAAACATCCAAAACATTGACGGATTTTGAAATGGGTAGGGAGATTAGGGATAATCACCCAAATCGCACAAGTAAATTTTTTTTATTTGAAAGTCATATGTATATCTATGAAGATACAAGAAGGATTTATTGCAGTTTCAAGGCGTGAAAGACCACATTTTGATCATGTTATCCCCTGATGTAAAATGAATCATAATATTCCAATTATTGAGAAAACCCATTTTAGCCATATTTTGTAATTCCCATTATCCAAAAATGTACTTATCAAAGGTGTACACTAAAGGAATCCTATGATAAAATCAAGTGATCAAGGCCTGATTGAGTATCGTTGACACTTTGTTAAAATCTCCAATCAATAGTGGAAGGATAGGGCATCCTTTGTATGTCTTAGAAAACATAGGAAAAAGATAAAACAATAGGAATGGTGGAATATGTTCAATATTAGAGAATTGGGAATATGATAATTCCTCTCTCTTGAAGGAAGAGGGAGGTCCCTCCCTCGCTGGTGGGGAAGGGACCGGAAAGAATTATACCTCCATCACGGAGCACGAGAAAAAATTACAGTGCTCCCTAGGGTTCTCTCTGGCATCATTTTACACCTTATATTTGATGTTTAACTACAATGTAAAGTCATTATAACCTTAATCATTGTAATCAAATCTAACTATTCTAACAAATCATTATTGTTAGAATGTTGTGATTACCATATTAGTTAATATAAATTATTAATATTCCAAATATGGAATCTATTTGGCCAAATTATACTCATAAATTGTAGAATGTAATTTAGACTAAATTTCATGGATGCCACAAGAATGTATGTTTTTAATGTGAAATTGTTCAAAATTCTAAAATGTTTATATATCTAAATTAAAAAGGAAAATCATTCAAATGACCGAAATTTTATTTATATATGTGTAATTGATATTATTTTAAATTAAACCCAATTAAAATTGTATGTATTGATAATATATTATTTAAATGAAATAATTATTTCCAATTATGGTTCATTATTTTTAACTATTTATCAAAAAATGTAAGTTCATAGAAAAATACAAAAATCATTCAAACTAATATATTTATATCATTTTCACATTCAAAACATAATTTTATTTTTTAAAATAAATTTATTAAATTTTATGTAATTTAGTATTATATTATGTGAGACAAACATGATTAATCAACCTTTATGAAAAATATTTTCATTCGAGAAATCATTTCCTTTTTTTGAATTATTATTATATTATTTGTAATCAGTAGATAAATAATAAATATTCGAAAACTATATATTTATAAAATTTATATAATTCCATTCATTACGTTTATTCCATCGTCTATGATAAAACATTCAAAATAAATAAAAAAATCAGTAGTATATAGTGTATGGTTTAGCGTTTCATGTAATGTTAGAAAAAAATTGTATCGTGTGTAACAAAATAAAAAAATAGTATTTTGTGTAACAAAATATTAAATTGGTGTATGGTATTTTTCAATCATAATTTATTGTGGTGTGAAATGAATTCAATCAATGAATTTTAATTTATAAGAAAAAATTTTATTCACAATAATATGGGGTGTTACGAGTAAATTCATTTGTACTCCCACAAAAACTATTTCATGTTTAGTATTGATGGTCAAATACCTTGTGTGTTATGAGGTGGGTGTGGGTTCATCAACAATACCAATTTTTCTATTGTTATTTCCTTTATTATATTTATTGGTATAGGTGAATCCCTCCAGGAAGAGGCATTGATGATGATCAAAGTGTTACAGATTCACAATTTAAAGAACATTGTGCTATCAGTGGTGAGATCCTACTCTATGAAAGTCCAAAAAAATAACCAAGACATTATTAACATCCCATGGACCATCTATTATCATATTTGATGATATAATACCTTCATCAATGATCCAAGGGTCTTGATTCCCACATGAAGATGGGTAAAAATGTTTCTAAATTCCTCACATCAAGGACTCTACATGTTGTCCAATTTTTATCCTTATTTAATTTCGTCTCTCTTCCCCCTATATATGTGAACATATTAACTGTAAACTGTTTTTTGGATCCACTAATTTATACCCCATTGTTTTTTCCTATGGACATTCCCCTCATCTGATTTCATTATTTTTGTTTCTCATTTGTTCTAGAAACCAATAAAAATACTTATTGTGGTTGTTGAAAATATATTAAAATTATTTTTAAAATTATTCTTGTAAATAAGAATTTGTAAAGATTTTTTTTAATAAATTTGTTTTGATATGATTATTATTATGGTTATTAAATATATAATTAATTTTAAAAAATTTGGAATAAAATCACATAATGGTAAAATGATATATTTTTTAATAAATTGTGTTTTATATAAAACACATTATTGAAATTAATTAAATTAATCAATAAAAATGAAATAATTTTATTAAACTTTACATAAATACTTAAAAAATTAATTTCAAATTCAAAAATTCTTAAACATGCATTTAATAAGAATTATTGTTTTTTATTGAAAATTTATTTTTATAAATATAATTTCATGATATGAATTATTATATTAATATTAATTTTGATCACTTTTTTAAATATTAATCTAAAAACATGGATTACTTATTTATAATCAATATATCCAAATTTTTTAATAATATCAATTTAACATTTTCGGAAAAAAAATATCGTATTAAGGTAAACATTTTGTAATCAGTTTAATGGAAAAGGATGAGAAATTAGATTTCTATATGGTAGTAATGTCCTAAAATATCAAAAAAATTGATATATATTATAATGAGAATATCATTATCCTATACATATCAACTTTCAATTACATGCCACTTTGGATACAAATTTGATGAGTAATTACATTCCACTTAAATTATGGAATACATATATGAGGAAAGGGATCTCAAGGTCACCTATATATGGATCATTATTCTACCATCCTAAATCACACCTTCTGGTAACCAGAAATATTATTTGTTGTAAAAGGAATTTTGTTTGTGTTTGTTTCTAATCCTTATTATGATTATTAAGTATTTTTCCAAAAAAATGGTCATATATATGTTAATGGAATCAGTTTCACAATGATTGGGTTACACAAAACTAAGATTTGAGATGATAAGGATCATTGCAAAAAGATCAATGGGTTGATGGTAATATTCTTGACTACAAGAAGTGTAACGTCCCATGTAAATAAAGAATAATACATTTAAATGTATATTAATATTTTTTAATTAAATATTAATTTTACTTTAAAGGGGATGCTATGTTCGAAGAGTTACCTGATACGCAACAACAGGTTTCTTTGAAATCATAAGTTGCACAATAATAATATAATATTATTATTTGAAATGGTAGTTAATGTCTAGTAATTCTATTGGAAAATATGAAGATAACTAACTACAATATGATCATACTTGTTTGGTAAATGTTTTAACATTTATCCAATAAATGTTAGAGGCTTAAAATGTGATTGAATATAATTTTATGCGTGAATACTCTAAATTATTTAAACTGTCTATTTACCGCATTTGATGGAGAACCCTACTTAAATTTAGATTTGACTGCTTTTATATTTTCAATTTGATAAAATAATTTATTTTGATTTGGGACATAAAAATTTTCATTGGGTAATGTTTTGGTATTTTTTGATAAAGTTCATTTTTTAATGAATTGAAAAAATACAATATTTTAATTTAAAGGAGCCTTTTAATCTAATTTATTTATATGGTTAGATTGTATTTTTAATTGGTTTTAAATTATAATTAGATTATTTCTTTAACATTTTATCCAATTTTGGTAATTGGAATTAATTTCTCTTTGAAATTGGACATAAAAAAGAATAAATATTTTAATAATTATTGTTATTTAAAAACACGCTATTTGTTTAGAAAACAGGAATTAATTTTAAATTAATTAATTAAACTTCTATATTGTTAATTTTGTAAAATCGGCATCATTTTTTAATTTTGAATATCAAATATAGCTTAGTCTGATTTTTTAGTAGTTTTCTAAAAAACATCAATTTTGGATGAATAGTGAAACCACTAAATAGTAGTTAAAAACCGACTTTTTCATTTAAATTAACTTTTACCACTTATATGAATTTAATTCTGAAAATTCAACATAAATTGTTGTTATTATTAAGTAAAATGTGGTTCAATAAGATGAAAATAATTTTTGGTGAATAGTATGTTTTGACATTTGTTTACCGTGGTTAAATGTAAATAGGGTAATTCAAGGTAAAAAGAATATAATAATAATACAAGATTACCTTAACACTTATCCTAACCTTATTGGATGATTCATGGCTGACCAGGGGCATCTTTGGGTCTATTTTGGGACCTCATTGAGACACTTAAAACTGACAATGACAATTTATTTTAATTAACATAAAGATGTGACAAATATGTCATAAAATAATATCTTTTAGTAAATCAATATTTACAAGGTGTTATTAAAGTTATCCTTTTGACTATAAATATTCATTGTAAATATAAAAAAATTTCCTACATAAGTATAGTTTTTTATAATTTTTAGACATCAAATAAATATAATTATTTATGACACAATAATGATGTAGTGTTCACCTCATTAATAAATGATTTAAATAAATAATATTATAAAGATTAAAATAAAATTTCAAACCTGACCAATTTTTATTGGATGACTATTTTTGGACCATGAGTCATATTATCTTATACTTTAATATTTTTTGGACATTTGGAAACCGAAAATAATTATAAAATAAAATAATATTTTCACACTTTTCTAAAGAGCCCCTCCTCCCACAAAATAAAAAGCCCTCACTTCTAAAAAATTCAACACACTTCTCAATATGTGGGATGTATAAAGAATAGAGTTAATGATACTATATGTGATATTATACTTTAATTATAATATACCTATGTACCATTATGTTTTAATTACATTAATGTATGAAATAGAAGTGAAAGTTGCGTTCATGCATACGTACGGATTATCGTCTCCATAAACGGTGCATTTCATTTATTACCTCCAAACGTTATGTACTATAACAACAATGTATGTTGAATTATTATTTTAATTCAATATTATGTAATGTTTAGGGCCGGGTCCTTATTATTGGTATCAAAGGGTGGTTTAGATAACATTAGGAGTTAGGTTCTTGTAAAATTAATATCAATAAATTACTTTATGTTAATATTGAAATAAAATAGCATTTACATATTACCATGTCGCTTCGCCTAAGATATTTCTATGATTCGATTGGTTTCCCACAGAGGAAACAGGGAAGCTATGTTGGGATGACATCATGAGGAAGAAAACCTTCCAAATCAGCTACCTGAGATGGTGGGAATTAGAACTTAACAATTTCTTCCAGTGATGGCACAATTGAATCAGGTGATAAATGGTGGTGGTATACATGCACAAGATCAGCCAGATCAACCATAGAGGAATATGTCAGTAGTGGATCATTTCATGAGAAAACATCCCCCATCATTAAGAGTATCATCTAACCCTGTGCTATCTGAAGGGTGGATTAAAGCACTGTAGAAAATTTTTGATGTCATGGGGTGTTCAAAAAATCCAATGGTTAGTCTCAATGATTACCGTTTTGAAGGGGATACTGATATTTGGTGGTATATGCTCATAAATATCATGGATAGTGAGGCGATTGATGCTCTTGATTTGGATTTATTCAAAGGTATGATTCTTCAGAAATATTTTCCTATGGTTATTCGTCTTAGGATGAAAAAACAATTCTTAGGATTGATACAGGAGGATGAATTTGTGGCTACTTATAAAGAAAAATTCAATCGACTTGCTAGGTATGCTCCAAATTTCATATGAGATCTTGATAGTCAAATCAACCATTTTTACTCAGGATTAAATCCAAAGTATTGAAGGGAATTAGCTTCCTGTGAGTTCAAAAGTTATGGAAGACATGTTCGATGTCCAAAAAAGGTGGAAATGGAGTTTTCCGATAATTAGGTGTTCTTTGACAAACAATAGAATAAGAGGTCGAGGAGGTAGGAAAAATGGACGAACTCTTCAAAAAAGTATTATGGTAAGAATCTTAAGTTTACAGTTTGTGAAAATTGTGGTAAAACGTATGCTGGGAATTACTTTGGAATTCTAGTAAGTGCTACTGATGTGGTAAAATGGGATATAAGGCTCATAATTGCTCTGAAAAAGATCAGGTTAATGGAAATATAAAATCTGAATTATAGTCGGTAAAATGTTTTAAGTGTAATGAAATGGGTCACTATGCAAATGAGTGTCCAATAAAGAAATCAACTAAGGGAAAGAAACCAGACTACTAGAAGAAAGGGTTATTGAAGTCCTTTCCAACAACTTCAGAAGTTGTTGGGCTATCGAATGAAGTAGTATCAGGTATATTTTCTGTTTGTTCAGATTATGACAATGTGTTTTTTGATTTAGGGTCTACACATTCGTTCAATTCTGAGAAGTTTTCTAGTAAAATGGGAATTCCATCTCAAGATATGAATCCTGAAGTTATGGTAAAAACACAAGGGGGAAATGTTGAGAAAAAAATAAATTATATTAACCTTCATGTCTTTATGTGCGGGAATAACCAACCCGCACACCTTATTTATTTGCCTCTCATAGATTTTGATGTTATTTTGTGTATAGATTAGCTTTCCGTTTATCAGGTTATAATTGACTACAAAGCTAAAGAGGTTTCCATTCAAGATGATTTTCATTTGGTGTACAAGAATGAACCCTTACTTTGGATGACATATCAGGAAGCTAAGAAACTAGTAAAAGATGGAAATTAACGTTACCTTGCACATATTATTGAAATCATAATAACTTTTTAGATTTTATATGTGTCAGTGGTAAATGAGCACGTTGATGGTTTTCTTGATGAGTTTCCTGTTATTATACCTGATCAAGATGTTTAATTTACTGTAGACTTAGTTCCTAAAGCTATTCCAATTTCCAAACCCCCATGTCAAAAGTATCAAATTGAAATTTTAGAGTTAAAGAAGCAATTGGAGGAGTTATTAGATAAAGGTTTTAATCAACCTAGAACATCACCATGGGGTTGTCCTGTCTTTTTTATAAAAAAATATGGTTCAATGAGACTTTGCATTGACTATAGAGCATTGAATAACATCACTGTTAAAAACATGTGTCATTTCACTCATATCGATGATTTGTTTGATCAGCTCCAGGGAGCTCAATATTTTTCAAAGATTAATTTGAGGTTGTAGTACCATCAGTTGAAAGTAAAGGATGAAAACATTCTAAAGACCGTGTTTCGTACTAGATATGGCAATTGTGAATTTGTAGTTATTCCTTTTGGTTTATCCAATTCACCTATTGGATTCATGGATATTGTTAATATAATTTTCTGTGAGTTCTTGGATAAGTTTTTGGTTGTGTTCATTAGTGATATTTTGGATTTTTCTAAAATTAAAGGGGAGAAATAAAGTCATATAAGGGTTTTTTTTCAAATATTAAAAGAAAATAAATATATTTCAGAAGTTCATCATGTGAGAGTTTTGGTTATTGAAAATTCCTTTCCTTGGTCACATTGTTTCAATAAAATGCATAATGGTTCATCGTACTAGAAGAAAATTTGTTGAAGAATGGACCAAACTAACAAATATAATACAGATTCATAGTTTTTATGGTTTGGATGTTTATTAAAGAAGGATTGTTGAGAAGTTTTCATATTTATCTAGTCCACTGACTATGTTAACTCGAAAAGGTTTTATGTTCGTTTGGAAAAAAGTATGTGATGATTGTTTTTAGGAATAGAAAAGAAGATTGGTGAATGGTCTAGTTTTGGAACTACCTTCTACAAATGGTGAGTTTGTTATTTATGGTGATGCTTCATTGAAGGGACTTAGATGTGTTCTTATGCATAATGATCAATTATTTGCTTATTCTTCAAGACAGTTGAAACATCATGAGTTCAATTACAATAAACATGATTTGGAATAATCTGATGTTTTTATGCTTAAAAACTTTTGTGGCATCATTTGTATGGAGTAAAATGTGAAATATATATTGAACACAAAACATTAAATTATATATTCACATAGAAAGAATTGATCATGAGTCAAAGGAGATGGTTGGAATTAATCATGGATTATGATTGGACAATACTTTAAAATCTGGGAAAATAAAATAAATTGGATGCTGCTTTGAGTCGAAAAAGTAATTTTTCATTAACCGAGCTATGTTTGGAACGAGATCCTTTGGTTTTTGATTTTCTAAATTTTGGCATAGATGTTGTTGGTGTCTGAAATTCTTTTATTTTGTTTCAGGTGTTAGTGAAATAATATCTATTGGACAGAATAAAGAAAGCACAGAAGGAAGAGAGTGAGTTGCACAAAAATGTAGAGTTGGTTTAGGAAGGTATGTTTCATGAATTTAACATTGATATTGACTGTGTTTTGAGTATTGGGAAGAGATTATGTGGGCTTTGTTATTCATAGTTCAAGAATGATTTGTTATGTGAAGTTCATATTTCTCCATTTTCAGTTCATCCTTGTCGTACTAAGATGTGCAGATATCTTCAGGAGTATTTCTGGTGGGATGGAATGAAAAGAGATCTTTCGGATTTTACTGTGATGGGTTTCAATTGTCTGCAGGTTAAAGTAAAGTGGCAGTTACCGAAAGGGATTCTTTAGTCTTTACCGGTGATAGAGTGGAAATGAGAAAATATATCCATGGACATCGTTGTGAGATTACCAAAGACATCTCGAGGTAATAATGAAATATGTGTTATTGTTGATCAATTGACTAAATATTCTCATTTTCTTCATATTCATTATACATTTTCTCTAGACCAACATTCTCTATTGTATGATAAAGATATAGTCAGGATTCATGGTGTTAACCTCTCCATTGTATCTGATTGTGATATTAGGTTTACTGCTAACATTTGGAATGGCCTTCAGAAGTCGTTGGGTACTAAATTAAATTTTAGTATAGCTTTTCATCCAAAATCAGATGGACAGTCAGAACGAACAATTCAGACCTTAGAGGATATGCTTAGTGCATGTTCACTAGATTACTAGGGATGTTGGGACCAACATATTTTTTGGCTGAATATTCTTATAAAAACATTTTTCATTCCTGTATATAGATGGCTTCATTTGAGTAATTAAATGGAAAGCGGTGTTGAACTCCATCATTTTCAGATGTAGTAGATGAAAGGAAGATGATGTGACCCTAATTGGTAGAAGAGATGGCCAAAAAGATTCAGTTGATTCAGAAGAACATGATAATATCTCAGAGCATGTAGAAATGTTAGTGGATAATCAGAGGAAGGATCAATCTTTCGAAGTAGGCGATCATCTCTTTATCAAAGTTTCTCCATGGAAAAGTGTGAAATGTTTTGATAAGAAGGGAAAATTGAGTCTGAGGTTCATTAGACCTTATGAAATCCTAGAGAATGTTGGATCAGTTGTTTATAGATTGGATTTACCTCCATGTTTATACCTGTTACACAATGTTTTTCATGTTTCAATGTCGAGAAAGTATATTCCAGATCAATCACATTCTTTTGACCAGAGGTAATTCAGTTGGAAGAGAATCTCACTTAAGATGAATAGCTAGTCCAGATTCTAGACTGTAGAGATCAAGTGTTGTAGAATATGGTAATTTACCCGGTAAAAGTTTTATGGAAAATCATATAGTTGAATAGGCAACGTGGGTATTTGAAAATGTTATAAGGGAGAAATAGCCACACTTATTTGATAAGTGAATAAAATACCGAGGATGAAATTCCCAAAATGGGGGAAGGATGTAACATCCCAAGTAAATAAAGAATAATACATTTTAATATTTATTAATATTTGTGAATTAAATTTTAATATATCTTTAAAGGGGATGCAATGTTCGATGGCTTACCCGATACACAAAAATGTGTTTCTTTAAAATCTTATGTTGGATTGTAATAATATAATATTATTATTTTAAATGATAGTTAACGCCTAGCTGTTGTATTGGTGGGGATGAATCGAACGAACTAAAATATGATTATACATTTTTGTTAAATGTTTTTACATTTATCCAATATAATATAGAGGCATAAAATGTGAATGAATCTAATTTTGAGAATAAATACACTAATATTTTTTAAAATATCAATTTACCATCTTTTGATGGAGAACCTGATTTAAATATAGTTTTGGTCACTTTTATATGTTCTATTTGATAAAATAAAATTCTTTTTTTTGTTTCAGGACATAAAAATTTACTTTGGGTAATGTTTTTTTATTTTTCTGATAAAGTTCATTTTTTTAATGAATAGTGAAAAATACTGTATTTTAATTCCAAAGTTTCTTTAAATATAATTTATTTATATGGTTATTTTATATTTTTAATTAGGTTTAAAGTGTATTTAGATAATTGTTTTACCATTTTATCCAATTTTGGTCATTGGAATTAATTTCACATTTAAATTTGACATAAACAATTATCAATCTTTTAATAGTTATTGTTTCTGAAAAACACGATATTTATTTTGAAAACAGAAAATAATTTTAAATTATTTAATGAAACTTTTATGTTTTGAATTAGGTAAATTAGACATAATTTTTTAATTAAGAATATCAAATATACCTTAGGCTAAATATTTGGTAGTTTTTTCAAAAACTTCAATTTTGATGAATAGTGAAACCACTAAGTAGTAGTTAAACAATGACTTTTTCATTTAAATTAAAATTGACATATTTTATGAATTGAACTTGGAATTTCCATCATAAATGATTTTTATTAATAAATAAATAATTTTTCAATAAGATGAAACTTGTTTTGTTTAATATTAACTTTTGACTTTTATTTACCGCAATTAAAGGTATATAGGGTAATTCAAGGTAAAAAGAATATATCATAATAATACAAAATTACCTTAACACTTGTCCAAACATTATTTTATGAGTCATGGACGACCATGGTCATTCTTGGGTCTATTTTTGGACACCATGTAACCACTTATGAGTGATAATGGAACTTTATTTTAATTAACTTAATATAAAGTCAAAAATAACATAAAAAATATCTTTTAGTAAATAAATTTTTACAAGGGGTTATATAAGATATCATTAAAAATTTAAATATTCATTGGAAAGATAAAAAGAGTTTATAAATTATGATATTTTTTTTATAAATTTTAGTCTTCAAATAAATATCATTATTTATGAGACAATAATGATGTCGTGTTTACCTTATTAATAAATAATTTAAAAAATAATATTATAAGGATTAAAATAATATCGAAAACCTGTCCAATTATTATTGGATGGTTTTATTACTAACATGATACATACTATATTATACTTTAATAATTTTGGGACCTTTAGAAACCGAAAATATCTATATAAGAAAATTATATTTTCATACTTTCCTAAAGAGCCCCTACTCCCCATTATAAAAGCCCTCATTTCTAACTCATTCTATACACCTCTCAAGCCTCTTGTCTCATCCAAACCCAGCCAAAATAAGCTCTCAAGATCCATCTATTCATCCTAGAAGGCTTAACATAGGAAGAAGGCACTTCATGAATAACTTTTGATTCAGTCCAAAGGGAGTTACCCAAATTAAAGGTAATAGTTTCTCTTAACTTATTTTCTTTTATTTTACATCTACAACATCTAAAAACATTTTATTCCTTTATTTTATAAAAAAACAAACATCCTCAATATACTAGGATGTTGTTGATAGATGGATTAGAACTAAAATAACACACACCTCCATCTAATGGGTGAAGAACATACTATTTCTGTGGATGAAAATCTAACGCCTCACGAAATGATGATTGTTCGGTTATCTCCTACCATCTCTCATGGTGGCCATTAAGATGACACTATATTTATATATGATATATATTATTTTTATGATTTCTTTATTCTTATTTATTTTACATTTATATCCTACCTTTATGGATTCCATAATTGGTAAACAAGATAATTTTACTTGAGGAACTGTGGACTACCACCCCCTCAAAGTGATATGGCTCATTAATGAAATATGTGGGACCTATAAAGGATAAATTTAATGATATTATATAATATATTATACTGTAATTACAGTATAATTATATATATTTATGTTTTAATTCCATTTAAGTTTGAAATAAAATTGAAAGTTGTGTTAATGTGTACGTATGACTTACAGTCTCAAAGAACGGTGCATCTAATTTCTTACCTCCAATGGTTATGTACAATTATAAATACATGTATATAATGGATATATCTGATATATATGATATCTAAATCATGAATATCATTTTGGATATAATAACGTTTGACCACGAGAACAACTTGTAATTATAAGAAGTCCATTTTTGACTCAAGTACCCAATATGGTCAAAACAACCATTATTGACATAAATGATTACATAATGTTTATAACATGGTAATAAGTGATATAAATGGAATACTAAATATAAAATAAGTTCCTAAGAATGTACAAATTTACATTAGTATATTATTCAGGACATTAAAGAGTGAACATGTCACGTCTAACACGAGTTAAGGTATGTCATCTCAATCTCATTTCATTGAGGAATATTTTTTTAATACACGACTTTCATTTAAACGGTTTATAAAGACCTTTTAATTTTCATTTCATTCAAATGGAATATTTTTCTGCGAACTATTTTACTAAATGAAAAAAATTAATTTTTCTTTTTAACGTAAGTAGTGACAGTGACCTTTATACCATGACGATTATTATCTTTTCTCTGGCTTCCATTACAAGCAGTAATGTTTTTAGAAGAAAAATAAATACTATATACTATTTTACATATTTTGGTATTAAAAATTATTTTTTATAGTGTATTAGTTATGTCAATATATTAAAATGATTTATTATGATTGAAATGTGGAAATTTTATCTTTCCTTTATGTTTTTTTTATTTGGTATGAATATGTTATTGTTCTTGGGCATTATTATGTATACTGGTGGTTCCGTGATAATCCTAGAGAGGGTGAGCCCGATATAGCTCTCTAATGAATTGGGTAACATGACTGAGGTAAATGATAATGTTTCTCCAAATATATTTAGGGAATATACTGTGATGGGTATTCCAAATGTAACTGCCAACATAGTTTTGATAGTTTCAATGTATGTATCATATAGATACAATAAGTTAAATTTAAGATTTATGTTTTCTATGTGCTATTCAAATATCATATTATTTCATGAGTTATTTTAAATATCTTATGTTATGTATGCAATTATGAACTAATGTTTTCATTCTTTGTTTTATAACCCTTACTGAGCTTTTTATGCTCATCCCATGTTTTGAAATTCTTTTCACAAGACCTAAAGATAAATAGGGTCAACGATAGGATCAAGGAAAAGTCATGATATCTAAAACATGAGACTATACGTGACTATTTTTTCCAAGTGTTTTTATTTAATGAAAAAATGGAAACTGAGTAGAAGTGTCTAAAGTGTAATTTTTGAGATATAATGTAATATTTATGACTTAATTATCTAAAACACTAAACCTGAAATGATCCTCAATGTGAATTATTTATATAATTCAATATAATGAAATTTTTATGCTGAGACCTTAAAAGAAGTGGTGAATATTGAAATAATAAAAGATGTTAAGGGAAATATTTGTGACTTTGAGAAGGTTTACAATTTGGTTGAATTACACTATTTAATCATGAGTGTACGAGCTTGGAAAAAATGTTTTCTTGAGTTTCGGAAAAAATATTCATGATTCATGGGTGCATCGCAACAGCTCGAGCATATAAATACTTTTCTAACCCCATTTAATATATCATCAAAAATATTTATAGAAATTTATGAATTGCAATGATTTCATGAATGTTGGGAGCTTGGATAATTTTGTTTTCTATGATATCTTACCCATCATGAAAATACTAGTTAATTATTGACTTATGTCATTGCATCAATGCAATAGGAGTTTCATTATAGTGGGGTATTCTATGAAAGATTAATGAGATTTGTGAACTTAGTTTATTAAGCGAAGGAAATTTACTTCACGAAGGTAGTTTTCTTAGCAAAGGAGCTTTGTTCATAGTGGTTTTTGGACATCTGGTTAATGTGAATGGTGATTTCAAGGGCATAAACTCATGAAATTGGTGTATGGAATGTCTCTTTCTAGTTTTGGATAATGTCTTTAATTCCAATATACTAATGTAACCATATAGTCGACAAATTTATTGATACATTACTCATAGATGTAAGATTTGGAGAGTCAATGTTTGTATTCTTAGATATACATTGATTTCTATAAAATCGTGTAAATAAAATGTTCCTAGAATAGTATAACTATGACAGATCTTATGTATTCCATAAATAGTGATGATTAATACATTTTTTATGCCGAAAACATGGTTGTTTTAGGCTCCTACACTATCCCTTGTTGTTGAACCGATTAAAAATGTTATGTTACATCCCTTCATGTTAATTTTTGAGTTACTACACATTACCATAAGATATATTTAATAGGTTCCTACCAACATGAGAAAATGATCCTCCCCTTTTAAATAAAAGTATTACACCTTGATTCCCCCCTCCCCTCTCAGGGTATTCATGTGACCTTCACAAATTTCCAACAGTTTCCTCTTGAATCATATACCACATTCCCTCCTTAATAATACTATCTTGCTTTTGTAAACATCTGGGGATTCCCATGTCTGTCATTACCCATATGGTTTATAATGGAATATTCATGTTTTCGATATATGTATTCACCACTGCGTAATCATTCCATATATATCATATACATCCACCTATTCTATTATACTATTAAATAAATTAATAATGTTAATTTGAAAAAAAAAATTATTAAATTAAGGTGAAATTATATCTAAAAAATATCATGTTCTTATTCATTCATTCATTTCCATATGATTTTATTTAGTATGGATTTACCACCCACATAAATGTTGTTCTAATTTTGATTTAAGGATTGAATAAGAAAAATAAAATAAAAGTAATATAATGCATTGATGAAAAATTTATAATAATTTTTTAATTTTTTAATTTTAATATATATATATATATTATATTCATTGGTAATATTAACTTTTTTATCGAATTGGAATTTAAAAATTAAATAAATTTAACTATTCATAATAAACAATCACCATTAATTATATAAAATATTAATTGGAAGTTATAACTATATTATAAACCCATATGCGGCCTCTATGATAATTATTCACATAAAAATATTATCATAGAACAAGGAACATAACAAGAATCCTATATCTAGGAATGAATATGTTGGAAAATCAAAATCCGTAAATTCAATTTAGTAAAATTATATAATAAATGGCTAGTAAAAAAATATAAATCAATGGTTTAAAGTAATAAAAAATAAAATATTTGTATTTTTTTATTCAAATATAAATCCTAAAATCATTATATATTATTATAGAGGATGTACTACATAGCATGAATCTGTGGTATGGGGGTTATTTAATCAAT
The DNA here is from genome assembly GCA_963277665.1 of Viscum album. Lineage (NCBI taxonomy): Eukaryota > Viridiplantae > Streptophyta > Magnoliopsida > Santalales > Viscaceae > Viscum > Viscum album. The sequence goes on from OY728135.1 coordinate 337,593,838, forward strand.
TTGCATTTCATTTTGTCATGATATATTTTAAATAGGGGTTTTATATATTTTTTTAATGATATTTAATTAATATATATATATATATATATAATGGTATTATTTCATTATATCTTTCAAAATTTTACTTCCATATTAATAGTTTCTCATTTTATATATTTATTTCTTCATAAAAAATGAAATTAGTAAGAATAGTTCTCATACCCTCTATTAGATGTTTCTCCTTCTTGTATATATTATTCCATTCCAAAATTTATTATATTATTATGTTGAAATCTGTAAAATTATTATTTATATTAATCATTTTATTTATCTATATCTCTTTTTATAAGGATGTTTTATAACTTTTTAATCAATGGGGGTTTTGTTTAAAATTAACTAATAATATTAATAAACCACTTGATTAGAGTTATTATATTTTTAATCTTGTAATGAAAATTCCAATAATTATATATTACATATTTTCAATGTTAATATATTTGGTTTTTTTTTAATTGTTTTTAAAACATTATTCTTTTCACCTTCACAAAAATGACATTTTAATAAAAAATTGTATAATTAATTTTATAAAAAAATCATCAAATTAAAAGAAATATATCTTAGAGTTATTATTTTATATCTCTTAAATTACTATCATTATTGTAGTTATCATTCATTAATAACCCCTCTAAATGATATTTTTTATACATCATTTTAGGGATTAATTTTTTGGTGTCACACACTCTAATTTTGTATGTTATCTAAATAATATAATTCTCAAATGTCATGTAACTCATTTTATTTACATAGATGATTCATGATAAAATTAATGATATATTTCATGTGTAATACATATGAATGTATAATCATTATGTGGCTAGTAAATGTTTTATATCCCTCAAATATATAGGGAAATGTATTATAACTTATGAGATTATGATGATATATGTGGAAATGATATCGATTTCTTCACAACATAATCTGTAGGAGTCATAGGGTTTAATTTCAAAATAATAGATGGGAACCATTAGATTTGTTCACAACATTATATGTGAGAATTATTGATATTTCAAAAAAAAACTAGAATTTACTATGTTTATTCTTTTCCCATAATTCTATGTTATTATTTATGATCATCTTATGATCTGTGACTCTTGATGAATATATCCTAACATTAAATTCTTATTTCATGTTCTATGTATGAATCTTTGAGGATATATATATATACTATTGTTATTCAATGTAAAATAATTATTTTTTCCAATTCTTATTTTAATGAGATATGTCTCTCGTGTCCTATATTATCAATTTCTCATCATATAATTATTTTTATGAATCATTGTTAAAATTTTTAACTTGCATTGAATTTCAACTCATTCATTCTTATATTTCTTATATCCCTAGGGAATTACAATAATAATTCAATTTGTAATGAAATTTTTTAAGAAAAATTTTATAGGTGATGATGATGAAGTACCATGCAATAAGAAATTATTGTTACTAGTTTCCAAAATTACTACATTGTTGTGTCCGAGGATTCCATTTCTAGTTTTGAGACATAATGGTTAAAATCATTGAATTGATGTAATTTTTTATATTTTCATTCTTCCTTAATCTTATAATAAGATTCAAAATTTCATATCTTTAAAATTTAAAATACACTTATGTAAATTCATAAGACTCATTTTTATGGTGTTAAAATCTAATTAAAAAATTTTGGATGAAGAAGTTCAAAGTTATGACCCTTAAATTGGGAATGTGAAGGTAATTTTTTGAAATATATGATTAATTATTTAGAACATAAGAGTCATTCAGTGATTCATATTTCTTTTTTTGAAAAGTATTGGATGTGTACAAGTCATTTGGGAAAGAATAATTATCATTATTTAAAGAATAATATTGAATTAAACTCTAAAACAGAAAACTTTTAAATGGAAGGCTGTAGAATATTAATTTTCAATAACATAAATGTAACTACTAGGTGGAATATGAGATGTGAAAAAATGTTGAATTATAGTAGTAAATGTAAATTTAAAATCATGGCTACACCGTAATATAAGATTAATTAATTTTTCCTCATAGTATCCCATTTGGATCATAAAATATAAATTTCAAAAAAATGATTTATAGATCAAATTAAAATAATTTCATTCATAAATTTTAGTAGAATCAAGAAGTTATTATCAAATACTCAATGTGGAATCAATGTTACGTTAAAATAGAAAAATGATCCTGGGAAGCAAATAGATATAACAATATTTGAATTATGGTCTCCTTTGAGGAAATCCAAACCCTTATGTTCTATATGTGGAAGTTAATATAAATTAAATTTAGTGATATTTAATCAATAATTACTACCCATGATAAAGAATAATTAATATAATTAAATAAATGGGGTAGAACTTTTATTCATGAACCATGAACCCTTATTATTAACACAATGAGATTTTATTAAATTCATATTATTAGATTTGATAATGGAAAAATTATTTCAAGATCATAATAGAAGTGAATGTTTTCTATTATTATATACCTACCTGATTTTCCCTTACATTATCAAGATGGGTCATTACATGACTTCAAGCATGAATCCTCATATTTCATATGATTGTTGACTAGATGTGGGTGTAAATATGATATCATCTCAAGACTATACCATTTTTTCATAGATTAATAATAATAATTGAATACCTGATTAATAAGTTTTATAAAATAACTCCCATAGATAAATAAGTAATAAAAAATAAATCCATTATTTTAAAACCATTCAATTTCAAACTAATTGAGATAGTAAATGTTATAAAACAATAAAATAAAAGACATACTCCAAAAACCCATTCCTAAACACATGCTCAGTATTTCTTTAAAGATACACTCATAGTAAGAAAACCAATATTTCATTCATAGTGTTACTTTCCCATAGAAAAACATGAATCTTCAAATTATTCCTTTGTACTAAATGTTTCCCAAACATTATGTGAGTATATATCTGTTTTCCACTACCCATGGTTTCTAGTAAAATCTAGTCTATTTAATTATTAAATATATATATATATATTGGGGAAATAAATATAAATCCAAATAAAACACCAAATCAAAATTTTTAACCCTTGATCACTATGTTGAAACCTAGGGTCATGAATAAATATTTCAACCTAGTAACCTATGTCTCTTTCCATTCAACATACTTTAATTAATTGATTATGATAGTAATGTAATTACATCTCAATACCATATTTTGATATCATTTGTAATAATGAAACATACCATAAGGTTCCCTAGAAACCCATATTCTATCCCTCGGGATTAAATTAATATTGAACACATCCCTCATGAAGTAGGTAACCACAAGCCTCACCATTAGGAATAGTGAAACACAAATATCTCAATTTGGCATGAAGAAACCATGTTCCTCACACTCATGTGTCATATATAAGTACATCTCACCCATAATAACAAAAATATTTTTTTGACACTCATGAAATGGGAAGCCATGCATCCCTACCTCATGTTCTATGAAATTGGAAACACAAATAAAAACACCAAACATTCCAGAAAACATAACTTATTCAAAATTGGTAAGATAATTCTAATTACCAATTATTGTTCCAATATCAGTTACATGCCATTATTCCATAATAAATACACTAGTTTCATGCTAATATTCCAATTACCATATTCGTGTCATGTTCTTGAATATCATGAACACAATAGAAACTTTGATTCATAAATGAATTAATCCATGGAAAATTATAATGTCAAATCTATACTAATATAAGGCTTTGTGCTCACACTTTATGGGTTTTAATAGAGGGTCAAGGATTGTAAAACCCATCGGGTGGCCAAAATTCTTGGGTCTAATCAAAAATGAACTAAATAGGATAAATGTGAGTTCAACGCATGAAATTAAAAACCATTAATGTGGTTTCTAATTTATGGGGGTCACACACACAATATGCCTACATTTTCTGATATGTCTCACATAATAGAAAAACCAAACACCCAAAGAGGGATCTTTAGACTACCTACCTCCAAATAATAAAGCAGAAAATAAATATTATATGTCCATAAAAACATGACACCCCAAAACTCCCTACAAACTATTATAGAATCATCCAATTAGGGAATGAAAAATAATTTGTTGAAATGTATAATAATAACCCCTCAATTCCATGAAAAACATAACTAGGCATGATTTTAGAATATAATAATATATCAAGAGATTTAATATTCATGTTTGGTATGTTACAGAAGCCCTAGAAATTTAATAAGTATATAAAATTTCATGTTTAGTTCAAAAATGGTGATGAAAATACTTAAAAATTGGTTTATTGACAAAATATTATGATTAATCCCCTTATTTTTGGGTCCATCCCAACACCACGTCCTAGCCACATGATTTCTATGGTTTTTCTGTCATTTCATATATATTGGATGCATGGATATAATCTCTACAATATATCTAGTTGTTCTCCAAAAGTAGATCCATGTTTTCAGGTTTCCAACATCTTGACAGTGAGTTGCATTATCTTGCTGTTGGGGCTAATTTGGCCATAAATTCAAACTATCTATTGTACTGGTTATTTAGTGCACTACACAATCTATAAAATAAAACTTCATATTCCGCATGATGATTTCCATGGGTTTCTATCACTATTATGAATCCTCCAAGCCCACTAACTCCTATAAAACAAGATTTATAACTGAAAATAAGTTTTATTTTCAACAAATATAATGGTTAGTAAAAAAAATTAAAGAATGTGCCTATATAAAAGGGATATATCTTATAACCTACAAAACATATAGAAGTTGTTCCATGATATATGATTCCATACATCTCTAAGTTGTATTAATGATAAAAAATGGGCTAAAGTGTAGGTATATCTAAATACCACTCCTAGGTGTCATCCTATAAACATGAACGCTTCCATTAAGCTCGTATAAGGGAAAAAAATATTACAATAGAAATTAATATCATAATGGACCATGGTATGGATTAGATTATTTATAATGGACACATGGGGATCAAGCTAAAGACCATAAAAATTTATCATTTTAAAAGAATTAGGTTAATATTTTCAAATCTACCTATATAAAACACATAATAGATCCAAATTATTATATATTTATTATCCAATCGATAAAACCAAAATCCAATATGGTAAAAAAAATCTCTAATTTCCTATAAAACATTGGAGATATTTTATATTTCATAGAGATATATAAATTAACTAATCTAGGGTACATTGTTAAAAACAATTGATGTTTGAACTCAAATTCTATAGGTCACCTATGATGTTTAGTTTGATTATTATACATACTTTACACAATTTTCCAATAACTAATGCATTAAATGAACCTACATAGAAATCTTCAAAACAAGAAAACATCCAGGGAGCATGGTTTATCCAACATCATGATATAATGAATGAGAAAATCATTTATTACCATATAAGGATTGTAATAGAACCATCTAAATAGATTCTTGGAAACTAATGTTATAGACTAGTTCTGTAAGAGGGTTATATTTCTCCCAAGAACCACTAAAGTCCAGTGTACTATATCTCAATAGGTCCACTTAGATCTGAATGTTCTTTTTGATTTTTAATCATCCTAATGGTAGTATTATAAAATAATAAACTGTGGAACAATCTCCTTCTATAGAACCCACTAGAAACATGAACAAATTCAATTATCATTATATAACACTGTACTCAATATCATTAAATAATATGCACCAAAATTATAATACATATAGTTTTTCAATATTATAAATTGGAAAATTATCCTTAATAATCATTAAATAAGATACTTCTTTCAGTCAGTCCATGATCAACCACCCTATATTTTCAGTATGGGTGTCTTGGAAATACCTATCACAAATTCCATTGAGACATCATCCAATTTCAACTAAATAATGTTTAATGGAATCAATAAACATATAGAATAGTAATTCACATAATTCAATTACTATCATGTGATTCATTAAGTCACAATTCTAGTTATCTACCTCTCCATCCCTGGACACTAAAAATTCTAAAAGATATTTCAAAATAACATTTTCTAATTTGGAGATACCACAAATGTAGATGCATGAAACTATATCAAGATCACCTCAATATTATATATAGACATCATGGCTCATCCATGAAAAAAAATCCATCCTATTTAATATTTAAACTAGAAGTTGGTTCTCTACACTTTAAATTATCCCTAATAGGTAAACAGTCCGAATCTACTAGTTTTCTAATTTTATCCCTATCAAAATCACAAGGAATATAGGGGGTCAATGTTAGAGTCACCCACCTATAGTACTCCAGTATAACCCTATGAATCTCAAAAAATGTTTCATTAATGATTATCCATCATTGGAATCTAACAAAACTTGATTTTTCACCGTTCATCTCAAGGCGTATTCAATGAAATATACCTTCACAGTTTTTTATTCCAACTTGAATTCAAAACAGTACAACTATTGCACATACCTTCATTTTAACTATTTCATAAAACTCAATAAATGATATTACTCAGGATCATGTGATCTATATAAACCATTAATCTATATAAAATTAGGTAAATCCACTAATAACATAGAACTTGAAGCAAAATAAGGACCACTAGATCTTTGGTGGGATAATTTATCTCATGAAAGTCTCAACTCTTTAATGACATAGGAGACCACACAATCATCCTACATAAGAACTATTACCAAGTAATCTCTAGACGCCTCAAATTACATTATTTAATCTTTACCCAGTTCTTATAAGGACCAGTTCGGTACAATTTTCTACATGTTTATTAGAACCAAAGAGGTTTTGTATATCCATCAATCTATTCAAAGAATATTCCCTTCATAGAAACATTATACAGCATATTTTCTATCCTGATGAAATTGAAAATAATCCTCTCTTAGTATCTAGGAAAAACTAGGAAACTAAAAATGTATAAAATATTCTAGGATGATAACCAAGAATCCACTATATTCACATTATCTCAGTCTATCACTATTCCCACATATGATATCATATGGACGTGAAAGAAAACACGGTTAATCAATAAGTAACACTTTAAAAATTTATCCTAAAGTCAGTTTTCTCTTAGGGTACATTGTATAGTGTAAAAATATAGTAAATGAACCTCCATTATTTAGATTAAATCATGAGTTTCTAAGAATGAAAACAGTGAACCAGTCCCTGTAAAGGTGAAATATTCAGTTCATCAAAGCCTTGTGCACCACCAAATAAATTTACAATCTAAAAGGTATAACCAAAAATTTATACAAACTATAGAATATTTTTATTATAGCACATGGGTTTACATGATGTTATACACTAAGATGATTGTACATGATTTCAAGTCAATGTCTCAAAATATGTTATCCCCTTTTATCTAGTAAAAGAGGATATTATTGATAATAATCGGTCATCTTTTATTTACTTTCATCTAGTTGAGATTATATTAATGGATACATATCTAAAATGTGCCGTCAAAATTCATAGGAATGAGAACTAGAGACCCCTGTGGTGATTTAGAAAGGAAGATAAAACATCTACAATCTTGATCCTCCAATTGAACATTCAACTCTTTAAGCTATGTATTGTTATCCTAATGGGCAGTATCGAAACATGTTCAGATCCTAGAACCATGTCAATACTAAACATGATCATCCACTGTAAATGTTAGGTAGAGAGTACATCAAGAAATACATAATGATATTTTATACTAATATATGATAAAATATATGTTGAGGTTCTCCATCATCTAACATATGTCTACTTTCCAATGTTCTAGGCCACTCCCTTCTATGATGTACTTGTCCTAAAAAAATGACCTCGATATTCTATTCACCATAATAGATGTAAACTCTACCCTTATTTGGAGAGAATTAAATGTTTCAATGTTATAAATAGATAGTGTCAATATATAGATCCATTCAAACTATCCCCAAGATTATGTGGAATCTAAATTTCTCAAGTATATAAAGATCCTAGTGAAAATACTATCCACTAATCTCAAAAGAGAAATCCTTCCATAAATGAATACCCAATGAACAAAACCCTAATAGTGTTTCAATATAAACAAATATGAGAAGATAATACATGATAAAACAAAATCCATTTTAAAATTAAATATATATTAAAGAGTTTGATTGAACTGTATCAAATGATCACATGATGTGAAATGTACTAGTAAATAAGACTACAAACAGAGTATTATATCTCATCAATCCCTATTGGTTCATACTAGAAAACATATATCAATTTCATGTATCTACACTAATATCCTATATGAGAAACATGAATTATGATACCATTTTTCTAAAACCATTACATCCCTAGAGTTATATGTCCTCTTACTCGAACTATATATCCAATAGAACTCATGCTTCTCGTCTCTAACAATGTAGACAACCTCTTTCCCATCTATATAATTTTTCAAACTCCCCTTTCATTGGTTAAGTAATATATGTTACTAAAAACCCTTTTTGGTCACTTGTTATTCCATGAAAACTCCACTGATAGTTAATAGAAATGATCATTCTTGTGTTAAGGCCAACTAAAAAGAATGTATCCCCCCAAGTGAAAACATAAAAAATATTTCCTATTATTTTTAGAATTATACCAACTATTTTACTAATGGGTCCACACAATGTGAAACATTCTATTAGCAAAGTATGTGTTATTAGACTTCCTAGAAGAAATATCATACCCACCACTCAAGATCTCCCCCAGATTCCATTCATAAATGAGAGAGTGATTCCTGATGTCTGATAATTTTCTATGGCAATGTAGATTCACATATGACCTTATATTGGATAAAATACCATCCCAGATGTTATTCTAAAAAGATAAATCGTCTCTATAAAATCTTAGATCAAATTAACTATATGCATATGAAACAACCTATGCAATCCATCACTTTCAAATTCAATGTATTCATGTTCATAAACTCAAGATTTGACTCCTCTCTCAGAATCATCAGATAAAAAATTTCTAGGAGGCTCATTTGAAAACTCTCCCATGAATTACCCTCATAGTTATTAGCCTGACAATGATTTCTCAAAAAATTTTGGTTGTTCTCCATGTTATTTAAGGTCAAAGGTTCACCCTCATCTCCAAGGGTTTTCTAAATGATTGATGCTATTTTTTATAGACTCTGGATAAAATTACACTACCTAGTGGAATCCTTCAGCTCAAAACGTTTGGGGGGTGTTCTCCGTATGGAACAAGATGATGAGGTATAATGTGGTTTTTAATCCTTGTGGATTTTTTATATCCATGATCCACAATACAATCCCAATGTTTTTAATCCATAAATTTCCTTCAGTACATTAGATGATTTTATAGTGAATGGTTTGGTATGTTCTCATTATCCCCCTCCATAATAAATATCAGACAATGACATAGTGAAATCTACCAATATAGGTTAATTCTCACCATATGCCACAAAATCAGAAATAGTAATGTTGAGAAAAAATCATTTATCCACACAAGAAAAATAAAATTTAATAGATTCTCAATGATTCCATCATAATAAATGTATGTTTTAATAGGAACACAAACTATTTTGTTACCTGAGTTTACATTTTAATTAAAAAATTAAAAAAAAAATATTTAGTACCCAATTATTTAATATGATATAAAAATTGTAAAAAAAATATTTAACCAAGTGTCAATTGAAATATTTTAACATGAATTTCTAAAGATGCATAATTTTATGTTCATGTGAATGTGTTTTTATAATGATTATAATGATAAAAATATCATATTTCCCAACCATAATGGATAGATACAAACTTCAGGGCATACAATATAATGAGTAAAATATCATAAAAAAATTAAAATCGCACATTAGGTTTATCACTAAAATTGAAATAACATCACAACTTTAACAATTGAACATCAAGAATAGTAATCACATTCCTAGTAATATAGAGTTTTTCTTTTATGAGGGTATGATACTCATATACATAAGTTGATCTATAATCCACAATGATTCCTATTATACAATATAAATTTCCTTGATATTTACTAATTATAAATACATGAACATTGATACAACAATGTAGTGTCCTTAATATTTTCTCCATTATATGTATGTTATGTATTTCACTTGACCTTAGGTACACCACACTATCTCCCAATGATACTAACATGTAGTGAGGGACTAGATAATATTGTAGGGATACTATACAATATGACATAGAGTGATTTAAAAATTGAAAAATAGTTTTGTATGTGTCCCTGGAGGTACGGTTTTCTCTTCGATTAAATGTATATATGGTGAAATTAATATTAATAAGACATATTATTTTATAATGTTCATTTACCATCATGAATTTTATGTAATAATGACATAGGGAAACTTTCACATGGATAAGGTCATAATAAATACTCAATATGATGAGAACCATAAAGTAATATGATGATATTAATAAATACAAATATATTTTTGATAGTATTCTATACTGGGACACATATAATGTGACTATCGTATGAGAGTAATAATAATTGGATGATACTTCATCTCATGAAGTTCTCACATTGTAATATAATTAATGGGAGACTATGAGAACAGACCTGTAAGTACTAATTCTTCATGTTTCAGTGTCATTGGATATTCCTATTACCGGACATGTTTAATTATCCATATACAACAAGTTTGTTGTTAATATATATTAGTACTCACACAAATAGATGTATTTCATAAACAATGATGATAACATTTCATGGTTTTGTTTTATATATTGGGTGTTCCATGAGTGTTGTGGTGTTAATGAATAAGTCAAAGATGGATTTCACATAATTGTTTATGAAATATTATATATTGGCCCTTTTATTGGAATAAAACCATCATTATAAATTTCAGGTCCATGGTGTGGCAATGTGTTTATTTAATATTATCATATAAAGAGATGTTGAACACATATATTTATGAAATAGATGTGAAACCTAATTGATGTGATATTTAGACAATTGGATTATATTTCAAATTGGGAATTTTTATGTAGTTTTCATCGGTATGACATTATTTTATTTTTATTTTGGTAATTGATCCATTGATAGATATAAATCATGTACTATTTGAAAGAAAACGTATTTTTTATGTTATAAAATCCTTGATGTTCATACTCAATTTGTTTTTTTATCTTGATTATATTCGATTTTATTTTAAATAATTGAATATCAATTATTACCAAAACTAATAAATATTTTACTCATGTCATATCAAACATAAATATATATTGATGAATGAAATATTATATTCAATATTTATATAGTTATTCCACAAATTCCTAGGATTTTGAATAGACCATGACCATGTGTGTTGATAAATATTCATTTCCATGCCCGTAAAATAATATTTATTATTCACAAAATGAAAATGCATTCCATAAAAAAATATTATTATTATTATTATTTTGGCATGTGGTTTTAAAAAAATAATTTTATAATCATTATTGTAATAACCATACCCCAAACCCTAATGATGGTGCATTACAATATTTCATGCAATAGATACCGTATTTGAATCCCAATGGACCGATCAGTTTAGCAGTTTTGGAAACCAAAAACATATGTGATAACCATTTTACATTGGGAAAATAAGATAAAACATGATAAATAGAAATTTCTAATAAACATAATTGTTGATAAAACATTCAAATATATCTTCTTCATGACATTAGAAACTGAAACAAAATAAGGGTGAGCTCAATTTCTTAGTAAGGTTTAAGTACAATATAGGCTATCCCGAATCAATGAGAACAAATCAACAAGGAATGGTAAAAAACTCAGAACACATGTCATTAAAATAACGGGATAATTCATAAAAAAATATTTAAATTTAAATAACTAAAACATGATACATTTAATAAATATTCTGAAAATGAAATTCATTCATAGATTTTTTCATAGAGAAAATACTATGGATAATAACTAAAAAGAAATCAGAATGAAAACAATGCTTTTATATTTCATGTCATATATCTAGAACATTACACACATTACCATCAATATATATTCTCATGATAGTTTAGAAAACTATGATTTGGATAACATATTCATCATATAGGACTATTGATTCATCGAGGGGCTATCTATAATCGGGCCCCACACGTGTCAGCCTGTTCAAATCATTCCACATATACCGAATAAATGATTTAATTAAAAAAAATCACTATCATAAAATATCTTTATTGGATAAATAATAGGGAATTATAGATAATTAAAACATGATGTATTTGTAATAATTATAGTTTTTTTACATTGATGGATGGAAATGCTACTGAAAGATCATTAAAACATTCTTATGGAAATAATTTTAAAACATTACAAATTATTCCATACCACTTTGAAAATTATGATCATATAACTCATGAAAGAATATAATTTATTTAATCAGAAAATAATACTATACTGAATAAATTAATGATATAAATTTTAGAGGTTGTTATACACACTATAAAAGAGAAACTAGGTGTATAAAATTACAATATGCCTCAACAAAATGAAATTGAAATGTAATCCATTTCCATGCATTTACTTTTGGATAAATTTACTTTAAATTGCCTTTATAATGGTTTTAAGAATTTTATTATCTTATACTAGAACCATAAATATATTATTAATATCAAATATTACCTTCTCATACTATTTCAATATCCTTTTGTTTATAATATTCTTTTATTTTCATTATTATCATTATTTTGGGTATTAATTTCATAGTTTCTCTAGTATATTTTGACTTTATAATTTTTTTTCCTTTTAATTAGATCAATATTTAATCATATAAATAATTTAGAACATTTTTAATATAACATATATATTCATTACATATGTTTCTATAATAATCCATAAAGTTTTGATTTAGAAAATTAATTGCACCATTAATGGAGATGATAGGCTATATATATGTATGAACTCCACTTCCATTTATTTTCAATAAAAAGGAAAATTAAATGATGAATATTATAAATATAGTATAATATATATGGAATAAATGTATGATATGTTTATTAAAATCTTTTATAGTACACTCTATTTATAGTGTGAATTAATCACATCACTTTAGGTAGATGGTAGTCTACACGTCCACAAACGAAGTTATTGTATTCCAAAAAAATTGAAAGAATGGTAAAATGTTTTATTTAAAACATTCATATCCATAAAGACATAATCAATATCATATATATGATATTTAATGAATAAATCTATCATGATTATTATTATTAAATGGTAGAAAATTTAAGAGTGAATGACATCGGTTCATGACGTTGTAGTCCATCCTATAAAAGAATGATGATTGCATATACCTTTTGAAGGAAGTGTGTTAAAGTGTAGGTCAAATTATTATCATAAAAAATATTAGAAAATTTGATATGTGGATTTTATTATATAAAAATGTAATATGAATAATTTAATTTCTTGTAAGAGAAATAAAATTAAAGTGATTATTGAATAATGTTACATCGTTTTTGGGGTTACTTATTTTGGTTTATACCAAAAGAGTTATTTTGTGGGATTTATTCCCAGTGGGAGGCATCTTGGATGAGAAGAGGGAATGTTGGATCTTATTTGGGTAGGATTTGGATGAGGTATAAGGATCAAAATCATGTGAGGAAGTGAGTTAGGAGGTTCCCATTTATAATTTAGGTAGGGTCACTTTGGAAAACTCTCATAATATTAATTTAATATAAAATAATTATCATTTTAATATTTCCCCAAAGAGGGTTATTTAGAATATAAGTTGATTATGGGTCAAAATATTCTCAAAAAAATTAGATATCTCTAGGTCATATTATTACACTTATTTTTTGGTTGTCACCATTATTTAATCCCTTCAACTCTTACCGTGACAAGATGTTTTTTATTTCTTAAGGGTTATTATATTTTCCAAAATTAATTAGGAATAATAAATGAATAATTGATGAAATATTTTACATTATCCAAATAATTATTCAGTATTTTATATTTTTTTAGTTTATATTTTTATGAATTTTATATCATTTAATAAAATATTAATGTTTTTTAAATACAATTAAGGTCAATTTTAAAACTATTCAATACATTACTTTTTAATAATATCATTAAAATAATATATATTTAAAAAAACTCCTAAAACTCATAATTATCATTTAAAATTCTTCTAAAAAATTCAGGGATGACATTAATTATATAAAATTATTTTTATTTTAATATTTTTAATAGCAATTATTTTATATCTCCATTAATTAAACTATTTCAACATCATTATTTTGATATCCATTAATTTAATTATTTATTGCCTAAAATTTAAAAATCTAATATCATTATGATGCCAATGAGCCTATAACAAAGAGGTAGATGCTCCTTCTTGGCATCCAAGAGATCCATGATCAAATCCGGGTGGGGGAGTATTTTCAGGTTGTTGTATTTGTTAATGTAGAAAATACAGTTCAATACTATTATAGTAGTCATTATTCATCCGATTTGGTCCATTGGAGCACTATTTTCATATTCATGTCCCATGTCCTTTGGGACACTGAAGGCCTTTGGTCCACAGGGCCTTCAAGATATTAGGGCTTTAGACCACCAATTGCTTTCAGGCAACAAGGCTTTTGAGCCCCTTGAATGAATATGAAGAAACTCAGGTAGAACACACAGGGGGGGACCAGATTATGATTCAGATAATAAATATGAAGCACCATAGTAGAGAGAACCATATTAGATGAATGGGATGACATGGAAACTATAATCGGGGCCAAGAACTGTTCAACTCTGTATGTGGCAATGCTAGTCAATGAGAAATGTGAGGTGGGGAGCTATGCGTCGTCAAATGTGAATGCTGGGGAGGGTTTGTTTCAAGTGTGCCATGTCTTGGTCCCTTAAGTTCATATACTGGGAATTGTATGGGTCGTGTTCTTAGGGAATGATGGTCATGTAAGGGTTACCCTTTATCCCTTAAATAGGGTATTATCCATAATTAAAAAAAAGGTAGGACTTTGGGCCATTCAGTGGGATATAATTATGAAAATAATATTTTTATATTTCAAGTGAATGTTTATAATAAAAGATATAATCTTAATAGACACATATAAAAAAATTAATACTTATTAAAAAAATTAGTATGACATATTGGACTACATTAGACTAAAATAATAGAAAATGAATAAATTCATACATGTGGATCTATTAAGATATAAAATCTGTCCAAGGATGACTCTGGTCAACAATAACTCATCAAATAAAACTAAGACACGATTGGGTCTAATTTTATAATATTTATACTATTATTTTTACACTTAATTACATGATTTACCATTATCTGTGTTAGTAATAAAATTACTAACATTACCATTCATAATGTCCAAAAATAAATAGAACATATTTACATAATATTGAACTAAATATTCAAAATATGAAATATTTTTTTATATAATTCTAAACAAAGAAGTTTTAGTGATTAATTTGAAATTAATCCTGATTGTGGAATAATGAAAAAGTTTTTTTAAGTGAAAACATTCATAATATTGAAATGTTTTTATATGAAATTTAAATATAAAATTTCATCAAATGACCTGAATTAATTTAATCGATTAATTATTTATCTAAAAAAACTTTAAAACTAATAAAAATATAATTTCACACTTTAAATTTCTTATAAAGAATTTTTTTTCAATTAAAATTTGGATTTTTTTCACTACTCATCACAGTATGGAACTTATAAAAAATATAATATATTCAATAAAATAAAATTTTGATATTCATATTTAATTTAAAATGATTAATTTGTAAAATAAAATTTTTAATAGTGTAAAAATAAATATTTTAAACAATTAAACAATCAAAAGGCTATAAAACTATCTTTATAAAAATATATCTTTTTATGAGTAAAATTTTATTTATTATTTTCTTATTCCTTAAAACAATTGGATTAATTTAAAAACATTTTATTAAAAATTTAATATATAAATTTTATAAAAAGGTTATTAATATTAATTCCCACAAATTGAAAGAATAGGTAATGAAAATATTTCATTGTTCATTTAATATTTTTGTTTCATTCAATTTATGCTTTCAGAAATATTAATTATAAAAAGATACATAATACACAATCTTGGGTTGTTACAATCTCCCGACATTCTATAAATTGAGTCCACACAATTTGAAATTTAAATTCAAAAATCAAAGGTTGATACATTAAAATTAATTTCTGGGAAATAAAAATCATAAATTGGATTAATAAAACCTCCTATTAATAAGAGGTAAATAGAAATGTGAATGTTACCAGAAAACATTTATTTCGATGAGAAAAAAGTTAGTGATAACATGGATATTGAAGAAAAAGCATACTATCAATTTCTAATGAATATTGATAGAGAACATGTTTAGTTGAATAGTTATGACTAAAAATTCACAAAAAAGAGTTATGTAAAAGGGATTTGTAATCATAGAAATTGATGATAATAGGACAACCGTTTTGATTCGAAAATCTTTCCCTAGAGTTTATTAATTATTTAGATCTATAAGAATATATTTAAATATAGCTTTTTATAAACACAATATTTTTTGTCTGATGTCACATTTAAAAGTTTCTAATTCATATCATATAATGATAAGTATAATGTAGTGAAGTTATAAATTAAACTATAAATCCCTTTCCAAAGATCAGTTTATATGATAACATAAAATATAAAAAGTTCTAAAAAATTATGATACAAGTCTTTTGATTTATTTCAATGGTAGTTAGAAGTTCCCATGTTACTATATCAATTTGAATCATCACTCTTTAAAAATTTTATTATCTCATAATTAAATATATGTTTAATATTATATGTCCTTCAACCATTTTTTTCCTTGAAAATTAACATGCTACTATATAAAATTTCTTTTATCAGTATCAATCAATATAACAATTTAAATACTATTTGAAAAAAGTACTATAGTACAATCCTTATATATTAAAAAATATTTATAACTAAGATATATTCAATAAATTGTTTTTATAATATTATTATATGATCAAAATAATGTAAAAATTAATAATTACACTTTATCTATATATATAACATATTATTGACCTTGATCCCTTGCCATCTTCTGAGATATATTTTCTGGATTCATGGTGAATTCCTTTTACAAGTTACTCATCTACTAGAATCTATAAAATTTCCAAGATCAATTGGATAGAAATTTTTCAACACTAAAATAATATTTATAGAAATTTTACCATTATTGGTTCCACATACCTTGGGAAAAACGTTGGTGGAATTCCCATTCCCAAAATATACAAGAGTGCCACTCCTCCTCCATTATAGAAAGGCCACCTCTTGTCCCACTTCATAACACCTATAAAGACACTTTGGATAGACCTATATTTACCAAAATATTTACTAAACATACATCCCATCATCCTAAAATTCTAAACATGTGAATAAATAAATCAATGTAATCCCTTTGCTGCAGACCAAAAAAGAGTTAGCTGGATAAGAGGTAACATTATTCCTCATGTTCTTTTATTTTATTTACATTCTCTACCTCATAAAATAATCTTATTACATGATTTAATAACAAAAACAGTATCCCAATATAATAGTATTCTTTTATCATTTTTTCATCATACACTTACATACACATCCATCTGATGGAAAAAAACATATTGTTTATGTGTATAGAAAACTACCGCCTCACAGAATGATGATTGTTTGTTTTTATTTCACTGCCACTCATGATGGGTAATATGATTGAAAATATATTTCTATATAATATATTTTATATTTATAATTTATTTTAACTTATTTAATTCAATTATAAAAAATATCTTTATACATTTAAAATTTTAATGTGATAATTTTGTTTGATAAAGTGTGCACAACCTTCCCATCCAAGCGATGTGATTCGTTCACACACTACATGGAATTTGTTAAGGATGAATTTTGGAAAACTATATGATATATATACAATTATAACTATAATTTAATAATATTATATATAAATATATACAAATTCATATATTACATTTTATTTATTTCATTCTAGACGACAAAAAACACAGAGAACATTCTTGCTTGTATACAGTTTAATGTCTACACGAAGAGTGTATTCCATTTCAGATTTCTATATTCTATACTTTATTATAATTAAAATATAGTGACTAAAATATAAATTTATATCATGATTTAAATTATTAAAATCATGATATATGTATACAGACTAATGATAAAACAAATTTAGATACATGTGAAGAACACCGTGAATATTACTAGAAGTGAAAACTTAACAGAGGATTGCCAACATGTTGGTAATATAAGGACATAATAAACCCATATATAGTATTATATAAATGAATATTATTATATAAAATATTTATAATATTATTAAAATTATAATATAGGAACCTTGAATATGTATGAAGATAGTCAAGACCTGTGGTAAGAGAATTTCATCTCCCTTGTGTATTTCTATGAGATACATGCTTTATTCACCATCCATTACTTTTGTGTGGTATTTATACTGAAAATGGATGTATTATATGATTATATTAATAAATTTTCTAGTTATTTATAAATCCATTATATTATATTTATTTCATTGGGACTATGATTCAATAATTAGCAAATCTGTAAAATGATTTATTCTCAAATTGCCTTATTTGAGACACATGTCTTGTTAAGAGCTTATATTATTATATGAGGTGTATATACTAAATTTGACATGTTTTATAATTAAATTATTTATATTATTTAAATTATATGCTTCATTTAAGTTTTTGTTCTTATATCGGGAGTATGTTTAAAAGTTAGTAAATAGTAACTATGTACCGAAACAATCTCATCCCTTTTTGAGATTGTTTATGATTATGTTTCCATTGATGAAATAATTTGATCAATATCACAATAACACACATTAAGTTTCTTCTAGAATTTTAATTCATGATATATTAATATATTGGTACCATTGTTTCAGTATTTAGAATATTTCATAGTTAAGAATTGTTTTTTAAGAAAGTGCAACTTTCCCCTCTATTTTAGTGGAAATATGTGTTCATCATAAAATGTTTATTCTAAAACATTTTCCAAATATTTTCAATTATTATCCTACTATATTTAAAATATTTTTTACACATCTTTTAACATCATAAAAAATGTTTTAAATGTTATTATATTTCTTGTCATTTTCGGTTTGAGACTCATTTTAAAAAAACATTACCATGCAAAAACATATGTTTAGTGTGTACGGAATTATCTACCATCATGGCCGAAATTAACTTGAATATTATATTACAAGATTAGAAATATATATTTTAAAGAAATTTTATTTCCTAATATTTAGTAAATTCATTGTTTGAAATTATTTTATATGAAATGGTTTTTAATAAAAGTTCAATATTTGTTATATGGTTTCATCTATATTGTTATGAAAATGATTTTCAAAAGCGGTTATGTTTTCACAGAAATTTTCAAAGAATAAAAAATATCTTGATCAATAATTTTTTTTACATATATTTAAATAATTATTTTTCGTCTATTATTTTATCTGTTGATTCTAATCATGATCCAAATGATCCATTCATATTATTTACTAAATATATTATCTTTTGATGGAATGATTCTTATGTCACTCATTTCATTTCCATGAGTATTATGCTTTTGAAACATTCTTATATTGATGAGTTAGAATTTAATGAAATGATTATGAATATTTCCTATTTTCCTTAGGTTATGATGTGATGAAAAATTAATGAAACCCATTTCATTTCATGGGTTATGTTCAGTTCTTATCAAATCCATCTTTTTTTATGTGTCAGGATAAGATGGGAGTTTTAATATTTAATGGTTTATGTTTTTATGATATTTTTCGGTGAAATGTGGGTCCTATATCTCCCCACAATATATTTGGTATCGGTAAATGTTATATGACCTCAATGGGTACACTAATTGTATCCAATGTTCGTAAATAGGATGGCACATGGTTCGACGCCCATGACTGAAAATAAGAAGGTTCACAGGTTATTGCCCATGCATGAAAGAAAGATGGTGAATCAGTTGTATCCCATTCATAAAAATAAGAGGGTATATTATTTTTTATCCCATGATCAAAGTAGTTACATATCTCATAACCCAATACAAACATTTAATGAAGGTCTTGGTAGGTATCATTGACATAGGATTTTTTTTGTTAATGTGTATTTCAGAATTACATGTCTTACTCCTATGTCATGATTTCATGGCCTGTGGTCTAGATTCCCTTATGATTCATGTATTATGAACAATTAGTATTTACTCCAAGATATATCTTTATGATTTTTTATATGTACGGTATGATATTATAATGCTATGATCATGTTCTCACATCATAGTTCTAATGTTTTTGCTTAAATATCTCCCTTGTTTACCCATACTTAGCATTTTAGCTCCTCCCTTTTTTATGTTTCTATCCCCAGGTCATAAAGATATATTCTTGGTATCATATATCTATGAGGTGTTCTATTCAAGGAGATTAAAGTAGAAATTTATATATCTCATCGACAAACCATTGTTTATGATTTCATTTTTTCAGTGGCACTAGACTAACATGATCTCTGGGAATCTATTGGTATATTGTTTAATGTATTCTACAAAAGATAAGTAATGTTAATGTACAAAAATTTTGGGTATCTATAGATGGCACCATATCAATGTAATATGTATCATTTTGAAAATACGATTATAAAAATTTCATTAAAACACTGAGCACGTGTATTAGAATAAGTCTAAGGACAAGGAAAAGTCTAGGAAAATGTCCTCAAATGTTGGTAAAAGATATATTTAATGGATTTAAACGAATACATACCTATATGAAAACATATAGTGGAAGATACACTAGATCATATGTACCAAGGTGTTTCAACTTTGACAAGATGTCTCTTTCTGGACTTAGGTTAATCAGGTAAATTATAAAGGGCCTTGTTGCACACCTAGTTTGGCACTCCAGGGGGATATGCTTTAAGAATTCCCAAACTCCTTGGGAAACATCATGAAGTATTTAAAAATATATATTCTATGACTAACTTAGGGTAATAATGGGATATCATGGATTATGGGAGGTTCATTATTTAGATATCTTATATGTATGTTTTCATGATTATGTGGTTCCCCGCTATGAAAAAAGTTTCTTTCTCTATGTGTTTGGTTTTATTCAATTATTGGAACCAGAATGAACATTGATTATTGGGACTATGAGGGAAAAGTAAGTGAGTGTTCTCATGATCATTCAAATTCTATGAGATATGGAATAAAAAACCCATTTATGTTCTCACATACCATTCCCAATATATGAACCATTTTGAGATTTAAAATGATAAAAGGATGGAACAATGTCTATTTGAGTCCTTCATTGTGAAGATTCCACCTTTTTTATGTGGGTTATCTAATCCACTTATTGCTGAACACTAGATCAGTACCACTAAAATGATATTCTTCATTCTCCATTATTAGGAACATGAGAATTTCATTCTAGTTTTATATCAACTAGAAGGTAAGGTATACTAGTGGTGGAATCTAATGAAGAATATGAAGAAGAAAGATAAAATTGAATCCATGGATTTGTAAAAGATAAATAAACTATTCTTAAATAATTTCATTCCTAAAATCTATTTTCCAAAGATAAAAAATGACTTCCAAGAGTAGAAGAAAATTTATAATGAATATTTCAGTAATTATGAGGATAATTTCACCAGATATTCCAGGTATGCTTCTGGAATTATCATCCAACAACAATGTAAGGTTGATTGGTTCTTAAGTATCTTAAAGTAATGTCTTAAAAAGGAATAGTCCATAAGAGACTTTATTTTATATATAAATATTCTCCATTGTATAATCAAATAAGAAATGGAGGATGAATTTATGCATTGATATCATTTTTTAACAAGAAGATGATGATAGAGTTTGATGGATAATCTAAAAACTATGGATATAAGAGTATGAGAGTTTTATTATGCAATATGTATGGAAATTGGAATAGAGGGAATTGACATAATTGAAATGGTAAATTTTTTATGGGTAGAATTGATGGAAATAAAATGGATAAATTTCTAAGTAATTGTAAAATGATATTTAATAAGGAAAATAATGAGAAAACTCCAAAAAAATTAACGTCCTTCACTTCAGTGTTTCAATTGTTAGTAGTTTGTGCATTTCTCCAATTAGTTCCCAAATCCAAGAGATAATAATGGTGGTGAACACCAAAAAACTCTAATGAAAATGTAAAAAAGGGTAATTTTATGAAATCACAATGGATGAAGTAAACTATGATAACTAGTTAACTCTATAGTGGGGAATTTCATGTGGGATTCCTTAAAAATAATCCCTTTGATAGAATTATTTTTCATCCTTTCGTGACGTTTCATGTGATTATTTCTATATATAAAAATTTTAGAATAATAAATCACATTTAACATTCTATCGTTACAAGGATGAATCCATGTATCCAACAAATATGTTATTGGTATAAGATAATACCATATTTAAGGAAGAAAAGGTGAATTTTATTTTTTAATTGATATAAGGTAAACCATTTATGGAATGTTTTAGTTAATCATTGAATATGGTTTTTTGAGATTAAATTTTTATGTCACCATATGATGATTTATGAATACTATTTATCATATTCTAACCACATGGTGTTTGGGGTATCTGATTAAGGATGTGATGACTTATCAAGGATCTCATTATCTCTTAGTACTTTAGTAATACAAATTCTCTTTCAATTATTAGGTTAATAGTGGATGTGGAATTATATCAAGGGAAAATTAATGGGTGATATTTTACTATTGGAAAAGAATGAAATCATTTAATTATATATTCTCATGAAAATTATCCATCTTTAGGGAAGGAATATTGAAACAGAAAATTTTATCATAGTATCGTCGATTGTGATGAGTCAAATGCTCCCTTAGATAATCACATATGCATGGCTTTGTGGTTGTTAACATTCTCTTAACCAATATATCTAAAAATATCCTCTAGAACATGATATTTATATTTATCTTCCATATATATGTTTTCACTAAATTCCTATGATCTCGGACTTAAAAACTCTACTATGTGTTAATATGGGAAACCATTATGGATCCTACATTCAAATTTAAAGGAAGTTTCATTATTATTTTTTACGAAGTGGGTTTCTACTAAAGGATGTTAATATCATTAAACCTTTGATAACCAAGATGTATATTGAGTGTGAAATTCATTTTATGTGTGGTATAATGTAAACCCTAATATTTTGCGATTTTTTTAATTAATTTATTCTTTTGGAGAATTTCATTTCACACAACATTAAAAATATTTTATAATAAATAATAATGAATGTATTGCATTATACCCTTTACCAAGTTATTGTCAAATAAACACAACACAGTTTTAAACATTATATGCATGGACTACTGAGGTTAACATACATCTGACAGAAGATTTAATTTCATTGATGGCTTTCATAACATGAAATACCAATTTTTAATGAAAATAATATATTATAAAAATATTATAATTTAATATAATAAGTTATATCATAGTTGTTAAATAAGTATTTATGAATTTGTTGATCTAAAATATGAAAATAAATGGTTTACAAAAACATAATATTAATTCATAAGTTAACAATTAATTATAAATTAATACAAAAACCTATTGAATATAAACGATAAATATTTTTGTTTTTATGGTCACAATGATTTTTTACCCTGATTAATTAAATTAATTATAATTGGTGTGTGATATTAATTTAATATTCATGTTATATATTCAATAATATATTTTTGATATTCATCCAATACATTTAATATTCCAAATATAATAAGAAACCAAATTTTATACTTAAAAACCTATATTTTTATTAAGGCGTTTTTACCATCATTTAATCGAGAACCAATTTAAATTCAAATTTAATAAACTTCTATAGTTTTAATATGTAAAAATAATTTTCATCATTAAAATTGGAACATTAAAATTTGATTTGGTAAAATTATTTGTATTCTATAGTTAAGAATCAGTTTTTTTAATTAATAATAAAAAATACTGAATGAATGATCAAAATTTCATTTCTATATAATTTACTTATACGGATAAATTTTATTCTAAATTTTATTAAATGTTTAATTATATCATATTTGTATAAATAAACCCGAATATGGTTCATTGAAATCATTTCCACTTTGAAATTGAATATACAAAGAGTACAAACTTTTGAAAGTTTTTAATTTACACAATCGCATTATTGAACCAACCGTGGGATTAAATTTAAATTAATTTCTAAAACCTATGTGATAGGAATTTTATAAAATTATTACATAATTATAATCCTAAATATTTATAATTTCTAATTGTTTTAACAAAATTTTTGAAAAAAAAATATTACTAAATGTGATTGAAATTAGTTACCTTAATTAGGGTAAAATTACCCTTAACTAAGGACAACCCCTTAAACGTAAGGGCATAAATTACAAATATACTTACCCTAATTCCATTATATGGACATATTAGGACCTATAATTACTTTTCTATACTTGGGAACATTATGTTTTCCACATTCCACGCAAAAAAAGGTTGTAATTCCCTTTCCAAAAATTAACAATAGCGCTACTCCTCACCAACAATAAAATGAGTCCTCTCATCCCTTTCTACACACCTCTCAATACATATTGGATAAAAAATGAAATAAGGGAAATAAAAAAGTGTCACATGGGGCCAGCAACCAAACTAAACTCCTCAATCATCTACCACAAACAAATAAGCATAAAAGAAAACATGGGACGAACCAAGGTGCTCATGAATAATCCCTAACGCACTATACTTGTGGCTCATCCTGAAGAAATTCCCTACCCAATGACATCGTAACACTCAACTATTTCCCTACCTGGCCTGATCGATGGTCCTAATCACATATTAATAATAATAAAATAGAATCCCCTTCTATGAGCCATTATCCAATTCCTAATCAAAACTAGTACAAGAATCATTCAAAGAAAATTCACTTACCATGCCATGTTCCCATCTTAACATGAATAACCAAAAGGGTGAGTCAACCGATTCCAACTGAGCATCAAATCATATGCCTAAATATAATAATAATTTAGACAACAGGAATCACCTTAGTCACCAAATTAAACATCTTCATTTTGTTTTAACCATTAAAAAAATGGGTGCCACATAGCAAGGTCCGCCCACCACATTCAATATAAACAAGGAAAGCGAATAATCCATGAACATTTTTTAACACTACCATATTTTTTAATGTTCCAAGTAGGACTTAAATAACCATTAAAAGAAATAATACTTCTCAAGTGAGACCAAAACATTTTCTCACACATCTGAAGAAAACATTTCACATCAAACTAGAACCACACCTAAAAATTCATGAATTAAGTTCAAAGGAAAAACTGGAATTTTTCACCATAGGAAACAATCCATCCAGAAAGTATTTCTCATGTAATAAAAATTAATAAATAGTTCCATTTCGAGAAAATCATTATTCTAAAAATTAAAATTTAATATTATTTCCCATTTAACAAAAATCAATGAAATGTCCAGAAATAAATAAAATCCAAATTCCAAGTAAAGTGCAGTGGGGGACCTACATCAAAGGAGAAACAAGCTGAATATTCCACATCTTTATGCTTTCTAAACAATATATACTGCTACCCTCTTGCATGGGCATACATTCATATATATATATATATATATATATATATCCTAATCCAATGCATGTATTCCCTTCTCCATGAGGTAATGTATACATGGAGTACACACACACGCACACAGAGAGATATATATATACATACCAGAGAATATCTGTGTGTGACCTAGATGATGTTAAAAACCCAAGGCAACATAAATTAGAGACTATGAAATACCGCGGAAAGTTTAACGCACATATAAAACCATGCAACATCTTCATAAATCTAAAATTATTTAGAAATGTCAACTGGGAGATTCAACTAATACATGGTATGCACAACTCAAAAAAACACAACACACATAGAATTTCACATTTAAAATTATGTGCACTTCAAAACGATTCCAACACATGATTCTCACTATTCAAATTATTTAATAAACCATTTAAAATTTTATAAAAACCTCTTTAAGGAATTATCTACGTTTTTACACACCCAAAACTCATTCAAAAATCCCTTTTATTTTGAAACTCACACCCACATCGTATCAAGGAAGAAAACACATCGTATTCACAATTAAAATAAAAAATTTCACAATTTAATAAAACTATGAAATAGTATATAACTAATTTCTATCAGAACACACCTAATTTCACAATATAATGTAATTTGAAAAATATCCATAGTCTAATAAACAATCCAGAGTGGATCAAACATCATGAAATCAATGAAATATAAATTTAAAGAATATGTGCAATGGGATCCTACCTCAAATGACGATGATTTTCCAGAAATTGATGAAAAACACCGTTTTCACCTAAATTACCCATAAGGGAGATTAAATTGATTATAAAACAACCATGTAAGACAATAAATTTCTGAAATTAAATCCTAAAATGTAGAAATTAGGTAATCCTAAAAAATCTCCTCACACAAACTGGGGAAGAGATGGATCACCGGAAGGCGGATTGGGGTTCTGCGGGATGAATGAGAGAGAGGCAAGCAGCTGGGTGGCACAGGCGGTGGCCAGACGGTTCCAGGACCACCAATGTGGGGAGGCTAGAGGGTTCAGGTCACCTTGAGGGTGGGGAAGGAGGTGGAGGTAGTCAGAAAACATTGGTAAGAGGCCATCGTCGAGGGGGCGTAGGCTGGGGGAAACACATTGTCGATGTGGTGGCCGGAAGATGTGGAAGCGGTAAAGACTATGTCTGTGCACAGAGGGGGTGCACTAAATATCAAGGGGAGTTGGAGAGGTTAGCTATGGTAGGATGAAATGGGAGTCGGTAATAGGGGTCCATCGGCTGGGTTGGGAAAGAAAGATAAAAACAAAAATAAATTAAATTAAAACCGTATAATAATAATAACAATAACAAAATAATAATAATAATAATACCTTAATTAAAATAAAGAAAATAATATCAATAAAGACATAATGATAATAATACTAATAAGAGTATGAATAATAATACTAATAAAAATATGAATATTTAAATTATTCTTTTTACTCTAACAATAATAATGATGAAATTATTAACAATAATAAAGATTTTAACTAATAAAATAATTTACTAAATAAATTTTTTCAATTAAATAGATTTAAAAAATTTATCTTTCTAAATAAAACGTTTTCCTAGTATTCATGAAATTATTTTTTTCAAATAAATTTAAAATAAATGTAATTTGGAATTTTTTAATGATTTATTTATAAGATTTCTTGATTATTTTTATGAAAATTGTTTTTGAAATATTTTATGTTTTAAAAACAAAATATCAAAGAAGAAAGGTATATCCCTTGAGAAATTTCTTTAAATGATAGTTCAGAAACTAATTTTCATCTAATATGATATCTTTTGATGACAATAATGATTTAAAGGATCTATTCATATTTTTAATGCTTTCAGTTTTGATAGAATTATTCTTATGACACTCATTTCTCTTCCATATGTAATATTCTTTTGAATCAAGAATTTTCCACAATTTATTCATTAAAGATATGATTAGGAAACTTATATATTTTACATAGGATTTAATGTGATTAAATGTTAATGATATGCCTTTCATTTCTTGGGAATTGCTTTTTTTATGAAACCCATCTCTTATTATGGGTCATGATATAATGCACGTTTTATTTTCCTATGGAACATGTATATATGATATTGTTTGGTGAATTGTAGGACCTATATCTCCCTCTAATGAAATGGTTAATGAAAAATGGTATATTTTCTCAAAGGGTACATTGGTTGTAGACCAATCCAAAAAACAATAAGGTAGATAAGTTGAAGCCCAAGATTGAAAACAAGTAGGTGCATAGGGTGTAGTCAATCTCTAAAAATATGAGGGTGCAATGGTTGTATCCAAATCAAAAAATTATGAGGACACACTATTCATTATCCAAACCACATATCATGTACATGGGTCATATCCAAATACTATCATTCTATGATGTTCTTGGTAGGAAGACTTGACAGGGGATTTTCAATTTTTATGTGTATATCACAATTACATGTCTTACTCAAATGTTATGCTTCCATGGAGTGTTCTCTAACATACCATATCATTAATGTCTTATTAAAGGAAAATATTTATTTCATGATTTATGTTTATGGTGTTTTATATATAGTGAATGATCATATAATGTTATGATCATATTTTATTACCCTTATACATAAAAATATCCCTTGTTTACCATTATTGAGCATTTGAGATCACTCATTATTATATCTCATTCCCTATTATATGAAGATATTTTTATGTATGATAGGTCTAATAGGTGTTCTATTCATGGGGAAAAAATTGGGAGATAATGTAACTCAACCATGTAATAGTGCTTGTGTTTCCATGTTTCCAATGGCAATAGACTAATATGGTCTTTTGACATATGATTAAAAATTTTATTAATAACTATAAAAAATTTATGAAATGCCTATGGATGAAATGTGATAGTCTATATACAGAAATATTATTTTATTGGTGAGGTATAATGATATTTTTGGTTGGGATTAATCGGTGTTGTATTTAATCAGATGTCCAATGTAAGTTCAATACATATTTGGGGGAAAATGCTTAGGAAATTGAAGACTAGATTTCTAGATTTGGAATCCAATAAACAGATAAAGGAGATTCAGGAATGCAGTTGGAAGGGTTACCTACCCAAATATCTTCTAATGTTTTTCATAGACAGTGATTGTATCATAAAATAGGTAAATATAGATCCGTTCAACTACAGTTTCCATGTGACACAACATTTTTTCTTCAATGGGGATGGATATAAGGACTTGATTAACTAATTGGAGAATTAATAAACATAGCCTAATTATTTCTCACCTATTATTTAATCAAGAAATTTACTATCATTCTTAAATTTTATAATTTTATAAACAATGGTGTGTTATTCATCCACACTATCCAAGTGATCTATATTTGATAATTCCCATATCATTTCTATTATTAACATCATGGAGTGGTTTATATGAATTTTATTTATATTGCACCATGTATAGAAACATTACATGATTGAAACATCAGTTAACAATCTACCTACCAATGAGGAGAGTGATAAATATATCCTTTCCTATGATATAGATATGAACAATATTATAAATGTCCATTGTATAATTATTTAATATATTTATATTGAACATATGATATCTCAAAAATGAGGACTCTTATTGCATGCTTTTGAAACATCATGGAATATATTAGGAAGGATCTATAGAGGATTTGTTAGAGATATCCAAGGAACCTTTTTTTCCTAAAATCTGGGAGAAGGTGAACTAGTTTTGCCACATGTTATAATTCTCATTATCTAAATTGAGTTACTTTGGTTTTTATGGTTTAAAAATTCTAATGAAGTTCATCCTGATATCATTCATAGATCACTCCATTAGATATTAACCACTTTTTTATAAATTTCCATATTAAACTCATTGATAATTATCTCTGAGATCTTCTTAATATTCTACACTAGGTATACATGAAGAAAAATAAAAAAATGCATCAGTCCTTATGTTGAAAGAAATTTAAAGGCAATTTTTATATCCCCAAGGTTAAAACTTCTATGCAACCCCATTAAAAGAATAGGAATATTAAAGATAATGAAAATGAAAAATATGTTTTCTTTTTCACATGTGGAAATAAGGGACACTATATGAAATATTTCTCAAGTATTTAGATTTAGGGGGATGCCTATGGTGTGTTTGTTATCGAGTGAAATTTATCAAAATATACAAACTGAGAATTATATATAGCATTTCATGCTCACATATGTAATGTAAAATAGAATCCAGGTAGATTCATGAATATTAACTGATGGAAGGTAGATTTATGAGTATCCAACAGAGTTAAACTATCTAATATAGAAATTGATGACTACCACATCATGTTTCTAACTGGAATGTTCTTAGTTTTGAAAGAGTTTTATTATGGGACATCCACTAACAAAAATATTATTTTTATATAGATACTTGATACAATTGGATTTATTTTCATGTTTGGTAATAAATTTTGATTCTTTTATAAATATAGCCTTTCATATGGTAAGATAAATTTAAATAATGATATTTTTTTTTTGGATTATGCAAAACATGTATTGGTAAATAGAAATGAAATTACATCATGTTAATTATACAACACAAATCATTGGTTTCACAAACTAGGACTTGTCAGTGATAATAATTTGAATAAATTACCAAAAAATGGATATTTATATTCATTTGAAATAGAACCACATGATTTAAGTCCTGAATTGTTAAAACTAAAATGACTAAATCACCATTTATTGTAAAATGTGAAATGGCTAGATAAATTATAGAATTAGTTTATACTGATGAGTGGTGACCATTTCCTATTAAATTCAGGTGTTGGTAATCTTACATTATAAAATTTATAATAATATTTGTAGATATTTTATATCCAAATGTTTATGTATAATTAGAATTCATTTGATATATTTTAACACTACAATAATTATGCAGAGAACCAATGTGGTAGAATGATTAAAAACCCACACTTAGTCTGTGGTGGAGAATATAAGACTCAAGACATTTCATTTTTTCAAGAGTTTGGGAATCAATCTCAACTCACTAGTCCTTATACTCCATAGTGTAATGGTGTATGTCAATGGTGTAACCTAGACTTGTTGGACATGGTGAGATCAATGATGAATCATTTGAGTTGTAAAGACCCATAAAATTCAAGTAAAATTTTTTCTTAATTTTCTTTGGATTTTACAAGAACACAGTTTCTGACGGCACCTGATTCTGAGGCCCGGTGTGCCCGGAATTTCTATCCAAAGTTTAGCTCGGGTACGTTCAGTGAACTAACGAGCAGGAATTCCTATCTTTTGAACCGGTGCTCGGAATCAAATTCCGAGGTCACCAATGGAACCGCAGCACCAGTAATTGCTTAGGAACGTCTATGCCAGAGTTGCGTTTACACGAGGGGAGTTGATAAAAATTGTGGAAGTTAAAAATAAAAATTTAACAACAATTTTTATTTTCAACTTGGTAGTTTTATCCTAAGTGTGAGAGTTGGGGGTGGGACCCACATGTGTTAACCAACCTTGAGAGGATAAGGTGGGGTGGGACCCACACAAGCACAACCCCTCACTTTCCAAACTCCTCAAAACCTCACATATAATTTTGCCAACATATCTCCTCATTAATTTTTAACAAGTTTTGTTTAATTAAATGAGTGGACTTAATTTTGAATGTTAAAAATTTAAAGTGTTTGGAAAAGGAAATAAAAGAAGGTTAAGGCCTTATTTTATTTTGGTTGCATCTTTGAGTTGAAGGGGGGAACGTTCTTCTTTTCTTTTGGAAGAACTTCATCTTCCAGGCGAAGAACTTTTCTACCACGATGAAGAATGTTGTCACGTCTTTCTTCTGAAGAACGACGACGTGCCATCCCTCTTTCTTCTTCCCACATCAAAGGAAGGGATACGCCGTTCCACCTCGGACAAACTCCGTCTTCATCTACGAATCCTCTTTCTGTGACACTGACCCGCAACGCGGCGTCTTTTTCTCCGCGACGGAAACCTCGTTCAATCCACGCTCGAGGTAGGGGATTTATTTTTATTTTGTTCGAGTTTACTCCCTTAATTTTTATTCTTTGTGAATATGTCCAATTTATATCATTTAAAAAGAGGGGGCCGGACCGCCCAAAGATGGTGGACCCACCTCCTTTTTCCATGTTGGATTCTTTTGTGGTTTGAAATGGGAGTGGCATGGTGTCGTCGCACCGCGCGGGATCATGCGGCAAGAAATGTGTGGCGCTGTCGCGCCGCGCCGCGAAATCATACAAGGATGCGACGCCGTCGTGCCGCGTCAATGAAACCCGAAAATACCGCGGACGGAGTGGGGCCGCGGGGGAGGGGCGCGGTGCTGTCGCACCGCGCCGGACGAACCAAGCAGTGGCCCGTTCCGGGCCGTGGTGGAGCAGGGTGACCGGCGGCCGGTTTCGGGCCGCCGGTGTCGGCGAAGGAGGAAGGACCGGCTGTCGCCTGTCCTTGTTGGCAGAACCGGCCGGCCGGTGCAGGCCGGCCGGACAAAGGGAAAACTGGGGGATTTAATTCCCCCAGCCGGCCAAGCAAGCGACCCCATTAATGGGGCCGCGGTTACAGGAAAACCGGGGGGGGCAGCGCCCCCCCCCCCCCCCCCACGAGCCTGAATGGCTCGGCCGTTTGGTTGAGCCAGCTGGCGCCACGCGCCGGGTCACCGGCCGGCCCGCGCCGCACCAGGCCGGGCCGACCCGGACCCAGGTCGGGTCGACCGGGGGGTCTCGGGCCGGGTCGGGTCGGTCCGGGCCCAAAACCCCCGTTTTCGGACCCTTTGGGTTCTTTTGCCCATATCTTAGGCTACGAACCTTCGATCGACGTGCCTTCAGTGGCGATGTGATCCTTGGATCGAGACAGTCATTTCGGTATATCTTACTCAAGGTTTCGGAATATTTTGGGTTCGGCCGGGTTGGTTCGTACACGAAATCAACTGGGCCCTCGGAGAAGAAACACTCATATCTTTAGCTCTGGAAGTCCGATTGACGTACCATCGACTTTGATAAATTCCTCTAAGTGAGATGGATCTTTTGGATTACTCCGCCCAATGTTTGGACGCAGGTGGAGAACGGTCGAGTTGGTTTTGCCTTAAAAAACAACCGGGCCCCTAGGACGAAAAAGCCAATAACTCTCAGACCAAGCGTCCGATTGACGCGCCGTCTGCGACGTTGAGTTCCTGTTGACGATTGATCGTACCACGATTCACTGTTTCATTTTCACCCTTACACCGTTGTGCTAAACATATTTTGTATTAAAAATTATAAAAATATTATCAAATTGTACTTCATGTTTGATTCAATAATTTTGTGTTTATCACTATTAAATAGGGCAATGATACTTGTTTTGAAAATTACAATTTAGGTGGAGGTTATTTGGAGGGCCCTTGATGAAGTGAAAGAAAACCGGGCCAAAATTGCATGGATCCATGGACATCTGTCCACTGTTTTGAATAGTACACAAAATCCGTGCATTCAAATGGACTAAAATTTTGTGGACCTGTCCAAAATGGAATTGGCTACATTTCATATGAAGGAACCCAATCCTGATTCGGCTTGTATAGGGCCCATCCGAACTGATCTGTCCAAGACACCGAATTTGGACCAAGTCAAATGCGGTGTTCTGTATTTTATCAATATCTTGAGCTGTAGTTGTCCACAGGGTGCCAAAAATTAGGTGGATCTATTCAAGAGGTAGGGATACAACTTTTCTATTTTCTTCAAAGCGAGATAACACTGTCTGAAGGCCAAAACGCATCGTGCAAGTGGATTGATGAAATCTGTGTGCCCAAAACCACCTCCCACATTTCCTATAAAAGGGCACCTTGGGCTCCTCATTTGTAAGTTCGGCCAAGGAGTGAAGTGCTGCCAATTTGGAGTCCCATAGGAGTCCCCTAATCAACTTGGAGGTTCTGGAGGCCCCTATCCTCATAGGGGGATCAACAATAAAGAAGGAGTTCAACCCGAGCTTCCTCCTCCTCCCGATGTCGAGCTAAAAGTTGGGTGTTCGTTGTGAGGGAGCTACACACATGTCAAGGGAGTTCCGATGCATAAACTAGATACTGGTTTGGAGTAATTTGGGTGTTTAAACATTTCATTCCATTTATCTTATTTTATTTCAGATTTTAATGCTTGATTTGATACATACGAGTGTTATGCTCTTAATTTCTAACCGATCGGTGTGAGGTTTTGAGTGCGTGACTTGTGTTGTTCCGATTGGACATCACAAGAATCCTTTTCATACCCAAATTATTGAGATTTCAATATGATTTGGAAGCTCTTATTCCATGCATAAGTACTGTACCTTGACAATATGATTGTTACATCAAGGTTTTGTCCTTAAAGCATAGAAACAAAAGCATAGGAATTAATCGGGATTCCAATTAATTCCAACCAAAGAATTACTCTAAACCTAATATGAATCTCTATGAACAATGAACTTGATATGTGTGTAGTGAAATCACATCGACACTTTTATCTCATATTTCTCAAAATCCACTTGGGCACTCATCCTTTAAGCTATTTCAACTAAGTCATTGTTTTAAACTGTTTTCAAAACCACCCCCTCTCTTAGTCATTTTTATTAAAAATACACACTCTAAACCTACCAACGCTCCTTGAGAGACGACCTATGGTTTACCCTAGACTATAAATCAACCTCAAAAATATAGTCAATTTGACGTGTCATGACAACGTGGTCAAATTTTGGCGTCGTTGCCAGGGAGCTCTTTGGTTTTTTGTGCGTGTTTTTGATAAATTGTTTTGTAATTTTTGTGAATATTTGTTTGTTTTATCTTCTACCTTTGCATTTGTTTTTGTGTTCTAATTTATTTATTGTGTAGGTTCTTTTTATGACGCGTTCTACTCCGGGAGACCTACAAACTTTCGAACCCAGACCGGAGAGGATCCTACATCAACGAAACCGAGACATACAAGACCACACTTTGAAGGAGGAGACATTAAATCTTAAAATTCTTCTTGATCCTTCTTCTTCTTCTGAAACCAAAGTTAAAATTGAACATAACTTGTATAAAATGGCTGAAAATAATAGAACACTAAAATAACTAACCTCACCTGATGTGTATATCCAACCTACTTACATTCAAATTCAAGGAGAGGCACCTAATTTTGAATTAAAATCTGGTTTAATCCATTTATTACCAAGATTTCATGGACTGCCTGGAGAAGATCCACATAAGCATTTAAAATAATTTCATACTGTGTGTTCAACATTAAAACCTGCTAATGTGGATGAAGAACAAGTAAAACTTAGGGCATTTCCATTTTCAGAAGAAGACACTGCGAAAGATTGGTTGTATTATGTTAATTCACCTATTAGAGGTTGGGCGGACATGAAACAACTTTTTCTTGAAAAATACTTCCCAGCCTCCCGAACTGAAACAATAAGGAATGAAATATGTGGGATAAGACAATCTCAAAGAGAAACCCTTCATGAATATTGGGAACGATTCAAAAGATTGTGTTCAAGTTGTTCACATCACCAAATAAGTGATCAACTTTTAATGCAGTATTTTTATGAAGGTTTAATCCCTATTGATCGAAACATGATTGATGCTGCTGCAGGTGGTGCACTAGTGGATAAAACCCCAATCGCTGCAAGGAAACTAATTGAGACCATGGCACAGAACACTCAACAATTCAATTCAATGTCTAGTGTACCCATTTGAGGTGTCCATTAGGTGCAAAGTACTGAGTTTGAGAATAAGGTGGACACGAAGTTCGAAGAGGTAAGTACCCTTCTACAACAAATTTCTCTCTCCCAAGGGAAATCTCAATCTCCTCCTCCCATCCATTATGGAATCTGCTCTTCTGACACCCACTATTCTAACCAATGTCCTCAATTGAGAGAAACTTCTAAAAGTTGTGAGGCAATATTTCCAGGATGCCCCTTTAACTAACCCTTTAGGCAAGAACCATACTATCCATCCAACCAAGGGTGCAAGGACAACCAAGCCTATAGGAAAGGGGGGGATTCAAACAAACCTCAACAGCAATGGAACCAAACAGGGCAAAGTAGTCATCAACCACCACCACCTAGAAATTTTCAACCACCCTAAAGGCCTTTCCAACAACCCCCTCCAAAACATGAGCCTAGCCTAGAAGATATGATGAATCAAATGGCTGCCAATAATATCTAGTTCCAACAAACCACCCAAGAAGCCATACAAGACCTCAAAACCCAATTAGGCCAACTAGCTAACTCGGTGGGTGAAATCCGAAGCCATGGGTCTGGTAAACTACCCTCTCAACCACTTTTCAACCCTAGGGATAAGGGAAATGTTAGTGCCATCACACATAGAAGTGGAACTCAACTTAAAAGCCAAATGAACCCTCCATTAGAGTCATCCTCTCCTAAGTAAACCACCATCCTAACCATTGAAAAAGGTTCAAATGAGATGGAACCTTGTCTTGAGAGAAGTCCTACAAAAGGAAAGAGTGTGTCTATTGATGAGTTACCAAGCTGAAGCATTCCTCTTCCATTTCCCCAAAGAGCCACCCAACCAAGGAAATAAAATGAAACTGAACTTGATAAAGAAATCTTGGAGACATTCAAAAAAGTGCAGGTTAACATTCCATTGATTGATGTCGTCAAGCAAATTCTAAGATATGCCAAGTTTCTAAAGGAGATGTGTACCCACCGAAGGCGACTTAGAGGTGATGAGAAGGTGAGCCTGGGGAGGAACGTCTCAGCAGTGATACAACCATCACTTCCCACCAAGTGCAATGATCCTGGGACATTCTCGATTCCGTGCACCATAGGGGAGTATTCATGTTCCAACGCTAGGATTGATTTGGGTGATTCTATTAATGTGATGCCTCACTCCATATACTCTTCTTTGCAGGTCGGTGAACTGAAGCCCACTGGTATTGTTGTTCAGCTAGAAAATCAGAGTACAGCACACCCCTCTGGTGTGCTAGAGGATGTTCTTGTGAGGGTGCAAATTTAATTTTTTCTGCTGATTTTTATGTGCTAAAAATGGAAGATGATAGGATGAATGGACATGCCCCAATTATATTGGGGAGTCCTTTCTTGAAAACCGCCAAAGCCGTAATTAATGTCCATAATGGTACATTATCTATGGAATTTGGTGGTGACATAGACCATTTTAACATCCTTGATGCCATGAAGCACCCCTCACAAGAATATTCCTCTCTCTCGGTAAATTCAATTGATGTACTCCCTTCCCCTAAAATCACTTCATTTGTTTCCCCTGATCCCTTTTCTGAGTTTTCTTCTTTGATTGAAATTATTGGTAATGAGTCATTTGATGATTGTTGTAGCGGTCTAGAGAAATATCATGCATGTTTGTTAATTGATGATTTCTTGAACATGGAGGATCACATGACCATCGATGATACTGCTACGCTTGAAAAAGCTCATTCCTCATCTGAGGATGTTAACATTGAGCAGTTATATGAGATTAGTGACTTCTCACTTTCACACACACTTCCGTCAATCCAAAATCCCCCAGAATTGGAACTGAATCAACTGCCTCAAGATTTGAAATACTCATATCTTGAGAATGGAAACAACTTTCTCGTCATCATTGCTAGTTCACTCCCTCCTGAGCATGAATTGCGACTGCTTGATCTTTTGAGGGAGTATAAACAAGCTTTGGGATGGACACTTGCTGACATTACTGGCATTATCCCATCAATTTTTACACATCATATTTTATTAAATGATGAGGCTAAACCAGTGAGGCAGTCACAACGTCGACTGAACCCAAACCTACTTGATGTTGTTAAAAAAGAAGTAACAAAATTGTTGGCTGCTGGAATCATTTACCCTATCTCTGACAGCCAATGGGTCAGTCCCGTTCAAGTAGTTCCTAAAACAACTGGCCTTACTGTAGTTAAAAATGAAAACAATGAATTGGTTCCAACTTGTGTGCAGAATAGTTGGCGTGTCTGTATAGACTATCGCCGACTAAACCAACACACTAGGAAGGACCATTTCCCATTGCCATTCGTTGACCAGATACTATAGAGGCTAGCAGGGAAGTCCCATTACTTTTTCCTTGATGGGTATTCTGGATACTTTCAGATCCATATTGCCCCTAAGGATCAAGAAAAGACAACATTTACATGCCCCTTTGGAACATTTGCTTATAGAAGGATGCCATTTGGTCTGTGCAATGCTCCGGGTACTTTCCAACGATGTATGGTTAGTATTTTTTTGGATTACCTGGAGAATTACATGGAGGTTTTTATGGATGATTTTACTATTTATGGATCCTCTTTTGATGAATGTTTGAGTAGTCTTGCTTCTGTCCTACGTCACTGTATTGAAAATAATCTCATATTAAACTATGAGAAATGCCATTTCATGGTGCGACAAGGCATAGTCTTAGGACATGTCATTTCTGGGGAAGGTATCCAAGTGGAAAAATCAAAAGTAGATATCATTTCCTCCCAACCATTCCCTAAAAATGTTCGGGATGTGCGGTCTTTCCTGGGTCATGCTGAATTTTATCGTCGTTTCATTCGTGACTTTAGTAAAATTGCACTCCCCCGCTCCCGATTACTCCAAAAAGAAAAAGAATTTTATTTTGATAAAAAATTTGAGGAAGCTTTTAATAAATTAAAATGGAGTCTCACATCACCCCCGGTAATCCAACCACCTCGGTGGGATTTACCATTTGAGCTCATGTGTGACACCTCTAACTATGTAGTTGGGGCAGTCTTATCACAAAGGGTCGACCGAGCTCCACATTTCATAGCCTATGTCTCACGTACTTTGGACTCTTCCCAAGAAAACTACACCACCACTGAAAAAGAATTTCTTTCCATTGTGTTTGCCTTAGATAAATTCAGGTCATACTTTTTAGGGTCCAAAGTCATTGTGTTCTCAGACCATGCAGCCCTCCGATTTCTCCTAAAGAAACTAGAATCCAAACCACGTCTCATTCGCTGGATGCTCCTCCTTCAGGAATTTGATCTAGAAATTAGTGATAAAAAAGGAGCAAAGAATGTGGTTGCTGACCATATCAGTAGGATTCTCCCATCCTCGGACATTGACTCATCCCCCTGTATTCCCATAAATGAATTGTTTCCTGATGAGAAATTGTACCGAGTGCAAGATGTTATTCCTTGGTATTCTGAAATTGTAAATTATTTGGTAGTGTCTTGCATTCCTGCTGATTTCACCAAAAACTAGGCTTACCATCTAAAACATGAGTCTCGTTGGTACATTTGGGATGACCCCTTCCTCTGGCACACATGTAGTGATCAAGTTATTAGGTGTTGTGTTCCCGATAGTGAGTTTCAGTCTGTCCTTAGGTTCTTCCACACACTTGCTGGTGGGGGGCACATTGGTCCCCAACGGACTGCTCGCAAGGTCTTAGATTCTGGTCTTTTTGGCCCAAATTTTTTAGGGACGCCCATGAATTCTGTAAATCTTATCCTTGCTGTCAAAGAATAGGGAATGTCTCTAAAAGAAATGAGATGCCCCAACAACCCTTACTCTTCCATGACATTTTTGATATTTGGGGCATTGACTTTATGGGACCATTCCCCAATTCATTTGGGAACATTTACATTCTTCTGGAAGTGGATTATGTTTCAAAGTGGGTAGAGGCACGAGCCATGAGGACAGATGATTCCAAGACCATTGTGGAATTTTTGAGAACCCAAATATTCTGTAGGTTTGGATTACCTAGGTTTATCCTCAGTGATCAGGGTTCTCATTTTTGAAACCGCACAATGCAATCTCTTTTGCGCAGGTATGGGGTTGGGCATCGAGTGTCTACTGCTTATCACCCACAAACAAATGGTCAAGCCGAAGTATCAAATAGAGAGGTAAAATAGATTCTTGAGAAAACAGTTCAGCCAAACAGAAAATACTGGAGTCTTAGACTCGATGATTCATTACGGGCTTACCGTACTGCATTCAAAACTCCAATTGGCATGTCACCATATCGGCTAGTTTTTGGGAAGATTTGTCACCTCCCTTTGGAGGTAGATCACCGGGCCTACTGGGCTGTTAAAAAATGCAATTCTAATCTTTCTGGTGCAGGTATTCAAAAGAAGTTGCAGATTCAGGAGTTGGAGGAAATGAGAATAGATTCATATGAGAACTCCCGAATTTATAAAGAGCGAACCAAGGCTACCCACGACCTTCTCATCCTTCATCATCAATCCCACATCGGGAAGAAGGTCCTCCTCTACAATGCAAGGTTGAATTTGCACCCTGGTTAGCTTCGTTCTCGTTGGTTTGGACCTTACATTATTACTAATGTCTCTCCATTTGGGGTTGTCCAGGTTCAAAATGAAGACACCAAGCAAACCTTTACTGTCAATGGGCAGCGGCTAAAGCACTTCCATGAAGCCATTCCGGAGTCCCCAATGGAGGAACTCCATGTTCAAGAAGCGGTCTATGAATAACACTCACCAGGTCTTATCCTTCCTTCCCACAATCTCTTTTATAACAGTGAGGACACTACATTTTCTAGGTTTGGGGGTGGATACATTCCTGGGATAGTTAGGATTTTTTTTCATTGTTTTCTCCTTTTGTTTTATCTTTTTGGCCTTCTTTATGGTATTTTCATTTTTCCCCATCAACAATTTCGAAGTTCCATTATTTGGCGACCATAATGTGGGGAAAGTAAAAATACCATAACGAAGGCTAAAAAGAATATTTGTATGAATTTAACATTAGGGAGTGATTTTTAGTGAATTGGTTTTCTGTCAGTGATATAAATGGTCGTATATATGTGAAACCATTGAGATGATTGATGCCCATTGTGTGAGTAGTTTTTGGGAAAACTGTGTCACTAATATCTCCAAACATTTTTGCACAAAACCACAAAGTGTGATTATTTTTTACTTAATATAAGTTAAATGTATGTTGGGTTAATATATTTCATCTTTAAATGATCTTTCCAAACGTTCGTTCCTTATCCGATCTGTTTCATTACTTTACCAGATAGACCTATGCGAGTATACCTAATGTCCGACTATTGTACGACCTCAAAAAAAATTGTTGTGTCTTGGGCAGGTCAAAAACCACTCCTCCTCAACCTTTTATCTTGTTATAACTATTGCAATTAGTATCGTGAGGAGATCAAACAAGGGTTGAGAGATGAGTGTGAGATTTTTTCCAATGCAACTTCAAAAAAAATGAGGGGAGTGATGAAATGTGCAACATATGGGGATATCTAGGTCGGGAGCTTATGGTTTGACTTC
The DNA here is from genome assembly GCA_963277665.1 of Viscum album. Lineage (NCBI taxonomy): Eukaryota > Viridiplantae > Streptophyta > Magnoliopsida > Santalales > Viscaceae > Viscum > Viscum album. The sequence goes on from OY728135.1 coordinate 337,634,701, forward strand.
TGGGAATTCTTAAATGAGTGGGTCTTGAAATATGATTGCAAAGGATGTAGGACAGGTTCAGTGACAAAATCATTTAAGCTGAAAAATGTTAAAATAATATAGATTTATTGGATATCAAGTGGAAAGAATGGCATGGAATGGTTTTCACACACACACATGGAGAGTTAGTGTCATTCTTTACTACTGAATTCCTTTCTCAATTGGGTATCATGAATCTTTTTGAATTTCGCTATGATATGATTTATGAGACATCTTTTTCTATTTTCACTAGGAAGAACTCCTTGGTGTGGTTCGTGCATTGATCACTTTACTTTAAATAAAATTTCCTCAAATGATAAATCTTCATGATGTTGGAAATATATATATATATATGCATCAATGTATTTGGATATATGACTTTTCCCAGGAGTGCAAATGTTTAGGTGTTGGGGTGTGATCGTACCACAATTCACTGTTTCATTTTCACCCTTACACCGCTGTGTTAAACATATTTTGTATTAAAAATTATAAAAATATTATCAAATTGTACTTCATGTTTGATTCAATAATTATATTTTTATCACTATTAAATAGGGCAATGATACCTGTTTTGAAAATTACAATGTAGGTGGAGGTGATTTGGAGGGCCCTTGATGAAATGAAAGAAACCGGGCCAAAATTGCATGGATCCATGGACATATGTCCACTATTTTGAATAGTACACAAGATCCGTGCATCCAAATGGTCTTATATTTTGTGGGTCTGTCCAAAATTCAATAGGCTACATTTACTATGAATGAACCCAATCCTGATTTGGATTTTATTAGGCCCATCCGAACTGCTATGTCCAAGCCACCGAATTTGGACCAAGTCAAATGCGGTGTTCTGTATTTTATCAATATCTTGAGCTGTAGTTGTCCAAACGGTGCCAAACTTTTGGTGGAGACAGTAAATAGGTATGGCTACAACTTTTTTGATTTTCTACAAAGCGATATAAGACTGTCTGAAGGACGAAACGCGTCGTGCAAGTGGATTGATGAAATCTATGTCCCCAAAACCACCTCCCACATTTCCTATAAAAGGGCACCTTGGGGTCCTCATTTGTAAGTTTGGACAAGGAGTGAAATGCTGCCAATTTGGAGTCCCATAGGAGTCCCCTAATCAACTTGGAGGTTCTGGAGGCCCCTATCCTCATAAGGGGATCAATAATGAAGAAGGAGTTCAACCCGAGCTTCCTCCTCCCCCTGATGTCGAGCTAAAAGTTGGGTGTTCGTTGTGAGGGAGCTACACACATGTCAAGGGAGTTCCGATGCATAAACTAGCTACTGGTTTGGATTAATTTGGGTGTTTAAAAATTTCATTCCATGTATCTTATTTTATTTCATATTTTAATGCTTTATTTGATACATGCGAGTGTTATGCTCTTAATTTCTAACCGATCGGTGTGAGGTTTTGAGTGCGTGACTTCTGTTGTTCCGATTGGACATCACAAGAATTCTTTTAATACCCAACTTATTGAGATTTAAATATGCTTTGTAATCTCTTATTCTATGCATAAGTATTGTACCTTGACAATACGATTGTTACATCAAGGTTTGGTCCTTAAAGCATAGAAATAAAAGCTTAGGAATTAATCGGGATTCCAATTAATTCCAACCAAAGAATTACTCTAAACCTAAGATGAATCTCTATGAACAATGAACTTGATATGTGTGTAGTGAAATCACATCGACACTTTTATCTCATATTTCTCAAAATCCACTTGGGCACTAATCCTTTAAGCTATTTCAACTAAGTCATTGTTTTAAACTGTTTTCAAAACCACCCCCTCTCTTAGTCATTTTTTTTAAAAATACACACTCTAAACCTACCAACGCTCCTTGAGAGATGACCTAGGGTTTACCCTAGACTATAAATCAACCTTAAAAATATAATCAATTTGACGTGTCATGACAACGCGGCCAAATTTTGGCGCCGTTGCCGTGGAGCGCTTTGGTTTTTTGTGCGTGTTTTTGATAAATTTTTTGTAATTTTTGTGAATATTTGTTTGTTTTATCTTCTACCTTTGAATTTGTTTTTGTGTTCTAATTTATTTATTGTGTAGGTTATTTTTATGATGTGTTCTACTCCGGGAGACCTACAAACTTTTGAACCCGAACCGGAGAGGATCCTACATCAACGAAACTGAGACATACAAGACCACACTTTGAAGGAGGAGACATCAAATCTTAAAATTCTTCTTGATCATTCTTCTTCTTCTGAAACCAAAGTTAAAATTGAACATAACTTGTATAACATGGATGAAAATAATAGAACACTAAAAGAACTAACCTCACCTGATGTTGATATCCAACCGACTCACATTCAAATTCAAGGTGAGGCACCTAATTTTGAATTAAAATCTGGTTTAATCCATTTATTACCAAGATTTCATGGACTGCCTGGAGAAGATCCACATAAGCATTTAAAATAATTTCATACTATGTGTTCAACATTAAAACCTACTAATGTGGATGAAGAACAAGTAAAACTTAGGGCATTTCCATTTTCATTAGAAGACACTGCGAAAGATTGGTTGTATTATGTTAATTCACCTATTAGAGGTTGGGCGGACATGAAACGACTTTTTCAGGAAAAATACTTCCCAGCCTCTCGAACTGCAACAATAAGGAAAGAAATATGTGGGATAAGACAATATCAAGGAGAAACCCTTTATGAATATTGGGAATGATTTAAAAGATTGTGTTCAAGTTGTCCACATCACCAAATAAGTGATCAACTTTTAATGTAGTATTTTTATGAAGGTTTAATCCCTATTGATCGAAACATGATTGATACTGCTGCAGGTGGTGCACTAGTGGATAAAACCCCAATCGCTGCAAGGACCCTAATTGAGACCATGGTACAGAACACTCAACAATTCAATTCAAGGTCCAGTGTACCCATTCAAGGTGTCCATGAGGTGCAAAGTACTGAGTTTGAGAAGAAGGTGGACACGAAGTTCGAAGAGGTAAGTACCCTTCTACGACAACTTGCTCTCTCCCAAGGGAAATCTCAATCTCCTCCTCCCATCCATTGTGGAATGTGCTCTTCTGACACCCACTATTCTGACAAATGTCCTCAATTGAGAGAAACTTCTGAAAGTTGTGAGGCAATATTTCCAGGACGCCCCTTTAACCAACCCTTTAGGCAAGAACCATACTATCCATCCAACCAAGGGTGGAAGGACAACCAAGCCTATAGGAAAGGGGGTATTCAAACCATCCTCAATAGCAATGGAACCAAACAGGGCCAAGTAGTCATCAACCACCACCACCTAAAAATTTTTAACCACCCCAAAGGCCTTTCCAACAACCCCCTCCAAAACATGAGCCTAGCCTAGAAGATATGATGAAGAAAATGGCGGCCAATAATCTCTAGTTCCAACAGACCACCCAAGCAGCCATACAAGACCTCAAAACACAATTAGGCCAACTAGCTAACTCGGTGGGTGAAATCCAAAGCCATGGGTCTGGTAAACTACCCTCTTAACCACTTGTCAACCCTAGGGATAAGGGAAATGTTAGTGCCATCACACATAGGAGTGTAACTCAACTTAAAAGCCAAATGAACCCTCCATTAGAGTCATCCTCTCCTAAGGAAACCACCATCCCAACCATTGATAAAGGTTCAAATGAAATGGAACCTTGTCTTGAGAGAAGTCCTACCAAAGGAAAGAGTGTGTCTATTGATTAGTTACCAAGCCGAAGCATTCCTCTTCCATTTCCCCAAAGAGCCACCCAACCATGGAAACAAAATGAAACTGAACATGATAAAGAAATCTTGGATACATTAAAAAAAGTGAAGGTTAACATTCGATTGATTGATGTCGTCAAGCAAATTCCGAGATATGACAAGTTTCTAAAGGAGATGTGTACCCACCGAAGGTGACTTAGAGGTGATGAGAAGGTTAGCCTGGGGAGGAACGTCTCAGCATTGATACAACCATCACTTCCCACCAAGTACAATGATCCTGGGACATTCTCGATTCTGTGCACCATAGGGGAGTATTCATGTTCCAATGCTATGCTTGATTTGGGTTCTTCTATTAATGTGATGCCTCACTCCATATACTCTTCTTTGCAGGTCGGTGAACTGAAGCCCACTAGTATTGTCGTTCAGCTAGAAAATTGGAGTACAGCACACCCCTCTGGTGTGCTAGAGGATGTTCTTGTGAGGGTGCAAAATTTAATTTTTCCTGCTGATTTTTATATGCTAAAAATGGAAGATGATAGGATGAATGGACGTTCCCCAATTATATTGGGGAGACATTTCTTGAAAACCGCCAAAGCCATAATTAATGTCCATAATGGTACATTGTCTATGGAATTTGGTGGTGACATAGTCCATTTTAACATCCTTGATGCCATGAAGCACCCCTCAGAAGAACATTCCTCTCTCTCAGTAAATTCAATTGATGTACTCCCTTCCCCTAAAATCACTTCATTTGTTTCCCCTAATCCCCTTTCTGAGTTTTCTTCTTTGATTGAAATTCTTGGTAATGATTCATGTGATGATTGTTGTAGTGGTCTAGAGAAATATCATGCATGTTTGATAATTGATGATTTCTTGAACACGGAGGATCACATGACCATCAATGATACTGCTACGCTTGTAAAAGCTCATTCCTCATCTGAGGATGTTACCATTGAGCAGTTTGATGAGATTAGTGACTTCTCACTTTCATACACACTTCCATCAATCCAAAATCCCCTAGAATTGGAACTGAAACAACTGCCTCAAGATTTGAAATACTCATATCTTGAGAATGGAAACAAGTTGCTCGTCATCATTGCTAGTTCACTCCCTCCTGAGCATGAATTGCGACTGCTTGATCTTTTGAGGGAGTATAAACAAGCTTTGGGATGGACACTTGCTGACATTACTGGCATTATCCCATCAATTTTTACACATCATATTTTATTAAATGATGAGGCTAAACCAGTGAGGCAGTCACAACGTCAACTGAACCCAAACCTACTTGATGTTGTTAAAAAAGAAGTAACAAAATTGTTGGCTGCTGGAATCATTTACCCTATCTCTGACAGCCAATGGGTCAGTCCCGTTCAAGTAGTTCCTAAAACAACTGTCCTTACTGTAGTTAAAAATGAAAACAATGAATTGGTTCCAACTCGTGTGCAGAATAGTTGGCATGTCTGTATAGACTATCGCCGACTAAACCAACACACTAGGAAGGACCATTTCCCATTGCCATTCATTGACCAGATTCTTCTTGAGGCTATCAGGGAAGTCCCATTGCTGTTTCCTTGATGGGTATGTTGGATACTTTCAGATCCATATTTCCCCTAAGGATCAGTAAAAGACAACCTTTACTTGCCCCTTTGGTACATTTTCTTATAGAAGGATGCCATTTTCTCTGTGAAATGCTCCGGGTACTTTCCAACGATGTATGGTTAGTATTTTTTCGGATTACCTGGATAATTGCATGGAGGTTTTTATGGATGATTTTACTATTTATGGATCCTCTTTTGATGAATGTTTGAGTAGTCTTGCTTCTATCCTACATAGCTGTATTGAAAAGAATCTCGTATTAAATTATGAGAAATTCAATTTCATGGTGCGACAAGGCATAGTCTTGGGACATGTCATTTATGGGGAAGGTATCCAAGTGGAAGAATCAAAATTAGATATCATTTCCTCCCTACCATTCCCTAAAAATGTTCGGGATGTGCGGTCTTTCCTGGGTCATGCTATATTTTATCGTCGTTTCATTCATGACTTTAGTAAAATTGCACTCCCCCTCTCCCGATTACTCCAAAAAGAAAAAGAATTTGATTTTGATAAAAAAAATGTGAGGAAGCTTTTAATAAATTAAAATGGAGTCTCACATCACCCTCGGTAATCCAACCACCTCGGTGGGATTTACCATTTGAGCACATGTGTGATGCCTCTAACTATGATGTTGGGGCAGTCTTATCACAAAGGGTCGACCGAGCTCCACATGTCATAGCCTATGCCTCACGTACTTTGGACCCTGCCCAAGCAAACTACACCACCACTGAAAAATAATTTCTTCCCATTGTGTTTTCATTGGATAAATTCAGGTCATACCTTTTAGGGTCCAAAGTCATTGTGTTCTCAGACCATGCAGCCCTCCGATATCTCCTAAAGAAACCAGAAGCCAAACCACATCTCATTCGCTGGATGCTCCTCCTTCAGGAATTTGATCTAGAAATTAGGGATAAAAAAGGAGCAGAGAATGTGGTTGTTGACCATATCAGTAGGATTCTCCCATCCTCGGACATTGACTCATCCCCCTGTATTCCCATAAATGAATTTTTTCCTGATGAGAAATTGTACCAAGTGCAAGATGCTCTTCCTTGGTATGCTGAAATTTTAAATTATTTGGTAGCGTCTTGCATTCCTGCTGATTTCACAAAAAACCAGGCCAACCGTCTAAAACATGAGTCTCGTTGGTACATTTGGGATGACCCTTACCTCTGGCGCACATGTAGTGATCAAGTTATTATGAGTTGTGATCCCGATAGTGAGTTTCAGTCTGTCCTTAGGTTCTGCCACACACTTGCTTGTGGGGGCCACTTTGGTCCTCAACGGACTGCTCGCAAGGTCTTAGATTCTGGTCTCTTTTGACCCACACTGTTTAGGGATGCCCATGAATTCTATAAATCTTGTCCTCTCTATCAAAGAATATGGAATGTCTCTAAAATAAATGAGATTCCCCAATAACCCTTACTCTTCCATGACATTTTTGATGTTTGGGGAATTGACTTTATGGGACCATTCCCCAATTCATTTGGTAACCTTTACATTCTTCTGGCAGTGGATTATGTTTCAAAGTGGGTAGAGGCACGAGCCACGAGGACAGATGATTCCATGACAATTGTGGAATTTATGAGAACCCAAATATTCTGTAGGTTTGGATTACCTAGGTTTATCATCAGTGATCAGGGTTCTCATTTCTGTAACCGCACAATTCAGTCTCTTTTTTGCAGGTATGGGGTTGGGCATCGAGTGTCTACTGCTTATCACCCACAAACAAATGGTCAAGCCGAAGTATCAAATAGGGAGGTAAAACAGATTCTTGAGAAAATGGTTCAGCCAAACAGAAATGACTGGAGTCTTAGACTCGATGATTCATTATGGGCTTACCGTACTACATTCAAAACTCCAATTGGCATGTCACCATATCAGCTAGTTTTTGGTAAGATTTGTCACCTCCCTGTTGAGGTAGAGCACCAGGCCTACTAGGATATTAAACAATGCAATTCTAATCATTCTGGTGTAGGTATTCAAAGGAAGTTACAGATTCAGGAGTTGGTGGAAATGAGAAGAGATTCATATGAGAACTCCCGAATTTATAAAGAGCTAACCAAGGCTGCCCACGACCGTCTCTTCCTTCATCGTCAGTTCCACATCGGGCAGAAGGTCCTCCTCTACAATGAAAGGCTGAAGTTTCACCCTGGTAAGCTTCGTTCACATTGGTTTGGGCCTTACATTGTTACTAATGTCTCTCCATTTAGTGTTGTCTAGGTTCAAAATGAAGACACCAAGAAAACCTTCACTGTCAATGGGCAGCGGCTAATGCACTTCCATGAAGCCATTCCAGAGTCCCCAATGGAGGAACTCCATGTTCATGAAGCGGTCTATGAATAACAATCACCAGGTTTTATCCTTCCTTCCCACAATCTCTTTTATTACAGTGAGGACACTGTATTCTCTAGGTGTGGGGGGTGGAAACATTCCTGGGATAGTTAGGATTTTTTTTCATTGTTTTCTCCTTTTGTTTTATCTTTTTGGCCTTCTTTAAGGTATTTTCATTTTTCCCCATCAATAATTTCAAAGTTCCATTATTTGGCGACCATAATGTGGGGAAAGTAAAAATACCATAACGAAGGATAAAAAGAATATTTGTATGAATTTAACACCAGGGAGTGATTTTTAGTGAATTGGTTTTCTGTCAATGATATAAATGGTCGTATCTATGTGAAACCTTTGAGATGATTGATTCCCATTGTGTGAGTAGTTTTTGGGAAAACTGTGTCACTAATATCTCCAAAACAATTTGCACCAAACCACAAAGTGTGATTATTTCTTACATAATATAAGGTAAATATATGTTGGGTTAATATTTTTCAGCTTTAAATGATATTTCCATACGTTAATTCCTTATCCGATCTGTTTAATTACTGTACCAGATTGACCTATGCATGTGTACCAAATGTCCGACTGTTGTACGCCCTCAAAAAAAATTGCTGTGTCTTGGGCAGGTCAAAAACCACTTCTCCTCAACCTTTGATCTTGTTATAACTATTGCAATTAGTATCGTGAGGAGATCAAACAAGGGTTGAGAGATGAGTGTGATATTTGTTCCAATGCAACTTCAAAAAAATTGAGGGGAGTGATGAAATGTGCAACATATGGGGATATCTAGGTTGGGAGCTTATATTTTGACTTCTGGGAATGCTTAAATGAGTGGGTCTTGAAATATTATTGCAAAGGATGTAGGATAGGTTCAGTGACAAAATCATTCAAGCTGAAAAATGTTAAAATAACATATATTTATTGGATAGCAAGTGGAAAGAATAGCATGGAATGGTTTTCACACACACACATGGAGAGTTAGTGTCATGCTTTACTTCTAAATTCCTTTCTCAATTGGGTATCATGAATCTTTTTGAATTTCACTATGATATGATTTATGGGACATCTTTTTCTATTTTCACTAGGAAGAACTCCTTGTTGTGGTTCGTGCATTGATCACTTTACTTTAAATAAAATTTCCTCAAATGATAAATCTTCAGGATGTTGGAAATATATATATATATGCATCAATGTATTTATATATATGAATTTTCCTAGGAGTGCAAATGTCTAGGTGTGGGGGTGTGATCGTACCACGATTCACTGTTTCATTTTCACCCTTACACCGCTGTGCTAAACATATTTTGTATTAAAAATTATAAAAATATTATCAAATTGTACTTCATGTTTGATTCAATAATTTTATTTTATCACTATTAAATAGGGAAATGATACTTGTTTTGAAAATTACAATGTAGGTGGAGGTGATTTGGAGGGCCCTTGATGAAGTGAAAGAAAACCGGGCCAAAATTGCATGGATCCATGGACATCTGTCCACTGTTTTGAATAGTACACAAAATCCGTGCATCCAAATGGGCTTAACGTTTGTGGGACGGTCCAAAATTCAATAGGATACATTTCATATGAAGGAACCCAATCCTGATTCGGCTTGTATGGGGCCCATCCGAACTGATCTGTCCAAGCCACCGAATTTGGACCATGTCGAATGAGGTGTTCTGTAATTTATCAACATCTTGAGCTGTAGTTGTCCAAACGGTGCCAAACCTTCGGTGGAGACATTAAAGAGATAGGGATACAACTTTTCTATTTTCTTCAAAGTGAGATAATACTGTCTGAAGGCCAAAACGCGTCGTGCAAGTGGATTGATGAAATCCGTGTGCCCAAAACCACCTCCCACATTTCCTATAAAAGGGAACCTTGGGCTCCTCATTTGTAAGTTCGGCCAAGGAGTGAAGTTCTGCCAATTTGGAGTCCCATAGGAGTCCCCTAATCAACTTGGAGGTTCTGGGGGCCCCTATCCTCATAGGGGGATCAACAATGAAGAAGGAGTTCAACCCAAGCTTCCTCCTCCTCCCGATGTCGAGCTAAAAGTTGGGTGTTCGTTGTGAGGGAGCTACACACATGTCAAGGGAGTTCTGATGCATAAACTAGGTACTGGTTTGGATTAATTTGTGTGTTTAAACATTTCATTCCATGTATCTTATTTTATTTCAGATTTTAATCCTTGATTTGATACATGCGAGTGTTATGCTCTTAATTTCTAACCGATTGGTGTGAGGTTTTGAGTGCGTGACTTGTGTTGTTCTGATTGGACTTCACAAGAATCCTTTTCATACGCAACTTATTGAGATTTAAATATGATTTGGAATCTCTTATTCCATGCATAAGTACTGTAACTTGACAATACGATTGTTACATCAAGGTTTGGTCCTTAAAGCATAGAAATAAAAGCTTAGGAATTAATCGGGATTCCAATTAATTCCAACCAAAGAATTACTCTAAACCAAAGATGAATCTCTATGAACAATGAACTTGATGTGTGTGTAGTGAAATAACATCGACACTTTTATCTCATATTTCTCAAAATCCACTTGGGCACTCATCCTTTAAGCTATTTCAACTAAGTCGTCGTTTTAAACTGTTTCCAAAACCACCCCCTCTCTTAGTCATTTTTATTAAAAATACACACTCTAAACCTACCAAAGCTCCTTGAGAGACGACCTAGGGTTTACCCTAGACTATTAATCAACCTTAAAAATATAATCAATTTGACGTTTCACGACAACGCGGTCAACGATACGGAACTTTTGGATACATCAACTCTGGACTATGTGTCAGTTGATGTATCAGCCTCTCAACTCGTGGAGCGGACCCTCCCGAATGATCTTGATGTGTGCGGGAACCCTACAGCTGGTTTTGACTGCGACGACGACTGTGCGGAGATCCTCAGTGGATTCGACGGTGACGACTTCAGCACTCAGTGATCCTACATGGATCAGTGCTACCAATCTTGTGTGGGCTCGATCCTGTGTGGGTGAGCACTCAGCAGTTCTGTGTGAGCCAGCGCCTACAGATCCTATGTCGGTCTGATCCTATGTGGGTCATTGCGGGGGTTAGTTTCTTATCGATCCTTTTTGGGTCATTGCGGGGGTTAGTACCTATCAATCCTTTGTGGGTCCGATGACTTAGATGGATCAGTGATCATCTCTATCGTCATTCGAAAAAGTATACCTGTGTGAGTTGAATCCTGATTTACTTTCCTATGAGGATTGTGTTGTGCTATCCTGTGTGGATTTACATTTTTCTTTCATGTGTGGACTGGGTTGTACTTGGGTTCGGATTTTGGAGCCGAACGAGAATTGATGACTTAGGTATCTGTATGGGCATATACCTAAGTAGTGTCAGATGTTACTTTGTGATTGTATCTTTCCTTTGTGGATTATCCTTTGTGGATTCTGGGAGACCTTCGGGGGTCTCGGGGTCCCTACTGAGTAGCTTATACTCACCCCTGCACGGGCTATGCCCGCACTACATTATGTTGGTTGCAGACGACGGACATCGTTGATCGTGGTTAAGGCTTGTAGAGCAGGACGGTACCTAGAGGTGGACCACTGGGCGGGATGTACTCAGAGCGGACGGCGGGACCTGAGAAGCAGTGGAGGTTCTCTGTACCCACCCTTCAGGTGGGATTTCCAGTGGACAGATCAGCGTTGCGGCTTTACTTTTCAGTTGCTGTTTTCCTTTTCCAGTTGTACTTTACTTTTAGTTTGGGTTTGTATACTGGCCTACTTACTTTTCCGCACTTACTGTTGTACCAGCTTCTACGTAGTGTTTACTTCTAATTCTTGCTTGCTCTGTGGTGTTTGTTTACTTTCCAATGGCAATGCCTTTACTTTTCTCTGGAATTTACGCCTTGGTTCTAGTCGCCAGCCCCTGGCCTATAGAAGGCGGGCTTGGGGTAGTCACGGAACGGGCCCCGAGAACGGGCCGTGACAAATTGGTATCAGAGGAGTTCGGTTCTACCGCAGAACTTGGGAGTCTGATATTTTCTATGTGAAGCAATAGTGTTTAGTGTATTGGGTGTGGTTATCAGTCCAGGGACTCCAGTGTTGGTGCAGAGGCCGACGTATCCGTACACCCAGACCCTGACTTCTAATTTCCGACTTAATGCACAAAAACATTGATTGCATGTGTGTTTCAAGTTTTCTTTGTGATTACTTTGTGTCAGCTCACCAGGTATAATGTTCTGACTATGGCACACCTGTTTCCTTTTCAGGATGGCCCCACGACGATAGCCAGCTAGGGTTCCGAGAGAGGAGTGTGATGACAACCCACTGAGTGACGAGGCCTCGGTGCAAGGCCCTTTGACAGCTGAGGCACCGGCGGTACCTTTACCCACCGAGCCACCGATGCTTCCAGCCCAAGCCGCTGACGATGCACGTCACCTTAGTGCACTGCATGAGTTCCAGTGCCAGCGACCGCCCAGGTTCCACGAGGAGATGGACCCCCAGGCATCCAAGGACTGGATGGAGGCAGTGGTGAGAGTTTTTAGATTAGTGAGGACACTGGCATACCTCATGGTGATCCTCGCGGCGAGCCTACTGCATGCGGCAGCGGGCCGATGGTGGAGCTTGATGATCCAGGTGCATGATGAGGCATCTCTCCTCTGTACGAACTTTGAGGGCCTCTTCCACTCGGAGTTCATCCTAGCCACCCTCCGTGCGGTGCGCATCCATGAGCTTCTTCAGCTGCGGCAGGGCAGCATGAAGGTCTCCTAGTACTCAGTGAGATTTACCGATCTATCACGCTACTCTACAGACATGGTACAGAACCCATTATTCTAGGCCCGGACCTTTGAGCAGGGATTGAGACACGAGATCAGGGCATCGCAGATCTCCCTCAGCATTCTGACTCATACTGGAGTACTGGAGCGAGCCCTTTTGATCGAGAGTTTTCTTACTGAGTCTACACCAGCACCGAGACCCACCACAGGGCGGTACGTAGCAGAGTCTTCTACAGCAGGCAGTCGACGGATGACTCGTGGGTCCAGGAAGACCAGACCCTCAGGCAGACGACCTCAGGACACTGGCTCAGCAGTGCGGGGCACACAGCGCAGAGCCAGTCTTTCGAGAGGCAGGCAGTGCTACTCGTGCGGCGGGGCAGGGCCACATGGCTCGTGACTGCCCGACCCGCCGTGCTAAGGATCAGCAGATGGTTGATGGACCACTGAGGCAGAGGCAGAGGGTCGAACGTGGTGGTCCGCAGGGAGCAGGAGGACGAGGCAGAGGATCAGGCCGAGCAGCAGGTGGTGGGCGACGCTTTGAGGCTCTACCACCACCACCACCAAGAGGTCCACCCCGACCATAGAGAGCTGGCGGGAAGAGACAGGCACAGCTCTAGGCAGCAGAGGCCTACGACCACGACACGCCTGAGATGATTCGAGGTACTATATGTGTCTATTCCACCCTTGCTGCAGTTCTTATAGACACAGGATCGAGTCACTCATTCATAGATGTTGCCCTTGTTCAGAACTCGGAGATTCTGACATAGTCTTTGGCTCGATCCTTATGGCTAAAGACTCCTACGGGAGTAGACTCGATGATTACGCACTGGTGCCGGCAGTTTGAGATTACTCTAGGAGGCGAGAGCTTCGGCTGGGATCTTCTTATAGTGGCGTTGAGGCCTTACGACGTCATCTTGGGCATGGATTGGTTGTCTACAGTCCATGCACAGATTGACTGTATTAGGCGCAAGGTGCGATGTGTACGCACCGACGGGAGCAGGTTAACCTTCATCTGTGAGAAGGGAGCCTTTGCAGCACAGGATGGACTTCCGCGGAGGAGAGGACAGCCCATCACTCACCAGTTGGCTAGCCTCATCCTAGGAGACGTTGACATGCGGAGTCCTAGTTTTCCTGCGGTGGTGGATCAGTATACGGACGTTTTACCCGACGACGTTCCAGGGCTACCTCCTTGCAGAGAGGTAGACTTTTATATTGACATGTACCCCGGGAAAGCCCCGATATTGACTCCAGCGTATCGGATGGCCCCCACTGAGCTTCGAGAGCTACGGGTACAGTTGGAGGACATGTTGGGCAAGGGGTTCATCCGACCCAGTGTTTCACCCTGGGCCTCCCCGATTTTATTCTCCAAGAAGGAGGACGGGAGCTTGCGACTTTGTGTTGACTATCGTCGCCTGAACCAAGTGATAGTAAGGAACAAGTATCCGCTACCGAGGATTGATGACATCTTTTTTCCGCTCAAGGGAGCATGGTGGTTCTCGAAGATAGACCTCAGGTTAGGCTATCATCAACTCAGAGTTCGAGATGAGGACGTGCATAAGACGGCCTTCAGGTGTCGGTATGGCGACTATGAGTTCTTGGTTATGCCCTTCGGCATGACCAATGCTCCAGCTGTGTTCATGGCCCTCATGAACAGGATCTTTTAGCCATACCTCGATCGATTTGTCGTGGTCTTCATCGACGACATTTTGATTTACTCGACGACTGAGGAGGAGCACGCCTACCACTTGCGGGTTGTACTAGACACACACTGAGAGCACCAGCTTTATGGTAAGCTCTCAAAGTGTCAGTTCTGGATAGGTGAGGTCCACTTCTTGGGACACGTCATCTCTGAGGCGGGCGTTGCAGTGGATCCTGCGAACATCGAGGCAGTGGTAGCTTGGGAGCCACCCAGGAGCATGACGGAGGTGCATAGTTTCGTGGGACTAGCTGGATACTATCGGAGATTTGTTCCAGACTTCTCCAGAGTTGCGGCACCACTCTCAGCTTTGAAGAAGAAGGGAAAACCATTTGTGTGGTCGAAAGGATGTCAGCAGAGCTTCCAGGAGCTAAGATAGAGATTGACCAGTGCCCCTATCTTGAGGTTTCCAGAGGAGGGAGTAGGGTATGTAGTCTACTACGATGCATCAGGGACCGGACTCGGATGTGTCCTAATGCAGGAGCGGGCTGTGATCGCCTATGGATCACGTTAGTTGAGGACGCATGAGCAGAACTACGCTACCCACGACCTGGAGTTAGCAGTAGTGGTCTTCGCTCTGAAGACATGGCGACACTACCTAATGGGCGAGCCTTTTACAGTCTTTTCTGACCATCAAAGTCTCAGATACATCTTCTCTCAGAAGGACCCGAATCTGAGAGAGCGGCGATGGCTCGAGTTCCTCCAGGACTACGACTTTGAGATAGTCTATACTCCTGGATAGGGGAACGTGGTAGCCGATGCTCTCAGCCAGAGGACGGGCATTCAGCTACTTGAGGAGGTGACAGAGCAACTATCCTCTTTGTAGATATCCTTCGTGGATAGAGATGGAGTAGCCTTCCTTCAGTCTCTCACAGTCACCCCTCCACTACTGCAGTGGGTTAGAGAGGCATAGCGTGGGGACGCTGACTGTGAGACGCGGCGTGTACAGATATCCTCAGGATAGGCACCTAATGGTATCTACTTTGGAGCAGAGCACGATGTCATTTTCAGAGGATGTACCATGGTATCAGTCGCTTTAGGAGAGGAGGTACTGGGAGCGTTTCACACTTCTCCCTTGGCGGTACATCCCAGAGTGGCAAAGATGTACCAGGATCTCAGACGACAGCACAGGTGGTCGGGCATGAAGAAGGTTGTGGCAGAGTTCGTTTCTCTATGCCTCACCTGCCAGTAGGTGAAGGCAGAGCATCAGGTACCATCAGGCTTGGTACAGCCCTTGGAGGTCCCTAAGTGGAAGTGGGATGGCATTTCTATGGACTTCGTGACTGGACGTCCACGCACTTCCAAAGGTCACGACTCCATTTGGGTGATTTTCGACCGACTCACCAAGTCGGCACACTTTATTCCCATCAGAGAGTAGGGCTTAGTGGAGATCTTGGTACGTCTCTACATTTAGGAGGTTGTATGGCTTCACGGTTGGTTTTTCCCAAATTTACCCATGTTTTAAGGGTCAAAAAGTTGCTTGTAGTGTAGCTTGGGTTGTCGAATCCTCAGAGACCTAAGAAGAACCTTTAGACACTCAATAAAAAGAGATGGATTTTTGGCTATGAAGTGGCCAACTTAGGTTGATTTTAGATTTTTTGGAAAGAGCACTAAAACATCTATGTGAATTCAAATTATGATAAAATGAGTTGATCCTAGGTTATTGCTCGGGGTGGATTGAATGAATTCCTTTTTTTACGATTTTAATTTCATTAACTCGAGAAGGATTCATGCAATGAATTCAAACTAACCTCATCAATTACTGATTAAATACCTTCAAAACATATGATAATCACCTATACACTTGTAGGATCATTTTCATGAACACTCCAAGGTAAAGGATGTAATTAGCACATGAAAGTGGGGTGAATAAATTCAATAAGGAAGAGGAAAATAAAAATCATTGAATGAAAGAAACTAAACTAAAATAA
This sequence comes from Viscum album, assembly GCA_963277665.1. Lineage (NCBI taxonomy): Eukaryota > Viridiplantae > Streptophyta > Magnoliopsida > Santalales > Viscaceae > Viscum > Viscum album. The sequence continues at coordinate 337,650,713 of OY728135.1, forward strand.
ATTAATAGCATTTAGGGAGTGAGAAATAAAATTCAATCCAGCCCCTTTCTACTCCCTTGGATCAAACCATAAAAGAGATAGCCCTCCATTGATGACAAGTTGTCAATGGAAGCGGAAAGTATACTTACGAGGGTGGAATTGAAGACGTAAAAAACAACAAAAATAACAATCACTCCACCGTTGTGTGAACAAAATCACAAGGTTTGGTGTGAAAAATTTCACACCTTGAGGCATCGATATCAAGGTGATATGAATAAGAATAGAATAAGTGAAGAAGAAGAACTTTTATTCAAGACGAATGTGATTCGAACAACTTACATGAGAGGGAAGAACATTACAAAGGAAAATTGGCATAATAACATTACAATGAAAAGAAAGCACCAATATGCTCAAATACTCCATCCCTACTACTTTAAATAGGAATTTCGGAAGTCATTGGCCGAGATCCCATCATCCCATGTTCCTTTAATTAATTTTGTTGGAGAAAGGTGGGTGGACATTTAATGCATAAGAGACTTTTCAACTCTTGCCTCGAAGTGGGAGCCAGCTTTCTACACCGAACAGAAGCGCCGAAAGAACCATCTAGAAGGCCTAATTTGAGTGGTCCCTATAATACTTAAATAAACCCCCGAATGTGACCTATACTCCTGTATAATTGCAGCCCCAAATACTCTGTGGTTCGGGATATATGATTGAAATAGTGGGCTCTTTTTTGGGCTGCAGAATCTGACCCAGATTTGAATCTTCAAATTGGACCGCCTTACTCACCACCGTTGAGGACGAATTAGCACTTTCTACAGAATAATGATTTGTTACTATATATGTCCTCTAGACTCCCTGGAATTTTGGGATTCATTGGGCCTGTATTGTGGGCCCCACAGTCTGATCAGTGGGATGATATCCAATCTGCATTTTCCAGAATTGTTTCCTTTCTTCACCAAAAATCTTCATCATCCTTTATGAATCCTTCATTGATCCATGAATTAAATATGTTCATATTTAAGTTTATATCCACTCAAAAATATAAAATTAAAATATGGATAATTACATTCTTTAAAATCATATGAAACATTGGGCCTAAATTGGTGCATATTAGGCATGAAGTGCACAAATGCTGAGAATGGATGTTCAAAATTAAAATCCACTAACTCGGGCCCATAAGATCAAAAATAAACATTTAATACCATTAAAATATAATCAAAATATGTGTTTTTATTGGCTAATCACACCCCCAACTTGAGTTTTGCTAGTCCCGAGCAAAATATATCTCACAAAAATGAAATTCAAATGACCTTTTCCAAAAACATTTTAATACACATTTCTCACCCAAAGATCACATACCAAACAATTATGAAACCCGTCAAAATCATTTAAAAAAATCTATTTCCATAATCATATCTCAAGCTTACTTTGTTCAAATTCATTGCCATATTTCATCCAAATTGAATTTAGCATGATGATGTGTTGTGTGTCACAATAGACATGGGGGTTCATTTTCATTCGAGGGAGAAAAGATGGAAGCACTAGGAGCAATCAAATTTTAATAATAAGATGAGTAATAATTTTTTATTTTATTTTATTTTTGGTTTTTTTTTGCAATATTTCCATTGTAATTGAAATTGAACTCAATCGAGTCAACCCATGTAGCGAGACTTTGTCGATGACTCCCCGGCTCAAAGACCTTAGGGCACCAAGTGAAGCGCACATACTCGGGCATCATCTCGAGTTAACTAAATCAAAAACAAATTCAAATTACCACAAATAGAGATAAAATGCCCAACTCTCGGCCAGAAAACTATGGATTCACGATCCCCAAGTGCCGAAAGCCACACATTAGGTCAATTCATTGCTCTACGCTCAAAATATTTTTTTTGAATACTCATGTTAAAATTAAAATGATTGCTAATCCTATGCTATTTATTATGGGTCCCCAAGAACTCTAACTAAAACCCCACAATATAGAGTATGTGCATTGTGTTTTTTTATTAAATGGATAAAAATATAACAGTGAAAAATCACATCGGACAACCGCACTTTCCAATAACTATGCACATGAACATAAACTTGCATTAAAATCAGAATCAAGGCATGAAAAATTATTTGATATCCAATTTCAGAGTTTGGAATGTGTGTTATCATGTTCAAGGTTAATGAAATTTTTCCTTCCATAGATTTTCATCTCCCCCACCCCCCAAATTAGAATAACACTGTCCCCAGGGTTTACAGAATTGAAACATAGAAGGGGTAGGATAGAAGTTCAACGAAGACATTGAAAATGAAAATTATGGAATGAAGTAACCTGGTGGTTGATGTTGAAAATGCATTCCCATGTCTCCCTTCAGTTCTGGTTTGTCTCCCAATGGCTTAGACAGTTGTGACTAGCTTTTCCCAATGACCTATGACATGCCTTAAATTTTTTTTAATATATATATTTTTTTTTTGTATTTTTTTTAACCTAAAAAAAGGTACAAATAAAATAAACTAATGATACATTGTATTCTCTTAAATTTCTGGGTAAAGTATTACTCAGGGATCACACCACATGACACAGATGAATACGGTGCTCCCCTTTCATACCCATCCTTACTCATAAAAGAATAACAGGTCAAAAATTTATTTTTTTTAAAAAAATACCTACAAAAATATAAAATAAAATAAAATAAATTGATGATACATTGTCTTCTTTATATTTTCTGGGTAAGGTATTACTCAGGGATCACACCGCGTGACACGGATGAATACGGTGCTCCCCTTTCATACCCATCCTTACTCATAAAAGAAGAACAGGTCAACAATCTATATTGTTTTTAAATAACAAAATGAAGAAGAAGAAAAAAAAGATGATTCAAAAATATTAGAAACATAAAGACCACGGGTTGCCTCCCGTGTAGCGCTTTTGTTTAACGTCGTTAGCCTGACATGGATCCTAAATCTATCAATTTTTTCCTGGTTCATAGGTTGGCTCTATTAACTCTACCTCTATTTCCTGTTTATTGAATGATTCAATGAATGGTTTTAACCTATGGCCATTGACCTTAAAAATGTTACCACTTGTGGGATCCTGGATCTCTACTGCCCCATGGGGGTACACATGATGCACTATGAATGGATCTAACCATCTAGACCATAACTTTCCCGGGTGTAAATGAAGTTTAGAACTATACAAGAGCACAGGTTTTCCCAGTTCAAATTGTTTGAATTTGATATTCTTAGATTGGTAGGCTTGAACTCTAGCTTTATTTATCCTTGAATTTTCATAAGCCTCCATCCTAAGTTCCTCAAGTTCATTAAGATCTAATTTCCTCTTTTCTTCGGCTAAAGAAATGTCAAAATTCATTTTTTTTATTGCCCAAAATGCCTTATGCTCAATTTAAACAGGTAAATGGCATGCTTTTCCATAAACCAAACTATATGGTGACATTCCTAGGATGGTTTTGAATGTTGTATGATATGCCCCAAGAGAATCCAAGAGTTTCTCAGACCAATCTTTCCTAGAGGGGTTGAGAGTTTTTTCAAGAATTTTCTTAATCTCCCTATTTTCTAACTCAGCTTGACCATTGGTTTGAGGATGGTACGCAGTGGAAACTTTATGAGAAATTCCATACTTAGACATGAGTGAAGAGAATGGTAGATTACAGAAATGGGTTCCACGATCACTTATTATAGCCCTCAGAATTCCAAATCTAGAAAAGATATTCTCTTTTAGGAATCGGATCACAACTTGATGATCATTAGTCTTGGTGGGAATGGCCTCAACCCATTTTGAGACGTAATCAATAGCTAAAAGGATGTAGAGGTATCCCTTAGAGTTTGTAAAGGGTCCCATGAAATAAATTCCCCAACAATCAAAGATTTCGACGACTAGAATGGGAGTGAGGCGCATTTGATTTCTTTTGGAAATGGATCCTAGTTGCTGACACTGAGGACAAATTTTGCAGTATTGGAAGGAATCCTTAGTGAGGTTCGGCTAGTAGAAACCACTTTGGAGGACCTTTGCAGTGGTTTTCTTTGTAGAAAAGTGGCCTCCACATGCCTCTCCATGAAAAAATTTTAGAATGGACTCTTGTTCAGACTCGGGAACAGATATCCTGATGATTTGATCAGGACAGAACTTGACGAGGTAAGGATCATCAAACACATAGTGTTTGACATCATAAATAAATTTCCTCTTATCTTGGGTCCCCAAGAATTTTGGAATGTCACTCGTCACCAAATGGTTTGCTATGTCATCATACCAAGGGCAATCACTCATTGAATAGAGGTGCTCATCGGGAAATGAATCAGACACAGAGAGGTGGTGTGAGTTGTCTTTGAATTCCATCCTAGATAGGTGATCAGCTACAACATTTTCAACACCCTTTTTATCCTTAATGGTTAAATTGAACTCTTGAAGAAGAAGGACCCGCCTAATCAATCTAGCCTTGGCATCTTGTTTTTGGAAAATGTATTTTAGGGCTGAATGGTCAGTGAAGACAATGATGGGTGATCCTAAGAGATAAGACCTGAATTTCTCTAAGGCAAAGACAACAGCAAGCAGCTCTTTCTCAGTGGTGGTGTAGTTTATTTGTGCATCATTTAAATATTTGCTTGCATAAGCAATGACACATGGAGTTTTCTCACACCGTTGTCCTAAGACTGCCCCTACAGCGAAGTCACTTGCATCACACATGAGCTCGAAAGGAAGTTTCCAATTTGGGGATTGCATGATAGGTGGAGATATAAGAGTTGACTTGAGTGTAAAGAATGATTCCTCACAGCTTTCTTTCCATAAAAATGGAGCATTTCTTACCAATAGAGCACAAAGTGGTCGAGAGATCGAGCTGAAATTCCTAATGAACCTTCTATAAAAGCCAGCATGTCCTAAGAAGGACCTCACTTCCTTAACAGTTTTAGGAGAGGGAAGGTGACGAATGATGTCAACCTTAGCTTTATCAACTTCAATCCCTCTACCAGATAACAGATGACCTAGAACATGTCCTTCCCTTACCATGAAATGACATTTTTCCTAATTTAGTATGAGATTCTTATCCTCACACCTTGACAAAACCTTTTCAACATTTAGAACGCATCCCTCAAAAGTATCCCCAAATATGGAGTAATCATCCATGAAGACCTCTAAACAATCCCCCACCATGTCCGAGAAGATTCCCATCATGCACCGTTGGAAGTTACCAGGGGCATTACATAACCCAAAGGGAATGCACTTGAAGGAAAAAGTGTCGAATGGACAGGTGAAGGTTGTTTTTCCTTGATCATCTAAGGAGACTTCGATTTGATTATACCCTGAGAATCCATCTAGGAAGCAGTAGAATTGATGACCCGCCACTCGCTCGAGGACTGGATCAATAAAGGGCAAGGGGAAATGGTATTTCTTGGTACAAGAGTTGAGCTTCCTATAGTCAATATAGACTATCCATCCACTACTAACCCTTGTTGGAAGCATCTCTTCATCATTATTAGTTATTACTATGATTCCAGCCTTCTTTGGAACCACATGGATTAGGCTAACCCACTCACTCTCAGCTATAGGATAGATGATACCAGCTTTTAACAATTTCAAAAGTTCTTTTCTCACTACTTCCATGAGATTAGGATTGATTCGCCACTGAGGCTGATGACATGGCTTTGAATCGAATTCTAGAACAATTTTATGAGTCTCGATAAGTGGGATAATCCTAGGAATATCAGATAGGGTCCATCCAATGGCTTTTTTGTGTCTCCTAAGGACATCTAGAATCATCCTCTCATGATTGGCTTCAAGAGAGGAAGAAATGACAACAGGAAATGATTGATTTTCCCCTAAGAATGCATACTTGAGTGATTAAGGTAAAACCTTAAATTCAAGATTAGAGTGGTTATCACTTTCCAAGAAAGGATGAGACTTTGTATTGTACTCAGTTTCTTTGTTCAGATTTCTTGAAAAAATTGGTTCCTTGTGAAAAGAATTTTCATCCACTAAATTAGCTAGAGTAGTTTCATGAATGGGTATAGACTCGATCTTATTGATTTCACCCATGATATCATTGATTGGTGATTCTATAAAATCATCAATAGAGAAATCTGAAAGAGATTCAAGCCAAGGAGACAAATTTTACTCATGTGAACAAATAAAATCAATCTCTTCTTGACCTAAACATCCTTAGGTAATTCCTTGTTTTCCTTGAGTTCACTATCAACACTACATATCTAATTAACCTCACGGATCTCTTCATCATCTCCAATTTGATAGTTTTCATTGTAGATGTTCAAGTCTAGACTCTTGTTTCCAAAGGTGATGGTCATGTTCCCATTTCGGACTCAGATAACAGAGTTGATTGTTGCAAGGAAGGGACGACCAAGGATGATTGGGGTTTTCTCTCTAGGACCTAAGCTTGGGTGATTGTCTCGAACAATAAAGTCGGATGGGTAAATGAAATTTTCCACTTTCACCAAAACATCCTTTAAGATCCCCTTTGGAACTCGAATACTACGATCAGCAAGTTGAAGAGTGACAGATGTGGGTTGGAGTTCTTTGAGACCTAACTGACAATACATAGCATAAGGAATGAGGTTCACACTGGCTCCTAGATCACACAAGGCTTTGGCAACTTTGTTCTCTCCTAGTTCAACATTTATGTAAGGGCATCCAGGGTCTTTCATCTTTGGAGGAAGGGTTCCTGGGATTGTTGTGCTAACATTTGCTGCCCGAAGGACTTGGTTCTTATGTGAGAATTTCCGTTTAAATGTGAAGAGGTCCTTAAGGTATTTTGAGTATGCAGGAATGGTTTGAATGGAATCGAGGAGTGGAATGATCAATTTGACTTGTGAGAAAATTTCGCTCAATGTTTCACTCAATTCAGGCTTGGTTTTCCCCCTCATGCGTTGAGGAAATGGGGCAGGTTGTGGGGTTGTTTTTTGAAGAGTTGTTTCTTTCACATTTTTATTAGTATCTTCAGTTTTTTCATGTGTTTCATTTGAATTTTAATTAGAGTTTTAATCTCCATGTGGGGTTTAAACTATTTGTTCAGGTTTCTCAATTGATTTCCCACTTCTCAAAACTGTCATAGCCTTTAGTTGTTCATGAGTTGTTTGAGTACAACTTGTCTCCCCCCTTGATGTTTGTTGTGGAATGGCCTATGTGGGCATGGGTTCCTTTCTGGTTTTGATGGTTTGAAGGTCTTGTTTCAGGGAAGAATCTTCTGAGTTCATCCTTTCTATTTGTTTGCACAGTTGTTCAAGGATTGGGACAGGGACAAATTGGGAAGCGGCTTGTGTTGGTTGGGTTATCCCAGAGGGATACTTTGGTTGTTGGATGGGTTGTTGGTATTGGACTGAAGGATGTTGGTATTGGACTAGTTGTGGTTGGAATTGGTTATGGTTTTGAAACTTTTGTGTAGGGTAGGGGTTTGGTCCTTGTGGTTGGCTAGGTTGTTGGTTATCTTTCCATTGGAAGCTTGGGTAGTCATTATACCTTGGGTTGAATGTGTTTGGGTATTGAGGCTTTTGAAAGTTTAGGGCATTGACTTCATCAGGTGTTCCTCCTAAAAGAACATCCTTGATGGATGTAATGGCTGGGCAGTTGTCTGTTTTGTAGTCATGTTTGTCACAGATTGTGCAAACAAGGTCTATAGTTTGGATTTCATTGATTTTCCGATGGTCTATCTCTTCAACCTTCCTAGAGAGTGCTGCAAGTTTCTCCCTAAGGCTTTCCTCTTCCCTAAGTGTATGCATTCAAGTAGTTCTTTGAGGCTTTTCAGAATAATGTGATGTTTCCCATGTTTGGTTTTGTTCAGCAAGGATTTCTATATACTCGTAAGCATCATTTGGGGATTTGTTTTTAAAGGTCCCATTACACATCATGTCAATGAATTGTTTGTTCCCCAGGCCCAAACCTTCATATAAAATTCTTACTTGTTCAGGAATAGAAAAACCATGGTGTGGAACCAAGTTTAGGGTGTCTTTGAACCTCTCCCATGTTTCATAAAATGACTCTCCCTCTTTTTCAAAAAAGTTTAGGATACTCTTTTTAAGTGCAATTGTTTTTTGGTGGGGAAAGTATTTCTTGAAGAATTATCTTTGAAGTTGGTTCCAAGTGTGGATTGATGTAGGTCTCAGGTTATTTAACCAGTTCTTTGCTCAATCCTTAAGTGATAAAGGAAAGAGCCTCATCTTTGCTGACTCAAGTTGATGTGGTGAGCACATGGTTTCAACAATGTCATTGAACTCCTTGACATGAAGGTAAGGCATTTCTAACTCCATCCCATGGAAAGTTGGAAGGTGGTCTAGGACATGAGGTTTAAAGACATAGTGGGCATCTCCTAGGGCAGCATGCCTAATTCAAGAGGGTGAATTGGTCCAGGAATGTGTAAGGTAGTCATTCATGGTTTGATCGACTGCATTCCCCAAATTTGGGGCTGCCTCATTTGGATTTCCATTTTGGTTCCTGCCCGGGTTTATGAGTTGGTTTCTTTGAAGACCCTCCATTGAAATTGACTCAATCTTTAACTCTGGGGTATTAGGAAGATTAGGATCCAATGGTGTACTTGACTCCCCTATCCTATGACTTTCCACCCTAACTAGTCTGTTTGAGTTATCGCAGGTGAAGGCGGACATGCGCCAAAAGAAAAAAAAGTGAGAAAGGGAAAAGATAAGAGATCTTGGGTGAGAATAGAATAATGGGGCTGAGGAAAGAAGTTTTTTGTCTACGGAACATACTTGGTCCCTGGAAACGGCGCCAAAATTTGGGTTCTCCCAAATTTACCCAAGTTTTAAGGGTCAAGCGGTCACTTGTAGTGTAGCTTGGGTTGTCGAATCCTCAGAGACCTAAGAAGAACCTTTAGACACTCAATAAAAAGAGATTTATTTTTGGCTATGAAGTGGCCAACTTGGGTTGATTTTAGATTGTTTTGAAAGAGCACTAAAAGATCTATGTGAATTCAAATTATGAGAAAATGAGTTGATCCTAGGTTATTGCTCGGGGTGGATTGAATGAATTCCTTTTTTTACGATTTTAATTTCATTAACTCGAGAAGGATTCATGCAATGAATTCAAACTAACCTCATCACTTACTGATTAAACACCTTAAAAACATATGATAATCACCTATACACTTTTAGGATCATTTTCATGAGCACTCCATGGTAAAGGATGTAATTAGCACATGAAAGTGGGGTGAATAAATTCAAAAGGAAGAGGAAGAATAAAAATCATTGAATGAAAGAAACTCAATTAAAAGAAATTAATAGCATTTAGGGAGTGAGAAATAATGTTCAATCTAGCCCCTTTCTACTCCTTTGGATCAAATCATAAAAGAGCTAGCCCTCCATTGATTACAAGTTCTCAATGGAAGCAGAAAGTAGACTTATGAGGGTGGAATTGAAGAAGTAAAAAACAACAAAAATAACGATCACTCCACCGTTGTGTAAACGAAATCACAATGTGTGGTGTGAAAAATTTCACTCCTTGAGGCAATGGTGTCAAGGTGATATGAATAAGAACAGAATAAGAGATGGAGAAGAACTTTTATTGAAGATGAAGGTGATTCGAACAACTTACATGAGAGGGAAGAACATTACAAAGGAAAATTGGCATAATAAAATTACAATGAAAAGAAAGCACCAAGATGCTCAAATACTCCATCCCTACCGCCTTAAATAGGCATTTTGGAAGCCTTTGGCCGAGCTCCCATCATACCATGTGCCTTTAATTAATTTTGTTGGAGAAAGGTGGGTGGATATTTAATGCATAAGAGACTTTTCAACTCTTGCCTCGAAGTGGGAGCCAGATTTCTACACCGAACAGAAGCGCTGAAAGAACCATCTAGAAGGCCGAATTGGAGTCGTCCCTAGAAGACGTAAATGAACCCACTGATGGCCCCTAAAATACTGTAACATTTCAGAACAAAATACTCTGTGGTTCGGGAGATATGATTGAAATAGTGGGATGTTTTTCTGGGCCGCAGAATCTGGCCCAGAATTGAATCTTCAACTTGTACCACATTAATTACCACCATTGGGGACGAATTAGAACTTTCTACAGAAGAATTATTTGTTCCTATATATGTCCTATATCCTCCCATGAATTATGGGCTTCATTGGGATTGTATTGTGGGCCCCACAGTCCGGTCAGTGGGATGATATCCAATCTGCCTTTTCTAGGATTGTTTCCTTTCTTCAACAAAAATCCTCATCATCCTTTATGAATCCTCCATTAATCCCTGAATGAAAAATCTTCATATTTAAGTATATATCCATTTAAAAAATATCAAATTAAAATATAGATAATTACATTCTTTGAAATCCGATGAAACATTGGGCCTAAATTGGTGCATATTAGGCATGAAGTGCACAAATGCTGCGAATGGATGTTCAAAATTAAAATCCACTAACTCATGCCCATAAGATCAAAAATAAACATTTAATACCATTATAATTTAATCAAAATATGTGTTTTTATTGTCTAATCAATGGTGTTCCATCATATATCGTCTCCGATCGAGATTCTTGCTTTACTTTCCAGCTTTGGAAGGGGTTGGAGGAGGCGTTCAGGATACAACTACGTCTGAGCATGGCCATTCACCCTCAGATGGATGGTCAGATGGAGAGGACCATTCAGACTCTCGAGTACATGCTTCGCGCATGTGTCCACGACTTTGGTCGCAGCTGGGAGGACCAGCTGCCCTTGGTGGAGTTCGCGTACAACAACAGCTACCAGTCCACCATCGGGATGGCACCATACGTGGCGTTGTATGGCCGACCTTGTAAATCTCTTTTGTGCTAGACAGACCCTGGAGAGTCAGCACTTCTGGGACCAGAGATGGTCCAGGACACGATAGAGAAGGTCCAGGTCATCCAAGAGTAGATGAGGATAGCTCAAAGCCTGCATAAGTCTTATGCTGACAGGAGGAGGAGGCCACTAGATTTCGAGGATGGCGACCACGTCTTCTTGCGTGTCTCACCTCGATGTGGATTACGGAGATTTGGCCGAGGCGGCAAGTTGTCTCCAAGCTTCATCGGACCGTTCCAGGTCCTCTACAGGATTGGTGAGGGGGCTTATCATCAGGCTCTACCACCTCAGTTGCACCGGGTGCATGACGTCTTCCACGTGTCTCAGCTGAGGAGATACGTGCACGACCCGACACATATCATTGACCATGGGGAGCTAGTCATTGACGGTGGGGTGACTTTTGTGGAGGTTCCAGTGGAGATCGAGGATCGACGGGAATGGGCCCCACGTGGATGGTTGATTCCTCTAGTGTGTATCAGATGGCAGCACGGGAACCTCCAGGAGAGCACTTGGGAGTGGGAGGCTCAGATGCGTGCTCAGTACCCTCATTTGTTTCCCTAGTTATGATGTATCTTTACAGGATCGTAAAGCCCTGAGGTGGGAGTAATATAAATACCCATAAAATTCATGGAAATTTTTTTCTAAATTTTCTTTTGGATTTTACAAGAACGCAGCTTCTGACGGCACCTGATTCCGAGTCCCAGTGTGCCCGGAATTTCTATCTGAAGTATAGCTCGGGTACGTTCAGTGAACGAACGAGCGGGAATTCCTATCTTTTGAACCGGTGCTCGGAATCGAATTCTGAGGTAACCGATGGAACCGCAGCGCCGGTAATTGCTTCGGAACACCTATTCTGGGGTTGCGTTTACATGAGCGGAGTTGATAAAAATTGTGGAGGTTAAAAATAAAAATTTAACAACAATTTTTATTTTCCACTTGGTAGTTTTATCCTAAGTAAGAGAGTTGGGGGTGGGACCCACATGTGTTAACCAACCTTGAGAGGATAAGGTGTGGTGGGACCCACATGATCCCAACCCCTCACTTTCCTAACTCCTCAAACCCCCCCCCCCCCCCCCCCGCATTTAATTTTGCCAACATATCTCCTCATTATTTTTTAACAAGTTTTGTTTAATTAAATGAGTGGACTTAATTTTGAATGTTCAAAATTTAAAGTGTTTTTCAAAGGAAATTAAAGAAGTTTAAGGCCTTATTTTATTTTGGTTGCATCTTTGAGTTGAAGGGGGGAACGTTCTTCTTTTCTTTTGGACGAACTTCATCTTCAAGGCGAAGAACTTTTCTACCACGATGAAGAACGATGTCACGTCTTTCTTCCGAAGAATGACGACGCGCCATCCCTTGTTCTTCTTCCCACATCAAAGGAAGGGAGACGCTCTTCCACCTCGGACAATCTCCATATTCATCTACTAATCCTCTTTCCGTGACACCGACCCACGACGCGACGTCTTTTTCTCCGCGACGGAAACCTCGTTTAAGCCACGCTCGAGGTAGGGGATTTATTTTTATTTTGTTAGAGTTACTCCATTAATTTTTATTCTTCGTGAATATGTCCAATTGCTATCATTTAACGAGAGGGGGCCGGACCACACAAAGACGGCCGACCCACCTCCTTTTTCCATGTTGGATTCTTTTGTGGTTTGAAATGGGAGTGGCACGGTGTCGTCGCCCCGCGCGGGATCGTGCGACAAGAAATGTGCGGCGCCGTCGTGCCGCGCCACGAAATCATACAAGGACGCGACGTCGTTGTGCCGTGTCGGTGAAACCCGAAAATACCGCAGCCGGAGTAGGGCCGCGGCGGAGGGGCGCGGTGTCGTCGCTCCGCACCGGACGAACCAAGTCGCGGCTGGTTCCGGGTCGTGGCGGAGCAGGGTGACCAGCGACTGGTTCCGGGCCGCCGGTGTCGGCGAACGAGGAAGGACCGGCTATCGCCGGTCCTTGTTGGCAAAACCGTCTAGCCAGTACAGGCCGGCCGAAAAAAGGGAAAACCGGGGGATTTAATTCCCCTGGCCGGCCAAGCAAGCGGCCCCATTAATGGGGCCGCGATTACAGGAAAACCGGGGGGCAGCGCCCCCCCCCCCCCCCCAGCGAGCCGGAACGGCTCGGCCGTTGGGCTGAGCCAGCTGGCGTCGCGTGCCAGAGCGCTGGGTCGGGCTGAACTGACCCGGACCTAGGTCAGGTCGACCCGGTTCGGGCGAACCGGGGGGTCTCGGGCCGGGTCGGTCCGGGCCCGAAACCCCCGTTTTCAGACCCTTTGGTTTCTTTTGCCCATATCTCGGGCTACGGACCTACGATCAACGCGCTGTCAGCAGCGATGAAATCCTTGTATCGAGACGGTCGTTTCGGTATATTGAACTCAAGGTTTCGGAATACTTTGGGTTCAGCCAGGTTGGTTCATACACGAAATCAACCGGGCCCTCGGAGCGGAAACACTCATATCTTGATCTCCGGACGTCCGATTGACGTTCCATCGACTTTGATGAATTCCTCTAAGTGAGACGGATCTTTTGGCTTACTCCGCCTGAGGTTTGGACGCCGGTGGAGTACGGTTGGGTTGGTTTTACCTTAAAAACCAACCGGGCCCCTGGGACGAAAAGGCCAATAACTCTCAGACCGGGCATCCGATTGACGCGTCGTCTGCGACGTTGTGTTCTTGTTGACGATACAGAACTTTTGTATACATCAACTCTGTACTATGTGTCAGTTGATGTATCAGCCTCTCGGCTCATGGAGCGGACACTCCCGAACGTGCTTGTTGTGTGCGGGAACCCTAAAGCTGGTTGTGACCGCGACGATGACTGTGCAGAGATCCTCAGTGGATTCGATGGCGACGACTTCAGCACTCAGCGATCCTACGTGGATCAGTGCTACCGATCTTGTGTGGGTCCGATCTTGTGTGGGTCAGCACTCAGCGGTTCTATGTGAGTCAGCGCCTACAGATCCTGTGTGGGTCTGATCCGGTGTGGGTCATTGCGGGGGTTAGTTTCCTATCCATCCTTTGTGGGTCATTGCGGGGGTTAGTACCTATCGATCCTTTGTGGGTCCGACGACTTAGATGGATTAGTGATCATCTCTATCATCATTCGAAGATGTATACCTGTGTGAGATGACTCTTGTTTTACATTCCTATGTGGATTGTGTTGTGCTATCCTGTGTGGATTTACGTTTTTCTTTCCTGTGTGGATTGGGATGTACTTGGGTTCGGATGTTGGAGCTGAACGATAATTGATGACTTAGGTATATGTATGGGAATCTACCTAAGCAGTGTCGGATGTTACTTCGTGATAGTATCTTTCCTTTGTGGATTATCCTTTGTGGATTCTGGGAGACCTTCGGGGGTCTCGGGGTCCCTACTAAGTAGCTTATACTCACCCCTACACGAGCTATGCCTGCACTACGTTGTGTTGGTTACAGACGACGGACAGCGTTGATCGTGGTTGAGGCTTGCAGAGCAGGACGGTACCTGGAGGTGGACCACTGGGCGGGACGTACTCGGAGAGGACGGCGGGACCCGAGGAGCAGTGGTGGCTATCTGTACCCACCCTTCAGGTGGGATTTCCAGTGGACATCTCATCATTGCGGCTTTACTTTTCAGTTACTGTTTTCTCTATCCAGTTGTACTTTACTTTCAGTTTGGGTCTGTATACTGGCCCACTTACTTTTCTGCACCTACTATTGTACCAGCTTTTACTTAGTGTTTACTTCTACTGCTTGCTTGCTATGTGGTATTTTTTTACTTTCCAAAGGCAATGCTTTCCCTTTTTATCGTCAATTTACGCCTTGGTGCTAGTCGCCAGCCCCTGGCCTATGGAAGGCGGGCTTGGGGTAGTCATGGCACCGGCCCCGAGGACGGGTCATGACATGAGTATTCCCATTTCATTTTGGAGATATTTGTTACAAATAGTATCAAAAATACTTAATGAAGTTCCAACTATCAAAGAGTATTGTATTCCATATAGATTATAGCATGAAAATAAATATGTTTTTTTATATATACATGTATGGGGAAGCGAAGGATTTGGTAACACCGCTATAGTTAACAAACTTTTACCAAATAGATGATATTGTATATTTAAAGTATATCCAAATAAAACTAGGGACACTATCTACATAATCATTTATAGAAGAAGTTATTGATTCATAGGGGTCCCATATTCTTTTAGAATAATCATATCTTCAAAAGGGAGTGGGAGAATTATATTTTTTTTATTATCATTAGGATAATTATTAATAATATTTGGATGATGAAAAAATTACACAAATCCTTGTAGAAAAAGATATTCCAGAGACAGAATAACTGTGTAAGAGTAGAATATATATTGTAGAACTAAAATATTATGATTTATTAACTATGGATGGAGACTAATAATAAGTGGATAATAATGATCCTCTAACCTAAAAGGATACAGTAAGTGTAATAGATGATTCTATGTATAAAGAATCATTGATTTCTCATATGGATACCATGTACAGAAATATATTGGAATTTTAGTATATCATCTATAATATGTAAGCACAATTGTTTGTAAATGCGTGTTTAAGAATAAAATTTAAATAGAAGGAAAATTCAATACCTATAACGTTTTATTTTTTAAGAATAAATTGAAAATCCCCAATTCAATGATTATAATCATAACTTTTCACCAACAAAAATGAATAAATCCATCATAATTCTCCAACCATTGCATCTTGTATTGATTATGATATTGGAAATTGGATAGAAAAACAAAATTTCCATAATAGGATCCATCCTAAAGATGTCTGCATAAATATACATGATTTTTTTTAACTCCAAATGATGTTAACAAGATATTCAATTTGAAAAAACCTATTTATGAACTAATGTAATCATCTAGACCATGGAACATTTTTTTAATGAATCCAAAATGAAATTTTATTTCATAATGAATAAATGTGAGTGGTTTCTCTATAAGTGGTTTAGTAATAGTGTTCTAATTTTATGAATACTATATGTTGATGACATATCACTTCTCCAAAATCAAATACCATTATTAAGTCTTATTTTAAAATTTATGAAAAACTTATTTTCCATAAAGTAATTAGCCAAGGTGGAATGAATTTATAGGATCGATATTTATTTAAATATATCCAAGAGACTACCCAACCAAGGTCAATGAAAATTAATTTTCATTATACTAATGATATTAATTATGGATCAATTAAGGAAAGAATTGGTTCTATTGTCATGTACAATTCATCATTCTATGAAAATGTGTCCTTAGACACATTAGAATATAAATAGAATAGAAAGGTTTACATACACATTAGTTGTTGGGTTAGTTTGGTACAATATTATATGTATGAGTCTGGATATTTCCTGCACATTAAATATGGTAAGAATATAGGATGTTGACTCTTGTCACCGCCATTGGATGCTTGTCAAGTGAATCCTTAAGTATTTTAGGAATACTAAGTATATGTTCATAGACTACGATGGAGATTTGGAATGTTTCATAAGAGGATATACATATTCTAGATTCCAAATTGATGAAGATGATATGAATTCAAAAATAGGATACATGTTAACTTTGAATTGAGGTGATTTGATATAGAAGAGATCAATGATGCTTTTGGTCATAGATTCTATAGCAGACTCGGGTATATTTTAAATTATTAGGTTTCTAAAAAATTATTTCTTATATGAAACATTATTCAAGTGGTTGATGTGGTACATATTAGTAATGATCAAATAACACTATACTGTGATAATAGTGCAATGTTGTCTATCACAAAATATCCAAGGTCATATTTGTATATGAATCGCATATATCAAAATTATAATCTCTGGATGTATTTATCTTTGAGATATGAGATTACATTGAGTATTATATGACCATAAGAGAATGTTTTTGGCCCTTAGACTAAATCCTAACATAGAGAAAAAATTATTATCATGTGAGTTATAGAAAACTGAATGTCATATTAAGTTAGCTATAGTCTAAGTATGTCTTTGTTAGTGTTTGTGACCAAGAACCAACTTTTTATACATGAATTACATTTAAATTTTATGAAATGAATATTAATATAACAAAATTTTACTTATAGTTCATTCTTCATCTTATATTTAATGTAATAATATTTTATCATATCTGTTGCATTTATAGGGTCATAGTCATTCCCCATTATGATGAGAAACATCAAGTGTAATGATGTTATTATTAAATTTAGTTCTACGATCGAATGTCATAATAAAATGGGACACATCGAATGTAACTATTATGTGTGAGTACTCATAATAATATAATACTTCTTCTCATAAATAGTTTAATTGGTATTCTCGAAGATGTGATATTATGATAACCAAACTACCATTAATAATTCTTCATTTTTTGTGCCATTAGATATTCATATATTGGAATGTGTGTGATGTTCATTTGAATATAATATTATTAATAATAAAAGTTACAAAACTCACATATTGATTGATTTTGTAATCAATCAAAATAATAGTTCATGTAGATTTAGGATATACAGGATGCAACAAGAGTGATGTGTTATTAATAAATAATTTTAAGAAGGATTTTTTCACTCAATCTTTAAGTAAAATTAAATCATTACAATTTTATTGAAATATAATGGTCACATTATATTCTATGGACATGGTGAAATTACATGTTTATTTAAGATAATAAATAAATACATATCATCTACATGGATTGATTAAATGGGATTGAAACCTTCTTGATGGTATTTTGAGATAATGGGATTATAATACATATTTAGAATTCATAAGTGGATATCATCATTGTGAAATTATGATTTCACTATTTGGTTCCTTCACCTGTTTCTAGATCATATTCTTGGGAATTAGGAAATCCTACGAAACTCTAATAAGAATGAATCATAGTGGGTCACAAACTATGATTTTCCATTCATTGAGATTATATTTTCTTTCAATTTAATTAATTGAATAAATATTATTCTCCACCGTGAAGAATAATATTATTCATGTTCTATCAATCACAAATATTTTCTAATGAATGTGATATTTTATTTAGTATTTATATATATATAATATAAATTTATAGGAGTTCAGTTTACCATGACCACATCAGATAATAAATATTAATATATAAGTTGGTAAGTAAAATTTATTATTTAAAAAGATGGAATGCATGAATTAAAATTTTATAATCATTATAATCATTTTTTATGTGGTTTCATGAATATTACATTATTATTTAATTTCTGGTATGATTTTAAATAAAAATTTTACCGAAACTATTAATATGTAAATGTATTTTTGTGTGAAATGTATAAGGTTGATCAAATATTGGGGCGAGAGTATAAATGTGCATAATATAATTCCCTCTCACCCTAACCCAAATTCCTTAACTCATCATATCATTAATTAGAAGAAATACTTTAGGAAAAACATAACATGATAATACATATCCAAAAATAATGACAAATGATTCCCCTCACTATCACCTTGTAATTAATTGGAGTTTATAATATATCCATTAATCATGTTTGTATCACCTCTATAGGGATTATTTGCTTCAATCCATACAACATAACAATAGTAACTCGAAAGGGTCTTTTGATGATAAATAACATCATTAAATAAAGGATCCTAATACTTGGTAATCAACTCTTATACATATTAATTTTTTAATTTTAAAATTTTCAATAAATATAACATCTTAGGATTCCAAAAAACACCAACATAATGAAATTTTTGTCAACGCCCAATATATGTACTTTTGATGCACTTGTACCCTATAAAAATTTAAAGAAACATTATATAAAAAATAATTCGACTAAATTACTATCAAAATAAAATTGAATACAATATATTCAAACCATTCAATTTGATGTGAATTTTCATTTGAAATTTCATATAATCAATAAACTAAAATTATAACTAATAAATTAGTACTCAAGAACCGAGTCACAAACCATATTCTAGGTATCACATCCAAGCCCCTTTCCCAATATGAAAGTAAATCAATCATGCATAGGGATCCCTTCCCATTCCTATGACTACATCCTTGATGTATTCCATAGTATAAAAATTTTACCAAACATGGTGTAAGGATAATTCAATAGTAAAAAACCTACTAAATTTAAAAAATGCTATATGGGATATGGTTCATAAAAAAGTGTGATTTATCATGTCATTTAATATAAAAAAATTAAAACACCAAAGTAAAACCTGTGATCATCGTTCTCTTTTTCAAGAGTTAGGTCATCCATACATATATCAACCTAATACCGAATGTCTCTATTCATGCAACATAGTGACATGAACTGAGGATGATCTCATTTTATTCACTGGTAATCCAACCAATTCCCATCAGGTTTAATCATTAATCACACCCATAAAAATGAAGAAAATCATGAATATTTCCCTCAAGTATCAGGTAACCAATCACTATTCTTTCAAGAATCGTGAAAATCCTAATCTCTCCCTCTATAACGATGAAACCCCATGCATTACCCACTGAAACTATATATCTATGAATCTCACTTGGAGGCCCCAAAAAACTTGTGTCTCTCCCCTAATCATTAAATTATGAGGTATATTTCCTAAAATAATTACTAAAATGTGTGTCCCCCCACTAGAAAACAAGAAATATAAAACACATAAAAATCAAGAAAGATGAAAAATATAATATCATAATTTTAATTGGTTAATAGTTTCTAATTTCCATTTATCATTATAATTTAATCTATATGAGATTATTAAATAAGTCATACACTATATTAATTCCAACATAGAAATTTATCTTTTATTATATGGTGAAATAAATTTTGAAATTTACAATATTTTTGATTCAAAGGAAAAGTATTCCCAATGTCATAAATTTATAAAAGATGATACCAATACATGTCTCTATGTTGATGATTTTTAGGACCTAACATTGGATTATGGTTTGACACACCCCTCTGGTAGATGAATTTCCAAGTTCTTCTTGCTAAAGGACCAAACCACATCAATGGGTGGCCATGGCACGTGGCTCTAATCCAAGAATGATGTTTATAAAAAATGAGGTCATCTGAATGGAGTTCTGCCAAGATCAAACATACTATAAATACTAGAAAAACTATGTATAACATTGGGATATTTTTTTTGGAGTTGATACTCAAGAGGGGGTGAATTAAGTTCCAATTAAAACTTTCTGTTAAAAAGATTTCTATTTAAAATCTCCCAATTTAAATAACAAGCTAAAATGTAGTGAATTTTTAAAGATTGTAAGTTTTCAATTAGTTTATCAAGAGATTAATTATTTATCAGTTAACTCAATCTGAAGATTAATTAACTTTTGAAACAAACTAACAGGCTAACAGAAGTTATAAACACATGCTAGTTTAACTATCAGAGTTACTTTAAAATAGATTTAAATTTAAAGTACTTAGAAGCAGAATATTCAATATAGTTTAAAAAAATAAATAAGCACAACGGTTTTAACCAAGAGGTTCAGTCTCAATTCAAGACTTAGTGATTTCAAAAAATTATATAAACTTTGATCCACACCCTGGATTTGGGTAAACAACAGTACTGATACTGTCCAGGTATTGAGACCTCTACCACAGTTCTTCATGGGAAACTAAAACAATAGCACACAGGCTATCCAGGTCACACTTCACCTCTACCACTATCCACAGTCTGATACAAGAGTATAGGGAAATGATTTTGTGAGGATTTATAAATCCTCCAGTTTAGTACAGGATAAAATGTGTGTTTGAAAAATACAGAGCACACACACTTCTAAAAATGTAAATAAATTAAACACAATATAGTAAAACAGATAGAGAAGAGTTTAGAATGTTCTATGTGTTTTGATTGAAGCTATAGACTCTTTGAATTGATGCAGATGAGGCTTTGAGTACTTTGATGGTTTTTTTCAAGAAATAGAGTGTCGTTTTTGTTTTTGACTTCTAGGTTTGGGTTGATCAGTCTGATCAGAATTAGTGCAAGTGAAATCATTGATGCTCTTTTCTCCTTAAATTTTTAGGTTCTACAGGGATTCTTCCTTCTTCTTATATGCGTGTAAGTATCGTATTTTCATGTGATGACTGACCACCCATCCAACGTCTTTAGTAGTCCAAGGTTCCCTTATATAGATTTAGCTCCGGCAATGGGAATGATTATCTTTTTACAGGTATGCGGCACAGTTCCTGAAATTTGAACCACTATCATTAATTAATAGTAGGTGCATTAAAAACATCCAATATGATCGTTTCTAAATAATCAAATAGAAATAGAGTTTAGAGAAATACTGAATGGTTTCCATCGGTAGCTGTTACTCCTTGTAATGGTATCTTGCTTGAGCCGGTCGCTCCATCTATCAGTAGATTCTTCTATTGGTAGCTCCTCTTATCGGTAGTTCCTTCTATCAGTATCTCCTCATATCAGTATCTCCTCTTATCTATAGCTTCTTCGTAATGGTATCTCTTTTGTATCATCAATCTTTTATCAGTATCAGTATACATTGTCTTTCTATATCGGTGGACTTTGTATTGGTATTGGTGGACCTACTATCGGTAGTGTTTTTCTATCTGTTTGTATCGGTATCTTGTATCGGTAACTTTGTATCGGTGACCTTTACTTATTGGTATACTATGTACTAGTAATTCTGTATCAATCGACTTGTGCATACCGGTAGACTTATTCTATTGGTAGCTGTTATGCATATCGGTGAACTTATCCATATTGGTAGACTTATATAACTCTGTACTTAGCCTTATTAGTAGCTTTTCGTATCGGTAGACTTTGTCTTTCTGTATGAGTATCTATGTGCATATTGGTGGACTTAACACTTATCCACTCTATGCAAAAAATATCTAGATTGAGTTAGAATTATCTCATATATAAACATTGAATAATTATTATTTTGATATTTTTTTCAACATAGGATTATAAACACATATTAAAACATAATCGTGATTATCAAAACAGGTGATGTCAACAATCTCCCCCTTTATGATAATCACAAATTATTATATTATAATCCAAAATAATCAATAATGTATGGGAGGATATAGTTTTAAATGTAATTGTATCAGAGGTAATAATCAAAAAAAAATGTACTAGAGTTACAAAACAAATGTATCAGAGGTAAAATTATAAAACAAATGTACCATAGGTTAAATGTATTATGCTCATAAATATTAAGCTCATATTTCTTATAATTCTTATGTTTCTCCCCCTTAGTATTATTTATTCACCTTTCCCTTTATATTATTTCTCCCTCTTTGTGATTAGAAAAATGTAAGAAACAAAGATGAAAAAAGAAACATAAAGTAGGAGAGAATGAATGCATTGATATATTACTTGATGAAAAAATACATAGAAATACAGAAGAGAACATAAAATAATGCAAGTTATTCCTATCAATGGTCCTAGACACTGATCAATCCACCTTCTAAATGTCCAATTTGGATTTGGATTTGGGTTCAGAGGTAGAATCAGGCTGGGTAGCTTCAGTAGGAGGAATGAGAATTCAAGAAAGAACTTCTGGAGGTTGAGAAACAGAGACTTTTCCTGGCTTGTAGTGGGTAGCTCTTTGTGTCATCTTAGAAGTGGGGCCCCAAATTGCTTGTACTGGAGTCATCTGAGGAATGGAGGTAGACTGAGCAGAGGCAGGCCGAGATGGAGGTGAAAAGATAAGAGTACTCTCCACATTAAAAAAGGAAGCAACTGATTCCAAAAGTCTATTATGATCCCTCCTCATATTTCCATAGCAGAAATGAAGTCATCCTTGTTCTCTATAAATTTATCTAGAGAAGGATTCAATTCCCTCATATTTCTTACTTGTTCTTTGAAAGCATGAGTGACTGGTGGTAGCTTCATGTTTTCCAACATAAGATTGAAATGGTTGTTGAGCTGATTCTTGGTATAGACCCTTTGGAAACAGTAATCCAATTTGTCTTTTACCTCTTTCTGAGAAGCAGTGGCTTCACTCATAAAATTCTGAACAATTTTCCCTATATCCCAAGTGGTATTCACCACTTGGGTCAAGTAAGAATAGTCTACAGAGCCACTGGTAGAAGACTGTCCAATATCTTCTCTCGTCACTTCTCGAATCTGATCAATATCCAAATAAGACTTGGTAAAACTCATTGGTGCAATATTAAAGGCTATTGTTTACTTAAAATATTTAGTCAGCCCACTTTTGAGATTTTTTACAAGAGATTAGTGTGTGTTGAAATGCTACTCCATGGACTTCTTAAATCCTTCAAAAAAATCCACAAATTGCCTTATGACCCCTTTAATGAAATTGATATCACCACTCATTTGAGCTTGAGAACTAATCAAGGTAGTTAGAGAATCAACAAACTGCTTCAAGGAAACAAAGGCTCATGTCTAGCTCTCAATTTGAGATTGAGACACTCTTATCTCATTCCTCATCTCTATTACTGGGCCTAACACCATACACCTGAGAAAGATTTATAATGATTTTTCAATTTTTCTCTGTTCTTCAATAAAATGCCTCTTTAAATCTACAACAAAATAAATCCAAGACTCCTTCAACTCAGCCTTTAAAGACTCAAGATCAGCCATAGTAACCAGATTGTTAGGCACAACTACAAGTGCTCTTTCTGTCACAATACTATCCATATAGTCATTCATAATAGATTTACTGAATGATATTAAAGAGGCTTTCATTCTTCTAATCTCTTCAAAAAATGAGGCCTTAAGATCATACTTCAATTGATCTATATCATCTTTTCTTACAACATCCCCAGGTAAAAACTCAAAAGAGATATTGTAGTCAAGTTGTGGTCTGTTGATGGGTGTCCCATCTTCAGAATCAGGATAGTCCATCCCACAAAATACAAAATCGGGGTCTTCTTCCCAGTCTTCAATTCCATCAGCTACTGAAACATTTCCAAGTCTATTTGGATGCTCCTCCTCAATTTGTGAAATCTCTTATATATGTATAGGAACATCACCCTCAGCAGATCGGTCTTCCTCATAAGAATCCTCCACAACCATCTCCATTTCTCCAAATGTAGGAGGCTCCTCAGGAATAGGTGTAGGTCTATCCACATTAATAGCTTCCTCAGTAGGCATTGAGGAGTGCCCAATCGGTGTAATGGGACTCAATCAAGTAGAAGCAGATTCTTCAGTTTCAGATTCTCTTTCTTCTTCATTCTCTGTGGTAGTCTGGTCTTCCTCATCAACAGGGGCTTCTTCATTGCTTAATCCCAACATTGTTTCCATTCTAGATGATACAACATCAGCAACTGGACTTGGAGGAAAGTCTCGATCCCATTAATCAGCTATAGAGGAATCCTCCTTATTAGTATCATCACTATACTGAGGTTCCGCTTCGTCAGGTCCTAGACCTAGATCCCTCACATCCTTATTCCTAGAAGTATGATCCACAAGATTAAACTTATCATATAGATTCTCATCATCATTGACCCATTCTCTTCTCCAAGGATTCCAATTGATCTCTATGTATTTGTAGATAGTATTGTTAATACAATAGTTTTCTTTCATAACCACTATCTCATCCTGAGACTTAGCCACACCTCATACATTGATCACCACAGAGATCATCTTTTAAAGTAATAGAGCATTAGTTTTTGACTTTGGCCTGGTCATACCTTCAATTTGAATCATTAACAGTCTACACAGATTCACCTTAACACCATGTCTTAATAGATGCAACAAATAAATATCATGGTATTTCAAGGAGGAGAAAGAGGTGTGGTTAGACAAACAAGACCGAATCCTAGCTAGAGGTTTCAACAACTGCAAAATAAACTCTTAGGAATTCATACAGACAATGGATAGAATGGCTACCCACCTTGAAGAGCTTATCAACAAGGATCCAGACATCCAGGTTAACACTCTACACTGGGAATTATATAGAGTGTCTAATTCTAATAATCTTAGTCTCATTTTTAATCAATTTGTGAGTTCTTTCAGTACGTAGTGGTATCAATGGTTTTGTGAACTATGGATTCCCACATCTCCTTAAAGTGTCTTAATAAAAATTTATATTTGGTGTCTAAAAAAATCCCCTCTTCTTGGACATAGTACATGTTGTATGAAATTAATATGTAACTGATTATCTCCATCCATTTCTGTAGAAACTACCTTTCTTGGTATTCCAAATCCTGTTAATTATTCCAAAGCAACATCATATTCAAATATTTCACCTATAGGAGGTATGGATTTTGAGAAATACCCAAAAACAGTTTCATGTGGGACTTTCAGGCATTTATCCCATTCAACAGTGGAAAAAGATAATTCCATTCTATTCACAACTGAAACCACTCAATTATCCTCTTCAGATTTCTCAAAGCGCACAGATGCATAGAACTCTTTTAGCAGCTTCAGATAATAAGGTTCATTGTTATTAGATAATCACTCTACCCATTTTTGGTCTTCCGGTACTTCTAGAACTAAATATTTACTGGACATCAACTATTCCGCGCATATCTTTTTCTCAACAACTATTTCCCTTTGAATGAGATGTGGATTTGTAGGTTTCTTCAATTCACTTCCACCACTAAAATATCCTTTGTGTCTCTTGGCATTCATCTCATCATCCGTTTCACTGAGTGACGGTCTCCTCGCTCTTTCCATTCTGCGAATTGTGAGGCTTAGGGTTTGAGAGAAACAATGGTTTGGGAGCTAAGGCTTGAAGGTAAAGGGTTTTAGGTAGATTGCGATGAGGTTAAGACTTATATTTTATCATTTATGAATCACAAAATAAACAAATAAAGCATAATAAGTAAAATATAAACGATACAGATTCCAGCGGCTAAAGATACAGAATTTTAAAACAGCGCAATCCTAATGGTAATACATACCGGTGAGGTATAATAGTGAGGTTCATACCGGTGAGGTATAACTGTGAGGTTCATACCGGTGAGGTATAACTGTGAGGTTCATACCGGTGAGGTTTTTAATGGTGAGGTTTCTAAGGGTGAGGTTTCTAATGGGGAGGTTTCTAATGGTGAGGTTTCTAACGATGATGTTTCTAACGGTGAGGTTTCTAACGGTGAGGTTTCTAATGGTGAGGTTTCTAACAGTGAGGTTTCTAACTATGAGGTTTCTAACGGTGAGGTTCCTACTAACCAAAGTCTATCTTTCTGAACTCATGTCTAATTTAACTTAACATATCCAAACTTAAAGGATTCGTGAAAATATCATCTAATTGTTGTTCAGTACCTATAAATTCAAGAGTAATATCACCCTTTTGGTAATGATCTCTCAAAAAATGATGCATTACATCAATGCGTTTGGTCCTAGAGTGATACACGGTATTATTTGAGTCATTGATAGCACTAGTGTTATC
The DNA here is from genome assembly GCA_963277665.1 of Viscum album. Taxonomy (NCBI): domain Eukaryota; kingdom Viridiplantae; phylum Streptophyta; class Magnoliopsida; order Santalales; family Viscaceae; genus Viscum; species Viscum album. The sequence continues at coordinate 337,676,780 of OY728135.1, forward strand.
ATAGTTTATAGATACATGTCTAAACTAATATCCATAGTCCAGAAAAGTTTGTTTCATCCACAGAATTTGTGCACAGCAACTACCAGTAGCAATGTACTCTACTTCAGCAGTAGACAACGCAATAGAATTATTCTTTTTACTACACCATGATACTAAGGACTTACCTAGAATATGACATGTTCCAGACTACTCTTTCTATCTAACTTACAACCAGAAAATTCAGCATTTGGATAAATTATTAAATCAAATGATTTCCCTTTTGGATAAAATATTCCTAAGTTAGTAGTATGTTTAAGATATTTGAAAATTATTTTAATAGTAAGAAAGTTTGACTCTTTTGTATTAGCTTGAAATATTTCACACATACAAACACTGAACATAATATCATGTCAACTAGCAGTAAGACAAAGCAGACTCCCAATCATACCTCTGTAGTTGATTTTATCCACTGGTTTTCCAATTTCATCAGCATCCAACTTACAATTAGTACTCATAGGTGGATCACTTTCTTTAATACTATATAAAACAAAACATTTTAAAAGATACTTTGTTTATTTGATTTGATTTAAAATAATACCATTTTCATTTTTAAAAACATGAAATTCCAGAAAATATTTTAGTTCTCCCATTAAACTCATTTCAAATTCATTCTGAATACTCTTTGAAAAATCAATACACAGAGCATTTTTAGAAGATCCAAAAATAATATCATCAACATAGATTTGAACTATCAAAAAATATTTTGAAATTCTTTTAATAAAGAGAGTTGGATCAGTAATTCCTTTAGAAAAACCTTTCGAATAAGAAAACTACTAAGTCTATCATTCCAAGCTCGTAGGGCTTGTTTCAAACCATATAAAGCTTTAAAAAGCTTAAAAACATGATTTGGAAAAAGTTGATTAATAAATCCAGGTGGTTGTTCAACAAAAACATCTTCAATTATACAACCATTTAAAAAAGAACATTTAACATCCATTTGATATAACTTGAAATGAAGATGAGAAACATAAGAAAGTAGAATCCTAATAGCTTCTAATCTAGCTACAGTTTCAAAGGTTTCCTCATAGTCTATTCCTTCCTCTTGACTATACCCTTGTTCAACTAGCCATTCTTTGTTTCTAACTATGCTTCCTGACTCATCATCCTTATTTCTAAAAACCCATTTAGTTCCAATGTTCAATGTTTCCTTAGGTCTGTCAACTAATTCCTAGACTTTGTTTCTTTCAAATTGATTTAATTCTTATTGCATAACCATTACCCAAAATTCATCATTGATTGCATCATTGATATTTTTAGGTTCTAACTGTGAAAGAAAGGCTTGATGTTCAACCTAATTTCTTAGATAAACTCCAGTCTATGTCCCTATTTCAAGATTACCAAAAATAGCATCTAAAAGATGTTTCTTTAGAATCCTAGTTGATCTAGTAAAGGAAGGACTAGAAAATCCAGGTTCTTCTCAATGCTCGGGTTCACCAAAAGCAGATTCTGGAATATTTCTAGAACTGGTTTTCTTTACAACAGGTTCACTATTTTTGTCCTTATAGTCCAGAATAGACAGATCTTCTTCAATATTTTCCATAAAGTAAATAGGTTCATGCAGATCAACTTCATTAAATTTGATGTGAACATATTCTTCCACATATTTGGTTATTTTTTTAAAGACTCTATATGATTTAGTAGTTATAGAGTAACCTAGAAATATTCCCTCGTCACTTTAAGAAGAAACCATGTCATGATTATCCTTAGTATTATAAATAAAGACTTTGCAACCAAAAACTTTGAAGTAAATAACTTTTGGATTCCTATTATTCCACAGTTCATAAGGGGTCTTCCTAAGAATAGGTATAATCAAGACTCTATTTATAATATAACAAGATATATTCACAGCTTCAGCCCAAAAATTAACATGTAAATCATATTCATTGAGCATAGTTCATGCAATTTCCTGAAGGGTTCTATTTCTTCTTTCTACAACCCCATTCTGTTGAGGATTCCTAGGGGCAGAAAAGTTGTTCCTATTGCCATTGTGTGAGCAGTAAGATTCAAACTCCAAATTTTCAAACTGACATCCATGATCAGTTCTCAAGGTCTTTATCTTAAGCCCACTTAGGTTTTCTACTGACATGGAATATTTCAAAAAATAAGAATAAGATTCACTTTTGTGAGAAAGAAAGTATGCCCTAGTGTATCTATAAACGTCATCTACTAATACATAGACATAGTGCCTCCAATTTAAACTAGAAACTCTAGAAGTTCCAAACAAGTCCATGTGAACCAACTTGAGAGGTTGAGATGTTGAAACTTATTTCTTTAATTTTAAAGAAACATTATGTTGTTTTCCCTTTTGATAGGGAGTACAAACTTTGTCTGATAAGAATTTTAGTTGAGGTAGGTCTCTTACTATGTTCTTCCTAGTAAATGTTTAAGTCAACGTACATTGCAGTGTCCTAATATTCTATGCCATAGCCAAGATTCTTTATGAAAAGCATTTAAAAAATTATCCTTTTGTTTGGCTAAAGAATTTAAATCTACAGCATAAACATTTTCATTTCTCAAGGCAGAAAATACCAAAGCATTTTTAGAATTAAAAACATTACAATCATCATTTTCAAATTTAACATTGAAACCATCATCCAATAACTGAGAAATAATTAACACGTTTTATTTTAATCCATCAACAAATAAAACTTTAGAAATTAAAACTGAATCATTGTTACTAATATGGCCTTAGACGGTGATTTTTCTTTTGAATTATCACCAAAGGCGACATGTCCTCCATCATCCTTGATTAAACTATTGAAAACATGAGTCATCTCTAGTCATATGCCTTGAACATCCACTTTTCAAGTACCATATCTTTTTATGGGAACTCTTCAAGCATGTCTCCTACAAAACAGGTATAAACAGAAAATGATTTTGGTACCCAGATCTTCTTGAAGCCAGACAGGTTAGAGAGAAGAACTTTTGGTGCCCAGATTTGTCTAATGGGTCTCATACAATTAATAAATTCAAAATAATTTGAAAGATAAACATGGATTGATCTATAACTCTGTGAATCTCTAGTTGAGGCATAGGAATTCCCAAAGCTAGAACTTGCAGCATACTGTCCAGATTTAGGAATAAATCTATTCTTAACAAGATGTCTCTATCCATGTTGATAGCCTAAACCGGTAATATACATTAGTGCCAATTTTTTTCCAAGAATTTGGGTAAGAGTGTTATTTCTATTTGTGAATTTATCTAAGTCTTTTCTAAGTTTCTCATTTGACGGTTTAAGTTCAGTATTCTCCTTAAACAGTTGGGCATTCTTTTCGTTTTCTATACTAATCTCAGATTTAACAGTACCAGTCAAGGCATATTGTTTCTTTAATGACTTGTACTTATCATTCAGATCATGGCATGTATCTTATAACATGTTATAGTATTCAAATAATTCAGATTTAGTCATATTGTTGTCACTATTTGAATCACTTTAATTCCAAGAATAATAATCATTCAGTATAGGGGAAACAGGTACCTCAGAAGTATTAGTCATGAAACACATGTTGTCATGATTCTTTTCAGAATCATAAGTCTCAGATTCACTTGTGCTTTCTTTTGAACCACTCCATGTTGCCTTCATGGCTTTCATAAATTTTCTTTCCTTATAGTAGTATTTCTTCTTGAACTTCAATTTTGGACAGTCAACCTTAATGTGTCTGTTCCTTTTTCATTCAAAACACAATATCTCATCATCCATATCAGCTTTCTTCAAATTTTTCTTCCACTGACTTTTATTTTCATACTTTCCCTTGCGATTAGAGTTTTTGAAAAATTTCTTATTTATATAGAATTACTTGAATCTCCTAGATATTTGAGCTATCTCTACATCACTATCAGAATATGAACTTCCACTTGTTGATCTTTTAGTAGGTATGTGAACTTCCTATTTGTCCATGCTCTTTGAGGTATTATACTTCAATGCCATTGACTTCCTCTCTAGTTCACCATCTTCCTCTTTGTTTACCTTTATTTATTTTTCATACATCAACTTACCATTAGGATCTTTAACATATAGTGAATTTATGTCACACAATTATCTTATTGAGACTCATGTGCCTCTCTATCTGTCTAGAAGACATCTTAGTATCCTCATGATTTTCTCCTTTGCAGGAAAAACTTTTCCATGTGAGCTCATTGTATTTACAATTTCATTAAACTTGAGATAAATGTCAGAAATAGGTTCACTAGGCTTCATTTTTAAATTATCATACTTAATAGTATAAGTGTTTAGTCTCATTTCCATAACACTGGTTGTTACCTCATGAGAAACACCCAAGGTATCCCAAATTTCATAAGAAATTTTACAAGTAGATATTCGATTAAGTTCTTCATTTCCTAAAGCACAATACATGGCATTCATTGCGTTACAGTTATTATTGTAAGTTGTTTTAGTAGGTTCATCCCAAGTAGTTCTTAAAGTTTCTGGAATCTTATACTGAGCCTCTATAGCATTCCAGATATCAAATCCCATACTCTCTAAATGAATTTTCATTTTCAGTTTCCATTGGGCATAATTAACACCATTAATGAAAGGTGGCCTATTAGTAGCAGCACAAACTAGTCTATTATCCATAATTAGATTTTATAAAATATATTTAAAGAGATAAAATTTATAACTAAAAAAAAATTAATATATTTAATATTCAACTAAAAATTATAGTTGAAAAATAGAGTATTTGGAAATCCTTTATTCATAACAAACAGCCTCTGATACCAAATGTTGGTCGGAGTGGATACTCAAGAGGGGGTGAATTGAGTTCCAATTAAAAATTTCTTTTAAAAATATTTCTATTAAAAATCTCCCAATTTAAATAACAAGATAAACTATAGTGAATTTATAAATATTGTATGTTTTCAATTAGTTTCTCAAGAGATTGATTATTTCTCAGTTAACTCAATCTGAAGATTAATTATCTTTTGAAACTAACTAATTGGCTAACAAAAGTTACAAACACTTTCTAGTTTAACTATCAGAGTTACTTTAAAATAGATTTATATTTAAAGAACTTAGCGACATAATATTCAATATAGTTTAAAACAAAATAAATAATCACAGCAGTTTTAACCAAGAGGTTCAGTCTCAGGCTTAGACTTAGTCCTCTCATAAAATTTATATAAACATTGATCCACACCCTAGATTAGGGTAAACAATAGTACTCAAACTGTCCAGGTACTAAGACCTCTACCACAGTTCTTCATGGGAAAACAAAACAATAGCACACAGGCTATCCAGGTCACACTTGACCTCTACCACTATCCATAGTGGGATACAAGAGTATAGGGAAAAGATTGTGTGAGGATTTAGAAATCTTCCAGTTCAGCACAGAAGACAATGTGTGTTATAAAAATATAGATCACACACACTGCTCAAAATGTATATAAATGAAACACAATAGATCTAAACAGATAGATAAAATTTTAGAATGCTCTATGTGTTTTTGAGTGAAGCTTTGTACTCTTTAAATTGATAAAGATGAGTCTTTGATTCCTTCTCTGGTTTTTTTAAGAAACAGAGTGTCATTTTTTTTTATTTGACTTCCAGGTCCAGGTTGATCATTCTGATCATCCTTAGTGAAAGTGAAATCATTGAAGCTCTTTTATCCTTGAATGTTCAGGTTCTATAGGGATTCTTCCTTCTTCTTCTAAGAATGTAAGTCTCATATTTTCATGTGAATACTGACCACCCAAAAAATTTCTTTAGTAGTTTGAGGTTACCTTATATAGCTTTAGCTCCGGTAATGGTAATGATTACCTTTTTATAGGAACGAGGTACATTTCCTGAAATTCCAACCACTATCATTAATTAATAGCAGGTGCATTAAAAATACCAAATATGAACGTTTCTAAATAAAAAAATATAAATATAGTTTAGAGAAACAATGAATGGTTTCCATAGGTAGTTGTTACTCCTTGTAAAATTAGCTTGCTTGAATCGGTCTCTCCTTCTATCGGTAGCTCCTTCTATTGGTATCTCCTCTTATCAGTAGCTCCTTCTATCAGTAGATCCTCCTATACATAGATCCTCTTATCTATATATTCTTTGTAATGGAATATCTTTTCTATCAGTAAATTTATATTGGTATCGGTAGACTTTGTCTTTCTGTATCGGTGGTCTTTGTATTTGTATCGTTGGACTTCCTATTGGTAGTGTATGTTTATCTGTTTGTATTGGTAGACTGTATCGGTAACTACGTATCAGTGAACTTTACTTATTGGTAGACTATGTACCGATTGGTCTGTATCAGTCGACTTGTGCATACCGGTAGACTTATTCTATAGGTAGCTGTTATGCATATCAGTGACCTTATCCATATCGGTAGACTTTTATACCGGTGTACTTAGCCTTATCAGGAGCTGTTTGTATCGGTAGACTTTGTCTGTCTGTATCAGTAGCTATGTGCATACCAGTGGAATTAACACTTATTTATTCTATGGAAAACATATCCAGATTGAGTTAGAATTATTTCATAGATAAACATTGAATAATAATTATTTTTATATTTTTGTCAACATAGGATTATAAACACATATTAAAACATAATTGGGATTATCAAAATAGGTGAGCTCAACATAGATGTTTTATAATCCCTATCAAAATAAAAAAAGATAAAACCCATGATAAAACATCTAGATCAATAAATAATTAAATTATTCTTTACGAAGAGACATAGACTCATCCTTTTAGGTCAAGATTTAGATGGTATAGGAGAAAACATGGGGAAATCATTCATTGATAGAAAAAATAACTTTCCAATACTTATGTATCAAAGAAATGATCAATGTATTGTGGATTGATATTGGAGAAGTTGAATAATCACTATTATTCATAAACATGGGTTTAGAGAAATAAAATATGATTCTACATTTATGTTTTTCTAAACCAACAAGGGTCTTCAGCTCAAAAGAGGTGTCATAAAGAATTCTCTGATGACATTAAACTACACAAGTGGTATGATGGATATACATTTGTGGGATAGTGGGTCATATATAGGTTCAATATTCTTCATGTTCCACACCATATTTCTAATCAGTCTCATCAGTTAGCCAATTTTTTTATATTATCCTCACATGGTTACTATTGGGCCCAAGAACTAGGAGGTGAAAATTTATAAGGTTAGGGGTGGGGTGATTTTCAATATTATGTTCAATAGATTATTATTTTGGATAATTCATACCACCAATTATGAATATTGTGAATATTTATATTAAAGAGTGATTGTGATTTATAAATAATGTGTTCCTACATCATCTATGTATCAAATAGTCTTGTATTTATCTTATAATATTAAATATCCTATTTTTTCGTGTTTCACTATTCACAAAAAAAATCAACTACTTGTGAAAAATATCAAAAATTTACCCTATTAATTTTTTGATGAGTAGCATTGAAAAATTAAATCTATTTTAAAAAATATAAATATAAGAAATTTAATTTCTAACTAAAACCATCACTAATTAAAAAATATGAATTTTAATATTATGATATATTTTCTTACATATTGAAAATTTATTTATTGCCTCATAAAATTATCTTATCATTCTAATAGAACCAAATATTAATTTTTAATTCAATTTATGAAAATATATATTTTTAAATCATTATATTTTTTTATAAAAGTGAAATTAAAACATTTATGTTTTATAAAAATATTAAAACATAATTTATGAGTTCTAAAATATTTAGGTACTTTTACTGTGGTATAAATATGTATCATATTTTTATTATATAAGGCACCAAAATATTAATTTACCCTTATATAAGTGAGGATAATATTCTAACCATCATTTTAGTATTTATAATGGTCATATTTCGGTTCTAACAGTCAATCTACCATTAAAAATATCAAATTACTATTCAAACAGTCATATTTGTAACATTTACAAAGGTTCCATGCTTCATATAAATACCTCATATTTCATTCATTCATCATTTACATACATTTTATGTTAAGGGTAAATATTTTCACTTTGAATATGAAGATTTTATTGGGTTTTTTTATCATTTCTATAGTGTTGTTCATGTGTACAATTATTCTTGTGGATTGAGAATGTACAAATGTACTTATTATTGTAATATTATTTTTTATTTTATTTTCTCCACATTGTGATACTTTTATTTCTTATGGCCATTTTTATTCTCTAATATTTCAATTAACATTATAAAATGTAGTTGATTTTATCATGTAATGTGTGTTAATTATATAGTACTATATTACTAAATATGACATAATTATATACTTAGAAGTGAAATTTATTGGATAAAATTTGGATTTGTCACATTATTCCTTCCTTAAGAAATATCACCCCCTGAAATATCATTTATATAATATGGTGATTATAAGTGAGGGTAATTCTTCTCCATGGGATCTCTCGGTTACAATGTAACCTCCTCACACTTGTGGTTTTACCATAGTGCTTTGATAGTGTGAGATTTCTTATTGCATATAAATTTTACTCTGTAGACCAATATCTTCATTGTCTTCTACTAATAAGGGATATAGTTTTCCAATTATACCACCTATTAATTTAGTACATGTGAGGGATCTATTATGTACTTACACGCGAGGGATACATAGCATATCTGATTTACTTGATAAAGTGTTTATGGGAGTAGTAGTATATAGGATAGTTCTTTAATGAAATTAAGAGTATCAAAGTGGCCGATGTACCTTGGACATAAATTCTCCTTTTTTCAAATATAATAACTCAATTCCATGGGGATTTATAAAGGAACATTTTATGTCAAACCTCAAACTTCGGGTCTCATTTATTATTGAAATAAAATCACTTAGGTCGACTCTGAGTATCCCAGATGTGTTGTTGAATAGTACTTATTTTTTATATTATTCCCTCATAAAATTTAGGACCCATCTATTTTCATTCTACAACATAATCCCAAAATGAAGGTGTTATACTTATCATTCTATAAGGGGATTAATAAGGATAAATTTAAATTCCTTAGTTAAATATATTGTTTTATGAGAATTTATCTAGAGGAATATTCAAATTTCATCCACCTTTGAAGTTAATCGATCATTCTCTCAACATGTCTTCAAATATTTTGGTAGTATTCTTTGATTGTCCATTATTCTGGGAGTGATAAGCATTAATGATGATTAATTTATTGTTTAGAGAATTTTAGATACTCTTCTAGAACATAAAGGTAAATCTTTGATCTTGATCAGATATAATCGATAGTAGTGTTTCATGTATCCCTACAACTTCTCTACTATTTATTTTTTTCAAAGATGGTATCCTTTTTATGTTGGTGTATGAATTTTTTATTTAGTATTGTGAGGTTCCCACTCACCCATAAAGTGGTTTATTCAAAAAATTAAAAAAATATTTGGATAGATTTATCCCCTATGATTTTTGGAGTTTGGGGTCTATTGATCACAGCTTCTACAGCCAATGGATAGGATTTACATAAGTGGGATCCCACCTGGTCATGTCGATAACACTAGTTGTCTCTATAGGCTGATGAGTAGGTCAATACAATCATTTTTCTATCATCCCCAGTATAGAATAAAAAATGATGATGTTGGGAAAAAATACACAATCCCTTCCAAAAAGGAGGCATATACATCAACTCTAGTGGTCCTTTCCACATTCATCCCACATCCACCTTCACATGAAAACACTGTAAGGGGGAATAACTTTTCCTAATGGGGATGGAGACCCCAACTATCTACTAGTATGGTTGGGTTGACTCTCCCCATTATGGGAATCATTGGTACCCATCATGTTATATCCTATGAAATATAATTCCTTTTTGGAGGTCCTACAAAAAACACTATCAATCAAAATAGACATCATCCCCATTATGAATACTTCCTATAACCTGACGATCTATCCTAGATTAAGACAGAAACAAACTATCATGGTGTATTTACCAACTGCATCGGTCATAAAAAATGTAGAATAAATTATCACAACCCTCTTATCCTCACATTTGAGAAACCCCAATGTCTTTAATGGAATGAATTGGGAAGACATCAATTCACCATTGTCCTCTTAGATTCCAAGATGAAAGAAAAAAATAGGAATACCACTACCCTCGCTGAATGATATGGGGGTAGGTGCCTATTAATGGAAGTTGACCATCCCTGAGGCCAAGTTCCATAAGATCCTCAGATCCCACCACATGTACGTTCATGTATAAGGTTTATTCATTTCCTTACATGGACTCTCTATTACACTGTAATTTCCTCCATCTACTTCCCTCCACTCTACTTTCACCATCAAAAGTTCAGAAGATGTTAGGGTTGTGATTGTTACCCTTTAATGAATGAAAATATTTTTTGAGCCACATAGGCAAACTATCATCCCCGATCAGAAGCTGCCATAGATTCCCCATTTTATATTTACATGGTCATGAAGATATCACCACCTCTAGAATACACTCTAATGTTTATATGATGATTGAACCATGTAACTACCCCTAAACTAGAAAATCATCGTGAGAGTAGGTCGGCATCAGTGCCACCCCTTGTTTTCTGAATTATCACAATTGGATCCAAGTTTGATTGGTAGTAGGACTAACCAATGAACAATGAGTAGGAGGAAGACTTATAGGGTATATTAACTACTGACCATATATTGGTCGTGTTCTATAATCCTACTACCCTATGTTTGACCATCATAAAGTTCCTCAATGAGGACCACATGACCTGCCTCTGGCAGAATATCTAAGAAACATTTTGTCACCATGTTGATTTCCATTCAGACAATATAGAAATATTTTATCATCTCGAGGCCATTCATCAGTAGTGTCAAAATCTTGACATCATCATAATCTCTATGGATCAGCACTCTGACTAATATGAGCATCACCTGATATTTATGTGAACATGTATTAGGATCCCCACCAGAATTTAGTGGGTCATGTAAGAGCTATTTCATCATATGCAGATCAGATGTTGGGGTCATATGATTCCCTTAAATTTATCCCACTTCCAAAAAAATAACTGGATCCTCAGTCTGGATTTCCCACTGAGGGTGAAAGTCCCCAACCAGTCACCTACACTGTGAATGGAATCATGATCAGTCCCACGAATGATCTAAGAAACGTGGCTGGTGAAATGAGGAGAGATAGAGATAACCCACCCCTATAACAGGTAAAATAACTGGAAGATATTCTGATAGAAAATTGTACACATTAGTATAAGAAAACTCTAGGCCTTGCAACTCCAATAACTGAGGAACTTCTTGAACCCCATCGACATATCAAGAAGGGTAAAGGGACTATATAAAATTTTGTACTAGTAGATGTCACCTTAAAAACTTAATCAGATGCTAATATGGATGGATTTTTTTATAGCTTGATGGATTGAAGAGGATACCATTGAGATCCTCTCTGAATAGTTCCCATAGTTAGTAAATTTTATAGGGGACCCATATCCCTCCACCAACGAAAAATTTGGTCCTTCTTTTCTAGATTCCCTAGGTATAGGTAGAGATCCCCACACACCTAATCAATGCATAGGTTGGTGGATATAGAAAAATAATTGGATATAACCCACCTACCCTACCTAGGAAACAAGACTTTCTATATTTGGATCAAGACTACTTCACATATCATTCTCATTGGAATTTCAAGGCATTGGTGACTAATAACCCTAATAAGAAGATTTGATGGCCTCTCTCATCAGCCATATTTTGGATTTTGTGATGCATTAGATTTTAATCCCAACATATGGGAAGACATATAAAGTATGGGTGGATCATTTCATTCCACAAGTAGAGTTTGGAAATCCAAGATTCACCTCATTGAATATGATTGTCAATACACTACATCATTTAGCCCACTTCTCTTCATGATATAGCTCAATGTTGTGAACTTTTGAGAATAAGTAAGATTCAAAACTATAGTTTTTCATCTATACCTTAATGGGATCCTATTTATTATGGTACATTCAGTTATACCTATGATATATTACCAAATGGGATGATAACATAAGTAGTTTATCTACATTTTCAACTCCACCTTGAACAACACTAGTATCACTGACCTCTCCTAGTGTAAATAGAGAGTTGATGAGAAAGTAGCTGACTGCATTTCTTGATAAAAATGGATCAACTAATCTGTCAATTTTTGGATTTCCAAGTAACTTCTACTAGGTATTTTCATGGATAATTTCCAAGATGATATGGTTCCTACCATTATTTTCTTGAAATATTTAGGTGTACATTGAGAATATTTTGAAATAGATCTATTTCTGGAAGAATCCTTATAGAGGAACAATAAGTGGTATCTCCAATTACCACTTTATTATCATGTGTGGATAACTGTAAAGGTAAAATGAACACCTATATACAAATTCATGCAAAAAATTTGGTATGCTATCCGGAACCTTTTTAATACAGGCAATGTGATGTGGAACCTCATGGTAATAGTTCTTCTAAAAAACCTTTTCCAAGGATGATAACCCATAGTCTCCATTATGAAATGTAAGAACATGGATTATTCTTTCAATTTAGTTCAAGTCTCTATGTACTTAATATCATCCATATATAAGATAGTCACAATGTTAGTTAAATCTATAAGTAAATAATAATCTAAAATCACTAATCATGCCAACTACTACCCATAACACAAGGTCCATAGACACAACATCAAATTGTGATTCATAAGAAATGATTGGATTGAGGACAAGGCGCATGAGGGCCTAGTCAATTTGGGAGATGTAAAAACATTGTTAGAATATATCTTTACCACCCCTGATAGGGAAGAAAAATAATCTAGTGAATGGAAATAGGTCTTTGGCTACGGTACATGGAAGTAAAATTACTAGATGGATTATAAGATGGTATCACATGAACAAAGAATTTTCCATCTCAATTTACGTAATATAGAACCAACTATAGTCCCCACACCCTCTCCATCTACCAGATCAGCAACATACCCTACCATTTCATTAATGAATATGTGATAACTATGCCATGGAAATTAGAGTCCCCCACTAGTATTGAATCCATCTTGTACTCCTGGTGACTTTATAGCCATATAATAAGGGGAAGACCCTAGAATCCATCTCATCCCAGAATATTCCATCAATTAATATTGGGAGTATAATTTCATTAATATTGTATAGCTGGTGGATCATTGTATAGTACTCAATAATGAGGAACACCGCATAGCGTACATAGACAGCTCTAGTTGATGCCATCAAAGAATGATCTTTCATTATATTTGTAGGGAGGATTTAAACTCATGTATATCATAAATGAGTATTGATTATGTTGAGATTAGAAAACAATCCTCCCTTAAATCTGTAAACGAACAACCCTCCCAAGACACTACATAAGATTCACCCTACAACGGACCATATTGGTTGATCTTTCAGCTCAACCGCAGAAGACTAACACTAAACCGTTCCTTGAAAGGATCGATCATAGACCTATAGTTCTCAACCATACTTACCCAATCAACAATAGAACATATATCCTTAGTAACAACACCCAATGTACTCTCTATTAAAAATAATAACATGAAATACATAAACATGACCCTTTTCTAGTAGTACGATTGATGATGAACCTCTATTGTATACAAGTGAGACTCTCAATCCACGACATGCTCCTATAAAAAAATGAGTTGCATGATTATGTTATCAAGGTGATGAAGTTCCATCTCCAGTTTGAGACTGATCTAGCTACCACTGTGGCCTATCACATAAAGTCATATTAGCATGAAAAATACCAAGACCTCCTTTCCATATATAAATAAGACAAGTCTTCAACAATACATCATCTCATATGTAAATGTATTTCACAAGCCTCTTCAATGGAATGAATATTAATTTTAAACTGTTGGATACTATCTCTGGGATCAATCTCATCCAAACAAAAACACATAGAAAGATAGGGTTTATAGAAGAAAATATAACTCCCTCCAATATTAAAATTATGGGGTATTAAAAGAAAAAATGAATTTCTGCACTCTGTGATTTATCAAGGGACTCAATTCATTTAAATGGTAGAAAATACTGATTTCATGGTCGTCTCATAGGACATTGGATGAAACTATTTGTTGGGAAGGACCTACCTTCATCTGCGCATAGTGGTCCCTTATTCATATAACCAGTTCCTCAAATACTACCACAATGGTCAAGTAGGGGATAATCTAAGGCAATGATTCACACTTCAACTCCTATAAAACCTACAATATAGATTATGGTTATTGTAAAATATTTTAAAAATGATTTAGAATGATAGAGAATGTGTATCAACACCCACCAATGGTCTGGAATACACTCTAGTGGATCCTTGGGTGGATTTAAAATAAAGATTTATCTTGAAAATAGACTATTTGGTGCAAAAAACCCTAAATATATAGAGTTTTTCAATATTACTCCTGAATTATCAATTCATTAAAATAACATTTATTCGAATACAGGATATGAATTTTTTAGTTAATAAATTCATTCCCCTATTGTGTATCGAGAGATCCATACCCTCATTAATGACCCACAACAATATTATAAATTATGTAGAGTAGGGTTAACTTGATGGAGGTTTTTCTATCAATGTTTTTTACATAAAAATGTGTTTCTCAATTTTATAACCCACGCATTATAAGATCATCATTTTTTCCATGGTATCCACAAAGAAATAGTCACTCATAGAGAATTACCACATGACCCAAGAAGATGGAATTACCATTCCACCATCCACAATTCTATGGGAGTCACCTTCTTCCTCTCATCCTCATGTTTTAAATTACAAAGAAGATTTTAATGACACCCCTTCTACATTTGAGGAAGGTGTATCTAACAATATCGATGAGTTTATTGATGTAAATCTTGCCACTGTGGAATATCCAGGGATGATACTAGTTAGTGGAGTCATTCCTACAGAAAAACATCAATGATAGGTGGATTTCATAAATTAAAATGTTAACATGTTCACCTAAAGAAATAATGAAATTCCATAGATTTATCCATAGGTTTTCTTCATCTCATTGACCTCCTGGTGGTCTATTATACATTGAACCTTTAAGAAAGAACCACCATCCTCATAGGGGAATGGTTAATACTGAAGTTGACAGGTTTATAAATGCCAAACTCATAAGGGAATTACATTACGCCAAGTGGTTTTCTAACACCATCCTGGTGAGGAAGGTGAGTACATAGATCATGATCTGAATTGACTTCAGGGAACTCAACTACCACTTCCCAAAAATAAAGTTCCCCTTTATGTGATAGATTTCTTAATCAAAGTGAAAACATATTTCTATGAAGTTTTTTTTCATGGATGGGTACTCCAGATCTAATCAGATCGTAATAGACCCTAAGAATGAAGAATCCACCACATTCAGGGTACTTCAAGGATCATTTTTCACTAATTGAAGTTGTTTGGTTTGATGAATGTTTAGGAAACCTACCATTATGTCATGCACCAAATCATCAAGCTTCTACTTGGGAAATTGGGGGAGTGTTATTAAGAGGATTTAGTTGTTAAATCCCACCTATTCTAAGACCATATCTATGATTTTGAGAAAGTGTTGGACATCCTCCAGTAACATCACCTGAATATGAAACCCTTGAAGTGTGTATATGGGGTCATCTATAGAATTTTCTTCTTCTTCTTTATCAAGCATAGTATCATCAATATCGACCTAGAAAATATTAATTCTATCATTTATATTCCTATTATATGTATCCTCGTTAATTTATGAGGCCTATGGGGCCACCTATACTTCATTATATGATTTATTTTGAATATGGAAAGAAAATGTAATCCCTTATTGAGGATCATAAATAAAGGATCCACATATCAAGGGGATAAATACTGTGAGATGTCACTCAAGTAAATAAATTACTACATGTTAAATCCTTTGTTTTTGATGTTTTCCATCCTCAAAAGTCCTCGGTTTATTATGTAACCTTTATGAAATGGTCCCTTAGTGGCCTTCCATAATAGAATAACAAAATGTTAATTGATAGTTGTCTTTACTACATCTAACATATGCTACTCAACATGAAGACCACATATTTTCCCATTAAGAATAGTTTACACACATTATTCATTATACATTAGAAATTATAAACAATAATCAACACCATGAGATATATGAGGTCTCTTATGTAGTTTTTTTGAATTATATCCTCAGATTTCCCTTGTTGACTAGGTGATTGACATGTTGGGTAGAAATTCGGTAGAAGTTTGACATCATGTTTGTCCCCAATAAAGATATAAAAGGCCATGAACATGAATATTTCCTAGTCTCAAATATGACCCATGAGGTACAACCCCTAAATTTTAACTTCCTATATGAGGTAATTCTATCTATTAATCATTCCAAACCATGTAGGTAGATGCATCTCAACAATGCATCCTAGATCCTGATAGAGAGAAGGAATAATAACCCCAAACTCAAAAGGGTGGTCCCTGGTATATCTTCCTCACTCGTGAAAAGAAAATATCACCATAATCATTCCATTTTATTAAAGACTACACAAAAAATGAGACTAAGTATCAAGATCTTAGGACCGGTCTTGGGTAGGCTCTCAAAAATGATGTTCCCTGGTTTTATTTGAAGGGAGACTCTGAAATAGTAAGCAATATGATTAATAATTACTATATCATAATTAAGAAATTTATTGTCCTCTAAATGGATTCCATTCTATATATGATGGCCCAATTCCTTTTCCAACTGATGGTGACCTATGTTCCTTGATTACAGAATGAATGATTCGATGCCTGAAATCCTGGTAACATCCCAAAAAGATCCTGACCAACATGTATTTTTATCCCTGTGGCACATTAGAGTTTTATCACCCTCATCAGTTATAATGTTGAAGATGAATTGGTAAATTATATGGTCACTAAAACACCAATTTTAGGTCCATCAAACTCCATAGAAATAAAATAATTAACTATTTTGATGAATTTCTACATTAAGTATCTTTAACATGGGACTCTCCTGGAAGTCTGAGCCGAGAATGAGAGAATTTTCTAGGATGTGGTTAAATCTACCATCTAATATGGCCCCATCCAAGATAATACTCTATAAATTCAGGGTTAGTAATTAATCATGCTTAATTGAATCTAAGGGGATATGGGTCCTCAGGTTATGCCAGAGGTTCTTGTCGAGTCATGTGGTGTCCATCAAGCATGATTGAAGATATATCAATATATCTGGAGGTTGGGATATTTTGTTCCAACATGGTTCAAGAAACACATAGAGTTCACAAAAAAGTTTTGTACATACTAGATCCATGCCAACATCATTCATCAACAATGGAGATTCTACATTACACAATGTACTCATGGACCTTTATTGTATGGAGACACGATATTGTGGGCCACTACCCAAAAAAACAACTCAACAATGTAGTTTCATTCTAAATTCCATCAATTTTTTCTTATAGTTGGAGAAAACCATCTATCTGGTTGATTTCAAGACCCATTAAATGATTGAGTTTATGAAATACCACAACATTCAATGTTTTGTGATGCCTTACACTATTGTCAAAGACAATAAGACCAACTTTTGATCAAAATAGCTATTGAAATTCTATAACAAGTACAAAATCAAGTACTAAATACCTCCCTCTATAATGAAAATAGCATTTTGAATATCAAGGTGTTAAATGAAACCCTCTCTATCATATTATAGAATATAGTGGGCCAAAATAAGATGTGTTTCCTAATAAGATATGGGATTCCCTTTGGGACTATTTGAAAATGACTTTAAATTAAACCCCGTAGAATATTGACTCCCCCAATGTATATGACAGAGGTAGTTCTACTTATATACGTTTATCCTTATATCCTCCCAATGGATATTTATGACTAACATATGCAGGACATGTGATATGGAGTTCTTCTGATAGAGTTAGAATCCCACAAAAGAAATAGGCTCTAGACAATGTACATAATAGAATGACACCAAAATCAAATTGCATGATTATTAAATAAAAAGGATCACCATTCATCATTACTTTATGGTTATATGATATTGGATCTATGGATGCCAATGATACATGGTAAGAATCCACTAAAGCTAAAACCCAAATAGGAAGGAGAAAAAATCATTCAAAAGGTCTAATCCAATGGTACATACTAATGAAAACTTATATATTTAATACACACAAATTCCTTATTTATTATAGAAATATACACATAATTAAATCATATAAGTTCAAGAGTCCTAGAGTGTTTTCGAAATTAGTTATATGATACATTAGCATAAAATATTTGTACAAGACCATTATTTAAACACATTTAAACATGGCATTATGTTCCATTAATCTTCATATACTATATAGGATAATCTTGGGTCATACATAAGAATGAGGTGATAAGAAAATCCCAGTTATAGAATAATCAAATTATAAAATGATGATATAAATAAATGTTAGTCAATAGGCATATCAAAGTGTCATAAATGAGGTGAGAGTCATAAAAATTAACCTCAAATCATGATATATGATGATAATATCATGGAAACATAGGAATGTGGAAACAAAAAAAACATTACATCATATGTTCAAGTCAATCCTTACCACTATTAAATCATAAAATCATGCTCTTTGGATAACCTCTCATGCACCATACATAGAATATCATGAGATAAAAACATTACCCATTATAGTAGAGGGATATATAATTATGGTACCATCCATCATATTCATATCATGTAAATGTATTAATATGCCACATAGATCACACAACATAATAAAATATTTAATCACATTTAATCCAATTATTAATGAAATTGGGTTACATATGTCGATGTACTCAATCAATAAAGGATGTATACATCATTTTGAATTCCCTTGATTGAAAATGGGGATGGTTAATCACTGCAAAAATTTTTGGCATGTAAAATAAAAGGATACTTTTGGTAGCATAACAGGTGTACATAATGGTTTTAGGGAGTGGTAAATGAGAGTAAAAGGTGGTATCTTATTACATGGCAGCCATTAGGATAGTAAAGTGATGTGTAAAACACATTACAACATGGACAGATGGGAATCCAATGGTCTTAGTACAAATAATGTACATGAAATAAAAATAAGTTGAGAGAATTAATGACCTAGAGACTAAGATTCAAAAACATGGGAGGAACTTCTTAATACATCTGAGGAAATCATGGGAGGTATTTAGAGTGGTAAAGGAAGATTAAATTCATTCTCAATGGGTTTTTAATTAATAGTAATGGGTGGTTGGATGTTTTTTATTTCAAAAGATTGGCGAATTTTTTGTTAATTTCTAAACAAAGGTTATAAACTCAATATGGTAAAATAATCAAAAGAAACAACTATCACATGATTTTTTACTATGCTTTTAAAAACATTATTTTTTTAATATTTTATAACTACAAGGACAAAAATCCATAAAATAATACCATTAGTAATGTGGAATTGGGAAATGTTCATTATAAACTAGTTGTAAAACCTTAATATATCATATATGTTTTGGAGGATTAATTAAAGGATTATAAAATTGAACAAAAAACTTTAGAACAAATAATTTTTAAGGGTAATATATATATGTATATTTATTCCATTTAATCATTTATTAAATCAATTTTTCAGTATTATGATGTTACAATACATACCTTAAACTTATATCATATTTAATTCTTACTGAAATTTTTTTACTCCCATAACATTATGAAAAATTTCCAAAGAGAAAATTTCAACATAATTATTTAGAAAAAAAATATTTATTTTATAATAATATTTTTCTAAATATGATTTTTATTATATTCAAATAAAAATATTTATTTACTAAGAAAATAAAAGTTTTTATGATATTGACCACATTCTAAACCTTATAAAAATTACACTTGACTTTATTAAATTTAATCATCATTTTTTTTAAAAAAAAAATTAAGAAGAATGTTTTATTAAAATAACAATTGTATAAAATGTTATTGAATTTTTCAAAATATTGTCTAAATTTTGACTATATATTTATAAAAACATTATTTTCATTTATTACTGTTAAAATATTATTTTTACCACACAAATTAAATAATAATAGATAAAGTAATTAAAAAGGTGATAAATATAATAATTATTTAATTTAAAATAAAATATACAAACTCATACTATTAGGGTCTAGATATATAACCCCTTATTACACTATCATACATCATAATAGCAAGTTGTGTGATAGTGATACTTTCAATTGGTGGTTAGACAAACATGGGTTGGGTCGTGATCTCAATAAGCTTGAATGTCCCCCATAAATAGTTTTTCTCGTGATTTAGGTATTTAATCATTGTTTTTGCTTGGTTAGTAGACTATCCATGTGATTTATTCTCCCTTAGAATCTTGGATTAATAATCTTCATAGTTTATGATCATTAAGGTTGAGATCATCTCTTCATTCATCTATGCCAATTAGAATTATCATAACCCTTAACATATTCTAATCATATCGGCCAGTCTATATTGGATATATTTTAAATGGTTATGATATTTTGTGGTATTTTAAATCTTAAATTTTATAACTAATAATTATCTAAAATAAAAAATTTATTTAATTTGTTTTATTAAACTAAATTACTTAATGGTAGAATTTTTTCATTTAAAAAGTCAATTTCTTTTAAAAAACTATAGGTCTTTACATTTTCCCCAATTTATAATATTTTACATTGAAATTCAATTTTATATTCTAAAACAGATGAAGTTAATTCTTTTTCATCGCCACTTCTAATTCACATGATGCTTCCACAAACTTATGTTTCTTCCACAACACTATGACCATGTGAGTTTTCTTGTTTCATAGATCTTTATCTCTATGATCTATAATCCTCATCAGATGCTCCTATAATAAAATTTCTTTATCTAATGGGTATTTACATTGGATTTAGTACATGAAATGAGTCTAGTATGTACTTCTTCAAGAGGGATATATGGAACCTCTCATATACAAGGGATAGGTTGGGTGGGAGTTCTAATTGATAATACATAGAACTTATGTGATCAATGATATTAAATGGATTGATGTATCATAGAATAAAATTTTTCTTCTTACCAAACCTCATGAATTTCTTCCATTTAGATATATGAAGGAACACCTTATATTAGACATCAAAATCTATGTATCATCGATTTTTATCAACATTACTTATATCAACTTTTTATATATTTCATATAACATTCAATGGTTTGAACCATGTAGGTATTCATATAGATATAATCTAGCCTAATAATAATATTCTCTCTAACTTCATTCCAACATGTTAGAGTTTGACACCTCTTCCCATATAAATCCACATAATTATCCATTTGAATACTATAATGGAAACTATTGTTATATATGAACTCCTCTTGGGTTAGGTGTTGATCCCAAAATCCCTTAAAATATATTTATATGATCTTATTAGATCTTATATAGTTTTATAGCTTTATCAAACTCACCATTGGTATATTGGTGATATGTAGTGTTGAATATATTCTATGTATTTAACACATTCTAAATGGTTCTCTAAAAAATTGAGGTAAGCCTCATATGTTGATCAGAAATAGTGGTGAGTGGAACTCCATGAATTCTTACTACTTTCCCTATGTATATATTGGTGAGTTTGTAAAAGAGAAAAATATTTATTGATAAAGATGAAATTTTCATACATTTTATAGTAATAGACTACCACCTCGATGGATTTATTAAATTTAGATGTTCTGTGGAGTCCTACAATGAAACCCATGGTTATGATTTTCCATTTCTACACTTGTATAAGAAATGGTTTCATTATACCATTAGACTATTATCATTCATCCTTGACTTATTAGTATAACATGCATCAAGATACAAATTATACATTCTCCCTCTTCATGTAATCCCACCATAGGTTTTTCTTATGATCTAGAATAATTTTAGTGCTTCTTGGATTGATAGAGAATGATGAGTTATGTACTGAATATAAAAGAACTCTCTTATGATATATTTTTTTATGGGATACATATACAGGTTCAAAAGATTGTAAATCCATCGTTATAAAATTTTAACTTTATAATATTTGGTAACATTTTATGTTACACTTCATCATCTTTATAGGACTCTTTGATTCATTCATTAACTAATCATACATTGGGTAGTTCAACCTATAGAGATAATTTCACCAAATTTATAATGTAGGGATCCTTACATACAATAAAAGATCATGTATTTGGTAGTTCTACTCATGATTATTTAATTGGTGTGTGGCATAGGATATAACATTTTTATCTTCCATGATTATACAAAACAATCCATTTTGAAGGAATAACTATATATCAAAAATCCTTCACCAATAAAGGTTAATGTGATCAAAGGTGTTGTGATTAGACTCTTTATTAACCCATTAAATCACTCATCACATCATTAGTCCATAAAAAAATGACCCCCTCGTTAAATTTCATAGTGGGCTTGAAAATTATGATAGGTTTCTTACAAATTTATGACATTAACATGCTAAGCTAAATAAACATTGGATTTCATTTACATATATTGGTCAAGTTCATCCTTCAATTGCATTTTTTTTAATTAATCCATAGAAATAACTTTTTTAGTTATAAAAATCCCATATAATGTTTAATTCTCCATACATAAATCACATTTACTATATATTGTATATATTCATTTCATAAGGTCTTCAGTACATCGTCCAAATACTCTTAATTTTCCTCATTGATTTTAAACTAGAAAATAAAATCATTTATAAATACTACATGGAATATTTAGATATAATCTATAAATAATTTATTCATCATGTCCATGACAATATTTGGACCATTAGTGAGTCCAAATTTAATCACTATGAACTCATAATGTCAGTACCTAGTACGAAAAGTAGTCTAGGGGATATCCTCCATCATCACCTTTACATGATAATATATGAACAAAATATTCACCATAGATAAGTATTGTTATGAACATTGTTGATTGAATAAGTAATCAATATAAGGTAAAGGACACATGTTCCTAATCATGATCTTTTTGATCTCATGAAAATCAATAAAGTAGCACATTGACCAATCCTTATTCTGGATAAAATGTACTGGTGTTGCCCATGATGAATCACATGGGTGTATAAACCCTTTATAGAAAATTTTCCATAGTTTTTTCTTTATATCTTCAATTTAAATAGTGTCCATTATATATGGAATCCTAGATATTAGAAAATATTTGGGTATAATTTTGATCGATCACTCGTCCTCTCAACTAGGAGTAAGACCAAGATATTCTTTGGTAAACACATATATATATTCTATCACAATGAGAATGTCATATAGGATGATCTTTTCCTTAGTCTCATGAAGATGAGCTATATATGATTCCTCGTAAGGTAGTAATATCCATGCTTGGGATGATGATACAAGACAAGATCCATCCCCCCTAATTTCAATTCTGTATTATCAAAGTGAGATTTGTGATATAGGGGGTAATTTTATTCACCTAGAAATTAATTTTGTCTCTTTATATAGAAACCTAATCCATAGTAGGGTATCATAAAATTCATCAAAAGGAGTGTTACTGGGTTTTATAGGAAAATAATCCCAGAAATTTTAATAGGGGTGAGTTATATTCCTATGATGAGATAATTTACCTATTTTTTTCTTTACAGATTAATTGATTTCTATAAATTGAGGTGTTGTTTAAATAGTACTATTAACCCTGCATGATATGAAAAAACTCATAGAACCTGAATAAAATAATACTATATCTATCCTTGAATGAACATATAAAATATTTGACACTATGTTTTGTGTTCTAACTCAATTGTTATGATGGAATAATATTATATTTTCTCTATAGGGCTATGATTTTTTTGGTGTTGGTTATCATTAACAACCCTTATATTAGTGAATATATTCTCATAGTTTCCATGTTCTATGGAATTGAAACATTGGAAAATTGGATGAGGGTTGAATAGAGAATTTTATTATTCCATTATATTGGTGGGTTTCTCTCATTGGAAATCATTATATTTGTTCTTTTCCTTCACACACCTAAAACATTTACTTATCCCTTTTAGGAAATTTCCTAGATGATTTTTCCCACACTTATGGCATGTAAAATGTTAGGTTTTCTTTCTCCAATAATATGTCACCATCATACCAACAACATTAAAATATATATTCCTCCTTATAGATTGAAACCCATGAGACCCTTAAGATTATTTGATAACCATTTTTTACTTTGAGGGATCATAAAACCTTTTTTTCATATCTATCAATGTCCCAAATATCCATTGCATTTCATAATCTACAATTTAGGCCACCAAAGAAGTAGTCAATTTTACTTTCCTGTGAGATAACAAAGATAGACATGGACCATGCATTTGTTTTGAAGTTCAATTAATATTCCTTGATTAATTCATAACCCTTTTCATGTGGATAATGAAATTAATCTCCATATTATGTTGAAGAGTGTGTCAATAATATTTATCAAAATAAAGTTCCAATATCACTTCCACCCTATAACATTAATCTATTCATCAACATTCTTATTTTTTTTATCAACTTTCAACATTGATCAGCTTATCCTTCTGTAAGCTAAATATCCATCACAGTCTTCACTTTTACAAATAAATATAGGGGGGATAAAAAAAATTAGTGGAGTTGATCGATTTTTACATGTTAAATAGATTAAAAGATCCATGGAATTTGGTACTCCCTTATCACATAAAAGTCTCAGTGACAACTTGATATTACTTAGGGTGTTGTGAGTTCTTCCCTTGATTCATGTTTATATTCAAAACATGAGTTTTTTTGAGAAATTATGTCCACAATGTTCTGAAATCATTCAATCATGAGGTTGGGAATCTCATTTGGGTTGTCAGTGCATTTCTCATCACATTGGTTTTTGAGTTAGTTCCTCCTATTTCCTGACATAGACAAAAATAAAGTAAAAATTAAGGTTGAGAATTTTTTAAATATTAACCACAAAAAAATGTATCTAGAAACATTTAATGAATTAAAAATAAATTTTATATATTCCTTATCCTTATTATTTCCAAATTTTAATCTATTTTATCCATGATCTATTCCATAATATAAAATCTTATGATATTTTTTGTTTACTTAATAATAGTTTCTAAGGTGCTTGTGAATTTACAAAAGCATATCCACCGAAAGTGTTAAACTAGGTGGGTATAAAGGCTTATTTATCATGTATAAGTGATGATTGAAGCAATCCCATTATTCCCTTTTAAGGGTTATTAACCATATGCACAATTGTGAAAGAGCCATATCCGCTTTTAGTGTACAAAAATGGATATTTTTTCTTAGAAACCACTTACTAAAACATTTACCATAATTTATATTTTTTTTCTTTTCTATATCCTTGTGTATAATATATTCACTAAGGTCTTTTATTCCAAATTATAACACCCCAAGGAGTGACAAATAAATTTAATATATAATGTAATACACACAACACTGAGTCTCTACAAAACAGCACTTTGTTATTATACTTATTAAAACATGATATTTATAATGTTTCCATGAAATATAATTTGTTCACTTCTGTGATTTTAATTTCAAAAAATAGACATACACGGTTGAGATCAGTAAAAAATTTAGAGTTTCATTACGTCAAGTTATATTTTTGGGGAACAGTAACTTGACACTTTTGAATAGTAATTTTTCCCTTATGAATATTAATATGACCCTTATGAATATTAACTTCAACCATGAAATTATAAATATAATTTTGGAACCTCATAAATGAAATTAGGATATAATGGTATAAATAAGTGAATACTTTAAAGATTAATAATTAGGTATTGGTGTATATTTAATTACAATTATATAATTAGTTAATAATTTAAAATAAAATTTATTTTCATAAAATGTATTCCTAAGTCAATATTTTTCTATCCCATAATTTTAGGAAAATTTTATGAGACCTTATTTAATTTTTGAAAGTGTTATAAAATCAGTTATAAATATAAAATTGTATTTTTCGAGTAAATAATGATTAAAAATTAATTTTCTAATATATTAAAAATTATTTTCAAAAAATTGAGTCCATTTTTTAATTCAATATGTCAAAAAATTGTTATGGTTAATTTTTGGGATTTTTCTGATATACTTGAATTTTTAGTGAATATTAAAATATGATAATTTATGATAAATGTTAAATACAAGAATTTTTGAGTCATTATTGATGTAAGGGTGAGGTAAGAACCTTTATTTGGAACTCAATTGAAATTATTAATTTATTTTTTTCACAAGAATCAACACTATTTTTAATCTGGGAAAAATAATAAAATAATGAATGGAATAATGAGAAATCACTCCTCTCACCTGCTATAAAAACCCCACCTAATCCCATCTTCTACTCACTCTTATAAGCCTTGCATCATTACAATGTTTTTTCCAAATTTTCTTCCCTATTCTCTCTATATTTATATTATATACTGGTCTTAAAAAAATACAAAAACCCTGTTCCTTAAGGAGGTTCTCATGGAGGGGTATTCAAGAGTTAAAATCCTCTTCTTTTAACTATTATTTTATTTTCAGGTTCTTTATTTTAATATATTATCCCCAAATCCTCAGTAAAATTTACCAAGATGAATATAGTATCATCTATATTTTTAATGGTATCATGTTAATTAATGATCCATCATTAATCTCCTTACTCGCTATCTATCTCTCTTTTCTTTTAAAATTGAAATCATCACTCGGGAGGTGCCGATTTAAAACCTTCCTGGAGGATGAACTTTCATTCTTGCATTTATTCTTCATGTCTTGTAATGATAGCATTTTTATGGTTACACTAGACTATAATATATTTATTATAGGCTATATATTATTCTTTAACCAATAGATATACATAATATTAATTCATAAGAAAAATTTAGTTCGTGGTGATTGAAATACCGCAATAATAATTTAAACGATTATCACTAAATTTCTTATATAATGATTCATCCTCATTACATATAACCATATTATATATAAAACCATTTAAAATAATGTATGATCCTCAATAAAAATCAGTTAAAATTTTGGATAATTATAATAATTTCACATGAACTCCATTACATATAAATCAGTGAACTGATCATGAAAAACAATAAAACAAATGCCCCAGAACCATGAAATTTGACTCTATAACTCATTAATAAGGAAAAAAATAAACATAATAAAACTATGTTTAATAAAATAAATATATAAAAGTTTATTAATTAAATAATTAATGTATTTAATTTTATTATTCAGGATGTTAAGGTCAAGTGAAAAGCACATTCAGACATATGTAAGGGTTTTCTACCTGAACCTGCAATTTCATTCGGGTTATTATTTTTATCTATTTACCCCAATAAAATTGAGAATTATTATTATATACTTGTCATAAATTATTTTTTAATCTATTCTATGTATTTAATAATAATAATAATTCTTTATTTAATAGGTAGTTACATGTTTTAAAAGGATCATTAAGAAATTCTTCCTGATAAACAAACCCGATTCGAGGGAACTTCTCAAATTCTTACATATTTCCAAGTTCACTCTATAATATATTTTATTATAATGTTATTTTTATTTAAGTAACTAATTTTTTTCTGAATAAAATATCTTAGTCCACTTCTAGTTTTGTGATAATTTTTTTTCAAAAGAACTCTTCTTTACAAAGTAAACAATTATTTCTCTCAAAAATTACTCGATTATTTTATAAGAGTATTTTCATATATTTTTACACTCATGATGATTATTATGTTTAATTGGTATTAATAATTTAGGATATAATCTAAAATATTTTATTTATTTATTTATTATTATTTTGATATTCTATGTGTTATCATGATACCATTCACCCTATTACTTCGAATGGTTCCTCTTTATGGTTACAGATTATGGAAGGTTGTTTCCATTTCATATGTTCATTTTGTTTATGTCTATCACCATTCATATGAGGAATGAATTTTACATAGAAAGTGATGGGTGGGGCCCAGTATATCCCCTTGATTCATCAGTAGTTCTTATCAAAAAAATAGCCTATGTTTCTACCCATTATGTATGGGGTCTTGGCTGAGGCTTTGACAGTGTGGTTATAATGTCCAAAATTATGCATTCCATTATTATGAAACTAGTAATTTAAAATTCATGTGATTATTTTACTAGTAAAATATCCATGTTTTTGTTTTATTATGGAATTATTTATTCATCTTTTATTACTTCTATATTATGCTCATGATTCTGTTTTAATGTCACATGTTTTTTCATTATTTATCATGCATTATTACTTATGTTTTCACTATATTACTTACCCTTTATAAGAATATGAGCTCACCCCAATCTTATTTTTATTTTCCCCAAGATTCCAAGATGAATTTTATGAGTGAAATGAAAAGATAATATATAAGAATAATATTTTATTCAAAGGATTTTCTATGATGTATTTCATTTCAGGTTGTAATGTTGAACTTATGTATGTATCATGTTTTTCTACAGATACTAAACTGTTTTTTACTTCATGATAAATACTCCTTGATTATATGACAACTTAATTAAAAAATTAACTAGATCTAGGCTTCTATGGTTATGTAGTTACAGTTTGTATCATAGGAACTTTATTCAAAACCTTGGAAACAAGATTTAGAAACCATCGATTAGAGAACATAACCCTACGATATACTTGGGGGATAAGAATACAAGAAAAATATAAGGTATAAATTATGTGGACCGTCCTATAAAATACATACATGTTTGGATAATAAACATTTA
The DNA here is from genome assembly GCA_963277665.1 of Viscum album. Lineage (NCBI taxonomy): Eukaryota > Viridiplantae > Streptophyta > Magnoliopsida > Santalales > Viscaceae > Viscum > Viscum album. Next base: position 337,705,500 of record OY728135.1, read on the forward strand.
CTTACCTTGGAGTAACAACTCCAACAAGGTGTTCCAGGCCTGAATTGAGGTAACCTGGTACATGACAATGGGAATTACTATGCACCTAGTTTTACAGTCCCAGGTGATATGCTTAGGATAATTCACCTTTTAATTAAAAAAATATTGGAGGATTTAAATTTAAATATTTTTCTGAAGAAACCATGCATATAGTTATAGTATTATACATTCATAAAATTTGGATTTTTGTTAAGTGTCTTGCAAGTTCTACATTATACATTATGATTCATAACCTAGTTTAGTGAAATCCATTATTTAGAAATGGTACATATTTGAAGTAAGGGAAACCACATGAACCATTTTATCCCATGTAGATATTTACCTCCTATGAAAAATAATTATGTTGGTTCTATATCTTTGACTGGTGGTGAGAAACATACAACTATACTTGGACAGCTTACTCAGGTTTTGAATAATAAACTTACCTACATTGAGAATATTGATCAACAACATGATTGAGAAATGATAGACCACTTTATGAGACAAAATACTCCATCATTTATTGATATTAAATCCCAATTCCTTGAGGAGAAGATGATAAGTTATTTATAGAAGATATTTCTCTCTTTGGGATGTAACGAAAGGGAGAAGGTTGTCATGGCAGTTTATCATTGATCAGGAGATGCATATCAGTGGTGGTCATTAATTCAAAACTCAAATGAGGAGGATGAAATTAAAAATATTGAATGCAGGGATTTTAATGAAATATTCTTAGAAAAATATTTTCCTCATGAACAACGAGCGGATATGGAAAGATAGTCCTTGAGTCTGAAACAAAACGAGGATGAAAACATTGCAATGTATGAATCCAAATTCACAAGGATAGAAATTAATTCATTGTAATACATATGTAATGAAAGGATCAATATTGTATGATTATATTATGGGATAAAACCATTCATATGAAGGCCACCAGTCTCCCAAAAGTTCTCATCCTAGGAAGATATAGTCTCATGTGCAATCAAGACAAAAAAATTAATTCTCTAAGTCTTATGAATTTAGTGGAATGAAAGATAAGAATACAGATGATGGAAAATATAGAAAAGTAAATAAGGAAAGGGGGTAGAAGGGAACAATTTATTTTCCATCTTGTGAAAATTGTTGGAAGAAATACCCTGGTACTTGCTTGAAGGGTATGGTTATTTATTTCATGTGTAGAGGAAAAGGCCACCAAGCCCATGATTGTAAGGGGAATAAATAAGCTATAAATTTTCACTGCTAAAAAATGAAATGATATGGTACAATATTCAAATTATTTTCCTAAGATCTAAGTAAACATTGCCCAAATATGGTTAATAGAGAAATGCTAATCTTATACAGTCACAACTACTGAGGTGGAAGATCCGGATGATTTGGTGGAAGGTACTTTAATTATTTCCTCAGACATATAAAATGATTTATTTGATCTAGATCATTACATTCTTTTATATATTACCAATTTTCCATGAAAATTATACATTTCCATTTTGTTTTAATAAATGAGTATTCGTTCAAAATTATTAAGAGAAGTATCGTGGAAAAAAAGATATATTGATTTGTCCCCTTTATGATACATAAACATTCTTTAGTTTTTGACCATATCATCAATCCCATTGTGGATTTTTATATAATACTTGGTATGGATTGGATTTCTAGTTTTTATGTGAAAACCTATTTCAAGAAGAAGGAAGTTACAAATTTTTTTGAATGATGATGAAACCCATATCTTTAGAAAAGAAACCATTTAATTTGATTCTTATCTAGATACACCCCCAGTAGCTCTAATGAATGAAATTCATGGGGAGGAAGAGAAAACAATATCTTTGGGTGAGGAAAGAAATCTTAAAATTAAGGATTTACCTATTCTGTTAGAGTATATCGATGTATTTCCAGAGTATTTACCTATACATCCTCCATATCAAGAAGTTTATTTATCTCTTGATTTAATTCTTATTTCAAGACCTATATCAATGAATCCTTATATAATCTCCACTATGGAATTCGTAGAACTGAAGAAAAGATTGTTGGAATTGAATGATAAATGATTAATTATCCATAGTGTTCCTCCATGGGGATCCCTTGTTCTCTTTGTCAAGAAGAAAAATTGATCAATGAGGTTTTTCATTGAGTATAGAGAAATCAATGCTAATACCATAAAGAACATGTATTTCATGCCTTTAATTGAGGATTTATTAATACCCTTCACAGATATTAATACTCTTTGAAGATCTACTTTTGATCTGAATATCATCAGTTGCATGTGAGGAAGGATGATTTTCTAAAGAAAACATTTTGAACCAAGTATGGGCATTATGAATTTATAATAATGAATTTTGGAATGACTAATGCACCCACTTTTTTCATAGATCAAATGAATAGGGTTTTCAAGGAATATCATTATTAATTTTTTGTGGAATTTATTGATGATATCTTGGTATATTCCAAAAGCTATGAAGATAATGAGAATCTATCACGCATTGTTCTAACAACTCTTATAAGAAAGTAGTTGAATGGGAAGATTATAAAGTGTGAATTTTTGGCTTCATATAGTTTATTTTCATGGAAATATTTTCTTTAAGGATAAAATCATAGATGATAGAATAAAGAAAAAGGTTGTTCAACAATGGCCAATACCAACGAACATAACTGATGTATGCAGTTTTATTGGTTTAGCAGATTATTATAGTTCTTTCATTCAAAACATCACATGATTAGTAAACCCATTAACCAAGATTACTCTTAAAGGGGTTAGGTTTTTATGGACAACATAATGTGATGAATTTTTGAAGAATTAAAGAATAGGTTAGTGAATGCTCCAATCATGAATCTACCATCAGGAAATGGTGGATTTGTGATTTATAGTGATGCATCAATTAAAGGACTTGGTTGTGTACTTATGAAGAATGATAGTGTTATTTACTATGCATCAAGTTAAAACTCATGAATAAATCTATCAAACCCATTATCTTGAGTTAGTATCTATGATATTTTCTTTGAAGATATGAATACATTATCTCTATGGAGAAATATATGAGATATATACAATTCATAATAGCATGAAATATGCGTTCTCATGAAAATAACTCAACCTAAGGAAAAGGTAATGGCTCAAGTTGCTAAATAATTATCATTTTTCAATACATTATCACCCATAGAAGGAAAATTAGGAATCTAATACATTGAACAGGATGGATCAAGGAGTTCTAAAAAATATGAGGATTGATAAGTATCCTATGTACGTGGATCTAATGAGGATGTACATGGGAATTATCAAATAAGGTGAAACGTCACTACTTTTTCAATTGGTTTCCCAAAAATATTTATTAGAAAGGATTAAAATTTCTTAGCCTGATTAAGAGAATATTCAAAATAATATTAATGTTGTGAATGATGGGAAATTTTTAGACATTGTGTATGAAGATAGAATTCTGAAATTTGTGAGGAGGTTATGTGTTCCCTCTATACCTGAGCGAAAAATGGATTTATTGGATGATGACTATAGTTCAAATTTCATTATAAAATCTAGTATAAACAAGATGTATAGATATTTTAAGGAACACTTATGGTGGGATAATATGGAGTGTGAAATTACTAATTATATATCATAATTATATATTTTGAACAAGTGAAGGACGAAAGACAACATCATGAAGAAGTTATGCAACCTCTTCTTATTATGACATGGAAATGGGATAACATTAATAGGGATTTTATAACTAGATTAACCAAAACTCCTAGAATGAAATATGAAATATGGGTAATTATTGATTGGCATACCAAATCTGCACATTTCCTCACTATAACGAAGGATTTTACACTAGATCACCTTTCATAGATCTATATTAATGAGGTTGTAGGAATTAAGTGAACACCTCTATCAATTGTGTCTGATTGTGACCCATGATTTACATAAAAAATCTAGAAAATTCATATTAATTCTTTTCATACTGATCTTAATTAGATTATTTCTTATCACCCTCAAATTGAAGGACAATTAGAAAGGACAATCCAACCTTTAGAAGACATACTGAGGTCCTTCTCAATTTATTTTCAAGGTATGTGGGATTAGTGTTTACCTTTTGTAGAGTTTTCATAAAATAATATTTTTCATTCAAGTATTCAAATGACCCCATATGAAGCATTGTACATAAAGAGATATCGTAATCCAAAAAGTAAGGATGAATTTGGTGAAATAAAGCTTTTAGTCCCGAAGTCTGTAGAGGAAACAACAAATGAGATAAACACATTGCAAACCCATATCAAAGAAGCTCAATGGAGTAAAAATTTATATGCTGGTAATTTATGATATGATTTTTAATTTCAAGGGGGAGATCACATTTTCCTGAAAGTATCTCCATGGAAGGGTGTTATATAATTTGGGAATAAAGAGAAACTAAGCCCCATGTACATTAGTCCTTTTGAAATTATGAAGACAGTTAGAGTTGTGGATTATCGTTTGGAAATGCCTCCTAGCCTGTCTAAATTAAAAAATGTGTTCCATGTCTCATTGTTAATAAAATACATGCCAGACCCAACACATGTCCTCACTTCTTAAGGAATAAATCTGTGACAAGATTTATCTTACTGTGAAGACACTATCTGAATGTTGGACACTAAATAATGGGTGTTGAGGAATTGGAAAACATAGTTGGTAATGGTTATTTGGAAAAATCATAATATTGAAGAGGTGACATGGGATCCTGAGGAACTTATTAGGATGATTTACCCAAATACTTTTATGAGCTAACATACTAGAAATTTCGTTGAGGAAATATTTTAAGTATGAGAGAATATAACACCCCAATGATTTAAAAATAACTTTAATATAGAATGTAATGCACACAAAAAATAATCTCTAGGAAACAACACTTTGTTATTATAATTATTTAAAAAATATAGTCATCACCTAGCCATAAAACATTATTTTCCACTTCTATTATTTGAATTTCTAAAAATGTACATACAAGGTTGTGATTGGTTATAAATTTAGAGCCTAATATGATCAACTTATTTTTTTTATGAATAGTAACTTGACCTTTTTGAATAGTAATGTTAGCCTTATGAATTGTAATATGAACCTTATCAATAGAAACCTCACCCATGAAATTATAAATAAAATTTAGGCACCTTATACATGAAAGTATGATATAATGGTATAAGTAAGTGAATACTTTAAAACATAATAATTAAGTGTTGGTATATATTTAATTAAAATTATATAATTAATAAATTGTTATAAAAGAAAATTCATTTTCATAAAAAGTATTCATAAATCTATATTTTTTTGTCCTATGATTTTAGGATAATTGTTTCCGACGCTTTCGCCGGGGTGCGCGTGCATCCGTCCTCGGGGAGGACGTGCTGCTTGTTGCCCCGCATTCCCGCTTTCCAAAGGCGGGCGACATTCGTTCCTTGTTCAGGGATGTCTGATCCTTGATCGAAACTGGGATGATGTGATGTTGGTTCTTCCTTCCTTGGATTCCTCCTCGGAGCTCGTCACTTAGTCCGGGTCTCCCTCATAGATTTAATAAGGGTTCGTGAAGCTCATTCCCAGTGGCATATCTACATGGACGCCGGTTAATTACGCTGCTTCCGTCAAGACGCTCCAAGGGGTCTTGTCAGGGCAGCAACCTTCGGTGAGGAGAATGGTCACGTTAGGGCGTCGTCGACATGTCTATCTTCGGTCCCTCATCACAGGGCTTCTCGAGGGCGCGGCAGCCCAAGGCATCCCAAATTAAACGCGGGGAATGTGTAACATCTGAGGTTTTCCTCAGCTTCCCATGTTTGACACGGGGTATGCCGCGAGTTTAACGTCTTGCGTAGACGGATCAGATTGACGGGCCCCTGGGGGGAACACCGATGTTGGGGCCAGCACGTGGGCGGCTTCCCGGATGCTACGGAGTGGAATGGGGTTGCATGATCCCCAACGGGATGTGGCGGCCCGGTTAAGGATCAGGATGGATGGTGGAGTGAGATGTGGGGATTACGCTCTGGGGTGGTCCAAGAGGAGGAGTATAGTTTAACATCATGCAGGACGAGGGCATACAGTTTAACGTCATGCGGGACGATGGCATACAGTTTAACGTCATGCGGGACGATGGCATGTGGGGCTTACGCTCTGAGGTGGCCCATGGTGGGTATGGGGCTTACGCTCTAGGGCGGACCATGGTGGGTATGGGGCTTACGCTTTGGGGCGGCCCATAGTGGGTAGTGAACTGACGTGAAGAGGTCGGAACAACTGGGTGGTGGGCTTGAACCTCGTGGAGGCTTCCTACGTACAATGCGTTAGCACGGATCAAAGTCCACGTAGTTCGCTGGGGTGGGTCTTACGCTCTGGGGTGGCCCATGGAGGATGTCATGGTCGATGCGCGCTCTAAGCCCACGTGAGTCATGCTCGGTGTGGGAAACAAGAGGCAGCAGGGACCAGACGATCATGTCGCGAAGGGTGCGTCCGTGAGAAGCAGAATAGGGCTTACGCGTTGAGCGGCCCAAAGAGGAAACAGGGGCTTACGTGTGGTTAGCGGTCCTTGGTGTCAGGGCTTACTCTAGGGTGGAGGCCTGTGGTGCGACAAAGCGCAGTGGGAAAAGGACTCCACTGGCCTTGGTAGGGGGAGGTATAGAGATGCACGGGTGCAGTCATCCGCAAGAAAGGTTAGGGGCTTACGCTCTGAGGTATCCCTACCCCCACGGACAAACGCCGCTCCGACAAGGAGGTTCTAATTCCATGTGAGGAAGATTCCATTCCCGTGGAGACGAGTGGCGTAAGGAATGCCCGAGCTGGGGGGACCCTGCGTGCGAAGCACGGGGTCGGACCACAGTTTAACGTCTTGTGTCAAGGACGAGGTGCTTAGCAGTTTAACGTCTAGCAGCTTGGACGAGGTGGGTTTGCTCCACACCCCTAGGTATTACATTCCCAACTCACTCTACCCCTTGTGGAAGGGAAGGCATCGGCAAGGCCGTGGTGAAGGGGGGCCGCAGGGCAAACCACCGGGGGGGTCCACGTTAGCGTGGAAATGCGCAGAAGCAATAGCCGTTAGCGTGCCTATGAGGAGAAGCATAAGGCAAAGAAACATAAAGGGAAACATGGCCCAGGGGACCATGAGGTTACATCGTACAAGCCAGGAAAGTCGTACGGGAAAACAACGCATGGCGCACACACCCGGCAGGGGAGACATCAGGTGCCGATGCAGGGGGCAGCCAAGGGCGTCAAGGTGAGAGGTCCCGGGCTTTGCGCGCAAAACACCGGGACGGCGCGCAATTAGAGAAAATCGAATTGAATGCGAAGAGGGAATTACAAGCAGGGTTTTGCACGCAAGGCAGGGAATTGCGCACACAGGATGCGAATTGCGCGCAAGGCTGGAACTCGAGGGAGGGGCAAATTCACTGAGGCCGGTGGAGTTGCGTGAAAAGGCGATTCTGGGGCAAGATTGCACGAAATGAGGGATTACCTGAATGCCATATTTCATGAAGGGGGAGCCGAATTGCGCGCATGAGAGTTGATTCGGATTCCTCAACCCCCAAACCGTTCGGGGTCACCTTATATTTATAGGAGACCTCGGGCACGGAATCCAGGCGGTGCGCGACATTTTCCACGCCGGGAACCGCTTGCGCGCAATATCAGGCTGCGGAGAACCGGGGCACGCAATTATTGTGCACCTCACCGGCGCGATTCTGCGCATCCCGGGAGTACTTCGCGCGCAGAACATTTTTTCACGCGAATCCTCCTTTATTTCGCGCACCACTTCCCGGGCCTCCGGTTCGGACCTCTAATTCCGAATATGACTTCGCTTCGTCATTTTGAAACTTCCTCCAAGAGTTACAGACCTTTTTTCGGCGTCAACAAATTCCCCCCCCCCCCCATGAAATTGGATCGGTGAGAGGTCGCAACGATCAGATTCCAAGGGAAATGCCGAAACACCAAAATGCAGAGTCCCCTGGTCAAGCTGCGCGCAAAATTCCGATGCGGCGCGCAAAACCTACGGGCGCGTGCAGAATCCTCTTTCCGCACAGCGCGGAACCCGGGCCTCGCCTATAAAAAGAGGCACTGGGTCCCAAATCCGTACATCCTCTTTTTTCCACGTGATAAGCTTACCGCTCTTGTGCGTGAAAACGCTCCCGTGGCTGCGCGTAAAAACGCTCTGGCAGCGCGGAATTCCTTCCAAAATTTGGCCGGGATTTCGCGCTAGACCGGGATCTTCCGGGCTTCGCATGCCGATTGCGCACCAAACTCCAAGATTTCGCGCGACTCCTTCAGATTTCGCACAGAACTCTCTGATTCCGTGCACTGCATCCTGATTTCACCCAACTCCCGAGAAATTTGAGATGGCCTCAAACCGAGTTGATGAGAGGGAAGTTGATGCTCGTAGGAGCGAAATGGCGGCGAACGAGGAGGTTTACGGTGCCAAGGTGATTGTGTCCAACAATCTAACCTTGTTCAATCTGTTGACTCCAGCTCAGAAGATGTATCCCCTGTCTGACAACCTCCCTCTCTGGAATTTCGGCATCCTGGAGGAGGTGCCACTGCCGGGCTTCGAAGTGGACATGCCGCGGTCTTGGGTGACTCGGGAGGACGAACTTCCTCGCTACAACATCACCAAAAATGGTCATCCTGCCAGGGAAACTAGACATATGTATGTATATGTCCTGAACCCGAGGACTAGGACTATTACCGGGGACGAGCCTGTGGCAGAGGATTCTCCATCCCTCTACGCGAGCACGTTCCGTCAGAGCATCATGGATGACACGAAGGGCTGGCTGAAGGATTGGGACCTGCTGTCCGGGGGCAACTTCACCAGTGAATGGGTCTGGGCATTCTGGGTCCGCCATACCTACGACTAGTTCAGGGACGAACTACGGTATATCGGCCTGTTCGAGGCGGTATGGACCTCCCAGTTCCACTTCCACCACCAGCCTGAACTCGGATCGGAGCTATTCACCTGGTGGTCTCCTGACACCAACACATTCCACCTTCACCATGGGGAGGTTGGCATCAGTCTCTGGGACGTTCACTACATCGGTGGTATCCCACTGGAGGGTTACCAATATGACGAGTTCGTTCCTCCAAAGAACACCTGGGGAGATAGGACGCAGACGCTTATGCTGACGTGGCACCTGTTGGAGCTGTACAAAGAGAGGCTGGGGGTCAATGACTTCCTGAAGGATGTTGCCTTCAAGGGCTGGTTCAGCCTATTCCTTGAGAAGGATCTGGTCGTCAAGATGCCGGGATGGGGAAAACGATGCCCAACCGTGACTCAGAGGAGCAGGGATAGGTCATACATGAGGAACCTGGAGGCGGGGCAATACCAATCATGGGGCTACCGCGTGATTGAAGCCCGGGACCCGAATGTCCGGTATGCTGGGTTCCTTGCTGCCTTCCTAAGGGGGTGGCTCCTGCCGGTGCGGGATGCGAGGATGGGCGTCCGTCCAACAACATTGGTGATGGCGGGCTCCATGGCCACCAACAAACGGTTCAACATGGGCGTCCCCATACTGGCCAAGCTATATACCATTCTGGGGCGCATCTCACGAGGGGGGTCGCCTCGGAGAGTATGTGGTCCCTTCCAGATCTTCCATGGCTGGGTGGAAGCTCATCTCGGTGGGTATACGTTTCCAAACATCGTCCGTCCTCCAGGCAACAGTCTGCGATCGTCCTTGCTGAATATCGCAGGGGTAGTGCCGATGACGCTCAATGAGGAGGGCGTGAGGATCCGCATCGGCAACCATGAAAACTTCAACTTCATCCCATTCCCCACCCCAGTCGGCCAGCTGGTGAACAACGGTCGAGGCTCTCTGGAACAGCAGGAATACTTCCAAAGCATTTGGGGCAGGGTGCTCATGGCTCGGATCGACGGGAAGGTGATTTGCGAGCCGTACGTGCCATCCCGATTCTCCAGGATGTTCGGGTGCCTCCAGCGAATGCCAAAGAAGGTATTCACGGCTGTCTGGCTGGAGAAGAATCCATGCGTCCTACGCAAGATGTGGTTGATGTTTACCACCTTCGGCTCTAGAGATGTCATCACACTTCCCCCCGCCGGGGTTGATGTCGGCCTAGCAAACGAATACGCTGAACATTGGACCATTGCATATCCCGAGGGGCTATTGCGCAAGCGCGTCCGGTAACTCGAGGTCACTCGCGCAGAAACCGGGCGACGGGAAAGAGGGCACGGTGCCGTCGGAAGGGGGGAACCAAGGGCGCGTCAGGCAGCGAGGCCTGCACAGGCTGGGACTTCGGAAGCGGGGACATCACATGGTGTTGCCACGTCCTCATTACCCGTAGGGGGGTCACATGAGGCGGCAAGGGAACTGCCCGGGAAGAAAATAAGATATCTTCTCGAACCTTCCCAAGACGCAATTCTCCTGGCACTGTGGTCGGGCTGGATGACCCTGTGGCAATCGCTAAGCGTCAAAGCCATCTGGAAGAAGATAATGCAAAACGGGATTCAACTGCCAGAGGTCGGGCTCATTCGAATTACCAACCGAGTAAACTTCCATCGGCGGAATGCTTATCTAACAGCCATGGACGCATACGCACGCCAGAGGGGGTGGCGTGCGAAGCCAACTTTCCTCGTGAAAGTGATGCTCGGCCAGGAGCATGATCCGGAAGCAATGCCGCCGGGAGAAGGTGACAGTGACGAGGAGCTGGAGGGGGGGGAGGAAACTGGAGAGGACGAAGGTGAAGGATAAGACGAAGAAGAAGGGCCTGAAGGTGAGGGGTCACAAGGGGAGACCTAACAATGGAGTCTCCGAGAGAGCATCATGATTTCCAACTTTGATCTCGACCTAACCGAGATTCTCGAGGTTGGCCTCTGTCTTCATTCATTTCCCTCATTCATCCATTCTCACTTCTAACTCACTTCCCCATCCGACTCAGGAGCAGTTGAGCGTTGGATGGGTGTCCCCACCAGAGGAGGGAGGAGACGAATTGGTGAGACATGACGGGGATCCGACACCCATCATTGAACTAACAAGCGCAGAGGGGTCTCCTATCATGGCGGCTCCTGTGGCGGCCGAAACACTGGGGACCGGCGCTCTGGACTCCTGTAAGTCTCACACTTCACTACTGGTGCTTGGTGGAAAATGATCCCATCTAACAAGCGTATGCCTTGTGCAGTGATCTCAACACTGGAGGCACGTCAGGCTATGGAGCCTGGGCCATCCGTGAGTGGACCAGCGGCGGACATACCACCTCGTTTGGAACATGCTCTCTGCACCGAGTCAGCCCCAACAATTGATGAACAGGGGGCGGTGGGCATCAGTAGGGCTATTCCTGAGACGAGTCCGGAAGCTGGTGGAGGTATCATTACTGCTGGGGCGAGAGAAGAAGGTCGCCCGGACGTTGAGGATTCTATACCTCACGAAGACATCCCTAGGGCGGATCCTGCTGCCGATCTGCTGGTGGCCTTCCCCATGTACCGACCCGCTGACCCTGAGGAGATAGACGACTCCGACTCAGAGGCGGCCGAAGAGAGCTGGATGGCACGGCTCAAGGGGTGGAAATGTATCCAACTCTTTCTCAGATAGCCCCAGTCCGATTGGCTGGGGTGGATGGGATCACTTCAGACCTGGTTGCGCTTCTTTTGCACCGGAGGAGCTGACGCTCAGCGTCTTCATCTGACGGTCCGTGATTACATGGCCAAGAAGATATGCGAGAGCCAACAGAACACCGACATTTCCCAGAGCCGGGAAAGATTGGAAAGATCTCAAGCACTGCTGAGGGTGGAGTAGGAAGTCCAGCACCTCAAAGGGCAGGTGGCAGATAAAAAGTCCTTCATCGCAACATGCTCTGAGCTCGTGGAGCAACTGATGGCCCAGCTGACTGATGCACAAGAACAGCTGGTGGAGGTGAGTCACCATATGACCGTGCATCGAAGCGAGTGGGCGCAGGCACACGCTAGGGCTGGCGAGCTGCGCTCTATGGTGGCCGATGAGGAGAGAGTCTTCTAAGAGCGAAAAACGGCCCTGGAGGCTACCAGACAGAGGGTAGCAGCGCTGGAAAGTTCACTTCAGCATGATGCTCCCTAAGGGCTTTGTTTCTACCATCTCATGAACTTTGCTTGTACTGCTCATCATCTCAATCCAATATATGACCAAATCCACTCTTTTTTACCCTTGGTTTAATGCGATCAACCATAGTTTCGAAACGAATAACAACTCACCCCTAGGATCATGTGGGACATGCCCAACGCGAGAAGCAAGAGATTCTCGTACCATCATTCTGTTCAACTGTGGGTCATTGAACAAGCTTCAGGCATCCAACATCGTGCATGGAATTCTGAGGAGACCCCGGTCCGATTGATGTGTCGACTTCTCAATGTGCTTTAACACAAGAGCGGGGCAATGTCAGGGGCATTGAAATCCATCCGAACACAGTGGGATGGAGAGAAAGGGTGAATCATGCTGCCCAAATTCGGGACCCAATGGGGCATAACCATGGAGGATAACTGTTAACCGTGGCAGAAACACAGCATCCATATCACGTTGGATTGGAACGGGGACAATAAATGAGGGCTGACCACTGACCATGTTCACAACAAAGGGCCTAACTCAAATACCGTCGGTAAGTTTCCCGGAACATTGGCCTAGGACAGTAGGCGGGCCGTAGGTCTGTCATCCATACTGTTAGGGGGTCCCATCAAACATGACTAGTCCTCCATAACGTTGGCCTAGGACATTAGGCGGACCATAGGTCGAGCATCCATACTGTTAGGGGGTCCCGTCAAACATGAAAGGAAATGAGGATCTGAATAAAGGGGAACGCAAAGCGTGGGAGGTGGAGTGGTGGCTTGATCGAATAGAGTCCAACACTCTCGATATTGCTCCATCATGGAGAAGGCGCATTAGGCGGACATACCGACCTGATCACGGGTCGTCCCAATTTACAGGCAGGACCTCTTTAACGAGAGAACTGTCGCTTCCCATTATTACCATGGGGCATCCTGCTGCTCGGGGTAAATGTCCCGATTACACCACTTCTCATGAAGTTGGGCCGAGGGGCCGACAATAAGGAAGGATGGGATTTAGCAATCTCTAGGGCTGGACCCAAGACAAAATGTCTGGGAGGTCCTACGTATCTCATTAGGATGAGACTCAAGCCACACATAGTTCTTGAAGCACAGTTTAACGTCATGCGGGATGAAATACAGTTTAACGTCATGCGGGATGAAATACAGTTTAACATCATGTGGGACATAAAATGGATCTTAGTTTTAGGTCTTAGAGCTCAGACCGTGAGAATCTTAGTTTTAGGTCTTAGAGCTCGGACCATGAGGATCTTAGTTTTAGGTCTTAGAGCTCAGACCGTGAGAATCTTAGTTTTAGGTCTTAGAGCTTGGACCATGAGGATCTTAGTTTTAGGTCTTAGAGCTCAGACCCTGAGGATCTTAGTTTTATGTCTTAGAGCTCGGACCATGAGGATCTTAGTTTTAGGTCTTAGAGCTCAGACCGTGAGCAGAAAGGGGGAGAAACAGACACATGGCAATGCGGTTACAAAACCCGACGTGGGTGAGGACCTAAGCCCTACTTACCATGTGCTCTCCGGAGAAATGCTCGATTCGAGGGAACGAACACAAAGGTAGGTTGGTTGGGCCAGTGGGGAAGTGCCCCGGGCGCTCCTACGTATCTCATAAGGATGAGAATCAAGCCATACGTAGTTATGGAAAACAACACAGTTTAAGGTCTTATGGTTTGGACCAACAACAGAGTTTAAGGTCATATGGTTTGGACCAACAACACAGTTTAAGGTCATATGGTTTGGACCAACAACACAGTTTAAGGTCAAATGGTTTGGACCGACAACACAGTTTAAGGTCATATGGTTTGGACCAACAACACAGTTTAAGGTCGTATGGTTTGGACCAACAACATAGTTTAAGGTCCTATGGTTTGGACCAACAACACAGTTTAAGGTCTTATGGTTTGGATCGGCCGAGAGAGGAGCCTCGGGCCAAAGAGGCCTACGAGGGTTCAACAATCAGGGAGGGGCAGGAGATGCTAGCTCTCAGCTGTGCTGGGCCCGAAATGCAATGTCTGGGTGACTCCTCATTTCCCATGGGGAGGAGGGTCAAGCTGCTCGCAACCCGTAAAGAAGAGACCCAAGCATATACTCTAGCGCTCATATCGCAGGAGCCCCAAGAGACACCGTTACGCAGCTCAGTCTGTCTGATGTGCGGGGGTGTACTGAGGGTTAGTACAAGGAGTGTCGAGATTCCACCTTGGCACCGTGGGGCAGAACATGACATGAACCATGCCGCCAACATTCAGGGCCCATGGAAACCGGCGTGACGACTGAGGATTACTGCTGACCATGTTCGCAACGCAGCATCCTGTCGTTTTATCCATGGGGACAAACAAATGAGCATCAACCACTAACCATGTTCTCAATGCGGGATTTGTATCAATTATTTGTCTGAAACCCTCGGGGGCATTGGCCCATGATGGTAGGAGAGCCCTTGGGCGTTGTATCTAGGTCGTTCTTGGGGGTCCCTCCGGGTATGAAGGATGATGGGGGCCCGAATGAAGGGGAACACGAAGCTTGGAAAGTGGATGGAACTTTCCTAAGTCGAATCTGGCACTCCAAGTCCTAGACCAGAGTACCCTGAGCACATCAGCAAACCACTGGAAAGGGTCAGAGGGCTCAGTACGAGAGCGTCCAAAAGATGGTGGATCCCCGGGCAAAAGAGGGGGCGTAATGCCAAACACCCTGGGAACCAGGAGATCATGGGATATCCTAAGAGATGGGGCTGGACCTGACATCTAGGTGTTCAGGCGGTCCTACGTATCTCATTAGGATGAGAATCAAGCCACACGTAGTTCTTTAAAGCGTCTTCTAATGCCTTTGGACATAGGAGGGATAAATCCTGAGGACAGGGTGCGCATGGTGCAGCTATTGAAAACCCAGCGTGAATGAGGACATAATCCCATACCACGCTATGCGATCCTATGGTCAAAGTCCCGGAGGCGAGAAAGACGTGATAGCGGACCTCAAGCTGGACCCAAAGACGAAAGGCTTTGGTGTTCCTACGTATCCCATTAGGATGGGAATCAAGCGAGATGTAGTTCTTGAAATACAGTTTAACGTCATGTTGGATGAAATATGGATCTTAGTTTTAGGTCTTAGAGCTCGGACCGAGGTGAAAGGGCGGAGTTTGGTAACTCCTGGGGCTGGACCCAAGACGAAATGTCTGGGCGTTCCTACGTATCTCATTAGGATGAGAATCAAGCCACACATAGTTCTTGAAATACAGTTTAACGTCATGTTGGATGAAATATGGATCTTAGTTTTCGGTCTTAGATCTCGGACCGAGAGGATCTTAGTTTTAGGTCTTAGATCTTGGACCATGGTGCAGTTTAGGGTCGTGCTGGACCATGCAGTTTAAGGTCTTGCTGGACCATGCAGTTTAAGGTCATGCTGGACCGTACAGTTTATGGTCATGCTGGACCATGCAGTTTAAGGTCATGCTGGACCATACAGTTTAAGGTCATGCTGGACCGTAGAGCCTAGGAAATGTACTTCTTGAGGAACCTGGCATTGGTGGGAGGAGTGATGCGCTCACCATCCATGGTTACCAGGGAATACGTGCCCTTGGGATAGACCTTGTGGACAATAAAACGCCCCTCCCACTTGGGCTCCAACTTGGGCGGCTTCATGCCGGGAATCATTGGTGCTCTGAGAGCCAGCACCATGTCACCTTGCAGGAAGGAGCGGAGGTGAACCTCTTATCGAAAGCTCAAGCCATCCTGCTCTGATGCGTCTCCGATTTGTGTAAATCACGAAGCCCACTTCCGTCCAGCGCTTCCAACTCTGCTAGACGGATCTTGGTAGCTCTATCCGGCACTTGCTGGTCGTAGACTGCCATGCGCAATGAGGGAAGCTGGACCTCGATGGGTAGGACGGCCTTAGCTCCGTAAACTAATGAATACGGAGTCACCTGGGTGGAATTGCGAGTCGTCGTCCTATAAGCCCAGAGGGCGTTGGGGAGCTTGTCCGGCCAACTTTTCTTGTACTGACCCACCATTTTCTGCAAAATGTTAGAGAGGGTTTTGTTAAACACATCAATCTGTCCATTTGCTTGCGCATGATAGCAGGAGGTGTGGTTAGGGGGAATTTTGTACTTGGCATACAATCTTTTCAGCTAGGCCACTCGGAAGTTGGTTCCGTTATCCGTGAGGATCGCGTGAGGTATTCCAAATCGGTGGATGATATTGGAGCTCACGAAGTCGGCGATAGAACAGGCCTTGACTTCCCTGAGTGGGGCTGCCTCTGCCCACTTTGAGAAGAAATCCGTAGCAGTCAAGATGAACCGGCACTGACGGGCCATTGCCGGTGGGTAAGGCCCTACGACATACAACCCCCAGACTGCAAAGGGCTAAGAATACTTAGTGGTATGGATAGGCTCTGGTGGACGATGCACAAAGTTAGCATGAACTTGGAATGCATGACACCTCTTGGCGTACTCGATGCAGTCGTGGATCATGGAGGGCCAGAAGTATCCCAACCTCCGAATCTAGTGGGACAACTTCGACCCGGCCTGGTGGGCGCCATAGGAACCAGCGTTCACTTCCTGCATGACCTGTGGGATCTCAAATCCTTGAAGACAACGGAGGGGAACACCATCAAACCCATGCCTGTAAAGAATCTTCTCATGGCTGGGACCACTTTGAAGGGTGAACTGCGGCGCACAACGCCGGATTCGTTCTCGCTCTACTCGATCCATCAAAAGATGGTCGTGCTGGAGATATTCAACCAGAGGCGTCCTCCAGTCAGGAACTGTCCCGATCACCACGCCTGGAACCCCGAGGGGTCCTGACGCAGGGGCACCAGTGGTGAGATAGTTCACTCGCGGGCCACGATCGCCCTCTGGGACATCAGGAGCAGGGATAACAGGAGAAATGACTCTCTGGTGCGCCACATGGATGATTAGGTCATCCTGTCCAGGCTCCGCGAGTGATGCTTCCAGGCTAGCCAAAGCATCTGCTCGACTGTTCTGCGACAGGGGAACGTGAACGACATCTGGTCAAGAGGGGAACTTAGTCATTAGATGGAGGGTGCACTCCAGCAGCGGCATGAGTTCTGGCTTCCTAACAGTATAGTCACTGTTAACCTACTTGATGACTAGCTCAGAGTCCCCTTTCACACACAGACGGGGCACGTTAACCTCCAGAGCAACTCGAGGCCAGTGATGAGGGCATGAAATTATGCCTCATTGTTGGTGCAGCCTTCTGACAACAAGAAAGAAAATGGCAGAACGGCTTGCTTCAGGGTGATGAAAACGATACCCAGGCCCACTCTGTTAAGCCTAGGATCATTGATATTTCTAACGGTAGGGATTCAGGAGGCGCCGTCAAAGTGTATCTGCCAGTATGGGGTGGCGTGATCGACTGAGAGGATTTCCTCATCAGGAAAGCCCGAATCCAGTGACTGGTCCACAGAGGTGGGGTGGGCGGCGAAGAAGTCTGCCAACACCTGCCCTTTGACGGCCTTCTGAGGTACGAACCTAATGTCGAACTGCTGGAGGATCACCGCCCAACGTTCCAATCGTCCGGTCAACATAGGCCGGCTCAGGATGTGTTTCAACGGGTCTACCCGGGAGACCAACTGTACCTCGTGGTGCTACAAGTAGTGTCGTAATTTCTGTATGGCGAATACGAGCGCCAGGCAGCTCTTCTCTATAGGATAATATCTAATCTCCGCGTCGAGGAGCCTACGGCTGAGGTAGTAGAGGCTATTCTCTGTTCCCTCGTTGTTCTTCTGGGCGAGAAGGGTGCCGAGGGATTTCTCCAGGGCGGTCACGTAAAGGACCAGCGGCCTTCTGGGAACGGGTGGCATCAGGACCGGAGGTTGAAGTAGATACTGCTTGATCTCCTCAAAAGCGGTTTGACACTCTTCGTCCCACCCGTAGTCGGCACCTTTCTTCATGAGCCGGGAGAAGGGCTTACACTTGTCGGCCAGATTCGCAATGAATCGGCGTATGTAGGCTAACTGGCCTTGGAGGCCTCGAAGCTCCCGAATATTACTCGGGGGAGGCATCTGACTGATGGCCTTGATCTTCTCGGGGTCGATCTCGATACCTCAATATCTCACAATGATGCCAAGAAACTTTCCGGAGGTGACCCCGAAGGCACACTTCAACGGGTCCATCTTCAAGTGGCGAGAACGGAGGAAACTGAACACTTTCTCAAGTTCTTTGATATGGTCTCAGTGATGATGAGATTTAACCACCAGGTCATCTACTTATCATTCCATCAGTGTCCCGAGGATCGGCTTGAATATCCTGTGCATAGCCCGTTGATAGGTGGCACTCGCATTCTATAGGCCGAAGGGCATTACCCGGTAGCAGAAGGTACCCTGGGGGGCCCTGAAGGCAGTTAACTCTTCATCCTCGGGGGCCATCCGTATCTGGTTGTACCCAGAGTATCCATCCATGAAGGAGAGGGCTTGGAACCTGGCCGTCGCATCGATCAACAGCTCTGTCATTGGAAGGGTAAAGTCATCCTTCGGACAGTGGCGGTTAAGATCACGGAAGTCGATGCAGACCCTGATCTTCCTGTTCTTCTTCCTGATGGGCAAAATGTTGGCTAGCCACTTTGGATACTGGACTTCCTTGACGTAGTTGGCCTTAATGAGATTATCAACTTCGGCCTCAACCATGGCACCATGAAAAGGGTGCATTTTCCTAGGAGGCTGCTTGAACCCGCGATGGTTTGCTGGGAGGCCAAGGCGGTGGATGGCTACCTGGGGATCTAATCCCGGCATCTCATCATAACTCCAGGAAAACACATCACAGTGCTGTCTAAGGAAGTCTATGTACTGTTGTCATTCCTTGGGAGGCATAGCGGCGCTGACCAATGTGGGTCTCGGGTCCGCCTCACTGCCGAGGTCCACCTATACTAGCTCGTCGACCATAGTGAAGACGCCCTCCTCAAAGGCGGGAGGAGCATCTTCCATGTCTTCTTCTCTTCTTGAATAAGGATAGTCCACGGGGGTAGCCGTTTCGGGGCTGCTCGACCCTGATGGGGAGCTGGCACTGGCTTGGGCGGCGGAGGTCATCCCGACAGGAGACTCATGCACCGCGGAGACCATGGAGATGAAGGCGGTTGATCCAATCCCTTCCGGCCTTCAGCCCAGGGGGCTACGCTTTATGACATCAAAGCAGTGGTGATGTGTTGGCTTGAGCCGGTCAATTCCAGCTTAGAAAAATAGATACGTATGACGTACCGCTATTGCCATGAGCCCAACGTCCTGATATCGCACAGGGGTAGGAGGCTCGGGGATCACCTGAGCCTGGTTGGTGTAAGTGTACAAGGTGATCTCCCGCTGATAGAGCAAATATTTTCAATTAATTTATATTTAATATCATTGTTTTAAACTCACAAAAGTGTTCCTCTAAGATGAATTGTTTCATTTTTATGATTTTGGTGTTATTTTGAGCTGAATAGTAAAAATTGGCCATTTTGGATTTTTAACAGTTTTAACTTATTTCTGTATTTTGGCCATAACATTATCTACATGGATCCAAATTGAAAACTTCTTTTTTTTCCAGATTCTAAACATCCATGGCTTCATTTACTATATTTGGACTAAAAGCTGAATCGGCCATATGGAAGCTCAAAAAAAGCTCACAATTTGGCTCAAGAAAACTACTTCCAGTTCTGCCTAGTTTTGGTGTGGGATCCATAACTCATCCATTGTGGGCCCAACTCTTGCAAAATTCGGTGGGTGGACGCCCAAGGCGTTTTGGAGAATCTTTTAGGAAGGAAGCACTGCAGGATTCGTCCGTTTGAGGGTCCATTAAAGCTGCCTAATCCGGGGTTTGACGTTTTGGATATTCTGACTGGACAAAATAAATTATCAGAATAAAAAGGCCATAACTCTCGGAATACCTGTCCAACTATGCTGATATTTTTAGGGGATACGGCCTAGTCAATTATGCACAACATTGAAGAAGGGCTCAACGCGTGAAGAGGTCATTTATGGGGTCCAAAACGCGACCACATTCGGGGGACAGAAATCTGTCTATAAAAGGAGGAGAGCTCCTCCTCCTCAAAACATCACATTCTCCACCCCATTCCTTCCCGGGCACCCAGGAGAAGAACTTCTCAGATTTTTCTTTTATTTATTTTATTTTAAAATGTCTATCCTCTCCCAAATTATCTCGCTTACCCCATCCATGGAGGGGTAATTTCATTTGAGTGATCGGAAATAGGGGAGGCTGGACCTATGTGTTGTGCTTGAGTTTTTGTGCTTGAAATGAATAAAATTTGTTCTTATTTCTTCTTCTAGTTCCAATTCATAATTCAGTATTAAAATACGAATGCGGTTGTGTTAAGGTTTTTATTCTGAAATTATAAATTGCTTTGGTCGATGATCACATCTCCCTCCACCCAATTCTAATCTGTATACGGTGGAACATGATTAGGGTTGGGTGGTGATTGCTCGACGGTTGTCAAGCACGTGTGTAGGATTGTATGTTGAAATCTTGGTTTATTAGGGAACAAAAATTCCAGGTCTGGGATTGCTCTAATTAATCAATAGACCTTCTACAACCCTAAACACATTGGAAGGAGGATAGACCAATCTAAGGTTTTAGAAAGGGAAATTCTCATCACATCTCTCTTACCAGTTTAAGGAAGAAGAAGATATAAAATTTGGAAACCATGATGGAACGACACTAAGTCTAGCCGAACCTAATCCGATCACTATCTTTATAATTTGTTAAAATCAATCCATTTCTATTGTTTGTTTCTCTCATAGTCATTCATATTAATTAAAACCAATCTTTTTAAGAAAACCAACAAAAAGTGACAACCTTGTTTTGTGTGCACTCCTCTTCGGGAGACTACCTAGGATCAACTGCTATACTATACTTAGGTAAATAAAATATTGTTTTTCCACGCCCCACGATAGGCGTGCGTCAAACATGGCACCGTTGTCGGGGAGGCAGTGCCTCAAAGCTTTTTTTTAAAAAAAATCTCTTTTGAATGACCCGTAGTTCAAATAGCAATTTATTAGAATTCGATCCAGAAATTGAGCGCACAATAACCAAATTGAGAAATCAAAATCTTCCAAAATATTTCGAAGAAATCAATCTCACTGATTCAAGTGATACCTTGAGTGGAGAGTTTGAACCTTTAATAATGGCTGTAAATCCCAACCGAACCCTACGTGACATCTGTGCACCTCAATTTGTCAATCAAAATTATCAACTTGCAATTCCTGCCTTAGAAAATGATTTTAAATTGCGAATTAACATGATCCAAGTGCTTCCTAAATTTCATGGTCTTGCAGGTGAAGACCCAAATCGACATATTCAAGAATTCACCTATGTCTGCTCCAGCTTCAAACCTCGAGCAGTCGCGGAAGAGCATGTGAAGTGGAGGGATTTCCCCTTCTCACTAGAGGGAGTAGCAAAGGAATGGTTGTACAATCTACAACCGGGGGAGATTAGTGACTGGGAAGATCTAAAAAAATGCTTTCCTCAAAGATTCTTCCCAACATCTAGGAGCACTGAAATAAAGAAGGAGATTTATGTCATCCATCAATCAACTGGAGAAACACTCTACGAATACTGGGAACGTTTCAAGAAGCTTTGTGCAAGTTGTCCACACCAAGAAATATAAGAGGACCAATTCCTTGTGTGCTTCTACCAAGGATTGCTTGACAATGACAAGAATCTACTAGATGCCTCGTCGGGAGGAGCCCTCATTGATAAATCACCTGTAGATATACGAATTCTGATTGAAAAGATTGCACAAAATTCACAGCAGTTTGGCACTCGAGGTATGATCACCAGAGGGATCCATGAGGTAAGAACATCTGATTCAGTAGATTTAATTAGGAATGAAATGGGTGAACTCACCAGGTTGGTGCGACAAATAGCTGTGAACCATGTGAAGGAACAACAAGTACCAAATCAGGTATGTGGTTTATGCTCTTCTAATTCTCATTACACTGATCAATGTCCGGAAGTGCAGGGGACAAAAATTTGTGCTGCATCCTATCAACAAAGGCAATACCAACCGCAAACCCAACCAGGGTATGGGTTTCAACAGAACCAAGCCAGAGCACCTTTTCAGCAGCAATATCAGAACCCGATAGCATTCCAACAACCTTATCAGAAGCCCTTCCAACAACAACAAAATTTTGAACCACCACCTTTACAGCAGAAGAATTATGAGAAACCATCCACAAGTGCACCAACAAATGAAGACCAACAACTGAAGACAAGAGTTGCAGGAATAGAAGATAAGATGGACAAGCTAGCTGATCATTTTGCAAGCATTATGGATGCTCTCACCAAGAACCAAGGTAAACTTCCTGCACAAACAATTCCCAATCCAAAAGAGAATGTTAGTGCAATCACAACCCGAAGCGGGAAGGAGCTCAAACCACCAGAACAATATGAGGAGGATGAATCTAGGGAACCTGCTGAAGCTCGTCCTGTCCAACCAAAAGATGGAGTCAACAACAAAGTAGAAAGAACAAGGTTCAAGAAAGAAAGACTAGAAACACCATTGTAGAAACAACAAAGGGAGAAAAAGGATATTCCAGCACCATTCCCATCAACATTGGTTGAGTCAAAGAAGGGAGAAGAAGAACGACTTCAACGGGAAATTCAGGAAACATTCCAAAAAGTTGAGATTAACATTCCACTACTGGATGCAATCAGGAAAATCCCTAAATATGCAAAATTTATGAAGGAGCTATGTACTAAAAGAAAGAGGCTGGATGGAAATGAAAGAATCAACTTAGGAAGAAGCGTCTCAGCATTGATCACACCACCGATACCGCAAAAATGTCAAGATCCAGGGACTTTCTCTATTCCCTGCACTATCGGTTCATTATATTTTACTGATGACCTATGTGATCTTGGAGCTTCGATAAATGTGATGTCTCACTCTGTGTTTTCATCTTTGCAGATCGGAGAACTAAAATCAACTCGAGTGGTGGTACAATTAGCAAACAGATCCACCGTTTTCCCAGCTGGAGTCGTTGAAGATGTACTTATAGGAGTGAGAGGATTAATCTTTCCAGCAGACTTTTATGTCCTTACCATGGAGGAAGACCGAGCACCATCCCAATCTCCCATCATACTAGGGAGACCATTCCTGAAAACAGCAAGGACAATCATCAACGTGCATGAAGGAACACTCACCATGGAGCTTGGAGATAGCACGGTACACTTCAATATTCTTGATACGATGAAACACCCTTCCAGCAATCACTCACTTTATGCAATCTCCCATGATGAAGGTATAGAACCAATTGAAGACTCAGGTGTGCTTCATGACTTGTTATCTGTGGGAGAACACTCTTCATTTGAATTTTATAACTCCCATGAACCTGAAAATTCTGATATCATGTTGGAGGATGAGGTAAAATCTGATTTTTTTCGATGATTTGTTAAGAGGAAGTAAGATTATTCCAGAGAATTCAACATTAGATATAGGAAACATAAATGCAATATCATCCCTTGAACAACCCCCATGTTTAGAGCTGAAGCCTTGCCATGTGACTTGAAGTATGCTTACCTAATAGAAGGAGAGAAATTGCCAGTAATCATTGCAAATAACCTATCCCATTCACAATAACAAACATTGATTGACCTTCTCAAAAGAAATGTAAAAGCTGTAGGATGGAGTTTAGGTGATATTCCTGGAATCAACCCTAAGGTATGCTCTCACAGGATATTTTTAGAAAGTGAATCTTGACTAGTTAGACAACCTCAAAGAAGACTCAATCCCACAATCATGGAGGACGTTAAGAAAGAGATTGAGAAATTGTTAGCAGTTGATATCATTTACCCAATCTCTGATTCTCAATGGGTTAGCCCAATTCATGTAGTCCCCAAGAAAACTGGCCTGACCACTGTTACAAATGAAAGAAATGAACTGATCCCCATGAGAATACAAAACAGCTGGAGAGTGTGTATAGATTACCGGAAGCTAAATCAAGTTACCAGAAAAGATCACTTTCCTATTCCATTCATTGATAAGATGCTTGAAAGGTTAGCTGGAAATACTCATTACTGTTTTTTAGATGGATTCTCAGGTTATTTTCAGGTACCAATTGCACCAGAAGACCATGAGAAGACAACCTTCACCTGCCCTTTTGGAACATTCGCCTACAAAAGGATGCCTTTCGGGCTATGCAATGCCCCAGGTACATTTCAACGGTGTATGGTGAGTATTTTCTCGGACCACATTGAGGATTTCTTAGAGGTGTTTCTTGATGATTTCACAGTTTTTGGAAATTCATTTGACCATTGCTTGGGAAATTTGGAAAAAGTTTTTAAAACATGCATTGAAAAGAACCTTGTCTTAAATTTTGAAAAATGTCATTTCATGGTTGAAAAAGGGATAGTGTTGGGGCACATAATTTCACAAAATGGGATTGAGGTTGATAAATCAAAAGTTGATGTAATAAATTCCTTACCATATCTAACTTGTGTCAAACATGTTAGATCCTTTTTAGGGCATGCAGGATTTTACAGAAGATTCATCAAGGATTTCAGTAAGATTTCTCTCCCTCTCTCAAGATTACTTCTAAAGGATGCTAACTTTAATTTTTATTGTGCATGTAGGGAATCATTTGATGAATTAAATGAAAGGATGATAACACCACCAATAATGCATCCACCCAATTGGGATTACCCTTTCGAGATACTTTGTGATGCATCCAACCAAGAAGTGGGAGCCGCTCTATCACAGAGAATTGACAGCAAGCCTCATGTCATCTCCTACGCATCAAGGACCTTGGATGAAACACAAATAAATTACACAACCACAGAGAAGGAGTTCCTTGCAGTCGTTTTTGCACTAGATAAATTCCGATCATATCTTCTGGGCATTAAAGTTGTTGTTTTTTCTGATCATGCAGCTCCTAGGTACTTAATGAAAAAGGCGGATGCAAAACCCCGGTTGGTGAGATGGATGCTACTCTTACAAGAGTTCAATTTGGAAATCAAAGATAAGAAGGGGACTGAAAATCAAGTGGCTGATCATCTGAGTCGACTACCCCACACCACTGAAACATAAATACCAAAGCAGAACCCACTTAATGATGAGCTTCCTGGAGAACAAATCTACATAATCAACAGTGAAGTGCCATGGTATGCCAACATTGTCAACTATTTGGTAACATCTCAGGTACCCTCTCATCTATGCTCTCATCAAAAACATAAGCTTAAATCTGAATCAAGATTTTACATTTGGGAAGATCCGTTTCTGTGGAAAATTTGTAATGATCAAATCATAAGAAGATGCCTGCCAAGAAGTGAAATTGAATCAGTGTTTGAATTTTGTCATAAATTATCTTGTGGAGGCCACTTTGGACCTCAGAGGACTGCCCGAAAAGTTTTAGAATCTGGACTCTACTGGCCCACCTTATTCAAGGATGCATATGAATTTTGTAAAAGATGTGAAAAATGCCAATTTTCTGGTAACATATCCAAACGACATGAAATGCCACAAAAACCAATAACCTTTTGTGAAATTTTTGAAGTTTGGGGCATAGATTTCATGGGACCATTCCCAATGTCATTTGGAAATTCATATATTCTTTTGGCTGTAGACTTTGTTTCAAAATGGGTGGAAGAAAAAGCAACCAGAACTGATGATGCAAAAGTTGTTTGTGATTTTGTTAGGGCTAACATTTTCTGTAGGTTTGGCGTGCCATGAGAAATCATCAATGATCGGGGAACTCATTTCTGCAACAGGAAAATGGAAGCATTTCTGAAGAAGTATGGGGTACATCATATAACATCTACCCCATACCATCCCCAAACAAATGGCCAAGCATAAGTCTCTAATAGAGAAATCAAAGCCATCATGGAGAAGACTGTTAAACCCAACCGGAAGGACTGGAGCCAAAAGTTAGATGATACATTATGGGCATACAGAACGGCCTACAAAACACCGATAGGGATGAGTCCCTATAGATTGATCTATGGAAAGAGTTGCCACCTTCCTGTGGCGTTGGAGCATAGAGCCTACTGGGCGGTCAGAGAGATGAATCTGGACCTTGAGAAAGCTGGGAAAGAAAGAAGATTGCAGTTGCAGGAGTTAGAGGAAATTATAAGGAAATCTTTTGAAAACTCAATGATCTATAAAGAGAGAACAAGGATGGCCCATGACAAGATAATTCAACCAAGAACCTTCAACCCTGGAGATCACGTGTTACTCTTCAAATCCAGACTTAAGCTTATGCCAGGTAAACTTCGTTCCAGATGGGAAGGACCCTTTACTGTTACTCATGTATATCCCTTTGGTGCTGTGCAGATTCAAAAGGAAGGAGAAGGAAAACCATTCACTATAAATGGGCAGAGGCTGAAGAAGTTCCATGGGACCGTACCTCAAGAACTAGTGGAGGAGATCACACTCCTTCATCCTAAATACAAATGAACACCTACCAGGTTGCATCATTCCTTTACACTTGATTAAATGTAGTAACTCCAACTTTTTGAAACATACATTTACATGCATTGAGGACACTGCATAAATTAAGTGTGGGGGAGGAAATCTTGAAGTCCAGGAGATTTTTCAAAAAAAAAATTGTTTTTTTTTGTTTTTTCGCGCCAACGACATTAAACAAAGGTGCTACCGGGAGGCAACCCGTATTTTCCCCCATTTTCCACTTGTCTTCTTAGTCATTTACCATCATGATTGAACGGGCCTTCACTATCAATTGTTTTCATTTTTTTTTCAGGTCCATTAATGAAGAGGGTATCATGGGATTATACGTCATGAAGAAAAGGATCCATTTGACAGGGGAGTATGAGTTTCAATTCTATATTATCCGACTTTATTCCCTACATTTTTTTAGTATTTTAAAGAATTAATCAGGAAAAGGCATGCCCACGCTTGAATTCATGTTTTACTTGACTTCTCTAGGAGACATGAGTTTTATAGAAATCCAGTGATTCTATGTTTTAGATTTCAATGTTTCTGAGATTTAATGATTAAAATGGATAATTGGATGATTAAAGTGAAGCAAGGATATTGAAATAAGGACTCATGATTTGAGGGAATTAATTGATTCATGTAAATGAAATTTCCCTTCCATTTTTCATTCTTTGAATTTTTGAAATTCATGTGAATTAATTTGTTATTATTAATCATGCCATGAGTGATTTTCCAATATCATATTCTCATTCCTGAGAGGATTTCTAGACCAAATATTTCCTATTTTATCTTGAGCATATTTCTTGAGTGATCTTGGGACGTGTCACCTGCTAGAAATTGTATTGAAACTTGTCAAAGATATGACTGTACAAAACCACATTTAAAATGATTGAGGCATCTCTTTGGCTAGCCACATTTTATCCTAAGACCCACCTTTACATTTATCCTTCGTAAGCCCTTAGATGCCATGAATTGCCTTATAGGTTTAAGCCACATTACAATCCAATTTTTCCTTACCTACCTGCACTTTTAGTATTTTTGCATGGTTATTTCAAGTTTGAGTGTGGGGGAAGGGCCTTTCGTGTGCGTTCCTTGGGATATGTATCATTTTTGGGTGGTGTAATGTGTGCGTCATCATTTTGGGCAATGTATTATTAGAAAATTGGGCATGAGTCATCATTTCATTATGCTTCTTTCATTTCATCCGGTTCTCCATAAAAAAAAGAAAATAAAGTTGTGCCTTTCTGGAGCTTTACAAAAAAAAGAAAATAAAAGAAAATAAAGTTGTGCCTTTCTGGAGCTTTACAAAAAACAGGGAGAACTTGGATGATATCATTCTTTGTAATCATTTATTGACTCATGACCCATGTCATTGAAAGGGGAGTGGTGTTGTGATTCACATTTCAAGGGGATTTGAGTGAGGTTCATCTTGTGTTTTCACTTGATTAATCATGCATTGTACATAAGAGTCAAACCTCCTACTTCTGGCCTTAAATTATTTCAATCATTTACCCACCAACCCTAAGCCACAGAATCATTTGAACCTTTATTGCAAGTCCTCATGATTTTATGTGTGTTTTGTCTTTACAAAGTGGAGAAAGTAGTTACTTTACAAGCCTATGGATAAGGAGCATGTTCTCATGATATGAGCATAACTCCACTATTAATTGTATCATGAGTGATGAGAGAAAAGATTCAAAAGTGAGGTAGGTCATGATTTTCCATGTTTAATAATAATAAATTGAGAAGCTTGAATGAATGAAAGGAGAAGCTTCATTATTTTTCAAAGGGGAAAAGTAAAATGCATGAATTGATTGTTTCTTTGAAAAATGGGAAATTAAATTGGTATTTTTGTGGAACTGTAAAATTTTATTGGACATTGATAATCATTTGATTTTATTCCATTTGAAATTTAAATATTGGTGACATTGGTGCCCTTTGAATTCCATGTTGAGATTTTATGCTTGAGGACAAGCATAGTTTATGTGTGGGGGAATTGATAGATCAAATATTTTAAATTAATTTATATTGAATATCATTGTTTTAAACTCACAAAAGTGTTCCTCTAAGATGAATTGTTTCATTTTTATGATTTTGGTGTTATTTTGAGCTGAATAGTAAAAATTGGCCATTTTGGATTTTTAACAGTTTTAACTTATTTCTGTATTTTGGCCATAACATTATCTACATTGATCAAAATTGCAAAATTCTTTCTTTTACAGATTCTACACATCCATGGATTCATTTACTATATTTGGACTAAAAGCTGAATCGGCCATATGGAAGCTCAAAAGAAGCTCACAATTTGGCTCAAGAAAACTGTTTCCAGTTCTTCCTAGTTTTGGTGTGGGATCCATAACTCATCCATTGTAAGCCCACCTCTTTCCAAATTCGGTGGGTGGACGCCCAAGGAGTTTTGGAGCATCTTTTATGAAGGAAGCACCGCGGGATTCGTCCTTGTGAGGGTCCATTAAAGCTGCCTAATCCGGGGTTTGACGTTTTGGATATTCTGACTGGACAGAATAAATTATTAGAATAAAAGGGTCATAACTCTCGGAATACCTGTCCAAATACGCTGAGATATTTAGGGGACACGGCCAAGACAATTATGCACAACATTGAAGAAGGGATCGACGCGTTAAGAGGTCATTTATTGGGTCCAAAACGCGACAACATTCGGAGGACAGAAATCTGGCTATAAAAGGAGGAGAGCTCCTCCTCCTCAAAACATCACATTCTCCACCCCATTCCTTCCCGGGCACCCAGGAGAAGAACTTATCAGCTTTTTCTTTTATTTCTTTTATTTTAAAATATCTCTCCTCTCCCTCATTATCTCGCTTACCCCATCCATGGAGGGGTAATTTCATTTGAGTGATCGGAAATAGGGGAGGCTGGACCTATGTGTTGTGCTTGAGTTTTTGTGCTTGAAATGAATAAAATTTGTTCTTATTTCTTCTTCTGGATCCAATTCATAATTCAGTTTTAAAATCCGAATGCGGTTGTGTTAAGGTTTTTATTCTGAAATTATAAATTGCTTTGCTCGATGATCACATCTCCCTCCACCCAATTCTAATCTGTATACGGTGGAACATGATTAGGGTTTGGTGGTGATTGCTCGACGGTTGTCAAGCACGTGTGTAGGATTGTATGTCGAAATCTTGGTTTATTAGGGAACAACAATTCCAGGTCTGGGATTGCTCTAATTAATCAAGAGACCTTATACAACCCTAAACACATTGGAAGGAGGATAGACCAATCTAAGGTTTTAGAAAGGGAAATTTTCATCACATCTCTCTTACCAGTTTAAGTAAGAAGAAGATATAAAATTTGGAAACCATGATGGCACAACACTAAGTCTATCCCAACGTCCTGATATCGCACAGGGGTAGGAGGCTCGGGGATCACCTGAGCCTGGTTGGTGTAAGTGTACAAGGTGATCTCCCGCCATCGCTTAGCCCCCGAAATATGCCTTCCTCTGGTACTCGAGACAACATATCACTCTCCCATATCGGGAGTTGTAGCTTCCAACCGATGGATTGGGAAGACATATGCGCCCTCCAGACCAGCCCAGGGATCACTTGCGACAGTGGCGGGCTCAACCTCACCTGCTAGGATTTTCTTGTCCTTGCTCTTGTAATAGTCAGCTTCCAAGTAACGGGCTTAACAAGAGGGAAACGGAGACACATCTCCTTGGAGCACACCCACTCGACCCTTAAGGGAGCATTTGAGGAACTGGTGGTATGATGAGGGAACCGCCACATGCAGATGGAGCCACGGCCTTCCCATCAATGCATTCTAGGTAGTGTCCTGAGAGACAACCATGAATTCAGTATTGGCAACTAAGACACCGAACTGGGTCTTCAAACGAATCTTGCCGAGTGGAGTTTGCTCAGTCCTGTCATACCCCTGGATTCTGAGGTCGGAGGGAGTTAAATCATCCTCAGACAACCCCAGTTTTCGCAGTATCCGAGTTGGGATCAAGTCAATCCCAGAACCCATGTCGACAACACAGTGATGAACTTCCATGCCATTGAACTGGTCGGTAATGTACAGTGGGCGGATGTGCCCCTGTATGGGAAGGTCTTCATCTTCACCAGAAAACGAGATAACCGCCTGAAATTCGGCGTCCCCGATCACCTCGGTGTGGAAGGCTTCTGCGGACGCAACCTCTGTTTCGAACTGGAGGGGGCTCTTTAGAGCCTCAGTGAGCGACTCATGCATTTTGGACGACAGGCGAAGGGCCTCAAGGATGGAAAGCCTTGACGGAATACCAGCCAGATGCTTCAGAACATCATACTTTCACACCAAACGTCAGCTTCTTCTTACAGGAAGTCGCTCTGTGATTGGGGGCATGACAGGTCCTGCTGGCGGGACCGGCGACTGACTGGTACTAGGCGCGTCCCGTTGTCAACTAGATGAAGCCCGGGAGATGACTGTAATTCCAGGACCAGAAGGCCGTAGTCAGCCAGTGGCAGGGCTGGGCCGGTCGCGACATGGGCAAGGCGGTTCTGCCCGATCCAGCAACACAAACGGTGGTGGAAGGCAACCCGTTGTCACCGGGTGAGGGAGTCGCGAGTTCTACTCTCTGTATCGGGCCTGCTGCCTGGTCTCGGTAGCGTGAACGGCCTGACTGGAGGTGAAGACTGTCGTGCCCCAGCGATTCACGTAGCCACGGCTCCGTCGGCGTTGGCGACGGCTGGGAACATTGGGGAGATTCGCCTGGTGCTCCTCATCGTCGGGATCCAAAAAAGGGATTTACCAACTCTACGGTGTTAACCGAAGCATACCCCGGGCTGTCTGGGAGTTCCACCTGGCGCTCCTCATCATCAGGAGCCAAAATATATTTACCAACTCTATGGTGTTAACCGAAGCATACCCCGAGCTGTCCGGGAGGTCCACCTGGCGCTCCTCATCATCGGGAGCCAAAAAGGGATTTACCAACTCTACGGTGTTAACCAAAGCGTACCTCGGGCTGTCCGGGAGGTCCACCTGGCGCTCCTCATCGTCGGGAGAAAAAAAGGGATTTACCAACTCTATGGTGTTAACCGAAGCGTACCACGGGCTGTCCAAGAGGTCCACCTGGTGCTCCTCATCGTTGGGAGCCAAAAAGGGATTTACCAACTCTACGGTGTTAAACAAAGCGTACCCCGGTCTATTTGGGAGGTCCACCTAGTGATCCTCATCGTCAGGAGCCAAAAAGGGATTTACCAACTCTACGGTGTTAACCGAAGTGTACCCCAGGCTCTCACTCGAGGAATCATCCACTACCGGACGGGGTCTCGGAGGGATCCCCATTTTCGGGGGCATGAAATCGCCAAGCGTGCGAGAAGATGACGGAAATGGCAGGGCACGTTCTTTCTTCTTGCGTCGCCTCCTTCTCTTCTGGGAAGAAGTAGTCTGGGAAGACGAGGCCAAAGCGGCAGTCGCAGACTCTGAGGGCTCTAGCTGACTCAGGCGGGCACAGATAATTCCATGGGCACGGGCGACCGTCCTACGGGCCATCCAGTCATTATACTTCCGGGACCCATGGTCGGAAACCTATTCCCACCCATCCCCATCATCGCTGCTATCATCTAATCCCACAGAGACACCTGCCACCTGTGTCGAGGATGGGCCCAACCTGACTATGTTGTTTTCAATCTGGTTTTGGAGCAATTCCTTGAACACATAGCACAGCCGAATGGTGTGTCCCAGGATCCGGTGGTAAGGGCAGTAGTTGGGGTGATCAGTGAGACATGCCTCTTCTGGCTTCCGGCACTCAGGCAGCTGCACAATCCACTTCTATAAGGCGCTACGGAAATAACCGGGGATCTGGGCCTTGCCAAACAAGTAAGCCCGACTCCTTCTATCTGGAAAGGGGACTCTTGGGGGCTGACCGTGATCAGGGGCCAGAGGAGCAGGCCGAGGAGGCGGAGCCGGATTACCTCGCCTAGGTGGTGGCGGTGCGTTACGTGGAGGCGCCTGTTGATTTTGAGGCGGTCACTGCTGGGCCGGAGGCTGTGCCCGTGGGGGTGGACCCCTACGAGCCTGCTGAGCTGGCCTCACTGGCAGCAACTCTAGATGTATGGGGGCCTCGATCTGGGCCACAACAGCGGGCTCGGCTCTGGTGGATCTTCTTGCAGAGATTACAGGAGGCAGCAGGCGTGTCTGACTGGCCTGTTGCTGGGCTTCTTCGAGGCGCTGAGCCTTGTCTGAGAAGTCTCGAAACCCTCCAGGGTAATTCTGCGTGATCAGGGAAGGAACCAACTCTTCCTTGACGTTCCCTACACACGTCGTCAGTAATTTCTCCTAAGTCAGTGGCATGTCAAGGGAGTACGTGAGCCCCTTCCACCGGGCAACGAAGTCCGCGACTCGCTCGTCGGGCCTTTGCTTGCACCTGAAGAGGTCTGCAATGTTCGTCTTCCGGGTTGTGGAACTGAACTGGTAGAGGAATTGCCCGTGAAGGTCCTCCCATCTAGTCACCGATCCAACAGGGAGCTGGCTGTACCCGACGAATGCTGGTCCTTCTAGCGTCTGAACGAAGCACCAGAGCTTGGCAGCCTCCTGCTGCACCAGAGTCCCTAACATAGGCCCGCACCTCGAGTTGAAGTGGGAAAAGTGTTGAGGCGGGTCTCCGGTCCCGTTAAAGGGGGAAAAAGTGGGGTTCCCGAATCCTGGCAGGGCCGGCATGTCATCCACCCACGCTGGGTACGGCTTTCCATCTGGCAGGATTGCCACCAGCCAAGTTTCCAGAGCCTCCAAGCGAGCGATGAGTACTTCCATCAGATCATCCAGGTTCGGATTCCTGTCCTGACGAAGATCTCTAATCACAAGCGCATTTCCAGGCTCTTCGATACGGTAGTCGCGCTCAGCGGCTCGCGAGGCAGCTGGCGGTACGACTCTCGGAGCGGCGGGAGGAAACCGAGCAGGGTCCCCCAGGTTGTCTTGCCGCTCGGGAGGGTTCGGTGAAACATATTGCACCCTCTTGCCATGGGTTCCAGCATCCCCCCTGTTGGCGAACACGACACGGTCACGGTTTCCCAGGGGAATCTCAGTAAGGGGTAGATGGTCCTGCCCCTGCTGTCCTGGTCTAGGAGCATCATATTCAGGCCGCCACTCTGCAATGTGTTCGGCCAAGAGCTCATCAACCAGCCTCTTTTTCTCAACTAGCTACTGGCGCAGCGCGGCCTTCTCGGGATCTTCCTCTACCTTTTGCACTGTGGCAAATGGGTCAGCGAGTTTGACAGAACCAACGGGCTCTTTACCCTTGCCGATGTTTCGGCCTAGTTTCAGTGCCTCTGTGGGTACAGGAAGACCTAGGAGGCTCCTCTATTGGTGATTAATCGTCCCAAACGGGTCCAGTAGCGGCCTATCCTCGGGGGGTGAGTCCCCGTCAAGGGGATCCATAATGTTTCCCTCATCTGAAAGGTCAGCCATGTTGACCACGACTGCCCTTGGCGATGTCCCCTTAGGGTCGCCCAGCGGATCGGGCTGTCGGCGGATCGAACAGAAGAGGAGAGCAGCGTACTTCCCCCATCTGCGGGCGTGCGTGTGGGGGGTGGCTTCCTCGATAACTCTGTGGAGTGGTTGAAAACTCTGAACGCATTGTTGCTGGAGGGCCTCGTGGTGGTCCAGCGACTCGGGGTACCAGACCGCGGGGAGTGCTGCTAGGTCGACCTGGCGGCACTGCCCATCGATCTCCTAGAGATGCGCTTGGCTCCCTGGATAAGGCGCTAGCTGATGGCGGAGGCAAGAGTGAGTCACCCGGAGAATCTGGAGGAAGCATTCAAACTCTCCCGGGGTGAGTGACTCTGGCACATCAAAATATGAATCTGCGACCGGCCAAAACTTCTCAGGGAAGTGGCCCGCTGCAAGAACAGTCCAGAAGCTCCACGTCTCCGGTTCGGGGTCTGGAACCTGTCAACCCTGCTCGTCCACCAAGGAAAATCGGGGAATTGGCAATGGTGCCGAGGCAGGCCGCCGGGGTGGTGGGCTAGCCGGCAGGGAATACGGCGAACAGGCCGATTGGCCGTCAAGCCCTGGGTCATCCTCCCAGGGTTGTAGTGCCCTGGCTGCCATGTCGCGATAGGATGGGCCGGCGAATGGGCCTCCTGTCACAGCGTCGGTGCCCGTCAAGGGTGTATCGCCTCGCGATTCTTCTTTCGGTCCCCAGAAAAGCTCCTCGCCCTCCCTAGTAGGGGCGGGAGGTGCTTCTGCAGAGGCCAGTGGCAACTGTGGGCTTGACCCTCAGTGGTATGCCAGGTCCTCGTCCTCCTGGATATACCTTCGAAGGAAGGAGGGGATCATACAGACCTCGCATTCGGGGAGTACGAGACTGACACGTCGTGTCCCCATCCCTGCCCTTGACTCGAAGGGTTGGGGGGAAGGTTCCATCGTCGAGTCGTACTCTACCTCAGAATCAGAGAAATGGACTGGTCTAATTTCCGTACGGACTCCCCTGACATTCCTCCTACGGCGACGACGCCCGGCCTTCCTTCCCCTGGGTAGCTCCTCAAGGTAGGGACAATTTCCGTCATAGGGTCCCCCGGACACAATGAAGCTGGGGTAGAGGGGACCGAGGGCCGGGGTGCGAGAAGCACCGGGACAGATGTCGAAAGGGACATGAGGAGGACCTCCATGTGAGTGGGCGACCAGATACACAACGGCTCCATGCTCGCGGCCGGCAGTAGGGGGACTGACCTCATACCCCATGCAGCGGGCACTAGAAGGAGTCATACTCGGAGCATAGCCATCACGATGAAGCTTTCGGATTTCCGGATTGGAAGCATGGAATGAGCCTTCATGGTGAGGGGCACTACCGCAGATTGGTCCGCAGTGGCCATCGCCAGTGCCCGCGACCGGGAGACTTGACCCAACTTGCCTGTAGGGCGGTCGGGGTTTCGATCCCAGTCGGGCACGTGGTTGTCCCTGCTCAATGTGTGCGGGGGCCTGGTAACGGGAGTCAGCAGTGGCTCGGGCCACAGTGGTTGCTGATGTCGATGCCCCAAGACGGGAATTCTCTCCCGCTCGCGCCCAACGCTGGCATCGAGTCAGATGGGCCGAAACTGGCAGTGCGGGCATGAAGATTGCCTGCTCCTCAGCTCGAGGAGTCGGGTGGCAGTGTCTACGCGACCTGGCGGGGGTTCTTTCCGTTGACCCCTGGGATGGATCACCGATCGGGTGGACCTGGACATTCCCCACCTCATTGGCGTAGGCGAGGGATGTGTCAAGGCGCTCCGGGGATAGACTCCCGAAGCGGTTGAACATCAGCCTGGGGAGCGGCGGATCCCTGCGTGGCCCTCGAGGGTGGAGATGGTGGTGAGGCGCAGCCGCCCCTAGATCCAAATGGGCCATGCCCCTGGTAGGGATGACCCCTCCCTCGTCATACCTACGAACCAGGTCATTGATCACCCTCCGCTGGATGACTTCTGACGGGGAGAGGGGGCGCAGGCGCCCGGCTGCTACGGCGGTTGACGTCGGAGCAGCTGTGAAATGGGCGGGACTGCGCGGGGTAGCCGCGTCGGTACTGCCCCTGCCCCTACGTCGGTGGGAAGGTGGCGATCGAGCTCCAAATGCAGTGATCTGATTCCAGGAAGCAGGGAAATGAAACCATTAGCATCAATAGGAAAAGAGATCAACGACCAAGGCCCTAGCGTCATTCCGTCCTCCATGGTCAGCGAGAGGGATCCATGCTGGCGGAGTCGCAGAACGGAGTAGTAAATGCCCTGACGGCCTCGACCCCTAGTGGGTTCTCGTCCCGGTGAGGGTTACGCGGACATGGTGACATGTTATTCTTCCGATGCCCTGACGACTACCATTCCCCGTGTTGAGGAGAAGAGGTTCACATCGGGTTCACCATTTTTGTGGAGCCGACGCCCCAACGGCTACCATACCCCGTGGTGAGGAGAAGAGCTTCACGTCGGGTTCACCATTTTTGTTTCCAACGCTTTCACCGGGGCGCGCGCGCGTCCATCCTCGGGGACGACGCGCTGCTTGTTGCCCCGCATTCCCGCTTTCCAAAGGCGGGCGGCATCCGTTCCTTGTTCAGGGAAGTCTGCTCCTTGATCAAAACCAGAATGATGGGATGTCGGTTCATCCTTCCGTGGATTCCTCCTCAGAGCTCGTTACCTAGTCCGGGTCTCCCTCATAGATTTAAGACGGGTTCGTGAAGCTTATTCCCGGTGCCATATCTACATGGACGCCGGTTAATTACACTGATTCTGTCAAGATGCTCCAAGGGGTCTTGTCGGGGCAGCAACCTTCGGTGAGGAGAATGGTCACGTTAGGGCGTCGTCGACATGTTTGTCTTCGGTCCCTCATCACAGGGCTTCTCGAGGGCGCGGAAGCCCGAGGCATCCCAAATTAAACACAGGGAATGTGTAACATCTGAGGTTTTCCTCAGCTTCCCATGTTTGACATGGGGTATGCTGTGAGTTTAACGTCTTGCGTAGATGGATCGGATTAAAGGGCCCCTGGGGGGAACACTGATGTTGGGGCCAACACGTGGGCGGCTTCCCGGATGCTACGGAGTGGAATGGGGTGGCATGATCCCCACCGGGATGTGGCGGCCCGGGTAAGGATCAGGATGGATGGTGGAGTAGAGACGTGGGGATTACGCTCTGGGGTGTCCTAAGAGGAGGAGTATAGTTTAACGTCATGCGGGGCGAGGGCATACAGTTTCACGTCATGCGGGACGATGGCATACAGTTTAACCTCATGCAGGACGATGGCATGTGGGGCTTACGCTCTGAGGCGGCCCATGGTGGGTACGGGGCTTACGCTCTGGGGCGGCCCATGGTGGGTATGGGGCTTACTCTCTGGGTCAGCCCATAGTGGGTAGTGAACTGACGTGAAGAGGTCGGAACAACTAGGTGGTGGGCTTGAACCTTGTAGAGGCTTCCTACGTACTGTGTGTTAGCACGGATCAAAGTCCACATAGTTCGCTGGGGTGGGGCTTACACTCTGGGGCGGCCCATGGATGATTTCATGGTCGATGCGCGCTCTATGCCCATGTGAGTCATGCTTGGTGTGGGAAACAAGAGGCAGCTGGGACCAGACGATCACGCCGCGAAGGGTGCGTCCGTGATAAGTGGAATGGGGCTTACGCGTTGAGCGGACCAAAGAGGAAACAGGGGCTTACGCGTGGTTAGCGGCCCTTGGTGTCGGGGCTTACTCCAGGGTGGAGGCCCATGGTGAGACAAAGCGCAGTGGGAAAAGGACTCCACTGGCCTTGGCAGGGGGAGGTACGGAGATGCACGGGTGCAGTCATCCGCAAGAAAGGTTAGGGGCTTACGCTCTGAGGCATCCCTTCCCCCGTAGACAAACGCCGCTCCGATAAGGAGGATCTCATTCCATGTGAGGAAGATTCAATTCCCGTGGAGACAAGTGGCTTAAAGAATTCCCGAGCTGGGGGGACCCTGCGTGCGAAGCACGGGGTCAGACCAAAGTTTAACGTCTTGTGTCAAGGACGAGGTGCTTAGCAGTTTAACATCCTGCAGCTTGGATGAGGTGGGTTTTCTCCACACCCCTAGGGCTTACATGCCCAACGCCCTCTACCCCTTGTGAAAGGGAAGGCATCAGCAAGGCCGTGGTGAAGGGGGGTCGTAGTGCAAACCACCGGGGGGTCCACATTAGCGTGTCTATGCGAAGAAGCTATAGCTGTTAGCGTGCCTATGTGGAGAAGCATAAGGCAAAGCAACGCAATGGGAAACACGGCCCAGGGGAGCTTGAGGTTACTTCGTACGAGCCTGGAATGTCGTACGGGAAAACAATTCATGGCGCGAACGCCTGGCAGGGGAGACATCAGGTGCCGGTGCAGGGGGCAGCCAAGGGGTGTCAAGGTGAGAGGTCCCGGGCTTTGCGCGCAAAAAGGAAGGTTTCCGCGCAAAACACCGGGACGACGCGCAATTGGAGAAAATGTAATTGCGCGCGAAGAGGGAATTACGTGTAGGGTTTTGCGCGCAAGGAAGGGTATTGCGCGCACAGGACACGAATTGCGTGCAAGGCTGGAACTTGAGGGAGGGGCAAATTCACTGAGGCCAGTGGAGTTGCGCGCAAAGGCGAACTCTGGGGAAAGATTGCGCGAAATGAGGGATTACCTGAATGCCATCTTTCGCACAGGGGGATTCGAACTGTGTGCACGAGAGTCGCTTCAGATTTCTCAACCCCCAAACCGTTCGGGGTCACCTTATATTTATAGTCGACCTCGGGTGCGGAATCCAGGCGGCGCGCGAAATTTTCCGCACCGAGAACCGCTTGCGCGCAATATCAGGCCGTGGAGAACCGGGGCGCGCAATTATTGCGCACCTCACCGGTGCGATTCCGCGCATCCCGGGAGTACTTCACGCATAGAACATTTTTTCGTGTGGATCCTACTTTATTTCTCACACCACTTCCCGGGCCTCCGGTTCGGGCCTCTGATTTCGAATATGACTTCGCTTCGTCATTTCGAAACTTCTTCCAAGAGTTACGGGCCTTTTTTCGGCCTCAAAAATCATATTATGAGACCTTAGTTAATTTTTTAAAGTGTTATAAAATCAGAAATAAATTTCAAACTATATTTTTCTAAAAATGGAGTTCATTTTTAAATTACAAATTTTGAAATACTATTGGTGTGATTTTTTGGATTTTTTCTGAAATACTTGAATTTTTAGTGAATAGTAAATTATGATAATTTATGATAAATGTTAAATACATGAATTTTTTTATTCCTTCTCGAATTAAGGTTGAGGTATGTACCATCAGTTTGAAATCACATGCACTTATTGATTTGTTGTTTCACAATAATCCACATTATTTCTTTTCTTGAGCTAAATAATAAAATAATGAATAAAATAATGAGAAATCACCCCTCTCCTACATTATAAAATCACCCCTCACACCTCTTATCCTCCCTCCTCTAAGCCTTTAAGCTTATCATATTTCTACCCAAATACTCTTACCTAGTCTCTCTCAATGTCTAAGAGATATTGGTCTTACCAAAAGACAAAAACCCCTTTCCTTAAGGAGGTTCTCAAGGAGGAGTATGGAAGAGGTAATATCCTCTTCCTTTTCCTTTTATTTTGTTTTCAAGTTCTTTATTTTATTATAGTATCTTCACATCCTCTATCTAAATGATCATAACAACTATATTATCATATATATGTTGTAACTATATCATGTTAATGGAAGATCCATCATCAATCTCCTTACTTTATCTCTCTCTCTTTCTCTCTCCTTCTCTCTCTTTAAAAACAAAATCATCATCTAGGAGTTGCCAATTTACAACGTTCATGGATAATGAAATTTCGTTCTCTAATTTTTTCTTCTATGTTGTTCAAGATTCCATTTTTAGGGTTAAAAGATACTGTAATATATATATATATATATTATTACTTGTTTAATGTTCTGGAACATTTATATGTACATAATACTAATTGCTATGAAAAAACTAGTTCGTGTTGATCTAAATACCACCATAATAATCTAAATGATTATCACTAAATGTATTATCAAATGATTCGTCCTCATTACATATAACCATAGGATATATATAACCACTACTTGAAAAATACCCTATACCGATGGTTTGGAACCATTGGTATAGACCTCCAAACCATTGGTATAGCATATACCAATGGTTTGGAGAACCGTTTCGAAGTAAGCCATTGGGATAGGTCTATACCAATGGTTTTGGGAAAACCTTTAGTATAAGTAATATAAAATCTATACCAATGGTTACATAAAACCATTGATATATGTAATTCAAAAAACAATCATTCGGTTGGTTTTGATCCCAGCACCTCTCGTTTATGATTGAACGAACTAACCACATACATAACATACTTTTTTGAACATAATTTCATAAATATATATATATATATATATGAATTATCATAAGTATTTTAAATTTTGATTTATTTAATGTCCATTCACTAGTACAAGAATGACCTTTAGCGGCCGCCAGAAGCCATTGCTAAAGGCCTATAGTAGCCACCTAGCGGCCGCCAAACGGTGGCCGCTTTTGCCCCGTCGCTGTTACTATCAGTGACCGCCATTTGGCGGACACTGTAGGCAAGCCGGGATGGGATTTAGCGGCTGCCAATTGGCGGCCACTAAAGCCCAGACCTATAGCGGCCGCTATTAAATTTTAATTTTTTAAAAAAAAATTCCATTATACATTAATATACCCAAATAAATCCCAGCTTTCATCTTCCAAGCTCCGCATCTATCGTCACATATAACTTCATAACAAAATTTAATAACAAACATAGTACCGAATAAAACCTAGAAAACAAATATTTAACTTCAAACTTACTGTAACAGATCTAAAGTATTTGATTTTCAAAATAATATTCATAATTTTGATTACCGTTTTAAAATTTTAAAATAATTAATTCCATTGTTCTAAATTGATTGTTGTCTTGTGATTTTAGGTCAATTTGATGTCGTCCGCTATAAATTTGACCCTTAGACACCCATTTTGGCCGTTTGTGACACCAGAACGGCGTTCCCGGTCACCGCGGTCACACGACACGTTTTATTGACGTGTCGTCTGCTCAACCACATCACAATTCACTCACCCATTGATGTCGTCCGATTTTAGGCCATTCGTACTTCCTTTGGCCCGTTTGGACCCCCCCCATACGCGTTTATCAAGCGCGCGCAACACTTAAATAACGTATAATGAGCCCTACCGCGCAGATCGCACGTCCGATTGACATGTCGTCTATGCGTGCACGTCGTAAATAATAACTGGATTGTTGTCCTGTGATTTCAGGTCAATCTGATGTCTTCCGCTATGAGTTAGACCGTTAGATGCCCGTTTTGGCCGTTTATGACACCAGAACGGTGTTCCTGGTCACCGCGGGCACACGGCACGTCCGATTGATGTGATGTCTTCCGGACCACATCACAATTCACTCACCCATTGATGTCGTCCGATTTAAGGCAATTCGGACTTTGTTCGGCCCATTTGGACCCCCTCACACGCGTTTATCAAGCGCACGCAACACTTAAAGAACGCATAATGAGCCCCACCGCGTAGACCGCACGTCCTATTGACGTGTTGTCTATGCGTTCATGTCGCAAATAATAATTGGATAGTTGTCCTGTGATTTCAGGTCAATCAGATGTCGCCCGCTATGATTTTGACTGTTAGACGCCCGTTTTGGCCGTTTATTACACCAGAACAGTGTTCCATGTCACCGCGGGCACACGGCACGTCTGATTGACGTGCCATCTTCTTGACCACATCACAATTCACTCATCCATTGATGTCATCCTATTTCAGGCCATTTGAACTTCGTTCGGCCCATT
This sequence comes from Viscum album, assembly GCA_963277665.1. Classification (NCBI taxonomy): domain Eukaryota; kingdom Viridiplantae; phylum Streptophyta; class Magnoliopsida; order Santalales; family Viscaceae; genus Viscum; species Viscum album. The sequence goes on from OY728135.1 coordinate 337,747,191, forward strand.
TGGACCCCCCCACCCCACGCGCATTTATCAAGCGTGTGCAACACTTAAAGAACGCATAATGAGCCCTACCACGCAGACCGCACATCCGATTGACGTGTCGTCTACACGTGCATGTCTTGAATAATAATTTTATTGTTGTATTGTGATTTCAGGTCAATGAAATGTCGTCCTCTATGAGTTTGACCGTTAGACGCCCGTTTTGGCCGTTTATGACACCAGAACGGCGTTCCCGGTCACCGCGGGCACACAGCACGTCCGATTGACATGTCGTCTGCTCGACCACAAGACAATTCACTCACCCATTTATGTCGTCTGATTTCATGCCATTCTGACTTCGTTCGGCCCGTTTGGACCCCCCCCCCCACACGCGTTTATCAAGCGCGCACAACACTTAAAGAACGCATAATGAGCCCTATCGCGCAGACCGCACGTCCGATTGACATGCCCTATGTGCGTTCACGTCGTGAATAATAATTGGATTTTTGTCCTGTGATTTCAGGTCAATCTGATGTCGTCCTCTATGAGTTTGACCGTTAGATGCCCATTTTGGCCGTTTTTGACACCAGAACGGCGTTTCCCAGTCACCACGGGCACACAGCACATCCGATTGATGTTTTGTCTACTCGACCACATCAAAATTCACTCACCCATTTATTTCGTCCGATTTCAGGCCATTCGGACTTCGTTCGGACAATTTGGACCCCCCCCCCCCCCCCACGCGCGTTTATCAAGCGCGCGCAACACTTAAAGAATGCATAATGAGCCCTACCGTGCAGAACGCACGTCTGATTGACATTCCATCTATGCGTGCACATCGAGAATAATAATTGGATTGTTGTTCTGCGATTTCAGGTCAATCCGATGTCGTCCGCTATGAGTTTGATCGTTAGATGCCCGTTTTGGCCGTTTATGACACCAGAACGGCGTTCCTGGTCACTGTGGGCACACGGAACGTCCGAATTGACATTCTGTCTACTCGACCACATTAAAATTCACATACCCATTGATGTCGTCTGATTTCATGCCATTCTGACTTCGTTCGGCCCATTTGGACCCCTCACGCGCGTTTATCAAGCGCGCGCAACACTTAAAGAACGCATAATGAGCCCTACCGCACAGACCGCATGTCCAATTGACGTGCCGTCTGCACATGCACGTCTCGAATAACAATTTCATTGTTGTCCTGTGATTTCAGGTCAATCCGATGTCGTCCGCTATGAGTTTGACCGTTAGACGCCCGTTTTGGCCGTTTATGACACCGAACGGCGTTCTCGTTCAACGCGGGCACACGGTACATCCGATTGACGTGTCGTCTACTCGACCACTTCACAATTCACTCACCCATTGATGTCGTCTGATTTCAGGCCATTCGAACTTCGTTCAGCCGTTTGGACCCCCCCCCCCCCCACGCGCGTTTATCAAGCGCGTGCAACACTTAAAGAACGCATAATGAGCCCTACCACGCAGACCCCACGTCCGATTGACGTACCATCTACGCGTGCACGTCGAGAATAATAATTGGATTTTTTTTCCTGGGATTTCAGTCATTCTAACGTCGTCCTCTATGAGTTTGACCGTTAGATGCCCGTTTTGGCCGTTTTTGACACCAGAACGGCGTTCCCAGTCACCGCGGGCACACGGCACGTCCGATTGACGTTTTGTCTAATTGACCACATCAAAATTCACCCACCCATTGATGTCGTCTGATTTCAGGCCATTCGAACTTCGTTCGGCCCATTTGGACCCCCCACGCGCATTTATCAAGCGTGCGTAACACTTAAAGACGCATAATGAGCCCTACCGCACAGACCGCACGTCCGATTGACGTGTTGTCCGCGCATGCACATCTCGAATAATAATTGGATTGTTGTCCTAGGATTTCAGGTCAATCCGATGTTGTTCGCTATGAGTTTGACCGTTAGACGCCCGTTTTGGCCGTTTATGACACCAGAACGGCGTTCCCAGCCGCCGCGGGCACACGGCACGCCCGATTGACATGTCGTCTGCTCGACCACATCACAATTCACTCACCCTTTGAATTAATCCGATTTCAGGCCATTCGGACTTCGTTCGGCCTATTTGGACCCCCCCCCCCCACGCGCATTTATCAAGCGCGCGCAACACTTAAAGAACACATAATGAGCCCTACCACGCATATCGCACGTCCGATTGACGTGCCGTCTACGCGTGAACGTCGTGAATAATAATTGGATTGTTGTACTAGGATTTCAGGTCAATCCGATGTCGTCCACTATTAGTTTGACCGTTAGACGCCCGTTTTGGCCGTTTATGACACCAGAACGGCATTCCCGGTCACCGCGGGCACACGGCATGTCCGATTGATGTGTCGTCTGCTCGATCACATCAAAATTTACTCACCCTTTGATTTCGTCCGATTTCAGGCCATTCGGACTTCGTTCGGCCTGTCCCCCCCCCCCCCCACGCGCGTTTATCAAGCATGCGCAACACTTAAAGAACGCATAATGAGCCTGACCGCGCAGACTGCACATCCGATTGACGTGTCGTCTATGTGTGCACATCGAGAATAATAATTTTATTGTTGTATTTTTATTTCAGTTCAATCCAATGTTGTCCTCTATGAGTTTGACCGTTAGATGCACGTTTTGGCCGTTTATGACACCAGAACGGCGTTCCTGGTCACCGCGGGCACACGGCACGTCTGATTGATGTGTCGTCTGCTCGACCACATCACAATTCACTCACCCATTGATGTCATCCGATTTCAGGCTATTCGGACTTCGTTCGGCCAGTTTGGACCCCCCACGCGCGTTTATCAAGCGCGCGCAACACTTAAAGAATGCATAATGAGCCCTACCGCGTAGACCGCATGTTCGATTGATGTTCCGTCTAAGCATGCACATCACAAATAATAATTGGATTGTTGTCCTGTGATTTCAGGTCAATCTTATATCTTCCGCTATGAGTTTGACCGTTAGACGCCCGTTTTGGCCGTTTGTGACACCAAAACGGCATTCCCGGTCACCGCGGGCACACGGCACGTCCGATTGACATTCCGTTTACTCGACCACATTAAAATTCACTCACCCAGTGATGTCGTCTGATTTCAGGCCATTTGGACTTCGTTCGGCCCGTTTGGACCCCCCCACGCGCGTTTATCAGGCGCGCGCAACACTTAATGAACGCATAATGAGCCCTACCGCGTAGACCGCACGTCCGATTGACGTTCCATCTGCACGTGCACGTCGCGAATAATAATTGGATTGTTTTCCTGTGATTTCAGGTCAATCTGATGTCATTCGCTATGAGTTTGACCGTTAGACGCCCGTTTTGGCCGTTTATGACACCAGAACGGCGTTCTCGGTCATCGCGAGCACACGACACGTCTGATTGACATGTCCTCTACTCGACCACATCACAATTCACTCACCTTTTGATGTCGTCCGATTTCAGGCCATTCGGACTTTGTTCGGCCCATTTGGACCCCCCACGAGTGTTTATCAAGCGCGCACAACACTTAAAGAACGCATAATGAGCCCTACCACGCAGACCGCACATTCGATTGATGTGTCTTCTACGCGTGCACGTTGCGAATAATAATTGGATTGTTGTCCTATGATTTCAGGTCAATCTGATGTCGTCCCCTATGAGTTTGACCGTTAGACGCCCGTTTTGGCCGTTTATGACACCAGAACGGTGTTCCCGGTCACCGCGTGCACACGGCACGTCCGATTGATGTGTCGTATGCTCTATCACATCACAATTCACTCACCCATTGATTTCGTCCGATTTCAGGCCATTAAAACTTCATTCGGACCATTTGGACCCCCCCACGCGCATTTATCAAGCGCGCGCAACACTTAAAGAATGCATAATGAGCCCTACCGCGTAGACCGCACGTCCGATTGACGTGCCATCTATGCGTACATGTCTCGAATAATAATTGGATTGTTGTCCAAGGATTTCAGGTCAATCCGATGTCGTCCGCTATGAGTTTGACTGTTAGACGCCCGTTTTGGCCGTTTGTGACACCAGAACGGCGTTCCCGGTCACCGCGGACACATGGCATGTCATATTGACGTGCTGTCCACTCGAAAACATCAAAATTCACTCACCCTTTGATGTCGTCTGATTTCAGGCCATTCGGACTTCGTTCGGCCTGTTTGCCACCCCCCCCCCCCCCACGCGCGCGTTTATCATGCGCGCACAACACTTAAAGAACGTATAATGGGCCCTACCGTGCAGACCGCACATCCAATTGATGTGTCGTCTACGCGTGCACGTCGCGAATAATAATTGGATTGTTGTCCTGGGATTTCAGGTCAATCCGATGTCGCCCGCTATGATTTTGACCGTTAAACGCCCGTTTTGGCCATTTATGAAACCAAAACGGTGTTCCCGGACAACGCGGGCACACGACACGTCTGATTGACGTGCCATCTGCTCGACCACATCAAAATTCACTCACCCTTTGATTTCGTCTGATTTCAGGACATTTGGAATTCGTTCGGCCCGTCCCCCCCCCCCCCCCCCCATGCGCGTTTATCAAACGCGCGCAACACTTAAAGAAAGCATAATGAGCCCTACCACGCAGACCGCACATCTGATTGACGTTCCGTCTACGCGTGCACATTACGAATAATAATTGGATTACTTTCCTATGATTTCATGTCAATCCGATGTCGTCCGCTCTGAGTTTAACCGTTAGACGCCCATTTTGGCCGTTTATGACACCAGAACGGCGTTCCCGCTCACCGCGGGCACACGGCACGTCTGATTGACGTTCCGTATGCTCGACCACATCACAATTCACTCCCCATTGATGTCGTCCGATTTCAGGTGATTCGGACTTCGTTCGGCATGTTTGGACCCCCCCACGCTCGTTTATTAAGCGCGCGCAACACTTAAAGAACGCATAATGAGCCCTACCGCGCAGACCGAACGTCTGATTGACGTGCCGTCTATGCGTTCACGTCGCGAATAATAATTGGATTGTTTTCCTATGATATCAGGTCTATCCGATGTCGTCCTCTATGAGTTTGACCGTTAGACGCCCGTTTTGGCCGTTTATGACACCAGAACGGCGTTCCCGGTCCCTACGGGCACACGGCACGTCCGATTGACGTGTTGTCTGCTCGACCACATCACAATTCACGCACCCTTTGATTTCGTCCGATTTCAGGTCATTCGGACTTCATTAGGCCCGTTTGGACCCCCACGTGCGTTTATCAAGCGCGCACAACACTTAAAGAACGCATAATGAGCCCTACCGCGCAGACCGCATGTCCGATTGACGTGTCGTCTACGCGTGCACATTACAAATAATAATTGGATTGTTGTCCTGTGATTTCAGGTCAATCCGATGTCGTCCTCTATGAATTTGACCGTTAGACGCCCGTTTTGGCCGTTTATGACACCAGAACGGCGTTCCCGGTCACCGCGGGCACACGGCACGTCCGATTGATGTGTCGTCTTCTCGACCACATCAAAATTCACTCACCCTTTTATGTAGTCCGATTTCAGGCCATTCGGACTTCGTTCGGCCCGTTTGAACCCCCCCACGCACGTTTATCAAGCGCGCGCAACACTTAAAGAACACATAATTAGCCCAACCGCGCAGACCACACGTCCGATTGACGTGTCGTCTATGCCTGCACGTCACAATTCACTCAACCTAAAAAGATACAAATATTGAAAGAGTTCTTGGGATTCTCCCAAGAAACAACTGTCTGGAGTTTATCTCCATCCACTGACACACCTTCCTCTGAAATTATTTGACCCAATAACCATACCTATATAATCAATACAAAACTGACATATATATAACTTGACGTATAGTCAATAAGTGTAATCTGTATGATGTCAAGATGTTGGGTATGATCATAATCACTCTTGGAGTGCACGAAGATGTCACCCACAAATATTAAAACAAACTAATCTATGTAAAAAAGGAAAATTATATTCATCAAGGATATAAAACATTCTAAAGAATTCATCAAGACAAATGAAATTACCTCATGCATGGGGTTCATTCTCATCTGGATCACCAATATCACTGTGATGTGCACCAGATGTATTTGGAGCCTACAATATATATCAATATTATTTATCTTAAACATATCAATAAAATTCAGTCTGAGTATGGTTTGTTTTAATTTTTACCTGTGGCGCCACTTGTTGTGTCGTCATTTCATCGATACATGATGACATCTGTGACAACCTCTCCTCATACTCTGCACATAACTGCTGAAACTATGAATCAAAATTGCACTGCATATCCTGCATGGAAGCATCTATCTCAGCCCGTGTGCGCATCCCTGACTCTCTGCATGCACCCATCACATCTTCTCTAACAACTGCACGTCGTGGGACACCACCACCATAAGTCAAAGAATAACCATGACCGTCACGCCCCACGACACGGTGAAATAGTTCATCTCTACGCACAGTACTACGACGTTGCTCCTCTGGAAACTCTGCTAAATGAGCATCAAACTGAGCCTGTAGCATATAATGAATCAATAAACAAATATGAATAATTTATATAGAATAAAAAATACATTTATTAATTAGTAAATAATTTTCTTACAATAACACCGGCAACATCGGGATCACCCGCCCTACGAGTCCTCATCCATATGGACATCCGATCGATTGGCCCGTCGTGTTGGTGTAAATATAATAAAGGGGTTCACCATGTTATACTACAATATTTTTAAAATATGAATGAAATAGTGAATTCTGAACTTACATCATGTCTGAGCTGTGACACATGTCGAGTGCCAAGTCTGGAAGGCGTGGCCTGCATCGCCCGATTATGTGAATGACGAGCAGACTCGGTCTACATTTGACATATTTAGTTAATAGAAATTTGAAAAATTAGTCATTTATAAATTAAAAGTAATAAATCTTACCATCGCTGCCTCACTCGACCAAAACGCAACCAAATCCTACCACTGCGTAGGAAGAATGCCCAGAGGGACTCGTTGTAGAATGTCTGGAACACCCGCAAATGGTGTCAAGTGATCTATCTTCACCCTTGACTTGTAATCCTTCCATAATTTTCGGTATTTGGACATACAAACAGCCCGAAACTCAACTGGATAGGATGTCAAATTATCCTGTTAAAAATATTGTCAGTAAATGGGACAATAATAATAACAATATCATGAAAATTTAAACATTGAATTTACCTGAACCTCCCTCCATAATCTGTCCATCGTATCCTGAGGGAAAGAACTCCAGTCACGAGTCGTCAGAGGGAATCTGTGTGAGTCTCGTATCATATGCCCAAACTGACGACTCAATGCAGTAGCACCATCTCCAACTGGATGAAACGTGTCGTCAAATAACACATCCAATCGGGCTCCAGAGTTCCAGGATCATACCCCTCTACCAGGACCCTTGTGTCAGCTGGAAGAAGCAGTAGATCCTGATAAAAATAAATTCATAATTCAATTACAATATAAATTAATGGTTAGAAACAGTTATGGAAATATAAACAAAAAATTGCAATCAATTAATTTAGAAAAATGAAAACATACATACCAACAACATCAGGTGAACCACTGTTACCACACTGTGACATACCTACATTAAAAGAAATTATAGTTAAATCAAGCAATTTTTATACATATATAACTCATAAATATTTTTACAAATAATAACTAGGAATATAATTACAATTTACACTAATCATGCAAGTCTATCGTATCTCCTTCAACTGTCTCGCTGGTCCATTGTATATCTTCATCTCGTACAGATACTGTTGTTTGGTCAAGTGTTTGATCAGGAAATGCGACAACTTCAGGTTCCTCTTGGTCAATCAGAAAAACCCCTCTTCTAGAAATTTTCACCACAACTTTCCAATCAGAATCCATGCCGACAACGTAAACTTGTTCTGCCTGCGATGTCAGTATGAAGGGATCATTGCTAACCCGGTCATCTTTATATAGCATATTGTTAAAGTTTACTAATGTAAATTGGAAGTTATCAACTTTCATTCCACGAACTAGATCGATCCAATCACACCTTAACAATTGTGTTTTAAGCCATGATCATAAATAACCTCAATAATATCTCTCAACAATCCATAATAATAACCTTCACCAACAAAAGAACAACCAACGCCACTATTTTGTGTGGATCGGTTCATGTCAACATCGCTAATACAAAATCGGAATCCGTTAGCATCCAAAGACTTGTAGCGATGAGCTATAATAAATGGACCATCAGCTAGTTGGTTGAGTTCTTCGCTTACATGCTGGGTTAAATCACGTAACTTTTGAATCTGCAAATTTCACATATATAGTTTAATGGATAAAGGATTGTAAAAATACAACTATGTTGAACTATAAAAATATTAAATCAATGATATGTACATGAGTCTTGAACCACTCATGAAATGTGTTGAAATGATGTTTTTGGATTTGATACTTAGTTTCACGGGGCCTTTCACGTTTCAACTCAGCGATATGCATCCTAAATCACAACACAATATAAGGTAAGCAATAAAATAAATATAGAAACAAAATACACATCAACTATGAAACTTACTGTATCAATGGCATAACTGATGCAGTGTTGAACAACACATATCGATGAGCTTGAACCCACTCGTCGTTCCGCAAATCAAATGTTATTCCTTCTCCAATTAGACCCTCGTCCATCTGGGACGGTTTATCTATCTTTGTTTCAACCTCATCAATATATGAAGTACAGAAATTAGTACACTCATCCATTAAATATCCATTGGAAATTGATGCTTCTGGATGATCTTTGTTGCACACATAGCGTTTCAATGTATTTAATTATCGCTCTATTGGATAAATCCACCTGAATTGCACGGGACCGCCAGCAATGACTTCACCAGTTAAATGCACGGTCAAGTGAACCATGACATCAAAAAAAGATGATGGAAAGAGTTTTTCTAGGTGACATAGTGCAAGTACAATCTTATCCTGTAGCTTTTTAAAATCACTCCTGCGATGATTCCTAGAACAGAGTTGTCTGAAAAAATTAGAAACTCCAATCAACGGATCAACAACCTGGGAAGGTAAGCAATCACGAATTGCTATAGGAATTAACTGTTGAATCAGAATATGATTATCATGACTTTTCAAACCCTATAATGTCATGCTCGTCATATTCATGCGCTTCGAAATATTAGAGAAATAACCATCTGGCACCTTAATAGTCTTCAAAATTGATAGAAATGTTTGTTTCTCTTTTTTACTCATTGTGTACTGTGCAGCAGGCATGTATGCCCGATTACCTTCACCCAGCTATAAATGTAAAGGTTTTCTCAATCCCATTTCTTGCAAATCACGTCGAGCATTAGCACTGTCCTTTGATTTACCTTTGATGCATAAAATGGTGCACAAAATATTATCACATACATTTTTTTCAATGTGCATCACATCTAAATTATGCCTTAAAATATTATATTTCCAATAAGGCAATTCAAAAAAAATACTTCGTTTCTTCCAATTATGACTTCGCTGTCTATTTGCAGCATGAATAGAAAGCAATGCAGGAACCAATAAATCTTGAAAATCATACACTGTATGGATGTTTTCTTCATCAAGTTGTGCACAAATTTCAACCCCAAACAGTATTTGTGGTGATGGTTCAAACTCTCTATTCCCATCAAATGATACATGGTCTTTTCTGAACCTGTGCAATGGAGGAAGAAAGTGTTTGTGACCAAGATATGCCCAATTTCTAAAGTGCTTAAGCCATATAGATTTCTTAATCTTATTACAACAAGGGAAAGAAAATTCTCCTTTTGTACTCCAACCTGATAAGTTAGCATGCGCTGGGAAATCATTAATTGTCCATAACAAAGCGGCCCAAAGTCTAAACATTTCATTTGCTACTGATTCAAAAGTCATTACACCATCGGCCCAAAATTCTTGCAGCTCATCAATCAAAGGTTTCATATAAACATCTATTTTATCACCAGGTCCTCTCGGTCTATCAATTAGAATTGATAGTAACAAAAAATGTTGCTTCATACATACCAATGGGGGAATGTTGTATGGAACCAACACCACTGGCCATGTACTATGTGTCGCACCAACCATGGACCTAAATGGGTTAAAACCATCTGCTGCCAAACCCAGTCGAATATTATGATCATCTTGGGAAAAGTCTGGGTGTCTATGATCAAACTCTTTCCATGCCAAAGAATCTGCCGGGTGAGTTAATTTATCAACCTCTTTCTTTCTCTCTGAATTCTAAGTCATAAATTTATCAATTTTAGTGGACAAGAAGAATCTCTTCAGTCTTGGTTTCTGTGGGAAATAACGCATTTGTTTAGCGGAAACTTGTTTCCCTTGATTCAAGACTCTCCTAGGAAGAATCTGACTACCTTGATTAATCTCATTGGTCTTCCACCTAAATGTATAACAAACAGTACAATTATTAAATTGCACATTCTCTTTTCTGAACAACATACAATTATTGCGACATGCATCAATTGTATCATATGTAAAACCAAGATCATCGATTAACTTGCGAGCTTGATAGAATGACTCTGGAATCTTTGCTCCAGCAGGGAGTACCTTCTTCAATAATACCAACAACATGTCAAATGAGGTGTCTGACCACTGGTTCAAGGCCTTCAGGTGTAACAATTCAACGATGAATGACAGTTTACTAAATTTATTGCATCCAGGAAATAATTCAGTACGCACATCATCAAGAATTTCAAACAATTTCAATACTTCTCCATCTGCAGAAGAACGAGGATTACTCAATCCAAGGTCGTCATTTACGGCATTATTGTCTTCAGATTGAAACTGACGCATCATATCATTCAGCATTGTGTTCATCAGATCAATTGTTCTCAAATCAACATTCATAAGAATATTTTCTGAGCGATGACATGAAACAAAATCTTCTCCATGATGTGTCCATGTCTTATAGTTTTTCAAAAACCCATTCAAAAACAAATGTTCTCTAACACTATCTCATTTGAAGAGATATCTATTTGCACATTTTCTGCATGGACAACTAATCATATCACTTGGAAATTTGTTGGTGAAATCCATAAATCACTTAATCCCCTCATAATATTCAGCTGAAAATCTATCTTGCAATCAATCCAACTCCTATCCATATCTGTATTTAATAGAAATCAAAAGTGAAATATCTTATTTAAATTCTAATAATACACATATCATTAAAATTTAAAATTAAAATTAGGATAAAAAACATTACTTGCGGAGGACTCGACCGCGGGTAATGGGGTCTGACTCGATTTCAGATCCATGACGGCGCAGTGACTTGACGACAGAGGTTCGACGGCCGGACTCGAAAGGAGCGAAACCGTTGGACGAACCGTGGAGGGTTCTACACGGAGGGGAACAATGTACCGGAAGGGTCCAACGGAGGCAGGAGGACTTTCCGAAGGGATGCAACGGGGACGCGAGGGGACGGCGGTGGTGGGGGCTGTCCAAAGGTGCAGCGCGAGTAGGGGTGGGGGTTTTCGGGTCGCGGGGGGTGTCAGGGTCACGGGGGGCGCAGCGTGGAGGCAAGGCAGTGGGGGTCGCCGAGGTGCAACGCGGGCAGGGGGTGTCGGGGTCACGGGGGGCGCAGCATGGAGGCAAGGCAGTGGGGGTTTCCGGGGTTGCTGGTGGCGCAGCACGAAGGCAAGGGGGTGGGGATCGCTGGGGGGTCGGGGTCGCCGGGGGTCGGGTCACCGGGGGTCGGGTCGCCGGGGTTGCCGGGAGGTCGGGGGTCGCGGGTCAGGGTTGACGGGGGTCGAGGTCGTCAGTGGGGTCGGGGTCACTGGGGGTCGGGGAGGGGTCGTCGGGGGTCGGGGAGGGTCACTGAGGGTCGGGAAGGGGTCGCCGAAGGTCAGGGAGGGTCACCGGGGGTCAGGGTCGGGGAGGGTCATCGGGGGTCGGGGTCGGGGTCACTGGGGGTCGGGGAGGGGTCGCCGGGGGTCGGGGAGGGTCACTGAGGGTCGGGAAGGGGTCGCCGGAGGTCAGGGAGGGTCACTGGGGGTCAGGGTCGGGGAGGGTCATCGGGGGTCGGGGCCGGGGTCACGGGGTCGGGGAAGGGGGGGGTCGCGGGGTCGGGGAGGGTAGGGAGGGGAAAATAGGTGTTTTTTTAGGAAAAATTGCAGCATCCACCATTTGGCGGCCACTGTTGATAGTATTAGCGGCCACCAAATGGCGGTTGCTATAGGTACCCCGCCTCCAAAACCAGATTTTCTAGTAGTGATTGTAATAAAATTCCATTAAAAATACATGTACCTATACCAAAGGTTTTGAGAACCGTTGGTATAGGTTCTTTGATTTTGGGACCTATACCAATAGTTTAGCAAAAATCATTGATATAAGGTATCTATAATGGACCTATACCAACGGTTTTGGCCAAACCGTTGGTATAGGTCCGAATTACTGAACTACACCAACAGTTTTCCCAAAACCGTTGGTATATCTCTAAATTAGTGACCTATACCAACGGTTTTGGCCAAACTGTTGGTATAGGTCCAAATTAGTGAACTATACAAACGATTTTCCCAAAACCATTGGTATAGATCATATTTTTTGAAGTGAACCATTTACACTTATGTATGATCATTAATAACAGGGAATTCCAATTCTAGATTATTATACCCATTTTACATGAACTCCATTACACTGAAACAAGGGAATAGGTCTTGAAAAACATGAAAACAAATTCTCCCAAATGATGAAATTAAACTTTATAATTGATTACTAATTCCATAAATACACTTAAAAAAACTATGATGAATCAAATAATTATATAACAGTTTCTTAAGTATTTTATTAATAGATTTAATTTTATTATCCCTGACGTTAAGGCCTTGAGCATAACACATTCAGACATAAGGTAAGGGCTTTCTTCATGAACCTCCAACTTCTTTCGGGATACTATTTTTCACTCATTAACCCAATAAAATTCTGAACTATTCTTAAGTAATCCTCATAAATTATGTGTTAATGTTTTTATATATATACCCATTTTAATCCATATTTCTTTTATGGGTAGTAAAATTTAATAAAAAATATCTATCCCAAATTCTTCTCGATAAACCGGCTAGATTCAAGAGAATTTTGGAATTATTACCTATTATAAAGTGCATTGTATAATCTATTTTAGATCACTGATATTTTTATAAAAAAAACTTTATTTTGAAAAAATATCTCAATTCACCTCTGGTTTTTAAAAAAACATCATGTACATACATTTTTTTTCTATATAGATCATACATAAATGAACATATTACATATCATTTATTTAAAAATTTAATAATTATGGGTTAAATACATAAATTTCCCAATAAATATAGTGTAGGTATATATAGTGGATACCCTTTAAGAGAAATGGGAATGAGTAATAACTACACAAATTTTTGGCATGAAAAATTAATGGAAAATTTATACATCATTTGTAGTGTAAAAAAAGTTTATGGGAGTGGTTAATGAAAGAGAAAGGATGTATTTTTATTACATATAAATGACAATGATATTAAAGGTGTGTGTAAATAATATTACCACATAAAAAATTTTAAATCAAAATGGATTAGTACAGATAAAATAATTGAAAAAAATAATAGGAGAGAGTTATATACCATTAGAGGGAACTTCAAAAATATTGTGAAGAAATTATTAAGATCTTTGGAATACCATGGGAGGGATTTAGAGATGGAATGGAAGGGTAATTCTTTCTAAAAAATATTTTAATGAAGTGGAATGGGAGGTTGTGTTGGTTTTTATTACAAAATAAATGGGAATTATTTATTAATTTTCAGACATAGGGTTTGAAATCAATATGATAAAATAATTAAAACCACAAACCTTACCATTTTTTTCCCATGGTTTCTACCAAATCAGAGTGGTTTTCAATATTTTATCTAGAAATGGATAAAACTCCTTAAAATATTACCCTTGTTTTTGTGTAAGTGAGTCGTGTTTATAAAGAGTATATTTTAAAACCATAAAATATATTATAGGTTTTGGAGAATTCAATCAAGGTTTATAAATTTTGTTAAATAACATTAAAAAACATTATTTTAAATGTTAAATATATATTAGGTTATGGATTCCTTTTTTAGAATTCATTACATCACTTTTGGGATATTATGATTTCATAATAAAAACCTTGTACTTATACCTTATTTAGTTTTTACCCAAAAATTAACTCTATCATAAAATTTTAAAAAATTAAACATCATATAATTTCAATGTAATAATTTTTAAAAAATATATTTATTTTATAAAAATAATTTTCTAAATAAAAAATTTTAATTTTAAATAAATATTCCTATTTACTAAAAAAACGTAGGATATCAACCACATTCTGACCCTTAAAAACATTACACTAGACTTTATTAAATTTTATTATGATATATATTTTAAAAAGATTATTTAATAAGAATAATTTACTAAAATAAAATTTATTTAAAAAGTCCATAATTTATCAAAATTGTTTCATAGTTGAGATAATATATATTTCTCATAAATACTATTTCGATTTCCTGATGTTGGAATACAATTTTTATCACACACATTATATTTTTTTATATAAATTAAAAAAGAAGATAAATATATTATTTATTTACATTAGAGGAAAATAAACAACTTCATACTATTAGGGTGTATTTAGAGAACCCGTTATTACATCAACTCATTCCCTAAGGGAAATGTGTGTGATGGTGACCCTTTCTTGGGGGGTGGAAAACATGGTATGGGACATGATCTCGATAAGCTTTATCCTCTCCCATAAATGGTTTTCTCCCACTTTAGTTGATGAAATATAGCTTGGGATTATTTAAGAGAAATCAAAAGTTATTTCATATCCATCATAAGCTCCTATAAATGGGTTTCATTGGGTCCAATCCTACTAGTAGAGTCCATTGCTTCTTTCATATATTTCATCTATGTATTTCATTAATATTATTACATACTAATCATAATGATCACAAAACATTTACTATAATATCAATAGTCATGATACTTCATAGTCTATTTAATCTGATAGCATATAAATTATAATGGTTCAAAATAACCGAATTGTTTCATTTATTTTATATAAGTACATTACCTAATAATGAATTTATTTATTTGAAAAGGTAATTTCATTTATAAAACATTTGATCATCATAAAACACATTGATCGGCATGGATGGGGAGTGCATCACACATCCCACCAATTCCAGGTTCCTTAGTTAGTACATAATGGGGCACTACCAATGTCCTAGTCCCATGAAATAAAAATATTTGAGATCATCATCCGGTCTCATTTTTTCAGTATTGTGTTAATAGATGGGGGGCTTGATCCCCACACAAGGGTTTTTGTCCTGAACCACAAGGCATTATTCATTATTCTGGATTCCTAGGATGGTTTTGTGGTAGCTTAGTGAAAAAGACCCAGATCTATGGGGCAACAGGGGTTCTCTTTATCCTGGTAGTCGATCGATTCCCACTTCGGCAAAGAATGTCCTCAGGCTGCGGTTTTGGTGATTTTCCCTGGCAATTCCCTACATTTCATGAACAGAGGTTCAAGGTATTGGGAACTCACTGGGGTCCTATCTATGTGCTGATTCTCATTATCTTTGTCTAGATGAAGTGACCACATTTAAGATTTGTGTGGAGATAGATCCTTCTCGGTCGCTCCCGAATTGAATTGTTCTTCTCCCTGATGGTATGGTGGAATGGTCTCAAGCTCTTCTTTGTCCACCTTCCCCACATTTCTACTCCCTGTGCCACATCTTTGGTTATTCATTGTCAGAGTGTTGTAAAGATCATCATAAGTAGAAGAACAATGGTCTAAGTTCTTCGATAGGTCTTTAAGGGGATCAGTCTTAGGAGGTGGATTCTCCCATGTTGACAGATCTTTCTCCCTTGGTGGGTTGTGATTATGGAAAAGGGGTGAATCCTTCACCTCCCACTTCTACATATATGGCTTACATGGCCTGGCCAATAGATATTCTCCAGACTAAGTATCCTCCCTATTTTGATTTGGTCCTTTTCAACCCCGATGTGCCCCACTATTCTTTTCAAAACCTTCTCCCAATACAGTTTGGGATGGATATTCATCCACCCCTCATATGGAACATTACACATGTCCCTACAGCACCTTCAAGAATAATTTTCTTGGAAATTCCACTGGAGGAGTTTTTTTGAAGGTTTATGATCAGGTTTCCCTTCCCTCCCTAGTGGTAATCTCCCCTACTTCATAGATGGATGTTCTTAAACATACTGATAGCAAGCGGGTTCGGGTGAAGCAGGCAGTGCCTCATTCTTCATGTGGTGGGCTTCCGAATGGATCAGTCTACAACAGTGGCCAGTGCTCCACCCTAGGAGTCAGTTTCTGGTGTCTAGATTGAGACTAGGTGAAGTTTGTCAGAGTTGTAAATAAGTAATTACCAATCCCTATAGGTTTTACTTTCAATGGGTTCAAATGGGATGTTTACAAGGTCCCAATATAAATTCAAAGCTATGGCTAAGGTGAAAGTAGATTCAAGATCATAGAAGGCCGTGAGTTTGGGGAAAGCCATAATTATAATTTTTAATGTCTAGACTCCTTATATGGAATGCCTACAAGATGGGTGCCTAGGAAATGATGGACTTTATCTCAAATGGACTCATCAAAAACATCATTTAATTGGTTACAATTCTGGAGCCCAAATAGGATTGGTCGATAATTAATGAGTATACACAAAGATTGAGAGTGTCCAGTTTCCTACATGGATATGCTACGAGTATTCACATCTGGCTATTCTAGAAAGCCAACATTTCTGTTGATTTACATGGTGATTTGGACCAGTTCATCCATACCAGAATCATAGTGGGGGCATGCAGCTCCCTTTACTCGTTTTTTTATGTAAAATGTGATTCCCATGCTTTGGAAGAACTGTGGCAGGATCTCGACTGCTTCAACACTGAGGATTCTCCATGGCTGGTAGGGGTGATTTTGAAGTATTCAAACGCAGAAGAGGCGTGGTGGTTGGGTGGGGCCCAACATTGGTTTTTTTATAATGGATGACCAATTTGGGATCAATACGATGATGAATTCCGGTATCCACAAATTAAAATCAACAATTTAGACAAAAGAAGAAAGGCATTAGATCCAAGTGAGAGGATCTTGAACATTATGTTTATAATTAATTTAATTAATTTAATAAATAAAATAATTTCTTGATCTTCAGTACTTTCTTCATTGATGATATTGATCATTCGGAATGTCGTTTTTGGATTATCTCATTACGATTTCGAGGATTCAAACCAGAATCCCTCTAGTAGTGACCCACACATGATCTGATGGACTCTGATTAACACCACTCATTCTTATAGTGCTAGCATGGAAAAGCGAGTGTCTTGCGTTAGTCTTTCTTCAATGTGTGTTCTTCGGTCTTAAAGAACGTCTCTCTTTCTTGAGTGGTGAGATGAGAGTATTCGATAGAGAAATTGTTTTATATCAAAAATTCTTAATACATCATAAATTCCGTATTTGGAACAATATACATATCTGTATATTTATCGACATGAGGATTCAGTTACAAAATTTAATTGTGTTACAGCATTTAAATACATTCATAATCTTAGAGAAACTCATTCTCTTAATAATAACACTAATGAAATTATTTATGATACGCTAGCGTATGCTAAACGGAATTACAATTTAAAATTTTGTGTCACAATATAATAACAATGTTATTATTATTTTAAATTGTGCTAACTAGTTAAACAATTATTTAGCTTAAAGAAATTAATTATTTTATAACTAGACTGGCCTTGGTCTGTTCAAACTCCTCTTATATTTATTGAACACCCGAATAAATAAAAAACAATTTCTTCTCTTAAATAAATATATCATTTACAAAATAGTAAATAAATATTTTTTAAATTTTCTATAAAATTATTAAATATATTTTACTCAAAATCTAGTGAATAAATATTTTTTTAATTTATACGATCATTTTAACATGAATAGAATTATTCCAAGGTCTTGAGATTAGTATTTATTTCAATAATTAAATTCAAATATAATTTAATCCAGACCACA
Organism: Viscum album; assembly: GCA_963277665.1. NCBI lineage: Eukaryota > Viridiplantae > Streptophyta > Magnoliopsida > Santalales > Viscaceae > Viscum > Viscum album. Next base: position 337,765,215 of record OY728135.1, read on the forward strand.
AGAAACACTTAGTGTATGACCCTTTAGGATTATTTCTCATTACATTAGGTGGTCTTACATAAAGTCTAAGAGTACTGTCTAACAATGAGCCAAGACACAAAAGAGAAAGAACATAAAGTCACAAAAACAACATCAATATATGACTGCTCACTGTGTAATATAATCTCATTGTCTCGATATCTCATCAAACGGGTTTCATGATAGTGTCATCAACCTATATTGTTTATACATCATTCTTTGACTACTTGAAATAAACTCGTCGTTACACCATGACCATAGAAATTCATGCGATGGTTCTATTTCAATCAAGGGGCCAAGATATAAACATCTATAAATGGAAGGTACAAATCCTTCCTGGACTTATCTATTAATTACTTGTCACTTGTGACTCACTCAACATACCCTACTTCCCACCAACACATGGCATGAAAATTTTCGTCAGTAAATCAAATTGCATGAGTAATGACACATATTAATGATAATATTAAAGTATAATGACCATTAAACATGATGGTATATTGAAATATTCGATGACACCAAAACATGGGGAATTCCTACTGACAAGTCTTTTCTCATAATCTCTCGTTTTGGAGACTACCAAGTGTGAACTTCATGAGAGGAAGTCTCATCTTCTTATGAGTACTCACAACTGACGCTGTGTATAATATGTGTACCATCATAGTATGTCATCCAACCACATAACTATATTTAAGAATATTTTTAAAGCATTTCAAGGTTCTCATCATAGCGGGGAACAACCATGACCTTATCAATGCAACAGATACTCTAGGACATTATTACATCATGGTCATACAGAATTATGAACCAATATGTAATAATATGTTTAATATTTTCAAACATTAAATATCCATGTAATCAATGTACAAATAGATAGTTCTAGGAAACCAACTAGAGCAAACTCTCACTTGGACTAGATCCAACTGCCTACAACTTTCAGTTCGCTAGACCTCACATGATGATCATGTTTTTATGGAGTCAAGTCTTTTCTCAAGGGGTCTTCCACATTTTGTTTCATGGAAATACTTCTCACTTAAACTTCACCTCTTTGAGAAAAATACTTCATGAGATGACACTTCTGACGTATGTGCTTATTCAATTGATGTGACCTTGGATCTTTTGCGATAGTAATTGTTGTATTATTATCACAATCGAGTATGATGTGATATTTACTGCTAGGTACTATATCCAGCTCTTGGATGAAGCTTCACATCCAAATTGCTTACTTAGATGCATTGGAAGCTGCGATATACATGGAATCTATTGTATAATCTATGAAGACACACTGCTTTGAGCACTTCCAGCTCACAACACCTCCATTCAAAGTGAATATGTACCCCATTTGCAACATCATGTCATCTTGATCGGTCTCGAAACTAGAATATGTATATCATATGACGACTAGTTCCTCATCTCCTCTATAAACTAGGAAGATATCCTTATTACACCTCATATACATAATCATAGTCTTGATTTCCATTCAATGATGGTCACTTTGGTCAGCATGATATCTCCCTACCACACTCAATGTGTAGGAAACATATAGGTTAGTACATAGCATTCCATACATGACTAACCTAATCGCTGATGCGTGTGGAGTCCTTTCCATTCTCTCTTTTTCCTCATGCGTATTGAGGAAACATTTTCTTAGAATGATGAATTCCATGTGACGCTAGAAACAATTACCTCTTGGATTGTTCTTTATTTAATAACTTCAGTATCTTGTCAATGTATTTATTTTGACTTAGGCCTAGAAATCTCTTGGATTTATCATGATGGTTCTTGATCCCAAAAATATATGATACCGTGTCAATGTACTTCATGGTGAAGCATTCATTCAACCATGCCTTAACAGACTATAAGACTAATATCTCATTTCCAATATGTAATATGTCATTAACATATACTATTAAGAAAATGACTCAACTACCACTAAATATTTTGTAGACCCAAGACTCACATTTATTCTTAATAAAACCAAATTCTGTTATGGATTCATCAAAATTAATGTTCCATGACCTGAATTCTTCCTTTATTCTATAAATGGATTTCTGAAACTTTCAAACCTTATTGGCATCATTTATAGCCAGGAAAACATCAGGTTGTGTCATGTAGACACCTTCCGGAAGGTTCCCATTAAGGAAGTATGTTTTGACATCTATTTTTCAAATCTAATAATCATGGTAAGAAATAATTGCCAATAGAATTTTGATGTATTTCAGTATCACAATTAGTGAAAAGGTTTCTTCAAAGTCAATTCCTTGACACTGTTTAAATCATTTTGCAACCAGTCATGCCTTATAGGTATTGAATTGTCCTTCCATTCTTAGTTTCTTCTTGAATACCCATTTTCAACCAACATGCTTTACATCAACTGGAGGATCTACCAAAATACGTACTTGGTTTTGGTATGTGGAGTCCATTTCATAATTCATGGTTTCTTGCCACATGGTAAGGTATGTGCCACTTATTGCTTCATTTTAGGTTAGAGGATCATTATATTAAACTAATAAAGAGTCATCATCCTCACTAACTAGAAAACAGTATCGTTTCTATTCTCTATCGACTCTTGTATTCATACACATTACTTGTGTCTCCTGAATAGATATTTCTTCCATAGGGATTTTTGGAATCTTCTCTTGTACCAACTCTTATATAACTTGAGCTTCAACTTCATAAAATTCTATCTCACTCCCATTATCCCTTTTGGATATGAACTACCTCTCAAGGAATATGGTGTGTCTCTCCTCAATAACCATTTTTTTCTTGGGGTCGTATAGGTAATATCCCCTTGTTTCCATGGGGTATCATATAAAGGTAAATTTTGTTCCTCAGTGGTCAAGTATGTTACCTGAAGAGGCCTTAACAAATTCTTTGCTACTGCACACATATACGTTTTATAACATGGATTTTCTTCCACTCCAAAAATCACATGGAATACCATTTTTCAATTTAGTTGGTACTTGGTTTAGTATTTGTGATTCTATTTTTAATGCATATCCCCAAAAGGATAATGGAAGACTTTCATGACTCATCATTGATATCACCATGTCCAACAAGATGCGGTTCCTCCTTTCACGTACACCATTCCACTGAGGCGTATAAGGAAGAGTCAGTTGTGATAAGATCCCAAACTTCTGTAAGTAATCAATGAAGTCTTGATTAAGATATTATCCACCTCTATCTGAACGGAGTTTCTTAATCGTTTTACGAATCTAGTTTCCAACATTAATCTAGAATTCTTTAAACTTATCAAAAAAATTCGACCTATACCTCATTAAGTAGATATACCCATATCTACTAAAATCATTAGTAAAAGTTATAAAGTATGAGTACCCACCCCTTGCTTCAACTGGAAATCATCCACACACATTGGTATGAACCAATTCAGGATGCTCTTTTTCCATTTCACCTTTCCCACCAAATGGGTCTTTGGTCATTTTTTCTTGTAAACATGCATGACATGCACCAAGTTGTTTTAGTTTGAAATAATATAAATATCCATCTTGATGTAACTTTGTCAAGCATTTCTCATCTACAAGACCAAGCTAGTGATTCTTAATTTGGTTGTGATATGAGTCATGTGAGGTACTTTTTTATCAATTTACATTACTTGGTTTGTGTAATCTAACACATAAACATCATTGTATAAGTGTGCCCTACCGAAACAAAACATATCTTTATAAAAGAAGACAAAATCATTTACAAAAATAAAAAAAATCCATATGTATCTCGTATGAATATAGAAACTATGTTTTGGATACATAAGACACATAAAAAAAAGCCTTTAACACCAATATCATCCCAGTTGGCAATGTGAGGTGGTAGTTTCTGAAATCTACAATAGAAATTCTAGCTCCATTGACTTCTCATAGATCTACCTACCCTTGGTTAATTTTCCCAAATCTACATGGTTCCTATATTTGAATACATATATGAGAACCACAAGCTATATCCAATGACCAGTTTTTTGGAACAAATAAATTTTAATCAATAAAAAATGAACTTAAAGCCCCTATTTATTATTTGGTTGGTTGCAGTTTTTCTTCAAGTGGCCCTTCTTGAGACATGAAAAACAAACAGCCTCATGTTATCTTGCATCCCCTTTGATCTTCCTTTTCTTAGAAGACTGTGAAGAATCTTTGAGCTTAAAGCTTTTCTCCTTCCCTTTCCTCTTATTCACCATATTGACTGAAGGATTTTCGTATTTCATATCTTTGTCTACTTAGTGAATGAGGATAAGAAGATCATATAGATACTTATAAATGTTGTTTGTATTTAAATTAACAACAAATCTAGAGAATCTCTGAGGGAGTGATGAAATAATGAGATCAGTGCCCAGTTCTTCAGGGAGTTTAAACCCTAGAACCTATAGACGCTCAATGTATCCAATGATTTTGACTATATGGGGCCCATCTGGGGAACCCACTATAAGCATACACTATAATATTTCCTTGGAGATATCAAACCTTTCATGCCTTTCTCTCTCCTGGTAAATTCCATGGAGGTGATCGAGCATTCTATAAGAATCAATGTTTTCCTAATACTTCATGAGATCACTAGACATTGATGATAGCATCAAACATTGAACATCAACCACATCATTCATATGTTTCTTGTAGACTAGAAAATCCTCATCACTCGCCTCTTTGGTAGGTGGATCGGGTAATGCTGACTCCAGCATATAATACTTCTGTTTGTCACGTAGAATAACCCAAAGACATCTTAACCATTTCTGAAAGTTACTTCCAATCAGGATGTAGTCTTTATCTGGAATTTATCACTAGGATAGTGTGTTTTATAAGATTGACATTTTTAATCAACAATTAAAATAGAAGATCATTAGCACCATCTTGATTAAATTTTTTGAAAAATAATAAATTAATTTTATTAAGTCTCCCACTATTTTATCATGTCATAATGGCCCTCACCATTGAACTCGTAATATTCTGTTGTCATGATATTCTAGTGGCAAGGATCCATATTCCCTTTCGCATAACCCCAACAAGGGTTGGAAAATCTATTTGAAGGTATTCAGTTAGGCAATTCTTTGCCAACTACGGGCTTGCATTTCCCTGATCTGTGGAGTGGACCCCCCAATCGTGAAATCCTGACTTTATATTTCTTTAATTATTGCCTCCAATATTACACCAAGTCTATCAGAAGCTACTCCTATTGATGTAATAGGAATAAGTCAACCTGAAACTTTTCATAAGGTCTTCCTGCATAAAATTATGTGTCCCAACAAGGGTTAGTTAAACACATAGTTTTAATGAGTTTTCCCTTAATCAAGTAATGGAAGGATTGATCTAACTTAATATTTTATTTGAGGGACTTTTATCTATTATGTGTGAATTTATTAATATCATTATCACATACTTGTCGTTGTTAAGTGGAACTTACTTAAGTGATTATCCATGTCTTTATAATGTTTACGCATAATCCTGGTTTATTTTAGTTCCATCTTGCATTCTTGTTTAAATCATTAATTATGTGATCGTGAAAACACATCCATAATGATAAACCATAAAACTAATAGAAATAAAATAAAAGGAATGATCATGAGCTTTTCTAATGGTTAATTAGTCTAACAGTTGATAAACTAACCTTTACCTAGGGGAGAAATACCTTGATCCTTTTGAGTTCATGTTTATTGTTTTCTATCTATCTACCTCTGTATCTCCAGTTGTTGGTTTTGTCTCGGGTCCAGCATGAACCGACTCCACTAGCTTGAGAGTTTCATCCATTACATATTCTTTTTAATTCACACTCGGGTGAGGGGTAAAATGGGGTTTTCATAAAAGAAACCATGGGCACACAAACCCTACATATTAATGAGGAGGGATGACTCACAAGACAACAAGTTAATTTAATAAATAATATAAAAGGAAAACCAATAACATACAAAGGTTTGGTCTAACTCATTATCATCCAAATACATGCAACTAATTACACAATTACTAAAAGTATCATTCCATTATTTAATTGTTCTTGTTTGGATAAATCATGCTCGAATCAATTAATTATTGTATTTAATTAATCAATCATTTTAACTTAATTCCTTTTAGGAATTTCCTTGGGATTCTCATCATTGTACATAAATGCTCCTTTGAGGTAAGCTGGTGAACACCCATTCAAATCTACCTAATATGTATTATATTCATATAATGTTTTAATCTTTTGACATATGGAATTCATGATTATTCAATTGATAGAGTAACAAACTATATTATGATTTATACATGATAATAAGTTCTAAATATTAAACAGACATTAAAGTTTTATCTTTGTGTAATTTGGTAAAGTACACAGCCTGTAGTTCCGACTAGAAAACATGTAATACCTTCACCATCTTTCAAAAAAAGTACACAACTAGGTACTTGGTGTGTGAGGAGTACTTAAAAAATTTCAGAGTACACAATGTGTGCAGAGGTATTCATGTCATGTTGTCTCTACGTTACATGGTTACCGGTCGGCTTAGCCATGTATGTGATACATGGTTTGGACCCAAACTTGAAGAGACTACACACCGTGTACAGTAAGCCACATGGTGTGTAATCCGGTATCTGTGTGCCTATCTACCCTGGTCAACATGCAGTGTAAAATTAACCGCACCGCATGTAATAAATGCACAAATCTTGAGTAATATCAAAATTACTCCAAATTCATTGTACATGACTAAACGAAATTGTTTCTTCTGGAAATGGGGTTGACCTTGTTTGTTTAAGGTTCAAACATTCCAATTGGTTTCAAATGGGTTTATTGGTTGAACCGAAAACATCCAATGACTCTATATCCATTTGGACCTACATTCCAAAGCTAGGTGCTCATTAGTCATGGACTGATGAGGCTTAAGAATTTGCATTGGTCAAGAAGATGGGAGGTCAGGCTTATCACACTTTTTTGGGGGGAATTATTTCCTACTCCGGGACTGTCTTATAGATTTAAGTTATTTTCATGAATCCTTATTAATTCACCAAGTATAAAAAATGGTGTTTCCATTAGATTTGGCAATAAATGGTTGATATGTATGCTATTTAGAGAATATTTTATATGTATTTGAGGTTCTTCATCGATGGAGAATCATCTGTATGTATTAGATATTTTTAGTTAGTGGTATCCTTCAATATATTATATAGAAATCTCTTGGTCATTATGACGACCATACTAGTTTTAAAGCCACTCAGTGAGGCACTTGACGACTATTGTCCTTCAGAAATACATGAATTATTTTAGAGTTGGGATCATACCTGCAAATGGGCTACCTACGTATCCTTGTTAAAAAGGAATGTGAACCCACGTAGTTCGATAGGAAAAATATAGTTTAACATAATATGGGATGGAAAATAATTAATGAAAGATGGGGTTGAACCATAGAAAGGCTTCCTACATACTCTAATTTTAGGGTAGAGATCAATGTCCACGTAGTTCGGGTGAAGATGTATGAGGCTTATGCATGATTAATGGCCCAAAGTGAGATTCTGTAATTACTTTTATACTCTAAGCCCACGTGAGTAATGATCATTGTGAGAAACAAGAGATATCAGTAAATCTGATGATTATTCCATGAAACATGTAGTCATAAGAAATGATGTGGGGCTTATGTATGAATGGTGGCCCAAGTAAATGAAGTTCAGGAATTATTTCAGGAAAGAATACCAGGAGCAAGGTCCATAAAGGTATTTGTACTTTATAGAGATTTTGAATTTTAACTCAGGACTTACTCTTGAAACGGAAGCCCAAATTAAGTGGGACTTATGATTGGGTTTTATTCCTGAAAAGAAAAACCAAATCAAAAGAAATTAATATTGGGACTTACTCCTGAGAAGGAGGCCCAATTAATTCTTCTCAGATAAGGAATCCAACAAAGGAACCATGACATAAATGGCTTTGAAGAGGGTTTTGAAGGCCATAACTTCAAGAAGAGATGTGGATTTGAGGAAAAAAGGTTCCTAGGAAGGAGGCACGCAAGTATTTTTCTGGAACGCAAGTCCTATACGTGCAAGTATACTTGTGCGACAAGAGTCTCCTTGGATGACAAAGAATCCATAGGGTAATACTTTGGAAAATTTGAACTCAAGCCCTAAATATCATCCCTAGAGGCTTTCAAAAGGGTGGCGCGCAAGTTCCCTTGAGAGGGAATGGCGGCGTGCAAGTTTCTTCACATACTTGAAGGTCTGGACACTTAAGAGCGCAAGTATTGATGAGTTCTAATACATAGGCCTTATTCTTCATCTTTAGAGCTTCCATTCTAGGTAAATAATTACCTTAGAAGTGTTCGGAAGACGTTAGACAAAGACTTGGGTGACCAGAGCATGAATCTGAGTTTCGGAAAATTCCTCCTTGAAATGGGGGGCCCAAAGGAGCTATTTATAGGCCACTGGGAACCTTTGAAAAAAAAGTACTAGGGTATGCAAGTTATTTTCACGACCTATATGTGGCACGCAAATGACTTGTGCGACCCGAAGGAAACTTGAGTGCCTCCTTCTTAAAGGGTTCCTTGTTCATGCCTTTGTGAATTTTTTATTTTCTTCAAAGGATGACTCTCTTTGTGCTTAAGGTAGTTTCCTTTTCCATTCATTGGACTCTGTGACAGAAAGGAGCGTCAAAAAAAGTCCCCACTCAGAGTTGGAATCGAAAAAGGAAAGAGGATTTGACTCTGAGGAAAACAATAAACAAGGGTTCGGTGGCGCGCAGGTTCTGGCGCGCAAGTTCCGGAATGTAGGGTTGTGGTATTTCCTATATATATGGATTTCACTTCTCACAAACCATCCTGCCTTCAAAGTGTTTGATCTCTCTTCGTGCAAGTGTCTGCATCTCCTCAATCGATCACTCTTTTTTTGTGTCGCGCTTCTTCAGTAAGATTTTGACTTGTGTGATTTTACTTGCGCAGCAATACTTGAGAAGCCACACTTGTGTAACCACACTTTCATGCATTAATTACTTTGACATTTTTTAGTTTCCATCACAAGAATTTCATAAAAATAGACTTTACATAAATGTTAACTGTTAGATCTTTGTGCAGATTCAATGGCTCCCAAAAGAATTGGATCAGCTGATGAGTTGGCTAGCAAGAGAATTGATGATATGATGAACATTTTTGGATATGACTATTATGATATCTGCGATATAACTCTTCCATATTTGGATGATTACTTGAATAAATATCATGTTAATTTCCCATAGAGAATTTACTTGCCTTTATATGGCCATGGTCATCTACAAGGAGTCAACATTCCAGATGCAATGAATTATATTCCTCATTCATTGTTTCAGACTTATACCAATTTCACTTCAGCAAATGTCTCAGTTGCAGGATCATTTGTTAATGCTGGAATAGATGAGAAGGCATTCATAATGCATCATATCCCATGTTCTCTATATTTGAAACCTCACAAGCCTGGACTGCAACCTCATTGCTATCCCTCTATTTTCTAAAATTCTCGGATGGGTCAATCCAAGGGATGGAAAAAAGAGTTGGGATTTCCGTCCTGAAGGATGTGTGAAGTTGACATGGATGTGGGAATATTGGGTCAACAAACATGTGCAGAGTTTGTTGTGGATCTGAAGGGAGCTGCAATATATGATGTTTTCTGGGCTGGGAAAACATACGTCTACAGGAATGATAATTTTTTGCCGGAGATAATCAGTCACTAGATCCTCGAAACCAATTCTTTCTATTTGACTCATGGAGAAGTAGGCATCAGCTTGTGGTATGTCTACAAGATCTCAGGGGCTCCAATTTTGGGAGATATGAATGATGCATTCATTCCCCCCAATGTGACCTAGAATGATTCGGAGAAGAATCTCGCTTTGGCTCAAGAGTTATTGAAACTTTTCCACAAGATCAAGAATTCAAAGTCCACCAAAACTCATTCTTGAAAGGACATTAATCCAAAGGAGTGGATGGATATGTTTCTTATCAGGAAGAAGGAGAAGGGGCCAACTAGTAATCGTCCTATCAACTACCACAAAACAGAGAAGAGGGGTGATCTTGGAACATTTTGGCTAACTCTGGATGAGGGATAGTTTGAAAAGTGGGGGAATGAAGTTGATCAAAGAATCCCAGAGAAGACCTATTTTTTCGGGCTTTTTAGCTTTGTGGCTCAGTTTTTATCTTCTTCCATCTATGGATTTTAAGGGAGGCGTTAGTCCAGGGACCTTCATTGTTGCAGCCAAGTTGGCTGAGAAAAAAAATGGTTGGTTTTGCCACCACGATTTTGGAGAAGATTCACAAGAACTTACTTCATGTCTATATGGGTAGGTCTCCTTTGAGAATAGTAGGAACATTCCATGTTTTGTGGGCATGGATCGCCACTCACATCAGGACATATGTTGTACAGAGTGGAGTTTAGGTTCCTGGAAGTTCTTTTAGTCCATCAGTGCAGGTGTTTTCTTGAATTTCCCTATTGTACCTCAATCCCTATGATTTGAAGGTGAGGTTGAGCATGTTCAAGAAATTTCATTTCATTCCATATGGAAACCCGCCAACCGGGCGGTTTGTTGATGATGGAATAGATATCCTGGAATTGAGGTCATATATGCTGGCTTGCAGAGATGGTGTATTGGCCACCAGAATTTACGAAGAGATTATATGTGAGGCCTATGATCCATATAGATTTGCACACCAATTCAAGTGTATGCAATAGATTATTGTATCCCCTCCCATGCACATTAGGTCAGAGCATCATCCAATGGTTTCCCGAAAACTATGGTTACTGACAGCTATGGAGAAAACCAGAGAAGTGTTTGATCTACCAGTTGTTGGGGCGGCGAGTCAATTGACTACATGGTATGCTGATAACTAGGTAGAATCATACCCTGAAGGGGTACTAAATCATCTGGTCCCTTGGGTGGGGACAAAATAGAGAACTGTCAGGAAAGAAACCCTTCATCTTGAAGGTGATTCTTCCTCACCTAGATTTCATTCACCGGGTTCCTCACCTGAGGCTAATTCACTAGATTCCCAGTATAGGGATGAAGAGGCACGACATGCGTCAAAGCAGCCTCATGCCAGATATAATCCTCCTATCGTAGTCAAGAGACCTACTCCATCGACTCCTGCTGAGTTATATCATTGAGGCAATTTAGTCACCATTATTTTATAGAGCAACAAGTTTCATGTTTCATTTTCTTATCCTTTATCTGTGATTGCAGAAGCCGGGAAGAAGTTAAAGTCCCAGATTGTTAGACCCTCCTCGCAGCCTTCTAGTGCACATGCTGAATATTTACAACCAGAGGTTGTCCAGACATGTAGGGGTTTATATTGTGATGCTGAAACTACCTGGATGGACTTTTGAAAAGGGCTACATATCCCCGGAGTGGGGAATCTCGGGGATTCTACTGATATTCTCTTTGAGGATAACCCTGATGAAGTGTGGGATTTCATCAGAGAGCTGGAAATGCTCATATATGCCACTGAAAATTCCATTCTTATTACCAAGAGGGTGAATGAAATGATGAATTGTGGCACCACTAAGGGGATTGGTGCTTCAGTGGATGAGGAGTGGCATGATTACGTGGCTCCTAAAGATGTAAATTTCTTCCCTTATTTCATTTGCAACATAATTTCAGTCAAAGCTTTGTTACTCAAGGAAATTAATTTCTTCATCCTACAGCTTATTAATAAAGGAACTACTGAGGTCCCTTCACTATAGTATAGCCTTGGTGGGACTACTCTTGGAGCCTCTGAATCTTTTCGTGAGCCGGGTGAGGTATATCCAGGCTGGAAAGCCATGGATGAGGAGTTAGAAAGGGATTTTCACTCTCCAATACATGTATTTAGAGGTGAAAATGTCATCACACCCAAAACGTCAAAGAAGCAAAGGCATCGAAGGAAGAAGTCCACAGCTAAATGCTTCATCAGTAGTGGTAAGTCCTTCGGATAGTCATGAATCCAAACTCTTAATAATATTTCTCATACTTCTTGGGATTTCAGGGGCTTCTTTGACTTCCCCTTTGAGGGAGAGGACTGACCCTACTATGAGGACGACGGAGGGTGCTGGTGAATAGTTGCAAATTCATGTTGACTTGGCTGCTTCTGAAGAAATGAGGAGAGAAGAAGAGCCAACATCTGTTCCCAGTAATTCTCCTGGTTCTACAATAAGGAGAGAAGATCCAGCTTCTAGTAAATTAACAATACTTTATAGAACGTTGAATAAAGACATCAACTGAATTCTATTTTGTGATGCTTTAGGTTCAACACCTGCACCAGAACATTTGGTGACCATTATAACTGACTCCGCAATTTTCTCTGAGGAAGTTGTTCGGGGTCGGAGGCCATAGGAGGAGGTTTTCCAGGAAGACATGTCAAATACTCCAATTGGTGAGACTAACCAGGAATCTGAGATATCATTGGATGAAATGATGAGAAATGGTGCATCTTTTGAAGAAATGTTAGATCAGGTTAAATTACCATGTAATTTAGAAGATTTCGGACATGAGTTTTATCCATTCATCCTATTGAAATTGTTTATTACATATCTGACCATGATTTGTTGATATGTGTAGTTACCTCGGAGCAAGCTGCTGATCTGCCGATGCTTGAAGGGGGTAGAGATAACCCTATCATTTCGAAGATGCTAGATTAAGTGGATCTTAATTCTACAGAGATTCCTGAAAACCGTTCTAAAAATACAATTGAAGCTAGGAAAGACGGGGATGATCCTTCTCATGCTACAGATCTACCGTTGGGTAAAAGATGATAATATTTGTGTCTGTACTTAATTTTCAAGACAGCTAATCAACTTTTTTATTTTTTGGAACTAACCAATGCTTTCAATTGACTATGTAGGGCCATCAATTTTGATGGCTAGATCTGGAGGTGTAGCCTCAGCCTCATCCCCAACGGGAATAGAAAGTTAAGTACTAAGGGTTAGGGGGAAAGAGGAGGAAATGGCACATCCTTAATTTCATTAATCCTATACTATATTCCCCCCTGTGATAGTCATGCTGAATCAGACCCAGAGGTGCAAAAGGTTCTCCAATTATCACGTTGTAAGGCATGGAAGAATATATGGAAGATTATATCTGAAGTACCTCTTGAATATCTATCTTCGAAAATCTCGCGACTATCATCCTTGTTCATCATGCTGGGACTTGGTGGTTTTGGATATCAAGAGATCAATACCGTGGTGAAACAAGTCATCTTAAAGAGGGAGCTGGAGAAAAAGAGTCATCAAGATATGACTAGAGTGAGGATGTTGACCAATAACGGCGAATTTGAGGCTGTGGTTTCCCGAGCTGAGGTTGATCATGATGCAAAGCTGAAGGAGATGAAGCATAAGATCAAGGATAAATTTTTCGAATAGATGCATCTTCAGCAACAGTTAGATGCTATTACTGGGGAACTTGACCAGCTTAACAATTAATTGGAAATAGTCCAAACAAATGGAATGAAATCCATTGAAAATGCCAATAAGGCACTCCATCAAGCTGAAAAGAGTGAAGTTGGTCGAGTGAATGAACTTCAAGTGGCTGCTGATGAAGTTCGGGATGACGTAAATCAAATGAAAAGTTATGTTGAAAGCCTCTTGTAATTATTGAAAAAGAGAATATACTTCAATTTGTGGTTGTTCTTCTAATCTCGTGCATCAATAAAAAATACATTTCATCTTCAATCATTTGTACCTTCATTCTCTTGATAATTACTTATATATTATTATTATTATTACCTAAGCCAATGGGCCTAGTAAGTGTCATTTGATTTTTGTTAGGATTATACAAACAACCCCACAAACATTGCATCTTTTGTTGCTCAATATTTCCTAAATCATCCAATATGTACGTTTACTGAGCTAGGACTTGACTTTTGTTCAGAGTTCCTTTTACAAGTTCCCAAATTAATGATTACCCTGTCTTTTTTTGGCAGTTTAAATCCATGCATGTCAGACATTAAAAGGCTAATGTTTAAGGTTGAATACCTTTGACCGAATGGATTAAAATTGACTCAATTCCATAATAATTCGTTTGAAAACATATTACCACATTCATGTATGGGGGAAACATGTAAACTATGACTTAAGAAATTTTGTATCTGAGGGATGATATGAGAAAATGGATAAAAGTCATTAGAAGAAGTATTTCCTAAGAGTGAAGTTACCACTATTTAACAAACCTGTTAGGGGGTTGAATTATGCAAGGAAACTTAAGGGCATTGGATATATAGTAAAATAATAGCATATTTCAGCTGACAGGTCCATTATGTAGACTACTTATGCAAAGACACCTAGGGGCATGTTCTATATAGTCAGACAAAAGAACTCTTAGAAATTTTACTTTTATATCGCTAAAATCTGGTGGAAGTTTATGGAGATTCAAATTTCTCAAAGCACAAAGTCTGCTGTATGGAGAGATGTACTTGAATATGGAGAGGATATTACCAATCAAGATTGTTAAATAAATTGGATGAATGCAACTATTGCGAAGGTCTGACCCAAATGTAGGGAAGGGAAATATAAACCACAGACTTAAATACTTTCAGATCATGAAAAAGAGTATAAGACAAATATGTTAAGGATGGCTATTTTTTCGGATCCCTACATATCATCATTAAGAATAATAAGGACAAAGAGGTTTTCCCCCCAATAATGATGTTAACACTATTTGAAAAACCCGTTAGGGGTTTTAATTATGCAGGGCCACTTAAGGGCATTGGATGCATAGTCAAATAATAGAATCTTTTGGCTAACAGGTCCGTTATGTAGACTACTTATGTAAGGCCACCTAAGGGAACGTACTGCATGGTCAGGCAAACAAATTCTCGGGTATCAGAAATTTTGTGACCAGAAGTCAAGAAAAGGGTTATGGAGATCGGGAAGTACTTAAGGTTAGGAGTATGACACATAAAAATGGGTATTGTCTAATGCGTGAAGGAGATACATAGACCAATGATGACCATAATCATATTGTGGCTGGGTCCTGATTTGAGCTACTAGACTTCACTACATATCTCATTACGATGAGAATCAAGCCATATGTAGTTCTTGAAATACAATTTAACGTCATGTGAGACGAGAGTGTAGGAGATCATAGTTTAGGGTCATAGAGTTCGGACTATAATGATGAAGACACATTGTGTGTTTGTTATAAACCTGATGTGAATAAAGACCAGGGTCTTCATACCACATTCGTGTGCTCACAGGGGGACTTTTCCTTCAAGGGACTGATAGTGGAGTTTGGGGTTAGTCCCAAAGACTTGGGGATAGGTTCAAGGGATGATGGAATGTTTCTACGTATCCAATAAGGATGGGAATAAAGGCATACGTAGTTCTTGAAATACCCTATGTATATATTTGGTTCGTACATGTAAAGGGGGAAAGGGGACTTGAGTGGAATGAGGGTTGGATCCAAGATTAATGGTTCAGGTATTTCCATGTATGCACGTAGTCCTTGGAATATAACATGATTGGATATCAATGTCAATAATGATTTCCTCTCAGGTGAGGGTGTCAGAGACTGTTGTAGTTTATTGTCTTATAGGACAAATGTGCAAATAGTTTAAGGTCATATGCATTGACTGGTGCTGCAAAGTTTAATGTCATGTAGCTAGGAGGTATTTCTAGGTAGTTTAACGTCTTACAGTGAGGAAAATGGGGTACTATAGAGTTTAATGTAATATATAAAGGACAATGATGAACCAATGTGAATATATTGGTTTCAAGGGGGGGGGGATCCACAGATCAACATCGTATGAGATAGAGTTGAACTAATGTGAGGATGTTGGTTTTGGGCTTGAACCTCTGGAGGTTGCCTACTTACCCAACCCAAAAGGCAACGATCAAAGTATACGTTGTTTTATTGATAATGAATTGGTGATCGATTTTTACATGAGGAAAACCTGAAGATATTGTTGGGAATTACATGTGGTTAGCGGCCCAGAGAGGGTGTTATGGTGGAAGCTTACTCTAAGCTCATCTGAGTCATGCTCGGTGTGAGAAACAAGAGGTAACAACAACCCTAACGATGCATAGTTTAACGTCATGTGGGACAAAAGGGTGTTGTACAGTTTAGCTTCATGTATCTAGGATGTATTTTAGTTTAACGTCTTGCAGTACATGTGCTCAGTTTAACGTCATGAAGGACAAAAGGGTGTTGTACATTTTAGCGTCATGTAACTAGAACATATTGTAGTTTAACGTCTTGCAGGGAATGTGCACAAATTAACGTAATTTAGGAAAAAAGGGGGGCTATGATGTTTAATGTATTACAGTAAGTACTAAAGTGAATTTGTGTTACCCAAAATACTTCTTCAAGAATCTTTCATTGGTTGGAGTTGTAATGAGTTCTCCATCCATTGAGATTAAAGAATAAGCTCCATTGGAGTAAACCTTATGTATTGAATAAGGTCCTTCCCACTTTGGCTCAAGCTTTGGAGGATTCTTTCTTGGTATCATTAGAGTTCTGAGGACCAATACCAATTCTCCTTGAATGAATGAATGAAGACGAACTTTTTTATTAAAATCTCACGCTATTTGATTCTGATATACTTCCAAGTGGTGCATGGTGCACAATATTTTTTCATCTAATTGTTCCAATTATAAAATCACTTCTGAGATTGTTCATCTATAGATAACTGATCACAAATGGATACTCTGAGCAAATGTAATTGAATCTCAATGGGAAAGACTACTTTTGTTCCATACACCAATGAATATGGAGTTGACCACGTAGCAGTGTGGGTGGTGGTCCTATAAGCCCATAAAGCATGAAAAAGTTTTTCAGTCCATGATTTCTTATCTTTATCCACCATATTTTTTAGTATATTTGAAAGTTTCTTATTGAAGGCTTCTATTTGGCCATTTTCCACCGCATGATACCGAGATGAATAGTTGTATTTGATGTTGTATTCTTGATACAACTTTCTCATCTCGGATGAACAAAAGTTGGTGTCATTGTCCATCAATACAGTATGAGGGACACCAAATATAGTAATGATGTTAGACATGATGAATCTAAAAATGCCTTTAGAACTAAATTCTTTGAGACGTATTGCCTCTGCTCATTTGGAAAAGAAGTCAGTAGCAGTAAGAATATACTTAAAATACTTGGATGTAGCCAGAGGATAAGGTCCTACTACATCCATTCCCCATGTGACAAATGGCCATGAGTATTTATCTATATGAAGCAACTCTGAGGTTGATGAATGTAGTTGGCACAAACTTGGAAAGAATGACACTTCTTAGTGAAATCAACACAATCTTGCATTATTGAAGGCCAGAAGTATCCAAGCCTTTGAATTTGACTAGGAAGTCTATGTCCAGACTGGTGGGCACCACACACTCACGCATGAACTTCAATCATGACAGCCATTGTCTCTTCACCATTAATACATCTGAAGATAATTCCATCAAAACCTCTCCTTTAGAGAATTATTTTTGTGATCTGGGTATCATAAAGAGTAAAATTGACCACAAGTTTTTGGACTAGTTCTATCCCGACTCTATCAGGTGGGAGTGTTCCATTTTGAAGGTATTCCCTGATAGGTGTAATCCATCTTTTAGTATGACCATATGGTTTAGAAATGGGACTGATTTCATTTATTTCCTCTGTTCTGATTTGAGAAAAAGGTGAAACTACACAGCGATGGGAAATACTAATGATTGTTTCATTCCGATTTAGATCTTTCAAGGTTGTGGCTACATTAGCCAGTGCATCAGCTTGGGAATTTTGTGATCACTGGACATAAGAAAATGTTAGTTCCGAAGAAAATTCCGCCATTAACTCTCTAATGTAATCTCACAAAGGGAATAACTCTTCTTTTCTAATGGCATAATCCCCATTGATTTGTTTGATTACCAAATCTGAATCACCTTTTACCCTCAAGTGATTCACCTGTGCCTGAAGTGCCAATTCCAAGCCTACGATGAGATCTTGATATTCAGCTTCATTATTTGTACAGCCTCCCAACAATAAGAAGGAATAGGGTAGCACTACCTTTTCTAGGGAAATAAGCATGATTCTTAATCCAACTTTGTTTAATTTAGGATCTTCCATTTTCTTCCCTGTTGGACTTTTGGAGGCACCATCAAATTAGATTTCCCATGTTTGAGGATTATCTTGAATAGAGAATACTTCCTCATCAGGAAGTTAAATATTTAAAGATGTATCTTCTATAGATGGGTGTTCAGCAAGGAAATCGACCAGAGCTTGGCCCTTTTTTGCCTTTTGAGACACATACTGGATATCAAATTACAGCAAAATAACCGCCCACCTTTCTAGACGTCCTGTAAGAATTGGACGACTAAGGATAAATTTGAGCGGGTTATTATGAGATACCAATTGGACCTCATGATGTTGTAGGTAGTGTCTCAATTTCTGAACTGCAAAGATTAATGCTAGGCAGCACTTTTCAATACTTGAATATTGAGTTTCTGCTTCAAGCATAGTCTGACTGAAAAAAATAAATGTTGTTCTCATTCCTAGCATCATTCTTTTGGTCAAGAAAATCACCCAATGATCGCTCTAAAGTTGTCACATAGAGAATAAGTGGTCTTCCTTCAATGGGTGGCATTAATACTAGTGGAATCAAGAGATATATCTTGAGAATATTGAATGCTTCTTGAAATTCTTCATTCCATTGGTAGGGGACTCTCTTCTTCATTAATTTGGTAAAGGGTAAACACTTGCCTGCCAAATTGGCAATGAAACACCGAGTATAGGCCAAGTGTCCTTGAAGTTCTCTTAATTCTTTCAAATTTAGAGGATGTGACATACCAAGGATTAATTTTTTCTTTTCAGGATCAACTTCGATACCACGATGGCGTACAACAAAGCTGAGAAAATTTCTTGAGGTTACCCTGAAAACACATTTCAAGGGGTTCATCTTCAAATTATGTTGTCGAAGTTTGTTTAATATGATTTCCAGATCAACCAAGTGATCAGAACATTGTCTATATTTAACCACCAAAGCATCCTCATAACATTCAACAAATTTCCCTAAAAAGGGTTTGATGATATGGTGCATGGTACGTTGATACGTTGCACCTGTATTTTTCAGGCCAAAGGGCATTACCTGATAGCAAAACACACCTTGAAGAGATCTGAAAGGTATATAATCCTCATCCTCTAGGGCCATTCGTATTTGATTGTACCTAGAATATTCATCCATGAAGGAAAGAGCTTT
Organism: Viscum album; assembly: GCA_963277665.1. NCBI lineage: Eukaryota > Viridiplantae > Streptophyta > Magnoliopsida > Santalales > Viscaceae > Viscum > Viscum album. Next base: position 337,784,356 of record OY728135.1, read on the forward strand.
GTAGCCAGCTTTTGCATCAATTAAGAGTTCTATTATTGGAACTGGAAAATCATTTTGGGGACAATTCTAATTAAGATCTCTGATGTCAATGAAAATTCTAATTTTTCCACTATTCTTTTTCACAGGGACAATATTAGCTAGCCATTTTGGATACTAAACTTCTCTGATGAAGTTATCTTTGATAATCTTATCAACTTTAGCTTCAATTTTGGATGCATAAGTTGGGTGTGTTCTTCTGGAAAACCCAAATGATGAGTGGAAACATCGGGATCAAGACCTAGAATTTTAGTATAATTCCAAGAAAATAAATCTCCATTTTGTTTTAAAAATGAAGTATACATTTCATGCTCTTCAAGAGTCATGGATGCACTAATTAAAGTGGGGTGTGGATCTTATTTTGTACCCAGATTTATTTCTCTAAGTTCATCCACAGTGGTAGAGATACCCTCTCCAAATGCTAGAGGAGTGTCCCTGAGATCATCCTATTCTTCTTCAATATGTGTTACTTCTTTTGTTTCTACATGCATAGTATATGACGAAGCATAATTTCCATGATTCGGGGAGAAGTTAAAATTTGTTCATCTTGAAGTAGAGGCTACCATTTCTGAACCTACTGATGATGAAGGGTCTTCTTGGGTTGATAGAGAGAAAATTATGGATTTAGAGTCGACATCATTATTTTCCTCTGGTATTTCTATAACTTCTTCTATCCTGATTGATGAAGTATATAATTTTTGGATTTCAGCTGACGAAATAAAAACATCTCCATTTAAGCTTTCATAATTTCTTGGCCAATCAACAATTTCTCCCATGCTTTCTGGCTCGATTTCCGTAATTGACATTATGGAAGTATCCATAAGGTTGTTTGGATTTGGCTCTATCCACTCAATTTTACTGATATGCAACACATAATCTATAGTCATATGTATGAATGGGGTTACTGGAATCTTTTTTAAACCATAGGGAGCATTAATTTTGGTGACCTTCTTCGTTGTGGATTTTTTCTTTCCTTCCATATGATAAAACTCTGCCTCAATGTGTTGAGATTCACATGTTTTGAATGGGGCTTTGTCACCATACATTGTCCCAATTTTACCATTAAAACAATATTTGATACATTAATGGTATGAAGAAGGTACGTCCGCATGTTGATGTAAGTAGGGTCTTCCAAGAAAAATGTTGAAAGCTGTGTCCCGATGAACAACCATGAAATCTGAATTAGAAACATGGTCTCCAAACTAAATTATGAGTGTAATTTTTCCCAGAGGTTCTTATTCATTCTTATCGTATCCTTGAAAAATCAAAGTAGAAGGAGATAAATCAGATTCGGTGAGGCCCGATCAATGGAGTGTACGAATATAAATGAGATTGACTCCTGAGCCATTATCAATGAAAGCTCATCAGATGTCTATATCATTGAAATTTCCTGATAGATACAATGGTCTGATATGTCCATGTAGAACATCATCTTCATCTTCATATGTAAAAGATATCACTGCATGGAATTCTGTGGGATCATTCTCTATATGGTAGACTTCAGCCGCAACAATTTCAGTTTCAAATTCTTGAGGACTTGAAAAATCTTCAACAAGCACCTCTTGAAGATCTTTTGATAGATTTAAGCCATACAGAATCGATAACTTTTCTGGTACTTGGGCCAAATATTTCAATACATCATACTTTTGGTCCAAAGGTCTCTGTTTCCTATCATGAAAATGTGGTTTTTCAAGTGCCTTAGAAGTTGATTCTTTGGAAGTAGATGCATCTCATATCGGGGTAGGAGTGTGAAATACTCCTGGCTTCAGCATATTAGAAAAACTAGGTCTATTTATTTGTTGAGAGGAAGAAGGTGTAACCTTTATCTGATCCTCCAAAATAACTGTGCTAGGACTGAATCTTCCATGTGTGGAAGAACTTTCTTGGTCTTATTGAGGCTGCTAAAGGTCTTTTCCATGAGTTTCTTCCACATATACAGTTCTAGTAGGGGTATGATTGAAATAGTGGCTTCTGGAATATCCACGTCTTCCCCTGTATCCTAGACCTCTGTCTCTTCCTCTAATTCCTCTCTTTGATATAGGTAACTCAGGCTCATCAAGATCGAAATTGTGACTGGCATAAGGATTTGTTAAATGAATCATGTTAACAGAAAAAAATATCAAATCTTCATCTGATGAAGATTCTTGCTGATTATCCAGTTCATGTTGTGCCATTTGGTGGGGCGGTGCCCATGCTTTTGAAGTAGATGGCATAAAATATTCCAGAGTGAAAGACAACTTTGGCTTTGACATGAGCTCATCTTCTTCTGACTGATCTAATTTCTTCGACTTATGCCATATCTTTGAGGATTTTCCTTCTGATGAAGGAGGTTTTTTTGTGGCATTCATATCAAAATATACAATTGGTTGATTCAATGGTGTTCGAAAATGGCATGAGTTCGGTTGATCGTTTTCCTGACCATCCAATCATTATATTTCTGCACATTTTTACTTTTGAATTTATGCCACTAACCTTTTCCTATGGATGAGTAGTAGTAACACATGCTGCCTGGGATGAAGAACCTTTCAGTTTTACCTATCCAGAGTCCACCCTCTTTTGCAGGAGGCCTTTGAAGACAAAAAAATCCTGAATGGGATGCCCCAACATTTGATGAAATGGGAAATAGTTGGGGATTTCTTCATCTCCTTCCTTGTTCGGACTTTTGGGCCTTGGCAACTGAACCAAATTGTTTTTCAGAGTCGAGATGAAGTAGACATGAACTTTTTCATTTTGGAAAGAATAAACTTTGTTCTTAAAATCTTCAAACTATTTCCGCCTTTGATCTCTTTGATCATCTTGACGAGGCGGACATTATTGTTGATGCTCAAAAGGTGGAGCCCTTCGATATGATGAAGTTTTTGAAGTGGGAGCAGGCACTGGTGCTTGTTTAAGTGTAACAATAGTAGTCTATGAATTCCCTATTATCCTTCCTAGAATTGATGGAATTACATGAGTTTTAGCCTTGGTCTTTGTAAGAGAGTCTTCGATCTACTGAGCGATTGAAGTAAGGTCTCAAAACCCTCCTGTGTATTTCACAGGGATCAACAGTGTTCGTAATTCATCACGCAAATTTTCCACACCGATTGGAAACAATTATTCTTGAGGGACTGATAAACTTAAAGAATATGTTAATCCCTTAGAATGAGTAATGAAATCTAAAACTCTTTCATTCTCCCTTTGATTACAATTGGTAAGATCGAAAACTGTCGTCTTTGGCAATGTTGAGATGAATTTAAGTAACCTTTGATGGAGATCTTCCCACCCAGTAATTGACCTAGATTGCATGCTTGTATACCAGACAAAAGCAGGCCCTTTTAATGACTGTACAAAACACCAGTGCTTAACTGCTTCTTATTGTTGAGGAGTTCCCATAATAGGATCACAATGAGAAACAAAATGTGTTATGTGTTGTTCTGAATCTCCTGAACCATTATAAATTGGGAATGTGGTACTCACATAATTTGATGGGGGAGGAATTGCATCCACCCATTCAGGGTAAGATCTCTTTTCTAGTTGAATTTGTGCATGCTTTCCTTCCATAGCTTCCAAATAAGCTGTTAACGACTCAATGGTAGTCATTAATTTTTGAGAAACATCTGGTTGAACTTTGACATGAGCAGGTGAAATAATTGGAGTTTGGACGGGTGTGGAGACCGGGACTACCACTGATGGTAGTATTTCTGGTTGTTGTTACGTATAACCATAGGATTGGACTTATGAGGGTGTACTTGTAAAGGGGGATATTCTTGATCCACCCCAGTAGCTGCAACAAATTCCCTTGACTGACTAACTCTAGTACGCTTATGAGGAAGACTACCTTGAAGTAGTTCTGCATTTAAACTCCTTAACTCTTTCATTTCTTCTTCCTGCTATTCGAACCTTTCCTCTAATGAGAGTGATTTTCCTTCTCCAGAGGAATGGTGGAATGTAACCTAACTTTTACCCTTCTCCTTGGTATGTGCCTTTCTGGAGTATGAAAGGGAATTACCCAAATAAATGTCTTTCCCCTGGGAAACACTCTATCTTCTGGTATGCACACCTCCTTCATTCGTTTCTGTGTGCCTAGCCTCTTGAAAAAGAACATCTTCATCGGATCCCTCTGAGTGAGCCTCATGTTCTGGGGAATCAGTGACAACAACATTGATGACATTTATCGATTCATAACGCATTGCACCCCTTTGTTCGGCATTTCTGCGATACTATATTCTTCCATGTCCTTTATGAGACATTGACTTTGGTATAGTTTATCCCTTAGGAACTTCTTGATGAACCGTAATTTGGAGGGAATCTCCTGATAATTCAGCTCTACATTCCTCTTGTGGATTCTTCCCTAATCTAGAGAAGAGTGACTTTCACTGAGGAAGAGATTGAGAACATGAAAAAGTCCCCAGTCTGGTGGACTGGGGATATTCCTATTATTCCTACTCAACTCCTCAAATCCTATCTGTTGATCCCAAGGGTTGGATTAAAAGATTCCCCAATCTAGAAAGCTGAGGTGGATCTTGAGCTTCTACAGCTGCAACTTCTTAAAATCTCTCCTGATTTTGCGGACTTTAGTCCAGAAATTTTCCAGTTGAATCATCCGACATCCACTCAAATAACCTGGCTCAGATGACTGTTGGATTATTTCTGACACTTCTATCACCTGATGATGTGCATTCTCTAAATGAGAAGCCTGTTAGATATTCTCATTTTCTTGATTCAAGAGTAATTCGACAAATTTTTCTTTATATGCCTGACTCTGGGAAGAACTAGTGGAGGCATGTTCTTAGGAAAGCCTTTGATTATGCACAAAACTAGCTAGATGTGGCTATCCATGGGAAATAAAATTGCATGAGACCACTTTTGGTGGGATTTATTGACTATAGAGTACAGTGAAATGCAGTACTCCATGAACACCCCATCCCCTGATATGAATACCAGATGGGGAATTGGTAGTTAACTGGTGCAACCTTTTCAACGCGCAAAGGCATGAATGCTGAAGGGCTCTCTCCTGCTTTTAAAACATTGGATTTCAAGAAACTGAGAGAGATGAAAAGTCAATTTGGCGTTGAAAACCTTCTATTATCTTAACATGATTTTGATATTCATCATAAGATAATAATTTCTCTTTTAAGTGACAAAGAGTTTTCCATATTTTGAGAAGAATATCATGAATACAATCTTTTGTCAATAGTTCTGGAATATCATAATGAGAGTTATCCAAAGTCCTAAACATGACTTGTATTTCACCTTTTTCCAGTTGTTTTCTCATATTCATCACTTCCTCTTTGTCATTTGATGAATATTTTTCTACCTGATTGGACCAAATTTGGTGATTCTTTTTTTCTTAATCAGATTCAACAATATTGGTAGAGAATTCATTTGTCAAATTAGAATATGAATGACCCAGGGATGGTTCGTAGAATGACCTACACCTCAGCGTATCTTCTGATTGAGAAATTATTTCATCTTCTAGAAGTAAGGCATCATATATGACTGTCTTCGCATTTGCAAGTGCCTCAAGATAAGATGGATTTCTCTTTACTGCATTGTCTATTGAAGAATCTTCTAAGAAATGTGAATTACTACTCTAGAGATAACTCTTGCAGCTAAATTCATCATCATGGGGAGGAAAACTATGGTGGGTTACAACAAAAGATGAAACTTCTTGATCCTTGGTCTTCTATCCATGCAGAGGGTTATTGTGGCTCTCATCTAAAGATGATACTTCGAGTTTGATCGCATTGTCATAAAGCAAGCCTTTATGAGGAACTGTCTGATGAAGACCCTTAGAATTATTGTTGTCACTTCTGGAATATGGAAACGAGAGATTAGAATCTTGGGTTGAAACCGAAAATTGTATGAGTGCTTCAAGAACTCCCACATCAAGAAAGGCCTTATTGTAGATTGGATCTTGATTTCTTGACTGTGCTGGATGGGTCTTTTTATTAGACACCTTATTACTCACTTTTGAAACCACTTATTGACTAAAGTAGTTATTATGGGCAGGTGTATGTGCCTGCTCAGGAGAAATGGTTAGGTTAGGATGATTATCTCCATTTAAATAGGGTGTATGTGCCTAACATGATTGTCCATATGACATGGGGGAGTATTTCCCCACAACCCTCCTGGACTGGTAGAGTGGTGCGTATCTACTCTGGAGTGACATGTTGATGAGTCTCTCCACTAATAGGGACATATTTATATATCTTTCCTTGTGATTTCACTGAAGTTATTATAATATTTTGATAGGTATCTAGAATATGGGCATGGATTTTCTTCTTCTCTTTCAACATTATCAGAATTTTTTCGGTGACTTCAGCTGTCGGGTCGGGAATATAAGTCCATTTTGGGTCTAGAGTAGGTGTATTTGCTTGTTTATGTCCTCCTTTTCCTGTCAACAAATTCTGACAGTACTTATGCATAGGGGCAGAGAGTTGAGTCTTCTCCAAATTTGTCATCGGAGCTTTTCGACTGACTTCTCTGGGTGCTACCAAATGAGATTGTTGGCAGGTTTGATGAACATTGGTAGGTGTATGTTCCTACTTACGAGTTGCCACCATATTAGATTTGAGATCATCTTTGGAAGCAGTTAGATGATCCTGCTGACTAGTTGATGAATTATAAATAGGTGTATGTGCCTGCCTATAGTAGTCCACCAGAATTTCCTGGCGGGATTGGTGTGTCACTGCCAGATGAGTCTGTTGGGTAGTGAAATTAGGATGAATAGGTGTATATTCCCCCTCAATGTTTGCCATCAAGTTATCTTGATGGACTTCATCGGAGGGGTAGTGGTAATAACCAACTCCCTATTAACCTAATTTTACCTCTGGTGGTTTGTCTTGTGTGCTCGGGTCAAAGGAACCTTAGCCGAACCCCTAGAGGTGATACCCTCATCATGTTGAGAGTTCACTACTGCATGAGTCTGGCAAAAATTATTGGTGGGAGTCCTCAGGAAGGACTTCTACCTTCTTGAACCAAGTCCTTCAGTGACCTCTTCATTCACCACCCTGTAATATGGGAGGGATTGGTTTATTGCATTCTGGGGATAACGACCCGAAACGGTTGGAAACAATGGTTGGCACCACCTGCTTCTTGACCACTGGTTGTTGCTATCTAGACAAATAGGGTAAATTATTAACTTGGAAGGCTTGTCGAGTGGCCTCCTGAGTCGGGATGGTACAATTTTGACGGTATTCCCTCACTAATGCATTCGAGAACCAACATTGAAGACACTGAGTAGGTGATATCATCCTCAGAGCAGACGAGGATCCAGCAGGAGTAGTGGCCAAGGCATTCAAAGGTGTGAACTTTAAAGAAGCCACTTCTGTATTGTAGAGATGTCTTGGAAAAGAGTGTTTGTTTGATATAACTGACATAATCAAGATAATATTGGCTAGACTACATCTTTTTTATGAACACATATGTGTTTTATTACTTTGTTTGTATAATGACCCATACTTTACATACATGGTTATTACTTTAGAATTGAAGCATACTTATTACAACATATAACAAAACCCTGATAGGACCATATAGGTATAGTTTCTTTAGAAACTGGGAAACCTAAACAACTGGTTCATAAATCATCTACATTGTCTCCCGTTTATTTCATCATATCTATAGTCCCTTTTGGCATATCCTACTTAATACCCTTCTTCCTGACCTGGGGAAAAGAAAAAATACAAAATGGTGAACTCAAATTCTTAGTAAGGGTAAAAAAAATAAATATCAATCATATCATATTCATAAGAACATAATATTTTGAAAATCTTAACCTGCAAAAGAGATCATAATATCATAACATGGGATAAATCATAGTAGTGAAATGTAATCCCAATAATCATAAATTAAAACATTAAACTTTGTGTCTTACACGCATAATCATATAAAATCATTTCATATTATTCAAGGCTCATTTCCAAGACCATCATAGAGTACAAAGTCCAGTACTGAACTGATTTCACTCCTCATTCCAGTCATGTATCACTGAACCGGATTAACTTGTCGTTTAAGCCATGTCTATCTCAGGAGATATAAATCTTTACCCAATTAATTTGGGGGAGATATAGGTCCCACCCATCTCATAATGAAACCATTCTTATGTGTTCCACAAAATCATAAATCATACATCATATCATAACCCATGTAATAAAAATGGGATTCTTAAATATCATGCCATCATAACATAATCCATATAAGATAAAAGGACATCATAAAATTACTTCCATCATAACATAATCAAATAAATGTAAAAATAGGGATATAAATAGAACCCTATATTATCTTAGATGGAAAATAATTTTGATAAAACACCTGAACTCCATTCTTGAGGAAAATATCCTTTCTACTTCAAAAAAAAATTCCTTTCTTAATAGGTCATACAATTATAAAATAAAAGATGTTGATTAAAAATAAACTTTAAAACTTGTAAATTAAGCCTCATGGAAATAATGTTCTATGAAATCATAAAAATCCATTCATGTCTTATAAGTTAAAAAACATTCTTCTCGTACTTTGGCTGAAAAAGTCAAAAAGTACCTCATACTAAAAACGAAAAAGGATTCCTTTCATATATTTTACTGAAAACTCACTAATGGGTAAAATTGGATTTAAACAATTTTTTGAGGGTAGATATAATATTACATATTGAGGAAACATGGATTTGGATGATAAATATTCCCCAATAAATTCTTAAGTACAAACAATCTCGGATAAAAATGAGATTGCAAGATTTTCCCTTAACATATGTCTGATTTGCTTTGTACGTATCCCATCCTCCTGTATAATGATTTAAATAATTTCATGGACTTATTAAAGAATCATATTCATTTTTATGATATCATATCTGGTCATATTCGTATCTTCTTATAAGTAATATTTCATTGCTACTTGTTATTCGGGTGTTCATTGATTTATGTTCTTTTGCATGTTTTGTCGAATAAATTCTTATTCTTCTTTCTAGGTTATAGATACCTCATTTACAGACTGGTATTAGTGTAATATATATCATATTTATTCATTAAATTCATTTATATAATCAGTATTCAATGAAGATCATGTAGAACGAGTCGCATCACATCATGGAGATGGTAGGCCGTACGTACGTACGGGCGATGATATCATTCCCATGATCGTGGAATTGTATTGAAGTGTATGTATACTATTTCAAAATCAATATAACTTTACAATAATCATATATAGTTATTATTTACACCATTACACCCATCCAAGTAAGGTGGTGGTGGAAAACAGATTACACCACGGCGTGGAGACGGTATTCCGTACGTACACACGCGCGGTGATTTTGTTTTCCATAGGATGGATAGAAGGTGAAATAGAGTTATTTAATATTTATAATAACATAAAATTATATGAGTGATACTGATGTTATTACTTAATAATGAAACAACTAAAGAAGAGGAAGTATAAGAAGGAATAAATTTGAAAGAATTGGTAACGGATATTACCTCTTCTTCGACGTGCCTCTTTGAAACCTACTCTTAGGGCACTAAAATTGTTCTTTTAATAATACCAGGACCTCTAGTATGTTTCTAGGGAAGTTTATAAGTGAAATTTTCAGGTTTTGGCCGGGCCTTAAGGCTCAAAATTGTGTGAGGAGGAGAGGGAGGAGGTTCCCTTTTATAAGGGAGGAGAGGGGAACCTTAGGTAAAACTTAAAATATTATTTTATAATAAAGTCATATTCAGTTTATAATAGCACAAAATTGATTTATTTTGAATCTAAAGTGGGTATCGGTAGAAATACTATCAACCAATTGGTTTTAGACATGTTTATGTTACTATTTAAACATTATCATTTAGATTTAACTCTAAGTTAAATATTTTAACTCTTACCGTGTCTTCTTGTTTTCTTACACTATATGGTTAATAAACATACTATAACAAGACAAACAAATCCAAAGTGTTTATTTATTAATATATATAACCTTATCTAAGTCATGTTTCCAGAAATTATATTTTTAGGAATATAATAACAATTAATAGTATAATATTTGTTTTAAAAACTATTTTATGTCAATTTTGACACTATTTGGTTATTGATTTTTTTGAAACTCATACTAGCTTTATTAGTTCGAAAAAAGTTAATTTATTCAATAATAACATGTCATATTAACCTATAAAATTAGTGGAATTCATAAAGAGTCTCAAATTATATTTATTTGGGTATTTCTAACATCAATTATGTTAATATTTCATTAATAAGGTAATTACTGCATCATCATTGTGTCATAAATAAATTAAATTATTTCATGTCTAAATTTTATAAATAGAATACCATTATTTAGGAAATCGTTTTATCTTTCTAATGAATATTTATAGTTGAATTTATCTTATGTATAACTCTATATTAAATAACATTTACTTATTAAACATTGATTTTACTTCTTTTAACTCTTCTTTGAATTAAATAATAATAAATGTCCTAATATAATCCAAGTGGACCTAAATTGTCATATTTTATTCATAAAGTTTTTTTTGGTTGAATTACACTTATCAAATAGAATTAGGACATGTGTTATGGTAATAATAATATCATTTTTACCCTTAATTACCCTATTTACTTTTAACCATGGTAAATAAAAGTAAAAATTTATTATTCACCAAATATTATTTTTAACTTATTGAACCAAATTTTACTCCTTCATATTAACTGTGTCTCTCAGATTTTCAAAATTCCACTCACAGAAGCAGTAAAATTATGTTTTATGTAAATTTGAAAATTCTCCTAGGATATCGGTAAAAGACGGTGAAAAGATCAATAAAATTTTTATATAACTAAATTATTATAAAATGACTCCAATGAATTAAATTGAACATATATAGGTATTATGTATCTATTTTTACCTAAAATAAATTTAAATAAAATACATTATTATTTAAATAAAAATTTGGTTTTAACCATTAACTTAGTGTTTTCACTATTCATCAAAAATTCAATGCTTTCAGAAAAATACCAAAAATTCACCCTAGGCTGATTTTGATATTCCAAATCCAAAAATGAAGTCCATTTTGAAAGATAAAATTTATAAAATTTCAAAAAGTGGGTATTACTATTCATAACAGCTATTTTATATAACTTTTAATAGAATATCATTGTTTAGTGAAACTCGGTATTTCGTACAACACACGCAATCGTGGAAGGTCTCTATTGCATGTAAAGAAATCCAAGCTTGTGTTGTGTGTATTGAAAGATTCCTTTGATGTTGTGTATAACATACGACATAAAAAAATATACTTCTCATAAAATATAAGGGTGTTACATTCTACCCCCCTTAAAATGAATTTCACCCTCGAAATTCGTCACTTCGAAACAAATAGATGAGGATAACTCTCTCTTATCATATCCTCAAGATCCCATGTAGCTTTTTCTAATTGGTGGTTCCTCAATAAAACTTTCACCAAGCGAGTGGTCTTGTTTCGTAGAATCTTTTCACTACGATCCAGAGTCTCTATTAGTTGTTCTTCATAAGAAAGATCTTGCTATAGCGGTACAACTTCTGAGCTTAGTACATGTGCAGGATTGGGTATGTACTTTCTCAGGAGAGATACATGGAAGACATCGTGAACTTGAGAGAGATTCGGTGGAAGCTCCAATCGGTAAGCTACCTTCCCAACACAATCCGGTATTTCAAAAGGATCAATATACCTAGGGCTCAGCTTGCCCTTCATTCCAAATCTAATTACTCTCTTCTAAGGAGATATTTTTAAGAACACTTTATCACCCACTTCAAACTCTAGGTCATTTCTTTGGTTATCGACATAACTTTTTTGTCGACTCTGAGCTTTTCTTATGTGTTGATGAATATATCGGACCTTTTCTTCCATATCTTCAACAAGATCAAGTCCTAATAGCTTTCTTTCCCCAACTTCATCCCAGCAAGTTGGAGTCCTGCATTTCTTTCCATAGAGAGCTTCATAAGGAGCCATCTGAATAATGGAGTGAAAGATATTATTATAAGTAAATTTCACCAAAGTTAGGTTTTGATCCCAACCACCTTTTAAATCCATAGAGCAAGCTCTTAACATATCTTATAGAGTTTGAATTGTTCTCTCAGACTGACCGTCTGTCTAAGGTTGATAAGAAGTGCTGAAACTCAACTCTGTATCTAGAGTATGCTAAAGACTTCACCAATACTTCGAGGTAAACCTCAGATCCCGATCAGATATAATGGAAAGTGGTACTCCATGAAATATTACCGCTTCCTTTACATATATCCTGGCAAGATGATCCAGAGAGAAATCTTCTCCAATAGCAATGAATTTTTCCGACTTCATAAGATGATCAACTATGACCCAGATAGCATTATTTCCTTTGGATGTTTTAGGAAGTCCGGTGAAAAAGTCCATAGTGATGTTTTCCCATTTCCATTCGGGTATGGGTAATGGTTGTAACATCCCCTTAGACTTCTGTCTCTCAGCTTTAACTTGCTTACAAACCAAGCATCGAGAGATATATTCAGAAACATCTCTTTTCATGCCATACCACCAGAATTACTCTTCCAGGTCCCTATACATCTTCATGCTTCTAAGATGAATAGAGAATGTTGAACTATGAGCCTCCTCCAGCAGCTCCTTCTTTAATTCTGGTATGGGACGAACACAAAACTGATTCCTGAACCTTATTATCTCATCACAATCAAGGTTGAATTCAGGAACATTTCTCACCTTCTTTTGTAACTCTACATCTGTAGGATCGAAATAGTGATGTAGATGCTCAATTTACAAGAGGGGGGGTGAATTGTAAACTTTAAAAATTCCTTTGGAACCTTTAAAGATAGTTAAGAATAACTATGTTTTACTTAAGCAAAGGAAAGGGCTAAGTTTAACAAAGTTAAACTTAGTAGATTCACAACACCTCTAATTCCAAAAGCAAACTAGGAAAGAGATTCTGAATGTAGATTCCGGAAATATGGTTCCGGAAGTTGACACTTAACAAAATATTACAATATGAGATTCTACCTTAAAGCGTATAGAATCTAAATGAAACAGAGTACAAGTAAGGAAGTATAAGAAAGTTATACTTTCCTTATATTACAAAATGCAGTGGAATATAAACAAGTAGTAAAACTACAAGTAACAAGATATAAGTCTTTTAACCCAAAGAGAAGGGTATCCAACAACCTTGGATAAAGGTCCCCTGATTTATACTTTCAAGCAAGTCTGTCTTACCCACACCAGGGTAAGACCTCAATACGAAGATCAGAGTCTCTGTCTTGCTATCCCTGCAAGACGTCAACTTCAAGGTAGTTGGCAACCTCTATCTTCCTCAGCAAGGAAGCCCTTGAACTTTAAGGTAGTCGGCACCTCTGTCTTCCTATCCTTACAAGCCCTAGAATGTAATCACCAACATTCGGAGTCGCACGAAGCTTTGAGAGTTAATAAGAGTCTCTATCTCTAGAAATCACTTCAAGAAAATTAGTCAGCCTTTCAGTATTTTTTTCAGCAACGAGCTCTTTCAAATGAGCTCTTATTTATAGGTAAGGTCAGCTCCTTCTCCAACGGTCATATTTTCCTTAAAGATCGGAGGGACCTGTACACGTGTCACTTAGACAACGGTTAGTTTATAACAAAACAGACAACATCGTTTTATAACAAAACAAGTGTAACAGAATGTACGACATCATTTTAATTCTGACTCAAAGGTTCGGAATGAACGCTTCGGAGTAAAGGTTCGGAGTGTAATGAAAATAATAAGAGTAGACAAATTTTAGAAGTGTAAGCAATATAAAAGTTCGGAGTCTAACAAAGATATTTTTCGGAGTCTGAATTAATTCAGAATGTATAAAACAAAGATACTCAAATTCTGTTTAATAGGTGAATTTGGAATGAGAATTCGGAATATGAATTCGTCATCAGAAATCGTAATGAGAATTCGTCAACAGAATTCGTAATGAGAATTCTTCATTGGAATTCGTAATGGGAATTCGGAATGATATTTCTTCATTAGAATTCGTAATGAGAATTCTTCTTCAGAATTCATATCCTAAATCTGGAATAGAACTTAGTCAGAGTTCATATCCGGAATTCGGAATGAAACTTCCTTATAGTTCTTATCCAGAATCCAAATCCTAAAACAGAATGCTTTATATCAAAGTTTCAACGATTCTGAGAAAATAGAAATGAATCCGAATCTCATACTTAATAAAAATATGGATGAAAATAAGATAAGGATAATTTTTCTTATAAAATCTATTTTGCTTATAAAAGCAATTTCTTAAGAAAGTATTTTTCTTATGAAAGCAATTTTCCTTAAGAAAATGATTTTCCTTATAAAAGAGATTTTCCTTATAAAAGCGATTTTTCTTATAAAAGCAATTTTCCTTAAGATAAGGTGTTTGTGATTTTCAAAACAAGAAGTAATGGAAAAGTCATAAGGAAAACCTTATTGACTTAACAATCTCTCCCTTTTTGGAAAGCACAAACATTCTTACGAAAAAGAAATTCTAAGAAGAAAGAAAAACATTAAGGCTTATCTCCCTTTGCTTTAATAATATTGATGAATACGACTAACTCCCCCTTAGGCTTTGAAACTCTAAGGATCGTATTCAGATTTCCAGAGTGATAAATAAGGTCTTCTTTAATGATAATGCTCCCCCTTAAACAAACTCTTATTAGAGTTTTTCTTTTTCTTAAGGATATTTTTCTTCTCCCCATTTGATAAACTCTTATTAGAGTTCTTGTTTTTCTTAAGGATATTTTCTTCTCCCCCTTTGATAAACTCTTATTAGAGTTCTTCTTTTTCTTAAGGATCTTTTCCTTCTCCCCCTTTGTGATTTTCAAAAATAATTGGAGGGAATGGAAAAAAATAACAAAGTACCTGAAAAATTAGTAATGACAATAATAGAAACGACAAGCATGACTTTCATTAAATTTGAAATCTCAGCAACAAAAAGAATACAACAAAAAATCGGATTTGGTTATTTCGGATCTTTTTCCTTCGTCATGAGCCCCTTTAGAATAATCTTGATCTTCTTCAGGTCTTTATGATCTTCTTCAGCTTGCTTCTCTAAGACAACTATTCTTGCGGATTGAGCTTCAATTTTTTCTTCCTGGGCTTTCAGCTTTTCTTCCTGAGCTTTGATCTTTTCTTCCTGAGCCTTCATCCTTTCTTCAAAATGAATCCGATGATCCCTTTCAAACTTCCAGTTTTGAGAAACGGAATTCAACTTCCCATTCAGATCTCTCACTTCTTGAATCTAGAAGTTCTTTTCTTCTGTCAACTTCTCTTCAAAGGATGTAGTTAACTCATTTATCTTCTTGTCCTCGGTTTCAAAAGAATCTTTAACATTGTCTTGAAACTCATCAAACAAACTCATCTCTTCCACGGTCTTCTTCGACCAGTTTGTCATCCTCTTGCAAGATCTTCTATGAGCTTCGTAACCAACAAAAAATGTTTTGAACTGAGCCTCAATCTCAACGCACTTGTCCATAACCATAGATACAGAGTCAGTTTTCTGATTTAGAGCATGTTGGAGCATCTGGCATCTTGAGTCAATACTAGAGAAGGTTGGAATGGTTCCCACCAACTTCTTTAAGGATTGACCAACAAAGTCATTCCCCAACAAGGATGACTCTGAATCTGAAATCTTGCTTGGAGAGTTTTCTTCCTCAATAAGCTCCAACTTCCTTTTAGATGAATCACCAAATTCCCTTTTCTTGCTAGCCACTGATTTCGGAGTTTCAACAAGAAGTTTCTTTCCCTTGTCTTTTTTCGGAATTGATTCTTGATCAGGAGTTTTCTGCTCACCAGTAAACACTTGAACAATCTCATCAACAACTTTTTGAACAACATCTTCCTCATTATTATCCTTCTCTGGAGTTACTAACTTAGAGGATTCAGCCTTTGAAGTTCGGAGTGATAGATGTTCCGAAGGTGATCTTTTATAATCATCCACTTGTTTCAAAAGATCTCCTGTTTCACCACTTCCTTCAGCAACTTCTTCTTCCTCACCCACTTGCTGAATCTGCTCGATTTTCTCGACATGCTCAGCTGTAGTCTCTTCCGGAAAATCAAGGTTTCTTCCTAGAGTCTCAGGTAGAGATTCCAAGTAGAAAGATCATGGAACTAGAATTCTTCTGGATACTATTTCATTAAATTTCAACAAATCTTGGACTGCCTCGGCTTCTGACATCTTCTTCTTAAGCTTCTTTTCCTTTACTTGTTTTTGAAACTCATCAGCAGTTTTCTCCTTCAGGGCCTTAGCTTCCGCAGGGTCCAATCCGAACTGCGGATCCCCTTCTTTCCTTTTCTCTTTATCTTCTCTCCACTTCACAACAAACTCATCAGGATAGGCCTTCTTCTTCTTTGGTTTGGGAGGTGCGGTTTGAACTTTCTTAGACTTAGGATATTCGACTTCAGCTACAGCTTCCTTCAACTTTCTTTTCTTTACTGGTTTGGATGATTTCGGTTCAGCAGCCTTCAGAACCATTTCTTCTTGATTAGGCAAATCAACGAACTCACCAATCTCCTTGTTGAAAGCCACATCCATCCTCTTAAGGGTGTCATCACTAACCAACAAAATTTTACAAACCCTTGGCTTAGATCTTCAGGCTTCCTTGAAAGATTCAAGGCACCGAACTATCAACTTTGATAATATTGCTGGGTACATTACGATTTGTGCTCTAAGATTTCCCTTCTTAAGATTATCAATGGTTATAAGAATGTGCCTCATGAAGTTAAACTTTCTTAGATTTATCAGGAAATCTAATATATAGATCTCACTATTCTTCAAGCTGTCTTTATCACCTTTCCTTGGTACGATAAGCCCTTGCACTCAAAACTCTAGAATCCAGAAATTTGTGGATAAACTGGAAATCTTCGGAGCCTTGTCATCAGCCAGTCCGAGAGTTTCTAAGGCTTTTTCTTTGTCGAAGCTACCCTTAGAGTCTGAAAAAACATGAGAAATAAATTTGGCTTCTCCTTCATAGGACAACCCTACCAAGCTTGCTGCCTTGGTATAAGAAAGTTTGTAGGTCTTGCCATAAGACTTAAAAGAAAACTTCTCCCTATTATCTTCCTAGAAGAAGGAAACTGTTTCATAGAACTCAATAAGTAACTCTGTAAAAACATCATCTTGAGTCCCCGGTTTGGATACAGCAACATCTTCCTAGCCATTCAACTTAATGTTCTTTGAAATAAGAGAATCATAGTTGTTGAAGAAATCTGGATGGACTAACCTTTCTCTGTAAACTAACCATTGTGAAATAGGCTTGGTGGAAGACATTTCTTGAGACGCTAACTCCGCCAACATTCAGATCTGTAATCCTCTAAGAAGTTCAGAATGGAGACAACTGTAGTTCAGAACGGCCTTAAAATAGAGGGGCAGAGCTTCGAGACGCGAGAGCTTGAAATCGATGTGGCATGAGTATTTGGGTCCCCTTTATATAGGCAATGAAATGACAGTTCAACTTCCACAGTTGATCTAACGGTTGTGATAAGCTGAGATCAGATCTGACGGTTGAAAACTTGAATCCGATCTTTTTGAGGTTTTTTATTTAAACAAGGAATTAAGAAAACTAAAATCCGAAAACATAATACAAGAAAATGTCAGCAAGTAAAATATGACTACGAAAACTTGAGTAAGGTAATCATATCTTTTGGATTGGATTAGGAGGATTATTCGTAATAGGTAATATAACAAAGACTAAAAAAACTTTATTTTGATAAGACAGATTTCGCAAAAATTTTACTATGGAAAATAAACTTAGTACGAAAAAATCATTATGGAACATTCATTACGGAAAACTCAGTATGAAAAACTTAGTATGAAAAATACATTTCAAAAAATTTAGTATGAAAAACACATTACAAAAAATTTAGTACGAAAAATACATTATGAAGAATTTAGTACGAAAAAGACATTATGAAGAATTTAGTACGAAAAAGTCATTATGAAGAATTTAGTACGAAAAAGACATTACGAAGAATTTAGTACAAAAAAGACATTACGAAGAATTTAGTATGAAAATTCCGTTATGAAAATTCTAGTACGAAATTTACCATTCCAGAAATTTTCAATATGAACACTTCCATTCCAGAGGTATTCTGTACGAATATGTCCATTTTAGAAAAAAATTGTAGTTCCGGAAATCTCCATTCCAGAAATCTTCGTTCCGAAAAGTTTGAAAACAAATTTTTGAAAAACTTTGTTATTCTATCAAACAAATGTACTCCCCCTATAAAAAGGAGTGTATTGCTGTAAGGAGAATTTTTCAACAGAAAGTTAATTAAGGAGGATTACCTTATGGTTATCATTCCTAACTTCTGTTTAATATATTCAAATCTATCATAAGTCAATGATTTTGTGAAAATATCAGCAAGTTGTTCTTGCGTTCCGATAAATTGAAGAATAATATCTCCTTTAAGTGTGTGATCCCTAAGAAAGTGATGTCTAATATCTATGTGTTTTGCATGGGAGTGATGTGCAGGGTTCTTACTGAGGGCAATGGAACTTGTGTTATCACACAAATTTGAGTTTTAGTAAAACTCAAGCCATAGTCTGTGAGTGTGTGTTGCATCCACAACACTTGTGCACAACAACTTCCAGCTGCTACATATTCAGCTTTAGCAGTGGAGAGTGCTACAGAATGTTGCTTCTTGCAGGACCAAGAAACTAAAGAATCTCCTAAGAAATGACAAGTTCCGGATGTACTTTTTCTATCCATTCTACATCCACCAAAGTCAGCATTAGAAAAGCTTTTTAGAACAAAATCATTTCCAGAAGTATAAAATAATCCTAGATCCATGGTTCCCTTAAGGTAGCGAAAAATTCTTTTTACTGCCTTTAAGTGAGATTCCTTAGGATTGGATTGATATATTGCACATAAGCATACTGAGAACATTAAGTATGGTCGACTAGCTGTTAAGTAAAGTAGACTTCCTATCATACCTCTAAAATATTTTTGATCAACTGGTTTCCCAGCTTCGTCAAGATCTAAAGAGTTTGAGGTACCAATGGGAGTACTTATACTCTTAGTGTTGTCATAACCATACTTTTTAAGATCTTTAATATACTTGTATTGAGATATGTAGGTTCCTTCTGGTGTTTGAGAAATTTGAAAACCAAGGAAAAATGTTAACTCACCCATCATACTCATTTCAAACTCAGATTTCATTAGACTAGCAAAAGAGTCAGTCAAAGATTGCTGAGTTGAACCAAATATAATGTCATCAACATAAATTTGAACAATCAAAACATTTTTCTTATCTTTATTTATAAAAAGGGTTGGATCTGCATTTCCCTTAACATAGTTATTTTGAAGCAAAAATCCAGTGAGTCTATCATACCATGCTCGTGGGGCTTGTTTAAGGCCATACAAAGCTTTGGTAAGTCTAAAAACATGATTATGATGTTTTGTATCTTCAAAGCCAGGAGGTTGTTCTACAAAAACTTCCTCTTGAACATAAACGTTAAGAAAAGCACATTTCACATCCATTTGGAAAAGTTTGAAATTAAAGAATGTTGCAAAGGCAAGTAGAATACGGATAGATTCAAGTCTTGCTACTGGAGCATAGGTTTCTTCATAGTCTATTCCTTCTTGCTGATTATAGCCTTTAGAAACAAGTCTAGCTTTATTTCTAACAATGACTCCATTTTCATCACATTTATTTCTGAAAACCCATTTTACTCCAATAACAGAAGTTTCCTTAGGTCTTTCAACCAAGGTCCAGACATTATTCCTTTCGAATTCATTTAGTTCATCTTGCATTGCTTTGATCCAATCATCATCACCTAAAGCTTCATCAGTGCTTTTAGGTTCTAATTGGGAAAGAAATGCTAGATGTTCTACTTAATTTCTTAAGGAACTTCTAGTCCTTACAGGTTGGTTTACATCACCAATGATACTATCACTGGGATGATTCTTAAGAAACACCTGATTTGGGTTTTGTAGAACCTGTTCATCAACATAGGGTATAAAGTCTTCTGGGGTAAATGTTTCAGAAGTATCTTCTAGAACAATTTCCTTATCAGAAGGTTCTTCTATCAAAGTTTGACAATCAGTTTTTGAAAACACATCCGAGGGAGAAGGCTGGGATGGTTTAAAAACAAATGGATCTGATTCATCAAATTTTACATGTACTGTTTCTTCAACAGTACAAGTATTTTTATTAAAAACTCTATAAGCCTTAGAGGTTGTGGAATATCCTAAGAAAATTCCTTCATCTGATTTTGGTGTGAATTTATGTAAATTATCTTTATTATTCAAAATGAATACTTTGCAACCAAAAACCTTGAAGTAGGAAATTCTTGGTTTTCTACCATTCCATAACTCATAAGGAGTTTTATTAAGAAAAGGTCTAATAAAAACTCGATTTATAGTATAGCAAGAAGTACTTACAGCTTCAGCCCAAAAATGTCTAGCAATAGAATATTCACTCAACATGGTTCTAGTTATTTCTTGAAGAATTCTATTTCTTCTTTCAACTACACAATTCTGTTGAGGAGTTCTAGGTGCTGAAAAATTGTGAGTAATGCCTTTCTTACTACAAAATGTTTCAAAATCTGAATTTTGAAATTCTCCTCCATGATCACTATGAATAGTTTTCAATGGAAGGTTTTTCTCATTTTTAACTTGAGCTCTAAAACTTTTGAAATAGGAAAAAGCTTCAGATTTCTTTGCTAGAAAATAGACCCAAGTAAATCTAGTGTAATCATCAACTAGAATAAACACATAGTATTTTCCTCCAATACTTCCAGTTTGTGTTGGACCAAAAAGATCTATGTGCACTAACTGTAATGCATTGGTTGTTGAGACTTCACTGATTGACTTAAAAATAGATTTATGTTGCTTGACATATTGACAAGGATCACAAACTTTAGAAGAATAAAATATAAGCTCCGGTAGATCCTTAAATAGTTTCTTCTTAGAGAGTTTACATAGGTTTTTAATATTACAGTGTCCTAATCTTCTATGCCATAACCAGAAATGATCTTCCATTGCACTTAAGCAAGATAAATCTTGAATCCTAAGGTCTTCTAGGTTCAAAGTGTAGACATTCTCTTACCTATTGGCTGAGAGAATAAATTCTTCCTTGGAATTGTGAACTAAACACTTATCATTCCTAAAATTCACAAGGTAACCTTCATCACATAACTGACTTATGCTAATAAGGTTGTGCTTAAGACCCTTAACAAAAAGAACATTTGAAATCAAGGTTTTACCAAGAAAAACAATATTACCAATACCAAAAATCTCTCCCTTAGCATTATCTCCGAAAGTTACCTTTCCTCCTTTCGTTTTGATAATCTTTTCAAAAAAACTTTTGTTACCAGTCATGTGCCGGGAACATCCACTATCCATGTACCATGTATTGTTGCTGGTACTCTCTTTGTTTTCCTAAAATTAATAAGAAAATTAGATTTTCGGAATCCAAACTTGTTTGGATCCGAGATTTCCAGACAATAAAATTTTAGGAACCCACATCTTTTTAGAAAAGTAAGCTTTGTGAAATCCTAGAGATTGGATTTTGTTTAAGGAACAATTATTTGCCCAGTGACCACCACATTGACACTTGGTACAAAACGGGGCACTTTGAGGAACAAAATAATTGTTACTAAAAATAGGTTTTTCATGGGTATAACCAAATCAGGAATTATTTCTTAAAGGTCATATTTGGGAATACATATTATCAAAATTTTCTTTACCATGGGTAAAGTTTGATAAACACTTCTTTAAGGAAACAATTTCGGACTTGAGTTTTACATCCAAGTTTTTATCCTCAAAATCATTAGTTTTAGAACTAGAGTTTGGCTCGAAAACATTTTTCTTAGAAATTACTTTTTCTAATTCTTTAGAAAGTTTGTTCTTCTCAGAACTTACTTCCTCAAGATTTTTTGAAATATTTTTAAAATCAGCATTTTTCTGATCAAGATCTTTAGAAAGATCTGATATCTCTTTTATAAGAATAGAATTCCTAGAGTTTTCCTTATCAAGTTTCTTATTGAGTTTTGAATTCTCAATCTCAAGAAGTTCAGCAAACCTAGAGACTTATTCATAAGTGGGTAAAGTATTTTCTTCATCAGAAGATGATTCTTCATCAGAAGAGTTATAATACTTAATATCATTAGAATTTAAAGAAACATTGGTCAAAGATTCATCATTTCATACCTTAGCCATAATACAATGATTATCAATAGGTAATCTGGCTATAAGACCAAGATTCTTCTATCCTGAAGATTCATAATCAGAAGATTCATCTGAAGAGTCACCACCACTGGCACTCCAGGTGTCATTAGCTTTCAGAACTTTCTTAGCTTTAGCTTTATAATACTTATTTCTGTTCCTGTCTGAATGTCTTTCCTTCCTTTCTTTATTTTTTAGCATAGGGAAATCTGGTCTAATATGTACAGCTCTTTTACATTCATAACAAGTAACTTCTCCATCTTTCTTATCTTTCCTTTCCTTTTTCTTATACTTAGATTGAAAATTTCTCTGGCCGACTATCTTTTTCATCCTTCGAGCAAGATTTGCTAATTCATTTTCTGAAACTTCACTCTCACTTGATTCGGATTGGAAAATAACTTTCTTAGACTTGGATCTGGTTACTCTCTCAGGAGTCTTAGCTTTCATCTGATTTGAAGTTGTAGTAAAAGCAACAGTACCATTTCCATTCTTCTTCTTGATGTTGTCTGCATCTCTCTTCATTCTAGTTTCATGTTGTAGAAGAGTTCCAAATAATTCATCAAGAGTAATTTGAGTGACCTTCCTGTTCTCATCTATAGCTATTCTCTTGGATTCCCACTCATTGGGCATAATATCAATTATTTTATCCACAAGAGCTTCATCATCTAATCCTTTCTCTCCCATAGATTGTAGACTGTTGACAATAGTCATAAATCTTTTTTGAACTTTACAGATAGATTCTCCATAAGGAAAATTGAAGCCATAATATTCATCTCTAAGCATATCTCTTCTAGTCTCAATCACTTTGGAAGTCCCAAAGTGTGTAACCTCTAACTTCTTCCATATACAGTTAGCTGATTCACAAGAAGAAATTTGGCTATATATATTTCTGGTCATTGAACATAGTAAAGTGTTGCGTACCTTATAGTTTAGTTGATATTCTTGCTTTTCTTGATTAGTAAAAGATCTGACTTCCTTGTCAGGAATTTTATAATCACCAGTAAGCATAACAAAGTTGTCTACTCCAGTATTGATAACAAAAGTCTTCATACGATCTCTCCAGTATTCATAGTCATTACCATCAATGATTGGTGGTCTTGTAGGATTCAGATTATCAATTGATCCAACATTGACTCCTGCCATACTTAAAATAACTTTTCATACAACCTTGTTAGTAGAAAAAGTTCGTAATCACAAAGTTCGGAATGGGAAACGGAATGGTAAAGTTCGGAATGAAAAAGTGAGCAAGAAAAACATATTCGTGAGTATAAGTATTTTAGAGACCTCCTCTGATACCAATTGTAGGATCGAAATAGTGATGTAGATGCTCAATTTACAAGAGGGGGGTGAATTGTAAACTTTAAAAATTCCTTTGGAACCTTTAAAGTTAGTTAAGAATAACTATGTTTTCCTTAAGCAAAGGAAAGGGCTAAGTTTAACAAAGTTAAACTTAGTAGATTCACAATACCTCTAATTCCAAAAGCAAACTTGGAAAGAGATTCTGAACGTAGATTCCGGAAATATGGTTCCGGAAGTTGACACTTAACAAAAGATTACAATATGAGATTCTACCTTAAAGCGTATAGAATCTAAATGAAACAGAGTACAAGTAAGGAAGTATAAGAAAGTTATACTTTACTTATATTAAAAAATGCAACGGAATATAAACAAGTAGTAAAACTATAAGTAACAAGATATAAATCTTTTAACCCAAAGAGAAGGGTATCCAACAACCTTGGATAAAGGTCCCTTGATTTATACTTTCAAGCAAGTCTATCTTACCCACACTAGGGTAAGCCCTCGATACGAAGATCAGAGTCTCTGTCTTGCTATCCCCGCAAGCCCTCAACTTCAAGGTAGTTGGAAACCTCTGTCTTCCTCAGCAAGGAAGCCCTCGAACTTTAAGGTAGTCGACACCACTGTCTTCCAATCCTCGGAATCCCTCTAATGTAATCACCAACATTCAGAGTCACATGAAGCTTTGAGAGTTAATAAGAGTCTCTCTCTCTAGAAATCACTTCAAGAAAATTAGTCAGCCTTTCAGTATTTTTTTCAGCAATGAGCCCTTTCAAATGAGCTCCTATTTATAGGTAAGGTCGGCTCCTTCTCCAACGGTCATATTTTCCTTAAATATCGGAGGGACCTGTACACGTGCCACTTAGACAACGGTTGGTTTATAACAAAACAGAAGACATCATTTTATAACAAAACAAGTGTAACAGAATGTACGACATCGTTTTAATTCTGACTCAAAGGTTCGGAATGAACGCTTCAGAGTAAAGGTTCGGAGTGTAATGAAAATAATAAGAGTAGAAAAATTTTAGAAGTGTAAGCAATATAAAAGTTCGTAGTCTAACAATGATGTTTTTCAGAGTCTAAATTAATTCAGAATGTATAAAACAAAGATTCTCAAATTCTGTTTAATAGGTGAATTCGGAATGAGAATTCGGAATAGGAATTCGTCATCAGAAATCGTAATGAGAATTTGTCAATAGAATTCATAATGAGAATTCTTCATTGGAATTCATAATGGGAATTCGAAATGAGATTTATTCATTAGAATTCTTAATGAGAATTCTTCTTCAGAATTCGTATCCTGAATCTGGAATAGAAATTAGTCAGAGTTCATATCCGGAATTCAGAATGAAACTTCCTTATAGTTCTTATCCAGAATCCGAATCCTAAAACAGAATGCTTTATATCAAAGTTTCAACGATTTCGAGAAAATAGAAATTAATCCGAATCTCATACTTAATAAAAATATGGATGAAAATAAGATAAGGATAATTTTTCTTATAAAAGCTATTTTGCTTATAAAATCAATTTCTTAAGAAAGTATTTTTCTTAGGAAAACAATTTTCCTTAAGAAAACGATTTTCCTTATAAAAGCGATTTTCCTTATAAAACCGATTTTTCTTATAAAAGAAATTTTCCTTAAGATAAGGTGTTTGTGATTTTCAAAACAAGAAGGAATGGAAAAGTCATAAGGAAAACCTTATTGACTCAAAAACATCTTCATTTTGTGCCAATTTAATCTTCTCATGTATAGATGGTTGAACATTCATTTGAGAAAGATAAGATTTTTCCCCTTCCATTATAATTCCAAGATCCATCCTTTGTAAATCCATAAATATTGGGTCTTTTGAGATCCTCATCATGGATAAGCTAGCATGATCTTGTGGACTTAATTCATCTTCCACCTTGTTTGATGTAACACCTCAAGCTTCTACGGTACGCTTCTCTTTGAATAATGCGATAGCGTGTGTTGTACGCAACACTGAGTTCTAACAACCAATCAAACTAGCCGTTATGAATAGTAATACCTACTTTTTAAAATTATATATATTTTATATTTCAAAATGGACTTCATTTTTGGATTCGTAATATCTAATTTAGCCTAAGGTGAAATTTTGGTACTTTTCGGATAACTTTCATATTTTGATGAATAGTGAAAATTAGTAAATTTTAATTAAAAACAACTTTTTTAATCAAAATAATTAATAGTGATAAATTATGAATTTTAGTAGTTTTAAAGTATATTTAAAATATATTTTTACCATTTAATATAATTTTGGTTTTTGGACATAATTTTACAATTAAACCAAACATAAACAAGTGTCAATCTTTTGATAGTTATTATCTCTTAAAAACACGCTTTTTGTTTTGACAGCGGGAATTAATTTTAAATTAATTTCTGCCACTTCTGTGTTTTGAATTTAGGAAAATGGATTCCATATTTGGAATCTGGATTTTCAAATTGTGTAAATAGGTAACTTTTATTTTTAGACATTTTGAATAATTACTGCGGTAAATATTTTATTTACCATGGTTAAAGGTAAATCCGGTAAATAAGGGTTAAAACAAATAATATTATAATAATACTAAATTACCCTAAAACGTGTCTTAACCCTATTGGTTGATACATGGTCGACCATGGGAATATTTGGGTCTATTTTGGGACCCCATGGATCCACTTGTAAGTGATAATGACACTTTATTTTAATTAAGTTAAAATAAATACAAAAATGACACAAGCATATATCTTTTAGCAAAACAATTGTTACATAGGGTTATATATGTTGGATTTTAAATTATAAATATTCATTAGAAAGATAAAAAGATTTCATACATAATTATATTTTATTTATAATTTTTAGACATTAAATAATTTATTTTATTTATGACACAATGATGATACAGTAATTACTATAATAGTGAAAAATTAAAATAATTGATATTATAAATACCCAAATAAATATAATATGAAACTTTTAATGAATTAAACTAATTTTCTTGGATAATATGATATATTAGGATTGATGTAATTGACTTTGTTCGAAGTAATCAACTTGTTATGAGTTTCACAAAAATCAACTATTGAATAGTGTCAAAATTGACATAAAAGAGTTTTTAAAAAACATATTATATTATTAATTGATATTAAATTCCTAAAAATCTAAGGTTCGGCCAAGAGACTTATATCATGATAGGTGTATCATTACTGGACCACTTGGGGGTCTCTTGTATGTATATGGTAAGTTTATTAACCATATAATATAAAAATACAAAGAGACATTGTAAAAGTGAAACTAATTAACTTAGAGTTAATACTTAAATATAAGGTTAATATAAGTACCCAAACCTGTATAAATTCTATTGGTTGAGTTGGTTTCGACCCATACCCACCTTAACATTTGAATAGTCAACTTTGGAGCCATTGGAAACCGAATATGAATTTATTATAAACTAATATCTCTAGCTTTTCCAAAGGTGCCCCTCACCCCTCTTATAAAAGGGAACTCCTCCTTCCCATTTCTTCACACCTTCAAAGCCTTTTGGTTCGGCCAAACTCTGCCCAAATACTCTCCCAACATCCCTCACTACAACCTAGAGGCCTTAGTTTGATCAGAAAGCCAACCTAAGGAGCCCTTTTGATCAAATCAAAACGAAGAACCCGAAGAAGAGATAATGATTTCACCACCCTTCTCCAAGTTCATTTCTTCTTCCACTTCTTCTTCCTTTGTTCTTACCATTCTAAAATAATAACTCCAGTATCTCACATATACTGTGATGTTATTATAAATATGGTACAACCATATTCAGTATTCTATCCACCCTTTGAATAACATGTCACCATACGTGCGTACGTACGGCTTACCGTCTCCACGTCGTGGTGTAATTGTTATTCAATATATTATTATTTGGATGGGTATGATAATGATGTTTAACTCATGTAAATAATAAATATAACATGTTAATTATTCTGTATATATGATATACCATCCATTTATATATTATTTTAATATAAAAATAATGATATTGTCGCTCGTGCGTACGTACGGACTACCGTCTCTACGAACGCGATGAGATTCATTCTTCATCGTATCCATTCAAGTATAATTATCATTTGATGATATAAAAATGATTTTTAAGGACTCGATATCATTCTGGATATGAATAAGATACAACAAACATGGCTTATGTAACAAAACATATAAAAGAAAATGAGTAAGTTAACACCCGAAACGACGATAATTCTAAGATATTATTAACAAATCAATGTTAAAAGATCATATATGATATCATATTAATATATATGATTCTTTTATAATTTAATAACAATTATTTCACCATTATACAGGAGGTTAACCTACCCCAACCAAGGAAAAGTACAAGGTAAGGGTTATTTCACAATCTCTTCATTATCCGAGGTTGTTTATATGTAATAATCTACTGGGATCTCTTTATCATCCACATCCATGTTTCTTAAAAATGTATTTCAAAACATTTTTATTATTTACAAGAATATGGGTTAAAGTCATTTATAACCTTGTTTGACTTTTTATAAGAGGAATCTTTCCGTCATTTTCAAAACAAGGTCCTTTTTAACCATTTCGACAGAATTAAGGTAAGAATGTTTTTTTAACTTATATGGCGAGTGCGGTTATTTTCTGCCGTTATAAAATCTTCAAAGTTTTCCCTTACAAGCTTATAATAATATTTTCAAAGAAAATGTTCTATTTTATATGGATCTTAAATGAAATCAAAATAAAAATAAATATTTCTTTAAAAAGAATTTTGATTTCATCTATGTCAACATCCTTTGATGGATTTTATGCTTATTTGAAGTTGATTTATTGTGATACAAAACTTCTATATTGTATTGAAGGTTTTGTGATATGTTTGACTGTGGATGTGCTATTTTTATACCATTCATAGTTTATGGTGAAAATATTGACATTTCATATGCTAGTTTTAATATGAATGTTTATGTTCTGTTTAAACCTTTTCATAAGGGAATGCATTGGACTTAATATGTGACAGGTGGAGCCCGCTATAGCTCCTCGATGCATCGGTAGGTCTCATGAGACAAACTAGTGTCTTGGCACAAGGCCTTGGCAAAATCTTATTTGTAGTCTTGGCACGAGGCCTTGGCTATGTGGTTATGATAGTCTGGAATTATGCATTCCAACATTATGAAAGTGGTTATTGATTTTTGCATGTGATTATTCGATTAGTAGAATATCCATGTGAATAAGTAAATGGCATTATTTCATTTTATTTAGGCCATACCATGTTGAAAGTTCATGTCTGAAAGGCTTTTGTTTTTAGTTATACATTGCCTTAAATGTTTATTCTTATTTATGAAATTTTCCGCTATATTGTTATCCTTACTGGGCATTTGAGCTCACCCATTTTCTATGTTTTATTTTTCCCAGGAAGTGAAGAAGTAAGTTATGAATGACCTGCAGGGATATTATGTGGGGATATGAGTGTGGATTATGGAGACAATATGTTGTTGTAGTAGTTTTTTGTTTAATGATGTAATGTAAAACTTATGAATATATCTAGTGTTTCCAAGGATACTAAACCAAACGGTCTTTCGAGATTTGATCTTTCTTGTGATCATGCCAATGTTATGTAATAATGCACCGACTCTGGGTAACTAGGGTCGGGGCGTTACAGTTGGTATCAGAGGAAGTTTAGTACAAACCTTGGAAGCTAGATTTAGATAAACTCTGATTAGAGCACATAGACCTAAGATGAACTTTGAGGATTAGTATAGAAGAACTTCCTAGAATTTTGGTATTGTAGAGATTTTGTGAGTTTTTCGAGAAATACATCTCTGTCTGGATACGAGCAGGAAGAGGCGGCTCTGGCACAGATGTACCTAGGGGTAAAACCCGAAAACACCGCTTTGAGCTAGACTCGAACGAGAACTGGTGCACGACAACGGGCCTTGCTGCACTCTTGGTTACGACACTCCCGGGGGATATGCTTAGGATAACTCTCATTTTTCTTTACAAATCATTTTGAAGGGATTATGAGTATATACTTCCTCAAAGAAAACATTCTTATGATTATGGATTATATCCATAAATAGTTCAATTTATGTTAAGTGTTTTATAAGTATGGGATTATGTATTTTGATTCATAAACTGATCTAGTTTATGCCATTGTTTAGAAATGGCGCATAGTGGAAGAAATGGAAACCGTATCAATGCACGCACTCCATGTAGGGATTTCCCTCCTGCTCAAGATAATTATAGTGGGGTTGGTGATGCAACTGGTGCCGATCAGCTAATCACCATACTGGGACAACTTACTCAGGTTATGAATAATAACCTTACCCGTATGGAGAACCCTGATCCACAGCGTGGAGGATCAATGTTAGATCGATTCATGAGGCAACAACCACCAACGTTCAATGGGAGTACAAATCCCTTAGTAGCTGAGCAATGGATATTTTCCCTAGAGAAAATATTTCAGGATTTGGGGAGCAGTGATAGGGAAAACGTTATCATGGCAGTTTACCGCCTCACTGGAGATGCTGATCAATGGTGGTCATTGATTCAAAATAAGAAGGAAGATGATGAAGTATCAAATATGGAATGGAGGGAGTTCAAAGATTTGTTTTTAGAAAAATACTTCCCTCGCGACCATCGAGAAGATATGGAAAGGCAATTTCTAAGTCTGAGACAGAAGGAGGATGAGAATGTCGCAAAGTATGAGGCTAACTTTACAAGGTTAGCAAGGTACGCTGGTGATTATATACGCAACCCAAGAAGTAATATTGATCGTTTCTTTGATGGGTTAAAACCATTTCTCCGTCGAGCATTAGTCTCACAATCCTTTTCATCGTACGAAGACATTGTCTCATGTACTATCAAGACCGAAAAGGAATTCTCTAAGACTTATGACTTTAAAGCAAAGCAAGAGAAGAAGAGAACTGTTGATCAATCTGGGAATGGAAATAAGGGGAAGAAGGGAAAGGTTGAATATCCATCTTGTGGTAAATGCGGGAATAAACATCCCGGTACTTGCTTGAAGGGAATGGGAGTCTGTTACAAGTGTGGTGAAAAAGGCCACCAAGCTCATGATTGCAAGGGGAAGAAGGAAGCTACCAACGTTCAGTGCTACAATTGCAGGGAGATGGGGCATTATGCAAATGCATGTCCTAAGCGTCAGGAGAACTTAACTCAGAAAAGGACAAGGGATCAAGGCCAGGCTTATGCTATCACTACTGCTGAGGTAGAAGCTCCGAAAGACGTGGTGGCTGGTAATTTAATGGTTTCCTCAAGTTTAGCAAATGCATTATTTGACTCTGGATCGTCGCATTGTTTCATATCTTCTCAGTTTGCTAAGAAAATTAGATATTTCCAATTTGATTTAATAAGGGAGTTGTCAGTTAAAACTCCTAAGGGAAGTATCATTGCAACAAAGTTTTGTGAATCAGTCCCCATTAGAGCACATAAATTTTCTTTATCTACTGATCTCATCGTCATACCTATGATTGAGTTTGATATAATCCCCGGTATGGACTGGCTTTCAGACTATGATGCGAAGATTTATTGTAAGAAGAAAGAGGTTACGATTCTTGATGATAATGATGAGGAACACCTTATCTTTAGAGTAGAATCATCACCACCTAATTCTTATTTAGATCCACCCCCAGTAGCTCAACTTAATTCAATTATTGGGGAGGAAGAGAATGAAATAACTGTCGGTGAGGAAAGGAATGTTCAAATAGAGGATGTACCTGTTGTGAAAGAATTTGTAGATGTATTTCCGGAAGATTTACCTGGACATCCTCCAGAACGAGAAGTTGAGTTTTCCATTGATTTGATTTCTGGATCAAGGCCTATATCGAAGACCCCTTATAGAATGGCCACTGTAGAGTTAGTCGAACTAAAGAAACAACTAGAGGAATTGAGTAATAAAGGATTTATTCGCCCTAGTGTTTCTCCATGGGGAGCCCCTGTTCTTTTTGTTAAAAAGAAAGATGGATCTATGAGGTTATATATCGACTACAGGGAGATCAATGCTATAACGATAAAGAACAAGTATCCCCTACCTCGCATTGATGATTTATTTGACCAACTGCATGGAGCTCAATTCTTTTCAAAGATTGACCTTCGATCTGGATACCATCAGTTGTGTGTGAAGAAGGAAGACATTCCGAAGACATCATTTCGAACCAGGTACGGGCATTACGAGTTTACCGTAATGCCGTTTGGATTGACTAATGCACCCTCTGTATTCATGGATCTGATGAATAGAGTTTTCAAGGAGTATCTCGATGAATTTGTGGTGGTATTTATTGATGATATCTTGGTATACTCCAAAACCTACGAAGATCATGAAAATCACTTGCGCATTATCTTGAAGACTCTGAGGAGGCATGAATTATATGGGAAGTTTAGCAAGTGTGAATTCTGGCTTCAGGAGATTTCTTTTCTTGGCCATATTGTCTCTAAAGATGGAATCTCTGTTGATCCTTCTAAGACCAAGGCAATCCAAGAATGGCCAGTACCTACGAGTATAACTGAGGTACGTAGTTTTATTGGTTTGGCAGGTTATTATCGACGTTTCGTCCAGAATTTTGCCCGATTGGCTAACCCATTAACGAAGCTCACACGTAAAGGGGTTAAATTTGTTTGGACAAAAGAGTGTGAAGAATGTTTCGAAGAACTGAAGAGAAGATTAGTCAATGCTCCTACATTGACTCTACCATCGGGGAATGATGGGTTCGTTATTTATAGTGATACATCGAAGAAAGGACTTGGTTGTGTCCTTATGCAGAATGATAGAGTTATTGCCTATGCATCATGACAGTTGAAAATTCATGAACAAAACTATCCTACTCATGATCTCGAGTTAGCAGCTGTGATCTTTGCTTTGAAGATATGGAGGCACTACCTCTATGGTGAAAAATGTGAGATTTATACTGATCACAAGAGTTTGAAGTATATTTTCTCACAAAAAGAACTCAACATGAGGAAAAGGAGATGGCTTGAATTACTCAAGGATTATGATTGTACGATACACTACCACCCGGGGAAGGCAAACAAGGTGGCAGATGCTTTGAGTAGAAAAGACCATGGAGTTTTGAACAATATGAGAATTGAAAGGGATCCAATTTTCATGGATCTAGTGAAGATGGACATGGGAATAACCAGGGAAGGTGAAACATCAATGCTTTTTCAAATGGTTGCCAAACCATCTTTACTAGAAAGGATTAAGAGTTCTCAGACCGATGATGAAGAATTCCAAAAGAAGATTAAAGCTGTGAATGATGGGAGATTGAGAGACTTTGTGTATGAAGATGGAATTTTGAAATTTGGGAAGAGACTTTGTGTTCCCGATTTACCTGATCTAAAAAGGGAATTGCTGGATGATGCTCATAGTTCCAATTTCTCTATACACCCTGGGAGCACAAAAATGTATAGAGATTTGAAGGAACATTTTTGGTGGGACAACATGAAGAGGGAGATTGCTGATTTTGTGTCAAGATGTATGGTTTGTCAACAAGTGAAAGCTGGAAGGCAACATCCTGGAGGAGTCATGAAACCTCTTCCCATACCGGAGTGGAAATGGGACAATATTACAATGGACTTTGACATGGGGCTACCAAAGACTCCTAGAAGGA
Source organism: Viscum album (assembly GCA_963277665.1). Lineage (NCBI taxonomy): Eukaryota > Viridiplantae > Streptophyta > Magnoliopsida > Santalales > Viscaceae > Viscum > Viscum album. The sequence goes on from OY728135.1 coordinate 337,817,452, forward strand.
ATGATGCAATATGGGTTATTGTTGATCGTCTTACCAAGTCAGCACATTTTCTTGCTATATGAGAAGATCTACCCCTAGAATGTCTAGCAAGACTATATATTAATGAAGTTGTGAGACGTCATGGAGTACCCTTATCAATTGTTTCTGATCGTGATCCCCGTTTTACTTCAAGATTTTGGAAAAGTCTTCAGAAATCCATGGATACTGAACTTCATTTGAGTACTGCTTACCACCCTCAGACAGATGGACAATCAGAACGGACTATTCAGACCTTAGAAGACATGTTTAGATCTTGCTCACTTGACTTTCAAGGTATGTGGGATCAATATTTACCTCTGGTAGAATTTTCCTATAACAATGGCTTCCATTCGAGTATTCAGATGGCACCATATGAAGCGTTATACAGAAAGAGATGTCGTACACCAACCTGTTGGGATGACGTTGGTGAAAGAAAACTTGTAGGCCCAGAACTGGTGGAGGAAACGGTGGAAAAGGTGAAAGTAATCCAAAATCACATCAAAGCAGCTCAAAGTAGGCAAAAGAGCTATGCCGATAATCGAAGGAAGGATTTGGAATTTCAAGTTGGTGATCATGTTTTTCTGAAGGTATCTCCGTGGAAGGGAGTCATACGTTTTGGTAAGAAAGGTAAATTGAGTCCCAGGTACATCGGACCTTTCGAAATTCTAGAACGAATTGGGGTTGTAGCTTACCGATTGGCAATGCCGCCAAGTCTCTCCAAAGTTCACGATGTGTTCCACGTATCTCTGTTGAGAAAATACATGCCTGACCCAACGCATGTACTCACCTATGAGGAATTAGAACTGGAACCCGATCTATCTTATTGTGAAGAGCCTGTCAGGATTCTTGATACAAGAGAACAAGCACTGAGAAACCGGACGACGTGTCTAGTAAAAGTTTTGTGGAGAAATCATAAGATGGAAGAGGCAACGTGGGAACCCGAGGAACTTATGATGAAGAACCACCTGAGTCTTTTCATGTGATAAGTATTCTAGAAATTTCGAGGACGAAATTATTTGAAGGAGGGGAGAATGTAACACCCCAAGCTTCTACGGTACGCTTCTCTTTGAATAATGCGATAGCGTGTGTTGTACGCAACACCGAGTTCTAACAACCAATCAAACTAGCCGTTATGAATAGTAATACCTAATTTTTAAAATTATATATATTTTATATTTCAAAATGGACTTCATTTTTGGATTCGGAATATCTAATTTATCCTAAGGTGAAATTTTGGTACTTTTCGGATAACTTTCATATTTTGATGAATAGTGAAAATTACTAAATTTTAATTAAAAACAACTTTTTTAATCAAAATAATTAATAGTGATAAATTATGAATTTTAGTAGTTTTAAAGTATATTTAGAATATATTTTTACCATTTAATATAATGTTGGTCCTTGGACATAATTTTACAATTAAACCAAACATAAACAAGTGTCAATCTTTTGATAGTTATTATCTCTTAAAAACACGCTTTTTGTTTTGACAGTGGGAATTAATTTTAAATTAATTTCTGCCACTTCTGTGTTTTGAATTTAGGAAAATGGATTCCATATTTGGAATAAGGATGTTCAAATTGTGTAAATAGGTAACTTTTATTTTTAGACATTTTGAATAATTACTGCGGTAAATATTTTATTTACCATGGTTAAGGGTAAATCCGGTAAATAAGGGTTAAAAAAATAATATTATAATAATACTAAATTACCCTAAAACGTGTCTTAACCCTATTGTTTGATACATGGTCGACCATGGGCATCTTTGGGTCTATTTTGGGACCCCATGGATCCACTTGTAAGTGATAATGACACTTTATTTTAATTAAGTTAAATAAATACAAAAATGACAGAAGCATATATCTTTTAGAAAAACAATTGTTACATAGGGTTATATATGTTGGATTTTAGATTATAAATATTCATTAGAAAGATAAAAAGATTTCCTACATAATTATATTTTATTTATAATTTTTAGACATTATATAATTTATTTTATTTATGACACAATGATGATGCAGTAATTACTATAATAGTAAAAAATTAAAATAATTGATATTATAAATACCTAAATAAATATAATATGAACCTTTTAATGAATTAAACTAATTTTCTAGGATAATATGATATATTAGGATTGATTTAATGGACTTTTTTTGAAGTAATAAAACTGTTATGAGTTTCAAAAAAATCAACTATTGAATAGTGTCAAAATTGACATAAAAGAGTTTTTAAAACAAATATTATATTATTAATTGATATTAAATTCCTAAAAATATAATATTCGGCCAAGATACTTATATCATTATAGTTTTATCATTAATGGAACACTTTGGGGTCGCTTGTATGTATATGGTAAGTTTATTAACCATATAATATAAAAATACAAAGAGACATTGTAAAAGTGAAACTAATTAACTTAGAGTTAATACTTAAAGATAAGGTTAATATAAGTACCCAAACCTGTCTAAATTCTATTGGTTGAGTTGTTTTCGACCCATACCCACCTTAAAATTTGAATAGTCAACTTTTGAGCCATTGGAAACTGAATATGAATTTATTATAAACTAATATCTCTAGCTTTTCCAAAGGTGCCCCTCACCCCTCTTATAAAAGGGAACTCCTCCTTCCCATTTATTTACACCTTCAAAGCCTTTTGGTTCGGCCAAACTCTGCCCAAATACTCTACCAACATCCCTCACTACAACCTAGAGGCATTAGTTTGATCGGAAATCCATCCTAAGGAGCCCTTTTGATCAAATCAAAAGGAAGAACCCGAAGAAGAGGTAATGATTTCACCACCCTTCTCCAAGTTCATTTCTTCTTCCACTTCTTCTTCCTTTGTTCTTACCATTCTAAAATAATAACTCCAGTATCTCACATATAATGTGATGTTATTATAAATATGGTACAACCATATTCAGTATTTTATCCACCCTTTGAATAACATGTCACCATACGTGCGTACGTAGGGCTTACCGTCTCCACGTCGTGGTGTAATTGTTATTCAATATATTATTATTTGGATTGGTATAATAATGATGTGTAACTCATGTAAATAATAAATATAACATGTTAATGATTCTGTATATATGATATACCATCCATTTATATATTACTTCAATATCAAAAGAATGATATTGTCGCTCGTGCGTACGTACGGACTACCGTCTCCACGAACGCGATGAGATTCATTCTCCATCGTATCCATTAAAGTATAATTTTCATTTGATGATTTAAAAATGATGTTTAAGGACTTGATATCATTCTGGATATGAATAAGATACAACAAACATGGCTTATGTAACAAAACATATAAAAGAAAATGAGTAAGTTAACACCCGAAACGACGATAATTCTAAGATATTATTAACAAATCAATGTTAAAAGATCATATATGATATCATATTAATATATATGATTCTTGTATAATTTAATAACAATTATTTCACCATTATACAGGAGGTTAACCTACCCCAACCAAGGAAAAGTACAAGGTAAGGGTTATTTCACAATCTCTTCATTATCCGAGGTTGTTTATATGTAATAATCTACTGGGATCTCTTTATCATCCACATCCATGTTTCTTCAAAATGTATTTCAAAACATTTTTATTATTTACAAGAATATGGGTTAAAGTCATTTATACCCTTGTTTGACTTTTTATAAGAGGAATCTTTCCGTCATTTTCAAAACAAGGTCCTTTTTAACCATTTCAACAGAATTAAGGTAAGAATGTTTTTTTAACTTATACGACGAGTGCGGTTATTTTCTGCCGTTATAAAATCTTCAAAGTTTTCCCTTACAAGATTATAAGAATATTTTCAAAGAAAATGTTTTATTTTATATGGATCTTAAATGATTTCAAAATAAAAAGAAATATTTCTTTAAAAAGAATTTTGATTTCATCTATGTCAACATCCTTTGATGGATTTTACGCTTATTTGAAGTTGATTTATTGTGATACAAAACTTCTATATTGTATTGAAGGTTTTGTGATATGTTTGACTGTGGATGTGATATTTTTATACCATTCATAGTTTATGGTGAAAATATTGACATTTCGTATGCTAGTTTTAATACGAATGTTTATGTTATGTTTAAACCTTTTCATAAGGGAATGCATTGGACTTAATATGTGACGGGTGGAGCCCGCTATAGCTCCTCGATGCATCGGTAGGTCTCATGAGACAAACTAGTGTCTTGGCACAAGGCCTTGGCAAAATCTTATTTGTAGTCTTGGCACGAGGCCTTGGCTATGTGGTTATGATAGTCTGGCATTATGAATTCCAACATTATGAAAGTGGTTATTGATTTTTGCATGTGATTATTTGATTAGTAGAATATCCATGTGAATAAGTAAATGGCATTATTTCATTTTATTTATGTCATACCATGTTGAAAGTTCATGTTTGAAAGGCTTTTGTTTTTAGTTATACATTTCCTTAAATGTTTATTCTTATTTATGAAAGTTTCCGCTATATTTTTATCCTTACTGGGCATTTGAGCTCACCCCTTTTCTATGTTTTATTTTTCCCAGGAAGTGAAGAAGTAAGTTATGAATGACCTGTAGGGATATTATGTGGGGATATGAGTGTGGATTATGGAGACAATATGTTGTTGTAGTAGTTTTTCATTTAATGATGTAATGTAAAACTTATGAATATATCTAGTGTTTCCAAGGCTACTAAACCAAACGGTCTTTTGAGATTTGATCTTTCTTGTGATCATGCCAATGTTATGTAATAATGCACCGACTCTGGGTAACTAGGGTCGGGGCGTTACATTTGATTTCCAAGGGTGATAATGAATTGAGTAGTCATAGTCCTTAATCAACTCAAACCATCTTCTTTGGAGCATATTCAGCTCCTTTTGTGTGAAAATATACTTTAAAATTTTATGATCAGTATAAATATAACACTTTTCACCATAAAGATAATGCCTCCAAATCTTTAATGCAAAGATTACCGCAGCTAACTCCAAATCATGAGTTGGGTAATTTTTCTCATTGATTTTCAACTGTCATGAGGCATAAGCTATCACCATATAATTTTGCATGAGAACACACCCCAATACATTCTTGGATGCATCACTGTAGATCACAAACCTTTCTCCACTACAAGGCAGTGTGAGCACAGGTGCACTGGATAAACTTCTTTTCAACTCCTTGAAATTCTATTCACACTCCTCCATCCACATGAACTTAACTCATTTTCGAGTCAACCTGGTGAGTGGATTAGATAACCTTTATAAATCTTTCACAAAACATCGATAATATCCATCCAGACCAAGAAATATTCAGATCTCAGTTAATTTTGTTAGCCTGGACCATCTTTTGATAACCTCTATTTTTGTTGGATCCACAGATATCCCCTCGTTTGAGATTACGTAACCCAAAATTGAAACTTTTTGAATCCAAAATTCACACTTGGTAAATTTGGCATAAAGCTTCTCATTTCTTAGGGTCTTTAATACAATTCTCAAGTGATCTTCATGTTCTTCCTTTCTCATTGAATAGACAAGAATCTCTTCTATAAAGACTACCAAAAACTGATCAAGATAGTCTCTAAAGACTCTATTCATTAGATCCATGAAGATAGCAGGGGAATTAGTAAGACCAAATGGAATCACTATAAATTCATAGTGTCCATACCTTGTACGGAAAGTAGTCTTTGGTATATCCTCCCTTTTGACCCTTAATTGATGATACCCTGAATGAATAAAAATCTTGGAAAATAATTGAGCTCCGCTTAGTTGGTCAAATAAGTCATCAATGTGCAGGAGAGGATATTTTTTCTTGATATTGATCTTGTTAAGTTCTCGATAATTAATGCATAGTATCATTGATCCATATTTCTTCTTAACAAACCAAACAAGTTCTCCCCAAGGTGACGCACTAGGGCATATGAATCCTTTATCAATATTCTCTTGGAGTTGCTTCTTCAATTCTAGAAACTCAATTGGGTCCATTCTATACGGTGTCTTTGAAATAGGCATAGCACTCGGTATGAGTTCTATTGGAAACTCAACTTCACGATTTGGTGGAAGACCTAGAAATTTCTCTGAAAAGACATCATCAAACTCCCGTACAATGGTCATATTCGTAATCTTGAGTTTCTCTCCAACCATCTGAGATAAATAACCTTCATTTAATGGAATCAAGACCCATAATATGGAAGAAATTTCCAATGGAAGGTTATATTCATCCTTGCATCGATAGATGATAGTAGATTGATAGGGAATATTAAATTTGATTTCCCTTATTTGGAAATTGATATGAAATCTGTATAAAGAAATCCAATACATGCCAAGAATAACATAAAATTCCACTATAGGAAGGATCACAAGATTTGCAGGAAGCACTTCCCCACAAACTTCAATCGGAGAAGAATTGTAAACTTTTGATGCGGCTGTTGTGCCATTAGGGGTTGTCACAGCTAACTCAATATCTAACTATTGAGGTAATATGGCGATACTGTTAGAAAATTCTTCAGAAATAAAAGAGTGGGTGGATCCAGAATCAAATAAAACATTTTCTACTTTAGAGTGTATGGTAAGTGTACCTTTCACCACTTCGTTATCATACTCCACATCACCGATAGAAATTGCATGTGAATTTCCTTTGTCTTTGGCCTTAAGAGTTTGTTGATGTCGATCATCATCAAAAACCCTTTGATTAGGGAATTGATTAGAATAAGGCCCCATTTCCTTGCACTTGAAACATTGAAATGTAGGAGGTGCATTTTGTGTATCCTTTTCTTTGTTCGCATCATTAGACATATTCTTCCCATTATTTCGACATTCAACTATCTAATGACCTTCTTTTCCATACTTAAAACATTTACTTTTCCCTTTAAGACAATTCTATCCATGTTTCTTTCCAAACATTGAGCATAAGGGAAAACTCATCTTCTTTTTAGTGTGGTCTTTAGATTTTCCTTTGAATTCTATTTTCCTCTTCTTATCAAACCAATATGATTGATGGGTTACTCCATTCTCCATCTCAACCTTTAGATCACATAGAACGATTTCTTCGTAGCTATTGAAGTCCCTTATGGCTAATTCCCTTCGAAGACTTGGTTTTAAGCCACTAAAGAATCGATCGATTTTACTCTCAGGTTGGATAATAATTCTGGAAGCGTACCTTGCAAGTCTTGTAAAATTTTCTTCGTAGGTACCAACAGATTCATCATCCTTTTTCTTAAGTTTAAGAAACACCTTCTCCATCTTTGTTCGAAGAATACGAGGGAAGTACTTATTGAAAAATAAGTTCATGAACTCATCCCATTCCATGGAATCAATTTCATCCCTTTGCCTCGTATTCTTAATAAGATTCCACCATTCATCAACTTCACCTTCCAAACGATATACTGCTAAGATGAATTTATCATGTTCAGAACATTATAGAACTAAAAATATCTTTTCAGTGGTATTGATCCATTGTTTAGCCACAAATGGATCGAAAGACCCGCTGAAAGAAGGTGGATGCTGCCTCATGAAGGATTCAACAGAATGTTTCTCCTTCCTTTTATCGTTTGGAAGTCCTGCATGATTCATAGCTTTAGAAATTTGTGTGATCATGGCTACAAGATTTTTCATTCTAGCTCCCATAACGTTTGGTTTCTTAGGGGGACAATCATTGCATTTCCCGCCACATTCAGCATTAACACGGTTCCTTCGGGTCCAGCCATTGACTAAAACCAAGAAGCATAGTGTGAGAAACACTAATCTTAACAAGAAACCCACATAATCAAGAATAAAATTTCACACTTTAGGTCTTATCATAGGTTGTTTATGGCGATTTCTAAAACACTAATATTGTGTTCTATGTTTATACATATCCTTAGAGTTCTTGCTAAGGTTATCACAGCTTAGTTTCCAAAGGTTGACTATACCTTTCATCGGATACCAACTATAACGACCCATACTTTACATACATGGTTATTACTGCAGAATTGAAGCATACTTATTACAACATGTAACGAAACCATGATAAGACCGTATAGGTATAGTGTCTTTAGATACTGGGAAACATAAACAACTGGTTCATAAATCATCTACATTGTCTCCCATTTATTTCATTATATCTAGAGTCCCTTTTGGCATATCCTACTTAATACCCTTCTTCCTGAACTTGGGAAAAGAAAACATACAAAAGGGTGGGCTCAAATGCTCAGTAAGGGTAAATAAAATAAATATCAATCATATCATATTCATAAGAACATAACATTTTGAAAATCTTAACCTGCAAAAGAGATCATAATATCATAACATGGGATAAATCATAGTAGTGAAATGTAATCCCAATAATCATAAATTAAAACATGAAACTTTGTTTTATACACACATAATCATAGAAAATCATTTCATATTAGTCAATTCTCATTTCCAAGACCATCATAGAGGACAAAGTCCATTATTGAACCGAGTTCACTCCTTATTCGAGTCCTGTATCACTAAACTCGATTAACGTGTAGTTCCATCCATGTCAATCTCATGAGATATAAATCTTTACCCAATGCATTGGAGGGAGATATAGGTCCCACCCATCTCATAATGAAACCATTCTTATGTGTTCCATAGAATCATAAATCATACATCATAGCATAACCCATGTAATAAAAATGGGATTCTTAAACATCATGCCATCATAACATAATCTATATAAGATAAAAGGACATCATAAAATTACATCCATCATAACATAATAAAATCAATGTAAAAATAGGGAGAGAAACAGAACCCTATATTATCTTAGATGTAAAATAATTTTTATAAAAAACCTGAACTCCAATCCTGAGGAAAATATCCTTTTTACTTCAAAAACATTTTTCCTTTCTTAACATGTCATACAATTTTAAACTAAAAGAAGTTGATTAAAAATAAACTTGAAAACTTGTAAAGGAAGATTCATGGAAATAATGTTCTATGAAATCATTAAAATCCATTCATGTCGTATAAGTTAAAAAAACATTCTTCTCATACTTTGGCTGGAAAAGTCAAAAAGTACCTCATACTAAAAATGACAAAAGATTCCTTTCATATCCTTTACTAAAAACTCACCAATGGGTAAAATTTTATTTAAACAATTTTAGTGTAATATATATCATATTTATTCATTCAATTAATTTATATAATTATTATTAAATGAAGATCATGTAGAACGAGTCACATCACATCGTGGAGACGATAGGTCGTACGTACGCACAAGCGATGATATCATTCCCATGATCGTGGAATTGTATTGAAGTGTATGTATACTATTTCAGAATAAATATCACTTTACAATCATCATATATAGTTATTCATTACACTATTATACCCATCCAAGTAAGGTGGTGGTGTAAAACAGATTACACCACGACGTGGAGACGGTATTCCGTACGTACGCAAGCGCAGTGATTTTATTTTCCGTAGGATTGATAGAAGGTGAAATGGGGTTGTTTCATATTTATAATAACATATCATTATATTAGTGATACTGATGCTATTACTTCATAATGAAACAACTAAAGAAGATTAAGTAGAAGAAGAAATAAATTGGAATGAATTGGTAATAGTTATTACCTCTTCTTCGACACGCCTCTTTGAAACCTCCTCTTAGGGCACTAAAATTGGTCTTTGAAGAAGACCAGGACCTCTAGTATGTTTCTAGGGAAGTTGATAAAGGAAATTGGTAGGGTTTGGCCGAGATTTAAGGCTCAAAATTTTGTGAGGAGGAGAGGGAGGAGGTGCCCTTTTATAAGGGAGGAGAGGGGCACCTTAGGAAAAACTTAAAATATTATTTTATAATAAAGTCATATTCGGTTTATAATAGCTCAAAATTGATTTATTTCAAAGTTAAAGTGGGTATGGGTCGAAATACTCGAAAAAAATATGTTTTAGACATGTTTAGGTTACTATTTTAACCTTATCATTTAGATTTAACTCTAAGTTAAATATTTTAACTTTTACAATGACATCTTGTTTTCTTACACTATATGGTTAATAAAATTACTATAACAAGCCAAATGAACCCCCAGTGGTTAATTATTAAAATATATAACCTTATTTAAGTCATTTGGATGGACCATAGATTTTTAGGAATATAATAACAATTAATAATATAATATTGTTTTAAAAAACTATTTTATGTCAATTTTAACACTATTTGGTAATTGATTTTTGTGAAAATCATAATAACCTGATTAGTTCAAAAAAAGTTAATTTAATCCATACTAACATGTCATATTAACCTATAAAATTAGTGTAATTCATTAAAAGTCTGAAATTACATTTATTTGGATATTTATATCATCAATTATGTTAATATTTCATTAATAAGGTAATTACTGCATCATCATTGTGTCATAAATAAATTAAATTATTTAATGTCTAAAAATTATAAATAAAATACCATTATGTAGGAAATATTTTTATCTTCTTAATTAATATGTATAGTCTAATTTATCTTATGTATAACTCTATATTAAAAATGTTTTACTTAATAAACATTGATTTTACTTCTTTTAACTCTTCTTTGAATTCCATAATAATAAATATCCTAATCTAATCCAAGTGGACCTAAATGGTCATATTTTATACATAATGTTGTTTTTGGTCGATTTAAACTTATCCAATATAATTAGGACATGTGTTATGGTAATAATAATATAATTTTTACCCTTAATTACCCTATTTACTTTTAATCGTGGTAAATAAAAGTAAAAAGTTACTATTCACCAAAAATTATTTTTATCTTATTGAACCACATTTTACTCATTGATATTAACTGTGTCTCTCAGATTTTTGAAATTCCACTCACAGAAGCGGTAAAATTATGTTTTATGTAAATTTGCAAATTCTCCTAAGAGGTGGGTAAAAGACGGTTAAAAGTTCAATAAAATTTTTATATAACTAAAATTATTAAAAAATGACTCCAATAAATTAAATTGAACTTATATAGGTATTATGTATCTATTTTTACCTAATATAAATTTAAATAAAATAAATTATTATTTAAATAAAAATTCGGTTTTAACCAATAACTCAGTGTTTTCACTATTCATCAAAAATTGAAAGTTTTCAGAAAAATATGAAAAATTCACCCTAGGATAATTTCGATATTCCGAATCCAACAAAGAAGTCCATTTTGAATGATAAAATTTATAAAATTTAAAAAAGTGGGTATTACTATTCATAACGGCTAGTTTATATAATATTTTAATAGCATATCGTTGTTTAGTGAAACTCGATATTGTGTACAACACACACTATCGTGGAAGGTCGCGATTGCGTGTAAAGAAAGCCAAGCTAGTGTTGTGTGTAGTGAAATATTCATTTGATGTTTCATATAACATAAGACAAAAAAATATATACTTCTCATAAAATATCAGGGTGTTATAGTTTGGACCTCATATTGAATTTAATATGGGCCTAACAAATACTTAAAACATAATTTTAACTTGGTTAAGGATTTGCGTCAGGTTCACCATTTTTTGTTTCTTCCGGAAATAGTGATGACCTTGTTTGTTTAAGGTTCAAACATTCTAATCGGTTTCTTACAGGTTTATTCGTAAAACCGGAAACATCCAATGACTCTAAATCTATTTGGACCTACTTTCCAAAGGTAGGTGCTCATTAGTCATGGACTGATGAGGCTTAAGAATTTGCACTGGTCGAGTCAATGGGAGGTCAGGATCATCAAACTTTTTTTGGGGGGAATTATTACCTACTCCAAGACTCCCTTATAGATTTAAGTTATGTTCATGAATCCTTATTAATTCACCAAATATAATAAATGATGTTTTCCATTATATTTAGAAATCAATGGTTGATATGTATGATATTTAGATAATATTTTATATATATTTGAGGTTCTTTATCCATGGAAAATCATCCGTATGTATTAGAGATTCTTAGTCAATTGTATCCTTCAATACATTATATATAAATATCTTGGTCATTATGATGACCATACTAGTTTTAAAGCCACTTAGTGAGGCACTTGAAGTTTATTGCCACTCAAAAAGACATGAATTATTTCAGAGTTGGGATCGTACCTGCAGATGGGCTATATACATATCCTTGTTAAAAAGGAATCAGAACCCACATAGTTCGATAGGAAGGATATAGTTTAACGTCATATGCAATGGAAAAGAATTAATGAAATATGAGCTTGAACCTTAGAAAGTCTTCCTTTGTACTCTACTTTTAAGGTAGAATTCAATGTCCACATAGTTCGGGTGAAGAATTATGAGGTTTATGCATGATTAATGGCCCAAAGAGAGATTTCATAATTATTTTTACACTATAAGACCACGTGAGTCATGCTCAGTGTGAGAAACAAGAGGTATCAGTAAATCTGATGATTGTGCCATGAAAGATGCAGTCATAAGAAATGATTTGGAGCTTACATATGTATGACAGCCCAAGTAAATGATGATCAGGACTTAGTTTAGGAATGAATCCCAGGAGTAGGGTCCATAAAGGTATTTGTACTTTATGGATATTTTGAATTTTAACTTAAGGACTTACTCCTGAAAAGGAAGCCCAAATTAAGAGGGACTTATGATTGGGTTTTATTCCTGAAAAAGGAATCCCAAATAAAAAGAAATTAAGATTGTGACTTACTCTTGAGATGGAGGCCCAATTAATTCATCTCAAATAAGGAATCCAACAAATGAACCATGCCATAAATGGCTTTGAAGAGGGTTTTTAAGACCATATCTTGAAGAAGAGAGGTGGATTTAAGGAATAAGGTTCCTAGGAAGGAGGTGCGCAAGTATTTTTATGGTGCGCAAGTCATGGTCGTGCAAGTATACTTGCGCGACATGAGTCACATTGGGCAACGAAGAATCCATAGGGTAATACTTGGGCAACATTGAACTCAAGCCCCTAATATCATCCTTAGAGGCTTCCAAAAGGGTGGTGCGAAAGTTCCCTTGAGAGGGAAAGGTGGCACGCAAGTGTCTTCACATCCCTTAAGGTTTGTACACTTAGGCGTGCAAGTATTGATGAGTTCTAATTCTTAAGACTTATTCTTCCTCTTTAGAGCTTCTATTCTAGGTAAAGAATCACCTTATAAGTGTTTGGAAGAAGTCAGTAAAAGACTTGGGTGACCAGAGCTTGAATCAGAGTTTTGGAAAATTCCTCCTTGAAATGGGGGGCGCACATGGGCTATTTATAGGCCAATGGGAAACTTGGGCGAAAAAAGGATTAGGGAACCCAAGTGATTTGTGCGACCCATATGTGGCGCGCAAGTGACGTGCGCGACCTGAAGGAAACTTGCGTACCTCCTTCTTAAAGGGTTCCTTGTTCATGCCTTTTTCAAATTTTTATGTTCTTCAAATGATGAATCTCTTTGTGCTTAAGGTATTCCCCTTTCCCATTCGTTGGACTCTGTGATGAAAAGAAGCATCAACAGACATGTAGTCCGGATTACACAGCGTGTATGGTAGAGAACACGACGTGCAAGTCCGAACACACTACATGTAATTTCATTTCACCTGAGCAAAATCATCAGCACCTCATGATGAGTTCCTTGATTTAATTTTAATCCAGAAATTATTTGTTTCTATGAAATCTACAAGAAACAAAAAAATAGATCATGAAATTCAGATTAATAGAATGATTAAACCTTGAATTGAAAAAATAAATTATTAAAGAATAAATCATCAATGATAATTAAAATAATTATAAATGATGATGAACTGCATGTGATACCACTTGGAGGATCCGAACACAGTGGAAGCATGGCAGTTAGTTGGGGACCAACATTGATTTTGTCATAATCAATGACTAATCCAAGATCAATACGAAAACAAATGCTAGTATCCATGGATTAAAATCAAATATTAATACAAAATAATAAGGTTGGTGGATCCAATAGAGAAAGTATCTTAAACATCATTTTTATAATTAATTTAATTACTTCCATAAAGAAAAGAACACATGGATATTCAGTACGTTATTTTTTAATGATGTTGATTGTCCAGAATGAACCTTTCGGGTTTTCTTGTTGCGATTATGAGGATTCAAACCAAAATCCATCTAGCAGTGATCCACACTTACTCTGATAACCTTCGATCTATGTCACTCATTCTTTAGGTGCTAGTGCAGTGAAGATAGTGTCTTGTGTTGGTTGTTCTTGATCGCCTGTTCTTCAGTCTTGAAGAACACCTCTTGTTCCTGAGTGGGGATATGAGAGGATTTGAGAGATAAATTGTTTTGGCTCAAAAATTCTAAATCCACTGGAAATTTCATACTTGGAACCATAGAATAACCAATCTATTTATCTACATATATCTTTGGTTACAATATTTAATTACATAACAATAATTAAATGCATTCATAACCTTAGAGAAAAACTATGCCCTTAATAATAATACTGATGAAATTATTCATGGTGCTCGAAATTTCATAAAACGAAATTACAATTTAAAATTATGTGTCACTAATGAGACTGGTTTTTTATAAACCAAAATTAAATTAAATTCTTATTTACCTAAAAATGTATTATAGTGGCACACCCTGGGGTCGATCTCAAGGAGGCCGCTAACACGCACTATTTTCCTTTTGTCACTATTATAAACTAACAAATATAAAATATGATACAAAAATAAATGGGGAAAATAATTTTAGATGAATAAAATATAGATATATTAAAATACAAAATACAAATAAAATAAAGAAAATACATAGTGAAATTGGTAGAAGAAAACCATCATTCTTGAGGTGTCATGGTCGAATTATCATTGTTATTCCAAATATTCATTAATGAGATATTCAATGTGGAGATCAAGACATGTCACTCCACACCCTATCATTTGAAATGTATTACTCTACACTGAGACCTCTGCATGTAGTAGTAATATCTTCCACATCAATACCCAATCCAAACTCCACTGTTTGAATGAATTAGATATCGATGGGAAGGAAATGTAATGAACGAGGAGGAATAAGACAATAGTAGAGAAAGTGGGGTGACCACGCACCACAATCATTTAACCACTTCTAAATTATTAGAAAAAATGATAAAACAATAAAGTACAGTAAACTCAAATACCACCACTTCCCCCCTCGAACAATAGTGAGGGTTAGCTCACCACAAGCATAGAGTTAGAAAGAAGCACGGTGGGAGAAACACATAAAATAAAATAAATGAAAGAAAAAAAGAAATGAACAGAAGAAGAAGAAAGATAAACTAATATATAAATATATATTAAATATAAATAACAATTACCTGAACAAAACTCAACCTTTCCCCCCTTGAAATGGCTATCCATGTAAAAGGTATAGGAGACACATATTTATAGGGGAAATGGGTGATGAAATATCTCTCAATTCTATCCGCTGGACTTTCACGCATGTTAGGAAGCCTAAATTCCAGAATTGGGAATTTTTCCCTTCTTTAAAGTTGTTCCACAACGCCTTCTACGTCCCTCCACAAAATATCAGGTTAATTGGTCTACTTATGAAAGAGTTATGGTTGTTTTAGTGCGGCACATTTAATCTGTCCAAGTGACTCTCTGTCTTCCACAAATCCAACTTCCCATGCCATTATGGCCTTGTTATATACGAATTCAGACATGGAATCCTTGATTAAAGATGTTCATTAATTACTCTTCCATCTCCAGGTTTAATATCAGCTCCAATGGAGTGGTATACTTCGAGATACAAGCTCAGCTTTCAAACATTCCAGATTTGCACACAGTTTTCGAGGCACATATTGTGAGCTTAGTTTGGGCCTCCAAATAACAAATTAAGTTGGTACTCCATAAGGATAAAATTCTACCCATGATATAAGGAAATCTAAATGAAAGGAATTTCGGAATTTGGTTTATTTTAGAAAATGTTATGTCCTAAATAAATAAGATAAATAAAATAGTTAAAAACCAAAATAAAGACATTTTTTCATTTGAGCTCAAAATACAACTAAAACATAAAAATGTTACAATTTCCCATAAAATAACACTTTTGTGGGATTTATAACATTTAAATACAGTATATAATATGTGAAAACTTAAGCTTTCTCACTCCCCCACACTTAATCATTGCACTCCTGGGAAACCATCTTATAACAAGGTCAAAACAAACTTTCAAAGCATAGATGACCACACAAATCAATTATCATATTAGAGAAAATAGCATGCCTCCTACATGGATAAAAATTTCCGAACTCCTCAAAAATCATATTAACCCATTCAATATCATGTTAATCCTCACATGCATGTCGTGCCTACCTCCCCGGAAAAATATTTCTCTCTTCACTCAAGGATATTTAATGTGGAGTTTTTCTCATTCTAAAAACATATGTGATCTCAATAGGCTTTCTATACTCCTAATATCTCCACTTAACTGAGTCAAAAATGTTTCAATCATGAGGTATTTTTCATGGGTTGTTCTGAGGCTGAGGGTTGGCAAGTTTAAATTGTAAAAACATCTGAGGCAGAATGAGGAGGGTTATGCTCTAAAGTGAAGTAAATGCATGAAAACAATTTTGCGCAAGAATGGTTTGCTCCTCAATCAGCTCAAAAATTAATCCCCTCCAAACACCTCTTCTTTTGGTAATTTCACACTTATAATTTTATCATCAATTATTTTCATCCCTCTTTTCCCCATTTGTAGCATTGTTTCAGCTTGAATTCAGATATGGATTTTTCTTCAGAATCATGTTTTGAAGGAAAAGAGAGGAAGATTTTGATCTTCCAATATTGGTGAAC
The DNA here is from genome assembly GCA_963277665.1 of Viscum album. Taxonomy (NCBI): domain Eukaryota; kingdom Viridiplantae; phylum Streptophyta; class Magnoliopsida; order Santalales; family Viscaceae; genus Viscum; species Viscum album. The sequence continues at coordinate 337,834,173 of OY728135.1, forward strand.
ATCCGGCCCATATATGTAATGATATTTTGTTCCACCCATCCATCTTCTCATAATGACATTTCTTCCACCAAAGAAGCAATAAATATGGAAACATTTTAAATTCAGCTCAAAAAGATTCTTCAAGAAAGCAAAAAAACGCCCATCTTCTCCCTCCCCCACACTTGAGTTCAACAATAATCATACATTTAACTTCTATAGTATGTTGGAAAGGGATAAATGTCTTGTAATGTGGATACCTAACAAAAAACATCCTAAAAAAATCTCCCCTATATATGTAACAGTTTGATGCAAAAAGGAATTTCAAAATGGTGCCTCAATCATACTTAAAACATTCAATGAACTATAACAGCTTTGAAAAAGAGAAAATAGAAAGTTAAAGATCACACAACATGTCTCAAGACTCTCAAGAAAAATAGAAATGTAAATAAGATGTCGAAAAGGTTTATAATCCTTTTGGTTTGGGAAAGATTTTCAATTTGGACAGCACTAGTGCACATGAGTTTCATAGTCAATCAAACTTCATCAAATGAAAAGATCCGAAATCAGAAACAAAATCCATTTAGAAATCATTTAAAACCTCAAAAACTAAAATAAAAAAATGTTCCAAAAATACCAATATGGTTTTAATTTTCCAAAGTATTCGATTCAGCTCAAGATTCTTAAAAACACACCAAAAAATGATAATGAAAAACAAGAAAATCTTCAAAAAAACATGAAAAATAAAAGAATACACAAAATTACTAAAAACAAGTTGAAATACCTCCCCCACACATATTCTATTTACTAACCTCTTTTAGATCAAATTAGATCAAGAAAAATGTTCACACAAAATTTAAATTGGTTACCAAACAAAATAAAGAAATGGAAAGACACAACCTGATTTATTTTCCCATGGAAACCTTGAGTTAAGCTCTGAGCTACTTCCACTTGACCTAAAAGACATGAAATAAGGAAAATATTAGAGAAATAAATAAAAAAGAAATAGGAAAGGAAATAGAAGAGGATAATTCTTGGTTTGACCCCCAAGCGGGTCCTAGGTTTTTACTGCCCCTAGTCCAGCAGTTTCAGCGGTTTAACCCCAATCTGAAGGTGGATGAGGTTTCTTGCTCAGAAACCAACATAAATTCTTTATTACAATTATATTCATCCTAAAAAATCCCTAGATAAACCCATGAATAGGTTACAATAGCTCCTTCACCATTTCAATGTGGTACAACTGGAATGATGGGGGAAAGAGGAAGAATGAGTCCTCTTTGTTCACTGCCACAACTTGTATAGCCTCTTAAACATTAACATACAGGTCTTGAACATGTGATGTTGTTTCAAAAAATTCATAAGGGAGCTTAGAAAATAATTCCACTTGTATATGAGTAAAACATGAAGAATCAATATAAAAATATCCCCTCTCCTGTAGGTCAGCTTGAAATGTGATCTCTTCAGGCAAGGCCACTGGGAACTCTTTTTCTACAGGAACTTCTTCACCTTCTTCCAAATCAAGAGATAGTTATAGAGGTACTGATTCTTATTTAAAAAATATGTGAGGATCACTTACCTTTTGTTCTTCAAAAAAATCATAACAATGTTCATCCAAATCTTGTTGATCTCCCACAGTTGTATCTGTTGGCATGTCATCTTTAGGAACCTCTTCAAGCAATGGCCAATGAGGGATGATTGCATCTTCAACCAGAGTCTTCAATTCATACATGGGGTCTTCAAAATAAAATGTAGGTGAAAAAAAATTCACCTCTTCTTCTTCAGATTGGTTTTGTTTTTATTGTAATTCCAGCCATAGAACTTTAACTTCTTCAACTTCAGCCGCCAGCGATGCAACCATCTTTCTTGCTTGTTCAAAAATTTTGAAATTATTTTTAATCATTGCATCATCTTGATCTAAATGGAGAATAAAAGAATATTATTTTCTAGAAAATTCACCACTGGGCCATGCATATTAAAAATCACAAAAGTAATCCAAATCAACCGAAAAAAAGATTGATAATCAGTAAAGCTCTTCTTTCTGAAATTTATAATTTTTTTGGTTTTTATGAAAGAAATTGGGCATAAGTGTTTGGCCTCCCTGGAAGCGGTACCAAATTGATGATAGTGGTTTTCCGTAAACCACAAGTAAATTAAATTCATATTTACCTAAAAATGAATCATAGTGGCACACCTTAGGGTCGATCACAATGAAGCTGCTAACATGCACTATTTTCCTATTGTCACTATTATAAACTAACAAATATAAAATATGATACTAATATAAATGGGGAAGATAATTTAAAATGAATAAAATTTAGATATTTTATAAATATGTAGATATATTAAAATAAAAAATACAAATAAAAGGAATAAAATACAAATTTAAGTCAGTAGAAGAAAACCATCGTTCTTGAGGTGTCATGGTGGAATTATCACTAATATTCCAATTATTCATCAATGAGATATTCAATGTGGAGATCAAGACCTATCACTCCACACCCTCTTGTTTGAAATTTATTACCCTACACCGAGACCTCTTCATGTAGGAGTAATCTCTTCCACATCAAAACCCAATCCAAACTCCACCATTTGAATGAATTAGATATCAATGGGAAAGAAAAGTAATGAACGAGGAGGAAAAAGACAATAGTTGAGAAAGTGGGGTGACCGCTCACCACAATCATTTAACCAGTAATGAATTATTAGAAAAAAACATGATAAAACAATAAAGTACAATAAACTCAAATACCACCACTTCCCCCCTTGAACAATAGTGAGGGTTAGCTCTCCACAAGCATAGAGTTAGAAAGAAGCACGGTGGGAGAAACACATAAAATAAAAGAAATTAAAGAAAAGAATAAATGAATAGAAGAAGAAGAAAGCTAAACTAATATATATTATAAATATAAATAACAATTAAAGAAAAAAAACTCAACCTTTCCCCCCTTGAAATGGCTATCCTTGTAAAAGGGAGAGGACACACATATTTATAGGGGAAATGGGTGAAGAAATATCTCTCAATTCTGTCCGCCAGACGTTCATGCCTATTAGTCAGCATAAATTCTTGAATTGGGAATTGGTCACTTCTTGAAAGATGCTCCAAATCGTCTTCCATGTCCCTCCAAAATAGTTCATTTTGATTTGTCAAATTATGAAGGAGTTATGTCTGTTTTAGTGTGGCGCATTTAATCTGTCCAGGTGACTCTTCGTCTTCCACAACTCCAACTTTCCATTACATTATGTCTTTGTAATCAGAATATTCAGACGTGGACTCCTAAATGAAAGATTTTCATTAATTATGCTTCTAGATCTATGCTTAATATCATCTCCAATGTACTTCTATACATCGAGATACAAGATCAGCTTTAAAACATTCCAAATCTATACACAGTTTTCGAGGCACATATTGTGAGCATAGTTTTGGCCTCCAAATGATTGATTGAGCTGGTACTCCCAAAGGATGAAATTCTACCCATGATATAAGGAATCCTAAATAAAATGTATTTAACAATATGGTTTAATTTATAAAATTTTATGGTCGAAATAATAAGACAAATAAAACAGTTAAACACCAAAATAAATCCATTTTTGAATTTGAGCTCAAAATAAAACTAAAACATAAATATGTGACAATTTCCCATAAAATAACACTTTGGTAGGATTTAGAACATTGAAATTCAGTATATAATATGTGAAAATTCTAGATTTATCATTCACAAAATAATAATAGTGTTATTATTATTTTAAATTGTGCAAATTAGTTAAATAATTATTTACCATATTGCAAATAATTATTTTACTACTAGACCAGCCTTGGTCCACTCAAACTCCTCTTATATTTATTGAAAACCCTAATAAATAAATAAAATAAATTATTCTCTAAAATAAATATATTATTTACAAACAATTAAATAAATATTTATAAAATTTTCAATAAAATAAATAAATGCATTTTACACACAATTCGGTGAGTAAATTTTTATTTAATTTATGTGATCATTTTAACTTGAATAGAATTATTCCATATTCTTGAGAATAATATTTATTATATTAATTAAATCCAAATTAAATTTAATCAATACCACAAGAAGCACATAGTGTGGTACATTATAGTATTATTTCTTGTTTACATCAAGCAGGTTTGCCTAAAGTCCAAGAGTACTATCTAGTAATGGGTCGAGGTACCAAAGAGAAAGCATATAAAGTCACAAAAATGAAATTCACATATGAACGCTCAATATGTAATATAATTCATTTGTCTTAATATCTCATCAAGCAAGTTTAATGACAGTTTCATCAACCTATATGCTTGATACGTCATTCATTGACTATCTTAAATAAACTCGTCGTTACACCATGGTCATGGAATTTCAAATGACGATTTTATTTCAATAAATAGGCCGAGATATCAACTTCCATAAATGGAAAGGAAAAATCCTTACTCAACATATCCATTAATAACATGTCACTCGTGATGCACCCAATACACCCTACTCCCTGCCAACATATGGCGTGATAGCTTTCATCAATAAATCAAAGTGCTCAAGTCATTACACATATTAATGATAATATTAATGTCTAAGAACCATTAAACATGCTCAAAAATAAGAATATCTAATGACACCAAAACATGAATAATTCCTACTAGCAGTTCTATTCTCACAATCTCCCAGCTAGGATATTACCATGTGGGAGCTTCATGAGATGAAGTCCCATCTTCTTACGAGTACTCACACCAGACAGTATGTATACTATGTGTCATATCATAGAATGTCATACAACCACAAAACTATATTTAAGAATGTTGTTATAGCATTTCAAGGTTCTCATCATAGAAGGGAACTGCCATAAACTTATCAATACAAAAAATAATTTAGAACATTATTACATCATAGTCATGCAGAACATTAGACAATATATAATTTGATGTTTAATATATAAATACATAAAATATACATGTAATAAAAGTACAAATAGTTGGTTCTAGGATACCAAATATAACATATTTTAATATAGTTTCTAATCCAGAGGAAAAAATAAGGTATTGGTGCTTTCCCCTAGAGTGTCAGTCAGGCCTTTCTCTCCATCATTGATAGAAAGGGCTTATTGGATGCAGATTTTTTGGGGACCACTTAACATGGTGTAACAATAATCTTGGGAGATGCAGAATCTACTGTAATCTGGACCAATGTTTGGAAAATGGGCTGACAATCTATTTATTTTTATCCTTAAAATTGGTTCACCAAGCATGGAGTTTATCTGATCATTCTCCGTTACGAATCTCAATGTCCATGGAACCGAGAAGTGGATAATTCTTTCATTTATCATAGTCATGGATGAAGGAACCTATATTTCATGATTTAGAGAGGGAGGCTTGGAATCAACGCATACAAGGGAACCCATGGATCTCTTTTCACAAAAATATTAGGGGAATTAAAGGTATCTTGTATAAATGGCGAAAGAAACTTCCCCATTAGGGACAGGCTATGGACGATATCAGTATAGAAATTGAAAGGATATAAATAATCCTATAGAATGAGAGGGATGAGGTTCCTTTTGATGAGCTCTGGATCAATAAAAATCTTCTAGATGACATGCTATTAAGGAATGAAATACTAGTTTGAGAAGCATCCATGATAAAAACAACTTTGTGAAGGTGACCGTAATACCATCTTTTTTCATTCCCGTATCAAGGAGAAACTCTTGTTTCGAATACCAAATATTCTCATGGAGGATGAAACTTACTCCAATGACAGGGATGTGGTTGGGACCCTTGTGAATGATCAGTTCAAATCCATACTGGTAGGACCCAATCCCCCATGACAGAGGGTTACCCAGGCAGCTCTACAGACCTGTTTGATTCTGTATCATCCAAGGTTAGTGGGGAAGATCACAAGTATCTTAAGGGTATACTGGACTAGGACGAGGTCCACGAGGAAATCTGGACTTCAAACCCAGATAGCACTCTGGGTCCTGATGCCCATCCATTCTCGTTATTCAGATCATCATGGGACATTGTCTAAAGGGATCTTGTGCTAGCTATCCAGGACCTTTTTAAGGGGGGAAACCTTCCTTGAAATAATTGTTCTAAAAAATAGTTTTGGTGTATAATGGATGTGACCTTCACTCTCTAGATTAATATCGGACATTATGTGTGTGAAACAATCTCTACAAGGTGCTTACTAGCATATTTAATAGAATAAATGCGTTTTTCATGCCACAATGGATATTTATTTAATAGAATGGGTTAATTAAAGGTCGAACCATTCTAGGGGTGCAGTGGGAGTCGTGCAGGATCTCATCAGCAACATCAACCTCAAAACCATTGCGAGAAACTAGTCCATAAAATTGGACATGAGAAAGTCATATGACAAGGTGGAATGGAATTTTTTCTTAAGGGATCTCACTAGTATGGGGCTCTCATCATGTTCTATTAATTTCATTTTATGGTGTTTTAGTTTAGCTTGTCTTGCCACATCAATTATGGGCTAGATATTCATGTTTTTCAAAGTTTTATAGGGTCTCAGAAAAGGGGATCTATTTTCCCCTACACTTTTCATTCTAGCCCAGGACATGCTCAATCAGTATATTATCAGGGGTGAAAGCCCGAGCTGGATCCTTCCCTATCACATTAGATAAGAAAATAGGGGAATCTCGCATCTGATGTATGTAGAAGATACCATTATATTCAATAATGGAATTGTGAGATCTGTGTAAGGTATCAACAAAATTCTGGAGGATTATTTCAAGTGGAGTGGGAAAGGGATCAATTGGGATTAAAAAAATTATACAGAAAATAAATTCATTGATAGGAGTTTAAAGTCCTTGGAAGACAACATGATCAGGTAGAAATGTTTCTTTTTTATGGAATATCTCAGTACTCTGGTTGGCTTAAATGATCCCTATATTCACCACATATACATGCTCATAAAAAATGTCTGGGTGAATTCATAATTGGAATAACATGTTTTTATCCTTTGGGGGGAGAATCACACTCATGAATAGTGTGTTAACCTCATTACCAATGCATGTACTCTCCACATTAAGAGTTCCAAAAAAGGTTATTTCCAAGTTGGAGAACATGATGATTTCATTCTTATGGGTTGGTCAAATGGATGTATAAGCATCATTAAATGTCACGGATGAGGCTGGCCAAGAACACCTTATAAGGAGGGATTAATTTAAATATAATAGTTGGAACCATGTCAGGTTTTCATTCTAAATTAGACTCGGAGGTTTTGGAGGGTAATTCCTTATGGGGAAAGCTAATTCAAGATAGGTATAGAGTGGAAGATAGAACATAGTGATCAAGGTCATCAACAATATAGTGAATAATTCAACCACACATTGGGTCCCCACTGCCTTACACCTGATGGATCCTTTGGAGAGGGGAAATTAGTTTCTGGAATCAGGATCAGGGAGGATAAATCATTTGGTATACCGGTTTTCCTTCCCCCAAAATCTCTTTTATGGAGGCTTATTGTCACCCCATTTTTTTATAGGAAATCTTGGACAAGACCAAGTGAGGTGTTCTTGAAAACACAGTTCTCAATGAGGACCTGAATAGATGCATCTTCACTAGATCATCTTTAGGATCCTTCTCAACAAGAAATTATCTCAGAATAATAATGGAAACTAATAGCAAGACTGAGTGGGGGGAGACCTTGTGGTGAAAAGAGATCCTTTCAAAATTCATCTTCCTACTTTGGAGTGTTATTAACAAGGCTCTACATACCGAGGACAACGTTCATAGGATGGTCATAAAAATGGCTTTGATATACTGATTTTGTAGGGTTCATAAAACATAATATTTAGACTACCTCTTCATAAAAAGTGAATGGGAGCACTGAGTGTTGCATGTTTTGGTTTTTTTGGATGGTTTGCCCAGGAATCGATGCATGATATTTTCCTCAAACACTGGTTTCATGGTGTGGGAAATAACAGCTAGGAAAAGAAGGCCTGAGCAATTATATTCATGCTAGCTATTTTAGTTTGTGGACTACTATGAATGATTCACAACACAATGACACAATTGGGACCAGATCATGTATTACATTTGAAATGAATAATACCATACTCGATTTGTGCAGGATATGAAAATGCTGCGAGATGACCCCCTCCATTAGTTTCCTTCTTGTGCTCAGATCACTCAACAAAAATAATATAACAATACCGAGAAGGTGGGTCTGTTGGAATCCTCCTATTCAGGGATTTAAACTCAATACAGTTGGGTCTTTTCACATGTGTAACATATTAGGAGGGGTGTGTTCAGGGATAAGTGGGCCTCAATCATTATGGATTTTGCAGATTTCTTTGGAAGTGGTGATTCTCTACAAACTGAGGCACTGGTAATGGTTACATGATTACTATAGTTAAACCAGTTGAACATCACCATTAAAGGTGTGGATACTAACTCACTGATCGTTTACAAACCTCTTGCAGGCCACCCCAATATCCCATGGAAAATTAATTACCCAATTAAAAGGTAAAACTAGCTCTTTCTCAATCACCGGAAAATTGTACACACATGGAGTTAGGGGAACAAGGTATCATACTTCCTGGCCACCAAGGTTACTTCTAATGAGATAATCATTCATTATTCTAGTGTTGGTTCATTCCCTATTGAGGGGATTATGTTTGTGATAGTGGACACATTGGGTATTAAATATTTCAAATGTTCTTGATTAGAGTACTTCTTGTAACTCATTTTGTACAGCTTTTTGTACCATTGTTTATCTGTATGAAAATAAAATAAATTTTTTTTTATGTTATGGTTAAACATCATCACTGAAATATTCTAAAATGAATACCCTTCATCCTAATTTAGTGGTAAAAATCCACAAATTGTTTTTCTCGCTTTCCAGAGAGTACCTTTCCCAAACATCACATTTGGTCACCTACCACACCACTTGAGTCCCTTGACTATCACTTGGAATAAAAGATGGAATTCCCCTTTGGAGGTAGGTATAATTATGACTCAATCCAATAAATACTGCCTTAATGTGATTAGATCCATGGTGGCGTAATGCTTAGAGCATTTACCTCCATTTGAACATTTCCTTCGTTCACCTCCACACGTTCCACCTTCCTTGACATGGATCCCCAACATATTATATTAATGATTGGGATCTTATGACCGGGGTGATGAAAGGGAAAACCAACTCACCTCTTATCCATGGCACATTCCACTAAGGACATGTAATAATAATTTGACAAGTCTCATGTTTCGAACATGGTTAGTAGTCAAACCTCATTAGTATGTCCCCAATATTAGAAATGTGATTGTGGAAACTATGATTCGCAAATGATGATAAGTAATCCTTATTTGGTGTTCAATGTCATGGATGTCTCAATTAATTTCCTCCATCACCACCTTATTTGGACAGGATCCAGTGCCCCTAAAATTACCCCCCTCATGAACTCACAAACATTGAGGAAGAAGTCAACTATATAGATTCCCTCTATCCACCATATTTCCCTAGTTGGGGCACTCATAATAGTCAATGGATCATTACAAAACCCATATTTCCTTAAATATCATCTCACTCATATAATTTAATGATATTATATTTATCTATTCCTTCTCACATTGAGAAATACTAATATGGTCGTAAAGGTTTATAGTCAGAGAACATGGAAATGTGATTGAGATTCCCCAAAAGAACACACTCAAGGTTTTGAAAAAAATATTCCTTTTTAATTATATTTAAAAAGGAGGGACATCTATAGGTTGGAGCCTCTCCATTGTTAAAAAATGATCATATGACATGACATAGGAAGGGGACTACACTATCTCAGTCATCCTTCTTCTAGTAGTCTCATGGTTTTTCCAATGCATGGAAGGCTCTACTACCTCCAACTCAGTTGTAGTTGGATCCTCATTTTCTAGGATTTGCATGAAACTATACACGACCTAGCACTCCACTACCATTTATGCTTCTCCCTACACATTATGATCATCCACACCCAGATATTCCATCAACATTGTGATAGTACCTCCATTAAAAGTAATGACGGAATCATTCTTCTCTGAATCCCCTATAGATGATAGAGGTCTTGTCCTGCCTCCCAGATTTCTTTACTTGCTTCCATAGTATGCTCGTATCGGGTGACCATTAACCACTACCATTGAAAAAAACCCAGTCCTCAAGAAACTCTCAAAACTATTTTTAAAGGATGATAAAATATCATGGTCACCTCTATGGATCCTTCCCCTTTCTATAGGCTAAGGGAAGAGCTGAGTTTAGAGAACAAGGAACCCAAATCACCATTTTTAGTAATCTCATCTCAGAATATGAACCTCCTCTCTATCATGGATCCTATTCTATAGGTGTATTTTTTATGCTTAAATAAGGTGTTTAGGGAAAGTCTAAGGTGTGAAAAAATTATTAAACGTGAATTTGGTCTAAAACAAGGTAAAAAGAATAAGGTTCTTGATTCATAAAAGATAAGTCTTTCATGAAAGGGATTTGGTTCACGAAGGGAGTCAATGTTCCATGAAAATAATTTATAATAATAGATTTTAATGGAATACACAATATATTAATCCACCTCTAGGTTCTAATAAATACTATATTCACCCTCCATTTATGTAGACTGTGACATTTACAATTCCACTAAAATATCTGAATTCCTAAAACGACATCCTTTATGAAATGATGGAACAATCGATTCACACAAGTATCCATATTTCATATGCAGCCTACCATGAGTACCTTAGTACCTAATACAATGGTAGATATGAAATTTTGGACAAATCACCCACATAGGAAAGATGAAAACAATTTTCACCCAATGGGTTTTCATGATACCTCCATCATATGGTAAACCACATATATTTGAACTAGAGAACCATCCCTAGGAATGTCATCACTATTTCATGAAATCCTAATCTTCAAAAGCCCAAAATTCATGAAACACATAACATTTATGAAACTACTTCCATTTTCTCTACATGATGCCTCCTTTCAATGGACATCACTACATGAACATTGAGTACACATGGTCCATATGCCTATTGAAGACGGTTAATGCTTGCCTCGGTCAACCGCACAACTGATATCCTCAATGTAACACCCTGATATTTTACAAAATATTTATTTTTAAAGATTATTATTTTTTTGATAACTTTCTATATATTAAATTCCATGTTTAAAAAAATCATGTTATACTATTAAAAAATTATTATTTGTGATAATTACAACATAAAAGTTAAATTTGTGAGTATGAATATGATCAACTAATTTATGAAATATATATAAACACCATACTAAATATAAGCGAATTTATAAATTAATAGTAAATAATCAATTTATTTTAAGTAATGTTATTTTTATTATTCAAAAACCATTTTCTTCAAATTTAATTTTATTTCTTTTCTTTTTAAAAAATATTATGATTATTTTTTAAAACTTTTAGAAATTTTATTTTTTAATTTACATAAATTTTTAAATCATAATAATAAAATTATTTGATGATGAAATTTCTAGAATTTTATGTAATGTTTGATTTTTCAATGAATAGTTAAAAATAGTAATTTTCATTGAACTTTTTTTGTTTCACACATATAGGAAGATCCATTTTAAAAGGGGATCAAAGTAAATATAGTTCTGTTAAATTTCAAATAATTCAATTATATTAATTAGAATAAGTTTTATATATTAATTTAATAAAATGGATTCTATATGTAGAATTTGTAGGTTTAAACTTATTAAATATGCCACTTATTTTTTATCAATATGAATAGTAACTATGGTAAAATTTATCACCTAAGTAAAGGGTAAATCTAGTTAATCTTGTTTGTATCTAAGTTATAATTCTATAATTCTATATCAAGATTCTTATTGGATAAAGGGAGTTTGACCATTATTATGTTAGTATTGAAATTTATTTTATTAATGGACACTTGTCCATGAAAGTGACCTATATAATATTCAAATCAATGAAATTTATGAAATTTCACTTCCTTAGTTTTAAATATCTATTAATTTTCCACATATGTACAAAAGTATGTTCTGAATGAATCATAGTGTCTATATTAAGATTAATGAAATTAATTTCATGATATAAATTTATTTCTCTTTTTTATAAATTATATAATGACATTAAATGTTTGTGAAATGTAAAAATAGTATATATTCAATTAAACAAAATAAAATAAAATTAATGAAGTAATATATGCGATACAATTTTAGGATATCATATGTCACACTTATTTTATAGTTTTATAAGACATATTATGGTGGTGTGGAATAATTATATTTGAATTCACCTTTTTCATAATGTATTTAATGTCAAATTATATGAATAGTGATAAAAATGACAATAATAATATTTTATAATACATACTATTTTATTATATGATATAAAATTCATAAAAATATTATATTCAAACCAATGACTGGGGTATTATAATAAACTGAACTTTTGAATAATATTTTTCTTCCTGAAAATGTTTATCTTATTATGTCGTAATAAAAAAAATAAGTATAAATGAAATATGACCATTGGGATTTGATCGTTATATGACCATTATTCAATATGACCATTGGAAACAATATTAATTTTTAACGTTTTAATTTTTGTTAAAAATATAAATAATAATGGATAATTAATGCAGAAAGAATAGTCGATGGCCTTATCCTATAGACTTGGGCCATACAAATCCCATATTTCAGAACTTGGGAAGGAGGTAACATCATTGGGCTTTTCACTAGACCAAGCCCAAGCCGAACTTCAACATGTTATGTTTGAATGTAATTGCCTTTGGGAGAAGTTCAAGCTGATAGAAATCACCCCTCATGCAATGTTGTCCGAGCCACCCCAAGATTCTATCACCATTCGACACCTTACACTTAGATCCTATTCAAGTGTTATAAGGGGCTATGTAATGAGGCCTTAGTTATTTTGTGTAATCCTTTTGAATAAATTAAACTGTTATTTCTTATTATAGTAAATTTTTGAATTTAAAATGTAAAAATAAATGTAGGATGAATTTATAGAAGTTTAATAATATTGATAATTATTTAAAATATTATTTTAAAATATTTTTACACTTTAAATAATTAATAATTTGAAATGATTTTTAAAAAATATACATATATATTTGTGATCAGTAAGAAATTTAGAGCCAGATGAGATCAATTTAATTTTTGGTGAATAATAAATTATGAATAGTAATATTACCCTTATGAATACTAACATCAATAATGGAATAGTAACATCATTTAAGTAAGTATAAATTTAATTTAGGCATCTTGAATGGTAATATGATATAATAGAATTTGCAAATGACTGTTTTAGAAATTATTAGCTAAGTATTGGTATTTTTTGGGTATATAGTGATTTTACTTAAAAATTAAATATCTCATATCTATAAAATTATTTTCATAAAATGGAGTTCATTTTTTTATTCAGAACATCTATATTATGTTGCAGATAATTTATAATATTTTTATAAAATGTTTTGTTTTTTAGTGAATAGTTAAAATACAGTTTTTGAGTTTTCTGTGTATTTTATGAAATCATAATGATGTAATATGTAATTTAAAATTCTTGTCAACTAATTTGGATTAAAATATTATATAATGTATCCCAGGTAGAAAAATACCATGGGAAAATACCATGGGAAAGCCTATGGTTGAGCAAATACCACTAATGAGGTGTCCCTTGGAAATAAAAAAAATATTCCCTCACTTTTTCTATAAATACCTACTGATTCCTTCATTCCATTCATTTTAAATTTCTCTTAAATGAATATATGGTATTTTTACCTTCTAAAGAATCCTCCCAAGGTTCCCTCAAGCCCCCTAAGGTATCAACATTTGATTTTTTGAAGATACTCTTCAACGTAAGAGAAACTATCACCCTCCTCTTTTAATCAAGACTTATTTTATGTTATGTATTTTAATTTCCATGTTCTTATTTTGGGGTTTGTTATTATATATCTTTCTTGATGTAAATTTTATTTCAAAATTATGATAGACCTTTTATACTTTTATCAACTGATTTTCTGAATTTTTAAGCAATGTCGTTAGACAACCAAATTTTCATAAGGAAATTCTCAACTTCTCTTTTTTCCATTCAAGTTATATTCTATGTGGTATGTCTTTCATGTTTCCATACCATATTATTATTTACTTTTAATTATGTCCCTATACTATATTATTATTCTTTCATGAATGGATGACCCATGTCCCCTCTCTTTTTAAGGTTTTTTAAAACCATGTTGCAAAGTTGTTAAGATGCAAAATGTTCATTTCAAAATCTCTCTACTTTTTCCCAAGAAATTATCTTATTTTATTTATGTGAATACCCAAATATATTTAATTTATATGGATATTCATAAATACATAAAAATTATTTATTTTATTCTTGAATTGACATACATAAAACCCTCATTCCCTTTTTGTGGGTTATAAATGACATAACGATCATGTTTTTTAAACACTTTTTAACACATTGATATTTTGATATGAAACTCATTTAATTTATTCTCATTGAGTTATTCATGAAATATTTTATTATGATCTAGTTGTATCACATGAAAATAAATATATATTAATGGTGCTCTCTGATAGCACTCTGATGCATTGGGTAAAGAAATTAACCTCTTGAGATGACAAGTTTTATGATACCTTGGTAAATAACCTTGGTAAATTTTATGAATCCTTGGGGATGGACCTTGGTGATTTGATTACTAATTCCTAAATTAAAATTTTTACCCACATTTTCATGTTATTATTCAGGTTCTTTTATTATGATATTCAACTCTTTCCACTTCCCATGTTTTTATGTATTTCGTCAACCTCTTATTGATATCACAAGTAAATTGATTCCACTTGTTTACCCTTTATGGGACTTATGCTCACACTTTCCTTTGATGTATGTCCCAAGGTTATTAGATGCAGTAATTTTACTTAGGATAAACATTTTAGTAATCCTTACAAGGTGATTAAAATTTTTTTTTTACATTTTCATGTATAGTGTGTCTTTTTCTAAGACACTAGACTTTAAAGATCCTCTATTTGTAATATGTAATTAAAAGTTATGTAATAAGGAGGGATTCCATTTATATGGTGGTAGACATAAAAATTGGACCATTTATGGTTATTTTTTATTTTTATAGTAACATTATTATCATATAAAGGGTATAAGTCATTAATATTACTTTAATGGTGAAATGTGTTAAAGAAACATAAAAAACTATAAGATAAGGGTAAAATGGGATCCAAATTATCCAAATATTATTGGATGATATTATTTTATAAAATAATAATATAGACATATTATCAAATCAATTTGGATCCATTTATACAATAAAATTAATTTAAAATCATTTAATATTTTAGGAAATTCCAAGAGTTACCCTCCCATCAATTATAAAAGGGAACCCTACATTTTCTTCTTCACAACACATTGAGCCTTCTTAATTGGTCAAAATTTAACAAATTTCATTATAAACTTACATATACACATTTTTGATGTGATTTGGTTCCCAAAAGGCCAAATCTAAATCCCTTAATATGAAAACTGATAGATTCATTACCAATAAAATGTATAACCTTAACTGATAGCATTACTTTTAATTAATATTTTACCTCAAATAAATCTATTATATTATTTATAAAATAATATGTAATGTATCCTAAATTTATTAAAATTTTATTATGATTATGAAACCACCTTTTCCCCCATCTTTCCATCAAATTAAAAGTGAAAATATCCCTCATGTGTACATACGACTCACCGCCTCCATGTAGCGATACAATTCATTTCTCATCACCATTTGTTATGGCTGGGTATTGTTATGGGTTAAATTTTTATATATGATACATAAAAAATAACTATATTTATAAAATGAAAATATAATATCTACCTTAAATAATTGGAAAATGATAATGTCAATCGTGTGTACTTTTGGACTACAACCTCCACGAAGTAATTTGATTCATTTTTTATTTTTGTTTTACATAGATGATAATAAGGATAGATCTAATGAATACATATGATCTATATGAATTGATAATTTTATATAATATTTTTTTCAATCTTTCAGAATATGGAAACATCATTCATGTGTACATATGGCATATCATCTCGTGAATAGTGTAATTCAGTTTTTTCTATATCTATATTTTATGAATGAATCTAAACATATACACAATGAATTTATATGATATTTATATCATGATAAAATGATGAAAAATAGAATTAAGGATCAGCTGAGTGATAGTTAGGGTGGTGAATGACAATTCCCTAACCCGTTAGATTCTCGTAGCTTCGCGAATATGGTTGCAGGGAATACTAATAGAAAATCTGTTGAACCTATTGTTTCCCCAACGTTGGTTGAATCAGTTCATACAAAACAATTTCATCACAAAGGTCATGCGGCCATTGCCATTTAAAATGAAAAGGTTCAATTTATATCTTCTGATCTCATATATTTTCACATTGTTAAATTCATTAAACATCGCCCCTCACTGAACATTCTATGGAAATATTTCGAATCCATTGGGTTTGTTGATTTTGAGATCAGTCTGCTCAACTAATTGAATGATTCAATACGTCTTGCCTATGAGAATTACTATTATTGTATTTGGTCTAGGGGATCTTGGACCTTTGTAGGATGCTCAAGGAAAATTCTAAAATGGTCCCATGTCTTTTATTTTAACACAAAATCCCCTATTGCCCCCATTTGGATAGGCTTCCAAGGTCTGTCGATGAACTTCTTCAAACAAATCGCCCTCTTCCATATTGCTAAATTAATAGGGCACCACATCAAAATAGACTCTGCCAATCGGAATCTCACAAGACCATCCATTTCACGTGTGTGTGTTGATGTTGACCTTACACAATACCTACCTTTAGTTATCTGGATCCAAAATGGTGAAACTGTTTTTTTTAAGATGTGCTCTATGAAGACTTATATAGTTATTGCTCTAAATGCCTACATCTAAGACACTCCCTTGGGAATTATGGCTCTAGGAATCCCCCCATAAGCAATCATTACAATTAGAAACCTTTGAAAAATAAAGGGAAATATTTTCGGATTGAGAAAGAGAGATAGATTCCTAATGAACAAGGTGAACCCTTTAATCCTAATGTCCTAGTGATTTCTCCGTCCATCCCAAATTCTTATCCAGCACAGCATTAGTGCACTCAAGTTGATGTTTTATCTGGATCTATAGATGTTGTCAATAATGTTGAACCTATTTTAGACACTTCAGGAGTCGTTCTAACCACTCATAAGGTGGCACAAAGGACTCATTCTGTTTTTGGTAGTTCTAATAATGATGATCATGAACGAATCCATCAAATTGAGGATTAATATCTACACTCAAGCACCAAAAAAGGTAAGAAACCTATTAATGACTCTGATGGATTTATCATTCCCCATCCTAAGAAGACTCGAAAATACATTGATTACTCTAATTTGGAGGGAACGATTGTCACTAGATCCTTAGGGATTCGGTTGGAGCAGGCCTACATTCCTCCATAGTCGGTAATTAATAAAAATCCCTCTACACCTGCATCCTCAAAAAAAGAGGGTTCATCCACATCCTTGGATGAATATGACTCCTCCTCGGATAGAGACGAGGAAGAGGCTAGCATTAAACTTAAAAATTGTACTCGTGTTATTATGGAAGGATACAAGGAGGAATTCAATCCTAGGATTGAGGAATCAGAATGGTTGTCTTTTGGTAGATATTGTAACAAGGAGTGAACTGTTGATGAGTATCTGAGTATCAGAGAACAAATGTTTGATAGAGTGGAATTTGTGCTTGATCGAAATCCTGATTTAGATTATCTTCAACTTCAGTGGGAATAACTATCTTGTGTAGTGTTTGAGTCTATTTTTTCTCATCTTTGATGTTGTCATAACATGGATTCAAGAGCTGTCATCAGTGTGAGTGGTCTTCACGGTGTATGGGTGTGTGGAGGCCTCATGAAGGGATTCAATCCATGGGCAATGTAGATATGGAAAACCGTGTTTTTATTAAGAGTTCAGGTTGTTCTGTATGAATGTTTTCTTTGTGCTTTTGGGACAATTTATTATCTGATGATCTATATGATACCTTCTGGGATGTGAGCTTTATCAGTGGAACATGAGGTTTGGCGATGCATATTGATGATGAGGTGGAATAATTTGAGTTCGAGGGCTTCTCTTCTCAAGTATTATCAGCTTACACATGATGTTTTCAATGAAGACCTGGGCATTGGAGGCTGTTGCTCTGATCTTTCTAGACATGCCTGCATATCATAACATTGCGTTAAAGCTTGGTCAAGTTGGCCTCTTACGAGAGTTGGTGAATATTTTTTACTACATAATGCAGAAACTGTCTAAAAAATTATGAATATAAGCAGTAATGAGTTGGGATTTCTCAGTAAGATACGAGAATCTTTGAGGCATTATAGATTGATATTATATCCATGGGAAGTGCACAATGATTACCAATATGATGCAGCACATGGCTGATTGCAAACTATTGTGTTTTACATGATGATTTTTGTGAAGACATGGTCATTGGGGAAGATGCATTAATGATATATTTTCATGCTAGGATATACCATGTACTTCCAGGAATTATTTAGAGGTTTTCTTGTCACCCTCTTTCCTTTTCAATTATTCTTGTGCTGGTACAAAATCAATGTACCTTGTGTAATCACCTGACCATTATAGTTTTGTTTAATAAATTTTGGGGAGTATTAGTTTCACTCATGCTCCGATCCATTCTGGTATATCATGATAAAATTTTTAGAGATTATGGAACCATGACTGAAATACAGGGACCCAAACAACCAAACTAGAACAATCATGAAAAACGAAGCAAATACCACATAAAAACAGTGAATTTTATAAAGAAGTGTTAAAAACATTATAATAAAATGTTATAAATAAATCATAGATAGTATGATATATATTATTATGGTAATATATTATTTTTAAAATAAATATATATTTATTATACAACAAGTTCAAATCTATAATAAAGAATTCATGCATAAGGTAATGGATTTTCATATCACTTTATCTTTAGTGAGATACATGCCATATTCACCACATATTTCATTTATGTAATTTATATAATGCCACTAATTTTATTTTATGAGTATTATTACGAAATCTATTGGGATTTATAAATCCTTCTATGGTTATTTATTTTAAGGGAATAATTATTAAAATGATACTAAATCAACATCGTCTTTATGTTAAAACAGAATTATTTTTTGGGATTGTTTATGGGTAAGTTCAAATGACGAAATATTCTGATATATCACTAAATAAACTCATAAATTTAACTCTAATATGTTTATTTTATTAGAATAAATTTTCCCTTTCATATTTCTCACGTTAAGTAATCAAGAGACCAAAAATATGTTTTTATAGAAAATCAAATTTATTTCTCTCTTGGGTAAAAAACCCATTTTCTTCCAAATTCATGTAATTCAAAAATGTTTTCAATAATATTTTACCACTCTCATAATATTTTTTTAAATTTAAATTTTACTCGTGCTATAATTTTTATAATTTTTTCAAAAGGAATATTCTTTTTTCTTTTAAATGAGGTACATTTTTACTTTTTAGCAAATATGTCGAAGGAATATTTTCTTTTAAATTATATAGTTTTCAAGGAATTTCCCTCCATCATTATTTCTCAATTTCTCTAATATTACTTCTAAAGATACCAAGGTTATTTTCAAATATATATTTTTCCATAATATTTTGGATTTATTTAAATTGTAAATGTGATTTTCAAAATGAAATGGTTATTTTTCACAAGAAATATGTCATGTATCATTTAATGAAATTTTCATATATGATAAAATTAATATATATTAATTATTTGTTATTGGGGATGCGATCTAATTGAACCATACTTATTCAATCTTTTGGTGTTCAATTTTTATGTTAATGAGACACACATTTATTTTTCATGGGTTATGCTATGATGAATGGATTAGATAATTGAGAAACCTATTTTATTTTCATGAGTTATGAAGTGATGATATTATGAATGATTTATTTCCATGTGGCATGAATATTTATACATTTCATTATGTGATGGTCGTTACATTGTAATTATGGATTATCATTATGTTATACACATAGATGGTGGGTATATTATAACCAATGACGGTGGTTAAATTATGAAAAAGAATGATGGTCTCATTATAACCAAGGAAGAGTGGGACCTATATCTCCCTAAAATGAATTAGGTAATTGTTGATAACTCATGAGATAAATATGTCTCTAATTGGGAGTAAAATCAATTTAGTAATGGAATTTTTCCACTATTGCTGTCAAGGGAGTGAACCATGACTACTGTATTGGTTTGGGGAGTGAAAATGATACACTATGATAATCTTGGGAGTAATCCTTGACTAGTATGATAGTTTCTAGAGTGAACCCAATCCACCATGATAGTTTTGGAAATGATCCTTGTCTAATATGGTTATGATTTTCAATAATATTATGTATGCCACAATTCCATGTCGTATGCCAATTTAATTATTCCATGACTTATTTTATTTGATTACAATATGATTAATACCTTATGAAATTTCATGATTTATTTCATGATTTATGATTATGATCTATCATAAATAGGGTATGATTTTGAAATGTTATTCTCATGTTATCATACCATTATGTTCATGTTATGTTCAAGTGATCATCAATATCTCCCTTGTTTACCCTAACTGAGCTTCTCAGCTCACCTTTTTTTATGTTTTCTTTCTAGAGGATAAAAATTGAAATAATAAGTATGATAGGTAGAAGAATAGTTCTAGTTTTAAAGAACACAATGGGATATTATGTAAATATTTTATAAACTAGTTGTTTTTATGACCAAGTTTCCAAAGGCACTATGCATAAAAAAATTTCTATAGATATTTATATTATGCATATAATATTAATATATTATGATTATATATATATAAAATGGTAGAGTCATTATAGTTGTAAACATAGTAAGGTTTAGATATCTTTTGGAACCATAGATGAGAAAACATTAGTGAGAACCCTTGGGATCAGTCTAAGTATATGATATAATCTTACATTTTATTAATCCTCATGAATGAACTAGGTTAAACATAAGATATTATAAAATACCTTTTCATAACTCAAACATCCTAAAAATTATATTTCATGGTATTCTAGTGTCCCATTATGATTATTGTTTCTCAGACCATGTTTCTTGGTTTTAATTAATGGCTGGAATCCAAAGTAATCTTGTTAATATTGAATGTCATGGTCAATGGATTGATGGTCCTCATGAGAAACCATTTGAAATAAGATATTGAATTCAAAACCATGTGATTATTCCTAATCACCAATATCATTATATGATTAACAATCTGAACTTTAGTGAGTTTCCAAACACACCTGATAAGAGAAATATGTAGTTTCCAAAATACCATAGAGGAGAGAAATTCATCTTCTAACATGTCCAGAATGTGGGAAGAAGCACTCAATAAAATGTTTCAAAGGAATGGGCATTTTTTTATTATGTAAAATAATGAAACAAATAATGTAATTGATGAGGGATAAAATGAAAAGATCAGTGAATTAAATTTATGAGAATAATTGTCTCCCTAAGCTATCCTTGATGGTTGAATTATTTAAATTTGGAAAGTGTGAGTATTATAAAAATAGATTTAATAGTAGGAATTCTTTATAAAACAATCAACAAGGTTGTATGAGTAATGGTTTTACCAATGATGATGAAGAGACTTCCAATGATGTATGAATGGTATGGTCTATTTTAATAGTATTGGTTAGGTTAAAAGTTAGTAGTATGATTAAATTAAGGATGATTAATATTAATACATGATTAATATTTTATATTTAAGTAAATAATTTCTGAGGAATAATATAATGCAGTGAATGGTTAAAGAAGGAGGTTGGATGATTATAGTGTTTATGTTTTTGGAATCATGTAGAGACCCCTTTTTTCTGTAATACTTTGTAATATTTCCTGGAGTATTTTCACAGCCAGACACTAAGATAGTGTACGATTCTGAGGCTCGATGTGCCTAGAATTAATTTTAAAAAAAAATACTAATGATATTTTATTTTGTACGCATGTATATTCTTAAAGAAAATGGGATAACTCTAAAACAATATATCATATTAAAAATCCAAGGGCACAATTGAGTCTGAGACATGACATTTACCCTTAGCGCAACATAACTTATGTCTGTGCAGGTCATCTATAGAAAAAGTCACCGAGGACATAACCATAAATAAAATTATTTTATAAAATTATTTTATTTTTATATCTAATATAAATAACTCATGAACGGGGACTCGGATAGGAAATATGATACCACTTTTGAGTTCGTAATGCAATTTTTCCTTAGTCACAAACTAATATTGGTCAGCGCAAAATGTTCATATGAGATAGTTATTGGCAGTAAGTTCATTAACCTAATTAATTAATTTAATTAACTAATTAATTCATTTTTGACCTAATGATATATCTATAAATATATAGCTATAAAGGCTTTCCCAGGGTTGCCTCATATAACTATGATTTCCAATAATGGATTCTCATCTCCTTTCCATTGAAAAACAATGAAGAATGATGAAGAACGATGGTGGATGATGAAAAAACATCAGATAAAGGAGATTTGATACACGACAAATGCAATGGATCTTGGCAAGCATGTTATTTGTCTATGGTGATTGATCCAATCTAGGTAGGACTTGTCAACTTGGTATTTGTTTCCTTTAGATTAAATGGTTCGGCAGATCCATCATCTTCAATGGATATTCACCAATTGCGGACTAAGAATGCACATACACATCAGTTTTATTTCTTTCGTTTAATGAATGTTCTAACCCTGGTTCCCCATTCTTGTTTTTAGGCTAAGAATGATTGGATGGTGATGTTTAAACTATTTTTATTGGTTCTTTTAACCCCACCATTCTATGTGTTCTTCACCATTAGAACCAAGTGGTTACTATATTGATAGTTTCTAGGCAACATGAGCTCGATCAGGTGCCCAGATTTGATGTAGGTCGATGAAACAATGACATAGTCACAAATGGATACTAGATCTGTGTAGTTCGGGACCCAAGGATCATAGATCTATGATATTTTAATGGTTTTAGGTTAGAACAAAGTTGTGGTGGCTCTTTGAAGGTGCATCAGCTTCATGCGGTCCGAAAGATTGGGGGTAGTGTGAGTAGGGTGTCTAGGACATTGGTCCGGTGTTGCTCCAGGTAGTCCGACAACGAGTAGAGCGGTGAGGAATTCCAGTGAGGCAAATGAGGCCATTATAATAGATAGTTTTTCGGGGTGCATGGTTTATATAGACCAGGCCACGATGACATGGTTTGGTGATGATTCGAGGCAGCCAACAATGGGGTGTGAGCTAGGAGGTGGTCCCGACGGTTCCTGAATACTGTGACTAGAGACTGCAGATCTGGATGCTGCTGATGCAACGAGTGCAGAAGGAGTGGCCACTAGCATCTATGGTTCCCACAATAATGGGTTAAGGTAAAAAGGAAAAGAAAAAAGATAATAATAATAATAATAATAATAATAACATTAACTCATTTAAACCCCAATAACTCCCTCTTGGGGAGTTTGATTCATGCTCCATCTACGAGGGAATGACCCCATTAACAAAATGATAATTTGTAAAACATTTCTAATAATATTCCCCAACCTATGATCTGGTCCCATGAAACACCCAATAAACATTAGATTTAATAATATTAATAAATCTTTTACCCACCATAACTCATGTATACAACATCCAATTGATGTGTCGTTAGCAGCGACATGAATCCTAATTTTAGGAAGACCTTTTAAGAACAATATAAAGATTTTTTAATACCAGATATAAGTGTGGTAACCTTGAGGAACTATTTGCACACTATTCGATGAAATAAAACCTTTTCATCGGGTTCCTGATTTTGGTGAATGAATAGTCGATCTTTTGCACTTTTCTACAAGGATCGCAACATTGTAATCCATTTGATTATCCAGAGCCACTCAATATTCCTCTCACTTTGATGTGTGAATCCTTATTCATGGGATTAATAAATGTGAAAACATGAATGGAATATTTATAGAATATCCTTCTGATGTGTTTGAAGAGAACTCACGGCATAGGTCATCACCTGCTGTTGTGAGAGTCGAGAAGATGAATGAAGAGATTTAGTCAAAGCTTCAGGAGCCATTTGTCGAGGCATGGAAGTGAAATTATTTTTTTCCCTTTAGAACAATGAAAAGTATCATGCACTCATCGTCCTTTTGGAAATACATGACATGTACTCTAGGAGTACACTGGCATACCTAGGGGTACATGTAAATAGTTTAGTACTCGAGTATGACTATATACATGACCAAGAAGTGAGGTGGGGTCACACAAATTGTGGTCCTGATACACACTACATACCACATTATGAATCTTCTTCATATCATATCTTCTTCTTTTGGACATGGTTTTTGACCTACGACTAGCCTATCCTAAGGTGTTTTCCGCATATAATGTGATGGTGCCCTTTATAGTGGATTTTGAGATATGATGCGAGATGTTTCGAGTGGGAAGATTAATATGGAAACACCCAATGATGACATCAATCATATAGAACCACCATATACTTATTAGGCTTACCCTCTAGCTAGGATGGGAAATGGTGTTCCCTAATGGTAGTTCTGGGATTACCCACCAGTTGGAATGGGTAGTGGCATTCCCCAATGACCTTTATGAGTTACCCTCTAATAGGAATAGGTAGTGGAGTTCCTTGACATCATGGGCTTACCCTCTAGCTAGGATAGGCAATGGAATTCCTCGGTGGCTATTTAGAGTGGTACCCCCTATCGCACTAGGGTATGGGTTCACTACTTCGATTTTGTTCCCACTCGGTTGTACTACATAGTGGAGAGATGTGGTTTGATGTACCATTGGACTCACAAGAAATATGTACACTTTCTATATCAATATGTGTTCTTGTGATTTGGCCTAAAACTATGAACACAATTAATTTCCACCCAAAGTGGATAGTATCATGGTGTGGTGATTGAGTCACTTCAACTAATGTGTACTGGGAAGACAAGTGAGTTATTGGGCATAGTAGATGGACTTACCTTGGAATTGTTGGATAATGTTCTTATTAGGATGAGTTTTGAGATTGATATACCCTTAATATCTTGTTTGGGATGCATTTACTGATCATATATATATATATATTATTTCTATATGCACTCCTTTGGTTATTCATACGCTCTTCCATGAGAGATGAAGATTCACAAGGTATGACATGTGCTTTATGTTTCTAGCTTCTCTTTGTTTGATGAGTATACTCACTTGATATAGGTAGAGTATACTCCACATGAAGTTCATATTCTCAAAGTTTCAGGTTCCTTGTGATTGGATTAGTCTATTTTCACTCTCTTGTTAGGTTGATATGATCTCTTTTACCATACTTTTTTCTCTCTTCTTCTGTCCTCTTCAGTGTATCTCTCACTGGCCCCCCTTCACCCTCTTTAGGGAATTCTACAAGGTATATGTATATATAAACCCATGTACTGGAATCTCCTAACATGTGACACATCTTTTTCAGATGATAGACATGTTTATTGTGATTTCATAGAAGCTTAGGGATATGGGGTGCTTTTATCATGTAATGTGGTCATATAATGGGATTCAGGATTTGGGCTCTCTTAGCTATTTTACTTTTCTAGTTTTGTCTGGTTGGTACATGTTTTTGGTTTCGCATTTATTTTTTCCCTTTACTTTTAGTTTACAGTATTGTACTCGTGTACTATCTAGAGGTTCATGCATGCATGGTTTTTTTAAAGGTTGGGGCTGAAGCCTCAATTTATTATTTAAAGCAAAGACCTATTTAGATTGGGTAGAGGGAGACCCATTACATACCCTGAAGGCCCAAGGCCAAGTGGCCTGAATACAAGGCTTGAAATCCCATTAAATGGCCCAAAGGACCCCTCGATGAATAGTATTGCTACAGTACAGCCTTCGCTACAGTACCTGCTATAGTCCCTCCGCCACTACAGTGTCGTCGCTGCTATAGTTCTGCCGCTGCTACAGTTCCGCTACAGTGCCCTGCTACAATACTGCTATAGTACCCCAGAAATTTTCCCCTGCCCGTATTTGATCCTGGGTATTTTGGATGCAAAGGAGGAGCTTGTACCACTAGGGTATAGGCTCGTTGTCACATGCATGCATGGTTTATTTTATATAAGTGTTACATATTTTATTTTATTACCTTTTAAATTTTGCATTAAGATGGATATGTGGGTGTCTTTATAGGGTTTTAGGAAAGAGAATCCTTGAGTTTAGTTTCCCTTCGGCACTTTTCTCCACCACCTGGACTATAGAGTTGGGCATGGGGTAGTTGTGGCTCGAGCCTGATCTTGGGTTTGGTCATGAAAAAGTGGTATAAAAGGTGGTTTATTCCTTGGGATGATGTTCATACAATCCCACAAAAGAATTTTCTGGGATTTTGGGAAATAGTGTCAAAAATTTTAGAGTGCAGTTCACATTCTAGGGTGTCTAGTGGTGACATAAGTGACAAACATATCCATTCACATGGACCCTGATTACCCACTTGTCGACTCAGCACCCTAATACATTTTTATAAGGGGAAATGCTACATGAATCATATATGATTGACTATTTGATTTCCTTTATTGAGTCATCTTCCCATTTTTAAATATATATATATATATATGCTCAAATGTCTGTGGTACATCTCAAACACTTTCGAGATGCCTCCGGGATAAAATCTAGCTAGGATACATGGTCTAGTTATTAATGAAGATCCGATGGGAAATGATGCCTCTGTTCAAGGTTCATCATGAGATCCCTTCCCACTAAGTGGGTTGGTAGAATCACCTATAATTGTTGAGTAGCAGATCATCCTAGAAAATCATGCTGAGAATGTTTTCAGGATGAGCACACTCTATGAGTTATAGAATCAGAGATTGTTGAGGTTCCACAGCAAGCTAGATCCTTAAGCAGTAGAATATTGGCCTTGAGTCAGTGGTTTGAATTTTTAGGCTTGTTCGGACCCCAACTGATTATATAGTCTCTTTGGAATCCATTCTTTTCTATGGAACTATAGGTAATTGGTCGATCCTGGTTACTCGAATGCACTCTGATTCAACACTCTCGTGGGATGACATCCAACAGTTGTATCGTGAGGAGTACCACCCCTCCTTCTTATGCTCTATTTGGATATTTTAGCTAATAGATATTCATAGGTAGGGGTGATAGTGGAAGAGTGTGTGGAAAGGTTTATAGAACTTATAATATACTCTCTCGACATGATAAGAGATGGATACTTCCTATAATAGAAGTTTGAATAGGGACTCTGCAGAGAGATCTGGGCTAGCATAGTGCCCTTGTGAATCCCTACCCATGATGGGTGATGTGCGGTGATACCAACCACTATTGAAGTTGGTCAATGTTTTCAATTATATTCCTACTAACTATTGTATATGCGGAAAGTAGGGTCAAACCAACAATGAAGGACAATTTGACCACTTTTCTTCTAGAAACTTTCCAAAAGACCCCACTGTTGTCAACAGTGGGGTGGATTTTCTATTTTTTTACTTCTTATATTTTATACTTTTTTGTGTTTTTATTAAGTGTTAAGTGACATAAAAGTTCAAATCCTGAATCTAAAATAAATTGAATCACAAAACAATTGAAAAAATAGAGAAATAGATATATAAAAAACGCTGATAAATGAACAATCTTATAAAACAATCGGGGAAAATTATCCATCTTACTGGTTTTTAAAGAATTTCAATTCCTTTAAAAGTTATTTTAGTGTACCATAATTTAGAAAGAATGAATTACCTCCATCTCCATGAGTTGATTCATAGAAGCTGATCGATTTCGAAGTTCGCCACTCCAAAATAAATCAACTGTGAAAAGTTTGATTTAAAAATTACAACAAGACAAACTCGTTGTATGTCCTGAAGTATTATGAATTTATTATTATTTTTAAAAATGTATCCATGAACAATCTCTCCGATTGGTTGTGGAATTTTTAAAATTTATTTTTGGTGGTAAAAATTAATTGAATGAATTCAGTATTAATCTCACTAATCAATACTGAAGACATCGAAATGATAAAGTGAAGAGGAAAATTAAAAGATAACAAGCATAACTTCAATTACTTCCTAAAATAGAAGGTTTAGACTAAAATTATCTCTATTAAATAAACAAAAATCATTTGATTAAAGGGAATGAAAGTTGAAGTAGAATAGAGGAAGAGAACTCCCACTCCTGACTGGATTCACTGCTACTCCTTGTCCTTGAATCTTTAAGGAGTGTTTCTCCGAGAAATGTTCCCAGATTTTCCCCAAGTTCTTGCTCCACTCACGATAGAAGTGTATCCTCGAATGTATCGAATTAATGTCCCCCTAATAATTATCGCTACTCTTTTTTTAAATTTTCTGTCACCTATTGTACGTCACACATTATTTTCATCTAACTTCAAATGTCCTTCACCTGTGCACCGCACACGTGCATTATTTCATGACTGACACATCGCGTAATCTTTTCCCATGTAACTAACTCCTAATGAGTTAGTTATGTGAACCTAGACGTGTTTCCGACTCTTTCATGAACTTGCATAATAAAAAGAAAATAGAACAATTGAAACTTGAAATAATGTTAATTAAAAGATTAAAGTTATTTTTTAAATAAAAGTCAATTAATAAATAATTAAGTTGATAAATGTTATTTAATTAATTAAATATTATTATTACAGTTATTAATTTATTATTAAATATTTAATTAGATAAAGTAATTATGTTATTAATTTAAAATTATTTATTAAATTATTTAATTAGTGTAATTATTATTAATTATTAGTTAGTACAACTTAATTAAATTATAATATTATATTAATATCAATTACTTTATTAGTTTAATTATTATATTTATTCTATTGAAATTAAATTATAATTAACTTTTTAATTTAAATATATTAATTAATATTGATAATTAATTTTTTTATAGATTATTATTTTAGTTTTAATAAATATTATTATTTTATCATATATTTTATTTAATAACTTATTTATCTAATAATTTTATAATAGTTAAAATTATTATACTTTATATTATATTTGCTTGTTTAATTTATTAAAAAAGTATGATTATTTAACAAAAAAAATAAAAATTGTTAATTAAATCGTTAAAAATTAAATAAAATGATGTGGAAAAACCTATGTTTTTAAGGCCCCATCAAATCCCCCCACACATAATCATTGTCTGTCCTCAAAAAAATATCATGTTTTATTATCTTTGTAAACAGATGTATGATATTCATGATACTTCTCCAAAAGTAACATGTACAACAATTTAAAAAAAGAGGACTGAAGTGTCAATAAATTTTTGAAAAGATAACTCAAATCAAGTACTGCCTTTAACAATCCCTTATTAGAAATAAAGAAAGAAATGAACTATATATTAATGAAAGTGTCATGCCTCATATGTGAATCTGCTTAGTGAATTATTACAATCCAAGCTCATGTTCTAAGTCCAAGAGTGACAAGAGGTAAAATATCAGTGGAATTAAAAAAAATAACCAGAAGAACCTTGTACATTGACTCACCACCTAGGTTCTAGAAATATTTTTTTGAATCACCTTAATGATGCAACCTAAATGACTCCCATATAAACAATTTTTCCCCTTCTTCATTTGGCGCTCATCATTCCCCTCACCATAATGAACTCATTTTTGACCTTAGACACTTTATTTTTTCAACACATGTATCATGTGCTAAACACTATGCAATGAACTTATTTAAGGTGTGCAAAGGGATTATAGTAGACATAAATGTAACTAACATCTAGGGTCTTAGAGACTCACCGTGTGATCCTAGATGCCCAAACTACTTTAATTTCAAAAAAATTACTTGAAAACCCTTTACATTATCTCATTAAGGTAATTACTTTTTATAATTAAAATATGAATGAGGCCCCTAGGATAAAGATCAAACACCCAGTTCCAAGGGTTAGGACCTTAAATCCATAGACAAGTTACCCAAATGACTCTCAAAAGTAGTCCTAAACCAATATCTCATAAAAACACTAAGAAAGACCACTCATAAATCATCCAACCTCAACAATTTAAGATTCAAAGTAGTTCTTAACTAACATTAAGGCACTATCCTTAGGAAAGATTCATTTGAGTACTGAATACAACCTAATTTTTAAAAAAAATTTGAAAAAAATTATCCATTTTTTAACCATTAAGATTGAAGTTGTAATGGGAATTTATGAGCTTAAAATTAAGCACGGTTTAGCATAGTCAAAAATTGACCCCCTCCTCCACAGTTAAAACTCAACTTTGTCCCCAAAGTTGACTTCTAAAGTCGAAAAGAACAATTAATAAATTAAAGGTTCAAAACAGATTTTGTTTATAAGTAGATTTATGATATGTATAAAGGTCCTATATAAAGTTCAAAAAAATTGTTTTCTACAAGTATTAATTTACATCCGGTTCTAAAACTAGTACATTAATTTTCATTTAAGTCCAATGACAAAGAGTTTCCATCAATGTTCAAATGGCATGTAACTTATGGGTGTAGAGTGAATTGGGTTGAAAGCAAGTTTAGTAGAATTTATTTAGTTGGATATTCAATCTAGTAGACAAAGTTCATGCTAAACATCCCAACCTAAAGCATATTCAAAAAGACAACGAGCTTGTACCCCCACTATTAGTTTTAAGTAGTAAGAATATTTTAAAAGTAGTGAAATTCAGTTTTCAGTAGTGAAGTACATGCCAAATTTTTATTTACATAGTAACATACAAAAGAATTTCATTCCAATACAAGAATAATTTTGAACATATTAAGATTTTGTTTATTTCAGTAAAAAGACATGTAGTAGAATTTTATACAGTTCAAGTAATGAAATTTATTTTCACTTCTCATATAGAGTAATTTTTTAGTATGTAGAATTTTTTAATACAGAAACATATAGAGCATAATTTTTTCATGAAAAACATGAAACATATTTTTTAATGTTGTAAGGAACATAATAATGAAATATAAATTAATTTTAAGGTACTTACCTGACTTAATATTTTTTTCATTGATCATTCAATATGGTAATTCCACTCCTTTATTAACACAGTAGTAGCATCCTAAAAACATAGAGCTTGTAAACCAAGAATAAAAATCAAGCAGAGACAGAGCATATAGAAGACAACAAATAAGAACTTTATTCAATGAAAAACCAATATAGAAACAAAATTAAACACTAAAAAACTATGTCTTAACTCCCATGAATTAATAAGTTTTAAAGTATTTAGTTAGACTTTATTTAATTACAATTTTTTTTATTAACACAACAAAAACCATGGGTTTCCTCCCATGCAGTGCTAAATTTATAGTCCCCAACCAAGCTTTATTTCCCTAGATATTTATATCCATGATCATTTAATAGGAATGAATTATTAATAGTTTTAACATCACTATTATCTAAAGATTGAAGAATATGATAAACCAAAACATTATCATCTACTATAAAAAACAATATTCTCAAAAGTTCTTTCAACAAAATAGTTTCTAATACACTGTCTAGCCCATTTTGGCCCCTAAAGACCACTTCCTCAGCTCTAAATATGTTTAAAATCTTCCTAATAAAATCAATAAATTGACTAGGAATACTTAAATGGATTATCCCACACTTAGAGGTCATATCAAACCTAGAATCAGAAGAAAAACCATCACCAAACTCTTTAGTATTTTTATAAAATGTTCCCAGCACAGCTTTCACAAAAGACAACTCTGAAAACTCTCAGAATAAGGAATCACACTCAGGTTCCCATAGGTGGTACCCAATTTCCACATATGACTCAAATGATGCGAATCATTCAAGTTTAGGTTAGAATTCATCACCAACAATATCAAACTGAGCAAGAAAGAAGGTTCCTATAAAATACCCTTGCTCATAATGGGAACAATCTAGTTTCTCATCAGGACTCAGCCCAGAACATTATCCATCTTCAAAAACCCTTAAACTGTCGAATTCATAAGGAAAAAATTCAAAAAAAAGTTGAGATAGTTCAGGAAAATAATGTGACTCACTCTCTACAATGGGTTATAGGGAAAGATTTTTCTTATATAGAGGAATGAGTGGGATAGGAGTAAAATCCCAAAGAAAAGTTTCAATGGGCTGGGGAATCATAATCTCTGTGACCTCAAGAAAGAAAGACCCATAATAAGTTCAGACCTCAATTTTAAAACATTGATTTTTAGAAACATCTATAAAATAATTACAAACCATATGTTGAGGATTTTCAAACACTAAAAACTCCTCCACATCATCAATAACATAGAGAGTGAGTTTCCCCATGGACACATCTATGACAGCACCAATAATATCAAGGAAAGGTCTCACTAAGATGATTGGAATTTTTTCATCACACTACATATATAAGATAAGGAAGTCTCTGGGTAGTGTTAGATTTCCTACACTCACTAATAGAACATCCACCCTCTCTAAATGGTGTGTGAGAGACCTGTCAGAAAGTTTAAGACAAATAGAAATTGGTTGCAAATCCCTAAGACCCATCCTTATAGACAGGGAATAAGGAATAAGATTGATGCTTTCTCCTATGTCACAGAAACAATTAAGTTAATCATGTGCTACTATTTTTCATTGAATAATAACGTTTTCAGGGTCCTTCAATTTTGGAGGCAAATTCTTTAACATGATCTCACTATACTCTTAATTATGATTAACATTATCTAACTTCTTCCAATAATTTTTATTTTTTATAAATATTTTGGTAAAATAAACATATGAATGGATTTTATCAAAGGCTTATACATATGGCATGTTTATACTAATGTTTCAAATCATTTTAAGAAACCTCAAATAGTCAGGTCCATTATTCCTCTTCACTCTTTCAAGGAAGGGAATGGGAAGGGCATAATTTTTAAAAAAAGGTTGACTATTCTCCTTCTCCTCAATTCCATTTTTTCTTTTCTTCTTTAATTAATTAACACTTCATTTTCCTCGGTTCTTGAACTTTTTCAAATTTAAGTTCAACATTTTTTTCAGGTCGAACAAAGATATCCAAATTCCCATATTCTATTTCAAGTATATTTTTCTTTCCAGATTCAATTTTTTCATTAGTTTTAGTTTTACCAGAGTGTTTAGTTACTTGTTCATGGGTGTGAAGTCCAGATCTAGTGTTTGCAACCACGATATTTTCTCTTGGATTAATAAATGAAGTTTTGGGTAGCTTTTCCTTTTCTTTATCAACTTAACCCCTACTATTTGAACTATTTGATGTTCTAAATTATGAATATTACCATCTATTTCCTTCATAAATAAATTGATCTCTCCCAAGAATTGTTTTAACAGCCCCTTTAACTCCCCTTGAAAATTAGAAGATTGAGTCCCATATGGGTTTGAGTTATAAATTTTAGGGTGTGATTGGTAATTAGGGGAAGTGATCTATTTTATGACACCTTGTTATTTCAAAGAAAAGTTTGGATGATTTTGATAACTTTAAGTGTACTGATTGGAGAATTGATCATTTTTTCCTTGGTTCCTAGAACTAAAATCCAAAAATTTGGCACTTTTATTAAAATAGACAGGGAGATCAATATTAGGACAACATGTATGAGTGTGACTAAATTCCCACAATGATTACATTTCTCCCTTAGGACCCTATCACTAACAATAGTAGCCTGAGGATTCAATTCACCTCTATAGGTATCCCTCATCCTAGAGCACTTGTGCTGAGATTTTTGAGCAAGCTTTTCACACGAAAGTTTCATCTCATCAGCAGTGGAGTCATAAAAGTCACCCCCATAGAATTGGTCAACTAAATTTTGGTTGTAAGGGTTGAGAGCATTGTAGAATGTCTCCATGAGTAGATTGGGAGAAAACTGGTGATTAGGAATTTTTCTAAGTATACTTCTAAATCTATCTCATGCCTCATGAAATAAATCCCCCTCATCTTGTAAAAACCCAATAATTCTGTGCCTAATATCGGAGGTGGTGTTCCTAGGATATAATTTTGTAATAATGGCAGTAAACACATCTTCCCAGGTCTCAAAAATTTCTTTATCTGTGTTTTGAAACCAAATCCTAGCCTTCCTTTTCAGACAAAATGGAAACACCCTCAATCTCAACTCCTCTTCACAAAGATCTCTCAGAGGTAATTGTTATACATAACTATGGAACTTTCTAATAAACTCAAGTGAATCCTCTCATAGATTTCCAATGAATGGAGTATGTTGAGAAAGGTGAGAATATTTAATTTCATAGTTCCTAGACAATGGGGACAACCTAATACAATATGGGTTACTTGATACAGGTTGAATTTAAAACTCTCTATGTCTAGGTAACTAGGGGATGGAACTATGTGTTGTGGAACATTCATGTTTTGAAAAACTCAATTATCTTGATTATCCATTGCAATATTTTTTAGGAGCAGCTAAATGTTTGTATAGTTCAGAGTTTGAAGGCTCTAATGTAACAATGAATTCTCTTGTGCCCATACAAAGTGTGATATTAGATTGAGAATAGCACAACAAAAATGAACAGCAAGTCGAAAAAGTATGAAACATCAGTAACAAGTAGTGCTAACAAGAAAACAACAAATTGTGGGAAAATTAAGTAGTGAATAAAATCATTTTTTTAAACTTTTCAAATATTTTATCAAAATTTTTAAAAAAAAATTATATGTTAATTTTTTTTGATTTTTTTTAGAAAACTAATGGCTCATGCATTCCCCAGAAACGACGCCAAAATCTTGATGCAGACTATCATTGAAGTCAATCAAAGTTTTTAAAATATATTCATACTTACTAAGTTATATGTGGGAAGTTGGTTCGAACCCACAGAGAAGAAAACTTTGACCAGTATTCTTCTAAAAACTTTCAAAATGACCCCACTGTTGTCAGCAGTGGGGTAGTTTTCCTTTTTTTACTTCTTATATTTTTTACATTTTATGTGTTTTAATTAAGTTGTTAGTGACAAAACATTTCAAATCCAGAATCTAAACTATTTTGAAGCAAGAAACAATTGAAAACATAGATAAATATAGATATAAAAAAGGCTTATAAATGAACAATCTAGTAAAACGCTCAGAAAAAATTCTATATCATACTGGTTTTTAAAGTATTCTAATTAATTTAGAAGTTATTATAGTGTACCAACATTTAAAAAGAATGACTTACCTCCATCACCAGGATTTGAGTCATAGAAGCTGATTGATTTCTAATTTCGCCACTCTAAAATAAATCAATTGTGAAAAGTTTTATTTGATGATGACAACAAGATGAAATCACTGTAAGTCCTGAAGTATTATGAATTTGTTATTTTTTTGAAAGATGTAACCATGATTAATCCCACCGATTGGTTGTGGAATTTTGAAAATTTAGTTCTTTTAGTAAAAATAAATTGAATGAATTCAGTATTGATCTCGTTGATCAATACTGAATACATTGAAATGATAATGTGAAGGGAAAAATTAAAATATAACCAACAGAAAATCAATTCCTCCCCAAACATGAAGGTTTATCCAATCATTAACTGTATTATGTAAACAAAAATCATTCCATTACAATGAAATAAAGTTGAAGTATAATATAGGAAGATAACTCCTTCTCGGAACTTGATTCACTATTGATTTTGGTCCTTGAATCTCTAGGGAGTGGTTCTTAGAGAAGTGTTCGAAGATTTTCTATAAGGTCATTCTCTGATATCGACATAAGTGTATCCTCGAATATATTGAATGAATGTCCCCTTAATAATTCATGCTTCTCTGTTTATAAATTTACTATTACCTACTGCATGTCACCCATTGTTTTCCACCAACTTCAAATGTCCTTCACCTGTGCACCACACACGTGCATTTTTTCATGAATAACACGTCACATTATCTTTTCCCATGTAACTAACTCCTGATGAGATGGTTAAGTGAACTTAGACGTGTTTCTGACTCTTTCATGAACCTTCATAATAAAAATAAAACATTATCTCTATCATGACTTTAGAGGTGGTTTAGAATACGGGTTGCTTGGATTGCATATGGTGGTTGTAGCTTCAAAGTCAGGAGCTAGGAAATCTTATCTATTTTACTTTTCCAATTTTTTCATTTAGGGATGTGTTTTTGGTTGGGTGTGTATTTTCCTCCTTTACATCCAATTTACACTACCATACTCTTGTACTGTCTAGAGGTTCATGAATGCTTGATTTATTTTCTAACAATGTTTCATCTTTTATTTATTTCCATTTTAAGTTTTTCATTGAGTTCGATGTGTGTGTTTACAGGTTTTTAGAAAAAGGCCTCTCTGATTTTAGTGTTCTTTTAGTTCATGTCTTCACCCTAGCTTGTGGAGGTGGTATTAGTATTATTTCATCTTGAACTTTGTCTTGGTTTGGATTGTGAAAATTCAAGAATTATTTTGTATAATTTTTACACTAATGATATTCTGGTTATAAAAATCCTGAAACATATAAATATTATTCCAAAATAGATGGTTATTATGAAATTTAAAACATGTTTTAATGGTACTAATAACCTTATAAATGGATTTTTGTATAAGATGATATTTTTAGAGAACATATGTTTATGGGAAAAGATAAACCTTAATATGTGTCTTATTTTGAGTTAATAATGTTTAATTTGGATAAGGAAATTATTGACATTGAAAGTATATGTATCATTGAAATTGGGTAGTGATTTGATAAATGATTTTTAGGTAAAATTTTATGATTTTTAATGAGTTTTTTTGATTTATAGAAATTATATAATACTTATGAACTTATATAATGAATAAGGATTTTGTTAATTTTTGAAGAATATATTTTTTCTTGTGATTCTAACTTAAATGTTATGGATATCATCATGGTTTTATAAGTTTATGGTTCATCGTATATTAAAAGGCATATACATCCTTTTCTAATGTTTTAAGTAATGATATTTTGATACTATATTGAGGTTTAAATACATTTTTGGGTTGTTATATGATTTTAGGTTCAGTTAATTATGGACAATAGGATAGTGGGATATAGATAATATTTAGGGTTGAAAATAAATTCATTAACAAGTTAGTATTTTTAGAGATATCTAAGGCCATTTTATGGATTATCCTTCATGTTGTCATCTAATTTTTATTCATGATATTCTTGTGAATTTACTACATTACTAGATTATATAGTACATTATAATGGTGAATAATGATATTTGGGATATGATTGAATGGGTTGAAGTATATATTTCTATTCGGTTTAACTAGTGATTTTTCATGAATGATTATTTTTGAATAATAAAAATATTTTTTTTAAAATTTAATCTAAATGGTGAGATATAGTCTTTTATATTAAAACATTCTTTAATGTATTGGTTATTGAGGTAATTATGGTTCTGGAGATTAATGTTTTATTTCTTTATATGGAGGTTTATTCCTTTTGAGAATTATATTATTCTATCTTTTTTTGTTTTTGTTAAAACCTAAATAAAATGGAAATATCTTGATATACATTTTTTATTTGAATGAATTTTATTTTATTGATTTATGAATAAAAACAATTATTTATCGAATAGTCATCATTGGGATAATTAGATTACATTATGTTATAAATTGATTAAAGGATGAAACTCTTCATTTCATGTAAGAATGTTTCATTATATTCTTAGTATAGATGGTAAAATAAATCATTAACATTAGTAAAAGAATCACAATAAAAAAATCTTATCCAAAAACAAATAATTCAGATGATTTTTAGTCTTATTACCTCTCATTTATTCATTATTTTATGTTTTCTAATGTTATCTTGAAAATTTTCTCTATCAATATATATTATCCTTTGGGAATTAGTTTTCTCTTCTATTTCCATATTTTCACTTCCCAGTGATGTTCTAAAATTTAGAGACTATGTTTTTTGTTGTCCTCCATACTTCCCTTTTCTGCTTCTCAAAGAGAAGTTTTATTAACTCTTTTTATGAAATGGGTTTTCAAGAAAGGAATTTTCAAATATCATTCCTTTGATTACAAAAAACATTTTTAAGTTGAAATCAAAAAATTTATTAAAAGGGGAAAAATTTATCACCCCAAGATTTTAAAAAATATTTCTCTTTAAATATTTATATTTCTTTGATAACTTTTACTACATGAAACACTAAGTTCAAAAGAATCGCTTTACACTATTAAAACATTATTATTTGTGACAATTTTAACATAGTATTTATGTTGGAGGGTATGATTAGGATTAGATATATTATGATATATATATTTATTTAATTAATTACTACTCAAAATAAATGTGTTAATAAATTCTTAATAAATAGTCACACAATTTTTTGTAAATTTATTATTATTCCTCGAAAAATATTTTATTACTTTTTGTGAGTAAATATTATCATTAATTTGTTGAAAATTAATAAATTTTAAAATCTATAATTGAAACTAATTTTTAAATAAACATAATAAAATTATATTAGGATGGTTTTTTAGATTTTTTATTAAATATTTAATATTTAGTGAGTAGTGAAAATTTATAATTTTTAATTATAATTGTATTTTTTTATCCATATACAATGTTCCATTATAAAATAGTTTAAAATTAAAATAAGTTATATTATGTATTAAATATTCAAATTTTGTTCATTTGATTAAATTTATGTTTGAATTTGATAAAATAAAATCTATATTTGGAATCTGCTGGTTAAATTTTTTAAAATATGCCACTTTTATTTTTGATCAATATGAATAGTAACATTGTAACATTTATCACCTTAGTAAAGGGTAAATTTTTTTAATATTGGTTAAAACATAGTGATAATGACATATATTTTCTTCCTAATCCTTACTATATTATTGGAATTCATCCCTTATCACCTTAGTCTCAAAATTGAGTTGTTTAATTTTCAATTTTCCATGAAAAGGACTTATATAAATTTAAATCAAATAATTTTAAAAAATTCCATTATCTTAGTTCTAAATATATATAATGTTTCCACATAGAAAAAAAATATTGTTTATAATTAATGTAAGTATATTTTTATATATTAATGCAATTATTTTCTGGATATTTAGTTTTTCTTATTTTTAGGTATTATATATCAAATTAAATGCATGTAAAATACTAATAAAAAAGTATTCATTTAACAGAAAAATAAAATTAATGATATTAAAAATATTTTATGTTATAAAATATGAATAAGTTTACATGACCCAAGAATTTAATATATCCATATGACATAATAAGGATCTGTGGGATTTTAATGACCCAATGTTTTATCAATGTAAATTATCTTCTTGTAATTATGTCATATAATCAAATGAAATCACAACACAATGAACTAATATGTACTGTGTGACCTTTAAACATAATATTTTTTACTTCTGTGTTTAGAATATTGAAAATCTGACATACTCGATTGCTATCGGTAATATGTTTAGATTCCGATAAAACAAACTTAATTTTATTCGGAATAGTATCCTACCCTTATGAATAGTAACATACCCATAATAATAGTAATATGACGCTTATGAATAGTAAATCCCCCAAAATAATAATATCCTCACCCATTAATGTATAAATAAAATTTTGAAATCTTATAAGTGATAATATGACCATAGTAAAAGTATTGATATTTTTGTAAGTCATAAATAATTAATGACAATTACTTAATTTCTTTTTTAAATTTATTTCCCTAAAAGGCGTTCATAAATTAAAAAGTTTATTTCTTATGGTTTTTAGATAATTTTATGAGACCTTCTATATTATTTGAAAGCATTATAAAATCAGTTATAGTTTTAAAATATGTATTTTTTCATGTAAATTATGATTTTAATTAAAAAAAATTTAACATATTTAGATTTTTTTTTTTTGAAAAATGGAGTTAATTTTATAATTCTACTCATTGAAAAATGTTTGTGGGTGAATTTTTGGGATATTTCTGAAATACATGAATTTTTGGTGAATAGTAAAATACGATAATCTATGATAAATGCTAAATACATGAATTATAATGTTATCAGATGATGTATGGATGATGTAAAGAAATTATCTCAAAATAACATGAAATATTTACTATTTATGGTCTTAAGAATCATTATTATTTCTTGTTTTATTGGAGAATATTAAACAATTGATTAAAATATTAAGAAACCTCTCCTCCCCTACACTATAAAAACCACCCATGATCCCCTCTTCTCTTCACTCCTCTCAAGCCCTATTATTTTCCTAAATTCTTATCAAATATCTCTCAAGCTCCTCCCCCACGTCCAGAAGCCATTTGTCTTCTCAAAAGACCAAATCCTCTCCCTTTAAGAGGCTCTCAAGGAAGATAAATTCAAGAGGTAACTTACTCTATTCAATTCTTTTACTTTCTTTTCTGGTTCCTTTGCTTTATTTCATGTCCTTAGCTCTCTACATATAAATGTTATGAAATATCCATTAACTAATATTTAATGTAATGTTTTTATGTTAATGGAATAATTTATTATCATCTCTCCTTTACCCTTCTTTTGTACTAGTAGTAAAAACACCAACCGAGATGTATTAATTTACCACATTCAAGGACGATGGGTTTTCAATTTCTATTACCCTCTTAACTTTTGGTCAAAAAAATCATTTTAATGGTTTAAATAGACTATAATATATTTTTTATTTCTCATATATGGTTCAGTAATCTCTTTGGACACATTGTTTTGATTTATAAAAAATGTGTTCATTGTGATAAAAACCAACCAATTAACCCAAAAGGATAAAACTAATGTTTTACCTAATGATTCATCTTCACTCTAAGTAACCAAATTAAATTTACAACCATTTAAACTTATGGATGTTTAATAATAAAATATAACTCCAATTATATACAATTATCCCCATTTTACATGATTACCCATTCATATATATAAGTAAACCGAATATGAACCAAACAGACCCGAAAAATGAAATTAAACCTCATAACCAATAAAAAAGGTTATGAATGAACATAAAAAGGTTATAATAAATAAATTAAATGTAAAATAAGATATTTAATTATTAATTAATGAACATAATTTTATTATTTATTTCATTAATATCAAGAGGGTAACACCTTAAGACTTGAGGCTAGGGATTCTAATCGAACCTCCAACATTCCTTCGAGTTATAATTACTCCCTTT
This sequence comes from Viscum album, assembly GCA_963277665.1. Lineage (NCBI taxonomy): Eukaryota > Viridiplantae > Streptophyta > Magnoliopsida > Santalales > Viscaceae > Viscum > Viscum album. The sequence continues at coordinate 337,875,297 of OY728135.1, forward strand.
TTACCCAAATGAAATCCCATATTCTGTTTATGTACATATTCTAATTTTTATTTATATTTAAAAACTCATGTATCAATATCCATTAATCATTCTCTTATAGTTATATACAAGCATTAAGTGATTCCCTCTTCAAAACATCCTGATAAGAAAACCCATTTTAAGGGAAATTCCTAAATTATTACCCAATTTCAAGTACACTATATGATATATTTTTAAGAAACCATTATATTTATAAAAACACTATTTTTATCATTAAAACATTATTAGTTCACTTATGTTTTTATATAAAATATTATTCCCTTTTCAGTTTTAAATTATCATTGATATTTTCATTAGACCGTACTAAAATGTTTTAATTTTAATGTTTCATAAAAACACTTTTACATGTTATCAATTAAATTTAGCATCAATTATTATGATATTTTACTATTATACCTTATGAATTTCCATGATTGATTTAATTCCATTTTTCATGGATACTTGTATGATACACCCATTAAATTATTCTTTATGGCTTAATTATGATACCTATTTCTATTTATGGTGTTTATTATGTTTATATATGATTATATACATAGAAATAATATTCATGAACATGTTATGATAGGGGAAACCAGATAGTGCTCCAATTCATTGGTTAAAGATTAGTCTTGTGAGACGTTATGTGCAACAGTCTTGGTGGTTAGCCATGACTTGTGCTACCATGTGCAATAGTCTTGGTGGTTAACCTTAACTTGTTATCCCCTATGTGAAATGAGCCTTGACTCATGCTAAAGGCATGTTTTATTTTACTCATACATTACTATGAATACATGTTTATAGAAACCCATGTTTATATGTTATGATTCCATATATTCTATACATTTTTATATCATTTTGTTATGCCTTCTAACCCATGTGCTAAATATTTATTTCTCATGTTTATTCCCTTATTGGAATTTTAGCTCATCTCTTTGTTCATGTTATCCACATTTTACCCTATGATATTGTACAAGCACTATGGAAGTTACAAGCTCATAATGGGGATTAAATAAAACTTTATTTTTATGATGTTTGATTATGTACCTAGTATTCATAGACACTAGAATTTTTTATCATTGGCTTGTAATATGATGTTTTATTATGCTTAAAATCATGTAATGTTATGAGAAAAATGTTGGAGTTGGTTACCTAGAAATAAAATTATTTTTACTTTATGATAAATCTAAATTCATCATATGAATATTAATACACTACTTATGAAATTATTAATGTTCTTCTACATGACATAGTATGTAATAATGTCCTAAGAATTGCTCTCGCATTAAAAGGTCATAGCAGATCCCAAAACTCGGAAGTTCCATGATACTATTCTTGAATATTTGTTTTATGGACAGATGATATCATTTGAAGGGACAAAAATAGTATAGGCTATTAAGGGTGGGGACCCATGAAACATTTATACACATTCTCATGGCGTGCACCCTTGGTAATATCTAGGAGGATATTTTGAGAACAATACCTTCTAGTAAGACAAACTTATTCATAAGTGTCATTTGATTTTTATACCTGCAGACGTATGTATTGGTCCTTTGACTTAAATATTAATATTAATGGGTATTATGACTTGCAAAATTAGTGGGGAAATACCCTCCTCTTATAAGGAAAGAGAATGTTTCCATTGTATCCTTCTTTCGAAAAAGGCCTCCCATGTTTAGTGGATCTTCTAATCCCATCTATGCAGAATAGTGGATTAATACCATTGAAAAGATATTATCCAACCTCCAGTGCTCAAAAAAGATAGATTAATACTAGATTTATATTATTTTGGTGGGGAAGGTGATCAGGGGTAGACACTGATCAATAATATGAATTCCCAAGAGGAAATTGATTATACGGATTTGGAGGAATTCAAGAAAATGATTTTTAATAAATATTTTCCCTAAACCCTCCACCTCAAGATAGAAATATATTTCCTATGACTCAATTAGAAGGAATATGAATTCATCGGGGATTATGAAGAAAACTTCAGAAGGCTTGCAAGATACACCTTTGGCTTTTTCATGAACAATGAAAGAGAGGCAGATAACTTCTTCATTGGACTAAAGATGACTCTACGACTAGCATTGGAGATTCAATATTATGAAAGTTATGAGGATATTTTTTGTTGTTCCCTTAATATTGAAATGGGGATCATAGACTCCAAGTGGTCTCATGGGCCCAGTGACAAAAAGAGTATGATGGTGTCTAATATGGGTGGTTCGGTAAATAAATTCCATGATGGAAAGAAGATCTTACATCCCATGTGTCAATATTATGGGAAGAAGCATCCTGGGAACTATCTAAAGGGATCCAAGAATTACTTAAAATGTGGAAATATGGGGCATCTAGCAAAGAACATCCAAAGGGATATAGAGAATCCCACCAAGTTGGAAGAAGAATGGAAGGTTCAGGTCAACGCTCATCCTATAGTGTAGTGATAAAACTTAATGGAGAATAGGCATTATGTGAACAATTTCCCTAATCCAAGGGTTTTCAGAGGTAATAAACAACGACCTCCTTGGAAACAAGGTAGGATTTATGCTATCACTACTAGTGAGGTGGATCCAGACAATGATATGGGGATAGGTATGTTATTTATTCATTCCATAATAGTGAATGTACTGTTTGATTCTGGTTCTATGAATTCTTTTATATCATACATGTTTAGTAGATCTATTCAAACACTACCTCAAAATTTGGTGGATAAGTTATCTGTGAGAATAGTGAATAAGGAAATTAATGAATCCAAGGTTTATAACTCATCCCCAATAAATGTTTTTAGAATGAACCACCCATAAAATCTTTTCACACTCCCTTTAGAGGAGTTTTATGTTATCTTGGGCATGGATTGACTATCTTTAAACAAATCCAACATCAACTGTCAGGAAAGGGAGATCACTCTTCACATCCTAAAGTATCCTATAATTCATTAAAATTGTATGTTGGAAGTTGAATATCCATTAATTTAAAACCACTCCAACAAAATCATGGTTTGAATATGAAGGTTTGGGCATTCTATTTTGGTAGAAATCTTGCAAAGGAGGGATCTTAGGAAAACTCAAGAACATCCTGTCTAGATCAGGGTTGTGTCCATGAGTAGGCTAACATTTTTTGTGCTATTATAGTAAATGGGACATGAATGGGTAATCTAGGAGTCACTAAGGGTCTTTATTGAATGAGAATCAAGTATTACATGGTCCTTCAGGGTGATGTGATGGATGAACAAAACCTTGAGGAAATTCTCGCCTATAATAAGTATTTGAGAATCATACAGTTTAATGTCATGTGATTAATATGTGGACCATGTAGTTTAAAATCTAATGAAAATTACACTAAGGGAAGAAATTTAATTCCATTTATCATTGACCAAAATATTAGAAAATTTGACTTCCACAATGATCAAATGAATAATGTTATATATATATTTCTTAAGTATGAAAAGGGAATATTGTAAGCTACATTTGGGAGCTTCTGTATCTAAAAAGTGATATGGGATAGGAAGGAAAGTAATGATTGAAGAACCTATTTTAAGTAATGTTCCATGACTTTCCTTTTTGTGGATTATGAATATAGACGAGGTTTCTCTCAAGGAATAAGGTTCCTCTAGTTTACATCCCTTTTGAGGGAGACTTATGTAATTTCGGACTAGGGTGTGTTAATGAATTGTCAAAAAAGTATTACTCCTAAATTACATATCATATTACTAATGGATGGAGAAGTCTTATGGATTTACTGATTTCCCCAGACAAAATGTTTCATTTTTGTAAGGAATGTGACTATGTGCATAAGGATCACTTCATGCCAAAATCACCCAAGAATATGGAGAAAGTTTTCTTGCATAGGTCATACCCATACAATGGTATGTCGGATTTTATTTATATCATGGATGGGACTCAGAAAAAGGATATGGTTTTCTTTATTTATCTAATTAAGAAAATAATCAACCCCAACATCTTTCTTGGAAGTATTTGTCACACTGATCAAATTCTTGATTTGAGAGGGGCACATTTCACTTTGAATACAGGTTCAAAAGAGGGTTGTGAATCACCACTATACCCTCCAACAATGATATTGATCATACATAGGAGAGTGGGGGAATATATATATATATATATATATATATATATATATATATATTATTATATGAACCCAGTTGTATGAGCAAAGTTTCAATATATAACTCATCGGAGTGATAGTCAAGCCACATGTATTTTTTTAGATAAAGGGTGTTGGGAGACTAAGATCAAGTATTATGGTATTCTATATATAGTTCTATAGCAACATGAAATATTATTTCATGTAATAGAGTTCAACCATGAAGTTTAACATCACGTGGTAAGGAAATTTAGTTTGCCTTCTATGATCTTTCATCCAAGACCATGTTAAATCAGACGTGAATGGATATTTATTGATCATTTAGGGAAGCCTTTATAAAAACTCTTATTACCATGTGAGATATTATCAGTGTGAGAAACAAGGAGTGGGAAAGGATTATTTCACCACACCTAGGTGACTAAAAGAAAGGGAAGTGGCATTCTGATAATTTGGTGGATGGACCGAGATGTAGGATCTGAGAATCAATATGTATCCCACAGGAGTGAGAATCATGTCATACATAATTCATGGAGTAATTTAATGTTGAATGAGAGGGAATTGAACCAAAAAATTTAGTGTCATTTGGTAAGTATAAATTATTTCTCATAGTTTTAGATCATCCAACTAAGATCGTAAGTATTGAAATGATGAGTAACATAAGGATTACCATGTCAAGGATGCTCTAACTAACATTGGATGTGAAGATGATAATTTTAACCACAATATTGGGGGTTCTTAGATAAAGAGTAGTAATATGGTATAAGTATGAAATGAGTGTCCACAGAACACATTCAAAATATAGTTCCTAGCATGATGTTGTCAAGGATTGTGGATACAGAAGAGGTTTCTCCTAAGGATGAAGGTTCCTCCTATCGACATACCTCTTGAGAGTGACTTATTCAATGCCAGACTGGGGTGTATCAACGAATATCCAAACTAAAGGTGTCTTCTAGAATCATAAATTCTTCTACCAATGGAAAAAGAATTCATTTGGAGATTTTAAAGTTCTCATTAAAATGATTACGATGTGTGGAAGGAAATTTTTTGATCATAAAGGAAACATTTAGACCGACATTAGTCATGGAGAGTGTAGTTCCCTATATAAGATTTATTTTTATACATGGGATAGGTATAATTTCGCATACTTTAATATTATTGATTAATTTTTATAATTTCATTTTAAAGCCTCTATATGTTCATTATCAACTACAAGATAGTGATATGAATTGTTGGATTTGATAGTATACCCTTGATACATCATCTTCAAATCAGACGAATATAAATCGGTACCATTTTCCATCAGTATCATATGAGGGATTCCAAATTTAGTGATGATATTGGCCTAAAAGAATATGACAATGATTTTGGACACGACTTCATTACTAGTTGTTTCCTTAGTCCATTTGGATAATAAATTGATAACAATGATGATATATTTAAATTTACTTTCCATAGCTTGAGGATATGTCCCTATAATATCCATTCCCCATATGTAAAATTTTTAGGTGTATTTTGATATTTTCATCAACGTTGTTGGTTGAGTGACTAATTTTCTATGTACTTGGATGTAATGATGCCTTTGGGAGAATTTTGTGTAATCCTACATTATTGAAGGATAGAAGTATCAAATCCACAAAATTTTATTGGAAATCTTAATTCTAATTGGTGGGCACCAGAAGCTCATATGTGTACTTATTTCATGAAATTAATAGTCTCTTATCTATCAATGCACCTGAGAAGGAATCCATCAAAGCTAGGTTTATAGAGAAAAATCTAGTGATTTTTCTTCTAATAAAGGGTGAACATGGTTTTTCGTCATCATGTTCTATATTTTATATATTTATCTGATATGATAACTCCATTTAGAATGTATTCTACAATAGGCTCCATAAAAATAGTTTTAGGGCCATCTAGTTCAGTGATAGAAATAAAAACATTGATTTATTACCTGTCAACATGAACAATAATGCAAAACCATTAGGACATGCGAGAATTTGTTGACTGTTTTATCCCAATATGGATCCAGTGAATCCATTACCACATTTGAAAATTCATATTCCTAGGTATTTTTTGTTCATGGGACATGAGTCAATGTCAAATCTAAGGGGAATTTATCCATTAGTCTTAGGACTTAGTTAAGTATGGGATTGACTCCTCCATTTTTATGGGATTTTCACCATTGATCTACTTTATTACCAACTCTAAATTTCCTTTTACCTTCAATTAGATCATTGGTTTTTGAATAAATAGTTCTACCCCTGCAATGAGGACCTGATATTCTTCTTCATTGTTTTTATATACTTATAAAAACTAGAATGAGTAAGTGAAGACTACTATTGTTGGGGAGAAGATAAAAACTCCTAATATAACTGTATTATGTTTGAATTCTTCTATTATATTATTTAATAATCTTCTAGATTTTCCATAAAAATAACCTCCCATTTCTAGTGAACTTATTGAATATAGAAGATCCATTCATCAATAAATTAAGTATTTAAAAATGATGTTTCTATTGATGGATTCTCTGTAAAGAATTCTATCAATGCCTAGCCTTTTACCACTTTCTAATTCCTAAACTGAATTTCAAACTACTGCAAGAAAAATTACCACCCAACTAAATTTAAAATAAACAAATGATGATATTGAATATATTTGAGTGGGATTATATTAGAGGGAAAATGGACCTCATGGTGTTATAGGTGGTGTCTCGATTTTTGAACTGTGGGGATTGACAACAGACATCTCTTCTCGATATCTAAATAACGATTCTTCAAATTGAGCATGGTTAGACTCAAGAAATAGAGACTATTTACTTACCTAACATAATTAATTTGTGTGAAAAAGGAACCCAATAATCATTCTAAGTCTTCCACATACATGATGAGTGAAATTACCTCATCATGTGGCATCAAAACTGATGGAATGAAAAGATATTTCTTGAGTCTTTTGAATTCATCATAATAGTAAATAGTTCACTAATATATTACCCCATTTTTTATTAACTTGGTGAAGGTAAAATAAATTCCTGTGATGTTTTCTATAATGCACTATATATAATCAAGGTTTCCATGTAATCCCATTAAATCTTTATGGTTTTTAGAAGGTGGAAATGTTGGGCTATGGGCCGGTGCAGCAGAAGCCGGTGGGCCGGGAATTTAAAAAAAAATTGCATCACTGGATTGACATAACCCTATCAACTCTGGTGATCTTATCCCAGTTTGGTTTGAGGATCTCACAATGTTTAAATAGAGCACAAAATAAACTGAACATGTACCTGGTTTGGAATTAGTGGGTGCAAGTCCGCCTCAGGATGCCAACGATCGTTTCTTGAAAACTCCAACGTTGAAGCCCTCTAGATCATCCACACACACCTCTCGAATATGCTCACATTCTGTTCATCGAGATCCTGGTGCTAGTGAGGATCTTCAATTCCCACTTTAGCGCAGTGACGATCACCTCAAGGGAAGAAGATTTAATCCGAGATGGATGAACATGAAGATCTTATTTCGCTTAAGACACTATCTCTAGATTCCATGAGGAGAGATAAGCTCCCAATATTAACACAATCATAGTTCAAATGGGAGAACATCTCTCTCACTTATATAGGGAGTGTTTAAAACACACGGTATGGATTCTCGGCCCCCTTGTAACATATGTATTCTATATAAGTGTTATAAATAATTATTTATAACAAATAAAATTATTCCATAAATAATTTTTATAATTTATTAGTTACTTGTAATATATAAATAAATTACATGATAAATTTGATTCTTTAACTCGACTAACACCTCCTACTAATATTAAACAAAGATAGGATATTAAAATCCATTCGAATAATATTAATACTTGTATTTACTATATAACTTATAAATACATAAAAGAATTCAATGAATTATTCTAAACTTGAATAATTAATGAATTTATTCATTCATTAGTGATCAATAGAACTTGAATAGTGATCGGACCCTTTGGCGGGGCCCACCATGTTCTATTTTAATATTCCTAGAATAGGGCAGATTCTCAAGGAGCTATTGTGTGTGACACTCTAGGCCCTTAACTCAATAGCAGTGAATAATATCCACCGACTTAGAGCTGGGTATAACAACCCATCGAGGCCCCTAGAGAGATAAGACAAAGTCAAAACAATGACTACCTTCCTACGAACATAGTCCGTGTAATATAATCTATTTGTCATTGATAACTCAATAAATCATAATGCATACTAGCGCCATCATTCTTTATTTTACTTTATTTTGTTTGTTGATTTGTCTGGACAGTCTTACCTTCCACTACCATGGCCACAGATTTCATAAAGGTGCAACCATCCTAATCAACCAGGCCCAAGATATCTCTTCCTGAACTCGAAAGTAACAAATCATTTCTCAATCATTCAATCAATGTAAGTCCATTAATTATGTACCCAATAAAAAATACCTAGCCACGACTTTGCTGCCATGGTTTTCACTTTACATCAAATGTACGTAACTAAATGAAATTCATTTATAATGATCTCAAGTCTAAAGACCATTACACAAGTCCATATATAGGAATGACCAATGAAACCTAAAACATGTGGTGTTCCTATTATGCAGGTATGTCCTCATGATCTCAACTACTAGAGATCATAAATTGCAAAATTCATGGGAAGAAGTCTCAATGCTTATGAGCCTCCATCACCTGATAGTCACACATCATCTGTGTCCTTTCAGAATGATTTAACGGGACCATAGGCTGTTACTTTAATATTACTGTCATGGAATCTCAGGGTTCTCATTATAGCCTGGGATCTACTATAACCCTTTGATGTGATAGGTAATATAAGGACATTTCCATAAACAAAGTGGATGCATAAGTATCTACACTATTATAGAAAGATAAACACATGTATTTTAACAAACTAAATACATGTAGTGGTAATCGAAGTACAAAATAAGTTGGGTCTAGGGAATCCACTTTCAACACCCCCAATTATACTAGAGCCAACTGCTAACAGGTTTCAATCTTCTAGCTCTCACATGTGAATAATGCTTTCTAAAGAGAAATGTCTTTAGTGAGGGGGTCTTTCATGTTGTCCTGTGTGGCTACTCTGCTAACTTTCACTTCGCCTCTTTGATTAAAATCCCTCAAGAGATGAAACTTCTAAAAAGTATTCTTTGTTCTCTGGTGAGACCTGGGCTCCTTGGCAAGCACCACTGTAGCAGTATTATCACAATATACTGGTACAAGGTCTACACTGCTAGGTACAACACCAATGTCTGAGATAAATATGCATATCCAGATTGCTTCCTTTTCTATATCGGAAGCTGCAATATATTTAGACTCTACTGTAGAATTAGCAACCACATCATGCTTCAAGATTATCCAACTCATTGCACCACAATTCAGGCAAAAGATGCATCCTGACTGCAATTTCATATCATCGTGATCTGTCTGGAAACTAGCATTATTTTATCCCCTCACTACTCATTCCTCGTCTCCTCCATACACCAGGAACATATCCTTAGTACGCCTCAAGTACATTAGGATAGTTTTAACAGCTGTCCAATGCAGCTCTCTTGGATTGGATTGATATATACCCACCATGATTAAAGCAAAGGCAACATCAAACCTAGTACATAGCATGGAATACATGATAGAACCCACTACCGAAGCATAAGGGACTCTACTCATTATGTCAATATGAGCATGTGTTTATGGACAAATTTTATTGGAGAGATTTAAACCATGTGAAATTGGTAACAATTATCTTTTGGATTGTTCCATATTGTACCTTTTGAGTACCTTTTCAATATATGTACTTTGATTTATCCCAAGAAGCCTTTGAGAAATATCTTGATAGATCTTGATCCCTATAATGTAGGCTACTTCACCTAAGTCTTTCATGGAGAAGCATTCATTTAACCAAGTCTTAACTAAATGTAATACTTGCACCTCATTTCCCATAATTAATATGTCATCAACATATAATACTAGGAAAACTATATAATTACCTTCAACCTTTTTATAGAAACGTGGCTCACTTTCATTTTTGATAAAACCAAAATCTCTTATGGCCTCATCAAAATGAACATTCCATGATCCTGATGCCAGCTTCAATCCATAAATGGATCTCTAAAACTTGCATACTTTATTGGAATTTCTTGACTTGACAAACCCTTCATCTTGAGTCATATAGACGTCTTCAACCAACTTACCATTTAGAAAATATTTTTTGACATCCATCTTTCAAATTTCATAATCATGAAAGGATGCTATTACAATCAATATTCTAATAGATTTAAGAATTGATATTGGTGATCATCATATTAAATATCTTGACGTTGTGTGAAACTCTTTGCAACTAGCCTTGCTTTAAAGGTATTAACCTCACCATCCATGTCCATCTTCTTCTTGAATACGCATTTTCATCCAATGGGCTTTACATCAGCTGGAGGTTTTACCAAAATCCAAACTTGATTGTAGTACATGGACTTCATCTCAGAATTCATGGCATCTTGCCATTTAGAAGCTTCTTTTCCTTCTAATGCTTCCTTGTAGGTTAAAGGTTCATCATCCTCAAGGGATAATGTGTCACCTGAATCGGTGACAAGAAACCCATAACACTCTGGTTTTATAACCTCTCATGTAGACTTATGCAATATATGTGTCTTAGGAACAACTTCTTCTTCCACTTGTTCTTGTGGAGATTGTTCCTCTACCAACTCTTGTTCATCTGTATCATTAACTTCATCAAAGTCTATCTTGATACCACTATTTCTAATAGAAATGTGCTACCTTTCTAGAAATGTGGATTATCTTTCCACAGTGACTTTTCTATCTAAATGTTTATATAGGTATTATCCTCTATTTTCCTTAGGATAACCTATAAAGATTCACTTAGTTATTTTGGAAGCTAATTTTTCACTTGGTAAAGTATTGACAAATGTCTCGCACCCCCATACACGCATGTGTGTCAGGTTAGATTTCTTTCCATACCATAACTGATATGGAATCCCATATGCAGCTTTAGTTGGTACTCAATTAAGGGTATATACTGCTATTTTCAAGACGTATCCCTAAAAGCATAATGGAAGGGTTGCATGACTCATCATTGATCTGACCATGTTAAGAAAGGTCATATTCCTCCTTTTACTAACACCATTCTATTATGTTGTATAAGTAGGAGTGAGTTGGGATACTATCCCACACTCCTTCAAGTGATCAATGAAATCTTGGTTATGATATTCTCTGCCTTGGTCAGAGCAAAGTTCTTTTATCTTCTTACCAAGTTGGTTTTCTACTTCATTTTGGTATTCCTTAAATATCTGAAAGGAATCTGACTTATACTTCATTAAGAAGATATATCCATACCTACTATAGTCATTGGTAAAAGTAATTAAGTATAGAAAAATACCCCTTTACACTACTGGAAATGGACCACATACATCAGTATGTATTAATTCCAACACTGAATTATCTCTTTCTCCCTTTCCTGAGAAAGGCACTTTGGACATCTTTCCTTGTAAACAATCTTGACATACATCTAAGGGTTCTAACTATACCAAGTCTAGATACCCTTCTTGATTCAATCTTCATAACCACTTCTCATTTACATGACCAAACCTGAAGTGCCATAGGTAGGTGTTATTTGAATCATGTTGACTATTTTTTTCATTGATTTCCAATACTGAATTATCTAGTTCTAGCATATATAAACTATTGTTAAGATGTGCCAAACCATAATATATATTATCCCTATAAAATAGAAAACATTTATTTCCAAACATGAAATAAAAACCCATAGTGTATAGACTCGATATAGAGATAATGTTTTTGGTAATAGAAAGTACATAATTACAATTGTTTAAAACTAGAACCAAACTAGTTGGCAAGGTTAAGTGATAGTCTCCCACTGCTAAGGCTTCTAGACTTGCATCATTTACATCTTGGAGATCCACTTGACCTTTTTCAATCTTCTTGAACTTACTTGGTTCCTAAATATGAATACAAGTGTGTGAGACACATGCCGTATCCAATACTCAACATGTAGATAAAGATAGATTGCATTCAATGACAAAAATGCCTGAAGTTTAAGCATCAACTTGCTTCTTCTTCCTAGCTCTGCAATTCTTCTTCCAGTGGCCTTTCTTTCCACATCCAAACCAGATTGCTTCCTTCTCATTACTTTGCCTCTGAATCTTTGGTTTCTTTGCATGACAATGCATTGGTGTCCTAGGCCTTGACTTGTCCTTAGAACCCTTTGCCATTCCCTTGTTTTTCTTGTTCACTATAAGGACAGATGAATTGGTATTTTTAATATCCTTATCATCTTGCCGAACTAAACCCAAAAGGTCTGGGAGTGACATTGTCATATAATTTATATTATAATTGACAATAAAAGTCAAGAAGCTTTATGGTAAAGAGGAAAAAATGAGATCCACTGCTAGTTCTTGGTTCTGTTTGAACCCAAGGGCTTCAAGCCTCTCAAAATACCCAATCATATTGAGTACGTGAGGACCAGCATGGTGCCCTTCTTCTAGCCTTCACTTATAAATCTCACTTGAGATTTCATACCATTCATGTCTGGCCCTCTCCTCATATAGTTCTTGGAGATGTGAAAGCATCTTGTAGGCATCCTCATCCTCATGCATTTTTTGCAATTGGTTGTACATGGATGAAAACATGATGCATTGTACATAAAGTGGATCATCTGCATGCTTTCTCCATTTATCTTTTTCCGCCTTAATTTCTCCCTGAGGAGGTTCAACAGGAATTTCAGGATTCCAGCACATATAACTTCCTTTCTTGGCATAGTACTATGCGTAAGCGCATGTACCACTCCTGGAAGTTATTGCTAGTTAGGATATTTTCTTTATCCAAGATCGATCGCAGTGATAAATTACTTGTGATGTTAGTGATTGCTATTTTGAATCTATATCCGATAAACATTTATCAGTTTGTACTTTGTCTTGATTAAATTTTGAAATTTATTATTAATAATTTATTATATCATTTTAATGTCTCCCACTATTTTAGCAAACCTTAATAGCCCTCACTATTAGATTCGGAATACTCTATCGCTTGAGTATTCTAGTGGAAAGGATCCTCAAAACCTCCCTCGTAGTCTACAAGATAAGGCTACACCACTACTTGGTGGGTTTCAAGGTAGGAACTAGACTGGCCAACCACTTATTTATGTGGTTCCTTGTGTTGTTGAGTAAAGTCTCATCTTTTGGAATCTGAACTTGATTCCCTCAACATCTTTCCTATAAAGTGATAGCAAGTTAGCTAAGGATAATCCATGACTACTCACTTAAATTAATTCAAACCATTTCTCTCATGAAAACACCCCGGTAGTAAGAGGCACTTTTAACTAAGGTTGACGAGCACCCCAAACACCTGGTTTTGTTTAGATGGGAGAAATGGAAGGATTTTAGACTTAATATATCTTTTAGGGATTTTTATATTTATTTATTGACAAATATAATCGTTTTCTATTTATTATGTTCAAACTGGGTTGTCGTGCTCATGACTGAACATGCAATAGAATATAATTCATCAAATCTTTATGAATTTTATCTTTTTTACTATTCTATGTGATCATGCAATAATAATGCAGACACATGAAATAATAAACTACGAATAAAGTAAATCATGTCATCTGATTGGTCTTGAGCATTCTATAAAGATCGATCAATAATGGATCAATATTGACCTAGGGGCATCCATACCTGAGTCGTGACTTGACTCACGCCGCAGCTTGCCTAGTGCAATGTTCTTGGATCCTGTCTGGTTTACCGCCTCATCTTGGTGGGGTCTGCATCTCAGATCATCATTCAATTACAAATATACTCACATGCAGGCGAGGGGGTCTAGGGTTACAAAATACATCTTGTGCATTGGACACACAGGACCTTAAACATATTTGAAATTAAAAGGAAAATTTGTAGACCATCATTTATCTAATTAATTATTACAATCATCACACACATTGAATAAATAATTAAATAAATAAATAAATACTAGATATACATAGTTTTGTTACTTGCTCAAGACTAGTCGGGGTAAAATATGTGCAAGAAAATTAAATTGCAATAAATTTAAATAGTGCGAGGGTGTTCTAATAAATTAAATGAATTTGATTAAATTCAAATAATTTATTTTATCAGTTCCATTTGTTTAATTAAATTATAATTCTAAAATTAAATTAAACCATTAATTTAATTTTAATCTTAAATTAAATTAACATTTAGGATTAAAAATAATTTAAACCCCCAAACTAATTCTAATTAATTTAATTTAAAAAAACTAAATTAATTAAAATTAATTTAAAGCAGGGTTACCTCTAGATAGGGAGTCTAGCAAGACTGAGAATAGTCGTGGGGTGTCGTCTTGGATAAGGTACAATTACGGCATTATCGCGGCGTGATCGCGGTGTGGCCACGGCGTGACTGCGACATGACCGTGGCGTGACCGCGGCATGTCCACTCGGTCCAGTAACTCCTGTAGCGATACCATCTTCTGGCGAGGTGTGAAGGGAGTGGGAGGGGGCTGGGGAGTAGTCCGGCCAAACGCATTGCTGGCAGCCCACTACTCATGTGAGCCAGCGGGGTGACTGCCCAGTCCGACATGGCCTAGAACGGCAGCGGCCTGGTCCAGACCAGTCGATATCGACGGCAGTTGGTGTGGGGCTGGGCCTGCGCGAGGAGGGATGATCGAGGCTCGGGAGCTATACAGTGGTTCGGCGGGAGGTGGTTCGAGGTGGCGCGACACGGCGGTCCGGAGAGCTCAGGGTGGTGGTCTAGTGGGGCTCGATCCAAGGCGATGCGGTGGGGTCCAGGTGGGAATGTCATGGCTCCAGGAGGAGTTCCTACAGGAGGCGGAAGTCTGGCACAAAGGGGACCAGCGGGAGGCACCGGTCTGGCGCAAAGGGGATCAGCGGCTGGCTAGGGTTTCATTGAGGGGAAGAACCTCCTTGTGTTCCGCGTGAAGGAGAAAACCCCCTTGGGTCTTCCCTTTTTTTTATTTTTTTAACATGCCTTTTGTAAAAAGATGCCACCACCCCTTTTTTAAATAAAAGGTAGAAGACCCCAAAATGGGGTCTTAGTCTCCCTTTTTTTATTTAAAAATAAAAATTGGAAGATCCCAAAATGGGGTCTTGGTCTCCCCTCCCACTTTTTTTAATGACTTTGTAAAAAAAATATTTTCCACACCCCTTTTGTGGAAAATATTTTATAATAAAATATTTTATTTTATTTTATAATAATAAAATATTACATTTAATTTTATATCAATAATGATAGATATTAACACCAAATGAACGAAAAATAAACCACGATGCCGATCTGATTAAAATTTTTAAATAATCGTAGCTAGATCATTTGAAAACAAAACGATGTGTGGTTGGATCCAAATGAACCGTTCTAAACTCCCCGCACTTAAATTTAATGCATCTTAATTTTTTTGACTCTGAAAAACCTTGCAACTAAATTTGATACCACTATTGGGTTATGGGCTGGCACAGTGGTAGTCGGTGGGCCTGGAATTTAAAAAATTTCTGCATCACAGGAGTGACATAACCCTATCAACTCCAGTGATCATGTCCCAGTTTAGTCGGAGGATCTTGTAAGGTTTAAACAGAGCACAAAATAAACTGAACATGTACCTAGTTAAGAATTATCATGTGAAAGTCTACCGCTGGATGCCCGCGATTGTTTCTCGAAGCCTCTGACGTTGAAGCCCTCTAGATCGTCTACACACGCCTCTCGAATCTGCTCATGTGTCGTTCATTGAGATCTGGGTGCTAGCGCGGATCTTTTACGCTCACTTCAGCATAGTGACAATCACCGCAAGGGGAGAAGCTTCAATCCGAGATGGATGAACTTGAAGATCTTACTTCTCTTGAGACACTCTCTCCCTAGATTCCAGGAGGAGAGAGAATCTCTCAATCTTAACACATGAATAGTTCACATGGGAGAGCCTCTCTCTCACTTATATATGGAGTGTTTAAAACACGCAGTATGGATTCCTAACCCCCATGTAATAGATGTCTTCTATATAAGTGTTATAAATAATTATTTATGAAAAATAAAATTATGCCATAAATAATATTTATAATTTATTACTTAATTGTAATATATAAATATATTACATGATAAATTTGATTTTTTAACTTGACTCACACCTCTTGCTAATATTAAACGAACCTAGGATATTAAGATCCATTCGAATAATATTAATACTTGTATTTACTTTATAACTTTTTAATACATAAATAAATTCAGCAAATTATTCTAAACATGAATAATTAATGAATGTATTTATTCTTTGGTGATCAATAGAACTTCGATAGTGATCAGACCCTGTGGCAGGGCCCACCAACTTCTATATTCCTATTCCTAGAATATGGCAGATTCTCAAGGTGCTATTATGTGTGACCCTCTAGGACCTTACCTCAATAGCAGTGAATAATATCCACCAACCTAGAGTGGGGTCTAGCAACCCATCGAGGCCCCAATAGGGATAAGAAAAAGTCAAAGTAACGACTGCCTTCCTACAAACACAGTCCATGTACTATAATCTCTTCATCATCGATATCTCAATAAAGTAGAATGCATAATATTGTCATCATTCTTTATTTTTCTTTATTTTGTTTGTCGATTTTTTTGGACGGTCTAACCTTCCACTACCATGGCCATGGATTTAATGAAGGTGCAACCATCCTAATCAACAAGGCCCAAGATATCACTTCCTGAACTTGGAAGTGACAAATCCTTTCTCAATTAGCCAATCAATTCCATGCCATTAATTACATACACGATACAAACAACCTCACCACAACTTTGTTTCCATTGTTTTCACCTTGTATCAAATGTACGTAATTAAATGACATTCATTGACAATGATCTCAAGTATAAAGACCACTACACATGTCCGTAGATAGGAACGACCAATGACACCTAAAACATGTTGTGTTCCTATTATGCAGGTTTATCCTCATGATATCAAATACTAGAGATCATCAAGTGTGAAATTCATGAGAAGAAGTCTCAGTGCTTACGATACCACATCACCTAATGGCCAAACTTCATATGTTTCCTTTCAGAATGATGTAACTGGACCATAGGATGTTACTTTAAGATTACTATCATGGAATCTCAGGTTTCTCATTATTGCCTGGGATATAATATAACCCTTTGATGTGATAGGTAATCTAAGGACATTTGCATAAAAAAAAGGATATAGAAGCATCTACACTATTATGGAAAGATAAACACATGTGTTATAACAAACTGAATACATGTAGTGGTAATTAAAGTACAAAACAAGTTGGGTCTAGGGAACCCACTTTTAACAGAAAAATCAAGGAGAAACTTCATCTTGTCAAGATATTCTATGATTCCATAGTAGCATTTCATGAAGCTGATAAACATTCCATAGGTAACTCCAAAAGAATATTTCATGGAATTCATCTTCAGGATACACACTCACATATTATTGAAATGGATTCATGATCATCTAGGTGGTCAGAAAATTTCTCATATGTAAACACTATATTGTCGCTGTTACGTTCGATAAATAATGAACTTGGATATAATTGTTAAATCCTCTGTTGGAGTCATATTGTAAATTTTAAATTAATCCTAAACCACAATAACTAAAAAGGCTTGTTAAGGTGGAAGAAATTAGTTGATCCCATAGAGTGCGAGGAACACAATGATGAAAATGATTAAACAAAAGTCTAGGTCACTCCAATTTCAGTTGGATTTAAATAAAATAATTTCTCAAATTAAATAAATGAATTAAAATTGAAAAAAAAATATGAAAATTAATTTCCATGGGTGGTTTTCTAAAAATAAAGACAAACTATAGTTGAAAAGTATATTATTCATTGGATTCAAAATTAGTAATATTTAATCGATTGGAGAGATAGTCAAACCCAATCAATATACCCTAGAATATAAATTCAGCATGGTCACGTGAATTAAAATAATAAATGTGCATTAATATTATATACCAATTTTAAAAGAATAATCAGATTCAATGGACATGAATTAATAATATTAACTATGTTGTGTTTCATCCTTTATTATATACACCTGTTCAAAAATTTAATAAAAATATTCCAATAGGGAATCTAAACACACTACCAATTGAACGAAATCATATCACATGCGAATAATGAAATATAACAATTTGGTACAGACCTATTTCGAATAATTCCATTCCCCATACATATTTAAAATATTATTATTGGGTGATTTCCAATGAAGAACTACACATATTAAATAGTGAGGAGATCATAAGTGATTAAATGAGAAAAAAATAAATGAAATGAAATTGGTATCAAACTAATGAGTAACCTGCATTATTTAAAATAAGTAAAAATAAATGAAAATAAAAACAAAATCCTATATACGAATAACTGAATTTTGAAACCTTTTGGAAACCACCCATATGTTGAGCCCATACAGATCTAGAATAGATCCATTTTCTCTTTTTAAAAATCCTTATTTATAATCTCTGAGTTTTTCATTTGGATTCCAAGGGTAAAATATGTTCTTAATTTCCATTTGAGTTGAGAAGTAATCTATCTACCTCAAGATACATAAAAAATCATAGTTTTTTATCCTATCAGAGTGTTTCACATCTTGTAATATTTTACATGACATATGATGTTAGGGTTAAAATATACTTCTTATTTGTATCCTATAAGTACATTACACCTCTAAAATTTCACACTTTGTAATGATTACACAACATGTAATGTGTTTTTTCATCTCTTGAATCTCTATTTTTCTCCATTTATTTAGTTTCTAGCCTCTAAAACATCTTGTGATCATCCAAAATCGTAGAAAACAATCATTAAATGGATTTCATGTTCTCACTAGCTCTAATCATAAATCCTAGATTCATTCTCCAATTTATTTTTTCGCACTAATTCACTTCAAGGATCCATGAAAAGTTCCTTTATCTTTCTTAATTATCGTATTTTCCATCATATTCTCAAAATAATGGTCTTTCACAAGAATAAAATAAACATAATCATCATGGGGGAATATCATATTAAAAAAATATATATACAATGAATTCAATTTAAATATTTTTGAAAATATAGATAAAAATAGAGATTCTAATAGACCTTCCAAAAAGGTTTTGAAGATCTAATGCATGGCACCTTGGTATGTTGTACTGACATTCTTCAAACCAAATGTTATTACATGATAGAAATTCACCACTTTGGGTGATATGAAAGTTGTATATTCCATATCTTTAGGATATATCCAGATTTGGATATAACCTGAATATCCATCTGTGAACAAAAGGGTATGATATGTGATTGTATCATCAATCAGTAGTTTTGTGATCAGAACTAGGAAATCATCTTTTGAAAAATTCTAGTTAAGACATTTTAATTCAATATAGATAGTGATTTTACAATTAATATTATTTATTTTTAATATTTGGGGTAACCATTTCATATAATGAACTTACAAAATGAAATTTTCCTTGATGATCTTTTCAAATTTAGCATGAATTTTAGCAGCGTGAGTTGGGTGTCTCCTTGAAACATCCTATTTGTATTCCAAAATGTTTTTTTTCAGAAATTCAAGGTGCTTAGTTTCCACCTCGGTATTAAGGCATGGAATTTATATGTACTTCCATGAAAACACATCCTGATTATTCTTTATAGAAGAGTTATACACCTATTATTCTTCAAAAAAATAGTCACACTAATCAATATAGTCTGTGGGTCCTCTTCTGTACGCAATTGTTTTTCCTGAGTTCATCAATAGTGGTGGTGACACCTTCCATGAATCCTATAGAGGAATACCTAAGGTCCTCCTCCTCCTCTTATTCCTTTTCCTCTTTTTCTTCATCTTCCACTGATTCTTCCTCTACGTTCTTAAGGGAATTAGGAAATGAAGGAATTTTTTCTGGGGTACCAGAGGAGTCTACATTTTGACATATGGAATGTAAAGTCTCTTACTTTGACCCAACTAATGATATGGGGTTTTCTTTAAAGATCTAAAGGGGAGATGGTGGAATAAGTATCTCCAAATGATTCTAGTGGCATAAAAGATTTCTATAATTCAACCGAAAAGGCAATGATCTTTTGATGCTCATGGGATGTAATTATAGCATTTTAACACAAGCTTCTACCAATATTTAGAGAGATTTTGGCCTCATTATCACTATCAGGACAAGTCACCATGATATATTTGATGAAGGTAATTAAATGTGACCCTAATTTTAGATTTATATATTTCATATAATTGTTGTATAGAACATACCCCTCACTAATCTATTTTAAGGAATTTATTTGGTTATTTCTAGAGAATTCAATGTAGTGACTAGATTTACGTCATCAGTCATTGGTTTCTTCCCCCCCCCCCCCTCTGGTAGAGTCCTGCATTAATATATTGATATTCATAGGATTCAAAGGGAGATTTATCACTATGAAATGTCCAAATTTTACCATTAATGAAATATTTGATTCATTGGTGGTATGAAGAGGGTAAATCCTATTGATGATGAAACCATGTACTTACAAGTATAATATTGAAGGCCATTTATTTCCAAAAAAAATATGAGTCAAATACGATGTCCAAAAAATGATTCCTGGGATTAATTAAAAATATTATAATTTTAACTCCTTTTTCATAACCATATAGTTTATGAGAGGAAGGGGATAATGTGGGATCATCATAACCTAGTAGAATTTTTTTTTGACCAGAATGAGATTCACTCATAAGACATTATCAATTAAATACCATCTAATATCCACATCATTTATCCCACACAACATATATGAGGGTCTGATGTGTCCCTATATGATGACATATTTTTTATGCTCTGTGAAAGATATAATCTATTATAATTATCTAGGATTTATCTCAACATAATACAGTTTAGTAGTGGAAACCTTAGACTCAAACTCCTAAGGTCTCACCAAAGCCTCTATGAGTACTTCTCGAATGTCATTTTAAAGACATAGTGCATCTATGATTGATAGTATGAAAAATACCAAGGCCGATTTCATCTGAATATCATAAATATTATATAATTGACTGTGCTTCCCAATATAATGATGCTCTTTTTACAAAAGATTTATGAGATAAAGTTAATGCTTTTGGAAAATTGGGAATTAAAAAAATTGAAGGTGATCCTATCCATGGTGAATATGATTGAATAGTTATGCCTTATTATAATGGTTGGTCAGATAATTTCCACCCTCTAATAAATATTTTGGGAATATCAAGTCAAGAAGACCCCTAGAATATTTTTGGGAACATTATATATCCTTCTACTCTCATTGGAGGTATTTTCCATGATTTTCAGTATAATAGAAAGTCCAAACCGGGACATTGCTGGGATATTGTCTTCTATCATGACTGTGCCTACCACGATAACCATAATCACTATGACCACTTCCCTTAGTTTCCCATTTGTTTAAAATAAAATCATAAACATATCTATATTATTCATTAGATAATGTATATTAAAGTCCAATAAATTAATGGAACCAAAGATTAATTCTTAATCTGGTAGGGATTTTCTATGGTAGGTCAAGTCTTGTGGTTCCAATTGGTCGGAAAGTGACCATACATTCAAGACTAAAGGCCAAAATTCTAAGAGATACAAAGATGAATTTTTCCTTGGTATAAGTTCATATTCTTATTTTTTTTCTTTCTTTTCTAATGTACATTCCATTTTATATAAGATTTTCCATTAGAGTGATGTGGTGTAGATGAAGTCTATTATGCTATAGCGAAAGTGAATGGGGAAAAATTGTTTTTTTAGACTATGATTATAGGATTTCATGATTCTATTTGATTGTTTTCTAGTTAGCCAATTATTTGACTTCTGTGAATTTTTTATGGTAAATTTCTTCCATTCACCATTTTTCTCTAGAGTGGTGGTGGAAACCCATGTTACTTGTGGGGGTAGTTTTTCTGGATTCACATTCCCATAATCAACCATATTTTTTATTAAATATTTTAAAATGATGATGTTCTATAAGGTGTTTCCCAAAATAAATGAAATTGTAAATAATTTGGGTTATCTCCAAGACGTATTTAGCCATGTATTTTTTGTTCTTTTTGGGGAAAAATTTGTTTTCCAAGGCTTCCAATAAGTATCTAGGAACCTACATATATTGGAAGGAGTAAAAATTATTCCTACAGACTATAATTGGTAGTTTACTATATAACCATTTCATAATGATGAGGTTAATACTTTTATTCCCTCTAGAGAGGGGTCACCACACGAGGAGGTGTGGGATTTATAATTGGAGATATCGTAGAGGCCAATTTTAATATAACCATATGAGCATCCACTCTACCGATACTCTTCCCTTGAGATGCTGACACATGACATGATTTTTCCTTGAATCACAAAATATAATCTTACAAACATTTTTTTACTATATAAATATCTAAAAACCCTCTTGGTTACATTATTAGGATAGGATGTTTTTATAGATCTTCGAACAAAATCTAAAAGCAATGACCTTGAAACTATTCTTGAGGAAGCTTCATGTTCAGCAAATGAGTCAATCTATTCCACATAGAAATTAAATATAAAACTCTATCATCATCCCATTTTCTACATTATGAGTGATTTAATACCTTTTCATTCTTTAAAATAGATATGATTATAAATAAGATTTTTTCAGGACTATCTTCTCATCCCATGATTGATTTGGTTGGTATACCGGTATACAAACTTAAAATATGGTCTTTCTAATGTCTATACAAAACATATGATCTTATAAACTTCTTTATTATGGAGTTCCTTAATCCTAGGGCCATTAATAGACATAAAATTCATGAGATTCTATTGTGGATCCCCTGAACTATTGAAAATTAAGAACATAGGAATCCCAATGTTTGGCTGGGGAAGAGTTGCATCCACTGGTTCTGGTTAAGGCTTCTTATTCAGTTTAACTATCACCCATTATCCTTCCAAATCATCTAATCAATATTCTAGTGCATCAATAGTGTTAATGATATTGGTAATAAAGAACAACTAGTTTGGATCCTGACCAAGTGGATGAGCAGGTTAGACTAGCTATTAAAATACAGCTAGAACTCACGGTGGGTAACATATGGGGATGGACTGTGAGGATGTGTTTGAACAAGTTCTAGTTCTGTACCCAATTTTGGGAAATATTGATATATTGTTTATTTTAGGTCAAACAATATTGTGTTTTAGTACCCCACCCTGAGAAAATGCTCTATATCCATTTCAATTTCAATAATGAAATATTTTTATTGAGGCACACCAGCTAGAATTGTGGGGTGATTCTATACTTATAGAAATTATCTAGTATATATTTCTCCATAGAGTAGTTATGTATTTAGTTTTATAAATTATTTCATCTATTAGTCATGTTGAGAAAATATTTACTCAAGTGTGAGGAGTTCAACCAATTTGGGTAGTGGGTGGGATATGATTTCACCATTTCCCTTTTCTTTGGAAGATGCTCGCTGAATAGGTAGTAGTGGAGCAATTCAGGGACTACCCAAAAATCATATCAAACCTTTTTTGGGTATTCAAACCTTCATAAATCATTTCATTGTGGAACATATTAATAAAGAAACCTCATCCTCTTATTCTTTTATATCTACCTCATGTTCTATAACATCTATAGGGTTGGTTCTAATGATTTTCAACATTTCATAAAGTATTGAAGGTGTTTAATAATACTATTAAAGATAAGATTGTAGGTTGTATTAGGGATATATACTAAGAGAATAGTGATTTCCAAGATAAATCATACCCATAAGTGAGTACTTTTTTTGTTTATGCCACAAGGAATAATCCTATCATATTCTAGTCCTCTTAGAATCATATGATAAAGTGTTATATAAAGTGAATCCAAAAGATAATTTTATCATGCATGTTCTTCATGAGGGAATCGAGTCATAGGTTATGTTGGGTTGGTAACATCCATTTTACGGTGCTCATACTAAATAGAAAAACACTAAATTCAGTTGAAGAGGAGGTTGAGGTACCAATCCCTATTCGTTTTGGATTCTCCCTTTCAATTTTCAAAACCTTTAAATATTGATTTTTGGACCTTAATGGTTATGTTAAAAACCCCAGCCCTACGGGTTGGGGATTCTCTAGTTTTTGGGGAAGCTCATGCCATTATTGCTCCCTTTATTTTATAGAGATTTCTTCAAACATTAGCATGGTGCATGATAGAGATAATATTTTCATAATTTTTTATATGTCTTCCAATGATTTAACTCCTTCCAATTAATCAATTTGAGGTTATTTGTATCATTTTAGTGTTTTGGTGAATTATGTGCTTAATTGTGGAAATTGGTTAATTTTGGAAATTTAGAGGTTTTTTGAAGATTCTATATTTTGGGAATATCATTTTTATTTTTGATCCAAATTGTATGATTCCATATTTTTGGGATTTCTATGATCTCGGGCTTCATTTTATCCTTCTGGACCCAAAGCTCAATCAATCATTTGGAAGCTCAAATCCAGCTCACAAATCAGGCCTCAAAAACTGTGCAAAGAACTGCATAATTTCATTGTTGTGCCCATATCTAATTAATTGATGAACCATTGGAGCTGAAATTTTACATGGATCTGGAAAACATACTTAGTGACAAGTTTCATTAATGTGGCGGTGCCTGATTCTTTAATTCTCAAAGTCATTAATTCGTTGGAACTCGACATATTGGAATACGAAAAGTCTATCTTGATGAATTAAATATTCTTAGTGAGTCGGCCATAACTACTTCATTTCTTTGACAATGAAGCTGAAGTTTTGTCTGTTGACGTATGAGAGACAGAAGAACAACTTTCAAGAAGGACCAATTTCCAAATTAGGTAATTTACTATTCCAACCGGACTCAACCTTTTGGGGGAGTAATTTTGGAGGGAACTTTTCTACTCCCCAAGCTTATAAATAAGAGTGTTCACCTCCATTAAAAGGGGTTGAAGAATGTGCAAGAAGGGATATTCTAGAGGATTGAGTTCTTGAATTTATTTTTATTTTATATTTTATTTCTAATTAGTTTCATCATGCTCTCTTCTTCCCCTTTCAACTCTAATACCATTCACATGGAGGGGTAAAACCTTTGAGTGATCGGGGAAGGGGGAGTTTCTCTTTTGTAATGTCGGTATTTTGTGCTTAAATGTAAAACCTTATCTTTATTTGAATGAAATATATTATTATTTTTTCCCAATTCTCTTAATGCGATCGTGTTTTGAGTTTGGTATATTCATTTTTAATAGCTTTGGTTAAAATCTTTTAATCTTCCTCTGCCTTGTGCAATTTGTCTAGATCGAGCTGATTGTGTTAGGTGGTGAGTGTCTAACGATCATTGGCACATGTGTGGAACTAGTAAACTTTTTTCTAGAATTACAAGGAGAAAAAATTCTGAATCATTACTTGCCTTAGTTGTTTAGGAATTGTTTATGAACCTCCATTCACATAGGAGTCAGTTTTATTTTCTTCTTTAACCAAGGGTGATAGATAACTCGATCGAGGAGTCTTTCATTAGTCATTCAAAAGGAAGAGAGTTAAGATGATCATTATGACTATGATGACATTACAAAAGTTGATCCTACCCTGGCTCCATTACTATCTTCATCCATTAGTTTTCAACCTTTCTTTTCAATTTCTTGCTTTATTTTTGAACTCAAACAACTTTAAAAAAGAACCTCTTCTTCTTTCTTTAATTTAAGTGGAAAACGTAATTATTGTGCACTCCTCTCTGAAGACAACTTAGGTTACTTTCTTTACTACATTTTAACTTAGGTTTTATTTGTTTTTGTCACACCCCATGACAGGAACATTTCAAAACTTGGCGTCGTTGCCGGGGAGGTAGTGCCAACAGTTTTTTTCTCTCTTTTTTTCTTACTTTCATTCCAAAGTTGCATGACTAGAACCTTAAAAACTGAACCTTGCCCAATTTATCCTAAAATTGAAAGAACTTTGTTGAATAGGCTCAGAAACCTCAATTTACAATCTAAATTTGAGGAAATTTCTCTTACAGACTCGATTGAAACTTCAAGTGTTCACTCTGAGCCTGTCATAATGGCTAGAAATCAAAAACCAACTCTCAGAGACCTTTGTGCCCCACAATTCCTTAATCAGGATAATCAACTTGTCATGCTAGTGTTACAAAATTAATTTGAGATGAAAACTAATATGATAACATTTCTTCCAATTTTTCATGGCTTGACAGGTGAAGATCCCAACAAGCATATTAAAGAGTTCACACATGTCTGCTCAACCTTCAGACCACGTGGAGTGGCTGAGGAATAAGTAAAGTGGAAGGAATTCCCATTTTCATTGTAAGGAGCTGTGAAATAATGGTTTTATGGTCTAAAACCTGGAGATGTGGATGATTGGAATGACCTGGTGAGATGCTTCATGCAATGATTCTTCCCCACCTATAAAAGCACAGCCATTAGAAATGAGATCTATGCCATCAAAAAATCATCTGAAGAAACCCTTTACGAGTATTGGGAAAGATTTAAAAAACTATGTGCCAGCTTCCCACATCAATCCATAGAGGATCATCACTTTCTTGTCTTATTCTACAAAGGATTACTGGACAATGATAGGAACCTTCTTGATACATCATCTTGAGGTGCATTGATTGACAAGTCACCAGAAGAAGCAAAAGGTTTGATTGAGAATATTTCTTAGATCATGCAATAGTTTGGTACAAGAGGTACTAGAACAAGAGTTATTCATGAGGTACAAAATTCTCATCCATCACACTTACTATAAACTAAGATTTAAGAGCTAACTAGTTTGGTGAGACAGATAGCCTTGAAACAAGTGGGCGACCAACAATCACCAGATAGGTATGTGGTTTGTGCGCATCACCTAATCATTTTACTGACCAATGTGCTGAAATACAGGGAATGGAAACTTGTGTGGAAACCTTTCAACCAAGGCAGCACCAACAAAATCAAGGATGGAGAGAGCCAAACCAAGTTCAATATGGGTTAAGAAATCAGCATAATCAAGCTAGACCCCCATTACAAAAACAATTCCAAAACCCCCCACCATTTCAAAAAAAGCAATCTTATAGCCATCCTTCCCATCACCAACCATCCACTTTCTTAAAATCCTATGAGTAGCCATCAACTAGTTCACAACCCATAATTTTTAACCAACAACATATATATGATATTGAGGGACTGAAAGGCTCTGTAAAAGATTTGACCACCAAGTTTGAATGTCTCATGGAATTCCTAACCAAAATCCCTGAGAAACTTCCTTCCCAAACAATCCCAAACCCAAAGGATAATGTCAGCATGATAACAACAATAAGTGGAAAAGAGATCTCACCACCAACAACCCATGAACCAGAAATAAGACCACTTGTGTTGAGGGAGAATGAAGTTGAAAACTCTGAAAATTCTGTGAAACTTCATTGTGAAGAAGAGAAGAAAGAGGAGGAAGAGAAGGATAGGCCAAGGAAAAAGAGACAAGAAACACCATTTCAAAGGCAACAATGGGAGAAGAAAGGAATACCCCCTCCATTTCCATTAAGGATGATTGAATCAAATAAATTGCAGGAGGAAGAGAAGGATAGGCCAAGGAAAAAGAGTCAAGAAACACCATTTCAAAGGAAACAATGGGAGAAGAAAGGAATACCCCCTCTATTTCCATTAAGGATGATTGAATCAAAGAAATTGTTGGAGGAAGCACTTCAAAAAGAAATTCTAGACACCTTCTAGAAAGTGGAAATAAATATCCCCTTACATGATGCAGTCAAACAAATTCCAAAGTATGCTAAATTGTTTAAGGATCTGTGCACTAAGAAGAGGAGACTTAAAGGGAATGAAAGGATCAACTTGGGAAGAAGTGTCTCAACCCTTATCACACCACAATTTCCAACCAAATGTCCATATCCATGGACATTTTCTATTCCATGAAACATTGGTTCTTTAAATTTATCTAATTCTTTGTGTGATATAGGTTCTTCAATTAATGTATTTCCTCACATAGTATACACTTCTTTGTAGATGGGAGACTTGAATCCCACAAGAGTGGTGGTCCAGCTTGCAAACAGATCCACAGTTTTCTCTGCGGGAGTTTTGGAGGATGTCCTTGTGAAAGTAAAAGATATCTTATTCCCAAATGACTTATACATGCTAAATATGGAAGACGATAGGAGCCTGTCACATTCACCCATCATTTTGGGGAGAACTTTCTTGAAAACGGATAAAACCATCATCAATGTCCATGAGGGGACACTCACCATGGAGTTTGGAGAGATCACGATCCACTTCAATATTTTTGAATCCATGAGGCACCCATTAAATGATCACTACCTCTTTTCGTTTTCTCATGATGTTGGTGCAGAACCCATTGAAGAATCAGGTATACTATATTAATTCTTAGAATTAAGAGATACTTCTTCCAATGAAAATATCATTGAACATGTGGATGTCCAACATGCTGGTGATTCT
Source organism: Viscum album (assembly GCA_963277665.1). Classification (NCBI taxonomy): domain Eukaryota; kingdom Viridiplantae; phylum Streptophyta; class Magnoliopsida; order Santalales; family Viscaceae; genus Viscum; species Viscum album. The sequence goes on from OY728135.1 coordinate 337,903,860, forward strand.
AACTTCATGTGGGTGGAAGAGGTAAAATCTGATTTATTTGATGATTTATTAACTGATGAGGAAGATTATATGGTTTCTTGTGTGTAGGAGGTCCAAAGTTTGGAAGTGGGAAATGTCAATTTAGTTTCATCCCTTGAGCATCCCCCTGATTTGGAACTCAAACCACTCCCAACTGATTTGAAATATGTGTACCTTAGGGAGGGAGAGAAAATACTAGTTATAATTTCTAATAATCTCTTTAAACCCCAAGAGAAATCGTTGATTGATATTTTGAGAGATAATATCCAAGAGATATGGTGGATTTTAGGTGATATTCTAAGAATCAGCCCAAATATATGCTCACATAGAATTTTTCTTAAGGGAGATTCCAAACCTGTCAGGAAACCCCAAAGGTGGTTGAATCCCACTTTGATGGAGGTTGTGAAGAAGGATATTGAGAAGCTATTGGAAGCTGGGATCATCTATCCCATCTCATATTCACAATGGGTTAGTCCAATTTATGTAGTTCCAAAAAAACCGGCCTAACCACTGTGAGGAATGAAAAGAATGAATTAATCCCTGTGAGAATTCAAAATAGCCAGAGAGTGTGCATTGATTTTAGGAAGTTGAATCAGGTCACTCGGAAAGATCATTTCCCCATTCCATTCATTGATCATATGTTGGAGAGATCGGCAGGGAGAACTCATTATTGATTTTTGGATGGATTTTCCGGTTATTTCTAGGTACCCATTGCTCCTGAGGATCAAGAGAAGACAACCTTTACATGTCCCTTTGGTACTTTTTCATATAAAATGATTCTATTTGGATTATGTAATTCTCCAGGTACATTTTAGAGGTGCATGGTACGTATATCTTCTGATCACATTAAATATTTCTTGGAGGTTTCCCTGGATGATTTCATGGTGTTTGGAAACTCTTTTGACCATTGTTTGAAAAATCTAGAAAAAGTTTTGAAAACCTTCATTGAAAAGAACCTTGTTTTAAATTTTGAAAAGTGTCATTTCATGGTTGAGAGAGGGATTGTTCTTGGTCATGTCATTTCCAAAAAGGGAATTAAAGTTGATAGGTCAAAAATTGAAGTGATAAATTCTTTGCCTTACCCACCTTTTGTGAATCATGTTAGATATTTTTAGGACATGCCGGATTCTACAGGAGGTTTATCAAGTATTTCAGTAAGATTTCTCTTCCTCTCTCTAGATATATTTTGAAAGATGATGGTTTTTATTTCAATGGTGCATGTAGGGAATCCTTTGATGAGCTGAAGAGGAGATTGATTGAACCACCTGTGATGCAGCCACCAAATTGGGAAGAACCATTTGAGCTACTTTTTGATGCTTCCAACCAAGAAGTTGGAGCAGTCCTTTATTAGTGAATTGAGGGCAGGCCACAAGTCATTTCATATGCTTCAAGAACCTTGTATGTGGATCAATTCAATTACACAACCATAGAAAAATATTTTTTAGCAGTTTTTTTGCTTTGGAAAGATTTAGATTATATCTTCTTAGAACTAAAATCACTGTATTTTCTGATCATGCAGCTCTTTGGAACTTGATGAATAAGGATGAAGCTAAACTGAGGCCGGTGGGATGGATGTTACTACTGCAGGAGTTCAAAATAGAAATCAAGGATAAAAAAGGGATCAGAGAACCAAGTGGTTGATCATTTAAGCAGACTTCCCAACACTACTGAAACTGAAATTCCAGAAATAAAACCACTGAATGATCACCTTCTAGGAGAGAAGTTGTACATGGTTAAAGGAGAAGTGCCTTGGTATGATGACATGGTCAATTATCTGGTAACATCTTAGGTCCCATCTCATTTCAATTCTCATCAAATTCACTAATTGAAAGCTGAATCTAGATATTACATTTGGGATGATCTGTTTCTTTGGAAGATTTGCAATGAAAAATTGATAAGAATATGTTTTCATGAGATTAAAATTCGTTCTGTCTTTGATTTTTGTTACACATTAGCTTGTGGAGGCCACTTTGGACCTCAAAGGACAGCACATAAGGTTTTAGAATCTGGACTTTATTGGCCAACCATTTTTAAAGATTCTCATGAATTTTGCAAAAGGTGTCCAAAATGTCAGTTTTCTTGAAACATTTCACAGAGATAAGAAATTCCCCAACAACCACTTAATTTTTTGATATTTTTGAAGTCTGGGGGATAGATTTTATGGGCCCTTTCCCAATGTCATTTGGAAATTATTTTATCTTGCTTGTCAACCGGCTGCGTCCTTGGCTTCTAGATATTATCTCTGAAAACCAGAGCGCCTTTGTGGCCAAGCGGCTCATTACTGATAACACAATTGTGGCACATGAAGTGTTCCACTCTATGAAAATGAACTCCACAGTGAAAAGAGGAACCATGGCTTGGAAACTGGATATGACCAAAGCCTATAATAAAGTGGAATGGAAGTTCCTAAGAGTTGTGATGCTAAGAATGGGATTCTACACTAAATGGACAGATATGGTCATGCACTGCATCTCGACCGTCTCCATCAAGATCAAGGTCAATGGGGAGCTCACCATAGGATTCTCCCCAACCCGAGGCCTGCGCCAGGGAGATCCTCTCTCCCCCTTTCACTTCATCTTGGTGAGGATGTTTTCTCTAACCTTATTTCCAAGGTTGTATCCACTAAGTCTATTCATGGTGCAAAGTTCTGTCGTGGGAGCCCACATGTGTCACATATCTTCTTCACCGACGACTGCCTCCTTTTCTCTAGAGCCACTATTAATGAATGTTGGGTGATCATCCATGTGATCCAGCAATATGAGTGGGCGTCTGGACAGTCAATCAATCGCGACAAATCGGAAATTTCATTCAGTGCAGAGGTGCCTCCTACCAAGAGTTCTGAGATTTGTGCTTTTATAGGCAGTCATATAGTCGATAAACACCAAAAGTATCTGGGACTTCCTATAGTGATTGGCCGGTCCAAAAAAGAAATCTTTGCAGCTCTGGTGGACAGGATTGAGAAAAAAATTCAAGGCTGGACCCCAAAAAGCATCCCCAAAGCTAGCAAAGGAACCCTCTTTAAAGTTTTCCTTCAGTCTATCCCCAGCTACTTTATGTCTATGTTTAATCTCTTGGTGTCCATCATCAACCTGATCCATTCTCATACTTCTATCTTCTGGTGGGGGAAAATGAAGGTAGAAATCAACCACACTGGTTGGCCTGGGAGAAACTCTGCAAACCCAAGTCGGAGGGAGGGACAGGATTCTGGAATCTTCTCATGTTCAATGACGCACTGTTGGCCAAGCAAGGATGGTGCCTTTTGAACCATCCAACATCTCTTTGTGCGCGGGTACTCCATGCCAAGTACTATCCCCACACGTATTTTCTTGGTTCCTATCTTGGCCCTCGTCCTAACTTCCTCTGGAGAAGTATTTGGGGGGCCCAAAGTCTCCTGGAAAAAGGGCTGGGCTTGAGGATTGGAAGTGGATCATCTTTCAACATATGGACCGATCCCTGGCTTGTTAATAAGGATGGTTTTCGGGCCACATCCCCCACCCAACCAGGTCTTGAAGATGCCACTGTCAACTGCCTCTTTTCAGACCAGGGTCCGGGGTGGTGTGTGGAAAATATCCCGGAATGGTTTAATGAAAGCGACCAAAGAATTATTTTGAGCATCCCATGGGTCCCTGATGTAGGACCCGACCATCTTTTCTGGACCAATGATTCTTCAAGCGATTACACAGTGAGATCTGGGTACAGATTGGCACTTGGAATTCACTCTCTTGACCGTGTTGAGGGACCATGGAAAGCGTTTTGGAATCTCAACGTCCCCCAAAAAATACAACAATTTTGGTGGCAGGTGTGCACGGGCATCCTCTCTACCATGAGCCTCCTTGTTTACTAACATATGGCCAATGCTGAGTCCTACCCTTTCTACTCGAATATACCTGAAACTCCTTGAAATGCCATCATTCACTACCCGGGATCCAAGGAAATTTGTAATAAATGGGGCCCGGCTTCGGATGCTTCACTGAACATTGCCTCTGACCTCCCCAATATTTTAATGCACTAGTGTTCCTCTCTTTAATCGTCTTATGCTAGCTCTTATTGCACCTTGGCCTGGATCATTTGGTTTCAGCGTAACGATTCAGTTTTCCACAACGTTCATCAACCTCCCGAATTCTGGATTGAACTAGCCACTTCATGGATTGAGGGCTGGAAGGACCGAAAAGGACACTTTATACTAGGGGATATCCCCTCCTGTACCCCTCATTGGACCCCCCCCCCCCCCCCAATGTAAGGGAGTCTTAAGCTTAACGTGGACCCTTCTCTCCCCAAGGATGGGTATGTTTCTCTTGGCCTCCTAGCACGTACTCATCTGGGGTAGATCATTGCATCAAAATATGAATCACATCATGCCTTTTGGGAACCTGCAGTTGTTGAGGCCTCTTCCATCCTTGTAGGTATGATGTTCACTGTGGAATGTGGATGGGATGACATCATCATTGATTCTGACTGCCTTTCTTTTATCAATTCCATTAACCACAATGGCATCGGACTCCAGCCCTTTGGCTTCATCATCAGGATAATATGCTCATTGCGCCAAGGATTCTCTTGCTGCACCTTCTCCTTTACCAAAAGGGAAGGAAACAATGCGGCCCATCAGCTAGCGACCTAAGGCCCTTTCGATTCCAACCAGATATGGCTAGAAAATTTCCCTTCATGGATCTTCTTTTGTATGGCTTCTGATCTTCTTCATTAATGTTATCTTTCCTTCTTATAAAAAAAAGGTGTGGGGGAAGCTGTCATGTGTTGTCCTAACTCATTTGGTGAAACATTGGGTGGAAATTAAAATGTTTAAGAGATGTGTGTGATAATAAAAAATCATTATGTTAAAAGTTGTGCCTTTTCTGTAGCATTCATGATAAATGAATTTGTGTCTTTTTGGAGCTTCTAATGGAGGAAGAAATATGTGCCTTTTTTGGAGCTTTCAAGAAAAATCATGTTGGAGAAGATTGAAATTTTTGCTACTGAAATGATGAGATGTTTGAACATTTATTGATATTTTATGATTATTTAGCTGAATTTATACTAAGGGGAGTTAGGAGGATACCATACTTGAGTGAAAATTAGAATTGTGCAATTTTTCTTCAAAAAGAGCCAAGCCCTCATCATTCGGCCTCAGATTTTTTTTCACAATAAAATCCTACCAACCGAAAGTCACAGAACAACCTTGAAAATTCCTCATGATAAACACATGTCCTTGACTCACATCGGGTGGAGAAGTAGGAGTTTTTCAAACCTATGGTGACCCATGCATTGGTTTGGATGAGAAAAATTTGATGAAAAGTGATATTTGTGAGATGAGAGAAAATTCATGTGAGGTAGGTGTCTTGTGTGCATGGGAGGAGAAATGAAGAGGAAAAATATTTAATGATCTGATTTGAGAACTTGGAATAATGTTTATTTATGAGGCATGATATCTTTTATTTCTTGGTGTGGAATTGGTGGATCTAAATGTCATGTGTTTTGAATTTTCTTTGATTTGATTTTGATTTTGACTTGTTCGGGAGTCCAAGTGCTAAGTGTGGGGAAATTGATAGAGATAATATTTTCATAATTTTTCATATTTGTTTCAATTATTTAACCCCTTCCAATTAATCAATTTGAGTTGATTTGTATCATTTTAGTGTTTTGGGGAATTATGGGCTTAATTGTGTAATTTGGTCAAATTTGGAAATTTAGAAGTTTTGTGGAGCTTCTGTATTTCAGGCATATATTTTGTATTTTTGATCCAAATTTTATGATTCCATTTTTTAGGATTTATATGATTGTGGGATTCATTTTATCCTTCTCGACCCAAAGCACAATCAATCATTTGGAAGCTCAAATCCAGCTCTCAAATCAGGCCTCGAAAACTGTGCACAGAACTGCATAATTTTATTGTTGGGCCCATATATGATTAATGGAAGAACAATTGGAGCTTAAATTTTACATGTAACTGTAAAACAACCGGATTGACATGTTTCATTAATGTGTAGTCGCCTTATTCTTTCATTCTCAAGTTCATTAATTCGTTGGAACTCGCCATATTGGAATATGAAAAGACTGTCTGGCAGAATTAAATATTCTGAGTGCGGCAGCCATAACTCCTTGAATTCCTGGCCAATGAATCTGAAATGTTGTGTGTCGACAAATGAGAGATGGAGGAACAACTTTCAAGAAGGACCAATTTGCGAATTAGGTCATTAACTATGCCAATCGGACTCAATCTTTCTAGGGAGTAATTTTGGAGGGAAAGTTTCTACCCCCAAGCCTATAAATAAGAGTGGTCACTTCCATTCAAAGTGGTTGATGAAGGTTAAAGAAGGGTTGTGCTGGAGGATTGAGTTCTTGAATTTATTTTTATTTTATATTTTATTTTTAATTAGTTTCATCATGATATCTTCTTCCCCTTTCAACTCTAATACCCATCACATGGAGGGGTAAAACCTTTGAGTGATCGGGGAAGGGGGAGGTTCTCTTTTGTAATGTCAGAGTTTTGTGCTTAAATGTAAAACCTTATATTTCTTTTGAATGACATCTATTCTTAGTGATTTACAATTATCTTAATTCGATCGTGTTTTGAGTTTGGTGTATTCATTTTTAATAGCTTTGGTTAAAAACTTTTAATCTCCCTTTGCCTAATGCAGTTTGTCTCGATCGAGCAGATTGTGTTAGGTGGTGAGTGTCTAACGATCGTTAGAATGTGCGTGGAACTAGTAAATTTTTTTCTAGATTTCTAAGGAGTAACAATTCCCGATCGGGACTTGCATTAGTTGTTTAGAAATTGTTTATGAACCTCCATTCACATAGGAGTGAGTTCTATTTTTCTTCTTTAACCAAGGGTGATAGATAACTCGATCAAGGAATATTTCATTTTTCATTCAATAGTAAGAGAGGTAAGATGATCTTTGTGACTATGATGACATTACAAAAGGTGATCCTACCCTAACCCCATCATTATCTTCATCCATTAGTGTTCAAACTTTCTTTTCAATTACTTTCTTTATTTTTGAACTCAAACAACTTTCAAAAAGATCCTCTTCTTCTTTCTTTAATTTAAGTGACAAACGTAATTGTTGTGCACTCCTATCTAGAGACAATTTAGGTTACCTACTTTACTAAATTTTAACTTAGGTTTTATTTGTTTTCTTCACACCCCACGACAGGAATGTGTCAGTGCATTGTATGTTTTTTACCTAAGCTACCTGCCTCCAATTATATTGTTGCTACCCAATGAATGGCTACCCATAAATTTTACAATTGATCAATATTTTAGGATTATTTAGGTGGGTGAATTTCAATGGATTTAACTCTTATATAATGGGAGTTTTTTAGGTCCAATATTTGTAGGGAATCAAAAATTTTAAAAGAATATTCCATTTCTTGAAGTCATCCTGAGGTTATGTCATTGCTTGTTGTCACCTTTAAAGGGATTAAATAACCATGAAGAGAGGTTAAATTAAATTCCCATTGTTAACCTGAGCCTATAATATAAAAATAGATGGTGGGTTGTAGATCAGCTAAAAAACTCTTTTAATGCATCAAGTCGTTCATGCAAAAGGTGACCTTTTTGGTTTCCCAATTTTGTATTCCATGTATCTAGGAGGAATTACATGTCTATTTGGAAGTGTATCCCTTCTATTACCTTTATTTTTATTTAATATTATTCATAATGAAAGAATTTTTATATTATATAATGAAACTTAGTCAATATATTTATGCTAATGTCATGAATACATTCTTTGGACAATTCATCTAGAATTCTATATTGAGGAGTGGATAAAGGATAGAACATTACTAGTATATTATATTTATAAAACATTATCATCATTAGAAATATATCTTCTTCATACATGGAAAGTGACCCATAAATCCAATCCAACCAAATAATACATTTCCATGATGCTTTATTGTAAACATCAGGGTCAAAAGAGATATTCTCTATCATAATGGATGGGAAGAAACCTAAAGGTGGTTCTGATAATGACAATTGCCTTGGTCTATATTTTAGCCGAGAAAGAATGTCACTTGTAAATGATGAGTAATTAGGAATAACAAGCCTCATTTTCCTAAGTGCCTCATGATTATAAGGATTTATCACAATTGATTTGGAAAGGGTAGAACATCCTTGATGAAATTAATTCATAGTGTGGGGAGGAAATTCAAAGTAAATCTAGTTATTGGTAGGACTACCATCAATGCTTGATGTTTAACTTCAAGGGGAATTATTATAGTGAATACCCTATAAAGGGCCTTCAGAGGGTATAATTAAGAGGGTTAGAACTCCTTGATATTTTATCTTCTATCCAAGAAGGTGGTTATCACAACACTCATTAGGAGATGGTCTCCCATGATAAATCTTATTGTAGGCATAAAGTATGCCTTTATGTTTGGATATCTGGGGAAGAACTCTAGAATTCATAGTATCCAAGTTTCGGGGATGAAATTTCTATTAAAAAACTATTTCCATAATTTGGTAAATGATTATATTGATATTAATATTTCATATATAAGCATATGATGAATTTAAGAGTACTATCATTGAGAAGAACATGATCACATAATGTTTCTTAATTATCCAATCACATTTGTTGAGGATTATTTTTAAATTATAGCTTGTTGGTGACTGAGTCTGCTTGTAGTAGATAAATGATTTCTTATATGGATACCTATTTGTGTATCTCACATGTTGTTTCTATATTTTTTAAAGATTTCTTAAAACTTGATAGCAATATATACCATCTCTGGAGTGACCACTGGGATGGACTTACAACCTTGAGTTGGAACAGGGGTATGGTCCAATTCCAGTTGTCTATTTATCTGATTATTTCTTTCATGGCCAAACTACACAAGAGTAGGTATAGAAATATACTCCATAGTGACCCTATTATTATATCAATTAGTCACTCTAATTATGTGGAGGGTGTTGCGTATCTAAAAATCAACCACTACCCTGACTGTTATTAAATTTTGAAATGTTTGTAGGATATGGGAATGAATTTTTATATGACCTTTCATAATTTTCATGATATGATGTGTGAATTTAGTGGATGGAAATGGGCTATATTCCCTTTTAATGGATAGAGAAAGAGTATGGGTCTACTATTGTCCTCAATTTTATATCAATATATACTGATTGTCATCATGTTCATGGGAAAAGATACAGATCTCCCCTTATTCATTATCGGAATTCTCCAGTTGTTTAATGTTTCTATAATAGTATAGAAGGATTGGTGTATATGGGAAAGTGTGTGCACCTACACATTGTTTTCCTTTATATAGAAATTACAAACTAATCTAGAGGGGATATAGATATGGTGATGTTTCATGTTTCATGGTTTCTACCCTCTATAGGCTTTCTGGAGTGCTAGGGACTGAGTGAATTAAGATATACTCCTAAGGGTAACACACTCATCATGGTGAGGGTTATATATGGTGTGACATTTTCCATGGTGGATGATGATGAGATCCTATCATCAGGACCCCGATGGTATTGGGATGATGTTGTTAGTGGCCTCTTTATTAGGCTTTTTGTAAAAAGGGATGAGTTTTTTAATATGCTATGGTGATAGGATCTTGAAATTATTTTAAATAAAAACTAGGGTTGTCGACTTCTGGGAAACAAGCCATCATATAGTAGATGGGTTGTGATTATTTTTTAGTTGTAGGTCTTGATGGCGGTCCCCTAGTGTTCTTAAAGTATCATTGAGGATGTACTATTGTGTCATCACATTTGATACCTGGAATTGAAGATACTAGGTTGGTGATAACATTCACTGATTGGAAAAATATCCCACCTATACGATGGCTGACACACATGTTTTCTTAATCTTATAAGATTTTATTTGATTTAAGGGTGTTATAGTGAAAATTCCTAGGAAGTTTATAAAAACTAAATAAAAAGAAAACACATTAGATAAACTTCTTAATAAATGAACACATGTGTAATCAATTTTTCTAAACCCAAGTTTATCCCTCTTTAATTTCATATTAGAACAAAAGGGGAATGATATCTGGGAAACATAATAGTTTTCATTATGGGATCATGTTGGGTTAACCATTTATTTTTGGATCATCGATAACCATGTGGGGATGTAATTTCATTTTTTGGTGGTGGTGGTTTGACCCTTCATGTCCAACACAAATTTGAATGTCCCTTTTGAGTGGTTTCTAACAAGTTTTATCCATAGATCCAGAAACAACCAATAGTTACCTTATACAGTATACATCACAAACCTTTTTTCCAAAGGAATGAGGTCATTAAGAAATGGATCTAACAATGATTAGGGACTAACATTGGTCAAGGGGATGGGATTTTGTGCTCATCACACCTATTTTAGGAGAATTATTTCATACTCCATAACTCTCTTATATATTTAATACATATATGTGAATCCTTTAATATCAACCAAATATAATATGGTTCACCGTTATGTTAAAAATAAATTTTTAGAATATATGGAATTTAGAATAATCTATTTATATCTAATTTTTTTCATCAATAGATACATTTTTACGTACAGATTATATATTTTTACATGGTTTATTACCATGACGTAGGTTTTAAACCAAACAGTGGGTTTCTCTAGAATTTGTCATCATACATGAATATGAGAGTTGTTTTTTTGTTGGGATTAGGACCATGATATGGGATTCCTACATATCCAATTAAAAGTAATCACAACCCACATAGTTTCGTTCTACTTAATGGGACACATCATACATTTTGAAGTCTTGTGTCGAGGACCAAACTATGTTGTTTAATGCTGTGTGACAAAGATGTCTAGGGAAAAGGTGTCTATTCATGGTTGGTGTGAGACTTATGCAAAATAATTACAAGGTAAATAGAATGTATATATCCTCCCATGATAGATATAGTCTTTTTAGTAATATTGACTGAAGAAAATTAGTGTGAGTTTGGGTTGTTGGGTTTGAACCATAGGGAGGTTTCTTACATATCCTATTTGGATAGGAATCAAATCCCACATAGTTAAAAATGTTTGGTCTTACACCTACAAGGGAGGCCCTATTTCTAGGTGAGAGGAAGATATATAAATGGACTCTCTCCTAAGAAAATAATGTCATCTACCTTAGTGATTACATATTTATAGATATTGTGTTCACTTCCTATGCACCTCTATGTGGGTCATGGTGCAAACACTTTCATAGATAAGTGGACATAATGAGATCCAAGAAATGTCCTAATTGGTAAATTTTCCATTTGATGTGGGGATAACAAGGTTAGATCATATACAAAAAAAATATACCCTTAGGTAAGGTGATGGAAAGATCTAGAAATGTATTCCCCTACCAAGATAGGTATACGATCATGTAGATATCATGATGTTCACCAAACTCTCATCCTTTTCGAGTCAGGATCATTGTGAGAAACAAGTGGAACTGAATGATCTAGGGAACCACAAAATATCCTTCATATATAGGTGGATGAGTTTATAGATACAGAAGGAAAGGAAATACCCTACAAGAAATACTATTTTCTTACTCTATGAAGGATACCCAAGAAAATATCACGGACACCTCCCCATTCAAAGGTGGAAGAAATGACATTGTTAGGCATGTGGGCCATAAATTCAGATTCCTAGCTTGAGGATCAAACTTTCACCATATATAATGTTGGGATCCTTTTCATCAAATTAACATATTATTGATAACATTTTAAGGATCCCCGTTATTACATTGGTTAATAGTGCGACCTCATTTACCACATGAATGTATAACTGATAGAACACACAAATGTTCCTTATACTGTACTCACACATTTATGGAGGCTTTGGAGGAGGTCATGTCTTGGTCAACCTCATAAATGTTACCCAAGGTAAGAGGTAACTTACTATTGATGGTATAAAAGAGGGATCACATGGTGGCTCACACAAGTAAGGAAGGGGAAGAATGGAGATATCTTGATCTATTACAGCATTGGAATATTGATGATGTATCTCATAGGTAAGGCCTGAATGGATTGAATATGAATCAATTAGTTAAGGCTTATGTGGTTTGAAGATGTCTCCATGAAGTGAGTCTTGGTTGGATTGAAGATGTGTCATATAGGTGAGGTCTGTGTGAGATTGGAATAAGAGAAACATAAGAGAGAAAAAAAGGGTGAGGCTTTGCTCAAGCCACTAGGAGATAACTCATGAAAATATGGAAGGGGATCAAGAAATTATTTTCGGTTTCACACATTGGAGGAACTGTAATTTCACTAATACATTTTTTCCTATTTTGAAAGGGCTTGGAGAACTTTCCTGGAGATTTAGAGGGACTTGGTGAAGGAATAGGGTGAGGAGAGTTGTGAGAATTTTTATGGTATTTTAGTCATTCCAAATGAGGATCCTAAGGGTAATACATATGATAAATTTCCAAACACTAAGTTAAGGTGTTATCTCGTACATGCATTTAATGTTGGGTATCATGTAGGTGTATCATGTGAAATCCTCTTGGGCATGCATTTATAGGCCTACATTATTGATATGGGCAATCATATTAGACCTATATAGTGACATTTGTTGGGCCTTGTGTAGGAATACCTAATAAAACATGTGTTATACTTGATTTAATTCCCCTCTATCTCACTTGGGATATTTAAATTTGAAAATTATCATTATCCTATGAAAAAAGGTGTTTCAAAAACCTCATTTTCAATTCTATGAAGATATTTTGACATTATTTTTTCTAGAATATATTTACTCCCTTTTTAGATAGATTTAATAACAGGTTTGAAAATCAATATTTTTATCTCAAAAATCATCAATAATACCAATATATTTAATGAAGCTACAGATATATATTATAGATATTGTTCTATAAAACTAATCTAGTCCATGTTTCATAGAAGGCTATATAGATATCCTGATTTTGGTAATAACATTATGCAATAATGATACACCAATAATCCAAAACTCACATTTATTATAATTTTCATATAACATATCATTTTTTTTTGCAATGTCTTTATAAAAATATTTAAATTCTCATCATGATAAACCATTATATTTGAGTATATCATAATATCATCTATAATGACAACCAAAAATTATTTCTAGTAATATAAAAACACTCTATTCATTATATCTTTTAATATTTCTCTAGAATTGGTGAGTATAAAGGAAATCACAATTAACTCATACTGTCCATGACATGATCAAAAGGAAGTCATGGAAATATCTTTGTTATTCACCATTAATTATTGACATCCTGAAAAAAAGCCAACCTTACTGAAATATTACACCCCACATATTTTATTGACTAATTCATCAATCCATAATAAGTGATACTTGTTCATTATCATCATTTTTTTGAGTTTACATTAATCAATGTAGAGGTGCATTGATCCATCCTTGCTCTTGATGTTGTGGACATATGTACCCCATTATAAAGAACATGGGCATATAAAACCATTATATAGATTCTTTTGTAACTTCTTCTTCAACTCTTCTAATTCATTAGTATCCACTCAGCATGGAGTATTTTATAAAGGCAGAGATCCATGTTTTAATTCAACATAGAACTAATCCTACAAGACTGTAGGAAGTCCATGATACTATTCATGAAATACATCAGTATAATCCTTTGTAATGGGAATGTATTCAAGAACTATTCTTTCCTTTTTCTCAATAATTTGGTTAAGATATGTTTTATCATAAGGAATTCATATCCATTCTTCGTAAGAATATTCTATTGGAGATTTATACTCCTATATAGACATTAAGAAAATCGAATGATGACTCAGGATGTGCAGAGTGATATCTTTACCCCAACAGTTGATGTTTTATTTATATATGTATATCCAATCATTTCCCAATATAGAATAAAATTCTAAAAAAAGAAGGATGAAATATTTTATAGGATCTTTATTCCAAAAAAATTGATTGAGGATTAGTTATATACTTGGGATACAAGAATTTATCAATTTTTTATTCTCATAGATAGCTCAACCCCATATGTTTTTAGGTGGTGTTTGATTTATTCTACTCAACATGAAATATATGAAGGAATTTATAGAACCATAATCAAAAGGTAAGTTTTTTTATTCATGATTGAGTAACTAGTGTACCTATTACCACGTAATTATTGGGATCCACCTCAGCATTAGTGGTAGTATTTTATAGAATACTTTGCATTACATTGAATCAATTTCATTTTTGGACATCATGTTATTGATCAGAAAAAACTAATTATTTTTTTCCCGTTCAAGACATTAGTCATCCAACATGACTTTCTACTATTTTGAGCATTGGAGGATAGTGAATATACTCTCATTAGAGTCAATACATTATTTCATGAGGAGGGGATCAGAATATACAGTAAAAGAGTGTATCCTTTTTTAGATAAATGTATTTTACTCAACTAATGGTTTTTTTGGATGATAGTTTTTCACAAGACTCATATTTCTATTCCTAACATGATTTAGCTAAACTGGTATAGCCATGAGGTTCTCGTATCCTTCAACAATATTGTTTTTCCCATCATTAGTGAAATCATCACATTTACTATCACATTGGGTATTGTCAAATTTCCTTCTATTTCCTACCAATAACTAAAATAAGTAAAGGTATTCTAATACTAAATAAAAATTAAATAAAAATGTAAATTATAAACATCGATGGAATAAATTATAAGTGAAATGAAAAATACAAACTTAGAATCATCTATGTTTCAATATAAGTTATCCATATTTATGTTTCATTCTAGGTTTTATAACATAACAATCTATTAAATTCCTTCATAATTGTTCATAAATACTTCATGAGTTTTCTAATGAATATCCCATAGGAGTTTCCAACATGGTGTGTATTATAACCACTTTTCAATGCACCTGGTGATGATTGAATTAATACACAATGTTACCTTTTTGTGGATATTACTCCTACGTACAACTATACTAGATCCACATCCACTTTTAGTATCCATATGGTGATATAATTACTTTGAAACCTCTCACACATTACATCACAAAATGTTTATGATATTCAATTATATATAGAAATATCCAGAGGGTTATTGATAAATTATTTTATTCTTAATCACCAGAAATAATGAAACCATTATTTAATTAGAAATATATTTACCCAAACCTATTTCAAATATTATTGCATTTTTTTAACATAAATATCAAATAAAAACAACCCAAATATCATGAGGCATACTGTATTTGGAAGAAAAGGTTCATAAAAAGTTAATAAACTCTAACAAATCATATTTATTCATTTATAAATAATGACATTATAAATACATTTCATCATATAAAATTTAATAGAATAATCTAGATTCTAAATAAATGAAATGTGTGAGCCATAAATCCCAAAAATAGAATAAAAATGAAAATGAGGCATAACATGTGATTCAAAAGACAAATAAGGATATCATGAAAGAGAATGGGATTGAATAATTACAGTCGAGGATAACATAAATAAAATGGTATCATAAGATCATGGAATTATAGGAAATGGAAAAAATATATAACATGATAAAAGCACAAGTCAATGCGAACTTCCAAGACAACATCGCATGATGTATAGAGTCCTATCATGGATTTGGTTTACTCCGTAATCCCATACAAAACATATTATGAGACAAAATAACTTCCCAACACATTGGAGATATATCTAGGCACACCCAATATAACTAAACATTCTTATATGTTCTATAAAAGTAAATCAATCATTAGGCACAAACATGATAATTATCTATCGAAATAAATGGGTTTCATAATCTTTTTTCATATTATAATAAGAGTATTTTTTATAAAAATTCTAAAGATAATATGTAATAAATGATTTTAGACAATCATATTTGTTTATAAAATTAAATATATCAACATATGATGTTCATTTGGATATAATTTCATGATAATGGATGGATAATTGGGTATATAAATGAACTTTTAAAATAATGTTCTATATAATTTGTTAATGACATTTGGAGAATGAATAAGAATATAATTCTATCTGAAAACTAGAGAAAAATAATAATTTTTATACCTAAATAATATTCCATTTTTTTATAAAAATAATTAATTGTATTAATGACTCTAAATTTTTATTACAATAAATGATTATGTTATAGATATTTTTTACTTAACCAGGCTTTATTTTAGAGAAATAATTTGAGAAATGAACTTATGGTTTGTATTAACCCATCAATGGAAGGGGGAATAAGATTGTTATATATGTAAGATACATTTATATATAATTTAGAATAATTTAAGAACATAAAATAGAAATATAATTTTTTTTAGAGAGAAAAAATTTATATCTCAAAGCAAAAAGGGTGGTTTAGAGAGACATCTTAACGTATGTTCTAGAATCATTATATAATTGTAAAAAAATAATGTAAAATCAAAATAAATAAATTAATTACATAATTCACATCCCTTTATATATATAATTTTTTTATTATAAATTTTAAATTTTCATTTATAACCATTTAAATGATATATAATGTCCAGTTTTTTTCTTCTGGGGTCCATTTCATCATTCGAATGTCGGATCACTTATGGAAAGTAAATTATGTTTTTTTAATAGGAATAAAACTATAGAAATTATATAAAATGGTATTAATGTACTTTAAAAAATTAAAATTTCCCAAAAAACACTAATTTGTTTTTAAATAGGGATGATTAACATAGTAAAAACTTTAATATTAAGTGGTTAGTTCATTTAGGTGGTTTTTTCGATCATCATGACCTAGTTTTGCTTTATTTATGATTATGTATATATATTATTTTCCATATATTAAAATTTTATATTATACATACCATATAATGTTACCATAATAATATATGAATTAATATCCTTTTATGTATGTAATGGAAAATGAAAACTCATCATCCACAGAGGCGATGAACAGACAATAATATGGGCAATGATTCTTCTTTTATAATAATAGGATAATAAAATATCTTGGAAGGTATATATTTTATTATCATTATAAAATTAAAGTATATATATGATAATGGAGTTATTATTCCATTTAATATGGGGGAGGTTAGGAAAAGGAAGATGATGAAAATAATATAAAAGAGGTTGTTCGAGAATAATAACTCTTGAAGGTTGTGTCCTTGAAAAACTCCATAAGGAATTTAAAATTGTTCTTTTGGGGATACTAGTAGCACTAGGATGTGGTGGAGAAAATGGGAAGTGAATTTGATAGATATTTGGACATCCAAAATTCATATAAGGTGTGAGGGGATTGGGTAGTGAGGGGTGGTATTTATAAGGGGATGAGAGAGGTGTTTTTGAATATTATAACATTAGTTTATTATTTTGTCTCAAGGCTACCAATTGTGATAGTTCATGTGACTATATATACTAAATGATGCATGTGAGTTTTAACTAATGCGTTCTCACATTATCTATGCCTAATCAATTCATGTATTTATCATACCATGTTAAATATTTTTTTTTCATATTATACAATTCCAAAGATATTATAATATATTATAATAATAATAAAACATTAACCTAAACATTTTCCAACATGTAAATTCCAAATATTTAATCAATTTTATGAAAATAATTTATGAAATATGATAATATTATTTTTTAAACAAAATCCACATTGATATGAAAAAAGTCAATTTCAATATCATGGTCAATTTTCATTCCCTTTTAAATATCACATACGGTCTCATATAATTATATTATCATTAAAATAAAACATAATATATATTTATAAATCCATTTTATGAACATAAACATTATTTTAAAACATTATATTTTTTATCAAAGTGAAATTTAAATGTTAATGTATGTTTCTAATGAGTTTCTCACCCACACTCATTTTTATTTGATGTGGAATTTCTTTCCAAAGGTATATTATCACTTAAGTTTATCAAATGAGACCATTAGAAAATTCATTTGAAAATAGGACAGGAGGTTGGGCTCATACCACACTTTTTAGGGAATTATTTTCTACTCCAAGCCTCTCTTATATATTTAATATATATTTATGTATCCTTTATTATATCCCATTTATAGAATAGGTCACCCTTAAATCTAAAACAAATTATTATCATGTGTTCACTTTAGAATAATATTTACGTATCTTTGTTTTTTCATCGACAGAGACATCCATATGTATCTGAGGTAATCCGTAGATGGTACCCATTTATTAATATACTAGAGAATATTATTTTTTTACTCTTATGATTATTTATTAATCCATATAGTTGGGTTCTTTTAAATTTATCATCATCCATGATTTTTGGAGTTTATTTGATGCGAATATTAGGCTCATAATATGGGATTCCTATGTATCCTTTTGAAAGGAATCAGAACCCTCATAATTTTGTGACACTTAACATGATACATAATATATTTTGAGTTATTTTGATGTGTACCAAACATTTTAGTTTAATGTTATGAAGCAATGAAATCTTGGCAGAAGGTTTCTATTCAAGATTAGTGTTATATTATGTTGAAGTTAGCCAAAGGGCCTAGAAGTGATGTGGTATCATAGGTGGGGAACGATCTTTTTAAGAATATAGAAAATAATAATTGTGATAAAAATGGGAATGGAAGGAATATGAACCTCAAAGTTGGATATAATCCTAATGGGGATATGGACCAGGGATGATTAGGGTGAGTTTGGGGTGTTGGGATTGAAACACAGGGAGGCTACCTATGTATCCTATTTGGACTGGATTCAATGCGCATATAGTTTTTCAAGATTGTCTCTTACACCTAGTAGGAGGCCCATTTGGGAGGCCTCATTTGGAATATATCCCTTTCAAGTGATGATAATATTTTTGGATATTATAATAAATAAGATCCCATAGGTGAGTATGATTGTGGATTATACCAAATATGAGGACAATTTGGGTGGAGAGTTGAAGTTCTAAAAAGGAAATATCCTCCTTAGGCTGGTATGTGATCATGTGGATTTCATGATCTTCACTAAACTCTAACCCAATCTGATTCATGCTTAGTGTGAGAGACAAGGGGAGGTAAAAAAATTGGAAACCCATACAATATCTTTCATCCACTAGTGGATGAGGCTTGGGCTACCAGATAGAGAATGGGAATTAATGTGCCTATATCCTCTTTTATTTTTGTAAATATGATAAGGTTACGGGAGATAGAAATCGTTATGGCACCGTTATACTCTATTTTTATCATAACTAGGAAAGGGAATTATTAACCAATACATATAAAACCTATTAGAAACACTAAGGGATTACTCCAAGAAGGATTCCCTACTACAAATTTTAAAAATAATGTGAGAAGGATCCAACACTAGAAAACATCAAAGGTAACGAAATGTGAATCCCTAACCTATCTAAAATGGGGAGGTCCCTACCACTACCTTGAAGTTTAGGATAATCATTACTATAATAATTTATGATTAATAATGTTATGAGGATTACCATTGATTGGTATGTTACTATTAGGACATCTTTTACCATGGGGATTAATGTTATAAAGTGCACACTAGGGTTCTATGTACTATGATCACACATATCTATAAGCTTTTTAACAGGCCACGGTAGGGTACTATTCATATGGGCACCTTTGGGTCCTAGTTCTTTATGGGAATGTTTGAGAGAAAGAGTTGTTTGAAAAAATTGTGGAGGGATCAATATAAGGAAAATGATACTTAGAAGGGTACTAAGACCGAATGAATCCATTCCATATTCTATTTTATAGGTGTGATAGTGATCCTCCAAGAGTCCATTCTACCTACTATAGTTCACAGAGTGGCCGAGACAAGACCAGATGTTATGAAAGATGGATGATTGCATAGGATTGTGTTGTTTGGATGGATACTCATAAAGGATGTTTTTATATGGGGATGGAAATCTGTAAATGATTTTCTATGAAGTTTAATTTCTTCGAAGGAATTACTATGTTAATTGTGGTCTGCAAAGGGAAATTTATTACCTACTAAAAAATTCTTGCTCTGTATATTTCTCTCTTTATGTTCGTCTCTATCTCTCACTCTATATGGATGTTTTTATAGGGGTATATATGTAACTATTAGCCTAGTATGACCGAGGTAATGAAAAACTACCACCTAAAATTCAGTTTGGTTAGTGGGAAGCCATATGTCAATGCCTCACTATATTGAAGAATTTTAGTTTTTTGGGGGTCTAAAAGGTTATCCCTCACCCTGAACAAGATATTTTCATTTTTGGGGGGAGGGGGGGACTGAAATCACACCACACCCTGAAAAGGAAAATTCATTTTTGGGGTTTTTGGAAATCACGCCTCACCCCATAAATTATTTTTTGATGGTAGGGGTAGTATGTGGAGGACCTATGTGGAGAAGAAAATCTCATAGAATGCATACTAGGTAAAATATGGGGTTCCTTTTTAGATTTGGGTCCTTTTCCATTTAATAATTTTGAAAGGGATCAACTGATTCTTTCCCATACCTTCCATGTTCAAAAATCCTTCTAAACTTATACATAGACTTTTCTGGACCCAACAAAATTCCATGTCATAATGTGGTCTGATTGGCATGAAGAGGAGTTTATCACAAAGAATAAATTAGTTTGGATGGATGCATTGTAGGGTTTATGTGGACCTAAGGAATGGACCATGCCGATAATATGTTCAATACTAAACTCATTTTTTTATTTGGGAGTCATTTATTTGTAGTTGGTCTAAGATTTCTCATTTAGTATCCCACTTCACATAGCATTTCCTTTGAAAAAACCATTTTTAATTGTGAATAAACTTATCAGTGAGCTGGTACATTCTTAAAACTATGTATTCTACATTGTGGCCAATCTATCACCTCATAGAAATAAATTTTAATATACTATCTTAATTGATGCATGGTCCACCTTGTGTCTTGATTTCAATATGGCCCATGTAGATTCATCAAATTTTTCAATGTGTGGTTTTTATTCTCTTTTTTTAGTATTTCTTTTTTAAATTTTGTAGAAGATAAGAAATTGATCCAATAGAAGCCACTACATTTGAAATGTAGAAATCCATGATTGACATAATTGATAATACCTAAAACATGACATAGTCCCACATCATCAATATTTATGTGGACTTAAGGGTGCTGAATAGTGGTAGAATATAGTTTTAGATAGGTTACATCTATTTGGATTTGGGTTCCATAGATATACCTATCCCAGAACCATGTTGGAGAAATCAATAATTTTAATTGTTAATTACGTACATCAACACACTACAATAAAAAAATATCAGTGAATGGGTATTTAAACTGAGATATATATTTTGAAGTGTTTCTTTTGAATTACACCCCTTTATCATTTGAGGAAAAAATATGAGCCCTATAATTAGATATCCATTGATATCATTCCATTGAAAGAAAATCCATAGCTGATGAGTAATTATGATTATTTTAAATGGGATCCTCTCCCAAGGGTTTAATTCAGGCTATAGTGGGTATATATTTTCTATATTTCCTAGAAATGTGAAGAGTTTAAGGCTATGTTGAAGGATGTCTAGTTGTATGAGGCTTTCTATGTATCATAGAATTATTTTAATCAAAACAGATCAATCACCCCTAATCACCTTAGTTGGTGGAACCCAAATAACAACACATTCCTCAAAGTGAATGGGAAATTCAATATTAGCCTATGGGATGTTCAGATGATCTCAGGGGTTCCAATTATGAGTGATATGTATGATGAGTTTTTTCATCCTCCTTTAGTGTGGGATGACCTCAAGAGAATTACTCTACTTGAGAGGGAATTGCTGAAAATAACATAGAATATTCTGGAAGTCATTCCCCTCCCCAGGATAGATACTCTCTTTTCTAAATGGATTCAAGCCATAACTACACCAAATAGACACAAGCCTCATGAAAGGAGTTCGAGAATGTTCCCTACTCCTAGCACCCATAATCACATCCGAATTTACTAGACAACACTTGAGGATGGTCTCTTCAATATGTGGGGTTAGAATTTTTTCTCAAGATGATTACCAATTGGTTTGACATGTATACTTCATGGAAATTATTTTATGTTGTTGGTGTAACATCTTGAGTTTTAAAAAAATAAATTATTATTTAATTAATTATCATATTTTGTTTTAGTTAAAAAATAATTCAATATTATTAATCGTAATAAAAGAAAATTATGAATTCGTAAATGAATTATCAAAAAATAAATTATAATGATAATTCATCAATTATTATTTTTAAATAATTTTACAATAAACCATTATTTTCAAGAAATGATATTTAATATAAAATTTTAAATACTGAATTTACAAATGTGGTTTTATTTTAATGTTTTATTTTATGTGGTTTGAACAATAATAATTTTTTATAGAAAAATAAATAATTTATAACATTTCAAAATATGAATTATAAGATAATATATAAGTGTTATTTTGAAATTGTAAATAATTAATTCATTTAATAATAATAATAACATAATAAATGAAATGATGGAAATATTTATTACACTCAATAAAACACATTTCAATTATTTTAATGATGTTTTTTATTAATATAATGTGATTATTATGAGTAATAAATATTATAAAAAAAATATTTTATTTTAAAGTGTTTTATAAATTAATTTTAATAAAATATGAATTATGACCATATAATTTTTTATACAATTTAAAATCATAAATTTTTAATATTTAATATGATATATATATATATATCGAGGATTATTAAAAATAATGAAAAGAAGTTAAAAAATGGAAATGAAATGATATAAAAAAGAAATGAAAATCGAGTAAGATGGAAATCAGGACAAGGGTGATTCCAGGGTTTGACCGCGGGTTGGATGCCACTAAGGGTTTCAAACTTCTGAAAGTAGGTTGAGGTTACGAGGTGTTGCAAGTATGTATGAGACTGAACCAGGTCGAGGTAGAAATCAAGGCTCCGATGAGGGTTCACACCGGGTCAAGCCAGTCATGATGGCTTCAATGTTGGTGATTGGTTGATGTCTGAGGCTGGGGCTGGTGAGGCCAGATGATTATAAATATGATTTTAACTGAGGGGTTCAGTTCCGATTTCAAATAGTGAAGTAAAGATCGAGGTGCAGGTGTGGTTCGGGTTTTAATCTTTAGATTAGTATGTTTATCTTGTATATGTTATCCAGATATCATCTTTAGATTTTTTCGGTATTATAAATACATAATCATTGTTATCTTCTTTTTTTTATTAAATCATATCGACATCCTCCTATCATGGGTTTTTATATTTTCAAGTTGTATTATTTTATTTAATTATTGATATTTGAATCTTAACTGATATCTTCTATTAATTTTGTTTTCTTTACTCTTTTCAATTTTTCTTCTTTGAATGATGTTTGCGGTCATTTTCTTATGTGTGTGTTTTTTGTGATGTTCATTGAACCAATTTTCCCTTGTTTTCCATCATTTCTTTTAAGCATATCATTTATCATAATCCATTTTCAAATCAGTTTGTCATGCGGTGCAAATATGTGTTTGAGGAAAAAACAATTCTAATTTATTACTCCTTTCTATATGCAATGAATACAGTTTGGTTTCCTTTTTTTAATAGACCCATGATACATCCATTTAATTTTAGTATTATTTGAATTAAATTTGATGTGTGATTACTTCTATAAAAATTAGTATGCCTCCTTTTTTTTCTCTATGAGTAAGATTTTGGAAAGGAATATTTTAGAGAAGAGGTTGGATCCATAATTTCCATTGTTTTTTGTAACATTATTTTAAGAGATAATCCACTATGATGGAGATAAAAATTTAAGCCTGAAGAGTATACCAAAGTAAAATAAAACTCTGCAAAAACATTTAAGGTAGAAATATTGATTTTCAAGATTTTGATTATTTTGAATTCTTATTTCCCTAAGAGACAGATTAAAATTATTTTCAAACATTTATATTCTTTACATATTAATTGTATGAGATTTTTTTTATAAAAAGAATTATATTTTTAATAATTTTAATATTGTGATGCTAAGGATATATTATTATTAAAAAAATTATTAGTGTTTTACAAAGATGTACATATATATGTGTGAATATATGTATTTACATATATGATTATTTATTTTTCAATATTAATAAGGTGAGAAAGTAATTAAAATTTATTATGTGTTTTTTATCCTTAAATTCTATAAGGGAGTTATTAGAAATAATTTTATCTGAATTATTTTAGTCTATTTATTTAAAAATCATGATTTTAGTTTTACGGTTTAGAAAAAAATAATTTTATTGATTATATATATTTTTGATTTCTGTGCATATTTTTATTTAACATTGGAAAGGGAAATTATTTTGGTTTTTATATTCTTGAAAACAAGTTTTGAAAATTATATTTCATTAAAATGAAAATAATTATCATTGATTAATTATTTAACTGAGATTATCTTATTGAAAGTGATTAGGTTTTCATTACACAAATACTTATATTGTTCTATAATAATAACAACATCATGTAGATATATGTATATTATAAATTTATTTTCAAGTATTTGTTTATTAAGGGATTAAAGATTGTTTTTATTTAAGTAGATTTAATATTATCAAAATCAATTTATCTGTATTTTAAATATAGAAGTCCATGTGTAATTTCTAACAATAATATTTAGTTTTGAAACTAATGACATCACTTTGTGTGCGTGAAAATAATTTGTACACTCATTAAAGTTAATTACATTATAAGATATGAACGTTACCTATAATATGTGACACATCATGAATGTTTCAGTTTTTTTCATTAATAAAACTATGTTTTATGAATAAACATTATTTTTTGTTCTTGTGAATTGGAAACAATAATGGAAACTATTTTCATCATGAAAAGACATGTTTGTGAGAGATTTTATTATTTTGAATATTTAAAATGTATTTTTGAGAAAGTATATATATATAAATTTAGTTAAAATATTTTCATGTCTTTAATGTAGAACTCCAGTGGAAATTTATGTGTATATATATAAGAAATCTTAAAATGTTTTATAAAAACCTGCACTTGAATATTGTAAATAAAATATAGAATTGGGGAGTGAACTCTTCCCTCAAGTGGGTGGGCCTAAGAAATACTTAAATGTTCTAAGTAGGCTAAGTGTTTTTTTCAAAATCTTTCATATTGTTTTCAAAAATACCACTATACTATTTTTAAGTAATTTTTGAGCGTAAGTATTTTCAAAACATTGAAGAATTTTCGGTACGTAAATAATTTCAATGATATTATAAAATGGTATTTCCAAATACTTTTTCAGTATTATCAAAATAATCTCAAAACCATTTCTCAAATTTTATTTTCAAAGGATGTTTTCATAAAAAGTACTTCAATGAATTTAAAACACCTTACTGGACAATTGAATGCACACCATTTGGTTAAAAATGATTTTTTACAAGTATCTTAGATGTTCAAATTCAGATGTCTTCACATTTAGAGTAATCATGTGCAAAATCATAATAGGTTTTTTCTGACTTTTTGTTCAAATATGATAAATACAATGTTTTTCCAAATCCTCCAGAACCTATACCATTAAAAGATCCTTGTTTTTTTAGTGTTGTGTAATTGTTTATTCACTTTTATAAAAAAAATCACAGCATTTTCAAGTATTGAGACTGAAATAGAGGGCTCAGGGCATTTCAGTTGGTTACTACTATTACATGAATCGAGCATAGAATTAATAGTTACAACCTTCATGTTGGTGGACCATTTGGTTACTGGGAGGTGCATTAATCTTGAATTCCTAGTACTGGAAAAGATATATTGTTTATTGGGATGTATAAGTAGGGAAGTCAACCTACTGAATCATTGGTCCATTTTATGTTCTTTAGTACTGGATGAAAAACCAAATTAATAGATACAAGTTCATTAATAAAAAACGGTACCTTTATTCTCAATTTTTTCCATCCATAAAAAGTATTAGTGGGGTGAATCCATTGGTATTTGGTGAATAAGTTGTAATTGACCAACACAAATTTCATGATTTTTTTGTATAATCTTCTTATTCTTATACCACTAATACTCTAGTTAATGAAACAACATACAATAACACCAAATTGGGGTAGCTAGTTTCCTTGATGGAGGGTGTCCTGGTGGAAATAATTAATAGAATAATAATATATAAAGTGTATTCATCCTTCGGTTTTGGACATCAGTTCCCTTTTATTATGAAGAAGTGTCCCCCAACAATTAATAGCTAATAATATGAGATATATTTGATGTTTTACTGACAAATGTTGATAATTTTTACATTAGAAGATACATATAGTTTGGTTGAGCTTCCACCTTCCAATACTCCTACAATTTCCAAATATTTTATAGAATCATGGATTTGATCATGCCCAAGCAGTCATCATAAAAAAATTGTCCCTTATGTTGCATGTCAACTCGTTTCTAATACCATGGAGGGTGAATAGAATATATCTGAGATAATACGACCATGAAATGGGATTTCACAAAGGAAGACACTCTATTTATGATGCCTAAAAATGGTTAAGGATTCGGGATCTAACCCATCAATGTACTATTAATTAACCAAAAAGACAACCAATCCATCTTCAAAATTATCCATTCCCACAATGTATATATATACTATATCATGAATGTTGTGGGACAAATGGAGTATTTATATGCCTCTTGATGGTACAAGGTGATTCCATTAGGAGAAGATTATTATTATGATAGGTTATGCTAGAGTTTCATTTCCTGAAACCATTTCTAATATGGAGTGTCCTGACATAGTGTATTTCTACATCTGAGACCTTAAAGATTCCATTCAGTTACTCTAAGGTCATTGTATATTTTTGGATTAGATAATTAAAATGTTGATACTATACAAAAGTGATTGTGAGGATAACGTAGTGTTTTATAGGGGGGTGATGAGACATATTTTCCAAATCCACATGAACTTGGTGAAGTATCTTTTTCCTGATAATTGGGTCCTCATAACTTCCATGAACCAAGGGGATATGAATCATATATTCCATAGAAATAGGTGCACTTACTTGATCCCACCCCAACTATAAAGTTTCACTCAACCAAATTATCCATTCAAGTCCTAGTAGCCATTCTTGAAGCTTGGATAGAATGGTACACTTAGAGAATGAAATCCTATTCCAAGGAGATATGGGGTGTGCTGTAAGATGATGAAATTGATAATACTTGATAACAATGAATAACCTCAACTGAAAACATTTATTTCCTATAAAACTTTTTAAGAGTTCAATGTCTATCTTGAGGATATGGATTCCTTTATCCATTCAGTCAATGAAAGGATTCATTGGTATGTCTGAGTAAGGGAAATAATGATAGAAATGGTATAAGGGGTTGATTTTGGTGAGGTGGAAATATAGGAACATAGCTCAAATCTCTATGTTTTCTCTCATTTCATTCTTTTATCTTATCTTCTCTTCCCCACCACCTATTTTTAAGAGGCTAGAGGTGATAAATCACTCAATACTTCATAGTAATAAATTGAGGGATGAAATATCGTTAGGATAGAAATTTCTGAGGGTGAATGAGTTGTCAGAGAAGGCTCTCCCAGGGGAGTGGAGAATATTCATTCTATTATTTCATATCCTTTAGGTGACTTACCAACCCCTCATACACCTACTATGTCAATTGAGATACATCTTCAGAAAGTCATGAGTTGTAAGCAAGAATGGATGTTGGAAATTCATATCCTATTTAAGAAGACAAGTAATTTTTGTGCCTTTATTGTATAATATTGTGTTATATGTGAAATTGTATTAATGGGAGAACCTTTTAAGGTGTTTTAATAGGTTCTACATGTTATCAAGTGTCAAATATTCAAGATACTATGCTCTATCTTCTTGTATATCTAGATATAATCGGAATAATAGTTCTAGTGTTGTGTGTAATGAGTAGTGATTTGGGAATAACAGGTTTTATTTCTATATCATAGGTTGAGGGAGATAATACTCACCTTCAGGTCAAATTATTCCCACCCCAAGAATATAAACATTAGGAAAGGAAGTGATGTAGTAATAAGAAAATTTGAGTTCAACTGGTGATCCCAGTTAACTCATGGTAATCCCTAAAAGATCATTATTTGTGTGTGACCTTCTATATGTTACCAAGATGTCCAAACATGCACCTGTTTCACATGTCCCCCTAAGAGAGTTTTCTTATGATGATAACTCATAATATGCTATTATAATGCCTAAAATTAATTCCAATGGGGTAATTATGATCGAGTAAGTTTGTGCCTCAATGAATGAAGGTGATTGTATCAACTTTTTTACCATCTCTTTTTTCTCCTTACCAAGTACCGATTGATGGATAATAATTTTATGATCATTGGTACAAGTGTCTGAAATTCTGGATTATTTTAATTTCCAATAATCTGAGGTTTTCATGACATTTATTTCCATATATTTATTTCATTTTAATGATTTTGATGATATTCCTATCCTTTACAACTTATTTCCTAAATAAATTCTTCCCTCTGAATGTGATTTTAATGTGGATCAAGAGACCCTATAAAAATTATGCATCACATGGCCGATAGAGTGGAGGAATATATGGAAATTGATTTTTCAGACCCCTCTGTCACATCTCCCTTAAAAACTTCCTAATATTCCCCACATGTTTTCTATACTAGGTTATCATTGGTTCAAATACCACACCTTACATATCATGGTGAAATAGGTGGTTTTTATCTAATGGAGGGTGATTGTGCTTCAATATCTGCTTACAACAGAATAGTCTAATACGGGTTTTGTTTTTGTAAGAAAGATTCCACTCAATGAGGCCTCTTAAAAAATTGAAGTAGTATCTTTACATAAAGGAAAATTTGAAGAACAAAGGGACTTTGCTACAAAAATACTTCATTATATAGATCGGTTGAATCAATTGTTTTCTCATGTAGATGTAGCAACTAATGAAGTGTAGATGTAGGATCAAGAAGTAGATAAGGATGTGGAAAACACTATTGAGGTGGTAGAGGTACTACAAGCTGATGTAGACACATAGGATGAAAACATTTCATGGATTTGTTGATATATAGATGACTCTTACCATGTAATGATTCAAATTTAAGAATATGTTAAGAAAATCATACAATAATAATGATTCACTTGTGAAAAGATACTCAGAGATGTGAATTATCCTATTTTTTCTAAATATGTGAAATGAAAATGAATTTTTTCTTAGTCAAATAGGTCTCTATTCCTAATTTCAATTATTTTTTAATATACTATAGGTTTCTCAGTTATTATAGTTTCCATGTACTAGGGTATTTAACATGAAAAAATGGGAATTGGAATATACTCTAAATTTATGCTTATAGGGCATGAATATGAAACACCCTACATAGATTAGACTCACTTTTAGGTATGTAAATTTTGTTCTTAGTGTGTATCCACAAATCTGATAAAATGTTTCAGAATATTATTTGTAGATCAAGAACATAAACAATAAATCTTGTATAAATATTCTATTGAATAGACCATTTTTATTCCAAATAATTCTACAAAATATGAGCTCTTGTGTAGGGAAAGAAAAGGCCCCAATAGAATGTTTCACAGGGAAATGTTTACTACCTTTGAACAATGAATAATGAAACATAGTTTGAAGGTTAAAATGACTCCCTAGGTCTACTAAGCTCACAAGATTTATGCTTGGGGTGAGAAAAAAGCAGAAACATGGGAGATCAATTACATCTTAATGGTAATGTGTGATAGGGAACATGTGAATACAATCTTGTTTCAATAATATTTCATAGAGTAACATGATTAAAGTCATTGAAAATTCATTACTGGGCCTTATATTCCTGGGAAATGAATCTGTGATAAAGGAGAGACTCTTATATTTGTAAAATTATAATATAGGTAAGTTCATTTTAAAATTTTATCCTAGAATAAGATTTAAAAAATGTGAGTCTCCAAATACATTAATAGGTACCTTTGGACAAATCTAGCTCTCATGTATGTAATGGGTCATATAGTATTGATCATGTGTTATATATTTTCATATCATACTACAAGACAAAAGATGTTATATGGTTTAGGATCATGTAACGAGGACCGTTTCTAGATAGTTTAATCTCATGTTTTGGGGAAATATAAATTATATTGTTTTGGGTCATGTGACAAGACCTTGGACACAAAGATTAATGTCATGTTTTAGGGACACCATCAATTTATATTTTATGGTCATATGATGAGGACCTTGTCTGAAAATTTTTATTTTATTTTGTGGGGACATTTGATTATTATGGATTAAGGTGAAATGGATTTTACCAAAAGATTAATTATTTATCATTCCGTCGTGATCTAATTGATAATTTTCCATCATCCTTAAGAAATGAAGTTGGGATGTTATAAGCTATAATATAAGGACTTCTAGATTTTAATAGTGATATGAGACATGTATTAAAGTAATTTCCATGTACCATGTTTAAAAAGTATTTTACATCATAAAGTTTCTATGAATTATAGAGATAGAAGAAGTATATAATGAGGATTAATATGCCTATGGTTAACATGCCATTTAAGGGTGGTTTATACAGATCCAAACTATGGCATATAATGAATAGTCAAAAAAAATATGTCCTTGAGAATCTGACATTCTATTACCAATGTCTGGAGACAGTTTATGGAAATTTGAATTTTCCTATACTCATAGTTTGATATGTATAAGGAAGGTTTATGATTATGAAATGACCATCTTATTTTAAAATCACTTGATAATGGGGATAAATATTTCATATACAGGTCTAATGCATATGTAAGGAGAAAAATTTATTTTGTGGCTAGTCCCAAGACATATGATCTAGCATTCACTACATATCCCTTGAAGTGTAAATAAAGACACACATTATTTAAGGATAGATCCACCACACTAATCAAATTATTGTGTGGGGGTGATAAATTTTTAATATAATCTCACTAGTGTGGAAAAAATTCATATTTGACCTGCATATATGGACTTACCTTGTACATAAGAGAGTAGTGGAAATTATATGTTACAGATGAACCGAAAATTGTATATTCAGGAATCAATACATATCCTATGTAGATATGAATAAATACATACATAGTTTTTTGAAATAATTAATGTTAACATCACATAGAATGGGAAAAAATCTTTTTATAGTCGTGAATCCAAGACCATGTTAATTGTAACATGAACGTATATGTCTCGATAATGTGGGAAATACTTTAATAAAACTCATAATCCAACTGATCTATGCTTGGTGTGAGAAATAAGAAGTGTAGGAGGTATATTATACTACATATAGGTGATTAGAAATAAGGACATGGGTATTTGATTATGTTGTGTCTAGTCCAGGATGTAGGATTTAGGCATCGTTGTGTATATCATTGGTGTGAGAGTCAAGCCATATGTTTTTCTAGGAAACCATGTTGTTTAACATCATATGGATAGGATGAAGGTTACACAATGTCATTAAAGTGATGTGTGATATATATCTTATATGTTCTTGGATGTTCTACTATATTTCAGAAATGTATAAGGGAATTGTAAAACAAAATCATAGGGGATCTCGAATAAAGATAAATGAAAAGGGATAAGTACACAATAAGTGAATGAAAACCATTTTCAAAAATCAATTTCCTACATGATGTTTTTAGGGATTATTGATACATAAGATGTCTCTAATAATTATGAATATGAATTTTTTTGATATTGCTTTTATGGTCATCCTATATAGATCCAAACTGTGGATTACTGTGCATAGTCAAAATAAAGGTGTCCTTAAAATATGATATTCAATTATCGATGAACAAGGAATGTTTGTGGAGATATGATTTTCCCTAGGAAAAGGAGTATGATGTGTGGAAGAAATGAATTTGATCCCAACAGATTCATTTAAACTAACATTGGAAATGGGGTGTGGAGTTCCCTGCAAAGATATGACTCACATGTTGGTAAGGGTATAATTTTATGTTTTTGATGGGTTCTTGAATGATGGGACCATAATTGAAATTCATTTCATGTATTGGGGTTGTATGTTGGAGGAAAAGGACACATGTTCCTTTGATTATGGGCCTAGGATAATGGATCTATCCATTACTACATATCATGTACAGATAGGAATCCATCCATACATAGTTGATGAACATAGGTGTGGTAGGAGACCAGCAACAATGGTTTTGATATTCATCTGCATAGAATGAAATGTTATTCAATTTTATTTCATGTGTCTAGGGTATTTTATTATATTTTAACATCATGTGGTGATGAAAATAGGCTATGTAGTTTAGATTCCTTCCACCTAGACTATGACTTCTTGATGACTTCAATCGTATAACTAGAACCATGATTTTCAATTTCTCAAGTCCATAAATCTTTTACCAATATGAGGGTGAAATGATGTCCTTGGTAGGCAACGAGTGAAAAATACAATGTCTCACAAGACTACATGTTTCAAATATTGGTGAAAATGATCATACAAAATGAGGGATTTGAATCTAGGCCTACGATAGGAGGAATATGAATCACTATGTATACTACAGAAGATAGGAATAAAAACATACATTGTTTTGGGAAACCATTTAGTTTACTATCACACAACATGGAATAATGTTGTATAGTTTAATGTCCCTATGTAAAGGAATTTGGAAGCACAGTTTAATTTTTTTATAGACTATATTTTATGGATATTACGGTCTTGAAGGAAAGAATACCTATGAAATTTAACATCATAAATAAAATATAATAGATGTGGCTCTATCACATGACGCATTTCTTGAGAAATTTTTCATTGGTAGAGGGCTTGGTGAATTCCCCATACAACATGATTAATGAGTAATATCCACTATATTGGACCTTTTTTATGGTTTAAGGTCCTTATTACATTGTTTCAGTCTTTGGGGGTTTCTTCCCTAGTATCATCAGAGTCCTAAAATCTAAAACCAATTCACTATTAAAAAATTAATGGAGACAAAATCTATTTTTGAAGGATCATACTATCGAATTTTGGTGTATTTCCAAATGATTCAGGGTATAAAACATTTCTTTGTCAAGCTTATCAAACTCATCAAACTAACTTTATGGTTGTTAATCATTTGACAGTTTTTCAATGAAAGTTATTTTGAGTGAGTAAAATTTGATGTCAACAGGTAGTATAACTTCTATTTTGTGAACCAATGAATATCGGGTTACATAATTAGCAATGAGAGATACAGTTTGGTAAGCCCACAAGGTGTGAAGAAGATTGTTGGCATAATATTTATTATCTTCATCCACATTTTTTTATAGAATATTTGATAAATTTTTATTAATGGCCTCTATTGTTTCATTTACCCTACATGATAGTAGGATGAATGATTGGATTTGATATTGTACATTGGGTAAACATTTATCAATTTGGAAGAGTAGATATTGGTGTCATTGTCCATTAGTATTGTTTGAGTGAGGAAAAATCTATTGATGATCTCTGTCTTCACAAAAATTATGATTTATTTTTTCCTAATTTCCTTATGAGGTATTGAATATTTCCATTTAGAGAAGAAGTTGGTA
Organism: Viscum album; assembly: GCA_963277665.1. Classification (NCBI taxonomy): domain Eukaryota; kingdom Viridiplantae; phylum Streptophyta; class Magnoliopsida; order Santalales; family Viscaceae; genus Viscum; species Viscum album. The sequence goes on from OY728135.1 coordinate 337,937,280, forward strand.
GTAGTAAGGGTGTATTTGAACTTCTTATGAATAGTTGGAGGTCACAATACTGAAACCTACATTCCAAATATAATGAATGTACATGAGTATTTAGCTATGTGTACAAACAGTGGGGGTTTATAGATTATATTGTAATGTACTTTCAAGAAATAACACTTTTTTTAAAAATGTGTGAAATCCTACGTCATCATAGGCTTGAAATACCCAATCATCCGAATTTGGTAAAAGCATCATTCTTGACTGATGGGAACCACAAGAGACACCATGAACTTGCACCATGGTTATTTGCATATCCTCTATGTCAATATATCTGAGGATAATTACATCGAATATTTTCTTAAAAACAAACTTCTAGGGACTCAGTCTATCAAAAAAGATGAAATTGAATGCATGTCATTGGATTTTTTTTCTTTTCAAATGGGCCTTGAGGTAGGGAACCATTTTCAAGGTAATATAGGATGGATTTCATCCATACATTTATTTAATTATCTTGTTCAAGTGAATAATTTATTTCATTGATCCCTTCCATGATAATTTTAGAAAATAGTGATACAGTTCTATGATGGGAGATGTTGTTGATTGTTTCATCTTGATCCAGACATACCAATTCTACAACTAAATTTTCTAATGCATATTCCAGGGTGTTTTTTGAATTAAATACATGAATTCATGTTGGATTATAGGGTAATTATTCCATAAAACGTTTAACATGATTAAGAATCATAATCGACTCTTCTCTCTTGATGGCATAATTCCTATTGATCTTCTTAATTACCAATTCAGAATCACATTTTACTCTTAGGTGGGTAAAATGTATTTGAAATTCTATCTCTATGACTTCAATTAGGGCATGGTATAAATACTCATTGTTGGTACAAACATATGATAGAATTGATGAGTAAGTTATAATTTCCTTTGTTGGATAAATGATAATTATTTCCAACTTAACTTTGTTTAGCATGGTATTTTTCATTCCCTTTCTTGTTTGGATTCTCGATTCACTGTAAAAATACATTTCCCACATCTAGTTATAGTACTAAATATATAATATTTTTTCATCTGGGATTTCAGTACTCTTCACCACTTCTCTAATAGGGATGTTTTACCAGAGAATTTTCTATGTCTTATACTTTTATCACCTTTTGTTATATGAAAAGATATCAAACATTGGAATAATGACTGAACAACATAAAAAACATCTAGTCAATATGATATTATTAACGATATATTTTATTGGTCCATTTCAAGAGATCAAATGGACCCCATGATGATATAGGTAATACCTTAATGACTAAATTTCAGAAATCAATGGAAAATAGTTCTTCCCAATATTTGAATACAGAGCCACAATGCCTAGAATAGTGATACTGTGATAATAAAGTCTGTTTACACTACTTGAAAAAAAATTCTATGAAATAATGGAAACATCATTATTAATCTCTCATTTATAAGATAAGTGTATTTCCTTCAACTAAATACATTATAACTTGTTGGATAAGTATATATTTCTTGAGGTTTTCTAATGTTTTTTGGTAGCCATTAGTCCACTAAAACTCAACCCCTTTCCTCATTATCACAATGAATAGAAAACACTTGTCTATGATGTTTTCTATGAAGAATAAAATGTAATCAAGTTTCCCATATATTTTTCTAAACACGTTGATGTTTCAATGAGGAAACATAACCATAATTTACTTAGTCTTATTATGATCTAATTTTTTTCCATGATAGCATACAATGATGCTCAGAAAATTTCATGATGTAATTTTAAAATCACATTTCAATAGATTAATCTTCAGAATGTGTTTTGAAAGTTTTTTGAAAATGAATTTTAAATTAGCATGGTGATAAAAAAATTGTGGTTACTTTAAAACAAAATAATTAATATAAATCATGTTGTAATTTCCTAGGATGGGTTTAATGGTGCTATTCAAATCATACTGATATGAAGCATTGGTGTTATTTAAATAGAAAGGAATCACCCTATAGAAAAATAATCCCTTCGGGACCCGAAGGAAATGGTTTATTCTTATTTTAGGGACACTTAGAGTCTTTGTACCAAAAATATCCATCCATGAATGAAAGGTCTTGATATCTAGATATTGCATCAATTTGAATTTCTATGACCAGAACTGAATATTCATCTTCCAAAAAAAGTTGTTTTAGGTCTTTAAAATCAATTAAACCCTTTATATTCCCATTCATTTTATTTCAAAGACAATTTTTTAGAACCATTTTGAGTATTTGACTTCTTAGAATAAACTTTATTTGATATGTTTATTAATTTTAGATTCATCCTTAGTGGCATGAGTCTGATGAGTCCTTCTTTATTCTTGTTTATAACCACAATGGTCTCATGAAATACAATGTGATGGGTAGAAACTTTAGGTTAAATACCTGATATCTTTATATTATTCCAATAAAACAGAACTCGATTATGATTCATAAAATAAGTTTAAGTTTCTTTCTCATTAAGGGGAATTGTTTTTCTAATCATCATTTGTTTCAGATCCTTATCTATAACATGATTTATAAAATATATTTCATCAAAATTGGTGGATACTCCTTCCTCAAACATAATAGGATTATCTCTAAGGTCATTTTCTTCCTCAACTTCCTTTTTTTATTTTTATTCACTTATTTACATGTTGGGATAACTATGAGATGATGGATAATCAGTAATGATTGGGTAAAGGTTTGTGTCGAGATATCTATCCTCCAATGATGATATACTGACTTATGAAGGTTCAACGAATCAGGTCAACGATTTATAAACCTATATGGAAAAGATTATAGATATTTACTTTGAGGTATCATTACCAATGGAGGAATCAAAATTTTCTTCAATGCACTAAAGTTCAAATGGTGTAGATGATATCATGAAGATCAGTGTGCATGTCTCCAAATTTTTCTTGATGTCCATGACGTGGTTGATGCCCATCACCTATTAATTACTGAGTTCTATGAATGGGTTTTCTTGGGTCATTTACATATCATTTATATCATGAATCCAATCAAAATTTTCAGTTATGGGATGCTTCCCTTATCTTCAGTATAATCCGGCTGCAATATATTTATATTACCAAGACATGAATGGATTTTGGTTACCACGTAATTTCATAATATTCATATATCTATAGTATATGAGGAATTAATGGTATGATTAAGGGATTTTTTTATTGTATATCAACCATGTACTTCCTAGAAATACATAGAAATCTATATCTATCAGATGAAAAAAAAATTAGAGTTTGACACCATATTCCTAAACTGAGATCTGAGATTAATCTAGTTGATGGGTTTCTACTTGATTTTATCATACTCTGGGAGCATTATAGCTGAATGAGATTGATCATATTCAGTGTATCCCAATAGTTGAATTGTTCTTAAAGAAATTACATTAACTCCTGATCCATTTCCAACAAAATCTAGATGGATTTTAATTTCATCTAATATTTTGGATACGTATAGGGGCATGATGTGTCCCTACATAACATCATATATGTCCTCTTTAGTGAAAGAGATAAAAAATTGATAATCTATATAGTTAACCTATCAGTGGTATAACTTATTGGAAGATACTTCATATTATAACTCTTGAGGGAACAACATAGCTTCTATAAGTTCTTACCGTATATCCTTTGTGTAACACCCCAATATTTCATAGTATGTTATCTCATTAAAATAATTCAATAGCTTGTGCTACATGAAACACCGAGTTCGAGTGCACCACAACTTACCAAACTAGCCGTTAGAAAAGAGTTTAGGAATGGTATTAACTGCATTTTGAATCTTATATACTCTATATAATTTTAACACCCATATTATTTGTATCTTAGACATATTATAAGAACAAATTCAATTTTTCAAATAATGTAATTATTATTAAAAAATTCAATTTTACTGCCTACTAATGGTGAATTTTTTTAAATGAAATATCTGAAACTTTTATATTAAATTTGTAAAAAAAATTATTATTTATAAGCGGGACCTAAAAATTTAGTTTGGAAAAATTTCTGGAACTTTTCTGATAACTTTCATATTTTGATTAATAGTGAAAAAAACTACATTTTAATTGAAAACAACTTTTTTAATCGAAATAATTTACAATGTTAAATTATGCATTTGAATGGTTTTGAAGTATAATTTGATTTTTCTTAAAGTTTGGGGATAAAGCCTTATTTATTACTAAATCAAATCAAATACTTATTTAAATGGGTAAAGGGAGACCCATTACATAGCTTGAAGGCCTAGTGGGCATTTAGCCCATTACATGGCCTGTAGGCCCGATTTTTTGGCCTAAGGCCCATTCTGTGAATAGTAATGCTACAGTATACACACTGCTACAGTACAACACAGTACCCACCACCTCTACAATGCTCTACCACCACTATAGTGACCTGTTTCCGCTACAGTACCCGCTGTTTCTATAGTGCTGCCACTGCTACATTATGCTACAGTACTACTACAGCACCTGCGCCCAGTGGGTTTTGAACCCCCATTTTTCATGTAGGACTACAAGGTTCTTACCCCTAAGCCAAAACCTGACTACAAGTATAATTAGATTATATTTTTATCATTTAATACAAATGTAGGTCATTATAATTAATTTCAAATTTAAATTTGACAAAAGCACATGTCAATATTTTGATAGTTTTTACTTTTTTAAAAAACATGGTTTTTGGTTTTGACAATGGGAATTAATTTTAAATTAATAAATTAAACTTCTATGTTTTGAATTTGGTAAAATGGAATTCATTTTTTAATTCACAATATCAAAATTATCCATGGGTAAATTTTTTATATTTTTCTGAAAACATTCAATTTTTTTATGAATAGTGAAAAACACTCAGTTATTGTTTAAAACCATCTTTTTATTTAAATAATTATTTATATTATTTAAATTTATTTTAGGTAAAAATAGATACATAATACCTATATAAGTTCAATTTAATTCATTGGAGTCATTTAATAATGAGTTCAGATATATAAAAATTTTATTGAACTTTTTACCGTCTTTTACCCACCACCTAGGAGCATTTGCAAATTTGCATAACATTTTATTTTACCACTTCTGTGAGTTGAATTTCAAAATCTTAGAGACCCGGTTGATATAAGTAAGTAAAATTTGGTTCAATAAGATGAAAATATTTTTTGGTGAATTGTAACTTTTGACTTTTATTTACCATGATTAAAAATAAATAGGGTAATTAAGGGTAAAAATGATATCATTATTACCCTAACACATGTCCTAATTCCATTGGATAAGTATAATTCGACCAAAAACAACCATAGGAATAAAATATAAACCTTTTTGGTCCACATGGATTAGATATGGACATTTATTAATAATTTATTTAAAGAATAGTTAAAAGAGTAAAATTCGAAGTTTAATAACTAAACTATTTTTAATATAGGGTTTCACACAATAGAAATTAAACTATAAATATTAATTAGAAATATAAAAATATTTCCTACATAGTGGTATTTTATTTATAATTTTTATACATTATATAATTTAATTTATTTATGACACAATGATGATGCAGTAATTACCTTATTAATGAAATATTAAAATAACTGATATTATAAATTTCAAAATAAATTAAAATTGAGACTTTTGATGAATTAAACTAATTTACTAGGTTAATATGACATGTTATAGCTTTTTTAAAGGAATTTTATTCAAGGTGATAAAGTTTTTATGGCTTTTAAAAAAACTTAAATACTAAATAGTGTCAAATTTGACATAATTGAGTTTTTAAAACAAATATTATATTATTAATTGATATAATATTCATAAAAATATAATATTAGGAAAAAGGACTTAGATAAGGTTATATATATTAATAATTAATGACTTGGGTTTCACTTGGCTTGTTATAGTAATTTTATTAACCATATAAAATAAAAATACAAAGAGACATGGTAAATGTCAAACTATTTAACTAAGAGTTAAATATAAAAATAAGGTTAAATTGATGACCCTACCTTGTCTAAAACCTATTTTTTGAGAGGTTTTCGACCCATCCCTACTTTATCCTTTAAATAATTCATTTTTTAGCAATTATAAATCGAAAATTATTTTATTATAAAATAATATTTCAAGATTTTCCTAAAGTGACCCTCACCTCTCTTATAAAAGGGCACTTCCCCTTCTCAAGATTCCAAGCCTCCAAAGCCTTTTTCCTCGGCCAAACCCTTCCCAAATATCCTTAGAACATTACTCCCTTCATCCTAGAGTCTTTACTTTGGTCATAAAACCAACCTAAGGATTCATTTTGATCAAATCAAAAGGGAGAACCCGAAGAAGAGGTAAATATTTCCTCACATTTTTCTAGTTCTTTTCTTCTTCCACTTTTCTTTATTTTTTGTTTCCATTCTAAAATAATAAATATTGTATCTTATATATACTGTGATTTTATTATAAAAATGGTACAACCATATTCATTATTCTATCCATCATATCAATGACAAAGTAACCATACATGCGTATGTACAGCTTACCGTCTCCATGTCGTGGTGTAATTTTTTATTGTAACACTTCATTATTTGGATGGGTATAATAATTAGTATAACTGATGTAAATAATAAATATAAAATTTTAATTATAATCTATATATGATATACCATTCAATTATATACAATTTCACCATTAATATAATGATATTGTCGCTTGTGCGTACGTACGGATTACCGTCTCCACGACACGATGGGATATTCATTCCTACGTTCACCATTCAACGATGATTATAAATATATATATATATATATATTATTAACAAGTATGTAATATATAAAATAATAATTATACTGGATATATATATATATGTATTTATGTATGTATGTATGTACTTATATTTGTCTTATTCACTTACTTCTGTTCAATACGATAAGAAAAAGGAAATAGCGTTTATGCGTACGTACGGCCTACCGTCTCCATAAATGGTGCCTTCTATTTAATATATCTATTTATTATAAATATTTATATTCTAAATATATATAATATATAAATCAAGGTTTATATTCTGGATGTATTTAAATTATGTAATGAAACATTTTTTATCTTTAGAATATTATATTTATATTTAGTTTCTGTGTTATATATTTTTTCTTTTAAAGTTATAAGTTAAGGGTGTATTTACTTTTAATTATAATTTTTCATGAGAGTAAATTTATATATATATATATATTCATATACTGATAATGGGATTATTTTTTAAAAATAGTAATTTTCCAATTACTATTTCACACGCAGTTATTTTAATTTCTTATATTTTAAGTTCCCCTGGTCATTATAAAAATTGAAATTAAATGTCAATTATTTCATGTGACTTTAAATTAAAAATAACTATCATTTAAAGTGAATGTTTTATATTTTATTTAATCTATTGTGATTTTTGAAAAAATTTATTTAATACTTTTATCTAGGGATGAGTTTTCAAAAGAATAAATCATAATTGGAAATTTTAATTACACTGATGTTACTTATTTTATTGACAGACCATGATAATGAAAAATGTTATGATATTTTGTAGTTCCAAATATAACAAGTGATTTATCTAAGAATATAAATATTTATATATTTTTAAATGTTCATTTGTATTCAAATTATTTTTTATACCCAAAACTACAGTGGAAAATGAATATATGTGAAGTAAGCTAAAAATGTTTTCCTACAAAATGGAACTTGGACATTATAAGAAAGAATGGGAGTGGGAAGTGAACCCATTCCTTACACAAGTGGGTCGGCATAGATATCCTTCAATGCTTAAAGTGGCCACAGAATTTTGTTTACAAAATCTTACTTAGTATTATTTTAAAAACCACTGGATTATTTTAAAGAATTTTCAAGCATATGTATTTTCAAAATGTATTATAATTTTTCCACAAGTGTTACTATTTTCCCAAGCATTAAAGAATTTCCAAAAGTTTATTTTTTTTAAAATATATATTTATATGTTTCTAAAGGCATATGTATATTCAATGTTATTTTTAAAATCAAGTTTTTAAAGTATTTAAAAACAAGTGTTTTCAAATAGTTATTATATTATAAAAAGGAATTCAAAATTATGATTTAAATATTATTAGTATTTTTAAAAAGATATCTAATGATTTTTTCAAAAGTTATTAAAAAATTATTTATCAAAGGTGGTTACAAAATCTATTTTTAATGTTATTTATCAATGGTATTTTCAAAAGCTATTTTAAAAATATTTTTCAAAGGTTTTTTCCGAAATTTTATAAGTATTTTCAAAAAAAATCACAAGATTTTCAAAAACCCCTTACTGGGAAATTTTGATCACCCTATGTTTTTATAAAATGAATTTAGGTTCATATAGAGCTTTCATAGATTTTATCTCGATATGGAGCTAGTTCATTCAATGTTTCATCACTGGATTTTATTTTCTATATTATCTCTAATAACTTGTAAAAGTTTTCCTTTTCCTCCAAATCATAAATTAGAAAATATCCTCATTTTTAAATATATATATATATAATTATGTTTAAATAAAAACATATACAACATTTTCATACCAGATCTAAAAGTTTGGGTCTCGGAATCTACAATCTATACACATTATCCAAAAGATCCTTCTTTAGCATAGTTGATGTAGGCACATGATTCCTTATTCTAAAACAAATTATACCATCATCATCGATTTGGAAATCATGTAGCTTCCATTCAATTAATGCTTTCACATTCCTTTTAGATCCATATAATCCCTTTTTTCCTCCTTAATCATCATTGGGATATATTGTTGTAAAATCATTTGGTCATGTTAGGAGGTATTTTCTACAGTTAGGATTTCAAAGTCCATCTTTTCCATATCCAAGAAGACATGTACTTTCTCAATCTGCATCATTAATAGACTAACAACATATTTTCTACTAAGAGCATCAGCTACCTTGTTCACCTTTCTTATATGGTAGTGAATACAATAATTGTAGTCTTTGATTAGATTAAACCATATTATTTGATTAATGTTGAGTTATTTTGATATGAATATATAATTTAGACTCCTATGATCATTATATATATCACACTTTTCACCATAGAGGTTGTTTCCCCAAATCTTCAATGAATATATCATAGATGAGAACTCTAGATCACATTTTTGGTAGTTCTTCACATTTTTATTCAACTATCATGTGGTATTATATGTCACTTAATTATTCTAAAAGTGTACACAATCCAAGCCTTTCATTGAAATATATCTATACATCACAAAATCTTCTCTACATATTGGTAGTGTGAGTACAATTAAAGAAATTATCCTCTTCTTGATCTCCTTAAATATTTTCTCAAATTATTTGATCAATACATGCTTTACCCCTTTATGTATTAAACTATTTAGTGAGATATAAAATCATAAGATATTTCATACAAAACATCAGTAGTTCCCAACTAAGACAAGATATCTACACATTTCCTTGACACTAGTTAGTTTGGCCCATACCTCAATTTCCTCATATTTTAGGGGTCCATATAAATTCCCTCTCTTTTTGTCATGTTTCCCAATAATGAGATCTTCTACATCCAAAACTCAAAATTACAGAAATTAGTGTAGAATTTTTCCTTCCTTAGTGTTTCAAGCATGATCCTTAGATGCTCTTCACATTCCTCCTTTCTATTGGAGTAAATACAAAGATCATTGATAAATAATACCAAAACTTTTTCAAGATACTATCTTAAGATTCTATTTATAATACCCATGAATATTTCAAGGTAATTATTAAGTATAAAGTAAATCACTATATACTCGTAGTGGCCATACCTTATATAGAAAGCAGTCTTATGAATATCTTCCTTCTTCACCTTCAGTTTATGATATCCAGAAAAAAGATCCATCTTTGAGAAGTATTGACATCCCTGTAATTTATCAAAAAAGTCATCAATCATTGGCATATAATACTATTTCTTTATGAAGATATGGTTGAGTTCTTGGTAATCGATACACAACTACATAGATCTATCATTTTTCTTTACAAAGAGCACTGGAACACCCCAAGGTTATCCCCTAGGCTGTACGAACCCTTTTTCAAAATTTTGGTGTTGTTGGTTCTTTAAATCTACAAGTTCTATCTAGGCCATCATATATGTGAATTTATATATAATAGTGGAACCATTTATATATTCTATTGGAAACTCTACCACATTGTTTAGGGGAAGTTTAGGTAACTCTTTAGTAAATATATCATTTTATTCCATAACAATAGAAATTTCATCCATGATGATTGATTCCTTACACTCAACTATTTAGGAATGGTATGAATCTTCATAGGGTATCAACACACCGACATTTGATGTATTTTCAAAAGTTTTTTCATAATCATAGTTCCATTGGTAAATGAGCATTGGATGGTTCTGAATATGTAAAGACATTTCTTTTTCCTAAAAATTGATGTGTGGTCTATATAATGTATGCCAATCAATTACCACTATAGCATCAAATTCCACTAAGGGGTGTATTATGAGATTCTCTTGAAGAATTCTCCCAAAAATGCTAATAGGATAATTGTCAAATACTTGGGTTGAAATGATTTCACTACTAGGTGTTTTTGTAGATATATCTAGGACATCTTATCAGATAATTGATTAAAAAGTGACAATAAATATACAGGATATAAAGCATTTACAATAATAATAATTGAAAAAAAAATCTATTCTTGGGTGAAAATGTCAAAAGGATGGGCATCAGCCTGCCCTCTAAATGCCAATGTTGTAAGGCGGGAAAGATTGGAAATAACCATGATTCTCAACGTTGGGTGATGGTGTTTATGGCAGGCCGGAAATTGGGCAAGATATAAGGCGAGTACTTCAACAGGGTGGGCCATTGTTGTGCGGAAAAATAGCCAACTGGTTGACATTGTGTCGCTGATCAACAACTGGAAGGAGGCACCTTCTCTCTGCATGTTGCAGCCCCCCCCCCCCCACCATCCAAAACTCCCATTCGGGGACACTGGGTGAGATGGTCACCCCCAAGAATCGGCCTCAAGCTCAACACTGACGGTTCTTGCATCTCGTGGGATATGAGAGGCAGAGGATTTGTACGAGATCACATGGGAAGCGTTTGGATAGCCTTCACGGCTCATTACGGTAGCGGCACATCTATACTAGCAGAGGAAAAATCTGTTCTCACAGGGTTCAACCTCTGTGCTCAGAAAAACATTCCCCTCTCCCAAGTGGAAACAGACTCAATGATCATTCATGACTCCCTACATGGTAGAGGTTATATTCCATGGTCTATCTCATATATCATCAGAAGTTTCAAGGGCCTCCTCAACAATGATGAATTGGTAACTCACACCTAGCATGAGGGGAACAAAGTAGAGTATTATCTTGCCTCTTTAGTTTTCCAAGGCTCCAACGTAGCGTGTTTATCCAATATTGCTCTCTTGAAGACTGAGGGGGTGAACTTGATTCAAGGGGACGCCCTTGGACTACATTACTTCAGGCCCCCCTAACCTTCTCTCTGTTCACTTGGTACTTTGTACATTGTACTTTGCATCTTGTTTTTTGTACTTTGTGCTTTCTATTGAATAAAAATGATAATATTGATGATAATGGGTGAATAGGAATTGTGCCTTTTATAACTTCATTTTCATGCTCCACTTTAGTAGTAGTGATGGCATAAGATTTTTGTTTTTTCCTTTTACATTGGTGGTTGATAAATATAATTTCACTCAAGGACCCATAGTTTAGTGCACTAGATTACATATTACCCATGATCCCTATATTTGAATCATTGATCCATATGCGCTGAATTAGGAGGCTCTTTAATTTACTTTATTGTGTCGGTTGGCTTCTTGATGTCTATTAAATATTCACAATCATGGTGTCCTTCTATCCCACACTTAAAGATTTTTCCCATCCCTTTGTGCAAATTACCATGATGTTTCATTCCATTATATTGACATGTGGGTAGTTAGATTATCTTAGCTTCTTTTTCATTTGACCCAATAGTTTGAAATACTTTTCTTGTATTCTTATCTAAATACCCATGAGACCATTCTCTGAGATCCATGTCTAATTTTATAGAACCTAAAACCACTTCTCCATAACTCCCATAGTATCATATAGCTAGATCCTTTTGAAGGTGTGGTTTTAAAACAATAAAGAATCTATCTATTTTCCAATAATTGTTGATAAAAAAACCTAAGGAGTTTTGTGGAATCATTATGAAGTTTTCATCATAAGTCAAGACATATTAACATTCCTATTTATTTAGCTATTCGAATTCTCTATCCATCATTGTTTGAAGTGTTAGAGGTAAATAATTATGAAGAAATGTTTTCTTTTATTTTTCCCACTCCATCTCTTCTAATTCATCCACAACTTTGTGTTTTTTATCAATGGCCTACATTTATCATCTTCCACATAAAAACAATAAAAGACAAGTGTCACCTTCTCTATATTAGAATAGTGGATCACTGAAAAGTTCATCTCCATCGAGTTAACCCACTATTCCATAACATTTGGATTGGAAGATAAACTAAGTGTCGAAGGTATTTTACTCATAAAACATTAAATGGATAATTAATACTTCTTGGGTGGAGGTGTAAATTAGTCATGGTTCAAGTTATTATTCATATCATTAGACAAATCGTTAAGAATTTCTATGATGTTTTGAACTCCACCACCCATGGAATTAGGGATGTCATTTAGGAAATCATTTCATCATACCTCATATGGTTTATTGGACGAGTTTCTCCCAGTTCCTGCAATTTTCTAAAATATAAAAGGTATGAAAAAAAGTCAAAAAAGAATGATCAATTTATTATTTTACACAATTAACACTAAAGGCACTTATTATGTGTTCACTATCTTTATCCTTTTAATAAAATAATTATTCTTGGATATTTACATATAACTAGACTTATTCTAAGGGTTTTTACTATTGGACTCTAATACAGACACCAAAATTAAATAAACCATATTACAATCACAACTATAGAGACCATACATTCATTTACATAACTATTACATCATTTTTAATATAAACAAAACAATAGATATACAAATCTAAGTTCAAAAGTTGTAATGTCTTAGGAAACTTTTGCACATGCATAACTTATAAATAATAAAACATAAACATTAATCTAAATCTGTCATCTTTTCCCTTAAAATATCATGTTATTCTTAGTTCATGAAATCACATGAGGATATAAATAAATGTAAGGGTTTATCTAAAAGACCTATAAGAGGATGAGTATGGGACATGAAACAATATAACAAGGGTGATCATAATCGTCATCATAATCAAATAATTACAATATTATCATCATTATTATCATGAGGGAAACATGTGACAAAGGAATGTGATGTGGAAATCCACAAAAATAAAATGTAATGTCATAGTGGACAAATACCACAAATAGTTGTGATCAAATATAACATCATGTTCACCCACAACATGTGTGAATAATCCAAAAATAATCATGGTGAAAAAATCTAGCATCATGTTCATGAATATTAAACATTATCTCATTATATACATCACATTAACCAATGCATTATAGGTCTATATATTTGTGGGCCCACTCTTAACATCATCATATTTTCATTGGTTCCATAAGGATTTCATAAATCATGAATAAATGAATAAAATCTGGGTTCCAAAATTAAAAATGGAAAACATTTTTGGTATAAGAATCATTATTTTTGGTCGAACAGGAAACAAATCATGAGGAGTCAATGATGTGTGTTAAAAAGAAGAATTATTTTTTAAATTTTTTGATTTTTTACAAAATAAAAAAAACATATATATCCATAAATGGAAAATGGAATAATAATTAAATTATATTAAAGAATCATTAGAATATTATTCATGCCAAATATTTCTTGAAATATGGATAACTCCAAGAAATGTATTTGGGATTAAGAATCCTCTCATATTTTTTTATTACATCACTTTTGTGCTGCCTAAATAATAAACCTATATTTGTTAAAACATTAATACAAAAAATAATTATTGTAATTTTTACCACTATATATAAATTTTATTCATTTTAGTATACTTTTAATTTTCTTTTTTATAGGGTATTCATTTTGATATCCAATTTTACTTAAAAATTTATCGTTTTTCATTGCTATTTTTATTATGTTAAATGTAATTTACACAATAACATAATTATTTATAGAAGCATAAAATACATATAATTAAATGTTTATATATTATATATATTTTATTATATCAATCCATGAAGGTGGTTATAATCGTTAACTTAGAAGTTCCTCTGTATGTGGTTAACCATCCTTTAATGAGTCATTTCCAAAAGAGTAGGGAAAAGAATTTTTAAATTTATATATATTGTAAATATAAAAATTACAATAGTTTAAAATCATTAATATAATGTTAACTTATGTAATAATTAATATTATTTTTCTTGGTTGTGAAAATGGTTTTGAAAAATAGAATTATATGAAGAATAAATAAAAAATAAGAACCTATGACCAAAACTTACTTAATACTCGGTTTAGCTTCTCTTCATTGCCTCAACAAATTACATAATGTATGGAGTTGGTTTGATCCATAAATACCATTGGTATTATAATGGTATTGAGAGGGTGGATTCATGGAATATATTATTCTTTGTTATGTGGGTAATGAGTGGTTTGTGTAGGGGAGGGAGAGGGGTTATTTATACTTGAAGAGATGAGTAGTTTTATAATAAAATATTAAATAAAATAAAATTCCAATGGTAAAACATGTAATGGTGAATTTATGAAAATATAAATCAAATATAAATATAATAAAATGAATTTATGACTTAAAATATTCTATATAAATTCAATTCTTTATTTTATTAAAAATGAAAGTTGAAAAAAGAGAAATTTTTATTTTAAGGATTCACATTTGTCTTCAAGTTTTGGAAAGTGATTTTTAGGTTTATTAACTAAATTTATTGTATCTTAAAGAATAATTTGTAAAATAAGATATATCTTGGCTGATACACGAGTTATATAATTGATTGGGTAATTATTATATCATGAATGATGTAATTTAATATACACTAGTTATGTAAAAAACTATATTTTATCTATTGATGCAAAAAATGAAGTATTTTAGAAAATTAAAAAAAATCCCATGTAAAAAATTGAAATGTTATGATTTCAAAAAGAAAATATTCCTTTTATCAAAATAAATTTCTATCAAATTTAATATTTATTTTTAATATCAAAAAATTGGTTTTTTTGCGAAATAGATTAAAATACTATTTTTTTAAATGTGATTATATTTTATTAGATTTTTTTAATAATCATATTTATTTTTTTGGAATTAAAATATTTATAATTAATTAATGTAACCATGATATATATTATTTCAACCATAATTTTTTATTTTTAAGTAAAATTAATATTTCAATGGTCACATTATTATTCCAATAGTCACATTACTATTTCAATGGTAACATTACATCATATATATACCACATCACTATTTCACTAAATATTCAACTCAATTACTCTCATGGTTCTATATTACCATTTTCTATGATATTGATTTCTTTATTATATTTTCTTCTTTTCTATAGTGTTGGTAGTGGGTGTGATAACTCTAGTAGATTAGTCTGATCCATAATTTCCCATTTTTATTTTCTATTTTATATATTTTGTGTTGTTGTAATTTTTGGAATTTTAATTTGTTTCATTGAGGATTATTGTTACAATATTTATTAATGAAATAATGTTTTCCCTATATTTTGTGTGCATATAATATTATATAATATAATTCAACAAACATTTATTCAAGAATTTTTTTTACAAATAATCACTATATTGTTTCAACCACCATTTAGTGTAAGAAGGTAAGAATCATAATAATATTAATAAAAATTCAGGGGATTCATCAAATGAATGAGATTAATGGATGAAAAGATCAGTTCTTCATCTAATGAGGATTCCATTTAATGGGTTAGAGCTCATTGTCCTAATTTTCTGGGCAATGCTCATTATCTTAGGACTAAAGGGATGAAGTCTAAGTGATTCAAGGATTAATGTATGCCTGGTACAATTTCATATTTATAAATTTGTTTTCCACCCTTATAACCATTCCATTTCGTATAATAGTGTCCTTTATAGTGTTTTCAAGTTAATGAAGTCAGTAGTTAATTTTCCAATGTGATTGGGGAATAAATGGTTATTTTAATTGTGCTCAGAGAATAGAATGATTCTAGTTGATTATTTTTCTCATCATCCAAGAACTATAATATTGTGTATTATTACTGGTAACCTATTTCTATTCACCCTTTTCATCCAGAACTTATTTGGAAACACATACAACTTGTTATGGTAGTTTTACTAGTTTAACCTACCCACAGTCAACCATATTTTAGTATAAATATTTTTAAAATAAATTTTCTTGAATGGTGTCCCCCAATATTAAGTGAAAAGGGTAAAAATTTGGGTCATATTTAAGGCTGACTTGATTTAGGTCTTCTGGGTTGTTGTGCAATTAAATGCTTATTTTTCAAGGCTGCTATGACATAATCTATAACCTATTATTCTAGTAAAAAATGGACTTCATTAATTTGTTCATCAAACAAGGAGCAATCCAGATCTATCATTTCATACAGATAAGGTTTTTTCTATTGTTATTCCTACCATGGAGGGGGTACCCCATGAGATATTGTAGTAACTAAAACATGATCCTATATAGGAGTTGGTCCTGGAGTGACAATTATAGTTTCTCTTTTTTATGTTTCCCTTCTATAGGATACCAGTATTGATATGGTTTTCACTCTATTTTTCAAGATGGAGTCTTACAATATTTTTGAAATTTGAGGAAGGTCTTATAACCCTCTCATGTACTTTTTGGGAATGATTTTTATTCCATATCATCATATAATATGTCTATAAAAATACCCAAAAAATATTCTTTTGGAAACTGAAAATTTAGGGAATAAAATAAAACCTTACATCTTGAAATAATTTCTAAAAATAGGTTGTTTTCCTATTTTTTGTAGTTCAAGAGGTGGATAATTGTTGTAATTTCATTTGTTTAGATGAATTGGTAATGAAAATTTTGGTGAGGATCCTCACATACTTTGATCGGACCTATGGGTAAACTATTGTTCCACAAAAAAGATGGTACCTATAAGGATTTTGTAGAATACTATTGTTTGGTGGCTACTTGTTATAAAAAAGTTCACATCATAGGGTCTCATTGAGTCACTTAATGTGTCATATGTTGGTATGAATCTCCTGAACCATCAAATGTCAGAATTTTAGGATTTGAAAAAATTGGTGGGGGAAGTGTCGTATCTACCCTTTCAGGGTAAGATTTTATTTCTGACTCTACTAGAGCATGTTGTACCTCTATAAGTTCTAGCAATACTATCAACGATTCAATATTATCAACATGCCTTGTAGAATGTCTATATGATCATGGTTTAGATCAATGGAAATAATGGAATGAACCATATATGTTGGTCACATATTCACTAGTTCTTTAGTTGACTTTTTTTAAATAGACTAACAATGGTCTTGTTGTTTGGAAAATAATGTGAGGTCTCAGTATTCAGTGGTCCTTGGGTCCAAATAAATTAGTTCCATTGCTCTAGTATTAAGAGGATATAGTAAATATAAATTTACAGTTATAGTGAGATCAAATTATTGAGATAAATCATATGGAGGAGTTAAATGAGGTTATCTTTGAAGAACATATACAGTGGGTATATAACCCTTGACTATTTTTGAATTAAGCCTTCTCAAATAATTCAATTTTTTCTCATGCTGAGCTAATCTTACCTTGAGTCTGTAGGGTTCAGAACCACCAAGTAACATGTGGAATTTTAACATAACCTTACCCTTTTATTTGGATGATTCCCATTGGTAAGGAGGCACTTATTCTTTTGTGGTATGCCAAAATTTGGAACAATCCTCTAATTTATGGTATGAAAAACATCTTTGGATGTTTTAGTGTGGATAATACTCAGAATGGATATATGCACCTCTTGTTCTCTTTTATTAACCTGAGGTTTTGTTGTATTTTCAGAAGCCATATTGATGATTTTTATTGATGTGAATAGCATTGAGATAATTTCATCAGTCTCTAAATAAGGGTAGAATATATTTCTCTAAGTTTTTCCACCAAAATTTATGGAATTACTAGGAGAGTTTTTTCTCTTGATAGATTATTTTTGTTTGTGATCACCTTGGGAACTCATCCCTTAATTCAAGGATCCAATCAAAGCTATATGATTAAGGTTAATATGAAAGGATCCACTATATAATTTTTTTGTTCACATCCTCAAAGAATAATGTTTATCTTGGGACATGATAAACTGAGAAGATTAATTTTTGGGAACTCATCCCAATCGAGAAAAGACTAACGTTTGAAGAGGATGAGGTAAAAATACATCATCCATGTAGGATTAGAGTTCTTCTATTCCACTTACACAATGTTTCGAGCCTAGTTTGGCAGCATCAATGTTTGTGTTAAAAATTACCCTATTACTACAAGCAAGGGTTGATACTGTACTTCTATGGCGACAACTAATGTGGTTGCACTTCTGATTTTATTGATTTTTTTTGAACATGGTATGTTTTCATGTTATGATTCACACATGAGACACCTACATCCAAAGTCATTTTCACTATCTAATTATTGGTTTCTATAAAATGAGAGTCATGCTCAATATTTTCATATGTTTGATGCAAGATTATATTTATGGAACAATCTCTTCTACACTGACAACTTTGAGAACTATTATATGTCAGTTATTTCTATGTAGGATATCTATTATGTGCATAGTCTATTTCTCAAAATCAACCTGGGGATATGACATTACATGATATAACCATTTAAAGCCTTTTCTGATCAAGGATCGAAATAAAATTAAATGCTTCATGTTTTCCTGATCACATGACATGAACATCGGAGGGGGTGTTAGCGATCAGATAATGCAATTCATTTAACACATCTATAAATGTGCATTGACAAGCCTTCTGTTTTACCAAATTTGGCTTCCATTTATTTAGAAGGATTACCAAGTCAATTTTTAGTGAATCTATTCTATTACCATGACATTATTTTTATAATCATCACAAGTTAATGCCTTTGTTTTTTAAATGATAAAGAGTGGTCCATATATTCATTTGGATTTCATGTAGACAATAATTTGAAAATTACTCTAGAATTCTGTATTGAGGTCTATTTAATGTCCAAAAATTATAGGTATATTATCCTCCACCAATTGTCTCCTCATGATAAATATGTATTTTTGATCTTTTAAAAGAGGTTACTCAACCAGATCTTCATGAAGAATAAATTTTCCCATTTCACTATTTTAAAAAACATTGTTACAAGGGATCTACTATATAGTATTTAAAGGTAGGAAATACAATGGTGGATTAGAGAAAAATAATTTCCTTATCCAATCATCTAGTTGAAAAAGAATATCAGTCATCAATGATGAGGCATTAGATAGGAATGGTCCCATTTTCCCAAGCGCCTCTTGAATAAAGGGATTTCTCAGAGTTGATTTGTTTGGGGGAGGACTTCCTTGATAAAATGAAATTTCTTGATAGGGATAAACATTTCAATGAATTACATAGGGCTACCATAATGGATTGATGTCCAATTATAGGGAGAACATCTACAACATCTACTATGGGGAGGAACTTTAGAGCTGACAGTAGTAATGGTAGGATCTTATTTTTGTTTCATATCTTGGCCATGTAGAGGGATACAATGACACTCATTAAAAGATTGAATCTAGATATCGATAAGTTTTTGGAAATGAAGTAATTATTTATGTTAATTTGTATAGGGGGTCCTCTAAAATTACAGGCAACAAGATTATGAGGAGGACCTTCACAATTTCTTCTATTATCACATTAATTTGGAAACGAGTTAGTCTATAGATCCTTACATGGATATAAATATTTTGTAGGAAGTGGGTTCTAAATAATGGTATTCTCTCTACATCATTTTTCTTGGTAGGATAGACCATATGGGATTTATGAGAGGAATGACTTTCTTAGAGAGTTTTGGTCTTTACATGAGATACATACCATGAAATAAAACTATACAAGAATATGATCCTATAATCATTCATTTAAAATGTGTATGATTTATATATGAGTCACAATAGGGGTATATGAATCTTATTTAATTGTTGGGTTGATAGAAGGGTAAATATTTACCCAAGAATTTTTAATTCAATAGGATGTTTATATTGGTGGGTTCCGGTCAATAATTAATAATGGTAGAATCCCATATCAAATGTATCCAAGATAATATCTCTAGTATTTAGGGGGGTGGACCATAATGTCCCCTATGAACAAGATCTAAGGTGGAGTGTTTTTCACCAGAAAATCATACTAGGTAACCTTCAAATATGTTCTTATTTCTAATACACTATAGTGGATAACCATGATTCTGTGTGCTCAATGTTCATGGGGATCTAATTGGATGTATCCAATCATGTAATTGGTTGGTATTAACTCATTTATGACATGTATGATGGTTTTTCATGGATAATGTATTATTCAATAAGGGTTTTAGCACAATAAATATATGAAAACATGTATTGAATAAATATTCCGGGAAAAGGTATTGAACATGTAATTCCTGAGTTAAAAATTATTAGAATGGATATTATTTTTATCATGAAGAACATAGGTCATGTATTTTAACATCATGTGACATGAACACTACTACTTATCATTGGAGAAACATGGAACTCAACTATGATAGTCAGGATAACTTACCAGACACTCTAATCACACATCAGTAGTGATCAACATGAGAAACTAGAGATTAATGTGACATTGTTCAAAATATATGGTAATGCATGATTGTGACCATGTAGGGGAATTCACATTCAAATGATAGTATGAATCACCACATAGTTCTATTTCTTATTAAGAATCACAGTTTAATGTAATAATGATTGATATCTTGGTGACAAATATATGATCTAGGAATCACTATGTATCCTATAGAATTTGGAATTGGGGAAACTGTTGTTCTCATAAAAAACACCAAACACAATTATAAACCATAAATGGAGAGGGACCATGTTTTCATTACATTAATTACGATTCAATGATTTAAGATCTTAGAATAACTATATATCTTGTAGAATATGAATCAAGCCATCTATTATTCTTATAAAGACTCCCACAAAGTGATGAGGGAATCTTATATTCTATATAGATCTATCTTGCGTTAAATGAGTTTCTAATGAAGATAAATTAGACATGGGTGAGGTTTTGGTACTAGAATGAAAGTGGGACTAATTTCTCCTAATTAAGGGTTATTGAATAAAACTGACCATGATATGATAAAGCCATAAATTGGAAAAACAAATATGAAGACCTAGCTGATGTGTAGGAAAATGAGTTAGGTCCCACAAGGTGACCATGTGTTGTGTAGTTTGACACGATATTAATGTGATAGTTACTATGTGGTTTAACATCATGAGGTGAGGACACATCCCTGCACTTTCACATCATAATACTTATACATGATTTTACTACATTTTAAGTTCATACATTGATGAACATGGATGTAATAAAGTTTAAAGGCTTTCCTTCAAGACTTTCTATCATAGTTTCAATTAATTGCAGTATTTCTAATAAAACACCATGTTGGAAGGGAACTGGTGTGCTCTACATCCATTATGTATAGTGAGTAAGCCCTATTATAATAGACATTATGTATGGTTTACAACACTTCTCACTTGGGTTCAAGCATTGGTGGTTTCTTCAACAATATTATTGGGGTTCTAGCCACCAATACCCACTATCATTGAATGAATGAGTAGAGTAGAAACCTCTTGATGAAGGTGGACACAATCCAATTCTTATGTAAATTGAGGTTGTGAAGTGTAGTAATGATTTTCTCATCATTTCATTATAACTAATACATCCACTTTTTTTATTCTAATCATCTGACTGTTTTCTATAGATAAATTTTCTTATTGAAGGTAACTAGAAATTGAAGGGAAATACTACCTATATTCCATATAATAGTCAGTACTAGGTCTCTTACATGGAGGTTTGGTTTGTTGTATATTATAACCTTAATGATTTTAAGAGTTTATCTGGTTAAGACAACTTGTATTTGTAAATCATTTTATAGATTATATTATATAGTTTTATTTAAGTCGTCTACCAGAAAATTTATTTTTCTTAACGATGGAGAGAAGAATGATTGGAATAAATTTTATATTCCCAATAAAACATATTAAACATGGAATATTTGAATTTGGAACTATTTTTCATCAATATAGTGTGAAGGACACCAAATTAGGTAATGATTTTAGACATCAAAAGGTTGATAATAATATTTTCCTGAACATTCATGATTGGTATGATATTGACCCATTTTCAAAATATGTACGTAATTGTAAGGATGTAGATAAAATTATTAGCTGTACATGGAGGATATTTCTCCATGACATCTATTCCAAATATGAAAAGTGGATTGGAATATTTTTCTATGGGCATCAACTATGGGTGCTAAAGGATGATGTTTCAATGTATTTGAATGTGCGATACTTCCCAGTGAAATCCACACTATCTTGAATCGTTGTCTACTATAAATTACCAAGACTCCTGATTTTTTGAGATATCCTAGTTCAATACTAGTGGTAAACACATGATCCTATCTATAATTACTTCATGATGGTGGAATTATATCCCTCTATATTGAATTTGATAAGGAATCCATTAAAAACTTTATTATATAGGGAATTATGTTAATTTGAACCATCCCAAATGGTAATTTTCACTTCCTGGGTTTGAATATATTCAATTTTGGATTTTTCAGTTGGTAGGGTCCCATTTTGATGGTAATACATTATAGGAACCATTCATTCGAGAATATATGTAAGGTACTCTTTCTCGACAGAAACATTAATTTGAATAATTTTCTTGGGGTCACAAATATTGAATGGTGAGACATCCCTTCTGCGTGTGATGATAAATAACACCTCTTCAAATTTGGTATTTTATAAGACTATAGTTTAATTACCTTTTAATCTGAAAAAAAAATATATGATCGAGGAACATGATAAGACACATGTTTAAAATAGAATATTCCAATCATTTCACTTACATTACTGGTGAGAGGGGATAATTCTTTATTCTTGATGGAATATTAGTTGTTGATCTATTTTATCACTAGTCCTGAATCAAATTATACATTTTTATAAGCTATAAAAAACTATAGGATTAACTTGAGGTATATAACAAGGTATTTTTATTCTACTACATTATTATTGAATCCTTCAGATAACAAGAATGAGTAGGGAAAAATTTTCATTGTCCACCTAAACATGTCAATACCTTCAGAAATCTGGCTAAGCTTCAGGTTTTCCATTTTCCTTCCACTCAGAATTTATGAGTCCCCATCAAAATATATATCCCTTATTTGAGGGTATCATGAGAAGAGAAAACCTTTTTTATGAATGTTCATTTTTTATTGATGTAGTTTATATGGCAGGTTTTGCTGCTTGGAAATTATCCAATACCTTCCCTTTGACTGCCTTATGTGACCCAAATCTAATGCCATGTTATTACATAATAACCACCAATTGGGGATAATGCTCAGTTAGAATGGGTAGGCTAAGAATATACTTGAGAAATAAAATATGATATACCAAGTAGATATTATTATGTTGCATGTAATACCTAATCTATCAAATTGTGATGATGAATGTGAATTTCAAACATCATTCTTCTACATATGAAGTGTACTGAGAAATGGTTCAATGGAAGAAACATATTGGATAAATGGATTCCCTTCCACTAGTGGTATTTAATACTAGTAGATGTTATAGGTACTTTTTAAGGTTCTCAAATGTTTTTTAACAGACCTTTTCCCACTGTTAGGTGACTCCCTTTTTCATCAACCTGGTGAAGGTGTTAAATCTACTATTTAAGTTGTCTATAAAATTTCTGATATAAGAAAGGATCCCTTAGATCCATATCAATTCATTAATATTTTTATGAGGTAAAATATCAATAATTGAACTATTATTTTCTAGATCTTCCTCAATGAGATTGTGAAATACCAAAAATCGGAGGAATTTATTTGAAATTATTACAAAATAACTCTTTAATGAATTTATATTCAAATGGAGCTATATAAATTTGTTGAAAATTGATTATTGAAGAGTTAGGAGATCATTTTTTTGACATTTAACTACTAGATAGTGGATTTATAACTTTAAAAATAATCCTAATATCTTTTTTAAAATATATAACACATAGAGAATGGATAAGTAGCATCGATATACTTTGAGATGTTGGGAATGAACTAGTTGAAAAATATTTCTTGTGGTTCTCTGAATGTAGTGGATTCCTCAACATTAGGAACCATCTGGATCTGGTTGTACCAAAAATACTCATATATAAATTAATGTTCTTATAATATATTATTTTTATCGATCAAAAGTTATATGATTATTTATGTGATGTCATCCATTTGTAAATGTCAATTAAGATACCTGAAATCAATATAGACCCTGATCTTACAAATTTTTTCAAATTTAGAATGATGTTTGAAAGTCATTTTGTGTGCATCACCTCTTAAAAAAGTATAGATTTGATTATTTTTTTCAACTTTAGATTCTGCTTTGGTAGCATTATAGGGTTTCATTCTCTTAGAAAACTAATTAAAAACTAAATAGTTATCTAGTATGTCGTGATAATGAGTAGACACCTCGAGGTTAAGTAAAATAATATCTATATAATAACAATATAATAGAAATATGTGCTACTTTAGAAATTAAATATACATGTTATAATGGCCTAGACATCTCTGGTCTATTACTTTGTGAAAATTAGGGTTAGGAAGAGGCTGTATGAGTTTTTTGGGAGAAGGATTTAATTGATGGGAGAGAGGGAGTGATTATAAGATAATAATGAGTGTCAATAATAATAATTATTAGTAATGATAATGATGGTGATCCGTTGATGAAATTGAAATAGGATTTATTACTATTATATTAAATAATAAATGGTAATGGTGGATTTTAGTGTGTGATTAATTAAATGGAATGGTTTTAATTTAATATGAGAATAACCATGGTAAACTAATTTAATGGGATTAAATAAGAACATTAATGATGGGTGTTATTATTAAATTTATTAATAATAAATTTGAAGTGAGAAAAGAGATGGGGCGTGATGGACATGGAGTAAAGGTAAGGGGAGGCTCCACTTTTGTTGGAGTGGGTAAAAAAATCGTGGAAGATTGGAAAGATAGTGGAGAGAGAAAGAGTTAAAGGAAATAAAGATTTAAAATTTAAAGCAACAAAATAACTAAGTTAAAAAAATGAAATAAATCAAGGTGGAATGGAGGTGATGTGCACCAAATTGGAGGATTTTGTGTGTGGGATTTGGAATTGAAAAAAATGGTTAAATAAAATAATAATAATAGAATAATTTTATTATTAATTTTGTTGGGAAAACCATGTTTAGTCCATAACCTCTTCGTGCGACCTCAGTTTTACAAACTGTTAGCGGCAGTGTGACCCTGACTTCAAGACAGAAATTATGAGTCCAATATTTGATGTCTTTTTTCGGGTTTTTTGATCGGGTACCTGAAATGCTCATGAATTAATAGATTTAATATTATTATTAAATCTTCAACCGGCCATAACTCCCGTGTGCGACGTCCGATTGACTTCTCGCCAGTAGAAATGGGATCCTGTCATTAATATGATCTATTCAAGTATAATGTGGAATATTAAATTATGGTTTGTGGCTTGGGTCCATGAAACACCCAATATTATTATTATTATTATTATTATTATTATTATTATTATTATTATTATTATTATTATTATTATTATTATTATTATTATGGGATCTTGCATCCAATATATCTCCCTCATACGGTGTTGGAATGGTGAACCGTTTGTGACGTTGCAACCCTAAAATTAAGACAGATGATTCAAAGACAATAAATCCTATATTAATTATTCCTATGGATCAGGATGTTTTTACTCGGTCAAACCGCATGGGTTAATGTGATCCTCTTTTAATGGGGAATTAAGTGTATCTTAAATTGTCGCCCCATTAAATCTTAAAAAGGGGAAAGATATCATCCTCCCTTGTTGTTCCTCTTTTTTCATGGCTGTGAGATTTTAGAACCTTTAAATATTTCCTGAAGGAGTTGTAAAATCAAACTTTACTCATCGGATCAGTTCCGCTCTGTTTTGATGCAACAAAGCTGTATCGATCAATCCTCGATACAATGTATGTTTTATCGTCATTCCATTGGGATCATCTTCTCCTATTTCTCTATTCCATTATTATCATGTAATCTTCATGATTCTAATGGGGTTATTTCTTAGGGTTTGGCGGGTGCGGTCATACCGTGGCATCCTTGGGTTGATGCAGTTGGTGCGAGAGGAGGATCGTGACCCGTTGTGGGGATAAATAATGTCAAGAACTCTCTGAGGTAGGGGATTCGTTTATTCTCTTTTCTTTTACATGAAACTGTATTGTTAGAATGTTTAATCCCACTGGATGACAATGGAATTGTTATAATAATTATTTTAACAAGATAAATAAACTCATATCGACCTTATGTTATTTCCTCATGTTTTTCTAGATAGTGTGTTATCTTTGTTTGCTTTGATTAGTTGTTCATTCTTGATGGAAATCGGTAAAGAAAGTAAATTGGGATTAATTGATCATTGTTTAGCCAAAGATAAAGAGGCATGTAATCGAATCTGGTTCTTGTTATAATTTGATGTTAATTTAATTAGTGCAGTAAGCATGTTTATTTATTTGTGATAACTTACTAGTTAGGTTTCCCAAATTTGGAACCAACAAATAATAAATCGGTTAACTTAAGATGAATTAAAGAAATGATTGTTTGATAATTCCTTAAATGGTTCTGAGTTACCCTCTTGATTGTTAAAGGGCCAAGTGCCCAATTAAATGTGGTGTTTGTTTTCTTGTTTTTTGTGCTATGATGTGATCCTGGATGGTTGTTGTGATATGTGGGGGCATGGAGGTTTTTGGTTGTGGAAGAAGCTGATGCTTAGAGTGGCGAGATGCATCGTTTTATGCATACAGGTGTCAGGTAGGACACTAGGGATGAAGGAATGGAGTGGATGTAATTGTTGGATGCTTTGTAATTTTGATTGGTTGTTTATCTGCTTTAATTTTATCCATTGCTCAAGGCAGATGGTCTTGATTACCCTTCTCTTGAAAGAGGTGAAGACACATGGGGTTTGCCACATGCTTTCCGTGTTTAGCTTCTCAAGGGGGAATGGGTCTACTCTATTGCTATAGGTGGAAAAGACTCGACAGGTAGTACATCTACTCAATGTGTTAATCCCCCTTGTGTTTAGTAGCATAGAATGTTTTTCTAGAATGCCTAGGAATGTGGGAAAGTATTTCTATAATGAATAATTGAATAAATGGTGTTAACCCATGGGGATAGAGATGCTGGAACATAATGATGAGTTTGTAATTTTTGAAGGAACAGTGGACTTTGGGTGTGATGCTAACTAAATTTAATGTGGAATTGTTTGTGGTTAATTATTGTTTAAAGAATTAATTAACGTACAGTAGAACTGATAAAAAGGGAATGATGTAATATAATAATCTCTTTAAATTGTTGTGTGCTTATAGGATACCTAGTCTTAGAAGTAGTAGCTCGGTGTCTGAGAGACGTTAGCTGCAGTTGTGTCTAAGACTAAGTAATTCCTGTAGTGTGGTTGTGAGTTATAATATATCATGTACTTTTTGTGTTTCTATACGCTACTCCACCCTATCAGTAAGGGGAACTGACACCTTGGGGATTCTGATCACTGGGGGTTGTTTTCCCCAACATTCCAGCGGGAGGATGAATGGCTGACTACAACCTTTGGCCCTACTCTCTTCTCTTGGTAGTTACTTGTGTTGATATGCACATTGGTTAGTTTTCCGCATATATGTGTGTAGAGGGCTATAATGGCTTCTGGTTATTCACACACATATATTCTAGATATAGTATCCTATGGACTACTATAGGTGTAACATGTATAGTTTGTGATGGCTTGAGGATCCTTACTTGGTGTATGGGTTGTAATGGCTTGGGGTATAATACCTGACGTATGATACACATTATCCGAGCTATGGTGGCTCCTAGAAACTACCTGGTTACTTTTGGTTGTGAGGATGGTGTGGTGTTTTTCCCATGTGTCTACAGGCAATCCTTTGTGGTGCTTTTCCCAGGTGTCTGCGAGCAAGCCTCTTTGAAGAGAGATGCTTAGGACGTGCGACGTTGGGGAAAAGCAGAAAAACAGTGGGGAAGTAGTAGTGGGGTACCCTTGATATTCTTTATTATATGATATATTCTTTTATACGTTACTTGGTGAGAGTATCCATGGTGAGTTTGGGAACCTAATATACCTGTTTAGGTGACGAGTTAGTTTCACTTGTTGTTTTCTGTGCTTTATTATGCTCTTTTTACCTTTTCACGAGGTGCTTCAGGGAGGATCTTACTGAGTATACTGTTATACTCACCCTATGTATATATAAACTATTTTTCAAGACACTTGGAGTAGGTTGGTGATTAAGCTGGTTTATACTAGCTTGGGGTTGCAGGAGCTATTCGGGCTTGTGGATTCTGTTGTTTTTACTTTCTTTTGGGTACTTGCAGTTTTTTCCTCTTCAATTGTAGTACTTATGCATGACATTTCATAAGTGTACTTGGGTTTTTGTTTATATTGTCGTCTGATTTGTAGTTTATTTGTGTCTATCTTATCTCTCTCTTCTGCATGTTTTCTCTTTGAGGGCAATGCCTCCCATTTGTGTGTTTATTATACCCTCGGTGCTAGTCACCAACTCGGGGCCTACTGGAGGCAGGACTCAGGGGTCATTATCTAACTTTTCACATTGCAGACCCAGGAGGGGTACACTTTGTATGGAGGGGGTCATGACAGAGTGGTATTAGAGCTCTGGTTGAGGGATAGGATGGAGTTTGCAGTTAGGAATAGGTGAGGTTGCATGGGTTGGTAGGGAAATGGTGTCATTCATGTTTAGCAAGTGAGGTAAACGATGGGGACCGGATGATACATAGGCATTTAGGGCCCCCTATGATCTGATTTACAGACCTTTAAGTTTACAATGGCTACTAAACAAAGTGATACTAGTTGCAGGGTAGAGACCTAGGAAAGGATCATGCATCATTCTTCCTTGTGCCTGTATTTGAAAGGGTAGACATTGAGATAGGTTAACCTAAAATGAATAAAAGAAAAAAAATTAATTAATTAATGTTGAGTCTTCCATATTCCAGGTTTAGGAGCAACACACTACTTCATATCACCTACCCGTGTACATGCTTTGGGACTTGAGGTAGAGAGGCTTCCAGTGCCCTGGGCGTTGACTATGCCAGTTGAAGGTCAAGCTGACCTGTTTGAAGTATGTAGAGACTATGAGCTAGTGTTGGGGAAACACCACTCTTGGGGATATTTACTATGTTTATGAATACAACCATATGATGTCTTCCTCGGCATGGATTGGTTGTATTCAGTGCAAGATATCGTGGATTGATTCAGGAAAAAGGTCATCTTAATTAGTGTGGATGGAGAGCAAGTTGTGTTTATTGGTGAGCGAGACCCTCAGATGGGTCATAGGAACATTACATCCTTATCATCCATGATGGCTAAGATGATGCTTAGTTCTTCAAAGGTTCAGTAGTTGGCGTTTCCTAGGGTCGTAGAGGATTACCCTGATGTCTTTCCAAAAGAGGTTGTAGCATTACCCCCTCAATGAGAGATCGAGTTCAGGATCAAGCTACAATCATGAGAATATCCTATATCTATGTCTCCATATAGGATGGCCCCTTCTGAGTTTCAAGATCTACATATATAGATTGATGGTCTGTTGCAGTGTGGTTTTGTTCGGCCAAGTGTATCACCATGGAGTGCACCAGTTTTGTTCGTGAAGAAGGCTAACGGCAGTTTATAGTTGTGTGTCAATTATCGTCACTTAAACAAAGTGACAATAAAGAATCGCTATCATCTTCCATTAATTGATTATTTATTTGATCAACTGAAGGGTGCAAGTAGGTTCTCAAAGATCAACTTGCGGTCGGGATATCATCATATGCGTGTGAAGGATGAGGATATTCCTAAGACTGCTTTCCGTTGTTTTCATGGGAATTATGAGTTCATTGTAATGCCATTTGGCGTGATGAATGCTCCAGCTGTATTCATGGGATTGATGAATACTATGTTCCATGAGTTCCTGGACAAATTCATGGTATTTTTCATCGACTACATCCTTGTATACTCCACATCTGAAGAGGAGCATGCATAGCATCTATGAGCTATTTTAGGATTTCTTCGCCAATAGCAGTTGTATGGGAAGTTGTCAAAGTGTGAGTTTTGGGCTCGAGAAATCTGTTTCTCAGGGAATTTTTTGTCCCAACAGGGAGTAGATGTGGTCCATCGAAGGTAGAAGCAGTTGTGTCTTGGGAATCCCCCATGACAGTGTCAGAGGTGCGATGTTTCCTTGGTCTCACAGGCTACTACAAGAGGTTCGTAGCCAATTTCTCACGAGTTTCGACTACTCTGATATCTTTGACCAAGAAGGATCAGGCATTCATATGGACTGATCAGTTTCAGGCAGTATTTGAGTATCTAAAAGAGAAGTTAGTAAGTGCTTCAGCCATTTTTCTTCTAGCTGAGGGAGTCCAGTTTGATGTTTTCTGCGATGCTTCACATCTAGGGTTAGGTTGTGTTCTCATGCAGTAGAGGTCAGTTGTTTCTGATGGGTCTCAGCAGTTTTTCCCCATGAACGCAACTATGCCACCCATGATCTTGAGTTGGGATCCATGTTGTTTTCTCTAAAGTTGTGGAGACATTACCTTATTTGTGAGCGCTTTGTGGTTTTCACTAATCATAAGAGTTTGAGGTATGTTTTCTCCTAGTGTGACTTGAACTTATGACAGCATCGGTGGATGGAGTTCTTACAGGAATACGACTTTGAAATATCATATACCCCTGGAAAAGTGAATGTTGTAGCGGATGTACTAAGCTGAAAGTCACGTAGTGATGCTGTGCATGAACTTGGTGATTCCTGGAGAGTAAAGGAAGAACTATCAGCATTTCATATTAATATGGAAGAATTTGGAGGTAGAGGTTGTCTTTTTTATATTATGGTACCGTCATCCCTGGTGCATAAGGTGGAAGAGTCCCAGTTGGGAGATCTAGAGGTGGAGGTTCGGAGAGACCGAGTTGTTCTTAGTGAGGCCCTTGTGGTTGGTCAGAGGACGAACAACACCGAGTGGTGTATCATGGAAGGCTTTTTATTCCCTTGACGATGCACGAGATGGTTCTTCTAGAGTTCCATAGTTCGCCCATTGTAGTACATACTAGCATGAAAAAGATGTACTGATCTTTAAGGAGTCAGTTTTGGTGTCCTGGGCTAAAGCGTGCGGTTGCGGAGTTTCTGTCTCGATGTTTAGTCTTCTAGAAGGTGAAGGACAAACATCGTGTTCCTGGTGGTCTTCTCCAACCATTAGAGATTTATCAGTGGAAGTGGGAGGACATATCAGTGGACTTTGTTATAGTTTTACCTCAAGATTTGGGAGGACATGATGCTATTTGGGTGGTAGTGGATTGTTTAACAAAATCAACCCACTTCATAGCAATCAAGGAGTCGAGCTCAGTGGAAGTTTTGTCAAGGAAGTATCTAGAGGAGGTGGTGAGACTTCATGGAGTCCCTAGGATGATCATTTCTGATAGAGATCCTCTTTTTACCTCCAAGGTGTGGAGAGGTCTCCAACATGATTTTGGTTCTCAACTATGCCTTAGCACTACTTTTCACCCTCAAACGGATGGTCAGACAGAGTGAACCATCTAGACTCTTGAAGACATGTTATGATCTTGTGTTCTTGATTTTGGAGGTTCATAGATGAGGCACTTACCCTTGATGGATTTGGCTTACAATAATAGTTTTCACTCCACAATCGGTATGGCGCTGTTTGAATCCTTGTATGGCCGGCCTTGTCGTTCTCCGTTGTGTTGGACTGGGGTTGGAGAGTCATCAATTCTCAGACCGAAACTAGTGCAGAATACTACAGAGATGGTTCAGGTGATTCGTGAGAGGATTAAGACAACGCATGATCGTTAGAAATCATATGTTGATCAAAGAAAAAGGACCATAGAGTTTAATTTTGGGGATCATGTGTTTCTGAAGGTGACTCCCCGTTGTGGGCAACGAAGTTTTGGTCATGGAAGTATGTTTTCTCCCTAGTTTGTTGGGACTTTCGAGGTGTTAGCTCGTGTTGGAGTTGTGGCTTATTGAGTAGCAATTCCCCCAATGATGAGTCGGATACATGGTTTTTTCCATGTATCATAGCTCCATAGTTGTCTCTTTGATGACTCCCACATTATCGATTGGGGAGAGATTGATGTTGATGATGATGCAACCCTTGAGGAGTGACCTGTGGAGATCCAAGACCACAAGGATAAGGTGTTGCATGGTCATTCTATCCCCTTAGTTCGTGTATTGTGGCAACACGGTGGCATGGAGGAGAGTACCTAGGAATGTGAGTCATAGATACGTGGTTAGTACCCAGAGTTGTTTGATGCTTAAATCTTTTCATGTAATGATGTTCCCTTTGTGGTTAGACTTTCATGTTTTATTTATGAATTTATTTTGTTGCTTTTGTGTCTTGCTCTATTTTGAGAGGTATCTCGATGGGTGGTTGTTCAGACCCTGTTTTTCTTTTTTTTTGTCTCTTTAGGTTGGTTTTGAATTCTCGGGGATGAGAATGTTTTGAGAGGTATCTGATGTAATGGCCCAGACCTCTCTGGTCCATTACTTTGTGAAAATTAGGGTTAGGCAGAGGATGCGTGAGTTTCATGGGAGAAGGATTTAATTGATGAGAGAGAGGGAGTAATTATAAGATAAGAATGGACGTCAATAATTATTATTATTGTTATTGATAATGATGGCAACCCGTTGATGAAATTTAAAGAGGATGTATTACTATTATATTAAATAATAAATTGTAATGGTGGATTTTAGTGTGTGATTAATTATATGGAATGGTTTTAATTTAATATGAGAATAATCATAGTAAATTAATTTAATGGGATTAAATTAGAACATCAATGATGGGTGTTATTATTAAATTTATTAATAATAAATTTGAAGTGAGAAAAGAGATGGGGCGTGATGTACATGGATTAAAGGCAAGGGGATGTGCCACTTTTGGTGGAGTGGGTAAAAAATCATGGAATATTGGAAAGAGATTGGAGAGAGAAAGTGTTAAATGAAATAAATATTTAAAATTTAAAGAAATAAAATAAATAATGTTAAAAAAAATGAAATCAATCAAGGTGGAATGGGGGTGATGCGCACCAAATTGGAGGATTTTGTGCATGGGATTTGGAATTGAAAAAAATGGTTAAATAAAATAATAATAATATAATAATGTTATTACTAATTTTGTTGGGAAAACCAGGTTTAGTCCATAAATTCTTTATGCGACCTTTGTTTTACGAATCGTCAGCGGCAGTGTGACCCTGACTTTGAGAAGGAAATTATGAGTCCGATATAGGATGTCTTTTTTGGGGTTTTCGGATCGGGCACCTGAAACGCTCGTGAATTAATATATTTAATAATATTATTAAATCTTCGACCCTCCATAACTCCCATGTGCGACGTCCGATTCACTTCTCGTCAGTGGCGATGTGATCCTGTCATTAATACGATCGATTTAAGTCTAATGTGGAATATTAAATTGTGGTTCGTGGCTCGGGTCCACGAAACACCCAATAATAATAATACGGGATCTTGCATCCAACATATCTCCCTCATATGGTGTTGGAATGGTGAACCGTCTGTGTCGTTGTAACCCTGAAATTAAGATGGATGATTAAAAGACCATAAATCCTATATTAATTATTCCTATGCCTCGTGATGTTTTTACTTGGTTAAACCGCGTGGGTTAATGTGATCCTCTTTTAACGGGGAATTAAGAGTATCTTAAACCATCTCCCCATTAAATCCTTAAAAGGGACAAGATATCATCCTCTCTTGTTGTTCGTCTTTGTTATTGGCTATGAGACACTAGAACCTTTCAATCATTCTCATAGGAGTTGCACAATAAAATTTTACTCCTCGGATCGGTTCCGCTCTGTTATGATGCAACCAAGTTGTATCGATCAATCCTAGATATAAGGTATGTTTTATCATCATTCCTTTGGGATCATCTTATCTTATTTCTCCCTTCCATATTATAGCTGGTAATCTTCATGCTTATAATGGGGTTCTTCTTGGGGTTTGGTTGGTGCAGTCGTACCGTGGCATCCTTGGTTGGATGCAGTTGGTGTGAGAGGAGGATCGTGACCCATTTTGTGTATAAAGAACGTCAAGAACTCTCTGAGGTAGGGGATTCATTGCTTCTCTTTTCATTTACGTGCAACTATATTGTTAGCATGTTTAATCCCACTAGATGAAAATGGAATTGACATAATAATTATTTTAACCAGATATATAAATTTATATTGATCATATGTTATTGCCTCATGTTTTTCTAGATAGTGTGTTATCTATGATTTCTTTGATTGGTTGTTCATTTTTGATGGAAATCGGTAAAGAACATAAATTGGGATTAATTAATAATTGTTTGGCTAAAGATAAATAGGAATGTAATCGAATCTGGTTCCTGTTGTAATTTGATGTTAATCTAATTAGTGCAGTAAGCATGTTTATTTATTTGTGATAACTTACGGTTTAGGTTTCCCAAATTTGAAACCAAGGAATAATAAATCGTTTAACCCAAGATGAATTAAAGAACTAATTTTTTGATAATTCCTTAAAGTGTTCTAGGTTACCCTCTTGATTGTTAAAGGGACAAGTGACCAATTAAATGTGGTGTTTGTTTTCCGGCTGTTTGTGATGTGATGTGATCCTGGATGGGTGTTGTGATATGTGGGAGCATGGAGGTTTTCGGTTGTGGCAGCAGATGATGCTTAGAGTGGCGAGATGCATCAGTTTATCCATACAGGTGTCAGGGAGGACACCAGGGATGATGGAATGGAGTGGATGTGATTGTTGGATGCTTGGTAATTTTGATTGGTTTTTTATCTACTTTACTTTTCTCCACTTCTCAAGGAAGATGGTCTTGGTTACCCTTCTCTTGAAAGAGGCGAAGACACTCGGGGTATGCCACGTGCTTTCCGTGTTTAGCTTCTCAAGGGGGAATGGGTCTACACTCTTACTATATGTGGCAAAGACTCGATGGGTAGTACATCTACTCAACTTGTTGAGCCCCCTTGTGTTTAGTAGCATAGAATGTTTTTCTAGAATGACTGGGAATGTGGGAAAGTATTTCTAAAATGAATAATTGAATAAATGGTGTTAACCTGTGGGGATGGAGATGCTGGAACATAATGATGAGGTTGTAATTTTTGAAGGAACAATTGACTTTGGGTGTGATGCTAACAAAATTTAATGTGGAATTTTTTGTGGTTAATTAATGTTTAAAGAATTAATTAACGTACAGTGGAACTGATAAAAAGGGAATGATTTAATCTAATAAAGATCTTTAAATAATTGTGTACTTATAGGATACCAAGTCTTAGAAGTATCAACCTTGAGTATGAGAGATGTTAACATTAGTTGTTTCTAAGACAAGGTAATGACCATAGTGTGGTTGTGAGTTATAATATATCTTGTACTTTTTGTGTTTCTATATGCTACTCCACCCTATCAGTAAGGGAAACTGACACCCTGGGGATTCTGAGCCCTGGGGGTGTTTTCCCCAACATTCTGGTGGGAGGATGAATGGCTGACTACCCCCTTTGGCCCCGCTCTCTTCTCTTGGTAGTTACTTGTGCTGATAGGCACATTGGTTAGTTTTCCCCATATATGTGTGTAGAGGGCTGTAATGGCTTGAGGTTATTCACACACAAATATTCTGGATATAGTATCCTATGTACTACTATAGTTGTAACATGTATAGGTTGTGATGGATTGAGGATCCTTACTTGGTGTATGGGTTGTAATGGCTTGAGGTATAATACCCGATGTATGATACACATTATGCGATTTTTGGTGGATCCTAGAAACTAACTGGTTACTTTTGGTTGTGAGGATGGTGTGGTGCTTTGCCCAGGTGTCAGTGGGCAATCCTTTGTGGTGCACGAGGTGCATATTGTGGTGCTTCACCCAGGTGTCTGCGGGCAAGCTTCTTTGGAGAGAGATTCTTAGGACGTACGAAATTGGGTAAAAGCAGTGAACAAGTGGAGAAGTAGTAGCAGGGTACCCTTGATATTATTTATTACATGATATATTCTTGTATGCATTACTTGGTGAGAGTATCCATGGTGAGGGTGGGAACTTAGTATACTTATTTAGGTGACGAGTTAGTTTCACTTTTTTTCACTATGCTTTAGCATGCTCTCTTTACCATTGCACGAGAGGCTTCGGGGAGGATCCTACTGAGTATACTGTTATACTCACCCAATGTATATATAAACTATTTTTCAGGTCACTTGGATTATGATGGATATCAAGCTGTTTTCTACTAGATTGGGGTTTCAAGAGCTGTTCGGGATTGTGGTTGCTACTGTTTTTACTTTCTTTTGGGTACTTGTAGTTTTCCCCCTTCAGTTGTAGTACTTCTGCATGAAATTTCATATGTGTATTGGGGTTTTTGTTTATATTGTAATCTGAGTTGGAGTTGATTGGTGTCTATCTTATCTCTCTCTTCCGCATGTGTTCTCTTAGAGGGTAATGCCTCCCATTTGTGTGTTTATTATACCCTCGGTGCTAGTCACCAACCCGGGGCCTATTGGAGGCGGGACTCAGGGGTCATTATCTAATTTTTCACATTGTCGACCCCGGAGGGGTACACTTTTTGGGGAGGGGGTCATGACACATTTCCTTATCCTTTAGGGGAATGAAAGCACTAATCAATATAGTATTGGGTATTCTTATATTCCAATATTTTCCTACTTGAGTTTATTTATGGTGTTAGGGAAATATTTTTCTAATACTGTAGGGGAATCCATAATACAATCATCTGGAAATTATATTTAGTGTTAAGTGGAAATAACCTCATTCATGGAATATAAATCACAAGTTACTCAATATTTAATGAAGGATGAGAGGATACAAGAAGAATCCTTAACACCAAAAACTGCTGGGGGAATTTTTGGAAAACTGTGGAAATTTTTTCTTCCCTTAATAATACTACAATGTGCGGAAGAGGTATAGGCACCCAATGTCAAAGGTGATGTCATAAGTAAATTCTTAGTTTCAATTAATTGAATAAGTAAATTTTCATATTCAGATGGAGTATTAGTCTGGACTTTTTTTGAACACCCCATTTTGGGTAGTGAGGTAGTTATTTCTTAGGCATCATCCTATGATGTTTTTTAATTGTAATTGTCTATTGGGACTATGTCAACTACCATCATCAAGTCTATAGGTGTCATAAAATTACCATTGACCTATCTCTATGTATTTTTAAAGATGGTTCTATTTTTTTTAGTAGTGGTGGATTTCATGCCACACTCTATTAGTTTTTGTTTTATATCCATCTTTCGGAACCCTTATATAGTGTATATAGATTCATGGGATTCAAATGGGGCTTTATCACCTTATATTATTCCCAAAATTCTGTTAATGGGTTTTTTCAAACATTGGTGTAATGTTGATTGAATAGACACATGGATATGAAGATAGGGTCTTCTAAGAAGGATTTTGTATAATTTGTTTGATGGTTAATGATGAACTTGAAATTAAATGTGTGGTATTGAAATTTATCCTTAAGATTGATGTTTTCTAGGTTTATTTTCTTTCAATTTTCATACACATGAACAATAATCTTCACTAGAGACAAATCCTTCTCATCATATCCCAAATATAAGAGGATCTATATAGGAATGAGGTCGATCCCAAAATCATAGATTACCACAACACATTGAATGTTTACATTATCATTCATTCCTAAAACATATTGGGGTTCAATGTGTCCCTATATAACTTATTATCAATTAGGCATTATGAATTATATTGTGGATTGAAATTTTATTGTAGATTTTTCTAAATGATAAACCTTGAACGGGGCTACATTTTTCTCAAACTATTGGGTAATCTATAAGGTCTTGAAAATTTTCTCTATAATATATTTTGAAATATTTAGAGAATCAATGATTGAGATTTTTTAAGGATAGCCTCCAACTATTTTGTAATGTCATATTCCATACCATAGGTTTTAACCTCCTAAGGTGGGGATTATTCTTATCATAAAAATTCATCGATGATGTGTTTGAGATTAACAGGCCTAATGTTTGGATAGAGGATGGGGTGTATTTGTAAAAAATTATGTAAGTCACACTAACCTATCGATTTGTTTGGATTGATCTGATAGTTTCACCCCTGCTATCTAGTTGTCTAAAAATATTATGTTTTAATGGCCATTTAATGTATATATGTGATATATGTGCACTTG
This sequence comes from Viscum album, assembly GCA_963277665.1. Taxonomy (NCBI): domain Eukaryota; kingdom Viridiplantae; phylum Streptophyta; class Magnoliopsida; order Santalales; family Viscaceae; genus Viscum; species Viscum album. The sequence goes on from OY728135.1 coordinate 337,975,724, forward strand.
TTGTATATAATAAACTACTCACCCATGGGTCTTAACCATATATATGGATTCAGTGGGGATGTGACAAGAATATTTGTTCCAACCATGACCGTTTCATCCCTTGTACCATCATATTTTGCATACTCAACCACTGTATCCATATTTGGGTATGGTGAAATCATATTGAAGGGTGTTTTCATCATTTGAGAAAGTTTGTTCTTGGTGAATACATTTAACATAGATGAAAAATGAACTCTTCATCTAATGATGATTCTATTTGTTTGAATAGTTCCCATTCTATGAACATTGAAGGAAATAAATTTTTAGGATTTAGAGCTAAAATGTTCATGGGATGACTCTTTTTTCCCTTATTTTGAAAATTATGCTAGCTTTAGAGGGGTGGACTCAATGGTGTGTACATGTATGTTTATATTTTGATCAGTTTGTGAAGATATACTCTTAGGGTAGTGTGATATCTATCCACTTTTATTTGGGTAATCAATTTTTTGAACTCCTCTACATGCCTAGATAAACTTTCGTGCTAGTAACCTTCTTTTTTAAGTTGGGTAGTGGTCACACATGTTTTTTACACTGAGGATTTTCCCAGTATCACCTATATAGAATCAACCATTCTTTGAAGGATGTATTTAAAGACATAGAAGTCTTGAATGGTGTGGACCGGTCTCCTATGAAAATTGAAATAGTTACCGAGGTCACTGATGCCTTCCAAATTTAGTTTCCTAGTCTTATATAGCTTGAGGATATTGTTTTCCAAGCTTGTACGGAAGTAATAGGGTAAACATTTCTTTACAAGTAATAATCAACGTTTTTTCGGTTCTCAAATCCTGGGAATCCCTGGTATATACTTACCTCCATTCAAGGTTGGATTTTCAAATATTTCTACTCAGGGGAAGTTTTTAGGTGATTTGAGGCATTCATGAATATTTTAGCAGGTACCATTAAGGGTTTGACTATAATAGTTGTAGTTTCTAATTTGGTAGACCACTTCTCTTTTTATATGGGAATGGTTCATGATTTCGACCTAGTTCTCTAATTGAAATATTCAAGGAGTTGTTTCATTTCTAAAAACTCACATAATCTATCTAGGTATATCATTGAGATTTATAGTGTTTATACCTTGTCTCGATGGTTTTTGGTACAAATACCTAACAATTTATCTTATGAGAGTGTGACACTGAGTGACTACGTTAGACCTTTAAATCTTGAAATAATGCCCTAGACCCTCCCTTATCATGTGGTTTTTAATTTTTTAGATTGAAGTTAATCATTTTCTTTATTTTGGATCTTAATTAAAAGAGTAACTGACAACGAAGCTCTCCCCAACTAATGATGGATCCAACTAGAAGGCTACTATAAAAAATGAAATATTCCTCCACAAGAGTCTATATAAAGAATCTATGTTTTTAAACTCTTTATAGTATTGTGGGAATATCATAGGGATGTATTAGGACATGAATTTTGTGACATTTTATTATGTATCAATTTTTCCATCTAAGGATAAAAATATAATATTACAGAAATTGGGTAGGGGAAAAGTTTCATCCTCCCATTTGGTATAAGAAGACCTCTCAATATATATGGGGGAATACCACCCCTCTATGGTTTCCATCTGAGAATTTAGGTACACATTGGTGTTGAGGAGTTCTAGAGGTTTCACTTTTCACACCACCTCTTGAGCATGATCATGCGATGAGGTTAAATATAGTTATACTTCCTTCATATATGACATATTTTTAATTTTTTGGGGGCCATGATATCTCCCTAATAAAGAGGATATTTTCACTATAAAGGAGGGATACATGTTCCTCCTCAAATTCCTCATTTAGAAAAATTATTTTTATAGATGTAGAGATTGATAGATGTTGAAATTATACCCTATTAGTCATATAAAATATCTATTGATGGATGAAAGTAGTGACATACATTTTAGATTGAAGGGGATTCCCAATAATAATACTACCCCTTTGTAATTATTAATTGAGATTCTTGAGGTTTTTTACCACATTCTTGTACTATACCAGTCATTCTTCTATTGAAGGTATTTTGACCCTTCTAGGAATTGAGGGATATTTAGAAATGTATTTCCTTTTATCCTTGGTTGAATGTCATGTAGGTGGTGTAAACTCAAAATTCAATGGTGATAGGTTTTGGTTTCTCTTCCGATTCCACATACATGATGTCTATGTTTGTCTATCAACACATCCCACCTCTTCAAGTGTTCATACAATTTTTTTCCTTCAACATTCATGTCTTGTTTCATATTATTTTCTATATTAATGGTAACAATTTTTTCAGAGACATACTATCTGATAAAAATCATCATAACATTGAAAAAATAGTAGGAAATCTTCATTCCACACATTTCCCCTTTGAGATGTGTATGAGGGTCCTTCCCCTTGCCCTCAGTCTTTTTGTTCCATCTTGGATTACAACCCTTTCAGTTTTTACTATATTAATCAGATGTCCCACCTAATTTAATTTGAAAATAGTGACTTCAGGCATGTTTCCAACCATTCTTAACGAGAGATACCCAAATTTTGGGGCATGTCACACAGTGGGAGGAACAACTAAGGTAATAGTAATTGGTTATTGCTACCTAGATAGAAGAATACTTATATCATTTTGGAGATGATAAAAATACCACTAACCCAAGGGGATCGTGTTGAGTTTTGAGCTTCCATTAATCCATATGAATTGTATTTTTTGAGGATTTGATGATGAATGGGATGACTTTTGTGATAAAAATTCCCCCAAACCTATAAATTATGATTAAATCTAAGCCTCTAGTGGTTTATTTATAACTCACTTAGGATTTTAAACCCCTAGGGTTGGACGTGGCGATAATAATTCCCGAACCCATTCTATCTAGGTTTTATCTCTGATGGACTCCATAGCAGCTTCCATTGTGATCTTCTTTATTTAGTAAACTTTTACTCATGTATGTGAAGGGTGAAGAGAATTCTCATTATAGGGTACACCTATTATATATAACCTTAGATAAATATGTGGATTTTGATTCCTTATGTAAGATGTGCCCCTTGTTATTGAGTGTCCTGGATTATGATCACATTAGTGGATCTCTTCATCCACTCTCTATGCATTTTCCTTTTTAATATGGGGGGAGTTTTATGAGATTTACCAACTATATCGTGCATTATTTGGTGTCATGGTCTCTTTAATGGATTTTTAAATTACATGATTCCATATTTGAGGAACTCTTATTTCATGGGGATGGAGTGAATAGAAATTCCCCAAAATCTTCCAATCATCAGATATAAACATATGATGGGGCTCAATTGATTAGTTTTTTGAGAGATTTTTTATTATTGATGAATACATGTTGTAGGATATTACTATGATTAACTAATATCTAGTATCCTTAAATAGAGAATTAATCCAGGTTAACCTAACAATAGTGTATTTTTATGGATTAAAGATGACTTTAATGTTCTTAATAAGGGAGGAATTTAACCTTCAACTGTTGAAAGGTCACCCTTATGTTCTTAGATAATTAAGGAATACAATCCTCTTTTAGCTCATATGGGACTTCATAATCAGAAGTGGTGATTGGGGGAACACAGTTGGGAGGTTGTTTCCATATATCTCCCTCCATATATTCATGCATGCAAATTATTCACTAGAGTAATATTCCTCCACTTGGTTAGACCACATAGGTTATTTCTCTAAGTCTCCTCCTAAATTAAGAAAGAAATTATTTTTGGTTTTTGGGGATGTAAATACATTTAACCATAAGGTTTTGAGAATGTATCCATATATATGTTTTTTATTAAGGATATAATTTCCTTATGCATGGGATATTTCTCATTTGGTAGGTTTCCTATAGAATATATTAGGTGTAGTGTCTCGATAATCAATCTATATATTAAAATGAGGAGGAATATTGAGGTAGTTATTAACGTCTACATTATATGAAAAGTAGGAAGACACTTGAGGTGTTGTAAATATTCTTCGCTTAAACTCAAGGACACCAGAATCAATCAGAGTAGGATTGTGTCCCTCATCCCATGTTTTGGATAAAATATAATGAACTGCTTTTGGGGTTGACCAGGAGTATGAGCCTATTATATACTGGTCACCAAAGTACACTGATTACCTTTATTTCATTAATAATTTAATCCCACTACCAAGAAACTACTAGAGTATGATGGTGAGATTCTACATTTTTTCGCAGAAGTATGAGTATGTATATTCTTGTTACCAAAATATATTGGTCAGACCTATTTAAAGGGGGGGTATTAGCATAGTTCAAATATGAATTCCCCCATTTTAATATGATGATATAAATCTAGAGTTTTAAAAGGTATATTGGCCTCCTCTAGGATATCCTTTGAAGGATTATATTGAATTATTTTAGTAACAGGGATAAGAAAATCCTCCTGACTCCAATAAGCTATTGTAATATATCGAGTAGCTTCATCGGTAAGGATACAAGACTACATTGAGGTTATTTCTAATCAATGGTTACATATCTCAATTAAAGTGGGGATATATATCTAGTCTTGGTTATACATTGGAATATGCTATTGGATATCATTGATAGCAATGTGTGCATTTCTTATGGAGATTTCTAAACAAGTTTTACTAACCCCCATTATAATAGGAATATGTGCCATGTCATATTCCTTTTCATTTATCAAAATATAAAAATAATCCTCTTGGAAAGTAGCTAGAATATGTTCTTTCTTTAGAGTAGACACATGGTAATTTTGATCATAGTGATACACTTATTTGTCTATTTAGATATGAATATGTTTATATCACGTTAATATTTCTAAAAAATGTTAGTGAAGATCCTTAATTGGTTCTAGAATACAATGGCATTTTTGATGGGTAGATAGAGGTACAAAGTCCTGCATGTTTTTGTCCACCATGACATATTGTTTGATATTTTTTATTGAAGTGGGGATATATACCCACTTCTTTCATTCTTGTTCTATCAGTATATACCATTTGGATTCATGTGTGGGAGTGGGGATATGTGTGACCCCCATTATTCTAATGAGATATGTATGAAAAATTGGTCTGGAAGATAAGGTATATGAGCCTTCTCATTATAAGCCACCAGAATATAATAGTGGGTTTTATTGATTTAGATGAGGATAAGTGATCATTCCACTTGGTCTATATCTCACCTCACTGAATGATTTCTTCTTGATTCCCAAGTACTAGTGTCTAGGGTTATGACCTGTTAGGTAGTACATTTAGTAGGAGATTGTAGGTTATTGATATGATGAAACTGGTGGGTTGATATGATCTCTATGTGTCAACAGAAAAATTAGGATAGATCCATCGTGAACTCCTAAATCCAGCATTCTATTATAATGTTAGTATTTATTATCACACTCTAGAAATAGAATCCCAAAGTGGTAGGTTTTAGTAATAAGCATCATCAAATTCATTAAATCCTTACCTAAGTGAGGTGGCCTTGAAAGGGTCAATTTTTTGAGACCACTATGTGCTTCCTCAAGGTTTAGTATAACACTTTGTTAATAGTACCCACTGAAATTTTCTTTTATGACTTGATGTTGATGGTTTTGGGTGGGTGACATTGTTTTGTGACCTAGGGAGGCCATTACAGTAGTTGAGGTTCCAAAATATTTGTTTGATGATACCATGGATTCAATTGATGAGGAATCTGGTGAGTATAGTATATATAATCGCAAAGATAATAATAAAGAATTCCACTAGTTTTTTATAGTACTTATAGTGTGAAACATTATTAAATTGCTATGCATGGTGGGTTCATTAGTTTAATTAAATTTTGAAAACCCACTTTCTCATCGCATCAACTTGATTAATTTTTAATTAAATATTTCCATTTTTTAAAAATGAATTTTGCATAAATGGATTCCATAATTGTAATTAGAATAATATATAATATCAAACAAGGTTAACAAAATTTTTTTCCCAAGTTTATAGTGAAAAAAGTAAAATTGAATTATTGAAATAAAAGAAAAAATGGGTTTACCAGGTGTTAAACTAAAATGATCATGGTTAAAATAACCTAAAAACATTTTGAAAATATATTTATGTATATATTTTGACCCTATAGTGAATAATCATTACTATATCTTCATTTTTTAACCTATTTATGTGAATAACATTGTCAAGATTTTTTCTTTTGAGATATTACAATTGTTCCACTTAACTCACTTATAAAATGACTCCCCTATCCTTTATTCCACACACCTTAAAAACATTTTAGTTCATACATTAAAAACAAAAATTACTTCACAAATTCTCTCCTATAATCCAAGAATCCTTAGTTTGTGTATAAATACTCCCTTGTATGGATCTTTTTGCATACCCAAGGAGGTTACCCAAAGAAGAGATAACAATCTTCAATGAGCATTTTTTTTATTCCTTCTTCCACCTACTTCATTTATTTTTAAAACAAGATGATATAAAAACATCATTATATTACATATTATGATATTTTGTTCTATTAGAGGAATGACCTACAACTATCTCCACTTCTATCATCTGGGTTACAAAATCAATATTCGTGTGTATGTCGGACTATCTCCTTGTGAACCAATGTCATTAATTTTCCTATTACCAACTCTCATGGCTGGGTATAAAGTATATATATGATATTTATAACATAATTATACCTATTCAGTTATTATATAATATATATACATTTTTAATTTCCATTCCATATGAGATACGATAATATTTCTCGGGTGTACGACTAATTACGACCTCGCAAAACGATATGATTCATTTCTCACTGATAATTTACATGGAATATAATAAGGATAAATATATGAGATATAAATTAAATAATTAATATATTTTGAACATATTTATAAACATGGAAAAATAATATAGATTATTATTTTCTTACATTTTCGCTTAAAAAAATATTATAACACCATTCGTGTATGTGTGGACTACCGCCTTCACAAAGCAATGTGACTCTATATTTTCATCATCAAACAACATGGATAATATGTATAAGTGTATTTAAATAATTAATATGTTATTTATGATATTATGATAATTCATTAATGATAAATTATTCCTCAACCACATACATAAAGAGTGTTAAAAAATGGAAATGTTACTCATGCACATGTATGACATATCATCTCCCTAATCATAACATAATTAATTTCTCAAAAACATCATCCATAATTGGTAATAAAAGTATAATCGATGTAAAAAAATAATAATTACTTAATTATAATTACTATGGATATGATGTAATCTTGATCAAATTAAAACAAATGAAAATAACAATTCAAATCATATAAAAAAAGAAAGAAGTTATTTCATGAAATGTGATTTTAAAAAGGAATTGTTAACAAATAGGCTATAAATAGACATAAGTATATATTATATGGTATATATAAGCATGATGTTAGAATATATGTATAATAAGATAAAATTTATTATATCTGTGGTTTGAACATATACAGTGAAAGTAAAGACATAAGTTTAGAGATTTCTATTCCCTCTTTTATTTCTAGGAGTCATATGAAAATTCACCACTCATTTTTTAGGTATGGTGTATATACTTACCCTTGTGCATGTCTCAATTTTACTTCTTTGATACATATATTATGTTATCCACCTTCCTTCTTTTGCAAGGTATATATACAACCTTCATTACATGTAATATCATGAATTTATTTATTTTTATGATATTATATGTTTCATATAATGTTATTCTTTCATGATTTAATGTAACAAAATTGGTAATTATTTGATGATAAAATATTGTTTTTATTAGTATTTTTTATAATTATGCTTCTAATGATGAAATATTATGATCTATTTATCAATAAACTTATAAATTTTCTTCTCTAATTTTAATTTCATTAAAATAAATTGGTTCCCTTCGTTTTCATCTCTTTATGTGCTCAAAAGTTGAGAATATTGTTTTTTAGAAAAAACATATTTTTATTCGAAAACCATTTTGTCTTAAAACCCCATTTCTTCTAAAATATTTTCATTTTTTGTTTAAAAAATTATAAAATGATTTATTAAAGAGCTTTTTACCCTTGTTTGACTATTTATAAAATGTTTTTGAAGGAATATCCAAATAATTTTCTAAAAAAAACATATTTTTCTTTCAAAAAAGAATATGAAAATAATATTGATTTTTAATATGTATGAAATGAACATTATTTATTTTTTTCATGACCACTCCATGGATTCAATAAATCATTATAAGTTTTGAAGCTTACGTTCAATGTTATGGATTTTGAATATGATTTAATTTCAAATAAGTGATTTTCAAAGAAAATTTTGTTTTTTTATGAAAAGTTATATTTGATATTTAAAAATATTATCAATCTAAGATGACATCATGTGATGTGACTTATGATTTTCTGGGTAAATGAATAAATGGTACCATTCTTATTATATCTTTGAGTTTTTATGATTAAAAAATGTTTATTAAACTAATTTTTATTCCATGGGTTATATAATGATAAAAATGTTATGAATCTCTCTTTATTTTCAATAGTTTTGTTAGATCGAAATATAGATTTATATTAATCAATTACAAGAGGGGGTGAATTGAAGGTTTAATTTTTATTTGTTTTTTATCCTTAGTAAAATCTATATTTAACAAACATAAACAAGATGGATTCACAAACCATTTTTAGTTCTTTACAAAGAAACTAACTTTATTAGGATCTTATAATATGTATCCAATAAATAAAATTAATAAAATTTTACATAAGGAATGATTATACCTTAAAACATATAGAATATTATTTATATCATAGTATACAAGTGTAATAATGTGTAAGAAAGTTACACTTACTAACTTCAACAAAATTCAGCGTAAATAAAACTTGTATCAAAATAGAAAAAGTATAAGAAATATTTTAACCAAAAGAGAAGGGTATCAAAAAACTATAGATAATGGTCCCTTGATTTATACATTCATGAAATTATATCTTACCAAAACCAGGGTAATCCCTCAATAAGATGATCAGAATCTATCTTATTATCCCCATAAGCCCTCAATCTCTAAGGTGATCAGTACCTCTATCTTCCTATCCTCGGAAAACCTTGATTGATAATAGAAAAAATTAGATTAACACTAGGTGGGTTAAACAAGATGTTCTTAGCTTGTACATGTTTTTCAAAGAATTCACACAAGGCATATTTGAGAAGATATTTCACAGAGTATCACTTCTTTATACAGATCAACCACTCTCAATGAATAATCTATCACTAATCTCATTCAAATGGATGGGTGTTTGTAGGAATGGATTTCAAAGGGCAAATTCCTCCTCCAATAGTCATGTTTTTTCTTAAATTTCAGAGGGACCTATATAAGTTGCACTCATGAAATGGTTAAGTTAAAACAAATTGGATGACATCATTTTATATAAAAATATATGAGAAATGTTAAAATTCTTAAGAATAATTATCTTATTTAGGATCCAATAAAATGAAATGATACATTAATGAAATAATTTAATTTTAAGAAAAAAAATTAATCATATTTTTAAGATAGTGAAAATCAATGTTTAAAAATATTGACAGTTGGATTTTGAAATAAAAGAGAATCAGGTTCTGATTTATAAAGAAACTGGAATATGATTTTAAATGAAGTCAGAGTCCAATTTTAAAATAAATCAAATTCTGAATTTAGATGAAATCAGTGTCATATTTTTAGAAGAAATTGGAGGTTTATTTTAGAATAAATTAGAATATAATTTCATATGAAATGGGACTCTGATTTCATAAAAAATCAAAGTCTGATTTGAAGTGAAATCGGAGTCAATTTATAGAGAAATCAGATTCTCAATTCTAGGGAAATCAGATTCTAAGGAACTGTAAGGTTCTAAGTTAGATAAGGATCCAATTTTTTGACTTACGAAAAGATGTTTAGACTTGGTTTGAGAAAACACTAGATAAGACATTAAAAGGCATAGGTAAAGATAGAAACATTCTTATACATGGAAAATTTTCCTTAATAGAATGTTTCTTAGAGAGAGAAAATTTTCCTTATGAAAATGTGTTTTTGATTTTAAAAACATAAAGGAATAGAAAAGTCATATGGAAACTTATTGACTCGATAAGTTTATGCTACGATGAAATGTTGAAATTATTATGAAACCAATATCTTTTCCACTTGTTATGATATGAATAAATGTTTGTGAAACCCATTTTATTTCATTTTTTATGATATGATGATTTTTTATTCCCTGGTATCACAAATGTGTGTGGTTTTCAATAAAATATGTGAGGGACCGATATCAACCTCTAATGTTTTGAGTAATGATTATTGTAATTTGTGCTCAAAGGGTCCATGTGAGGTTATCCTAAGCTAAAAATTGGGTATACTGAAGGTTATCTGAATCCCAATAGAAGGTATATTGGATGATATCCCAGGACCAAAAGAGGTTATAAGGGATTTCATACCAATCCCAAAGCAGGTACATGGGTTTTTAGCCCATTCCAAACATGAAATAAATGTATTGGTGGGTATCCTTCATAGTATATTGTCTATGCTTATGTGTGTGCCATGTTTTTATGCCTTACACTAATTTTATTCTCTAATGGGTCATTTTATTTGGCATCATTATGATTCATGTCTTATGAACAACCAATATTTATGAAATGACTCAAGATTATGATATTTTATACTTATGGTGTTGTTTTCAAATTCAATGCTAAATTTATCATACACTTTCTCTCATATTATAAAAATATATATCCTTTGTTTACCCTTACTGAGGAAATGTGGTCACCCTTTTATATGTTTCCCTTATCCAGGTTGCAATTAATGGTTTTATGTAAGAGTACTAAAGGGGAAGATCATTATGGGAGAGATTGAATATATTTTGTGACATAATATGAGTGTATTCCATGATTCCAAATAAAATAAATTATTATGATCCTTTGGTATTATTTTTTGTAATGTAATGAATATTAATCGAAATATATGTAGTATTCATGTATGAGAACCCAAAGTTGTTATAGTTTGTATAGAAGGAAAATTTTACTCATCCATTCAAACCAAGGATAAGAAACTTTTAGTGATATCTCTTGGGATATATCTATGTATATTTCTAAGGTTGCCTTTATGGATAATTTTAAGGATGAGAAAAATATTTATAAAATGTACTTGAATTTAGGTAATGGATAGAGAATGTGGATTCTATGTAATTATATCCCTTTCTAGATAGTTCAAGTGGACGTGGATCTAAAATAAATAATCTTATGGGTAATAACTCTGAATTGGGAACATTGAGTTAGACTATGTCATTACATGGGGCATAACATGAGCCTTACTAGACACATGGTTTCACACTCTTAGAAGATATTCTTGGTAAATTCACAAATTCTTTATGAACCATCATGAAGGTTTTAAATAGACTATGATTATGAATGACATATGATAAACCTAATGTTTCTTAGATAAAAAACGAAATTGTCAGGATTTAGACATTATATAAGATATTTTTCAGGAATATTTGGTTCCCCAAAATGATTAGTGTTTCTCACACTGTGCATTTGGTTTTATTAGATGGGGGGAACGTGAATAAATCATTTCAATGTTGAATGAGATAGATAACAGAAGAATTTACCTCTTAATAAATAGAATGATATGGGAGATGAAATTCATATTCTTGTTTCTATACTAAAAAAACATTCTTATAATATGAATCATGTTGTACATAAATATGAGAAAAGGATGGATCGCCATTTTATTAAGGTTGTGATGGGATAATTTCATCATTATTTTAGTGGTTCTTCTGATCCACTAGTTAATAAAAAATGGATTATCACCACTAGAAAGATATTTTTTGTCCTTTTGTATTTAGATCATGAAAAAATCATTTATCTATCTACCATTTGAAAGGTGAAGAAGATAGATGGAATAATACTACCAAGAATATATGAAAATAGTATGAAATAGACACCATGGATTGGTATTTGTTCAATAAATAGTTTTTAAAAAATTACTTTCCTCGTATTATTCATATGAATTTGGATGAGGAGTTCCTTGAGATAAATAAAGTGGATTATTGATATATTGGAATTTGTGAGAAAAAATTTAGAAGAGTTTTGATATAATCATATAGTATTATCATCTAACCTAAAAGAAATGTTGATCAATTATTTAGTGGCTTAAAAGGTATTATAAGGTCATTAGACTTAAGAGACTTCAAGATCAATGATGATATTGTTAGATGTGCTATCATGGTATAAATGGATGTTGGAGTTACATATAAATATCATGGTTTTGATAATAAGGGAAAAAAAGTTAATAGGAAAATCTAAAAACCATGGAGTGAAAAATATGAGCTTTCATTTATGCTCAATGTGTTGAAAGAAATATGGAGAAAATTTTCTTGAGGATACTAGTAAATATTTATGTGTAAAAGGGAAGTTCATCAGGAAATTAGATGATGAGGTGATATAAATAATTTAGTTATTAATGAAAATAGAGAGAAATATCCAACAAAATTCACTACCCACACTCCAAAATTTTATGTGAGTGGATTTTAGGAATTATGTGAACCAATGATCCAATCCAATGGCTAATTTGGATGATAATCTCAAAAAAACTAAAAGTAAAGGAAAAATGGAAAGCATACGTAATCATGATTGATGAAGTGAATTGTGATAATTGGGGTGCATCTATCCTTCCCTCCTTAGTTTGTAATTTCATGTTTGATTTTTTATGAATGAGAACTATGAGAATCTTAATGTTCATACTTTAGTAAAAATTCATATTATTATAACCCTCTACATGAATTATAGAATAATGAAGTCACATTTTATATTCTATGGGTACATGGACGAACCCAATATTGAAATGAAAATATTTTTCTATATGAAAATAGCATATGTGAGGAATATTGGGAGAATTAACATTTGGAAGTTTATATTTCTCCATGTAATATTATCTTTAGATTTATGGATACCATTATGTGTTTATAAGTTTAAGGCTAATCATAAGTTCATATTCATTGACAAACCTTTTGAAGTTTTATGTGATGGGATTATATAAAGAGTAAGGATATTTTATGTGACATTTATGGAAATGAAACACTTTTTCTTTGTGTATAGTGACATAGTTATTTGAGGAAGAAGGCGTTTACAATTTCTGTACATATGATTAATTGTATAGGTAACCTAGAGGGTTTATCTTATAATTTATGTTTAGATAATTATATGTTATATCCAATCATCTTAAGATTATATCACACTTCATTACTATTTGAGAATATTTTTATTTTTATTGAATTTCTAGAATATACATTAAGAAATTAACAAGGTTTTAAATATTACCTTCTTTAATTGTATTTAATTGGGATCTTAATTTTACCTAGATGTGTTGGTATAGTACTTGTAAAGGTATTGTTGTAGAATTATGTCTCATAACTGCATATCATCCTCAGATAGATAGTCATTCCAGAGTGAACAATTCAAAACATATAGGATATAATGATACATTATTCATTATATTTCAAATGTGGTTTGGATTAATACCTTCCTCTAGTTGAAGTTTCCAATGAAAATATCTTTCACATAATAAATCTGTTGGCTCTTTATAAATACATTAATGGGAATAAGTGTAGAATTCCCACGTACTATAATGATTTTTCATAAATAAATTAATTTAAAAATAATCATGATTATGATATGGTAGATATGGTTAGATAAATTCAGAAATATATAAGGATAAAACAATGTTTTTCAAAAATGTTTTGAACATTATCGTCAGCATGGTCTAGAATTTGATGACTATGAGAGGGTATTTCTAAAAATTTCTCTATGGATGAAACACGTAAGAATAATCCTTAAGAATATTTCTCTAATTGAAATACTTGATCTTATCAGGATAGTGTATTATTGTTTGGTGCTTCCTCATATCCTATCTTAGGTTCCTGATGTGTTCTTTGTATCTCTGCCAATGAAGTGTATACTTGACCCTTTACATGTACTAAACTCAGAGGTCATACTGCTATATAATGATATTTCATATGAGGAATTACATGTAAAGATTTTGGATTGTACAAAAAATTCTCTATGATACAATAACAGTCATTATGAAAATGGTTTGTGGAAAAACCACCAATTTGAGGAAGTTATGTTGGAAATTGAGGATATGGTGTTGCAGAAGTATCCTCATTTGTTTTCATAAGAGAAAATAATTTTAAGGAAAAAATTAATTGTAATGGGGAAATAATTTAACACCCTGATTTTTTATGTTTAAAAAAATTTCTTGGATAGTCTATGATACATGCAACACTGGTTTATCATGTGTTACACATGACATTGATTTTTAACAAAACTTTGATATATTTTTCATATTATTAAAATATGACTATCATAAACCTGTAGTTAAAAATAGTGATAAAAATAATATTAATTAATTATAAAATATAAATTATAATGTCTTCAAATGAAGAAAACATATTTATAGAAATTAATTAATTTTCCTGATAAATCTTTTATCTGTTTTGAAATTATTAATTTCTCAAAAAATGTTTTTTATTTATTTTTGTTAACAATAAGAAAATTAAATTTTTTATACTATTAGAAAATTATTTTTATAAAATTAAATTAAATATTATATCAACATGTAAAAATTATATTAGATTTATTTTTTGAGATTATTATGAAAATCTTAATTTTTTGATAAATAGGTAAAATTGTAAATTTTAAATGAAAAATGCCTTTTTGTTTAAATTATTTATAATGATAAATTATATTTTAAATATATTTAATATAAAGTTCTTTCAGATATATATATTAATATATTAATCCAATTTAGGTCTTTGGAATCAATTAAAAATTAAAATTAAATATAAAAACATTGAAAAATTATGAACATTTTCTCTTTGAAAACACTTTTTCTTGTCCCATCTGTGGGATTGATTTTATATTAAAATTTTCAAATTTTTTTAATTTAATGTTTAATAATTTATTCCTTAGATAGAATAATAACAATTTATATTTTATAATAACTTTAGATTAATATTTTTCTATAATGAAATGTAATAACATAAATAATAATTACAGTGTTTAAGGTAAGAATAGTATTTCCGAGGGTTAAATTGAAATGATAAGGGTTAAAATAACATAAATAATTATATAAAATAAATTTTATGTCTATATTTTGATTATATATTTTATATGTATATATAATAATCCATTTCTGAGCCTTCTGACCTGTGAAAAACATGGGCACACCTTTTTCGTTTTAAAATTTATGAGTGTTTCACTCACCTCACTTATAATAGGCCACCCCAATCCTATATTCCTCATACCTTCAAGACATATTTAGACCAATATCATCCCAAATAACTTCCCAAATTCCCTCCTCTAATACTAGAATCCTTTTTTTGTTCATAAATCATATATATAAAGGCTTCTGGTGATATACTAAGGAGGTTACCTGAAGAAGATTTAAAGTTGTTCAATGAGATTTTTTATTTTATTTCTCCCTCCACCTCCTTAATTTATTATTAAACAGGTATGACATAATTGAATCATTATATGAGATATAATAAGATCTTTTATTTTAATTTCATGATATAAATCCATCTCCACTTCCATTAAATGGGTTACGAAACCATCGTTTGTGTGTATATGGACTACCGCCTTGAGAACTAATGTCATTTGTTTTTACATTACCACCTCCATGAATTAGGTATGATGATTGATAAAAAGTATATATATGATAATTATATCTTAATTATACATATTTTTTCATTATATCATATATAATTATTTTTTACTTTCCATTCCATAGTGGATATGATAATGTCGCTCATGTGGACGACAAACTACCGCCTCACAAAGCGATGCTATTCATTTTTCACTAATTATTTACATGGAAGAAAATAATGATAAATATATGTGATATACATAACATAATTTTTATATTAACAACATATTTATAATTCTTAAGATATTGTATATAATTTTATTTCATATATTTTCACTCACTGAATGATGATAACGCCATTCATGTATGTGTGGACTACAACCTTTACGAAGCAATGTCACTCTATCTTTACATCACCACACCACATGAATGATATGTATATTTATATTTAAAGAAATATTTTTTTATTTATTATATTATAGTAATTATTGAAATATAAAATATTACATACCTCCTTTCCAAAATTATCATTGAAAAATAGAAACATTACTCATGTGTACGTACGACCTATCATCTCAATGATTGTAACATATATAATTTCTCAAAACCTATATTAATTATTGGACATTAAATTATAATTGATTTATAAATATTATAATTTTTACATTATTATTATTAGGGATATGATGGAACATTGATCAAAGTAGAAGGACCAAAAATAAAAAATTATAACATATACAAAAAGCAAAGCGGTTATTAAACGAAACGTCATTTTAACATGTAATTGCAAATAAAGAAGTAATAAATGCTAATAAGTAAATAATATATGGTATATATAATTATTTTTCAATAATATACTTATAAAAAAATTATATATATTATACTATTGGTTCAAATATTTATGAAGGAATTCGATAAATAATGTAAGATATTTCTAGTGTTTATTTTATTTTAAATATACATATAAAAACTTACGACTCATTTTTGTGCGTGGTGTATATAATATGACATTGAGAAGATATATCATGAATATAATTATTTTCATGTCATTTAATGTTTCATTTTATGTTATTCATTATTGGGTCTTACGATTCAAAAGATTTCTAAAGTGGTAAGGGATTTTCGTATCACTTTTATTTTCATTGACGCACAAGTTATATTCCCCACGTTTATCTCTTATGTGGTGTGTACAATACACATGAATGTATATTATGATTATTATCTTCAAAATTTATCAAATTTACATATAACTTGGAGGACTTATCTTTCATGTGGTTTATATTTTAAAAGTTACCAAAGTGGTAATCGATCTATGTCTAAATTTTACTTCTTTAAGACTATTGGAATCGAAAAATGTATATATAAGAATGTTCTAAATTACAAGGAACCGGATCAAAAAGCATATCACATGCTGAAAGGGTTTCATTTTACTAGTAGTAGAGAAACAATTAAGTATCATATTAGAAGTTATGGACATTTCAAGTAATACTACTAAAAATAACCAGCTAGGGTGAGTCTGTCGCAAAGTATAGATTTCCACGCAACATTCCAAAAAGTGCATGCATGTCCTTCATGGTCAGAGAAGTGCGTTTCTTGAAAAAGATGATGATAATCTCTTTATATTTAAATCAATCTAAATTTATATTGAAGCCCCATGTGTACAATAAAATATCATTGAATGAAATAATGGAATCTAGTGCGCAAACCCTTTAACATACCCATACTATTACACACCAAAAGCAATGCCAAAATCCAAAGTTCCATGCATATGTGAGCTGAGAAATAAATATTTGAGAAAAATTTGCATGGAAAACAATTTTTTTTGAAAAATTTACATGACATGGTGAAACGCCTATAAATATAGCATGAAATCTTCATTCAAGAGAGCACATATGGGATAATCATATTCATGTGAATCTTTTATTCATGCACATCATGTAAACACCCCAAGTCCAAATGCTACACTCAACTACTTACAAATTTTCCCTCAAATTACAACATTTTACTAATTTTATTGCATTATACTATTTCTATAGGGAACAAATTTTCATGAAAATTCCCATGTTTCATGAAACCCTATTCATATGCAAATCCCAATATTTTACATATCCCAATTTACACGTAATGCCCAATATTTTGTGCAACAGTGCCTTGAAGCAAACCTGATGGTCCATATCATGGGGTTCTGCACCCCTAAACCCCCACTTGGGATTAGTGACACTTTCTAGTCCTGATCCCTTCACTACATTCACTGACCCCCATGAAAAACGTAGAGTGGAACTATGAACTTTTCAAACCAAGATGAATACCTTTTTGGTTGTTCCCTTATGAAGCCCCAATATACACCCCACATTTACCATAATTCGACATAATTCTCCATATTCCTTTAAATACCTTGTTTCAACCTAATCCTCTTGGTTCTTTCCCCATTTCAAGATTTGAGAATCTCATCTTGGATTCCCTGAGTATCTTGAGTCGAACCATTCCTCAAGAATCTCCTGGAACCCCATCACCTACCACATATTCTAGGTTAAACCATAAAGGGCCTCTTTTTCATAAGTCATGAACCATCCATTTCTATGAATTTTCTTCTTAATATTCCTCACTACATGACTTTAAACTTTATTATACCCTATCATTCATGAATTGTATTCCTTATGCATTAAGAATATGATGCCTCATTGCATGATCATGAGAAGGCATTCCTTAGTACTCACTACATGAATTTAAACTATATAATACCCAATCTTTCACAAATAGAATTCCATATGCGTGAATCATAAGATGCCTCATGCCTTGATCATGAGAATAATATCCTTAGTCCTCACTATATAAATTTAAATGATATAATATCTTACATTTCATGAATAAGATTCCTTTTGAATCATGGGTTATATTCCCCATTCCATGATCTTGAGAGGGAATCCCATATTCCACACTACATGACTTTAAATTGTAGAATACCCTATCATTAAAGAATATAATTCCTTATGAATCAATCATAAGATGCCTCATTTCATGATCATAAGAAGACATTCTGTAGTCCTCAATATATGAATTTTAATTATAGAAAGCCCTTTCATTTAGTAATAGGATTCCTTATGCATCATGAATAAGATTCCCCATTCCATGATCGTGATAATACATTTTTTAGTCCTCACTACATGAATTTAAACTAAATAATAGACTATCATTCATTAATAAGATTCATTTCACATCAAACATAAGATTAATCATGAAATGATCATGATAATAAATTTTATTGTCCTCACTACATGAAATTAAACTATAGAATACCCTATCATTGAAGAATACAATGCCTTATTCATCAAGTAAAATATGCCTCATTCAATGGTAATGAGAAGACATCCCATAGTCCTAACTATATGAATTTATACTAGTTCATAGATTTCATTCATGAATGGGATGCCATATTCTTCAGAAATAAGATTCCTTATGCTAGGATCATGAGAAGACATTCGGTATTTCTAACTAGATTATTATAATTTGTATCATACCTAACATAACGAACAAAGGATGCCTCTTATAAAAATCATAAGATGACTTATGCACTGGGAATAATATTCCATATGTAATAATCATGATATGACCATCAAACAACATCCATGGGTCTCCATCTTAGTTGTAATTCGTAATCATATCCTTGAACCCATCAACAGTTCAAGACCCCATCACGACTTGACATGAGGAAGCATTCATGGATATATCAATGTATAATACCAACAAACCTTGTCCTTTCACATGACTTTAAACTAAATATTTCCTCATTAAATGTATTTGGGGTGACCTTGTGACCTGTAATGAGGAAGGCATAATGGTAATCTTCCATTCATAAGCCCCATTTACAACATCACTACTCTTAGTAGTGTAGGGAAGATCCCACACATATGTCACAACCATATAATCACTACTATCAGAAGCACATGGGCCTCTTTACAAGTATAAGACTGAACAATTATAAACTATGTAGGATTTGATTCCAAGATAACGGGGATACATATGAACCCTTCTTAAGGATCAAACCCATTATCCCCATACACCTCAATATTCTATGGGACACATCCCTAGTAAGATCAGACCCCTCACCCGAGAGACCATGTATCATCTGAGCCCCTCGAGAAGCTATAGGAATAAGCCCCAAATGAACTCTAACTAAGATAAATATTCTTGATAATGGAATATTTCACGTGTAATACCCAAAACATCCCTCGTCAATTTTCTCTCCATGGTGCGACCATATTTACTTTATAGATTTAAACATCATGGATAGGTCCTATCACATGACCATAAACAACAACATCTAAATACGTGGGTTTTGGTATGTGTCTTCTTAACATGGTACATAAGATGCATCCCAGAGGTTCAATACTGGCCAATGTTAAACCAAGGCTCTCCTTCCTAGGAATGTACATCCATGTTCCACCGAATGGGGTGATATGATATGCCTTTATGTTGTGACATATTCCCTTTATGGAAAACCCCTCCTAGATCTACCTCCCCATGGGATTATAATCATTCCATTGGTAAAACATTCAGGTTGTCCCTCTTAGGGATGCACTTCTTGGATCCACATCAAGTGGTGTTCTAGTATTATTTCATGGTGTGAAATCTTCCCTTTATGGGAATCACAACCAATATTCTCATCAATAGGGTGTTCCAGTCTGTTCATTAGTAAAAATTTTAGGTTCTCCCTCTTAGGTATATTCCTACTAGATCCACCTCAAGTGTTGTTCAAATTAACCATCACAGTGTGAAATCTTCCCTTTATGGGACACACCCCTTATATTCTCATCCATGGGGTGATATGATCCATCCATTAGTAAACTTCCATGTTTGGAATCTTCCCTCTTAAAGACACACCTCCTTGATCTGCCTCCATGGGGAATATTGATTAATCAACTATATCTCCACAAGGATTTAAACTCTTTACCCGATATATATCAAATAGTAATTCCAATCCATCTCTATAGGATTTAGAACTTGTGAAATAATCCCAAAACCCATACCTAATGAAAAGAATGAGATGCCTGAGTTGAATGCTTTGGAAGACATGTGTCAATTAAATCAGGTACCTAATGAAAAACGTGGTATGCATAAGGTAAATTACATATAAGACATATTACTTCAACATTAGATATTTCATGGTTGAGATAGAATGCCTTGGGCAACACCTATAATTACTCACATGAGATTCCATCCAAAGAGGAAGAAATTACAGGTTCCCAATACCCCCAATGTCCAGAGATTCCTAAATGTGCCTAAAATTACAATATTCTATGACTAATGTTTGATACCCTTTCTGAAAGAAGAAGCATAATTAACTGGTTTCCATAGAGATATTTCACCATGGATGAGTTTCATTACCATGAATCAAATATATGAGGGGGACCTAGACTAGGCGATGATCTCTAAGGAGGAATCCATGGTAGGAGGAACTATTATCCCATCATTTAGTTTTGACCAAGGAACTGTCATCACTATACATGGGGGTAGAAGATACCCACCTTTGGAAAGCAAGAATTTAGGAAAATAAATGCATGTCACTGTGACCATGTATGCCTCGACTGTGAAATCATCATAAACAGAGTGATGTATTATGTTATTCACCCATCTTCTTTTAGGAGGTATATATACCTAGCCTCGAAAATTTAATATCATGAATTTATTTATTATCACTATATTATATGCTTCATATAATTTTATTCGTTCATGGGGATTATGATTTAATGTTAAAAAAGTGGTAATGGTTTTGTGATACATTCTTGTTGTTTATCAGGATTGTTATGATTATGCTTAAAATGAGAAAATATTATGATCTACCTCTAAAAAAATCCATATTTTTCATCTTCTTTGGTACTTCCATTTGAAAAAATTTTACCCATCACTTTCCTCTCATTATGTACTAAAGAGTTTAAAGTATTATTTTTAAGAAAAAATGTATTTTCATCCAAGAACCCACTTTTCATCAAAAACCTTATTTTCTGAAAATATTATCAAAAACGTTTTTAACATTATAAAAATGGTTTTTTAGAGAAATTTTTTCCAATTTTTTAATTTTTCGAAAACAATTAAAAGGAATATTCTTGTCATTTTTCAAAAAATGCTTATTTTACTTTTACTAAAAATCTAAAAATAATATTTTTAAACCATGCATGAAATGAACCATATTTCTCACTGTCATGTATTCTCAATGATTTCAAGATCCCCAAACCTATTTCCAAGGTTTTTTCAAAAGATATTGTTCTGAAAATGTTTTATTTCATAAAAAATTTATTTTTAATGAAAATTTATTTTCCTCAAGAAATCTTCCATGTGATCTTTCAAAATCATTCTCTATATATTATGACATCATGTAAATTAACATATTCTTTTATAAGTATTCAAACAAAGGATAAAAATTATTATTACTTCTATAAATGGTTATAATGGATATATGTTTGGGAATCTTCTTTCTCCTCCATGGGTTATACCATGATAAAATTAATATGAAACCCACTTCATTTTTTACATGTTATGCTTTGATGAAATTATAAAATGATATTGAAATATATCTCATTTTCATAAGTTATGATATGTTGAAATGTTTATAAAACTGATTTCATTTCATGGGTTATGATATTTTGAATGATTTATGATATTATGGGACACATTTTATGATTTTTATTATGGAGTTGATGGGACCCATATATCTGTCCAATGAATTGGGTAATGATTAATGTTATATGAGCTCAAAAGGTTCCTGGTGGTTTTCCATATCCCGAAATAGGGTACACTGGAGGTTATAAAAATCATGAAATAGGGTAAATGGGAGGTTATATCAACCATAAAAAGGGAACATTAGATTTCCTCTCATTCCCTAAAAAGATACACATGTTTTCCCAATCCTAATAAGTTGTGAATTTCATGGTGTGTTGCCTTGGAATAATAGTTTCTATGTTTTTATGTATGAAAAAATTAAATTTCTTATGGAAATTTTATGTTTTCATGGATCATGTTATTTGATTCCATTATGATTTATGTATTATGAAATGGAAATATTTATTTCATGACTCAATATTATGATCATTGATATGCGGGATATGGTTTTCAAATGTTATTATCATGTTTTCATACCCTTATGCTTAGGTTATGAATATGTATCTGCCTTTTTTAGACTTAATTAGAATCTAAGATCACACAATATTATGTTTCCTTTCCCTAGGTTATGAATAATGGTTTAAAATTAGAGTACTAAAGGGGAAGATCTTTATGGAAGATAATAAAGATCACTCATGAATTAAGAGGACTGGGTTCCAAGATTACAACAACACTAAAATATTATGGTCCTTAGGCATGTGTTTATGTAATGTGATGAATGTTCATCATAAAAGATGTAGTATGAATGTATGAGAAGCCTAGGTCCCTATATTGGATATGGATCTCAAGCCTTAATAAGGTTCCTTATGTATCATGTTCATAATAATAATCATATTCCTCTTATTTTATATTATAGAAATCATTGTTGTCAAAGGGGTTGAAATTGAGGGTTTGAGTGGGACCTGTACTACCCAGAGCTGCCTCATTGGGTGTATAGACCCTATATGTTAAAATAGGATGCAATATATCATTCACTTTAATGGAGGCCCATATTTGGGAACTTATTTCACATTAATGAAACAATAATTAGTAGTCTCTAATACCATGTGAGTCATGCACGATGCAAGAAAAAGATAAATCACATGGTTAGACACATTTTTTGAGAGATTAATATTGAAATTCTGTGCAGATTACACACTAAGGTCACCTTGATTATTTAAATCTCTGTGAAGAATATGGTATAGATATCGGTCTTCGGATGTCATGCTATATATATTGTTTATAAAAAATAAGATTCCTCATTATTTAATTTGTTCTTATCCTGCTGAATTGAAGAGGAAGTGTAAGTAATATTCATAAGGATTACTGCCTCAAATCTTGGAAATGTGGGAATGCATTGTATACTTTTTTCAAGCTAGAGGCCTATGTATGAACCCACCTCTCATCCGTTTATATAAAATAATGTATGATATAAGAATAGAATAATTTTTCACATATGAACTATATAATTTTTAATTTAGAGGGGCTTACACAAAGGTGGATTCCCAAGTCATGTATTCATTCATTAAACTTTAAAAAATGAAGGACACATATTCGTTCTCTATCCTATGATTACTAACGAAATATGATGACCCTGAAATTTCTATCTAGTTTGTTTATATGCAAAATAGTTACTTTCAAGAGCATCAAATAAATTGGGTTGCATGATTGTGTAACCCTATTCAATTATTAAAGTTCCCCACATAAATGGGGTTCTTGGAAAAAATCTACATGCTGAGGGTTCATGTAGTTTTTAGGTACATGTAAGTGTTCCTTCTTAATCAAGATTACATGTCTGAGGGTGTATTCTTGACACATATACATGTACATGGGGATTCATATGATCACACAAACCATGTGATCCATTTAACTATTCCTAGGGTCTCTTCCTGATCTACCTAAAATTTCTAGGGGGTTCACATGATTGATGAAATATTCATGAAATCTACATGAAGCAACAATCTTGTATGGGGTTGTTTTCCTATCAAGTTTGACATGTATGAGGGTTGTCGTTTGATCCATATAACATATATGGGTTCCTTCATGTGATCTATAAAAAAATCATGTATACTGTGTGATATATTTAAGTGAAGAATATTATAACATCCATCACATAAAGATCACTTAATTTACATCCTTTCATTGTATGAATTCTATGGTTCTTGTCCATCATTTGGCTATGACGACATCTCACGTGATCAGGATGAACATGCCCAAAGGTCTTCTTATGATCATGCCAACATATCCAGAATACATCATGTGATCAGGATGTTATCTTGCGATCAACCCTCATGTAACTAATGAAATATATTTTTCCTAAGATATTCACCAAACATTACTAAGAGGAAGAATCTTGGAACCATGTTATATATTCACTCCTAAAAGACTGCTCTTGTATGTGTCTCTCCATTTTTATGTAGGAGTCTTTATTGGTGTCACCATCCTAGTATCTATGTTTCCTTGTAGTGGGGACAATCAATGTACCTCATCTTGATTTGGTAGAATGACCGTCTTCATAAGTTAGTAATTCCTTACAAGCTTTGTGTGATTAAACCATGCGTTATTAGTGACATCCTTCCCTTAATGCGTGATAAACAAATAACTAGCAATCAAACCATCAATACAATCCTCCATAATCCCATTGTATGTTCTGAGTCACACTTAATAAGAAGGTATCACATCTAGGGTTCATGTTTTATTTCTAAAATCACTGGTAGTAATCTCATGATGTCCAAGATGGACATGTACCACGGTCTTCCCATTATCAGGATAACATATACGAGGGACTTTGTGTGATCGTACTAACATATCCAAGGGCCTTCATGTGATGAGTAAAACATGTATAAGGGACTTGAAATGATTAGGATGACATGTACAAGGGCTTTAATGTAATAGGAATGACAAGTCTATGGGCCTTCGTGTGATAGTTGAATAGATCATAAAAACTGGGTAAGCCCTTTGGGTAAGAATAAAATGAATCCAATCACCTAAGAATCCAATAATTTTTAGCTTTTATTTCATGAATAAATAATATTAACCATGTAAATTATACATCTTTTTTTCAATAGGGTTATATGTTATCAATAAGATGATTACATGAAATGTGTGAACCCTTTTCATGATCTTCTTATCATGGTGTTGATCACCAGACTCCAAGAGGAAAACATGTTATCAAACATGAATCTTATGTTATATTTCAAACCTTACTAGGGAAAAATTCATTGATTTTCCTTAGAGGGATCACATGATATTTAAAAAATAATGTGATTGTGAGTTCCACCAAGGTTCACATGATCACGTCACAGATGCACACGATCACCATGGGGTATATTTTTTATTCCCTGTAATTTATTAAAAAACTTATACATATGTTATAGGTATATATAAAATTTAATTGAAATTTCACCAATTTATTTTAGTGGGAATAAATAGTTTATATCCTAATTTTTTTTGAAATTTAATAACATGGTATTTCAAAAGTAAAATGGCATTCAAAATTGACTATTATAGACCAAGACCTAAACCCCTAACTGAAGAGACTCATACAAAATCTTTCATCAAATATTCATTCACCAAATCTTAAAAAAACCATTCACTCTTTAAATAACCACAAAGCATCAAGATTTATGAAATATAATATAACCCTATAAGTATTTCAAAAATCCCATAAAAGGAACCATTAAGAATCTTATTTGCATCCACCTAACAATTATTGAAAATAAAGTTGGTATCTACAATTAGTATACCCCATAAAACCACATGGGAATAAATCTATTTTCGAAGAACACGGTTAGCCTATGAATAGACACATGATTCACCACTCATGATGAACCTAAAAAAGTAAATACATGCTACTCAATTTGAAAACTCGACTAGTCCAACATCGTTCTTAAGAAACCAAGGAACCCACCCAAGATTGCCCCTTGTCCAAAACCCAAAATAAATTTCACTGCATCCATAGCCACATAAAACTATGAGATGACCCAACCACCTTGATGAGCTACAAGAAAAACATCAATGCATCATAAACCATATTATCAAACTCATAAGAGACATAAAGAACACACTAATAACAAACTGAGTAAAAAATCATATAGGTGATCTCCAAAATTGAGCAATGTTCAATAATGTTCTTGAGAAATACACCAAGAAGCTAGGAATCATATTCACAATTAAAAATATCTAAACAAAAATCATATCCATATAAAATCAAAACTCAACTCAAAATGAAATTCAAATTAAATAAACTAATTTATTTTTAAAATAATTAATTTTCTATTCGAACCCATTCTAAAATTCCTCACATTTATTTTAAAAATCACTGACCCACTTCTTAAAATAAATGACATTTAATTTAATTTTAGAAACTCTTACCAATACTAAAATTTACAATTTTAAGAAAATTTTCTCCCTGGAATTAATTCAAACCCCCTTTATATTCACACATTTTAATTTAAAATTGTCAAATTTGTTTGAAAACCACTTCTAAAAATCTAAAACCCACTTTTTAAATTTGATAAATCAAAAATTTCTTTTAAAAAATTAGATTAATATAAAAACCCTTTTATTAATTAAAAAAATAGATATATCATTTTTAACCATTCAAAAATCAACGTATCAAATTAAATTTTCTTTTATAAATTTTTTAAAATTCTAATCATTTATCCTTTGAAACCTACCCAAACCATCCAAAATCTAATACAATAACATCACAAAACACAGAAAAAAAAACATTATTATAGGCCATCGATTAAGAATGAAAAGGCCACCAGATTTAGTATACCATTTATAGTCATGAATCCACTCTTGAAAGTCACATATAATTATGCATCCAGGGACTAAATGGTTTTCTAGTTCACATGTTTAACACCCCAATATTTAAGAAAATATATTTCTCATTATTAAATTATATGTTTTTAATTGATTACTATACATGAAACAATAATCTTAATAGAACCATGGTATGCTATTGAAATATATTTAAAAAGTTTTTACATAATAAAATGAATGATAAATTATATATTTATTATCAATTTGATAGGAATGTATATAAAAAATATTGAAAGTAGAAGATATAATATTCATAAAACATTTTTTTTCAATGCATAATTTATTTTTTTTCTCAATAGATTAAATATATCACTATTGATAAATGAATATAATGAAATTAGTAAATTATATCCCCATTCAAATTAGTTAATATTAGATTAATTTTTTTAGTAGTGACGTATTGCAAAAAAAAATCATTTTATAATTTAAAATTAATTTTCATTAAAATTGGTTTTTATGTTATTTTCAATAGGTTATTATAATTAATTTATTCCACTTATATATATATTATGATCAAAATTAGACATATTTTTTTTAAATCAGAATGCTAAAGTTATATTAGTGTCATGTTTTGGGAATTTACTGATATTTTTTATTTTTTACTGAGTACTTAAAAACCAGGATTTTTTCAAAATTTAAATTTAATTTTATAAAAAAAGAAAATTCAAATTATTATTCAATTTTTTATTTGGTTTTAAATTAAAAAAATCCATTTAATTATAAATAATATAATTAATGATTTCGTGACATAAAGGATTGAGTTATTGTCGATATGAGTAAGATGGTGGATAAGAAGAAAAAAAATTTCTTCTAGTGATGATTTTTTTCATCATCATCAGTTTCATTTCTTTATAGAGAACAAATGAGCCAGGAAAGGGAAACATGGCCTAGGGGGGGCCTAAAGTAATGAATATCGAGGGAATCCCCTCGAATCAGATTAACCCCCTCTGGTTTCAAGGAAGAAACTTTGAGGAAGTGCTTGACGCCAGAGCCTTTTTTAGCTAGAGATTCCATGGGGTCATTCACTTTATTCCCCTCACTCCAGGTGTGGGAAACCTTGACATTTGGTACGCGCGTCGCAGCGCATCCAATTTTCAAATTTTTATAACCGACTGGCTAATGTAAAAGTGGTGAGCAGGGTCGAACCACAGAGAGCACAGAATCTAGTTCACTAAAAATATTTCGTTGGACAATGTTTAGACGAACAAGGTTTGAGGGGACTCCTATTTTTGAGTTTTCTTTTTTTTTCTTTTTAATTAAACTAAAAGGTGAGAAGACAAAAGATAAAAAGAAAATTGCAAATGAGAATGATGATGAACTCTAAGTCAGCAAAATGTGTTGGGGATGCTGGTGTCACAATTAAATTATCATGCAGACATGCAAAATATTCTTTTATGTGATAAATATTTATTCTGTTTAGTTATCGCCAGTTCCAAAAATATAAGCATTTTTTAGATGCTCAATTTAAAATTCCTAATTTATTTAAAGTCCCGTTCTCTGGTGTCATAAATAAATTAGGAAATTCGTTCAAGTCCCGAACTATACGGCGAAATGACACAACTCGTGTCGGTCTTCACTCTCACTGCATGCAACTTGTTCTTCAATATCTGACCACACCTCGACACGTGATGACGTCGCACGCCAGCTTTGCGACCACCGGAACGTAAGATATGAGCAGTGAGGGGTGCGCGGTTACTGGTCGGCTCCTCAGGTAGCGGTGACCGATGCACTGTAAAAAAAACAGAAGAGGAGGGAGCAGCGGATCTTCGAACTGGAGGCGCACGGCGGGTCCAGCGGGGTGACGGGTTGGAGATGAGCGGAGTAGCAGGGAGGTGGGGGGTGGTGGCTGCGGATTAGAGGGGCGGCTGAGTGAGGGGAGCGGGGTGATGAGGGGAGAGGAGTGGGGTGCAGGGAAGGAGAGGTCGTGGGGCGAGGGGAGCGGGGTCGGCCTGGGTGAGCGGGGTAGGGGAGAGCGGGGTAGGGGAGAGCGGGGTGATGAGGGGAGCGGAGTCGGCCTGGGTGAGCGGGGTAGGGGAGAGCGGGGTGATGAGGGGAGCAGAGTGATGGGAGCGGGGTAGGGAGAGCGGGGTGATGAGGGGAGCAGAGGATTAGAGAGAGAGAGTTAAAAAAAAGGGTGTGGAATGGGTCAAAAAAAAGAAAAAGGGGGAAGGGAAGTTAGGGCGTGGGAATTAGGGGGAAAAATTCAAATTCAAATTAAATTTAAAATAAAACTAATTATCTAAAACGGTTAAATAATATTAATAATAAATTAGTATAAATAGAATTATATAAATATTTATATTTATAATTAATTAATAAACTAAAAGTAATATTAAAATAAAATATGAAATGTTAATAAAATAAAATTCTAAAAAATGAAAATAAATAACTAATATTAATATAATACTAACTAAAAACTATAAAAACAACTGAAATATTTCAAATACTACAAAAAGAACCTAAAAACACAAGAAGCGGTTAGCAAATTAATTAAAACTAAATGAAAATAGGAAAAAAAAGTCAGTAACATCCATGTACATCAACATTATTCTGAAGGATTGTTCTGCATTTTCTGTTGATGTATAAAATGGACCAAAGAGTGGGACCTTTCCCCTGGAGGGCATCGTGAATAACCATTGAGTCAGTTTTAATCTCTGAAGGATGGATGTTCGCCTGAACACAGACTTGGGCCTATGAGAACCACCATAGCCTCTGCCACAATGGAGGTTCCATTTCCATAAAATGTTGTATAGGCCAGCACCACACTACCCTTGTTATCCCGAAATACTCCTCCTTCTAGCATACTTTCAGAGATACATGACCCATCCGTGTTCATTTTTAGACCAACATCAGGGGAACCCGCCTAACCCAATGGCTCAGAGGTCTGAGAGCAGGGGAGTGAAG
Source organism: Viscum album (assembly GCA_963277665.1). Taxonomy (NCBI): domain Eukaryota; kingdom Viridiplantae; phylum Streptophyta; class Magnoliopsida; order Santalales; family Viscaceae; genus Viscum; species Viscum album. The sequence goes on from OY728135.1 coordinate 338,005,713, forward strand.
TATAGGAGAGGAGACCATCAACCCCCAAACAGAGGGAGCTTCCATCCAATTTTTAATCTTTGACACCATATCAACAAGGAGACTCATGGCCCTCGCAATGATAGACCTCTCTGTGGAGGAACACCCCTTGTAATGAGCTCTGTTATAGGCATTCCAAAAACACCAGCACCCGGCACTTAGGAACACTGTTCTAGCAGTAACCTTCGGACCCTCATGCTCAGTTCTGTTATAGTTGCAATCCAAGAAGGGGGTTTCCCTCTAATCTATTTAAGAGAATGCTATGAAGTCATTCAAAGACCTCCAAACATCATGCACCCAATCACCTTCAATGAAAATGTGGCTCACTGAATCCTCCCGCCTATTTTTGCAGCAGAGGCAATGGGAAGCCAGGATAATGCCCATCCTTTTGATGTTATCGTCTGAAGAGATAGCTTGGTTCCTGATCCATCATAGGAGAAAATTATACTCTGTTGGAATCTTATTGCACCAAAATAGAGCATTCCATCGATCTTGTTGCGCTAGAGGATGATGTGATAATAGAAATCCTTAGAATTGAACCTCCGTGAGCTTGAGGGAGTGAAGACGCATCCGTCCTTTTCAGAGTTGTTGACTATAAGATCAAATACCATCCTCTAGTCTAGGTCCAGAACTGACCTGATGAAAGAAGGGTGAAGACTTGCCTCCTTGAAGGAGATGTTGAGAGCTGGGCATCCCAGATATCCTATGGCATTGCCTGCCCAGTTTGGCTTCCAGAACATGATCTTTCCCTCACCAATGATCCATCGGGAGTTTCGTTTGATAGTCAGTATGAGGGAGAACATTGCCAACAAAAGGTGAGAGTTGTGCCCAATTACGTTCTCCATATTGCCTCCCCAGATGCTGGACATGGTCTTCCCCCACAACGTTCGACCCTCTATGATTTCCCATGCAAGCTTTGTGTGCATGCAGTGGATAGTGTCAGCGAGTCTCTTGAAATTAATCCCCCCGTCACCAATAGGCCTCGCTATTTTATCCCATGAAACCCAGTGATATTTTCCCTCTGATAATGCGTCCCAAATGAAACCTACGAGGACTTTGTCAATGGATTTGATAATGGACTTTGGGATAGAGGTGGAGGCTAGGGCGTGTACCGGAATGGCTGCCAGTACACTGTTAACCAGGGCAATCCTGCCCCCAAAAGATAGGAGGTGGTTCTTCTAGTTGAGGACGCATACCATGATCTTGCTAACCACATGATCGAAGTCTTGTATGCGGAGTCTGCCTGAGGAAACTATGGTGCCAAGATACTCTATAAGAAAATATCCTCGGAACATGCCCAGCCAGAGACATAAATTAGCGACTATGTTTTCAGCACAACTCTTTAGTATGAAGAAGTTGCTCTTTTCCTTATTGATCACTTGACCGCTCTAGTGGAAATATCCCTCAAGGATCTTCTTGATACTACAAAGCGATCTCCTGCCCGCATTAGAGAAAATTATGGTGTCATCAGCAAACATAAAATGGGAAATGGATGGGCGGTTCCATTTCCTTCGATATGGAAGGATATCACCATTACCCTTGTTCATGTTGATCATGCGACTTAGGGCATCCTGCATGATAATGAAAATACTGGGGGAAATGGGATCGCCTAGCCACAACCCTCTTGTTTTTTTTTTGAAGAAACCATGAGAACGACTCATAAAAGACACTGCCAAACAAGGAGAACTAAAGCATCTAAAGAGAAGGTCGCATGCCCAAGGAGAGAAACCACTTTTGTTGAGTACCCTATTGATGAAGCCCCATTCTAACATGTCATATGCCTTGTTCATATCAAATTTGATGGCAACATTGGAGTCGTGTGACTTGGTGTTTAAGTCGCGCAACATCTCCATAGATAGCGCAATCGCCCATTGGATAGAGCAACCCTTGACAAAACCATGTTGTTCGAGGGAGAGCCATCAGGGAAGATGCAGTGGTAATCTTGCATTAATGATGCCTACCAGGATTTTGTAAGGAAAATTGTACAAACTCAATGGTCGATAATGCAGGAGGGGGGAGGGATCTTTGATTTTTAGGATGACAACTTGAGAAATAGCACATGCAACCCAAGGTATATTTCCCCCACAAAAGAAGTCTGGAATGACTGTGATGAAATCGCTCTTGATCACCTGCTAGGATCCCCTGTGAAACCTTCCTGGAAAGCTATCCGGACCTAGTGCGCTCTAGGGATTTAAACTCATCTTGGTCGATTTTATCTCACCCTCCTCTGGTATCCCTTCCAGCAAAATATTATCTTGTGCTAAAACCATGTAGGGGATCACATCCCAAAGCTCCTCTCCCCCCCCCCCGGGTAGCCATTTGGCCAGTTCATGTTCGGGCCTGCTAGCAGGTCTTTGAAAAAAGAGTGAGCCATGCCCCCCACCACCTCTCTGTCATTAGTGAAAGTGTCATCTTCCAAGGCAATGTTCGACTTAACCAGGCGACACTTCTCCTTAATGCAGGTCGGAAAGAATGCGGTGTTTTTGTCCCCTTCATGAAGCCATTTTATCCGAGAATTTTCCCTAGCCTTCCTTTCTTGAGAGAGAAGCAGCTCCGCCAGTGTTCTCTTCTAATATGACGAGGCACAAAAAAACAAAATCATCCCAAGCGACCTCCAGGCTGGCTTCCAACCTCACAATGTCTCGTTTGAGCGCCTCAAGATTCTGGTCAGCAGGAGGACGATCCCTTGCCCACCTTTGGAGGCCCTGTTTCAGGCGTCTAAACTTGTTGTGGAAGAGCACCCATGTGCGACCCTGAGCCGGATTGCCCCAAACCTCCATAACCAACCTCAGGTAACCCAGACCACTTATCCACTGAGCTGCAAACATGAAATTCTCATGAAAAACCTGTCTAGGAGACAAAGAGAGCAATAAAGGAGAGTGGTCTGAAATTCCACGAGTCAGATGGTTAATCGTGGAATTTTGGAAGGCCGAAAGAGCATGGATATTTTCTAGGCATCTATTGATAAGGCTCCAGCATCTCCTGCTCCCATTTTGGTCGTTGCACCATGTGAAAGGATCCCCTATATATCCAATGTCCATGAGACCCTTTCCAGCCATGAATTGGACAAACTCCATGCTGACCTTACGAGGGAACACCCCTCTTCCCTTTTTCATTGCAGGCTTTGTTATAATGTTGAAATCTCCCCTATCACCCACGACATTTCCCCTGGATCAAACCCATTTAGATCATGCCACAGATCTTCTCTTCTTTTCGAGTCGTAGCTGCCATACACCAAGGTCAGGAAAAGAGAGCATGCACTAGTGGAGACTCTAGTCGTGATAAACTGGTCACCATCCTGAAAGAGGTCGACCGATATTTACTTGGACCAAAAGATCCATATGTTCTTGTTGATAGGATCCACATGCATTGAAGCCTCTATCATGAGATTTCGCATGAACTCTTTTATCCTTGTTGGTGCCTGTTTATGTTTAAGAACAACCACCATCTGGACCTTGTGTTTCCTAGATTTCGAGACTATGAAATCCGTTTTAACCTGCACTCCAATCCCTCAGGATTTCTTTTGGAGAATGGGTATCATTGATGAAACGAAGGCCTGACATTGGCCCAAGGCATCCTGGTCACTCTCTGAAGATCAGGAAATTACTCCCGAGACAAAAGTTTCCCCGAACAGAACCTTGTGCACATACCCAGGCTCTTGTATAGAGCCTCTGATGTTTGTAGATGGAGACAGTTTGGGGATTTGGAAACCATTCCTCTTGCAGCACTTAGCGGGGACTGAGCCGTGGGGTTACTCTTCTCCAATTTCTAGACTACAGTTGCGTCGGGGGAACCACCCTGGAGATCTGCCTGAGCCTCCGGATGGTGCCCACCATCCCCCACCAGGGGAAAGAAAGACTCCTAAAAGTCATTCTTCAGGGGAAGCTCCACATTACGAGGGCTTGAGGGCAACTCCGGCAGGGGTGGTTGCGGGAGAGGAATCCCAAGAAACTTAAGCGGGGGCCAGAGGAAAGAGGAACTCTCTGAGGGATGAAGGAAAGGTCTAAGGATCCTAGAAAAGAAGTCCAAGAGCAACAACCGAGGGGGAGGATTGGAGAAAGGGGTGAGAGCCCAACAGGGAGGCTCGGGTCGAGGAGTTGAAGATATTACGGGAAGGGCACCCGCTGGGGGGAAACAGCTTGCTGGGGGAGGGGAGATCAATTATACTGCTTCAGGGGCTCGAGGCGCGACACGAGGGACCTCCGGGCCAGGGCCCTCCCTCGAGAAGGAGGGAAGGGGGGGAGTCCACAAGGCTTCTCCGTTAACTAGGTGTAGGCCTCCTTGACGTCGCTTCCTGCTCTCCTGCAAGGAGTGTCCCTAGAGAAGACAAGATGAGCAGTACCTAGGGAACACGAGGTAAATGATGTCCTGAGACCACTCAAAAGAGTCCTGCACCTTCACATAAATCTTATCCGGGACAGGCAGCAACAATTCTAGCTCCACGCAGATCTGGGCCACCTACGTATGCTCCCCGCTCGGGGTGTGATCATCAGCTCGGAGGCAACCACTGAGCGAGTATCTTATGGCCTTTAAAAAGGCCTCAAGCTGGAAAAGTAGCAGAAAACATGGAAAGCTGACCCAAAATACTGCCCGGGGGGCCCTATTTTCCTTTGTGGATATCCAAAGACCATATGGGGTTGAAACGCCAGCCGCCCCAGCACCTGGGGGCGATACACCACTCCTTGACAAAGTCCGATTCCGAAGAAAAGATCTGGTAGAACGAGGTCCTATGGATGGTCGAGATGCGAGCCGGGGCAATCAAGCCCCAGGAGGCCACAAAGCACTGAAGGACATGGAGGGACGACTTCTAAGAGGTGAACCTCGCCACAAGGGTTCACTTAAGGCAAGCGACTGCATCCCCATAGGCCGAATCGAGAACCACCAACGACGGACGCGAACCGTCTCTCGACACTCGACGATCTATCGGCCGAACCTCCGAAAGGCTGGGGCCACCAGCCTCGCGGAAAGAGCCACAAAGGGCCTCCTTGATGGACCTGGCCGTACTCCGAGGCTTGGGGGAAGGGCCTGGAGATCCGCTCTCGAACAAATCCCCGGCATCCAGAGGAGCCACACCAGGACTAGAGGGAGATGTAGCTGGAAACTCCACCAGAGGACGATCGATCTGGGGGAAAAGGGTTGAAAAAATTTGAATCTCACCGGGCGCGTGGGGCGCCTTCTCCCTAGCAGCCGGAGCGCAAGCCATCATGGTGATTTGGTGATGTTTTTTATTATCAATTCTTAAATAAGTTTTCAAGGATTTACCTTCCCCGCAATTTTTATGGATAGATTCTATTTGAAAAATATGGGTGGATGGATTTTAATAGAAAGAGGTGATCAGACATAGTCCCACATAATGAGGTGATCAAAGAAATAAAAGGAAAATTCTTTATCTTAAAACAGTTAGAAGAACTTCATAGAATGGGAATAAGATGGAACTTTACATATCATAAAACTAAATAACATCATCATTACTAACTTTTCTCATGGTTAAATTGGAGATAAATATGAATTTCACTGGGAAAAATTCGTAAGTCCATCAGACAATGTTTATTGGATGAAATGAAAAAATAAATTTTCTCGAGTCTTCCAAACAAATAAAACATGATAGTTCATTTGATATAGAAAGCTAGATAAAAAATTGTAAAGTAATCAAATAGACTTTTTGGAATTAAATCGTTAGACATAGGTTTTTGAATGATCATTAAATGGTATCTGAATGACCAGATATAAGTTATTGAGATATTTCATGAGACAAAAATTTCAAAGAGATGTCATCAAACATAGGTTTTTAATAAAATAAATCATTAAAAATGGTGGAAAATAAGTTACCAAATATATCATTTCCAGAAATATAATTATCTATAAAGTGTTATTAGAAAAATGATTAAGGATCATTATAGTGTGTTCTGTAAAGTCCCGCACTGTGTTAATACTAAGTTGGAAATTCAATAGCCTAATAATCAAGAAGGAATGATTATTGTTCTAGCTGATATTATAGGATTTTTTAAAGAATCAAGATGTTGATATTTGAGTAAATATATTATTATTTCTAGAACCGAATTTATATGGAGGATTGAAGGTTGTAAAAATTAGTAAAACATGGCAATGTAGTTAAAATTTGGAGTGGGAAATTCAGATTTTATTTTTATGCTTCTAGATTTTTTTTCATAAAACTAATGGTGTTTAAGGGGGGAGTGTGGTGTAATTTAGTGGTTTCTACTAAGATATATTATGAATAAGTGAGGTTCCAACTAGAAATAATGAGAGACATTTCTATTAAAACACATGAAAAATAGTACCAGATAGAGAGGTACTTGATATATATGAGATAATTGGATTAATGTTACGTGATATAGAGATACTGGAAATATGGTATTTGATATAGGGTATTATATAAAGGTGTAGTATAAATCGTGTACTGAATAGAGAAATACCCTATGAAAACTTATGAGATAGAGAAGTTATCAAATGTAAATACATAGAGAGATAAGTTCATAAAAATGTTTATACTGGTTTTTTTCAAGAAATAAAAGAGGACGAATAAGAACTTGATAGATGGAATGTATGAAGTATCAAAGTATCACTAAGGATGGGTTCAATCCTACTGGTGAACTTCATTTCATGGTTGAAGAAACGTTTTATTATATAATTTGGTCAATAATCACATGCACTATACAAGGAATATAGAGTTATGAAATTTATAGATATTCCCTGATTTATGTAAACCAAATAATATTTTTTTATTGTGGATGTGTGGTATTTGATTATTTCTTAATCATACTAAGGAATAGATACTCTTTTTGAGTAGTAAACAATGCATATTTTTTTCAGTTTGGGGTTCTTGGTTTTTTTATTTCAATGAAGTAAATTTCCTCTAACCTATGGTGCTGGATTTTTATGTAAATAAACATAAAAAGATAATATCACTGATTCAACCCACACATTGTGATCACACAGATCATGATTGTTCCTCTCAATTGGTATCCAGGTGTAGGTTTCTTCATTAACTCTTGGTTGTTTATTATTTGAAGAAGGAGAGGACTATCATGGATGTTAATAACATAATGAATAGTAAGGGTAACCCAATCATCGATGGGAAGAACTATCAGATATAGAGGGATAGAATGTCACCCGATATAATATCCATTGTCTATTATGATCTTGAAGCTAAAACAAATAGTTTCAATACTATTGTTTAGGGTTATACAATAATAATTATAGACAATAAGAATCTAGAGAATGATTAATAAGCCAAAAAATGTTATGCCTTACTATGTATATGATGTGGATTTTGGAGGGATAAATGAATTTTAATAGTTAATGACCTCATGGATAAGTTGAAAAATATTTTTGAAGGCGATATGAAAGTGAATACATAAAATTTATATATTTAGATATTTGTGTATGAGGATTTTAAAATGTGAGATGATGTATCTATTGTGGGGTTCATTACAAAGGAAAAATTACATTTTAAGATCCATAAGATGTTTTAGTGATAAATTAGATGACTCGAATATTTTAGAAATGTTTCTAAGAATTATTCCTAATAAATTTGGATTAAAGGTGTCTAATTTAGAATAGAGAGATCCAAATAATTTTGTTGGATAATTTTACTAGTATTCATATCTTTTATGAAATAATAACAGAAAATGAATCCAATAAAAAGTAAAATAATGATTATAAAATATATTTCAATGTCATTATGAAATGAATGAGTAAGAATGTTTTTGAAGATGTAGTTAGTAATTTTAACAATAATGATGTGGTATGAAACATATTTGTTGAATTGATTTAATTTTTTTTAAAATGTGAAAATCAGCACATGAAAGAACAAAGGAATGTTAGTGTTAAATTTATTTAATTACAGATACATTTAATATTTTGCAAAAAAAAGTTTCACTGGATAAACAAAGATGAAGATAATGATGAAGAATATGGAAAGTGAATAATATCTCTGAAAAAATATAGAAAAATCAAATTTATGTTTTAAAGAAATGGAAAATATGTCTCAAAATATAAAAAAATAAACATTTTTACATATGTGAGAAACATTGTGACATTGGAGTGGAAGTTGAAAATTTTAGTGATGATGATACTAAGAAATTGGTTATTTCCAAGGTAAATGGTGAGAATATTACCATTGATGAAAATAAACACTATAGAAAAAATGGGATACTTAGATTGAGTTTATATATACAATAGAATTTAATTAATTTCACTCAAATATATTTAAACATGAGAAAGAGAATAAGAAGTGGAAGAAATAAGATCTATGAGTTATTAACTAGGAATGATCACTTAAAGAGAAATATTGGGATTCAAAGGTGATTGGTGTCTTGAATATTTTACTTGATAATTTGAATAACTTCAACATCCAACTTGAAAGAAATGTAGAGTTGAAGAAGAAAAAATTTGATCTTGTTAAAAAATATGTTAAATATGAACAAGGAATAGAAAAACTACAATAATTAATTTCAAAAGTTGGTTAATTTTATAATAAGTGTAATACTCATAAGGAACAAAAAATATTTTCATATGCGGTTAACAAATTGGTTGAAATTTTTTAGAAGATAAATCAAGAAGAAATTATATGTAGCTAAAACAAGTGAAAAAATTAGAAAATTTGTACAGAACCAATGATTGATGAAAAAATAGTAAAAAATGAAGACTCTATTAGGGACAAGAACAAGTAGAAGGAAAATTATAAGATTATAGAAGCATATCATAATTTTGGTTCAATAAAAATTTGAAAGGTTGATGGTCATAAAGATGATGGAAAATAGATATACAATTATAGACAACATGAGTGTTACATTGGTAAATATTATTTATATGGATATTATTCTTACTATGGAGGTTTTGGGAATATTGTGATTTTTTTGGTTTAATTATCAACTCTAAAATGAATCCAAAAGGTATTAGAGAAATAATTTTAGGAAAATTCATACCACTCAAATAATAAAACCTAAAAAATATAGTTTTAAAGATGAAAATAAATTTCAACCACTAGAAACCATTTATCCGAGATTTGATCAGACTATATATCATTAAAAATTATATATTATATTGTGATTAGATTGAAAAAATTTATTTGAAAATTCTCAAATGCCACATGTAATTGTGAAAAAAGGTAGAGACACAAACTTAGTTATTGAGTATTATCTCATGGACACATTGGGTGAAAGAACATCGATATTGGATAGTGGGTGTTCTACACATTAGACCAATGGTTAGAAATTGTAAAAATGTAAGACACTAAAAGAAGGGACAATGACTTTGGGAATTTATGAGTCACTCAGAATCAAATTCCTTGAATCTAATATTATTAGAAAATAAAAATAAAAATCTAGAAGTTGAATATTTGTTGATGGACTAAAAGAAAATCTATTGAGTGTTTTATATGTTTATGATAAATTAAACTAAATAGTTTTTAGAATAGATGATTTTTTTAAAAAATTCATAAATATTATAGGGTTTTAATAAGAGGACAATGAACCAAAAGAAATTTGTTTCATGATAAAAATGCGCCATCTTCTTGCTATTTGAGCATGATAGAAGAGAATTAGTTATCAAATAAAGGTCCTAAACATATGTTCCAGAGAAATATGAAAAGGCTGATAAAGAGGGGATTTATTAATGATATTCATGGAATGATAAAAATAATATATTTGTGTTGTTAGATATTTCAAAAATAAAAGATATCAAATTCAGTACATAAGAGGGTTTAAATACATATAAATATTCCCTTAGATATTACTCATTCTGATAAATGTGGCCCCATGATAATAAAATTAAAATATGCTGATAATTATTTTATTTATATTACTAATTATTTCACCCATATTTCATGTATTATGTTTTAAAACTAAAATCTTTGGATCTCTAAATGTTTAAGTGCGAACTGCATAAAAGGAATGCAGATATTCTGTGATGATGATTTGAACAAAAACTTTGGTAAACTACTCAAATGTGAATTTTAATGGTTAAGTTTGATGCTCAAAAAGATGATGGAAGATAGATATACAGTTATAGACAACATGAGTGTTACATTGGTAAATATTATTTATATGGATATTATTCTTACTGTGGATGATTTGGGAATGTTGTGATTTTTTTGTTTAATTATCAACTCTAAAATGAATCCAAAAGGTATTGGAGGAAGAGTTTTACGAGCATTCATACCACTCAAAGAAAAAAACTAAAAAATATAGTTTGAAAGATGAAAATAAATTTCAACCACTAGAAACCATTTATCCAAGATTTGATCAGACTATATATCATTCTAAATTATATATTATATTGTGATCAGATTAAAAAAATTTATTTGAAAAATCTCTAATGCCTCATGTCATTGAGAAAAAAGGCAGAGACACGAACTTAGTTGTTGAACATTTTCTCATGGCCACACTAGGTGAAGGAACATCGATATTGGATAGTGGGTATTCTACATATTAGACCAATGATTAGAAATTTTTAAAATATAAAAGGATAAAATAAGGGACAATGACTTTGGGCATTTATGAGTCACTCAGAATCAAATTCATTGGATCTAATATTATTAGAAAATAAAAATAAAAATCTAGAAGTTGAATATTTGTTGATGGACTAAATGAAAATCTATTGAGTGTTTTATATGATTGTGATGAATTAAACTAAATATTTTTTAGAATAGATATTTTTTTTTAAATTCATAAATATTATAAGGTTTTAATAAGAGTACAATGAACCAAGGGAAATTTGTTTCATGATAAAAATGCACCAGCTTCATGCTATATGAGCATGATAGAAGAGAATTAGTTATAAAATAAAGGTCCTAGACATATGTTCCAGAGGAATAAGAACAAGCTGATAATGAGGGGATTTATTAATGATATTCATAGAATGATAAAAATAATATATTTTTGTTGTTAGACATTTCAAAAAGAAAAGATTTCAAATTCAGTACATAAGAGGGTTTAAATAAATATAAATCTTCCCTTAGAGATTCCTCATTCTGATAAATGTGGGCCCATGATAATAAAATTAAAATATGATGATAATTATTTTATTTATATTACTAATTATTTCACCCATATTACATGTATAATGTTTTAAAACTAAAATAATTGGTGCTCTAAATGTTTAAGAGAGAACTGCATAAAAGGAATGCGAATATTCTATGATGATGATTTGAACTAAAACTTTTGTTAAATACACAAATGTGAATTTTAATGGTTATCTTAAAAATAATTGAATTCATCATGAACATAGTGCACAATACACACCACTAAGAAATTCTGTTTATGAATTAAATAATTGCAGTTTGGTTAATATGGCTCGAAGAATACCGATTGAACATGGTACCTATCATTTAATTTGGATAAAAGATTTTGGGGTAGAAGTTGACATTAATAATCAATGATTCTATTATATAAACACATATATGCCTCAAAATGAATTGTTTTACAATGAAACCCCACGTATGAAATACTTAATGGTGTTTGGAATCCCATAGATTATTAAAGTCCAAGGTTAGAATCTTGAAATTCTTGATCAAAGAGGATTTTATGGTATCTTCTTTGGATACCCTCCCAATGGTATATGAGAAAATTATTATATCATGTAAATTAGAAATATTGTTGAAAATATAGATATGAAAGTGTTTTAAAATTTTGATAGAAACATTTAATAGTCATCTATAGATATTAGAGGTGGGAAGATGAAGCTATTGTTGCTAAACAACATGAAAATGTTTCTAAAAATGGAGATGATATAGAATCTATACAAGATAAGTATATTGACTCGTCTATTTATAGTATGAGTAAAATGTATACATCACATTAAAAGATAAGGAAACTTGTGGGTGTTTAAGAAATCATTGTAGAAAAACGATTAAATTTTCAAACCCAAATAAAATCCTAGATAGTTTCACAAGCCTATTTGTTTTCAATGGTTGAGGAAAAAGTTATAGAATAAGTTTTAAAGCAACAAGATTGGATTAGTTTCATGATTTATGAATTGGATTATATTGAGAAAAATAAAACATGGGATCTTGTTCCAAAATCATAATATAATAATATGATTAGAATAAATAGTGTTTTTAGAAAAAAGTTGAATGAAAAATGTGATGTAATATGAAACAAGGAAGGAATTGTTTATAAAGGAAAATCATAGGTTGAAGGCATTGATTTTGTTGTGACATTTTCCTAGGTGGGAAGAATTGAAACTATTATACTCTTTCTTTTTATTGATACAGAAAGTAAATATAAGATATTCCAAATGGATGTCATTACTACTTCTCTCAATGAAGATATTGAAGAATTATTTTATTTTGAGAAAATATGTGGATTCTAGTGTGTCCCTGAAGAAAAAATAGTTTTCATGTTAAAGAATTATTTTCATGGGTCGAATCAACATCCAAGAGAATAATAATCTAAGATGGATACATTATAACAGAAGTTCAATTTTAGAAAAATAATATTTTAATGTAACCTATACCTAAATGAAAATCAAGAGGGTTCTCTCATTGTTATTGTACATGTTTATGATATCATATAAACATGAAATGGTGAAAAATCTGTGAAAAAATTACAAGGTAGATATATTTTTTATTTTAAATTTTTAGTCTATGATAAATGTAATAATTCCATGAATTATGAATCTCTAAAGAGAAAATGTACATTTTTTTTACAATAGATGTTTTATAAGGAACTATTAAAAATATTTTTCAAGAAATATTCAAATACTATTTCCACACATATTTTAGTTGGACCAATGTTTTAAAAATTTGATAAATGAATGGATGAAGATCTAAAAGATTTTCGAAAGTTGATTAGAAACACATTATATATCATAGGAATATGGAATAATTTAATGTATGTTGTTAAATTGTTTTCTAAAAATAATTGTGCAATAAAAGAGTAGAATATTATTTTTATAAAATTAATTCATAGATACATTAAAGGATCAATTTATTTTATGTTGAAACATGACATATAAATACAAAAACTATTTTTATACCGATGTAGATTGGGAAGGTTGTGTTAATGATAGAATAACCAAATTTTGTGGACTTTAATTTCTTGTAAAAAGTTATCTAATTTGGAAAATAAATAAAAAAATTTCAATAACCATTAACACAAAATAATGTAATTATGTAGAAAACACCCAAGATACAACATAATTTATTTTAATTAAGGAATGAATGAAAGATATTTTGGTTTATATGAAGTTTCCCCTTCTCATGGGATGTTAAAATCAAAGTGTTATCATTATCAAAAAAATATAGTGTAACATTATTGATCTAATAAAATCAATAATAGATTTAAATTTATAAAATAACATGTAAAAATAATTGAATTAAATTTAGAGTTTTTATATATAAGGGATAATGTAGATGAAAACTTCACAAAAACATTTTCTATAGAAACATTTCAAAAGATGAGGTTGATTATAGGTGTTCAAGTTCACTATATTCATGGTATAGTTATACGATCTTTTTCACCTCTCTTTTACTATTTTTAAAGTTTTGTGAAATGGAGATAATAATATGTAACATAAATATATCTATTATTATTTGAATTACCTATTTTGGGAGAACATATATTTAGGGGTTTTACAAAAGGGGAATGTTGTCATGTGAGTATGTGTGAACTATTTTAACTATTTTTTGAAGTGGATGTAGGCACTCATTATTCACTAGTGGAATTTGGATTTAGTTTTTGACGATGAATTATTGAGTTTAATAATATTTTTAGAACATTTTTTAATCATTGATTTTTGAATAACATTGTATTATTATTCATTTATTATTATTTCTTCCACTAACCTCTATCATGTATGGATATAAATTTTGGATATTGATTCATTGCTTGATTTTCATAAATTTAGCGATTAATGATACTTATATCATAAAAGATATCCATAGAGGGTATTACTGAGGCCAACAAGTTTAATTTTTTATCGATCTGTAGAAGAATGTGGTTAATAAGAATAAGGTTTTATTTTGGGGTTTCCTTTTGTTATTAGTTCATAAAACACTTAGAATAGATGAAACTAACATATAATTTTTTCTGGTGGAGTATATAAAGCAGATGCGGTAAGATGAAGCTTAATGGACATTCTTTATTAGATGGAGTTGAATTGCAATGAGGTGAACTATTATAAATAAAATTACCCTTTTTGATTTAATTAAATGTCTTATTATATATTACGGTTTTAGAAAACCCATGCACTTATTATTTTTAATTATGTATAATTGGATTTAAATAGACATTATGTATCATTAATATTGATAATATAGCTATTGAACAGTGACTACATGGTCATTATAAATATCTATTTTTAACAAATCCAATTCACACAGACAAAAGAAGTGATGAACTCAACCAATGGGATCGTACCCTATGAATCTCATTTAAAAAAACATATAGGAGAGATGTAATTTCTAGGATTTTCCCTTGACCAAGCCCATGTTGATATCCAATAACTTATGTATGAGTGAAACTGTTTATGAGAGACATTGAAGACCATTAAGAACAATGCCAAAACCATGTTAGTCAGAATACCCATGAAAGTCCCAGCATCACACACCTTACCCTTAGGTTGTCTGATAATGTATTAAATGGGTATGTAACAAGACCCTAGAAATACGAATATGTATACTATTTTTTTATATAATAATGAATATATTTATATGCTGTTATTTTTTCCTTATAAATTATTTTCATATTGATTAAATAAAACAAAAATAGTATTTTTGGTTAATATAGAAATTCAAATAAGAAATTTATTCTGATAAATTAATGGATATTTGAAATAAGAAACATTTTAATAATATATTATTATTAAATAAATATTATTAAATATAAATGATCATATAATTTTTATAATGTCAAATGTAATTTTTATTAGGGTTCAAAAAAATGTTATTGTCAAAAAACCCATCATTTTCAATAAATGTATGTTTTTATTTTAAAAGTGAAAATTCTAAAATTTAGAAAATTATTTAGATAAAATGAATATTATTTTGTAATATAAATTTTTTAATTTTCCATTAGTTAATTATTCCTAATTTTCTGAGATAGTCGAAATTTTACGGTAAAAATTAAATAACTTATGAATATACTTTGTGTTTTATGATATCATAATGACCCAAAAATTGATATAATAAATTCTATAAAAGGAATACACTACCAAATATATGTTTTTCCATAATAATAATATTATTTTAAGTTTATATTATTTATTTTGTAAATCCATTATAAATCCTCCAATACTTATAATATATTTTAAAATTTTAAAATCATTTCTTTAATAGTGTGGCTCACATCCACATCACCAAGGGTAATATTTTAACAATTTTGTCTTGTGACCTTCTAAAATAATATAAACCACTCCCCTTTGGTAAAAAAAATGAAAAAACCATGACATGATTTGTGGTTTTTGATAATTTATTAAGTATAATCCAAAGAACAAATAATAAAGAAATATACAACTTTTCTAATATAAACTCACCAAATATCTCATTTATCTACACTAAAACAACATGGATAATGTAATCACTCTTTAAACCACTCCATATAGTACTCCCAATTCTTCCCCAATCTTTTATGAAGCCCATACCAAGCCTTTGGAGTCACACGCTCAAGTAAGGGATCCTTCAATCCCTCTCCTTTTTTCTATTCAAGTACATTCTTTAAAAATAGTCCTCTTAATTTCAATAAGTTACATTATAATTTATTTAAAATAATTTAATTACTATCATAATTATATTATATTAATTAGATAACATTTATCCCCTCTCATTTTGACAATTACCTAAGTCGTTACTATGCTGAAATTCTGTAAGGGATCTTCCACTATCCTCGTTTATCAAGAATTAATTTTATGTTATGTATTTTAATATTCATTTTCATATGATGGGATATGATATTACATATTCCAATTAATTTCCATTTAAATATAAATGATAATATATTCCTTTCACTCTCACTAATACTCTCATTAACATTTATGTACACCTGTTACCATGTCAAAATTTCATAAAGATTATTTTATTTAATCATGTTTATTCATTACATTATGCCTTCTATTTCCAAATTTATAATATTGGGATATTATCTTCTGTTTCCCTATTTATGATATTTTTATTTTTCAAATAATAATATACCATTTTCGTTCTCATCAAGCATTTCTATAAATTTTTATGTAATGCTGTTATACTTCTGAAATTTGTCCACAATTTTTCATACTGAAAAAATTGTGTAATGAATACAATAAAATTATTCTATCACAAGAATTGACATTTATAAACATATAAGGATTTATAGGGGAATTAAATATATGTATTCCACATTCCTTGATCGTAGAATAAATTTTTATGGTGAATGAATCCATGTCATATAATATCTAGGGAACAGTTATGCACAAGAATGAAATGATTATGATGGGTGCACACAGATATTCCTACAATGCAATGAGTAATGTTTAGTATCATGATAATTCATGTTGGTACAAGGTTTTACCTGATTAATTTATATTAATTATTAAACAATGATGTATTGGTGGTTTATCCTTGACCTATGTTCATGATTTAGTTATTTATATTGTTTCCCCATTTACCATGTTATGATTATCATGTTATATCATGACTTATTATTCATGTTACATTTATTCCCTATTTATTTAGCTATTGTATAACATGTATTATCTTCTTTATGTTATTCCATGTTTATTATCTTACTGCACTTTATAGATCACCCATTTCTTTTGATTTTCCCCCAGGATATCTTATGTAGTTTTATGTTCGTGGGAATATTATGATCATGTCAAGGAAATTTTCAATAATGTTTTGTGTCCCATGTTATATGTTGTTATGTAATATTCTTCATTCTGGAAGACACACGAATTATCAATCTATTGGGTTGTTTTAAGTTTACAATTAAGTAATAAATCAAGTATGAATATTTAATAAAGAGAAGGGTTGTTATAGTTGGTATCAGATATTTTTTTTGTTATTTTTAGGATTATGATTAGAGAAATATAAAGAAAGTCTTAGGGATAAGACTAAGTATAATAAAACATCGTTAATTTTTTATATATATAGAGTAAGTGGTTCAACCAAAAAATAATCCACTTTATATATACTACAAGTGGACATGGTTATAGAATAGATGCACCTAGAGGTAACAACTATGATAAGGTGTTTTGGGCCTGACTAGGGTAAACCTGGTACATTACAATAAGCCTTACTCTAAACCGAGTTTGACACTCCTAGTGGATATGATTTGGTTAATTCATAAGATTGTTACATACCATAATTAAGGGAAAAATAAAATCCTATAATAATATATGTTAAGAAAGATATCATGAATAACATAGATTGAACCCTATAAATTCATATATTAGGGAAATAAATATAATTTATAAGTTAACTATTTAATGTCAACAGATTCCCATTTATGTTGTTAATAGTTTAAAAGTACTCATCCCTATTTCTATATTGGATAATAGAGAACCATAATAAAAAAGTGAAATTTAGGGTCATAATCTACTATTCTAAGCATTCCTTCATATCAGAAAAGTTTAGTATAAGTATTAAATCACCGCCACAAATCATGTATGTAGAGATATCAATGAAAATGAAAAGTGGGGTAATTATTTGATACCATTTATATAACACATCCCATGTCACAATTTATGGGTTGAAGTTCCCTGAAAACCTTATCATACTTTGGTGGAATTTGATGCAATTCTGGGAAAGAATTGTCTTTCTATGTATAAATCCAACATTAATTTCCATGAGAATGAAATAACTCTCCATATGGAAAATTGACCACTGATTTTTTACAGGTGAAAGGAGGAAGATAAATCTTATTTAACACCACAATATAAATCAATTATATTATTTCTATAAGGGAAAGAATATCTAGATGAAATTATTGATCCAAAATAAAGGATCATCCTCAAAGACATGCCTATTGTGAGAGTATACTCTGATGTGCTTCTTGAAGAATTATTTGGTCTTCCTCCAAGTCAAGAGGTCGAATTTTCAATCTAGCTTATACCTAGGGAATTTCCAATATCAAAAACTCTGTATAGAATTGATGTTTTGGGACATGAGGTGCTAAAGAAACAATGAAAATAAAATCTATATAAAGGTTTTATATGCCAAAGTGGTTCACCATAAGGTTCCCCAGTACTTTTCATCAATAGGAAGTATGGGTCAATGCACCCTTGTATTGGTTATCATTATCATACTAAGATCACGGTAAAGAATAAGTTTCATTTAGAATATATTGATGGATTTTTCAATTAGAAACATGGAGCAAAATACTTATTTAAGGTGGATCTTTGGTTGAGATATTATTATTTATGGGTGAAGAAGGAAGATATCCCCAAGACCAATTTTTATACAAGGCACATGAACAATGAATTCATAGTGAACCCATATAGATTCATTAATTATCCAAAAATATTCATGGATATTATGAATAGTGTCTTTATAGATTACTAAAAAAAATTATAGACTCCATAGATGATATCCTAATATACCTTAAAAGCAAGTAAGATAATGAAGAAAATTTTAACACTATGATAAATAACTTACAAAATGGTAATATTTATGAAAAGTATAGCAAGTGTAAATTATGGTTGAAGGAAGTATCATTTTTAGGATAGAAAATCACAAGTAATGTGATATCTATGGGTCCTTCAAAGAAAAAAATAATTTAGGGATGGTTGAGTCCAACATATGTGACATATATCCATAGTTTCCTAAGGATAGTTGGGTATTATCATCGATTTGTGATATATTTTGTCATGATTTCCAAACCCTCTTACCCGGATAACTCAGAAGGGAGTCAAATTTTCCTGGAATGATGAATATGAATAAAGCTTCAAGGAGTTAAAAAGGGTATTATCACTACCCCTATGATCAAACTACAAACAAGTGGATAACTTCTCACAGTATATAGTTATTCATTGAATAAAGGATTGGGTTTTTTGTTAATTAATAATGAAAAATTTATTATCTATGCCTCAAGGTAGTCGAAAGTTCATTATAAAAAAATATCCCAGAAATGATCTGGAGTTGGAAGATGTGATATTTTCATTGAAAATATGGCGATATTATCTCTATGGGGAGAGGTATGATATATATACATATCATAAGAGCCTCAAATATATTTTCACACAGAAAGAGAAAAATATTCATTAACGAATATGGTTACATTTGATCAAGGACTAAGACTTCTCAATTCACTACCACCCTCTGAAAGTAAATAAAGTGGCGGATTCTCTAATTAGAAAGGAACTATCAATTTTATCATTGATTACAACTTAGAAGGATCCAATATTCATATAATTAAAGAGGATAGAAATTGGAATCATAAATAAGGGAACATCATCAATCCTTTCTGTAAGAACCCAAATCTTCTTTTTAGGTTTGAGTTTTCTTTTCTAGTGTTTTGGAGAAAAAGAGGAGAATCTAGAAATTTAAGGAGTACACGCCGTGTAATTTGGAGTACACAATGTGTACCCGATTTCCACGGGAGACTATGTACGAGCCGTGTAATGGCCCAGTACATGGTCATGGGGGTTGACCTGAAGGCCACCTAAAGCGGGGCCCAGTAAAGGCATATACATGCCATGTAATTTTAAAAGAAACGCTGTGTACTTTTCTTTTTAATTGTTATATCGGACCAGGGTCACGTGCCATTTAAACAAAATGCTTCTTCTCATCCCGTCTCATCCAGGAGTGATTGAGGCTGACGAATCTTCTCTGAGGCCTTGATCTGTCATCCATTCTCTGATTCAACTGTCGTTGATTGCGTTGGAATCGCCACGGTGGGTTCTTCCTTCTTCTAGAGCCTCATCTCTTGATTTCTCCTCTCTTGTGAGATATTCTTGGTTGATCGTTTTTGAGGTTTTTGTAGATATACCATGTTCTAGGTTGAATCAAGGTCCGATGCTAGAGTATATTGATCATACTACACTGAGGTATGTGGTTTGTGTCTTTTTGTAGTTAGTCTTTGAATTTTATGTGAAAAAGTTTCCAATACCCTAGATCGGGGTATTGTGTGTTTAGGGATTTTAACCCAGTTGATGCCTGCTATGATTTTTTACTTATGTTAGGGATCTTGTTTGTAAATAGGGTTATCCTAAATGCTATAGAGATATTTTCCCATGTTTGATTTTTATTGACCATGTGGTCTAGTTTTTCCTGTTAGGCTACTTGTTTTCCATGCCTAGTGTTGTTAAGTGAAGTGATTTTTCTAGTTCCGTTATATGATTGTATCTATTTATCCAATTAGTTCCTAAAATTTGTTATCCTTGTAGTTCTCAAGGTTTAATTTGGTTGTTCAACATCTTTGTGCGCGATTGACTTACACAGGGCTCTGGGAACCTGGTGTAGTAGACCATAGGGGGAATGGATACTGAGGGATTCCCTAGAGTGTCTGTTTACTTTTCAAATTGTGAGACCATATAGGGGGGGGGGTGGAGGTGATTGCTCCCTCATAGTGTGTATAGATCCACATTGCGAGACTAAAAAGGGAATTGGATGTTGAGTGCTTCCCCAGCGTGTCTATAGTTTATTGATAAAAGACCACAGGGGGAATTGACGGTGAGTGATTCCTTAGAGTGTCTTTGCTAAAGCCGAACCAGAGGGGTTAGACTCTGAGTACTTCCTAGAGGGTTTCTTGTATTTGATAAATGAACCAAAGGGGATAGTCTATGATTAATTCCCATAGGATTACTTTTTTTTGATTATCTGCTTACTTGATATATGAAAATGAATGAAATTGAAACTGTAGGATTGTTTACTTTTGATTACTTTTTTACTAATCCATTCTGCTTATTTCCTATAATATATCTTCCCTAACTATTAGGCACATATCTTTAGGTGTTATCCTACTGGGATTCATCTCAATCCTTTTTTGAGTTATGCTTTTGGGCCCAAACTGATTATATTATTGCAGGTATAGATAAGGGAAAGCGCATTTACTTCAGGTACTTGATTGATGTAGAGATGGAGATCATGGGACCAAACTGAGATTTGCGATGCTATTGAAGTTTGTTTTCTTTCTTTTTACTCTTTTTTAGTATTTTATTCTAGCATTGTGACTTGTTTGGATACTTTCCTAGACATATGTATCATGCATCATTTATATATGTGCTCCAGTTGTTTATTACTTTCAGTATTCCGTTGTTTACTTGTTGCATGTTATTATTGCTTCCTCTATTTCCATTTATTTATATCTACTTCATTACTCTTCCAATGAGGGCATAGTGTCCCCAATATCACATTCAAGGCCCACACTGCTTGTCGGAATCCTCTGGAGTTTGTGGAAATTCGCTTGAGGCCATTAGACAAACTGGGTACGGGGCACCTCTGGGTAGTGCCCAGAACCCAGAAGTTACAAAATTGTATCAAAGGAATTATTTTTATTCTTGACTTATTGTTTGGAGACTATATTCAAGGATAAGACAGAATAGGTAGTTGGTAATAAGCTGTGCTCGGGAGTAGCTTACCCGTGTATAGGGAAAAGCCAATTTATCTCAATTATTTTAATTTTTATGGTTTTGAAATTTTTACAGTTGATTTGATTTCACCATTGGGTGATTCATATGTTTTGTACCATTATCATTGATATCATTGAGGCTCAATTTCTATTTCAACCTGATGATATGAGGGTATTCCATCTCATGCATTATATAGGCACTTGCTATAGATCACATGTCATGCATTCTTGCCATGTCATTTAAGATGCATTACAAATTGCATGTTGTTGTGATATATGTGGTGCTACATATGCATGATATTGTGATAGATGCCTTGATAGAATACTTTCTATTTTATAGGGTATTTAATTATGTAACATTTCATTTGAATGAATTCCAAACTTAGGTTCTTGAGGTGTTATGGGCTCTCATGGATCAGAATTTGGGGGATCGTTGCACTGTTATGCTTGTATATGACATGAATATGATTCCAAGCTTTGATTCATGGAGATTATGGGCCCCCATGGATCAGAATTTGGCACTTTGATGTTGTTTCAATATTTTTATTGGGATTATGAAGTAGTTTCTGAGGTTTACTATCTGGAAAAACCCAGAATACATGGTGTGTAATGCAGAATACATGCCATGTGTCCTTATATTCAGGAAGGAACTGTTTTTCTTAAGTACATCTCGTGTACTATATGTACATGCCATGTTGTCTCTAACCATGTCACCAGATATGTGGGAAGAAACATGGGGTTGGGAAATCCTTGGTAGAACATTCCATATACCAAATGTACACACCATGTCTATAGACCATGTGTCCAGCCATGTGTCCAACAACACAGATGGATTATGGGTAGTTAGTACACGCCATGTCTGGCACAAACACACTATGTAGAGTCATCCATGTAATTATTTGTGTGACTAACAACACAAGTATGTGAAATCATTCTATTACACGCCGTTTCTGGAACAAACATGCCGTTTAGAGTCAGGCGTGTAATCAGCTATGTGACTAACAACACAGGTAGGTGAAATCATTCTAGTACACATCGTGTCTGGCACAAACACACATTGTAGTATTGATATAGGATAACCGTGTGGGTTAAGTCATGTAGAAGAACTCAGGAAGGGAAAAACAAATCAATTACACATCATGTATTGGGATAACATTCCATGCATATGGTGTGTTGCACGAGTAGGTTTGGAAAGAGTACACTCCCATGTGAAGGATTTAAGGAACATTCTGTGTAAGGGATATACACGCCATGTATCCATCTTTTAGAAATGTTTAATGATTTATTTCACTTGTTTTCTTCTTTCACTTCTAATTTTAAGTCCTTGTTAATATTGATCTATAGTGTGCGTTTGACCTTGCTGAGTCATGCCACTAAAACTTCCTCTAGTTGTACGCCAGTTACAGGGAAGTGATCAGACACCAGAAATGGCATATCAGGAACTGCCAGAAGATCCTCCCATTTTTTCTGTCCTAGCGCTAGCCGTTATTCCTGATATAGGTGATGATGATCAGTTCTGAGAAGGGTTCATGAGGAACATGCAGACCTTCCTAGGAGTACCGCCTCCTACCTCATCTAGGGAAGAGTTGGTGTGGGTCTTTTAGAAGTAGCATCCTACCACCTTCATAGGGGGAGGATAACCTCAAGCTTATAGAGTCAGGGTTAGAGGTCATGTTTTCAATATTTGAGCATATAAAGACAACTCCAGAGATTAAGGTGAAACTCACTATGTACATGCTTCGAGATTCCGCCAACAGATGGTGGGATGTGATCTCACAGGTGGGATGATAGGAGGATATGGTGTGGGATGAGTTCCAATGTAACTTCTATGATTACTTCTACCTGGAGGCTTTGAGGGTTGATCGAGCTCGAGAGTTAATAAGTTTGGAGTAGGGTAATCTCTCATCCATGGAGTATTCTTCTCTCTTCACAGAGCTGCAGCGCTTCCCACCCATCCTAAGAGGTGATGAGTTATTCTTGATGGGGAAGTTTAAGGGTGGTCTCAGGCATGACATCTAATATCAGGTGAACATCTTCAGGTTGAATTCAATCAACTTTATATCAACTAGGAACTGATCATGGAGCGCAACTTGAGGGATGCTGGAGCTGTGTGCTTGGGCGTCTCGGCATCCAGAGTTGGTACCCCTCCTTCTGACAGTTGGAAGGGTCATATGGATTCTACTCGTGGGCCTCTAAGTAAGTGGTATATTTCTTCTGGTAGCAAGGTGGTGTGCTAACAGTGTGAGAAGAGCGGGCATACGGGGCCACATTGCCTGATAGACCCAGTGGAGTGTTGATCTTGCGGCAAGTTGGGACATCTTCAGTGGTTCTATCAGTTTTTCTCACCAGTAGCTGGTGATAGAGGTTTTTCTATTACTCCACTCTTAGGAGTAGGACCACCAGTTTATCATTAGTCTGGAAACTAGAGTCCTTCTATCCATTTAGGACGTGGTGGAGGTTGCGGTCATGGTAGCCAGTCGGCAGGCTTTCAGTGACAACAGGGTGGATCATCTCAGGGTGGTTAGGTAGGGTCACATGGTCACAGTGTAGGATGAAAATTTTTTGTGGAGAATACCCAGCAAGATTAGGATCCTAGACCCTCTACAATTAGAGGTGCGATTCTAGTATCCTCAGTTCTAGCTTCTACACTTTTCGATACATGGGATTCCCATAGTTTCTTATCTGTTGCTATTATGGAGAGCCTTGGGCTTTGCATCATTACTTATGATGATGTCTTGATGATGGACACACCGTTGTGTACAAGAACGGATATTGTACATCAGTACAAGGAGCTCCCTCTTAAGGTTGGTGTGTGTTACTTATTATGGGACATCTTTGTCCTAGAGATGACATGATATGATGTTATTCTCCGAATGGACTGGTTAGTTCCCTTACAGACTGTTGTCAACTTTTATCATTGTAGGGTGAGTTTAACATCACCAGAGGGTGTTTTTTTCTTACATAAGGGCAAATGGGATGTCCAGGAAAACAGAGTAGAACCTGAGTATCATGGGTTTGGAGAAGTTATAACCCTGATTTATAGTCTTTATCTGGATGACCAGGGGACTTCATAGTTGTACTTTCCTCTAGTGGTCGGTCATTTCAAATATTTCTTTATAGAGGACTTCTCAGGTTTTCCTCCACATAGAGATGTATAATTTTCTATTGAGATTTTTCCAGGGGCAACACCGGTGTCCATTCCTCCTTATAGGATGGCTACACCAGAGTTATAGGAGAAAAAGAAAAAGTTAGAGGAGATACATGATAAGGGTTTCATCTAACCCATTACTCCTCCTTGGGGCTCTCCTGTTCTTTTTGTGAAGAAGGTGGAAAGTACCCTCAAGATTTGTGTGGATTATCAGAAGCTAAACCAGTTTACAGCCAAGAACCAATATCCATTTCTAAGGATTGATGATTTTTTTGATCAGCTTCGTGGATCCAGAGTGTTCTCAAAGATTGACTTGAGATCCTTTTATCGTCAGTCTCACATTAAACCATCAGATATACCTCTTATAACCTTTTATAGTAGGTATGGTCTATACGAGTATGTGGTTATGTCGTTCGGTCTCATGAACGAGCCTAAAGTTTACAGGGTTCTAATAAACTGAGTGTTCCATCCATTCTTGGATTCCTTTGTGGTAGTCTTCGTGGATGATATATTGGTTTACTTTACTCTACATTACCATTCCACACATCTTAAGATCATTTTGAGTACACTGAGAGAGCACAAGTTATATGCTAATCTCTCAAAATGCCACTTTTGGATGGACCATATTCACTTCTTGGGTCATGTTATCTCAGGGATTGAAGTATCAATAGACCCAGAGAAAGTTAGAGCAGTAGTTTCTTGGGAGCATCCAAAGAACGTCTTTGAGTTACGGAGTTTTGTAGGGCTATATGTATACTACATACATTTAATATAGGACTTTCCGTGATTTGTAGAGCCACTGACGGGCCTGACTGAGAAGGGTGAGAAGTACTTTTTTTCATATTCTTACGAGTCATCATTTAAAGAGTTTAAAGGGAGGTTTAATTCAGCACCTATACAATTCTTCAAGATCTGAGAAAGATCTATACTGTATACTGTGATGCATCAGGTATTGGGATAAGATCAGTGCTTATACAGGGAGAAAGAGTTATTGCATACGTGTCTCGGCAGTTGAAGCTACATGAGAGGAATTACCCGATGCACGATCTCAAGTTGGATGCATTTGTTCATGCCTTATAATTCTGGATACATTATCTGTTGAGAGAGTATTTTGTGGTTTTCCCTGAACATAAAAGTCTCAAGTACATATTTACTTAGCATGATCTGAATTTGAGACAACGAAGGTTGGTTGAGTACCTTCTGTCTTCTGATTTTGAGCATGCCTAAATGCATGCGAAAGTAAACACAGTGGATGATGCGCTGAACAGGAGGACTCAGATACATGCAGTTCAGGAGGCCAGAAGTGAGTGGAAGATTATGGTCATGTTCTCTAAGATGCATTTGGAGGTGCACAAAAGACAAGGAAAGAAGTTTCATTTGTATATAGCTATTTCCTTTACTCTACTTGATTGAGTTTGAATGAGGCATCTATCAGATTCTGAAGGCCTAAACCAATGGAAAGGTGTGTAAGGAGAGGACCCTATTCCTAGATAGACCATAGGAGGAGATGAGATATTGCGTTTTCATGGGTGTGTGTGGGAGCTAGCAGACATACGTGAGGAGCTAATGTGGGACATTCATTCTTCAATTTGGACAGTTCATCCTGGTGTTACCAAGATGTATCGAGATCTATACCATCGGTATTGGAGTCTAGGTATGAAGAGGGATGTTACTGGGTTTGTCATGAGGTGTTCCACCTATCAGTAGGTGAAGGAAAAACATCAACAACCCGTATGGATTTTTATGCAGCTACCCATTCCTGAGTGGAAGTGGAATGATGTCATGATGGACTTCGTGATAGGTTTACCGAGGTTGCCTTGAGGGAATGATGCAGTTTTGGTTTCCATTGAAAGACTCACGAAGGTTTCTCACTTCTTATCTGTCAAGGAGACATTCAGTGTAGATGAGCTGAGATGGATATACATCCAAGAGATTGTATGTATATATGGGGTTACACACTCCATTATTTTAGACTGGGATGCATGTTTTACTTCTCAGCTCTGGAAAGGAATACATGGGGATTTGGGTACACAGGTACTTCTGAGTACGACTTACCATCCCTAGATAGATGGACAGTCCGAGTGTACGATTCAGCTCCTAGAGGACATACTTCAGCATGTTTCCTAGATTTTGGTCATTCTTGGTAGAATCACATATATCTATTGGAGTTTTTATACAATAATAATTTTCAAGAAACTATTTAGATGGAACCTTATGATGCTTTGTATGGTAGTCCATGCCAATCACCCTTATGTTGGCTGGAGGAAGGAGAGATAGATATGTTAGGACCTCATCTTATCGAAGAGACCACAAAGTAGATATAGTTGATTCATAAGGGAATGTATACTACACAGTCACGACAGAATTTTTACATTGATCGAAGAAGATGACCTTTGGAGTTTGAGGTTGGAGATCATGTACTACTATGTGTCACACCGAGGTTGGGACAAAAAGGATTAGAAGACAGGGAATGTTTTAGCTGATATATGTTGGACTGTTTGAGGTTTTGGAGAGAGTCGGGCCGGTTTCCTATCTGTTGTAGTTACCTCAAAGGTACCAGGATATGCACATCATTTTCCATGTTTCTCAGCTATGATGTTACTTCTTAGACTCGTCTCATGTTTTTCAACCTGAGGAGGTTGAGTTGGAGGTGGACGCGTCGTTCGAGGAATATCCTATCTGGATTTTTGATCGTAGTGTAAAGGTTTTTCATGGTTGGTCTATTCCTCTAGTATGAGTGCTATGCCAGCACGAGTGAGTATAGGATGAGACTTGGGAGAGGGAAGATGACATGCGATCACAGTGTTCTGAGCTGTTCAAGGATTCTTCTTCTTTTCCACTTTATTAGGGAAATCCAGGGTTGAATTTATTTAAGGGAGAAGTTTTTAATAATCTGGATCTTCTTTTTAGGTTTGAGTTCTCTTTTCTAGTGTTTTTTTGAAAAAAATAGGTGAATCTAAAAATTTAAACAGTACATTCCGTGTACCCAGTTTCCGCAGGTGACTGTGTACTGGCCGTGTAACGGCCGAGTACATGGCTATGTGGGGTGACCTGGAGACCTCCTAAAGCGAGGCTTGGTAAAGGAATATAAAAACTATATACTTTTAACAGTCACATTGTATACTTTTCTTTTTAATTTTTATATCCGACCGGGGACGTGTCTCATTTACAAAAAATGATTCTTCTCAGCCCATCTTGTCCAGGAGCGACCGAGGCTGATGAATCTTCTCTGAGCCCCTAACCGATCATCCATTCTTCAATACAACTGCCATCGATTGCGTTGGAATCTCCACAGTGAGTTCTTCCTTCTTCTAGAGCCTAATCTCTTGATTTCTCCTCTCTAGTGAGATATTCTTAGTTGAGCATTTTTTACGTTTTGTAGATCTACCGCATTCTAGGTCGTTCAAGAGCTGAAACCAGAGAATATCGATTGTACAACACTGACATAGGTGGTTTGTTCCTTTCCGTAGTTAGTCATTGAATATTATGTGAAAAAGTTTCCCATACCCTAGATTGGGGTATTGTGTGTTTAGGGATTTTAACCTTGTTGATGCCTTCTATGCTTCTTTGCTAGAGTTAGGGATCCTGTTTGTAAATTGGGTTATTTTACTTTCTATAGAGGTGTTTTCCTATGTTTGATTTGATATTGACCCGGTGGTCTAGTTTTTCATGTTAGGATACTTGTTTTACATGCCTAGTGTTATTTGGATGGAGTGATTTATTTGATTTTGTTATATGATTGTAGTTGTTCAGCCAAGAAGTTCGTGAAAGCTATTAGCCAGGTAGTTCTTATGGTTTACTTTGGCTTTTGAACATCATTGTGCACGATTGACTTACCCAGGGTAGTGGGAACCTAGTGTAGTAGACCATAGGGGGAATGGACGCTGAAGGATTCCACAAAGTGTTTGTTTACTTTTCACGTTGTGAGACCATAGGGTTGATGGACGTGATTTCTCCCTCAGAGTGTCTATAGATCCATGTTGCTAGACCACATGGGAAATTGGACAATGATTTCTTCCCTATAGTGTATGTAGTTTACCAATAAAATTCCACTGGGTGAATTGACGGTGAGTGTTTCCTCAGAGTGTCTTTTCTAAAGCTGAACCAGAGGGGTTGGACTATGATTACATACCATAGGGTTTCTTGTATTTGATAGGTTGAACTAGAGGGGATAGGATGTGATTACTTCTTAGAGGGTTACTTGTTTTTATTAGCTTCTTACCTGATATATGAAAATGAATGGAAGTGAAACTATAAGATGGTTTAATTTTGAGTACTTCCTTGTTTACTGCTTCATTCTACTTATTTCCTATCATATATCTTCACTAACTGTTAAGAACAGGTCTTTGGGAGGTTGCCTACTGGGATTCGTCTCACACCATATTTGGGTCATGCGTTTGGGCCCAAAAATATTATAATGTTGTAGGTATAGATAAGGGAAAGTGCTCTTCTACATCAGGTACTTGATTATTGTAAAGATGGAGAGCATGAGACCAAGATGAGGCTTGTGATGCTACTGGAGTTTATTTTCTTTCTTTTTTAATTTGGGTTAATATTTTATTCCATCATTGTGACTTGTTTGGATGATTTCCTAGACATATGTATAATGCATCATTTATATATGTGCTCTAGTTGTTTATTACTTTCAGTCTTCCGCTGTTTACTAATTGCATGTTATTACTAATTCCTCTATTGATATCTATTTATTTCCACTGCATTACTCTACCAATGAGGTGATAGTTTCCCCAATATCACACCCATGGCCCTCGCTGCTAGTCGATAGCCTCTACCGTTTGGAAAAGTGCGCTTGAGGCCATTGACCAACCTGGTAAGGGGCACCTATGGGCGGCACTCGGAAACAGGACATTACACTTTCAAAAATGATTTCTCAATAATCTATTCTTGAATGGTGAAAGGATGAAAAATAATTTTATGTGGGAATTAAGAATAAGGTTTAAACTGTAAAAAATAGGAAATCCTCAGAGTTCAATGTTAATGATGAAGGAATTGTGAGATTTGGGTCAAAATATAGGAGTTATATAATATCCTAAGTTGAATAATGAACAATTAGATGATGCATATAGTTTGAATTTCTCCATTAACCCAAGAAACACAAAGATGTATAGAGATATCTAAGAGCACTATTGGTAAGGAAATAGGAAGAAGAAGATCCCTAAATATAAATCAATGTTCTTGGTATGTTAGAAAGTGAAGGATAAAAGTCATAAGTCTAAGGGGATGATACAACCATTACTAATACTGACATAGAAATCCAAATACACCACTATGGATTTTTTCATTTTCATACGAATACCTCTAAAGGAAGCAATGTTATTTGGGTTATTTTTGATCACCTTGTAAAGATTTCACACTTCATTGAAATTTGTGAGGATTTATCACTAGATTTACTTGCATGTATTTACATTAGAGAATTTGTGAGGCTTCATGGAGTACCACCATCCATTGTATCTGATAGAGACTAAGATTCACATATATGTTTTTGGAATTGTCACCAAAATTATCTAAACACTGATTTGATCTTTATTATGTCCTATCATCATCAAACAGATTTCCAATATGATCATACTATTCAAACAACTGAATACAGGTTGTGATCATTTTCTATGAACTTAAAATGACTATGGGACCAATTTTTTACTTTGGTTGAGTTCTCTTACAACAACAGTTTTTGCTCGGTCATCCAAATAGATCCCTATGAACCCCTTTATGGGAATAGGTTCATAACAACTGCTTATTGGGAGGAAGTTTGGGAACCCAAAATAATAGGTCATGAAATGGTAGAGAAGGTTAAAACCACTCAGCAACACATCAATGCTTCTTAGATTCAATATAAGAGCTATTGTGACAATCGTAGATGAGGCCTAATGTTTGATGTTAGAGACATGGTATTCATATTTATATCTCCAAGGAAAAAAGTGATGAGATTTGGTAAAAAAGGAAAGCTTAATCCAAAGTATATTCGAAATTTGTAGATCCTTGGTCGCATTGGAGTAGTGACCTATCGACTAGTACTCCCACCGAACCTATCTCAAGTACATGATGTATTCCATATATCTCTCTTGAGGAAGTACATATAATATCCATCATAATTACTCAAAGAAGAGGTATTACCTTTGGAGAATGACTTTTACAATGTGAAGAAACTGATAAATATCGTATATCATAGAGGAAAATCTATACAAAAGAAGATAATTACCTTAGATAAGGTGTTGTGGAGAAAAAATAAGTTTGAATAAGAAATGTGGGAACTAGAGCAGGTGATAAATAAGAGTTAACATCAACTTTTTTAGTGTGGGAAATGAATATTTTGAGGGTAAAATTTTTTAATGGTGGAAGATTTTAATGACCCAAACTATTATAAATAAAATCACCCTTTTGATTTCATGAAAAGTATTATTATGTATTATGGTTATAGAAAAAACATGCACTTATTTTGTTTTATTATATCTAAGTAGATTATAATTACCGTTATGTATCATTACTATTGATAATAGAGTCATTGAATTGTGATCCCATGCTCTGTATAAATATAGGGTTTTAATAAATCAAATCGACACAAATAAAATAAATGATGACCTCAACTAGTAGGATTGTACACTATGAAGGATATTTATCAAAGATTCCGAGGAAGATAGATTTTTTGGAATTCTCCCTTGACCAAGAACAATAAGATATCAAACTACTTAAGCATGAGTGAATTGTTTATGGGATATGTTTAATCTCATCGAGATCACAACCCAAAACATTTTCACCATACTGCCCCACTAAATTCCCACCATCACACACCTTTCCCATAGAGAATTTTATGGTGTATAAAATGGTATGTAATAAGACCCAAAAAATATGAGTATTTATTTTATTTTGTATAGAATAATAAATATATTTCCATACTATTATTTTTACTTTATAAATGAATTTTATTTTGATTCAATAAAAGAAAAATAGTATTTTTTGTTAACATTCCAATTCAATTAATAAATTTATTTTGATTAATTAATGGACTTATGAACTAAATAATATTTCAATAAGTTGTTATTATAAAATAACATTTATTAAATATAAATGATAATCTAATTTTTATGAATTAAAATGAAATTTTTATAAGTACTCCAAAAATGTGATTGTCAAAAAACCCGTCATTTTCAATAAATGTGAGTTTTTCTTTTAAAAGTGATAATTCATATATTTAAAAAATTATTTGTATAAAATGAATATTAGTTTTTGAATCAAGATGTAAAAATTATCCAATGGTGATTTTATGATAATTTTTTGAGAGAGTTGAATGTTTTGGTAAAAATTAAATACCGTATAAATATAAATTATGTTTTATGACGTCATAATGAACCAAAAGGTGATTTTTAAAATACTATAAATGGAATAAATGATCATATAAATGTTTTATCTTTAAAATAATAATTTTTTGTATATTTGTTTTATTTTGTAAATCCATTATGAATCCTTGAAGACTTAAAATATATTTTAGGATTTTAAAATCATTTATTTAAGAGTTTTCCTCACCTCCAAATTACCAAGGGTAATATTTTAGTAATTTAGGAAATTTAGATTATAAAATAATGAAAATAACTCTTGTTTGGTATAAACCTTGGTAAAAAATCATTGGGTGGTTTGTGTTTTTGGATATTTTATTATGTCGAATCCAAAACCCAAATATTAAAGAAATCGCTATCTTCTCCTATATAAACCACCCAATCCCTAATTTATCTTGGATAAATCTCATTATATCAAGTAAATGATCTTTTATACACTCCCAATACTCTTTCCAAAGATCCCCAAGCTGTCAATAATCCCTTTCCAAGCCTTTAGTTTCATATACTCAAGTAAGGGATCCTCCCCTCCCTCTCATCCTTTCAATGCAATCACATTAATTGAAATTAATCTTCTTAATTTAAATAAGTTACATTGGAATTTATTTATAATAATCCCATTAATATATAATTTATGTTTTATGAATGATATATCATTTATCCTCTCTTATTTTTACAATTACCTAAAGCCATTACTATGCAAAAATTCCTCAAGGGATATTGCACTCTCCTATTTTATCAAGCGCTCCTTTTAGGTTATATCTTTTAATATTTATTTTCATATGATGGTATATGAAATTAAATTTTACCATTACATTAAATTATATATATATATTATTAGTTCTTATTTTCACTATTAATACCCCAATGAACCTTTACATACACCTTTTACCAAACCGAAATTTCCATAAGGATTGTTTTCTCCCTTCATGTTTCTTTATTACCACGTGACTTATATTTATAAATAACTAATGTTGGGATATGATTTTACAAATCCCTATTAATTCCAATTTTATTTCCAAATAATGACATACCATTTTCTCTCCCATCAACCATTTTTATAAATTTTCATGTAACACCATTATGCGACTGAAATTTCACTGCAATTTTCCATGCCAAAATAATTGTGTAGTGAATACCATAACTATTATTCTATCAAGGGTATTCAATTTTATTCACATATAATTATTTAATAGTTACATACAAGTATATTTTAAACATTACTTAATCCTCTAATAAATTTTTATGATGAATTAATCCATGTTAAATGATCTATGTGGCGCACTTAAGCAAGTGAATGAAATGATTATGATGGGTGTTCCCATACATAACTACAATGCATTGGTTATGTTTAGTATCATGATACATAATGTTGGAAAAAGGGTTTACCTAATTTATTTATGATAAATTTTCCACCATGAACTCTTCGTAGTTTATCCTTGACCTATGTTTATTATTTAGTGTTTTATGTTGTTTCCACATTTAACATGTTATTATTTTCATGCTATATCATGCCTTATTATAAATGTTACTTTTATTCCCAGTTGAAATACCTATTGTATAATATGTATCATATTCTTCATGATATGAAATTTTTATTCCCTTACTAGGATTTATATCTCACCACTTTTTTATGTTTTTCCATAGGACATCCCATTCGGTTTTATGTTTGTTGGGATATTACGATCATATTAATGAAGTTTTCAATAATGTTTTTTATACTATTTTATAAGTTGTTATGTAATGTTTCTAATTCCAAAAGACACTATAAACATATATATTTTTGTTGGTATTAATTTTATTTTTATGTAATAAATAATTTATTAATGTGTAATATAGATTATGGTATTTATACGAATAGACTATGGTGATTTTATGGAAGATGGGAAAAATTTTTCCTTTGAAAATATTCACAATAACATAATACAACAAAAATTAGGTGACAATTTTCAATTAATCAAATTTAAAAAAATCATTATTACTAAAATTTATCATGGTTTAAGTGGATAAAAATAAGATCTATATTGGATCAACATCATAAGTATATCATATAGATTTTCACATGTTTACCAAACATATAAAGATTAATTAGTCTATGGGATGAAGAAAAAAGAAGATTTAATTTGATATAGAAATATAGACATACATTTCACAACATATTAGATAGATTTTTCAATGAATTTATAGAACATATGTTTTTAATGGTTGGATATTTTTTTTAATAATCTAATAAAGGTTTTTGAATGATTTTAGAGAGGTTTCTGAGAAATCTCTTTTGACCAAGGTTTTTGATAAAATTCATTGGGTTGAGGTTTCTAAGAAAATAAATCAGAAAAAATCATCAGTTAAAGGTTACAAGATTTACCATTATTAGAAGAACATGTTCCTATGAAAAATTATTGGAGGTATGGTTGAGGTATTTAAAAAGTATATACTAAATCCAAACATTATGTCAATGCTCATATGGAAGTTCAATACCCAAATAATAATAATATAAGGATCATGATTACAGATACAATTTTAGGATGTTTTGAATAATTTTGATGGTAATATTTTTGGAAATATATTACATTGTTGAAAATAATTTATTTATAGGTTTGAAAGTGGTCAAATAATGTAGGAATAAAGTAGATAATTCAAATTTAGAGGGGGAAATTCAAATTTTTTGTTTCTTGGTTACCCCTTTTTTATAGAGAAACTTATAATATGTAAAGGGAGAAAGTGTTGTGTAATTTAGTTGTTTCTCCTAGTATTTTTAGTTTATAAGTGATATATGGAATGAGAATCTTGAGAGTTATTTTTGTCGAAGAATCGTGAGAATGGTAGTGTATCGAGATGTACAGGAAATAAGAGAGAGTATCATATGAATGGTACTAGATAGAGAGTTTCATGAAAGAGTGTATCAAATACAGGATACAAAACATAGGGTATCTTAAAGAAGTGTACCAGATATAGTGTACCAGATAGAGTAGTACTAGATAGATAGGCAATAGACCAAAAATTTATCATAAGGACATGTTATGAAAAATATTTTTAGAATAAAAGTTCTTATTATATGTTATATAATAAATTAAATAGGAAAATTAACTAGTTCCAGGTTGGAAAGTGTGAAGAATAAAAAAAGAATAATGATGACGTTTATAAGCCTTTTGGAAAGGGTTTAATTCATTGTTACAAACTTATTATTATATGAGATATCTATACAAGTATCACATGAAATGTCAATGAACTATAATATTATTAATGTTATATATATTCCCTAATTTATATCAACTAAAGAAAAGTGTCACAAAATTGATGTATGGCCTTGAATTATTTCCATACCATTCTAATGAGTGGCTACTCATATTGAGTAGCGAACCTTTTAAATTCTTATGTCCATGTGGATGTGCTTGTGTGTTGTGTTTCAATGGATTCAATTATCTTTAATTATAGGTGAATGTTATCTTAAATATGAAAAAATGTATAAAAATAATTTAGCACATACTATCAATTATAAGACATATTTTTACTATTAAATTTTAATTTTATTATAATTCAAATTTGATTTTATTTATTATTAAGTTAATTTTTTGCATGAAAAACTTTTTTTCTCTAAAAAGTGTTGTTTCATTGTGTTTTTTGAACTTATTTTAAAATTAATCTAAACCATTTGTATAAATTAAATATTAAAAAATATATTTTAAAAAATTTAATTTGGGTTTTAAAATTTATTAATGAGTACAATTTCATGTTTTTATTATGAATAGTAATGTTGGAAAATCTTTTTGTCACCACAAGAAAGGGGTAAAATCGGTTAATTAAGGATAAACACTTGTGAGAAAGTCATAAAATATAATTGTTATACTTATTTGATACCTTTATGTTTAACCTTATCACCTTATAATAAAATTTTAATTGTTTAGTGCTACATGACCATGAGTAAGACAATTATAGTATTTAAAATTTAAGAATAATTATAAGTGTGAAACTTCCATGACTTATAAAAGGGCACATCCTCTTCCCACTTAACCACATAACTTGTTCTATTTAGTTCATCCATGATCTACCCAAATACCCTCCTAACATACCTCTTTATTACATATAGGTATTGATATCACAAAATAAACAAAAATCCGTAAGGTGTAAGCCGAAGGGTGTTTTCCAAAGAAGTGGTATAACTCTTAAATGTGTTTTTGATGTTTATTTATTATTATAACTCCATAAAACATATCATAACCATTATGGTATAATAAAATAATTAACTAAAATATAAATAAATTTTATTATACATATGGTAAAATGCCTTTTCATCTACTTTTCCTTCCTATTGGAAATGAAAACACCAATTAGGCATATGTGGGGACTATCATCTCCACAAAGTGATGCAATTAATTTTTCATTTCCTTTTAATATTTATGGTAATAATTATATATTTAATGAATATATATGATATATATGATATCATTATTATTCTTAAAAATTTAATTATTATTTACTTCTCTTATGTTCCAACCATAGAGAAATGGAAACATTACTCGTCCGTACCTATGATGCAACATCTCAATTAAGTGATGTAATAAAAGTTTCATCACTAATGTATATAGATGTTTATAAAGGTGTATATAATGAATAAATATGAAATTAATTACATGATTTATATTTTTTTGATGATGAAACCATGAATATGGTTCAATGACTATAACCATCAAAATAAGACATACATGGAAAACATACTAGTTTTCACTTGAATAATGATTTTAATAAATAAATATTAATAAAAGTACAATTGAAATTATTTTTTATTGATATAAAGTTAGATATATATAGTTATATAATATATTTTAAATGAATATATATTTATTATACAATAGGGTTGAATTCATATTAAGGAAGACAATACATAAGGTAAGGATTAATCATCTGAATATCATTTCATTGAAAATGTTTCATGTTAATAGTCTATTTATGATTATATGGTGCATACACTGAAAAATTGATATGTTGTATTGTGAATATATTTATTTTCATGGTATTTATTTCTTCATTTGATGTCATTTTATTTAAGGGGGTTATGAATCAAATGTTACCAATGTAGTATCAATTTTTACTACAATCTAATTTTTTTTCAAGATTTTCTATATTTACTTTCACTAAGGGAAATTATATAATGATAATATTTTAAACCCATACTATTTATTCATCTGGATATTTTTGGGGCTTTTGTTTTTCCTCCTTATGGTACTTTAAGTGATTGATAAATTTTTATTCATTAGATCAAACCTTATTTCTCTTTTTGTTTAGAAATTTTTTTTCAACATCTATATTTTTAATTTTATTTATACAAGTGATTATATATAATTAAACAATTTCAAAAAGACATTTTATACCATATATTATATTAATTACAATTTTCTAAAATTTAATGTTATTAACTTTTTCTATATGATTCATTCTTCACATTCTTGACACATGTGTGGAAAATATATTTGTTTTAACATTTATCAAATCACGTAATTTTACCACTATTATGGTCGTTCTTTACTCTAAATATTCCTTTATATGATTCTATTTTTATTTTCAAAGGGAATATTTTTTTTCAATATTCAACAATTTTTTAGTTTTTTAATATAACAAAGGTAACAATTATGTCCAAATTTTTTTAAATAAATGTTAAATTGAACATTTAATGTTAATCTTCAACTATTTAAACATCTTGAAATGTTTCTTATGATCTGTTTGGGATATGTTCTAATGATACCATCCATTTTATTTATTTAGATTGATTATGATGGAGATATATATATTTTTAAAATGGAACTCATTTATTTCCACTGTTCAATTAGGATATGATGATATAGTAAATGTTTTTTTGGTACCATTCACTTCCTTTATCTGTGTCACCTATGATTATGTAATGATGAATTATTTATGAAACCTATTTCATATCCATGTATTATTCTATGAAGATGTTTTTATGATCTTGCAGAACAACCATGAATGGTTTTTATTATGTAATGGGTGGATTTAGAATTATATATACCTCCGATGAATTAGGTATATATTGATATCTATTGAGATAATATGGATTAGAATATTGAGTTAACTAAGATCAGTAAGGGTCTATATCCACTGTGATAGTCTATATTGTGATCCTTGACCGAGGAAATGATAGAATAGGGAGTGAACATAATTTACTATTGGACTCTGTCCATTATGATAGTCTTGTAAATGATCCTCAACTAAGGAAATAATTTTATATGCTTATGTGTACTCCACAAAAATATGTATTATGGTTATGATATGTTCTCTATGATTATTAGTTAATAATGTTGAATATTCCCTCTTATGAATTTTTTATTTTGTTATGAAAAATCCATACACTATGATTTATGATTAATGATCCTTGAATAATTGGGTGTGACATTCAAAAGTTATCTTCATGTTACCATACCCATTTTATTATATTATTCTTAATTTTGATCATTGATTGATATATTATATATTCATCTTTACTGATCATTTGAGGTCACCCTTTTATGACTCTATTTCCCTATGTTATGAATAATGGTTTTAAACATGGATTTCTAATAAGGGTATGACAGAGATCATATTTTCATATTTCTACATATTTTTTAAATGATTTAATCCCTTACTATTAACCAATTTTATCTTATTTTCATAATTTATGACTTTTGGTGAGTTTTGATCTTAAGTGTGAAAAGTGGTTAATTCTGGACATTAAACAGTTTTATGTTTCATATGTATTTTGTGCATAAATACTAAAATTTTCATCCAATTCCTGTGATTTCTTTTTTTTACAATGACATTATATTTGGAATATAATTATTTCTTCATGAACCAAATCCAATTTGAACTCCAAGTGGCAAAAATAAATCGGTCAATGTGAACACTTATTCTGGCCGACAGAATAAACCATGCCCCATTCAATGATCCATATCTTAGTCTACCGAACACCAAATGAGGTGATTAAAACTGGTTTAGAAATCTAACCAGATGAGGCAGCTTAAAATTAATTTTCATGGAAAAATAATTTCATTTAGGCTGACCTTAATCCGGTAAAATTATGGTTGGTGGAATAGTGATTGGAGACCAGAAAAAGTCAGGTATACTAATTTGGCCTTAACTCATTCCACACGGCTCAAAATGCCTTGAAACTTCATGGGTATATGGCCAACTCCATTGCTCCCATTCTATAAGATGGAACCTCGGACTTATTCTACCAGATGGTGGGAGAACTGAAGCTGTTGTTATGGTGGAAAGATTATGGAGGAGAAAAATTATGGTCTTTATTTTCTTTCTTTTGTTCTTATTAGTTTTATAATGCCTTCTTCTTCCCACTTCATCTTAATTACCCTTATCCTGGTGGGGTAAAAATATGAGGTGATTGGGGAGGAAAATTTTTATATTTGTAATGCTCTGAGTTTCTACATTTGATTGAATAAAACTCTCTCTCTTATGTGAAGTTGTTTTCAAATTCTAAAAAGAGTATTTATTATCTTATGCGATTGTATTCTATTTTATATTATTTTGTTATTATTTCAATAATAAATGATAATTTTATCTATCCATTAGGTTTTGGTCTATATTCGATAGCATAAGATCAGGTCTTAGTGGTGAATTACATGGCGATCACTAGTACTTGTGGGAGGGGTGGTGAATATTCATGATTATTTGGATAAACAATACCCGATTGGGAATTGCCTAAGATAATTGGGGGTATTCACTAAAACTATATCACAAAATGGAAGAAGTGTAGACCAAAATAGAATTTTTTAAGGTATATTCTTATCATAACCATTTAACCAAATAAGTGAGTTGAAGTAATTATGAAATCTCACTAAAATCAACTTAACAGAAAAGGATTGAATAAAACGGAACAAATATAGTATTGTAGTTATAAAACCGACCCCGACTTGATCACCCATCTCATAAAATAGTTTTTAAATCACTTAAATTTCATACATTTCTTGAATATATTTCTTAATTTCTTTTTTTTTCTTTTTCTCTCTTTGATTTCAAAACAAAACAACTTAAAAAACACCTAACTTTTTCTCTAATTAAAAAGTGAAAAAATATTTTGTGTGAAATCTTCATCGGGAGACAACCTAGGTTAACTACTATAATATATTTTAATGTAGAAAATAGTTGTTTTTTCTACACCCCATGACAGGCACATGTAAAAAATTGGCACTGTTTATGGGGAGGCAGTTCCACAACATAATTATTAATATTTAGCATTTTTCAATTAAAAAAACATAAAAAATTCTATTATGTTTTCAAATGATCATATATTTAATTCATGGAACAATTATCCATAAGTGGAGTAAGAAGATGATATTGGTTATAATATAGTTAAGATGAAAGATCTTATAAATGACATAAAAAATAGAGAATAAAGTATAACTAGCATTCAAATATGTCAATGCATTAATGAAAAAACGAGAACCTAAGCACGAACCTGAGGAGGACAAGAAATAAGAATTTCTTATTGAGCTACATGTTGGAGATCAAAAATATATATATGGGTTCTGTAATAAGTGTGAGGAACTACTTGATCCACATATTTCTTATAAAGTAGAAGAACTAGAGACATTATAGGAAGACACCACCAAAGTAGTGGAATTTGAAGAAAAGATGGAGGAGCCTGAATACCTACCTCTATCTTGTGAAATTAATCTACAAGTGGCACCTCCAATTAAAGAAGAAATTGAATCTGAGAAAACATAGGGAGATAATATTTTATTATAATCTTTTCATTCTAATTTTATTAAATCTAAATTGGGTATTACCTCCCCTTGTTATAAATTTTCAGATTTAACCAACAATTGTATTGCCTTGGTGGATGAGGAAAAAGAAGAAGATACACCTAAAAAGTAACACATAGAGCTACCTGAACATGTTGATCATTCATTGGAAGGAGTTCAAGAGGAGAAAAAATAGGATTTCCATGAGTAAATAGAGATACATGATGCTTCATTTGAAAGAGAAGAATTTGATTTTGATTCTTCATGCTTTAATTTTATTCAAATTGAGTTACTCTATGATTTTCTATTGGAATATTATTTTGATGTACCATTCCTTGAGAAACTACTAGAGAATGAAGAAGAGGTTGTGCAAGTGAAAACCAAGAAAAACAAGGACTCGTTATTTATCCTACCCCTGCCATACAAGATGCATATAAATTTCATGGGGGTGTATTTGGTGTATAATATCCATAGAGTCCTCATTAAAAAGGAAGAAGTACAAACTGGAAGGAAGAAATTTTGGTGGTTCATCCCAAAGAAACTCAACCCACCATCAGATTGGGGATAACCAACTGAAACTGCCCATCTAGAGGTAGTCAAAACCCAGGGCCCACTTGGGGGATGAAACCAAGATTTATCCTTCATTTCTCACTCTATTTCTATTTTAATTGTCTTTTTATAAATTTATTATGTTTTATTATCTACCTTTGGTTGTAGGATTTCATATGTTC
Organism: Viscum album; assembly: GCA_963277665.1. NCBI lineage: Eukaryota > Viridiplantae > Streptophyta > Magnoliopsida > Santalales > Viscaceae > Viscum > Viscum album. The sequence goes on from OY728135.1 coordinate 338,047,206, forward strand.
AACTCTTAGAAGCATAACTCTATAATTCACTCCCAAAAAGTCATGTTGTACCTATCCTTAACACCTTCTTGCCTATTTTTATTCAATTTAAAATATTCTTACATGTTAAAACCACTTGAATTCATTACTTACCCTATATAATTTAAGTGTGGGGGAGGGAACCTTTATAGTTTAGTATTTTCAAATGTCTGTTTTTTCTATTTTCATAAAAAATGATTTTTTTCAATTTTTTGTGTGTTTTTGGAACTTTTGAGCTTAAATGATTATCATCACAGTTTTTGAAACCCATTTAAATGTGTGAAAGGATTTATCACATGAAATGGAGATTAAATAAATGTTGAAATTGACTTTGTTTCAAGTTCAAATATTTAGAAATTTCATGAAAAGTAATCTGTTTTTTGAATCTCATGCCACATATCACTGTCTCTATCATTGAAATAATTTTCCTTTGAGGATTCTAACCCATTTTGTCATATTTTTTATTCACCTCACTTCTTGAAAAAAAAATACCATGCTTGATTTAACCAGAATTTTATTTATTTCTGTCAAAACTTGAGGGTTTGAGGTACGTGTGTTTTAAATGATTGAGCCATTTCTTTGGTATTAAAGCCCCTATTTCAAATGAATAATTTTCATAATGGATCACATTGTACATTAAAACATTTTATCCCTTAGAATCCATGAACAATCTCTTAGGTTAGCCACATTACAATCTAATTTCCCCTATCCAACATGATCTTAAAGTTAAATTTCATAATCTAGTTGAACTTAAGTGTGGGGGAAGCGGTCTTATATTATGCTTCCTCATTTGATGATACTTTTGGTGGAAAATAAAATGTTCAATATATGAATATTACTCTGAAAAAAACTAATTATGTTGAAATCTGTGCCTTTTCTAGAGATTTCGTGATAAGTGAAGTTATGCCTTTCTGGAGCTCCAATGGAGAAAAAAAGATGTTCCTTTTCTAAAGCTGTCAATAAAAATCATGTTTGAGATGATCAAAACTATTTTTGATGAAATTATGAATGGTGTGAAATTTTAATGATTTTTCATCCTAGTGGAGCTGATTTACTACTAAGGGGAGTGAAGAGTATACCATATTTAAGTTAAAATTATAACAATGCAATTTTTCTTCAAAAAGGCCAAACACTCCTTATTCTGACTTAGAACATTTTACATCTAAATCCTACCAACCTGATGCCACAGAAAAAAACTAAAATGTATTCATGATATACATATGTCATTGACTCACACCGAATGGATATGTAGAAATTTATCAAGCCTATGGTGACCCTTGCATGAGTATTGGATGAGAAAGACATTGTTGAAAAATTGAAATTTGTGTGATGAGAGAAAATGAATGTGATGTAAGTGTTTTGTGTGTATGGGAGGATAAATGAAGTGGAAAAATATTTAATGATATAAATGGTGAACCTGAAATATTTTTTGTTTATTAGTCATGATATATTTTGTTTCTTGGTGTGAAATTGTTGGATCTCATGGATATGTGTTTCAAATTATCTATGATTTGATTTTGAGTTTAACTTGTCTAGGAGTCCAAGTGATGAGTGTGGGGGAATTGACAGAGGTCATATTTTTATATTTCTACATATGTTTTTAAATTATTTAATCCCTTCCAATTAATCAATTTTATCTTATTTTCTTCATTTTATGTCTTTTGGTGAGTTTTGATCTTAATTGTGAAAAGTGGTTAATTCTGGACATTAAACTGTTTTATGTTCCCTCTGTATTTCAAGCATAAATCATAAGATTTTCATCAAATTAATGTGATTACATTTTTTAGGATGACATTATTTTTGGAATACAAATAAGTCTTTAGGACCCAATGTAAATTCAAACTCCAAGATGCCAAACAAAATCGGTCAATGTGAATGCTTATTTTGGCCGACAGAATAGACCATGCCTCATTCAATGATCCATATCCCAGGATACCGACAACCAAATGGGGTGATTATAGATGGGTTATAAATCTAACAAGATGAAAAATCTTAAAATTAATTTTCATTGATAAATTATTTCATTTAGGCTAGCCTTAATCCGGTCAAACTATGGTTGGTGGAATATTGATTGACATCCAGAAAAAGTCAGGTATACTAATTAGGCCATAAATCATTCCACATGGCTCAAAATTCCTTTAAGAACCTTGGGTAGATGTAAAACTACATTCCTCACATCCTATAAGAAGGTAACATGGACTTAATTGACCAGATGGTTGGATAAATGAAGCTATCTTTTTGGTGGAAAGATTCTAGAGGAGAAATATTATGATCCTTCTTTACTTTCTTTTGTTCTTCTTAGTTTTATAATGAATTATTCTTCCCCTTTCTTCTCAATTACCCTTGGCATGGTGGGGTAAAAATTTGAGGTGATTGGGGAGGGAAGGTTTTATATTTTAAATTTTTTGAGTTCTTATATTTGATTGAATAAAAACTCTCTCTCTTCTGTGAAGTTGTTTTCAAATTCTAAAAACAATATTTATTATCTTATGTGATCGTATTGAATTTTTTATTCTGTTGTTATTATTTCTTTGATGAATGATCATTTTTCCCTCCATTATATTCTGGTCTATATTCAATAGAATAATATCAGGGCTTAGTGGTGAAGTACTTGGTGACCACTAGTACGTGGGGGAGGGGTGGTGAATATTGATGATTATTTGGATAAACAATACCCAATTCAGAATTGCCTAACATAATTAGGGGTATTCACTAAAACTCTATCACACAATGGAATAATTATAGACCAAAATATAATTTTGTTAAGGTATATTCTTATCATAACCATTTAACCAAAGAAGTTAGTTGAAGTAATTATGGAATCTATCTTAAATCTATATAGTAGAAAAGGATTGACTAAAATAGAACAAGGATAGTATTGCAATTAATAAACTGACCTCGAAATGATCACCCATCTCATAAAATAGTTTTTAAATCACTTTAAATTTATATTTTCCTTGAATGTATTTCAAAATTTATTTTTTTGTTATGTTTCTCTCATTGATTTCAAAAACAAACAACTTCAAAAACATCTAACACTTTCTCTAATTAAAAAGTGACAAACTATTTTGTGTGCACTCCTCGTCAGGATACAACCTAGGTTAACCAATATACTATATTTTAACTTAGAAAATAATTGTATTTTCCACACCCCACAATAGGCACATGTTAGGGTACTATGTGGGGTAATATTTATGGAATATTTTTAAATTATTTAATGAAATATGTTGATTATGTATCTATTCATAAAATACAACAATTATTTAACATTATGTCATATGTATTAATAGGTGATGTTTTCAATATTAATAAAAAATGATAAAATATTTTTATATGAAATTCATGCCTCACCTTATTCAGTATCAAAGAAAGGTTTAGCTCTTTTTTGGATCATATAATTTTAAAACTTTGGTTAAAAGAGTAGGGATAAATCTATGGATTGATAATTAACTATAAAAAATAACAAAAATTATGACACCTCATTTACATATAAAACTCTATGTTATTCGTACATAAATTTCAATTCATCATATTTTTTATTTATTTTATCCTCACATTAATCATAATGGTTCATGAAGAGAATGTGAAATGAATAGAGAGTATCACCACGGAGTGTTAATATTGGTGTAAATTTAGGACTCATTATTATATACCATGTAATGTCAAATATAATTCCCAAACAACCTTTTCAAGGTAATTAACCCACAATTCAATCTTTATAGAACTTTTATCCACTTATTTTTATCCAATCATAGAATTCATTTCTCAGAAACCACAAAATATCTACCTAACCTAAATATATTATTTCTCACTCTGATTAATGATTCATGATACAATCGTGGATGGTTTTTATTTTAGACGATTAATGGAACTCGGAGGAATCATATAAAAAGTAAATGTGATGGCCAATGAAATGACTATCTTCCTGATAAACCAAATGGAATTGAAGTAAGGATAAAAATATTATGGTTATTCCTAATCAACAAAAATGAATTATTATTAAAAACATGAAAGTAGATGAAATTAAAAACAATTAAAAAAATGGATTATTAGGAAATTTTTGGTGATATAGACCATAAAGGAAAGAATATTCAATTACCTATATGTCAATAATATTAGAAGAATAACCCATAGAAAAGTTCCAAAAATCTAGAGGATATTTTATCATTGTAAGTGGACGGAATAATGTATCACATTGTTGATAAAAAATGAAGACTCTAATTGATATAATGATAATAAATAGGTTTTATCCTAAGGTAACATTAACTGTTCAAAGTCTTGAATATGGGAAACTTGGGAACAATCCAATTAAATTCTGTATTGAAAGATATAATAGGGATGATAGAAATTATAAAATTGAAAGACCAATGGATCAATGTCAAGCCTATGCTACCAAAACTACTGAAGTGGGTCTCAAAAAAGTAGTCTATAATGAAATAACCCTCCACTCATGAACTGTTACTATTTTATTTAGTTATTTTTAATGAAACTCCATTACACATTTATGGTTTGTCAAAAAAATAAAATCTATACCCTGATGAATATATTTTTAATTATTAATAAAATAACATTGAATGGTTATATGATTTCATCTAATTTATGTAGATCCTCTCTAAAAGATTTTTGTAGAAATATGTTTCTACAAAACATTATTATTCTTATTTTATATGAATTTTATGTGATATTGTTAATATATTTGATCTATTTATATATAATTTATATCAATTTTTGAGGAATTTATATTAAAAATCAATCTATGATTGTTTATAATATTGAGGAATGACATGAACATTAAAAGGAAGTTAATTAAAATTTATATGTATTACTACCTATTCGCATGGGTTAAATTTCACAAATAGTTTGGAATAAAATCAATATTGAAGTTATATAGGCATTACCTATATGATGATAGATATTATATATATAATAATAATATAGTATGGAGGTATATATTAACAAGTGTTGAATATGCACTAAAGGGGATGGTTCGAGTTGAGTAAAGATTATGAATTCTCAATAGACTACAAAACTTGAAAGTAGAATAAGGTGCATGATTCACTGAGTTGGATGGACCATCCTAGTTTTTGAATTACGATGATAAAAAATGATCAAATATGTTTGGATTTTCAGAAGATGGATGTTGAAATCATGTGGAAAGGGTATGTGTCTTATTTTTCGTAGATGATTGTTCAACTGTACATCCATGTGAATATTAAAGTGGTTTATGAGAAATATGAATAATTTTAAAAGAATTGAAGGATTATTTATGAGTTCATCCTTAACCATTATACAATGATATGGTTTTAGATCAGAGAATGAGTCCCATTAATTTAAAACATAAATGAAGATTTATTGGATAAAAATCATAGTTTAACATTATATATTTATCATAGAATTACAAATATGTGTATAGATATCAAATAATATTTCTAGGGGGACATAATATTTAAGAGTATGTATCATGATGAATGGTATGTCAGCAAGTTAAGGCAGCGAGAAAGAAGTCTAAGTAGACATTAAAATCATTACCCACACTAAAATGGAAATATAAAAATATCACTATAGATTTATTCATCAGACACCCCATAAAATCAAAATGTTATAATTCTATTTGGTTTGTTGTCGATCAATATATGATTTTGTCAAATTTCATTTATACCAGAGACTAATTTTTTCCTAGATCAGCTTTCCAGGATATATGTAAGCGATATGGTGAGGTTACTTGGAGTACCAAAATTTAATGTATCTGATCAATATGTAATGTTTATATTGATGTTATAGAGATATATTCAGTATTAATTAGATATAGATTATTAAAATAACATTATATATAATCCTAAAAGTGATGTTCAATTTTAGAGGAAAATTAAAATTCTAGAATATATATTGAGAACTTGTTCAACTAAATTCAATGATGGGTGGAATCAACACCATATAGTAGTATGGTTTTCATGAAATAATATATTTGACTTGAGAATTCAGATGACTCCTTATGAATCTATATATAAAAAGAAGTGAAAAACTCTAATTTATTGGATTAGGATGGAGAAATAAAGATATTGGAAATTGATATAGTTGAGGAAATGGTAGATAATGTTAGAGGCATTCAATAAAAAACAAGAGAAATTATAGTCATAGATGTTTTATGCTAACAATCTGTAATGAGATATTGAGTTTGAAGTTAGTGTTATGGGAATATAATGAATATCAACTTTCAATAATTTTATGAGATTTTCAAATAATGGAAAGGTGCGCTCTAGATATATTGGACCCCCCAAAATTATGGATCACATTTTGATAGTTTTTTAACAACAGTTTTTTCCACTGAAACTCTCTCAGGTTAACATGAATTTTATATAAAACTTTTTAAAAACTACATACCCAATACTTAGCATGCACATAAATCAGATGTTGTGCCACTAGAGAATGGTCTTTATTTTGAGGAAGAACAAGTAGATATTCTTGATCAAATAGATAAATGTTCTATGAAACAATATCACCTAGCTAGTCAATGATTTTTTTGCAAAACCAAAAATTTGATGATTTTGTTTGGGAACATAAGGATTTCATGAGAAAAAACTATCCCTATTTTATTTTTTTAAAGAAATTTAATTTCAAGGGTAAAATTTTCATTAGGGTAGAATGTAACACTCCAAGATTTTAGAATATATATTTATATTTAATAAAATTCAATCATTTGATGGATTTATTTATATAAAAAATTGATCATAGAATAACTATGTCATACTAATGAAATATTTTTATAATATTTTTTGATAATAAAATTCATAAATTAATTATACATTTATTAACAATTGGATATAAATTAAGATGAAATCTTTAGAAGGTAAATGATGTTTTTGTTAGAAAAGATTTTTTATATACACATTGTATTTATATTTTAATATATGAAATTAATCCCTTTTGATAAATAGTTATAATGGATTTGGTTGATTATATGTTCATTAAAATTAATTAATATTCATTTAACTATAATTATTACTTATAGAATGAGAATAATGTAATTTTATACTCCAAAATACATTTTATTCAAAAAAAATATTTTTGTAGTTAGTGTGAGGATATTATAATTAATTTATATGATTTTTAATGAATTTATTTTAAATAATAGAAGTAATATTTTAAATTATAATGTCATGATAATCTTATATTCTTATTTTGGTTTTTTTTTCCTGAAAGATCAATTTTTGAGTGGATAGTGAAAAAGGAAGATTTTTTGAAAAAAATCATTTATTTTCATTAAACCAATTAATAAAAAAGAACCACTATAAATTATATTTTATTTAAAGAAAAATAATTTCCCTTTTATTAATAATAATATAATTATTTCTATAGTAAACAATATTTTATTTTATTTTTATATAATGTTTTAGTATGCTTAACACACTTTTCCAAAAAAATTATTTTTCACTTTGTTTTGAAAAAACATTTAAAAATTAAATTTTCAATCATATATATATTGAAACATGAAAAATAAATCTTTTATTTGATATTTGTATGTCTAAATATTTTAATTATGTTAATTTCATTTTTAGTAATTATAAAGAGTGTCCCTGGTAGACAATTTTTCACAATGATAAAAGAAAAAAACATATTAATTAAGGTCAAAACATTATTATAAGGTCATAAAATATCAGTTTAGTTATTATTGGATGAGATTAACACAATACTTATAATATTATCTACAAATTTTAATTTTTTTAGTGACACATGACCATGAGTAAGACACTTATATTTATAAATGTTACGAATAATTATAAATATGTTACTTCCTCCACTTATAAAATTTAATCTCCTCTTCTAAGTTCTTCACACCACTTGAATAATTAATATTGACCATGATCAATAGAAAAACCATACCAAAATTTATCCCACCAAACTAGAGGTCATGTTCTCACAAAATTTCTAACTTAGAAGGCTTTAGGGGTAAGTTAAAGGGGGTTTTCCAAAGAATTCGTATAACTCTTAATTGAGTTCTTTCATATCTATTTCTTATTAAACCTTCTTAAAAACTATAATAATCATTATTATATAATAACATCATTATATAAAATAAATATTATTATGTTTACGATACACCCCATTTTCATATCCTTTTACCTCTTATTAGAAATGAAAACATCACTCGTGCGTACTTGTAAACTACTACATCCATAAGTGATGTGATTCACTTTTCAGTTCTTATTAACATGGATTTTTATGATTATATATTTAGTGAATATATATGATATTTATGATATTATATTAATTCTATAAAGGATAATTATTATTCACTTTTCTTTTAGTACAACCATTAAAAATAGAATCATTACTAATGCGTATGTAAAGACAACCATCTACATGATGTAATGTAATTCATTTTTATTAATAGTATTTACTATTTCATTAAAGCTTATTTTTGTATGGGGGTTATAATTCAAAAGTTTAAAAAGTGTTAAGACTTTATGTTACAATTTCATTTATTTTTATAATTGTATTTGTTAAATTACATTGAGGGAAATTAAAATTTCATAAAATTTTAAACACCATATATTTTATTTTGCTCAAGATATTTCAGGTATTTTCTTATGTTCATCTCTTCAGTAATTAAAATGATTGAGAAAATATTATTAAGAATATTCAGCCTTATTTCTAATTTTGTATGAAAGTATTTTTGATCAATGTACATGTTTCCAAAAAAACTATACAAGTTTTTATTTACACTTAAATGCTTTTAAAATTGAAATATTCTCAATGTTAAAAAATCCTTTAAAACTATTATGTCAATAAATGACATTTATTTTAAATTGAAAATTTAATTTTCCAATACATGTGTTAATTATGGATTTATGTAAGGATAACTACCATGTTATTATAATGAATTTTTCCCTTGTAACATCTTGTAATGTTTTTTATGTAATGTTTCCATATTTATAAGTGGATTTAGTGTGAGATTATGTGGCCTTTAGGGACATAGACTCTATATAATAAAAATATAAAATATTTCATATCCTTCTTATGTAGTTTTACTGAAATAATGGAATATCTGTTAAACAGTGTCACAATTAGAAAATATGAGACTTCCATTAAATCCATAATTAATGTTTTTCCCAATGCATAACATAACATATTTTGGTGGCCATAGTAATAACGAGGATATTATTATTTGTACAAAATAAATACATTTTTTTGATTAATAAAAATTTATTAACAAAATATTAGTATTTAATGAAAGTTATTGTTGAAGTGCTTTTGATGGTAACAAATTGGAGATTTAATAATAATAGAATTTAATGTCATGTTTTTTTATTATTATTAGATTTCAAACATAATATTGGTGATTATATATAATTTGAATATATTTAATTTAATATATATATATATTAGTGTATATATATGTGTGTGTTCTTGTATATATTTGTATATGTGGGTGCGTATATATATATAATGTGTATATATTTGGGTTATATATATGTGGGGGTGTATATATGTTTATGTGGGTAAATATATATATCATAATGTGTATATATATGGGTTATATATATAGATTTATATATACATATATGGGTGTGTTTATATATATATTGCGCATAAATAAATAAATAAATAAATAAATAAATATATGAAATTTAAAATAATTTAATGAGCGATTTAATATGTTTAGAAGATTAATTTAGAAAAAAAAACATTTAAGAGGGAAACATATAGGTTTAATAGGAATTAAAATAAAAAATAAAATAAATTAAGTAATCAATTATTGAAATAATTAATTAAATGAAATGGAAAAAATAATCATAATAGTGAATGGAGGGTAACCTAAAAAATCCTACTAGAGGAAGTCCTCACTTATTATTCATCCTCGCCATCCCCCATGTATTTCTCCCCCACCGCTTATATATATGTTTTATTCTGAATATCTCCCTTTAATATATTCTCTAATATGGATCATATTGACACAACATTGATGAGGTATGACTCATTTTGATGTGTAGTATTTAAATCCTATGTATTTTTTGAGGAAATTATATATTTTATTAAAATATAATTTAACCTTTTATTATATTATTAAATATTGGACTTGATAATAATTATTAATCATTTTGAATCTAAAATGTTTCTTTCATTTTGTGGTGAAATTGAACTCAGACATCAACCCCTATTTTCAATAGTAATGGTTCTTATGGTGGGGGTTTTTTTACCGATTGGGGATTTTGTCACATGTTTTTCCTTATTATAATTTATTTTTTTCTGAAATTGATAACCATTATTGAATTTTATTTTCATGTGGGGGGGGGGTGTAGCCCGTGATACCTACTATTATATTTGATTACTCAAGTATTTTTATAGAAGCATATATCCAATTTTGATGGTAATTACATAATTTAATGTGATGGTCTTTATACTCATGTTGATATTCCTTCCATTTCTCAAAAATTAACTATATATCAAGTGAAATACCCACAAATCAACTAGTCATTGAGCGTGATGCTCGTAAATCAACTAAGAATTTAGGGCACCCCTCAAAAATCAACTAGTCATCGAGAAAACACATACATGGCTTCTAGTTTCTTGGGTTCATGCTCAATACTGCTCCATAGTAACATCCTATCTCCAACCTATACTTAGGTACATTTTTTCCATCATTTAAATCCATGTGTACTCCCCCTCTTTGGGAACATCATGTCAGAATATCCACCTATTTATAGAACCACAAACACTACCTCTATGTAAGGTAACACAAATATAATGTAGAGCACACATGGAAAGAGTATCAATAATATTATACATTAGAATTACATAAAGTCATGTAATCATCATAAAATATGGAAATATTTTATTCTTTAATTAAAATGGAATCATATATCATACTAGGTATCATGGGATACACACACACCCACATGTGATTCAATATCAAGAATGGATATCAATTATTCAAACACATTTATCATAACAAGGAAGCATGGGTAAAAAATCCTCAAGATGAAAGGAACATCCAACTATATGTATAGCTATGATTGATGAAAATGGTTCACACCCAGGTTTAATTATACAACTAAATCAAAGAACCATTCTTGCTTCAACATGATTTATAATTCTCAACATCTTTGATATTAAAAACGTGAATAAAATATTAAATTATATTTGAATAAAAAACAATTTTCTTTAAAAAACAAACATAAGATTTAATTTATTCTTTTCTAAATGAACCTAATGGAACTGACACAACTTCAATCTGATCAATATGAGAGAAAATATTGAACATAATAGTTTTAAGTTATAAATAAATATATATATATATATATAAGAGATGGGAAGAGAGAGAGAGATGAAGGGGATTAGAGAGGTATGAGAAGTAACAACATCCTCTAGAAGCATTCCTTAGTCCCCTCCCCATTTCCCTTATATATATTTCTACTCCATTTCGATTCATTAGTTGTTTCATTAATTGATTACAAAATTTATTTTATTCTTTATTATCTTTATTCTAAAACCCATGTGCCACCATCTTACAACTTTTTTTTAAAAATTTAATAATTCATAAAATATATTTTAAAACTAATATATATATATATATATGAATTATACGCACAAAAACACACACACACAACCATATATACGTATATACATCTACATATGCACACACACACACACACACACACAAGAATATACATATATATACACCTGTATATATATAACCCATATATATACACATTATATATATATACAGACTAGAATATACATATATACACCAGTACACCACATATATATACAAATATATATATATATATATAACCAATATATATTTATACATTACACATACTCACACACACCAATACTATTTATCTAAATTTAATAATATTAAATTCAAAAATTAATTTTTATTATTGTTAAATCTACCCTATTATTACCACATAAACATTTCAAAAATAAATTTCATTAAATAACAATAAAATATTAATAATTTTTTATTAATCAAACAATTTCATTTTTTAACATAATAAACAATATCATCCTAATTAGATTGACCAAAAAATAATTTTTACCCAAAAAATATTTCCACTATAAAAAATTATTTATTACATATATCCATATATGTATATATATATATATATATATATATATTCTTTTATGGAACTAATAAAAATAGTAATAAAATTATTATTATTATTATTTAACTACCAATAACAATATTCAAAAATAAAATAATATTATTAGTTCAAATAAATCAATGTAATTTGATAAATGTTTTTAGAATCATATATTATATTTTTTTTAATAAAATCACATAAATAAAAATTAAAAACTAAGGACACAATTATGTGATTTAACTAAACCCCTAATGTTTACAATAGACATTTCATTCTTAGGGTAAAACCCACATTCTAAATTTAATGGTGGTGGATTTTCGATTCAAGAAAAAATTGATGAGATGTTCGATTATTTAAAAAAACATTTAACATGTGATATAATGTATATAAAAATTATATTATATTAATAGTGAGGCTCTAAATTCCCTATAATCATTCACTAACTCTTTCCCCAACTCTGAAAATATTTGTTTAAAAAACTTCCAATGTGTTTTTAGGAAACAATAGAGTCATTGCACTAACAAGATGTTTTCCCATATATAAATCCTTTTTAATGAAGAATTAAAAAATTACATTCTAAAATAATAATAATTGTATTTTTTTAATAGTTGATTTCTCAAGGATCAATTAAAATTTATAATATTACATCTCTCACCCTCTAATGAATTTCCATCATTTAGAAGTATCTCTGAAGGTTTCACCTCAATATTTTAAATTATGATCATGTTCTATAGCGTGTATGAAATTCAACACCAAGAATTGATGGGAATATAACTCCCCAATCATTTATTATATATATATATATATTTAAATGGATTCAATCTCTTAAATAAATTTCATTACATGCAAGAAAAAGTTATCTTGTGTTACATGCTAGACCGAGTTTTATTAGAATACAATATACTATTAATATTATTATTTAACATAACACCTAAACATTGGAATAGAGGGTTTGATTAGGATTAAATAAATTATGAAAAAATATAGTTTACACATGCTTATTAGTTACGAATTTATTAGTAATAGAATTAGATTCATTTAAATAAAAAAGAAATATTTTCTAAAAAACTATATTTTTCTAAAAGATGAACTAATCACACTTTGGGAACATAATATAAAATTTATTTTTAACACTTTTATAAATATTATTTTTTAAAATAAACATAATTTTTTAAACCAAAATATAAAAATTATCATAGGTTTAACTTTTTTTATTTTTATGAGAAGTTTTATTTTTTGATGAATTGTTAAAAATAATGATTTTTTATTGAAAAATTCTTTTTCATTTAAATAAATCATAATATTAAATTATATTTTTAATTGGTTTTTAAGAAAAATTAGTTAAATTTTATAAAATTTAGTCCAATTTAGGTCATTTTAATAATTTTAATATTAAGTTTATATTTAAAAACAATGTACACTTTTGAATATTTTCTCATTGAAACCCCACTTTATCGTAACATCTTATGGATTAATTTTAAATTAAATTTTGCCAATTTTATGAATTAACATTTTAAAAATGGAATATATATTTTTAATCATAATCATATATAATTTATAATATGTTCAAAATAATTTTTTGACAAAATTAATAGTAAAAAAAGTAAAAATTTATAATCGCAGTTATGGTAAAAATAGATCTACTATGGAGTTAAACTAAGATGATTAGGGTTAGAAATACCCATCCAACTTAACCAAAACCCATTTAATAAAAATAATTTTACCTTATATCTTCAATGATTTGTAATGGATCATTTTTGATGCTTTTGGAATTATATAATTGTTTATATGATTGAATCCTTTCTAAACATTACAAGTGTGTCACTCATGTTACTTATAAAAGGAATCCACCTCTATACTCTTATTTAAAACATCAAACCTATTTATTTTAGAAAATACCTACAAAAAATACTTCAAATAATCCATGATATCATCCCATAATCCTTATTGTTTTTCATAAATCCAATATAGGATGGATTTTGTGAAAACCTAAATAGGATACCCGAAGAATTGGTAATGTTCTTCAACAACAGTGTTGATTTTATTTGATTATATAAATCATTAAATTATAATTAAAGAATTGTTATATAATAATTTTTTTATATAAATTATAATTTTTTTTTATAATATCATGACCTATAAAAAACTCTACTACCATAAAATGGTTTTTGAAATCATTGTTTGTGTGTACGGAGGTCTTCCACCTTGTGAACTGATGTCATTCATTTTTCCAAAACCATGTTTCACAGTTCGGTATGATGATGTATATAAAGAATATACATGATATTAATATATAATAATTCTTATTTAATATTATATCTTATATACCTATTTACTTTTCCACTACATTGAGGATGTGACAATGTTGCTCATGTGTGTGGTGGACTACCGCCTCATGAAACGATGTGATTTATCTCTAACTAATGATTTACATGAAATAAAATAAGGTAAATTTTAATTATTATATGTCATATAAATGACATAAATATTTTATTCATGAAATATTTATAATTATTTTCGGATAATATATATCATTTTGTATCTTATCTTTCCTCTTAGTTAAAGATGAAAACATCATTCGTGTCCATGTTGACTATCGGCCTCACAAAGTGGTGTGACTCTCCTTTCATCACCACACCACATGGATGATATATATATATATATATATATGTGTGTGTGTATATTTAAAAAATTATATGTTATTTATGATATTATTATCATTATATAAGGATAAAATATTACATACCTTCTTTCCATAATGAGCATTGAAAAATGGAAATGTTACCCATGTGTACGTATGACCTACCGTCTCCATGATCGTAACACAATTCATTTCTCAGAACCATATTTAAATTTTTTTATTAAAAGTATACTTGATGTATAAATATTATAATTATTCCACTATTATCATTCTAGAGATGATAAATCTATAAAATATGTTCAAGAACCAGAACATTAACGATGAAACACACATTTGAAAACAAAGCAATTAACACATGATATAATGAAAACAATGAAGTATTATTAATGGATGGGTAATAATATTTTATAAAACAATTATATATGATATTATAAATATCAATTTGGTTTTATTTAAAGTTAATGAAATGTTTAAAACTACTTTATTATATGCTAATGCACGTTCAAACAAAAGGAATCACACGGTAAGGGTTTTCTTAACTAAATTTTTATTTTTAGGTTAATATTCCACTTCAATGATTATATCAATATATTATAATATCTATAATGAATATTAATTAACATATATTTTATTTTCAATTTTTTTTACGGATTTATATTTGAAAAGAATATCACTGATTCATTAATTAATTTTTACATTTATGTTATAATCAGTGTAGGGGTTTATTTCACCATCTCATTCCAATCAAGATTGTTCATTCTTAAATTTTAGCTAAAGAAAATTATTTTACCATTTAATAAAAAAACCATAAAATTTTATTATCCTATTTTTATTCATTAAATTCTCATGTAATTGTACAATTCTTATACTCTATGGTATTTAAATTATTTTAGAAAAAAATGTTATGAAAATCTCACTTCATTTATCTCTTCGTTTGGAAATTTGTTTTCTTCCAAAACCATGTTTCATAAAAATGTTTTCAATTTTTTTTTTTACATTTTCTGCATGATTTATTGAATAATTTTTGAGAAATTTTATATTATGATTTTTTTAAAAGGTATATTCAGGAAATTTTATAATTCCTGGTAATTTGAGAATGATTAGAGATTTAGTTGGTGGATTCTTGTTCGTCGAAAAAAGGGAGGAAGTTGGGTGTCATCCAGTCACCCATATATATGCATGGAGGTTGATTTATCCAATCCTATTCTTGATTCTAAATGTATTGAAGTTGAATAAGAATTCATATTCACTTGGTCCACACATTTTGAACCATTTTGTGATTTTTGTTCTTCGCATAAGAGGTTGGGTTACATTTTCCAAGAATGTTGTCTAGATTCCAACAAACAGGAAGGATTTTATAATTTAAGAGATACTAATCTGGGAATCATGGGTAGTTGTGGGTTCCTAAATGAAGGGAATTCACCTCTATTTTCCACTAGAGTTTCTACAGTAGGTAGTAAACTATCTTGAGAATGGGGACAAAAGATGACTAAGTTACAACATGTCCTTCACTTAAATAGTGTTTTTTATGTCCATAAACATCATATTCCAAGGATGTGTGATCTTTTCATGTTCCAATTAGTACTCTCGGGGTGAATGTTACCCAGCCTATAACTGGTCTTGGAAACATATATAGTCTAGAATTTCTTCTCCCATATCATGATGAAGATAAATGGAATAAGATAAAAGAAAAATATTTGGGTGAAACTAAAATCTTCAGTGGACAAAACATCACATTTATACAGAAGAGGACACATGTAATTTAATCTCATAAAAAGTTCATTTAATTATATAATTATTTAATGAATTCAGAGATGGGTGGAACAAAGAAGTGGTAAAACAAGAAGGTATAAAAAATCAGGGTGGTTACATGGATGACAATGAATTTGAGAAAGAACATGATACCCAAACATGATATTTAAATAGAAAGTAAGATATTAAAGAAGACTATTTTATTTGGGTCACAAAAAATAATGGAAATAAATTAGTGGTGGAACATGATGGGTTTACTAAGATAGTGAAGTGGGCACATGCACTGAAATATAATTAATCTTTTCCTAGGGTTGTAGTGACAAGATAACCTGGTAATGTTCATACCATATAAAATGGGCCTTGAGGCCTCTAAATATATATTTCAAGAACTACAAGTTCAATGAGACAAAAATATATCTATCCCCAATTCCATTAATTACGATCATAAAATGGTGGAAGAAGGGGTTAATTAATTTCCCCATAATTTCTCTAGGAAATCAAAGTCACCATGACAATAACTCAGTTGAGATTATCTCAAGGAATTATCTATAGCTCATAATACCACCACAATAACCAAGGAGGAGTGATATAGATTTTCTGGGGAGTGATGTCCTCATGTAGTAGACGAATCATGTGAACAGTGGTTTGATTCACAACTTAATTACATTTTCTAAGATGTTGACCATAAAAAGGTCCATGTGGATGATTATTTGGTGGATGTGAATATTATCTACTCTGAAATTTATGAGGGTATCCATATTTATTAGGTGTTGGATATAATATACCTAATCTAGAAATATATTACTGACTTATTCACATATTAGGGCAACGAGGAACATAATTTTTCATCATCATCATTAGAGCATGATATCCTGATGTATCTTTTCCATCACTCACTCATGGTACCGAATTTTGTAAGTGTTTCTTTTAGGTTTTGATCCATGTTTTTGGAATGTAGTAAATGAATCCGATTTTTTGGGGTTTTCCATTGGTTGTATGTTAGTTTTTTCTAGGTGTTTTTTGAGGGTTTTCACAAAACCCTTGAAAAGTGGATTTTCTAAAAAATATAAAAATAATAAATTAGTAGTAGAATGTAAAGGAAAATTGATTCATTAATGAAATTTATTATTCAATAATTGAGAAAATATTTGTATCTATAGAAATGGGTATAGTCTGGTCAATGATATCCCCTCGATGCATTAGTAGTCTCATGAATAAAATCAGTAAACTAGCATGAAATTAATTATCCAAACCCAATGGGATTGTATCATGTAGTTTTAAACTATATTATAAGAGGTCATAATGGAAGAGGTATCATGTGGATGAGATATGAAACATAATAAATAATAATTGGATTCATTAAGATTTATTATTATCTAAGATATTTTTAGACTGATATTATCTCTAGATTCATTTCATTTTCAGTTTATTTAATAAATTGAGTTTTTCTTATGCAATTTACCTTTCCATTTTGATGATGACATATCCATATATTTAAATGTAATTTTTTTCCTATTATTTAACTTTCCATATTTATTATTCCTTATATAGTTATTTAAATGAAATAAGTTTTTATTTATTTACCTTTCTATATTGATTACTCATTATTGATTCATTATATCATCTACTGTACTTAATGCTTACTGTGTATTTGGGCTCACCCAATTTTTTTCCCTTTCTAAGTAATCCATGAAAGGTAATATGAATGACATGAATGAATATTTTAGTGGGACTAATGATATTCTAGAATTATTTTTTAATAATTTGTGTTTTTAAATTTAATATAGGAATCACGTACATATCTACTTTATTAAGACTATTAAACTATTTGGTCCTTCGGGGTGTGATTTCATGCATCTTATTCCAATATATTGAATTTGGCACTGAATCCAGGATACTAGGGTAGGGGTTACTATAGTTGGTATCAAATTAATTATATTTGAAATGATTGTAACTTGATTTATTAAAACATATATTAAGTAATATAACCACATGATAAACTAAGGATATGTATAGGATCATCCCAGCATTTCAATAAGTATGAGATTATGAGGATTTTCCAAGATACACCTACCTTTGTAAATACTACAAGTGGACGTGGTTATAGAAGAAATGTCCCTAGGTTCACGAATTTTGAAAAGGGTACATTGGGTTTGACTTGATCGCTACATGGTGCATGACAATGGGCCTTACTACACACCTAGTTTGACAACCCCAGTGGATTTTATTTGGATAATTAATTTTTTTTACAAACTATTATGAAAAATTTTATTTGATGATAAAAGTTAATGGACCAGGTTAAAACTAAGGTGTCTTAGATAAAAAAATATATCTCAAATAGAATTGGAAAATGTTTTATATGTGAAAAATTAGGGCATAAATCAAATAAATATTGAAGAAAAATAAAGAGTATGATGGAAGGAATTAAATATCATCTTATGGATCGATTTATAATTTGTTGTATTAAATGTAGAGACCCTTAGAAATATCCAATTCAATTCACTCTTAAAAAGGATAAACCTAAGATCCTAGAAGGGACAATTCTGAAATTAAAATGGTTTAAGAATTTATTGGGATTCTAGAATTAATAATTTTAGGTATTTTACAAATGGTTTTTTGGTTATAAGAATCAAGAATCATCTATGGATTTTGTTAAATTTTAGTAGCATATATGTCTTACCTAACATAATATTTAAGGATACCATTACGGGTTTATGAGTTCAATATTGATCATAAGATAAAGTTTATAAACACCCCTTTTTTTGGTTTAATTTTATGGGTGTCTACCAAGATTAAGGATATCTTGGGAGAAATTTATTACAATATAACCCATTTTTTTATTATATGTTTTAGTGAAAAATTTATTTGAGGAAAAATACCTTTATATTTTATAGACATGAGTCTAAAAGAACTTATAATCTTTGGTGTTGATATAATCATTAATTAAATTGTAATAATAGTAAAATATGATTGTTATACTTTTAGGAGAATTTTGTATTGAAAACCTTAGTAAAATATTTATTTAATGATTAATTTCATTTCAAGGATCCCCATCATATTTTTGGGAATAGTATATGAATTATGTCAACATATTTTTGAAAAAGGACACCCATATATTGGGTGATAACCCATCACATGTGGCTTGGTCACGGTGCTTGAATGCATGACCAAAGTATTATAAAGTTTTATCATCTACCACTAGGCTATACGATGTCTTGGTTAGTAAGACATTTTTTAGTCAATCAATTTCAAAAAAAAATATTAACGATAAACCAATGGTGATAATTTTGATGTTTATATATTTATTTATTATATTGGATAACTTGTGAGAAATATTTTGGTTTTCAAAAATAGTTAGAGATAGAAATAAAGACTTTACACTCTTTTATATATTTTATGACATGTTAAAAGTTAATTTTAGAGCTTTAGGCACAAAAAAATAATTTTTTCAAATTCATTTCTCTAAGGGGTGAATTTTCAATTCATTGAAGCCAAAACAAAGGAATAAAATTTTATTATAAAATAAAAATGAATCATGTATGTATAATTTATTATACTCATAGATAGTAAAATAATTCAACAAATTCTGGAAGAGGATCTTGAAACAAAACTCTTATCTACTTATACTCATATATGATGAATCATATGGTCTTTTAAATAATCAGATATTTATGGTTTTGGGGATATTGATGTTACATGGATCATTCACTTGATTGTGATCAATGATATGAACAACAATCTATAATTATATATGATTTTATTCCCTGTCCATATCGTTAATTTCCACCAATGTTCTTCTACATAGAAACCCAGTTATGTTTTATTCTATATGATCATGAACTTCCCTTCCCTTTATTATTGATATATTATTTAATTATCTCTTTTTGATATGTGGATTTAAAAAAATATAATATTAAACCCTTTATTATTAAGATAATGTTTACATTTTTACAGTTCAATTTATTCAAGTTTTGAAGAACGTAACACATTGATATTTTAAAATATTAATATCATATTCAATAAAGTGTATGACATGAAACACCAAGTGTAGAAAGGAATATAATACCCTAAATATTTATAATATATTTATTTTAAAATTAATTCAATCTCTTAAAAATATTTCATTCCATGAAACTCTATAATATCTTGAGCTACACACAATAATGAGTTTCATGAATAACATGCATTACACGCAAGACAGAGTTTTACCAACCAAAAATATACTATTAGTGTTATTATTTAATATAAATCCTAGTCATTGGAATGGTGGGTATGAATAGTATTGACGAAATTATTAAAAAATATATTTTACATATGTATATTTATTATTTAATAATTATTAATAAAACAAGAATAATTTCACAAAAAGAGAATTATTTTTTGAAAATATTTATTTTTCTAAGTGATGAATTAGTCATGGTTTGCGCATTGAATTTATAATTAATTTTTAACCTTTTTAGAAAACAGATTTTTTAAAATAATCATGTTTTTTTAATCAGGGTTTAAAATTTAACTTAGTGTGAATATTTTGTATTTTTTGAGAAGTATCATTTTTGATGAATAGTGAAAAATATTGAATTTTAATAAAAGAATGCATTTTCATTTAAATAATTTATATTGTTAAATTATATTTTAATTGGTTTTAATTTAATATTATTTCAATTTTAGATCAATAAATATAATTTATTTAATTAGAATCATTTTACTATTTAATTCAATAAAAAATTTTGTAAAACCTTGAACATTTTCTTTTTAAAAATCAAAGTCGGTGGGAGTAATTTTAAATTTAATTTTTCCAATTCTGGGAATTGAACTTGAAATAATGGATTCCATATTAGGATTCTTAATAATTTAATATTTTTAATAATTTCAACTTAATTTTTGACAAACATGAATAGTGAAAATAATAAATAATAAATATAATGGTTAAGGTAAAAATTGTTTTACTGGTGGGGTGGGGTGTAAGGGTTAAAGTGAGAATATCAGGGTTTCAAATGACCTGCCAACTTTTCCAACACCCATTGTATGAACATATTATTAGGTCGAAAATTCTACAATGAAGACACAAGTGGTGGTGAATTGTGTCTTTTTAAAATTTCCACAATTCGGTCATTTCACATCAATAGTAGATATAGTTGACAACGTTTCTATATGAGAGTATGTGAAGAAGATAAACAAAAAAAGAGAACATAAATTTATAGTGTTTTAGGGCACAAAGATTCTCTAGTACACTCCACTAATCACACCTCTCTCTGGGCTTGGTGAATTTCACTAGTTAGGTCCTCTTTTCATAAGACTGATCCATAACTGAGTGCACAATGTTTTCACCCTTACAAACAAGGATAAAAACAGAGCCTTCTTTTTCTTTTATTGGGTATCAAAATATCCACAACTTAGCACGATAAGATGACACTCCACTATGACTAAAACCAAGCATCCTATGCTCAAAATAATCAATAGAGATTGATTTGATAAAGAATTTTAAACTTCACAGTTGCAACATCATGTAACTAACAAAATATGGATCTTAAACATTAGAAGAATATTAATCCTTGAAATATGTCTAAAGATATATGGTTTCACAATAGATGTTATATTTTAAGAATAGAAAAAAATAGAGCATCGCACTTCCAGGATTGAACATGTATATCTCCAAAATGTAGTCCATGTTTGTGAGATGCTTGATCATTGTAGACCTGTAAATTAATTTTCACAAGAAAACTCAAAGAATAAAAATTATCAACACAACTGAAAGACAGATTGATATCCAAAACAATAGACATAGAAGGATATATTGAATGATATATCTTGCAACACTATTTTAGATCCGAAAAAGACACATGATAAATCAAGAGAATTCAGATTCAAAATTACAACTCATAGTAGTCGTAACATCCCTTAAGAATAGAAGATAAAATATTCCATGTAAATGGATCACTAAATCATTTAATAAGAGATTTCAATTAGTCAAAACCAAGCTTTAAATAACCCTGATATTCTACAATATTGTTACAGAATACTCCGATAAAGTTGTAAATTAAAATATCTAGTGTTGAAAAGTCAAACATAAGGTTCCTTTACATAACGAAAAAAATGTAGGGTTCAACTATGTATCATTAATTCCTTGAATGTAAGGTTAACAGTGTTAGGTTGAAAAAAATTAAGGTTGACTATTTATACATTTTCTTCTCAAACATAGTGTTCCATACTTATGTAGGGTTCTTCAACCATAATTTTTATATTTGAAAAACATAAGGTTTCATTCAAATGTAATGTTTTTTTACCATACGTTCCTTCCAACATAATTTTGACAAACCATTCGTTCTTATCCTTTACCATAAAATTTAATACAAATGTAGGGTATGATCCTTACGTTACATTCTTCAGCGTAGGAAATGAATAGTGATTAAAAAAATGACAAACCATAAACAGTGTTTCTAGAATACACTTAAGAGAATTCCAAACACTTTAATGAATATTTATCACAAATAAATACTTGAGTACTATTCCAGAATTATAATTATGTGGAATGTAAAATTCCTAAAATACACTTAAAATAAGACCATTGGTAAATCAAACAAGGGTATTTGTGAGCATCAAAATCAATAATATTTATAAATTATTGTTAAGACAACACATTCCCTACAATCTCCCCCTTTTTGTTGATAAAAAAAACCATAAATTAAAAATATAAATGTTGTAAAAAAATTTAGATTTTTGTAATCGTAGAGTGAATTTTTTTTTGATTTGACCGAATTCTTTTGATAAAAAAATGTTTGTGTTTATCCAAATTTCTCCTAGAATATTACAAAATTAAAAAAAATGTTGTGTTTGTCCAAATTTCACCCCATTTTGTGAGATAAGAAAATAAAGTAAATAAATAGATTAAAACATATATTTAATTTTGGACATATTATTAAGTGAATTCTATAATTAACTAGTAAAGATAATGAATACTGGATGTTTGTCTATTAGACAAAAATATAAAAGAATATAGAAATAAAGTATAGAAAATAGTATTGAAGACAAATTTCATTCATTAGAAAATATACAAATACAATGAGGATGTAACTAAGAAATAGAATAATCACTATTAGAATGAGTATAAAAGGTTAGTTGGGGGTTGATTTCTAACAATGTATAAAAAGGTTAGGGATTGGATAGGTTGGAATTTTGAATGGCTTGAAGCATCTCCGTAAAATCAACCATCTATACCCACAATTTTTTAATTAAACTATCACCCAACTGTATTATTAGAATTATAGAATCATGATTAACATGAAAATCCTCCACAATACTGACTTTACAAAAGTTATGTAAGCTCTCAAATTTCTTCATAAATTATTCCATCTATTCTGTAAACTAATTAAGAAGAAATATGACGATGGTTTCACTCTGATTCAGTTGATCAACAAGAAATTACTGATTGTCCAATAAAACTGAATGAGGAGAATTGTTGCATTTAAGGTCTCAAAGATGAGAATTCATGAGTGCCATAAAAGATATTATGGTATGAAATATTCTAATTAAATATTGTATGGTAGGAGGAGTAGAAGTAGATGAACTGGTATAATTTACTGAACTTTTCACCAATTCAAACTGACTTCCCAAGCACCACATAAAATATACAAAATATGTCTTCGAAACAGCTTTAGATATGATCCTCCCAAACTCATTTAACATGTCTCTTTTGAAGGAATCAAAATCCATTCAAGAAAAATTATTTTCATTAAGATCCTAGATCTTTTTCCTGGAATTTTCAAGCTACTTCCACAGAGTATCATTATATTCCTGAGACTTGTTAAACGTAATCAAAAATTAATTAACGTGATGAGACAAAGAATCAGATGTCCCTTCACATTCATTAAATGTATGATCAACAACATTAGGAAAAGGATTCACCATTGATCTCTCCACATATTTTTTAGTTGAAAACGATTTATTTTCAAGCACTTTAGTCCATCCTCTAGAAACATGACCTGACTGTTCGACAGTTTGATTCACAACCTCATCTGTAACTTTAGTTACTGATTTCTGTAAAAATTCTTCTTCTTTAGAATCTTCTTTTTCTGAACAGATTATTCGTGAATCTTAATCTGCTCTTGAATATTCACTTGTACTTGATCACTGATCAGAGATACACTAAGAAGCTCTCTAGATTTACTATCCCTTGGAATTTCTTCTCCAAAAATAAGTTCATCTAAATGAACTGAGGAGGTTGATTCTCTATAATACAACACTTTATCTTCAACCTATTGAACATATCTATTTATAGAATTCACAAAAAGTACCTATTGACTTTATTCTTACTCAACTTCTTCTACATCAGAATTAAACCTAATTTATCTCTTAGATTGTTGAAAAAAAGCATCAGTTCAAGATTCTGCCACACCATCCTTTCAAAAAGCTCCCAGATCCACCTAAGAAAAATCTCCTGAGCTTTGTTATTCTTTAGCACCAATGTGTAAAATCTTGTCATTCACTGTACTCCAGAAAAATCCTAATTTCCATAGATTTCCAGCATTTAAAATGTTACTTTGATGACACTTAATCCTTAAACCTTCTAATAGAATCATATCCTTTTTAAACAGAATTCTAGAGATTATCTATGTATAAAGATAGAAATTCATTCTAGAATCTAGTTGATAGCAGTAAATAAAATTTCGAACCATATATCGCGGAAAATCCATCTAAACATCACTTAGAAATAAAAACATGAAATACACATTAGGGTACATAATTTTATTTATCTCTTCAATCCTAGGTGCAATACCTTCCTGAATGAACTTAAACATGATCTTATGATCTTTCTCGAGATCCTTATCAAACATTTTCCTAATGTGTGTTGAGTTAAACAGAAAAGACATATTGTATTTTCAAGAGTGATTCTTTTCTCCAATTGATTGAAGATCAAAGTAAAAAAACTCTTTCATGAGGGCAGTCTAAGATTTGAAATATTTTAGTTGATGAAATAAAAAAACACTTATCATCAATACTTGTAATAATAATATCCTCAGAATCATGAAAAATGAACTATAAATCTTATAAAAATAGTCTAGTTCTACCTCATAAAGAAATTCTGAATTGATGTCATTGAAAGAAGTCTCCAACCCTTGAAATTCCAATGTCTGTTTTAGGAGTATATTCATCTGATATGACCAATGAAAATCAAACACTTTTCCTTGAAGTATTTTTCTTCCTGTAACATGTTGTCTCTTTGGATCACTTGTGTATCTTTCTTTGAATAGCTTGGTTTTCATCATTATAATAAAAAAAATCTGATAGTCAGAGGTTTTTTCCCTCTTGGTTTAGGACTAAAAAACGAGGGTTTCAGGTTAGATGAAACAATTTTGGTAAATGAAGGGTATGGAAGAAGGGTTTCTGACAGGTGACGCATGTCCTTGTTTCCTATATCATAGAGTAATTTTGAAAAAAATAATTATATGGGGTAAATAAATTTAAGATTAAATAAAATAACTAAAATATGATAAGGTAAAAATATGAAAAATAAATTATATTTGTAGTAATAAACATAAGATAAATAAAATAAAATAAAATAAAATAAAATAAAATAAAATAAAATAAAATAAATATTTAAAAATTAAATAAACATAGATCCCCTTTATAAAATCTAAACTTGCAGTAGGTAGTGGTTTAGTGAAAATACCATCTAATTGATATTTAGTGTTAAAAATTCTATAGATATATCATTTTTAATAATATGATCTCTCTGAAAATGATGTCTAATATCAATATACTTAGTTCTAGAATGACTTATTAATATATTTGAAATATTTATAGCACTTGTATTATCACATAAGATAGGTGTACAATTAAAATGATGTCCAAAGTCCATCATTGTGTTATTTATCCACAATACTTGCACATAGAAACTCATGCAGATACATATTTGTTTTGGCTATAGATAAGGAAACTGAGTGTTTCTTCTTACTCGACCAAAAAACCAAAATTTTTCCTAAAATATGACAGGTTCCTAAGGTTTTCTTTTTATCTAATCTACAACCTCCAATATCAGCATCTGAATATGACAATAAAGTAAAATAAGATGTTTTTTTGATAAATAAGAGACTTAAAAATAGTTCTTTTTAAATATCTAAAAATATTTTGACATCAATAAGATGTGATTATTTAATATTTGTTTGAAATATGGCATATAAACATACTAAAAACATAATATTAGGTCTAATAGTAGTATGATATAATAAACCACAAATCATACCTCTATATAATTTGTTGTCCACTAGTTTTCCAGCTTTATCAAAATCAAGTATAATATTAGTACACATGGGAGTTGAATATGTATTACTGTTCTCAAGAACTTTTTTAATAAATCAGTAATATATTTACTTTGGTGTAATAAATTTCAATAATATATTTTATAAAATTGAATTCCTAAAAAGAAATTTAATTCTCCCATCATTCTCATCTCAAATTATATTTTGCATGAGTTTTTAAAAATCTTTACAATGTTTTTTATTTGTTTATCCAAAAATATTATCATCAACATAGATTTGAACTAATAATAAATTAGAACAAACTATTTTCTTGAAAAGGGATGGATCTTCCAAACCAAGAGTAAAACCAACTTTCAAAAGAAAAGAATGTAATCTTTCATACCATGCTCTAAGAGCTTGATTAAGACCATAAAAATATTTACTAATTTTAATTTTTTTGATAATTTTTAAAACTAAGAGGTTACATAACATAAATTTCCCCTATTAAATAACCATTTTAAAAGGAAAATTTGATATCCATATTATATAATTTAAAATTCATATGAGATACATAAGATAAAATGATTCTAATATCTTCAAGTTGAGCTATGGGGAAAAAGGTTTCATCATAATTTATACCTTCTTCTTGATTGTACCCTTTAGCTACTAATCTAGCTTTGTTTCTAGTTGTTATCCCTTGATCATCTTGTTTATTTTTAGAGACCCATTTTGTTTATATGAATAGATAATTTTATGGCCTTTCAACCAATTCCAAAACATTATTTCTTTTAAACCATTCAATTCTTCTTGTATTGATAACATCCAACTTTCATCTTCTAAGGATTTTTAAAAAGATTTATGTTGAAGTTGTGAATGAAAGGCAGAGAATTAAACTTGGTTTCTTGTATTTATTATAGTCCTTATTACTATGTCTAGGTCTCCTATAACTCTTTATAAAGGAAGATTATTTAGTGTTCTAGACTATCTAGGGAGAACACTTTTAGTTTCATTAGAATCATGTTCTTCTGAACTGAACTGAATTTTATTTTCAAAAACTATTTTCAGGTTTTCAGGACTCATGTTGTCAGAAGAGTCAGTATATTCATAAGTTTGATCTTTCTCTTTATTAAAAGGGTCAGTTTCATCAAATTTAAGATGAAATGATTCTTCAAAAATACTTGACTTTTTATTAAATACTCTATAAGATTTAGAAGTTGTAGAATATCCTTAGAATATTCCTTCATCAGCTTGTGGATGGAACTTACCAGTATTATCCTTAGTGTTCAGGATATACACCTTGCATACAAAAACATTACAGTACATTAACTTAGGAATTATTTTTTTCCAAAGTTCGTATAGTGTAGTTTTTAAAATAGGATGAATTAAAACTCTATTTATTGTATAACAGGTTGTTCTTACAACTTCTTTCCATAGATAGGTAAGAAGGTTGCATTCATTTAGCATAGTCCTAGCCATTTCTTGAATAGTTATGTTTCATCTTTCAACAATTCCATTTTTTTGAGGATCCCATGATGAAGAGAAGGTGTGTTTCATATCCATGTTTGGTCAAAAGGAATTGAATTTTAGATTATCTAACTCTCTACTATGATAATTTATTAATGAAATTATTTTAAAACCTTTTTCATTTTGAACACATTTGCAATAATTTTCAAAAATAGTAAAAGATTCATTTTTTAGTTTTATAAAATAGAACCAGTTAAATCTACAATAATAATCAACTAAAACATATACATATAATTTCCCTACCAAACATGCTACTCTAGATGTTCCATACAGATCCATGTGGATATGTTCTAGGGGACTTGATGTAGAAATTTTGTTAACAGATTTGTAGGACGATTTGTGTTGCTTTCCAATATGTCATGCATCGCAGAATTTATCACTCCCAAATATGAGACTAGGTAAATCTGAAACTAATTGTTTCTTAGATAATTTATGTAAAGCAGAAATATTGAAATGAACTATTCTTTTATTCCAAATCCAAGATTCATTTATCTTATTAGTTAAACAACTCACATTCTATTTACACAATGAATTTAAGTCCAAAGTGTATACATTATCTATTCTGGGTGCTCTAAATTTAAGAAAATGGTCTTTAATTATAGAACATGAATTTTTAGAAAAATCAACATAGTATCCATTATCAAAGATTTGAGAGATATTTATTAGGTTATGCTTCAATCCTTATACATATGTTAATTTATTGATTGAGACAGCCTTTGGATCTCCAACTATTCCAAGTCCAATTATTTTCCCTTGGGAATTTTCACCAAAGGTGAATAGACATCCATAAATATTTTTCAATGTATTTAAGTTTTATGTATTTCCACTAATGTGCCTAGAGTAGCCACTATCCATATACAATATTGTTTTCCCCTTTTTGTGGCATGTTATATACAATGACAATTTAAACAATTTTTTTGTGTCCATATCTTTTGGGGTCCAGCAGTGTTAGATAATAAGGATTCATGAATTCAAATCTGATTTAATTTTTCATGAATTATATCATTTACTTTATATAATATTTTTTAAATAAAATCTCTTTTAATTCCACTTATTTAATGAATTATCAAATAAAAATTTTCTGTTATATATCCTTATATTCCACAAAAATGACAAAATTGCAGATATTGTATTGGGAAAAAATAATTCTTATATAGTTTATATTTTTCACCCTTAATTCACATAACAAATATTTCATTTTTAATTACATTCTTAGCAAAAATTTCATTCAGTTTATTTTAACCTTTTGTAAAAACAAAGGAAGTATTTTTGTATCTTTCCACTTCATCCTGTAGAATTTTAATTGTAATCTCGTGATTATAATAATTAGTGGAAGTTGAGATAAAATTTTCAACTAAATCTTGATGTTGTTTAAGAAAAGTATCCCTTTCTCCTAATATTTCATTTTGAATATTCATTAAAGATTAATGTTTATTTATTAGGGGGTCATATATTTATTCTATAATTGTACAATAGGTAATTAATTTATCATTTAAGTAACTTAAATTGGAATCAGATGAATTGTAGGGTTGTACCTTATATTCTTCAGCCATAAAGCACATATTAGCTTTCAGATTTGATTCTTCCTTCTCTAAATCAAATATTGATGAGATGATAGAGTCTTTAGAAATACTCCAAGTTGCCTTCATATCTATTTTTCTTTATTTTCATAGTAATTATTTTTCTAAAACATCTTTTCTATCTTTCTCTTTTCACTTTTTAATTTAATACAGTTGAGTCTTATATGACCTAACCTTTTTTAATTCGTAGCATCAAACTTCCCCTGACTCTTTCTCATCCTTTTCAAAGGGTTTTATATATCCTTCATTATTCATATAAAACATGCTAAACTTTTTGGATAATTGAGCCATCTCAATTTCAGAATCAGTTGAGTCTAAATTTCTTTATTCTTTGATTTCTTGTTTAATTTTTCTATTTTTCATTTGTGGTGTAACCTTTAAAACAATGTTATCCTTTTTCACTAAGTCTTTTTGATCATCAAATCCATCATTAATTTCATCTTCATACATCATTAGAGCTCCAATAAATTCTCTCATTATAAGATTCTAGATAGGTTCTTATTGTTGAATTATAGATGAGATTTCATTCTACTGATTAGGCAGTACTCTTAGTACTTTCAACGCTTGATCATTTTGTTTGATAGGTTCACATAAGGTTGTAATGTTTTTTTATAATTTTTGTGATCCTTCCATTTATTTGAGTTATTATTTCTCCATCAACTATTCTGAATGTATCAAATTTCAATTTTTTTGTCACATGCCTCATATATCTTACATTGTCTGTACCTTAATAAGCAACTACAATTGTCTGCCACATTTTATAAGTTGTAGGGAATTGTGAGACATAGTTTAATTCATCTAGTCTAAGACCACAAATTATAGAATTAATAGCTTTAGAATTCATTTCATACTCAACCTTTATAGCAGAAGTTTTGGATTTTAGTTTTTTTGGAATTTTGTAAGGTGTAACGATCATTGAGTATACTTTAAAACCAATATTTTTCAAATAGATTATCATATGTGATTTACAGCATCCATAGTTTTCACCATTGAAAGATGGATTTCATACCAATGAATTTAATTATTTGAGATTCTCCATTGATCTTAATTTGAATATTTAACTCTGGTCTATTTGAACCAATAAAAATATGTACATCCCAGCCTCTAATACTAAATGCTTGGTCAAAAAGTCAATGACGGAGACACTTGAGGGGGTAAATTGTGTCTTTTTAAAATTTCCACAATTCACTGGTTTCACATCAATAGTAGATAGAGTTGGAAGCATTTTTGTATGAGAGTATGTGCAGTCAAAAAATAGAAAACATGGCATAAAAATTTATAGTAGTTTGGGGTAAAAAGATCCCATAGTTCACTCCACTAATCACCCTCTCTACGAGCTTGGTGAATTTCA
This sequence comes from Viscum album, assembly GCA_963277665.1. Lineage (NCBI taxonomy): Eukaryota > Viridiplantae > Streptophyta > Magnoliopsida > Santalales > Viscaceae > Viscum > Viscum album. The sequence continues at coordinate 338,078,396 of OY728135.1, forward strand.
CTATTCAGGTCCTATTTTCATAAGGCCAATCTACAACTAAGTGCATGGACCTTTTGCCCTTACAAAAAAGTCTAAAAATAGATCCTTATAGTTCTTTTACGAGGAACCAAAACATCCACAACTTATCACGATAATCCAACACTCTACCAAGACTGAAACTGAGCAGATAATACTGAAAAGAATCACAAGATATTGAGTTGATAAATAATTTTAAACATCACATTTGTAGTAGTATGCAACTGATAGAAGATGGATATTCAAATTTAATAGAATAGTAATCTATTAAATATTTCTGAAAAGATTCAGTTGCACAAGAGATATTTTATTTTAATAACAGCAACAAAAATAGAGTATCATGATTTCATGATTGAACATGTATATCTCCAAAATATAGTCATCGTTTCTGAGATGCTCAATCGTTGTAGCATTGTAAGTTAATTTTCACAAGAAAACATGAAGAGTAAAAATTATCAACACAAGTGAGATATAGATATATATCCAAAACATCCGACATAGAAAGATATATGTAATGATATATCTTTCATCATTATTTAGATCCAAAAATAATGCCCGATGAATTGAGAGAATTCAAATTTAGAAATACAATTTAGAGTAGTTGTAACTTACCTTAATAATAGAAGAGAAAATCTTCGTTCTAAATAGATCATTAAATAATTTACGAAGAAATTTTAAGCAGTTGAAATTGATATTTAAATCACCCTGATATTCCACAAATACTGCTACAAAAAACTCAGATAAAGTCATAAATTCAAATCTCTAGTGTTGAAAAGTCAAACATAATGTTCCTTGACATAACGACCAAAAAGACAAATGTAGGGTACAACTAAGTAGCATTCATTATCCGAACGTAAGTTTGACAATGTATGGTTGATCATCAAAGTAAGGTTGATGATCCACATGTTTTCTTCTCAAAATTAGGGTTCCATAGTTATGTAGGGTTCTTTAGCCATACATTTTTTCTATTTGACAAATATAAGTTTCATTCAAACGTAATGTTCATTAACCATATTTTTCTTCCAATGTAAGGTTCATAAATCATACGTGTTGATCCTTTAACATAAAAATTAAAAAAAATTAAGCGTATGATCCTTACATTATGTTCTTCAGCCTAGTGAATGGACAACGATTCCATAAAAATGACAAACTATGAAGAATGTTTCCAGAATAAGCTTAATAGCATTCTGAACACTTGAATAAATATTTCTCACATATAAATACTTGAATATTATCCCAAAATAAGAATTATAAAGAATATAAAATTCTTAAAATACACTTAAAATAAAATTATTAGTAAAACAAACAAGGGTATTTGTGATCATCAAAATCAATAATATTTATAGAGTATTATTGAGACAATACATTCCCAATACATATTTTGACCCTATATCTCATATTTTCTTGAATAGGCATTTTTATGCTTTTGTAATGAAAAAAATTGTTTATGATTGTAACTTTTCAAAAAAAAACACATGTGTGACACTCACCTAACTTATAAAAGACCACCCAATATCCTCTATAATTCAACCCTTAAAACCTCTTCGATTCAAACAATACCTACCAAAATAAATTCCCTACTTCCCAAATCTCATCATAGAATCCTTATTTTCATCATAAATTCATCCTATGAAGGTTTTACTGAAATACCAAAGAGGATACCTGAAGAAGAGTGTAATACCCCAACCTTAGAACATTAGTTAACCCTGAGTTAAATCAAGTATTAACATTGAGGATCTTTTTATGTTTAGAGTTTTAAAGAATTAGTCCATATCTATTTCATTACATCTAAATATTACAAAATAGACACTTCTACTCAGTATACATTTTTTTTCATAAAATAAAAACTCTTAAAAGAAAAAAAGAATTATTTTCTTCATATAAATATTCTTGAATTACTCCTTTCTCATACCCTTCCTTATACATTGTAGAAAACTTGTCAAACACATGGGATGAACATAAAAAGCTGAGTAAGGGTTATAGAATAAAGAAATAAAACATTACTCCATCAATACATACAAAACAAAAGCTCCTTAACATACCTCATGAAGTCCTAATATTTATGAATAACACATATAAATCATAAATCATAAAGTTACCTTGTGGAATCCATATCAAACATACATTTTAGCTTTCATAGGTACGTAGGGAGTTACATTTGGAATACCCATCATAGTATATTCCCTAAATCTCTTAGGAGAAATATTATCATTTTCCTCCTTTATGTTACCCAATGAATTGGAGAGCTATCTTGGGCTCACCCACCCTAGGTTTATCATGGAACCACCCATATTGGTATACAATTCCCAAAAACCATAACATAATCATAACACATGAACAAGCATAAAAGAATTATTACATTTCTATATTGTAATCATAATATAACATTCCAATATGTTAATATAATCAATCCATTCCCAAAAACATTTTAAATACCAAAATATGTAAAAAGAGTATATGATATTTATTTTATTTTTAAAAAAATTACATCTTGTTAAGGAATCCAAATATCAAATAATACTTGTGGTGGAAGAAAGGTCGTTGTCACTACGTACGTTAAAAAACACTATTTTTGTTGTTTAGTAAAATGATTTATAAAAAATAATCCTTTTGAGTAGAAGTAAAATTATAATGTGTTTATTATACAGTGTATAAAATAAAGTCGTGTACAAATCAAAGTATGCCTCAATTAAAGGAGATTGAGATGATGTCCCTTGCGAAAATTCTACAACCTAACGAAGTCACATTAAAATCCAGAAAATGTGATGATGAGAGAGAAATGTTTCTCTCACCACTTGAAAAACAATGTTTAAAAATAAGGATAAATAAGAAAATATCCCATCATAATAATATGGAAATTAGAAGACTTGACATAAAATAAGTCATTTACTAAAAGAGGAGGGTGAAAGGTTCCCTTACAAAGATCATTTTCTAAATAAAATTGATCAATTATGTGTATTCACTATAAATACACATAAATCAAGTATAAATAAAACATAGAAAATAAAAATGTATTTATCACATTATCATATCATAACAAAATAATGAAGTAGAAGATCAACCCAAAGAATGGAAATTGGGTTAAGAAGTTTACGCACCTCAAGTCCAAATTGTTTCGTATGTTCCTTGTTCTTCCTAAATAATAAGATTAAGTTAATTTATACTAGATTCAGAAGCTTTATATAGTTTATTATTCATTTTATATTACTTATTACTTTACTAAGACAATTATTTAATTATTTGAGTTCATATCATACGTTTTGTCGATGTTCGAAATTTGAGTCAAAAATGAACTTGTTATAATTACAAATTGTCCATGTGGTCAAAAGTCTATTATATATAGATTTGTATTCATGATTTATATATCATATATATATAGTATTTATTTATTTTTATCTAGTATATATGTATTTAGAATATTCCATAAAATTTGGATATAATAAAATGAAATACACCATTTATGGAGACGGTAAGTTGTACGTTAGCATGAACACTACTTTCATTTCATTTCTTCATTTTTAATGGAATGAAAACTAAATGATACATAGTTATATTAGAATTAAATTATAATATCTATGTCATATATGTTACATAATTTTATTAATTTCATTTTTTATACGTTCCATTTATAGCGTGAACGAGTCATACCACTTTGAGGGGGCAGAAGTCCGCACTTCCTCAAATGAAATTATCGTATATATAAAACATGAAAAAATAAAGTTATGTTCTAAATGATTATTATAGAAACATATAGATAAAATAAATATCATAAATATCATATGTATTAATAGTTCTATCATAATGACCACCATGAGAGGTGGTAGGAGATAATTGAACAATCATCATTTCATGAGGCAGTAATTCACCATCCACATAAATAGCAGGTTCATATAGATTAGATGGAGGTGCGTAAAAGTGTAGTTCAAATAATTGTTATAAAAACAACCTAGTATATTAATTTTACTGGTGTCTTTATTTAAAAAATGAATAATAAGAGCATATAGAGTGGATAAGGAAAATAAAAGAAAAGTACTTGAGAGAAGACATTACCTTTAAATCGGGTAACTCCCATTCGTTTGAACAAAATTACTTTCTTGAAATTGCCTTCTGCATAAGGGAAGAATTTTATAAGGAATATATGGAAATTTGGAGCTTATTTAATCAGAGTTTTAATGATAAAAGAGGCTTTATAGGTGTGATTAAATGGGTTAGAGGTGATGACTTTTTATATGGGGGAGGAGGGGCTCTTTAGGAATGTTTGAAAATATTATTTTATTATAAACTGAATTTCTATTTCAAAATGTCCCTAAATCTTATAATTAGAATATAAGATGATTATTATTTTAAATACTCTCATTAAATGGGTTTTATACATGTTCATGGAATAAATGTAACCTTATCTTTTAGCTTTAACCCTTAGTTAACTAAGTTTACTTTTACCATGTCCTCTTGTATATTCATACTATATGATTAATATATTTACTATAAAATTTAAAGTAACCAAAAATGGATAATTAATGACCTTAGTAACATCATATATGTTAGTTGGATGAATATGATATTTTTAGGATTATTTTATCATTTGATAAAAATTATTTTTAAAAAAAACTCATTTATGTCAATTTATAAACTATTCATATCATGTTTTTTTACAAAATCTACAAAAACATGATTATTTTGAAAAAACATCATTAATTAAAATATAATATGTAATTATTATCCCTAAAATTAATTGATGGCATAATATATTTCAAAATAAATTTATTTTAATATTTATAATATCATTTATTTAAAACATTCATTAAAAAGGCAATCACTACATCATCATTGTGTCATAAATAAATTTATTTATGTGACATCTAAAAATTATAAATAAAATACCACTATTTTGGAAATATTTTTTAATTACTAATTAAAATTAATAGTAAAAAATATAAGTTATAAAACCCCATATAAAAATTATTTTACTAAAAGATATATGTTTATGTTACATTTTCATAAGAATTAAATTAATTTTTAAAAAGTGTCATTTACACTTAAAAGTGGCTCCATGGGGTCCCAAAATCGACTCAAGGATGCCAATGGTCGGACATGTATCAACCAATAGGGTTATAACACGTGTTAGGGTAATTTAATATTCTTATAATATTATATTTTACCCTTGTTTTCCATATTTACCCTTTAACCATGGTAAATAAAATATTTACTAAAGTTACTATTTATAATGTTTAAAAATTAAAGTTACCTACTTACACAATTTAGAACTACTGATTCCATAGATGTAATCCATTTTTCCAAATTCAAAATAAACAGGTTTCAAAAATTAATTTAAAATTAATTCGCGTTGTTAAAACAAAAAACAATATTTTTAAGAAATAATAACTATCAAAATATTGTCATGTGTTTATATCTAATTAAAAATTGAAATTACATACAATGACAACCGTTGGATTAAATGATAAAAATATAATACAATTATAATTTAAAACCAACTAGAAAGATAATATAACCATATAAATAAATTATATTAAAAGGAAAATTTGAATTAAAATGCAGTATTTTCACTATTCATCAAAAAATGAACTTTATCAGAAAAATACCAAAATTTTACCCAAATTAAATTATGATGTCCCTCTTCTAAAGAAGATGTTTATTTTTTTAAATGGAACATATAAAAGTGACAAAAACTAGATTTAAAAAGTTTTCACCATCAAAAGATGGTAAATCAACCTTTTGAAGAATATTAGAGTATTTCATGCTTAAAATCAGATTCATTCTTATTTTAAGCCTCTATTGTTTTGGATAAAAGTAAAAACATTTAATAAACTTGTGTAATTATATTGTAGTTATTTCTATTCATTCCTTCAAATACAATTTATAGGCGTTAACTACCAATTAAAATAATAATATTGTTATAATATTTTTCGGTATAACTAAAAGTTGTGTGCAACGTAAGATTTCAAAGAAAACCATTGTTGTGTGTTGAGTACGCTATCAAAAAAGTGTACTCTTTAACATTAAATTAATAAATTATTCATAAATATTAATATATATGAAAATTTATTATTCTATAAATACTTGGGTCGTTACACCCTTCCACCCTTTTGGAAATTGTTTCCTCAAAATTTTAAAATTGGGCTTAGAAACTTCATTGGAAGTCCCACATCAGAAAAAGAGTCAATAAAACTACCAATTTTAAAGAAATAAAGAGAATTATAAAGGTTACCCGAGATAACACATACTTGGATTCCATGAAAACATAGATATATATGAGAAACTATGTGTTAAATTCTGATGGAGAGTGATATAAATCATGACTAGGAGAAAGTTAACAACAAGAAAACCAAAAACTTGTGATGGTTTAAGCGGTTATTGGTTTCCTAGTCGGAAAAGTAAAATTAAAATGATTTTGTTTTAAGTTCCATTTCATAATTTTAGATAATTTTTTATGAGATTTAATGAGGACATAATGAAATATACTTACTTTTTGTGTTGAGTTTTGTCCTTTAATCAATTTCTACCAAAAAATCATATTTTCTCCAAACGATGAGTATTAAAGATGAATTGGTCCACCAGAAGCACTAGTATTAAATTCTAGAGAATCACATAATCCATAAAAGATGAACTATATATTCCTCCTACCTTTAGACATTAACTAAAACCAAAATGATTAGTATGAGATCAGATAATCCCTAAAAAGGATAATACTTTATAAAAAGAAATACTACTCTTAATCTCAAAAATTTGACACACAATACCCAAATTTCAACAAAGACCACTAAATAAAAAAATGTCCTTAAAATTCTTCAATGTAACCCAAACTAATATTTAAACCCAAAAATCAGAAGGATTTAATCACATATTTATCCACAGTAAATATCAACATTTATCTCTAAATAACATCGATACTCTTAAGGTCTAATAATGAAGTGTAATTAACCAAATTACATATTCTCTATTATAGGTTAATAATTTACATAAATAACCCAAATCCCTATATGTTCACAAAAAACTTAGATTCTTTCAAAATAAAATTTCAACCATTAATCCAAAAATGAAATCTCATAGTATTCTATTTTCCTTAGTCATATAGTGTTTCCCCGAAAGAGAGAACATCTTCCAAAATAACCTTTATAACTTAATCACCAAATAATTTTCTTATACTAAGGATATCCATTTGATAAAACATAAGACCCAAAATCAAATTGTTATTGATTATTAAAATCATTTAACAAAAAAGAATATGTCATACTAACCAATGAATTCACATAGGCCAGTGGTAGGTGATGCACCCTTTCTACCCTTTGTTTATGTGTTTGATTCCCATGACCTAGCCTGACGCGACAGGTTTTCACCCATCTTGTGTGTTTTCCCTTTTTATAAAACTAAAAAATAACCCTAACTTGATTTAACCTTAATGGTTGTCTTATACCTCTCATTTTCATCCCAAATCATAATGAACTCAATATATTAATTCATGATGTATTATTGACATTTTTTACCTCCATAAAATAAAACAAATCCCAAAGAAAGAACATCGTACCTTGATCATGGTGTCCACGTGGTTTAATCGTCTTCTTGTTCACATAGATAAATTGTCCATGCATTACAAAAATGATTTATATATCCTCCAAAATCATCTGCTTCCTTTATCCAAATACACCTTGTACAACTTGGGTCATATGGGTGTTCATAGAAAAATAGTTTCGGAAAATAATCATGTATGACAAATAATATCAAAACATCTCGTAAAACATTCTTTTTATAAAATAGCTGAAACGAGTTTGAGTTGAAATATTCAACTAATGGTCCTTTTAAAATACCATAAGTATGTGTTAAAAAACTATAATTTAAATGTAAATATACACAGGTTGTGAAAGGGCCTACTTCTTTATAACCCTTTTCAAAATCATAATTTGATTCAAAATATTGTGATAAGGTAAAATATTTAAAAATGTCTTGATAATATTTAACTTTCTTGAGAATATGAGAATATTGAGAAAATAGTATCAGATTAAATACAACACATGATACACGATGGTATCGAGGTATATCAAAGGTGTTTGATATCTCAAACAATTTCTTTCAAGGGAGTTATATGTTAGAAAATGTTTCAGAGTCATCTGTACATGATATTTAAATAATTATTGCAAGAAAGTCATCAGGAAGAGATATGAATGCTGTTTAAGATCCTCCTTCTTCTATTTTTAATCGACTTTCTTTGATCTAATAAAGTTACAAAATAAATATTTACCTTAAAGAGTAAAAATAAAGACTAACCATGTGTCTAACAAAAACTCTTAATCCATAAAGTTGTCTAAACCGACCTCTGATACCAAATGTAAGGCCATAAACTTAGAACATTACCAAACCTTGAGTTAAATCAAGAATTAACATTGAGGGTCTTTTCAAGTTTATAGTTTTAGAGAATTAGTCCATAACTATTACATTACATCCAAATATTAAAAAGTAGACACTTTTAATCAGTATCCATTTTTTCATAAAATAAAAACCCTTAAAAAAAACAAGAACTATTTTCTTCATATAAATCTTCTCGAATTGTTCATTTATCTTACCCTTCCTTATACCTTATGTCAAACTTTTCAAAAACATGGGATGAGTATAAAAAGCTCAGTAAGGGTTATAGAATAATGAAACAAAACATTACTCCATCAATACATACAAAACATAATCTCTTTAACATACCTCATGAAATCATAAGATTTATGAATAACACATAGAAATCATTAATCATAAAGGTAACTTTTGGAATCCATATTATACTTACATGTTAGCTTTCACAGCTATATTGGGAGTTAGGTTTGGAATACCCAACATAGTATATTCACTAAATATTTTATGAGAAACATTACCATTTACCACCGTCACGTTACCCAATGCATTGGAGAGTTATCTCAGGATCACTCGCCCTAAGTTTATCATGGAACCACCCATATATGTAATCAATTCTCAAGAACCATAACATACTCCTAAAACATGAACAAGCATAAAGGAAAGATAAAATTTTCACATTGTAATAATAATATAAATTTTCAATATATTGACATAATCAATCCATTCAAAAAACCATTTTTAATAATAAAATACATAAAAATAGTGTATGGTATTTATTTTCCTTTTAAAAACTTTACTTCTCGTTAAGGAATCCAAATATCAAATAATGCTCGTGGCGGTGAAAAGGTCGTCGTCACCTCCCTTATTAAAAAAACATTCATTTTTTCATTTAGTAAAATGATTTGTAAAATAAGGACTCCTTTTTAATACAATTAAAATTAATAGGGGTTTATTATATAGTTTTTAAAATAAAGTCGTGTATAAATTTAAGTATGCCTTAATGAAAGGAGATTGAGACGGTGTCCCTTACGAAAATTTGGTAGCCTAATGACGCCATATTAAAATTATGAAAATGATTTGATGAGAGAGAAAAGGGTCTCTCATCACGTGGACATCAAATTTACAACAATAAGGATATATAAAACATATCCCATCATAATAATATGGGAATTAAAATACATGACATAAAAGAAGTCATTTACTAAAAGAGGAGTGTAAAAGGTTCCCTTACAACGTTCATTTTTTCAATAAAATTGATCAAATATGAGTATTAACTATAAATAGACATAAATAAAGTATAAATACATGATATTACATCAATAGTTGTTTATCACATAATCATATAATGACATAATTAATAAGTATAAGATCAACTCAAAGAATGGAAATTGGGTTAAGAAGTTCCCTTACCTCGAGTCTGACTTGTTTCGTATGTTACTTGTATTTCATAAATAATAAACTTAAGTTAATTTGTAGCAATATAAAAAATTTTATAAAGTATATTATTCCTTTTATATCACTTATTACCTTTCTATAACAATTAGTTAATTATTTGAGTTCCTATCGGAAATTTTGTCGATGTTCAGAACTTGAGTCAAAAATGAACTTGTTATAATTACAAAATGTCCATGTGGTAAAAATTCCAATATCTATAGATTTTTATTCATGATTTAAATATAATATATATCCCGTATATATTTATTTACTTCCAGTATATATTTATTTATAATAATATATAATATTTGGATATAATAAAATGAAATGAACCATTTATGGAGATGGTAAACTGTACATACACATGAATGCTACTTTCATTTCTTTTTTTTTTCATTTTTAAAGAAATAAAAAATAAATTATTCATAGGTATATTATAATTAAATTATAATATATATGTTATATATGTTACAAATTTCATTAATTCCATCCTTTATACGTTCCATGTATAGCATGAACGAGTCATATCACTTTGAGGGGGCGGTAGTCCGCACTTCCTTAAATGAATTTATCATATATATACATAATGAAAAGAATAAAGGTATATTATAAATGAAAATTAAAGAAGAATATATATAAAATAAATATCATATATAATATCATTTTCATATAATGTCCACCATGAGAGGCGGTATGAGATAATTGAATAATCATCATTACGTGTGACAGTTTTTCTTCGTCCATAGAAACAATATGTTCATATCCATTAGATGGAGGTGTGTGGAAGAATAGTTAGAATCCTTATCATAAAAACGACCTAGTATATTGAAGATACTGGTTTTTTTCTATAAACAAATAATAAAAAGATCATAGGGTGTGGATAAAGAAAAATAAAAGAAAAGAACTTGAGAGAAGACATTAACTTTAAATTGGGAAACTCCCTTTCATTTGAACTAAAAGGCTTTCCTGAAGTTGACTTCTGCCTAGAGGAAGGATTCTAATAAGAATATAGAGATGTTGAGAGATTATTGAAGTATATTTTCAATGATAAAATGGTCTTGATAGGTGTGACTAAATGGGTTAGAGGTGATGGCATTTTATATGGGGGTAGGGGATCTTTAAGAATGTTTGAAAATATTATTTTATTATAAAATGAATTTTGATTTCAAAAGGTCCCAAACTCCAATAATTATAATATAATATGATTCTTATTCTAAATCCTATCATCCAATGGGTTTTATACAAGTTTAGGTCATAAACTTAACCTTATATTTTAGCTTTAATCCTTAGTTAACTAATTTAACTTTTACCATGTACTCTTGTATATTCATACTATATGGTTAATATATTTACTATAAAATTGCAATCAAACCAAAATGGATAATTAATTATATTTGTAACATCATATATTTTAGTTGTATAAATATTATATTTTTAGGATTATTTTATCATTTAATAAAATATTTTTTTTAAAAACTCATTTATGTCAATTTACAAACTATTCATATCAAGATTTTTTAAAAAATCTATAACAACTGGATTATTTAAAAAAAAATTCATTACTTCAAATATAAAAATTAATTACTTCAAATATAAAAATTCCTTATTATCCCTAAAATTCTTGTATTTCATAAAAAGTTTCAAAATAAATTTATTTTAATATTTATAATCTCATTTATTTAAAACATTCATTAAAAAGATAATAATTACATCATCATCGTGTCATAAATAAATTTATTTATTTTATGTCTAAAAATTATAAATAAAATACCATGATGTAGGAAATATTTTTATATTTCTAATTACAATTTATATTAAAAAACTATAACTTATATTACCCAATACAAAACTTTTTCTACTAAAAGATATATGTTTATGCTACATTTTCCTTAGCATTAAATTAATTTTTATAAAGTGTCATTTTCAATTACAAGTTGCTCCATGGGGTACCATAATCGACCCAAGGATGACCATGGTTGGACATGTATCATCAATTGGAGTTAGGATATGTGTTAGGGTAATTTAATATTATTATAATATTATTTTTTACCTTTATTTACCATATTTACCCTTTAACCATTGTAAATAAAATATTTACTGAAGTTACTATTCATAATGCCTATAACTAAAATTTAACTATTTACACATTTGGACCTATTGATTCTTAATATTGAATCCATTTTAAAAAATTCAAAATAAAAAGGTTTCAGAAATTAATTTAAAATTAATTCTCGTTGTCCAAACAAAAAAGCGTGTTTTTAAGAAATAATAACTATCAAAAGATTGACATGTGTTTATGTCTAATTTAAATGTGAAATTACATAAAATAACCAAAATTGGATTAAATGATAAAAATATAACATAATTTTACTTTAAACCAATTAAAAATGTAATCTAACCATATAAATAAATTTGATTAAAATGCAATTTTGAATTAAAATGCAGTATTTTTCACTATTCATAAAAAATGAACTTTATTAGAAAAATAAAAAACATTTACCCAAAGTAAGTATTGATGTCCCACTTCTAATTTTTTTTTATTTTTTCATATGGAATATATAAAAGTGAAAAAAATTAGATTTAAAAATGGTTCCCCATCAAAAGGCGGTAAATCGACCTTTTAAAAAATATTAGAGTATTTCATGCTTAAAATCAGATTAATTCTTATTTTAAGGCTATAAAATTTATTAGATAAAAGTAAAAAAATTTAAAAAACATGTGTAATAATGTTGTAGTTATTTCTATTCATTCCTGCCAATATAATGGCTAGACATTAACTACCATTTAAAATAATAATAATAATAATATATTATTTTTTGGTATAACACAAAGTTGTGTGCAACTTAAGATTTCAAATAAACCCATTGTTGCGTGTTGAGTATGCTTTCGAATAAATTGTACACTTTAACATAAAATTATTACATTTTTCATAAATATTAAAAGATATAAAATTGTATTATTCTTTAAATACCTGGGCCGTTACATCCTTTCCCCCTTTTGGAAATTGCATCCTAACAATTTTAAAATTGGGCTCAGAAACTTCCTCATAATTCTTACATTGGAAATAGAGTCAATAAAACTATCACTTTTAAAGAAATAAAGATAAATACAAAGGTTACCTAAGATAAAACATACTAGGATTCCATGAAAACATTGATATGGAAGAGAAACCAAGTGTCATGTTCTGATGGAGAGTGATAAAAATCATGATCAGGAGAAAGTTAACAATAAGAAAAACACAAACTTATGATTTGTTAAATGGTCAATAGTTTCCAAGTACAAAAAGTAAATATACAATGCTTTTGTCTTAAGTTCCATTTCATAAATTTAGAGATATTTTTTATGATATTGACTAAGGACATGAGGAAATATACTTACTTTTCAAGTAATGTTTTATCCTTTAATATGTTTTCTACAAAAAACTCAAATTTTCTCTAAACGATGAGTATTCAAGGTGATTTGGTCACACCTGGAGTGCTAGAATAAACTTATAGAGAATAACATTATCCACAAAATATGAACTATATATTTCCCTTTCCTTTAGAAATTAACAAAAATCAAGATGGTTAGTATGATATCAGATAATCCCCCCAAAAGGATAATAATTTATAAAAATTAATAATACACTCCAAAAATCCAACAAACAATACCCAAAGATCAGAAAATACCATTTAATGAACAATTTTCCTTAAAATTATTCAATGTATCCCAAACTAATATTTAAACCAAAAACACAAAATGATTTAATCACATAGTCTTCTATAGTAAATATTAATATTTATCTCCAAAAAACATAGACTACTCTTAAGGTCTCATATTAAAGTGTAATTAACCAAATCCCATATTCTCTATGATAGGATAATCGTTTCAAAAAATAACCCAATTATCTATATGTCCTAAATAAAAACATAGATTATTACAAAATAAAATTTCAACCATTACTCCACAAATAAAATCTCATAGTATTATATTTCTATTAGGCATATAGTGTTTCCCCAAATGAGAGAACGTCTTCCAAAATAAACATTATCACTTAATCACCAAATCAATTTCTTATACTAAGGATATCCATTTTATAAAACATAATATCCAAAATAAAATTATTATTGATCTATAAAATCATTTAACAAAAAATAATAAGTCATACTAACCAGAGGCATCACGTAGGCCAGTGGTAGGTGATTCACCTTTGTTTCCCTTTGGTTTTGGGTTTGATTCCTATGGCCTTGACGGACGTGACAGGTTATCACCCATATTGTGTGTTGTCCCTTTTTATAAATCTCAAAAATAAACCTAACATGATTTAACCTTAATGGTTATCTTATACCTCTCATTTTCATACTAACTCATAATGACTTCAATATCTTAATTCATGATGTCTTATTAAAATTTTTACTTCATAAAATAACACTATTTCCAAAGAAAGAACATCGTATCTTGATCATGGTGTCCACCTGGTTTCATTTTAAACATGTTCATGTAGATAGATGGTCCATGTATTATAAAAATGATTTATAGATCCTTCAAAATAATCTGATTCCTTTATCCAAATACACCTCGTACAACTTGGGTCATATGAGTGTTCATAAATTTTTTTTATGGAAAATAATCATGTATGACATATAATTTCAAAACATATGATAAGACATGATTTTTATAAAATAGTCATACTAAGTTTGAGATGAAACATTCAATCAATGGTCCTTTTAAAACACCATAAGTATGTGATGAAATACTATAATTTAAACATAAATACAAATAGTTTTCACAAGGGTATCCTTATTCAACACCTTTTTCAAAATCATAATATGCCTCAAAATCTTCTCATAAGGTAAAATAGTTCAAAATGCCTTGATAATATTCTCCTTTCTTGAAAATATGATAATATTGAGAAAATATGATTTAATTAAATACAACCCATGATCCACAATGGTATTAAGGTATAGCATAGGTGTTTGATATCTCAAACAATTTCTTGCAAGTGACTTGTATGTTAGAGAATGTTTCAGAATAGTCTAGACATGACATTGTAATAATTATTACAAGTAAGTCATTAGAAAGAGATAAGAATTTAGTTTGAGATCCTACTCCTTCCATTTGTAATAGACTTTCATTGATATAAAAAAGTTAAAAAATAAGGATTTAACATAAAGAGTAGACATAGTGACTAACCATGTGTCTAAAAAAACTCTTAATCCCTAAAGTTGTCTAAACATAACTTTGATACCAACTATAAGGCCTAAACCTTAGAACATTACTTAACCTTGAGTTAAATTAAAAATTTATATTAAGGATCTTTTTAGGTTTAGAGTTTTAGAGAATTAGTTCATAACTATTACATTACATCCAAATATTACAAAGAAAACACTTCTACTCAGTATCTATTTTTTTTTCATAAAATAAATACTCTTATAAGAAAACAAGAATTATTTCCTTGATATAAGTCTTCTGGAATTCCTCCTTTCTCTTAACCCTTCCTTATACCCGGTGAAAAACTTTTCAAAAACTTGCAATGAGAATTAAACACTCAGTAAGGGTTATAAAATATAGAAAGAAAACATTAGTCCATGAATACATACAAAACATAAGATCTTTAAAATAAATTATGATATCATAAGATTTATGAATAAAACATATAAATCATAAATTATAAAGGTAACTTGTGGAATCAATATCATAATTACATTGTTTCTTTCACAACTATGTAGGGAGTTACGTTTGGAATACCCATCACTGTATACCCCCTAAACCTCTTAGGAGAAACATTAACATTTAACTACGTCACGTTACTCAATGAATTAGATAGATATCTTGGGCTCACCTTCCCTAGGTTTATCACATAACCACACATATGCATAAACAATTCCTAAGAAGCACAAGATAGTCATAACACATGAACAAGCATAAAGGAAAGATGACATTTCCTCATTGCAATCACAATATAAAATTTCAACATATTAAAATAATCAATCCATTACAAAAAACATTTTCAAAAGAAAAATATATAAAAATATTATATGGTATTTATTTTAATTTTAAAAACAATACATTTTTTAAGGAATCCAAATATTAAATAATTCTCGTAGCGGCAGAAAGGTCGTTGTCACTACATACGTTAAAAAAAACATTATTTTTGTCGTTTAGTAAAATGATTCACTAAAATAAGAATCATTTTGAATAAATGTAAAATTAAAATGGGTCTATTATACATCATATAAATTAAAGTCTTGTTTAAATCAAAGTATGCCTCAATGAAAAGAGTTTGAGATGAAGACCGTTGAAAAAATTTGACAGCCAAACGACGTCACATTAAAATTCATAAAATGAGTTGATGAGAGAGAAAATGGTCTCTCATAACTTAGACATAAAATGTATAGCAACAAGTATATATAAGAACATATCCCATTATAAGAATATGGAAACTATAACACATTACATAAAAGAAGTCTCTTACTAAAAGAAGAGGGTGAAAAGTTACCTTACAAAGATCATTTTCTAAATGAAATTGATTGGTTATGTGTATTAACTATAAATAAACATAAATAAAGTATAAATAAAAGATAGAAAATGAAATTTTATTTATCACATAATCAAATCACGACATAATCAAGAAGTAGAATATCAACTCAATGAATGGAAGTTGGGTTAAGAAGTTCCCTTACCTCGAGTGCAACTTGTTTCGTATGTTACTTGTTCTTCATAAATAATAATATTAAGTTAATTTATACTTGATTTATAAACATTATAAGGTTTATTATTTCCTTTATATCAATTATTACCTTGCTACAACAATTAGTTAATTATTTGAGTTCATATCAGACATTTTGTCGATGTTTAGAACTTGAGTAAACAATGAACTTGTTATAATTACAATTTTTCCATGCGGTCAAAATTAAATAATCTCAAGATTTGTATTTATGATTTAAATATTATATATATCCTGTATATATGTATTTAGATCCATTATATATGTATTTATAATAGTCCATAATATTTGGATATAATAAAATGAAATGCACCGTTCATAGAGACGGTGAGTCGTACGTACACATGAATGCTATATTCTTTTATTTTTTTTTCATTTTAAAGGAATGAAAAATAAATGATACATAGATATATTATAATTAAATTATAATATCTATGTTATATATGTTACATAAGTTCATTAATCATATCCTTTATATATTTCATGTATAGAATGAACGAATCATATCACTTTGAGGGGGTGGTAGTCCGCACTTCCTCATATGAAATTATTGTATTTCTACAACATGAAAAGCATAAAAGTATCCTATATATTATAATTAGAGAAGAATAGAGATAAAATAAATATCATAAATATTATATATAATAATAGTTCCATCATAATGTCCACAATGAGTGGTGGTAGGAGATAATTGAACAACCATCGTTTTGTGAGACAATAGATCACCGTCCACAGAAACAGTATGTTTGTATCCATTAGATAGAGGTGTGTGGAAGTGAAGTTAGAATAATTATCATAAAACAACCTATTATATTTAGGATACTGGTGTTTTTAGGTAAAATAAGTATAATAATAGAATAGTAAGTGGAGAAGGAAAATAAAAGAAAATAATTTGAGAGAAGACTTTACCTTTAAATCGGGTACCTTCCTTTTGTTTGAACCAAACGGATTTCTTGAAATTGCCTTATGTCTAGGAGAAGGATTCTAAGTGGAAGAGAGGTATGTTGGGAGATTATTGGATTAGAGTTTTGACCATCCAAGGGGCTTGAGATATGGGATTAATGGGTTACAGGTGACAACCTTTTATAAGGGGAAGGTGGGGCTCTTTAGAAAAAATTGAAAATATTTTTTTTATAAAATGAATTAAGATTTCAAAAGGACCCAAACTCATTTAATTCGAAGATAAGATGATTATTATTCTAAATAATCTCATAAAAGGGGTTTTATACATGTTTAGGTCATAAAAGCAACCTTATATTTTAGCTTTAAGGCTTACTTAACTAATTTAACATTTACCATGTCCTCTTGTATATTCATACTATATGGTTAATATATTTACTATAAAATGAAAAGAGACCCAAAATGGATCATTATGACATTTATAACATAATATATGTCAGTTTGATGAATCTTATATTTCTATGATTACTGTATCATTTAATAAAATATTATTTATTTAAAAAACTCATTTTTGTCAATTTAAAAACTATTCATATCATTTTTTTTTTAAAAATCTATAACAACTTGATTATTTTGAAAATATTCCATTAATTCGAAGATAAAATGTAATTATTATCCCTAAAATTCTTTTATGGCATAAAAAGTTTCAAAATAAATTTATTTTAATATTTATAATCTCATTTATTTAAAACATTCATTAAAAAGGACATCACTACATCATCATTATGTTATAAGTAAATATACTTATTTGATGTCAAAAAATTATAAATAAAATACCATGATGTATGAAATATTTTAATATTTCTAATTACTATTTATAGTAACTAATATAACTGATATAACCCCATATGAAAATTGTTTTACTAAAAGATATATGTTTATGTTAAATTTTCCTTAACTTTAAATTATTTTTTATAAAGTGTCATTTTCACTTACAGGTGGCTCCATTGGGTCCCAAAATTGACGCAAGGAAGAACATGGACAGAAATGTATCAAAAAATAGGGTTAGGACACGTGTTATGGTAAATTTAATATTATTATAATAATATTGTTTACCCTTATTTACCATATTTACCCTTTAACCATGATAAAAACAATATTTACTGAAGTAACTATTCATAATTTATAAAAATAAAAGTTATCTATTTACACAATTTAGACCTCCTGATTCCAAAAATGGAATTAATTTTTCTAAATTCAAAATAAAAAGGTTTCAGAAATTAATTTAAAATTAATTCATGTTGTCAAAACCAAAAAAGTGTGTTTTTAAGAAATAATAATAATCAAAAGTTTGACATGTGTTTATATATAATTAAAAAGTGAAAATATATAAAATGACCAAAATTGGATTAAATTATAAAAATATAATCCAATTATACTTTAAAACCAATTAAAAAGGTAATATAACCATATAAATAAATTAGATTAGAAGGAAAAATTGAATTGAAATGCAGTTTTTTACTATTCATCATAAACTATTTTTAAAAAGTATTCTCTATCTAAAGACGAAAAATCGACTATTTAAAGAATATTAGAGTATTTAATTCTTAAAATAAGATTCATTCTTATTTTAAGCCTCTAATATATATTGGATAAAAGTAAAAACATTTAACGAAAATGTTTAATCATGTTGTAGTTAGTTCTGTTCATTCCTTCCAAAACAATGGCTAGGCATTAACTACCATTTAAAATAAAAATATTAATATATTATTTTTCGGTATAACTAAAATTTGTGTGCACAGTATGATTTCAAAGAAACTCATTTTTTTGTGTTGAGTATTCTATAGAACAAAGTTTAATATTTAACATAAAATTAATATCTTATTCATAAATATTAATAGATATGAAAATGTATTATTCTATAAATACCTGGGTCATTAAAAAGAGGTAATGCTTTTTGAAGAACATATTTATTTTATTTCTTTCTCCACCTATTTAGTTGTTGTTAAATTATGATATAATATCCCCAATGTATTCTATATAATCGTATGTTTTTATAATATGGTAATTACCTACAACCACCTCCACTTATTTCAAATGGGTTCAAAATCATTATTCGTGGGTATGAAAGACAACCACCTTGGGAACGCATGTCATTTATTTTTCCATTTACCAAATCACAGGGTTGTGTATAATGATAGATATAAAGAATATATATGATAATTATAAGATACTTATACCACTGTAGTAATTATATCTTAGATAATTTTTTCCATTTCACTCTGTAGGGGATACTATAATGTTTCTCTTGTGTATGGTAGAATATTGCTTCCTGATGCGATGTGATTCATCATTCACTAATGATTTACATGGAATGTAATATGGTAAAAGATAATAAGTAAATGTATTATAAATGTAATCATACTTATTTTCATAAAATATTTATAAATTTTTAATGAAAATATATATCATTTTATTTTTTACCTTTCCACTCACTTATTGATGATAACACTAGTCGTGTGCGTGTGGACTACCACCTTCACAAAGCGATGTGACTCTATTTTCATCCCCAGACCAAATAGATTATATATATATATTTACATTTAAAGAAATAATTTTTCATTTATGATATTATTTGAACTTTAGAAGGATAATATATCACATAACCGATTTCCATAATGATCATTAAAAAAATTAAAACGTTACTCATGCATACGTCTGACATACCGTCTCCATGATCCTAACATACTTCATTTTTAAAAACCCTAATTCACGATTTTATTAAAAATTTAATTGATTTATAAATATGATAATTATTTATAATTATTATTCTAGAGATGTTAAAACTATGAAATATGTGCATGAACTGGATCTTTAATGACGAAACACGCATAAGAATTGAAGTAAATTAACACCATAAACAATGAAAGTAGTGAAATATTATTAATTAATGGGTAATAATATGTCATAAAAAGACCATATATTCTCTTATAAATATTAATACAATTATGGATAATTTAATATCATCTTTAAAACAAATATACATAATTTTAAATCATATTAAACCAAAAATAAGGGTAAGGTAAGATATTTCTTTACACAATTATTATTTATTGGGTTAATCTTCAACATAATTAATTATGTCATTATAATATTATGTGTATAATGATTTTTTAGTACCTTATGTTTTATTTACACTTTATTTTTGTATTTATATTTGAAACACATAATTTATTCATATACTAATTCACATTTTAACATTACAATCACTGTAAGGGTTTATTTCACAACCTCATTCTAATCAAAATTGTTTATTCTTAATTTTCTGTTAGTTTTTTTAAAAATATCATAATAAAAACTTTTAAATATTATATTCTCTAGTTATTTATTATATTTTCATGTAACATCACCATTTACTACTATTATATACTTAAATTAATTGATAAAATGTTTTTAATAAAATATAATTTCATTTTGTTCTTTGGATAGAAATTTGTTTTCATCAAAAACCATGTTCTCTAAAAATGTTATCAAAACTTATTTTATCCTTTTCCAAATGATTTATGATTTTTTTAATTGTTAATTTAAAAAAAATAGATAAAGATTCTGGAAATATTCAAAACAATTCCCATTTGGATTTTACCGAAAAAGTGAGAGGAATATTTTTTAAACATGTATAGAAGGAATGTAATTTACAGCCATCATGACCACTCAAATATTTTAATGTATCATAAATATTTTTGAAAAATTATTTTCAATTAATTGTATTTTTAATTTTTTGAACACTTTGTTTTAAAAATTTATTTCCCAAATGAGATGGATACTTTACTCATTCATTTTTAAAAATATAATTTTATGGTATTTAGTATTCATTAATGACAAAACCCCCTTATTATTACTCTAATGGGTATTTTTTATACCATACTTATATTTACTTGGGATGATTTTTTATTACTTTGACCAAGGGTAGTATTGAAATTCACATACTTGTTTCATTTTGATGCTATTAACCTCCCCTTGAAATATTCACTTTTTGTGATCTTTATAAATTAAATTTACCCTAATTACCCATTTTATTTATCATGGATATCCTTATTTCTTACACAATATCTAATTTATTAATATGGTATTTTAAATTAAATGATATTTTTTAACTAGGGAATTATTGATAAAATTTTATCATTTAATCAATATGGATATTTGATGTTAAGAAATATTGATTCATGAATTAAATCAATTATTCAATATATGAGGAATTATTTGGACCTGTAAACATGGGTGGAAGCTGGTTGTTAATATCATTTCAATTCATTAGTTATATCATGAGGTGAATCAGTAAGATAACATGAAATAATTTGTCCAAAAGAAATAGATTTGTGTAGATTGGTTTTAAACTGTATTTTCAAAGGTCGTGATGATAGAAGTATCATTGTTCTTAGAAATTATGTCCTATAATTAAGCATTGAATTCATTAAGGTTTATTATTATCTAGGACTTCTTCACAATTATATTATCTATGGATGGATTTCATTATCAGTTAATTAATTAAATTACATGTGTTTTGAGTTATTTACCTTTCCATATTAATTATTTCTCATCTAGTTCATTATGTGAAATGTATGTTCATTTATTTACCTTAAAATGTTGATCATTCCTTATGAAGTTATTTAAATGGGTTTTGTGTTTAGTAATTTTTTTTCCATATTGATTATTTATTATCAATTAATGATATCTTATGTTGTGCTTAGACTTTATTGGTTATTTGAGCTCAACCTTATTTTTTTACTTTCCCAGGAATCCATGAAGTGTACTGCAGAATTTATGTAAGAACATGATTTATGGTATAATGATATTCTCAAAATAAAATACTATTTTGTAATTTGTTATTTTATGTGTAATATAGGAATCATGTATATATCTATTTTACCAGGACTTATAAATTACATTTTCCTTTGGGATGTGATTCCTTGTATCTTATGCCAAGGTAATGAATCATGAACTTGCTCTGGGATACTGGGGTCATGGTCACTTTAGTGAAGATAAGATAATATTAGGAATATGAAGATATTTTATCCAGAATATAGGCTCACAAGGAGTTCTCCTTGGAGTATACCCCCAACCAATGGTATACCCCTCCTATCATTAATCATTGTCTCATCCCTATAAGTTAGTTATATTCATCATACATATAATAACACAAAACCATATTAATTTAATATAATTAATGAAATTAATGATATATCACAATGTAAATATAGATATGTCACACATTAGGGATTCAATCGAGATAAAATAGCACAATTCAACATGTTAAATTAAAGAACTTATATGCAACACAACAGAAGGTATCTGCATGAAATTTTAACTTATATTCCAGGTTATGATTCATTAATTGACCCAAAATATCATAAATCATATACAAACATTATATAAATCATCCAATGTAACTTTAATTAATGGTTTTTGGAACCATGGTCTTTTATGCATGATTTGGAGTATGGTTTGTTTTTGTTTTCAATCCTCAATGGAAGGTTGGAACGTGTACCGAAAAAGAGATCATACAGTTCAATAATACAACAGTATTAAAGGTGGCGTCGTTTCGTAGTGTTTTCCAAATTTTTGGGGTCCAAAATTTGGAAGTTGGTGAGCATCACGAAAATAGGATTTCCATGAAGAGCATAATTAAATATGTCAATGGCATGAATTTCGCGAAGAGTGGCTTAATGGTTTGGAATTCGCGAAGACCAGAATTATGGAGGCGGTGATTCTTAGCAATTACGTCAAAGCTTCGCGAACAGAAGATGATGAAGAGCATCACAACGACGAAGAGCTTTGCGAGGGAGCTTCGCGGTGAAGGCATGAAGGAAATGACGGAACACTCCGTGATTACGACGAGCTCCGCGAATGGAAAATTTCCGTAGTGCTTCGCAATTTTGAGAGAATTTCAGCGGGAACTTCGGAACTTCGCGATTTGAGCTGACATGGCGCTGACTTCGCGCAGAAGGGTCGAGGGTTGGTGGAATTACCTATAAATACAGGTCGACCCCCTCGAGAAAGACAGAGAGCTCTCAACGAAAATCGTTTGCTCTCAGTTCCCAAAGGTCAATCATGAAGGCAGTTTGATTCACGAAAGAGGAGCTTCGCAGCGGCTATTCTAGCTCCGCGAAAGTCATGCACCCCGCGTTGGTTCGGTGAGATTCGTGAAGAGGCAGGAGCTCCACGAAAACCAAGCACTGCGAAGGCTTGTGCATCGCGGGAGTGCTTCACAATTGAGCTTCGTGAAAAGGTAGGGACTCCGTGAAGGCTTGTTTGAGATTTGAAAAATTGGGAACCTTGCGATGTAGGGTACATTGCGAAGGCCCTTTCTAAAGGTTGTTTGCCTAGTGGACAAGGGAAAAAGTGGTATTCATCAGTGGATGAAATTTGGACTTTAACAGAGCATCAACTCAAGACTCTGATGCAA
Source organism: Viscum album (assembly GCA_963277665.1). Taxonomy (NCBI): domain Eukaryota; kingdom Viridiplantae; phylum Streptophyta; class Magnoliopsida; order Santalales; family Viscaceae; genus Viscum; species Viscum album. Next base: position 338,102,269 of record OY728135.1, read on the forward strand.
GAAAAGTCTCATGCTGAAGAGGAGATAAATAACTTCATGTATATCTATTGAAGAGACATTCATGTCTATAAACTGAGCGGGACTTCACCAATGGCAGTGAGCCAGGGGGAGTCAATGGGAGCGACCCGAGGGAAGCAGTAAGCTATCCCTGAACCTTTGTAAATGCAGTGAGCCTAGGACAAAGAGACTGTGCCCCAGCCTTTGTAATCCATAGCTAGTGAAGATTAGTGGAATTAGGTACAACCGAAAACTTGTCGGCATATGCTCCTTGGACGTATCCCTTAGTGGTGAACCAAGTAAAAAGTGTTGTGTCTTCTCTGTGCATGTGAATTTTTTCTTTTTGATCATATTTATCTTATAGGTTTAGCAATTTCCTACCAACGTGAGAACAAGATCCATAACATTAAAAGAAAAAGTTGTCACCCTGATTCACCCCTCCCCTCTCAGGGTGTCTCGGGGTCCTTCAAGTGGTATCATAGGGTAAAGGTTGCTGGTGTTGAATCTGTCCTTTATCGTCATAGAGAATGCAGTCAATGTCAGGGGAGTCCCTCACTTTGATGGAAGTAATTTCCAGATCTGGAAGAACAGAATGAGATATCATCTAAGATCTCTTGGAATGGAATTTCTCTTTTCTACTGTGCAAGGAATACAAGTTACTGACCCAACAGGCCTGGCTATGACTGAAACAGATAGGAAAATTCTTGATGCAGATGCTAAAGCACAAAATGCACTTACTGCAGCCCTTTCTGATCAGATCTACCTAAAGGTGATGAATTTCACCTCAGCAAAATCCATGTGGGATAAACTCGAGAATATTTTTGAAGGAGATAGCAAAGTGAAGTAGGTGAAACTACAAGTGCTGCATAATCGGTTTGATGATCTGAAGATGCATCCAGACGAGAATGCATACTCTTTCTTCAATCGAATTACTGAAGTGGTTGGAGAAATTCTGGGTCTAGGTGAATAAATCAAAGACATTGATATTGTAAAGAAAATATTAAGTAGAATTCCACCTCTGTACAATGCAAAGGTGTCATCCCTTGAAGAAAAGGGATCTTTCAAAACTTTCTCTAGATGATCTACTTAGTAGCTTTGTAGCATATGAAATGAGAGTCAAACTAGAAGATGATATGACTCGTGTGAGCAAGGAAATGGAATTCAAGGCCATGGATAAACTGAAAATCTCAAAAGATAGTAGTAGTGAAGATGAATAAGAAAAATAAATTCTTTCTCTCATTTCAAAGAAGTTCCAGAAGGGGAAAGGGAAATTCAAAGGGAAGTTACCTCTCGCATGTTTCCATTGTAGAAAAGTTGGGAACATTGCCTCTCAGTGCTTAAGAAAGATCAATGATGAAGATAGTGAAGATGAAAGATTCAAGAAGCCTCGGAGAAGGTTCTTCAAAAAGGGAGACTTAAAATCTGGAAAGAAAATGCAAATGAAGAGTTTTGTCTGTGAAGAGGAACCAGATGATAATGAATTCTGCGATGAAGAAGAACCAGAATTCAAAACTGGGAACAATGCTTCCATGATGGCCACTGTTGAAAAGTCAGAAGATACTGGTGGTGAAGAACAACTGAGAACTTGTGTAGTTCCTGAGATGCAACTTAAGGATGTCGTTAGTAATCTTAAGATTAAATGTAAGAGTTTCAATAAGTGGAAATCAATTGTAGAAGAATCAACTGAATACGTTGATCAACTTGAAGCTGAAATTGAACGACTGGAAGAATTTGTGAAGGTAAAGTCTAAAATAATTGAAAGAAATGATGATGTAGTGGATCTGAAACTGATAATTGAAGAGCAGGAAAAGGTCATCAATGACCTCACCTCCAGACTTGATGAAAAATCCAAGACTGCTGAGGGTCTTGAAGAGGAAGTTGTTACTCTAAGGAGTAAACTTGAGACTGAATCAATTCCAAAATAATTGAGGAAGAAAATACAGTTTGGAAGATTATCAGATGCATAATTTCTAGCAAGAGCCAAGTGTGGTTCAGATAGGGTTGGGAAAATCTTGAGTGATCAAAGACCCGCGTGCATGGGAAAGAGTGGAATTGGTTTTGAGGCTGAGACATCAATTGCTGTAAGTGAAAAGATCCAAAAGAAATATAAGATGAAATTTGAACATGTTGAAACATTACCTAAAGTTCCTAAAAAGGAACCCTAAATCCAAACTAAAAGGATAACTGAAAATTATCCTCAAACATTCAGAAATGACAGACAGTCTTACTTTTCTCCTGAGGAAGACGGTATGAGGAGAAATTCAAGTGAGAAGACATTTCCTCTGATGAAGTGTCAGTTCTATGGCTATCTAGGCCATACCATGTCTTATTGCGAAGAGGAAAGAAGCTATCTGAATGGAGAAGATATAGAAGTTAAACAAAAGAAAAAAAAATCATATCCTAATTCTTATAGAAGAAAAAATTTCTATGGATATTGTTATTATTCTTCTAACTTTGGTCATAAGGCTGCTAATTGCAGGCAGAGAAGGGACATGGACACCTCATACTGAAGTTCAAGACAAGTCAAGTCTCGTCAACAAGACAATGTTTCTCTTTCAAACAAGTTTTCTCCTCTCAAAGAAGATTTTGACTATGAAGAACCTGGGTATGCGGAAGAGATAATTGAAATGGAATCAGTACTATATAATCAATCCAATGACTCATGGAAGGAAAGGAAGAAGATTGAGAAATCCAACCTTACATAGGTTTCCCTCAATGCTACAAAGAACAATAGTACCTGGATTCTGGATAGTGGTTGTTCATCTCATATGACAGGTAATGCGGTCCTGCTAACAGATATCAAAATGATGGTTGATGGTACAGTACGATTTGGTAATTATGGGGCTCTAAAAATCAAAGAGAGTGGAAGTACCGAATTAGCTAATGGAGAACTAAAGAAGACTGAAGTCCTTTATGTAGATGGCCTACGTCATAATCTCCTTAGTATGAGTCAAATCTGTGACTCGAGACTTATAGTTACTTTTAATCAGAAAGGCTTCAATATCAAGGGAAAGATAGGCAATTCACTTATGAAGGGATGAAAAACAGAAGGCAACTTGTATCAGGTTGATAGTGAAGAAAATGTATGTTATATGACTGTTGAAGAAGAAAACAATTTTGGCATCAGAGGCTGGGACAAATCAATCAACAAGACATGGAGAAAATATCAAAATTGGGAATTGTCATGGACATTCCCAACCTGAAGCGTGAGCGTGAAAAATCTTGTGATGCTTGCATTCGTGGGAATCTTGTCTGCAGTTCATATCGGCCAAAGAAGAAAAGGGAATCTCACCTTCTTGATCTGATTCATACAGATGTATGTGGGCCGATAAATGTTGCTGGAACTCATAGAGAAAGGTACTTTGTCCTTTTCATAGATGATTACAGTAGAATGGAATGTGTGATGGTCATTCACTGGAAACGACAAGTCCTTGACTACATAAAACATATCGTCGAATCTCCAAGAATGATACTGTACAAACAATCAAAGTGTTGCGATTTGACAATGGAGTAGAATACACATCCATTGAATTTGAAAATTATCTGGAGAAGCATGGGATACAACATGAGGTAGCTGCTATGAGAACTCCACAACAAAATGGAGTTGTTGAACGTAGGAATCGACATGTGAACAACATGGCACGAACTATGCTGATTGAGAGTCGTATTCCACGACATTACTGGAAAGAGGCTTTTCAAGCTGCAGTGTACATCCAGAATCGAACAGGACTATATATGGGTGAGATGAAGACACCATATGAATTGTGGCATGGACGGAAGCCTTATTTAAAATGCTTTCATGTCTTTGGAAGTAAATGCTTCATCAGGAACAAATAAGGAAATCAAGGGAAATATGGCGACAATGCAGATGAATGAATTCTCCTCGGTTACTCAATGAACAACAAAGCCTATAAATGTTTCAACAAGCATTTAGGAAGGATTGTGCAAAGCAGTGATGTTAAGATAATAGAAGAGAAAAGCACAAATTCTTCAAGGATGTCATATGCTAATGTGATAGAAAGTCAGGTAGAAAGTGAGCGTGAAGAAAATACCAAAGCAGAAAGAGATGAAGTTGTTCAAAACACTCAGCAGTCACATCATGATGTTGACTCAGAAAAAGAATTTGAAGAAGAAACTGTGGCTGAAGAGAATGCTACTAAACCTCGTAGGAGAAATCGAAGAGCCGAGATTGATCCATCCAACATAATTGGGGACTGGAGTGCACCCACTCAAACAAGAAGGATGAGGAATAACATGCAATATGTATTTCTATCAGTTGTAGAGCCATCCTCATTCGAAGAAGCTGCAAATGATGAATCTTGGGTGGAAGTCATGAATGATTAATTAGATCATATTGACAGAAATCAGACATGGGATCTTATCCAGAGACCCGAAGTTCACAATGTGATTGGTACCAAATGGATCTTCACAAATACGTTTGATGAGCATGGAAGTGTCATCAGAAACAAGGCACGACTGGTATGTAAGGGATACTCCCAGATTGAAGGCATTGATGTTGAAGAAACCTTTGCTCCAGTGGCTAGACTAGAGTCAATCAGGCTTTTCCTTGCCATGACACTCTAAAGAGGATATAAAGTATATAAAATAGATGTCAAGACAACATTCTTGAATGGTGTACTCGAATAAGAAGTCTACATTGAACAACCAGTGGGATTTGTTTTGGGTACTAATGAAACAAAGGTCTGCAAACTGAAGAAAGCTCTATATGGTTTGAAGCAGGCACCACAGGCGTGGTACTCACGGCTGGATTCATATCTCAAGAAGCTTAAATTCAAAAGAGGAGGAGTTGATCTCAATATCTATGTAAAGAATTCTCCAAAAGATCAATTCGTGGTTCTAGTCTACGTTGATGATATCATATTTTGTGGCAGCAGGCAGAAATCAGTGAATGAATTTACCAACCACATGAAATCAGAATTTGAAATGTCTATGATTGGGGAGCTCACATATTTCTTGGGGATGCAGGTGATTCAAAAGAAGGAATACACTTTCATTTCTCAGAAAAAATATGCAAGAGAGCTGCTGAAGAAGTTTAATATGGAAGACTCCAAACCAATGTCAACTCCGATTGTAGTTGGAACTAAACTTGGAAAGCATGAGGATGGGGACTCTGTTGATCCCACCATATACAGGAGGATCATTTGGAGCCTACTGTACCTAATAGCGACACGACTGTATATTGTCTTTGCCACATGCCTTGCGGCCTGATTTCAATGTAATCCAAAGGAGGAACATATGGCGGGAGTAAAAAGAATCATGAGGTATATTCAAGGTAAACATAACTTCGGGTTATTTTTTGCTGCAGGCAGGGACAGTGAATTATCAGCGTTTTCTGATACCGACTGGGCTGGTGATGTAGTAGACAGAAAGTCCACTAGTGGTGGAGCTTTCTATATTGGGCAGAAATGTGTTGGCTGGTTGAGAAAGAAACAAGAAAGCACTTCTCTTAGTACTGCTGAAGCTGAGTATATCTCTTCCACAAAGGCATGCACTCAACTACTATGGATGAGGCAACAATTAACAGATATTGGTGATGAGGTAAAGCAACCAATGGTGATTTACTGTGATAACAAGAGCACAATTGATCTTACGAATAATCCTGTTCATCATTACCGTACGAAACATATTGAAATAATGTATCACTTTATCAAAGAAAAAGCTGAACAAGGGGTGATTAGAATGGATCATGTGGGAACTGATGAGCAAGTGGCTGATATCCTGACCAAGCCACTGTCTGCGGCTGTGTTTGAGAAGCATCGGTTGAACCTTGGTGTTCAGCCACCTCCCAGTACATAAGGAGGTTACACAATACCCCTCTCCCCATTTGTTATAACTTTTTTTATCTGTTTATGACTGTGATGCAGGTTTATGGGGGAGATACTATCCAGGGGGAGTATGGTTTGAGCTGAATGTTAAAAAAATTACTGGTCTTTGGATTTATTGTCAATGGGGGAGAAAGGGGAAAGGAATAAATTCAGGAAACTACTGTGATGAGAATAATGAGAAGGAAAATAGTGGAACCCAATTCAAGCCTCCTCTCTTGTTTTCTACATCGAGCATTGCTCATGTAGACTTAGAGTGTTGGCTGAGTTGATTCCTGTGTTTTTGGTTTTCACATGGATGAAGATCTATTGAATTTATTTTCTAATTTCCAACAAACCCAAATGGGTAGATTGTTGGAACCATAGTCTTCTTTGCATGATTTGGAGTATAGTTTGTGTTTTTTGTCAATCCTCAATGGATGTTCGGAACATGTACCAGCAAAGTGATCATACAGTTCTAGCAGACAACAATATTGAAGGTGGTGCCATTTCCCACTGTTTGCCAAATTTTTGGGGCCCAAAATTTGGAAGTTGGTGAGCATCGCGAAAATAGGATTTCCATGAAGAGAATAATTAAATATGGAAATGGCATGAATTTCGCGAAGAGTGGCTTAATGGTTTGGAATTTGCGAAGACCAGAATTATGGAGGCGGTGATTCTTCGCGATTACGTCAAAGCTTCGCGAACGGAAGAGGATGAAGAGCATCGTGGTGATGAAGAGCTTTACGATGGAGCTTTGTGTTGAAGGCGTGAAGGAAATGACGTAACACTCTGCGATTATAATGATCTCCACGAATGGAAAATTGCCATAGTGCTTCATGATTTTGAGAGAATTTCGGTGGGAACTTCAGAGCTTTGCGATTTGAGCTGACATGGCGCTGACTTCGCGCAGAAGGGTCGAGGGTTGGTGGAATCGCCTATAAATACAGGTCGACCCCCTCTAGAAAGGCAGAGTGATCTCAACGAAAATCCTTTTCTCTCAGTTCACAATGGTCACTCACGAAGGCAGTGTGCTTCGCGAAAGAGGAGCTTCACGGCGGCTATTCTAGCTCCGTGAAAGTGGTGTTCCCCGCGTTGGTTCGGTGAGCTTCGCGAAGAGGTAGGAGCTCCGCGAGAGCCATGCATTGCGAAGGCTTGTGAATCTTGGGAGTGCTTCGCGATTGAGCTTCGTGAAAAGGCACAGACTCTGCGAAGGATTGTTTGAGCTTTGAAAAATTGGGAACCTTGCAAAGTAGGGTACTTTGCGAAGGCCCTTTCCAAAGGTTGTTTGCCCAGTGGACAAGGGAAAAAGAGGTATTCATAAGTGGATGAAATTTGGACTTTAACAGAGCATCAACTCAGGACTCTGATGCAAGAAAATTCTCATGCTGAACAGGAGACAAAGAACTTCATGTCTATCTATTGAAGGGACCTTCACGTCTATAAACTGAGCGGGACTTCACCAATGGCAGTGAGCTAGGGGGAGTCAATGGGAGTGACCTGAGGGAAACAGTAAGCTATCCCTGAACCTTTGTAAAGGTAGTGAGCTTGGGACAGAGTGACTGTGCCCCAACCTTTTTAATCCAAAGTTAGTGAAGATTAGTGGAATTAGGTACAACCGACAACTTGTCGGCATATGCTCCTTGGACGTAGCCCTTAGTGGTGAACCAAGTAAAAAGTGTTGTGTCTTCTCTGTGCATGTGAATGTTTGCTTTCTGATCATATTCATCTTATAGGTTCAACAAGTTCCTACCAACGTGGGAAAAAGATCAATGACATTAAAAGAAAAAGTTGTCACCCTGATTCACCCCTCCCCTCTCAGGGTGTCCCGGGGTCCTTCAATGGTAACAAAAAAACAAAATTTCACCATATTTATAGAAACCTAGTGGTCTATTATATATTTCTGGTCATGAACTATCATTGTTCCCCTACCTAAGTCCCAACTATCGTATCTCTTTTTACCCAATACCAAATCATGGAAAAGAGGGGAAACAAGTTAGTAAATCATGATCCTATAATAAAATTTTTTAATATCCTGAACGAACCACCTAGTCTGTGCTAATCTGCAACATGACCTCAAACATTCCTCCCTATACGAAAGAGTATTTTAACTACCAGTGTGACTCATTTTGTATAAATATAACAGATATCATAATAAAAATGGTAATAAATATAATCATATTATCAAGCTAATGATAATATCAAGCTAATTATAAGTGGGTAGACTATACCAACATTACAATATTATCAAGTTAATTATAAGAATTAATATTGTAATAAATATAATCATAGTATGTATAAATGTCTAATGATAAAATAGATATCATTAAAATATACGGGCTATGACATGTGCAATCCAAACCATAATGAAAATAGAAGATACAAATATATATAACCGGAAGGGTCTTCCATAGTCTGTCCTGGTCTTATAACTACTCCATACTACTACAATCATCTATCCATCACTAGGACCTTTCCCTTCAACCAATCTCATGTCTTGAAATCTATATGTGCACTGAAATGATCGATTATGGTTTAAATACAATATTTAGTAGGACACCCAAATAGATACTTAACCATGTTTTCTGAAGTATATATTTTTATTATATGAATTCAATAAATTCATAAAAATCATAATTATATAATTTCAATATTCAAGTGGTTAAGTGGTAACCAAGCCACCATAGACCCCAATTTATTCCTATTATATATCTATATAAGAAAAATGATAATAATATTTTAATAATAACCAAAAACTTTCCACATAGCTAGTGAATATGTGTCTTGAAAAACTCATGAAATTGTGTGAACATGAGGCTCAATTCACCCTCAGGATTGATGTATGGAATTCTTCCCACAAATAAACTCGGCTATGAGTATTCCACTCAGAAATCAACTCTATTTTTGGATTTTATGTAATTATTTTTATTCTTCATTTATTATATTCATAGGTTTATTAATAAAGAGAATAATAAATAAAATAAATTAAGAAATAAATTAATGAAACAATTAATGAATGGAAATGAAAAAAATACATATAACCAGGAATAGGGAGGCACCTAAAGAATCATACGGGAGGAAATACTCACTTATCATGCCTCTCTCCTCCCCATCAAAACTCTCCCTCTTCCAATATCTCTTATATATATATATATTATTTTCACAAACATCTCTCCAATACATTCTCTTCAATACTAATAATATTTTCATGTAGTTAGGGTCTTTTGGTTCGTTTGTAGGATTATAAAATACATTCTAAGACTATTCGTGAAAATAGTGAGGTATTTTATTCAAATATAATTTAATATTTTATTCACATTTTAATTATTTCAGATCAGATAATTCAAAATAATGTCAAATCAAGAATGGTTCTATGATTTAGTAGAGTGATTGAACCCAAATATCAATCATTATCGTCAATCATAGTTATAATTAATATTGAAACATCCTTACCTATTTGATATTTTTTACACATGTTTCCTTCTTATAATTTATGTGTTAGAATAACTAAAAAACATTCTGGAATTTTATATGCAAGTGGGTGTGTGTATCTTGTGTTATCTACAATGATACATGATTCCATGAGTATTTCTTTTAGGGTCGATTTCTATGATTGTTTTTGATGACATGATTTTTTGTGATGTTACTTTATAATCATGTTGATATCATTTATATGCATGATCAACCTTTTATATATGGTACCTTGATTGAATGTATATTTTTAGTGATTATAATACGTGTACCATTTGAAATGATTGTCCCTTAGAGGAGGAGTGCATATGAGTTGTGATGATTGACCTAACTATTGGGTGGAGATATGGTCATACCATTGAGCTGCATCGAGGATGCACTCTGGGAACTGGATGCCAAGCAATTAGTTTCTCAATGAATAGATGATTTTAAAGTAGCATGTTTGATGAATTCTTGATTTATGGGAAACTTGCTTGATTCTAAGTTGATTTGTGAGTGAAACGCTCATTGGATCGTTCATTTTCGAGTCTCATGTCATACTTGAGACCTGTGGTAAAATAGAGTTTCATGTATAAATTATTACTTGAGGTTGTAATGAAATAGATTCACCCATGTGACTAGTTTTTTGTTACTTAAAATATCTTCTATTTATCCTTCATGCATGAGCCAAATTAGCTATCACTAAGGGTCTGTAGAAACTGGGCTAGTAGATGATTGCTCAGTTTTAGAATTAATGTAATTATTCTTGTTATGAATTTATTATATTATAGTAATAAAATTTTATACATGATCAAACTTGGTTAAGGATTCTTTGGATGTGTCTTATTAAGTCATATATCCACATCCTACTTATGTATTTTTGTGTTCATGTAGATCTCATGACTATAGATCTGGTGAAGGTCATGGTCCCTATGGGGGTGGCTGAGTGAATAAGTATAGATCTAATATCAAATTGCGGTGGATTCTAGAAGACCCTACATTTTTATTTATTTGTTATCACCTGTCACTTTGCTTCATCTTTCCACTTTGAGAGATAATGTATTTATGTGAAATTTATATCATTTTTTACATTCACATGTACTCTAATTATATTTATTATCATCCTTACTATTATTATCTTCTTGATGAAATAATAGTGACATTATAGTCTCCCCATAGATGAATATATACCCTCACTACTAGTAGGCATCCTCTTTCATACAAGGAGGTGTGCATAAGGTCATGTGTAACTTTGGATCGAACCAAGAGGTTCATGTTGAGATATTACACAAAGATAATTTTCTACAATCTCTGACTTTTATTACATAGCTTTATAAATGAATTATTTTAATGTTATCCATATGGGTTATTTTTTAATTCTTTACCAATGTTTGAAAATGATATTTATATCAAATTTTATAAAATGAATATATTTCCCATTGTTATAAACGTTCATCAGTTGGAGGTTTCATTTAAAATATTCCATGACCATTTTTAAATAATTTTTTGAATCAATATTCACGAATAAATAGCTTATAAAGATACTGAATAAAAATAACATTTCTCATTTATTTCAAATAAATGATCAAATAATATTTTGAATTTATTTTTCATTTATATCAAAATATTTTGATATTTTTTATCCCCACTAGGGATATATTAAATTGATATCATCCATGGTCTTTCTCTAGATATCTTATTATGATTATGTATTTAGAAGTTTTTTATAAAACCCATTTCTTTCCATGGTTCAATTAATCAGTGATGAAATAATTAATTTTTTATGATACCATTTACTTACTTTCTTTAGAATGATTATGATTATCTGATGATTAATTATTTAATAAATCTATTTCTTTTTCATAGCTGAATCTATGATGAATATTTTTATGATCATGTGGTACACTAATATGTGGGTTTAATTATGTGATGGGTAGGACTGAAATCACATATCCGTCCAATGAATTTGGTAATGATTGATATATAATGGGATAAAATGGGAACAAATGGCGTGGAAACTTGATCTCTAGGGGACTCTATTCACAATACAATATTATTAGCGATCCTTAACCATGAATATTATGGAATATGGAGTGAACCAAATTCACTATGGGAATCTATCCACTATAATAGTCTTGATATTTATCTTTGAATACGTAATTGATTTTATATGATTATTTACATTCCAAAAACTTATGTATTATGATTCTGATACGTCATCACAAACCGTTATTTATTATTGATGATTCCATGCTCTTATGACATATGAATTTTTTATGTAAGATCCCTATTAAATGACTCATGATTAATGATCTTTTATTGATTTGGAATGGAATTCACAAGTATTTATCATGTTATAATACCATTGTACTTATCTTACACAAACTTATGAGTATATTTTGATATCTCTCACGATTACTTTTACTTAACATCGGAGCTCACCCTTTATTAGGTTTCCATTTTCTCAGATTATAGAGAAATGTGTTAAATAGGGTATGCCTAAAAAGTGTTGAAATTGAGAAGAACTTTGGGAAAGATGTTGAATATATTTCATGGAATAGTTTGATTATGTATCTATTCCCAAATAACACAAAACCTTTATTGTTCTGAGGAATGTATCATTTTGTGTTGTATTGAATATTCATTTAAAATGATGTATGATTTTAGCATGAAATACATTTCTAACCTTAGTGTGAGATCACCAGGTGATTCAATTTTACTTCCAATATCATCCAACAAAAATGATAAATCCATAATAAAAAATAAAAATTAAACATAGAATAAAAATTCAAATCCTAACATCCCATGATTACTCAGGTATCATGATTAGAGGTGGTGATCTAGGACCTGACCATGGAATAAATCATTATAATTGATGATCCTACCCCCATACACCAAAAAACCCAAATAATAAATGGATTATTGAATCCTAGGATCACATATGAATGTAGTATTTGATACCATTTCCTCACGAACCAACCAAATTATTTTATCCATCAAACATGAAACCCATCCCAGGACACACCCAATATGTGTTCTTCCTTAGAAACTTTCTCACAATCTTACCCTTTAAAATAAAGATCATTTTTTCAAAAAAAATATTAAAAATAAAAATTGTAAATAAGTTTTCTATTTTATAAATAAATTCAATATCACATCCTAAACTTTTATGAAATTCTGGATCATTAAATTTTATATAAAAAAACATCCACTTAGAAAATATTTCATCGATATGCTTTATTATTTTTAAAATAATAAATTTCAAAATCATTTTTAGAAGAACTTTTTAATACAGTCCTTTTCTAATAAATTTTTTCCTTAAAAATGTAATAATGCTAACAAGTTAATTTAACATGATAGGTAATATTTGAGTGGAAACATGCATTTTATAAATTAATAGAAAAATTATGACTCAAAGGTAATAATGAAAAAATAATTATGGGAAACCATTAAAAAACTAAGGTTTGGGATTTTCATCTTATGATCCTTTTACATTTGGTGATGGAATAATATAATTTTATAAATTGCATGATCTGCAAGAGTGGACTATGTGAACGTCCCTGTTGTCTGAAACATCCATGCACATGATGGCTAGTTAGTGTTGTTGTTATGTTAAAACAATGTGTATGGAAGACCATTTCATATCATACATGTCTTGTTCATACCACCTATGTACCCAGGTTCCAAAGTGTTATCCCCTTTTTATAAAATCATTAAAAACCATTTAATTTATAAAATTCCACATCCCTGTGTAAGCTATATAATTTCCCAAATAAAGCAAAAACATGTAAATAACCTAAAAGGCGTCAAACGATATATCACATTCAACATAAAATAGATATAATCAATAGAAAACTCTTTATTAGGTATATAATCTAATTAAAATAGGTAAAATATTCTTTCATAATTATTTATTGAAATCTACTTATACATTTTCCTTAAATCCAGGTTTTTGTATCCACTATAAATAACCAATTTTTCCCTCAATCCTTATTCCCATATATATTTACACACACAAATGTCTCTAAATTCATAAATTCATATTTTTTTCATTTGAATTTGAATATATACATATGTCTATACTCTAATATATATTTTTATTTCAAATAAATACAACAAACAACATTTGATATCCTCAAATTTTATTCATTATAGTTGTTATAACCATTTTATAATACTTTTAATTTCAAATTTCACATCAAAATGTGGGTTAATATTTTTAGTCAAATCGATAATTATATTTTAAGATAAAAAACATTAAAATACTACAATTTATTCATAAAATCCATCCATACAATTTATAAAATATATGATTTTTATAGTTTATTAATATCGATTTTAACATGTTTAGAAAATAAAAATACCATTGCATTGAAAAAAATTAAAACACGATTTGGATTTAAAATAATGATTGAGCACATTTAATAATATCATTAAAAAACAACTCATGAATTTAAAAACCATGAAATTAAAGTATCTTGAATTAAAGAGGTGGCCATGGGATAAACCAACTTGAATTTTTTTATATTTAGATATCTTATATATATAAAATCACTAAAAAAAATCTAAGGGAGAATATAAATACCAATTGGAATCATATGTGAGAAAAGTCCCTAATTAAAATAAGGCTATTGGAAAATTAGATAAAAAACCATTTAGTGTTTCACATAGAGAAATCAATATTAGGAGAGCTAGGGAGAAGGGGGTAATTTAGAAGAAGGGGAAGATGAAGGTGAAAAAACTCAAATCTTATAAGATATCACTCTAAAGAAGAAATGAAAATAAAGAACATAGGGATAGGGAAGATGATTTTACAAGGGAGAGGGGTACTCATGGTCATGTGTTCTATGAGAGCAGGAGGGAAAGAGGGTTATGGTGAAGTGGGGGTTAAAAAGGTGGGGTGGTTTATGAAAAAAAACAATTTTTTTAAATATACTTCCACCACAGACAGATCCATGAAATTTCTCTACCTATGGTCTAGGATAAAACACAAGAAGAAGTACCCGATGAAATACTTGAGATGAGAATTTTTCCACACCAATTTTCCACTAATGGAGATCCATGCTGAAATGGATAGTGGTTCGTCCCCATTTTCTCAATAGTTATATAGGTTGTCTCAATTCCCTTCCAAAATTCCTTATATGGTCATTTATAGGTTCCCATTATTCACATGTGACACACCATGGTACGACAATAGTCTTCAAACCTAGAGCTCCCAGTTCTTAGAAAAAGTGTCTTGGATAGGGGGACCATGGATATGGGGATGTCATGGTGAGCCTCCATACTCATACAACTTCTCCTAAGCCTCCCAAACACAATTTTTATCCACCTACCACAACCAAAAAACATGAAACATGTAAAAATAAAATGAATAAAAACATAAAACCAATTTATATAGGAAAGTGGGGTCATCTTGTAACAGGAATAATAACATACTAAAGAATACATCAATGATGATGTGATGGAAGAATAAGGGAAAGTTGATGTCCAAGAATAGTTTGAATTTTATCTTAAAGATAAAGATATATTGGAATCCAAAATGAATAAATCAAATAGAGTAGTTCATGATGATAAAATCTATATTAAATAGAAAGGACAATAGAATTATTAGTTGGGAGAGAAAATTAAAAATCTCAAATAAAAAATTCTAGTGATCTTAGAGGAGGTTGCTGAGTGTTTTCTTATAGTAAAGAGAATAATTTAATTATAAATGGTTTAGAAAACACTATAAAATATCAAATCAAATATATCAAATTGATTCATGTAAAATCCATTAATTTGTGATGGAAAATATAAAATCAAGGGAATGTATTTACTACTTAAATAAGATAAATAAATTAAATACGAAATGATATATAAAAAGTGTATGATAATAATAGAGATATTGAAAAATGTCAGATGTTTTTCTGTTAAAGAATAAGTAACATACAAATGACATTTCTTATATTAGAATTGGTTAAAATAAGAAGTCTATGATAGTTGAAAACATGTCATCTGTACTAAATACAAAATTTATGGTTGACATGGTTATGAAATAGAATGATAATACATAAAGAACCTAAAATACCACCATTACATTATCAAGTAAACATAAGAGTGCACCTTAAATAAGGTGTTATTTTGGTGGAATGATGGGACACACTCAAAACATGTGTTCTATATCAAAGACGTACTGTAAGGTGAAATAGATGCAAAATAGGATAAAAAAGTTAAACATTCAAGGAAATATTTTTATTGTAATTGTTTTTGGGTTGGTCACATCAACGATGAAGATGGATTTTTCTTTGAAAAGAAAAATTGGTCATATGAGATAGCTAAAATAATCATCGTGTGAGAAGAAAAAAATTATCGCTTTTTAATATAAATACAATCCATAATATTTGGAGTATGATCAATCACACCAATCAATATTTAATGTGAAAAAAGATGAGGATTAAAAACGTAATGAGATCCATTTTGAGTAAAAAACTAACTTTTTTAAAAATCAAAATACACTTCCTTATATATTTTATTTAAAATGAGATTTTTTATAAATATCTTAAATAGAAAATAGAAAATAAATTTATCCAAATTTTGATAGTTTAATGTTTTATGAAATTCCAATAGTGTAATGATTTGTGAAAATATAATAGTATTAGGAAAATATAAATATTTATAGTTTTAGGTTTTATGAAAATTCAATAATTTGAATGAAAAAATCGGGGTTATACAAGTTCATTAGTGTTTTCTAATAACTACCTCGATAGATATGGTGAGATGTTGATTCCATCATAAGATTAATCGTAAAATAATTTATATGTTATTATAATTGAAAATTAATTTTTCATAATCTGACTATTAAAAGATTCTCAATAAATAAAGACAATTTGAGAGGAGTATGAGATAATTTAAATACATACATGGGAATGATATTACACTAATCAATTTAATTCATTAAATAAAATGTTTCTTTGAGATATTCTTATCGATGTAATTTTTTCTTCTTAACAATTATGTTGAATTTTTACATTTATGGGCGGTAATTATAAAATATATTAGTGTTTCTTACTATATTCATTGATTTTTTTAATCATTATGATTGAGTGATTCTTAGTATATAATACATATGTGAGATTAGGGATTATAGAATTGGAAATTGTTTGATAGATTTGACTGAGGGATTCCCCTAAGAAGACAAATATGAGCTTATAAATTTAAAGGAGGAAACCCTAGGATATTATTATTATTGATGGATTCTTGAGGTTACCATGAATTTGATCTATAGATTACAAATATGATTTGGGTTAAAGAATTCGTTTTTGATCATCTTTATGTGGTACTTGATTTTACAATTAGTAATTCATTTTTTTCTGGGATAATTATTGTTTTAATAATTGATGAAATTTTAATAGATTAATTTTACACTGTGTTCTTAACAATTATATGTACTTGTAATATAATTATAATTATATTAATATTATTATTCTTTTGATATTACTATGATTTTAATGTGGGTATATCTGATCTTTTTATTTATAGAAATTTTAGTACATGAGGTGGAAAATAATTTTTATTTTTTAAAAACTATAAGTAAACCCCTTATCTTCCACTTGTGTGTTTTCCATCAATATATTTGATCAAAACATGATATATTATGAAGTATATATATTTTGATACTAAAACTATGATAAATATAGTTTTTCTCCATTACATTTTCATATTTAAATTTTCTTAGTTTCCTTACACAAGTGTTTTATAGAGGAAATGTCTGTTTTTCATAGAAGGATATATGAACATCGGTTTTATGGGAAATATAAATCCAAAGAGATCACATATTGTTTATGGAAAAGATTTTGAGTATTGTAAATATTGTATTGAAAACTATTTTATTATTACTGGTTTTGATAATTTTATTTTCCTCACAGATATATATATAATTTCAAATAATGTAGTTTTTAAATTTTTAATAGAATCTATATATGAATTATAGTTAAATTAATGAGTAAGAAATAATTTTTTAAGTTATATTGAATGAAATATTTATATTAATGTACTATATTATCAGATTACTTATGGGATTTGGATGAATAATAAAGTTATTCACTTTGAAAATATAGTTTTCTTGAGACCAAGAGAGCTATATTGATGAATGATTACCAATGTTTTGATTTTTTTCTTTCTAAAAAATTTTCTAATATTAAAAATGGATTACTAATTTTTTTGAGTATTATATAGTCCCTTGGAAAAAAAATTATTACCAAATGATCAGTTAGTTGAGATGTTTATATATATTTCGCATGAGAAATTTGAATCAGAAAAGAAAGCTATTGGTGTTACAAAACATATTACTAAACTTGGACTTCATGTCTTAATTATAAATCAAAATTAATATGATATTATATTAAAGAGTTATGATGACAAATAATGAAGAATATTTTTTTTCTTTTATATCCATCAAAACATAAAATTATAAATATTTTAATGAAAAGGTATGCACATATCATGTTAATAATTTTTTTGATGTATGTGAGGTTAAATTTATTTATTATCCTAAAGAATTGATCATTCTATAAGAAGGGTTAATTTATGAAAATAAGACTAAAATAAAAATAATGATAAATATGAAAAGAATTTTTCAATAGATTATAATTTCTATGATTGTAGAAAAGCCTATCACATTTGAATGAATTATCTTGAACTAAGACAGAAAGATAAAAAAACAATAAAAATATTCTAATAAGAAATGTTAAAAAACGTTTAATTTCAATGACACATTGAAAATAGATGAAGGAAACACAACTACCAATGTTTTAGATTAATATAGTGAATATGACTATAGAATTATAGATAATTATGATAATGTTCTTAAATTAGATAAGGGTTTGATATGAATAATGAAAAAGGAATAAACAAACATATTTTTTGATTGAAATTATTTTATTATTCATAAGAATAAATTAATAGTGAATAAAATTTTTATTCCTCTACTAATGATGTAATATAATTATATATTATAAGTTTCGAATATATTGAGATGATATGAAAATATGAATATGAAAAATAGAAGAATTTTTTTCTATGCATACCAAGGAGTAAGATGATCACTAAAATATTTTTGTTGAATTATATAAAGAGTTGAATATATTATGTGATTTATTATAAAATTTTAATAATGGGAATATATATATTATTTACAAGTTGGATTATTAAATATAAATGTTTACAAAGATGGATACTTATTTGAAGTAAAAAAATAAATTTTAATTCCCTATAAGAACATGTTATGATTTAAGATAATAATAGAATGTTTTTATGAAGAAATTTTGGAATGTATATTTTATATGTTATGAAAACAAGATAGTTAAGATAAATATATAATTTTAATGTTTGAATTAGTTGTTGACTAATCTCATAATATGAATAAAAAATACAATAATATGTATTTTCAATTGAGACCTGATAAAACATCAACTCTTCTAGGTTGTAAACATATTTGAATTCCAATCTACTAGAAAATATATTTTTCACCAATTCGAGATCCATTGTATATAAAAATTAATAAAGGAAAAATTTATAAGGAAGAAATTTAATTCAATAAAATATTATCATTTGGAAATTCTCATTCATTTAACTAAATAGAGCATGCTAGTTATGATCACCCTGTGTGTAGGATGATATCGATGATGAAGTTATTTTTTTTCAAATAATGATGGACTTAAAAAGACCTATCTACCATGAACATAATTTCAATGTCTAGAAGTCACTGTAGACCTATGACTGTACATCTAATTCTAGTTCATGGTATTTATTTTTCTGTTTACTTGAAAAAAATTTAAATATATTGTATTTTTTTAGTATTGATAGTAGTTTTCAATTTTTATTTATATACAATATTAATTAAATTTATTTAGGTAAAATTTTGGTTTTTAGATAATTTATAAAAAAATAATTTATTATTCCATAAAATTTATAAATTATCTAGAACCATATTCAAAAAATATACTCTAGTTATTTTTATTGTAGTTAACATCTAGATAATAAAATCTTTTATTCTTTATGTTCATCATATTTTTGAAGATATTTATTTCATTGTTTGAATTTTATATGTATTTTCACTCATTTGAAAAAATACTATTTGCATAAATTCAAGGAATCTAAATGTAAAAATTGAACTAATTTTTTAAAATAAAATTTACATCATATGGTTTAATGGTATTGAATTATGTCCACCAGATCATGAAAAATCAACAGATTTCTCAACTGTTCTCTAACACCTATATAAATGTGTGGACCAAGAGTTGGATGGAAACATTAAATATTAATAAATATATAATTTATTTTTTATTTTTAGAATACCTATCCATTATTGAGGTATGGATTACTCCATTTATCCTGAAACTAGAGAAATATTTAGTGATAGGTTTGTTGATCCAAAGCAAATTTTGATGATGAGTTCATGTTAAAGGATATAATTGAATGTCAATGATGGATGTATTTAATGCTACGGGATAATAATCATGAGTTATTTTTTCTAGGGTTGATTAGAGTGTTTTATAGTTTTATGATCATCACATAAGCTAAAGGTTTAAAATTAGTTTTTGTTTCTCACACATATGTTTATTCTAACACTTCAGAGAATAACTAAATGTCTTGGAGTACTACTAGAAGGAGAAATCTTGTTTATATCTCAAAAATATATATAAAAATTTGGAAATTTTTGAAAAAAAAATGTTATAGATATTCTATTTACTGTATTGGTAAAATTTTATAAAACTAGACATATTCCACTGGAAGTACAAATAGTGTTTGAATGAGAGCATTCATTCTTACCATTGAGGAAATTTGACAATGATATTAAAAATATTTGGGATGTATACCTACTATATTTACTTGTAAATTTATAGATTTTGAACACCTAAAATTTTTTATGGTCATATATTGAATATATCTAGAATGATTTGTTAATGTTGAATACATTTTTGAATTTTTTTTCCTGATAATTTTCTTATGAAGTAATGAGACATGGATAAAATGAAGAACATATCTCATACATAGATATTAAGGAAAATTTTTGTTAATTATAAGAAATTATGAAAAATTGAATATATTTATTAATTTTTATATAATAATGTTTTTTATTATTCATCTTAACCACATTCTACATGGGCACAAATATATATTAATTATTTAGAGAAATTGGTAAAAATTATAAACCACTGAATACTCCTCCTATGATTAAATCACTATAGAAGAAATTGTTTAATGCTATATAATTGGTATTGCAATAAGAACAACATCCTTTGATTAAATTATTTACCATTGGAGATGAATTGTTTCATAGATAAATTGAATATCATTTTATTTTCATGAACGAGAAGGAAGGAGAAGAAAAGAAGAAAATGGAATTAAAATAAACTAGTAATCCGTATTTCATATTATAAAAATTAGAGGATAAGGGATTGTGGATAATATTGATTGGAATTTGGTTGAGGAGAAAAATAATAAAATGTATTCAATGTATGTAAAAAATATCATATTACTATAATAGTTCTTCATTCCACAACTATTCAAGAGATTATAGTGGATAAATGGAGACTTAAAGGGAAGTGTCACAACCCGACCCTACCCAGGCTCGAGCTGCAACTACCCCAAGCCCACCTCTATAGGCCAGGGGATGGCGACCAGCACCGAAGGCACAATAACTCGGGGAGGACTTTTCCTAAGTACCTGTACACACACACGCAACACATTCAATGCAAAAGTTCAGAGTAAAAGAAAGAATAAGCAGAGTAAAAAGAAAAACTGCTATATATATACCACAAATGTGCATCGACCTCTAAACAGTACAAAGTACAAACTGAAAAGAAAAGGGGCAAAACACGCGCCCAACCAAAAAGTGCCACAACCCGGCAACAGACAAACAAAAAGAAACAGCTGACGGGTCTCCCGCCTAGAACCCGGCCACAACCACCGCACGCGGTCCAAGCTCCCGAGCTCCTACGCTCCACTGAAGTCACACTCCACCTGTCTGTCGTCTGCAAGGGCATACCAAGTGCGGGCAAAGCCCAAGCAGGGGTGAGTATAAAAAATACTCAGTAGGATACCCTGAAAGCTCGAGGGAGCAACAAAGGAGTTACCGAAGGGTGAGCAGTAGAGCGAACATGAAAAGTAGAAAAGTATGAATGAAAGTGCAGTAAAGAGTCCAGCTCAACCCAACAAGAGAAAGGAAGTAGACTCGTCCAGGCACAAGGAGCTGTAAACGGTGAGAAGATGAACTTCCCGTCGAGTCTTCGCCACCTTTAGCAGGAGAGTACACTCATCCAACAACAAGAATCTTGACACGGAAAGCACGTGGCATACCCCGCGCGTCTTCGCCTCTCCTAGAGGGAGAGTAACCAAGGCCAAGAAGTGGGTACTCCAACAAGGTATATACATATATATATGCTCTACAAGAAGCCCGGACAAGATCGTAAGGGGATCTCCATCCCGTAGCTCAGCCCAAGAAAATGAGTAGCCAACAGTCCCAGAGGTAGACTCCATCGATGCCCAACATCCTACACATCCGCCCCGAACCACAAGCCAAGGGGCTCAATCCCCACACTTCGACACTATCCGCTTTGGGTAGCACTGACTCACCTGCATGGTTTTAGATCGCTTCACAAGAACGCGTCTCGGTGGGGAAAGCGCCCCTCGTACTTGAGAGAGTTCTAGGGAAAGTCAAACCACACCTCATCACTTCCCTGCAGTCGAGAGGTCTCCTCAAAGTCAAGTTCATCACAACAATGACCCGTAACCAGGGGTCCCACTCCGGTAATCACAGAGGAAAGACACATGATAGCCTAGTAGAAAGGACTGAGCCTGGAATTCCAATAGGTGTCCCACTGCCCAGCCCTGCTGGAGGGTAATTCATAACCAGATATCGAGTGACCCACTGCCCAGCCCTGCTGGAGGGTAAACCATAATACATCATCCGGCGACCCACTGCCTAGCCCCACGGGAGGGTAGACCATAATAAGATACTGGGTGGCCCCCTGACCAGCCCTGTTGGAGGGTAAACCATAAGATGTCATCAGGCGACCCACTGCCCAGCCCCGCTGGAGGGTAGACCATAACACATCATCAGGCGGCCCACTGCCCAGCCCTGCTGGAGGGTAGACCTGGAATCAGTCGACAGGTGACCCACTGCCCAGCCGTGCTGGAGGGTAGACCTGGAACTAGACGACGGGTGACCCACTGCCCAGCCCCACTGGAGGGTAGAACCTAAGAAGTCGTCGGGTGACCCACTGCCCAGCCTCTGCTGAAGGGTAGACCCTAATAGCGTCGGGTGACCCACTGCCCAGTCTTTGCTGGAGGGTAGGCCCTAATAGCGTTGGGTGACCCACTGCCCAGTCTCTACGGGAGGGTAAACCCTAGAAGGCAGTGAGCAACCCACTACCCAGCCCTGCTGGAGGGTAAACCCGAAGAAGTCGATGAGTAACCCACTACCCAGCCCCGCTGGAGGGTAGAACTCAGAACTGCTCTACCCATCTCCACTAGAGGGCAAAACACTGGACAACTGAACACGGAGTGGGTATCGCGCAACCTCCCAAATCCAGAACAACTCACCCAAAAGAGGTGCAGTGTCTGCTCCAGCACTGGGTGTCACTAGCACCGCTACCGGCCAATCCATCGAGAGCGAAAGTAGGGGGAGACCACTCAACCCTGCTGGTCAAACAAACGAGCACAAATCCAGGGGAAATAAACTCCACCCTGCTAGCCAAACAAACGATCAAAAAGGGACCCTCTACGCCGCAAGAGGTCCAAGTACGCAAAGCAGAACACGACACGCACGTGGGGCCCACACGACGTGTGTCCCCAAGTCAAACCCAACCAAGCGCACAAACGTATCAAGTACAAACCACACGTACCTCCAAGCGTTCTCATATACTCCCAGAGTACACCGCGTCTCTAGCCCTAAGGCTATCGTGCACATGGCACCCCAACGTCAACACAAAGGGTGTAAATGTAACAACTCCACCCCAAAGGCCCAGGCACGACCAACCACATCTTGTGAACCATTTATATCACTCTCCCAAGAGTGCGTGATCACACGCCAAGGGTCTGCTACAAACAAGGTAGGGCGAACCACCACTAGAGCACCTTCCATGATTCCACATTTAACAAGATCGCGCAAGAGGCTCTGCAAAACCAAATGGATTACACTGTTGTAATCCTCGCGGAAAAACAGGCGAGATCGACTACTTACTCACCTCCAATGGATATCCGAAGGAAAAGTCACCAACACCGCCTCACGCCCGTACGACATCCCGTGATCTCGAGCCTCGGCCCCAAAAAAAGTCGGGCGCATCGCACCATTGCGATCCCCTTGGGAACACATGTAAAAAACACTACTCACTTGAGTGCAACGGATATCCGGAGAAAAAGGATGCATTCCGGTGCACCGCACATGAGCAGTGCCACGTGGGACCCACATCCCGGTCCCGAAACTCAACGAACGGATCACACCATTGAGATCCTCTCGAAAAAGAACACAAGATGGACTATTCACTTGTACAAAACGGTCTCCCGATGATAAAGATGGAAAATCATCGTCGATGCCCAAACGACCCTCATGGGCCCCGCACCATCGTGCGGAATTACAGCAGGCAGACTGCGCCAACGCGATGCCCTCGAAAAAACACCCAACAGCAACTGCTCGCACGCCCCGAATGGACGTCTGAGGAAAAAGTCGCTAAAAGTTGCACGCAGCTCAAAAGACGGTTCGTGGGGCCCACGCCTCAACTCGAGTCTCAACGCCCAAAATTGCCCTGGAAACCTCCGCCTCAGTGCTAAGGTCACCACGCCACTGACGGCGCTCAAAACGGACATCAGACGCGTCCGCGCCGCTCAAAACAAGATTCCTGGAATGACATCGAATTTTCTTAAAGATGCGTCGTGCCTCCGAGGCCCCTCATTTCGAGAATTAAAAATTCCCGAAACTACCTCAAAAAAATCACCTCGACGCCAGGAAGGCTCTGCCATAGACGACATTCAAAACGGACACCCGTAGCGGAAAATACGGGTGTCCGAACACCGAGGGGGCACGTCCCCTGGGGTTGGACCGGCATGGACCGGCCGGTCTGCGCACCGACCGGCTGAGGCCGGTCGCCGCGCGATGACCCGCACGACGTGAGTCTTGCCTCCTCCAAGGGGTCGCGCCCCGTGACCCCGGTTCCTAGTCGCGCTCCGGTGAGCGCTGCCCCGCGCCGACGCCCAGCAAACCGGCCAGCGCCGCACGCCCCGGCCTCGCCTGGACGCTCCCCCTCACCGCCCTACTGACCGGGTCCCCTCGCAGAAACCCGAAACCGCGCCGCCGCCTAGAGGTCGCCGGACCACCGCGCCGCCACGGCTGGAAACCCGCCGGACCACCGTGCCGGCCAGAAAACCCCAAAAACCCACGGATCTTCGTCGGGCCGCTGCGGAGGCTTCAGAGGTCGGATTTCGAATCCGAAATAAGCGTTGGAAAGATTGGAGATCGTACTATGAGATCATGGGAATTTGTTGACGATCGGATAACAATTTGATGCTATAAATTAAGCTAAAATATTGCAGGAAATTAAAAATGAAACAAAAACGACTCCTACCTCTTGGGCGATGCCCAGAGCTTCACGGGGAGTCCGCCGCCGCTCCGCTGCCTTGCCGGAATTGGCTCGCCGGAGGTGTCTCACCTGAGTGCTTTGCCGGAGCTATAGGAGGAGAGGGAAGGCTGCCTCCTGTGGCTGTCCAAGTGGGGAAGAAGAAGAGGAAGGGGCGTGTTAAGCGTTTAAATAGAGAACGCTTAACCACCCGCCCGTCGGCTCGAACTCGAACCCTCAGCAGGGTCGAGGTTAAGCCTCCCCTAGGGTAAACACCACCTCCCGAGCACAACGGCGGTCTCGGAATTTGATTCTGAGATTCCTTTCAAAAGTTATAAAATTTAACGTCTGAAGCCGCTAAATTACAAAAACGCCCCTGGAGCCATTTTTCACAAACGGCCCGCGCCCGCGAAACTTATACCCCTCCTAGGGTAAACGGCACTCTCCGAACTGAACCGTGCCCTCAGTTTTTCAATCCGAGCCACCTTTTAAGAGATACCTATGTTTCAACATTAAACGAATTAATTTAATTTATTTAATCCGTTTAACGTTCCAGAAGCGAGCGAGGGGTCCAAACATCCCGCGCCGACAAGTTTTATGTCGTTCCTAGGGTAAACACCCCATTACGGACCCATCCGTACACTCGGATCTCTGATCCAGATCACCGTTTAGGAGTTATCACATTTATTTGGTGTTTCTAGTGTGAATGCACTGAAAATTTAATTCCGGCCACTCCGGGGCTCGGAATCGCACGCCGTCTGAAGGCGCTGCTTTGGAATATCATAAAAAATATTCCAAAGTCTTTCACAGAAAAAACCGGGTTCTTAAAAGAAGATAATATATACTACAATGGATATCAATGATATGTATTCCGATCTCTCTCTCTCTCCACCATAGTGTGATGTTTGACAAATAGATGAGAAAACTTCAAAATTCATAATTTCCATTGATTTTAACCAATATATGTTTATGAAAATCTATTGGGATAAAATTCATCTCCTACGATTGATGAGGAGGTCACCCTAGTAGATAATGATTCAAAAGACAATGATACTAATGAATGAACTGAAAAACCTAATACTAATGTAGTGAACGTTTTTTATCTATTCAAATTATATATTTATACTTCTATATTGGAAACATTAATAATAATAGATTTCTATTTAAAAATATAGATCTTCAAATTAATCAAGATCAAGATCATCCTCTCCCAATTCATCTATCGAAAGTAAAAATACCTCACTACATATTATTATGAATGTAAAAAATTGAATTGATGTCAACATGGTTGATTAAACAATTGATGTGGATGTGTTCACTCAAGAAATTGATAAATAAAAAAAAGATCTATTCAAATATTAAACAATAATTCACCAAGAAAATCATTCAAATGAAGAAAAATCATATAGTTTATCAAAATCACTTTTATGTATCAGAACTCAGAAGCTTGACTGAATGCTGGATAATCTATTAAATATTATCATAAAATATGAAATGGGTGAATATATGTTTTTATAAATAAGTGAATGTTTTAGTCCAATGGAAGGTAAAATAAATAACTTTCAAGCCAGAAAATAGAAATTTATTTTTTGAATGTTTTTCTAAAGACAACAGACTGTTGAAGATTATTTTAGGGGAATTTATCATTCATGACCGAAATTTTCATGATAAAAAATTTATATAATGTAATAGGACAAAGATATATGTTAAATAAATAATAAAATATAAAATTAATATCATAATTATGATTTAATTTTGATAAAGTTATAACATATATAAAGATATTATGAAAGAGACATTTGAGAAGATCGATGAAATTTCAGTTTCTATTATAGAATTAAAATAAATAGGGGTTGTAAAATTTATTGATTTTTTAGAATAATTCAAGATTAAAAACAGAAGATATAATGTTTTATAATTTAGTTTCTCTAGAATATTTTTTTTCTAAGGTAATTTTTTTTGAAATATCTTGATTATAGTTTTTTAAAACTAGATCTTAACTTCAAGCATTATGATGAGATAATAACCATGAAATATAAGTAAATAAAAAAGATAAAATTTATTAATATAAAATCAATTAAAATGATTTATAGTTTAAATTTAAATTTCTTTAATTTTTTTATTAAATATTAGTTTTTGAAATTTAATTTATCATATTCTTTAAAATTTTTAAATTACTTTTTTTGTGGAATG
This sequence comes from Viscum album, assembly GCA_963277665.1. Lineage (NCBI taxonomy): Eukaryota > Viridiplantae > Streptophyta > Magnoliopsida > Santalales > Viscaceae > Viscum > Viscum album. Next base: position 338,129,324 of record OY728135.1, read on the forward strand.
TTTTAAACTTCTTTGATAAGTGAATGTTAATGTCCAAAAAGTTTTTAAAAGTTTGTTTTTTAGGAATTATAATAGAATGAAATATTCTGTACCAATATTTCATGATTACTTCACTGTTAGATATCATATTTTTCCTATATTTGTTTTCTTTTCCAGTATTCTTTTTGAAAGTAACAAAGGGGTATAAAAGATAGGAATATTTGCGTGGTTTGAAAATTGGGCATTTTAAAAATAATTAAATAAGAAATTTTGAAATTATTTTTTCAAAATTAGAGAAATAAAATTTATTTTTTAGTGTATGATTTTATCAGAAGAGTTGAATATATTTTTTAAATTCAAAAAGTCATAATTATTCTTTTTTTTTGTTTTTTAAAAGGTAGAGATTTATGAGTTAAAGAATCACATTATTTTTTTTTTAAAAATATACATACACTTCATTATGTATTTTATTTTATATGAGTTTTTTATTTTATCATTGGTGAATTTATAATAAAAAAATAAAATCCAATAGTAATGATTTATGGTTTTACAAAATACCAGCGATTTGAGTATTTCACAAAAAACCGATGATTTGAAGAATTTTGAAATACCCATAGTTAGTGGTTTTGTGAAAAATATGAAATATAATTATCAAATAATTGCTGTAAATTAATTTTAGTGGTTCCTAATAACTTCATTGGTAGATATGGCATGTTACTAAGCCCTTCTGTAGATGAACAATGATCACTTTATAGTGCCATTAAAACTGATCCCAGGGTTTGGAGAATTTTTCTATGGTAGTATTTTTTATAAATATATTCCAGATTACCTTAATTTAAGATAATTTATTTTTATGAGATAGGATACCTTGATTTCTTTAAGAAATATAATCACTTATTTCCTTGAGATCTTCTTATCATTTGAATTTTTTAGTTCTGAGTGTTCTATGGAGTGATTATGTTGGTGAGGGTTCATTGTAAATGATCTAAGCATAAATTTCTACATTACATAACATTGTGATCATATTTATTAAGAAAATACTATTATGGATGATAGAGATAATATTTTATTTTATATGATCTGTGACTTTCTGATCGAGTTGATCGAAAGATTCATCTAGGAAGGTAAAGTTGAGCTTCCAGTTTATAGAAGTAGGCAACCTCCAATGAGTTTACTGTGAAGGGATTTCTATATTTTTTATAGTATACCTTTAAAAAGGTTCATATTTGAGTATATTTTCAATTGGGTATAAATATTCCCCTTGTGATATTTTTTAATACACATATTTATAACCTGATTTGTAAAAAGTACTCTATATTATTTATTGTGCTAATTATTTTATCAGTAATTGTGAAAATTTTAACAATATTATTTCCATCTTTTTAGTTAATTTTATCTTAAATCATGAAATACTAAATAAAATATTATTACATTTCTTACTTTGATAACACTTTTATTATATTTTGACAATATCACATTTTTCATATTTCCAAAAGATTTAATAATCTACATCTTTGAAAATTTTTAGTTGATTTAAACTATGATTTAACCCATTCCCACTCTTTTTATGTGTTATACATATATGTCATGGACTATGAACCCATATATGTCATGGTGTTTCAAGTTCTTAGTTACATCATGCTAAGTTCTAGTTAAGTCTATGGATTAAGGAGTGACATGAACTTTAACAAGAAGGCTTGTATCATTGATGTAAAGGATGGCGTAGTTATCATTCAATGGAAGTTCACTAAGAGAAATATATACCTTATAAATGGATAAAAATACATGTAATTTATATATAAGGAAGAAGAAAATATATTTTTCCATAAACATATTTTACATTTGATCCAACAATTCTTAGATGATATATGGAAGAATGATATAGATCCTGATCTACCTAAATTAGTTATGTGATTAAGGAGACATGTGCAATTTTTGTTAAAAAGGGAATATTATATAGAAAACATAAATATAAAAATATCATAATTCATCATGGATAATTAACTACAAAATAATTATATTTTTTCAACATGGGTATATCTATTGGTAAAAGTGTATTTTCTTTTGTGAAAACATTTTACCATTAAAAATTGTCATGTTACTAAACTATCAGTAAAAACTCTCTTACTAAATTTTATTGAGATAGATAAAATAGTTATGTTATAATTATAATAATACCAACAGACAAAATATATGTTTTTCAAAGTGTGTAGAAACATATTTATATGAAAATATATCTCTTCTCTATAATATTACAAACAAATAATATCTATTAATAATTTACATTTAAATAAAAATTATTAATTTTTATTGATATCAAAACTTCATAGTATATTTATTAATTTATCACATATTGCACACCTGCTTTAATTATCAAACTGAAGATGATTTTCATGCATGTTCAAACATAGAAAAATATTAATTATAGGAATAATGAAATTTAATATAAAATGAATCAATACATAGTTGAACTTGATTAATACCAAAAGACAACAAAAAATAAAAACTCAAGATCCATCTATGCAGCCACCACTGACGCACCCCCCTCCTCTAAAAATGAAGAAAAGCATGTCGTCTAATAACCACCATCCTACAACACCCATCTTGGACTAAAAATATTTACTTCCACCAAAGATCTTTCATCACCCCCCAAATATAACTTTAGAAGAAACAAACCAAGTGAACACCAGTATCATTTATGATCCTCAAGTCACTATTATGTCATACCATTCAGCTCCAAGATCTACACTGCACAAAACTAAAGATCAAACCCATAATTCAATGCCAAATAACTAGATGAATTGAAAAAAATACAAAAAAATGGTCTAAATAGAATGACCATTTTTTATTCATCAACTCTGTTGACATATCAATAAATCTAGTCACCTACAATACTAGTGAGGATCCTCAAGACACTATTATGTCACACCCTTTAGCTTCAAGAACTACACAAAACACAATCAAAATGAATACCCAAAAATCAATAAAATATAACTACATCAATTGAAAAAAAATTAAAATAAATGAAAATATAAAAAATTTGATTTTCATATAATGGATATTTTTCATTCATCATCTCTGTTGAAATATCAACAAATCAAGTTATCTCCAATACAATTGAGGAACCTCAAGTAAGTGTTATTCCATACCCTTTAGCTCTAAGATCCACACCACACACATCCAAATATCATACCCAAAAATCTGTTCAAAATATCTACATGAACTAAAACCAAAATATAAATAACTAAAAATATCAAAAATAAAGTTAAAGTGAATGATATAATAACCCAAAAAACATTATTGAACGTTTTTAGTTACCTAATTGAAACTATTTTTAAAAGCTAATGGATACACATTATAGGAATGGAAATTTAATTTTGAAATAAATCTAGTTAGTATTTTAAGTCTTCATTTTATTCATGTTGCAATCTATAATAAGTTGATTTAGATTTCCTTTACATATCGAGATTCTAGAGGTGAAACCTATTACAATAGTTTCATTTTCTAGAAATGTTTCTTTAAAGACTCATACAAAATTTCTCTGCAATAACTATATAGTTTTATATAGCGAATATAGTAAAGAATAATTATTTTAATCTAAGGATACAACAATATGAATAATTAGATTTCAAGAAAATACTTAATTCTCATAATTTATAATGGGTTTTGAAGAAAATCCTTAATTCTAAGAAACCTACATACCCTTTAGAAACCAATCATTTTACTAAAAATTAAACATTAAAAGCTACCAATTTTCTAGTACATTTCATATATAATAAAAACAAATACATAATAGTAGTATGAAACTTAAGGGGAACAAAAATTTGATCTCACCTCACAAATTATGGTGTTTTTTCACATCCTTGTAAAGATTCTTACAAACATTCGTATCTTCATAAAATTCATCATCATTTGATATTTCTTCCAAAATTTGACTCATCCCATGGGAATCTATGTATCCTGATAATGAATAAATGTCACTAGAGTCTAACATGCTTAATTCATTAGCCAAACATTCTAACAACAAAGAAAGAACATTGAATTGGGAATGAAACATGAGCACTTTCCATATGATTGAGGAGTCAAATACAATGAGAAGCATGAAATATGTAACATACCAGCAGCACCAGAGGTGGGAAGATAATAAATATTCAAGGAATGATAGTGGTTGAAGTTCAAGAAAACTAGAAGAGTATGCAGAACTATCAAAATAAAATGGAAAATAATAAAAGATCCTAAAGCATATAAGCCAAAAAATAATGATAAGCTCAAATCAAGATAATGATACTAATTTACTTCCATTGTATAAAATTAATCAATCAATAAAATTAAAGTAGATAGTACGGAAAATTATAAATTTCAAAATCCATTGAATCACACTTTCATTTCAATTTTTCAATGAATATTATAAAGAAGCACATTGTAATGCATAGTAAAACATTATAGTTATATGTTGGAATATTGAAACTGTCACTACTACAAAAACGGTCTTTATCAGTGCTAAAAAAGCGCTATAAATCATGGCGCTGATAAAGGGGGGTACCCTTTATCAGTGCTTTTTTAGCCCTGATAAATGGATCTTTTATCAGTGCTAAAAAAGCGCTGATAAATGAAACCTTTATCAGCGCTAAAAAGGCACTGATAAAGGTGGACTTTATCAGGGCTAAACGAGCACTGATAAAACTACCATTTATCAGCGCTAAAAGAGCGCTGATAAATGCCTGTTTTATTAGATCTCCTTTAGCACTGATAAACTAATCCTTTATCAGCGTTGATAAAGGTGTAGTTAATCAGTGCTTTTTTAGCACTGATAAAAGCTTCATTTATCAGCGCTAAAAAAGCGCTGATAAATGCCCTGTCTGCTGCTACGAAAAAATCTGCAGTAGCACACCTGAACACCGGCAAAAAAATTCAGATTCTCAATAAGCTAATTAGAGCAAGTATACCCATACAAAATAAACACATAAATCATAAGATAATTAGACCAAGTATACCCATATATCAAGAATACCTGTACACCATTAACACAAAATTCATAAGTTAATTATGTACAGAAAGAATTCAATTCAGAATTCAGGGGGTTGGGGGCTGTTCAAGGATTTCGGGTGGCTATCCAAGGGGGTAGGGGGGGCTTTACAGGGGGGGTGTCCATAGGGGTGGGGGTGTACAGGGGGTGGGTTGTTGTCCAGGTGGTAGGGGTGGTCTAGGGTGTTGGTGGGGATGACTCGTACATGTCACAAAGGAACCGTGGATCATTCTCATAAAGGATCAATACAATCCGAATGTGTTTGGTCAGATTTCTGTAGGTCAGTTGTTGTTTTCACTTAAAATTGTGTCCATTTTAAACCAAAGAGAGACTCTTTGAGTGCTACCGGCCACACCGTACCTTGGATTGAGATGGGGTTGACCCGTACATGTCACTAAGAACCCTTGGATCATTCTTATATAAGATCAAGGAAAACCGAATGCGTTTGGTCTGATTTCCGTAGGTCAGTTGTCGTTTTCACTTAAAATTGTGTATATTTGAAAAAAATAGAGACCCTTTGAGTGGTATCGGCCACACCGTGCCTCGGATTGAGGCGGGGTTGACTCTTACATGTCACCAAGGACCCTTAGATCGTTCTTATAAAAGATCAAGGCAATCCAAATGTGTTTGGTAAGATTTTCATAGGTCAGTTGTTTTCAATTAAAATTGTGTCCATTTTAAACAAAAGAGAGACCCTTTGAGTGATACCGGTCACACAATACCTCAGATTGAGGCGGGGTTGACTCATACACATCAAAAAGGACTCTTGGATCATTCTCCTAAAGGATCAACACAATCCGAATGCATTTGTTCAGATTTCCGTAGGTCAGTTGTTGTTTTCACTTAAAATTGTGTCCATTTTAAAAAAAATAGAGACTCTTTGACTACTACCGGCCACACCGTGCCTCAGATTGAAGCAGCGATGACTCATAAACATCAAAAAGGACCCGTGGATCATTTTACTAAAGGATTAATACAATACGAATGTGTTTGGTCGGTTTTCCCTAGGTTAGTTGTTGTTTTCACGTAAAATTGTGTACATTTTAAACAAAACAAAGACCCTTTGAGTAGTACCCGGCCACACCGTGCCTTAGATTGAGGCGGGGTTGACTCGTACACATCACCAAGGACCCTTTTATCGTTATTATAAAATATCAAGGCAATCCAAATTCTTTTTTTCATATTTTCATAGGTCAATTGTTGTTTTCAATTAAAATTGTGTCCATTTTAAACAAAAGAGAGACCCTTTGAGTGATAGCGGTCACACCGTGCCTCAGATTGAGGCGGGGCAGACTTATACACATCACCAAGGACCCTTGAATCTTTCTTATAAAATATCATGGCATTCCGAATGTAGTTGGTTGGATTTTGAAAGGTCATTTGTTGTTTTTAATTAAAATTGTGTCCATTTTAAACAAAAGAGAGACCCTTTGAGTGATACCGGTCACACCGTTCCTCAGATTGAGGCAAGGTTGACTCTTGCACATCACAAAGTACCCATGGATAGTTCTCCTAATGGATCAACACAATCTGAATGCGTTTGGTTAGATTTCTGTAGGTCAGTTGTTGTTTTCACTTAAAATTGTGTCCATTTTAAACAAAATAAAGACTCTTTGAGTGCTACCGGCCCCAAAGTGCCTCAGATTGAAGCAGAGATGACTCTTACAAATCACAAAGGACCCTTGGATTGTTCTCATAAAGGATAAATAAAATATGAATGTGTTGGTTCAGATTTCTCTAGGTCAGTTGTTGTTTTCACTTAAAATTGTGTACATTTTAAACAAAATAGAGACCCTTTGAGTGGTACCGACCACACTGTGCCTAGGATTGAGGCAGGGTTGACTCGTACACATCACCAAGGACCCTTGGATCATTCTTATAAAATATCATGGCAATCTGAATGCATTTGGGCAGATTTTCATTGGTCAGTTTTTGTTTTCAATTAAAATTGTGTCCATTTTAAACAAAAGAGATACCCTTTGAGTGATACCGGTCACACCGTGCATCAGATTGAGGTGGGGTTGACTCGTACACGTCAAAAAGTACCCATGGATCGTTCTAATAAAGGATCAATACAATCCTAATGTGTTTGGTTAGATTTCCATAGTTCAGTTGTTGTTTTCACTTAAAATTGTGTCCATTTTAAACAAAATAGAGACTCCTTGAGTGCTACCGGCCACACCGTGCCTCATATTGAAGCAAAGATGACTCTTACATTTTAAAAAGGACCCGTGGATAATTCTACTAAAGGATAAATACAATCCGAATGTGTTTGGTCAGATTTCCCTAGGTCAGTTGTTGTTTTCACTTAAAATTGCATACATTTTAAACAAAATAGAGACCCTTTGAGTGGTACCGGCTACACCGTGACTTAGATTGAGGCATAGTTGACTCGTAAACGTCACCAAGGACCCTTGGATCGTTCTTATAAAATATCATGGTAATAAAAATGCGTTTGGTCAGATTTTCATAGGTCAGTTGTTGTTTTCAATTAAAATTGTGTCAATTTTAAACAAAAGAGAGACCCTTTGAATGATAGCGGTCACACCGTGTGTCGGATTGAGACGGGGTTGACTCATACACATCACAAAGAACCCTTGGATCGTTCTTATAAAAGATCAAGGCAATCAGAATGCGTTTGTTTAGATTTCTATATGTCAGTTGTTGTTTTCACTTAAAATTGTGTCCATTTTAAACAAAAGAGAGACCCTTTGAGTGCTATCGGCCACACCGTGCCTCGTATTGAGGCGGTGATGACTCTTATACATCACTAATGACCCTTGGATTGTTCTTATAAAATATTAAGGCAATCTGAATGCGTTTGGTTGGATTTCCATAGGTCAGTTTTTGTTTTCATTTAATATTGTGTGCATTTGAAATAATATAGAGACCTTTGAGTGGTACCGGCCACACCGTGCCTCTGATTGAGGCGGGGTTGACTCTTACACGTTACCAAGGACCCTTGGATGGTTCTTATAAAATATCAAGGCAATAATAATGGGTTTGGTTTGATTTTCATAGGTCAGTTGTTGTTTTCAATTAAAATTGTGTCTATTTTAAACAAAAGAGAGACCCTTTGAGTGATACTGGTCACACCGTGCCTCATATTGAGGAGGGGTTGACTCATAAACATCACAAAGTACACGTGGATCATTCTCCCAAAGGATCAACACAATCATAATGTGTTTGGTTTGATTTACATAGGTTAGTTGTTGTTTTCACTTAAAATTATGTCCATTTTAAACAAAATAGAGAACTGTTGAGTGATACCGGCCACAATGTGACTCATATTGAGGCGGGGATGACTCGTACACGTCACAAAGGACCCATGGATCATTCTCCTAAAGGATCATCACAATCCGAATGGGTTTGGTCTGATTTCTATAGGTCAGTTGTTGTTTTCGTTTAAAATTATGTCCATTTTAAACAAAATAGAGACCCTTTGAGTGATACCGGTCACATCGTACCTCAGATTGATGTAGGGATGACTTGTGCCTTTCAAAAAGGACCCGCGGATCGTTATACTAAAGGATCAATACAATATGAATGTGTTTGGTTGGAATTTCGTAGGTTAGTTGTTGTTTTCACTTAAAATTGTGTCCATTTTAAACTAAAGAGAGACGCTTTGAGTGCTATCGGCCAAACTGTGCCTCGGATTGAGGAGGGGTTGACTTGTACATGTCACCAAGGACCCTTGTATCATAATTATAAAATTTCAAGGCAATCCAAATGCGTTTGGTCATATTTCTGTAGGCCAGTTGTTGTTTTCACTTAAAATTGTGTATATTTTAAACAAAATAGAGACCCTTTGAGTGGTACCGGCCACACCGTGCCTCAGATTGAGGTGGGGTTGACTCTTACATGTCCAAAAGGACCCATGTATCGTTATTATAAAATATCAAGACAATCTGAATGCGTTTGGTCAGATTTTCATAGGTCAGTTGTTGTTTTCAATTAAAATTGTGTCCATTTTTAAAAAAAACAGAGACCCTTTGAGTGATAGCGATCACACTGTGCCACGGATTGAGGCAGAGTTGACTTGTACACATCTCAAAGGACCCTTGGATCATTTTACTAAAGTATCAACACAATCGGAATGCGTTTGTCGAATTTCCATAGGTCAGTTGTTGTTTTCACTTAAAATTGTGTACATTTTAAACAAAATAGAGACCCTTTGAGTGGTACCGACCACACCGTACCTTGGATTGAGGCGGGGTTGACTCTTACATGTCACCAAGGACTCTTGGATCGTTATTATAAAATATCAAGGAAATATTAATGCGTTTGGTCAGATTTTCATAGGTCAATTGTTGTTTTCAATTAAAATTGTGTCCATTTTAAACAAAAGAGAGACACTTTGAGTGATACCGGTCACACCGTGCCTCGGATTGAGGTAGGGTTGACTTTTACACATCACAAAGGACCCTTGGATAATTCTACTAAAGTATAAACACAATTCGAATGCATTTCTTCAGATTTTTGTAGGTCAGTTGTTGTTTTTACTTAAAATTGTGACCATATTAAACAAAATATATACTCTTTGAGTGATACCGGCCACACCGTGCCTTCCATTGACGTGAGGATGACTCATACACATCAAAAATGACCCGTGTATCATTCTCCTAAAGGATCAATACAATACGAATGTGTTTGGTCAGATTTTTGTAGGTTAGTTGTTGTTTCCACTTAAAATTGTGTACATTTTAAACAAAACAGAGACCCTTTGAGTTGTACCGGCCACACCATACCTCGGATTGAGGTAGGGTTGACTCGTACACTTCACCAATGACTTTTGGATAGTTATCCTAAAGGATCAAGGCAATCCTAATGGTTTTGATCATATGTTCATAGGTCAGTTGATGTTTTCAATTAAAATTGTGTCCATTTTAAACAAAAGAGAGACCATTTGAGTGATAACAGTCACACCGTGCCTCATATTGAGGCGGGGATGACTCATACACATCAAAAAATACCCTTGGATCGTTCTTATAAAATATAAAAGCAATATGAATTCTTTTGGTCAGATTTTCATATGTCAGTTGTTGTTTTCAATTAAAATTGTGTCCATTTTAAATAAAAAAGAGACCCTTTGAGTGATAGCGGTCACACTGTGCCTCGGATTGAGGCGGGGTTGACTCGTACATGTCACAAAGGACCCCTGTATCATTATTATAAAATATTAAGGCAATCCGAATGTGTTTTGTCGGATTTTCATAGGTCAGTTGTTGTTTTCAATTAAAATTGTGTCCATTTTAAACAAAAGAGAGACCCTTTGAGTGATAGTGGTCAAACCGTGCCTTGGATTGTGGCGGGGTCGACTCGTATACATTAAAAAGGACCCATGGATCATTCTCTTAAAGGATCAACACAATCCGAATGCATTTGTGAAATTTTCGTAGGTCAGTTTTTGTTTTCACTTAAAATTGTATACATTTTAAACAAAATAGATACCCTTTGAGTGGTACTGGCCACACCGTGCCTCGGATTGAGAAGAGGTTGACTCGTACACGTCACCAAGGACCCTTGGATCGTTATTATGAATGATCAATGCTATCAGAATACATTTGGTCAGATTATCATATGTCAGTTGTTGTTTTTAATTAAAATTGTGTCCATTTTAAACAAAAGAGAGACCCTTTGAGTGATACCAGTCACACCATGCCTTGGATTGAGGTGGGGTTGACTCGTACACATCACAAAGAACCCGTGAATCGTTCTCCAAAAGGATCAACACAATACAAATGCGTTTGGATGGATTTCCATAGGTCAATTGTTGTTTTCACTTAAAATTGTGTCCATTTTAAACAAAATAGAGACTCTTTGAGTGCTACCGGCCACACCGTGCCTCAGATTGAAGTGGGGATGACTCTTACACATCCAAAAGGACCCGTGGATCATTATACTAAAGGATAAACACAATCCAAATGGGTTTGGTCAGATTTCCGTAGGTCAGTTGTTGTTTTCACTTAAAATTGTGTCTATTTTAAACTAAAGAGAGACCATTTGAGTGGTAACAGCCACCCCGTGCCTCGTATTGAGGCGAGGTTGACTCATACATGTCACAAAGGACCCATGGATCATTCTTATAAAAGTTCAAGACAATCCGAATGCGTTTGGTTGGATTTTTATAGGTCAGTTGTTGTTTTCACTTAAAATTGTGTCCATTTTAAACAAAATAGAGATCCTTTGAGTGGTTCAACATTTTTTCATGTTGCTGGTGCATATCATCTATTAAAATTGGAAAATGAATCATTGGATATAGAATGTTTTATTTAATAACAATTAAAATTTTCCTACGAACATTTACATATAATAATATTTCATCTTTTTATCCCCTTAACCCCTCTCAAAAATGAACACCTATTGTACATGTCCCCAAGTCATATCTTCATTGTAATTGTGTACAATCTGACATCAGGTATGTGAACCACTCGTTTCTGAACACATCTATATCTTCTTGTGAGTATGAGGCTTTTCGGTAGTCAGAGTAGTACTGCAATATATAAAAATAAAGATTTAATAAATAAATTAAATGAACTAGTAGTTGTTTTTGAAAATACCTCTTTAGGGATGCTAGTTTGTTGATGAAAAATGATCTCTTTCATAAATTTACAAACATAATTACCACAATCATTATCGTTTTTTTTGTTTTGGATACTGCAAAAAAAATGATCATTAGGAGAATAAGTAACTTGTGTTGAGATTTGTTTGGATAGTGAAATTTTATTATATATACCCTGATATTTATCCAGAAGTAGTACTTTCTCGCCTCCATATTCTTAGACCCTATCCTCATTACTTTTTTAGACAATAATGATACACCTCCCTATCATAACAGAATCCTCAGTAAAAGATAATATAAATTATATTACTTGATTTTTAGACCTAAAACGTAAGATGTAGTGTATTACAGATTCACAAACTCCATGATGTGTGGTCGGTTTGATGGATATCCTTGCTTTGAGTCCAGAAAATAAATCTTTGGAGTATCCAAGTTCACCACAATTAGCAACCAATGTTTCCTAAAAACACAAAAAGGAATAAGTAATAAAACAAGTGAAAATATAATTGATATTATTTAATCGTAGAGTTTTACCCCTACATGGTTGGTATTATGAAGAGTCTGTCATATGAAATCTTTCTTTCAAATGTTTTCAGCAAGTCATTCACTATTACATCCATTTTTGATGGCTCTAATTTTGTTAGGTGTGTTGATGTGGTATGAGGACTAATGAGCCCAAATCTTGTCTCATGGGAAAATTCCTTCAACTATTTTTCATAAATGCATCTGTCAACAATATAAAATTAATTTAGTCATAATTTTCACATTAGATCAGCTTTTAGAAAATCAATTCATGGAAACATACTTCATATATACATTTACAATTGTGAATCCTAGCCAACCGTTTTTAAGGATCTCATTTACATTTTCAACAGCAACGAAATATTGAGTTTCCTCTCCTTATATATTCTATTTGAAAACCACTATATGACTATTACCATCTTTTAGCTTCGTATCCACATGAGTCTTCAATGCTAGTAAATGTGGATAGAGAACAAGTGGTTTTATTGTGCTTTCAGTAGCTCCTTGGGATCATTTGGTCAATCCTTTAGATGGTTTTGAGCCGATGTTTGTCACCCCCTTCCCTTTCTCCATCTATAACAACAATCATGGGTTTAGACCCTTTTTCATTAATTGTTAAAGTTTTAGCTTGAAAAAAAGGAAATAAATACCTCTTTGTCTTCATGTAATCTTACAAGTTGTGATGGCCATGCAATGAATTTCCCAATATCCTTTTCGACCGTATGAATATCATCGTCAACAAGTGGAATAGGTAGTTCTACATTTGGCTCATGAGCTACAGTAATCATCACTTTCAGATGATCTTTCGGAAGTGGTCTATTATGAAACGTGGCATTTGGGATATTGAACACTATAGCCCTTTCTAAGAGGTGATAGGTGGGTGTTGACAGATATAAATCACAATCTTTATCACCCTGTAGAAGATCAGTACAGAAAAATTATCAGTGTTTGTCTAATTCACATTTCATGGGAAAATTTTTTAGAATATTGATTACCACAGCTAAGAAAGTTCTTTGAGGGGAATGGCTCACCTCAAAGATGGTGGAAGTGAAACCATTCTTGATGATCATGAAAAGAATAAATGGAAACTAAGAGGGGGGAGTGAATGAAAATACCTCAAACAAGATGAAAAAACATGGTATTTGAGAATGGGTTAGTGGCTTTCATGTTGGCTAGACACCTATCCAATAGACTCCACAAGCTATGATGGCCCCTGTAGTTGTTGCACTAGGTGAAACTATCACCTGATAAGATGAGATCAATGAGGCCCTTCCCAGCCATGAACTGAACATACTCCATGATGGCCTTACTCTGGAATGGGCTTCTACCTTTCCATTCCTTTGTGTTGGAAATGACATTAAAGTCACCCGCAACAAACAATGGATGGTGGCTGGGATCTAAGGTATTTTTTTCACTCCATAGAGATTCCCTTTGAAGAGGGTCATATCTTCAAAAAACAAAAGTCATAATGAAAGAGGTGTCAACGTTGGACACCTTGGTAGTGATGAATTGATTGAAATCCTGAACAGTCTCGACAACATATTTATTGTGGAAAAATACCCATTTGTGTCTATTGGAGGGGTCAGACTGTAGAAACCCATGCAACTTAATATTCCAGGATAATTCTATGATTATTATAGGGTTTTTGTGGTATATGACAACAACAATAATGAAATTATGCTTTTTTTATTTCTATAGTGAGGAATTCCGATTTAACATGGGCACTAAGACCATGAGAATTACATATGAAGATAATAATGATGGGTAGGACAGAGCTCTGGCATTGGATCTGGAGCTAGTAGCCTTATTGAAGTGGGAGGATGATCTCTCATTGAGGTCCCTTGATTTTGAACATGTTCATAATCCCTTCTGGTTGGTAAGCTTCATATGAGTGGGAGATGAGGATCCAAAGGGGAAGGGAAGGATGGGTAATGAAACTTGGGGGCTGGTGAGGGAGTTCTCTCTAGATCAATAAGTATTCAGAGATGGATGACAGGCTCCAAGCCAAGGGAGATAGAACAAACACTGCTAGGAAGGGGCCTGACCACTACAGAGAAGCAGTCAGTAACCTCAGCGAGGGAGAAGGACAGAGATGGAGGTAGGGGTGGCAAGGCTAGAAAGCTTGGTGGTTTGGGCATCATTCCATACAAGTGCACTACCAGACAAAGTCACTTAGATATCATGAAGGAAAGCAGGGTGGAACCCCTCGAAGAAAATAGGGTTCAATCATTAGATGAACTAGAAATGCATCAGAACCGGGTGGCGTTTTCCTTAAAGAAAACATTTATCCTTCATTCCTTACTTTATGCTGACATGGTGTTGGATCTAAGGGAATTGATGATAGCTATGAGGAATCTAGTGAAACTGGAATCCAAGTGTGAAGGACCTTAAATTTTTCATACACTTCACTCTGATAGTGTAAAGTCATTGATTGCCATTGATGATGAGCATATAAATATTTCCACCAATAATAAGTTTCTCAAGAGATATTTTACATGAATAAACCATCCATTTTAATGAAAATCAACCCATGTCAAACATTCCCCAAAGATTCCACATTTTGATTTACAATGAAAAAACTATACTAATAGAAAATCGTAGAATAATAGAGTAATGATAAAAGAAAAAATAAATATTTCATAGCCACATATGTTCAAATAGTATGTGAAATTATAAAAAATACCCCATAAAAAACCACCAAATTCAAATTTCAAACAAAAATATGCTATTGAATCATGCCTCAAATCATGATGATACTCATGCCTTGATACTTGCACCGTGATGCACCTAATCAACATCATCATCAACAACTTCACTAACAAGATAACAAACTAGAATTCATCACCTTAGGAACCTCATCACCCATTTCCAACCTAACATAACCAAATAATATAATTAAATAAAAGCATATATATTTTATAATTCAAACCACACCTTCTCATAAAGGTGATTGTTGGAAGAATTTGTATAACATATCCATCCATACCTCCATCAAATTGAATGGTTTCTAGGATCTAGAATAAAAAAAATACCAAATCACCTAAAAAACCACTGTAGTCATTAGAGAAAAGGTGATACCTTAGGAGTAATAGAAAAATATTGGATGATCACCCCCAAGAACCCCATCACAATATGTAGGAAGAACACTCATGAATCTACGATGAAGCAAAATCATCCCCACTGGAGAAAATGAAGCCTAGGGATGAAATAATTCAACACAAAATACACTAGAACACCATTGATGGGAAATCCTCACATCCCAAAATTCCAATTAACAATGTTTTAATAGTGTGATATGATTTTTAGAATAATATTTCTAGAATTATTAGAAGAATTTGAACCAAACTCTAGCTTCGACATGGGGCATTAACCTAGAGACAAACATGAAGAAGAAAAGGATGAATCATGTAGCCTATAACCATCACAATCTCAAATATCCATTAAATCTATCATTCCAAATCAACAAATGGTTATGTTTGATGGGAGAGGAGAACAATATTAAAAAATGATTTGGAAAACATGCCTTAAAGGGAGGTCCGGCAAGGCGAAGCTTAGCGGGCGGCGGAGGTCTGGCAACGCGAAGCTCGAGGGCGTTGCGGACGGTAGAGGTCCGGAAAAGCGAAGCTCGAGGGCGGCGGAGGTCCGTCAACGTGATGCTCAGTGGGCGGCGGAGGTCCAGCAACATGAACTCAGCAGGCGGTGGAGGGGAGTCACAGGGTTCCAGTACCATGAGAGCTTTAGGGCACGATAAAACAAGGGAACTATCTAACCAAATTTATAACCAAATAGACTAAGGTTTTATCAGTGCTAAAATTGTAGCGCTGATACAAGGTTTTTATCAGCCGTTTTTGCATAGCGTTGATATAAGGTGGCACTTCCCTTGCCCATTTTTGTAGCAGTGTGTATAATACAAAGGCTATTGAATGCATAAAATATCATAGTAGTTGGATTAAAAGTACATATTAAACCTTCATATTAAAGTATTATTAAAATTTTAAAATGGTACTGGAAACTATACATGACAGAGACTATTGAATACAACTTATACCAACATTTTTTAATGTATAGTATATAGAAGCATGGATATTTAATGCATGTTAAAACTACATATAAATTCAAAGTGATATAATCAGAATTTCTGCTGAAACTACATAATTATATGAAAAGTTTTTATTACATACACTTAATCAGATATGATATCTACAGTAAATTTATCTGCAATAAATATATAAACCAATTAGTTTGAAATACTAAATACAGTGAGGTATACCAAAAAATATATCTATTAACATAAATAAATAACCATAGTATGCATTGAAAAATTAATTTAATAAAGATAGAAAAATTCGGTGAATCTATGTGATTATTAGAATGTTTAGCATTAATATGAAAAGAACAATTATGTTCAAATCATTGAGATGTAAATTTTCTTGCATAGATAAAAAACAAAATTCTATAGTTTATGTAATAGAAATAATTATTAGAATCCAAATATATGTTATCAAATATATGTTATCAAATATATGTTATATTTAATGAGATAACTTCATGAATATATTTATAATCTTCCCAAAAATATTCTAACATTACAGTGATTTTAATTTTTTATACATTTCACCGAGAAAATCCATCCTTTAATCGTGTTTCAATATTATTCTCAATGTAATCATCCTCAGTATCCAATTCTAGCATGTGGGGTAGAATTTAAATAAACCATAACAAAAAAATCCACACATCATACAAGATCAACACCTTCTTCTAGATAGATTACATAGCAGATCAGTACCAAGAATTGCCTCAAAAGAACACTCCCTTAGTCGGCGAAGATAGAAAATGCAACTTCAATCTAGAGAAGAAAAATCCAACCCAGAATCACTTCCATCTTAGTTTCTTTAGTTTCTTATTTGAGTAAAAATATTAAAAATCAGATTCTAACAAAGACTTCATTAGATATTCCAATAAAGACAAAGAAATTCAACTTTAAAATTTTTAAAAGTTCATGTCAGGTATAATTTTGGGGCTCAAGGGTTAAATAATTTGGAAGTGATCAGCTAATAGCACTACGGAAAAAAGGCATTTAGCGATGTTTTTTTTTGTTTCACGGCGGTTTAAACCGCCGCTAAATCGATTGGCGGCGGTTTTGAAAAACCGCCGCGAAATCGTGGGTCGAGAAACTATTCGCGACTCTTTTCAAAACCGTCGCAGAACATTTCACGGCGGTTTTTTAGCGGCGGTTTTTTTATTTTTATTTTATTATTTTATTTTATTTTATTTTTAATTTTTTTTTAATTTATAATTTTATATATATATATTTATTTCTTTATCTATTTATTTATTTATTTCTTTTTCGTATTTATTTTATTTATTTATTTTTCATATTTATTTATATTTATTTATTTATTTTATTTATTTTATTTATATATTTTATTTATTTATTTTATTTATTTTATTTATTTAGTTTATTTATTTTAATTATTTTTCGTATTTATATATTTATTTATTTATTTTTTGTATTTATTTATTTTATTTATTTTATTTCATATTTATTTTATTTATTTATTTTATTTTATTTATTTTATTTATTTATTTATTTTATTTATTTATTTTATTTCGTATTTATTTTTTATTTATTTTATTTCGTATTTATTTTATTTATTTATATTATTTATTTATTTATTTATTTATTTGGTATTATTTTATTTATTTTATTTATCCATGCATGCACATCCCATGCACATGCACATCCCATGCACATGCACATCCCATGCAATATAAAGAAATTCTGCGTTTGGTGAAATTTAAACCCCTAACCTCTTGCATATTTTCCAAAGACTTTACCACTCCACCAAGCTCGCCATGTGGTTAATAAACAGAATTTAATATACTTATATATATTAATTGAAAAAACAAATAATACATAAATAATAGATATAAGCTCAATAATAATAAACAATAAATAATAAATAATAAATAATAAATAATAAATAAGGAATAATAAATAATAAATAATAAATAATAAATAATAAATAATAAATAATAAATAATAAATAATAAATAATAAATAATAAATAATAAATAATAATTAAATATAAATAATAAATAATAATTAAATATAAATAATAAATAAATAATAAATAATAAATAATAAATAACAAATAATAAATAATAAATAATAAATAATAAATAATAAATAATAAATAACAAATAATAAATAATAAATAAAGATAAATAAGAAATAAGAAATAAGAAATAAGAAATAAGAAATCAGAAATAAGAAATAAGAAATAAGAAATAAGAAATAATAAATAATAAATAATAGATAATAAATAATAAATAATAAATAATAAATAAAGATAAATAATAAATAATAAATAATAAATAATAAATAATAAATAATAAATAATAAATAATAAATAATAAATAATAAATAATAAATAATTAATAATAAATAATAAATAAAGATAAATAATAAATAATAAATAATAAATAATAAATAATAAATAATAAATAATAAATAATAAATAATAAATAATAAATAATAAATAATAAATAATAAATAATAAATAATAAATAATAAATAATAAATAATAAAATAAATAATAAATAATAAATAATAAATAATAAATAATAAATAATAAATAATAAATATAAATATAAATAATAAATAATAAATAATAAATAAATAATAAATAATAAATAATAAATAATAAATACTAAATAATAAATAATAAATAATAAATAATAAATAATAAATAAATATAAATAAGAAATAATAAATAAATATAAATAATAAATAATAAATAAATATAAATAATAAATAAATAAATATTAATAATAAATAATAAATAATAAATATAAATAATAAATAAATATAAATAATAAATAAATATAAATAATAAATAAATATAAATAATAAATATAAATAATAAATAATAAATAATAAATAATAAATAATAAATAATAAATAATAAATAATAAATAAAAAAGAAAAAAGAAAAAATAATAAATAAATAATAAAAAATAAATAAAGATAAATAATAAAAAATAAATAATAAATAATAAATAATAAATAATAAATAATAAATAATAAATAATAAATAATAAATACATAATAGATATAAATAATAAATAATAAATAATAAATAATAAATAATAGATATAAATAATAATAATAAATAATAAATAATAAATAATAAATAATAAATAATAAATAATGAATAATAAATATTAAATAATAAATAATAAATAATAAATAATAAATATTAAATAAATAAACATAAATAATAAATAATAAATAATAAATAATAAATAAGAAATAAAAAATAAAAAATAAAAATAAATATAGATAATAAATAAATATAAATAATAAATAAATATAAATAATAAATAATAAATAAATATAAATAATAAATAATAAATCAATATAAATAATAAATAAGAAATAATAAATAAGAAATAAGAAATAATAAATAATAAATAATAAATAATAAATAATAAATAATAAATAATAAATAATAAATAATAAATAAATATAAATAATAAATAAATATAAATAATAAATAATAAGTAATAAATAATAAATAATAAATAATAAATAATAACTAATAAATAATAACTAATAAATAAATATAAATAATAAATAAAAAATAAAAAATAAAAAATAAAAATAAAAATAAAAATAAATAATAAATAATAAATAAATATAAATAACAAATAATAAATACATATAAATAATAACTAATAAATAAATATAAATAATAAATAATAAATAATAAATAAATATAAATAATAAATAATAAATATAAATAATAAATAATAAATAATAAATTATAAATAATAAATAATAACTAATAAATAATAACTAATAAATAATAACTAATAAATAAATATAAATAAAAAATAAAAAATAAAAAATAAAAAATAAAAAATAAATATAAATAAAAAATAAATATAAATAAAAAATAAATATAAATAAAAAATAAATATAAATAATAAATAATAAATAATAACTAATAACTAATAAATAATAACTAATAAATAAATTAAAGTATATTATAAATAATAAATAATAAATAATCAATAATAAAGGAAACACATGAAAAAGTATGAAAAGACGTGATAAGGGATGAAGAATCATGAAAACGCATGAAAAAGGATGGAGAAGCATATGAAGAATGAGGCATTAGAAATAATGAGAACGCATGAAAACTCGTGACAAATCTGGAAAACTCTTTAATAATTCAAAATAATCATCATAATAAACCATAAAAAACCATTGATAAAGATAACAAGTCATGGAAACCCAAATAAACAGTAATAAATGGAGCTACCGTTAAAACCCGTCAAAACAGTCATAAAGAGACAAAAACATTGGACTCACATTAACAAAGATAACTTATGATCCGATAGTCCGTTTTAGATCCGCGACCTGTCAAATCAAAGATCCTGAAATGATCTTCGACCTGAAAGGTGAAAGAGTCCAAATGGACAGGCAGATCGGAAGTTATGACCATTTAAAAAAAAGCTGACGGGGAACGGGTGCTAGAAACGAGGCATTGAAAAACATAACAAACCCAATACCCACTAAAAAGGCCATAATATATGATCTAGGAGTGCATGTGGGCGCCACAACCAGTCAAACTGAAGCTCATGGAACGAGCTATGATCTGGTAGGTGGAGGAGGCCGAACTGACAAGCGGATCGAAAGTTAGGTATGTTTGAAGACAAGTTCAACGGGACACCGGTGACAGAAATAGGGTTTTGGAGGCCTTTGGAAGGGGTTTTGGGGTCGAAAAACACAACAAAAGCTTTCTTGTGTAAATTTGGTGCGTAGCTCTCTTCGCTGGCTTCGATTTGATATGTGGTAGAGCCCAAACGGACACCCGGAGCGAAAGTTATGGCTGTTTGAAGTTGGAGAACCGTTTTCAACTTTCTTATAACTCTAATATCTTCGACACCTTAGACCGTCTCACGGTTTTGATTATATGTGCCTCTAGATCTCTTCATGAGCTTCTATTTGACTAGTTGTGGTGCTTCAACAGACGCCCGGATCAAAAGTTATGGTCGTTTTAGTGATTTCGGGGTTTCTCGTGTTTTTTTATTTTTTTCATTTCATTTCGCGGTGGTTTTACAGAAACCGCCGCTATTTCGCGGTGGTTTTTTAAAAAACCGCCGCTAATCCTCAAATAAAATTAAAAAAAATTAAAAAAAAATTAAAAAATAATAATTTTGTTCCGTTTAGAGGCGGTTTTTTCGCGGCAGTTTTAAAAACCGCCGCAAAACAGCGACCCGAAACGCATTTAACGGCGGTTTTTAAAACCACCGTGAAAAAACCGCCGCTAAACGGCGGTTTTCTTGTAGTGTAGACATAGATTATTAAAATAATTTGGAACTAAAGTGGAAACAAGGAACCATGTCAGTCCTTTTGTTATCAATGATGCCTGGACGAATGTGTGAATCCCCACAACACAATGTTCTTCAAATATAACTATGTTTTAAAATCCAGACCCATATCAACAAAGGTTTCACATGGTCCACTACTTCCATTCAACATATCCTCGATTAGACACTCAACAAAGTTTCTACCCCCACCAAGTTCTAGGAGATAAATCAAGAACAAGTAGAAGTAACGATTAAATATCCTTGATTCACTATAAAAAGTTGTAATCACAAATGTTTCATTTGTACCTTGATATTTTTTCTTTTTCATAGGCTTCAAGGGACATTATGACATCCCTCCAAACACAACACCCTCCATATCTCCTGTGATCAGAAAACAATATCCAGAAACATCTTCAGTCATACGAATATGTGTATAAATTGATATTCCATATTTAAATGTGCTATATAGAAAAAACCATTGAAAACATTCACTAAAATTAGGATGGAAGAGTGCAAGAAGTCATAAATTTATGAATACTTAAATTTTTAATCATCATCTACATTTTTAGGCACCATTGTTTTCGATTTAGTAGGGCTAAGTACATCCTCAAACATATTATAACCACTAGAACCCCTTATAGGATCATGTTCTTCTTCTTCAATTATTCTCGGTATACTCTCATATGTAATCCCTGAATGGATTTCCCATAAAATTTGATATGAGAGAAAAAATATGAAATCGATTTCCTATATGACTGCGCCTTAGGGTTAGGTTCTGAAATGATGGAGGTGGGAGATGGCCTTGAGGAAGGAGAATGGTGGGCGGTAGAGAATCTAGGATGAGAGGGGATAGAGATGCTAGGTGACACCGAGTATGGCTAGGGAAACTGTGGAAGGTGGGTTATGGTGGGGTTGCATAGGGATTCCAGGGACATGGGGTACTAGGACGCCGCCTGCAGAGGGGTCGCGGGGGGTATTGAGGTGCTGGGACGCCGGGGACGGAGGGGTCACAGGGAGATTGTCACGAACCGAATCTGGTCGCCTTCAAACTCGGCACCCAACCCGGTCCATGGAAAGACCCGAAGGGCGTTCCTGATCCCCACGGGCTGGCACAAGTGCCCGGGTATCATAAAATGAAAATTGGGAACGATTTACCCGAGTTTATAAACATAAAACAACAAAAGAATCCAATGAAACAAATCTGGATTTTTCAAACCAAACAATCTTTTACAAAAATTCAGAACAGAATTACATGGCTTAAAACAACTCAAAAGGTCTATACCAAAGTTACAAATCCAAATAAGGACAGCCCAAGAACCCTCATGGCAAGGGGCACCTCCCACAAGCCACCTCCACAAGACTTCACCACCAAGGACCTGCTAGAAACCCGAACCACTGGAACAAAAAAAACTGTACCCAACCTGCGACAACAAAAAAACCATGTCTACTTACACCCAAGGGTGTAAGTAGGGTGTGAGCCAATGCCCAGTAGGATACCACCACTAAGAGATTCCATGTGATAAACATTTAAAGACGAAAAGCATGCAAGTTTTCAAAAACATGAAAAGCTAGTTACAATTTCTAAAAGATGCTACTTTGAATAAAAACAGTTTTCAAGTGGGCTATCATTAAGAATCAACACTTTAAAAAAAATGTCAACACTACTGAATTTTCCAGCCAACTATACCGTATGCCGACGGTAAGTACAAAGTAAACAATGAGCACAAGAAATAGGAAGTAACACCTAGGCACTAGCTAGCTGTGGGTCTCAGGTACCTCATATCTCGGTGAGAGTAACCATCACAAATATCCATTCTCATGCACGAGACACTAGTAGAGAACATACCCATAACCTAGTGGTCCCCAATCATCATCATCATAGTTTAGTTAGAGTTGTAAGCGTCAATCTTGCTAAGTGAAACTGAGGCCAAACCCCACGGATTCACTAGCATACTAGTACACGTCCACCCACCTAGATACCCAGGTTTTCCCCTTGTGCTCAAACATGTTCATCACATCAAGAAATGTACATTGAACATGAAAATATCATTTCCACATCACAAATTCACCAAATAGCCCATATGTATACCACACAAGTCACAAAAAATCCAATTTTCATTCAAAATTATTTTGAAATCCGAATCACACCAAAATAGCCCACAACACATTTCACATTTCTTCAACACTTCCACAAAACCATTAAAATTTTTTTATAAAACAATTATAAGATATTTAAACTCATATAACAGCCCACACACATGGAATATAACACTTCTTTCATATTCAAAAATTCAATTTTTCACATCACACTCACACAAAACACTCCACATCACTTTCACATCACTTTCACTACAAAATATCTCCTTCAAACAATTTAATAAAATATTTCCAAGATGATACATATCACATAGCAGCCTTTTCACAAATTAAATGCACCTTTTAAAAATATACTCCTACCAAAACAGTTTTCTGATATAGTTTCACCTATTACACAACCCAATAAAGCATTCAAAACTTTCATAAAACAATTATAAAGAGTATACCCAAACTTTGCACATAAAATCCATTTCAAAAATCTCTTTTTAAGCCAAAATCACACCAAGACCCTACCAAAATAGAATTGGCAGCCCAATAAACATGAAATAATCCACATTCAAATGTTATATAATCACATTGAATAATATCACAAAAGATACCCATGAGAACACACAAATCCATAAAACACTTTCAAGGAGTATAACAAGGTTATACAAATAAAACCATTCAAATACACCCCATTTTTAGGCCCACATGGAACTATATCATTACCTAACCATAATTGGCCGCCCCTTTCAACAACTAATAAATCACTTCCACATTTTACAAAACTACCACAAGACATAACACATGAAATACATTTGAAAAATACACACTTCAAGCAAAAATGTAACTCTAAAAACAAATGCTTTACTATTTCAACCAAAAATGGTTTTCACATAATGAACAGCACATAAGGAACATGAAAAATTATTTAATCAAGCAAACTAACTCATCATTAAATGGTTACCCACGGAATCACCTACCGAATGTGTCGAAACCCTCAAATATTGGGACGAAACATCAACCGCATGACCGCCGCATCTCAAGGAAGTTAAAAGAAACCTAAAGCCTCAATATTTCACCCCAAATACAGTAATTTAGAACCTATTCACAAACCCTAACTTCTGGAATTTTTTTATAATTCAAGAATTAGGGAAGAAACCCTAAGCAATTTGAATGTGGAAAGAAATAGACTCACCTACTTGAAGTATCCCAAATTAATCACTCCAAAAACAATAGTTGCTGAAATTGAAAACAGCCAAAATTTAGGGATTCTTCGAACAAGATATAGGAGGTAATTTGGGAAGTGGAATGGAGGGGAAAAAGTAATAATTGAGAGAGTTAAGAAGGGATGAAGTTACCTCTTCAATTCTGGCCGATTTGAGACACTCTATGAATATCAGCCCTAATTCTCGATATCAAAGAGCTCCAAGGAGGGGGGGAAGGCAATGGGAGCGCGCCTGGGTTTCTTAGGGTCGAGTGGGAGGTGGAATCACCGAAAACACGCAAATATTGAAGGAGATATAAAAAATTTAAAATTTATTTTTAATGCAGGAAATGGGCCTTCGGGCAGTCCCAATATCTTAAATAAAAACCCTTATCCACCATGATTTTGGATTTATAAAGGCTCCAAATTTATATTTTGGTGTTAATAGGTCAGAGGAGACCATTTAGGAATTGGAATTAAGGAAAAATATTAAAAAATGAAAAAGTTATAAAGGAAACAAATTTTATTTTTAAATCTGGAATTGGGCTCGCGGTTTGGCCCAATTCATGAAAACTCATCTATTTCTCCATAAAACCTTTGGAAACCATCCAAAACAAAAAATGAAAGGAAAATAAATGAAATTTAACTTCAAAATAATTCATGTATGTGAAAATTCTCCCCACCATGAAAACTTTCCGTCCCCGGAAAGCTACAGAAAGGCCAGATACGAAATCCAAACCGAACTGATAAACCAAGATGTACTCCCTTTCCAGGTTTCGCCCCCAAAGGCCAAAACACCTCCATTGATCAATTAAGGAAGGAATAATTCACAACAAAATCATACACCACTTTCCTGAAACAATCAATCACATTCAGGCTTTATCCCAAAAGAAAAAACCTCAAACACTATCAGAACAAGACTAATGCAATTCACTCAAACGAACAACAACATCGAACAAGGTTACACATACCTTGCTATAACTAAACCATTGGGCACTCTTCAATCTCAATGGTTACTCAAGGAAGATTTAGGTAGATTGATAGATCCAAATGAGACTACATACCACTAATCCTTGACCATGGATAAATCTAAGTTATCGGTACGAAAAAAAAGGCTCCCCACCATAAGAACCAACAATCTTAATCGACCAGCATGGGCCGGTACAGAAAGACCCCAAAATATAAAGTGTTGGGATGACCACATGGTTAGTCTGCATGGTTTGGAAAACCATGAACTAACAGTGGAGATTCTTCTATCTACATGGTTTTTTGGGGGGGGCATGGTCACTACTAACCAAGTGTAAACCGTGTGGTCAACCTGTCTAGCAAAACTTCATACCTTTCTCTAAAGACTCAATGGAAACCAAAGTGGGAGGGAATAACATTGTGTGATGACATGGGTACAAGACCCTCCACCTATTTCCACCGAACGGGAACAACTGAAGAAATATGATGACACCATAGGTTTAAACTCTTATTATCTTTCATATTGAGGATAGAACTTTGCACAAGGGTTCAAATGACACTGGGGTTTCCCCTGCCTATGCGCCAGCTTCTCTCCGGGACCTATGGCTGGAGCTCAAAATATCGAAGCATCTTCGGCCTCGCAGTTAGGATTTGGAAACCACCTGAATTAGAATTCTTCTTTCATTGCAAACAACAACTACACCGCAATCCCCCCGATAAGTTTTTTTTCAATACATAACACATTCCAAACTCACTTTACCCTAACTCTATATTTCACTGAAACAAGGGATTAGAAGATGTACACACATCATACCTTGTTTGTTCGGGTGAGAAATAATAGAAGTAAAGAACACTTATACTCACCTTCCTCTAAAATGGAATATTTTTTTATGTTTTTTTTTCAAGGGAGACATTCTCCCAACATAATAGAGACTCTCAGATGATTTCCCAACTTTCACCTTTACAGTCAATCGAGCACATGCCATCACAAGGAATCACCGAACATGACCATTGCGACTGATATAAACAATGAATAGAGAGGGAACTTGTACAACATCCCAAAACAACACACAATTCTAGAAAGTGGCCATAATATCCTCTCATGACCAGATTTCCCACAATAGTAGTTTAACATAAACTCCTTCTTTGAAGAGACTATGAAGGACCGAGAGTTCCTCTTAGACACTATCCAAATACTCATCCATGCTAACAAACCCAGAACACTTCCACCTTCGAAAAATTAGGAAACTTAAGAGGCTAAGGTCACTTTCAACCATCCATAATCAATCTCCCACTACAAGAGGATACACAAAACCAATAAAGGAAAGGGTGTATACTCAATCTAAAAATCTCAAGAAATGGATTCCTTATATTGAACAACTGGAGGATTTTCCAATGGAGAAACAATCTGGGTTGCGCTTCAGTTATGCATTAACCTTTAATGGGGGTGTACCTTATCCAATGGGAGAACCCAAGGACCCAACCAACCTGGTCCATTGGTCAAAACAAGCCATAAACCAGATCCAAACACATGAAGGGAACTATCGTAAAGGCATCCCAAAACATTTTTCAAAAGAGACCACTAACCGTACCTACAACATAGCTTACCGACCAAACACAAACCCAAAACACAGTTCAAACAGAAGGGGTTCTTGGAATCAAAACATCCCACAACATCAACATTTTCAAAAACCCATAATACAAACCATACAAAAATATTAATCAAGACATCGTGTTTTTCTTTAAAATTAATTATTTGAGAACAAACAGTTTAGCAGTAAGCATATCCACCAATGGTACCCCATGGGCCTCACACATGCATGTTTTTGTGCCACACCGGACACCCTCCTCATATCCATCCCGGCACTTATCCAGTCGTGCCATCAACCATCCATCATCCCATATAACCTCATGCATGTGGTCGCTAATGGAAATACCAAAGGTTAAAACAAAAATTCTTTCCACTTTTCAAAACCAAAACGGTCAACCAACACATCCTTTTTTTCTCATAACTGCTAACTATGAGATCAAAAATCCCAACTCACATCTTGAATTTTTTTTCAAAAAGTCACATACATTTAGAAAATAACTCACTTTCAAGATATTCACATCAATTTCAAAACATATCATCCCATTAAAACACACTCTGATTGTTTAGAAAACTCTATTGGAAACACTTTTCAAAACCAATCATCAATATAGTTCCTACTTTCAAAGAGGTGTAAGCACACCATTTTATATTTCAAAACAATTCTGAAAATTAAGTTCCGCCATTTCATAAACCAAACCATTCCCTCTTTATTTTAAAATCATTTCACAAAAACTTTACAATTCTTAAAACCAAAGTGCTAAGGTTTCAAAACCTAAGCACAAAACAGTGCAAGAGGAAACTAGTTTCAGTGGGTGACTTGGAAATATGGTTGGCAGCCATATTCCAATCACCTCACTGTCACAGAGAGTGTTCTAGGGAATATCCTTGGCTCCACATGGCTTGCCAGGCCTTGCGAGCTCACTAGGACCATTAACCCAACTCTCTTTTCATTTCCCTTAATCATCATCGAACCAAGAAAACCGAAGGACTTAGATAAATACCGACTTATCTTGGAAACTTGAATCCCATTATGAGGTGTGGTGATCAGGCACACTACCCATAACTATAATTCCATGTCCCAACAATCCTAACTCCATACTATCCTGACTCTTCCCCAAATAACATGACCCAAAGAGTTAACATGAACCTCCCTTTGATACCATTTTGTCACGAACCGAATCTGGTCGCCTTCAAACTCGGCACCCGACCCGGTCCATGGCAAGACCTGAAGGGCGTTCCCGATCCCCACGGGCTGGCACAAGTGCCTGGGTATCATAAAATGAAAATTGGGAACGATTTACCCGAGTTTATAAACATAAAACAACAAAAGAATCCAATGAAACAAATCTGGATTTTTCAAACCAAACAATCTTTTACAAAAATTCAGAACTGAATTACATGGCTTAAAACAACTCAAAAGGTCTATACCAAAGTTACAAATCCAAATAAGGACAGACCAAGAACCCTCATGGCAAGGGGCACCTCCCACAAGCCACCTCCACAAGACTTCACCACCAAGGACCTGCTAGAAACCCGAACCACTGGAACAAAAAAAACTGTACCCAACCTGCGACAACAAAAAAACCATGTCTACTTACACCCAAGGGTGTAAGTAGGGTGTGAGCCAATGCCCAGTAGGATACCACCACTAAGAGATTCCATGTGATAAACATTTAAAGACGAAAAGCATGCAAGTTTTCAAAAACATGAAAAGCTAGTTACAATTTCTAAAAGATGCTACTTTGAATAAAAACAGTTTTCAAGTGGGCTATCATTAAGAATCAACACTTTAAAAAAAATGTCAACACTACTTAATTTTCCATACAACTATACCGTATGCCGACGGTAAGTACAAAGTAAACAATGAGCACAAGAAATAGGAAGTAACACCTAGGCACTAGCTAGCTGTGGGTCCCAGGTACCTCGTATCTCGGTGAGAGTAACCATCACAAATATCCATTCTCGTGCACGAGCCACTAGTAGGGAACATACCCATAACCTAGTGGTCCCCAATCATCATCATCATAGTTTAGTTAGAGTTGTAAGCGTCAATCTTGCTAAGTGAAACTGAGGCCAAACCCCATGGATTCACTAGCATACTAGTACACGTCCATCCACCTAGATACCCAGGTTTTCCCCTTGTGCTCAAACATGTTCATCACATCAAGAAATGTACATTGAACATGAAAATATCATTTCCACATCACAAATTCACCAAAAAGCCCATATGTATACCACACAAGTCACAAAAAATCCAATTTTCATTCAAAATGATTTTGAAATCCGAATCACACCAAAATAGCCCACAATACATTTCACATTTCTTCAACACTTCCACAAAACCATTAAAACAATTTTATAAAACAATTATAAGATATTTAAACTCATATAACAGCCCACACACATGGAATATAACACTTCTTTCATATTCAAAAATTCAATTTTTCACATCACACTCACACAAAACACTCCACATCACTTTCACATCACTTTCACTACAAAATATCTCCTTCAAACAATTTAATAAAATATTTCCAAGATGATACATATCACATAGCAGCCTTTTCACAAATGAAATGCACCTTTTAAAAATATACTCCTACCAAAACAGTTTGCTGATATAGTTTCACCTATTACACAACCCAATAAAGCATTCAACACTTTCATAAAACAATTATAAAGAGTATACCCAAACTTTGCACATAAAATCCATTTCAAAAATATCTTTTTAAGCCAAAAGCACACCAAGAACCTACCAAAACAGAATTGGCAGCCCAATAAACATGAAATAATCCACATTCAAATGTTATATAATCACGTTGAATAATATCACAAAAGATACCCATGAGAACACACAAATCCATAAAACACTTTCAAGGAGTATAACAAGGTTATACAAATAAAACCATTCAAATACACCCCATTTTTAGGCCCACATAGAAATATATCATTACCTAACCATAATTGGCAGCCCCTTTCAACAACTAATAAATCACTTCCACATTTTACAAAACTACCACATGATATAACACATGAAATACATTTGAAAAATACACACTTCAAGCAAAAATGTAACTCTAAAAACAAATGCTTTACTATTGCAACCAAAAATGGTTTTCACATAATGCACAGCACATAAGGAACATGCAAAATTATTTAATCAAGCAAACTAACTCATCATTAAATGGTTACCCACGGAATCACCTACCGAATGTGTCGAAACCCTCAAATATTGGGACGAAACATCAACCGCATGACCTCCGCCTCTCAAAGAAGTTAAAAGAAACCTAAAACCTCAATATTTCACCCAAAATACAGTAATTTAGAACCTATGCACAAACCCTAACTTCTGGAATTTTTTTATAATTCAAGAATTAGGGAAGAAACCCTAAGCAATTTGAATGTGGAACGAAATAGACTCACCTACTTGAAGTATCCCGAATTAATCACTCCAAAAACAATAGTTTCTGAAATTGAAAACAGCCAAAATTTAGGGATTCTTCGAACAAGATATAGGAGGTAATTTGGGAAGTGGAATGGAGGGGAAAAGGTAATAATTGAGAGAGTTAAGAAGGGATGAAGTTACCTCTTCAATTCTGGCCGATTTGCGACACTCTATGAAGAGCAGCCCTAATTCTCGATATCAAAGAGCTCCAAGGAGGGGGGGAAGGCAATGGGAGCGCGCCTGGGTTTCTTAGGGTCGAGTGGGAGGTGGAAGAACTGAAAAAACGCAAATATTGAAGGAGATATAAAAAATGTAAAATTTATTTTTAATGCAGGAAATGGGCCTTCGGGCAGGCCCAATATCTTAAATAAAAACCCATATCCACCATGATTTTGGATTTATAAAGGCTCCAAATTTATATTTTGGTGTTAATAGGTCAGAGGAGACCATTTAGGAATTGGAATGAAGGAAAAATATTAAAAAATGAGAAAGTTATAAAGGAAACAAATTTTATTTTTAAATCTGGAATTGGGCTCACGGTTTGGCCCAATTCATGAGAACTCATCTATTTCTCCATAAAACCTTTGGAAACCATCCAAAACAAAAAATGAAAGGAAAATAAATGAAATTTAACTTCAAAATAATTCATGTATGTGACAGAGATGTTGGTCGAGAACGAGCAGGGGGTTCAGACTGTTGACGTCAACAACTGGGGGTGATGCCCTAGCAGGGGAGGGCAGGATATGAGGCGGGAGAGCGGGATGAGAGGCGGGGTAGCGGGAGGCGGGGCGACACATGAGAGAGGGCATCGATGACTACGAGGAAGAGTCCAATTAGGGTTTTAATGGAGTTATTTTTTATTAAAAAGTATTTAAATGTATATAAAAAAAATTATATTGAAATATATAAAAAGAATTATTATTTTGAAAACATTGAATAAAAAATATTGAAAAATATAAATATAAAAACATTAAATATTTCCATAAAATTAAAAATTAAAATCAATTATGAGATGTTTTTAATAAAACTCATGGAAATAAAAATTTACCTTGGTCTTATAACTAATATATATATAAATATACTATGTTTCAATTGATTTGTTATTGATAAAATATTTTTTTTATTAAATGGTTTTGTGTAATAGTTTTTATTGACTGAAAAATATTTGTTGGTAATAGCGTTATTAATAAAAAATTCACGTGTTAGTAAAAAAAATGTTGGTATTAGTATAATAGAGCAATAGATACAACTATAGGACAATGTTATGTTGGTATTGAAAGATCAATATCAACAGATATATCTGTTGGTAAAAAGAAGTGTTGGTATTAATAATTAACACCAATAAAACATAATATCTGTTGAAATTGATCATTTTTACCAACAGATATATTATCTGCCAATAAATTTTTGTTGGTATAAACCATTTTTTTTTGTAGTGATTGAGTTGGTATTTGTTAATTTATTTGAACCTATATCACTATGATCCATTGAGGGGAATGGTTATT
Source organism: Viscum album (assembly GCA_963277665.1). Lineage (NCBI taxonomy): Eukaryota > Viridiplantae > Streptophyta > Magnoliopsida > Santalales > Viscaceae > Viscum > Viscum album. Next base: position 338,161,587 of record OY728135.1, read on the forward strand.
TTATTCCTTTAATTGATAATTATAGTAGGATGGAATAGTTTATAGTCATCACACATAAGTGAGATGAGTAAAATGAAATTAATGAATAATAGTAAAGTCTAGAATTTGGTTGGTAGGAAATTATGAAATTATGATCTGAAATGGGAAAAGAATAACCGAATCCTAGTGGAGGATTATCAAAACAATCATGGTCCAAGGAACCATATCTTGAAGTAAAAAAATTGAAATAATAATTCTTATTACTAAAGACCTACAATTGTTTTTTAAAGGAATCAATCTTCAGGTTGATCTACATTTCTAATAGATCTATATTGTGTCTGATGGTAGATAATACTCCATAAGATATGTTGTATATATAAATTATCCAATGTTAAAATAATTTTGAATTTTAAAAAGTATGTTATTTATTCTCAGCATTGAGAAGCCAAAAAATTGGTTCCCATTAAGATATAGGGTTTTTACTTGGTTATTCTTCCAAGATCATACCATACAAGTGTTTCAACAAAAAATGGACATATTTTTGTATTCCAGGATATCAATGTAATGGATATTGAATATAATATTTAGAAAAAAATTTATAAGATTCAGGAGGATAGTGATTAGAAGTTGAATGGATTTGGGGGAGGAAAGGGTAAAATAATGACTCATAAGAAGACACTTATGATGGAAATAATTACTTTTGAGTTGCATTGGTATATAATATGAAGAGAATGGATGAAATTGATGAGAAAAATATAAATATTGATAAAGATAAAAAGTGATGATGAGGAAAACGAAGTATATAATGGAAATAAATATCTTATCTTAGGAAAAGAAAAGTCTTATAATGAATTTATTGGTGGTGAGAATAGAAAAAAACGAGATGAATGGAGAAATTGAAAAATAAAAATTCCATACATTAGATATTGTCTTAAGATGAAAATATAAAAATTTCATTAGGCCTAAATGGATTTTTTATAACTAACTGAATGATTATTTCAATATTATTTAATATATGGAATAACTATAGTGAAAGGAATATTACAATATCAAAGGAATCGATATAGATTAATCATTTTCCCTTCTATTAAGGATAGAGACCATTTGAAAATTATTATCTCGAATATTGAAAAGAAAATTCATGGTAATATTGTTGATGCTATCTCATTATTTCTAAATGGATTACATGAACAAGAAGTTTAATTTTAGTATAATTTTTTATTATTATTTATATATATGATAACAATGTTTTCTAGATAAAGAATAATTTTATGGGAAAGAGAATAGACCAAGAGTGTGTTATTCAAGCCAAATCAATACATGATAAAACCTTATTTCCAGGGTGATGTTGATTAGAATATCATAATCAATAATAAGAGTTATAAAAATTTGAAGGTTATTGTATATGTTGATGAAACAATATTTATAATGTATAATGAATCATAGTTATATTAATTTTCATAATTCAAAAGTTATGAGTTTTAGATATCGATGATCGGTGAGTTGATGTTTTTTCAGGGAATTCAAGTGATACAAAGAAAGAATAACACATTCATCTATCAAACCTAATATTCAAAAAAAAAAGATATATATATTTTTGGAATGGAGGATATCAAGATGTTAACAACATCAGTGGGTACCCAAATATTTTTTTAAGTAGATGATGATGGGGAATAATTAAGTATAATTGAATACAGGTAGATAATTGGAATCTTTTTGATCTTAATAGTGACATAACCTGAAATGGAGTTCTCTACGTTTCATGCTATAAAATATCAGATTAATACCCAAAAAATGAAATTTATATAAATGAAAAAAATAATATTATATATGACATTCATAATGGATTTTGTTTTTATTAATAATTAACAAACCATGTAGGGGGTTTTTAGGATATACATAAATATTTTTTTTGGATCATTAGTTAATAGAAATACAACATCTAGAAGGGAATTTAATCATTGAGGATAGTTCACTTCAAATATAAAAAAGAAACAATGTTGTATTTCATTGAGTTCTATAAAAGATGAATATATTATGGCCACTAATTGTTGAAAAAAAACTTTTTTTGATGAATTAGTAGCATGAAGATATAATATATGAAGGTAAGTCTCTAAAAGGAATCAGTTATAATAATACAAGTTCCATCTATCTCTAAAATAAACTCCTCAATTAATCTATGATAAACAATATTGAAATCTAACATTTAATAAAGGATAAATTTGAGCATGATTTGGTAAAATTGGAGTATGTACCTACTACACAATATGTCATAGATATTATGAAAAATTCCTAACATTAGGAGGAATTTTGGAGTAATCAAATGTACTATTAAATCATGTTGTCGCTCCACTGTTAGACGAGTGTGGGTGTGTCACCTCCACTCTACAAGGTATGATATCAGTTTCTCTATGTGTTGATGATTTTTCCCCCATCGAAGATCCCAGATGAGTGACCATTATGTTCATTATCAAATAGGGTTACATTGTTTATAAATGGGTAATTGATTGTCCAAGACCTACAAAGAATACGTTAAACTGAGAAAGGGGGAAATATCAACAGTGATGAATTAGAGAATAAGTGATATAGGTGGATTAATGGAATATAAGAATTTTTATTCTATTCTTCCCTTTATCAAAATTTCTTATAGGTTTATCCTTTGGTTTGTGGGGAAATATTTTACCAATTAAAGTTTAATAAGTGGCCTCGAGAGATAAACATAGTTAAATAAGTGGCGTTGAAAGCGAAGTTGTAACATCACGAGTATTTGTAAAATAATACCTTTTCATATCTATTAATATTTATAATAATATATTAATTTTAAGTTAAAGGGGATGGTTTCTCTAATATCATACTCGACACATAACAATGGGTTTCTTTGAAATATTACGTTGCACAGAACTTTGAGTTATACCAAAAAATAATATAATAATAATACTATTATCTTAAATGTAAGTTAACGCCTAGCTGTTTTTAGAGGGAATGAAGTAAAATAAACAAAATATGATTAAAAACATGTTCTTAAATTTATCCAAAAAAATTTAGAGGCTTAAAATGAGAATGAACCTAATATTAAGAAGAAAATACGCTAATATTTTTTTAAAACTCATTTTCCACCTTTTGATGGAGAACCCTTTTTAAAAATAGTTTTTTCACTTTTATATATTATATTGGACAAAATTAACTTTTTAATTAGAATAGGGACATTAAAATTTACCCTGGTTGAAAATTTGGTATTTATTTGATAAAATTCAAATTTTAATAAATAGTGAAAAAATACTGCATTTTAATTCTAAACTACCTTTTCATATACTTTATTTATAAAGTTATATTATATTTTTAATTTATTTAAATGTGTAATTGAATAACTATTTATCATTTAATCCAATTTTTTTTCTGCTGAATGTAATTTCACATTTAAATTGGATATAAATGCATGTACATCTTTTGTTTGTTTTTACTTTTTAAAAACCCTCTTTCAGGTTTTGACAACATGAATTAATTTTAAATTAATTACTGAAAATTATGTGTTTTTAATTTAGAAAAATAGATTAAATATTTGGAATCATAAGGTATAAATAATTTAAATAGGTAACTTTTATTTTTGTACATTATGAATTGTGACTTTGGTATTTTTTATTTAGCATAGTTAAAAGTAAATCAGGTAAATTAGGGTAAAAAACAATATGATAAGGATAATAAAATTATCCTAAAATCTTCCAAAATTATATTGGATAAATAAAATTTAACCCATATCACTTAAGGTTCTGAATTGAATCATTTAATGGACTTTTTTCATGAAAGATATGTAATTATTATTAAAAGAAAAGAAAGTGATAGCATTTCACTCTCTTATCTCTTATAAGCTTAATAAATTTCATGTAGATATAAAATTAAAGTAACATCAAAACTAAATAGTCTCTAGAAGTATAATGAGATTATATACATAAGGGGAATTTTAATTTAATTTTACAGATTAAATAATTAACATATACTTTGACACCATAGTGATATAGTAATTATTTTATTAAGAGAAATATATAATAAATGATATTATAAATATTAAAATAAATATTATATCAAATAATTTATGTTATAAAATAATTTTCATAAAGCATATGGAATTTTAGGATTTATTTAAGGTATTTATTTTTAATTAATCAATTTGTTATGAATTTTTCAAAAAGTCAAGTATGAATATTGTCAAAATTGATATAATTCATAACTTAAAATATAAAAACGTTTATTTAATTTTTAAAATTCCTATAAGTATAAGATTTATCCAAAAGGTCATTATAAGTTAAAATATGTCATAAATGTAACTATTTTGGGTCCTATGACATGTTATGGTAATTAAATTAACCCACAAAGTGTAAATAATAAATTATCAGAGTAAAAATAAAAGGGTAAAATTTACAGTTAAACAAAACCTATAAGGGTTAAAAAATATTAAAAATTTGTATAATTTTACTTTGATGATAGGGATATTATCCAAAAACATCTTATATTTGAAATAAATGAGTTTGGGACCATTATAAACCAAAAATCAATTTACAATAAAATAATATTTGAACATTTTTCTTAAAGTGACCCTCATTCCTCTTATAAAATGCCACCACCTCTACCCACGTAATCACAACTCTCAAACCACTTGTATCATCAAACCTATACTCTAACAAGCTAAAAATATACCTCAATTTATTTTATAATCCTTACTTTTGGTAGATGGAAATTCAGTGAAGCCTTTTGACTCAAATCAAAAGAAGTTACCTGTTTTAGAGGTAACATCTTATCTAAAGTTCTTTTCCTTGATTTTCCTTCTTCACCACCTATGCTCTTATTATTATATGATTACATAAAAACACCAATATCCAAAATATACAAGGATTTTTATATGAGAAGGATTCTAACTACACTTACACATACCTCCAGCTAATGGATACAGACATACTATTTTTGTGTACGACGAACTACTGGCGCACGAAACTATCATTGTTCAATTTTCTCCTACCACCTATCATGGTGGAAATTGTTATAGAACTATATTAATATATTATATATGTTATATTTATTTTTTCTCTATGATTAGGTAATTTGTATTTACAACATACCTTTATGATTTTCTTAATGTGCAAATACGATAATTTCATTTGAGGAAGTGTGGACTTCTGCCCCCTCAAAGTGATTTGACTCATTCATTCCATACATGAAACATATAAATTATGGAGTAAATGAAAATATTTAACATATATAACATAGTTATTATACTGGAATTATAATATACCTATGTATCATTTAGTTTTTATTCCTTAAATATGAAAAAGTAATGAAAGTAGCGTTCTTGCGAATGTACGACCTATGGTCTCCATGAATGGTACATTTCATTTATTATATCCAAATGTTATGGAATATTTTCAATAAATTGTTACTATATATATATATAAGATATTAAAATCATGAATAATATTCTTGAGATAATGGATTTATGACCACATGGATAATTTTCATAAAAACGTTTATTTTTATTCAAGTACCCAACATTGACAAAATGTCCTATATGAACTCAAAAAATTAACTAATTTATATGACATGTTTATTAGTTATATAAAATTAATATTAAAATTTAAAAATGTTCGAAAAAAATTATAAATTAACCTAAGTTTATTATTTAGGAATTCAATATTGAACAGGATAGGTTAGATTCAAGGTAAGGGATTTCATCTCAATCTCTTTTCATTGAGGCATATTTTTATTTACCTACTGTCTTATTTTATATGGTGTATAATAAACCCATTTTTAAATTTTATTTAATTAAAAGGGAATATTTTTTCTATTTATCATTTTAATAAATAAAAAAGGACATTTTTTAACAAATACGGTGACAATGACTCCTCTACTACCGTAACTATTACATGATATTTGGCATACTCTATAATCCTTAATGATTTTAAAGGAAAAGAAATCCCTTATTCCTTTTTTGTTTGTTGTTGTATTGAAAATGCTATTGAAATTGGATTCACTATTTCAATATCTTGAAATTATATCTTGTGATTTTAAATGAACTTTTATTAGTTAAATGTTTATAAATTTAATCCTTTATATGGTTTGATTATATAATGGTACTTAGAAAATTGATGGGTGGTTGTGTGATAAACCAAATGTGGGTGGTTACGTGATAAACCAATGATAGGTGGTTCCCTGAAAAACCAAGGATGGTTGGTTACGTTATAACCTCTAATTCATTGGGTATAGAAGTCTCTCATATGGCTATTATATTTAGTGATATGTGTGGAAGTCAATCATAGGGTTATTCCATTTAAGTATTTTTATGTCCCAAGTTACCTTTATAAGTTATATGTTACTTTTTATGGGGTTTAGTATAATATTTTGGTTACAAAAAGAGTAAGAAATGATAGTATTTTTAGTGAATTGGTTTGCTACATTGTTAAGGTGAAAAGTATTAATTTATGATAATTTATTCATGGTTTATATGTTTTCACAAGACTAATAGTTCTCATTATTTATGTATCCCTTACTGAGATTTTTTATGATATTCCCATGTTTTAAAAAAAATTTCATTGGAATTAAAGTAGAATAGAGTCAAGAATGGGTTCATGGAAATGTTATACTACTAAAACATGAAAAGATTCCATGTTTCTTTTTAAATATTTTTTAAAGAAAAAAATGTATAGTTAGTAGAAGTTTCTACTTGTAATATTTATGTTGTTATATAGGAGTTATGAACTAATTTTCTATATATCAAAACTGAAAGGATCCTCAATGTGAATAAATGTTAATTTATTTACTTTTCTGAACATTAAGTAATGTTTAAGGATAAGGCCTTATAGTTGGTATCAGATGTCAGTTTAGGCAACTTTGGAGATTATGATGTTTTCTTAAGGGTTAGGGATATAATAATGGGTTTATAATTTTAAGTTATATTATAAGATCAATGTTATAAAACCCCCTTTTTAGGATTTATAATCTGGAATATTAAGGTGACTAATGGTATTTTGGAAGACATTCACCTTTGAGTAAATTATGGGATATTAGTTATTTGGATGCAAAATGTGATGTATGAGTTAATATTTGAGGTTAAAATATGATATGTTTTTTTAGAATTTTTTTATCATTTTTTTAATTTTATAAAACTATATAGTTTTTGAAAAAGTAAAACACAGAGACCATGTGACAACCCATAGCATCAGACAAAGCTGTAGGAATCAAACACACAACCAAAGTGTGATTGGGATTTATCGCATACAACTGGCCTATGTGAAGTCAATGGTTATTATGAATTATTCCTTTTAGTTAAATGGTTTAATGGATCAATAATAAATTTATTTTGGGAAATTATGTTTTATCAAATGGATATCCTTAGTATAAGAAAATGATTTTTTTGATTAAGTGATAAACGATATTTTGGAGGATGTTCACTCTTTTGAGAATACTATATTCCAAAGGAAAATAAAAAACTATGTGATTTCATATGAGGATAAATTGTTGAATTTTATTTTGGAAGAATATATGTTTTTAATTTGGACATATGATGATTTGTGTTATTTATGGAATTGATTAACCTATCATGGAGAATATGTGATTAGGCTAATTACTTTTAAGTATGACACTTTAAGAGTAGTCGATGTTATTTGGAGATAAATTTTAAGATTTATCATGGAAGACTAGGTGTTCAAATACTTTTGAGTTTTGGGTTTAAATATTAGATTGGATTAATTTGAGGAATTTTATGAACAATTTATTATTAAATGGTCTTTGTTGAACTTTGGGTATTGTTTGTTGAATTTTGGAGATTAAGAGTAGTATTTATTTTTATAAAGGATTATCCTTTTTGGGTATTATCTGATATTGTACTAACCATTTTGGATTTTTTAATGAATAAATATAGAGGTAATATATAGTTTTTTTTGGATTATGTGATTCTCTAGAAGTTGATTCTAGTACTTCAGGTGTGACCAAGTCATCTTGAATACTCATCGTTTGGAGAAAATATGAGTTTGTGGTTGATATTTATTAATATATGAAACTCTACATAAAAAGTATGTAGATTTCCTTATGATATTAGTATATCTCATAAATAAATTCCTCAACATTATGATAAGGATATTAAAACAAAAACATTTTTTGTTTACTTTTCCTATTGTGAAATCAAAGACCGTTTAACCCATCATAAGTTTATGGTTTTATGGTTGTAAAATTTCTCATGATCATGTTTTCTATCACTCTCCATTAGTACAAGATGGTTTGCTTTCTCTTCATATCCATGTTTTCCTACATGGAACCCTAGTTTGTGTTATCCTAGGTGACATTTTTTACTTCACTTTCTATCTTTTAAAGTTGATGTTTTATTAACTTTTTTTGGATGAGGTATTTTCAAAGAAGTCACTGAGCCCAATTTTAAAATTGTGAGGACATAATTTCCAAAAGGGGTGAATGATATAACATCGTAGTTATTTATAGGTAAATAATTTTTAATCTCTATTAATATCAATGAATAACATATTAATTTTACATTAAAGGGGATGTTTTATCCAATAGCGTACTTAACACACAACAACGGGTTTCTCCAAAATCTTACATTGTAAACAAAATTTCGTTATACTGAAAAATAATAATGATATAATAATATAATTGTTTTAAATGTTAGTTAATGGATAACCGTTGTAATTACAAGAATGAACAAAACTAACAATAATATTATTACACATGTTTTTTTAATTTTTTTTTACATTTATCCAATAATTTTCGGAGGTTTAAAATGAGAATGAATCCAATTTTAAGCATAAAATACTCTAATATTTAATAAAAAAAGTCATTTTATCGACTTTTGAAGGAAAAAACTTTAAAACCGGGACATTAAAATTTACCTTGGAAGGTAATTTAGTATTTTTTGATTAAAATTCTTATATTAATGAATAATGAAAAATGATGCATTTTAATTCCAAACTACCTTTTCATATAATTTATTTATATAGTTAGATTATATTTTTAATTGGATTTAAAGTGCAATTGGATTATTATTTTATCATTTAACCCAATTTTGGTCATTTAATGTAATTTAACATTTAAATTTTACATAAGCACATGTCAATCTTTGGATAGTTTTTTTACTACTTAAAGACCTGCTATCTGGTTTTGACAACAAGAATTAATTTTAAATTAATTACTATAACTTCTATGTTTTTATTTTATAAAAATGGATTACATTTTTGGAATCATAAGGTCCAAATTATGTAAATATATACCTTTTATTTTGGGACATTATGAATAATGACGTTGGTAATTCTTATTACCATAGTTAAAGTTAAATCAGGTAATTTATAACAACAAAAAATATGATAAAGTTTATAAAATTACTGTAACACCTAAAAAAATCCTATTTGATGAATAAATTCCAACACAATTCACCTAAGGGTCAGAATTGATTAATTTAATGGATGTTTTTTATGAAATTGATGTAATAATTATTAAAACAAAAGAATGAGACAATATGTCAATCTCTTATCTCTTATAAGTATAATAATTTTAATATAGAGATAAAATTGATGAAACATAAAAAAAATAGTCTCTAAAAAGATAATGAAATTATCTAAAAAATGGAAATTTATTTTTAATTTTTATATATTAAATAATCACCATAAATATTGACACCACAAAGATATAATAATTATTATATTAGGAGAAATATCAAATAAATGATATTATAAATTTTGAAATAAATATTATATGACATATTTATGTCATCCATGAATTTTATGGATGACTATGTATGTTTGAAATTATTGATTCTATTTTTTTTGAATTAATAATGTTGTTATGATTTTTTGAAAATCTCAAGTATGAATAGTGTCAAAAATGACATAGTTTACAACATAAAATATAAAATAGTTCATTAAAATTTTTAAAATTTCTAAAATTATAATATCTAGCCAAATAGTAATGATAAGTTAAAAAATTTAATAAATGGCACTTTTTTGGGTCGTTTGACATGTTTTGGTAATTAAATTAACCTAATGACTGTAAATAATATAATATAATGGTTAGATTAAAAAGGGTAAAATAAAGGTTAAAACAAAAAATTTATGGGTTAAAAATATTCAAAACTTCACTAATTTTAATTGGATGATGGGGAAAGACCCTAAATCATATTATATTTGTCATAAATATGTTTGGGACCATTATAAACCAAAAATCAATTTATTATAAAATAATATTTCAACATTTCCTAAAGTGCCCCTCCTCATTCTTATAAAAGGCCACCACATCTACCCACTTACTCACACCTCTCAATTCCATTGTATCATCCAAAATCTACTCAAATAATCTCCCAAAATCCCTCTCTTTCTCATATAATCCTTACACTGGGAATAATAAAATTTGAGAAAGCTTTTAGGATCAAATAAAAACACGTTACATGTTTTAGAGGTAAAATTTTCTATAAAGTTCATTTACTTTATTTTACTTCTTCACTCAATATGCTCTTGTTATTCTATGATTACATTAAAACTATAGTATTTTAAATATACTATTATAATTTTATGATAATTATTCGAACTACACTTACACACAACTCCATCTAATGGATAAGAACATACAGTATCTGTGTACTGCAAAGTACTACCTCATGAAATTATGATTGTTCAATTTTCTCCTACCAACTCTCCTGGTGACCATTATGGTGGAACTGTATTTATATATGATATATATTATATTTTTTTACTCTATTGTTCTATAATTTTCATTTACAATATACCTTTATGTTTTCCATAATGTATAAATACGATAATTTCATTGGAGGAAGTGAGGAATACAACCCCATCAAAGTTATATGACTCATTCATTACATAAATAGAAGATATAAATGATGGATTAAATGAAATTATGTAACATATATAACATATATATTATAATTTAATTATAATATACCCATGTATCATTTAGTTTTCATTCCTTTAACATGACAAAGAAATGAAAGTAGCGTTCATGCGTACGTACGACCTACTATATCCATGAGTGGTGAATTTCATTTATTATCTCCACATGTTATGGACTATTATAAATAAATATAATATATATATATATGATATTTAAATCAGGAATAATATTCTTTATATAATTGACTTATGACCACATGGATAATTTTCATCAAAAAAAGTTTATTTTTTACTCAAGTACCAAACATCGAAAAAACGTCTGATATGAACTAAAATAATTAAATAAGTTCTATAACATGGTAATAAGTGATATAAATTGAATAATAAACTCCAAAAAGTTTCTAAGGTATGTATAAATTAACCTAAGTTTATTATTCAAGAAATTAATGAATGAACATGATATGTTGAATTCAAGGTAAAATATTTCTTCTCAATCTCCTTTCATTAAGGCAGATTTTGATTTATATACGACCTTCTTTTATACTATGTGTAATAAACTCTTTTAGTTTTAATTTCATTCAATGTGAACCTTTTTTCTACAAATTGTTTTACTAAATTACAAAAAGGAATTATTTTAAAGTATGCGGTGACAAAAACTCCTCCACTGTTGTAACCATTACTTGATATTTTTCTTCCTCTAGAAGCCTTAATGTTTTTAAAAGGAAAGGAAATAACTTATTCCCTTTTTGGGTGTTGTGGTATTGAAAATATTTTAGAAAGTGGATTTACTATTTCAATATATTGAAATGATCTCTTTTGATTGAAAATGAAAATTTATGTTTGAAATATTGATAATTGAAATATATTATGTGTTATGATTATATGATGGTACTTAGACATATGACGTGTGGTTACATGATAAACCAAAGATGGGTTGTTACATGATAAACCAATGATTGGTGGTTCCCTGATAAACCAAGGATGTGCAGTTATGTTATAACCTCCAATGAATTGGGTATAGAAGCCGACTACATGGCTATTACATTTAGTGATATGCATGGAAGTCGACCTTAAGGTTATTAAATTTTCATATTTTTATGTCCCAAGTTACCTTTATATGTTATATGTTTTCTATATGGGTTTCATGGTTATATTTTGGTTACAAAACAGTAAGAAATGACCTTATATTAAACGAAGTGATATTATGTGTCTTGAAGGTGAAAAGTATTACATTATGATAAAGTATTCATGGTTTACATGTTTTTACAAGACTAATAGTTTTCACTCTTTATGTATCCATTACTGAGATTTTTTTGCTCATCCCATGTTTTGAAATATTTTTCACAGGACTTAAAGAGGAATCTAGTCAAGGATGGGATCAAGGAAAAGTTTTTTGGTTAAAACATGAAATGATACCATGTTTCTTTTTAAATAGTTTTTGTTTTATGAACAAAAGTATAGTGAGTATAAGTTTCTACTTACAGTATTTAAGTTTTTATGTATTAGTTATGAACTAATTCTCTAAATATCTAAACTTGAAAACATCCTCGATGTGAATTAGAGTCAAATTATTGACTTCTCTCAAGATTAACTAATGTTTAAGGATGTGCACTTAGAGACAAGGTCCATTGATACTTTTTTCTTATTACCCTTGTTTCTCAAGTTGAACGTGAATCATGTGGACTAAGAGTATTTGTTGAGTAATACATTGATCTCTATCTAGAGTCAGAGAGTGAAAATTATGTTTAATTCTATAAGTGAAAAGGATTTGTAAATATAATTATTAAGGAGTTGGTTTTATTTTAAATAAACCCAAAGGTAGATATTACTGGTAAAAGTAATGTAAGATTCTATTTTATTGTTTATGGGTTGTTGTATTTCTTAAAAAAGATAGTTGAAAATGTTTGTATTGTGTTTATTGGCAATGTGAGTTGATAAAGTGGTTCTAAAATAATTTGGAAGGTGTTTTTAAATAGTATATAAAAATTAAAAGGATGAATATTCATTCAAGAGTTACACAACTACATTGTGGGTTCATGGTCATATATGAGTTATGTAGTATAAAATCCATTAATAAAGTAGCTGGTAGCATTAATTTGCAAAGGTGATGGCAAATGACACTATATATATCCTTAATGAAAGTTCACAAAATGGTGCTCAAGAGGGGAACCACATGGAAGGTATGTAATGGATGAAATATAGCGATATATTTTCTTCAAGTGGAAGATATTTTATGGGATCTATGAAGGTTATGTGACTTGTGAGACAAAATAGAGATTTTATATGTAAATGGAATTTTTTAAAGGGTTTAATTGTATGTTTTCAGTTAAAAGATACATCGGGTTTCGTTTCATATATAAGGGTCCTCAACTAAATTATTATGAACTAGAAAATTAACAATAAAAATTATCAATATTTAATTCCATAATATAAAAAGTTAGTTCATCAGTCTCAAAGGTTATTCATGAAGGTTTAGTACTAATAAGTGGGAAGCACAAAGCCTGAATATCAAAGGAGTTCACAAGGTACTACATGAAGGGGTAATATATGAAGGTAGTCTATATAGGGATAATGTAATAAACTAACTTTCTTGCAGGTAAATAAAAATGGCCCATGTGAGGCACAATTATTGAAGCATTATATAGAGGGAGTTCAAAAACATCAAAGGAAATTCACAATAGATAGTATGCATAGGGAATAATTTCTGTATTAATAATATGTGAAGGGAAACTTACCTAGGGAATGTTAATAAAGGTTAGTTTATATATAAGGATATTTTGGGATGGAATTATTCATGATATATATTTTACATTAAAAGAGTAACTCATATCATTGGTTAAGATGGAGATTCTTGTCACACTGATGTCAGTGTGAATCAACTCAAAGTTGATAATGATAATTAAAATGTATTTCTAGAGTAGTTGGGTTATATTTTATATTAATAGAGTAGTTATTTATCTTATGCATGTGTTCTAGTAAAAACGAATTTTTAGTCCACTCTGAACATTATAACACTAGTGTGCTTTATGAATTCTGATAAATTGGCACATTGCCTTTGTATGATCCTTGGATTAGGAAAATTTTGATAAACCAAGAATAAATTGTTATTTCTCCTGCATTATTTTTATTTCATCATAAGTCACTATGAGATAAAGAGACAAGTGTGTTTATTAATGGCAAAAAAGATAACAAAATAAAATTATTTTAATATTTTATAATCAAATCACCACTCCTCTAAGAGTATTAATCCTTGTGGGGATAATATAAGGAATATAAAATTGAGGATTTTCATTTAGAACCACTTGGTGGGAATCTTTTAGGTCCATTAGAGGATGATGATACTTTTTTTTAATAAAAAGGGATTCTAAAGTAAAATACGTGGATAATAAATATTTTTCCCTTCTAGGTGAAAAAAAGTTATTGATTAGGATTCAGAACAATATAATAACGAAAAGGAGTCCCTATTATTATAGATTCCTCTTAGAAAAGTGTCAAGGAATATATTGGTTAATCAAGTAGTATCATTCATTGAAATTTAATATCCTGATAATTTCTCTAACAAGAAGAAAAAATGTATACGTGATGATGATTTTGATATAGATATTGAGGAAATTCAAAATAATAGAGGATCAACTTTCTGCTAAATTAAATTGACCCCAAAAAGGGAGGGATAATGAAAAATAGATAATTTACCTAAAGAAAAATCTAATTCTAAACTAGGTTCACAAACTCCTTCAAATTAATAATTTTTTTCTGGAAGTATCCATGGTTGAATATTTAGGAATCATCCCTAGAACTTAGACTCTTTATGAAGGATAATAGCCTAAATTCTATAATTCTTATTAAAACAATTATTCATGATGTGTTTTTTAAGTTTAAAAATTGATGTAATTATGTAATGATCTTATTTTTTATAACTATAGATCTATTACTATGGAATTACTTTTGATTTTTTAAAGAAGATATCTTAAATTTTTTATTCTCTATAACAGAAAAAAAATCTCTTCGTCTCTCTTCAAAATGGAAATTCCAAATTCCAAAATTCTTTTATCAATTTACATAATTATTATACCAAAATATTATATATTTGGGATGTTATTATGAATATATAAATATATTTTAAAATTTTCCGATTCTCTATGGATACTTTAACACTATATTATTACATTATGAATAGTTATGTATCAATTTTGCTAAGATCGCCTATACTAACTGTTAGATATTTATTATCAATACTTCATCTCTCAAATAGGTGTGCAGGGTTCTAAATTAAATTCAACCATTATCACTATTAATGGAATTTATAACTTTTAAATTGATAGAACGTTTATTTCCCTTTTAGTGGATAACCAATGATTAATTTATTCTTCTATAGCTTTAGAAAGAATAAAATATGAATATACTTATGAACTAGTTTCTCAGAATAAACATGAAAAAAGACACCCCTGAATCCATATGGAGTTTAATTATTCTTATTATATTTTTTATGATTTCAAGAAAAGTTTAAGAAATAGTGGAATAGGGTAACTAATTGCAGTTACTTCCAAACATTAATCATAAACCCCAGTTTTGTGCAAATTTTTCTTTGTGATGGAGAAATTTAAAATTATATATACTAGATTATGAAAATAATGGATATGTAGATGATATATAAGAATGAAAGAATAGACTTGGTAATCATGATCGTTCTACATTTTAAACAAATATCAATGAAATGAATATTTTTGATGTTATTGAGGATAAAGAATGAATTATTAAAGTGAAATTTCATCTGAAATTGGTAATGGATGGTGAAACGGAAAAAAGGTTTCAACACCTAATTAAAAAATAAAGTATTTATAATAATCCCATATTTTTAATTCTTATCAATATAGAGAAATTTGTCAAGAATAATGAAAATAATCAAGAAATTATTGGATACTTTACTCAAGATTTCATGACGAAATACTTCTTGAAAATATATCTTTTTCTAGCTGATGTTATACCTCTATCTATTGATGGTACAAAAATAATTCATCCCTATTATGTCCATTGAGTAAAAGGTTATTAGTACCTTATTATCACTTAAAATCAATATCACTAATGGTATTGAGGTATTGATTAATATATTTTTTTTATAATTTGGGTGTTTATGATCTTGAAAATTATAAGGTAGTGAAGGAATTCATTTAGAATATGTTCATTCCTATTGGAATAAATTTTAAATCTATAAATATAATTTAATAAAATTAACATTCACATGACATAAAATAATTTAGTATAATTTTTTTTGGTAAAACCCTACATAATATCACTAAATAGGTTCTTTTCAAAAGGCTTGGATTCACTTCCAATCTTATTGTTTCTCAAAACTAATTGTGTTACATATCTAGTAAAAAGATTCCAAAATTTCTAATACACTAACATCATCTATGTGGAGTAAATTCAATTTAAATCAAATTATTGGGTAAAATCTGTCAAGATTTATATTTCAAATGATTTTAATACTCTTCATTGGGACTTTTTATCCAATATCCATTAAATGTATGGTTTTTTTCTATTTTTTTTAACTAATTTTTCACTTTTGAAAAGTAAAAGTATCTTTTTTCTGCTTAATGGTGAACCTAATGGATATTTTAATTTTATTGGAGTATTTTGTTAAGGGGATTCCTTACAAGGTATTATTTATGGAAATTTTATATACTACATCAAAAAAATCATTTTGAAGGCTATAAATCTTGAAAAAAAATCACTCTATAAAAAGATAATAGGTCTTAGAATATCCATATGCATCTATTCAATTGTAATGAAATTAAATTTTATTTGAAACTGATGATATCACTCTTAAATCAATAAATTTTTTATCTCTATTAGATGTTCTCATGTTAATTAATTTTTTAGAAACAATATGTGGTTATTTATGGAAATGGATTCTTAGATTCAAGAACAATATTTATCTCTAGTTTTTGGGTCAAAACACAATATATACTCATTAATTATGTGTGATTTTATACTTATATGCACACAGATAATAATATAAATATTAAAGGTATCAGATCTAAAATTGAAAAAGTATTAGAAAGTTGGAAGTGAAAATAGTTTTCCCATATAGAGAGAATATTTATAGTGGACTTAATTATGTAATCTGTGTTTTTATATTCATTACAATTATAAATTTATTAAGATATAATTATAATATAATTAAAAAAATAATAAAATTTCCATGTACTAAATCAATCCATGAGAAAAATACGGTGATTGTGTGTTATACTCTATGACCTTGGGGGCTGCGAATTAAAAACCATGGAAACCTAATTGATAATTTGATTGTAAAATATATTTGGAAACACCATAAAATTATATATACTTATATTGAATTTCTTAGATCTAATATTGTTGAAATGTTATATAAAGAAAAAGGTTTAAATATTTCTCCTCAGGGTGGCCTTCTATCATAAATTTATTTTATTTCATATACAATCATATCAAATGGGTCTGAATAAGGATTTATAATGTTAAAATATTTAAATATAGATGGCTAAGTCACTATATATCTGATATTTTTCCTATCCCACCATATCATTCATGTTTCCAAATTGATTTCTCCTTTAAAATGGTAAATACTCTTGTAGGTTCTCTAGGTTATTAGACTATTCAAATGATTTAGAACTACTAATTTGTTGATGAATATTTCTACCTATATATGACTACTTGTATGGGCATACTCCACAATAATTTACACAAAATATTTCAATGTGGGATATATGAAACATCACAAAAATGGAATTATCTCTTCAAGAAACCATTTATTCAATCCTTTAGAAGTATCATGATTTAGAAAATCAGGAATAAGAAGATCGAAATTGGTATATGAATAAGGAAGGACTGTATAAAATTTACATATTCTTACTCATTTGGTTTCATTAATTATAAAATTTACATTTATCTCTTCTTTAATTTTGAATATGAAACGAAATTTTAGTGGCTCTTTTTTACTTCCATAATGATCTAAAATTGAGATTTGATCTCAAATATTTTGTGCATTACATCCTAAATTTTATGTCCATTTACCATCTACAAAACCTAAATTACACTATTGGGATTTTAAGTTCAACTATATTTAGAATTCTGGGAATGGTCTTTAGTTTGGTTATTGATCTACTACATTGATTCACATATTTATATTAATTATAATGGATACTCATATGATTTAAAAAATAAAAAACGGATGTTTGAAGACCACCATGGAAGATATAATCATTTTTACGTAAATAGGAGTTGGGTTTATCCCAATGAGGTACTTGCAATGTATATACTTGGGATTGATCCATTTCTTACCAATCTAGATTAAGGTTATAATTTATAGAACCACACTTCAAGTTTCATGTCTATACGATATAGAAGAATATATCAAACATGATTATGTTTCATTAAAGGATCAGTATCTCATATTATGGTAAATTTATTCCCATTAAAAGATCTATAATGGGATTAAATTTTTCCCATCATGTATTCTAAGTGGTATGGATGGATTAAAGAATAGATCAAGATAGACTCATTATTGGTGGTGAATCTTGTTATGCTTTATTCAAAAAAATTACCATATAAGATTTTCTAATATTGGAGGGAATAATTGATTATACTTACAAAAATGGAATTTATGGTCCCAAACATCTAATTGTAAGTAAATAAAATTAGTGACGTGAACTCTAAGAATATAGTGGCATAAGATGGCTTCACATATTCCACATATCATAAAGATGACATGATATATCATCAAACTTCAAATATTATGGGTGATATTTTTTCATTCCTCTTCTAACCCATATTTTATACACTTTATCTATAATTTAATTTAATGAGGATGGGTCATTATGACACATCATTCACATCATTTATGATAATTATTCTTATATATATACATGTTAATAATTTTTTTTAATTATACTAGATTAAATTTATTTTCATGATGTGGTAATCATTAAATTGATACAAATAATTCAAGTCCAACATGTGATAGGTGATTCTAAATCATGGAATGGCCCTTAGGCTCACCAAGTGGCCCTTCCTATCCATGTTCTAATTAAATATAGACTATTCACCAGTTGGATGCTTTGAAAAAATAGACAGTTTATTCTAATAATTATCTATGTGAGTAGAGAATATTAAAATTTTAAACATAGATGGAGATATTTAGAGGGATGTTAGGGTATTTTAAATTATTGGACATCAATATTAAATTTTTCTCATGTTAACCTCTAATAGATATTTGTATTGAATTACATATGTTGTAGTGGAGTATTTGAAATATTAATATGATAATGAAAAATATTTTTATGAATAATTGATTTTCTATTTATAATAATTATGTAAATTATTATTATTCAATTAAAATTAATTTTATGTGTTAATATTTTGAATATTTGAAATCAATGAATTACACCATGACATTATATTTATTGTTTGAACATGTGAACCTACTATAATAAAGATATATTCTTGATGAATAATTTTAATTAATTATGTGGATGATTATAAAAGTTATGATAGTATAGATTGATATAGTTTCAAATAAAGAGATAGAGTCACCAAATTATTAAAAAAATTTCCTTATGATAAGTTGATAACATTAAAAGTAATTATTATTACATCATTATTAATTGAAAATTATTTGATGGAATTTAGTGTATTTTAAGGATATAAAAATTTTTATATCATTAAATATGGTTTTTAAACATTTAATGTAAATAAAAATTAATTTTCCTAATATTTATGATCACATCAAATTTAATAAGACTTATTAGTGTGTATTACTTGTTCAAAAGTAATTTTTAATGAAAAATGTGATTTTAATTGGTGTGATTGAGTTGGAATTCTAGTGGAGTTAGTTTTTTGGTTTATATTTATAAATATTATTTATAATTAAAATAAATGTGAGTTTAACATATTATTTATGGGAGGATTTTGAATAATAATTATGATGTGAATAATAATTGAAATTTAATAAAGAACATAGTACTAGTAAAATTATATTCTAGTAATAGAATAATATTTCCTTGGTGTTTTCATGAATAAATAATGAATAATGTAATTATTATGAAGATGAATACGAAAGAAGATATAAAAATTATTAATCGAGGAATTGGGTTTCTTATGTTAATAAGGAACATAAAATTTACCAATGGTGTAAAAATATTGTTTTGGAATACTAATTAAAATATTATAATAATTATAATAATATATATTAATATTTGTGTTTTGATGATACATGAGTTAAATAACAAAATAAGAGATATATAACTTCTATTAGGTCATGATAATCTGATCATGTTAAAATTCATGAGAAAGATATGATAATATTGTGGATTATTAAATGAAATTTCAATAAGATGGGTAGTTAAATAATTGATTGGGTGATTTGATTTATTTATCTTCTCATATAATTTTACCTAGGAACTATAAGAATAATATATGGTTTTCGATGGTGATGGTTTAATACATAGATTAATCTCAAACTCATTCAATGACTTGGGTTTTCATTAGACGACAATATTCGAATATTTATTTTTCATATGCACTATTATAGATAAAATTTAGTAATGATATATACCTTTAATTGTTCTTATTTATTCAATATTCTAGGTTATATGATATGAAAAATTCACCGGATTGTGATAGATAATGATTCATGTTTCATGAAATGGCTTTGAGTGGGATTTATTGTAATTTTTTTATCAATTGTAAAAGAGATAGAATGTTTAAATAGTGAGGTGGTAAATAATGTAAATGAGAAATATTTATCAAAATACATATATTGAAATAATATGGATATCACATTGTAATGTATGAATATAACAATAAATAATGAACTAAGAAGAATGTGACATTTTAATTTCGTGATGAGGTTGTTGATACATAGATTATTAGGAGGCCATATATTATAGTCATCATAATGTTTAGTTAAAAGGAAATATGGATGTTATGTATTGTGGAAGGGATAAGAGAGAAAATAGATGATATCTTGAAATGTGATGATCCTATATCTAGATTAGAATGAAGCTATACATTTTTTCTTATTAATACATATTGTAAAGTACAAGAAGGATTAAAGTGGTTTAGAGAGGGACAAAGGTTTATTTAGGAAAAGGAACAAACCCATTTTTTAATTATATTAACCATTACATAGTTACAAAAAACCTATTATAGTGAAACATCAATTCATTGTTGTATTTTATAATAAAATACCCTTATACCTTAGTGAAGGTAAAAAATTTCTTGGTTTTCATCATAGTCTAAAAAAGAAATTCAAATCAACTATTACATAATTCATGTCACAACCTAGTAATTATATTGAGATAAATTTGAAATATGAATTTCATCTTCACTTTTGAAAGAAAGTTTCACTGTTTTTTATTATTGTAAGAAAATAGAGAAAATCTAGAAAAGTACACTATATGGGAGGGTTAAAATAGAAGTGATGATCATTTTGGAGCTATTATGGAAATAAAAAACGAATATAACAAAACAAATTTATATTTTCATTTTTTATAAAACTTTTGAGATATGAATTGTGTAAGTTATAAATGAAATCATTTTTAGATATTTTTTTGGATTCTATTGGATATGAAATGAAAATAACCACCGCTTGAGTTGGTTAACACCATGTAATAGTGTGACTTATAAGTGAGAATTAAAAGATGGAAATGGTAAAATTTTATAAGATAATTGGATTTTATAGTTGTGTTTTTCTATGTCGAACTCATTAAATAAATAATAATTTATGTTTGGATGTGTTCATGACGTGGTTTGACTAATTTTTCAAAATATATAGATTTTATCACATTTTTTAATATGGTTATTTTTTGTTTTTTTATATAATGTTTTTAATTTTCATATTTGGTTATATTTTAATAACCATTTAATTGTCCCATGATGAAATTATACATATAGAAAATCAATGTCATGTTTTGAAAAAAATCAAGGAGATATCTTGGAGAAAATATTAGGTATATTTTATAGAATTTTGAGGAGATATTCATAGGGGATGTTTTATAAAACATAGAGTAAAATTGAAATTTAACTTGGTGAAAAAATAATGTAAATAAATTGATTCACATTTTATTAATTGGTCATCCACTAATATTTTTTATACCATTAACAAAATGTTCAAAAGAAGTATTGTGATGGAATTGATTTTTGTCTATAGGGAGAGGATGTTTATATTTGTTTTAATTAAAATGGAATATTTTAAATCTGGTGATAATGGAATATTTGAAAATATATCTTTTAGATAATAATAAAGGATATAATTGAGTAAATAGATAATATTTATAAATATACCATTAATAATAATAGGAGGTGTATTTTATATAATGTCTACATGATTATACTGGTGATACGTGGCATGATAACCTGAAAGAACATAGATCGTGATGCTAGGAATAGATATTGATGATTATTTATTTATTTGGATGTTATGGTGGGATGAAAAATAATATTGAGAGATAAAGTATCATTCATAACATTTATAGTTCTTTGATATAGAGGCACCAATATAAAAGTGTGTTAACATATATTGTAAATTTCAAGTGGTTCATAGAAGACGAAGTTTGGATAGAGGATTCCCATAACATGGAATTAGTCTAATATAGGTCCATAAAACGTTATGTGAATGAATCTAGGGGATTAAATATGATTTTATAATTTAGGATAATTGATATGTGTAGATATTTAAATAGTGTAATAAACCATGATTTAACTATATGATTTTTCCCTTTAAATAATTTTTTTTCGATAACTTGTTTCCCATGTGACACTGAACAAAAATGATCTATGAAAATTTATATAAATATTATTAATATAATTTAAGAATAATAAAATTAATGG
Organism: Viscum album; assembly: GCA_963277665.1. Classification (NCBI taxonomy): domain Eukaryota; kingdom Viridiplantae; phylum Streptophyta; class Magnoliopsida; order Santalales; family Viscaceae; genus Viscum; species Viscum album. The sequence goes on from OY728135.1 coordinate 338,184,323, forward strand.
TAAATAAAAACATATTAATCAATTATAAATACATAAAAAATTGGATAAGAATAATTATTGTTTTAAAAGGGATTTTTTTTCAATAAATGTTGTTTTCCTTATATATTTTAGTTTCATTTAAAAAATAAATTTTTGAATTTTAAAATATGAAGTTTGTAAAATGAAATTAATTTTTCAATTACTGATATCATAATTTACATAGTATTATTTTTTTAATTTTTTGAGATAATTTATTTTTATATGAATAGTGAAAAAGTACAGATTTTCCCAAAATGATTACTTTTATTACATTATTAGTATATAAGAAAGAATAAAATTTTTCTCAATCCTCTTATTTATCCAAATATTAATCTTTTAATTTATTTGTTAATTTTAATGATATTTTTAAAGAAATTATAAAATCTATATATGACTTTATAAAGAAAATAATCATTTTAATTTAAATAAAAACAATTTTTCATATTTCCTTTTGATGATGAACTTTGATGTTAAACTTAATTTTTACTTTTATTTTATTTATATATACAATATTTTACAATAAATAATTTGTTTAATAAAAATGATAATGTTGATAACTATGGATTACACATAAGTTCCAAGCTTGGAAACACACTTTTTCCATGAAAATGTTTTTATGTGACATGTGTGCTTATTAAATAAATTTTATTTCAAACCATGTGAAATTTTATTTCAAAAAAATGGATTTACATTAGAAATAAAAAATTATAAATTAGGGTAAGAAAAATAAATTTAATTTTTTATTGAAAAAATTAATTACTATGGTAAAAACATATTTAACCTAATAAAATTAAAAAAGTGGTAAAATGATTTTCTAAGAGGAAATGATCAAAAAACTATCAAAAACATCTTTATAATGAATGGTTGAGGTATGGATCAACCAAGCCTCAACCCTTCCTAATTAATCAATTTTTTTTATCTTTTTACCCTTGAATAGAAACATTATATTATAATAAATAGAATGGATACTTCCAAAACTTCCCACGTATTTAAATATAAAAAGGGAACCTTCCACCTATTATTGTTACAAAATTTCCCTCAAATTTATTACTAAAACTATTTTATTTTTTTCCTTTTATTACAATATCTCAATTAATTCATCCTCTGATCACTATTAGATTTCTTTAAGGTCTCCATTTCCAAGTATATTTCTAAGAGAAAACTGAGGCTCTCGACATAAGTATTTATTCATTCTTAATAATTTCTCCTCAATCATCATATTCCTAAAATTTTATTACCACCATAATATATTGAAATCATAATAATTTATTTTACAAGGGTTTATTATATTAATGTAAAAAATCCTTCTTTATTCTTTTCCATCTACTAATAAAAACAAAAATAAAAGCGATAATGTGTATGTACGGACTACCACCTCCACGAATCAACATCTTCTATGTTTTATGACCTCTTATCATGGCCATTTACAATGATACAATTGATAAATTAGAATATTATATATCGTATATTTTTTACTCTTAAATAGAAAAAAATTATTTACGATAAATCCATTTTATTCAATGAAGAATATAAAATTTTTCCAGGTCTCCATGCAAATTACAACCTCTTTGAATAATGTTTTTTTATTTTTCTTAACCATATATTTTGGATTGTACTAAAAGTTCCATTAACAATTTGATATTATAATTATAATATTTTTATTTTTGTAAAATTTTAATCCATTTTTTAACTTCTTCTTTTTTTTTTAGAAAAATTAAAACATTATTTGTTGATTCATATGGACTACCACATCTATGAATGTTATATTATTTATTTAATATAATATTTTATTTTATGTCTAAATATTTTAAAATATTATTAAAAAAATTAATAAAATATTTTAAATTTCATTAAAATTATATGATAATGATATTATTACTAAATCAACCTATATTCATACTTATGCATTAATTATTGGATAATAATGTTTTTTTTCGGTTAATCACATACATGAACAGTGATATAAATTTATAATATGGGTTACTATAGGAACCTAATTAATTGTTATACTAGATAATAATTACTAAATAATATTTTTTTACAGATGTATAATATTATACATATTTTAATTTCAATTAAGAATAATCTATCATTATAAAATTAACCTTCAAAAATGAACATTTCATGTTACATTTCATACTTAGAGTCTGTTTTGGGAAAATATGGAACAGTATGAATTTTGTAAAAATATAATATTATGAAACATATTAATATATAAATATCATTATTTTGAAACAATTTTACAACCCCCTTTACCATTTTTAATATATATAATGTGTTATAGAAAAATTTAACAACAACCTCGAGTAACTGACATAAGTGAAAACTATATAATTAATAAAAAACATATGGTAATAGATAAACCTTGATATATGAAATATAGATGAATCGAGTAATTGATAATGTTTTGGGAAAAGTTATTTTGATTATCCGGGACGTTAATCACCTGCGAAGAATGAATCTGGGCTATGGTAGGGCGTTCTTCTCTTAAATTTAATTTTGTGAGACATATTACTTACTTTTCACCATGAATTATCAATATGTTCTGAATACCTAATGAATGTGTTTTAACAAAAATAAATAAATTTAATGTGTTTAATATAAATATTTTTTTCACAATTTTAATTGAATTTTATTCAAATGTTACCAAGGTCATGGAGTTTTTTTCTAACTAAATTCTCTTTACTTGAGTTACAATCTTTTTTTTATTTGACTCCATTTTTTCTTGTTTGATTTGTTAAACATAATTAATACCATATGATATATTTCATTATTTTTTTCAAAGTTTTCAAAATTATCTCATATCACCCCATTATCAAATGTATCTTACCTCAAAGATTGATCTTTTTGTAAGGGTTCCTTGGTCTCAATTTATAATTTCTAGGACATACATCTTTTTACGAACCAATTTTCTTTTTATGGTTTATATATTTTCTATATATTTATTAGGTAATTTATTATATATTACTAATGTTAGTTTTGGTTCAATATAAAAGTATTTATCTATAATGACCTGATATTTTAATATATATTTCCTTCTAATTAAGGAATCATGTTCAATATCATTCTCCACACATAACACCATACATAAATAAAATACCAATATATTTAAATAGTATTTAAATATTTATGTGTGAACATTAAAACCTGTCAATTTAATTAGAATATATAAATAGAAGTAACCATTTTAAGAAATAATTATATTTTCTAATAAAATGTACTTTTAAAATGATTGGAATTAAATAATTTTTCAATAAGTGTTTAAATAGATTATATGTATTTTTTAAATTATTTTTTTATAAAATTTTCTTTTCCAGCCATATTCTTTTATATTTCAGGATATTGATGATTAATTATGATATATTATATCTGATACTAATTTTTTTAACCCAAATATTGTTAATAGATTTTATTAAATAATATTAATTTGAGTAACTATATGAAAATTCTATTTTTCAACAAAATGGGTTTTCATTATAATTTTTAATTTTATAAAATTTTAGAATTTATAAATTTTAGAATTTTAATTTAAAAAAATATAAATTTTTTTATTGGGAATAAAAATATTATCTCAAGATAAATATTTGATATTTTTTTGTAATAATTAATTTTTAAATTAATAGAAAAAATACTGATTTGAGTAAAAGATTCACTTTTTTGTTACCAGAATTAATTATAATATTTTGAGAGCATTTTTATATAAAAATATTTTTTTAGTAAGTAACATAAATCATTTAAATATACTAAGTTAAATTTATAAAACACACATTTAACATTTTTGAAGCTTAAGTAATATTACACACAAAAAAACTATCTTAGTTTCTTATAATAATAATTTTAAAGTAAAATTTTTAAAAAATAATTATAAAAAATTTATTTCCAATTTTAGTTATATATATAAATATTTAAAAATAACATCAAATTTAGTATTTGGAATAAGGATAATATTAAGTTAGATTATAGTTAATTACCTTATAATGGTAATTTTTTTTAAAGAATTGTTTTATTAAGATCGTGTATTTTTTTAATCAATAAAAAAGGTATAAATTAAACTAAAGATATAGTATTATTTTTATTTCAATATATATTCATATTAACACTCATTAAATTGTTAATAAATAATAAATAATATTAAATAGCATGTAATGGTCGCAAAATATTTTTCTAATTTTTTTATATATTATATTTTTTAATTAAAAGATGATTTTATAATATTTATTAATATAGATATATTATATTGAGATTAAATTTAGTTTTAAAACATAAAAATATTTTAATATTGATTATGTTATGTTTTTAAAGAACTTATAAAGAACATGTCTTAAACAAGTTACCGTTGTAAAAAATCAAAATGTAAAAATGAAAAAACCTATGGTAAAAGACTTGAAGAATATTTAAAAAATGTGTTACAAGAATTTTTTGATGCATTTGAGACCATATATCTCCCAAAAATAAATTATTACTAATATTTTTTGGTATTGATTATGGAATAGTGTAGTGATATGATTGAAGGGTAATGTGTATTCCCAAAAGTTCCCTTTTCAATGCTTAAAAGGGTTTCACTTCCATGCCTCCATGGAAAAAAATTCCCATTATAAAATTCCTTGAAATTATTCCCAAATATTCTATAGTATAATAAATTTTCTCATCATTAATCCCTTATTATCTAGAAATGAAATAATTTTCTATGCTAACAAGGACATCTCTCAGAAAAGTTCATGTCTCAAAGTAGAGAATTTGTTTTATCAAAACAATTTATAATTAATATATATCTTCTAAATATATTATAAAGATAAAAATATAATAATATTTTATAACTATTATACATATATTTTATTATATAAATGTAATATATATTATTAATTTCTCTATAACTACTAATAAAAACAAATGTTTCGTTAGTGTATTGTGTGGACTATCGCCTCCACAAAATGATCTCTTCCATTTTTTATCACCGCAATACATAGACGATAAATAGGATTTAATGGAAGAATAAATATTAAATATATAATTCAAATAGTGTTATAAAATTTCAAATAACCATTTATGTTCTTTCCTTATCATTCATTAAGAAATGGAAACATTAATCATTTGTATATGCGAACTGTTGCCTACACAAGAAATGAATTTCAGTTTTCAACACTACCCATTATGGATGACCTTAAAAAAATTAAAATGTAAAAATTATTAAAATAACACTATTAATTTTATATATATTATGAAACTATGTTACAATAAATTCTCCCAATATCAACTTATAGAATAAGTTACCAGAAAATATGTTTGAACAACCTCAAGTAATTGACATATGCATGAAAAATGTATAATAATTAAATAGAACATGGTAATAAAGGTTCCATATTAAATTTAAAAAATAATAATAATATTACTAATAAGATATATAATAAAAGTAATTTTATTATTCAAGACAATTTGCTTTTTCTGAACATGAACCAAGAATAATATACGGTTTTTTATTTCAAATTCATTTCATTGATTTATATTTTCGTTTCCCCCATGTTTAAATTTATATGGTTTTTATACATCATATATTTCTATTTTATCATGAAATATATTTTATTCATGGTATTATAATTTCAATTTCAACCCCTTTCCATTTTTTATGTGTTTTGATTTAAATTTTACTCAAGTTTTAAGGGTTTACATCTCAATTTCTATTCATTGAGAGATGTTTTAAAGTTATACACTAGTTTATTATTTCTATAAAGTATATATTACCCAAGAAAATATTTCATAATTATCCAGAATTTAATGAGTTTTATTTATAGAAACATATAATTTTAACATCCTAATGACATTTAATTCAATTTTACAAAATCTATATGGGTTTCTACCTCAATTAACCTTTATTGAGGCATGATTTGATATTATGTACTGATCTTAATTTTTTTTTGATTTTTCTATATCCTCCATAATTTTTAATATCAAAAAATATTTTTTATCTTGGGAACATCCCATTAATTCATGTTTTTTATTACTATTGGCTGTGAATGATACCTTTCATAAAATATAATTCCATTTTAAGACTCAATTTGATTTTAGGGGTTATTATGTTTCTCCTTGACTTCTATCTTAAATATCATATGGTATACTCTATTTATATTTTAAGTATCACTTTGATTCAAATATTAATTAATATAATGTTTTAATCCTTTTTTATAATTCAATTGTGTTAATAATAATTATCACCCATTTAAATGATGCTTTCTCCTCCTTATCCAAAATTTCCCTTCATTCCAATTATATCTATTTTATGTGGAAAAATATTGAAGGGTCATATCATGTGATGCTCATAATTACCTTTTTATTTTCTCAAAATTTTGTTTTTCTGTTTTGGGTTTTTTATAAAGTTGTTTTTAAACATATTAAGGGATCTTACGTTCCTCCTTAGTGAATTTCTAGTTATGAAAATTATTTTTTTATCTACCTTTTATGAAATTTTATTCTGAAGTAACTCTTATATATATATATATATATTTATATACCTCAAGTATAATCTTGTTTAAAAATAATTTTCATTATTTGGGATTGTAGATTTTTTTATTTCCTTTCAAAATTTCACCATTTAAGAAAAAAAATAATAATAGAATATTTAAATTTATTATCTCATATTAATCATTATCCATATCATATGTTTTTAAAAAACGAATATCTTATAGAAAACCTCAATATTGTATATGAAAATACCTTAGTTTAATTAAATTTTTATATAAATATATAAGGTCATTTCTTCCGTAAAAATATCCTTTAATTATTTCAAAAATAACTACTTCTGTGGTTCATTTTATTATTTGTTTTCTTAGTTCCTTATCATAATTTTTATACATTGGATATCCATTTTCAATACCTATGTCTAATTTTCAATTATTAAAGTTTTACTGATTTAATTCCTTCTTTAGATAAGAATAATTATAATTTATCATTTAGTTGTTCCTTGAATCCAAATTATGAATCTAACATCATTCTCATGGGATTGATCATGCTTGTGGTTTATTTATATTATATTTTACTAATGTAGAATAAATAGGTATAATATTAATTATATGAATGGTGGTACCAATATTATATATAATTCCAATGCATTGTGGAAATATTTATATCTTGGGAAATTCTATGAAAGGGTTTAGAGAGTGGACCTAATCCAAAATGGGACTTTATCTACATTATGATGATTATATTGGGAGTAAACTTTGACATGTTCTAATGATATTGTTATTTATATTTTTACCACATCATTATGATTCCATGATATTATGATAACATTTCATTATTTAAATTTTCCATGCATATGATCATCCTATTTATGATATCATGTTATTCCTTTTGACTCTCCCATTAAGATTTATTATCATGTTTACTCCCTTACTTAAATTTATATCTCAACCTTTTCCATATTTATTTTCCCAAGTAGGTTCTATATAGTTTTATAACATCCCTTTGATTTAGGATCGCTATAGGGGGGGGGGGTTAAATAGAGATGATATTTTTATGTTTAATATGATGTACTTTTATGTCTAATCATTCAATGACATTAAACCTCTAGATCCTTGGATTTTATTATTGGTAGAATATATTAAAAATCATGAAACAAAGTGTGATTAATGTTTGGGTCTCTATAGTTGGTATTAGAGAAAGATCTAGTCATTTTAAGAGATTATGATGATAAAAACTTATTGAAATCCCTAGGTTAAAGGCTAAGGGATGAGTCAAAATATTGGATAACAACATTTTGTTTTGGAAGTGTATAGAGTGTATGGTTTTCCTAGTAATTTATCTCTATCTCTGTAGTACAACTGTATGTAGGATCTAACATTTATGTACCAATTTTTAATAAACCCAAAAGTTATATTTTCATATTAACTCAATAATCACCTGATAGAAAACAAAGAGGCATAACTATACACCGAGTTAGAGTATTCCGGGGGATATGCCTTGGTTTATTATATACCCTTTATGAACAGTAGTGAAGGGTTTATTATATTGTCACATTATGGGACTATGTTTATATGTATATGATAAATCAGGTTAAATTAACATAAGATAAAATAAGATTGATATACGTTGAAATAATGGAGTTATTGGATTGCAAGATAGCAAGGGTAAACCAATTAATGGGTAAAACCCTTTTATGTTATTTATTATGATAATACCTCTATGATGTTAACTGTTCATCACTCTTGTTTACCCTTTTGATTTTAGTAAGGGATAGAACTAGAATAAACCTAGTTAACCATGGTTGTGAGGGATAATAGAATTATTACCAGAATGATTAACCCATTGATATGGGATATGGTCTAACAAATATGGTTATAATTACCAACCAACAATCATAAAAAATGATTAAAAATGTTAAAAATATTGAGAATTTAATTGAACCTTTGATAAAATAGATAAATAATAATAAAAATTTAGGAAATGAATACGATGAAGTAATAAAGAGTAAATTTGATACATATCCAACATGTGAGAAAAAGAACCACAAAAATTTTCTCACGGGGACTCGAAAATTATTAAATCATAGAAGAGGTGGACATAAATCCTCAAACTATTATTAGAATATGGAGAGTCTGAATAGAGCGATGTGAGTGGAAAGTGTGTATCCAAGAGAACCACTAATATTTTAGATCATTATGTGTGGAAACATGGGTATTATCCGCGTGAATTCCCTAATATAAAATAAAATAAGGATAATAGTACTCAATAATTTCCAATGGAAAGGAAATAATAGAAATAAAATACAATCAAAACTATGGAAGAGAGTTAAATAAATGATATGGAGTGAGGAACACTGACCACCCACTCAATATCTAGTCATAATATATTTCTACATTGTTCAGCCAACAACTTTATACCAAGAATGTATTCTTAGAACATAAAATATCTACCTCAATGTATATATGTTGCATTATTAATAAAAATATACAGTGATATGATTATATTACTTTATGTTTATGTTTATGGTAAATTTTATTTTGAAAAACCTATTATCCTTCATCAATAAATATAATTTTATTTTATAAATTGAAGGATTATCTCCACTTAATGGAAAAAAATTTAGAATAAAAAGATCACATATTATATCATCCTATGATATAATATGAATGGTATATTATGAACAACCTTTGTAAGATAATTATACAATGTAGGTCTCCAAACTGAATAATGATAGGATCTTATCTAAAATTGTTGGAAAAATATCAATATCATGGATAATATTATCCTAATGAGAAAATATGGGTTTCCTATGTTTTTAATATCTATATCACTCTAGAAATTATATCTCTAGTGATGTTTATCTATAATACACCATTAGATATTTTCATTATTATTTAATTACTGAAATTATAAATTTGGAATTTATTTATGGTGGGACATTGTAACGACCAAGGATTATAATACATTTTTTACTCTAATTAAGTCAATATATTAGATTGTTTTCTCCACTTGCACCACCAAACATATACGAAACCCTAATATATTTAGATTAATTATAATTATTTAAGTATGAACATTAATAAATACATATTTAATTAATAGGAATTAGTGCTAGTAACTATTTTATGAAATATTTATAAAAATAAAATAAATGCACCATTAAATATTAGTGAAATTTAATTAGTTTACCTAAAATGACTAATGAGGTTATTTTTTTTAAAAGTAAGATTTTTATAAAAAACATTTTTTATATGTTATGATCATGTATTGACCGAAATATATGATTAATTATGATAAATTATTATTTATTTTAATAAATTTTTAATGCAAATTTAGTTTGTAAATGGCATGAAATAAGACTAATAATAATTAGTTTTTTTTTAAATTCAATTTTCCAATAAAAATATTTTTTTTAAAAGTTTTTGATTTTATTAAATAACTATTTTTTTAATTTTATAATTATTCATTCAATAAATGAATATCCATTTTTTATTTTAAATATAAATATTCTGTTGTGATTATTGTTTTGTGATATGAAATAATAAATTATTAGGTTAGTAGGAAAAATTATGATTTTTCTAAGAATAATAAATTTTATAATACAAGAATGAAATAAAATATTAGTAAAAATTTTTTATGTAAATTTTTTATTTATTATAGAACATTAATAATTAAAAATAAAATTTAAAATTTAAAAAAAACATGTTTGACATTTTTGAATCTGACGTAATATTAAATAATAAAAATAGTTTTTATGCGATTAAAATAATTATCAGGCCTTATCACTATTAGCAACATAATATAATAAAATTTATTTCCAATTTTAGTACAAAATTTAAATATTTTATAACAAGTTCAATTTCATTTTTTAGTATCAAATAAATATCTTTAATATTAGTGTTAATGACCATGATAATTGTAAAATATTTTTTAATGAATTTATTTATTAGTATTGTGTAATTTTTTATTTAATCAGTTCAAATGTTATAATATGAATTATAAATTCAATATTATGTTTGAAACTATATATAAGTATATATAAAATAATACAATTTTTAATCAATACTAAATAATATTAGAAAACACATAATAATTAAAATACATATTTCTTTGAAAATATTTGTTTAGATACCAAAATTTTTTGAGAATGAGTTTATTACCAAACCCATACCCCATAATTTTATTAAAATAAAATCTAACTACAAATTGATGAAATTAAGTGTGATTTATTTTAACTAAATAAGAATATAAAGATTACAAAATTTCAGTTGAAAAATAAAAGGCATCTATGGAATCATATAAGCAGTGATATCATCTCTTAAAACCCCTAAGTTAACATCACCGTGGTATATCATTGGGATCTCATATTTCACATGCCTTCCAATATGGTTCTGTTCAATATCTTCCAACATTATCTCCAAGGAAAACCTTTCTCCAAAATTGTATTTACAGATTCAGGGACACTATCCCTAATGTTCCTCAAGATTATACACAAGAAACCTTCATATTTTGGATCATCAAATATGTTACAATCATCACCATCCATTCCTACCTATAATACACTACATCCTTAAAGTAGGAAAAATTCTTCACATCACATCCCTATGATAAATGCATCAAATCCATGATATTAATATACCTACAAGGTATTTATTACAAATTCATGAAAAAATAATGATAGAGTCCGTAACTGGTTGATAATAAATTGTAGGAGATGCTTCTTTTATCAAGATTAAGTTTACGCGATCCAAAGAATGTCATCATCTAGAATTAATTGGAAGTTATGGACTCACTCTTTAGGACTATAAAATCATTTAAGAATTAAAAAACATCAAGGGTTTGAAAACTCTAAAAAGAGAATCATGTAGTAGTAAAAAAAGTTCAAGATGAGATGAAAATTCTAGAACACCCCATTCAACTCTAGCAACAAGCCCACAACCTCTTCTATAATCTAAAAAATTTAAAACTAAATTGGACCCAAAATATCCTTCACTATAATAATGAAAAAATTTTAAACCAACACATCACTTTAGACCGTCATTTGGACATCCTAAAAATCCATCAACATCAATTCTAATCTCCCCTAATTTTGGTCTATAACAAAATCTCCCCATAAGAAAAAAAATATACTGAATTATCAAGAAGACAACACATCAATCTATTTTAGACAATAACCACATAGTTTAGAGTAAACATTGTTGTCATAAAATGATCCATCATGTTAGGGGATTAAAACAAATATAAAATTCTCTCCATGAATTTCTGAACCCATATAGGGATAAACTTCCCTATAAAGATTTGGGATAGGAAATAAGGACTTGGGAACATCATGGAAACAACCAATTTATTCATTACAAGTACATCTATTCACAATAAAGGTGTAAATATTCAATATCAGGGTTTCTATGAATTTAAAATTCCTCTCTATCAAACATCTACTCTATGATACTGATAATATCATCCATAGGTATTTACCTATTAACACCCCTCCCAAAGGAACACCTCTCTTGTTCAACAAACCATGGGTATAATTCCTCCATATATCCCTCCTTAAAAACCCGAATGAAGTTCATAAACTAAATAAAATCATCAAAATACTCTTTATCAGAGTAGGAAGAGTAATCCTTACTATCCGTTAACTACAAGGGATCCTCACCAACTTATGGATGAGGAGATATAATTTATTTTTTCAATTTAGTCTCTGAGTATTTGGGGATAATAGTTCTCTACATCTTAGAGTAATCAATACATTTCCTAATCTTCATAGGGTGTGGGGAAATGAATCCATATGTTTCAAAAATTGGATTATAACAATTTATATCACTAAAGGTTATGTAGTCATCCTTAATTTTTTATACATGATCAAATACACATTTTTTAGATTCACTAAAATCAAATGTGCTCTTCTATTTTCCTTTATTAATATAAGGAAAAGATTCAAAGGGAACAAAATATGGTTTAAATTTATTAACAGTATACACAAATCTTGATAATGAATCATCATGATGAATCAGAGTTTTGGACTATATATAATGACCATCCACCTCTCTATTGGGTGTGAGACATATTATAATCCTTTTAACCATATCCTCTAGACCTGGTTGAGCATTATCCATTATCACAGTCTCTTGAGGAGGTTAGGTATAAATAGGTCCATCATTTTTCATAAATTACAATAAGTTTTTTTCATCATGATGCTTAATGCATTTGGGAGTTAACTTCAACTTAACCTTTTCATCCTATAATAACTTGTTACGGGTAAGAGGGAATAGGAAATTTAGTTCATGACCATAATCATTAGGAGAATGGAATGTTTTCTAAAAAGTTTTATAGTAATCTAGTATATTTTCTTATTAAAACTCTTGAAAAAAATAAAAAATCACCATTTTTAATATGGATTCCTTAAAATGTTATATAAAATATAAATCAATTCGTAAAAAACTAGTTACCATGGTAAAAATTCAAATATAGAATTTTAAAAACATATAGAAAAGACATGAAATATGTTTAAAACATGATTTTAATTCCTTTTTGAGGCTTTATTATCACAAATCAACATAAAATCTAGTTTTGGTATTTTTTGGCATTTTACATGTAATAGTAAATTGATATCATTGATGGGTAATGGGTATTCTGAAAAGTGTCATTTTCTTCACTTATAAAATGTGACCACATCCATGGTTCTATAGTTACACTTACTATTCAAATTTTCCATGATCATCTACCAAAATATACTCAATTAGTAGTATGTTCCTAATCCTTAAGACCTTGTTCACTATATGTTATATTATGGACTTCAGTTCTAAGTAAATCTATAATATAAGACCAAGTATCCAACATAAGTATTAAATTTTTCCAAACCTTTTCTCCTCAAGAATTATATTCAAAATATATTATATAAATAACTATATAATGACATAAAAATAATTATAATACTTATTTGATATTATATTAATAGAATATACATTATTAATTCCTCTCCACATAATAAGAAAAATTAAAACCTCATTAGTGCGTTGCATGAACTACCACCTACACAAAGTGATGTCTTATTTTTTTCATCACCACCATTCACAGATGATAAAATTGATTTAATAGATGAATAAATATGATATATATAATATAAATATGTTTTTGAAATTCAAATTTACCATTTACCTTCTTTACCTCTAATTTTCTGAAAAATAGAAATATTAATTATGTGCATGTGAAAACTATCACCTCAACTAGCAATGAGTTTTTGTTTTCATCACCACCCATCACTGTTTGAATTTAAATTATATTTAGCATATAATAACAATTTACAAAATACAATTAATATTCAAGATGTTATGAAACTATTTAATAATTATTATAACCACGGTCAATATACATAAGTCGTTATGAGAAAATTTACCGAACAACCTTCAGTAATAAACATAAGAATGAAAACATTATAATAAATAAATATAAAATTATAATAAATGGTCCATAGTAATTTTAATAAAGAATAATATGGTTCTTATAAAGTTATCTGATAAATCTATTTCATTATTCATGATATTAGGCACATGATAGAGATAATATAGAAATAGGTAAGGGTTTTTAGCTCATATTCCCTTTGTAAAGACATGTTTTTATTTATGCATCGATTTACATTTATATTGTCTATATGATTCTTATTTCTCATATTGTATCCTGAATTTTCATATATTTATATTATTTTTTGTTTAATTTTATGCTCTCTCCCCCTCTTTTTATTGTGATTGGATTTAAATATTACTCAATCCATAAGGTTTTTCAACCCAATCTCTCTTCAGTGAGAGTAGTTTGAATTTTATGTACTAATTTCTTATCTCTATGGTCTATATACTTCCTAAGAATGATTTTTTTAAAAATAATCCATTATTTAATTCATGGTATTTAAAAAGAAATTTTATTTTCTACCTCCAAATGACCTTTGATTGAAAATTATTAAAGGCATAAGGGATTTCATCTCAATCACCCTTCATTGAGGCATGATATTTTATTATTCACTGATATTCATTTATATAGTGTATCTACTACCCCTATTATTTATAATATCATATATTATATTTGAAATTATAAAATTCACTTCAATTCACGATCTTTCTTATAGTGTTTTGCGATTGATTTCTTCCCAAAAAATATAAGGTTGCTTTATATATCAATATTATTTCATGAGTTATAATGTTTATCCTTCATTATAATCATTCAATATATATTTTATAAACATTTTATATTTGGGGAGAAATTTTTTATTCAAATACTATTTACTATAAAGTTTTAAGTATTTTTTAAAATGTAATAATGTTAAGAATAATTCCAATCTATTTAAATGACGGTATCCCTTATATGTACATAATATAATTCCTTAGAAATGTTCATATTTTTATATGATAGATCATTAATAATTAACAAAATTATACTTCATAATTAAATTATAATCTTTTCAGAATAATGTTTTTTATAATTTTAGATTTGAATAACACTATCTTAAAACATAGTAAGTGATCATCAGTACCTCATTTGTGACTTTTCTTTTTGGAAAACTCTTTCATTTTCTCCCTTTTATGAAATTTTATTCTCAAGTAACTATTTAATTTTAACATATATGTCACTTATATATATATATATGTATTTAAATTTTACTTTAATTGTAGGGTTTATATATTTTTATGTCAGTTAAAGATTCCAAATTTTATTTAAACAGGTTTAAATTTATATTTACCATTTTTTATATCATAATGGGAATCACCTCCCATCAATTTAGTTAAAACTATTAATATATTTTAAATACCCAAATTATATTATAAATATCCCTATTAGTTAAATTCTAGTTTTATTTTCAAACAATAATCTATTTTATTATTTAATAATATCATACACTTATTTCACAATGTACTATTCAAGTGGTTCATTTTATTCATTCTTATCCTATTTTATTTTCATGAATTTTCTAAATTCGATCTACAATATCAGGGAATATTTCCCTTTTGAAATTGAAAAGGTAAAAATGATTTACTTCCTCCATATCATTGGAATATTTATGTTTTATCATTTGGTTATGTCTTGAATCAGATTTATGAAACCCATTTCCATCTTATGGGTTTAATAATATTTATCATTTAAATATGGTTTATTTTCCTTATCTAGCACACATATTTATGATTTTAATTATCTAATGAGTGTTTCCAGAATTATATATCCTACTAATGCATTGGGTATAGAATTATATATCATTAGATATTGCGTAATAGATTAAATAGTATACATAATCCACCAAGGTACTTTTTACACATTATGATGATAGTATTGGGAGTGAACTATAACTTATGTTTATTTTATCATGTTTTATGTTATTTCAACATATTTATGATTCTATTATATTGTGATACCAAATCCTTATGTAATGTTTCCATTATTATTATCATCTACTTTATGATATCACATTATGACTTTTGAATCTCATATTATGATTTATTTCCATCTTTAATCCATTAATATGTCTTCTAGATCACACAATTCCTTATTTTTTTGGATATACTACCTAATTTTATAATATATTTCAATGTTCGGAGATATATGTGGAGCTTCAAATATTGATGGTAATTTTGATATTAGTGTGATGTATTTCTATATAAAATCTCTGAAAACTTCAAGAACTCTTGATCATTGGCTTGTATAATTGGTAAATTATTTCATAAATCATGATATAAATAATTCTTAATACTTTGGTCACAATATACAATAATAATTTTTATAATTTAAATGTTAATCAAATCGGAAGGGTTTCATTTCCAATATTATTTTCACATCATTGTTTTTTAAAAGACAGTCCATGTGGGAAATTATTGTTCTTTATAAAACAACTCATCATTTTCACTGGCTATTTATGGGGTTTTATATGACACCTAAAATTTTTATTTCCCATTGATTCCTATTTTACAGGAACTGTTCCTTTTATGTTAATTTTAAATCATCTCTTTTTTTCAATCATAAACCTCCCATATTCCATATCTGTAATCATTATATTCTTATAAATATATTCTAATATATATATGAATAATCTATTATGTACATTTTATACTACTTGACTATCTCTATAATGTTTGAAATAATTTATTAACATTTTTCATATGCCTAATTTTTATCAAAGCGTGAAAATAGTATATTTTATTATTTCTCCTGTGAACACACCATTCTAAAACCTTGTTCACATTATAGGAAAATTTTCCTCAACATTTTCATGGTTTCTATAATAAATTATTTTCACCTTATTTTATAAAGTATTTATTTAAAAATTCTTTCCCAAGATTATGGGTATTTCATATATTCATGGTGGGTTTTTTCAAACTCTTAAAAATGTGTTTTTCATATAAATCATTGTTCTTTAACATATCTTACAATTGATTTATGGAACTATTCAAATGATACAACCCACATTCTTTATTTATATAGAATATGTAATTTCTATAAATTTTATGGTAATGATCCCCCATTTCATTATATTTCATAATAACCCAATGGTTATACATATGACATATCATCCAACATTTTTCCTCTTTTAACTCTATAAATTTTCTCCATGGATCGAAGGGTGTTCACCAATAGGTCACAGGCTGATTTATTTTGGAAATTATTAACATCACCATATAACTGTTATATATGTGGTGTAAATTACATATTATTTATTAACATAATTGAATAGTGTCTAACTAAAATGTTACTCAATATTATCCCTTACGCATTTATTTCCCTTGGGTTTATTATTATGAATGATTACATTATTTGATTCAATTTGAAAAGTATATGAAACTCATTTTTATTCTAGGCATTATTTATAATGTGTTGAATGAATATATTTTTCATTTAATGGGTTATTTATGATATGATGAATCATAATTTTCAAGTGGAATTAATATGTATGGATTATGATGGATGGGCCCATCTATTGGTCTCCAATTCATTGGTAAAAAGTTCATATCTCATGATATAAATTATTTATGAGTAAATTTTTCTTTCTCAAATTCTTGGGGACTGATGTTTTAGATCATGAATTTAATGTTTCCAAAAACACATGTTTTTTCAATATTTAAAATATGTCATGGTTTATTATTATTCTCATTACTATATTTTCCTCTCAGGGATATTATTTACTAACCCATGTTTCCAAATTCAACTGATTTATATATCATGTTATGCCAAACCTTATATAATAATTTAGGTTCTACTCTTCATTGGGTTTAACTCCCTTTTTGAATCATGATTATACCCATATTACCACATTATACCTACATATGATCATTGATTTTATATTTTCTATTTACCCTTACTATTCATCTACAATCACCCATTTCTTATGCATTTAAATAGGATATCAAGAAAATTCTTATGTAAGATGTGTCTTGAAGAATATATTGTTTGAGGATTTGAGGATGAAATTGAAGGATAATTATGGATTATGTAGTTTCTTATGTAGTAAAAAATATTTACTTTGATACAGAGAAAAATGGTTCTAATAGTTAAATATTAGTCATAATTCACTTAAACTATAAAACTATAATGTTTGTATCATTGTAAATGTTTCATTATATATTAATTATGGATGTGTTTTGAATCCAATGTGTAATGTTTTTTTCATCACCATATCCAATAGTGAGAGTCTTAAGTTCCTTAGTTGCTATCAAATGTGGTTTTTGATTACTTTAGAGATTATGATGTTATTAGTAGAAGTTTTAATATGGAGTAATATTGGTCATTAACGACTGATCGTTTAATGTTGACCACAATTTCAAAAGTATAGAAAACCCATTAGGTATGATATATTGAATGCTTTATATATTTTTGGTGTTATGAATAGATAAAATTTATAAAACCCATTGGGATAAGTAAAACAGATAATTTTAGATATAGGATAACATCCCAATGTTTTTGTAAAGTCGATATTAAATTGTTTTTCAAAAAATTCCGTCCCCATCTAGATACTAGAATGTGGATATGGATATGGTACATATAGACATAGGGTTAATCACCATGAAAAATTCAGATCAAGTATTAACTAAATCTTCACTCTAGTGAAAAATTAGTTAAACTACATGTGATAACTGGATGGACACTCACGATAGATATTCTTTGGTTAGTAAAATTCTATTTATAATCCATCATGAATGATTTATTATACAGATTGAACCAACAATAAGATAATCTAATAGTTACTGTAATAGTTTTAAATAGTATAACATTTTATGGTCAAGTTTTTAAAATATCATTCTCCAATGATGTGAACTGTTCATCAATAAATCATTTTTTTATAATTTATGATTCCTAAAGGAACCATGTTAATAATGGACTCCTTGCTAAATGGATAGATTGTCTCAATGAGAATCCTAAATGGATAAGATAGGGGGAGGAAACCCTTCTGATTATACCAAACCCTATATTAAAAATTAATACTAACAATATGATAATATTTAAAATCCCAAACAAACTTAAGAGAAGAATTATATAGTCTCATATCATATTGGGTGATGTAGATGATGTAGGGAAGAAGATTCAGTTTCTTCATTTTTTAAAATGTGGGAATGGACACCTAATGGAATGCCTTAATGGAAAATGAAGATGTTTTATCTATGGTAAATGAGGGAATATACGCCACAAAATATTAGGGATACATGAATATTGTATTCAATAACAGTTACTGATATAATATTCAACTTAATGTACTATAGATTATTTAATTTCCAATTTTTTTAAAACAACACCACTATCAAAGTCAATGTTATAATCCTAAGGATAATATGGATGATAGGCATTAGAAACATATAAGATAGGAAAATTACTTTGTAACCCCAACTATGTAAGTGAGTATTAAATATAATATAGAGTGAGAAGCACTGATCATCCACTCAATTACTATGAGTGTTTTATATTTTCCTTGTTGTTACCACAATTTTTTTACTTTTAATGTTTTATAATAATAAAGATTTACCACCTTGATGACTCGATGCCTTTTTACTAATAAAGACTTCTAGTGGTTTAATTATTGTATCCTAGTAATATAAGTCTTCTATGATTATTGAATTTTTGAACTTCATAAAATCCTATTGTCAATCATTTTTTCAAAGGGTGTATGGAATGGATTGAACCAATCTACAGAGAGACCATTGAAATTTCCAAGATAGAAATAACACATTTTAAAATCTAAAATTGACCCATAATTACCTATTATTATGAAAGTGATTATAAAATCCCATTAAAAAATAACTTCGATTATATGGGTCTTAATACTAAATCAATAGGGGTTCATAGCTCACACCATTAAGAGGAAGTAAATATCAGTGATATGTATATTTTAAAAGAAAAAGTGAGTTAAATAGTCATACCTAAGATTGTATGGATGAAACCTTGAAGGAAATAAATTCTTAAATCATGGATAAATTTTAGATATGGGTAGATATTTTTATTATGGATTAATAAGTAAATTTCATAGGATTAAAATTATTTAATGGGGGAGAAAGTAACAACTAAATATTTCACTAAAACATTTTGTGACATTAAATAAACGTTGAACTAATATCTTATTTTTCATGTAACACTAAACTAAACTGAGCTACATCATATTCGATAAATATTATTAAGTAAATATATGAATAATAAAACATGTAGTAAATAAAATCATTAAAATATATTATAAATTCACACAGAATAGAATTAAAATACTTAATGTTTTAAAATGAAATTATCCAAACAAACTAGTTTTCCATATATATATATATATATATAATTTTCATTTAAAATATATATTTATAAATTTAATAATTTCAATTTTTTAAATAAACATAATTTTTTAATTCCACATATCTAAATTTAACTCTTATGCATTTTTGGTATTTTTCTCAATGTTTTTCAGAGGAATGGTGATTTTTTTTTCAAAACAATGAATTTTTGACATTGTTAGAAATTAAGTAAGACATTGAATTTTCTAAAACCTATTAATTTGGAAAATATAAACATAAGAAGTAAATATATTATTTTTATTTTTATTTTTAGGACTTTTTAAAAACTATTATTGTTTTTATAAATTAAAATTAATATTTAATTATAATAAATTTTTTATTAATCATTTTAGTTAATTATTTTAATAGAAAATTAAGCATTTATATTTATTTTAAATATAAATAACTATTTTATATAATAAAATAATTTATGTCATAAAAATAAAAAATATTGATAACTATATCCTATACATAAGTTTTAGTCGTGGAAACACACTTTTTTTTAACAAGTGTATTTAGGAGATATTTGATTTTACATTAAATTTAACATTTTAGACAAATTAGATATTTTATTTAATTAATTAATTTTAAAATTTTAAAACAGAATGTTCAACTTTGGTTAAAATTTAAATTATAATTTGGATCATTAATATTTTTTATTATGGCTGAAAATTAATTTCCCCATTAAAAGTTAAAATGGAACAAATTGATTTAGTAAGATGAAATAACCAAAAAAATTTACAAAATGTCTTAAAATAGATTTTTGAGATGTGTATCGACCATAATAAACCATTCCATAATATGTAGTCCTTTTTTATCCCTTTTCACTATAATTTTAACATTATATTATCAAAAATGTGAAGGGTGGTCGCACAATTTCTTTATTATTCACTTATAAATTACGATCCACCCCAAATGTCATGTTAAAAATTTATGAAATATTTATCAATAAAAATATAAAATTTTGTTCTTTATAGATCCCTATAAAAATTATTAAATGTTGAGTCAAAATTATCCATCTTAACACCTTTATTTATGGGGCCATTTATAAGAGAAATTTGAAACGATCGAAATAAGTATTACCTCTTTAATCATTTCTACATAATATTAAATATAAAAAAATTTATAAACACATTAATATAATTAAATCATTACAATAAATATTATTTTGTATTAAATGAATTTAAAAACTCTTATTAATTCATTTCAATCCACTTAAAAAATCAAAAGAATGACGATGGTGTGTATGTGCTGACTACCACCTCTATAAATAAACTTCTTTCATTTTTTATAAACATAATAAATAGATAATTATAATGATGGAATTTATGGTTTAATATGGTATATAAAATACATATATATGACTATTAAATAAAAAATTAAAATTTACCTTCAATCACTCCAATTCATTGAAAACATTGTTGATAAATGTACATAGTGACTACTACCTCCTTTGAAGACAAGTATTATTTTTATTAACCACAAAACATGGATTTTCCTAAAAATTTAATTAATTAATTAATTTGGTATTTATATTATTATATTTTAAAAAAATTATAATCCATTTATTAAATTCATCATATTTTATAAAATAATTAGTACATCAGAGGTGTGTATGTGCGGACAACTGCGTCCATGAAAGTGATGCATTCAGTTTTATTATCATCTAGCCTTTTATTATTTTTCCAAATGTTATAAAATGTTATTAAAAATCTTAGTAAAATATAATAAAATTAATTATAAATATATAATAATTATATTATAAATAAATCATCCCATAATCGTAGTTATTAAAAAGTTATAGTATGTTTGTGTTTTGGTCGATTTAACTAATTACATAAATGTTCCAATAAATTTATATCATGGGTGACTATGGAAACATAACTAATTTAGTTATGATGTAATAATAAAAATTTAAGGATTTTTCTGAGGATATGAATATATAATACTAAAAATTTTATAACTGATATTAACTATAATATTTCATAGTAATCTTGGCCACAAAAAGAATCATTTCCAGACACATTTCATACACGGAATCCATTTTGTAAACCTATTAAAAACTAAAAATATTGTAATAATATAATACTAAATGACATAAAACTCAATAAATATATAGAAATTATATCTATTTTACAACACTTGTGACAATTTTGAATATATAATGAGTGCGGGGAAATTTATCTAGCAACCCCGAGTAACCGATATAATTGAAAACTATATTAAAATAAACAACACAAGAAAAAAAATATTATAATATGAAATATAGATGAATAAGTTCATTGTGATATTTTTCCATTAACCTAATTTTATTATCCAGAAATTTAATGAAATCCACAAAATGACTTAGGACAGAGGTAAGCAGTTCATGTCTCGAATTTAATTTATTGAGAAATATTTATTGTTTTGCACCATAACATCATTATTTTATTGTGATTACTTCATATTGAATTTCTTTTAACATATTCATGTGATTATTTGATGTTAATAAAAATATCTTGATATTTATTTAAATGGAATTCGATTTAATAGATATCAAGGTTGTAAGAGTTTATTCTAACTCAACTTCCCTCCATTGAGTTACAAGATTTCTTATTGAACTCTATTGTTCTATGTTTTCTTTACTCTAGATAGTTAATAATTTATAATCTATTTCCTCCATATTTTATGGGGTTCTAAAATTCATACTCATGAACTCATTATCAATTAATCCTACCTAAAATATTTTGCTTCTAGTAAGGTTTTATTTTTCTTAATTACTTATTCATGGGATATGATTCTATTCATAAACCAATTTAATTTTTTATAGTGTATATATTACCATTTTGTTAAAATATTTCATGAACAATATTTTTTTAATGTTATATTTTGGTCAATTACAACTTCATTCTCAATCATTGGTTCACATTTAAATGTTACACTAACCATAAGGATTTCATTTCGGATTTTATTTTGAAATGAAGATTTTTTTAAAAAGAATTATTCTTCAGAATTTGTATTCATTATAAAAAAGCCTTAATAATTTTTATGGGTTATTCATGTGCTTTAACATATCCCATCAAAAAATAATTTTCTAGTCAAAAGTAATTTACCAAAATGGTATCTTTATAATAAAATGGACTACATATCTTCTACTTGATCGGAAACCTCCCTTTCTCGATGTATGTTCTCATTAGATTCTTTTGGAAATATAAATTTGTATGACTCAATAATTTATTAAGTTCATTTTATATTGTATGACCATATTTATAATGTTTTAAATAACTTATTAAAATTTTCTCTATTGGTCATTTTTTTTAATTTTAAAAATCATATATTCTTAACATTTTCCTTGTGAAAACCTCTTTATACCATTTTATCATTTTATATTAATATTTATCTATATGTTTTCAAGGTTTCTAAATGAAATAATTTTCCCTATTTTTTTTAATTTTTTTTAAATTATATTAAAATTTAGTTAATATTTATTATTTCTAAAGTTATTATCTTTCAAGCTAAAATTGTTTTTATCTAAGTCATTGTTATTTAACTTATCTTGTACTTTTTTTGAGTAAATTCATCAAAAGATACCTTTGAAATTCTTTATCAGGATGTAATATGTTATGTGATTCTCTTTTGGAGGAATTATCTATCACTACCTTTATCTAGACTAATTATCCACCATGGAAAAATATAAGTAATATTATATTTTTTTTAAATTATGAACACTATAAATTACCTAAATAAGATTGAAGGGTGCTCACCTAGATTCTATATACTGATTTATTGGAGAAATTATTGACTTAACCGTATACATATTATCTATGTAGTTTAAATACCACATTCTTTGTTGTAATTATTGAATACAAATTACCTAGAATATTTTTGAATATATTTGGGTTTCCATTTATTTTCCATGTGATTATATTATTATGATGTTTATTGTTTTGTTAATGTGATTCCTATTGGAAACTATTTGAAACACATTTTAATTCTATTGGTTCTTTATAATGTGTTCAATGAGACCCATTTTCTTTCACTGGGTTCTTTATAATATGATGAATGTTTTTTCAAGTGGCATACATATGTATTAAAGATAATGGGTGGGGACTTATATCTTCTTCCAATTCATTGGTTAGAAGTTTTTATCTCATGAGATAAAGTACTTGTGAATAATTTTTTCTTTCTCATAAGAATATTCTTTGATTAAATACCATATGACATTAATGTTTCCCTTTACCAATGTTTGTTCCATATTTGAAATAGGTCTCAGTTTTATTTTTATTATCAGGGATATGTTATTATTTCATGGATCACGTGTATTGACTTATGATACCACACTATTTTGATTCATCAATTAGGTTATACAAAAACTTATAGTTTTATTTATGATATATTGTTTATTGGGTATAAATTTCATATTTATCTTAATTATACCCACATAATAATATTACCACCAGTTATGATCTTTTATTATTATCTCTTTTGTTTAACCTTACTGAATATCTGATCTCATCCCTTTCTTTTGATTTCATTTACCCATGTTATGAAGAAATGTAATACTCAATATTTTTATATAAGAGTATATTTTGTAGATGATTTATAGAAGATACTAAATTAATTATATAGATAAATTATTTCCTTATATATTGGGAACAATTTGCTTTGTATGAAAAGGAAATGGAGTTCTCCATTTTAAAAAATTTATGTAATTATTTAAAAATCTAAATCTAAAAACATCATCTAGTTCTTAATGATGAAACATATTATATTTCTTGATGTATATAAAATATAATGTGTATAAGTTATTTATTTTCTATTCCAGATATAAAATTATGTGTCTAATAAATTTAAAGAATCCCCTCATGTAGTGAATTATCTCAGTGGAGTCATGAGTTGATATAAACAAGTATTTGGTGAAAATTAAATTTATTTACATTGAGATTTAGAGTAATCTCACAAACTCCATTCAATCCTACAGTGAGGTGTATATATTTCATTTGTATTGGAGGCATGTTATGGATATACTCACTAGTAAATTATTTTATGATTTTCTAAGTGTTCACTTGTTTATTTATGGACAACATGCTCATTGGTGAGTTGGAGGTTCATTGGAGTTGAGTGAAGTTGTAAATAAATAGTGTTTTGATGAGTCTAAGTGTATCACGACATGAAGGATATGGTTACACCATGATAGACATACTAGACATACAATGTTTACTAATATGTATTTATCTCTTACTATCCGGGAATTTATTACACCCTATATGAGTTGAGTTAGATGTCAAATTTATTCTTATGTACAGATCATCACACTTTAGGGATGGTTGTACCATGAAGGATTTACCTAAAGTGTTGTGGATTGTTAATTGTATAGTGATGCTTAGAACAAGAAAGAACATTTTTTTTCTAAAAAAATTAGTTTAAATTATAAAGAACAAACATTTATGGCAACATTATAGGACGTATTACATGTATAAATGTATATATGTTAAGATATACAAATCATTTCACGATAAAGTTATCCACAACATAATTATTATAATGATTTTTTAGGACTGGGTGTTCATATTTATCAGATCTGATTTCCATACCATTAAGATGAAGTTAACACAATTCTAATTTCCTACTCAATAAAATAGGGTTGTATCACCCATACCATATAGATATAGATCTTGAAAATTATTCTGAGATAACCTATGATTTATTCTAGGTTAGTTTTTAATAGGTTTTGGCTATTATTTTTGGATAAGAATAAGGGTCTACAAACCATCTATATTCTAAAGGAACTTTAGAAAAAGGGATATAGAAATTGTTCTAATTGTTTATTTTTATAATTATATATATTAAAAATATTTAAATACCATCTCACAACTCAATTAATTATTATTTTTTCACAATAAAATAGTGGTGTAGGAAATGGGATCACAATCTTTTCTCACCTAGGATTAACTATTTGATAAATGGGATCAGGAAAACTTATGTTATACCCTATTATATTATTGGTCTCTCTAATTATTTATTTTATCATTGATTAATTTTCATTGAGATATATATGAAAAAAAGTGATTGGAAATCAATTTTCATGTTTTCATGTTTTATGTTTAACAATAATTCCACACCCCTATGAATAGTGGTTTCCCCTCTCATGGGCCTATCATTTGGTATCAAGTCATTATTGAAGTGATTCTATGTAATGTTTCCTATATATCTATGTAATATTTTTATTTATTATATTATTTATTGATATTATATAAAAATTTAATGAAATTTAATAACAAAAATGGAGTTCCAGTCTTAAATGGAAAGGGATTCAATCTATAGAGGTAGGAAATGGATCTATATGTTTTATATCGTGGCTTGGAAGTTATTGAAAAAATAGAGAATAATGTAAATATACCTAAAATAATGATTGTATACACTATATTAAAATATATGAATATTGAAG
Organism: Viscum album; assembly: GCA_963277665.1. NCBI lineage: Eukaryota > Viridiplantae > Streptophyta > Magnoliopsida > Santalales > Viscaceae > Viscum > Viscum album. The sequence goes on from OY728135.1 coordinate 338,211,002, forward strand.
TAGATAGGAGAGTGCACCATAGGCAACATTAATCCCTCTCATTGAATGAGTTGACCCAATTCATTGGGTTAAAAAATAGAATATAGAGGAAAAATTATGATATCCATATGAGAGATAATAAAGTTAAAGAGCCTCAAATATGATCTTTATAAGGATAATTTGATGAAATATAAATATGAGAAGATGAAATAATGCATGAATTCATCATTTGGGTAGAAATATTGTGAGCCTAATATGAAAGAATGGATAGGCTCTTGATGATACTACTACGGTGAAAATTCTGATGAGAATATACTCAAATAAATTTTAGTCAAATATTATTCTCTTAGACGATAGAAAATTGGATGGTTGGTCCATTGATGTGATGTGTTTGTTATGTACGAATGTTTTTTATTCATGTTTATCTCGTTTGAGGTTTAAAAGGATTTCAGGATTTTAGGGATAAAAATTTAGAGTTCGACGGAAAAATACTAAGAGAAAGTATTGGCAAGGTTAGTAGTAACCATGATGTAACTATGTCATATAGAATTATTAGTTACAAAGAAATTTATCATAGTTTTATCATGGTTTATCAAACTTTTCAATTCACCGTGAATATCATGCGGGTAAAGGTGTTTGGATTCAAGGATAGATACACAACCTGAGTACGGTCTGTCTAAGCATGTGGAAACTCCTATGAAACCAGTCATTTTTTTAAGAGACCATGTCTATATTATATTTATTTCATATGTTTACTAACCATAAATCCCAACATTATCAATTTACATGTTTCTTAAAATTGGAAAATTAATATAATTCCCTTGGTAAATTTTAACTATCATCTCAACTAAAATTTTAATTAGCTTGAACCATCACCTCCATAGAAATATATAGGTTTTCCCCTTTGGTTCCTTAATGGTTCTAGATTGATTTTGGTGAATATCTTCATGTTATGTGTGAATTTACAACCAATATCATCTCCTCATTCTGGATCACTTCTTGAGCTCTCCTCCCCTTATTTTATGGAAAATGGATTATGCTATGATTGTAAGATCTAAAGGGTGGATGGAGAATTAATTATATTTTTTATGAGTCTTTTCTATTGAGTAATCAATATATTAATTGAAAATATTCACTTTTAATATTAAATAGGTTTTATTCATTGTAGAGGTTCATGTCTATATAAAATGGATTTATCACTTGATTTACCTTGTGTTCTTGTAAATAGAATTGGTTTTGTTTATAAAATTCATTAATTTGAAATTTTTTAGGTTAAATTTATGAAATATAATTTTAGTTTTCTTTAAAGAGGCAGTATTAAATGGAATTTCTTTTAAAGAAAATATATGTGCACTTCATGTGTTCAATAAAATTCCTAAAATATAGATTTTACTCTAAAATTTAATTTCATCCAAGGGAGCAGTGATTTTTTTGAGGAAATAATTTTTAAAATTATAAGTGTAGTTCTTTGAATGCTATTTTGAAATATAACATATGGGGTAAATTTGGGATCCTTCAGTTTGATTTCTCATGGATATATAGAAACATTATTGAATGTGGAACTATAATGTGTTATGACTATGATATCAATAGACTTTTAGAGGTCTCAAAATAAATAGGATTCAAATTATTCTACATTTAATGTTCCTCGCATTTAATAGTTTCATATTTCATTAGGTTATAACCAGTTTTTGTGTGAATAGTTTCATTTATGTATCATATTTTTTATCACAGGTTTATTGTTTTGAGTTATGGATGATTTTTAATACTACCCTTTATGTTTGTATTAATTTTTCTTCCCATATTCCTTTGGATATAGGTTTTTTTGAATAAAAAACAAAAGGGTGATTTATGAGAAATATTTTCAAATGAAATATATTTATGATTTTTTTAAAGCTAAAACCAATGGTTGCATGGTGACTGAAATTGTATAGATTTATAGTATTATCAAATCGAGAATTTTATTCAACCCGATGCATATTTAGTTATATAGAAAATAGTTAATGGGAACGGCCTCAGGAAGCTTACTAGTTTCACTTTGTTTCTATTTCCATCAAAGTGGGTAGGGATAATGATGATATATGTTCACATTATAAAAAACCTTTTATTTATTACATATTAATACATGATTTATTACATAGGATTACACTTAATACAACACAAAGGATCAATAATTCTACTGTATTTGGGGATTATGTACACTAAATGAAAACTTAAAATTGGGAATCTTTATTTAAAACTTCTTTAATATGATCACTATTTTACATTGATTTTAAAACTAGATAGGATAAAAAGGGGACATGCACAAGAAATATGGGAGATATAAAGAATAATAAGATAATAAAGATATAATATGGTAATACATGTTATAAAATAATCATATCAATTGGGAATAAAAGGAATAAGAACAATAAGGCATGATATAACATAGTGATCATAACATGGGAAATGTTGCAATAATATATAACACTTCATAATAAACATAGGTCAAGGCTTAATGCTAAGACATCGTGATGGAAATATGTCCATAAAGCAATCAGCTTCACTCCCAATCCCAACCTGGCATCTCATGAGACTAAGCACTACACGATGCATTGGAGCACTAAATAATTCTTAGTGCAGTCATTACTTTAATTCTATTATCATTATTAAGTGTGCCATATATATCATACATAAAGAATTCATTAGTAGTCATATTTTATCCCATGATCAAGGAGTGTGGGATAACTAATTGTAATTAAAAATTCAAATAATTATAATTTAATAAATCTGAACACCCTTGATAAGAAATGGGTATGGTATCCCTAACACAATTATTTCATAATGGAAAATCGCAGTGAAATTTTAACAAGATAATGGCATCTCATAAAATTTTATAAAATGGTTTTATGAGAGATAAACAGGTATATAATCATTTAAAAATACAATATTCAGTAATATTAATGTGGAAAGAAATATCCCACAATAATCAATTGAAAAAATATATCATAAGATAATAAGGAAATGTGAAAAAATAAGACAGGACAAGAACCCTTACTGGAATGTGTGACTCCAAATGCATGGGAGGAGATTATTAAGACATTGGGGGAACCTTAGGAGGACCCTAGAGAAGGGTGGTAAGAGTAAGGATGTAATTTGATGTTTTTTAGTGATGTGAAATTGGAGCACGGGAGGGTTTATATAAGAAATAATTTGGTAGTTCGTTATGTAATGACCTGAACTATTATAAATAAAATTTCCCTTACAATTTTATTTAATGTATTATTATAAAATATTATTATAGAAAATACATGAAATTATTTTGTCTTATTATTACAATTGTATTTAATTGGCTATTAAGACACATTACCCCTGATTATCTATCCATTCAATAGTTATCACATGACTAGTATAAATATGGGGTTTAAACCAATCAATTTTTTACAGAAAAAGGATGTGATTGCATAATCTAGTAGGATTGTACTATATAAAGTCATTTTGTTAGAGATTTAAATATAGGTATCATTTTTTGTATTTTAACTTGACCAATCCCATGATTTGATCCATATATTAAAGAATGATTGAAACCATTTATGAGAGAACATCAAGCTAATCGAGATCTCGACCCGAACAATTCCTGTCGAACCACAACATGAAAGTCCCACCATTACACACCTTACTCACAGGGAATATGATGGTGTACTAAAGGGATATTTATCAAGACCCTATCATTATGATTATATACATTATTTTTTATAGAATAATGAATATATTTCCATCCTACTGTGGTTACTTTATAAATGATTTTTATTCCTATTCAATATAACAAAAATAGTAGTTTTAGTTAATATTTAAATTCAATTAATAAATATATTTTGATTAATTAAAGGTTCATTGAAATAAATAAAATTTAAAAAAAATATTATTATTATATAACTTCTATTAAATATAATTTATCATATAATTTTTATAAAATCAAATGTAATTTTTATTAGGGTTCAAATAATTGTTATTTTCAAAAAACATCATCTTAAATAAATGATGGTTATTTTTTTAAAAGTAAAAATAAAATTTTCAGAAAATTATTTATATAAATTAATATATTTTTAATTAGTACATTGAAATTATCCAATAGTGAAATTTTCATAATTTTCTCAAACAACCAAATTCTCAGGTTAAAAATTTATACTGTATAAATATACATTGTGTTTTATGACACCATAATGACCCAAAATTGATGTAATGGTTAATATAAATGGGTTAAATGACCAAATATATATTTACCTTTAAAATAATTTTATTTTTAAATTATTAGTTTTTATTTTGTAAATCCAACACTAATCTTATATTACTTATAATATATTTCAAGATGTTAAAATCATTTATTTAAGAGTGTGACTCACCTCAACACCACCAAGGGTAATATTTTTATAATTTTCCTATTATAATTCTAAAAGAATAAAAACTACTCCCCACTTTCATAAAAATTGGGGAAACACTATGGGATGGTTTTTGGTTTTTTATATTTTATTATGTAGAATCCAAAACAAAAATAATAAATAAATCCCTTTGTTTTACTATATATACCCTGCCAAGCTCTTATTTATCTTCACTAAAACTACTTGAAGCATGTTTTTACCCTTATATGCACTCCATAGATTCCTCTTAATCTTTCCCCATGGTTTTAATAAGCCCCTCCCAATCCATTGGGGTCACACAATCAAGTTAGTGATTTTCCACTATCCTCTTTTATCAAGCATTACTTTTTTGTTAAGTATTTTACTTTTCATTTTATAATTATGGGAAATTATATTCCATATCACATTACTATAAATTTTATGTATAAATGATAATATATTCCTTTCACTCTCATTAATCCTATGATGATCCATTATGTACACACTTTACCATGCCTATATTTCATAAGGATTATTTTCTCTATTCAACATTCTTCATTAACTTATTGCTTCTATATCCAAATTTATAATATTGGGATATAGTTATAAAATTCCTTACAATATACCATTTTATGTAAAAATAATGATATTCCCCTTACTCTATCATCTACCATTTTTAGGAATTTTTATGTAACATCGTTATGATGATGCAATTTCTCAGTGATTTTCCATAAAAAACCGATTGTGTAGTGAATATCATGCCCATTATTCTATAAAGGGTATTCAATTTTAGGAACATATACATATTAATTGGGTATATACTTGTATGTATTCTACATTCCTTTATCTTGGAATAAATTATGATGATGAATGAATCTATTTTTTATGATCTATGGGGAACACTTAAGCATGAGGATTAAATGATTTTGATGGTGTACCCAAATAGTGGTCCAATGAATTGGGAAATGTTTAGTATCATGATACTTCATGTTTGGATAGGGGTGTGACTGATTATTTTTTGAAATTTCTACACCATGAAATCTTGGTGGTTTATCCTTGACCAATGTTTATGATTTAGTGTTTTATGTTGTTTCCACATTTCACATGTTATGATTATATTTCTATAACATTCATTCTTATTCATGATTCTTTATTCCCCATTGATTTTACTATTGTCATAAATGTATTATCTTGATCATGTTTTGAAATGTTAATTCCCAAAATAGTCATTATATTTCACCCCTTTCTTATGTTTTTCACCATTATATCCCATATTGTTTTAATTTCGTTGGGATATTATGATCTTATCAAGGAAGTTTTCAATAATTTTTTTATCCCATGTTATATGTTATTATGTAATGTTATTAATTTCCAAATAAATTAAACATATAGATAATTTTTATTGCATTAAGTTTAATTTTATGTAATAAATCATGTATTAATGTGTAGTAAAGAGAATGGTTTTCAATGTTGGTATCAGAGAACATGTTTTGTTATTTTTGGTATTAGGATTAGAGAACTATAGAGAAAGCCATATGTGTAAGAATTAGTATAATAAAACATACAATTTTTCTAAATTTTTGGTTAAGCGGTATATCAATAAATTACCTACCTGTTTGGATACTACATGTGCCTGTGGGTATGGTACAGATGTACCTAGGAGTAACAACTCTGAAATGGTGTTCCGAAACTGACTTAGCGTAACCTGGTACACAAAAACAAGCCTTACCGCACACCTAGTTTGTTTCTCATATGGGGTATGATTTGGAAAATTCTTAATATCATTACGAACCATTATCAATGGTATAAAAAAATTCATCCAATATGAATATATTTAAGGAAATAGATCCATGATAACAAAGATTAAATCCTATAAACTCATAAGTTAAGGAGATAAATGTAGTTTATATGTTATCCCTTTAATGTCATTAGATTCCACTTTATTGTTTAACTATTCAAAATAATCTTCCGTATTTTTTCTTTTATTATAGAAATGGCTAGAAATAGGATAAATTGGATAAACAATCAATGTGAGGGGTAATGTGATGACCCCCTAATAAGATACCCAATTATATGGGATAAGTAATCAAAAACTTTTTCACGATTATCTCTTATTAGACTTAGGTTTTTAATAGAAACAAGGATTAAGATACTCTACCAAACCCCCTAAGATAAAAAAGGACACAATCAAGAGATTCATGCGACAAATGCCTCCAAAATTCAATGTATTATCTATCCCCTAAATATTAGAAAATTGATTAGATCCATTAAGAAGATATTCTCCATCATTCAATGTTATGAGAAAGTGATGTTTTAATGGATGTTTTTATATAGAGGGATAATCTCATCAGTTGTGGAAATTAATCAAGAATAAAAATACTGAGGAAGAGATTGAAGTGATGGAGTGAAAGGATTTCTAGAAAATGTTTTTTGATCAATATTTTCCCCTTACTCCCTAATATAAAATGGGAAGGTATTTACTCACACTCGTAGAAAAGATGAATAATTTATTAGGGAGTATGAGGAAAACATGAAAGGACATGAACCTTATTCCTTCATCTTTGTCATTACCCCTAAATGAAAGGTTGACTGCTTATTTGGTGGTCCAAATCCTAGTCTATGAAAATCCCTAGGGATCCTGGACTTCGAAAGATATGTGAAAATTATCCAATGTTCCCTCAAGGTCGAAATAGAAATAATATAATCTCTAGGGTATCATGGGGATAAGAAAGTTAAAGTGTAGTTTAATCTTGGTGGTCAGATGTATAAATCTAATAGTGATAATAAATTTCATAATACCACAAGTCAATGGTGTGGAATGAAGCTCCCCAAAAATTTATTAAGGGGGAGAATAAATGCATTAGACATAGGAAGGATTCCTAGCTTATAATTACTAGTAAGAGAAACTAGTTAATACAATAGAGGAAAGAAATTATCTAGTTAACCCTTATTGAATTGTTCATCACTACAACTTCATGGATTCATGGTTCTTTGTAAACCCATTCCCTGAGCCATGGGTTTTCAAAGGAATCCAATAACCTCTAAGAAAGTAAGGGAGTTCTTTTTCAATCACTACCACTGAAGTGAATTCATAAAATGAAGTAGTGATATGTATAATAGTTATTCATTAAATAATAGAGAATATACTTTTTTATTATGGTTCTATTCATTTCTTCGTATCATGAAAGTTTTGTAGAACTATTTAAGAACCACAAAAAGAATGGATATAGAGATGTTGGTGAAAATAAAAAATTGGTAAATTATTTTCTCCCATGTGTTTAAATCATCCCCTATCACAGTTTGTGTTTTGAAATTATCATAGATACTTATCATGTGAAATTGGGTGGAATTTTATAAAATGATGGGAATGGATTATATTTTCTTATACAGATCCACCAAAAATTACTGGGAGATAAAAATCACTCTTTATATAAAGAATTGTCCCCTAATTCTATATAAGTTAAATTAGGATGATGAATCTTCTTTAACACCATAATCTCAACCATGGATATTATTTCCCTATAAATAATAATATATATCTCAAATGGTTGAGTCTAAAGATAGGATCATCCTCAAATAAACTCTTATTGTGAGGGAATACGATGACGTGATTCTTGGGGAATTTCATAGTCTTCCTCCTAAGTGGAAGGTTAAATTTTCAATCAAGATTATACCTGGGGTGTTTCAAATATCCAAGAATCCATATAGTATCATTGTTGTGGAACTTGAGGGGATAAAGAATAAAAAAAATAGAATCTAGATAAAGGGTTTATATGGCAAAGTGCTTCTCCTTAGGGCACACCGGTCCTCTTTTTCATTAAGAAGGATGGGTCAATGAATTGTTTCATTGATTATCATGATATCAATAGAATCATGATAAAGAAAACGTATCATATTTCATGGATTGATAAATTATTTTATCATCTATATGGAGCACAATTGTACTCCAAAATGGATCTTCAATTGAGATATTTTCAAGTAATTGTGATAATGGAATATATACCCAACACGGATTTTCGTACAATGAATGGGCACTAAGATTTCATAGTGATTCCAATCAGACTCACTAATGTTACAAAAATATTTATGGCTTTGATGAATAGAGTCATTAGTGATTATCTGGACAAGTTTGTGGTCGTATTTATAGATTATATCCTAATATACTCCAAAATCAAAGAGGAGAATGGGGAGAATTTGAACACTCTTCTAAAAACATTACGAAAGGTTAATCTTTATGCCAAGTACAAGAAGTCTGAGTTTTTGTTGAAGGAATTATCATTCTTGGGGAATATCATCATAATAAATGGGATATCTATGGATCCTTTAAAGATAAAATATATCGAAGGATGGAGGAGGCCATTATCTATGATAGATATCTGTAGTTTCCTTGGGTTTAATGGGTATTATCTTCGATTCATGAGAAACTTCTCATGATTATCACACCCTAATATCAAGATAACTCTAAAGAGAGTCATGTTTTTATAGAATGAAGAATGGGATGAAATCATTAATTAGTTAAAAATAATGCTTATCACTACCCATGTGCTCAAACTACCCAAAATTGGAGAGTGTTTCTTAGTATTCAGTGATGCTTCAAAGAATATATTGGACAATGTGTTAATGTATAAAGACAAATTGATTTCATACACTTCAAGGATATTGAAAATTTATGAGAAAGAATATCCCACTAATGATATGGAGTTGGAAGATATGATCATTTCATTGAAAATCTAGAAAAATTATCTTTATTGTTATTTGTGTGAGATATATATTGATCACAAGATCCTTAAATATATATTCACATATAATGATCTTAATATGTGCCAAAGAAGATGGTTAGAGATGATTAAAGACTATGAATTCTCAATCGACTACCATCCTGGTAAATTGTACTTAGTGGTGGATCCTATATAAAGAAAGAATCCAAAAATTTTATCATTGATGAGAATTGAGAAGTATCCAATCCTCTTAGAAATGGAGAGGATGGACATTGGAATCATAAAGGAAGGAAAATCATCAATCATTTCACAAATTATTTATCATACATATCTTCTTGAAAGTATTAAGTATTATCAATTTTTTTTGGGTATTTGGTAGAATGTGGAAATTATTAGAAAAGAGAAATCCTAAAAGTTAAATTTTAATGGGGAAGGGAATGTGATATTCGGGTCAAGATTATATGTTGCATGAAATACTATATTAAATAAGGAACTATTGGATAATGAACTTAGTTCAACATTATCGATTCACTTAGGAAACACATTGCCTAGTATGTCAAAAGGTGAATGTTGGAAGGAATTATTCTAAGGGTACGATGCAACCATTACACATACCAATACGGAAATGGGAAAACACCAATGTGAACTTTGTCATTGGACCTCTAAAGACATCAAAAGGAAACAATGCTATCTAGGATGTTGTGTGTTATCTTCCAATGACTTCACACAACATTGTGATTTGATAGGATTTATTACTGGATAAAATTGAACATATATACATTGGATAATTGGGGAAGTTTCATAGAGTACCACTATCAATTGTAGTCAATCGATATCCAAGATTCACATATAGGTTTTTTCAAATTATCCAACATGATATAAACACTGAGGTGAACATCAGTATGGATTATCACCCTAACACTGATGGAAAATCTGATTGGACTATCAAAACACATGAGAACCTATTGAGAGAATTCACAATTGATTTCCAAGGAAGATGAGATAAAAATATTCTTCAGGTCGAGTTCTATTAAAACATCAGTTTCCACTTGATCATTCAAATGGATCCCTATTAATCCCTTTTTGGAAAGTTGTAAAGAACACTAGTATTTTGGGATTATCTTGGGGAACATAAACATCAAGGTCTAAAATTTGGAGAGGTAATCATGGAAAAGGATAAGAGAATTTATCAACACATCATGAATGACCAGAATCGACAAAAGAGCAATGATGAAAGTCATTGAAAAGACTTATATTTTGATGTTAGAGAAATGGTATTCCTCATCATATATCCATGGATGAAAGTGACGATATTTGGAAAGAATGTAAAGCTTATTCCAAGGTACATCAACACTTTTTAAATCCTTGATCTCATTGGTGAGGTAGACTATCAACTAGAACATCCACCAAACATATCCCAACAACATGATGTATTCTATGTATCCCTCTTAAGGAAGTAGATACCAAACCCATGACATGTACCCAATATAGAGGTTTTACCATTAGAGAATGAACTTTCCTATAAGGATCAGTTGGCCAAGATATTAGATCATAGAGAAAAAGTTATACAAAATAAGATAATTCCCCTAATCAAAGTGTTGTAGAGAAACAACAATTTTGAAGAAGCAATGTGTGAACTGGAGGAAGTGATGAATCAGAGTTACCATCATCTATTTTAATATGGGAATATAAAACTATGAGGGTGTAATTTCTATAGGGGTAAGATAGTAATGACTCGAACTATTATAAATAAAATTACCCTTTAATTTTTATTTGGTGTCTTATTATATTATATGGTTATATAGAAAACATGCTCTTCATTTTCTTTATTATGCCAATTTTATTTAATTGATTGTTAAGAATCATTGCAGTTGGTTATCTATATATTGAACAATGATCACATGATTATTATAAATATAGGGTTTTATCAAATCCAATTGATACAAACAAAGGAAAGGATGCCCTCGACTAGTAGTATCTCACCCTATGATGTCAATTTATCATATATTCTGAGAGTGACCAAATTTCTAGGGTTTTCCCTTTGAAAAATCCTAGGATGAGATCCAACAACTTAATAATGAGAAAAAAAATTTATTGGAGAAGTTCAAGAAAATCAAGACCATGACTCAAAATATGTTTTCCAAACCTCCCAATGAATGTCCCACCATCTCCCACCTTACTCTTAAGTTATATGGTGGTGTATTAATGTGATATGTATGAAGAACCAATCATTATGATTATCTACATTATTTTTTAGAATAATGAATATATTTCCATTCTATTATTATAATTTTATATATTATTTTTATTTTGATTCAACAAAACACAAATTGTATTTTTGGTTAATATTCAAATTCATCTACGAAGTATATCTTGATGAATTAATGGATCTTAAAAATGAATAATATTTTAATAAAATATTATTATTATATAATTTTCATAAAAAATAAATGATCATATAATTTTTATGAAGTTAAAGGAAATTTTTATAATGGTTCAAAAAAGTGTTTATGTAAAGAACCCATCATTTTCAATAAATTTCAATTTTATTTTAAAGGTGAAATTTTACATATTTATAAAATTATTTAGATAAAATGAACTTTTCATAATTTTCTTATACAATTGAATTTTTGGGTAAAAATTAAACACCTTATAAATAAACATTGCGATTTATGACATCACAATGAACCAAAAGTGATTTAATAAGTAATATAAATGGTTTAAAAAACAAAATATATATTTTACCTTAAAAATAATATTATATTATTTTTATTTGTTTATTTTGAAAATCCATTACGAATCCTTGAAGGCTTATTATATATTTTATGAGTTTAAAATCATTTATTAAATAGTGTGACTCATCTCCACATCGTCAAGGGTAATATTTTAATAATTTAGGACCTTGGATTATAATATAATAAAACCCACTCCCCTTTCATAGAAAACATTGGAAAAACCATGGCATGGTTTGTGGTTTTGGATATTTTATAATGTAGAATCCAAAACCAAAATAATAAATAAATCTCCATATTGTACTATATAAACCCACACAAGCTTCCATTTTTCTCCCTGAAAACATCTTGAAGAACTTCCTTACTCTTACCTTTACTCCATATAGTTTTCCCAAGGAGTAAATTTTTTTTTTAAAAGGCCCCTCTAAAGCCTTTAGAGTCACACACTCATGTAAGATATTTTTCACTCTCCTCTTTTATCAAAAAATCCTTTTTTTGTTATGTATTTTACTTTTCATTTTATTTTGACGGGATATGATATTCCACATTCCAATTACTATACATTTTATGTGTTAATTAGTAGAGCTTATTTTCACTCTTATTAATCTTACAATTATCCATTATTTAAACCCGTTACCATACCAAAATTTTACAAGGATTATTTTTTCAATTCAGGAATCTTCATTATTTTATCCCTTTTATTTCAAAATTTCTAATTTTGGGACATCATTTTACATGTCCCTATTACTTCCCATTTTATGTTAAAGTAATTATAGTCTAATTTAACTATCATCAACCATTTTTTCGAATTTTTATGTAATGTCGTTATGCTACCAAAATTTCACCATGATTTTTCATTCCCAAACAATTGTGTAGTGAATACCATACCCATTATTCTATCAATGGTTTCACGTTTATAAACATATAATTATTTATTGGGGACATACATGTATTTACTCTATATTCTGTTATCATTTAATAAATTTTTATGATTAATTAATCCATGTTTTATGATCTATATGGAACACTTAAATATGAGAATGAAATGATTATGGTGGTTGTGCCCAAATAGCACTCCAATGACTTTAGTAATGTTTAGTATCATGATACGCCATGTTAGGATAGGGGTGTACCTGATTCCTTTATGAGAATTTTTATACCATGAATTTTTGTAATTTTATCCTTGACCTAGGTATATGATTCATATTTTTATGATGTTTTCATATGTATCATGTTATGATTATTATAATATATCATTTCTTTATTTTTCATGTTCCTTTTATTCCCCATTAATATGAAGATTGTATTACATGTATTATCTTATTTTTGTTATTCCATGTTTATTACCTTAGTTGGATGTATAACTCACCCATTTTATATGTTTATTCCATGGATATCCCAGGCAGTTTCATGTTCATGGGAATATTATGATCATGTTAAGAAAGTTTTGGATAGTGTCTTGTATCCCATATTATAAGTTTTTATGTAATGTTTCTAATTCCAAAATAAAAAAGTATTATTGATCATTTGGTTTTTAATATTAATAACGTTACTTAATATATCGTGTATAAATGTGAAATAAATAGTAGGTGTATTATACTATATCATTCCTCAAAAAAAGGTGTTGGAATCAATTGTATTAAATAACCAAAACCACAAACATTATCCTGGTTATTGCCCATGATTTCTCTAAAATGGGAATGTATTTCATTATTTTATAAGTTCAAGGGCACATATTAATAAAATAATTCCCATTCTTATGTAGAGGTGAGTCATATGCTTAAATAAATGTTTTTAAATCCTTAAAATATATTAATTATTTTGGAGGGTTAATAATGGATTTATAAAATTAATGAAAAAAGATTAAATCTAATTATTTTAAATCGAAAACATATATTTGTTATTTAATACCTTTTATATTATTTATTACATGATAATTTCAACATTATGATTCAAAAAATAATATTATTTTTTTATAAATAATTTTCTAAATATTTAAATTTTGACATTTAATATAAAATGGACATTTATTAATAAATTTTTGGGTTTATTTGATAATAACAGTTTTTTAAACCTTATAAAAAATACATTTTACTTCATAAAAATTATATAAAAATTTATATTTAATAATAATTATTTAATAAAAATTTTTATTAAAATTTTTATTTATTTCCAAAATACATTAATTCATCAGAATAATTTCCTTAATTTAATTTGAATATTACTCAAAAATATTATTTTCATCGTATTGTATCAAAATAAAAAATGATTTATAAAGTAAAAATAATAGGATGAAAATATATTCATTATTCAAAAAAAATAATTTACATAGTTATATTACTAGGGTCTTGATATAAATCACTTAAATAATCCAGAAAACACCCAAAGAGTAAGGTGTGAAATTATGAGATATTCGTGGGGTGGTTCAATATACATGGTTTGATTCATGATCTCTATGAGCTTGAACTCATCCTGTAAATAGTTTCTATCATGCCTAAATTATTGGATATCAGTTTGTGATTTTTCATGGTCAATGATAGGAGATTCTATTTCCCATTGAATCTAGGATAAATGAGATTCATAAGTTATTATCCTACTTATTGATGACATCACTTCTTTTTTCTTTATCAATTTTATTTATTAAAACCCTATATTTATACTGATTATATGATCACTATTTAAAGAATATATTATCAATAGTAAATATTCTTAATGATCATTTAAAACTGATAGGATATAATAAAAACATATGTGCTAGTGTTTTCTATAACCATAATATATCATAATAAATTTAATTAAATTACAAGGGGAGTTTTATTTACAACATTTCAAGTTGTTAAACTCTTACCACATTAAGAAAATTCAACCTAAAAATTTTCATTTCTCTCACTAGAACATATGAGGGTAACTCTATTTCATAACATCCTCTCATTACCACATCGTTCATCAAACATGTCGTTTCTCTATAGTAGTTTGACCAGGTGAATTGTATTATTCAGTAGAATTGTTTCTCCATAATATAAGATCATTACTGGATACTCCTCATAAGAAAAGTCATTATCCAATAGTACCAAATCTTGATTGAGTACATGTTAGGGGTATAGTGTATACTTTCTTAAGAGTGATGTATGGAATATATCATGTACATGAGATAGGTTAGGTTGAAATTATATTTTATAGGTTGACACTCCAATGTGATCAAGGTTGTCAAAGGGGCCGATTTGTATTGGACTAAGCTTTACCATTTTCAAAACTACAATCACCTAATTTAATAGATATATTCATAGGAATAATTATGTATCCAAAATCAAACTCTAGGTCTCGTTGATGATTTTCATCATACCTCTTATATCAAATATGAAAAATTATGATGTGTTTATAAATGGTATTAACCTTTTCCACCATTTCCTTTACCATTTAATAACCCAGTAGTTTTTCTTCCCAAGTTTTATAATAGCATGCAGTTTTTCTACACATCATCACATATAGGTATTTATAGGGATCAATTTGGATGATAAAGTGGAAAATGTTTTTTATGATAATATGAACAAAGGTAGATGTTTCTCCCATAATCCATTTAAGTATATTGAATATTATCCAAATATTTATTTCAGTTTCTAAATATTCCACTCAGACCAGCCATCAATTTGATGATGATAGGGCGTATTGAAGTTCATCTCTGTGTTTAGAGCATGTTGTAGTCTTTTCCAGAACATGGAGGTGAATATTAGATTTCAAATAGATATAATCAATTTTGGTACTCCATACTGCCTTACAACTTCTCATATTTATATAAATACATGTTTATTGAGTGATAAATCATCTCAAATTACAATAAATTGTGTTGTATTTTTAAGATGATCCACAAAAACCATGATATCATTGTTTTTACTATATTTCTACGGAAGTCATGGGACAACATCCATGGTGATGTATTTTGATTTCCAGGTTGGTGTGAGTAATGGTTTCATCATCCCCTTGGATGTTTTCCTTTCCACCTTCACTTTATGACACACAATACATATTGATTCATATTCCTTGATCTCCTTATTTATATTGTCCCAACAATAGTGTTCTTATAGATCTCGATACATATTTGTCCTTACAAAATGGATAGAGAAGGTTGAGCTATGTGAATTATAAAAAATCTCTTTATTTAACTTATGATTTTTCAGTATACATATTCTTGACCTGAATTTTACAACTTCTTCCCCATTAACATTGAACTCCATATATTTGAAAATTCCTAAAGTTTCCACTTTATTCTAAATTGAAATGTAGTTTCTATAAGGGTCCTTTTTTGTTTAACAAACATGATGGTTGAGGAATCATTTGTGTAAGGATTGATTATGTTCATTCATTTATGATTCCCATGCCCATCTTATTCATGTTTTCGAAGATCATATCCCTCTAAATTCTTATTAATGATAAAATTATGTTTTCATTTCTATTTAGAGGGTCTCACACATTATTATCAGTACTTGAATAGTAGTGGATTGAGAGTCATAGTCATTGACCACCTCTAACCACCACATCTATAGAATATCCATCTCTTTCAACGTGAAAATATACTTGAGGCTTTTGTGATCTATATATATCTCATACTTCACCGAAAATATATAATTCCACTATATTTTCAATGAAAATATTACTATATAAAACTCCAAATCATTTATTGGGTAGTTTTGTTTTTTAAATTTAAACTACCTTGAATCACAGGCTATGAATTTGTCTTTGGGCATCAACACACATCCCAATCCCTTCTTCAAAGCATAGATGAATACTACGTAATGTGACCCACTTTTTGGTAGTCTGAAAACATGGGTAGTGATAAGACTGATCTTTTAACTCCATAAATCTACCTTCACATTAATCATTCCTAGAAAACTTGACTTTCTTCTATGTTTATTTGTTATAGGGTTTTACAATAATGAGAAATTTATTACACATTGACAAAAGTACCCAGCTAATCCAACGATACTACAAATATCTATAATAGATTTTGGAATCTTCAAAACATTAATTTCTTCTATTTTTAATGGTCTATATATATCTCATATATTCTAATGATATGTACCATGGATGTGGCTTCCTTAAACAAAAAATCACATTTTTTGTACTTGGAATAAAGCTTCTCATTTCGTAAGGTCATTATCATATTGTTGAGATACTCCCTATGATTCTCTTTTATTAGATAATTTTAGAATATCATCTATAAATACTAATTTTTTGAGGTAATCTCTAATGTATCTATTCATTAATTCCATATATATTTATTGAGAATTATTATGTTTGAATGGAATTACTATGAACTCATAGTGCACATGCCTTGTATGAAAATTTGTTTTGGGTAAATCCTCATTCTTCACTATAATATAATAATATCTCAACTATATATCCACATTGGATAAGTATTGTGATCCATGTATATTATTGAATAAGTCATAAATATGTGTAAGATGATACTTTTTGTTTATCGTGATCTTAATGAGCACATGATAATCAATGAAAATATGCATTGACCCATCCTTCATCATGGGAAATAGAACTAGTGCATCCCATGGTGATAAACACGGGTGTATGAACCCTTCATCAAAATTATATTTTAGTTGACTATTTTCTCCTAAAGTTCCATAATAGCCATTTTATATGAAGTTTTGGATAATGGTAACATCCCATGTATACTCGATTGAAAACTCAACCTCTCTGATATGAGGAAGACTAAGAAATTACTTAGGAAACACATCAGTGTATTTCCTCACAATAGGTATGTATTAAAGGATGGTTCTTTATATAGAATAAATTAATTGAGATAGATATGATTTCCCAAAGTAAAATAATATCCATTCTTAAGATGTTGGTGATAAAGAATATCCAGACCCCTCTTTTCATTGTATAGAATCAATGGTTGATTCACAATATGAGGAGTGATTTCCTTCTCACAAACATTTATCTGGCTTTATATAGGGAAGGAAAATCCATACCCAGAATTTCTTGGAATACCACCAAAGGGAGTATGACAAGTTTTTTTTGGGAAGTTTGTCCCACAAATTGAGATAAGCTAGGAACTTTATATTTGGGATGCCATAATCTTCCCATTTACTTTTTTCACTCACATCTCTACTTCCATGATTTGTTATAGTCTATTAATACCTCCAAAAAATATTTGTTATGTTATAGAATGTGTAGAAAAAGAATAAAACAGAATTTTATCTATTAGTGAATGAATAAAAAGTGTACCACTTCATTATTTGGATTAACCATAGTGTTTGTGATGTAAAAATATCACCCTTGATTCTTAGAGGTTATTAGTTGTCTCTGAGAACCCCTGAATAAGTTAATTGATTTGAAATGTTCCCTAGTTACTTTTATATGATGTAATGGAAAATTTGATGAGGTATGAATGGATCATTCCTTTTATCCATTGCATTAAGGGGTTTTCCACTTATAAATAGATACCTAGATACCCTTCCTTCCCCCACATAAAGCATTTTATAGAAGTTTTTAGGAAAATTTTGAGGTGCTTATTTCCCCACCATTGAAAAGTGGGATGTTAAAATTTCTTGCAAATGATATATTTCTTCATTGGACCAATGTAATTATACTTAAAATTTCACTTATTATCCCCATGATTCCATTGAGATTCTCCTCTCTTTATTTCCACTTTGTAGGCAAATATGACATTTTCCTAAAAGATATAAAAGACATGGATTGCCATGGATTTTTGTATAATATGTTTTACCCCACCAAAGAATCATTAAAAATTGAATTATAGGGAAACGATAAAGTTAGATGCTTATCAAGAAAGTCTTGTGATTTTTTTATTATACACGTTGGAAGATTCATTATCTTTTTCCTTGAGGGTAAGGAAATAACATTCCATTTTAATTTGGAGAGCGCAAGGAAAATATTTATCCAAAACATTTTTTAAAATTCATTCCACTCCATCAATTTGACCCCTTCATCAGACCATATATTCTTGATCAATGACAACCACTGACCAGCTTCTCCCTCCATGTGATAAATAGAAAGTAGAACCTTCTATTGTTCAAAACATTGAAGGACATAGGATAACTTCTAAATGGATTTTATCCACTATTATGTAATTAATGGATCAGATGATCCATTGCATTTCAAAGAAATTTTTCTCATAAAGGAATCAATTACAACTTATTCTCTCTTAGGGGGATTTGTTGTCTACTCATGATCTAGGTTTATATATAGAACAATAGTTAGTATAAAGATTATTATCACATAGTTTTTCAATCCTGCCATAATTGGGTTGGGAATCACATTGGGGCAATCACCACATTTCCTGTTGCATTTTTTGTTTAGATGTTTCCTCCTTTTTCCAACCATTATATTTAATACAAAGAAAATTTAGTATGATTATGTCTAAACTATTAAACACACTAATAGGAATTCAATGACATTAAAGGGATTAATTATAACATACATTTATTTCTTTAACTCGTGAATTTTTAAGCTTCAATATATATTATTCATGATCTATTTCATAACATATATTATTATAGTATTTATTATTCCATTAATATTTTTTTATAATGAGATTATTAATTTAACAAATAATATCACTTGAGAGTATCAAACTAGGTGCATAGTAAGGTCAATTTTCATGTAATATGTTACACTGAATCATGCCTGTCACACCTTGTTAGAGTTATTACCCCTAGGTACATATGTTCTATAACCATGTACACTATTAGTATAAAAACATGAATGTATTTTCTTCATAAACTATTTAATCCATACACACAAATATTTTGGGATGGTATATTATAACTAGTTTTAGCCCTAAGGCTTTCTCTAGTGTTTTCTAATCCTCATCCCAAAAGAAACTAAACTTTTCCTCTCATACCAAGTATAACAACCCAGATCATTATTTTATATTAATACATGATTTATTACAAATGAGTACACTTAATACAACCCAAATGATAGATTATTCTAGTTCATTTTAGAATTATGTACATTAAATAAAAACTTACCAAGGGTAATGCATCAACTTTTTTTGAAAACATCCTTAACTTGATCTTAATATTACATGGCCTTTTAAACTCTATGAGATAACCTTGGGACATATATATTAAATGGGTGAGATATAAGACCTCATAATTGAATAAGAATGGTATTAAGTAATAAATGTTATAAAATAGGCACATCAAAGGGGAATAAAAGGAACATGAATAATAAAACATGATATAGCCTGGTAATCATAACATTGGTAATGTGAAACCACTGATAACACTGCATCATAAACATAGGTCATGTCTAATGGATAAAAAATCATGATATAAAAAGTACCATAAATGATTCAGGTTCACTCCCTATACTAATATGATGTCTCATGAGACTAAACATTACCCAATGCATTGGAGTGTTATATAATTCTGGGTGCACCAATCACATTCATTTCATTCTCATGCTTATGTATTCCATATGGATCATATAACATGAATTCATTCATCATTATATTTTATTCCATGATCAAGGAGTGTATTATACATACATTAAATTCCAAATTAAAATACTTTTCTGTGTATAAAATTGACCACTCATGATATTAAATGGGTATGACATTCATTACATAATTGTTTTAGCGTGGAAAATTATGGTGAAATTTTGGAAACATAACAATGTAACATAAAAGTTCATAAAATGGGTTAATGATAATTAAATGGTTATATCATAATTTTAACATCAAATATGAAATAATAGGGACATGTATATACATAACCCAAAAAATGTAATTTAATATAAAATTCATAAGATAATAAAGAAACATGAATAAAAAATATATAGGAAAAGATTTATTACAAGGGTGTGTGACTTCAAATTCCTGGGAAGAGATTCTTGAGATCTTTGGGGAAACATGGGAGGACAATAGTATTGGTATAGATAATTAAGGACATGATACAAGGATTTTTAGGGAAGAGAAATCAATGCCTGGGTGGGTATATCTAATAAAAGTGTGGGAAATTATTTATCATTTTTCAAATATAGGTTCTAGACTCTATATAATTAAATAACTAATAACATAAACCTTCCTAGTGTTTCCCATGTTTTATTCTAAATGAAATTGGTTTTAATTATTTTATAAGTATAGTTTCATAAATTTAAAAAATAATTCCTTTTCTTATGTGAAGGTGAGTAATTATTTTAATGAAAATATTTTATAATCTTAAGAAATATTAATTATTCTTTAAGGATTCATAATGGATTTATAATATTAATCAAATAAAATTAAAACCTAATTATTTAAAAAATAAAACAAATATTTGGGTTTCACTTCTATTTATAGAATTATTTACATCACATTCAAGACATTATGATGTCATAATACACAATGTATATTTATAAGGTGTTTAATTTTTACATTAAAACATGATTATCTTAGAAAATCATGAAATATTCTCCATTGGAAAATTTTTAAATTTTGATTACCAAAATAATATTCATCTTATATAAATAATTTTTTTAAATATGTTAATTCTAACTTTTAAAATTGAAATTGAAATTTATCGAGAAATTCTGGGGTTTTCTTACCAAAAAAGTGTTCCAAACCATATTAAAATCACATTTTTATTAATAATATTATATTATCATTTATATTTAATTAAAATTATTTAATAAAATTATTTTATTAAAATATTATTTATTTTAAAAATCTAATAAATCATGAAAATAAATTCCTTAATTGAATTAGATTATTACCCAAAATACTATTTGTATTTTATTGTGTCAAAATAAAAAAACATTTATAATGATACATTAATAGGATGAAAATATATTCATTATTATGTAAAAAATAATATATATGATAGTATTTCAAGGTTCGTGACACATATCCCTTAAATACAGCAGAAGGCACCCTATGAATATGGTGTGATACTATTAGACTTTCATGGGGTGGTTCGACGCACTTGTTTTGGATCATGATCTTGATAAGCTTGAACATATCTCATAAATAGTTTTTATTACGAAAAATTTGATGGATATCCCCTTTGTCTTTGTAATGGTAGAAGCCCAGTGATTCTACCCCCCTTAGAAGTTATAATAAATGTGCTTCGTAGTGTATGATCCTACTCATTGAGGCCATCAATTCCTTTTTTTTGTGTCAATTGGATTGGTTAAACCCCTATATTTATAGTAATAATTTCCTCATTGTTCAACTACTATATCATCAATGGTAAATATTAATAATGGTTATTTATAATAGATAGGATATAATAAAACCAAATAAGTACATGTGTTTTATATAAAAAAATATAATAATACATTTCATTAATTTTCAAGGGGAATTTTCTTTATAATGGTTTGAATTCCTTATAGATATGTATCCTTTTTTTCATATTGTGCTTCATTTTTTTACTCATTTCTATTATATTTGTGACTATTTTTGGTTTATATGTTAACCTAAACCTTTTGGACCACCATATTGATGAATATTTCATGTCAACCTGGGTCAGTTCATTACAAAAGGGTATCAATGGGAAAACCTATCCATAAGTGAATTGAAACTATCTAGGTTTAGATAAAAAATTATAGTTCCTAGGATTTAGTATAATTAAATCTTGTGTGATATGCATGTATTGGTTCATGTCTAGATACCTTTCATACATTACTTTGTGTCACAAAGGGTGGTTATGGGGTTTTCCTATTGCTTTGAGCATGATTTTGAGTAATTTTTTATGAACCTAGTTTTTATGGTTTATTTAGATAAATATTTTGATTCCTTGTATTCTCATCCATAAAATAATATAATATAGATTATTTATATTTTCTAAAATTATGTGTCATGTGTTGTACTTGTTATATAAATCCACCTAGGAGTAATATTTTTAATATGTGAGAGGAATCTAAGAGGAAAGTTTAATTCGTTAATCTTATAGTATACCATTTTTCTATGGAACTAGTTATAAAAATTATTCATAATTTGTTTTAGACATTTGTTGGATGGTATGGGTAGATTATAGAACACAGTTAAGAATATAGCAAGAAAGAAAAACCTCTCATACATTGTGATAAGTGAAAAAATAACCAGAAGGGGGGATTTAATTGATTGAATGAATATTCCATTTCATAAATACTCTAGAGGAACCAAAGGTTGGTTTGACCACTTAGGTTCTTGAAAGACAAAGTTGAAAATGTTGGGACTCCATCATTCAAGATATGTTTCATAAGAATATAACATGGATCACATTAAAAAAGGTATTCAATTAAGATTTTCATCTTGAAATATTGTATTTGGTGGTCAATCATGACTCTATATCCTTAGATAAAGGGAAAAATTCAATTATGGATTATGCTACTCATTTATATAAGTTTATTCACCTCTCACTTGAGTTGATCTAATGAATAACATAAATATTGTGGTATCATATGGTTTTTAGGGATGATATTTCATTTAATCTAATCATATTGTTCATATTGACCTTTTCTTAGGTTATTTATATGGAATCTATTGATAATGTAGACTTTCTAAGGAATATGAGTTTATGTGGAGCTTTTATTACTACATAGTGTATCTTGGGTGTATTGTTTGGCCATAAATCGAAGCATGATTCCATTTATCAATTTACCTCATGAGAAGTTTTAGGGGCTTTCTCAAGTCATCATGGGGTGGATTTCCCTCAATATAGTAGGAGATATACTAATTATGGTTTTAAGGTAGTCTTAATAAATTCCATTATTGTAGAAAATCCAATCACATAAAGTATTTTTGTGGAAGAATGTACCAAGGAACTTTGGAAGTTCTACTCTAACTTAAGGCTCCTTGGTATATTCTATCGCAAAAAATGGTGTTTGATCTCATAAAAATTTTAAGGTTGTTACTTATGTAGTGGATAAATATCAGAGGGTAGATAAGGGAGGATGTCTTTATGTAATAGATTATACATTAGAGGAATATGAAGAGGGGCCAGCTGCTATGAGTGGTATGATGTTCATTTTATCCTCTATAGTCAAATATGTGTATAATATTGGGGAATATTATTCATTTATATCATATATGTTGGTTTCTGGGATTCTATTATGATCATAACTAATTTCATTCATGATGGTTCATTCTAAAACATTGGTAATGGGGAAAAATAAAAGTTTTAAATATTCTAAGTTCCTAATCATGGTCATTGACCATAAGGTCTTATGTTAAATTCTAGTTCATGTTATTAACCAATTTAACCTCATTTTTTTAATGGATTAGATTGTTAAATTTAATGGAAAGATATATTTTTATTACTTTTATGTTCAGTTTTTATCTTCTAGTGGGGGTTCTCACATCATTCAGTGTGACCAAGATCCTAGATCCTGGAGAGTGGGGCATGTTGTTCCTAAGGTCAAAATGATCTCATGCCAATTTTTAGAGGTTTTTATAGACACCTCTAACCTATTTTTGGGTTGTTTACCTCTTACCAATTTGAATTATTATACTATAGTCTTTCCGGATGATTTTTCAATGTTCCCACCCTAGAGAGTGTTTGATTTCACTATTGACCTATGATTAGGGACATGTCCCATGTCCTTTCTAACATACTATATGGAACTCATCCAGTTATAATAAATTAAAATTCAGCTCAATGATATTGAGGATAAAGTATTTATTTATCCCATTATGTCAACTTGGGATTCCCTAGTTCTCTTTATAAATATAGAGAATAGAAGTCTTTGACTTTTTTATTATTATAGAAAACAAAATCAAGTGACTATAAAAAAACGTATCTTTTTACATTGATTGATGACCTATTTGATCATCTTAATGTATCCTAGTGTTTTTGGAATATTAAAATTATTTTAGGATACCATTACTTTAGGTTTAAATCATAGGATATTCCTAACAATTACTTTAATAGAAAGTATACATATTATGAGAGCTTGGTTATTTAATTTTCAATTATTCTTTCTCCTATTGTGCATTTGAATTAGATGAAAAGATATTTTTTCAGTTATTGGACTCATTGGTGGTTGTTTTTTTATAATATTTTGTTGTAATCCAAATATGTAATGGATAACTAGTATAATCTCTATTTTATTCTCATAACATTGTAAGAACATTTTCTATTTTGATATATTTTCATATATTAGTTTTGGATTCCAAATGTGAAATTTCTATTCCATGAAATATTTGATAGTTTAATGTTAATGAATCCAAAAAAAAGATTAACGTATTTATACCTTGGGATAAACCAAACAATGTGTTTGAGATGAAAATCTACTTTGGATTTTTTATTTATTACAAAAATGTTGTTTATGAAATCTCTAAACATGCATCTCATATAATAGAGTTAACATGTTAGGGTGTTATGTTCGGAGGGAATAAAAAGCGTCAAGAATCATTAACATAACTAATGGCGAGATTAACTTCAGCTATACTTATGATTCTTTTGGAACCATGTTTGGGATATGTTACTTTCTATGATTCCTCATGTATGGGATTAAGATATTTCTAGATGTATGGAAATTATGTGGTGGAAAATGGGTCTCACAAACTACGTCCTCATGATATGAATTATCATTCCCATGATATTGATTTCGATATAGGGATGCTTAATCTCTAGGCTTGGAAGCACTGCCACATTAGTTAAATGTTTATAATGTATATCATACATATGATTTGAAGGTACATATTTACACTGAGATACCTGAACTTATGAAAAATATGCTTAGTTGAGTTTTTTCTTAATTTCTTATTGACATTTAATATACACCTAGGAATGGTAATGTGGTCACCAATGCATTGAGTTGGAATATTCTTATGTGGTACCTAAATGAATCAGTAATAGAGCATTCTTTGATAAAATAAATTCATCGAAATTTGTATGGATAAGAAATATGATGGTGGAAATATGTTTATATCATATATGAAAGTTAATTATTATTTTAATGATTATATTTGGATTGGGAAAGAAATAGAAACCCATTTTCACAAATTTTTAAAATATTTA
Organism: Viscum album; assembly: GCA_963277665.1. Classification (NCBI taxonomy): domain Eukaryota; kingdom Viridiplantae; phylum Streptophyta; class Magnoliopsida; order Santalales; family Viscaceae; genus Viscum; species Viscum album. Next base: position 338,236,771 of record OY728135.1, read on the forward strand.
ATGGTGGGGAGACCTTGGGTGACTAGTCTTAGTCGCCTAATGGTGTCTTCTTATTTTGAAAACAATTATTCATTATTATATCTCTGAGGTAAGTGTTTATGGATAGTGGACATCATTATTTTTGTTCTATTCATCCCATGACATCCTAGATGAAACATTTTTGATACTATGGTATTTGTGGCCAAGGATGCGGCGGTCATGACAGGACCAAATAAGTTTTCCCAACCATCAATAATATTTTCTGCTTTTGGATGTAGTCCTTCATTCTTTTTTTTGGGATTCCTCATTGGAAAATATTCTTTTGGGGATATGGATTCGGGGGACTTATATAGAATTATCAAACCCCTCAACAACACAATTTGGTACTCAGACACTTATTTCACAGTATCACACCCTATGGTTATACCATGACACATTTTTGTCATGAAAATAAGATTTTAAACCCATGGAAATGGAACCTATGGAATGATGTTTCTTTATGTAGGACCCAAATTCCCCCCTAAGAAGGTTCCCTGGGGAATGAGGTTATCCCTCCATTTTATACCACTTGATAGGACCAATGTAGTATTCCATACCATCAACAATGTTATCTACTTTAGGATGTATACCTTAAAAAATATAAATTCATGATGCCTACATAAAAAGTCAATATAAATTCGGTGTGGGACACAAGGGACATATATACCCTTCCCAAACCTCTCCAAACCTCTAGGTAGGACTCACCACATGATTCATGACTTGAAACCCTTTGGTCATGTTGTGACACCCTTTTCTCATGAAATATTCCATTTAATCCCATATATTATGAAACTAATATATGAAATGCAATAAATTTCATCCCATATGTTGCTTATAGACTTAATTTAATGATTACATACATTCTAGATGATTATGGTGGAGTAACAATGTCCTGTTAGGTTATTACATCCATTAAAAATTTCATTGTGGATGTGGGATTAGATATTTGAAGAATTCATTATTGGTTTACCACGGACTACTAGTGGGAGAGACGAAATTTTAGTTATCATTTATCCCCTCCCGATCTTATCTCACATCCATTTATTAAGTATTAAATGAATGTGGTAGATAATGGGAACATTTATATTCACACCATTATGAATCTATATGGAGTTCCTTTTACGATTGTTTTTTATAAGATTCCATGATTTACATCTAGAGGTTTGAATTGTTTCCAAGAAGAATTAACAACCAATTTTTGACAATGATATTGTATCACACTCAGAGGGATGTCCATAAATAGATATACCTTTCATACACTTTATGATATTTTCTGGGTGAACGTGAAAGATTTTGGTGGTTTATGGGAAATTTTTTTGCCTATGATCATGTTCTCCTATAACCATAGTTATCAGGACATGATTAAAATAGTTCTAATTGAAGAACTATATTGATATAAATTTGAATATCCTTGGTTTTATGTGGATTAAGAAGAATTTTATTTTGTAGGACCAGTCATATTTTAGGATATAATGAAAAATGTGCAAAGGAATTATAATAGGAATACAACAGATTAGAGTTTTAAAATGTTCTATATAAACCATCTTCATCACCAATTAAAACTTGAGTTTGGTGATAGATTGTTTATCAAGGTTTCAACCCACATAGGTCATAATAATTTGGGTGAAAATTTAAATTCTAAATTCTATATTTTTGACCCATTGGAGATCATTCAACAACACGAAAATAAAAATTAATTATTGGGATTTTCATTTCACTTATCATTGATTCATGATGTGATTTATGTTTATCAATTGAGGAGGTATCCATTGGATCCATACCATGTGATATAATGGGAGTAATTTAATCATTATACCAATACCATAATGGTTTAGCATCTAATACAGACTATGAATTGTCATGATAAGGTGAAACAATGTAAAAAAATACCTTGTTTTGGATATTGTAGAAGTGTGGGAGGGATAACCATGTGATTAATGAGAAAGAATCATTGATGAGGCTGTATTGACCTTCTCTTTCTTGTGAATATAGAATCTTGAATGATGTTTTGGTTCATAAAGTGTCATGGTGGGGAGAATTGATATTCCCTTTGGGTCACATGTATATATTTTTTAATATTCATTAAATCATTAGAGATATTAAAGGTTTTCAAGACCCAAGAGATGAAAATTTAGAGTATTGGTGTAAATAGTCCATATATGAGGTCTATTCATGGTTGGTAGTAATTGGGTAGTAACTATACAATATGGATTTATTGGTTAAAGAGTTGTTTTTACGGTTTCACCATTATTTATCAAACAGTGAAAGTATGTAGAAAAACTATGAAAGTAAAGGGGTTTGGATTGAAAAGATATATCAGGGGATGGGCATCATTTTCCAAACCTTTGTAGATACTCCTAGAAAAATATGTATATTTTTCAAGGTATAGTGGATAAAGTATGGTTAGTGAATGATTTATCTAATTGAGTGGAAAAACCATGAAACCTGTACATGTTTCTTAATATTGGAATATTACCTAAATTACCTTTTCGTTCTTAACCCCAACATCTTCTTGGTCCATCAATATATCAAAAAATGGACTCTCATTGATGCTCTAACGTATTCTCCCCTTGGTCCCATGGTGGTTCTTTATGGATTTGTATAGAACTTAGTTTTCATCATTCTAAATCTCTCCTTGATCACTCTTTCCTTTGAATAATTAGAACTTGATTATAATGTGATTTCAAGATCTAGAGGGTGTTATGGGTATTTTACGATTTTTCTTAAGGTTCTGGGCATGTGAGGGCCTAATACATTCAATTCCAATATTGATTATTGAAGGTGACTTGGTTTTCATCATTTTAATGGAACGTTTCTCTATATAATGGTTATATACATTCATTTACATTGTTTTCTTGTAAATATTATTAGTTTGGTTTATGAAAATTTTCAATTTGAAAATTTTAAGGGTTATTTTATAAAATTTATTCTTAGGTGCAATGTAGAATGGGGTTTCTTTAAAAAGACTTCAGTGTACCATTTGTGTTCGATGAATTTTTTTAATAATTTTTTTTACTAAAAAAGGTGTTTTCAAGCATGGGATCAATGATTATTTTTTTAAAATTTTTTCATAAAATTGAGAGAAAGTTTTTTTGAATGGATTGATGATATATATCCCATGATAGAACATTAAGAAGCTTGGGTGTATTGGGATATGAATATATGAAAAAATTAGTGAGTGTTGAACCACTAGAAATTATTAATATGATACCAATAGGCTGTGTCAAGGTTTTTTATTATTAGTATTCCAATTATTCTTGTAATAGTGCATCTTTCATGTAATTGTTATTCAATCTCATTAGATAAATCCAATTCAATTTTACACTATTGTTTCAATATTGTATCATGATTTTGTGGTAATATATCTATTATTTTTAGTTATGAATGATTTTTATTACATCCCCCTATTTATGTTTTTTACATATTTCTTTGTATATGGGTTGTTTTGAAAATAAAAATAATATATGATTTATGTGAAATTATTCCAGAAAACATTTTTAATTAAAATTATTTTAAATTCTATAACTAATGGTTTCATAGTGAAATGATTTTATAGATTCATGGTGGTATCCTACTTAGAAATTTCTTATTGTAATGCATATGCCTTTTGGTGTCTGCATATTTCATTTTACATGATATTGGTAAAGGTAGGGCATCACACACCTCATAGGCTTCATTTTATTTTTTTCATTCATAGTTGGTTGGGATGGGGTGGAAGATACTAATGTAGAGATGTGGTTTTGGATTTGGTATTGGATTTAGATATTTATGTTTTATCCCTTTAAATTTTTTTATATGTGTCATTAATATGTACCTGTTTTCAATCATACCGTACTCTATTTATTTTAACTCCTTTATATTATACATGAGACTCTTTTTGGTTTATATATTTACCTCCACCATTTTTATATCTATCTTGGCTCATGTTTCATGTCGACCTATGATGGTTCATTATAATTGAAAAACAAAAAAAATGTATTGATTTATTATAATCAAAAAAAATATCACTAATAAAAAGAATACCAAAAATATCCATGACGTCAAATAAAAATAATAAGGTCCCTAATTTAACCACCACACTTACTTATCAATCAGTTACATATCTTCTCACATAGGCTGTAAGACTCGGGAACATAAAAAATCAAATAAATGATCTTGGTAAAGGTCAAAAGTAATATAATTCACCAATTATAAAAAAACACATGCTATAGTTAATTAGAGTATTTCAAATAAGTTACTAGAATTATAAAAAAATAATTCTCCATACCCATTAATTATTCCCATTTATGATCATATATTCATATAAATATTCATATAAACCACCAATTATATATATAATTCATCAAATAATAATTTTTCATAATTATCTCATATTCATAATAACATATATTATCACCATTGTTATATTTACTAAACAATCTTTACTTCTTTTATCATTAATTATCCTCCGATTTATATTCCAAGGATCTAAAAAAACTACTAATAATCTTTTAATTATGATTAATATATATATATATATATATATATATAAATTTTCATTTTTAATTAATTTCTAAAATATCATTCTTTAAATAATATTCATTTTAAGGATTCATGGGTATTGTAATTATTTCCATTTTGAAAGATAAGTAATTTTAGATTGTTCAATAAATAAAATACAACACATATATTATTTTAAATATTAATAAGTATTAAATAAATATTTTTTTTCTAGTGTTGATTCATTTGGATTACTACAACACACATTTCACACATTTATGGCTTCAAAACCCACCTTTTCCCCATTATATACATTAGAAACATATATTTATGATTTAAAAATAATTTTAATATCTAATTACCTTCCCATAGAGAAAATTTCCAAAACATATTAACAAAATAATAATAGTCTATATTAGGTATTAATATGTATAAATAAAAAATAAAATACACACACCTGAAGGTTAAATTATACTACATTACACCCCATTAAAGGGTTAATCTATGCACAATTAAACATATAACCAACCCAAAATTTGGAAACAATTCCTAGATAAAAATAAAATTTCAAGAACCTGGCCACAAAGTTAATTAATTATAGCAACATGGCATAAATGTTAGAACATTAAACTAGACTCTCTACTTGCACTTTAATCAATGACCAATAATTTCATTAATACACTACAATGTTTTCCAATCCCAAAACTGTATATTATTGGACTGACCTGCCACATAAAATTAGACTAAAATAAATCATCTATACTAATTCTAGATTATTTAATTAATCCCCTGAAAAATAAAGAATCATTAGAAAATAAGTGCATTTGTTTTTTATATTTTTCTTAATAAATTTTGGATTACAATATATATATATATTAGGTTTTAAATTTTACTCATTTAGGATAATAATTCCAGGATAAAATAAATTAAAGTTTGGTTCATTTTAAATATTTTTTCCCTCACAACTACTTCCTCATTATTTATATGAAATATTTATTTTGGGATTATGTGAGTTGAAATTGTGAAAATGAAAGGTTGACTCATTACATGAAGGATTTGTTTTATATTTGAGACTCTCTTATTGATTTAATAAATATTTGTGAAATTTTTTCTAATTCCATCTTGGTAAAAATCATTTAAATACATTTACTTTTTATTAAATAATATTAATACCCATGATTGATGAAGAATGTGTTATTTTGAAATATTAAACCTTCAAATAAATGATACTTTCAATGTTTATTATAAATTATTTCTTTTTCCCATGAAATAATTGGGAACTATAAGGTTTTTATTCATATGTAAATTAACATTATAATTTTCATTGAAAGAGGTAGACACTAATAGTATAAATAATTTTGGTGTAACTCATAGTTTAAAGTCTCATTGGAGATTCTCACAATTTAATGTCTTATAAAAGATGATAATTACTAAAATCTATGGGATATATTTAGCATATTATTTATTATGTATTATTATCATGATATTAATTTCTCTTGTGTTATACTTAAAATTCATATAGAAGACACTAATAGTTGAATGTATTGTAGAAATTTTATATTATTTAGAGTCTCGTGTAGGTACTCTATAATTTATATCCTTATTTTAAGAAACTCAAATATCCTTTGATATATATTTTATCTAAATAAACCTTGACATAAATGTATTCTATAGATATATCCCCCTCCTTTGAAATATTACATGATGATTATAAGGGTCACCTTGATGAAATAATCTATACAAATAATAATAATGTTACTTTTCAAATTTGTAATGTTCTAGAAGTTGAATATTTGTTCTCTAGTGTGAAATTCCTTCGATGAGGGTTTTGATGGAATCTGTTGAGGATTACTATAATAAAGTGATGTTATTTGGGTAGTTTTATATAGGTGTAATGATGAGATAGAACCATTATTTATTTTCAAATAACAAAAGTAAAATATTAGAATTTAAACTTAAAGAGGATTCCTATAAATTAAAAATAATGGGATTAGAATCCATTTAGTTAAATGGTATGCACATATAGTTTAAATCTATATAAAAATGATTAAAACATGTCCATTAGGAGTTTTACATAAATTATTAATCCATGAAATAACTCATGTTTTCCAGTTTGAGGTAGGTCAAGGATCATTAAATTTCATGTATTAGTAATACCTAGAGGAATAATACTTATAATTTAAGTTCAGGTGGGATAGAATATAATATAGGAAAGAGGAAATTTCATCTTATCTCTACATAAATTCATAGTAGATGGACATGGGTAAAATGGAATATGTTTATATTCAAGACTAATATAGAACGAAACCCATTATTTTGGGGTAATAGGATGAAATTAATAATGGTAGTTTACCTTCCTAAAGTATCCTAGAATGTATCTCCTTCCATGTGAGATTATTTGGGGAAAATAAAAACTCTATAAAGGTATCCATATGTAATAATACATCTCTTATATTTACAAGGATTTCATGAGTGTGTGGAAGGAAACAATTATTCATAGTTGGATCATTGTTTCTAATACCTTCATGATAAGCCAAAATCATAATCCATGGATAATGGTTGATCAAATAGGAAATCCAAATAGAAAATTTGGGGTACATGATAACGTTTCTATATAAATAAGCCCAATATTACTAATTATTAAAGGTCCAAATAAATAGGCACACATGAGATTTTTGGTATGTACATTTCTAATGTTGATAACATTGGATCACCTTCACATGAATATAAAATTTTAATTTTATTAAATGGGCCTAAAGAACTATTACTTGTAAGATAACTTGACTACATAATATATTTATCAGGGTTTCTTCCTATTTTTTATTTGAATAGTTACCTATGTGATCTTTATTTTGTATAATGTTGTATAATTAATTTTATCATGGATGGAAATGATATTGTGGACTCGCCATAGAATTTGATCATGTATCTATCTCTTTGTTCTTAATTTTTTATAAAATATAATAAATATAGACACATATCTATGGAACGTAAAAATATGAATTTTTTGACACCTTAAAATTACCTACATGAAAATTTTATGAAATATCCTAAAAATAAATTTATTTTAGTTTCCTTTCACAAGTATCGATTCCCATCCATGAGATTCTTATCATTAAATTTTTCCCTAAACATCAACTTCATATTTATGTTGATATATTAAAATTAAATTATATAATAACCCTTCAATTTATGACATATTAATATATGATTTTTTTCAAAGGATTATAGTTAATACAACCAGTAATATCAAGATTTATAGGGTCTTGGGTAATTAGGTACATTAGATAACAACATAAAATGGTGAATAAATCATCTTTATTGAAAAATTCATTAGTATAAATTGGATGGGATAAGTTAGGGAAAACATAAAAAAATGGGTGAGCTATGAATTACTCTATGTTAATAAGAGTGGTATAAGTAAATACATGTTATACAATTGGAATATGAATGGGGAATAAAAGGAACACGAATAATAATACATGATATATAATTATAATCATTACATGGGAAGTGGGGAAACACCTTAAAACACTAAATCATAAACATAGGTCAAGGATAAATTCTCGTAAATAATGATGAAAGAATTACCATAATGTAATGAGGTTCTCTCCTTATCCCAACAATATGTCTCATGAGATTAAATATTACCCAAATCATTGGAGTGCTACAAAATTCATGGTGCACCAGTCCCATTAATTTCATTCTCGTGCTTAAGTGTTCCACATACATCATTCAATGTGGATTCATTCATCATCATATTGTGTTAAATGATCAAGGAATTTGAAAAACATACATGTAAATCTAAAATAAAATATATACATGTTTATAATGTTGAATTACCCTGATAATAAATGGTTATGGTATTCACTACACAATTGTTTTGGGATGTAAAATTGCTTTGAAATTTCTATAGTATAGCGATGTCACATAAAATTCATAAAATGGGTTGATGAGAGAGAAATTTTTATATCATCACATATACATTAAATATTTAGTAATAGGAACATGGAAAGATATATCATAACATAAGGAATTGAAAATAGAATGTATAAAAAAATTACGAAACTTGAATAAATAAGTGAATGGAAAAAATCCCTTACTTGAGTGTGTGACTCCAAATGCTTTGGAAGAGCTTCTTGAGAGATTGGGGAACCTAGAAAGGACTATAGAGAGGGGATGTGATATAATATACATGATCCAAGGATTTTTTAGTGAAGTGAAATGGTATATTGAGTGAGTTTATATGCCGTAAAAGAGTGGGGAATTGTTTATCATTTCTCAAACATAGGTTTTTGACAGTATATAAAGAAATAACCAAAACCACATACCATAAAATGTGTTTTTAACGGTTTTTTCCAAATGATATTTTTTCATTATTTTATAAGTCTAAGGGAAGAACATATTAAAATAATTCCCTTGATTATTTGGAGGTGAGTCATACTATTAAAGAAACGATTTTAAAACCTTAAAATATATTAATGATTTTTGAGGATTCAAAATGGCTTTATAAAATTAATAAAATAAACATAAAAATATATAATTTTAAATTGAAAATATATATTTAGTTTTTTATATCTTTTAAATTATTAATTTCATCACTTTTGGGTTATCAGGATGTCATAATACACAATGTATATGTATATGGTGTTTAATTTTTACAAGAAAATTTGACTATCTCAAAAAATTATGAAAAAATTTCTATTGAATAATTTCAATGTTATAATATAAAAAAAATATTCATTTTATCAAAATAATTTTCTAAATATGTAAATTTTCTATTTTAAAATCTATATTTTTTAAGAAATGATGGGTTTTTTGACAATATCAATATTCAAACCCTTATAAAAATTACATTTTCAATTCTAAAAATAATATGATCATTTATATTTAATGAAAAATATTTAAAATACTATTTTAATAAAATATTATTTAGTTAAAAAATCCAAAAAATCACCAAAATAAATTTCTTAATTTAATTTGAATATTATTTAAAAATATTATTTGTGTCTTATTGTTTGGAAATAAAAATAATTATTAATGTAAAAATTATAGGAAAAATATATATTAGTTATTATCTAAAAAATAATTTCCATACACTTATTTCTAGGGTCTTGATATATATCCCTTTCATACTCCAACAAACTTTCTAAGAGTAAGGTTCACAACTTTAAGCCTTTGATGGGGTGGTTTGACATACATGGTTTGGTAGGTGATCTCAATGAGCTTGAACTTCTCCCTTAATGTTTTCACTCATTTTTAAGTTGATGGATATCAGTTTAGGCTTGGTCAAGGGAAAATCATGGTGGTGTTACCTCCCTTGGAAGCTCCGATAAATGGGCTCCATAGGGTAAGATCCTACTATTTGATCCCATCACTAACTTTTTCTATGTCATTTGGATTTGTTAAATAACAATATTTATAATAACCATATAATCACTATTCAATTGCTATATTATCAATGGAAAACATTTTTAATGGTCATTTAAAGTGATATGATATAATAAAAACAAATAAGTGCATTTTTTCTATAATCATAATACATAATAAGACATTTAATTGAATTTAAAGGGGGGATTTATTTATAAAAATTAGGGTCATTACAATATTCCTCCCTTAATAATTTACACCCTAATAATTTTTACTTCCCACATTAAAATTGATTAGGGAAACTATATTTCATCACTTCATCTCGTTCCCATGTTGATTCTTCAAACTTGTGGTTTCTCCATAGCACATTGATTATATGAATTGTCTTATTCTGTATAACCTTGCCTCCATAATTTAATATATTCACTGACTTCTCTTTATATAAAATGTTATTATCCAATGGTACCGCCTCTCAATTGAGTACCTTTGAGGGGTATAGTATGTTATTCTTCAAGAGGGATACATGGAATGCATCATGTACTTGAGATACAATAGGTGTAAGTACTAGTCGATGTTCCAAAACGACTGTGAAATCAATGACCTCAAAGGGTCTGATGTGTCTTGGACTATTCTTTTCCTTCATCCAAAATCTCATAACTTTCTTCGATGGATATATTTAGAGGAATACCATGTCTCAACCTCTAGGTCTAATTGATGATTGTCAACATATCACATTTTTTTACTATGAGTAGCATTAAACTGATACTGAATGGTCTTAACCTTTTCCATCATTTGCTCGACCATTTTAGGACCTATCAGTTTGGTTTCTTCAATATCATCCTAACATTAATGTGTTCCACACCTCTTCATATATAGGTCATTATAGGGATCCATTTGGATGGTCGACTGAAAACTATTATTGTATTTGAACTCGACCAGAGGCAGTTGTTGGTACCATCCTCCTTCTATGTTCATATCACATGATCGAAACATGTCTCCTAGTATCTGAATAGTACAATAAGACTATCCATCAGTTTGAATATGATATATCATACTGAAATTTAACTCACTGATTATTTCATGTCGAAAACATTTCTATAACTTGGAGGTTATTATTGGATATCTATTAGATATAATAAATAGTGGTACTCCATGAATCCTTACAACATCTCTGATGTATATCCCTAAAATTTAATCGAGCGAGAAATCCTCTTGGATAATAATAACTTGTTCAGTCATCATAAGACGGTCCACCACAACCTAGATAGTATTGTTTCCTCTATATGAATTTTCTTTTCCTGTGATAATTTCAATAATGATGTTTTCCAATTTCCATATTGGTATGGGTAATGGTTACATAATCCCCATGTACTTTTTCATTTCCACCTTCACTTACTAACATATAATATATCATGATATATATTTCACAATATCCTTGTTCATATTGTCCCACCAATAGTGTTCTAATAGATATTAATGCATCATTCTTCTCATAGGATGGATAAAGATGGTAGATCTATGTGAATCATCAAAAAGATCCTTCTTAAACTCAGTATTTTATAGTACACATAGTCGCTAACCAAATCTCACAACTCCTTATTCATTAACATTGACCTCTAAGGATTTCCATTTTCTAAAAGTTTCTACTGTATTCTAATTTCCCACATAATTTCTCTGTGAATAATTTATCTTTTCCAAAAAAGATAGTTTAAAAATCATTTGTGAAATGATTTTTTATGTTCTTTACTCTTTTATTCCCCTATCCATCCCCTTCAACCCTAATAAGATCAGATCCCTCTTAGTTATCATCAATGATAGATTTACTAAATCCTTTATACTTAGATCATCTTTAACTTTATTTATTTTACCAGGATGGTAGAGGATTGGTAAATTATAGTCCCTGATAGGCTCAAACTATAGTCACTGTTTCGTATACATCTATTTCTATGTGAATATATAATTGATGTTTTTTGTGATTCAAATATATCTCACACTTCTCCTAAAAAAGATAGTTCCTAAATATTTCAAATGCATACATTACTACATAAACCTCAAGATCTTTTATTTGGCAGGTTTTTTTAGGAACATTCAACTACTTTGAAACATAGGATATGGAATTATTATTCCTCATTGACACACAACCCAATCCCTTCTTGGAAGCATCATTGAACACTACAATTTTTTTTTCTACTTGTGGGTAGTGTAGGAGAAAAGATAGTGATGTACCTCCATTTTATCTTTATTAATCTCTCTTAACATTCATAATTCCACGAAAACTTTACTCACTTCCAAATTATCTTGGTTATAGGGTTTTAAAATTGTGATAAATTTATAACAAATCGATGATACTACCTAGGTAATCCAAGGAAACAATGGATATCTATCATAGATGTTTGCATCATCCACCATTCAATTGCTTCAATTTTTTAAGGGTCCACATATATCCCATTTCATATTATTACATGTCCCAAGAATGATACATCCTTTAACCATAAATGACATTTTTTGTAATTTACAAATATCTTATCATTTCGTAAGGTCTTTTTCATAGTGCTTAGATGCTATTTATGGTCCACCTTTATTGTGCAGAATATTAGAATATCATCTATAAAGATAACCAGAAAATTGTTGAGGTAATAACTAAACACTTTATTCATCAATTCCATGAGGATTTTTGGACAATTAGTGAGTTAAAATACAATTTATATGAAGTCATAGTGCCCATACCTACTATAAAAATATTATTGGGGATATCCTCTTTCTTAATCCTAACTCTTTCATATCCCGACTGAAGATCCACCTTATTGATGTATCATTATCGACATAGATGATTGAATAATTCATCGATATTTGATATAGGATAATATTTTTTGATCATGATCTTGTTGATCTCATGAAAATAAATGTAAAGGTGAATTAACCAATCCTTCATCTTGATGAAGAGAATTGGTGTACCCCATGGGGATTCATTTTTTCATATCAACCCTTCGTACAGATGATCCTATAGTTGTTTCTCCACCTCATAAACTTCTGCAATTGCCATTCCATACAGAGTCTTGGATAATGGTTACACACCAGCTATAAGCTCTATTGAAATTTCAACCACTCAGCTTGGAGGAAGACAATACAATTCCTTGGGAAACACATTAGCATATTCCCTCACAATAGGAATGTCATCAAGGATAGTAAATTACATAAAATCAATAATTTGATCTAGATATTATTTATCTTAGTGAGAAAATATTCATTCTTTAGATTTTGGTGATAAATATTATTCATCCTACTTGCACTTGTATATAATAGATGGTATACTCCCAATATGGTGAGTGATTTACTTATCATGGAAATTTATGTTGGCTCTATATAGGGAGTCCCAATCCATACCTAAAATTACATAAAATTCTTCCAAAGTGAGTATGAAAATGTTTTTGGGAAATTCATCCCACAAATTGAGATAAGAATGGATTAATATACTTAGGATCCATTAATTTCCTTTTTTTCGCCGAAAACACTACTTCCTTGATTTATAGTGGTGTTTGAATAATTATACTAAAACTTCAGTATATAAAGTAATGCATAGAACCAGAATAAACAAATTGAATTTCATATTCTTAAAATATATATTTTTACCTTCTATCATATCATTAGAAGGATCCATCTCAGTGGTTGTGATGTGAAAAGATCTATCTTGTTTCTATGTAGGTTGTTCATTATCAATGAAGACCCTTGGATTAGTAAAATGATTTTCCAAGTTCCATGGTTCTATAAAGTTCATGAAATGTAAAATTCACTGAGGATTGATATGAGAGTTCTTTTACTCAATCAAATTTTTGGTATTCACCTGTCATCAATCACTTAATAGGTTCCCTTCCTTCTGAAACAAAAAATCATTTCCTCATCCCTGTTAAGATAGTTTATGAAGTTCTTTTATCCAAACATTTTACAATTGGAATGCTAAAATTTATTAGCACCATTATATTTATCTAGAAGAATTCAATAATTATTCTCATTTTTTTGGATTTATATCCCTGTGATACCCTTGAGATTATCCACCCTCAATTTTAACATTGAGGGAATATCAGAAAATTTCCTCACAGCTATGAAAGTTTCATATTGCTATGGATTTTGTTAGAATATTTTTTAGCCCAAAAAATAAGAATTAAACCATACATTCATGGATAAATAAAAAGATGGAGAAATATCATTAAATTAATGTAATGTTTTCCTCATAAACCCTGGTAGATTCATCATATTTGTTCTGGAGGTCAAGGAAATTCCTTTCTATTTTAAGTTTGAGATTGCTTGAAAAACATTTATTGAAAACAAATTTATGGATATCCTTCCACCACATCGCTTTGATCTCTTCCTCAGGCTTCATAGTTTTGATTAATTCCCACCACTGATCAACTTCCCCTTCTATTTGACAAACCTCCAGTAGAACCATATCTTGTTCAGAACATTGATGGATATTGAAGTTATTTTCAATGAAGTCGATACATTATTCCATGATTAACTGATCTGATGTTACACTGAATGTTGGAGGCCTTTATCACATAAAGGGATAATTACATCCCATCATATCTTATGTGGATTTGGGGGATCTTCATATTGTTTGATTAAATTTAGAACTTTTGTTAGCTGAGAGTGTGTCATCACAATGTTTGTGATTCCCACTCCCATCAGGTGGCACATCTCGTTGGGGATGTCATCACATTGCCCATCACATTGATTTTTTATCCGATTCATCCTACTTCAAAAAACTGGCTAAAATAAAGGAAAAATTATATATGTTTATTTTTGAACTATTAAACATATAAATGGGAATTAAATGACATTCAAATGATAACTTATATCTTACATTTACTTACATAACTTATGAATTTCTAAGAATCAATCTATGTTATGAATGATCTATTTTATAACATATATTATTGAGGAAATTTTTCCCATAATGATGGTTTGTAATGAGTTTATGAATTTACTAAAGAATATCCCCTATGATTGTCAAACCAGGTGTGCAGTATGGCATATTTTTGTGTACCAGGTTACACTGAGTCTGGCCCAACACACCATGTCACAGTTGTTGCACCTGTGTACATCTGTTCCAGAACTATGTCCACTTGTAATATCTAAATAAGGATTTATTTTATTTATAAACTAAGTACTGTATACTTACCAAAATTTAGAAATGTTTTCTTATAATCAATCTTATATTTAAGGTTTTTTTAGAGTTCTCTATTCATAATCCCAAATATAATTGAACTTTCCATCTGATACCAACAATAACAACCCTTCTCTTTATTAAATATTAATAAATTATTTATTACATATGATTACATGTAATAAAACCTTAGTTATTGAGATTATGAGTGTCTTTGGTAATTAGTTACATATTATTACAACTTAAAATATATAATACATCATCTTAATTGAAATCTTTCTTAATATGAACACAGTATTCCATGGATTTTAAAACTGAATGGGATAACCTGGGGCATACAAAATAAAGGGATGAGATATATATCATAATTAGGAATAATCATTTAATATGGTTATAAATTCTATAAAATAGTAATATAAATGGGGAATAAAATAAACATGAATAACCAGTCATGATAAATAATGATAATCATAACATGGGAAATGTGGAAACAACATAAAACAATAAATCATTATTATTTGTCAAGTATTACTTCCAAGACATTATAATGGAATAATTTAGATAAAGGAATCATGTTCAATACATATATAAAAGTTACTACTAATAATACTAAGCATTACCCAATGAATTGGAGTGCTATATAGTCTCGGGTGCACATATCACATTCATTTCATTCACATCTTTATGTGTGCCACAGAGATCAAGCATCATTGATTCATTCATAAGATTGTTTTATTACATGATCAAGGAGTGTGGAATACATACATGTATGATTAAATTCAATTAATTATAAGTTTATAAATTTAAACACCCTTGATATGAAATGGATATTCTATTCACTAAAAAATTTCTTTGGCATGAAACATTTTAGTAAAATTTTCCCATATAACAACGTCACTTAAATTTTCATAAAGTGGGTTGATGAGTGAGAAATGGGTCACTAATAATATAAAAATCATGTATTTAGTAATAAAGTCATTTAAATACATATTCCAAAATATTATATTTAAAATAGAAGGCATAATATAATAAGGAAACATGAATAAAAAAGAGAAAGGAAAAGATCAATTTCTTTAGTGTCTGACTCTGAATGCTTGAGAGGAGCTTCTTAAGAGATTGAAGAAACCTTGGGAGGAATCTAGATATAGGACATAATAGTAAGGAAATTCTAAAAGTATATTTATTTAATATAAATGAGATATTGGGAGGGTTTATGTTGGAAAATTATGGGCAATTATTTATCATTTGTCAAACATGGGTTTTGAATACTATATAATAAAATAACGAAATCCAGAAACCATACCATGTGTTTATACCATGTTTTCTATCAAATGGGAGTGGTTTTAATTATTTTATAATTTAATGTGATGAAATTAATTAAATAATTACATTTATTATGTGGGTGTAAATCATACTCTTAAATAAATGATTTTAAAACCATAAATGTATTACTACTTCTGGAAGATTCAGAATGAAATTATAAAATTAAAAAACGAAACCTAAAATAAAATTATATTAAATATATAACATATATTTGGTATTTTATACCTTTTATAGTATTTATTACTTCCCCTTTGGGCCATTATTCTGACATAATATAAAATTTATATTTATACGATATTGAATTTTTTTCCGGAAAATTTAACTATTATAGAAAATTATGAAGAATTCACCATTGGATAATTTTGACGTTCTGATTACAAAAATAATTATAATTTCATCTTAAAAATACTCTAAATATGTCAGTGTTAACTTTTAAAATCAATATTTATTATGAAATGATATGTTTTTTATAATAAAAGTTTTCTAAACCTTATAAAAATTACCCATTGATTCATAAATATTATATGAACATTTATATTTAATAAAAATTATTTTACAGTAGTATTTTATTAAAATATTATTAATTTGAAATATACATTAAATATTCTAAATAATTTCCATAACAAAATTTTAATATTATGAAAAAATATTATTTTTGTCCTTTTATATTCGAATGAAAATACTTTATAAAGTAATAATAATAGGATGAAAATATATTCATTATTCTATAAAAAATAAAGTACATAATTATATTTCAAGGGTCTTGATATGTATCCTTTTAATATAATATAAACAATTATATGAGTATGGTGTGCAACTATGATCCTTCAATGGGGTAGTTTGACGTTCATGGTTTGGGACATGATCTTGATAAGCTTAAAATTCTCCCATGAACAATATCTATCATGATTTTGTTGTTGGATATTAGTTTGGTATTGGACATGGGAAATCCTAGTGATTCTATATCCTTTTTAATCTCTAATAAGTGGGATCTATAAGGTAATGTCTTACTGGTTAAGGCTATCACTTCTTTTTTCTGTGTCAATTGGATTTTTTAAACCCCTATATTTATACTAATAAACTTATCATTATTCAATGATTATATTATCAATGGTAAAGATTCTTAATGGTCATTTGAAACTGATAGGATAGAATAAAACCAAATAATTTCATGTTTTTTCTATAACCATAATCCATAGTAAGAAACTAAATTATACAATAAGGGGAATCATATTTATAATAATTTGGGTCATTACAATTTAAGTGTATATAAATTCATTTATCATAATTAGATTCATTAAGCATAGATTTAGTGTAATTACTAATCTATGAAATATAGTGAAAAAGGGTTCCATAATGACTAGTGTTCATAAAGAATACCTAATCCACCATTATTTTCTAAGGATTTAAAATTTTATTCATTTTGTTTTAGTGTATTCTCATGGTTTACTTATTCTTTTGGTACTTATATTATAGGATTATTTATTCTTTTTGTCATTTTACACTTGTGTGGGTTCTTCATTGATGTTTCTACATGTTTTAATTCCCCCAAACTTTAATTATATATCTTTAATATATTCTAGAGTATTTTGAAAGGATCATCATGGATGTTTGGATATGCCTTTTTTAAATGAGGGTAATTTTATGCTATTTATATTTGTTTAAAAACTAACTTCTCTATGATAGTTTGGATGCATGGTTATTTTTTTCATAATTTTATTAGAGTTTTATATTTTTAATTGTTAAATAAAGATACTTTTGGATTTTTGGTGGATTAGAGAAGAAATAATATACAGGAGCCTTGGGAATCTGGATTGAATTGATTTTTTGATGGGTATTTTGGTTTATCTTATTGGTTCTTTGAATGAATATTGATCTTGATTATTATATTAATTTAGATCATAGTATTAATATCGATTGACTACAAACTCCATTTGAAATATGAATTATTGATTTCATTATTATTAGTTAGGAAGATAAA
This sequence comes from Viscum album, assembly GCA_963277665.1. Lineage (NCBI taxonomy): Eukaryota > Viridiplantae > Streptophyta > Magnoliopsida > Santalales > Viscaceae > Viscum > Viscum album. Next base: position 338,255,103 of record OY728135.1, read on the forward strand.
TATTGTATAGATTTAAAAGTGTGTCTATTGGGGATTTATACTATTAGATATTTTTTTGATATTTTAATGGCACATGTAACAATTAGTTTTTTGGATCTCGAATATGTTTTGTTGTATAAATCAGACCACGATGGAAAGAAATCCTCATTTAACTTCTCAGATATAGTTGAAATTTTTATATATGTATCATGTTGTTTTTGTGACCCTATTCACATATTACACGGAGAAATTATTAAGACGTTGTGATTCATGTTCTATTATATACTGTAAACCGATGAAGATGAAGAACATTACTATTTTTTTGTTTTTTTAACTCCTTTAATTATTTATTCATCTTCGATCTAGTTCATAATGTTTTGTAGAGGACATTTTTATTGGTAAATGGGGTTTAATAGTTGATAGTGATGATTAAATTTTGGTTGGTCATTGTTAGATCTTGGTTTATTAGATTCATTATTATTTCAGTGGTTGTTAGTGGCATGTTACATAAAATATGTTCATGGTTTGTATTTGTAAGTTTGAAAAGAATATTTAATTCTCAAAATGGATTTATATATCAATGGGATGAATAAATTTTATGGAAACAAATGTAGATACTAGGTCCCACCATTTCATTTCCTAGGGTTCGGTGTTGTAGATATTTTTTTTTTATTTCATTATAAATAATTGGTTTTAGTTTGGTACATTTCCTTTGTGGGTGGAATGCTTTTATTTGTTAGGTGCCCTCAAACTAATTTGAATTGTTGGCCATTGGTGATATTACATCACATCATATTAGATTTTAGAGTGTCTCCACTGGGTTTCATGTCTTGCATTCTGTATCAACCACAAAGTTTTAATTGAAGAAAATTGAATTCCATAATGTAAGGGGAATGAAACATTGAATTTGTCTTACGATTCACACAAAAATGACTGTCTTTCATACCTAGTGCTTCACACAAGAAAAAGTTTTAAAGGAAACAAATATACTTTGAATATTATTATTTAATACGCTATTAATCACATAGAATTGGAATAAAATCTATGAATATTTTTTTTAATTATGAAATTATTTTTTACACATGAATATACAATTAATTTTTTGGTGATTATCTAATTAGAAATGAAAAAAAGATCCATTTCAAAAAAAATTATTTTTATGAATGAATATGTTAATGCGCATAAATATGTTTTTAAAAAATAAATTTTAAAAAAACTCATTTTAGATTATATTAATAAAATTTATATATAATATAATAATTATAATGTTTAACATTAATCCTTTTAATTTTCTAGGTAATAGATAAAAATAAAAATAATTTTATTTTAAAAAGTTTATTTCTCTAGAATGCAGTTTTGTTGCCTTTTTTATCGTGCACTTTTTTTAAAAATAAATGTTGAGTGTTTTATAATTTCTTATTTTAAAAAATTATATTAAATTTTGAAATAACAATAAAAAAATTATCTTATTTCTATGTATTTGTATTTTTCTAAAAGGTTTCAAATTTTGATGACTACTAAAAATAATGAATTTTAATTAAAAACTAACTTTTTGGTTTAATTAATTTATTAAAGAAAATTTTATTTTAAATTAGATTGAAATTAAAATCAATATAATTGTAAATATATTAATCATATTTAGGACATTTTAATTAATTCCATATTGATGTTGGATATAAAAACTTCGTAATCTTTTGAACTGTTTCTTTTTAAAATTTTTTTTTTCATAGCGTTTGTAGGAATTATATTAAAATTAATTCAACCACTTTTGTGAGATGAATTTTCCCAAATGGATTCCATATTTATAAGAATAATAATTTATATCAACTAATTTTGTAAAATAATTTTTTTTTACCAAAAGTATTAGTGTAGAATGTTAAAATTAATTATAGTGATTATGATAAAAATGAGTTTACTTAGTTTTTGAGCTAGAATGATAATAGTGAGATAAACTAAAATATTATCAAAATTTTATTTAAGGAGTTAATTTTTAATTTTTGAACAAAATTCTCTGAAACTTGGAAGAAAAATAACACCTAAAGTTTAATATAACACATATAATATGTCAAGTAATGAAAAAAATGATACTTTTCTTACTTTTAATATATATAATGTATTCAGATATGGACATAACAACTTATGTTCGTTTAAATATATAATTCTTAAAAATAAATGATTTTTTACCATCATTAATTATATTTATTTATTTTGAGATAAAATAATTACATAAAATTATTATGAAATTCAAACCCAATAATGTTTTATATAATAATTTACAAAACTAAAAGATACTAAAAATATTAAATGTGAAATAAATTGAATTTATTATTATATTATATTATTTTTTAGGTGAATATATAATTATAAAAAAAATCACTTAATATATTCAAAGTAAATATTTGTTTTTATAATTTTATAACTTTAAAATAAATAAATAGTGTCAAACATGAAGGTATTGCAATTTTACAATAAATGATATTTAATTAAATGAATTATAATTACTAAAAATACTATCCTCTGAAAAGATATTTTTAAATTTTAATAAATATAAAATATATTCCCTTAATGAACTAATTTTTCTTTTATAATGAACCAATTGACCCTTAAAAATCAAAAACACTATTAGCGCAGTTAGGGTTAAAGCAGTGTTTTTGCGCATTATATACACTTAAATTAAAATTATTTCCAGTACACATAATACAATTTATCTTATAAATTATATATCATATTTATAATCATTGGGTATAACTTTTATAATAATTATCACTCTAATTTACTCTTAAATGATAAATTATGTTGGATAGAAAACTAATTACCATGATAAAAACTAAAAGGATACTATTTAAAAAACATGATGACTAAGAAACAAATTAAAAAAAATTAATTCTTTATTTTTTTATGGAGGTGTTTCATTACCAAGTCGACACTTTCCTACAAATTTATTCAATTTTTGAGAAATTTGAGTAATTTTTGGCCACCTAGTAGAGAATAATTTTGGGTATTTACAGGAACCCCACTCCTCCTCCCCCATAAAAGGGCATTCACTACTATCACTTTTTAACACCGATCAATCCTTTTCTATCATCAATAAACATAAAAAATAACTTATAAAATTCCATTATATAATACTAGAAGCATTATTTTTTTCATAATACCAACCAAGTAAGGCCTTTGGTGAAAACCAAAAAGAGTTACCTAAAAAAGAAGCAACGTTCATCATTGAGTATTTTTGTTTTATTTATTTTTCCACACCTTCAATTATTCCTATACTATTGTGGTATAATAAAATAATTATATTTCATATAATAATATGTTTTTATTATATGGTTTCTACATAAAACCACTCAGACTTCCATGAAATGGGTTACGAAATCCTCATTCGTGTGTAGAAAGTACTACCGCCTCAAGAAAAGATGGCATTAGTTTTTTCATTACCACCTCTCACAGTTTGGTATAATGGTGTATATAAAACTTATATATGATATCTACATAATAAATATACTTCTGGAGTAATTATATCATATATATATATATATATATGTTCCATAACACAGGGGATACGATAACGTCGTTCGTGTGTACGGCGGACTACCACCTCGAGAAGTGATGTGAAGCGTTTTTCACAAGTACATTACACATAAAGTGATAAGTGTAAAGATAATGTATATATATGATAAAAATGAAATAATAATTATATTCTTTTCATAATTATATTTCTTAAAAAATAATATATAACTTTCTTTCTTATAGTTTTCACACTAAAAAGGTGACAATGTTGTTTGTGGACATGTGGACTACTACCTTCTAGAGGTGATGTGATTCTTTTTTTATCATAAACAAATTATAAGAATGATATATAAATAAATATATATAATAAAATATCATTATACTCAGTAAATAATTATCATTTTTAAATGATAAAATATTACATACATAATTTTTATAATGATCATTGAAAAATTGAAATGTTTCCCATGTGTATATATGACCTACAATCTCTATAGTCATAACGTTTGTTCAATTTGTGTTAACCATAAATAAAGATGGGTATGAAAAGAATAATTTATTTGTAAATAAATTCAATATTTAATTATATTTATTCTATATATTTTGTTATATAAGCACCTCTTTAACCATAGTTAACCTACTAATGTCATTTTTGACACATAATTCAAATATCATCAGAACATATGACTAAAACATAATCGATTAAAAAATTTTATATAACATTTTTATAAATTTATAAAAATATATTATAAATATAAAAAAGTTCAAAATAAATTCTATAATTAAGGTAGATTTATTATTCAAAAATTTAATGAACAATTGTGATGAATCAAACTCGAGATAAGGGGTTTTCTTGTCCCACTTTTATTTTTGTGAGATATATGCCATATTAAATGCAAATTTTTATTTTATGGTGTATATAAAACCCAAGAATTTATTTTATTATTATCATACATAATATTATGTGAATCTATATATTAATTTTATGGTATCTCTTATATGGTTTTTATTGTTTCAGTGTTTCCAAAGCGGTAAGATATTTTGGTCTTAAGTTTCCTTCTTGGAGATATATGTCATGTTATACATATATATTCTTTTATTAAGTGTATATAATGACCCTTTTACATGTTATATAATGAGTATACATATTTTTAAAATATTTTATTTTTCACTATTGTTTATTATTTCTTGGGTTTTATGGTTTAATGTTACCAAAGTGGTAAGAAGTTTATGTTATATTCTCATCATTTCTCTAGATTGTTTATTATTACACTTCTAATGATGAAATTTATGATATATCACCAATTAAACTTATTAATATTTGTATCCTTTAGTTATTTGAAGACACAAAAATTTTAACTTCATTTTTCATTTCATATATACTCAATATTTCAATATAATTTTTTTTAAATCATCTTTTCGGTTGATAACACAATTTTTTATGGAACCATGCTTTCTAAAAAATGATATAAAAAATATTTAAAAATATTTTTCAAATATGAAAGGATATTTTCCTCATTAATTATTTTCAATGATTTTTTATAATTTAATTTATATGTTTCCATGGTTATTTTCAATGAAAATGATTTTCATAAGGTATTATGTTTTGAAAAGTGATTTTTAAAATGAAAGGTATTTTCCCAAAAATGATCTAATGATAATTTATTGTTATTTTCATTCATCAAAGATAAATGTTTTTACTTATTATATAATTTTTTTATTTTTTAATGATTCTAACATCATTTTTTCTCTAAATGGATTAATATTGTTTCAATGAGATAGTTATGGAACATGTTTCTCTTAAATGGGTTAATGTTATTTCAATGATATTTCTATGGAACCCATTTATTTTCGAAGGGTTAATAAAGTTATAAAATGATTCAAATGGGTTTTATATGATTTATGATGACATTAAAATTGTTTTTACATTATTTATCTTGTGGTTCATGGAAATTAGATATACAATGGGGTGTCTCAAATAGAACTGTGTGATCCCGTTATAACTTATATGATGGGGTGGCCAGGATAACATCAGGTTTTACCACTAAATATTATATTATGGGTGTCTCATATAGTTATGTGTGATCTTGTTAGATATTATATGATATTTTCACCTAGATAGTGATTAAATTCACTGGGTAAACTAACTTTTTGTTGAGAGGTATGAAGAAGGGAGTGACAATAGTGTTTCCCTTATGGATTTAATTAGATCTAGTTATTTAAAACTTGAGTTTAAAATGAGTTACAATAAAAAAATTCCAAGATATGAACAAATTTTTGTTATGATTTCTATGGGTTTATAATGATTCTTATGAATAGTATTTATCTCACATAGACGATGATTATTTATTATGATGAATCCAATTATTTCCATATTTTTATAGTTCATGATCATGATATTTATGGGTATGAGTTCATTTAAGGTACTCTAATTTACTATAATTATGTCATCATATACTTATATACTTCTTATCCTCATATATTCAATTAAATTTTATTGCTTATGTTTACCCATATTGATCTTTTGAGATCACCATTTTTTAGGTTTAATTTATCAAAGGTTATTAAAATGTGGTTGAAATAATTATTTATAGAGGGGATTTTATATGGATAATGATGTTTAATTAATGTGAAATAAGAAAATATAGGTTAACATGGAGAAATGATAATTTTAGTAGATGTGTTTTTTTTATTTCAGAAATTGTTTCCTAATAATCTAGTACTATAAACCTAAAAGGTCCTTGAGAATGTAAGTTTTCAAAATTTTAATTTTGTTTCTGTAAGGTTTAGATGGGAAAAGGTTCACAATTATCTACATCAAAGACATAAATTTAATGTTCACAATTTCAGCACTAGATCCAGGAGTGTGGGATCTAGGTTATTATTGTTGGTATTAATGTAATGTTTAAGATAACTTTATATATTATGGTGTTTTAATTTGTGATTTTCTTAGTAGTTATGGATACCATCACAGGTTAATAATATTGAGGATAATGAAATGTTCAAATTCATATAAAACCCATTTTAAGTTTTATGTAATAATAAATTTAGTTATTGAGGATATTTATGATGTAGGTCTATCAAATGATTTTTTTTGAACTTTAGGAATTACTTTAGAATTTTTTAGATTAACATATCATATGATTTTTTACTCATTTTTGGATTTCTCTTACCATGTAATTACCATTTGTGTTTGGTTTAATGTTTAATGAAAGAGAGATCATGTATTATTTTTTTAGGATTATTTGGTCTATTAAAATTTTATTTAAGTGATTCGTGCATGAAAAATACATATTTAATACTAATTATTTGTATAAAATGATATCAAATATTGGGAAACTAATTAAATAATGATATTATACTAATAAAGTAATTGCATTTCAATATTCTCTTAGTTTAGATGGTAAGATAATTACTCAAATCTAAGAATAAGATCTTGAAAAAATGTATTATCCTAGTACTTTCAATTTATAGGAACCGATGGTCTTTTCACTATTCGAAAATTAAGTTTTCCCAACACTTTTATACCAATGGTTTGAATAAACCATTGGTATACTTAATTTTCCCAACAATTTCTTTAAACCGTTGGGATAATGGGATGAGAACAAGCTTTTCCCAACGGTTTACTCAAAACGTTGGGAATATATATATATATATCAATGGTTTTTAAAACCCATTGGTAAATACACTCATTCCCAACGGTTTTAACAAACCATTGGGAATGTTTCCCCCAAATAGCATTACATCTAGAATCCATCCGCGTGATTGCATCCATAAACCTAATCACTCCCGACGCTCTCCCGATGATCTCTCTTCACCCCAAGGTATCTCTTGAAGTTCATTCTATAATCAATCAGGTAAATCTTTACTTCTAAACATTTAATCAACAAGTGGAATGTCGTGAATATATTTTTTTTCTATCTATTTTGATTTCTCTTAAATGAGATCCACGTGGTATGCTTCTTCCTGTATTTTTATTTCTCATATCATGTTCCCTTGCGACAAGACCCTTCTGCAAGATCTAATCATGAGAGTGAGATTTTATATTATTTAATGTGATGGGGGTTTTGGGTAAAATTTCATTCTAGTGGTAATCCTTTCTATTTATATAGTAAGGAATTCTAGTGTGCCATGTGGATAGTGAAAACCCATTTGAGGTGTTGAATAATTGTGGTTTTGTTTTTTGTGGGTTATGTTATCTCAATTATTAGATGTATTGGTTTTATAATGAATCTAGTTTTATGGGGGATTTCATGTATAGTGTAGTAGAAATATGATTCATTGATTTCATGTATAATGTGATAACATGTTTCATTGATTTGTATTATTTATCTTTCTGTCACTATTGATAAATGTACGATGTTGTCTTAGTGTGGTTTTGTTTTGGTATAATTTTGGTAGTGACACCTATTAATAAGAAGATATATGGTGACATACTTAGTTTTTTTATTCATTCAGTACATTTAATGTGTTTGAAAGGGATAATGGTTTGAGTGACTCTTTGGTGTTATATTATTGAGTGAGTTGGGTAAGTTGGAAATTGTTAGGTGAGTTCCTTGTGGCCTATGGGATATGGTTACAACCTAGAGGGGTGTTATGATGGAATTTTGGTGAGAGTGGCTGATGATATTGGCCATATATCGATTATGTTCTATGGGATTGTGTATAAAATTAGGATATTTCTGAGTTATAGTGTATTCCTTGGGTTGTATGGTATGGTCGGATGGGACAAGAAAATTGATGATGTTTTTCTTATACAAATTTAACTTAGGAGGGGTGTGGGATATTCAGAGAGGGAGGGGAGTTTTATACCCCCCACCCCCACTTGGACAACCCCCCTGGACACCCCCACCCCCTGGACACCACCACCCCCTTGGACAACCCCCCTGGACACGACACCACCCCACCTCCTGGACAACCCCCACCCCCTGTACAACCCCCTAGGCACCACCCCAACCCCTAGACATCCCTACCACCCCTGGACATCTCCTCCAGACACCCCCACCCCTCGGATACCCCCCACCACGGACCGCCCCACCCCCTTGGACAACCCCCCTAGACACCACCCCACCCCCTGGACACCCCCACCCTTGGACTCCCCAACCCCCTTGGACAGTCCCCCCTAGACACCACTCCACCCCCTGGACAACCCTCTCACCCCCTTGGATATCCCCCTGGACACCACCCCACCCCCTTGGATAATCCTCACCCCTATAACTAGTTATAAGGATATCCTTCTATTCTCAACCTTTCCCCATTTATTTCACTATCTAGAAAGATCACTGTCATTATTCCCTATTTCAAGGGATTTTATAAATTTTATGATTCACACTATTTGATATTGAATCAATGACTAATACTTGATTTATAGATGTATGTGAGTATATAGAATATGGTTTATAAACTATCCCTTAAAAGTATCACTGTTTTGTATTCTTTATGATGTGTAATATCATTGACATACTTTATTATTAATCTCAAATCTAAAAATAAATGTTTTTTTCTATACTTTATGAAATTAAAACTCTTTACGATCCATGAACAACTTATTAGTGTAGAAGCCTTAACTTTATCCAACCATGGGGTGTGATTCACTTTGGGAACTATTTGGGTAATGAAAGGTATGACCATAGGGGTGCTGAGAATGAGTTATTGAACATGAGTGAATGATTTGGGGTTCCTATAACACATAATGGGACCTGAGTCATGTGACTATTATATGAGACCTATTGAAAATGAATATAAATAAATTTTAATTTAATTTTTGAGTACTTGTTATTTGAATAATGATTTGGAATTCCATGAAGAAACAAACCAAGTATTCATGTTAAAAACACAGCTTTTAATCCCATTTGGAAATCCCCTTGGATTCATGATGATTTGGTTTATAACACCTTCTGGAAATATACCACAGATTCATAGTGATTATGATTTAGGAAGCCTTAGGGAAGTCCCCCTTGGATTCTAAACTAGAAGACTCTCTCTTTACATTGGCTGGGAACTTCTTCATCCTTATAAATCCATCTGAAGTCAATCAATTTTTTAGTTATACACTACAAATCTGTAAGGATTAACTTAGTTTTAATTTTTTTCATCTATTATTCTTCGTTTATATTTTGATTTGACCTAAACCAGGTGGTGACGTGTGTGGCATGACATACCCAATAAGTATAGTTTGATTTGTTTTCTATTATTGTTTTACAATTAAGGTGTCATGATTATATGAATCAACTTGATTTGAAGTCTTCATAGACAGTCCTTTTATATAGTTAGTGAATCATATCGAATAATGGAGGTGCTGGTGAGATATATCCCCACTCAAATATGGTAAATGGTTTGTTTAGTCATATTTTCTCTAGGTGGGTAATGGATCTAAGGATGATCCATGTGAAGGGATTGGGGACGGTTGGGGTAGTTGGGTAGGTGGTTTTCCTTTTTTTAGTGGGGTGATATGGTAATTTCTGTGGACATTAGTTTGGGTGTTATGAAATATACTAACTTTTCACAATATTTCCATTTTTTAGCATCAATAACTTATTTAAAAAACTCTATTTACACATTCTGCATCTTTAATGAAAATCCTTCACTTTGTAATATCTTGAACAATGTTCTATCTGGTTTATGGTTTCTTCTTTTATGTGATAAATGAAAAAATTATAAAACACATCTCACCTCAAATTTTGGCACACATAAATGAATTATTATATCTTTACCTTGTTTTAATAGTTCACTACATCAACTAGAAACTCCTTCCTTTATCGTTTACTTAAATATATTTTCAATTAAACTTCAATCTTATTGAATTGTTTATGATGAAATGACTTATAAAAATTCTTTTTACAGAATGTATAGAAGTTGGATGTATGAAACTGATCAAATCTCAAGCAATTTTCAAAACAACTTGGAGATATTTTTAGATTTGGAATTTCACAATGCTTCAGATAGTGGTCGCATACACTGCCCATGTTCAAATTGTGTTGGTAGACCTTCGTTGATCCGTGGAGAAGTCAGCTACCACATAACCAAATATGGTTTTCAAGAAAACTACTATGTGTGGTATCACAATAGGGAGAAAATGAAATCTCAAATTTCTAATGATCAAAATGAAAGGACTGGTCTAGAGAATTTTTTAGATGACAGGTTTCCGTTTCTTCGTCATCCTGAAAAAGAAAAGATTTTGACTTAATAAGACTTATATATGAGGACATATGATGCATCTAATGAAAATTATTATATTATTGGGGTGAAAAAAATTGAATTATGTTTCCACGACTCCATTATATCAACAATGCGATAAAATGAAAAAGTTGGAATTTTTTATCCGATTGTTTCATGGGAAAACTATGTATTGGATTTATAATATTGAAATCAATTACATTAATACCTTCTTGAAGGATTTACTTCCAAAGGATGTAAATATTCCCTCAAACCACTATATGTAATGGAAGTTAGTTGAGGAACTTGGATTTTCAAGAAACAAAATTCATGCTCACCTGAAAGATGGAAATTTATTCTGGGAGGAAACCGCTGAACTAAATGATTGTATAAGTTGTGGAATATCCCACTGGAAGTCAAAATCTAATATAACACCATCTTGCATGCCATAGAAAGTAATTTGGAACTTTCCATTGAACCCCAGACTCCACAATCTTTTTATGTCTGATGAAATATCAATAAAAATGAAATGGCATGGTACCGAGAGAAAGAAGAGTAATGATGATTTGGTTCACCCTGCAGATGGATTTTCATGGCAGAAATTTGATGCTCGATTTCTTGATTTTGCAGCTGATGTGCATAATGTAAGGATGGGTCTTTCATGCAACTATTTTAATCCGTTTGGGAAAATGCTTACTTCGCACAGCACATGGCCAGTTTTTATACACATTTATAATCTTCCCCCATGGTTGTGTATGAAAAAACTTTCACTTTCTTGAGTATACTCATATCTGGCCCTTTTGATCCCAACATTGATATTGACGTATACATGAAACCTTTAATAAAAGAGTTGAAACTTCTTTGGGATGTTGGTGTGTGCACATATGATGCATATTGGAAAGACATATTTCAGATGCATGTTGCGCTTATGTGGACGATCAATGATTTTCCAGCTTATGCAATGATGTTTGGATGGAGCACGAAGGGAAAACTGTCATGTCCTGTTTTTATGAAGAATACATGATCCAGAAGACTGGAACATCACTGTAGTTTAAGTTTTATAGGGCATCGATGATTATTGCTAAGGGACCATCCATATAGAAATAATCGTCAATGATTTGATAATACCATAGAGAATGGTGATCCGACTCAACGTATGTATGGAACTAATGTTCTTAATGAATTGAAAGATTTCAATTTTTCATTCAGGAAGAGACAAATGAAATCTGGAAAGAGAAAGAATGTTTCAACAGAAACCTGTTACAATTGGAGGAAGAGGAGTATCTTTTTTGATTTTCCTTAATAGTCATCCAATTTTTTACATAATTGCTTATAATTAATGCACATTGAAAAGAATATATGTAAAATTTTTCTTTCAATATTTCTAAATGTTAAGGGAAAGACAAAAGATGATTTACAGTCTCAGCGTGACTTGGTGGATTGGGGCATCAGACCAGGATTGCATCCAATGCGTATTAGTGAAAATAAATGGAAAGTTCCATGTACTTATTATGTTATGACACCTATAGAAAAAAAAAATTCTAGAAGTATTAGAGACTATTAGAGTTCCTAATGGCTATTCATGCAATATATCTAAACGGGTAAATAGAAGAGATTTGAAGATAAAATCACTGAAGACTCATGATTATCATGTTCTTCTGCATGAGTTGATTCTAATAGAAATCTGTCATTTTTTGTCCAATAATATAAGGGTGACTGTTATTCGGTTGTGCCATTTGTTTAGATATATTTGTGCTAAGAAGTTGTCCAATTATTTCTTGCAAAAAATGTTGACAGGTGCCCCATTAATTTTGAGTGAGTTGGAGAAAATATTTCCTCCATCATTTTTCACATGCATATTGCATCTGACTGTCCATATTCCCACTGAAATAATTCTCGTAGGATATATTTCTTTTCATTGGATGTATCCAACTGAAAAAGTATGTACAAATTAAAGTCTTATGTCTGAAATAGGAATCATCCTGAAGGTTCTATCGTGAATAGTTACTTGGCTCAAGAACATACGGTTTTCTGGTCAATGTATTTGTCTGATCTTACTACAAGAATGAACAGAAAAATGAGAAATGAAGAAGAATAGTGTGAACCAATTGAACCCTTTTTTTCATCACTTCCTCAAACAGGTAGAATTACTGGATCATATACATTGAAGATATTAAGCCTTGAAGAGTAGGAGATGGCACATCGCACAGTTTTGTTCAACTGTGATTTGTTCGATGACTACATCAGGTAACTAAATTGAATATGTATATCTTACATATATATATGTTAATCTATTCATATTTTTTTACCTACAGGGAACATAAAACAATGATAAATAGAAAGCATCATTCATTATCTTTGAGAAGGAGGGAGACTTTGCATAGCAAAGAGTTTTCTGCTTTGTTAAAATTGAAGGTAAATATATTACTATTTAAAATAATTAAATCAATATTTAATTATGTTTAATATTAATTTATATTTCAGTTATTGAGTTTTCTTGTTGACTCTGTCTCTGATGAAATAAGATCTTTGGCTTTTGGCCCTAATACCATGGTTCATGACTGTAAATCAATTGTTATCAATGGGTACAAATTTATTGTCACTGAACGAGGAAATAACCTGAGAACATAGCATGATGGTGTTATGGTTACTACCACAATAGATTGTTATTCCAGCGCATTAGATAGTAGACTACGATTTGAAAATGTGGGTTATTATGGAGTCGTTGAAAAAATAATAATATTAGATTATTACTCTAATGGATGAGTCACGATGATGAAATGCCATTGGTTTGATTCGATGAAGAGACATGGAACATTTTTTGATGGCTATGGATTTCAAGTAATTAATATGACTCACAGTCTTGCTACCAAAGACCCATATGTATTGGCATCAATGGATAAAAAAGTTTTTTTATGTCAAAGACCAACATCGACCTGAATTTGGTGTCATAGTTGAAGTAATTCCAAGAAATATTTTTGACGATGGTGATAATAGAATTGACACTTTCCCTACTTTCATTGGAACAAATCCATTTATTTCTTTTGATGACTCTTATAGCTCAATTGTCAGAGTTTATTGTGAACCTAAAGTTATGGTAGAAAATATATAGAATCATCCATCCATGTTCTCAATTCTTTTGGTTTACCTTGAGTTGGGTTGTTAAGGTTAGTACTATTCAAATTTATTTAATATTGTGTACAAATATGTTGTATCTGACTTGACAGTTAGGTGAATTTTCAATGTTTATTGATTGGAATATTTATTTGAATTGCATTTTCTAATTTTGAATTGAACTGTATTTAATCCTTCGAAACCAAAATTTCTAACTTGGTGAACATTTCAATTCTTCAATTGTGAAATGTATAAATTTTGTATGACTTTAAGAACTTTCTTTAACATTTTACCAGGTAATGAACATGATGGTTTGTATTCTTCTACAAAACATGTATTGAAACCTGCATCATCTACCTGAGCTAAAGAAATTAAATGTTTCCTTAATTTTGACAACAACTTTACCACTTATGAATATGGTAGAATCAATGTTAGATGATTTTAATAGACTGATGACACTTAGTAAATAATCATCCTACTAAAAAATGAATTTCTTTATTACATATTGTACGATTTATTGACTTCATTATATATTTTTTCATTCTCACCTAAAACAATGGTTAGTTAAATTATCCATGAATACCCTATTCCCTATCATTTATTTTGTTTTTTGGGTTACACATTATTTATGATTTTCTATTTACTTCTATATTTGTTTTCAAATCCAGGAAATGAAACTAATTGAAGATAGGTGACGAAAACAGATTATGGACAACCATCATCGCATGACTAAGCTGGGAATTCCACCACTAGTGCCTGCAGTGATTATTTTATTTCAAATATATTTATTTAAATAATATATAATGTCATGTTATTATTATTTTTAAACATTTTTTCAGGATCCATTTATTAGGCGACAGCTATTCTATGATCATCCTAGTAGTGGTCATAGTATTCGGGGTGTTCGTACGAGGGGGGGGGGGGTGGTACGGGAGCTAGATGATCTAGTCGGCATACTCGATTAGACCCTTCCCTTCCCTCTGACATATCATCCATCCCACATTCTGATCCCGGTGTGCCAATAGCGAAACATGGGATATTTAGGCCTCCCATGTTTTCCCCACCCTTTACATCTGAGCCTCTTCACCCATCTGTATCATATCTGATGATGATTCTTACTCCCCATCTAACATTTGGCCAGCCATCCCTGTCATCTTCTTTTACTTCTGCTTCCATCTCTCCAGGCTTTTATATTCCATCTTCATCAACTCCTGCTCCTCTAGAGTTTGTCCATGCGGAGCATACATTGGAACTCACTGCATCTGTACAGGGTGTTCCTCCCGTTTCTGCAGATCCAGCAGAACCCATTAATCATACTACCACATGTATACTTATACACCCCTAAAAAATTGTTACACCATTATTTATTTTCATTATAACATGTATTGATAAAATATTTGTTTTTTTAATAACAGATACATATACTTATAAGAGGCGGGTGCGGGGGCGTACACGCATGTGTGCGGTGTGGAACTGCCACACACAGTTGATGGTGGAATACAATGAAGATAGTCATATGATTAAAAAATCTGGGCAGCAATGTCGTAGTTTTTTGGCGACGCTTTCCAAATACTCTGACATCATTCCTGTCAACCCGCTCTCATGGAGACAGCTACCAAATGACATCAAGGATAAAGCCTGGGTAGAGATATGGGTAAAACAATCTGTTGTATTTAATGAAATATATTAATTTTTGTATTTATATTAATTAATATTTTGGTATCATCTGTGGTTTAATTTCCTCGATGGTGAGGATTCACGGGAAGCACATATAAAGGATTTATGCGAGATTTAGAGAGCTTATAAGCATGAGTTGTACATTGGATGGCATGCTAGAGTTGGGACAGAGTTAGAGGCAGTCCCTATCATGGATGATTTTCTATTAGAACAGTACTGATAGATGATTACTCATTGGATGACTAGCCAATTTATGTTATTAATCAAATTAGAGGTATTTAAATGAAAATTTTCATGTTTTTCGTTAATATTAATTATTGAATTTTATTTAGGATGAATTTGGAAGAAATAAAAAAACACTGGTCCTAAAAAATATGTCCACAAATTGGGACATACTATGATGCCAAATCATGAGAAACAACATGTATGACAGTTTATAATCTTTCTTTATGACTTGCACTTTCTATTGCTTCCTCCATATTTTATTCGATTACTAAAGTTGTTATAGAATTTCAGTTATGAAATTACTATTTTTTTGGTATCCTATTTTTAATTATGGTTTCCAAAATTCAATGTCATTTTAGAGGCATAGATTGAATATAAAAGGACATGTGCCTCGACCAAAACTGTTTTTATCGAGTAAAAGGAAGAAAGATGGAAGTGCAGTTAATGAACCGACTCAGCAACAGATTGTAAGTTTCACTTTGTAGATTCAAAGTTTTAATCTCTATTTTGTAACTTAATAATCTATTTATATTTGTAAAAGGATTCGTTAGAGGCCCTTGATGCCAAGGAACCTAAAATTTTTGGGCCAAACGATCACTTACATCTTGTGTTGGGAGATGAGTACCCTGGTAGAGTACGCTGTCGACCTGGGAAGATTATAGTTCCGGCGACATATTGGCCCTCCTCAAGTATGATTTGTAGTGCCACTGAGTTGCAGTAGGTTAAGGCACAGGTAGAATAGGCTGAAAAAAGGGCCATAGAGATGACAGAACAGTCTACTAGGGTAAACATTACATTTATGAAACTGATGGAAGTTTTACATCCACCACTTTAACCAAATGCCAGCACTGCTTGTGATGAATATATTTCATCAATGTGTTCTATATATGGTGCACCAGGTGGTAGTTATAGTGGTGGTCGAGATAATGGCGAGGAGGAGGCCGAGGCGGAGGAGGAGGAGGGTGAGGAGGAGGCCGAGGCAGAGGAGGAGGGAGAGGAGGAGGCTGAGGTAGAGGAGGAGGGAAATGAGGAGTCCGAGACTGAGTATGAGGGAGCGGAGGATGGTGGGGATGATGATGGGAATGACGATGAGGGTGAGGGTGAAGGTGATTATGATGGTGATGATAGTGATGATGATGAGGGACAGATTGATCTGTTACATTTTTGAATGATAATACTGACCTTTGATGTTTATTGATTTATTGTGCCTAAATATATGTGTGATTAGGTAGGTCACATTATCTTTATTTTTTTTATCTATAAATTATAAAACTTGACTTGGTGATTTGCTGTGACTGATTCACCCCTCCCCTAGATAGCCCCCACCCCTTAGATACCCCTTACCCTTGGAAAACCAATACCCCCATGGACACCCCTTTCTGATTGTATTGATACTTTAGGACAACGATCCATGGGTCATTTGTGACATGTACGAGTCAACCCCGCCTCAATCTAATGCACGGTGTGGCTAGTATCACTCAAAGTGTCTCTATTTTGTTCAAAATGGACACTGTTTTAAGTAAAAACAACATACATATGGAAAACCAACCAAACGTATTCTGATTGTGTTGATATTTTATCACAAGGATCCACGATTAATTTTTGATGTGTACGAGTCAACCCGCCTCAATCCAAGGCATGGTGTGGCCAGTACCACTCAAAGTGTCTCACCTTTATTTTAAATGGATAACACATTAAGTGAAAACAACAACTGGCATACGAAAAACTGAAAAAATGCATTCTAATTGTGTTTAGGCTTTAGGAAAATGATCCATGGGTCATATGTGACGTGGAAGAGTCAACCCCGCCTCAATTAGAGGCACAATATGGCCGATATCATTCGAAGTGTCTTTATTTTGTATAAAATGGACACCCTTTTAATTAAAAACAATTGGCATAGGAAAAATTGACCAATCGTATTCGGATTGTATTGATACTTTAGCACAAGGATCCATGGTTAATTTTTGACATGTACGAGTCAACCCCGCCTCAATCCAAGACACGGTGTGGCCGGTACCACTCAAAGTATCTCACTTTTATTTGAATTGGACAACATTTTATGTGAAAACAACAACTGGCATATGGAAAACTGAACAAAAGCATTCAGATTCTATTGATACTTTAGGATAACCATCCATGGGTCATATTATATGTGTACAAGTCAACCCTGCCTCAATTTGAGGCACAGTGTGGCCCATACCACTCAAAATTTCTCACTTTTATTTGAAATGGACATGATTTTAAGTGAAAACAACAACTTGCATATGGAAAACCAACCAAACGCATTTTTATTATGTTGATACTTTAGAAAAACTATCCATGGGTCATTTTTGACGTGTAAAATCCAACCCCACCTCAATATAAGACACAGTATGGCCGGTACCACTAAAACTGTCTCACTTTTATTTGAAATCTACACGATTTTAAGTGAAAACAACAACTTTCATATGAAAAAATTAACAAATGATTTATTATTTTATTATTAATTTAGGAAAATGATCCATGGGTCATTTGTGACATTTAAGAGTCAACCCCTCCTCAATACAAGGCACGATGTGTTCGGTATCACTCAAAGTGTCTATCTTTTGTTTAAAATGGACACTGTTTTATGTAAAAACAACAGACATTCAGAAAACAAACCAAACTTATTCTGATTGTGTTGATACTTTAGCACAAGGATCCATGGGTCATTTGTGATGTGTATGAGTCAATCCCATCTCAATTAGAGGCACAGTGTGGCCGGTACCACTCAAAATGTCTCACTTTTATTTGAAATGGACAACATTCTAAGTGAAAATAATAACTGACATATGGAAAACTGATGAAACTCATTCAGATTCTATTGATACTTTATGACAACAATCCATGGGTCATTTTTGACGTGTATGAGTCAACCCCACCTCAATACATGGCACGGTATGGCCGGTACCACTCAAATTGTCTCACTTTTATTTTAAATGGACATGATTTTAAGTGAAAAAAACAACTTGCATTCGGAAAACCGACCAAACATATTCGGATTGTGTTGATACTTTAGCACAAGGATCCATGGTCCAGCCTCACATAATACACTTCTCATGTGAGGAACTCCTAACCCTATTCTAAAACACATGACATTTAATACGCCAATACTATACTCAAACAGTGGGTTCTAGGACCAAACCAAAGTCCCTTTGGGAACCCAATACCAGAGATATAATTGAATATTTATACCCACTACCCAAAATGGGGATTCATCTCACATCACACCCAGGATACAAAAATTAAAATTAGCCACATACCCCCTTATTCCAATTAAAAATTATATGAAAAACTTGTAGGCTATTCTGGTAACCCATCTCAAGTGTCGAGATTGGCCAATGTTTCCCACTAACACATCATGAACCATTTATACACGGATACATAGTCATTTGAGGAATATAAAAATCCGGTGTGCTTCCTATAACTCATCCTAGGTCTAAGCACAAGAACACTAACATTGTCTATCTTATGGGTATCATGATCCTTGACCACTCTACCCAAGTTTTTCTATTGGTTTTAAGATAGTCAACCCAAGACCGTGAGTAAACATCCCATGTGCTTCCTATAACATGTATGATTTTTCTCTTGTGCGTATTGGTGTTGTGGTTTGAGTGAAGAGTGAATTATAAATTTTGATTACTGTTATGGGTGTTACTTATTTTCAATTCTAAATTTTTGAATTCTGGATGTATTCGATTCTGGCTGTATTGGTAATGAATTCTATATTTTGAATACTATTATGTGTATTGGATTCTGGATGTATTAGATTTTAATTTTGTATTGTTGTTATGGGTGTTATTGCATTTAAATTATGGATGTATTGTATTGTGGATGTATTGTATTCTGGATTTTTCTCTTGTGTTCTGGTTTGAGTGAGGAATGAATTTTAATTTTCTAAATTTCTGAATTCTCGATGAATTTTAAACATCCCATGTAGGATTTGGGATTATGGATGTATGTGTTCTTGCAGTTCATGGAGAGTTGTAGGTTGGAGGTGGCTGCTGGATGCTGTGGAGCTGCATCATATGTATACCAATAGTTTTTCAAAATCGTTGGTATAGCCTTTTGATTTATATTATACCAACAGTTTTGTTATAATCATTGGTATGAACTTCTACCAATGGTTTTGAAAACCGTTAGTATATCCTGTGGATGTATACTGTACACTATATACCAACGATTTTAAACTGTTGGTATAAGGGTAACATATACCAATGGTTTGTGAAACCCTTGGTATATATCTTACTTTAACACATATACCAACGGTTTACACAGAACCATTGGTATAAGCCTATACCCAAGGCTTACATGGACACAGTTTGAGAAACCATTGGTATATAATATACCAATGGTTTTCCAACCTTCAACAATGGTTCTAAAACTATTGGTAAAGGGTAAAATTCAAGTAGTTTTTCACCCATCCTTGATTTATGGTTGTGAATCCCTTAACATTAAATTGATCATTCACTTTCTTATGATCAATGACCTCAATCAATCTCTATAATTATTTTTGATTTTCCTCCATTCCCATATATGTTCTTCTATTTAGAAATTAGTCATGTGTTTATCTAGTTGACCCTAGTTCTTCCTCTTATGTCTTATAAAGAGTATTTGTTATTAATGATTTATACTATTTGTGTCCACAAGAAAGTTATTTTCAAATATCCAAACAAGGATTACTGAGATAAAGTTCAAATTGTGAGAAATTAATTTATGAATGGGGTGGGGGAGGATGAAACACACAATGTTTTTAATAGTATAAAATTACTCTTGATTGTGTAAAGGTAACACAAAACTATTTTTATGCTATGATAAATGAAACAATGAGTTACTTTAATAATGCTTATTCTATGAAAGACCATGTTTTATAAAATAAAAATATACTATTAATATTAATATTTAATATGATAGTTCTCACCTAACCATTGGAATGTAGGGTACAGATACGATTAACTAAAATTTTAAAATATTATTTACACATGTAAATAAAATGAATTCTCTTGTGACCAATTACTTCTAAATTAAAATAAAAACCTTTTGAAATTAAAAGGAAACCTTTTTTGAGAAAACATTTTAATGCACACAAGTGTATTTTATAATAATAAATTATAAAAATAAACATTTTTGGGTTATATTAATGATATTTATAAAATATATTCAATCTAAATTTTAACATTCATGCGATGTTTTTTTCTTGAAAATTGATAAAAAGAAATAAAAATTTAGTGTATAAAACAATATTTTTCTTCAAAATAGTTTTTTTCCTTTTTATGGAAAAATTATATTAAAACTAGTTTTTTTAAAAACATTATAATTATAATTTGAAAAAAGAAAATTTAGTTTTTAAATTTTAATACTACAATTTTATTTTTCTGGTATAATTTTATTTTTCCTAAATGTTTCAAATTTCGATAAATAGTAGAAACAACTAAATTTTAATTGAAAACTGCCTTCTAGTTCAATAAATTTATAATTTTAGTAATGTTTTTGATTGGATTTAAAGTATAATTAGTTCAATTGTAAATCTATTTGTCCAATATAGGTCAATTTAATTAATTTAATATGGAAATTTGATATAAAAACCTTATATTCTTTTGAAATGTTTCCCTTTAAACTATTTTTCTCATTGTGTCTTTGGGATTAATTTTTAATTAAAATTCATCTCTTTTGTGATATGAATTTGGTAAAATGGAATATATATTTGTAATATACGTAATTTATATTATATAATTAGGTAAAAATAATTTTTTTCCACTAAGATAAGAAAAAATATTAAATTTAATTACAACAGTTATAGAAAACATGAGTTTACTTTGTAGTTAAATAAGAATGATAAGAGCTAAAATGACCTAAACGATTTATTAAATCACATTGAATGAGTTTATATAGATATTGGAAACCAATTTCTATAAAATGTGTAAATTTATTTCCACATTACATTGAAGAAGACCTATATAATAATTTTAATAAAGAAATGAAAAAAGGATAATTTTCTTAATTTTAATATATATAATGCCTTGAGATTGGAGGAGAAAAACATATTTTTTTATATGACTCATTTTTATATAAAAATGAGTTTTTTATTATCATGATAATTTATCATTAATGTTTCAGGTCAAAATATTTATATAAAATGCCTAAGAAATTTTATTGGATTAATTTTTTAGTTTATAACTAACTAAAATAAATGACACTAAAAATACTAAAAGTGAATTAAATTGAATGAATTATTGGGTTAAATTATGTTTATAGATTAATATATGTTGTAAAATTGTTTTTAAATAAATATATTCAAATTCCATTTTTTTATTCTTATTTTTTAAATTTTAATTTAATTAAATAATTTCAAACTTTAGATTAACATTATTTAAAAAAAAAGTATTTTATTAAACGATTTAATATTAATAAAAAACATATCTTCTTAAAAGTGATTTTTAATGTTAATAAATATAACATATTGTCCATTCATGAAACAATTGATATTTTTTAATAAACATATTGATCCTAAAATAATAAAAACATTATTATCATAGTTTGGGTGAAACTAATGTTTTTTAGCGTTACATGCGCTTTTGTTAAAATTAATTTCTAAAATAGATGAGACTTTTTATTTTAAAAATTAGATATCATATTTAAAATATTTAGTTCAAAATTTGGTTATATGTCGCAATTTTGTAATTTTTTGTGTTTTTTATGAGGTAAGTTATTTTTTTTGTTTAAATTATTGTTTATTTCCTAATGTGAGTAATTAATGTGTTTGAAAGTGTATTAGGGTACTCATGGCTTGCTCAAAACCTATATCCTTAATTTTTCAAAAAAATATTAGGTTGTACTGTTAGGAAGAATCGTGCGGGGTAGGGTGCATGGTTTGTCTAATGACCCGAACTATTATAAATAAAACATACCTTATGATGTAATTAAGTATATTATTTTGTAATATGGTTATAAAAAATAAAATAAAATAATTGGTTTTATTATATCATATATAATTTAAATGACCATTAAGAATATTTAATGCGATAAAATAGCTATTGAACAATGATCACATGATTAGTATAAATATAGGGTTTTAACAAATCCAGTTGACAAAGACACATGTAATGATGACATCATTTTGTAAGATCATACCCTTTGGATCCCATTTATCAAAGCATCTGAGGGAGATAACATCAATTTTTAATTCCCTTGAGAAACTCTAATATTATATTAAATAATTTAAGCATGAAAGAATCCATTTACAATAAAAGTTCTAGCTCATCGAGATCACGACTCAAGCTATGTACGTCGAACTACCCCATGAAAGTATCATTGTGATGCACCTTACTCTTAGGGTTTTTGATGGTGTATTAAATGGATTCGTATAGAAAGCTTAGAAATATAAGCATATACATTATTTTTTATAGATTAATGAAAATATTTTCATCCTACTATTTTTACTTCATAAATGTTTTTTATTTTGATACTATGAAACACAATAGATATTTTGGGTAATATTAAAAATCAATTAAGGAATTTATTTTGATAAATTAATATATTACTGATATGAATAATATTTTAATTAATTATTATTATTAAATAATGTTTATATATAAATAATAATATAATTTTTATGAAGTGAAATATATGTTTTTTAAGAATTCAAAAATTGTTATGAACAAAAAACCCATCATTTTTAATAAATTTATATTGTTATTTTAAAATTGAAAATAAATATATTAAGAAACATATATAGATAAAATGAATATTATTTTGGGAATTATAATTCCGAAATTATCCAATGGTTAATTTTAGATAATTTTTGAGATAGTCGAGTTTTCCAGAAAAAATTAAATATCGTATAAGTATACATTGTGTATTATGGTATCATACTGATCCAAAAGTGATGTAATAAATACTATAAGTTGTATAAAAACCAATTATATGTTCTTAATTTAAAATAAAAGTTATTTTATGTTTATTTGGTTAATTTGATAAAGTATTTATGAATCCTCAAAAACTATTAATATATTTTAAGGATTTAAAATAATTTCTTTAGGAGTATGAGTCACCTCCACAATAGAAAGGGCATTATTTTATTAATTTAGGACTTTTTACATATAAAATAATTAAAACCACTCCCATTTGGTATAAACCATGTGTAAAACCATGGGATGTTTTGTGGTTTTGGTTATTTTATTATATAGATTCCAAAACCTAAGTGTGAGAAAAAATAATGAAATCCCTACTAATTTCTTATATAAACCCACCAAAATTCATTTTATCTTCAATAAAATAATTTTATCACATCCTTACTCTTACCTCCCCTCTCTAGAGTCATCCCAAGGTTCCCCCAAGCTCTCTTGAAGCTCCTCCCAAGCATTCAGCATCACATATTTAAGCAATGGATCCTCATATACTCTTCTATATTCACGTTTGTTTTTTATCTCATGAATTATATTTAAAATTAATAATGTTGGTATATATATTTACATGTGCTTATTACATACCATTTTATGTAAAAATAATGAGATACCCCTTTCTCTCTCATCAACCAATTTAATTAATTTTTTTGTCACATTGTTATGCTGTCAAAATTTCAGTGTTATTTTCCCCTAAGAAAACAATTATGTAGTGAATACCATTCTCATTAACTATCAAGGGTGTTCACGTTTATACACAAATAATTATATGACCTATGAATTAAATGAATTTATTACACTATCCATGATATTTTAATAAAATACGACGATCAAATAATCCATGTTTTAAGATCTATTTTTCACACTTAAAGCAAGAGAATGAAATGAATGTGATTTGAGATCACGAAATTATATTTCACTCCAATGCATTTGTAAATGTTTAGTCTCATGAGAATTCATTCTTTGATAGTTAGTGTACCTAATTAAGTTATTTCAATTTTTCCATCATGATGTATAGTTAATTATCCATGAATTATTTTTATGATGTAATTTTTTAAGTTATTACCACATTTACCATGTTTTGATTATCATGCTATATCGTTCCTTGTTATTCATGGTTATGATTTTAAAAATATTTATTATCATTTTATATGAATATTTTATAACACTTATTACCTTATTAATTTTATATTCCTTTACTAGTATTTATATCTCACCCCTTTCTTATGTTTTTTCACAGGTTATCCCAGGCAGTTTAAAATGACATGGAATTTTAGAATCTTTTTAAGGTGGTTTTCAATAATATTGTTGTTTCCCATGTTCTAGATTTTATTATCTCTACCTAATTCCCAAATTGATTATACTTCTCACTGTTACATGTTTTATTATGTTTAATTTTATATATTAAATCATAAATTAATGTAAAATTAATATTTGGGTTATTATAGTTGGTATTAATGGAAATGTTTTGTTATTTTTGGGATTAAGATTCGAAAAAATCTATCGAAAGCCTTATGGATAACACTAAGTATCAAAAAATATACCAAAATTTTCTATGTATATAGTGTGTGGTTAATTAATAATATATATACCAGTCTTGATAATTTAAGTGGATGCGGCTATAACAAAGATGTACATAGGGGAAAAAGAAAAAACACTGCGTTGAGCTAGACTCAACCTGGAAAGGGTAGACAATAACATGCCTTAATGCACACCTTATTTTACAATCCTGGGGGATATTTTTTGGTACATTAATAATCTCATTATAAACCATTACTAAAGGAACAAAAATAACCATGAGAGTATATCTGAGGAAATAGATCAGGGATAACATAGATTGAATCCTATAAATTCAGAAGTTAATAGGTACAAGTAATTTATAATTTATCTCTTTAATGTTATTATATTCCCTTTTATCTATTTAATAGTTTATAATAAACATCCCAAATTTTACCTTTATTATATCCAATGGATATAAATAAGAGTAATCAGGTAAAAAATCAATATTGTGGGCAATGTGGTGACTGCCTCAAAAAGATTCCCAACCTGATCGGAGCGGGAAATGTGAACATTGTGACAATACTATCTCAGTTGATACATATTTTATATCGAAACCTATACTAGAAGAAGAGACCAAATCCCCATAATAAATAACAATATCTAATTGACTCCATTATGCAACAAAGGCCTGTGACTTCCAATGGATCATCTAATCCCTTAATTATGGAACAATGGATCAGATCCACTGAGAAGATATTCTCCATACTTCAACATTTTAAGTAAGATATTGTTTTATTGGATGTTTATCGTATGCAAATTGAATCTTCTTATTGGTGGAAATTGATAAAAAAATATGAATCCTAAGGATTAAATCTATGCAATGTGTTGGAAAGAGTATTGGAAAAATGTTTTTCCATAAATATTTTCCTCACACTCTCCATCTTAAAATGGAAATATATTTCCTTTAATTCATGAAAAAATATGAAAAATATTTGTGGTTGAATGACTAAAACTTCACAAGACTTGAACGATATAGCTATGGATTTTTCATTACCCTTTAATTTTATGGTTATCACTTTTTTGGTGGGATAAAACCTAATATATGAAAATACCTGTTGATCTATGACACTTATAGCTATGAAGGAATTTTCTAATGTGATTTTGAATTTGAAATGGATAGCATCTAATCTCATGGGTATCATATGGATAGGAAATAGAAATTGGAGTTTAATTCTATTGGTTTGATGGATAAATCTAATGGTTCCATGAAATTTCAACATCCCCCTTGTGAAAGGTTCTGAATAAATCATCCCAAATATTGTATAAGGGGGGTAATGAAATTATTTAGGTGTGGGAAGCAAGGAACATAGCTAGAAATTTCCAACAGGAGAAACCCACTAACATGATTGAGGAAAGAAATGATCCAATCAACCCTCAATACATTTTTCAATTCTTAAACTACATGGATTGAGGGATCATTAAAAATAAATACACATATCCAATGGTTTTTCGAGACAACCAACAACCTCCAAGGTAAAATGGGAGTGTTTTATTCCATAATAACTGCTGAGGTTTATCACAATAATTAAGTGGTGACCAGTACACTTGTTATTTATTCAAGGATAATGAACATACATTTTGATTTTGGTTCTACACATTCTTTTGTATAAAAATTGTTTTCTTCAAATATTCAAACACCACCACA
Organism: Viscum album; assembly: GCA_963277665.1. Lineage (NCBI taxonomy): Eukaryota > Viridiplantae > Streptophyta > Magnoliopsida > Santalales > Viscaceae > Viscum > Viscum album. The sequence continues at coordinate 338,281,884 of OY728135.1, forward strand.
ATGCATGAAAGTGTAGTTATTAGTAAAAACATAAAATTGGGAGATTATGTCATCCCATTTATATAACTCATCACATTTTAAAATTTCTTGGCTGGACATGCCAAAAATATTCAAACTCCCCTTGGTGTAATTTTATACAATTCAATCTATGAATTCCATTTCCCAACATAGGGCCAATATAAATTTCTATATGAAAGAAATCATTCTATATATCGTGAATCAACCTCTGATTTTATACAATGGAAAAGAAGAGGATGTATCTTCTTTATAACAAACATTATAATCATTGATATTATTTCCATATGAGTACGATTGTATTTCTAAAATTATTGACTATAAAGAAATAATCATCCTTGAAATAGTTTCTTATTGTGAGGGAATACACAGATGTGTTACCCAAGGAATTTTCTAGTATTCCTCTTAATTGAGATCTTTATTTTTTAATAAATATTAAACATGGAGAGTATTTATTTTCCAAGAATCCATATAGAATAGATATAGAACTTAAGGATCTAAAGAAACAACAATTGTAGATTCTAGATAAAGGGTTAATATCATCAAGTGCTTTACCATGGGGTGCACCGGTCATATTCATCAAGAATAATTATGTGTTAATGCATGTTTGGATTGATTTACATGAACTCAACAACACCCTGATAAAGAAAACATATCATATGGATCAAATTGATTATTTATTCAATTAGCTATGTGGAGCACAATACTTCTTCAAGGTGGATCTGTATTCAGGATATTACTATGTTTGGGTGAAGAATGAGGATACTCCCATGACTTCATTTCATAAAATGTACATGCACTATGAGTTAATAGTAATACCATTAAGACTCACTAATTCTAAAGAAATATTTTAGAACATTATGAATAGATTCTTTTGAGATTACCTCGACACATTTTTTGTAGTAATTGTAGATGAAATTCAACTTTTATCTAAAACTACGGTGAATAATGAGGAGCATTAGAACCCTATGATAAAGACCTTATGAAAGGAAAATCTTCATTGAAATCATGAAAAATGTGAGTTCTAGTTTAATGGAGTCTCATTCTTGGGGAATATCATCACAAGTAATGGGATATCGGTATACCCTTCAAAAACAAATGAAATTGAAGGATGTTAATGGATAAAATCAATGAAATATATCTATAGTTTCCATAGATTAGCTGGGTATTATCGTCAATTTGTGACAAATTTAATACGATTATCTAAACCTATAACCAAGATAATTCAGATGGGAGTAAAGTTTTCTTAGAATGATGAATTTTAAGAAATATTAAATGAGCAGGAAAGGAGGCTTATCAATGCAATTATTCTCACACTACCCACATGAGAAGAACATTTGTTGGTCTCAATGAATCTTTGAAGAAGGGATTGGGTTGCGTGTTAATACAGAATAAAAAATACATATATTATGCTTCAAGTACATTGAATTTTCACAAAAAACTACTCAACACGTGATCTATTATTGGATTCTATAATATTATTTTTGAAAATATAGTGATGTTGTCTATTTGGGGAAATGTGTGACATCTATATGGATCGAAAAAGAATTACATATATATTTACACCGAGATAGTTTAATATAAACCAATGAATATGGATAAATACAATCAAGGACTATGACTTCCCAATTCACTACTATCATGGTAAAGTGAATAAAGTGGAAGATTCACTAAATAGAAATGACCCAACAATTTTTTTCATTGATGAGAATTGAGAAGGTTCTAATCTTAAAAGAGTTGAAAAGGATAGACATGAAAATCTTAAAGGAAGGATCGTTATCAATATTTTAAAAATGACATCAGATTCATGTCTTTTAGAAAATATAAATGGTAATCAAATAGTTTATGAGGGAATTAAGAATACTTTCGAAACTATAAAAACCTTAATAATTATTTTATTAATAAGAAAAGTGACTCAGAAGGTACAAATAGGGAATGATGTTAAGGGGTCCGCAATTATAAAGCTTTAGGGAATCCACTATTATGAGGTTTTCCCTCTCAAGCCTCAAGAATTTTAGGTCTTGGAAATAAAGGACATTATCGACTTGAACTTCCATGGAAGAAATATGGTCTGAAACATTGTTTCCTTCCCTCAAGGCATGAAGAACATAGATATTTTTATTGAGGAGGATTTTACATTTTTTTATAATATAAGAAATTTACCAAGGGCTATTACCTGTTTCATGTAGTTAATTATGCAATATGATGGAATCTATTTCTACTTATAAAAGATCAATTTTCCTTTGACTACAAATGATTAATCCTATGAACATAGTTTTATCCTCCTCGTCTAGAGAATTCCCATGGCCAATGTGATTAGTGAAATCCTGAATAACATCACCCTTGTGTCCATGAGTTTCCCCCACCCATCCCCGCATGTCTCTTGAGCTACAGGAGCCATCTATGTTCAACATGTGTCCTATGAGGGGAGGTAACCAACAGACCCAGTGACATTGGGAACCTATGGACATGGCTTGTTTGAGAGGGCCTCTCATTTAAAGTAGAGTAAGGGTGGGTTTATCATTCCATTTCTTTAAAAATATATCAATTTAAATGATTAAGATCGTTGTTATGATGATAAGAGTCAACTTTACTGTAGTAACCTCCATAAAGTGGGGTTTGTTTCATCCTTTTCCAGATGAACCGACATGCATCATATAGAACAATTTCATGAGACACACTTTTTAGGACCTTTTTTTCCTCTGGAAATAGGGATGACCTTGTTTGTTTAAGGTTGAAATAATCCAATCAGTTTATAATGGGTTTGTTCGTAGAACCGGAAACATCCAATGATTCTATATCCATTTGGACCTACTTTCCAAAGGCAAGTGCTCATTAGTTATGGACCGATGAGGCTTAAGAATTTTCATTGGTCGAGAGGATGGGAGGTCGGACTCATCACACCTTTTTGGGGGGAATTATTGTCTACTCCGGGACTCTCTTTATAGATTTAAGTTAGGTTCGTGAATCCTTATTAAATTACCAATTATAAAAATGAGATTTCCTTTAGATATTACAATCAATGATTAATATATATGATATTTAGAGAATATTTTATATGTATTTTAGGTTCTTCATCGATATAGAATCATATTTATTTGATAGAGATTATTAGTCAATGGTATCCTTCACCACATTATATAAAGATACCTGGGTCATTATGATAACCATACTGGTTTTAAAGCCACTCAGTGGGGCACTCGAAGTTTATTGTCATTCAGAAGGACATGGATTATTTTAGAGTTGGGATCGTACCTATAGATGGGCTACCTACATATCCTTGTTAGAAAAAGAATCATAACCCACGTAGTTAGGGAATTAAGATATAGTTTAACATCATATGGGGCAGATGAAAATTAATGGGTGATGGGCTTGAACATCAGAAAGTCTTCCTTTGTATTCTACTTTTAAGGTATAGATCAAAGTCCACGTAGTTCGGTTATGAATTGTGGGGCTTACATATGATTGATGGACCAAAGAGATGTATCGTGGTTACTTTTACACTCTAAGATCACGTGGGTCATGCTCGGTGTGAGAAAAAAGAGGTTTTAGTAAACCTAACAATTTGTGCCACAAAATATGTAGTCACAAGAAATTATGTGGGGCTTACATACGTATGACTACCCAGATAGATGAAGACCAGGACTTACTTTAGGGAAGAAGCCTAGGAACAAGGTCTACAAAGGTATATGTGCTTTATGGAGATTTGGATACTTAACTTAGGACTTAATCCTGAGAAGGATTCCCAAATTAAATGGGACTTATGATTAGGGATTATTCCTGAGAAGGAGGCCCAGGTTAAAGTGACTTGAGAACTGGGGCTTACTCTGGAAAATAAAGCCCACGTTAAGGGAAATTATGATTGGGGCTTACTCCTGAAGAGGATTCCCATTTTAAGGGAACCTAGACTGGGGATTACTCCTGAAAAGGAATCCCAGGTTAGGGAATTATGATTAGGACTTACTCTTGAGAAGGTGGCCCAGATTAGGGATCTTGGGGCTTACTCCTAAGGAGGATGCCCATATTAAAGATCTTCTAATATTAAAGGATGATTTTGAATGAATTAAATCTCTAACCTTAGTGACAAAAAGATATGTAAATCACTAGGTTTTGAGAGATATTCCACATAATTTTTTTCAAATAAAGAAGCCAACAAAGAACCATGCAAAAAGTGCCTTTGAAGAGGGTTTTGAAGGCTAAATCCTAAAGAGGAGAGGTGGATTTGAAGAAAAGATTTAAATAGGTAAGAGAGGCACACAAAAAGAGTCAGGCGCACAAGTCTTTTTGGGTAGCGCAAGTACTGGTCGCACAAGTATACTTGCACGACACATGTGTACTTGCGCGACGGTCAACCCATAGAGTAATACTTGGGAGAGGCTTGGCTCAAGCCCTTATAATTAACCCTAAAGGCTTCCAAAAGAGTGGTGCGCAAGTTCTATTGAAGGGATAAGGTGGCGCACAAGTGTGGCCATTTTTCATTAATGGTTAGACCCTTAGGCTAACAAGTGTTGATGAATTTCAACACTTAGGCTTTATTCCCCCTCTTTAGATCTTCCATTCTAGGTAAGAAATTACCTTAGAAGTGTTCAAAAGACTTCAAGTAGAGACTAGAGCACTGAGAGCTTAAATATGACTTTTGGAATTTTTCGTCCTCGAAATGGGGGGCCCACAAGGGTTATTTATAGGATACTAAAGAACTTGGGTGAAAATCAAATAGGGCGCACAATTCACCTGCGCGCCCAATATGTGGCACGCATGTATACTTGCGTGACCATGATGAAACTTGCGCAACCCTTACTTAATGGAATCCTTGTTCATGCGTTTGTCAATTTTTTATGTTTCTTCAAAGGATGAATCTCTTTATGCTAAGGTATTCCCCTTCTTCAGTCATTAGAATCTGTGAAAAAAAAGGAGTGTCAAAAAAAGTCCCCCCTCAAAGTTGGATCCGAAAGGAAGGAGGATTTGACTCTGAGGTAAAGAAGAAAACTAAGGAAGGGCGGCGTGCAAGTTTTGAGCGCGTGGGTCGCAGCACGCAGGTGAGAGTCACGCAGGCTTAGGCGTGCAGGGGTGCGACAAGGCCTATAAATATACGCCCCATTCTCGCACTAATATCCGGGCTTTGAATGCTTCTGAGATCTCGCCACACAGGTTTCTCTCGTCGTGCAAGTGACTTGTTTTCCGTGATTTCATTGCTTCTGTTCATGTCGCGCTTCTGCAGAGGTATTTGGACTTGCACTGTGATACCTGCACGCCGAAACTTGTGTGACACAGTTACACTTGCGTACCTTCATTGGACTTACGTGCCTTAGTGACTTATCCATTTTTTCACTTTTCTTCAAAAAATTTATGAAAAATCAACTTACTTAAGACTTAATTATTCTACCTTTGTGCAGATTCAATGGCTCCTAGAAGAATTGGAACGATTGATGAGCTGGGTAGAAAGTGAATTGATGACATGATGAGAATTTTTGGCCAAGATTATTATGATATCTATGACAACACTCTCCCATATTTGGCCATGATCTTGGAGAAGTATCATCTTAATTTCCCACAGAGTATCTACCTGCCTCTGTATGTCCATGGTCATCTACAAGAAGTCAATATTCCAGAGGCAAAGAACTATCTTCTGCATTCTTGGTTTCAGACTTACACCAATTTTGCTTCATCAAATGTCTCAATGGGAGGATCATTGGTAAATACTGGAACAGCGGAGAAGGCCTATATAATGCATTATAGCCCTTGTGCCCCAGATCTAAAACCTCACAAGCCTGAGCTGCAACCACATTGTTATCCTTCAATCTTCCAAAATTCTCATATGGATCAATCCAAAGGTTGGAAGAAGAGTTTGGACTTCCATCTTGGAGGAGGTGTGAAGCCAACATGGATGTGGGAATATTGGGTGCGACAAACCTGTGCATATTTTGTTGAGGATTGGAAAGGAACTGGAATATATGAATCCGTCTGGGCTGGGCAGACGTATGTCTACAGGAATGATGAATTTGTGCCGGAACTAATCAGCTGCTAGATCCTAGAAACCAATTCTTTCCATATGACTCATAGAGAAGTAGGCATCAGTTTTTGGGATGTCTACAAGATCTCGGGGGCTCCAATCTTGGATGATATGTGTGATGAATTCATCCCTCCCAAGGTGACTTGGAATGATTCAGAGAAGACTCCGGCTTTGGCACGAGAATTATTGAAAAGTTTCTACAAGCTCAAGTACTCAAAGACCTCAAAAAATCACTCTAGAAAGGATATTAATCTAGAGGAGTGGATGGATATGTTTCTTACCAAGAAGGAGGTGAAGGAGCCCACCTGTACTCGTCCTACTACCTGTCCCAGAATAGAGAAGAGGGGTGCTTTTGGCACATTCTGTCCAACCCTGGAAGAAGGATAATTTGAGAAGTGGGGGTACGGAGTGGATCGGAGAACCCCAAAAAAGACACGTCTGGTGGGCTTCTTAGCCTTGTGGATCAGTTTTTATCTTCTTCCAGTCAAGGAATCGAAGGGAGGCGTTCGGCCAGGGACCTTCGTTGTGGCAGCCAAGTTGGATGAGAAGAAAATGGTTGGATTGGCCACCCCCATTTTGGCAAAGATTCACAGGAGCTTACTCCATGTCTTTATGGGTAAGTCTCCTTTGAGAATAGTGGGACCATTAAATGTTTTGTGGGGGTGGATCGCCACTCATTTCATGACATATGTTATACATAACAGAGTACAGGTTCCTGGAATCCTTTTCAGCCCATCAGTGCAGGCATTTTCTGGAGTTGCTCTATTAGCTCTCAACTCCTATGATATGAAGGTTAGGAAGAGAATGTTCAAGGAATTCAATTTCTTTCCTTATGGAAACCCGCCAACCAGGCGGTTTTTTGATGATGGAACATCCGGCCTAGAACTGAGGTCATACATGGTGGCTTGCAAAGATGGTGTATTGGCCACCAGGATTAACGGAGAGATTATATATGAGGCCTATGCTCCATACAGATTTGCACACCAATTCAAGTGTCTGCCGCAGACTGTTGTATCCCCTCTTATGCATGCTATATCAGAGCAGTATCCGATGGTTGCCCGAAAACTATGGTTGCTAACATATATGGAGAAGACCGGGGTATTGTTTGATCTACCAGTTGCTAAAGCGGTGAGTAACTTGACTACATGGTATGCCGAGAACTGTATAGCATCATACCCTGAAGGGTTACTGAATCATCTGGATCATCAGGCGGGGAAAATGAAAATAACTGTAGAGAGAGAAACAATTCACCTGAAAGGTGACTCTTCCCCACCTGGAGCTGATTCACCAGGTTCCTCACCTAGGGCTGACTCACCGGATTCCCAAGATGGGGATGATGAGGCACAACATGCAGAAAAGCACCCTCGTGCCAGATATAATCCTCCTGTCAGAATCAAGAGACCCACTCCATCGACTCAGAGTGAGTTACTTCATTGAGGAAATTTTATCTCCAATACTTTATAAAGCAACATGTTTCATTTTCTTATTCTCTATCTGTAGTTGCGGGAGCTGGGAAGAAGCTGAAGTCTAAGATTGTAGGACCCTCCTCGCAGCCTTCTGGTACACATGTTGAATATCTATGACTAGAGGCTGTCCAGATATGGTGGAGTTTATATTGTGATGCTGAAACTGCTTGGCTGGATCTATGCGAGGGGATACACTTCCCTAGAATAGAGAAACTTCGGGCCTCTATCGATATACGTTTCGTGGATAACCCTGATGAAGTGTGGGATTACATCAGAGATCTGGGGATGCTTATATATGCCACTGATGATTCCATTCCTGTCACCAAGAAGGTGAAGGAAATGATAGATCTTGGCCCCACTGAGGGGACTGGTGATTCCGGAGATGAGGAGTGGCACAATTACATGGCTCCTAAAGAGGTAAGTCTCTTTCCTTATTTTCTTTTTAACTTCATTCTAGTTAAAGCTTTTTTACTCAAGGAAATTACTTTCTTCATCTTTCAGCTTGAAAAGAAAGGAACTGCTACAGTTCCTTCACCATTGTATAGCCCTGGTGGTACTTCCATTGGGGCAAATGAATCTCTTCACGAGCCGGGAAAGGTATCTCTAGGCCAGTGGGCCATGGAGGAGGAGTTAGACATGAGTTTTAATTTTCCAATTTCTTTATTTGGAGATGATGATGTCATCAATCCCAAAAGGACGAAGAAACAAAGATATCGAAGGAAGAAGTTCATAGCTGAACGTTTTATTAGTAGTGGTAAGTCCTTCAGATAGTCATGAGTCTTAACCCATGAAAATGATTTCTCATACTTCTTGGGATTGCAGGGGCTTCTTCAATTTCCCCTTTGAGGAAGAGGGTTAACCCTACTTTGAGAACGACAGAGGGTACTGGTGAACAATCACATGTTTATGCTGACTTGGCTAATCCTGAAGAAGAGCCAGTGTCTGTTCCCAGTATCGCTCCTATTGTTGTTTCAAGGGGAGAAGAGACTGCTTCTGGTAAATTAACAATGCTTCATAATATGTTTAATGAAAACATCAACTGACTTTTATTCTATGATACTTTAGGTTCAACCCCTACACCAGAGCATTTGGTGGCCACTGCAACTGATGCCGTAATTTTATCAAAAGAAGCTGTCCGGGGTCAGAGGCCGCAAGATGAAGGTTGCCAAGAAGACACATCAAATGCTCCCACTGGCGAGAGTAACCAGGAATCTGAGATATCATTGGATGAAATGATGAAACTTGGAGCATTTTTTGAATACTTTTTAGATCATGTTAAATTACAATGTAATTTAGAAGATTTTGGATGTGAGTTTTATCCTTCGTCCTGTTAAAATAACTTCTTATTACATCTATGACCAGGATTGGTTACAAATGTGCAATTCCATCTGAGCAAGCTACTGGACTGCCAATTCCTGAAGGGGGTATGGATAACCCTACTATTGCAGAGACACTAGCTCAAGTGGAGCTGAACCCGGTAGAGCTTCCTAATACTCACCCTAAAAATCCTGTTGAAGCTAGTAAAGAAGGGGAGGAGCCTTCTTCTGATGTTGATCTACCGTTGGGTAAGAGATAACAATATTTTTGGTTGTACTTGACAACTTAATAAACTTTTTTCATTCTTTGAAACTAACCAAAAACTTTCAATTAACAATGTAAGGCCCTCAATTTTAGTGGATAGATCTGGAGGTGAAGTCTCAGCCTCTGCCCCAAAGGGAATAGAAAGTATAATAACAAAGGTCAGGGGGGAAGAACAAAACAAGGCACTTCTCTAAGTGCATTAATCCTGGATTATATTCCCCCCTGTGACCGTGATGCTAAATCAGACCCAGAGGTACAAAAGGCACTCCAATTTTTACGACGCAAGGCATGGAAGAACATACGGAAGATCATATCTGAAGTGCCTATAGAAGAGCTATCTTCGAAGATCCCATGGCTGTCATCCCTATTCGTCATGTTGGGACTTGACAGTTTTGGATATCAAGAGATCCATGCCATGGTGAAACAAGTAATTTTAAGGAGGGAACAGGAGCATAGGTACCATCAAGACCTGACCAGAGTGAGGCTGTTAACCAATGTCAGTGAATTTGAGGTTGTAGTGTCCCGAGCTGAGGCTGATCATGCTTCCATGTTGAAGGAGCCGAAGCATAAGATCAAGGAGAATGTTTTCCAGAAGATGCACCTCTAGTAATAGTTAGATGTTGTTACTGGGGAACTTGACCAGCTTAACAATTCATTGGGAGGAGTTCAAATGAATGGTATGAAAGCCATTGCAGATGCCAAGAAACCACTCCATCAAGCTGAGAAAAGTAAAGCTGGTCAAGTGCATGAACTTCAAGTGGATACTGATGAAGCTCAGGATGCCGCGAATCAAGTAAAGAGTTATGTTGACAGCCTCTTGTAGTTCTTGGAAAAGAGAAGAGACTCCAGTCTTTGGATGTACTTATCATTATTGTGCATCAATAAATGATACTTTCATCTTCAATCATTTATGCTTGAATTCTTGTACTTCCTGCTTAAAATTTTCACTTATGATAATGGGCTTAGTAAGCATAGTTTGATTTTTTCTAGGATTATAAAAATAACCCTACAAACATTGGATCTTTTTAATTGCTCACTATTACCTAAATCATACAAAATCTATGTTTAGCAAGTTGGGACTTGACTTTCGTTCGTATTTCCCTTGTCTTTTGTGGGTAGTTTAATGTCATTCACATCGGACATAAAAAGGATAATGTTTAAGGTCGAAATAGCTTTGACCGAATCAATTAAAATTGACTCAATTCCTTGAAAATTTATCTAAAAACATATTACCATATTCAAGTATGAGGAAAAAAATGTAAACTATGACTTAATAAATTTTGAATATGAGGAATGATATGAAATAAGGGCTAAAAGGAATTAGAAGAAGTATTTCCCAAGAATGAAGTTACAACTATTTAACAAACCCGTTAGGGGGTTGAATTACGTAGGGCCACTTAAGGGAATTGGATGAATATTCAAATAATAGCATCTTTTGGCTGACAGGCCTGTTGCTTATACTACTTATGCAAGGTCGCTTAAGGGCACATGCTGCATAGTCAGTCAAAAGAACTCTCATAAATTTTACTTTTCTATTGCTAAAAATCCAGTGAAAGTTTATGGAGATTGAAATTTTCCAAAGAACAGAGTGCTATATGGAGAGAGGTACTTGAATATAGAGGGTATATTTCCAATCAAGATTTTCAAAAAATAAGATGAATGTCACTCCTACGAAGGTCTGTCCCAAACGTAAGGAAGGGAAATATAAACCATAGACCTAAATACTTTCAGGTTATGAAAAAGAGTATGGGAAAATTATGATAAGGATGGCTATTTTTACGGATCCCTACATATTTTCATTTAATACAAATAAGGACTAAATAGGTTTTCCTCCCAAGAATGAAGTTACCATTATTTAACAAACCCGTTAGGGGGTTGAATTATGCAGGGCCACCTAAGGGCATTGGCTGCATAGTCAAATTATAGCATCATTCAGTTGAACGGTCCATTATGTAGACTACTTATGCAAGGTCGCCTAAGAGCACATAATACATAGTCAAACAAAATAATTCTCGAGTATCAAACATTTTGTGACCAGAAGTCAAGAAAAGGGTTATAGAGATCTAGAATTATTTAAGGTTAGGAGTATGACACATCAAAATGGGCATTGTTTAATGCATGTATGGATACACAGACCAATGCTAACCATAATTATGTTGTGGCTAGGTCCTGAATTGAGGTACTGGACTTCACTATATATCTCATTAGGATGAGAATCAAGACAAATGTAGTTCTTGAAATACAGTTTAATGTCATGTGGGATGAGAGTGTAGGAGATCTTAGTTTAGGGTCATAGAGCTCATAACATAATGAGTAATACATGTTGTGTGTTTTATAAACCTGATGTGAATGAAGACCAGGGTTTTCATACCACATTCATGTTTTCACAAGGGGAATTTTTCATCCAAGAGACTGAAAGTGGAATTTGGGGTTAGGCCCAGAAACTTGTGGCTGTATTCGAGGGATGCTCGAACATTCCTACGTATCCCATAAGGATGGGAATCAAGATGCACATAGTTCTTGAAATACCCTTTGTACATATTTGGTTCGTACAAGTGAAGGGTGAAAGGGGACTTTAGTGCAATGATGGTTTGACTGAAGGTTAAAGGTTCGGGCATTTCCATGTATGCACGTAGTCTTTGGAATATAAAATGATTGTAGATCAATGTAAATAATTATTCCCTATTAGGTGAGGGTGTCAAAGAATGTTGTAGTTTATTGTCCTACAGGACAAAAAGTGCGAATAGTTTAATGTCATATAGCAAGGATGGTGGTGAACCAATGTAAAAAATATTGGTTCTGGGGGTGGCTTCACAAATCAACATCATATGAGATGTAGTTTAACCGATGTGAAGAGATTGGTTTTGGGCTTGAACCTTTGGAGGTTACCTACGTACCCAGCCTAGAAGACAAGGATCAAAGTCTTCGTAGTTTAATTAAAGAATGAATTGGTGATCAAGCTGTTCTTGAGGACAACGATCTAAAAACATTGTATTGGGACTTACACATGGCTAGCTGGCCAGAAAGGGTGTTATGGTTGATGTTTACTCTAAGATCATGTGAGTAATACTCAGTGTGATAAACAAGAGGTAGAAATCAACCGTAACGATGCACAGTTTAATGTCATGTAGGAAATATAAGGGACTGCACAGTTTAACGTCATGCAGTAAGGACTTAGGGGGGGGGGGGGGACTATGCAGTTTAATGTCATGCAGTAAGGACAAAAAGGGGCTGTGTATTTTAACGTCATATAGCAAGGACGAGTGTTGTATAGTTTAGCGTCATGTAGCTATGACATATGGATATGCTGTTTAATTTCTTGTAGTGTGGAAAATGGGGAAATAGTTTAACGTCATGTTGGATGTATTATGGACTTCTTCACATTTTAACGTCATGTTGGATAACACAGTTTAACGTCATATTGGACGTAAGGTGGAAAATACAGTTTAACTTAATGTTGGACAAGTGCTGCACAATTTAGAGTCATGTAGTTAGGATGTCGGTTATGCAATTTAATGTCATGTAGGACGTGAAATTATTTGTGTTACACAAAATACTTTTTTATAAATCTGGTATTGGTTGGAGTAGTGATCAGTTCTCCATCCATTGAGATTAAAGAATAAGATCCATTGGAGTAGACCTTATATATTGATTAAGGTCCTTCCCATTTTGGCTCAAGCTTTGGAGGTTTCTTTCCTGGTATCATTGGATTTCTAAGAACCAATACCAATTATCCTTGAATGAATGAACGATGATGAACTTTTTTTTAAAGCTCGTGTTATTCGATTCTGATAAACTTCAAAGTAGTGCAGGGTGCAAAATCTTTTTTCATCTAATCATTCCAATTCATCCAATTGCTTTGGAGATTGTTCATCTGTAGATGACTGGTCAAAAATGGCTACTCTGAGTGAGGGTAGTTGAACCTCAATGGGAAAGACTGCTTCTATTCCATATACCAATGAACATGGAGTTGACCGCGTTGCAGTGCGGGTGGTGGTCTGATAAGCCCATAAATCATGAAACAGTTTATCAGGCCATGATTTCTTATATTTATCCACCATCTTTTGTAGTGTGTTTGAAAGAGTCTTGTTGAAGGCTTCTATTTGGACATTGGCCTCTGCATGATACCGAGATGAATGGTTGGATTTAATGTTGTATTCCTGATACAACTTCCTTACCTCGGATGAACATAAATTGGTGCCATTTTCCGTCAATATGGTATGCGGGACACCAAATGTGGTAATGATGTTAGACTTGATGAAGCTAACAATGCTTTCAGAATTGACTTCTTTGAGAGGTATTGCCTCTGCCCATTTGGAATAGAAGTCAATATCAGTAAGAATATACTTAAACTACTTGGATGTATCCAAAGGGTAAGGTCCTACTACATCTATTCCCCATGTGGCAAATGACCATGAGTATTTAGCTGTATAAAGAAACTCTGGGGGTTGATTAATGAATTTATCATGTACTTGGTACGAATGAACCTTCTTGGTGAAATCAATACAATATTGTATCATTGAAGGCAAAAAGTATCCAAGCCTTAGAATTTGATCAGATAGTCTATGTCCAGACTGGTGGTCACCACAGACTCCTGCATGCACTTCTTTCATGACATCCATTGTCTCTTCACCATCAATGCATCTAAAGAGAATTCCATAAAAACCTCATTTGTAGAGAATTTTCTCTAGGTGATCTGGGATATCATAAAGGGAAAAATTGACCACACGTTTCCAGATTTGTTCATTCCCAGCTCTATCAGGCGGGAGTGTTCCATTTTGAAGATATTACATGATAGGTGTCATTCATCCCATAGTATGACCATACGGTTCAGAAATGGGACTAATTTCATTGATTTCCTCTATTCTGGTTTGAACATAAGATGAAATTGTATGATGGTGGGCAATACTGATGATTGTCTCATCCCGGTTTGGATTTTCCAGAACTGTGGCTATATTAACCAATGCATCAGCTTGGGAATTTTGTGATCACGGGACATAAGAAAATGACGGTTCCAATGGAAATTACGCCATTAACTCTCTGAAATAATCATACAAAGGGGTTAAATCTTCTTTTCTAATTGCATAATCCCCATTGACTTGTTTGATTACCAGGTTTGAATCACCTTTCACCTTTAAGTGATTCACTTGTGCCTGAAGTGCCAACTCCAATCCTGCGATGAGAGCTTGATATTCTGCTTCATTATTTGTACCTTGTTCCCTCAATAAGAAGGAATAGGGTAGCACTGCCTTTTTCGGGGAAATAAGTACAATTCCGAACCCAACTTTGTTGAATTTAGGATCTTCCATTTTCTTCCCTGTTGGACTTCTGGAAGCACCATAAAAGTACATTTCCCATGTTTGAAGATTATCTTGAATAGAGAAGACTTACTCATCAGGAAGTTTAGTATCTAAAGATGTCTCTTCTACGGAAGGATGTCCAGTAAGGAAATCATCCAGAGCTTGGCCCTTTATTTCCTTTTGAGACACATATTGGATATCAAATTGTTGCAAAATAACTTCCCACCTTGGCAGACATCCTGTAAGCATTGGACGTTTAAGGATGAATTTGAGCGGGTTATAGCAATATAACAATTGGATCTCTTGATGCAGCAGGTAGTGTCTCAGTTTTTGAACTACAAATATTAACGCCAGGAATCACTATTCAATACTTGAAAATCAGGTTTCTGCTTCAAGCATAGTCTGATTGAGATAGTAAGGCTGTTTTCATTCCCATCATCATTCTTCTGGGCAATGAAGGCACCCAGTGATCACTCTATATCTGTCACATAAAGAATAAGTGGTCTTCCTTCAACAGGTGGCATTAATACCGGTGGACTCAATAGATATTTCTTGAGGATATCAAAATGATTCTTGACATTCTTCAGTCCACTGGTAGGTGACTCCCTTCTTCATCAATTTGGTAAAGGGTAAACTTTTCCCTGCCAGATTGGCGATGAAATGCCGAATATAGGCCAAGTGTCCTTGAAGTCCTATCAATTCTTTCAGATTCAATACCATGATGGCATACAACAAAGCCGAGAAATTTTCCTGAGGTTACCCCAAAAGAACATTTCAAGGGGTTCATCTTCAAATTGTGTTGTCGAAGTTTGTGGAATATGACTTCCAAATCATCCAAGTGATTAGAAAGTCTCCAAGATTTAACCACAAAATATTCCACATAACATTCAACAAATTTCCTTAAAAAGGGTTTGAAGATACGATGCATGGAACACTGATATGTTTCACCTACATTCTTCAGGCCAAAGGGCATTACCTGATAGAAAAAAACACCCTGAGGGGCTCTGAAGGCTGTATATTCTTTATCTTCAAGAGCCATCTGAATTTGATTATAACCAGAATATCCATCCATGAAGGAAAGTGCTTCATATCCATCTGTTGCATCAATTAAGAGTTTTGTGATCGGAACTGGAAAATCATCCTCAGCGAAATGCCAATTAAGATCTCTGAAATCGATGCAAACTCTAATTTGTCCATTTTTTTTCACAGGGACAATATTAGCCAACCATTTGGGATATTAAAATTCTCTGATGAAGTTATCTTTGACAAGCTTATCCACTTCAGATTCAATTTTATAAGCATAAGTTGGGTGTGTTCTTCTTGCAGCTTGCTTGAATCCTTGATGTTCTTCTGGCCAACCCAAATGATGAGTGTCTACATCGGGATCAAGACCTGTATTTCCTGTATTGTTCCAAGAAAATACATCTTGATTTTGATTTATAAAGGAAGTATACATCTCTTTCTCTTAAAGATTCATGGCCGCACTAATTAAAGTGGGGCATGGATCTTCTTCTGTACCCATATTTATTTCTTTGAGTTCATCCACAGTGGTAGAGATACCCTCTTCAGAAGCTGGAGGAGCATCCCTCTGATCTTCCTCTTCTTCTTCAACACATGTTATCTCTTCTTCTTCTACTTTCATAGTAGATGATGAAGATGAATTTCTATAATCAGGAGATATGTTAAAAATTTTACATCTTGAGGAAGAAGATTCCATTTATGAACCTATTGATGATGAAGGGTCTTCATTGGGTAATAAAGAGGAGATGATGGATTGAGAATCGACATCATCATTCACTTCTGACATTGCTATAACTTCTTCTGTCTTGGTTGGCGAAGTATAGAGTTGCTGGATTTCAGCGGATGAAATGAAGACATCTCCATTTGAGATTTCATCATTGCTTGGTGAATTACCAATTTCTCCCATGTTGTCTGGCTTGATTGCCGTAATTGACATTATGGAAGTTTCCATAAGAGTATTTGGATTTGGGTCTATCCTGTCAATTTGACTGATAGGTAACACATAATTTGTACTCACATGTATGAATGGTTTTACTGAAATCTTTTCTAAACCATATGGAGAATTAATTTTGGTGACCTCCCTTATTGTGTATTTCACCTTTCCCTCCATGTGATAGAATTCCACCTCAATGTATTGAGATGCACATGTTTTGAATGGGGATTTATCACCATACAATGTCCCAATTTCACCATTGAAAAAATATTTGAGACATTGATGGTATGACGAAGGGATAGCCACAGGTTGATGTATCCAAGGTCTTCCAAGCAAAATATTGAAGGTTGTGTCATGACGAACAACCATGAAATTTGAATTGGATACAAGATCTCCAAACTGAGTTCTGAGTGTGATCTCGCCCAAAGGTTCTTGTTTATTTTTATCATATCCTTGCAACAGCAAAGTAGAATGAGATAAATCAGATTCGGTGAGGCCCAATCGATGAAGTGTATGAATGGGGATGAGGTTGACTCCGGAACCATTATCAATGAAAGATATTCATATGTCTACATCATTGACCTTGACAGATAAATACAAAGGTCTAATATGTCCATGCACAACATCATATTAATCTTTATCTGTAAAAGATATCACTACATGGAATTTTGTGGGATCATTCTCTACATGGTATACTTCAGCTGCGGAAATTTCAGTTTCGAACTCTTGAGGACTTGATAAAGCCTCAATGAGTGCCTCCCTAAGATCCTTTGATAAATTCAAGGCATTCAAAATTGATAACTTGGCTGGTACTTGGGCCAAATGCTTCAAGACATCATACTTTTGATCCGAATCTTTGTATTTTCCAATAATAACATGTGGTTTCATAGGTGCCTTAGAAGTTTATGCTTTGGAAGTAGATGCTTCTTGTATCGGGGTAGGAGTTGGAAATATTCCTGCCTTTGGAAGATTAGACCGACTAGGTCTATTTACTTGCTGGCAGGAAGAAGGTGTTACATCCAATCGATCCTCCAAAATAACTGTACCAGGACTGAATCTGCCTTGCGTGGAAGAACTTGCTTGTTTTTGTTGAGCCTGCTGAAGGGCTCTACCACGAGTTTCTGCTGCATACACAGTTCTAGCAGGGGCAGAATTGGAATTGTGGTTTTTGAGATATCCACATCTTCCTCTATATCCTAGACATTTGGAACTCCCTCAAATTCCTTTGTTTGATACAGGGAACTCAGGATCATCAAGATCAAAGCTATGAATGGAATAAGGATCCATTAAATGAATCACATTAACAGAACCAAAGATCAACTCTTCATCTGATGAAGATTCTACCTGATTATCCCATTTAGGCTATACCGTTTGGCGGGGCGAAGCCCGTGGCTTTGAAGTAGATGGCATAAAATCTTCCATAGTCAAAGACAACTTGGGATTTGACACGATATCATCTTCTTCTGGCCGTTCCTCTTTCTTTGAATTATGCCGTTTATTTGAGGATTTTCTTTTGCTGAAGGAGGTTTTGCTGTGGCATTCATATCAGAAGACACAATTGGTTTCTTCAATTATGACCGTAAAATGGCATGAGTTCGGTTGATCGTTTTTCTGACCATCCAATCATCATATTTTTGTGCATTTTTTCTTTTGACTGCTTGTCACTCGCCTTCTTCCTCTAGATTTTTAGTAGTAACACATGCTACCTGAGCTGAAAAACCTTTCAGTTTGACTTGTCCTGAGTCCACTATCTTTTGCAGTAGGTCCTTGAAGACAAAAAACTCCTGAATGGGATTCCCCAGCATCTGATGAAATGGGAAATAGTTGGGACGGTCTTCATCTCTTTTCTTGTTCGGCCTTTTGGGCCTTGGAAACTAAACCAAATTATTTTCCAGAGCCTAAATGAAGTAACCAAGAACTTGTTCATTTCGGAAAGAATAAACTATGCTCTTCAGATCCTAAAATTGTTTTTGTCTTTGATCTATTTGATCATCTTGACGAAACTACTTCTGTTGTTGATGCTCAGGAGGTGGATCCCTTTGATAATATGGAGGTTTTGAATTAGAATCAGGTACAGGTTCTTGTTTAAGCGTAACTGTAGCAGTCTCTACTTTACCAATTCTTCTTCCTAGAGCCGATGGAATTACACGAGTTTTATCCTTAGTCTTTGTAAGAGAGTCTTTGATCTGCTGAGCGATTGAAGTAAGGTCCCGAAACCCTCCTGTGTATTTCACAGGGATCAACGGTGTGCGTAATTCATCACAAAATGTTTCCACACAGATTGAAAACAACTCTTCTTGAGGGAGTGCTAAACATAGGGAATATGTTATTCCCTTCCAATGAGCAATGAAATATGAAACACTTTCATTATACCTTTTCTTACAATTTGTAATATAAAAAACTGTTGTCTTTGGAAAGTTGAGCTAAACTGAAGAAGGAATCGTTGACGAAGATTCTCCCACCCTGTAATTGACCAGGATTGCAAGCTTGTATACCAGACAAAATCAGGCCTTTGTAATGAATGTACAAAACATCTGAGCTTAACTGATTCTTGTTGCTAAGGAGTTCCCATCATAGGATCGCAACGAGAAACAAAATTTGTTATGTGTTTCTATGGGTCTCCCAAACCATTAAAGATTGGGAATGTGGTACTTGCAAAATTTGATGGGGGAGGAATTGCATCAACCCATTCAGGGTAAGCTCTCTTCTCCGGTTGAACTGATGCACACTTTCCCTCCATATATTCCCACCGAGATGTTAATGACTCAATGGTAGTAATTATCTTTTTAGAAACATCCAGTTGAGATTGGACCTGAGCAGGTGCAATAACTGGAGCATAGACATGTGTGGTGGCCGGTACTGCAACTGATGGTAGCACCATCAATTGTTGTTTCTCAAGACCCATAGGATTAGACCTGTGAGGGTGTACTAGTAAGGGAGGATACTCTTGATCCATCTCAGTAGCTACAACAAAATCCCTTGGCTGAATAACCCCATCACACTTAGGAGGAATACTACATTGAAGTAGTTCTGCATTCAACCTCCTTAATTCCTTCATTTCTTCCTCCTATTGTGCGAATCTTTGCTCTAGTGAGAGTGATTGGCCTTCTCCAGAGGAGGGGTGGGATGTAACTTTATTCTTTCCTTTCCCCTTATTGGATTCCTTTAGAATAGGGGAAAGTTGGTTATTTTAAGGAATACCTAGATTATGGGTAAAACTTTGGATTCTTATACGCACACCTTCTTCATTTGCCTCTGTGTGCACAACCTCTTGAGCAGGAGCTTCCTCATCTAATCCCTCTGAGTGAGCCTCATGTTCTGGAGGATCAACAACAACGCCATTAATGACATTTATTGATGCATAACACATTGAATCCCTTCTATCAGCATTTCTACGATATTGTCTTCTTTCATGTCCCTAATGAGACAATGCCTTCTGTTGAGTTGATCCCTGGGGACCTTCTTGACGAACCATAATTTGGAGGGAATCTACTGATAATTTAGCTCTTCATTCCTCTTGGGGATTTTTCCCTAATCGAGAGAAGACTGAATTTCTCTGAGTAAGAGATTGAAGATTTGAAAAAGTCCCCAGTCAGGTGGACTGGGGCTGTTCCTGCTGTTTCTGCTCAACTCCACGAATCCTATTTGTTGATTCCGAGGGTTAGGCTAAAAGAGTCTCTAGTATGGAAAGATGGGGTGGTTTGTGAGCTGTTAAATCTGAGAATTTCTTAAAATATCTCATGATCTTGTGTACTTTAGTCTGAAAATTGGATGGATGCATCAACCTACATCCACTCAAATCATCTGGCTCAAAAGACCGTTGGATGATTTCTGACACTTCTATCACTTGATGATGTGCACGCTCTAAACAAGAATCCTTTTTGACATTCTCATTTTCCTGATGCAAGAGTAATTCAACAACTTGTTCTCTGTATTCCTGAATTTGAGAAGAACTCATTGAGGCCTGTTCTTGAGAAAGCCTTTGATAATTCACAAAAGCAGCTAGATGTGGCCAATTATGGGAAACAACATTTCAAAATACCGCCTTTGGTGTGCTTTGTTGATAGGAGAGTGTAGTGAAATGTAGTGCTCTATGAACACCCCATCCCCTGATATGAATAACAGACGGGGCATTGGAAATTAACTGGCGCAACCTTTTCAGTGCACCAAGGCATGAACACTAAAGGCCTCTCTACTGCTTTTCAGCCTTCGGATATCGAGAAACTGAGAAAGATGCCGAATCAATTTGGCATTGGAAACATTCTATTATCTTGACATGATTTTCATATTCATCATAAGATAATATTTTCTTTTTCAATTGACAAAGATTTTTCCACATGTTGAGATGAATATCATGAATACAATCTTCCATCAACATTTATGGAATGTCATACTGAGAGTCAGCCAAAGTCCAAAACATGACTAGTACTTTACCTTTTGTTAGTTGTTTACTCATATTCAGCATTTCCTCTTTATCAATCGATGAAGATTCTTCTACATGATTAGAAAAAAGCTGGTGCTTCCTTGTTGCTTCATCAGATTCAATAATATTGGTAGGGAATTCATTTACAAAATTCGAAGATGCATGACTCAGGGTTGGTTTGGAGAATGACCTACACCCCGGGCTATATTCTAATTGAGAAAGTATTTCACCTGCTATTGGTAAAGCATCAGACATGACTGGATTCAAATTTTCAAGTGCCTCAAGATAAGGGGGATTTCTCATCACTGCATTTTCCTTTGAAAATTTTCTAGGCAATGCGAATTACTACTGTGGAGAAGACATTCACAGCTAAATTCATCATCATGTGGAGGACCACCATGGGGTTACAACAAAAGATGAAACCTTTTTCTCCTTGATCTTCTGGCCACACAGAGGGTTATCGTGACTCTCATTTGAAGATGATACTTCAAGATTGACAGAAATATCATGAAGCAAGCCTTAATGAGGAAGTATATGATACAGACTTTCAGAATTAATGTTCCCACTATTGGGAAATGAGAGAGTAGAATCTTGAATTCCAATAGATAATTGTCTGAGGGCTTTAAGAACTCCAGCATCAAGCAATGCCTTATTACAAATTGGCTCTTGATTCTTGACTGTGCTGAATGGGTCTTTTTCATAGATGTCTTCTTACTCAATTTGGGAACCACTTGTTAAAGAAAGTGGTTATTATGGGAAGGTGTATGTGCCTGCTCAGGATAAATAGTCAGGTTAGGCAGATTATCTCCATTAAAATCAGGTGTATGTGCCATACTTGATTGTCTATATGATATGGGGGAGTATTCCCCACAACCCTCTTAGACTGGAACAGAGGTGTGTATCTATTCCGGAGTGATATGTTGATGTGTCACTCCACTGGTAGGGACAAATTTACATTTCTTTCCCTGTGATGCTACTGAAGCTGTTATAATATTCTGGCAGGCATCTAGAATATGAGCAGGGATTTACTTTTTCTCTTTCACCATCGTCAGAATGTGCTTGGTGACTTCAGCTACCGGAACGGGAATATACGTTCATTCCATACTTGGAGTAGGTATGTGTTCCTACTTCTGTCCTCCTTTTTCTATTAGTGAGTTCTGATAGTACTCATGTGTGGGGGCAGATATTTGAGTCTGCTCCAATTTTGTCATCGGGGCTTTTCGACTGACTTCTCCATATGCTACCAAATGAGACTATTGATAGGCTTGATTAACATTTGTAGGTGTATGTGCCTGCTGTGTATTCTTCGTCAAGTATGGTTGATGACTTTCCTTCAATACTGGAAGACGAGACTACTGACAGAATTGTTGATTGTAAGTAGGTGTATGTGCCTTCTTATCAATTGCCACCATATTAGATTGGAGAGTTTCTTTGGTTGTAGTCAGACGAGCCTGCTGACTAATTAATGAGTTATAAACAGGTGTATATGTCTTCCTATAATACTCCACCGGAATTTCCTGGCGGGATTGGTGGGTTGCTGCCAGACGAGTCTTCTGGATAGCGGAATTAGAACGGACGGGTGTATGTGCCCGCTCATTTCTTGCCATCAAGTTGGCTTGATCAACCTCTCTGGAGGGGGAAGAAATAATAACCTACTCCCTATTGACCAGATTTCGCCTCTGGTGGTTCATCTTGCGTGCTCGGGCCTGAGGAACCTGAGCCGAACCCCTAATGGAGATACCCTCATCATGTTGAGGGAGCACTTCCGCACGAGTCTGGCGGCGATTGTTGATGGGAGCCCTCAAGAAGGACTCCTGTATCCTTGAATTAAGGACTTGAGTGACCTTCTCATTCACCTCCTCATAATATGGGAGGGACTGGTGATTGAGTTCTGGGGATAACGACCCAAAACGGTTGGAGACGGTGGTTGACACCACCTGTTTCTTGATCACTAGTCATCGCTGTCCAGACAACCAGGGTGAATTATTGACCTGGAGGGCTTGTCAAGAAGCCTCTAGAGTCAGAATGGTACCGTGTCTATGGTATTCCTTAACCTGTGCATTTGAGACCCACCGTTGAAGACGCTGAGTAGGTGAGGTCGTCCTCAGAGTGGAGGAGGATCCAGTAGGAGTAGCAGCAGATGCATTCACATGTGTGAACTTTAGCGAAGCCATTTCTGTAACGCAGAGAGATCTTTAAAATGAGTGCCTGTTTGACATAATAGAAATAATCAAGATAAGTTCGGCCACTACAACTTTTGGATGAGCACAAATGTTTTTTATTGCTTTGTTGGACCTCACATTAAGTTAAATAGGGGAATAACAAATAAGTAAAACATCATTTAACTTGGTTAAGGATTCACGTCAGGTTCACTATTTTTTGTTTCCTCTGGAAATAGGGATGACCTTGTTTGTTTAAGGTTCAAACATTCCAATCGGTTTCTAACAGGTTTGTTCATAGAACCAGAAACATCCAAGGATTCTATATCCATTTGGACATACTTTCTAAAGTCATGTGCTCATTACTTATGGATCGATGAGGCTTAAGAATTTGCATTGGTCGAGAGGATGGGAGGTCAGACTCATCACACCTTTGTGGGGTGAATTATTGTCTACTCTGGGACTCTCTTTATAGATTTAAGTTATGTTCGTAAATCCTTATTAAATTACCAAGTATAAAAATGATCTTTCTTTTAGATCTTATAATCAATGATTAATATGTATGAGATTTAGAGAATATTTCATATGTATTTGAGGTTCTTCATCGACAGAGAATCATCTGTATTTGTTAGATATTCATATTCAATGGTATCCTTCAACAAATTATATAAATCTCTCTTGGTCATTATGTTAACCATATTAGTTTTAAACCCACTCAGCGGGGAACTTGAAGTTTATTGTCATTTATAAGGACATGGATTATTTTAGAGTTGGTATCGTACCTGAAGATGATCTACCTACGTATCCTTTTTAGAAAAGGAATAATAACCCATGTAGTTATAGAATTAAGATATAGTTTAACGTCATATGGGATGGATGAGAATTAATAGGTGATGGGCTTGAACCTCAGAAAGGATTCCTACGTACTCTACTTTTATGGTAGAGATCAAAGTCCACGTAGTTCGGTTATGAATTGTGGGGCTTACGTATGATTAATGGACCAAAGAGATGTGTTGTGGTTACTTTTACACTATAAGCTCATGTGAGTCATTCTCGGTGTGAGAAAGAAGAGGTGTCAGTAAACCTAACGATTTGTTCCACAAAAGATGCAGTCACAAGAAATGATATGGGGCTTACATACGTATGACTACCCAAATAGATGAAGATCGGGACTTACTTCAGGGAAGAATCCCGGGAAGAGGGTCCATAAAGGTATATGTGCTTTATGAAGATTGGGATACTTAACTTAGGACTTAATCCTGAGAAGGATTCGCAAATTAGAGGGGACTTATGATTGGGGCTTATTACTAAGAAAGAGGCCCAGGTTAAAGGGACTTGAGAACTAGGGCTTACTCTTAAAAAGGAAGCCCAGGTTAAGGGAAATTATGATTGGGGCTTACTCCTGAGGAGGATTCACATTTTAAGGGAACTTGGACTGGGGATTACTCCGAAAAAGGAAGCCCAGGTTTGGGAATTATGATTGGGACTTACTCTTGAGAAGGAGGCCCAGATTAGGGAACTTTGGGCTTACTCCTAATGAGGATGCCCATATTAAAGATCTTCTCATCTTAAATGATGAGTTTTAATGAATAAAATATCTAACCATAGTGACATAAAGATATGTAAATTACTAGTTTTTGAGATATATTCCACATAATTCCTTTCAAATAAGGAATCCAACAAAAGAACCATGACAAAAGTGGATTTGAAGAGGGTTTTGAAGGCTAAATCATAAAGAGGAGAGGTGGATTTGAAGAAAATATTTGAATAGGTAAGAGAGGCACCCAAAAAGAGTCAGGCACGCAAGTCTTGTTGGGGCGCGCAAGTACTGGTCATGCAATTATACTTGCACAAAGCATGTGTACTTGTGCGACGATTAACACATAGGGTAATACTAGGGCGAGGCTTGTCTCAAGCCCTTAGTATTATCCCCAAAAGATTCTAAAAGAGTGGCGCGCAAGTTCTGTTGAAGGGATAAGGCGACGCGCAAGTGTGGCCATTTTTCCTCAAGAGTTATACCCTTAGGCGCGCTAGTGTTGATGAATTACAACAATTAGGCTTTATTCTCCCTCTTTATATCTTCCATTCTAGGTAATAAATTACCTCAGAAGTGTTCGGAAGACTTCAAGTAGAGACTAGGGTGTTGAGAGCTTAAATCTAACTTTTGAAATTTTTCATCCTCGAAATTGGGGGGCCCACAAGGGGTATTTATAGGTTACTGAAGACCTTGGATGAAAATCAAATAGGTCTCGTACGTCACCTACGCTCCCAATATGTGGTGCACAAGTATACTTGCACGACCATGATGAAACTTGCACGACCCTTACTTAATGGAATCATTGTTCTTTCCTTTGTCAATTTTTTATGTTTCTTCAAAGGATGAATCTCTTTATGCTAAGGTATTCCCCTTCTTCAGTCATTAGACTCTCTGATGAAAAGTAGTGTCCACACTTGTATCTCATGCACTGTGGAACCGTTTCTCTATGAAGAAAGCACCAAGTTAATCATTAGAAGATAAGGCTATAAAATCTCCAAAAGTTTTCTAGATATTGTGTTCCCAATATACTTTATAGAACATATGATTCATACATTCTTCCTTGCTATCCTGAAAATACAAGCACCTAGAGACTAAAGAGATTCCAATATTTATTTTATTCTCTTCAATAGGTGTTGACAAAAAATAATTTGTTTCATGAAATTTACCATATAATTCATGATTGGATTTCAATTTCTCCGAGAATTCTCCACAATTAGGGATAAGACGAAAGACCCCCTCTCCAAGAGTGGGCAGTGGATTTCCATGAACAATGATAGAAAGGTGTGGATGAATAAAAATTAAATTCACATGTTTCATCCAAGAAGACTTGGGGCACTCACTCTCTCAATAATTGTAGATCTCTTCACGATCTTTGATTTGACTAGTCTTAGAGTCAAAAAGGACTTATAGATCAAAATTTATGTCACTCAGAAGACAAATAAATTTTATAAACGGATTTGCCTCACCTGTGTGGAGGACCAACAGAAAGGACATATGCAGAGGAACTGCATTGAGGACCAGTGAACAAGACTTGCACGAAGGACCTACATGGTGGACCTCTTCATAGGACTAACACGGATAAACTCCATTTGAAAAAGTTCACTCCTTTCCTATAAAGAGGACCCTTTGGCTCCCCATTTGGAAGACTAAAAATGTAGGATGAACTATCAAAGCTCTCATTGCGTAGATCCTTTTCCCAGGTCCCTAGAATTTTCTTAGGTAGATCTATAAAACATGATATAAGAGAGAATTAAATAGTATAAACAAGATCAAAATCCCTTCATTATATAAAGTAAATGATACTTGTTTGAGGACCCTCCTTCCATAATAAGAAGTCACCTACACATGGTATATTCCTTAAGAAAATACCTATGTGAGATTCATTCAATGTCATTAATTGGAACCTAGGGTTATCAAGTTAAAATATCTCCTATGTTTTTTTGTCATGACAGTCCATTATCTAAATCATGTCAAGCTTTCACAGGTTTATCCTTCTGACATTAAGCATTTTTCATTTCCTCAAAGGACCTGCCCGACATACCTATGCAGAAAACCAATGTGGCATACCTATGTGGCATACCATCACGGACCAGCTATGTGAGATATCCATTATTCCTTCTTTTAAGACACTCATGGAAGGACCTCTCCTTCCTTGTCTCCCTTTCCTAAAATAGACCATGTTGAAACATCCCCCAAGACCTCCTGTTTTATCATAAATTTGTGAAAGTTACATCAGCGTGTCTCCTATTTTTATTTGGATATATATGGTCACAGATATTCCACACTCATATTACTAGAGGGTAAGGATTCTCAGAATTTCTATATATCTAGATATCCATGGTCACATAGACCCATACCCTAGAGACAATGTTGTGGAGTTCCTAGTCTCTCATTCTGGGGATAAGACTTTATCTTCCCCTCCTCATCTTTGAGACACAGATCCTTCAGTCCCCAATAGGAAGAGTGTGGATAACACTTGATTTTCCCTTCATTAAGGAATGATATCCTCCTCCCACTATGGGACCCAAGGCAGGGAATAGATCCTGGATTAAGTCCCTAGCCTTTCGGTCCGAACTTGATGACCTTCACCTTCACTTCACATTGAAGGGTTCATTGGTCCACACCCTTGTCCACCTTTACCCTAGATTTTTTCATTCTAGGCTCGAAATATTACATCACTAGAAGAGAAAGTGTGTGTCTTCGTGAATCATTCACACCCTCTTGTTTCTCCTACCGAGCATGAATTACGCGGGCTTATAGATTTGTGATGATCACAACATCCACACTATCCACCTCATATATTGAACTATAATAACAATGATTCCCACTATAATCGGGATATGTTGGAAGCCTTCACCCAAGGCCTGAGTTTAATGGATATCCTCCTCAGAAGTCCAACCCGAATTCCATTAATTCGTTTATGCCCCATAAGAATAGGCCCTGAATTAAGTCCCCCTTGAATTTCCATGAGTCAAGAAATCTCTCATGGAACTTTTTACGAGGGAATAATTTTTAAGAGTAAGACACAACTTAATCCTCAAAAAGAACCATGACCCCTACGAAATATACTGAACTATGTGGGATTTGATTCCCATCTAAGTGAGATACGTAGGAAGCCTCCCCGAGGTTCAAATCAAACACTTAAAATCTACCCTATTCTATCTGGGCCATATTCTTAGCAGGGTTTAATCTAAAATGGATATTGATATCCTTTCCAGGTTCCTTGGACTACTTCGGCATAAGTCCCACACCAAACATTGACCGGTCACCTCCCACATAGATGTCCTTACAACATGACATTAAAAAATAAGGTTTGGTCTTTATCACATGACCTAAAAAATAATGATGTGTCCCATTAAGAGAAACCAAACTATGAGGGGGATGATTCCTTTCACAAGGATACATAGGTATCCCATACATGGGTATGATCCCAACATCAAAACAACTTTAATCTTTCTAGATGATAATAAACACCAGAGTAACCTCCATCTCCCTAGACGATGATAAATTATAGATTCCCCCACTAAGTGGCATAAAAAATATCATTTTTATTAATAATCAATGAATATATAAGTAGTATAATAGAAGATATAATTTATGGACAACCTAAAATAGATATACATATCTTTATTGATGAAGAACATTGAATATATATGAATTATTCTGAATTCCACACATTCTAATAAATGATTGAAAATTTACAGGGAAACCAACATTATGCTTATTGAATTAATAAGGATTTATGAACATATATTTAATATATAATTGAGTCTCAAAGTAAGAAATAATTCTCCCCCAAAGGGTGTGATGAGCCTGACCTACCATTATCTCGACCAATATGAGTTCTTAAGTATTATAAGTCAAAAAAACAAAATTAACATCTGCCTTTGGAATGTAGGTCCCTTTTGATACAGAAATTTTGGGTGTTTCTGGTTCCACAAATAAATCTGATGAAAGATGTCTGGAAGTAATGATTCATAACAAGAACCCACATTATAGGGGAAATAGAAATGATGAACCCGACATGAATCCTTAACCAAGATGATAGCGTTACCTATCTGTCAGGAACCTATCAATTAATAAAAGAGGGCCAACAAAATATATCAATTATTCATGTGTTCATCCAAAAAATTATACTTTTCTGGATTTCATTGTTTTTATATGTCATATATACAGGTTAATTCTTCTATAAAATCCCTTCATTCCAAATAGATTCTTTCATGTTTTCACCTGTAAATTCCCTGACTGCTGCTCAAGATGGATCCTCGTATTCTCAAAAGAGGTCATAACAGACTCAAAATATTAAAAACTAGGTCTCTAACACATTTTCTGTTAGTACCATCAACACAGTACCATCATGACCTTAGTGGAAGCTCGACAAGCCCTCTAGATCAAGAACCACCCCTGATCATCCGTTCAGTGACAACCGGCAGTCCATAATCAGACGGTGCCAACCACCATATTCAACCACTTCTAGAGATTTTACTTAGAATAAAATCACCAACCCCTACACTATTATAGGAAGGATGACCAAGATTCCATCCATGTAATTGTCCTAAAGAAACTGGGGTCCTTCCTAAGGGATTCTTATAAAAATCACTGACACTGATAATATGCGTTATCAAACCCTCACCATGATGAGGCTGTTATCTTTGGCTATCCTTCCTAGGATCCTCAGACTGGGGAATGTATGGAGAAATTCCAGGGACAATATTATGCCAAAAGAAAGTTTTTCCCACATTTTCCCTCTACTGAGAGGACAATTAAACTAGCTTGGTGGAAAACAATGAACGATCACATACACCCATGATCCTTAACTCTTCCATCCAACAGAATCGTCTGGTGGTTCCTGTCCAATGCAACTATTCAAATCTAGTGGAGTACCATGAGCCATCACATAAACTTTCTTACAATATATCATCATGTCAGTAGACTCATCTGGGTGCATTCTAGGAATCCCACAAACCAAAAGTAGCTGTAACTTTTATGAAGGAACATACAACTGCCTACACTAACCAAGACTTCTAGCGGTCTCGTTTGAGAGTATTGAATGATGTTTTGAGACCATTATTGGTGAAAAAAACCAGAAGGAACATAAACCTACCAAAATATATCAAGTTTTCCAATACCTCATTTGGAAGCATTCATAGTAGTCAATCATGAAAGCTCCGATGATAAATCTGGGGTAGACTCCACTCTCTACCCCCATACATGAGTAATTTCAGTACCCACTAATAGGAAAGGGAGGACACAAGAAGGTACATAAAAAACTATGAATATATAATGAATGTATATTCCTATTCAGGCCATTGAGGTCTCCATGAAAATTTTGGAAATGGTGAAATGGTAGACAAAAATTTCTTCCCTTATACTGGATGTTTTCCAGAATATCATAATAGAAACATCAATAGTACCAGAGGGATGGACACATTATTTCATCCCCATACCTGGGATGACTCATAAACATGCCATCCGAGAGAAGATACACACATAAGTTCTGGTCTAGGATGGTTGTGGGGAATACTCCCCCATATCATATGGACAATCAGATCGAGAACATACACCCATTCTGATTAGAGATAATCAGCCTATTCTGATGGCCACTCCAAGGTAGGTACATACACCTTCCCATGATAACCACTTCTCCCAGAAAGTAGCCCCAACAATGTATAAGAATGATTTTAAGAAAAAGTGTCACCAAGAATAGTTGTAAAATCAAGAGTTGATATACTATTTGGATCACCTTAATGCTGGAGTTCATGAATCCCTTAGACATTTATTTGTTGTAGCTGAAGATCCTACAGTCCCATTACCCATTAATGGGAGTAGTAGAAGTAATTCTGATGTTCCTAACCAAACACTTCATCATGAAGTCCTGATTCATGACAATTAGGTCAATCTTGAGAACTTATCTATGGATGAGATCCACAAAAAACCTCTGTGTAGATAGAAAACTATAGTGAAAGAGGATTTATACCTTGTTGTAATATACCACAATGGTCCTACCCATGATGTAATCCAATATGAAATTTATATCTATATTAGTGTTTTTTATTTTCAATAAAATTATCAAACTGATAATGTTGTGATGAGAAAGCCCTATTATCTTGAGGCACTTTCATGCATAAGTCCAGTCATGTCTAATTCATTATTTAAGGTAGGTAAAATACTTTATTATCTGGAAGACACCCCAAGGTGACAGTCATTCTCCAAACCTCCTTTGGGTCATTTTACTTCTAATATAGTAAAGTAAAAATAAACTGATCCCATTACTTGTGCCAATGTAATCTTGAAGTGTCCACTCTGGTCATACCAGGTTACAAAACTTCAAACCAAAGATGAAGAGGATATGTTGAACATAAGGAAAAAACTAGATAAAGATGAAATACCAGTTATGTTCGTGACATTGTACACCTCTTGATACAACATTCTAGAGATGTTGAAAGAAGATTTTATTCATGAGATCTGCCTCAACATATAGAAGACTCTTCATCATCTGAAAGATACGGTATTAACATATGATTAATATCAAAGTATTTTCAATGTAATTGAGGGGTTGTAGTTACAAATTGACTTTTCATCACTCTAGTTTTCCCTACACCCAAAGATCAAGAAACAATAAGAGGAAGTTCAACGTTTATTCCTTAATGCATTAAATAGGATGAAAAAATTTATTTTAGAAATCCATATGGGGTTCATATTAGAGGATGTGGTGCACATAGATCATTTCATTTTACTATAATCAAAAACTAGAAAAGAATAATAAAAGTGGTATCATAAAATTTTATTACCCCAGGCTAACTAAAACAAACAAATCCTTTTCACGACCAAAGATTTTTTCCACAAGAATAGTCCTAGACTATATTTCACAAAATTCAGGACCAAAGAGAGTGAGCTATTGAGATACTTCTATGTCTAGCTTATGAAAACGTTGAGCGGGCTTCTCTTTTATAGAATGTTAGCCTTAAGATCTCACAAATTTATGAAATATCACAACAATATTCTGAATCAAGTGATTTAAGTGGGTTCCAGATAATGAAACCAACCAATATTCGGGCCAAGAATCATAATATCAGAAAAGTAACTGAGCTAAAATCATCTATTGAAATTCAGAAACCACCCTCGCCCATAGGGATGGGGGATTTTTAACCCAACCCTCAAAGCCAGAAAAATGATTCTGAAGGATTTATAAAGAATAATAGAAATATCCCTATCCCATAGGGTTGGGGTATTATTTACAGTCACAATCCCCACCATAGTGGAAGGAAGTTTTCTCCCGATTGGGGAAAAATCCTTAAAATGATCACACAACTGAACTATCTATGGATTCCCTTCTAATTATTGTCCATAAAAACTTTCTTAGGGACTCAATAAAAAAGTTAACAAAGTCTCATGTACAATGAAGAATAAGGCAATATCACATAGATACTGACAGAATTCCACTAATAAATTATACATCGGTGAATGTCATTAATGTAAATATGAAAGATCCTCCAGAAAATGAGTCTAGTTTAGGGGAATCAGAAGAGGAAGTTAATGTTATTTTAAAGGTCCACATAGAACAAAATGAAAGTGGTGTGTGTAACATAAATCAATGGCTTTCCCAAAATCAATGTGTTCCATCAAATAAAATAATTTACATTTTTTCAAGGAACCTTACAGGGAGAAACAAAAAAGTTAAATTAGGTATAACTTTCCCCCTAGAGAATTTCAATCCCTTTCAATTGAGGTAATATTTTTCCAGTAAGATGAGGATATGAAGGATTTTAGGAGACTCAATACAGATATACTCCAAAGCAGCAATCCTAACAGACTTGCTTTATAAGAAGATCTTCAGCTTTAACATCTAGTAGGAACTCCTCATCGAGAGGGTTTTTTTGCAACTACTGATGTTGTTAATGAGTTTCGTACATTAGATACACAACAAAAACACGGTCATGCACATAATTATATTATTTTCCCCATGGGTTATCTAATATAAATACCATCACCACCACCATAGGTTGTCTCAATAGTTTTTGCACTAGTTCATTCTCCAGCTGTTATAACTATACAGGTCCCAGCTCATCCAAATATTCCTCAAATGCTTATGAATAACATTGAGTCATTGATTAATTTATTGGAAGCTATGGAAGGATGGAACAGACTAATAAAACTAGAAAATAAGGCCTCTCCTGAATGTGTAGATCTAATTCCTCCCCCATCAAACTTTTTGAATACCACATTTATAATCTTAAATGGTTCAGGAGATCTAGAGCATCACTGGATTCATTTGGTTTCTCATTTTGATCCCACGATGGGTACCCCTAAACAACAAGAGGAAGTAAAGATTAGATGTTTTTTTCAATCACTATAGGGGGAAACCTTTGACGGGTAGACAAGTTTCCAAACTTGATCGATTACTAGATGACAAAACCTCCATTAGAAATTCCTTTTCAAATTTTTCAGAACTATGTAGAAGACAATAATATTTGATATTACAAACAACAAACAAAAGGATAATGAAAGAGCTTTAGATTTCATTTTCCTAAGTAAATGACTTATATATTCTTTAAAACTACCACTCCCTCAAGAAGAGTTGCTGCCAATCTATCTGAAAAATCTCTATGATGAGTTGTACACACCATTAATCCCTATGAAATACATAGGATGGTTTCAAGAAATTTTTTTAATCACCCAAAAAGTGGATAATTTCATCATGGAAAACAAAATATAAGTCTCGTGTAATCCCATCATCTCTATGAATTAGAATAGTAAAATCATAGGCTACTATAGTTACACTCAGGAAAGAACCATACCTTACTCTACATAAAATATCTCATTATACCTTAATAATACACCTCCTAAGAATCCAAAGAAATAACTACCTCATCAAGTTGATAAAAAATATCAATGGCAGAGACTGTTCAAGGAGTTAATGAACAAGGTCTATTATTTTTGAAATTACCATGTCCCCAGAAAATCATCTCACCTTTATAGAACAATTTTGTTAAGTTACCAAAGAAAAAGAAACCTAATAAAGAGGGAGATAAAGATCTCCCAAATTATTGAACCTTTAATCAAATTTTGGTATAAACCATTGAGGAGTGTTTTTTAAAGAACTCCTGCAAAATATAGCAGACTCCACCCAGGTGAAACTGAAAAATTCACCAACCCAAGTAGTATGTGTTACTACTACCAGTACTGATGAAGAAGACGAATGAAAGGAAGTGAAAAGAAATAATTCACATAAGTTTGGTGGCCAGATGGTCCAGAAAAGGATCAAGCGAACAGATGCCCTTATATGAACACATTTGAAACAACGGATTGTGCCTTCTACCACTTCTGCTGCAGCAAAGATGTCTTCATCAAAAGTATAGTCCTTTGAAGGAAAATCCTCAAAAAAAGTATTATGTCCAGAGAAATATGGAGGAAGAAGAATAAAATGAGTTTGTGTCAAGTCCAAAGTTTTCATTGACATTAGAGGATTTCATCCCAACCCTCTCAAAAGAACAAACACTAATTTTACAAACTACACAATAAGAATCAGTCTATCAGGCATAATCTTCATTAAAAGAGGAGTTGATCTTCAGTTTTATTAATGTTATTCACTTAAAGGATACCTATAAAAATGAAAATTATGAATATGAACCTAAATTCCGTGTACATTATTGGGGAATTAGTGGAAGAGGTATTCAAGGTCGAGGATACAAGGGAATACATGGGAATGCTAAAATCCATTATTTCTATTACACCCTAGATCGAACCATTTATGTATTATAAACTTGTGGGAGAGACCTTGACCAAGCTCAATAGGAATCTGGAAACTCAACCAGACAAAATAGAGTATTCCTGGACATGATCATTTTAGAAGAACGATTAGAGGCTATACCACCACTTTCTCAGTAGGTGAGAAGACCTAGCTAGCTTAACCCATTAAGAGAAAAAGTATTTACAGCTTCCGCCTCAACAAATGTTTTATCCACCTCAAAATATTCAAATTCAAAAGAAATTGAAAAAAGTCATCTCCATTATAGGGAAAAACATACCATTAGACAAAAAGAATGATGACTTGAAGCAACTGGCCCAAGTACCAACCTTGTTATTAGTTCTGGATGATCAGAATCTTTCAAAATATCAACCTGGAGCACTTATTGAGGAATTGCCTAGATCTAAAGAGTTTGAAACCAAGGTTGATGCTGAAAATGTTTACCGTATAGAGAATAACATAGAAGAGTGTCACACAGTCATATCATTCACGGACCAAGATGATGATGATGTTGTAGATGGGCACATTAAGCCCCTTCATTTTTCTGGAAAGATTTATGATACTAGCATATGAAGAGCCTTCATTGATAATGGATCAAGATTCATCTTCATTCATATCCATACACTATATTTCTTGTGTCTCACTGAATCTCACTTGTCTCCTTCCAAATTGATGTTGCAAGGTTATGACAAAAATTAACAAGAACCACATGATGAAATTACACTCAAAACTCAGTTTGGGGATCTTGTATCTGTTTTAGATTTCCTGTTTTTATAAAAGGATACAACTTTTATCATTTTTCTTGGAAGTCCATGACTATATAAACATGTGGAAATTTCTTCTTTATACCACCAATGTCACAATTATTCTTTAAATGAAAAAATTGGGACATTTGATGGTGATAACTCTCCATTCAAGACCTTTGAATCTCTGTACATTGAGGCAGAGTTATATCATAAAATGGGAGAACAGTCCATGGTGAAGGATGTAACAATAATCAATTCTATGAATGGTCTAGAAAAGATCTCAGCTAAAACATTCAAGAATATTTGTGAAAATTATATACTTCCAATAAATCAAATTGAAATGGTGGGACCAAATCCAAGAAATCTTTTAGTGGCTTCCATAATGTTAGATGTTGCAATTGATCCTGACTACACTAGAGAAATCATTGATTTACCAGAAAATGATGAATCTTAAATGGAGAAGGCCTAATTCCATATACCAAACTTCAGCAAGTATCTACTTCATTAACCAGCCTAGAAGAGGTTGTTCCACTCATTGAAAAAGATATGGATTCTAGTTCCCATCTCATCATCTTCCATTGAGAACATCAAAAAGATCCTTCATCATCAGTTGTGATGGATATGGTTTCCTTGTCCTGAGGATTTCCAAATACTGACTCCTCACCAACCTTTCCAATTCTTGCTTCATCACATTCCTTTATGTTGGAGACGAAGAAGTAACACCTCAAGAATAACAAGAATAAGATGAGGAAGACCTCAAGGATGCCCTCCAAGATTTGGGGAAGGTGTCTCCACCACTTTGGATGATCTCAAAGAAATAAATATGGGTAAAAAGGAAGATCCACACCCCAGTCTGATTAGTGAAGCCATGAATTATGATTATAAATAAGTGTATATGTTCATTCAAAAGAAACGACATGAGGTGATTTCTTGGAATTAAATAGAGATTCTAGGCCTTAACCTAGAGGTGGCCACCAATCATTTGGTTTTTCCAGAAGATCACTACGGAGTAATGAATGAAGTAAGAGAAACACACTCAACTCATGCTTCCAAAATTGAAGATGATGTTGAAAACTTATCAAAGCTGACCCAATCAAGAAAGTGAAATATCAAAAATATCTAGATAATATTTTCCCAGTAAATAAAAGAATGTTCAAATCAGATTCTACATCAATTTCAGAGATCTGAATCGGCGTTGCCCCAAATATGACTTTGCAGTTCCAATCACAAAACTCTTTATTGATTCAAAAGTTGGATAAAAATCATTATCATTCATGGATGGTTACAATAGGTATGACCATACCTGGATTACCCCCTAATATGAGGAATTTAATCCTCTATATCCCCTAAAGGGGTATTTTGCTATCAGGTAATTCCCTTTGGCTTGAAGAATGCTGGTGCGACATATCAACATGAAATGCACCACATTTCCAAACCCTTATTAGGTAAATTCATTGAATTCTATGTTGATGATATAGTGGTTAAATGTAGATGAAAGTATGATCACCTAAATGACCTAGGTACCATATTTATCAATCTTTGACATCATAATTAGAAGATGAACCCCTTCAAATGTGCTTTCAGGGTAAACTTAGGAATTTTTCTTATTTTTTTTATATTCCATCATAGAATTGAAGTTGATCCTGAGAAGACTAAATATATACTTGGCTTGTCACCCCCTAGAAACATGAAAGTGTTGAGAGGAATTCATTGAAAATTGACCTACATCTGGTGATTCATCACCAATCTGGAAGGCATGTTTTTTTCCTTCACAAAATTGATGAAGAAGTGGGTCACATATCAATGGATAAATGACTACTGAGAATCATTTGATAACCTTGAGAAATACGTCTTAATCCCACCAATATTTATGCCAGATATTAAAGAAAATCTTATCATTCTTTGTGTGACATCCTTAGACTGATCACTGGGTACCTTCCATACAGAAGAAATGATGCTAGGAATGAAAACAATCTTTACAATATCATTCTAACCATGATTGACACAGAAAATTATTATTATGATTTTGATAGAAGATTCTTAGCATTAATAGTTTTAGTTCCTAAATTTAGTCATTATCGGAAGCATCGTGAGATCTATTTTGTATCTTGTAATAACCTACCCAAATTTATCCACAGCCATCCTATGCTTATTGTATGTATAGAATGGTGGATGGTTATTCAGAAATAATTTGATATACATTTTTTTTCCTTAGAAAGTAGTAAAAGTCCATGCCTTATCAGACTTCCTTGCTAAACACCCATCTTCGGAAGATAGATCATTAAATACTAAACTTTGTGATGAATAAATCTTATCTATTAAAGAAAATTCCTGAATATGGGAAATGTAATTTGATGGTGCTTCCAGATGTATAATGGGTAAGTGAATGGAATACCTTAAGATCAAAAAAGTTGGATTGGGGATTTTTCTTATCTCCCCATTGAAGGTAGTATTTCTATACTCTGTCATTTTATCATAAGGTGTTACCAATAATGAGGTAGAGTATCAGGCTCCATTTTTAGGCCTGTAATTAGCCCTACAAATACTAGTGGATCACCTAGAAGTGAAGGGTGATTAAAAATTGGTAATAAAACAAATTAATGGGGATTACACCATTAGAAAAAGTAAATAATCCCCCTATGTGATTATGTCCAAGGGTTAATGGAATAATTTCTCTCAGAATGAACATTTTCTTTATATCCCATTGTCACAAAATGATCAAGATAATTCATTGGAAAATGCAACCACAACCATAGAAGATCCAAATCGGAATGAGACTATCATTAACAACGCTCATTGTCGAGTGGTTTCACCTTTTGTTCAACTCAAAATTGAGGAAATAAATCAAATTAGTCCCATTTTTGAATAACTTGGTCCTACCATGATATGGATGACATCCATCATGGAATATATAAAAAACACGATACTTTCGTAATATATAGTTGAAAGAAAGCAGATCTAACGACAAAAAGTTAATTTCACTCTTTAGGATAGCCCATATCCCTAGAAGATCATCAATAGATTAGGCTTTGAAAACTTTCTTCTCAGATGCAGTGATGGGGGCGAAACTACGGTTGTCATGAAAGAAGTAAATGTAGGATTCTATGGTGCTCACTTATTTAGGCATGTGATTTTTGATCAAATATGCATGCTTGGAATCTTTTTTCCTTTGATGATGCAAGATTACAAAAATCTTACTAAGAAGTGTCATCCCTTACAATGGCATGCCAACTTTATTCATCAACCCCTGGTGTTTTTATATAAAACTCAATACTTGTAGACATTTTCTACACGGGGAATGGATTTAGTGGGACCTTATACTCTAGTTACAACTAATATGTTAATATATATTTTTAATACTAAATATTTTTTATCCAATGGGATGAAGAAATAACTCTTAAATTAGTAAGGGTAAAAAGAATTATTGGCCTTGTTAAGGCTAATATCATCACCAGATTTGGTTCCTCTCATACCATATTGACGGAAAATGGAACCAATTTATTTTCGGCATAGGTAGGGAAGTAATATGAGGAACAAAATATCAAATCAAATCATTTATCCCACTACCATACAGAGGAAAATGGATATATAGAGGCTTTCAACAAGACCGTATCAAATATACTCCAGAAGACGGTGGATAAATATAAGAAATCTTGTCTTGATAAAATCATGCATTCATTAAGGTATTACATGACTACTACCTATTATGTCACACAAGAAACTCCACAATCATTGATATATGGAACATAAGTAGTATTGCCCATTTATGTTTAATTTTCATCACTCTAAGTTGCAGTATATGACTAGTTATCTACAGATGAGTCATTCTAGAAGCAACTAGATGAGATGGAGTGGTTAGAAAAAAATAGATTTCATACCTTGAATCACCTATAAGTTTATCATAATAGAATAAAAAAATATTTTAACAAGAATTTTCACCACCGTTTAATTCTTCAAAAATAATTGGTATTAGTCCTTAGAACTATGATGGTACCAATAATGAAGCCTCCAAAGCTTTATCTAAAGAGTGAAGGACCTTACTCTATACATAAATTCCACTCTAATGAAGATTACTCTCTAATATGATTGGATGGATAACTCATTTAAACTCCAACCAATGAAATATTCTAGAATAAGTACTTTTTGTAATCACATAGACGATGTCATAGTTTCATGGTGTTAAACTCTATAGCAACCATCATTCATGATGCACAAAATTAAACTATGTAGAACCTCTATCCCTGTCGCATGACATTAAACTACATGACAATATTTTTCCTTGATACATTACATTAAACTGTGCAATTACTATCTCTTTAATTTGATGTTAAGAAATACACCAAGATACCACAAATTAGCATTCCTTTTGGTCCTTTAAAAGATGACTAGCTTCCATGTGTAAACATTACTGACATCATTGCATCTTTTTAGTGGCACTTGATCCCCATTTCTCCATGTGTTTGAATCAGATTTTCTTAGGGATCACATTTTAGAACTTCATGTGGCTTGATTCTTTCCCCCAGAAAAATATGTAGTGACACATGGGTCTTAGTCCCTATTCTGGCTGCAAAGTTTCTTTCACATCAGGGGACTTACGTACTCTTCGTAAGATGTTAAACTACATGGTTCTTCAAGAACTACATATGTCTTGATTCTTATTCGAATTAGATAAGTAGTGATGCCCAAATCCATAATATTCATCATAGCCTCAACCATAAAGAAATTTATTTACCATTTTCCTGTATATGAATGAAACTTATACATAGAACTGTTCCATAATACATGATTTGATTATAAAACCATCTTTTGTCTTGATTTTAACTCTTATTCTAGAATGTATCAACATCACATGTCTCTCACATCAAACTCAGTTGTTGTGGGGAACTGTCTTTTCAAGAACTACGTATGACTTGATTCTTATACCAAAAAGATACGTAGAGATGCCCAGATCTACAATCTTGGTCCCAGCCACAAAAAAATAAAAATTTCCTTCACCACATGTGTCTATGAATCAAGCCTTCACGCAGAATTTTTCAAGAACTATTTTTGGTTTGATTATCAACCTATTGAAATACGCAGTGAAAGATGTGTTTTAACCCTAGCCCAACTGCAATATTTCCATATTTTTTACATCGGTTCAACTTCGTCCATACTACATGATGTAAAATGGTATGGAACATTTCAATAAATATGTGTGGATTCATTCTTGTGTCAGCAATATACATAGTGACATCCAGATCTCCAATATTGGGTCCAAAAACAATATAGAAAAATCCCTTACTCCCTGTGTATGAATCAGTCCCACATGGGGAACACTTTCAAAAAATACGTATGACTTGATTCTCATCCCATTGAGATATTTAGTGAGGAATATGCCTTATATCTTGGTACCAACCATGGGATAAAATAATATTTTCCCCCTCTTATATTTAATCAAAAATCGTTGTATGGACTTTTATTTTGGATCCTCTCCATATAGATCCCATCAAGGAAACAAAATATGTCCCCATTATACGTATGAGTTATATCTATGTAAGTAACTCCATACTCATGGCCAATACCATTTCAAATACTTCCCTTTTTCATTGGACATTGTCCCTATATCATTTTATACACCTAATATTGATTAATTTAAGATATTCATAATATTTTCTTAGCTTATAGGGATGGAATGTCTACTATATGAGATATATTTTTCTGGAAAATGAATTACATGTCCCTAGATGGCCTTGCATAAGTTCCCACATAGTTCTCCTATCAGCAAAAACATTACATTGTTTAACTATGAAGCACATGTCCTAGTTGTCCCTGTATAACACATCCCCCATAATAGGTTCTTCAAATTGCAGTAACTTCATTCTTGTTAGAATCTTCTTCTATCAGATTAAGCATTAATGATAGTATGCAAGAGTCCCACAATTTAAAGAAGTCATCTTTTGTGTATTTGTCTCATATCCTTTCTTCTAACCAAAAATTCCTTAAGACCATGGTTTACATTTTTCATATTCGTATGTTAAAAGCATATTGGAATGAACTATGTCCATTCAATCACATAATCCTCAAATTGTTCCATAATATTATGGTATTATTCATATATCATAAAACTAAAGTCACCATACTTACTACGTTTGTGTCAAACCATCATAGAGAGACTATTTCTCAGGTTCATTGGAAATCACAACTGTAAATACCCTTTCTGTATTCAGGTTCATTTTTATATAAAATAGACACTATACTGGGGAAGATACAAATCTCTATAAACATTCGTTGGATTTTAGAAATAGAATGTTAGAATTATTGAGAGCTCCTTTACCTGACTATGAAGTACATGCCCTAGTAGTCCTTGCATAAAATTAAACTACATAATGGTCCTGTCAGTATAGGGATTCCACTGTTTGGTTTTGCATCACATTCCCTAGTTGAACCTACATAATACATCCCCCATAACAGGTTTGGTAAATCATGGTAACTTTATTCATGGAAGATACACCCTCTAAATTCCATTATCCCTTTTCCAATTCCATTCTTTAGATTCAGAAATTCCTAAATCACATCTTATAATTCTCCATTTCCTTACTTGAATATGGTAGTGAATTTCACAAAAAAATATCAAGAATTGGTGAATCATAACATATTCTATCAAAGATAAATACTTTAAATCAAATCCCCATATGTACTCGATTCACGAATTTAAAAAAAAACATAATGTCCTTATCGTATGGCATTAAATAACATAACATATTATCAAGAAACCATTAATGTCTTTATCGTGTGAATTTAAACTGCACAATATAAAGTCTTTCTTTCATGACATTAATCTACTTAGAAAAATATTATAAGGCTCATTTTGGAAATATAAACCCACTTTAATATAAAAAATTCATGTAGGAGTAGTTCCTAATTCATGGCATATACCAGCAAAGATGATCCCCTATATTTTCATATACCTTTCTTTAAACAATCCACCCACTCTGGTCTTGAGACATCCAAATCTTAATCCACATTGTCTATCAGTAATAGAATGTCAAAATTATTGGCAACTGCTTTACCTGACTATGTATTACGTGCGCCAATTGGACTTTCATCAGTTGCTCACATAGTCATCCTGTCTGCCAAATGATGCCACTATTTGGAAATGGAGAATATTCCCTTACTAGACTTGTATAAAACAACCCCTGTATTGGGTTTTTTTCAATTGGAGGTTACTAAATAATCTTGAGAGACATCCTCTATTCTTATACATCAAATTTTTAATTTTGTGACCATAAAAACCATGACTCAATATTCCCCTTGGAATTATCTAATAAAATATCAGGTCCTTCCTACCCATCCAACTTTGTTTGGGTTCTAATTTCAAAATTCATGGTCTATTATATTTACCCTAAAAAATTAGCTTTCTTAGACTAACATTAATGACATTAAACTTCCCATTAATAGAGACATATCACTCACAAGGTTGAAAACTAACAAAGGGAACTCTGGAAAAAAGTTGAGTCTTAGGATGCTAGATCTAAACACTATATATCCTAGGAAATATCAAGAAACAAAAAGATAAAAGGAATAACATTTAGGATAAAAAACAAAAAGGGAAGCCGAAGAAAAATCCAAATCTCACCCACTATGTCCACTCCATATTGATCTAAGGAAAAAATTAGGGTGGTGAAACAAAATACACAATGTTTGTAGTGTTTCCTATACGACCATTGCAACATTGGATATATGCACTTTAGGACCCTTGGCTTAGGGAAAAATTAGATCATCCTTAAAAACATGAAATAACTTCAAATTCAACAAAATAATGTTGGAATGTGTCAAAGTTACCTACAGTTACCTTATAATGAGATTATTTTCATTCTGAATGAATATAATTCTAGGGGGATTTTATTGAAACTAGAAAATGCGTTTCATGCACTTTTCCATAGAATTTGTTGTGGATTTCCATTTTACTTGAGAATAATCCACAATGAGGGATTAGATGAAACACCCCCATCTCCTAGAGTAGGACTTGGATTTCAAAGATCGATGATAAAAAATTTTATATGGATAAAATTCAATATATGATTTTCATCTAAGAAGACTTAGTGTATTCACCATTTTTGTGATGTATATCTATTCAAGAGATTCTATTTGATTGGAAATGGATCCCAAAAGGACTTATGGATCAAATTTTATAGCACATGGAATATAGAAAAATTTTATAAAGGTATTTTCCTCAAATACATGGAGGATCATCATAGAGGGCCTATAGGGAGGACATGTGCCGAGGTCCAACACACAAGACCTATATAAATGACGTAGGTAGTGGACCTTTGTGGAGGAACTATATGGAAAACAATCCATTAGACTAGGTCCCCACCTTTCTTATAGTTATGACCCTTGGGCTCCCCATTTGAAGAACTGAAAAAATCAAAATAACTCTCGAAGGTTTCATTGCATAGCCCCTTCACCTATTTCCCCCAAATTTTCTTATTTAGATCTCTAAAACATGATAGAAGATATAATTGAAAAGGATAAAAAAATCAATCTCCATTTTGGGTCTAATTTACAAGATACTTCTTTGATAAACCTACATTCATAATAAGAAGTCACATGCACATGGTCCTTTCCTTAAGCAAAGACCTGTGTGAGATTCTTTCAAGGACATTAAAGGAAACCAATGGTGCTTCTGTTAAAATATCACCTAAGTGTTGTTGTCACGATAGTCTATTTACCAAGGTATATAAATCTTCCATTAGATTATGTTTCCCATATTAAGAATTTTTCAGTTTCTCCTTCGACCTGCATTGCAAACCTATGCAACATACCAATGTGGCATACCTCTGCGGACCACCTACATGCACTATCCATTAAGCCATATTTTAATCCATTAATGGGAGGGCCTCAC
This sequence comes from Viscum album, assembly GCA_963277665.1. NCBI lineage: Eukaryota > Viridiplantae > Streptophyta > Magnoliopsida > Santalales > Viscaceae > Viscum > Viscum album. The sequence goes on from OY728135.1 coordinate 338,325,707, forward strand.
CTTCCTTGGATCTATTTCATGAAAGGGACCATGTTGAAACCTCCACCAAGACCTCTTGTTTTATCCGAGCTTTGTGAAAGGCATAATAGAGTGTCTACCATTTGGATTTGGATATCTATGGTCAGGGGTTTCCCACACTCATCTTACCATAGGGTAATGATTCATAGAGTGTATATAGATCTACATATCCATGTTCACATAGACCCTTACCCTATAGAAAATGTTGTGGATTTCCCAGTCTCATATTCTATGGATATTACATTATCATCCCATACTCATCTCTCAGAATCAGATCCTCTAGTCCTTAATATGAAGAGTGGGGATCAAACATTCTTTTATCTTCCATAGGTAATGATATCATCCTCCCACTATAGGACCCATTCCTAGGTATCCTTCATGGAGTAAGCCGATATCCATTTGGTCCATACCCTATGTGCTTCATATGCATTTCACATTGAAGGGTTCTCTACTCCGCACGTTCATCCACCGTCGCCCTGGCTTCTTTCGCCATATGCCCATCCTCTTCCATCAGAAGAGGTAAAAGTGTGTGCTTTTTTGAATATTTCACAACCTCTTGTTTCTCACACCAAGTTTGACTCAAGTGGGATTAGATATTTGTGATAATCACAAGATCTGAAAAATCCACCTCATATACTGATCTAAGAGAACTCTGATTCCCACCATAATTGAGATATGTTGGAAGCCTTCGCCCAATGCCCATGATCAATGGATATCCTCATCAAGAGTCCAACACTCATTTTATTTTTTCAGGTATCCTCCTTAATAATAATCCCCAAATTAATTCTACCTTGAATATCCATGAGTGAATAAATCTTTATCAGAACATGTTACAAGGGAATCCCTTTCAGGAGTAATCACCAACTTAATCCTCTCCAAGGAAAATACACCTCTACGAAGTATACCGAACTACGTGGGATTTCATTACCATCCATGTGGGATATATAGAAAGACTTACTTATGTTTAAAACTAACACTTAAAATCAAACATGTTTTCTCTAGGCCACATTCTCAGTAGGGTCTAATTTAACATGGATACTTATATCCTTTCCAGATTCATTGGGATGCTTCGACCTAACCCTCACACCAAACTTTGACTTGAAACCTTCTACTTAGTTATCCTTACAATATAAAATTAAACGGTATGGTTGGGTCCTTATCACACCACCTTATAAGGTATGATATACACCATTAAGTAGCACCGAACTATGAGGGTTCTGATTCCTTTCACAAAGATATGATGGTAACCCATCCATGGGTATGATACAAACATAAAAACAACTTTTTTATCCCTAAATGATGATAAAATACAGAGTAACCTTTATCTCCCTAGATACAGATAAATTCTAGAGTGCCCCAATTAGTGGATTAAAAAATATAATTGTAATAATAGAAACCAAATAATATCTAAGTAGTATTTGAGAAGAGACCATTGATGGAGATCCTAGAATACATACAGATATCTCCATTGATGAAGAACCTCAAATATAAACAGATGATTTTGAATTCCACACATGTTTATAATTGATTCCCAATTTCAATGGAAACCTACATTATTCTTGGTATATTAATAAGTATTAATGAACATATCATAAATCTATAATAGAGTCTTGGAGTAGGAAATAATTCTCCCCAAAAGGGTGCGATGAGCCCAACCTCCTATCCTCTCGACCAATGAGAGTTTTTTAGAATCATATGTCAAAAAAACATAATGAACAGCTTCCTTTTGAAATAAGGTCCCTTTGGATATAGAACTATTGGGTGTTTTCAATTCAAAAAATAAATTGGATTGAAACCATTCAAAAGTAATGATTCCTAACCAAGGTACAAATTAAGAGGAAAATAGTAGGTATCAAATATTATCTTATAATCCATTTAATAAAAGAATAGTTTGTGGGAATCATGTTTCACCTTAGATTTTCAATTCACCAGTCAGCATGATCCTGAGTGATTATCTCCCTTCGGTGGTATAGAAAAGTAAAAGCTCCTAAGTTTGAGCCTGCGATGATGCATTTGTTAGCTTCTTTCTTGATTTCTATGATATTGAAAGTTCTATGCTGATTTCCATCTAGGGAAACCTTTGTAAATGTTGGGTAGCTACAAGCCTCTATGAATGATATTCTAGTAACCAAAAATCCTAGGAAGCAAATATTTGACCCTGCACAATTGTGGTTCCTGAAGTGAATATAACCTTTCCCCGCTATCAAATAGGTAAGAGGTTACAGGATTAGTGTGTGAGTATAAATCCTAGTCTATAATGGAGAAAATTTCATGTTTATCATATCTACATCCCCTCTATATTTTCTTGAAATGTGATTTCCCAAAAGAATGAGTTATTCTAAAGCCTCCCATGCAAGTTTTTCATGAAAATAGTGAATAGTATTAGATAGATTCCTTAAATTGATTCCCCTTTCCTGAATCAGCCTAGCCATCCTGGCCCAGCAAACCCAATACCTTTCCCCTCCACGAGTGCCTCCTAGATAAAGCTTTCCAGGATCTTATAAATAATATTAATGTCACTTTTTATAACTTTTATAGCTTCAAGATCATGAATAAGGATGGATGATAGGATACTGTTGACCAAATATATTCTACCTCTAAAGGATAAGAAGTGATTTTTCCAATTGACGACATGGCATGTGTTCCTACTCATGATGGTGTCGATGCAAAGAATGTGTATTCTTCCAAAAGACATTGGGGAACCTATAAAATTCATTAGGAAGTATCCAAACTACATGTTTAGGCTGTTGAATATGGAGGATATCATCCTTTCTGATAAACTATTATATATTTAGTGGATTCTCTTAGATCTATTTATAATCTTTTCACTCCAATGGAAGTTATCATAATGGTCCTCATTTATACCTATGACTGGTCTCTTACTACAATTTATGAAGAAAATTATGTTATTTTCAAACATAAGGTGAGAGATGTAATGAGGTTTCAACCTACTGTGATATAGAAGAATATGTCCCTTGAGAATGCTCCTGTTAATAAGGAAACTGAGGTCATCTTGGGAAAGGATATAAATTCATGGGGGATAAGGGGTTTCCTAGTCTCAAACTATGAATTTCCTAAAATAATCCATAAAACATTCCCAAAAACCATAGAGCCACCCCAGAGGAACTAAGTCACCAAAAAATGATATCGAAGGCCTAAGAGGATAATCCTATACCAGATAACAACCTGTTGAAAAAACTCCATTCAATTCTATCATATTCCTTATTTATGTCATGTTTGATAGCCATGTTTGAGCTATGGGCCTTGGGGTTTATATATCTAACCATCTCCTGAGCTATTTATTTGTCACCTTAGATAAAACATCTTCTAATAGACCCATATTTCTTCACATAAACACTTATATAATGATGTATAGATAACCTCATATTGATAACACTAGCTATACTTTTTTACGAAATTTTACACATACTCACCGGTCGATAATGATGGAGGAAGGATGAGTCCTTTATTTTAGGAATGATCACTAAGGTGGTTTTGCAGGAAACATGTGAAATGATTCAACAAAAAAAAAGTTCTAGATAGCCCTTACCATGTTAATTTTTATCAAATTACAAGAATGACTATAAAATGATCGAAGAAGTATATCGAGACCCATAGAACTCTCTAGGTTGAGGCCCATTATGGCTTCATAAATTTTGTTTTCTATATGAACTTAGTCCCAGATAATATTATCCTAGGAAGATATCGTGTGCGGGATCACATAGAGGAGCTTCGAAAATCAACTCAGGCACCCTTTTGGCATGAGTGGATTCACTCATGCAAGTAAGATTTTTATGTAAGACTGTTCCATATTACCAACAACATTTGGGTCTTCAGAATAAGATCTTCCCTCCTGTTTCTGACGCTTTCACCAGGGCGCACGTGCATCCGTCCGTGGAGGAGGAGGACGCGCGGCGCTTTGTTTCCCCGCATTCCCGTTTTCCAAAGGCGGGTGACATTCGCTCCTTATTCAGGGACGTCTTCTCCTTGATCGAAACGGGATGATGGGATGTCGGTTCTTCCTTCTGGGGATTCCTCCTCATAACTCATCACCTAGTCCGGGTCTACCTCATAGATTTAATACGTAGTTTGTGAAACTCTTCCCAGTGCCATGTTTCCATGGACGCTGGTTAATTACACTGCTTCTGTCGAGACATTCTAAAGGGTCCGGTCAGGGCAGCAACCTTCAGTCGGGGGAGTAGTCACGTTGAGGCATCAGTAGCATGTCTGGATGCTGGGGGCCTGGCATGTTTGTCTATTATCCCTGGTCACAGGGCTTCTCGAGGGAGTGGAAACCTGAGGCATCCCACATCGAGCGCGGGGAATTATATGCCATATACATATATCTGAGTTTTTCCTCAGCTTCCCGTGTTTAAAACAGGGTACGCCGCGAGTTTAACGTCCAGAGGAGACGGATCAACCCAAACGGACCGTTAGCTAGGATAGATCGGATTGAGGGATTCCCTTTGAAGGGATGCCGATACCGAGGCCAGCCCATGGGCGGCTGTGAAGAGGAGCGTATCAACATGGTCTCACCGAGATATGATGGTCCGGGCGAGAATCAGGATGGGTGATAGTTGGATGAATGGAGTGGAGGGGGAGTGAAATGGGACCATCGCAAGGGCAACAGTGAAGTCGGGATTGGGCCTTTAAAGGCTTCCTACGTATCCCCGTGGCAGGGAATCAAAGGCCGCGTAGTTCGGGTTGGTGCCGGTAAACCGACGTGAAGGTGGACCTTGATCTGATGGGCATCGTCAGCGTACCGACGTGAAGGTGGACCTTGGTCTTGTGGGCATTGTCAGTGTACCGACGTGAAGGTGGACCTTGGTCCGATGCGTCAGCGAACCGAAATGAAGGTGGACCTTGGTCCGATGCGTCAGCGAACCGACATGAAGGTGGAACTTGGTCCGATGAGGGGTGAGCTTGAACCTCAGGGAGGATTCCTACGTTCCATGCCTTGACATGGATCAAATACCTCGTAGTTCAAAGGGTTTCATCGGTGAACCAACGTGAAAGTAGACCCGGGGATCCACTAGTGGTGGGCTTGAACCTCTAGAAGGCTTCCTACGTACCATGCCTTGACATGGATCAAAGTCCTCATAGTTCAGATGATGGAATACAGTTTAACATCATGCGGGATGATAGTGAACCCTGACGTGAATAAACGACGGGCGGTGGGTGTCGGCGAACCAACGTAAATGAGGGACCTTGGTCCAATGATTGATGGGCTTGAACCTCTGGGAGGATTCCTACATACCATGCCTTGACATGGATCAAAGTCCTCATAGTTCAGATTGAAAATGGGGACTTGGCACACCGACAAGGAGACAGTATGGGCCAATGATTGTTGGGCCTGAACCTCGGGGAGGCTTCCTACATACCATGCCTTGACACGGATCAAAATCCTCGTAGTTCGGGATGTGGAATACAGTTTAACGTCATGCGGGATGGGGGTGAACCGACATGAATGAGGTCGGAACGACCGGATGGTGGGTTTGAACCTCATAGAGGCTCCCTACGTACCATGCCTTGACATGGATCAAAGACCTCGTAGTTCATATGGGGCTTTGTCAGCGAACCGAAGTGAAGGTGGACCTTGGTCCAATGAGTGGTGGGCTTGAACCTCTGGAAGGCTTCCTACGTACCGTGCCTTGACATGGATCAAAGACCTCGTAGTTCATATGGGGCTTTGTCGGCGAACCAACATGAAGGTGGACCTTGGTCCAATGAGTGGTGGGCTTGAACCTTTGGAAGGCTTCCTACGTACCATGCCTTGACATGGATTAAAGACCTCTTAGTTCAGGTTGAAATGGGTGTGCAGTTTAATGTCATGCCGGACAAGGGGGCATACAGTTTAACGTCATGCTGGACGAGGGCATGCAGTTTAACGTCATGTGGGACGGGGCGTGTAGTTTAACGTCATGCTGGGAGAGGTCGAAACTCGACGTGAATGAACGACCGAGCAATGTGGATTGAACCTCATGGAGGATTCCTAAGTACCATGCCTTGACATGGATCAAAGTCCTCTTAGTTCGCTGTGGGTGGGGGTCAGGGTCGGTGCTCACTCTAAGCCCATGTGAGTCATGCTCAGTGTGAGAAACAAGAGGTTGCAAGGACCTGATGATCACATCACGAAGGATGCGTCCCTGAGAAGCAAAGAGGGGCTTACGCGTTAGGCGGCCCATGGTGCTGGGACTTACTCCAGGATGGAGGCCCAGAGTGCGATAAAGCACAGCAAAAGAGGGAATCGGGACCAACGATGGGAGGTGCCTCGTTCCCTATCACACCCTCTACTGACCTTGGTAGTGGGGAAGTTCGGAGATGCATAGGTGCAGCCATCCGTTGGGGAACTAGGATCGCCCTTCTCCTATGAACATACGCCACTCCAATAAGGAGGATATCATCCCTTGTGGATGGGTGATTCCATTCCTGTGGAGACGAGTGGTGTAAAGAATGTTCGAGCTGGGGGGACCCTCCTTGAGAGGCACGAGGTCGGGTCACAGTTTAACGTCATGTGTTGAGGACGTGGTGCTTGGCAGTTTAACGTCCTGCAGCTCGAACGAGGTGGGTTCACTCCGCACCCCTAGGACTTACATAACCGGTACCCTCTGGTCCTTGGGGAAGGGAAGGTACCAGTAAGGCTGTGGTCAAGGGGGGTTGTGGAACGAACCATCAAGGGGTCCACGTTAGCATGGCTATGCGAAGAAGCAATAGCCATTAGCGTGCCTATGCGAAGAAGCATTAGGCGAAGCAACGCTACGGGTGGTATTGTCCATGGGACTTTGAAATCACATCGTGCAAACCTGGAGGGTCGCACGGGAAGAGGAATTTCTAAGCAAAGGAGTGTGCTTCGTGAAGTGGAGTGCCTTGGCCTTAGCATGGGGCATAGGTGTGAGTGGAAGGTGCTTCGCGAAGTGGAACAGTTTTCGCAGAGCACTACCTCGTGAAGAAGGGGTGCCTCGCGAAGCAGGTTCCTGCGAAGCAGTGTGCTTCGCGATGTGTAGCAATCCTGCCATAGCATAGGGATCACTAGTACAGGTTGGGTGTTTTTCGAAGCATAAAATGCTCTGCGGCTACCCGGGTTCCCTTGGGAATCCCCTTCCTTCGCAAATGCCCTTGAGCTTCGCGAAGGGCATCCCTCTTGGAAGAGGGGCTCAAAACGAGACAAAGCAAAGGCGTCTCGCGAAGTAGAAGTACCTCGCGGAGCTCATGATTCCCAAGGGAAAAGAGTGCTTCGCGATTCGGGAGAGGAGAAGCCGAAAGGTCGGATTGTCTGTCCCTGTGACTCAGGGGGAGTCCAATATTTATAGACAAGGGGCGCCGCGAAGTAGAACTCACGCACTGCCTCTGGAGCTTCGCGGCGCGCTCGCGAACTTCAAATGCGTTCGTGGAGCGTTACCGCCTCTGGAGCTTTGCGGAGGGCTCGCGAACGTCAAATGCGTTCGCGGAGGGTTACCGCCTCTGGAGCTTCGCGGCGGGCTCTCGAACATCAAATTCATTCTCGGAGGGTTACCGCCTCTAGAGCTTCGCGAGACCGCGAGGCTCGGGGTGCTTCGCGTCGGTGCTTCGCGAGGCAGCGTGCCAGCCTTCTTTTTCGTCCCTCCCTTTAGTGCAATATTTTGGTGCCAAAAAATTCCCCCCCTCAGACTTGGAGACACGGAGGGTGAAGGGTCGAAGTTTGAGGGAAAATCGCCAAAATTTTCGGCGGTTCATGATGCAGCTTTGCGAAGGGGGCCTACGGTACTGACCAGGGCCACGGATCCGAACGCGCCACGATGCTCCACGCGGGTGAGGCGCGCCGCGATGCTCCAGGCTCGCCTCTTATAAATAGAGGGGTCAAATTCTTTTGTCTTCACGTGACTTCCTTGTCATTTTGTGCTCTCGACTTCGCGAACCTCCGCATACTCCGCGACAACCCTCCGTGAAGCGAGCTTCGTGGCAAACCGCGGGTCTCCGACTCCCCGTCCGCGCCAAGAGAACTTATTCTTGTTGGCCTCAGCCAGACTTCGCATGTTGGTCTCACGACCGATCTTCACGATCCGGCTTCGCGATTTAGCTTCGCGGTCGAGCTTCGCGACTAGCTGAAAAAAATCTTTTCTGAGGGCCGGATTCGAAATGGCCCATCAAGAGGCTGTATTGGGGGTGCTTGCAGATGCTGCCCCTCAGGATGAGATGGCCAACCGTCCGGGCCATGGGGAGATGGTTCAAAGCCATTCAGACCACACTTCTTTGACAGATATGCTATCGGAGGGTCAAAAGGACTATCCGAACTGCAAGAAGCTGCCATTGTACGGCTTTGGGTTGAGGGATGACGTCTTCATCCATGAGGCGAGTAGGGACGAACCAGCATGCTGGTTCAGGAGCACACCATGCCAGCACCAATGGTTCAGGGCGGCCGATGGTCATGCGCGGGAGGACTTCACACCCGTCACCGCTGACTGTCTCTAAAACCATTTGAACGATATTGACGGGAGGCCACTGCAACCGGAGACGTCCCCTCCCCTCTATCGCACCATGTTGAAGGAGGCTTTGTAGGATTCGAAGAAGGGATGGTCCGATGAGTGGGACCTGTGCTAGGGCGGCAGCTTCACTGATGACTGGGCCTGGGCCTACTGGGTAGGTGCCTCGTGTGAGGAGTTTGGGGCCGAGCTGAGGAGAGTGGGGTTGTATGAGGCAGCATGGGCCTCGCAATTCCACATTTACCAGCCAAAGCAAATGATGCCGGAACTGCTGAGCAGATGGTCGTTTAGGACCAATACTTTTCACCTGCATCACGGGGAGGTGGGCATCAGCCTGTGGTATGTCCACCAGATTTCTGGGGTTTCGATCTTGGGGGCCATGTATGATGAGTTCCTCCCCGTCATCAGCGCGTGGGAGGATACTGAGCAAATGCCGCGACTGGCGTCAGCGCTGATGACACTCGTCCCTGGAGAGGACAAGGAGGCAGTGAGGGATGTCCACTTTAGGAGGTGGTTCAAATGCTTCCTGAATTTCCCAGAGAATCGAGAGTTCCCTCCGAGGCCTCTAACTTGTCCAAGGGCGGCCCAAGGGGGAAGGGGCACTCATATTGGTGGGTCTTAGAGGACATCCAATGGAAGACTTGGGGTTTCAGTGTCAGCACTGAACAACAGCTGATAGTCAGGCTGGAGGCGTTCATCGTGGCTCTCATCTGTGGTTGGATCCTACCGGTGAGGGATACAAGCCTGGGGGTATGGCCCAACTCGTTTATTATGGCGTCGATGTTGGCCATGGGGCAGCAGATCAATCTGGGGATTCTGATTCTCACCATACTGTACAGAATGTTGCGGCACATTAGCGAGGGCAAGAAGCCGCCAAGGATATGCGGGCCCTTCCACCTCTTGTATGGGTGGATCGCAGCGCACATCAGAGGGATTTATGAGTATCCAAACCCCATTTTGCAGCCAGGATCGAACTTCTGCCCCTCCATCCTGAACGCGGTCAGGAGATTCCCATTCAAACTAGTCGTGCCAATGGTACTGAATTGGGTGTGGAGGGCAGCGAGTTTAATTTCCACCACTTCCCATTGCGGACAGGGATACTTACTGATGATGGGTGGGGAACGGAAGAACATCGGGCTTACCTCCTGGCCTTTCGAGGTGGAGTTTTGGTGGCAAAGATAGATCGTGAGCCACTCTGTGAATCGTACACCCCGCATCGGTTTGCGAGGCAGTTCTGCTGCCTCTAGTGGCTGACCCCGCAGGTCTACTGGGAGGTGCGTCACGAGAAGCACCCGTGTGTGATGAGGCAGTTGTGGCTCATGTTCACACGGGAAGATGGGAAGATGCGGATTGCATTGCCTCCATCCACCGCTGCTTTCGGATTGGTGAGGGAGTATGCCATCAGTTGGGTGGCTGCTTACCCAGGGGAGATGCTGAAGCAACCAACTATCCGGGTCAGTGACGATGGGCCTCCTCTATCCTGAGGTTGGGGTCGGAGGGAAGCTAGGTCTGCTCACGGTAGCGGGGCTTCCATGGCTGCGAGACCTGCACCGGCCGAGGGTATGGCAGCAGCGGTGGATCCGGTGATTCCGGAAGAGCACGGCCATCCGGAGGGGCGGACACCGAGGGGATTTCGTAGGATATCCACTCAGGCTCTGGGGAAGCGGTTGCGTCATATCGACATGGTAGAGGATGCTGTCTTCCCGGAAGCCTGGGAAATTTGGGATGTCAACCGGAAATTCCTCAGTCCACCCGAGATATGGGCACAGTTGAATCGCCTCGGGATGGAATTACCCGGCATAGGCCCAGTTCGGGCTGGATTCATGGCGTCTTCGGCGGAGGAAGAACAGTACCTGGACGAGCTGAAGGATTACGTCCACTCTAGTGGTGTCCCTCGCCCAATGACAGACCGAGTGAGGGTACTGTTGAACCAGACGGTTCCCCCACAGTTATCGGCTGCCGATCTGAGGGAGCGCTTCCCCTTGCTAGAAGAATCAGAGGAATCCTCTCGGGAGGATGAGGCTGGAGGAGGGAGCCCGTTGGAGGAGGGCGAGGTCGGAGATCGAGGCTCGGATTCCGACGATTTCGCGGAGGCTCTCGAGGTAGCATTCCGAACTTCTTTTCTTACGATCTATTCTTGAGTCCCTATGGACTTCTCACCGATGTTTGAGCCATGCAGGAGGAACTTGTTCATAGGCCTCGTTCTCACTCCTTGGCGGGTGATGATGCGGGACCTTCAGAACCTGCGCCTATGGCTGCATCCAGTTCCGCGTCTGGTGGGACCAAAGCACCCGAGGTAGCTCCTCCGGAATCTCCAGACCTTCCAACAGTATACGGAGGGCCTCATCTTGGGGTCCTGTCAGTACCGGCTCAAGAGTAGTGCCAGGAGGTCGATCTCCGTAAGTCTCCTATACCGGTATCCTCATTGTCACATGTAGACCATGCCAACTAACGTTTATGTCCCTCTCTGTCGTACAGTTCTTCGATTGGCGTGGGCTTCTGCGGCAAGACTGGTCGGGATGTCTGGTGGCGTCCCTCCTAGGGGCACGCTGGTGATGGTGGCGATAGTCCCCCCATCTCCTCAAGTTGTGACGTACATCATCACTGGCAGGACCACCAGCAGGTCCGTACCCGAAGTCATTGAGGTGGACTCCGAGGAAGAGGATCAACCGGTCGGCCCCAGTCTTGTCACGCCTGCTTCGGCGCCAGGTGCCATACTGGATTCAACACCGGATGTTGATCCTGTCGAGGATTTCTTGAGGGTGTATCCCGCGTACGAGCCTTCCAATCGCGCAGACTGGGACGAAACGGCCTCCGACGAGGAAGACAACAGCATAGTCCGTCGCCGGTCGTGGAAGCTGATCACGCGCTTTATCAAGGACACCCCCAAGAGAAATGGCTGGACGAAATGGATAAACTCCGCTCGCGGTTTCTCGAACTGTGTGCTGGGGGAGTGGATGCCCAACGTCCTCATGCACTCATCCAAGATCTCATGACCGAGAAGATACGGGAGCATGATCATGGGCTCAGCGTGGGCTGACAGCGGAGGAAGGCGAATAGCATCAAGAATCTCCAGGAGGCTAAAGGAGAGGTCCAATAGATGCAGACCCGGGAAGACGAGCTTTCAGCCTCACTTGATGCACAATCTGAGCTGGTATCACGGTTGAAGGCCCAGCTGGCAGAGGCAGAAGTGCATATGAGGCAGACCTCTGGAAAGAAGGCTGTCGTTCAAGATGGCATAGAGAGGGCCAAAGCCATGATTGAAGAACTGCGCCCCGCCGCTGCTGAGGAGGAGCGGGAGCTGAGTCAGCGGCAGCAAGCCTTGGACGCCACAAGCCAACGAGTGGCGGAGCTGCAATGCTATTTTGACGAGGTCAACCTGTCCATGGGGGAAGTCGACCCCTGGGTATTGTAACAAGCCAAAAACCCATTTATTGGTACTTTCGTGCTTTTATTCAATTAAATTTTTTAAGTTTTGAATGCCGTAGCACGCACGATTTCCTCTGTTTGAATTGCCTTGTTACATCCCTACAATGTTTGCGGGACGTTCGGCGACAATTCCCCAAGCCCACGTGGGTCGAGCCCGATGTGAGAAACAGGAGATAGTTGCCTTCTCATCCCACCTAACATAGGAGTGGGGATCATGCTCCGGGCATCCGGGATTCGGATTACCAGTCTAGATTTCTGAAAGACAGTAGATGCTTAATCGGAGAAGGAACCTCCAGGATAGCCAAATTCCCGTTCCTTCAGCGTGCTCTTATGCACGAACGGGGCAACGCCAGGGGCGCTGAAATCGGTCCAAACAGATGAAAATGGGAAGCGTGAATCACGATACCCAAGATTCGTAACACTGTAGGGATGGCGTGACAATAAGGTACAACCGTTAACCTTGGAGGAGAAGCGGTGTCCTTACTGCGTTAGCCTGTAATTGGGACAAAAAATGAGGGTCGACCGTTGACCATGTTCGAAACACGGGACCATGTCACAAATGTTGTTGATCAATTCTTCGGGACATTGGCCCAGGACAGTTGGCAGACCATAGGTCAAATATCCATACTGTTTGGGGGTCCTTCCAAACATGACCGTTCTTCTGAAACGTTGGCCCAAGACGGTAGGTGAGCCGATGCGGCATGAGACCAGGCTATTAGGGGGTCCCGTGAGACATGAAAGTGGACGAGGGTCCGAATAAGGGGCACGCAAAGCGTGGAATATGGAGTGATGGTTTGTCCGAACAGAATCCATCACTCATGTAATTACACCACCGTGGTGGGAGTACGCCATATGGGCACATTTGTCTGATCATGGATCAGTCCTTCTTTGGGACAAGGACTCTCTGGCGAGGGGATATGTCCCTTCCCAATGGGATCTTGGGGCATCCTGAACTTTTTCAGGGTAGAACTGCAGTTTAGTGCCATGCGTTGAGGACAAATGAACTCCTGTAGTTTAACATCATACGATAGGACGCGGAATAAAAGGGAAGATCCCAGGGAACATGTGGTGCGGTAGGTATGAAACTGACGTGAATGAGGACTTGGAGTCCAAATCACACCACGTACTCCTGGAGGAAACTCTTCAGGTCGAGGGACCAAGAGTGAGGATTAGGCTGGGCCCGAAACAGAGTGGTCGGGCGATCCTACGTTCCCCATGAGGATGGGAATCAAGCCATACGTAGTTTTGGAAGTGCAGTTTAACGTCATGCGGGACGAGGGGCAGCCCGACTGTGTTGGTACACATCCTGCCAAAACTACTTAGCCCACGTGAGTCGTGATCAGTGTGAGAAACAAGTAGTAGTGGAGGGAATTTACCGACACAACAAGGGGCATGTTAGGGAAAAGGGACGCTCGGGAAATACTGTCCTAATGACACTAAAATGATCATTTAGCACACCTAGATGCGCGAACAGAAAGAGCCGAGTATGATAGAATTCCACCTGAACATGAGGAAGTGGAAATCTGTGAATCATGGAGCTCGAGATTCAGATCACGATGATGGCGGCCTGACGATGGAGGATAACTACTAACCGTGTTCGCAACACAGCATCCTGTCGTGTTACCCTAGAATGGGGACAAACAAATAAGGGTTGACCATTGACCATGTTCAAAACACGGGACCATGTCACAAATGTTGTCAAATATCCGTAGGGATGATGGCCTGAAATGATTGGAGGGCCCTTAGGTCCAGCATTCATGGAGAGCCCTTAAGCCTAGTATCCATGTCTTCCGAGGGTCCTTTTGGATGTGGAAGAGGATGAGGATCCAAATAGCGAGCTCACGAAGCTTGGTCATGGGATGAGGGGAATGTCCCTGTGAAAATCCCACACTTCGGGCTCTTTTGTCAAAACACATATGAATACTGCAACGAGACGTATTAGATAGAGGGAGCAGATTCCTTTCCCATAGGGAGATCTTAGTTTAGGGTCGTAGAATTCAGACCATGGATGAAAGGAGACATAAGAGGCACATGGTGGAGTAACTCAAACACCTGGCATGAATGGGAATAGGGGTGTGTGCGGTGTGATGAACAACCTAGCGTGAAGGAGGACTTAATCCCATATCACATCGCACGACCCCTTGGGGAGAGGTTTTTTGGTCAAGGGACCGAAAGAGAAAGTTAGGATGGGCCCGCGGGGAAGTACCCGGGTGCTCCTACGTATCTCATGAGGATGAGAATCAAGCCTTACGTATTTCTTGATGGACCTTAGACCATAAATGGGTAGGGGGAGCAGGGGACACATGGCAACAAATCCCAACGTGAAGGAGGAACTAAGCCCTACTTACCATGCGTTCTCTGAGGAAATGCTCGAGTTGAGGGACCGAACACAATGGTTAGGCTGGGCCCGCGGGGAAGTGCCCGGACACTCCTACATATCTCATAAAGATGAGAATCAAGACATATGTAGTTCTGAAGGGTGGCACAGTAAGGTACCAGTGCCAGGGGAAAAGGGGAGTGCGGCCGTGGCCCTTGCACTAAAAGAAACAGAATTTGATAAATCTTGTTTGTTCTCTAAGGTGATTGGGTTTTTTTTTGTGAAGCGACAGGCCTAGAATAGTAGGTCGTGATGTCGCCACAAGGATCAAGCCGTGATGGGCGTTGACAAATGGCATGGCACGCGACCAATACCCAACGTGATTTCTTCTACAACGAGGTCACCACAATGCAGTGCCGTTTTTCCTCGTGCGGCCAGGACGATAATGTCATAGTTTAGGGTTGTATGATAGGACCAATTATGCATTTTATCATCATGCAGCGCAGACGTAGCCGAGACGATGCTAGGCGGGAAATGTGCGTAGTGTTATAAACCACAATTGACGGAGACATGATCCCACATCACATTGTATGCCATTCGAAGAGAGAAACCTTAGGCCGAGGGGCCTATATAGAGGTAAGAGGTGAAACAGGGGGAGAGGCTGGCTCCCTAAATGGGATGTACCCGAAGACAGGGCGTTCAGGCGGTCCTACGTATCCCATGAGGATGGGAATCAAGCCACACGTAGTTCTTAAGGGTGCCTTTTAATGTCATGCTAGAAAAGGAATACGAGGGCTAAATCTCAGAACGAGGGTGCGCGTGGTGCAGCCATTGCAAACCCGACGTGAATGTGGACATAATCCCGCACTACGCTACGCGGTCCCGTAGTCGGGGTCCTGAAGGCAGTACCAGAGAGGTGAATTTGCTGAAATCAAGCTGGACCCACAGACAAGGGGTCTGGGTATTCCTACGTATCCCATTAAGATGGGAATCAAGCTGAACGTAGTTCCAAATGAGAATCTTAGTTTATGATCTTAGAGCTCGGACCGTGAATGGTGACAACTTCCCGAGTAAGCACAAATGTCAACCCGATCCCTAAGCCCACGTGAGTTAAACTCGGTGTGGGAAACAAGGGGGTTCTCCTCATCGTAATACTTGGGGCGAGTCAAAGGGGAGTTGGTAGAGTCCTGAAGGACACCTTTGACGTGGCTTGTTCCCCCGACGCGCGGATGTGCACGGAGGAAAAGTACCAAAAGTTCCGAGACTCCACTTGGACACGATGAAGTGATGAAGGGTGTGAATTGTGTACCCGACATTTTGGGCTTAATGGGTTGGCGTGGCGATAGAGGAAAACTGTTAACCATGGTGGAAACACAGCGTCCATATCGCGTTAGCCTGAGGTGGGAACAACAAACAAGCATCGACCGCTGACCAAATTCGCAACGCGGGATTTTATCAATTTGTTGTCCAAAACCCTCGAGGGCGTTGGCCCCTAACGGTAGGAGAGCCCTTGGGCGTAGTATCCAGGCCGTTCTTGGTGGTCCCTTCGGGTGTGAAAGATGATGAAATCCCTGATGCAGGGATACACAAAGCCTAGAAAGCAGGTGCGGACGTGTCCGAGTAAAGCTTGGCATTCCAGGTAATAAACTAGAGTACTCTTAGGCACATCGGTGAACTGCCGAAAAGGGATCGACGAAACAGCTCAGGAGGGAGAGGTACATGGCGTGGTCATTACAAGATCGACATGAATGAGGACATAGTCCCACACCACACCATATAATCCTGTCACGGAAGAAGGGTAGGCCAAGGGGCCAAGATGGGATGAAGATTCCCGAGAGATGGGGCTGGACCCGAATCCTAGACATTCAGGTGGTCCTACGTATCCCATGATGATGGGAATCAAGCCACACGTAGTTCTCTAAATGCAGTTTAACGTCATACGGGACGAGGAGGGGAGTAATATACCCCTAAACAAGGGAGGTGTACGGTATGGCAAAGAAGTCGACCTGAATGAGGACATAGTCCCACACCACACCGTATACTCCTATAAGAGAGGACCTGGGTCGTGGCCCGGAAAGGCCAAGGGGCCTGATGGTTAGGCATTGGTCAGGAAGGCTTGACCTGCTTTTAGTTTAACGTCTTGCAATGAGGACGAGGGTCGGGGACCCGAGAAGGCCAAGGGGCCTGAGGCTGGGCCTCATAAGAGAAGGCGTGTGACATGGTACATGATCCCGACGTGAATGAGGACGTATTACTACACCACACCGTACACCCCGGGTAAGAGGTTGGGCGGAGGGGCACAAGAAGGTCAGGTATCAGTCAGGAAGGCCTGACGAGTCTGCAGTTTAACGTCTTACATGAGGACGGGGGACGGGGACCCGAGAAGGCCAAGGGGCCTGAGGCTGGGCCTCGTAAAGGAAGGCGTACTACATGGTACATGATCCCGACGTGAACGAGGACATAGTCCTACACCACACCGTACACCCCTATGGGGAATCAGGGCCGCGTGCCCGATTTCTTGCACCACCTGTGGGGAAGTTTGTCACCTCGGGATGGGGCAAAACGAATCACTGCACTCGATGTCTGGGACATCTCGGGGTGGACCCGAAGATCCAGGACACTATTGACCACGTTTGAAACACAACATTCCTATGGTGACCTGATATGGGAGCAACAAATGAGCATCGACCGCTGACCAAATTCGCAAAACAGGACTTGTATCGACTTCTTGCTTGAAAACCCTCGAGGGCGTCGGCCCGTATCGGTAGGAGAGCCCTTGGGCGTAGTATCCAGGCCGTTCTTGTGGATCCCTCTGGGTGTGAAAAATGATGGAATCCCAGTCAAAGAGTGGGTGAAGCATAGCTGTATCCATCCATTAAAGAGGAAAACATCTCCAGGGGGGATGTGCAGCCGGGTCGAGGCTTGCTCGATGTGAGTTGGGGCAAAAGTGTGCACCCTGCCATATCTTGACCCGAGGGGCAGATTTTGGCTTTTGGTCTGGGCCGACGGATGAAATGCCCGGGCGTTCCTACGTATCTCATGAGGATGAGAATCAAGCCATACGTAGTTCTTGAAGGCCATGCAGTTTAGCGTCGTGCGGTGAGGACGTGGGAGGATGAAGAACGGGAGTGGGAACATGGTGCGACCCTTAAAATCCTTGTGTGAGCGGGGTTGCATGATCGGGCCAAGAAAGCCTACTCCCTGCTACACAATGATCCTCCAAGGAAACTATTCCCAGGGGGGATAGTGGAAGAGAAAAGCTTGGGGCTGGGCTCAAGATGAGGCGTCCGAGCATTCCTACGTCTCCCATGAAGATGGGAATCAAGCCACACGTAGTTCTTGAAATGCAGTTTAACGTCATGCAGGACGAGGAGCATCCCATTTGGGGATATGTAAGGTATGGCAAGTAATCTGACGTGAATGAGGACGTAGTCCCACACCATACCGTACAATCCCGTAAGAGGGTAAGTCGGGGAAAACCAGGGGGCCTGGGGCCGGACCGCGGTCAGGGAGACCTGACCAGCTTGCGGTTTGACATCTCGTGGTGAAGAAGGGGGGCCAGGGGCCCGAGGAGGCCAAGGTCCTGAGGCTGAGCCTCGGTCAGGAAGGCCTGACTGGCTTTCAGTTTAACGTCTTGCAGTAAGGACGGGGGGCTGGGGCCCGAGGAGGCCAAGGGGCCTAAGGCTGAGCCTCGGTCAGGAAGGCCTGACTGGCTTGCAGTTTAACGTCTTCCAGTAAGGACGGGGGGCTGGGGCCCGAGGAGGCCAAGGGGCCTGAGGATGAGCCTCGGTCAGGAAGTCCTGACTGGTTTGCAGTTTAACATCTTGCAGTAAGGACGGAGATGCAGTTTAAGGTCGTGCGAGACCAACTCGCAGTTTAGGGTCGTGCAGGACCCTTTCGGCCTAGGAAAAGTATCTCTTGAGGAATTTGGCATTGGTGGGAGGGGTTATACACTCTCCATCCATGGTCACCAAGGAGTATGCTCCATTGGGGTAAACCTTATGTATGATATAAGTCCCTTCCCATTTGGGTTATAATTTGGTTGGTTTCCTACCGGGAATCATTGGTGCTCGAAGGGCCAGCACCAAGTCGCCCTGTAGAAAAGAGCGGAGACAAACCTTCTTGTCGAAGGCCCTCGCTATCTTATCCTGATGGCTTTCCAGATTTTGCAGGGCATGAAGCTGGTTCTCGTCCAGTGCTTCTAATTCAGCTAGACGGATCTCGAATACCTCATCTGATGTTTGGTGATCATAAACTGCAGTGCGTAACGATGGCAGCTGGATCTCAATGGGTAGGACGGCCTCAGCTCCATACACCAGGGAATATGGGGTCACCTGGGTAGAGTTGCGAGTCGTCGTCTGGTAAGCCCAGAGGGCATTGGGGAGCTTGTCCGGCCAACTTTTCTTGTTCCGACTAACCATCTTCTGCAGAATGTTAGAGAGGGTTTTGTTGAATGCCTCGATCTGTCCGTTTGCCTACGCATGGTAGCGGGAGGTATGGTTTGAACAGATGTCGTACTTGGCATAAAATTTCTTCAGTTCAGCCACTCAGAAGTTGGTGCCGTTATCGGTGAGGACGGTGTGAGGGACTCCAAACCAGTGGATAATGTTAGAGCTCACAAAGTCTACGATGGAACGGGCCTTGACCTCTTTGAGCGGAACTGCTTCTGCCCACTTGGAGAAGAAATCTGTAGCAGTCAGGATGAACCTATACTGGCGGGCTATTGCCGGTGGATACGGTCCCACTACATCAAGTCCACATACCGCAAATGGCCAAGAGTACTTGGTGGGGTGGAGGGGCTCCGGCGACCGATGCAGGAAGTTGGTGTGAACTTGGCACGCATGGCATCTCTTGGCATACCCAATACAATCGTGGATCATAGAGGGCCAAAAGTACCCTATCCTCCGGATTTGATGGGACAGCTTCGGCCCAGCAAGATGGGCGCCACAGGAACCGGCGTGAACCTCTTGCATAACTTGAGGTATCTCTACTCATTGGATGCAACGGAGGAGGACACCATCGAAACTCCACTTATAAAGGTTCTGTTCAAGACTGGGGCCACTCTATAGGGTAAATTGCAGCGCGCGACGTCAAATTCTCTCGCGCTCAGCTCGGTCGTCCGGGAGGCGACCATTTTGGAGATACTCGACAAAAGGTTCCCTCCAATCGGGAGTGGCTTCAACCACTGTGTCTGACGAACCCGGGACCCCTGACATGGAGGGTCCGGTGGTGAGATGACTTACCTGTAGGCCATCATTGTCCTCTTGGGTGATGGGGGAAATGACTCTTCAGTGTGCCACATGTATTATCAAATCATCTCACTCGGGTTCTGCGAGCGACGCGGCTAAGCCAGCCAAGGCGTCTGCTTGGCCGTGCTACGACTGTGGGACATGGGTAACCTCTGGTCGAGAAGAGAACTGGGCCATTAGGCGGAGGGTGTACTCCAGCAACGGTACAAGCTCTGGCTTACTGACGACGTAGTCTCCATTAACCTGTTTGATTACTAGCTCGGAATCTCCCTTCACATGTAGATGGGGCACATGGATTTCAAGGGCCAACTCGAGGCTGGTGATGAGATCCTCGTACTCTACCTCGTTGTTCGTATAGCCTTCTGAAAACAGGAACGAGTATGGCAGGACGGCTTGTGGCGGGGTAATGAAGACAATACCCAGGCCCACTCTGTTGAGCTTGGGATCGTTGAACCTCCTACCGGTGGGGCTCCGGGAGGCGCCGTCGAAATGCATTTGCCAACACGGGACAACATGATCGACTGAGAGGATCATCTCATCAAGGAAATCCAGGTCCAGGGATTGATCCGCGGAGGTTTGATGGGCAGCTAAAAAGTCTTCCAACGCTTGTCCCTAAATGGCCTTCTGAGGTACGAACCTGATATCAAACTACTAGAGAATCACTGCCCACCGTGCTAGTCAGCCAGACAGCATGGGGCGATTTAGGATGTACTTCAGTGGGTCTACCCGGGAGACCAATTGCATCTCATGGTGCTGCAAGTAATGTCGCAACTTCTGCACAGCGAAGACGAGCGCAAGACAGCTCTTTTCGATAGGGGAGTATTTGACATCCGTATCGAGAAGCATGTGACTGAGATATTGGAGACTGTTCTCAGTACCCTCATTATTCTTCTGGGTGAGCAGTGCACCGAGGGATCTTTCCAGGGTGGTCACGTAAAGGACCAGCGGCTTTCCGGAGACGGGTGGCATCAAGACCGGAGGTTGGGGCAGATACTGCTTGATTTCCTCGAAGGCGGTCCGACACTCCTCATCCCATTTGTAGGCGGCACCCTTAGTCATGAGCCGGGAAAATGGCTTACACTTTCTGGCCAGATTCGTGATGAATCGGCGTATATAGGCTAAGTGGCCTTGAAGGCCTCGAAGTTCCCGAATGTTGCTCGGGGGAGGCATTTGGCTGATGGCCTTGATCTTCTCCGGGTCGATCTCGATACCTCGATATCTGACAACAAAGCCTAGAAACTTCCCGGAGGTGACCCCGAAGGCACACTTCAGCGGGTTCATCTTAAAGTGACGGGAACGGAGGAAACCGAACACTTTATCAAGGTCTTTAAGATGGTCCTGGCACTGACATGATTTGACTACGAGGTCATCCACGTATCATTCCACCAATGTCCCGAGAATTGGCTTGAATATGCGATGCATGGCCCTCTGATAAGTGGCACCTGCATTTTTCAAACCGAATGGCATAACCTGGTATCAAAAGGTACCTCGGGGAGCCCTGAAGGTAGTGGAATCCTCGTCCTCGGGGGCCATCCGAATCTGGTTGTACCCGGAATATCCATCCATGAAAGAGAGGGCTTGGAACTCAGCCATGGCATCAATCAATAACTCTGTCATAGGGAGTGGGAAGTCATCCTTTGGGCAGTGGCAATTAAGATCACGGAAGTCGATTCAGACTCTGATATGCCCATTCTTCTTCCTGACTGGCACAATGTTGGCAAGCCACTTGGGGTACTGGACCTCCTTAACGAAGTTGGCTTTGATAATCTTGTAAACTTCGGCCTCAACCATAGCACCATGAGAAGGGTGCATCTTCCTGGGAGGCTGCTTAAACCCACGATGTCTTTCCGGGAGGCGCAGACGGTGAATGACTACCTGGGTATCTAGCCCTGGCATCTCGTTGTAACTCCAGGAAAACACATCACGGTGCTGTTTGAGGAAGTCTACGTACTGCTGCCGCTCCTCGGGGGGCATGGTTGCACTGATCAATGTGGGTTTTGGATCTGCCTCTCTACCAAGGTTCACCTGTACCAGTTCATCAACCGTGGTAGAGACGCGTTCTTCAAAGGCGGGGGGAGCATCCTCCTGGTCTTCCTCTCCACCCATGGGGGGATTTCTCGCAATGGGAGGTACTAATGGGGTATCAAAGCTTGAGGGGCAGCTGGTGCCAGCTCGGGCATCAGTGGTCATCATATTAGGAGATTCACTTGCCATTGAGACCATAAAAATGAAGGCAGTCGACCCTATCCCATCTAAACTTCGGCCTAAGGGACCACGTTTGATGATATCAAAACAGTGGTGACGTGTCGGCCTGAGTCGGTGGATTCCACCCTGGCGGAAGAGACACGTATGGCGCACTGCAGTTGTCATAAGCTTGACATTCCGGTACCATACAGGGGTAGGAGGTTCTGGGATGACCTGAGCCTGGTTGATGTAGGAGTACGAGGTGATTTTCCTCTGTCGCTTGGACACGAGAACATGCCTTCCTTACGTACCCGAAACAACAAAACATTTCCCCATGTCGGGGGTCATGGCCTCCAACCGGTGGATCGGGAGGATGTAGGCGTCATCCATGCTTGACCAGGGATCACTTGTGACCGGGGCGGGTTCATCCTCACTTACTAGGATTTTCTTATCCTTACTTTTGTAATAACCCGCATCCAAATAGCAGGCTTCACAAGAATAGAAGGAGACGCATCTCCATGTAGCACGCCTACTCGACCGTTGAGGGAGTATTTAAGGCACTGGTGATACGACGAAGGGACCGCTGCATGTAGATGGAGCCATAGCCTACCCATCAATGCATTGTAAGCGGTGTCCTGAGAGACAAACATGAACTCGGTGCTGGCAATTAAGCCACCGAACTGAGTCTTCAGGAGGATCTTGCCGACTGGTGTTTGCTCGGTCCTATCGTACCCCTGGATTCTGAGGCCAGAGGGAGTTAAATCACCTTCAGACAGACCCAGCTTTCGCAACGTCCGGGTCGGAATTAGATTGATTCTGGAACCCGTGTCAACGAGGCAGTGACGGACTTCCACTCCGTTGAAGTGTCTAGTGATGTACAACAAGCGAATGTGCCCCTGCAGAGGAGGGTCCTCATCTTCACAAAAGAATGAGATAATCACATGAAATTAGGCTTTCTTAATCGTCTCAGTATGGAAGGCTTTCGTAGCTGCTACCTCCGTCTCAAACTGGAGGGGGCTCCTTAGGGCCTCGGCAAGTGCCTCACGCATTTCGGATGACAGGAAAAGGGCCTCAAGGATAGAAATCCTTGCCGGAATGCAGGCCAGGTGCTTCAGGACATCATATTTTCGTGCCAAACGCGAACCTCTTCTTAGAGGAGGTCGTTCGGCATTTGGAGGCATAGCGGGTCCTGCCGGTTGAACTGGCGATCAGCTAGTACTGGGTACATCTTGCTGCCTACTAGTAGAAGCCTGGAGAGTAGTCGCCGGACTAGGATTTGGCAGCAGAGGCTGGCCTGTAGCTGGGCAAGACTGACTGTGATGCGAACGAGGCAGCTCTCCCTGATCTAGTAGCATGAACGACGGTGGAGGTAGAGCCGAGGGTGTTAGATGGGGTTTCGCGTGCTGAGCTCTGCACTGAGTCTGCTGCCTGGTCTCGGTAGCATGCACAACTTGACTGGAAGTGCCTACTAACGTACCTCGATGACCGGTGTGGTTGCGATTCCACTGACGTTGACGTCGTCTGGAAACGTTGGGGAGGTTCGCCTGGCGCTCCCCCTCGTCGGGAGTCATATAGGGCTTTACCAGCTCCACGGTGTTAACCGAAGCGTACCCCTAGCTGTCGCTCGAGGAGTCATCCACCACTAGGCGGATTCTGGGAGGAATCCCCATTTCAGGGGGCATAAAGTCGCCGAGAGTGCGGGATGAAGACGGCAACGGCGGTGCGCATTGCTTCTTCTTGCGTCGCCGTTGCTTGCCCTTTTGGGAAGAGGTCGACTGTGAAGACGATGCGGAGGCACCGACTACTTCTTCTGAAGGTTCTAGCAGCTTTAGGCATGCATGGATGATTCCATGGGAATGAACGACGGTTTTTCGAGCCATCCAGTCGTCGTATTTCTGGGATCCACGGTTGGGAACCTGCTGCCACTCGCCTTCGCTGTCACTACCGATCTCTGACCCTACAAAGACACCTGCCACTTGCGCTGGTGCTGGGCGCAACTTGACTATGTTGTTGTTGACCTGGTCTTGAAGCTAGTCTTTAAACACATAGCATTGCTTGAGGGTGTGCCCCAGAATCCGATGATAAGGGCAGTAGTTGGGGTGATCGGTGAGATTCACCTCTGTCGGCCTTCTGAACTCGGGAAAACGCACAATCCCTTGCTCTAGAGCACTTCGGAAGTAGCCAGGGACCTGATTTTCATTGAACAAATAAGTCTGGTGCCTTCTTTCCGGATAGGGGGCCCTGGGGGCCTAGCCTGGACGAGGGTCCGAAGGGGCCTGCTGAGGAGGCGGCGCCTGATTGTCTCGCCTTGGTGGCGGTGGTGCATTGCGCGGGGAACCTGTCGGTTCTGAGGCGGCCGCTGCTGGGCAGGAGCCTGTGCTTGAGGTGGAGGACCTCTGCGGGGTTGCAAGGGTGGTGCCGCCGGAAGTAACTCCAACTGCCTCGGGGCTTCTATTTGGGCCACCGCGGTGGGTTCAGCCCTGGCGGTCCTCCTGGGCGGGATCATAGGGGGAAACAAACGAGCCTGACTAGCCTGTTGCAGGGCTTCCTCAAGGTGCTGAGCCTTATCTGAGAAATCTCTGAACCCTCCAGGGTAGTTCTGGGTGATTAGGGAGGGTACCAGCTCTGTCTTGAGGTT
The DNA here is from genome assembly GCA_963277665.1 of Viscum album. Classification (NCBI taxonomy): domain Eukaryota; kingdom Viridiplantae; phylum Streptophyta; class Magnoliopsida; order Santalales; family Viscaceae; genus Viscum; species Viscum album. Next base: position 338,350,001 of record OY728135.1, read on the forward strand.
CCCCACACACATCTTCAGTAATTTCTCCTGAGTCAGTGGCATATCGATGGAATACGTAAGTCCCTTCCACCGGGTGATGAAATCTGCGACTCGCTCATCGGGCCTCTGCTTGCACTTGAAGAGGTCTACAATGCTAGTCTTCCGTATGGTGGAGATGAACTAGTATAAGAACTGCCGGAGAAGAACCTCCCAACTGGTCACCGATCCTATAGGGAGCTGGCTGTACCAGACGAATGTCGGACCTTCCAATGTCTATACGAAACATCGGGGCATGGCAACTTCTTGCTGAGCCGGGGTCCCCAGCATGGGGCCACACCTGGAAGAAAAATGAGCCAAGTGCTGCGGCGGGTCCCCTGTCCCGTTGAAGGGTGAGAATGTGGGGTTCCCAAAACCCGGAGGTGCGGGCATATCATCCACCCACGCGGGATACGGCTTGCCATCCGGTGGGACCGCCACCTTCCGTGTTTCCAACACTTCGAGGCGGGCTGTGAGCGCCGCAATAAGATCATCCGGGTGGGGGTCCCTGTCTTGACGGGAATCCATAACCACAAGTGCATTGCCGGGTTCTTCAACACGGTAGACGGCTTCGGCCACTCATGGATCAACTGGCGGAACAGCTAATCTAATCATTTTGGTTCCAATGTATCTTGTTAGAAACCATTTATACAGGGTTTTCTTCTACATTTCGTTTACTTAAATACTACTTTAGCTACTTTATTTTTTTTCATTATTACATAACTATAATATTATTATACATTAATATTATTATACATTATAAATATATATTGTTTTGTTAGGGGGAGACTGGGGGAACCCAGACTGGATTCTTCAGATTGCCCCGTTGCTCGGGAGGGTTTGGCGAGACGTATCGCGCCCTCTTGTCGTAAGTTCCAGCTTCTGCCCTGTCTGCGGAAGTATCATGATCAGGGTTTCCCAGAGGAATCTCACCGGGGGGAATTGTTCCTGCCCTTGCTGCCCCGGTCTGGGATTACCATAGTCGGGTCGCCGCTTTGTAGCGCGCTCAGCCAAGAGTTCGTCAACCAGCCTCTTCTGCTCAGTAAGCTGCTGGCGTAACGTGGCCTTCTCGGGATCTTCGTCTGTTTTCTGCATAGAGGCGGACGGGTCAGAGTGCTTGAGAGCTCCGACGTGTTCCTTACCCATGACGGTATTTCGACCGAGTACCAGCGACTCGGTGGGTACGGGGAGGCCTAGTAGGTTCCTCTGCTGAAGGGTAACCCTCCCTGATGGGTCTAGTAGTGGCGGTACGCCCTCGGGGGGTATGTCTCCATCAAGGAATTCAAGCTCATCTTCCTTTTCCACTATGTCAGCCATGTGGACCGCGACCCCTCTCGAGGGCATTTCCTCGATGTCGCATAGCGAATCGGGCTACTGTCGGATAGGGTCGAAGAAAAGAGCGGCATAGTGTCCCCAACCATGGACTTGCACATGGGGGGTAGCTTCCCTGATGATTCTACGGAGTGATTTAAAACCCTGAACACATTTCGGTTGAAGGGCGCTCTGGCGGCCTGGCGACTCAGGGTGCTGGGCCGCAAGGAGTGCAGCCTCATTGATCAGGAGGCACTGCTCGCCGATTTCTTTGAAGTGCTCTCGACTTCTGGGGTACACCACCCATTCGTAACGAAGGTGGAAGTGTGTCACCCATAGGTTTTGACAAAACCACCCCACTTCTTCAGGGGTAAGAGACTCCGGTACGCGAAAATTCAGCGCTGCCGTCGGCCAGAACTTCTCCGGGAAGTAATCCGCTGCGCGGATACCCCAGAAGCTACTGGGCTCGGACTCAGGGTCAAGCCCTGTGTTTCCCCACTCGTCAACCGGGGGTGGCTGAGGGACAGGTAGCGGTACCGAGGCGGACCTCTGGGATAGTAAGCTCGGCAGTGGAGAATACGGCGAACGAGCTGACTGGCCGCCGAATTCTGGGCCATCCTCGGAAGAGTGAGGTGACCTGGCCATGATGTCACGATACGATGAGCTGATAGCCACATCTTCTGGCATAGGATTCGCGGCTACCGGCGATAGGTCGTGTCATCACTCTACCGCCATTGGCCCCCAAAATAGCTCATCTTTGGTAGAGGTAGAGGGCGCTTCTGGTGAGGATGGCGATGATGGCGCGATCAAGACCTGTGGAATTCCCAAGACTTCTTCCTCTTGGATGTACCTGCAGAGAGATATGGGAATCTGGTGGACCTCATATTCCGGGAGAATGAGGCTAACGCGCCTGGTTCCTGCCCTAGTCCTTGATACAGAGGAGCGGGGAGAAGGTTCCATTGCTGAGTCGCATTCCGCTTCCGAGTCGGAGAAGCGGGCAGGTTTGATCTCCACCCGGGCCTTCACAGGGCTCTTCCTATGGTGGCGACGACCCGCTCTCCTGCCCTGGGGTGGCTCTTCGGGACAGGGTTGGTCCCTATCATGTAGTCTCGGGGCGGTGCTGGTGCCGTGGCGGAGTGGACCCCCACTCGAGATGGCCGACGTGCGAGGGGCACCGTGGAAAATGTCGAAGGGTACATGGGGAGGACCTCCATGAACGACACCCATGTAGGCGGAGCCTCTATTGGGATCGGCAGGAGCATGGGGAGGACCTCCATGAATAGCACCCATGTAGGCGGAGCCTCTATTGGGATTGGCAGGAGCATGGGGAGGACCTCCATGGTCGATTTGGGCGGAGCGAGGCTGGCCTTCACTCCTAATGTTACTGGGGCGAGGAGGACCTTCACCAGTTGCAGAGAGGACGTAGGGAGGGCCCCCATGTTGGAGAAGGACCGGATGGACGGTTCCTTCCGATCAGCGGTCAGGGGTAGGAGGATGGACTCCATACCCTGTATAGTGGGCGCGGGAAAGGTTTCCGCGCTGAGCGTCACTGCCGCGGGGCAGGTCTTCCTTCGGGATGGGGGTAGCACGAGTCATACCTCCATGACGAACATCGGAGCGGGGAAGGCCCACGCTCTGTGGAGTAGTGGTACGGGGAGGACCTCCGTACGGGGTGACATCACCGCGGGTTAGTTCGCGGCGATCACCACTTGAGCCTGCAACCCGGAGAGTCAACCCAGCCTGCCAGTGGGGCGGTTGGGGTCTCGATCCTGGTTGGGTGAAGGAGTTCCCCTGCTCCGTGTATGCAGGGGATTCATGATGCATGTCGGCGGTGGCTCGGGCCACTTTAGCTGTCGACGTCGACGCGCCTGGGTGAGCGTCCTCAGCCTGGGCCCGACGTTGACGTCGGTTCAGGCGAGATGGTGCAGGTGGTGCAGGGACGTAGCCTGCCTGCTCTTCCTGCAGAGTCCGATGGCGGCGCTGACACGGCCGGGTGGGAGCTCTCACCAGAAGCCCTTGGGTCGGGACCCTGAGCGCGCTGAGCCGGACGGTGCCCGCCTCATCAGCGTAAGATGAGGATTCTTCAAGGCGTTCCGTGGAAAGGCTCCCGAAACGGTTGAACGTTGGGGTGGGGAGTATGGGCTCCCTGCGCGGCCTGTTAGGGCGGCGTTGACGGCGGGGCCTAGATTCCTCAAGGTCCAGGTGGGCCATATCCCGAGTTGGGATGACCCCTTCCGCCTCATACCTGCGCACGAGGTTGTTGATCACCCTTCGATGGATGACCTCTAATGGACAAAGGGGACGTGGGCGCCCCGTATTCTGTGATGTGGCGGCCGTCGTGGCGGTAGCGGCGCCATGTGGGGTGGCTATGGCAGCGTTTCCCCTGCCCCTGTGTAGGCGAGCGGGAGGTGATCGCGTCTCTGTAATAGCAACCTGGTTCCTGAGAAACGAAGGGATCAACTCATCAGTACTGAGAGGAAAAGGATTGACAGCCAGTGCCCCATCGTTCTTCCATTCTCCACGTTTGTATGAAGGATCCATGCCAACAAGCTGTAGAACGGAGTGCCCCACGTTCTACTGCCCTGACTTTCAGTGAGTTTCACGACAGGCCCGCCATTTGCTTAGTGGGACCAGGCGCCGGATATCTGGATCCAGTGACACGTCAATCTACTGGCATCTCGAACGCTACTAATCCCCATATTGAGGAGAAGAGTTTCACGTCGGGTTCACCATTTCTGTTTCTGACGCTTTCTCCGGGGCGCACGCGCATCTGTCCGTGGAGGAGGAGGACGCGCGACGCTTTGTTGCCCCGCATTCCCGCTTTCCAAAGGCGGGCAGAATTCGCTCCTTATTCAGGGACGTCTGCTCTTTGATCGAAACGGGATGATGGGATGTCGGTTCTTCCTTCTGGGGATTCCTCCTCAGAACTCGTCACCTAGTCCGGGTCTCCCTCATAGATTTAATACGTAGTTCGTGAAACTCTTCCCAGTGCCATGTTTCCATGGACGACGGTTAATTACACTACTTCTGTCGGGACATTCAAAACGGTTCAGTCAGGGCAGCAACCTTCAGTCGGGGGAGTAGTCACGTTGAGGCATCACTAGCGTGTCGGGATGCTGGGGGCCTGGCATGTCTGTCTATTATCCCTGGTCACAGGGCTTCTCGAGGGCGTGGAAACCCGAGGCATCCCACATCGAGCGTGGGGAATTATATTCCATAGACATATATCTGAGGTTTTCCTTAGCTTCCTGTGTTTAACACAGGTTACGCCGCAAGTTTAACGTCCAGCGGAGACGGATCAATCCAACCGGAGCATTAGCTAGGATAGATCGGATTGAGGGATTCCCTTTGAAGGGGCGCCGATACCGAGGCCAGCCCATGGGCGGCTGTGAAGAGGAGCGTATCGACATGGTCTCACCGAGATATGATGGTCCGGGCGAGAATCAGGATGGGTGATAGGTGGATGAATGGAGTGGAGGGGGAGTGAAATGGGACCATCGCAAGGGCAACGGTGAAGTCGGGCTTGGGCCTTGAAAGGCTTCCTACGTATCCTCGTGGCAGGGAATCAAAGTCCGCGTAGTTCGGGTTGGTGCCGATAAACCGACGTGAAGGTGGACCTTGATCCGATGGGCATCGTCAGTGTACCGACGTGAAGGTGGACCTTGGTCTGGTGGGCATTGTCAGCGTAACGACGTGAAGGTGGACCATGGTCCGATGCGTCAGCGAACCGATGTGAAGGTGGACCTTGGTCCGATGCGTCAGCGAACCGACGTGAAGGTGGACCTTGGTCCGATGAGGGATGAGCTTGAACCTCAGGGAGGCTTCCTACGTACCATGCCTTGACATGGATCAAAGACCTCTTAGTTCAAAGGGTTTCATCGGTGAACCGATGTGAAAGTAGACCCGGGGATCCACTAGTGGTGGGATTGAACCTCTGGAAGGCTTCCTACATACCATGCCTTGACATGGATCAAAGTCCTCGTAGTTCGGATAATGGAATACAGTTTAACGTCATGCAGGACAATAGTGAACCCTGACGTGAATAAATGACGGGCAGTGGGTGTCGGCCAACAGACGTAAATGAGGGACCTTGGTCTAATGATTGATGGGCTTGAACCTCTGGGAGGATTCCTACGTACCATGCCTTGACATGGATCAAAGTCCTCGTAGTTCAGATTGAAAATGGGGACTTGGCACACCGACAAGGAGATGGTCTGGGCCAATGATTGTTGGGACTGAACCTCGGGGAGTCTTCCTACGTACCATGCCTTGACACGAATCAAAGTCCTCGTAGTTCGGGTTGTGGGATACAGTTTAACGTCATACGGGACGGGGGGGGGGGGGGACCGATGTGAATGAGGTCGGAACAACCGGATGGTGGGTTTGAACCTCGTAGAGTCTTCCTACATACCATGCCTTAACATGGATCAAAGACCTCCTAGTTCATATGGGGCTTTGTCGGCGAACCGACGTGAAGGTGGACCTTGGTCCAATGAGTGGTGGGATTGAACCTCTGGAAGGCTTCCTACGTACCATGCCCTGACATGGATCAAAGACCTCGTAGTTCATATGGGGCTTTGTCGGCAAACCGACGTGAAGGTGGACCTTGGTCCAATGAGTGGTGGGCTTGAACCTCTGGAAGGATTCCTACGTACCATGCCTTGACATGGATCAAAGACCTCGTAGTTCAGGTTGAAATGGGTGTGCAGTTTAATGTCATGCGGGACAAGGGGGGCATACAGTTTAACATCATGCTGGATGAGGGCATGCAGTTTTACGTCATGTGGGACGGGGCGTGCAGTTTAACGTCATACTGGACGAGGGCGAAACTCGACGTGAATGAACGACCGAGCAATGTGGCTTGAACCTCATGGAGGCTTCCTACGTACCATGCCAAGACATGGATCAAAGTCCTCGTATTTCGCTGTGGGTGGGGGTCAGGGTCAGTGCTCACTCTAATCCCACATGAGTCATGCTCGGTGTGAGAAACAAGAGGTTGCAAGGACCTGACGATCACGTCGCAAAGGATGCGTCCGTGAGAAGTGAAGAGGGGATTACGCGTTAGGCGGCCCATGGTGCTGGGACTTACTCTAGGATGGAGGCCCAGAGTGCGACAAAGCGCAGAGAAAGAGGGACTCGAGACCAACGATGGGAGGTGCCTCGTTCCCTATCACGCCCTCCACTGACCTTGGTAGTGGGGAAGTACGGAGATGCAGAGGTGCAGCCATCCGTTGGGGAACTAGGGTCGCCCTTCTCCTATGAACATACGCCACTTCAATAAAGAGGATATCATCCCTTGTGGATGGGTGATTCCATTCCTGTGGAGACGAGTGGTGTAAAGAATGTTCGAGATGGGGGGACCCTCCGTGAGAGGCACGAGGTCGGGTCACAGTTTAACGTCATGTGTTGAGGACGTGGTGCTTGGAAGTTTAACATCATGCAGCTCGGACGAGGTGGGTTCACTCCGCACCCCTAGGACTTACATAACAGGTACCCTCTGGTCCTTGGGGAAGGGAAGGTACCAGTAAGGCCGTGGTCAAGGGGGGTTGTGGAATGAACCATCAAGGGGTCCACATTAGCGTGGCTATGCGAAGACGCAATAGCCGTTAGCGTGACTATGCGAAGAAGCCTTATGCGAAGCAACGCTACGGGTGGTATTGTCCATGGGACTTTGAAATCACATCGTGCAAACCTGGAGGGTCACACGGGAAGAGGAATTGCTAAGAAAAGGAGTGTGCTTCGCGAAGTGGAGTTCCTTGGCCTTAGCATGGGGCATATGTGTGAGTGGAAGGTGCTTCGCGAAGTGGAACAGTGTTCACGGAGCACTGCCTCGCGAAGAAGGGGTGGCTCGCGAAGCAGGGTCCTGCGAAGCAGAGTGCTTCGCGATGTGTAGCGATCCTGCCTTAGCATAGGGATCACTAGTACATGTTGGGTGTTTCGCGGAGCATAAACGCTCCGCGGCTACCCGGGTTCCCTTGGGAATCCCCTTCCTTTGTGAATGCCCTTGAGCTTCACGAAGGGAATCCCTCTCGGAAGAGGGGCTCAAAACGAGACAAAGCAGAGGCGTCTCGCGAATTAGAAGTACCTCGCGGAGTTCATGATTCCCGGGTCAAAGAGTGCTTCACGATTCGGGAGAGGAGAAGCCGAAAGGTCGGATTGTCCATCCCCGGGACTCAGGGGGAGTCCAGTATTTATAGACAAGGGGCACCACGAAGCAGAACTCGCGCGCCCCCTCTGGAGCTTCGCGGTGCGGTCGTGAACTTCAAATGCGTTCGTGGAGCGTTACGGCCTCTGGAGCTTCACGGCGGGCTCGCGAACGTCAAATACGTTTGCGGAGGGTTACCGCCTTTGGAGATTCGTGGCGGGCTTGCGAACGTCAAATGCGTTCGTGGAGGGTTACCGCCTCTGGAGCTTCACGACGGGCTCGCGAACGTCAAATTCGTTCGTGGAGGGTTACCGCCTCTGGAGCTTCGCGAGACCGCGAGGCTTGGGGTGCTTCGCGTCGGTGCTTCGCGTCGGTGCTTCGCGGCGGTGCTTCGCGAGGCAGCGTGCCAGCCTTCTTTTTCATCCCTCCCTTTCGTGCTATATTTTGGCGCCAACAAATGCCCCCCCTCAGACTTGGAGCCGCGGAGGGCGAAGGGTCGAAGTCTGAGGGAAAATTGCCAAAATTGTCGGCGGTTCGCGATGCAGCTTCGCGAAGGGGGCCCGTGGTACTGACCAGGGCCACATATCTGGATGTGCCACGATGCTCTGTGCGGGTGAGGCGCGCCGCGATGCTCCGGGCTCGCCGCCTATAAATAGGGGGGTTGACTTCATTTGTCTTCACATGACTTCTTTGTCTTTTTGTGCTCTCGACTTTGCGATGCTCCGCATACTCCGTGACAGCCCTCCGCGAATCGAGCTTCGCAGCGAACTGCGGGTCTCCAACTCCGTGTCCGCAGTAAGCGAACTTCTTCTTGTCGGCCTCGGCCAGACTTCGCGGCTTGGTCTCGCGACCGATCTTCGTGATCCGGCTTCGCGATTCAGCTTCGCAGTCGAGCTTTGTGACCAGCTGAAAAAAATCTTTTCTGAGGGCCGGATTCGAAATGGCCCATCAAGAGGCTGTATTGGGGGTGCTTGTAGATGCTGCCCGTCAGGATGAGATGACCAACCGTTTGGGCCTTGGAGAGATGGTCCGAAGCCATTCGGACCACGTTTCTTTGACAAATCTGCTATCAGAGGGTCAAAAGGACTATCCGCAGTGCAAGAAGATGCCATTGTACGGCTTTGGGTTGAGGGATGACGTATTCATCCCTGAGGCGAGTAGGGATGAACCAGCTTGCTGGTTCAGGAGCACACCATGCCAGCACCAATGGTTCAGGGCGGCCGATGGTCATGCGCGGGAGGACTTCACACCCGTCACCGCTGACTGTCTCTACAACCATTTGAACGATATTGACGAGAGGCCACTGCAACCGGAGACGTCCCCTCCCCTCTACCGCACCATGTTGAAGGTGGCTTTGCAGGATTCGAAGAAGGGATGGTCCGATGAGTGGGACCTGCACCAGGGCGGCAACTTCAGTGATGACTGGGTCTGGGCCTACTGGGTAGGTGCCTCATGTGAGGATTTTGGGGCCGAGCTGAGGAGAGTGGGGTTGTATGAGGCGGCATGGGCCTCGCAATTCCACATTTACCAGCCAAAGCAACTGATGTCGGAACTGCTGAGCAGATGGTCATCAAGGACCAATACTTTTCACCTGCATCACGGGGAGGTGGGCATCAGCCTGTGGGATGTCCACCAGATTTCTGGGGTTCCGATCTTGGGGGCCATGTATGACGAGTTCCTCCCCATCATCAGCGCGTGGGAGGATACACAGCAAATGCCGTGACTGGCGTCAGCACTGATGACACTCGTCCCTAGAGAGGACAAGGAGGCAGTGAGGGATGTCCACTTTAGGAGGTGGTTCAAATGCTTCTTGAATTTCCCAGAGAATCGAGAGTTCCCTCTGAGGCCTCGAACTTGTCCAAGGGCGGCCCAACGGGGCAAGGGTAACTCGTATTGGCGGGTCTTAGAGGACAGCCAATGGAAGACTTGGGGTTTCAGTGTCATCACTGAACAACAGCCGATAGTCAGGCTGGCGGCGTTCATCGCGGCTCTCATCTATGGTTGGATCCTACCGGTGAGGGATACAATCATGGGGGTACGACCCATCTCGTTTATTATGGCGTCGATGTTGGCCATGGGGCAGCGGATCAATCTGGGTATTCCGATGCTCACCAAACTGTATAGAATGCTGTGGTACATTAGCGAGGGCAAGAAGCCGCCAAGGATATGCGGGCCCTTCGACCTCTTGTATGGGTGGATCGTAGCGCACATCAGGGGGATTTATGAGTATCCAAACCCCATTTCGTTGTCGGGATTGAACTTCCTCCCCTCCATCCTGAACACGGTCGGGAGATTCCCATTCAAACTAGCCGTGCCAATGGTACTGAATCGGGTGTGGAGGGCGGACGAGTTTAATTTCCACCCCTTCCCATTGCCGATGGGGATACTTACTGATGACGGGCAAGGAACGAAAGAACATCGGTCTTACCTCATGGCCTTTCGAGGTGGAGTTTTGGTGGCACAGATAGATCATGAGCCACTCTGCGAACCATACACCCCGCATCGGTTTGCAAGGCAGTTCCGGTGCCTCCAGCGGCTGACCCCACAGGTCTACTGGGAGGTGCGTCACGAGGAGCACCCGTGTGTGATGAGGCAGCTGTGGCTCATGTTCACACGGGAAGATGGGAAGATGCGGATTGAATTCCCTCCATTCACCGCCGCTTTTGGATTGGTGAGGGAGTATGCCATCAGTTGGGAGGCTGCTTACCCAGGGGAGATGCTGAAGCAACCAACTATCTGGGTCAGTGATGGTGGACCTCCTCTTTCCCGAGGTTGGGGTCGGAGGGCAGCTAGGGCCGCTTGCGGTAGCGGGGCTGCCATGGCTGCGAGACCCGCACCGGCCGAGGGTATGGCAGCAGCGGTGGATCCGGTGATTCCAGAAGAGCATGGCCATCCGGAGGGGCAGCCACCGAGGGGATTTCGTAGGATATCCACTCAGGCTCCGGGGAAGCGGCTGCGTCATATCGACATGGCAGAAGATGCTGTCTTCCCGGAAGCCTGGGACATTTGGGATGTCAACCGGCAATTCCTCAGTCCACCCAAGATATGGGCACACTTGAATCGCCTCGGGATGGAAATACCGGGCATAGGCCCAGTTCGGGATGGATTCATGGCGTCTCCGGTGGAGGCAGAATAGTACCTGGACGAGCTGGAGGATTACGTCAACTCCAGTGGTGTCCCTCACCCAATGATAGACTGGGTGAGGGTACTGTTGAACCAGACGGTTCCCCCACTGTTATCGGCTGCCGATCTGAGGGAGCACTTCCCCTTTCCAGAAGAATCAGAGGACTCCTCTCGGGAGGATGAGGCTAGAGGAGGGAGCCTGTTGGAGGAGGGCGAAGTTGGAGATCGGGGCTCAGATTCCGACGATTTCGCGGAGGCTCTCGAGGTAGCATTCCGAACTTCTTTCCTTACGATCTGTTCTTGAGTCCCTATGGACTTCTCACCGATGTTTGAGCCATACAGGAGGAACTTGTTTGCAGGCCTCGTTCTCGCTCCTTTGCGGGTGATGATGCGGGACCTTCAGAACCTGCGCCTATGGCTGCATCCAGTTCCGTGTCTGGTGGGACCAAAGCACCCGAGGTGGCTCCTCCAGAATCTCCAGACCTTCCAACAGTATACGGAGGTCCTCGTGTCGGGGTCCCGTCAGTACCGGCTCAAGAGCAGCGCCATGAGGTCGATCTCCATAAGTCTCCTCTACCAGTCTCCTCGTTGTCACATGTAGACCATGCCAACTAACATTTATGTCCCTCTCTGTCGTATAGTTCTTCGAATGGCATGGGCTGTTGCATCAAGATTTGTCGGGATGTCTGGTGGCGTCCCTCCTAGGGGCATGCCGGTGATGGTGGCGATAGTCACCCCATCTCCTCAAGCTGCGACACACACATCATCACTGGTGGGACCACCAGCAGGGTCACACCCGAAGTCATTGAGGTGGACTCCGAGGAAGAGGATCAACCGGTCAGCCCCAGTCTTGTCACGCCTGCTTCGGCACCAGGTGTCGTACAAGATTCAACACCGGATGTTGATCCTGCCGAGGATTTCCTGAGGGGGTATCCCACGTACGAGCCTGCCAATCGCGCAGACTGGGATGAAACTGCCTCCGACGAGGAAGACAGCAGCATGTTCTGCCGCCGGTCGTGGAAGCTGATCACGCGCTTTATCAAGGACACCCCCCAAGCGCAATGGCTGGATGAAATGGATAGACTTCGCTCATGGTTGCACGAACTGTGTGCTGGGGGAGTGGATGCCCAACGTCCTCACGCACTCATCCGAGATCTCATAGCTGAGAAGATCCAGGAGCATGATCATGGGCTCAGCATGGGCTGGCAGCGGAGGAAGGCGACCAACATCAAGAAGCTCCAGGAAGCTGAAGGTGAGGTCCAACAGAAGCAGACCCGGGCAGACGAGCTTTCAGCCTCTCTTGATGCACAATCTGAGCTGGTCTCACGGTTGAAGGCCCTGCTGGCAGAGGCAGAAGAGAATATGAGGCAGACCTCTGGAAAGATAGCTGCTGTTCAAGCTGGCATAGAGAGGGCCAAAGCTAGGACTGACGAACTACGCCCCGCCGCTGCTGAGGAGGAGCGGGAGCTGAGTCAGCGGCAGCAAGCCTTGGATGTCACAAGCCAACGAGTGGCGGAGCTGCAACGCTCTTTTGATGGGGTCAACCCGTCCATGGGGGAAGTCGACCCCCGGGTATTGTAACAAGCCGAAAACCCTTTTATTGGTACTTTCGTGCTTCGATTCAATTCAATTTTTTTGTTTTGAATGCCGTAGCACGCACGATTTCCTCTATTTGAATCGCCTTATTACATCCCTATAAAGTTTGCAGGACGTTCAGCGACAATTCCCCAAGCCCACGTGGGTCGAGCCCGATGTGAGAAACAGGATATATTTGCCTTCTCATCCCACCTAACATAGGAGTGGGGATCATGCTCCGGGCATCCGGGATTTGGATTACCAGTCTGGATTTCTGAAAGACGGGAGAGGCTTAATCGGAGAAGGAACCTCCAGGATAGCCGAATTACCGTTCCTTCAGCATGCTCTTATGCACGAATGGGGCAATGCCAGGGGCGCTGAAATCGGTCCAAAAAGATGAAAATGGGAAGTGTGAATCACGATACCCAAGATTCGGAACACTGTAGGGATGGCGTGACAATAAGGGACAACCATTAACCTTGGAGGAGAAGTGGTGTCCTTACTGCGTTAGCCTATAATGGGGACAACAAATGAGGGTCGACCGTTGACCATGTTCGAAACACGGGACCATGTCACAAATGTTGTTGATCAACTCTTTAGGATGTTGGCCCAGGACAGTTGGCGGACCATAGGTCAAATATCCATACTGTTAGGGGGTCCTTTCAAACATGACCAGTCTTCCGAAACATTGGCCCAGGACGGTAGGTGAGCCGATGCGGCATGAGACCAGGTCGTTAGGGGGTCTCGTGAGACATGAAAGGGGACAAGGGTCCGAATAAGGGGCACACAATGCGTGGAATATGGAGTGATGGTTTGTCCGAACAGAATCCAACACTCATGTAATTACACCACTGTGGTGGGAGTACGCCATATGGGCACATTGGTCTGATCATGGATCATTCCTTCTTTAGGACAAGGCCTCTCTGGCGAGGGGATCTGTCACTTCCCAATGGGATCTTGGGTCATCCTGAACTTGTTCAGGGCAGAACCGCAGTTTAGTGCCGTGCGTTGAGGACAAATGAACTCCTGTAGTTTAACGTCATACGATAGGACACAGAATAAAAGGGAATATCCCAGATAACATGTGGTGCGGTAGGTATGAAACCGACGTGAATGAGGACTTGGAGTCCAAATCACACCACGTACTCCTGGAGGAAACACTTCAGGTCGAGGGACCAAGAGTGAGGATTAGGCTGGGCCCGAAACAGAGTGGTCGGGCGTTCCTACGTACCCCCTGAGGATGGGAATCAAGCCATACGTAGTTCTGGAAGTGCAGTTTAACGTCATACGGGATGAGGGGCAGCTCGACTGTGTTGGTACACATCCTGCCAAAACTACTAAGCCCACGTGAGTCGTGCTCGGTGTGGGAAACAAGCAGTAGTGGTGGGAATTTCCCGACACAACAAGGGGCAGGTTAGGGCAAAGGGACGCTCGGGAAATACCGGCCCAATGACACTAACACGATCATTTAGTACACCTAGATGCGCAAAGAGAAAGAGCCGAGTATGATAGAATTCCACCTGAACATGAGGAAGTGGAAATGTGTGAATCATGGAGCTCGAGATTCAGATCACGATGATGGCAGCGTGACGATGGAGAATAACTGCTGACCGTGTTCACAACACAACATCTTGTCGCGTTATCCTAGAATGGGGACAAACAAATGAGGGTTGACCGTTGACCATGTTCGAAACACGGGACCATGTCACAAATGTTGTCAAATATCCGTAGGGACATTGGCCCAAAACGATTAGAGGGACCTTAGGTCCAGCATTCATGGAGATCCCATAAGCCTAGTATCCATGTCATCTGAGGGTACTTTTGGATGTGGAAGAGGATGGGGATCCAAATAGAGAGCTCACGAATCTTGGTCATGGGACGAGGGGAATATCCCTGTGAAAATACCACACTTCGGGCTCTTTTCTCAAAACACATCTGAATACAGTAATGAGACATATTAGATAGAGGGGGCAGATTCCTTTCCCATAGGGAGATCTTAGTTTAGGGTCGTAGAATTCGGAAAATGGATGAGAGGAGACATAAGAGGCACATGGTGGAGTAACTCAAACACCTGGCGTGAATGGGAATAGGGGTGTGTGCGGTGCGATGAACAACCTAATGTGAATGAGGACTTAATCCCATATCACATCGCACGACCCCTTTGGGAGAGGTTTTTTGGTCAAGGGACCGAAAGCGAAAGTTAGGCTGGGCCCGCGGGGAAGTACCCGGGCGCTCCTACGTATCTCATGAGGATGAGAATCAAGCCTTACGTAGTTCTTGATGGAACTTATACCATATATGGGTTGGTGGAGTAGGGGACACATGGCAACAAATCCCGATGTGAAGGAGGACCTAAGCCCTACTTACCATGCGTTCTCTGAGGAAATGCTCGAGTCAAGGGACCGAACACAAAGGTTAGGCTGGGCCCGCGAGGAAGTGCCCGGGCGCTCCTACGTATCTCATAAAGATGAGAATCAAGCCATACGTAGTTCTGAAGGGTGGAACGGTAAGGTACTAGTGCCAGGGGAAAGGGGGAGTGCGGACGTGGCCCTTGCACTAAAAGAAGCGGAATTTGATAAATCTTGTTTGTTCTTTAAGGTGAATGGGTTTTTTTTTGTGAAGCGACATGCCTAGAATAGTAGGCCGTGATGTCGCCACAAGGATCAAGCCGTGATGGGCGTTGACAAATGGCATGGCACATGACCAATACCCAACGTGATGTCTTCTACAACGAGGTCACCAAAATGTAGTGCCGTTTGTTGTCGTGCGGCCAGGACGATAATGTCATAGTTTAGGGTCGTATGATAGGACCAATTATGCATTTTATCGTCATGCAGCGCAGACGTAGCAGAGACGATGCTACGCTGGAAATGTGTGCAGTGTTATAAAACAAAATTGATGGAGACATGATCCCACATCACATTGTACGCCATTCGGAGAGAGAAACCTTAGGCTGAGGGGCCTATATAGAGGTAAGAGGTGAAACAGGGGGAGAGACTGGCTCCCTAAATGGGCTGTACCCGAAGACAGGGCGTTCGGGCGGTCCTACGTATCCCATGAGGATGGGAATCAAGCCACACGTAGTTCTTAAGGGTGCCTTTTAATGTCATGATGGACAAGGAATAGGAGGGTTATATCTCAGAACGGGGGTGCGCGTGGTGCAGCCATTGCAAAACCGACGTGAATGAGGACATAATCCCGCACTACGCTACGCAGTCTGGTAGTCGGGGTCCTAAAGGCAGGACCAGAGAGGAGAATTTTATGAAATCAAGATGGAACCACAGACAAGGGGTCTGGGCATTCCTACATATCCCATTAAGATGGGAATCAAGCTGAACGTAGTTCCAGATAAGAATCTTAGTTTATGGTCTTATAGCTCGGACCATGAATGGTGAAAACTTCCCGAGTAACCACAGATGTCAACCCGATCCCTAAGCCCACGTGAGTTAAACTCGGTGTGGGAAACAAGGGGGGTATCCTCATCGCAATACTTGGGGCGAGTCAAGCGGGAGTTGTTAGAGTCCTGAAGAACACCTTTGACGTGGCTTGTTCCCCCGACGCGCGGATGTGCACGGAGGAAAAGTACCAAAAGTTCCGAGACTCCACTTGGACACGATGAAGTGATGAAGGGTGTGAATTGTGTACCCGACATTTTGGGCTTAATGGGTTGGCGTGGCGATAGAGGAAAACTATTAACCATGGTGGAAACACAGCGTCCATATCGTGTTAGCCTGAGGTGGGAACAACAAACGCCCATCGACCGCTGACCAAATTCACAACGCGGGATTTTATCGATTTGTTGTCCAAAACCCTCAGGGGCGTTGGCCCGTAATGGTAGGAGAGCCCTTGGGCGTAGTATCTAGGCCGTTCTTGGGGGTCCCTCTGGGTGTGAAAGATGATGAAAGCCCTGATGCAGGGATACACAAAGCCTGGAAAGCGGGTACAGATGTGTCCGAGTAAAGATTGGCATTCCAGGTAATAAACCAGATTACTCTTAGGTACATCGGTGAACTGCAGAAAAGGGATCGACGAAACAGCTCAGAAGGGAGAGGTACATGGCGTGGTCATTATGAGATTGACGTGAATGAGGACATAGTCCCACACCACACCATATAATCCTCTCACGGAGGAAGGGTAGGCCAAGGGGCCAAGATGGGATGAAGATTCCCGAGAGATGGGGCTGGACCCGAATCCTAAACATTCAGGTGGTCCTACGTATCCCATGAGGATGGGAATCAAGCCACACATAGTTCTCTAAATGAAGTTTAACGTCATACGGGACGAGGAGGGGAGTAATATACCCCTAAACAAGGGAGGTGTACAATATGATGAAGAAGCCGACGTGAATGAGGACATAGTCCTACACCACACCGTATACTCCTATAAGAGAGGACCTGGGTCGTGGCCCAGAAAGGCCAAGGGGACTGATGGTTAGGCATTGGTCAAGAAGGCCTGACCTGCTTGTAGTTTAACGTCTTGCAATGAGGACGAGGGTCTGGGACCTGAGAAGACCAAGGGGCCTGAGGCTGGGCCTCATAAGAGAAGGCGTACGGCATGGTACATGATCCCGACGTGAATGAGGACGTGGTCCTACAGCACACCGTACACCCCGGATAAGAGGTTGGGCGGAGGTTCCCAAGAAGGTCAGGTATCAGTCAGGAAGGCCTGACGGGTCTGCAGTTTAATGTCTTACATGAAGATGGGGGTCGAGGACCCGAGAAGGCCAAGGGGCCTAAGGCTGGGCCTCGTAAAGGAAGGCGTACGGTAGGGTACATGATCCAGACGTGAACGAGGACGTAGTCCTACACCACACCGTACACCCCTATGGGGAATCAGGGCCTCGGGCCCGATTTCTAGCACCACCCGAGGGGAAGTTTGTCACCTCGGGATGGGGCAGAACGAATCACTGCACTCGATGTCTGAGACATCTCGAGGTGGACCCGAAGATCCAGGACACTGTTGACCATGTTCGAAACACAGGGTTTCTATGGTGACCTGATATGGGAGCAACAAATGAGCGTCGACCTCTGACCAAATTCGCAACGCGGGACTTGTATCGGCTTGTTGCTTGAAAACCCTCGGGGGCGTCGGCCCGTATCGGTAGGAGAGCCCTTGGGCGTAGTATCCAGGCCGTTCTTGGGGATCCCTCTGGGTGTAAAAAATGATGGAATCCCAGTCAAAGAGTGGGTGAAGCATAGTTGTATCCATCCATGAAAGAGGCAAACATCTCCAGGGGGGATGTGCAGCCGGGTCGAGGATTGCTCGATGTGAGTTGGGGCAAAAGTTTGCACCCTGCCATATCTTGACCCGAGGGGAAGATTTTGGCTTTTGGGATGGGCTGATGGACGAAATGCCCGGGCGTTCCTACGTATCTCATGAGGATGAGAATCAAGCCATACGTAGTTCTTGAAGGCCATGCAGTTTAGCGTCGTGCGGTGAGGATGTGGGAGGATAGAAGAACGGGAGTGGGCACATGGTGCGACCCTTACAATCCTTGTGTGAACGAGGTTGCATGAGTGGTCCAAGAAATCCTACTCCATGCTATACAAAGATCCTCCAAGGAAACTATTCCCAGGGGGATTTTGGAAGAGAAAATCTTGGGGCTGGGCTCAAGACGAGGCGTCCGAGCGTTTCTACGTATCCCATGAAGACGGGAATCAAGCCACACGTAGTTTTTGAAATACAGTTTAACGTCATGCGGGACGAGGATCATATCATTTGGGGATATGTAAGGTACGACAAGTAATCCGATGTGAATGAGGACGTAGTCCCACACCATACTGTACAATCCCGTAAGAGGGTAAGTCGGGGAAAACCAGGGGGCCTGGGGACGGACCGTGGTCAGGGAGACCAGACCAGCTTGCGGTTTGACATCTCGTGGTGAAGACGGGGGGGGGGGGGCAGGGGCCCGAGGAGGCCAAGGGGCCTGAGGCTGATCCTCGGTCAGGAAGGCCTGACTGGCTTGTAGTTTAACGTCTTTCAGTAAGGACGGGGGGCCGGGGCCCAAGGAGGCCAAGTGGCCTGAGGCTGAGCCTCAGTCAGGAAGGCCTGAATGGCTTGTAGTTTAACATCTTGCAGTAAGGATGGGGGGCTAGGGCCCGAGGAGGTCAAGGGGCCTGAGGCTGAGCCTTGGTCAGGAAGGCCTGACTGGCTTGCAGTTTAACGTCTTGTAGTAAGGACGGATATGCAGATTAAGGTCGTGCGGGACCAACTCATAGTTTAGGGTTGTGCAGGACCCTTTCGCCCTAGGAAAAGTATCGCTTGAGGAATTTGGCATTGGTGGGAGGGGTTATACGCTCTCCATCCGTGGTCACCAAGGAGTATGCTCCATTGAGGGTAAACCTTATGGATGATATACGGCCCTTCCCATTTGGGTTCTAATTTGGGTGGTTTCATACCGGGAATCATTGGCGCTCGAAGGGCCAGTACCAGGTCGCCCTGTAGAAAAGAGCGGAGATGAACCTTCTTGTCAAAGGCCCTCGCTATCTTATCCTGATGCATTTCCAGATTGTGCAGGGCACGAAGCCGGTTCTCGTCCAGTGCTTCTAATTCAGCTAGATGGATCTCAGCTACCTCATCTGATGTCTGGTGATCATAAACTACAGTGCGTAAAACGATGGCAGCTGGATCTCAATGGGTAGGACGACCTCACCTCCATACACCAGGGAATATGGGGTCACCTGGGTAGAGTTACGAGTCGTCGTCTGGTAAGCCCAGAGAGCGTTGGGGAGCTTGTCTGGCCAAATTTTCTTGTTCTGACCAACCATCTTCTGCAGAATGTTAGAGAGGGTTTTGTTGAACGCCTCGATCTGTCCGTTTTCCTACGCATGGTAGCGGGTGGTATGGTTCGAATGGATGTCGTACTTGGCATACAATTTCTTCAGTTCAGCCGCTCGGAAGTTGGTGCCGTTATTGGTGAGGACGGCGTGAGGGACTCCAAACCGGTGGATAATGTTGGAGCTCACAAAGTCAACGATGGAACGGGCCTTGACCTCTTTGAGCAGAACTGCTTCTGCCCACTTGGAGAAGAAATCTATAGCAGTCAGGATGAACCTATACTGGCGGTCTGTTTCCGGTGGATACAGTCCCACTACATCAAGTCCCCATACCGCAAATGGAAAAGAGTACTTGGTGGGGTGGAGGGGCTCCGGTGGCCGATGCAGGAAGTTGGCGTGAACTTGGCACGCATGGCATCTCTTGGCATACCCAATACAATCGTGGATCATAGAGGGCCAAAAGTACCCTAACCTTCGGATTTGATGGGACAGCTTCGGCCCAGCTTGATGGGCGCCACAGGAACCGGCGTGAACCTCTTGCATAACTTGAGGTATCTTTACTCCTTGGATGCAACGGAGGAGGACACCATCGAAACTCCGCTTATAAAGGGTCTGTTCAAGACTGGGGCCGCTCTAGAGGGTAAATTGCAGCGCGCGGCGTCGAATTCGCTCGTGCTCGGCTCGGTCGTCCGGGAGGTGACCATTTTGGAGATACTCGACAAAAGGTGCCCTCCATTCGGGAGTGGCTTCAACCACTGCGTCTGACGAACCCGGGACCCCAGACATGGAGGGTCCTGCGGTGAGATGACTTACCCGCATGACATCATTGTCCTCTTGGGTGACGGGGGCAATGACTCTCCGGTGTGCCACATGTATGATCAAATCATCTTGCTCGGGTTCTGCGAGCGACGCGGCTAAGCCAGCCAAGGCGTCTCCTTGGCCATTCTGCGACTGTGGGACATGGGTAACCTCTGCTCGAGAAGAGAACTGGGCCATTAGGTGAAGGGTGTACTCCAGCAACGGTACAAGCTCCGGCTTCCTGATGACATAGTCGCCATTAACCTGTTTGATTACCAGCTCGGAATCTCCTTTCACATGTAGATGGGGAACGTGGATTTCAAGGGCCAACTTGAGGCCGGTGATGAGAGCCTGGTACTCTGCCTCGTTGTTCATATAGCCTTCTGATAACTGGAACGAGTATGGCAGGATGGCTTGCGCCGGGGTAATGAAGACAATACCCAGGCCCACTCTGTTGAGCTTGGGATTGTTGAGCCTCCTACCGGTGGGGCTCTGGGAGGCGCCGTCGAAATGCATTTGCCAACACGGGACAACATGATCGACTGAGAGGATTGTCTCATCAGGGAAATCCAGGTCCAAGGATTGATTCGCGGAGGTTGTATGGGCAGCTAAAAAGTCTACCAACGCCTGTCCCTAAATGGCCTTCTGAGGTACGAACCTGATATCAAACTACTGGAGAATCACTGCCCACCGTTCTAGTCGGCCAGTCAGCATGGGGTGGTTCAGGATGTACTTCAGTGGGTCTACCCGGGAGACCAATTTCACCTCATGGTGCTGCAAGTAATGTCGCAACTTCGGCATGATGAAGACGAGCGTAAGACAGATCTTTTCGATAGGGGAGTATCTGACCTCTGTATCAAGAAGAATGCGACTGAGATAGTAGAGACTGTTCTCAGTACCCTCGTTATACTTCTGGGCGAGCAGTGCACTGAGGGATCTTTCCAGGGTGGTCACGTAAAGGACCAGTGGATTTCCGGAGACGGGTGGCATCAGGACGGGATGTTGGAGTAGATACTGCTTGATTTCCATGAAGGCGGTCCGACACTCCTCATCCCATTCGTAGGTGGCACCCTTCTTCATGAGCCGGGAAAAGGGCTTACACTTGCCGGCCAGATTCGCGATGAATCAGCATATATAGGATAAGTGGCCTTGATGGCCTCGAAGGTCCCGAATGTTTCTCGGGGGAGGCATTTGGCTGATGGCCTTGATCTTCTCCAGGTCGATCTCGATACCTCAGTATCTGACAACAAAGCCTAGAAACTTCCCGGAGGTGACCCCGAAGGCACACTTCAGCGAGTTCATCTTCAGGTGACGGGAACGGAGGAAACCGAACACTTTCTCAAGGTCTTTGAGATGGTCCTAGCGCTGACATGATTTGACTACAAGGTCATCCACGTAGCATTCCACCAATGTCCCGAGAATCGGCTTGAATATGCGATGCATGGCCCTCTGATAAGTGGCACCTACATTTTTCAAACCGAATGGCATAACCTGGTAGCAAAAGGTACCTTGGGGAGCCCTGAAGGCAGTGGACTCCTCGTCCTCAGGGGCCATCCGGATCTAGTTGTACCTGGAATATCCATCCATGAAAGAGAGGGCTTGGAACCCGGCTGTGGCATCAATCAATAACTCCATCACAGGGAGTGGGAAGTCATCCTTTGGGAAGTGGAGATTAAGATCGTGGAAGTCGATGCAGACTCGGATCTGCCCATTCTTCTTCCTGACTGGCACAATGTTGGCAAGCCACTTGGGGTACTGGACCTCCTTAATGAAGTTGGCTTTGATAAGCTTGTCAACTTCGGCCTCAACCATAGCACCATGAGAAGGGTGCATCTTCTTGGGAGGCTTCTTAAACCCACAATGTCTTGCCAGGAGGCCCATATGGGGAACGACTACCTGGGGATCTAGCCCTGGAATCTCGTTGTAACTCCAGGTAAACACATCACGATGCTATTTGAGGAAGTCTACGCACTTCTGCCGCTCCTCGGGGGACATGGTTGCACTGATCAATGTGGGTTTTGGATCTGCCTCGCTACCAAGGTTCACCTGTACTAGTTCATCTACCGCTGTAGAGATGCCTTCTTCAAAGGCGGGGGAGCATCCTCCAGGTCTTCCTCTCCACCCGTGGGGGGATTTCCTGCAACGGGAGGTACTTCTGGGGTATCAAAGCTTGAGGGGAAGCTGGTGCCGGCTCGGGCAGCAGTGGTCATCATATCAAGAGAGTCACTTGCCATTGAGACCATAACAATGAAGGTAGTTGACCCTATCCCATCTGGCCTTCGGCCTAAGGGACCACGTTTGATGATATCAAAATAGTGGTGACGTGTTGGCCTGAGTCAGTGGATTCCAGCCCGGCGGAAGAGACACGTATGGCGCACTGCCGTTGTCATAAGCTTGACATTCTGGTACCGTACAGGGGTAGGAGGTTCCGGGATGACCTGAGCCTGGTTGATGTAGGAGTACGAGGTGATTTTCCTCCGTCGCTTGGACACGGGAACATGCCTTCCTTACGTACCCGAAACAACAAAACATTGCCCCATGTCGGGGGTCGTGGCCTCCAACCGGTGGATCGGGAGGATGTAGGCGTCATCCATGCTTGCCCAAGGATCACTTGTGACCGAGGCGAGTTCATCCTCACTTAATAGGCTTTGTTTATCCTTACTTTTGTAATAACCCGCATCCAGATAGTGGGATTCACAAGAAGCGAAGGGAGATGCATCTCTATGTAGCACGCCTACTCGACTGTTGAGGGAGTATTTGAGGCACTGGTGATACGACGAAGGGACCGCTGCATGCAGATGGAGCCATGGCCTACCCATCAATGCATTGTAGGTGGTGTCCTGAGAGACAACCATGAACTCGGTGCTGGCAATTAAGCCACCGAACTGAGTCTTCAGGCGGATCTTTCCGACTGGTGTTTGCTTGGTCCTGTTGTACCCTTGGATTCTGAGGTCAGAGGGAGTTAAATCACCTTCATACAGACCCAACTTTCACAACGTCTGGGTCAGAATTAGATTAATTCCGGAACCCGTGTCAACGAGGCAACGACAGACTTCCACACTGTTGAAGTGGCCAGTGATGTACAATGGGCGAATGTGCCCCTACAGAGGAGGGTCCTCATCTTCACCGGAGAACGAGATAATTGCCTGACATTCGGCGTTCTTAATCGTCTCAGTATGGAAGGCTTCTGTAGCTGCTACCTCCGTCTCAAACTGGAGGGGGCTCCTTAGGGCCTCGGCAAGTGCCTCGCGCATTTCGGATGATAGGCAAAGGGCCTCAAGGATATAAAGCCTTGCTGGAATGTCGGCCAGGTGCTTCAAGACATCATATTTTTGTGCCAAATGCGAACCTCTGCTTACAAGAGGTCGTTCGGTATTTGGAGGCATAACGGGTCCTGCTGGTTGAACTAGCGATCGGCTAGTACTGGGTAAATCTTGCTGCCTACTAGTAGAAGCCTGGAGAGTAGTCACCGGACTAGGATTGGGCAGTGGAGGCTGTCCTGTAGCCGGGCAAGACTAACTGTGATGCGAACGAGGCAGCTCTCCCTGATCTAGTAGCACGAACGTCGGTGGAGGTAGAGCCGAGGGCGTTAGATAAGGTTGCGCGTGCTGAGCTCTACGCTGAGCCTGCTGCCTGGTCTCAGTAGCGTACACGGCTTGACTGGAAGTGCCTGCTGACGTACCTTGATGACCGGTGCGGTTGCGATTCCACTGACGTTGACGTCGGCTGGAAACGTTGGGGAGGTTCACCTAGCGCTCCCCCTCGTCGGGAGTCATATATGGCTTTACCAGCTCCACGGTGTTAACCGAAGCGTACCCCTGGATGTCGCTCGAGAATTCATCCACCACTGGGCGGATTCTAGGAGGAATCCCCATTTCAGGGGGCATAAATTCGCCGAGAGTGTGGGATGACGATGGCAACGGCGGTGCGCGTTGCTTCTTCTTGCGTCGCCGCTGCTTGCCCTTTTGGGAAGAGGTCGACTGTGAAGACGATGCGCAGGCACCGAGTACTTCTTCTGAAGGTTCCGGCTGCTTCAGGCGTGCCCGGATGATACCATGGGTACAAACGACGGTTTTTCGAGCCATCCAGTCGTCGTATTTCCGGGATCCGCGGTTGGGAACCTGCTGCCACTCACCTTCGCTGTCGCTAACGATCTCTGACCCTGCAAAGACACCTGCCACTTGCGCTGGTGCTGGGCCCAACTTGACTATGTTGTTGTTAACCTGGTCTTGAAGCCAGTCTTTAAACACATAGCATTGCTTGAGGGTGTGCCACAGAATCCGATGATAAGGGCAGTAGTTGGGGTGATCGGTGAGATTCGCCTCTACCGTCCTTCTACACTCGGGCAGACGCACAATCCCTTGCACTAGAGCACTTCGAAAGTATCCAGGGACCTGATTTTCGTTGAACGAATAAGTTTGGTGCCTTCTTTCCAGATTGGGGTCCCTGGGGGCCTGGCACTGACGACGGGCCAGAGGGGCCTGCCGAGGAGGCGGCGCCTGATTGTCTGACCTAGGTGGCGGTGGCGCATTGCGCGGGGGAACCTGTCGATTCTGAGGTGGCCGCTGCTGGGCAGGAGCCTATACTTGAGGTGGAGGACCTCTGCGGGGTTGTGGGGGTGGTGCCGTCGACAGTAACTCCAACTGCCTCGGGGCTTCTATTTGGGCCACCACGGGGGGTTCAGCCCTGGCGGTCCTCCTGGCCGGGATCATAGGGGGCAACAAACTTGCCTGACTAGCCTATTGCAGGGCTTCCTCAAGGTGCTGAGCCTTATCTGAGAAATCTCTAAACCCTCCAGGGTAGTTCTGGGTGATTAGGGAGGGTATTAGCTCTGTCTTGGCGTTCCCCTCACACATCATCAGTAATTTCTTCTGAGTCAGTGGCATATCGAGGGAATACATAAGTCCCTTCCACCAGGCGATGAAATCTGCGACTCGCTCATCAGGCCTCTGCTTGCACTTGAAGAGGTCTACAATGCTGGTCTTTCGCGTGGTGGAGCTGAACTGGTATAAGAACGGCCGACGAAGATCCTCCCAACCGGTCACCGAGCCGATAGGGAGCTGGCTGTACCAGACAAATGACGGACCTTCCAATTTCTGTATGAAACATCAGAGCTTGGCGGCTTCTTGCTGAGCCGGGGTCCCCAGCATGGGGCCACACCTGGAAGAAAAATGAGCCAAGTGCTGCGGCGGGTCCCCTGTCCCGTTGAAGGTTGAGAAAGTGGGGTTCCCAAAACCCGGAGGTGCGGGCATATCATCCACCCACGCGGGATACGGCTTACCATCAGGTGGGACCACCACCTGCCGTGTTTCCAATGCTTCGAGGCGGGCTGTGAGCGCCGCAATAAGATCATCCGGGTGGGGGTCCCTATCTTGACGGGGATCCCTAACCACAAGTGCGTTGTCGGGTTCCTCAACATGGTAGACGGCTTCAGCCACTCATGGATCAACTGGCGGAACGACCTGCGGGGCGACTGGGGGAACCCGGACTGGATTCTTCAGATTTCCCCGTCGCTCGGGAGGGTTTGGCGAGACGTATCGCACCCTCTTGCCGTAAGTTCCGGATTCCGCCCTGTCTGCGGCAGTAGCATGATCAGGGTGCCCGGAGGAATCTCACCAGGGGGAATTGTTCCTGCCCCTGCTACCCCGGCCTGGGATTACCATAGTCAGGTCACCGCTTTACAGCACGCTCATCCAAGAGTTCTTCAACCAGCCTCTTCTGCTCAGTAAGCTGCTGGCGTAACGTGGCCTTCTCGGGATCTTCATCCATTTTCTGCACAGAGGCGGATGGGTCGGAGTGCTTGACAGTTCCGACGTGTTCCTTACCCTTGGTAGTATTTCGACCGAGTACCAGCGACTCGGTGGGTACGGGGAGGCCTAGCAGGTTCCTCTGCTGATGGGTAACCCTCCCTGATGGGTCCAGCAGTGACGGTACGCCCTCGGGGGGTAAGTCTCCATCAAGGAATTCTAGCTCGTCTCCCTTGTCCACTATGTCAGCCATGTGGACCGCGACCCCTCTCGAGGGCATGTCCTCGATGTCGCATAGCGAATCGGGCTGTCGTCGGATAGGGTCGAAGAGGAGAGTGGCATAGTGTCCCCGACCACGGACTTGCACATGGGGGGTAGCTTTCCTAACGATTCTGCGGAGTGCTTTAAAACTCTGAATGCATTTCCGTTGAAGGTCGCTCTGGAGGCCTGGCGACTCAGGGTGCTGGGCCACAAGGAGTGCGGCCTCATCGATCAGGCGGCACTGATCGCTGATTTCTTCGAAGTGATCTCGACTTCTGGGGTACACCACCCATTCGTAACGAAGGCGGAAGTGTGTCGCCCATAGGGTTCGACAAAAGCACCCCACTTCTTTAGGGGTAATAGACTCCGGTACGCGAAAATTCAGCGCCGCCGTCAGCCAGAACTTCTCCGGGAAGTAATCCACTGTGATAATACCCCAGAAGCTCCTGGGCTTGGACTCAGGGTCTGGCCCTGTGTTGACCCACTCATCAACCGAGGGCGGCTGAGGGACCGATAGCGGTACCGAGGCGAACCTCTGGGATAGTAAGCTTGGCGGTGGAGAATATGGCGAACGAGCTGACTGACCGCCGAATTCTGGGCCATCATCGGAAGAGTGAGGTGACCTGGCCACGATGTCACGATACGATGGGATGATAGACATAGCTTCCGGCACAGGAGTCTCGGCTACCTGCGACAGGTCGTGTCGTCGCTCTACTGCCGTTGGCCCCCAAAATAGCTCATCTCTAGTAGAGGTAGAGGGCGCTTCTGGTGATGATGGAGATGATTGTGCAATCAAGACCTACAGAATTCCCAAGACTTCTTCCTCCTGGATGTACCTGTGGAGAGAGATGGGAATCTGGTGGACCTCATATTCTGGGAGAATGAGGCAAACGCGCCTGGTTCCTACCCCAGTCCTTGATATGGAGGAGCGGGGAGAAGGTTCCATTGCTGAGTCGCATTCCGCTTCTGAGTCGGAGAAGCGGGCAGGTTTGATCTCCACCCGGGCCTTCACAGGGCTCTTCCTGTGGCGGCGATGACCTGCCCTTCTGCTCCGGGGTGGCTCTTCGGGACAGGGTTGGTCCCTATCATGTAGTCTCGTGGCGGTGCTGGCGCCGTGGTGGAGAGGACCCCCACTCGAGATGGCCGAGGTGCAAGGGGAATCGGGGAAAATGTCGAAGGGTACATGGGGAGGACCTCCATGAACAACACCCATGTAGGCGGAGCCTCTATTGGGATCGGCAGGAGCATGGGGAGGACCTCCATGGTCGATGCGGGCGGAGCGAGGCTGGCCTTCACTCCTCATGTTACTGGGGCGAGGAGGACCTTCGCTGGTTGCAGAGAGGACGTAGGGAGGGCCCCCACGTTGGAGAAGGACCGGATGGACGGTTCCTTCAGATCGGCGGTCAGGGGCAGGAGGATGGACTCCATACCCTGTATAGTGGGCGTGGGAAAGGATTCCACGCTTAACGTCATTGCCACGGGGCATGTCTTCCTTCGGGATGGGGGTAGCACGAGGCATACCTCCATGAAGAACTTCGGAGCGGGGAAGGCCCACGCTCTGTGGAGTAGTGGTACGGGGAGGACCTCCGTACGGGGTGACATCACCACAGGTTAGTTCGTGGCGATCACCACTTGAGCCTGCAACCAGGAGAGTCAACCCAGCCTGCCCGTGGGGCGGTTGGGGTCTCGATCCTGGTTGGGTGAAGGAGTGCCCCTGCTCAGTGTATGGAGGGGCTTCAGGATGCACGTCGGCGGTGGCTCGGGCCACTGTAGCTATGGACGTCGACGTGCCTGGGCGAGCGTCCTCAGCCCAGGCCCAGTGCTGACGTTGGGTCAGGTGAGCTGGTGTAGGTGCTGTAGGGATGTAGCCTGCCTGCTCTTCCTGCGGAGTCGGACGGCGGGGCTGATGCGGCCGGGCGGGAGCTCTCCCCTGAAGCCCTTGGGTTGGGACCCTGAGCGGGCTGAGCCGGACGGCGCCCGCCTAATCAGCGTAAGGCGAGGATTCGTCAAGGCGTTCCGGGGACAGGCTCCCGAAACGGTTGAACGTTGGGGTGGGGAGCAGGGGCTCCCTGCGCGGCCTATTAGGGTGGCGTTGACGGCGGGGCATGGATGCCTCCAGGTCCAGGAGGGCCATATCCCGAGTTGGGATGACCCCTTCCGCCTCTTACCTGCGCATGAGGTTATTGATCACCCTTCGCTGGATGACCTCTGATGGGGAAAGGGGACGTGGGCGCCCCGTATTCCGCGATGTGGCGGCCGTCGTGGTGGTAGTGGCACCATGTGGGGTGGATGTGGCGGTGTTTCCCCTGCCCCTACGTAGGCGAGCGGGCGGTGATCGCGTCTCTGTAACAGCAACCTGGTTCCTGAGAAACGAAGGGATCAACTCATTAGTACTGAGAGGAAACAGATTGACAGACAGTGCCCCACCGTTCTTCCATTCTCCATGTCTGTAAGAAGGATCCACGCCAACACGCTGCAGAACGGAGTGCCCCACGTTCTACTTCCCTCACTTTCGGTGAGTTTCACGATAGGCACGCCATTTGGTTAGCGGGACCAGGCACCAGATATCTGGATCTGGTGACACGTCAATCTACTGGCGTATCGAACGCTACTAATCCCCATATTGAGGAGAAGAGTTTAACATCGGGTTCACCATTTCTGTTTCTGACACTTTCGCCGGGGCGCGCGTGCATCCGTCTGTGGAGGAGGAGGACGCGCGACGCTTTGTTGCCCCGCATTCCCGCTTTCCAAAGGCGGACAGCATTCGCTCCTTATTCAGGGACGTCTGCTCCTTGATCGAAATGGGATGATGGGATGTCGGTTCTTCCTTCTGGGGATTCCTCCTTAGAACTCGTCACCTAGTCCGGGTCTCCATCATAGATTTAATACGTAGTTTGTGAAACTCTTCCCAGTGCTATGTTTCCATGGACGCTCGTTAATTACACTGCTTCTGTCGGGACATTCCAAAGGGTCTGGTCAGGGCAGCAACCTTCAGTCGGGGGAGTAGTCACGTTGAGGCATCAGTAGCGTGTCTGGATGCTGGGGGCCTGGCATGTATGTCTATTATCCCTGGTCACAGGGCTTCTCGAGGGCGTGGAAACCTGAGGCATCCCACATCAAGCACGGGGAATTATATTCCATAGACATATATCTGAGGTTTTCCTCATCTTCCCATGTTTAACACAGGGTACGCCGCGAGTTTAACGTCCAGCGGAGACGGATCAACCCAACCGGAGCATTAGCTAGGATAGATTGGATTGAGGGATTCCCTTTGATGGGATGCCGATACTGAGGCCATCCCATGGGCGGCTGTGAAGAGGAGCGTATCAACATGGTCTCACCGAGATATGATGGTCCGGGCGAGAATCGGGATGGGTGATAGGTGGATAAATGGAGTGGAGGGGGAGTGAAATGGGACCATCGCAAGGGCAATGGTGAAGTCGGGCTTGGGCCTTGAAAGGCTTCCTACGTATCCCCGTGGTAGGGAATCAATGTCTGCGTAGTTCGGGTTGGTGCCGGTAAACCGATGTGAAGGTGGAACTTGATCCGATGGGCATCGTCAGCGTACTGACGTGAAGGTGGACCTTGGTCTGGTGGGAATTGTCAGCGTACCGACGTGAAGGTGGACCTTGGTCCGATGCATCAGCGAACCGATGTGAAGGTGGACCTTGGTCTGATGCGTCAGCGAACTGACATGAAGGTGGACCTTGGTCCGATGAGGGATGAGCTTGAACCTCAGGGAGGCTTCCTACGTACCATGCCTTGACATGGATCAAAGACCTTGTAGTTCAAAGGGTTTCATCGGTGAACTAATGTTAAAGTAGACCCAGGGATCCACTATCGGTGGGCTTGAACCTCTGGAAGGCTTCCTACGTACCATGCCTTGACATGGATCAAAGTCCTCGTATTTCGGATGATGGAATACAGTTTAACATCATGCCAGACAATAGTGAACCCTGATGTGAATAAATGACGGGTGGTGGGTGTCGGCGAACCGACGTAAATGACGGACCTTGGTCCAATGATTGATGGGCTTGAACCTCTCGGAGGATTCCTATGTACCATGCCTTGACATGGATCAAAGTCCTCGTAGTTCGGATTGAAAATGGGGACTTGGCACACCGACAAGGAGACGGTCTGGGCCAATGATTGTTGGGCCTGAACCTCGGGGAGGCTTCCTACGTACCATGCCTTGACACAGATCAAAGTCCTCATAGTTTGGGTTGTGAAATATAGTTTAACGTCATGCGAGATGGGGGTGAACCGACATGAATGAGGTCGGAACAACCAGATGGTGGGTTTGAACCTCGTAGAGGCTTCCTACGTACCATGCCTTGACATGGATCAAAGACCTCGTAGTTCATATGGGGCTTTGTCGGCGAACCGACGTGAAGGTGGGCCTTGGTCCAATGAGTGGTGGGCTTGAACCTCTGGAAGGCTTCCTACATACCATGCCTTGACATGGATCAAAGACCTTATAGTTCATATGGGGATTTGTTGGCGAACCGATGTGAAGGTGGACCTTGGTCCAATGAGTGGTGGGCTTGAACCTCTGGAAGGCTTCCTATGTACCATGACTTGACGTGGATCAAAGACCTCATAGTTCGGGTTGAAATAGGTGTGCAGTTTAATGTCATGCGGGACAAGGGGGGCATATAGTTTAACATCATGCTGGATGAGGGCATGCAGTTTAACGTCATGTGGGACGGGGCGTGCAGTTTAACATCATGCTGGATGAGGGTGAGACTCGACATGAATGAATGACCGAGCAATGTGGCTTGAACCTCATGGAGGCTTCCTACGTACCATGCCTTGACATGGATCAAAGTCATAGTAGTTTGGTTTGGGTGAGGGTCAGGGTCGGTGCTCACTCTAAGCCCACGTGAGTCATGCTCGGTGTGAGAAACAAGAGGTTGCAAGGACCTGATGATCACGTCGCGAAGGATGCGTCCGTGAGAAGCGAAGAGGGGCTTACGCGTTAGGCGGCCCATGGTGTTGGGACTTACTCCAGGATGGAGGCCCAGAGTGCGAAAAAGCGCAGCAAAAGAGGGACTCGGGACCAACGATGGGAGGTGCCTCATTCCCTATCACGCCCTCCACAAACCTTGGTATTGGGGAAGTACGGAGATGCAGAGGTGCAGCCATCCGTTGGGGAACTAGGGTTTCCTTTCTCCTATGAACATACGCCACTCCAATAAGGAGGATGTCATCCCTTGTGGATGGGTGATTCCATTCCTGTGGAGACGAGTGGTGTAAAGAATGTTCGAGCTTGGGGGACCCTCCGTGAGAGGCATGAGGTTGGGTCACAATTTAATGTCATGTGTTTTGGACGTGGTGCTTGGAAGTTTAACGTCCTGCAGCTTGGACGAGGTGGGTTCACTCCGCACCCCTAGGACATACATAACCGGTACCCTCTGGTCCTTGGGGAAGGAAAGGTACCAGTAAGGCCGTGGTCAAGGGGGGTTGTGGAACGAACCATCAAGGGGTCCACGTTAGTGTGGCTATGCGAAGAAGCAATAGCCGTTAGTGTGCCTATGCGAAGAAGCATTAGGCGAAGCAATGCTACGGGTGGTATTGTCCATGGGACTTTGAAATCACATCGTGCAAACCCGGAGGGTCGCACAGGAAGAGGAATTACTAAGCAACGGAGTGTGCTTCGCGAAGTGGAGTGCCTTGGCCTTAGCATGGGGCATAGGTGTGAGTGGAAGGTGCTTCGCGAAGTGGAACAGTGTTCGCGGAGTATTGCCTCGCGAAAAAGGGGTGCCTCATGAAGCAGGGTCCTGCGAAGCAGTGTGCTTCATGATGTGTAGCAATCCTGCTTTAGCATAGGGATCAATAGTACAGGTTCAGTGTTTCGCGAAGCATAAACACTCCGTGGCTGCCCGAGTTCCCTTGGGAATCCCCTTCCTTCGCGAATTCCCTTGATCTTCGCGAAGGGAATCCCTCTCGGAAGAGGGGCTCAAAACGAGACAAAGCAGAGGCGTCTCGCGAAGTAGAAGTTCCTCGCGGAGCTCATGATTTCCGGGGAAAAGGGTGCTTCGCGATTCGGGAGAGGAGAAGCCGAAAGGTCGGATTGTCCATCCCCGAGACTCAGGGGGAGTCCATTATTTATAGACAAGGGGCGCCGCGAAGCAGAACTCGTGCACCGCCTCTGGAGCTTTGCGGCGCGCTCACGAACGTCAAATGCGTTCGCGGAGCGTTACCGCCTCTGTAGCTTCGCGGCGGGCTCACGAACGTCAAATGCGTTCGCGGAGGGTTACCGCCTCTGGAGCTTCGCGGCGGGCTCGCGATCGTCAAATGCGTTCGTGGAGGGTTACCGTCTCTGGAGCTTCGCGGTGGGCTCGCAAACGTCAAATGCGTTCACGGAGGGTTACCACCTCTGGAGCTTCACGAGACTGCGAGGCTCGGGGTGCTTCGCGTCGGTGCTTCACGTCGGTGCTTCGCGGCGGTGCTTCGCGAGGCAGCGTGCCAGCCTTCTTTTTTGTCCCTCCCTTTCGTGCAATATTTTGGCGCCAACACCTCCATAAACACATTTTATTTTATAATATGTCATTTCTTTTTAATAAAAAAATGAAAATAAGAAGTGTTCATATCACCTTCACAAAACTATTTAATTATCAATTTCTCTCAATCCATACACTCATGACATAGGAGCATCTATATAGTAATATCCTTCTTAAATGTGAGTTCTTTGAACAACATGTCATTCCAGGCATCTCACAAGCTACATTTCACCTGATCAATTTCCATATTAATTGTATAAAGGAAAAAAAAGATGGATGGGTTCTCCCAAAGCCTTACTTGTAGATCATGTTTAATCCTTCTTAGTTTGTTGTAAAGCCCAGCACATGCATCTCTAAGAATGGGCTGGTTCCATGAAATACTAACAACCTACTGATATCCAAGAATACTAGTCCACTATTGATAAAAGTTGAGGAAGTCATGTACCACCTACCTTCTAGACATGGAAACTAAGTGT
Organism: Viscum album; assembly: GCA_963277665.1. Lineage (NCBI taxonomy): Eukaryota > Viridiplantae > Streptophyta > Magnoliopsida > Santalales > Viscaceae > Viscum > Viscum album. The sequence goes on from OY728135.1 coordinate 338,382,731, forward strand.
GGAAAGTGATATAAAATTTCTCAGATAAGAAGTGTTACATTGGAATTGAGATAGGTAGATATGGAATGAATAATATCTATACATATATCTAGGAGAATCAAGGAATAGGTATACACTCTATGATTATTCCACCAAATGAATCAATCGCCACTATATCCCAAGTCCATAATCCTCTTTCCATCCATGAATTGAGTGAAATTTAGATTATCATTTTGATTGAAAACCCCCTAAAATTCTTCTCTTTCAGTTTAACTATAACCTTTATTTCCCCTGAACAAACCATGGAGTGTCTAAAAGATTGAAATCATCAAGTCATTGATATAGGTATGTTCATTTTTTTAATCACAAATTCCATAGTTGAATGATTGAAAAAGGATGCTATTATCTATGTTAACATTATTTGTGGAAAATTGGACATCTACTTGTATCAAATCCATTGAAAATTTTCTATTCTAGAATATCCATATGTGTATATTCTTATAACTATCATGCGTAGATGTATGTATTTTAATTCCATTGGTAAACTCACCTACTCTAGAAAAGCTTTTTTGGGTTGAATAATGGAAATAGTAGAGACCTATGTTTTAATCACATCTTAAGAAATGTAATCTGTTATTACACAATAAATGATGCCACATAAATTCTATATGATGATAGGTATAACAGGAATTGTAGGTGTCTGGATTCATCCTTAGGTATATTGGTCACTTTAAACTGAGGGTCCAGAATATATTTGGACTTGGATATTGTACAAAATCCATTTTTTTGAGATATGGGTGACATAATTAGTGCATTAGAGAAGGTATATAGGTGATAGGATACCAAATTTTTCATGATGTATGAGGACCGTAGGGGTATACCTTTCCTGTCATAGTATAGCGCTACTTTTGAAAAATCTCCCGATAGCTAAAGATGTTTGGAATATTCATTTTAAAGAAGTCCAAAATAGGGACTAGTGATGGAGGGAGGCTCTCTTACTCAAGGATCTCATGATCCTAGGGTAAATCATTTCAAGGGAAACCTCATAGGAGGGGGTACTAAATAGAGGGGCTGAGATCATTAAAAGAGAGAAGACACCTTGGGAGAAAGGCATCAATGCCCTTCCTAAGGGGTAGAGTTGGGGACATCAAGAAGAGATAATCTACTGAGGTAGAGGGGGAATTTGGTTTAAAAGGAACCAAATACAATTTAATGAAATCATATTCATCCATCAATGATGAGGATAAAGACTCATATGCTCGAGTTTACAAGCCATCCTATTGAGAGAGGAAATCGAACGGAACTCCCTCATCACCCACTAGATTTCCTAGCTAGGAGTAGAGATGTTTGGATCAGATCATAAATAAAGATTTACCCCATTATAGTTAGGATGATTGTTCCTTAGATAATCTCTTTAGTGGGGGTACCTACATGTTGGCAATGAGTGCCCTTATATGTGGCAAAAGAAGCAAAATTCGGGAACCATGAGGTAGAAGATGTCTTGGTTATAGATGAAGGATTACCTTACCATGATGATCTGATCTGGTGCGTGGGAGGAGATTTCAATGTCCAACCAAATTCATTATATGTAATAATTCATACAACTTAGCGTTCTATAATCCTCACGCAGGAAACCTCCAAGATAATCACTGACTGGTTTTATGTAAGATCTATTTTGAAGGGTTATGGGAGGCTAGGGATATGAATCCATCCTACCACACACAAATCCTCCTTACCCTTGTGAATCACCATTTACCAATGGGTTAGGTTGAAATGAAACCATCCTGATGACCATAGAATATTACACCAATCCTAAATGAAGTCCTCTTCTAATTCCAAGACCACACAAAAAGATTATGGTGCAATGATTAGATGAAATCCTACTGCTACAAATAGTATGATTAGAAAAAATGTTTTAAAACTATAATTGGAGGTTTTAAATATCCAAATATTACTGCTATGTTCCACTATAGGAAAGTAAGAGATTCTTCAAAATCATTGGAAATAACCACCAAGGATGGAAAACAGCCATGCCACAACACTGTTGGGGAGTCCAAGTGAACATATGGGAATTAGGGATAGGGAAGGTGTTTGTAGGATTGGTGAAAAGAATCCTTGGATGAGTTCAATGTTAATGAAGAACGTGTTGTGTGATTTCGGTCAATACTATATGTACCATCAAATCCTAAGTTAAGGAATGACATATTGGATGATGCACATAGCTCAATCATCTCTATCCATCTTGAAATCACAATGATGTATCAAGATCTCAAATAACACTATTGGTCGGACAATATGAAGAATAAGAATTCAAAATACACTTCATCATGAATTTTATGTCAGAAAGTGAAGGGAGAATGAAAAAAATCTGAGGTGATGATACAACCATTACCCAAACGTACATGAAAATGGGGAAAATCCCCATGAAATATGTTACTGAACATTTGAAGACATCCCTAGGAAACAATGATATCTGGGTTGTGGTGGATCATCTTACAAGTACTGCACCCTTCATTGTGATTTGAGAGGACTTGTCATTAGATGAAATAGAATGGATATACATCAGAGTATTAGTGAGACCTAATTACGTAACACAATCAATTGTATCTGACAGAGATCTACCATTCGTCTCCATGTTCTGTAAAATTCTCCAAAATTCTATAAACACTATGCTTAACATTAGAACATCATATCATCCCCAAATTTATTTCTAATATGAGTGGAATATTAGGAAACTAGAAGGTATGTTGAGAGCATTTTGTATAGACTTAAAAAAATGATATGATAAACATCTTCCTTTGGTTTAGTTCACTTAAAACAATATTTTTCACTCTAGAATAAAAATGTCTCCCTAGGAACCCCTTTATGAGATGTAGTGTAGAGAAGACGAATGGTGGGATGATGTTCGGGGATGAAATATTATAGGTTCTAAAATGATCAAGTAAATGGTGGAAAATGTTAAGACCCATCCCCAAGATATCATGGTTTCTCATTATTAAAAAAAATGATATACTAAAACTCATTGATGAGACCTATATATTTATGTTGGATACATGGTATTCCTCTACATATCTCCATGGATGAAATTAATGCAACTTGGAATGAAGGGAATGATTATTCTAAGATACATATCCCCCTTTGAGATCATTGATCTTATTAGAAAGGTGGCCTACCTACTAGAACACCAACCTAAACAATCTCAATTACAAGATGTATTCCATTTATCCCTCTTGAGAATGTACATACCAGACCCCTAACTTTTACTCAATACAAATGTGGTACCATTGAATAATTATTTTTCATATTAAGAGTAATCATTGATGATCTTAGATCATATAGACAATGTTCTACGAAATAAGACAATGCACCCAGTCAAAGTGTTTTGGAGAAACTAAAAGTTTCAAGAAGCGATGTGGAAACTGGATGAAGTGATGAATTGGAGTTACTATAATCTATTTTATTACAGGAAATGAAAATTTTGAGGGAAAATTTTCTTATGGGGGAAGATTATAATGACATGAAAATTTATAAATAAAAATTCCCTTGTGATTTAATTAATGGTTTTATTATGTAATATGGTTACACAAATCACATGAAATTATTTGGATTTATTTTATCCTATTGGATTATAATGAACGTTAATCATCTATACCATTGATAAAATAGATGTTAAAAAATGATCACATGATTAATATAAATATATGCTTTAAAAAAATCCAATTGACACACATAAAGGAAGTGATAGACTCAACCAATAGGAATGTTCCCTATGAATCCCATTTATCAAAGATTCCATGGGAGATATAATCACTAGGATCTTCCCTTGACCAAACCTAAGATAAAATCTATCAACATAAGCATGACTGAAACCATTTGTAGAAGATATTCATGCTCATCGAGGTCATATACCAAACCGTGTATACTGAACCACCCCATGAAAGTCTCACCATCACACACTGTAATCTTAGCGATTTTTCTATTATATTAAATATATATGTATCAAGACCCTAAAAATATGAGTATGTACATTATTGTTTGTATAATAATGAATATATTTTCATTCTATTATTGTTTCTTCATAAATGATTTTTATTTTGATACAATAAAACACAAATATTATTTTTGGGTAATATTCAAATTCAATTAAAGAATTTACATTAATAAATTAATTTATTTTTGAAATAATTAAAATTTTCATTAAATATTTTCATTAAATAATGTTTATATTTAAATTATTTTATAATTTTAATGAATTTAAATATATATTTTTAGGGTATGAAAACTATTATTATAAAAAAACGAAGCATTTTAAATATATATTGATTATTATTTAAGTGAATATTTACATATTTATAAAAGTATTTAGATTAAATGAATATTATTTTTTGAATCACAATTTCATAATTATCCAATGTTTATTTTTTCATAATGTTATGAGGGATTCAACCTTTTTGGAAAAAACTAAAAACCATATAAATAAACATTGTGTATTATGAAATCATAATAACCCAAAAGCATTTTAATAAATAATATAACTTGGATACATGAATAAACATATGATTTAACTTTAATATAATTTTATTTTATGTTTATTTAGTTAATTTTATAAACCCTTTATTAGTCATACAAAACTATTAATATATTTTAAGGTTTTAAAATCATTTCATTAAGAGTATCACTAACTTCCACATAATAAATTGTATTATTTCGTTATTTTAATCCCTTATACTAATAAAATAATTAATTCCACTCCCATTTGTATTAAAACATAAGAAAAACCATTGGTTGTTTTTTGGTTTTGGTTATTTTATTATATAGAGTCCAAAAAAGGATAGAGAAATAATAAAGAAATCCCCAGTCTTTTTTTTATAAAACCCCACAAAATCTTCTATTTATCTTCACTAAAAAACCTTATAAAACGTCCTGAATATTTCCATCCCACTCTAGATTCATACCAAGGTTCCCAAAATCTCTAAACAATCTCCTCCCAATCATTTGAAATCACGTACTATAGTAAGTGACCCTCACTTTCTCTTCTTTATCCATGTTTCTTTGTTATCTTATACCTTTTATTTCCAATTTCCAATGTTGGGATATGCATTTACATGTCCCTATTACTACCCATTTTGTGTCCAAATTATTATATACCCCTTTCTCCCTCATATTTTTTTAAATTTTTATGTGGCGTTGTTTTTCTGTAGAAATTTCACCATGATTGTCCATGCCAAAATAATTTTTGTAGTGAATACCATACCCATTTCCTATGAAATATGTTCTACATTATACACTTATACATATTTTAATTTGGAATTACATATATTTATTGAACACTCCATTATTATTAAATAAAATATGATGCTGAATGAATCCATGTTTTATAATATATGTGGCATACTTAAGCATGAGAATGAAATGAAAGTGACAAGTGCTCTTATAATTATATAGCGCTCCAATTTATTGGTAATGTTTAGACTCATAAGACTTCATGTTGGGATGTGGAGTGATCTTAATTCCTATATGGTACTTTTTCCATAATGATGTTTTGGAATTCATCTTTGACCTATGCCTATGATGAAGTGTTTTTAGTTGTTTCCAAATTTCCCATGTTATGATTATCATGCTATATAGTGCCTTATTATTCTTGTATATGATTCTCATGCATTATATTCCCCATTGATATGCCTATTTTATAAAATGTATCAACTTTTGTCATTTTTGTTTCTTTTTTAGGATTTATAGATCAACCCATTCTTATGTATGTCCCTAGGTTATCCTGTGTAGTTTTAAATGCCACAGAATTTTTGATTCTTGCAAAAGAAGTTTTCAAAAAAATCATATTCCATGTTCAAGATGTTATTGTGTGTACCTAATACCCAAATACACTATACTTATTGATATTTTGGGTTTTATAATGTATAAATTTATGTAATACATCACAAATTAATGAGAAATAAAGAGAAGGGATGTTATTGTTTGTATAACCGTGTGAGGCCTGAACAGAGGGCTAAAAGAGCTTGCATAGTTTAAAGAAACCATGTAGATATAGTAACACAACAATCTGATTTTTTTCAAACCCTTGACCATGGGATAACTTATATTTTTCACACAATTAGTCATATCATGCACACTAACTATGTTAGTTTCTCCCATATCACATTGACGGGTGCACAGTTGGTGCCTGATTTAGACCACCTCACGACCAAAATGTGTGGCCTAGTATCTTTGAGTGAAATTATAATTTTTACCTTATAATTATTTCAATACTAACACTATTCTATTTATCCTTTATTGGAGTTTAATGTGGTGTGAAAAGATCAATTTAAGGAAGATAGATGGTATTTGATCCTGTTTCACTATCCAAGCTTGTAATTGGACATTGTCAATCTTGTTGGATTCATGTCTGTGAGTACTTCATTCCTTCTGTGCCATTATTTGTTATTCATGGTATCAATATATTTATTTATGTGAAATAAAATATTCCTTATTTCCATTTCTTCATCTCTTCTTCATATTCCTTATTGAAATAACCCTAGTTTCAGGTATGTAGCCTTTTTATGCCTTTTTATGTGCTTAAAGTGCTTGGGAAGTGTTGGGAAGATATTCTGAGAGTTTGGAATGATTTTTAATAAGTTTGGAGGATTTTCTAAGGGTGTGAAATTAGGAAAAACCATTTGGGTTCTCTTGGAAACTTTGTAGGGGGAGACAGTGGGCTTCGCATGGCCAGCACACGGTTTTCCAAACCATGTTAGGCAACTGTGCGAACCCCTTCCCTCGAGGTAGTAGCGTGTGGACTGTTATCCCATGTTTTCCAAACTGTGCGGGCTAACCGTGAAGCCACATAAAAATGGTTCTTTTAAATATAGGCTCTCTTGGGGTTGCCTCATTTAATTCCAAACTTCCTCCCACTCAATCCTTACTCAGTATTTTGGGTTCTCAAAGGTTGGAGGATCTCTCCCACTTGTTTTAGAAAAAATCGAAGGGTTTTTTGGTGGATTTAAGGCTATTCTTCTTCAATATATCTCTTAATGTGGTTCTTTGGGGTTTCCTCTAGATCTACATATCCTTATGACTTTATTTTTGAGATCTACACCCATTTTGTGTAGATATATGGTTGGGTTTGCCTTGGGAGTTTATTTTAAGCCTTTTTATGATTGGGAAGTATATCTTGAGCGGTTTCACTGGAGTGTTTTCCTGGATTGGGGTGCGGTTTCTTGTGGGTCGATTTCACCGGAACCCTAAATTTAGGTGGCTTATCTCTAGACTCCACATGGTTTGAACTAGTGGTTTTGGTACAATTAAAATTTTTTTTCTTGAAATTAATTTTGATAATGATGTGGTAATTTTGTTAAAAAAACCATTTGGTTGTGATTTGGGGGATTTTGGGATAAATGATTTATTGTTGCTAAAGGGGGATTGTTGTGTGATTTAAAATTTTGATCTTGAAATCATTAGTGGTTGATTTTGAAAGATGGTTTTAAATATAGATATTGTTTATTGAAATTTCATTGGTCATGGAAAATTGGTTAAAGGGTATTTTCAATAACTGGATGATTTATTGAAGTGAATTGCCATGTGATGGGAATGATGGCATGCTTTTGTGTGGCCTTGGTAATTTTTGATTGTTGGTTGATTAGGTGTTATGTCTTGTGTTGGTTGTGTGGAAGTGGGAATGAAGTCTCAATATAAAAGGTGATGGATAGTGGTCGGAAGAACCACCATTATAGATAGTGTTCAGGAAGCACCACTAGTTGCAAATATAGTGAACAGGTTGGACGGAAGTTCAGCTGTTTTGGTTTCCTTTTTGTTTGTGGCTTTGAAAGATGGAATTTTTGGTGCTAATGTGAAATGGTGGAATTAATTGTGGACTGGTAGTTTGGATTTCCTTTGGGTTTCATGGTTTAGAAAACATATGGCTTGGTAAGTTTGTGATTGGATAGTTGAAAGCTATTTCACTATTGAATGTTTTATATAATCTATTTTATATAAATGTTATAACGGTTTTATCCTAGTTCCATGTGTAGGGAAGTAATTTGGGGAAAACCTACTGAGTATTTTCACTCACCCCCTACTTTGGAACTTGGGTGCTTTTGTAGATGTTTTATTCCAGGACACATTTAAGAGTAAGAAGTCCAATTTTGCTAGCGGTTCGACATTATGCTTGGGTGACGTTGGGGTGTTTGAAGCATGGAGCTGGGTGTGGAGCTATAGATGGTGTCCTAGTTCATGGGGGTTTTGTTGTGTAGTCCTCCTCTTGGTACTCTGGTATTTTTCTTAGTGGTATTTTCCATGTGGTATGGTTATTTAATAGTTTGGTTGCCTTTTTGGTAATATATGAGTTTGTTTGTTTTGTGACATGCATCATGTAGTTTGTGGATAGTGGATTATTTGGTTGGTTGGTTTTTTCTAAATGGAAAATGGTTCCCCAATTTATTCTCATAGCCCTTGACATTTATTTCTAGCCTTTGGTTCCTTGGGAATGTCTCTTAATTCCAAGTTGAATTCCCCACCCTCTCAAGACAATGAGATGGGTCGGGGTGTTACAAGTGGTATCAGTGTGTTCGGTCTTTTGAATTCAAGTGAGAGTAGTTGTTCGATCCTTGGTGTTGATCGTTGGTCTTGGTGTTTATATTTGTTATTAGTATATTCCTTGAGTTGGGAAGGTAGAAAGGTGTAGGGTTTTTGGAACATGGAATTTATAGCATAGAAGGACATAGCTAACCCTTTTATGCTAAAATTTAAGTTACCCGGTAGTTGGGTACATAAGTGTTTAGAGACACTTATAAACATTGAAAATCTCATTGTCGTGGGTGTAGCCAATGAGATGAGCAGGGAATGCATGGTATAAATGACTTCCCACTAGGTTTCATATTTCATTGGGGTATAATGATCTATGGTATGGTACAAATTTGTGGATTTTGGAAAATCTGGATTGGGTTTCAAAATTGAAGGGTTGGAAACAAAGAAACTATTGGTCTTTTAAAAATGGGTTGATTTTAAAAATATGATGGATTTTTCAAAATAGTGAAACATGGGAAACATGAAATTTTGGAAATCCTGGTCGTGATAGTTGTTATATAATTGAAATTAAAAATTGAATACCCTATATTGTTAAGGGGGTGAGAATTATGATTATTTTTTAGTTGATAGAAATGGCACTGGGTAAGCATCATAGTGACCAACCAGATGAAGCTGCTGAAAATTTGGTTTCACCTGATCATTAGGTGAAACAGAAGCTAGTGTAGAGTAGAGTGCATGATTTATAAGATATGGAATGTGGAAATAATATAGATTAACCAAGACATCTAGATCATGTGGTTCAGTTTCAAAGGAAAAATCCACCCATGTTTAGGGCTGATTCGGAGCCATAAAGGGCTGAAGTATGGTTGAACATAATGAATAGGATATTTTACTTGTTGGGAACACAAGTAGATCTAAAAGTGATGTAATCCGCATATATGTTGGATGATCCTTCCTTTCAGAGGTGGGATCTAGCAGTCCAAGATGGGATAGACCAAATTGTGACATGGGAGGGTTTTGATGAATTTTTTAATAAAAAATTCTACCCACATACATTCAGAATTCAACGTACAATGGATTTAATCAGTTTTAAGTAACGGAAATTGTCGGTTATAAAATATGCATCTATGTTTATGAACATATTTTGGTTTTCACCCGAGGTGGTGGGTAGTATATTATCGAAGGGACAAAATTTTGAAGTTGGGATGAACTGGGAAATTATTTTGAAGATAGTGGTGCTATGTATAAATGATGACACAGAAATGGTGAATAGAGCTAAAAATGATGAGTGAGACATTTTGGGTGCTACAGACTAGGGAAGTATATTGGTACCCATGGGAAATAGGGTTAACTCGAATACTGGGTTCATGTGGAAGATGGAAACTTATTTCTAGGGTTGGAGAATGGCTCATAATCTGACAGTCGGATCAGTGAATCTTCATCATAATCCTCATAGAAAGTTGGGATGTTTTTAGTGTTGTTCTACGAGCCACATCAAATTGTATTGTATGAAAAAGCCTCAAGCATGTCATAATTGTTAGAAGATGGTACATATTTAGCGATATTTTCAAAATGATCTGAGGTTGGGAGTCTGTGACACTCTTCAAGGGTCACATGTGTCTTATTCCTCGACAGGATGGGGGAAAAACATACCCCTCGGCAGCAGAGTATATTGGGTCATGGTGATTCTTGTAATACCATGGTGCCTCAGTAGGGTAATAAAGATCATAGCCTATCAAGCAAGAATTTTTTCGGAGCTTAGAAAGTTGTGGTAGATAATCAGTTGAGACTATCCATGGTGAGACGTATAATTCTTTTAAATTCAAACATGATGCAAGTTTTTTTTATATGGGTTCACCACATTGTTTTATTGCTTCTCTCGTCATTGATTTTTTGGGTTTTCATGAGGAAATGGTGCCTTCTGTTTGGAAACTACAAACTCATCTGGGTCAAAGAGTGTGCCAAGCCTTCTGATGTCAAGTGTGTTGTTTAGTTATGGATGACATTTAATTGATATGGTATTTCTCAGTGCTTGAGATGGATTCTTAGGAAATAATCTGAGGAATTGATTTGATGGAGACATTTAATGCCCACATCGATTCCTAAGTGTGAATGATGAGTTTTATGATGGAGGATGGCATTGAAAAACTCTTTAGATTGGAGAAGAGTGAAAAGATGGGTGCAGCAGATTTGCTGGCACCAACTTTTGGAAAGATCTCATATCAGTTTGAGGCTTTTTCATTGGAATTTGTGTAAGGTGTTTCCAAGAGTGTTCTTCCAGCTGGTGTGGATCAATTTAGGATGTATTTTTGGAATAATTCTAAGGGTATCCACCTATGAGAGAAGTAGAGTTTACGATTGATATCCTTCTAGAGACCAGTCATATCTCACTTCCATCTTACTGAATAGAACCCACATGACCTTTGGGAATTAAAGGTGTAGTTGGAAAAGTTAGAAAACAAAGGGTTCATCCAGCCTAGCACGTCTCTGTGGGAAACGCCAGTTTTGTTTGTTAAAAAGGAGAATGGAAACTTGTTGCTCTGTGTGATTATCGTAAATTTAATCAAGTTACGATAATGAATAAAAATACACATCCACTCATTGATGATTTTTTTACTAGTTTAGGGGATCTCAGTACTTCTACAGGACTGACTTGAGGTCAAGATAACCCTAATTGCGGGTGAGGAAGAAGGATATTCCAAAAAAAAATCTTTCCGAAGTAGATATGGCCATTATGAGTATGTAGTTATGCCCTTTGGTCTAACAAATGAACAATTGGTGGTCAAAGAATAGATGTATTGGATATTCTATAGATATATTCATTCTTTTTTGTTAGTATTTTGGATGATATATTGGTTAATTCAAAGAAAAGGGTGGAGCATGAGCAGCACTTGAAGATAGTGTTAGGGATCTTGAGGGACTATCGATTGTTTGTCAAATTGTCAAAGTGTGACTTTTGGATACAAGTGGTTCATTTTCTTGGCTATGTTATTTCTTAGAAAGGTGTTTCAGTTAATCTAGAAATGATATAGGCTGTTATCTCATGGAAACTACCAAAGAACGTTTTTGAGATACAAAGCTTCCTTGGTCTAGTGGGTATTATCGACATTTAGTTCATGATTTCTCATGATTGTCTTCACTGATAAAATATTTGACAAGGAAGAATTTCCAATTTCAATGGGATGAGAAATGTCAGAAATGCTTTGAAGAGTAAAAGGGTTACCTTATATCAGCACCAATATTATTTTTCCTGAACCAGGGAAAGGGTAAATGGTGTATTGTGACACCTTGGGATCAGGTTTGGGGTGTGTTCTCATGAAGGGGGGTATGTGGTTGCTTATGGCTCAAACAAATTGAGGTTGCATGGGAAGAACTGACCGACACTTGATTCAGAGTTGGTGGTAGTAGTCAATTCCATTAATGATGTGGCATCATTATCTATTTGGGGAGAAATTCATGGTATTTACCAATCATAAGAGCTTAAAGAATATCTTCTCACAATGGGATTTGAACTTAAGGAAAAGGATATGGATATAATATATCCATATGATTGATTTCGACAAATTGTACACACTGGGTAAGGGAAATTTGGTGGAAGATTCATTAAGTAGGAAATCATATGCTCAAGTGGTAAAACATACATCAGATCAATGGCCGTTGATGTCAGTCATAGCAGACATGTGGTTCGAATGTGAGGAACAGGGTGGAAGATTGGTCTTCTTTCTGGTGTCATTCGTTCTTGACTTGGCTGTTTTAGTGAAATAGGCACATGAATTAGATTCCGAATGTATGTGGATTTGGTCGAAACTAAATGGTGGGGAGACAATTGAGAACTGGGAACTGCCACATACATAACTTATTTTAAAGTAATTTTTAATTTATTTTCCATTCATGCTTTGTTTTGGGGGTTTCCAAAGCTTTTATTGAGGCATGAGTGAGTTTTCATGAATTGGGCCAAACTATGAGCCCAATTCCAGATTTAAAATAAATTTTTTTTATTTTATAACTCATTCATTTTTCAACATTTTTCATCCATTATAATTCCTACTTGGCCTCCCTTGACATTAACACCAAAATTTAAATTTGGTTCCTTTATAAATCCATAATCATGGGGTATTTGGGTTTTTATTTAAGTAGTTGGGCCACCCCGAAAGCCTATTTCTAGTTTTAAAAAAACATTTTGTTTATTTAATAACTTATTCAATTTTAACTAATTTTTGGTGATTATACCACTAACCCGAGCCCACTTAACCTAGGCACGCCCAAATATCTTATCTCTTTCTTTGGAGCTTGTTTTCTTTGCAGAACAAGTAGAAACTTCTTAGGCTTCCTCAATTCGAGCAGATTTGTAAAGGTAATTTGTTTCCTTAATAACACCTTCATTTATCACTCATTTTACCCCATTAAAATTCCTCAATGGTATTATTATCCTTTCTAAAACCTCCCTTGAATATTTTTCTATTTTCAAATTCAGCTACTAGTGTATTAGGGGCGATTTCTACAAGATACCACAAGTAAGTTGGTCTTCTTCATTCTTCTTTCAATTTACTTAGGGTTACATTCAATTTGATTAGTGTTTCATCCCTTATCCTTGAGGTTCCTATTGTCCAAAAGTTAGGGTTCGAACCTAGGGTTTGATTTATTGTCTTTTGGGTGAAATATTGTGGTTTTAGGTTGGATTTTACTTCCTTGAGGTGCGGTGGTGGTGCGTCTTATGTTTCACACCATTTTTTGAGGGTTTCAAGATAAAAGGTAGGTGGTTCAATGTGTAAACAATTATTGATGAGTTATCTTGCTGTATTTACTAATATTTCATATTACTCTTATGTTGGGTGCGGTGGAAAAACTGTTTATGATTGATTTAGTTATATTTTTACTTTTATAGTTGAATTTTAACATGAAATCGGGTGTTTTCAGGTGTAACTCATGGGGTATTATTTTGGTGTATTTTATAACTTATGGAATTGGTTTACTTAATCTTTTTTGGCCTTCCAATTCTGGTTTTGTAATGTATTACTGTCACGTGGGACTAAAAAGATAGTTTTTTATTAGGTTTGATGTGTAAAACATTGTTATACATCTTGGGAGCATTTTATGAAAATGTGTGTTTTGATTTTTATTTTTTGTGGTATTAATCAAGGTGATTTTATAACACTTGAAGGTGGTTTTATAAATGTCTCTAGGGATTCCAATTATATTTTGTATAGTAATTGTTATGGTTTTGGTCTTAAATGGTTGTTTTGAAATGGGTTTTGTGTGCAAGACATATTTACACCACTTGGGTTCTTTTATGAAAAATTATAAATGTTTTAGTTATTTTAACAAAGTGGGAAAAGGGTGCATATATATTGTTTGGTGTGTGTGTTCACCTATCATGGGTTTTTAAAAGTTTAAGTGAGGTTTTATGTTTTCAAACATTTTTAGAATGCTTTGTAAATTTTCGAAATGTTTTATTAAATTGTGATGTTGGAGTGAAACTTGTTTGTGGGCTGTTTCATGTAAGTTTGATGATAAACTAATTTTGAATGTAAAAGGGTATTATGTGGAATGTGTGTGTGGGATGTTATGTGATGTGTATCACCTTGTAAATGTTTTATAAAAATGTTAAAAGGATGTGTTGAAGTGTTGAAGTGATGTGAAAAGTGTTGTGGGCTATTTTTGCGTGTGTGTGATTTCAAAATGCATTTGAGTGAAAAAGTGATTTTTGTGCCTTGTGTGATGTACATATGTTCTTTTTGGTGAATATATGAGGTGGAAATGATATTTGAATGTGAAAATTATATTTCTTAACTTGTTGAACTTGTTTGATCACAAAGGGAAAACCCAAGTATCTAGGTGGGTGGATGGGTACTAGTATGCTAGTGAATCTGTGGGGTTTGGCCATAGTTTCACTTAGAAATATTGACGCTTACAACTCTAACTAAACTATGATGATGATAATTTCAGACCAATAAGTTATGGGTATGTTCCCTAATAGTGGCTCATGCACGAGAACATATATTTTTGATGGTTACTCTCACCGAGATACGAGTTACCTGGGACCCACAACGAGCTAGTGCCTATGGGTTATTTTCCTATTGCTCGTGCTCATTAAATCCTTTATAATTACCATCAGAATATGGTATATTTGTATGGAAAATTCATTATCTTTTGAATTTATTTTAAAAGTGTTGATTCTTTAAATTATCCCACTTGAAAACTTCTTTTTTTTTAAGTTGCATATTTTAGAAATTACAACTAGAAATTACATGTTTTTGAAAACTTGCATGATTTTTGTCTTTGAATGTTTATCTCATGGAATCTATTAGAGGTGGTATCCTACTAGGAATTGGCTCAAACCCTACTTACACCCTTGGGTGTAATTATACTTGGTTATTTTTGTTGTCGTAAGTTGGGTACAGTTTTTAGTTACAATGGTTCGGGTTTCTAACAGGTCCTTGGTAGCGATGTCTTGTGGAGATGGCTTGAGGGTGGTCCCACTTTCCATGAGGGTTCTTGGATATCCATTTTTGGTTTTATACCTTTTTAATGTACTTTTTACAATGTTTCAAATTCTGTAATTCAGTTCTGAAATTTTGTAAAAGTGGTTTTAGTTGAAAAATCCAGATTCGTTTTATTGAGGTTATTTGTTGTTTAGTGTTTATAAAATCGGGTAAATCATTCCCAAACATCATTTTATGATACCCAAGAAATTGTGCCATCCCATGGGTATTAGGAATGCCCTTTGGGTCTTTTCATGGGTCAGGTTTGTTGCTAGGATCAGTGGCTACCAGATTCGGTTTGTGACAAAATGGTATCAGAGGAGGTTCTGGTTAACTCTTTGGGTCATATAATTTAGGGAACAGTATAGATAGTATAGATTTAGGATTGTTGGGACTTGGTATTTCGATTATGGGTAGTGTGCCTGATCACCACACCTCATGACAGGATTTGATTTTCCAGGGGAATTAGGGATTTATATGAGTTCTTTGGATGTCTTGGATTGATGATGATTAGGGGAAATGAAAAGAGAGTTGGGTTAATGGTCTCAGTGAGCTCGCATGGCCTGGAAAGCCATGTATAGCTAGGGATATTCACTAGAAAACTCTCTATGATTGTGAAGTGATTGGAATATGGATGCCAACTATATGGAAAATCACCCACTGAAACTAGTTTCCTCTCGCAATGTCTTGTGTTCTTTAGTTTTGAAATTTTGAAAATTGGTTTAAAAGTGACTTGGATTTAAGAAGTATAAAGTTTTGTTAAATTATTATCTAATAAAGTGGTAATGGTTTGATTTTTGAAAATGGAGAACTTAATTTTAATAATTGTATTGGAATGGAAAATGGTGTGTTTTCACCTCTTTTGAAAGCATGAAATATGTCAAGGTTAATTTTGAAAAAGTGTTTCCAATAGAGTTTTATAAACTATTATAAGGTAATTTAATGGGATGATATTTTTTGAGATTTATGTGAATATCTTGAAAGTGAGTTTTCATTGGAATGATTATGACTTTATGAAACTTTTTTTTGCGGTAATTTGGGTTCGATTTCGTGGTTAGCGGTCTTGAGAAAAAGGAAGTATTGGTTTTTTGTTTTGGTTTTGAAAAGTAGAATGATTTTTTGTATTAATCTTTGGTATTTCATTGAGTGACCACATGCATGGGGTTATATGAGATGATGAATGGTTAATGGCTTGACTGGATGAGTTCCAGGATAGATATGAGGAGGGAGCCCGGTGTGGCATGGAAACATGCATGTGTGGGGCCCATGGGGTACCATTGGGGGATATGTTAACCGCTAAACCGTTTATTTTCAAAGATATGTTTTTAAAATGAAAACATGATGTATTGATGAGTGTATTGGGATTGTGTGTATTATGTGTTTTTGGAAGTGTTGATATTGTGGAATGTTTTGAGTCCAAGAACCCCTCTTGTTTGAACAGTGTTTTGGTTTTGTGTTCGATCGGTAATCTGGGTTGAAGGGCTGATTAGTGGTCTCCTTTGAGAATATTTTTGGAAATATTTATGATGTTTCCCCTCATCTGTTTAGATCTTGTTAAGGTATGTATTGACCAATGGACCAGGTTGGTTGGGTCCTTGGGTTCTCTCATTGGATTAGGTACACCCCATTAAGGGTTAGTGCACACCTAAAGTGAAACCCAGGTTGTTTTTTCGTTGTAAGATCCTCCAGTTGATCAATCTAAGTAATCTTTTTCCTAAGCTTTTTAGATTGAGTCTACACCCTTTCCTTTCTTGGTTTTTTTGTATCTTCTTGTAGCAGGAGAGTAATCATGGAAGGTTTAAAGAGACCTTATATTTTTAAGTTTCCTTATTTGCCGAATGTGGAAGTGTTCTGGGGTTGTTAGCATGGATGAGTATCTAGATTGTGTCTAAGAGGTCCTCTCAGTCCTTCATAGTCTCTTAGAATAAGAAGTTCAAATTAAACTACCAGGGTGGGAAATCTGGTCAAGAGAGGATATTGTGGACACTTTCTATAATTTTGTGTTGTTTTAGGATGTTGTATAAGGTCCCTCTCCATTAATTGTTTATATCAGTCACCATGGTCCTGTTCGGTGACACCTTGTGATGTCTTGTGCTCGATTGACCGTAAAGGTGAAAGTCGTACAATCCTCTAAGAGTCCCTGTTATGTTGGGAGAATTTATCCCTTGGAAAAACTTCAAAATCATCCATTTTAGAGGAAGGTGAGAGTAGGTGTTCTTTACTTATATTGTTTCTCACCGGAATAAATAAGGTGTGATGTGTGTGCATCTTCTAATCCCTTGTTTTGGTAAAATATTGGGATAGGGTAAAGTGAGTTTGGAATGTGTATTGTCTGAAAAACTTATCTGGGATTTTGGTGTAGTTATTGGTGGCATCGAAAGAAGAATTCTCATTTAGTGGGTTTCCAAAGACTAACTGCGAAGCCGAAGATGCTTCAATCATTTGAGCTCCAGCCATTGGTCTCATAGAGAAGCTGTCTCATAGTTAGGGGAAATCCCTAGGTCATTTAAACTCTTGTATAATGTCCTATCCTAAATATGAAATATATGAAGATTTTAAAACTCTGGTGTCATCATATTTCTTCTGTTTTTCAGGTTTGGGAAAAATAGGTGGAGGGCCTTGTACCCATGTCATCATCCAATGTCATTCCCTCCCCCTTTGGTTTCAATTGAGTCTTTGGAGAATGGTTATAAATTTGGATAGATAGGCTGAGGACATAGTTTGTTCATGATTAGTAGTGACTGTGTTCTAGGAATCCATGAAGAAAGAATTATCTGCACAGTTAGTGCACAGTTTCCCAAACTGTGCGGACTGACCCTGCGCCCTTCCCAAATCTTTTAAAAAAATTGGGTCTTTCTATGTCGGCCCATGCTGGTCAGTTAAGATGGTTGGTTCTTATGGTGGGGAGACCCACTATGATTCTCATGTATGTTCCTTAGTAAACTTCTAATGGAATTAAACCCTTTTTAATAGAGATTTTATTCAGTCCTCCCCTATTAGTGTCTTGATTTTGTCTTAGAAAAAAAAATATTGGTTGCCTCTTATGGTGGGGTGCCTATTTGTGTCCCCCGTACCAATAGGTCATATTTATCCATGGTCTTGGATTGGTGGTAGGTATTATCATTCAGAACTATCTATATACCAACATCTTCCTTGAGTAAACATTAGGATTGGAGATCTCCCAATTGTTTAGTTAAAGTAAGGTAATTGTAACCTTGTTCGAAGTTGTTGTTTGTTTGGGTGAATTTCATAAGTCTTGTTCAGATAGTGTTTGAAGATTTTTCTTTTGGGATAAATTATGAATGTGATTGATCATTTCATGAAAGTGTTTTAACTTTGGGTTGTGATATTAATCCTTCTTTAATTGATAACTGGAGGTGTTTTGGCCTTTGTGGGTGAAACCTGGCAAGGGAGTACCTTTTGGTTTCTCAGTTGGGTTTGGTTGTTGCTTTGACCTTATTGTGACTTTCTGGGGCAGAAAGTTTTCAAGGTGGGGACAATTTTTACATAAATAACTTATTTTAAATGTATTTTTAATTTATTTTCCATTCATGCTTTTTTTGGGGGTTTCCCAAGGTTTTATGGAGGAATGGGTGAGTTTTCATGAATTGGGCCAAACCGTGAGCCCAATTCCAGATTTAAAATAAATTTTTTTTCTTTTATAACTCATTCATTTTTCAACATTTTTTATCCATTAAAATTCCTATGTGTCCTCCCCTAACCTATTAACACCAAAATTTAAATTAGGATCCATTATAAATCCATAATCATGGGGTATTTTGGTTTTTATTTAAGTAGTTGTGCCACCCTGAAATCCCATTTCCAGTTTTTAAAAAACATTTCGTTTATTTAATAACATATTCAATTTTAACTATTTCTCGTTGATTCTACCTCTAACCTGAGACCACTGAACCTAGGAGCTCCCCAATATCTTTTTTACCTTTTTGGATCTCGTTTTCATCACAAAACAAGTAGAAACTTCTTAGGCTTCCTCAATTCGAGTAGATTTGTAAAGGTAATTTGATTCCTTCATAACTCCTTCATTTCTCACTCTTTTTACCCCATTAAGATTCCTACATGGTCTTCTTGTCCTTTTTCAAACCTCCCTTGAATATGTTTCTATTTTCAAATTCAGATACTGGTGTATTTGGGGCGATTTATACAAGATCCCTCAAGTAAGTTGGTCTTATTCATTCTTCTTTCAATTTTATTAGGGTTACATTCAATGTGATTAGGGTTTCATCCATTATCCTTGAGTTTCCTAATGTCCAGATGTTATGGTTCGAACCTAGGGTTTGGTTTATTTTCTTTTCGGTGAAATATTGTGGTTTTTGGTTTAATTTCACTTCCTTGAGGTGCGGTGGTGGTGCAGTTTATGTTTCACACCATGTTTTGATGGTTTCGACATAAAAGGTAGGTGGTTCCATGTGTAAACAATTATTGATGAGTTAGCTTGATTTATTTACTCATTTTTAATATTCCTCATATGTTGGGTGTGGTGTAAAAACTATTTATAATTTATTTGGTTATGTGTTTACTTTTATAGTTGAATTTTAACTTGAATTTGGGTGTCTTCATGTGTAACTCATGGGGTATTATTTTGGTGTATTTTATAACTTATGTAATTGGTTTACTAAATCTTGTTTGGCCTTCCAATTCTGGTTTTGTAATGTATTAGTATCATGTGGTCCTAAAAATTGAGTTTTTGAATAGGTTAGATGTGTAAAACATTGTTATACATATTGAGAGAATTTTATGAAATTGTATGTTTTCATTTGTATCTTTGGTGGTATTAATCAAGTTGATTTTATAACACTTGAAGGGTGGTTTTATACATATATATAGGGATTAAAATTCTATTTTGGATAGGAATTGGTATGGTTTTTGTCTTAAATGTTTGTTTTGAAATGGGTTTTGTGTGCGAGACATATTTACACCACTTGGGTTATTTTTATGAAAAATTATAAATGTTTTATCTTGTTTAACAAAGTGGGAAAAGGGTGCATATGTACTGTTTGGTGTTTGTGTTAACTTATCATGAGGTTTTAAAATTTTAAGTGATGTTTTATGTTTCCAAAAATTTCTAGAATGTTTTGTAAGTTTTTGAAATGTTTTATTAAATGGTGATGTTGGAGTGAAACTTGTTTGTGGTCTGTTTCGTGTAAGTTTGATGATAAAATGATTTTGAAGGTAAAAAGGGTATTATGTGGCATGTGTGTGTGTAATGTAATTTTATGTGTATCACCTTGTAAATGTTTTATAAAAATATTTGAAGGATGTGTTGATGTGTTGAAGTGATGTGGAAAGTGTTGTGGGCTATTTTGGTGTGTGTGTGATTTCAAAATGCATTTGAATGAAAAAGTGAATTTTATGACTTGTGTGATGTAAATATGTTATATTTGGTGAATATTTGATGTGTAAATGACATTTTAATGTGAAAATTAAATTTCCTAACTTGTTGAACTTGTTTGAGCACAAAGGGAAAACCCGGGTATCTAGGTGGGTGGACGGGTACTAGTATGCTAGTGAATCCGTGGAGTTTGGCCTCAGTTTCACATAGAAATATTGACACTTACAACTCTAACTAAACAATTATGATGATGATTGGGGACCAATAGGTTATGGTTATGTTCCATACTAGTGTCTCGTGCATGAGAACATATATTTGTGATGGTTACTCTCACCAAGATATGAGGTACCTGGGACCCACAATGAGCTAGTGCCTAGGGATTATTTTCCTATCACTTGTGATCATTCAATCCATTATAATTACCATCTTAATATGGTATATTTGTATGTAAAATTCAGTATCTTTGGAATTTATTTTAAAAGTGGTGATTCTTTAAATTACCCCACTTGAAAACTGCTTTTTTTTAAGTTGTATCTTTTAGAAATTGTAGCTAGAAATTACATGTTTTTGAAAACTTTCATGATTTTCATCTTTGAATGTTTATATCATAGAATATCTTAGTGGTGGTATCCTACAGGGCATTTTATCACACCCTACTTACACCCTTTGGTGTAAGTATACTTGGTTATTTTTGTTATCGTGGGTTGGGAACAGTTTTTTGTTCCAGTGGTTTGGGTTTCTAGTATGTCCATGGTGGCGAAGTCTTGTAGAGATGGCTTGTGGGTTGTTACCCTTTCCATTAGGATTAATGGATATCCAGTTTTGATTTTGTACATTTTTAATGGACTTTTTACATTTTTTCAAATTTTTTAATTCAGTTTTGAAATTTTTTAAAAGATGGTTTTAGTTGAAAAATCCAGATTTGTTTTATTGAGTTCATTTGTTGTTTAGTGTTTATAAAATAGGGTAAATCATTACCAAAATTAATTTTATGATACCTGGGCACCTGTTCCATCCCATGGGGATCAGGAAATCCCTTTGGGTCTTGTCACGGGTTGGGTTTGGTCCTAGTATTGGTGGCGACCAGTTTCGGTTCGTGACAGGAACTGAATGGGAATTCAGTCTTGTGTTTTCATAATCGAATGGAGGTACCAGTGGCTGGTCAGGAGGAACTTCTTAGGAATTATATTCTATTGAAAACACTGGTAAATGAAAAAGGATAAAAATTTATTTTATTAATCATAGGATATTGTTCTAATATTCTTGGAAACCATTTTTAGGAATCATGGTTTTAAAGGAACATAGATTTCTGATCGAAGAGAGGTTAAAGTCATACATTCTTAAAAAACACATTATTAAATATATTATATACCAATGAGTGGAGTAAATGGCACCAATATATTAATAAAAAATTAATAACCAAAGGATAATAAAATTCATTATCGTTCTTGATATATGTATTGTAAAATTTCCCCAAAGGATACAGAAGCATAAACAATCATGAAAATAGAGGATATTGTTTCAATAAACTCTTATAACATTGTAATATTGGGATCATACCCTCAATGTAAGAAATGGAAATTACATGATTCATAAAATATCCGGAAAATAATTAAATTAATAATTAAACATGTAAATTGGAATTATATACCCCTTAAAATAGAATTTAGGTGCATAACAAAAAATGAGTCTCAAAGAAGGAAAATTGAGACAAAACTATTTCAATGATTTGGTAACATGTGAAACATAATTCTCCTCAAATAAGGATCAAAAAATTGATATGTTAATACCTATATATTTAAGTATAATATTCCATGAATAAAATGATTTTCAGTACATGATCCACAAAAAAGGATAGAGTAATGAACATAGCTTGTATATCATGGAAATAAAAAGTGAGCTGAAATCACCTTACCTTGTGTCTTAACTCTCGTCATACATATTCAAAACTTCATAATAATAAATATAAATTTATTATAAATCTTTTATAAAACCATATTATTATATCTAATACCATATATGGGGTTTTTATGACCTTATATTGCCCACTTGTTAACCATCCTATCTTAAGGTTTCACTTAGGGTAATATATTATTTGTTCTTCACATGTGTATTAATTTGTCATATGGTTAGTCCTTATACTTATATCATATGGAGATGGAAATACATACGTACACATGAACATTGTTACCATTTTTAATGTCGCATTGAATGAAAAGAATAAAATTAAACATATATTTATATCATTATAGAAGAATTATATCATTATATATATCATATATGTTAACTCAATTCATCATTAATACAGTCCATGTAGTGGGTAAATGAATCACATTCTTTGAGGGGGAGGTTGTCCACACATCCTCAAACAAAATTATCACATTGACAACGAATGGAATGTCAAAAAGATATTTTTTTTAAAAAGAACACATAAGATTAAATAAATAAAAAATAAAAAATATAATATATATATAAATAGAATTTCCATCATAATTTCCACCATGATAGGTAATATGGAAAATTTAACAATCATCATTTTGTGAGGCAGATGTCTATCGTACACATAAACAATATTTTTTTTGCATGTTAGACGGAGGTGTTTGTATGTGTAGGTTGAAAATTTAGAAAAACAATATCCTATTATATTGAGGATACTAGTGTTTTTATTCAATAATGTAATAAATTTATCTGAGTGGTGGATAAGGAAAATAAAATAATAAACCTTGAGAAAAGGTGTTAACATATAATCAGCTAACTCCTTTTATTTTGTGCCGAAAGGCTTCCTTGGAAGACATTATTCCCAAATTGAGGTTTCAATGAGAAAGGGAGGGATTATAAATATTTTATTGCTAATATTTTAGTAGAACCAAAGAGGTTTGAGAGGTGTGAGTATGATAGAGAGGTGGTGGCCTTTTATATGCAAAGTTGAGTGACACTCTTGTAAATATTTGAAGAGAGTTCCACCCATGTTTTTCATGTTGAAAGTGGATCCAATAATGATAAAACTCATGTACAAGGGAGAGTAGATTTAATATATGTCCATCCAATGTATTTTTTAATACTTTATAGGCCATTTTGGGCCTTAAGTTAATGGTTTGGTCCCTTATTATGATTAATTTAACCATAATCGATGTAATTATTTTTAATCACTTTTACTATTATTTTTATTCAATAAATAATTTAACCTTATTATAAATATAAATTATACTTATTCCAAATATATAATCATTTATTTCAAATTCCAATCACATTAGTGGTATAAATTTATTAATAATTTATCTAGCTGTTGTGATGACACTGTGGCTTTTTAAAGCACAAATGATTAAAAATATGCTATGTTTTTATATCCAATTTCAAAGTGGAATTAGTTGAAATGACCTAAATTTAATTAATTTATAAAATAATTTTTTAATTAATTTTTTAAAACAATTTATAATATAATTTATCCTTATAAACAAATTAAATGAAAAAGAAGATTAGAATTAAAATCCAGTATTATTAACTATTCATAAATAAATAAAACCACACAGAAAAATACCAAAAAATTATTGTAACATCAATTTTATGTTTCACTGCAAAATATAAAGTATATTTTGACATATTAAATCTATAAAATTTAGATAAATTGGATTTAAAATGGGTTATCCATTAAAATGCGTTAATACTACCGTTATAAAATATATATAAGTTTTTTTTTAAATTGGGTTTTTTCTTATCTAATGTCCATCCAATCAGTGGGATGAATACCAAAAATATTGGATTTAAAATGTAACATATATATTACATTAATATCACTCTCTAATTGTAATTAATATAATTTATTAGGTAAAAATAACTTTTCAACCCTAAAAATATTTATATTTTCTTTTAAATTCAATTTGTTTTTATATTCATTTCTAAATAATTGAAAACCTATGAATTCATATTATATTTTTATAAAAAAATATATTTTCATAAATTTATTAAAAATGATCCTAACTTCTAATAAATGCTGGGTTATATCGTATTATATTAAATAATAATATATTTAGAATATATTATTATTTAATAAAACTAGGTCATGCGTATTATTATTTGCCAGGAAAGTCATTGTTGCATGTAATGCAAGATATCATTGGTGATCTATTTGGAGAAAGAGAAAATTTATGTTGCGTATAGTGAATGATTAACTTGTTTGGGAATATTACACAAGCCAAACATAGTGATTTAATATAAAATAAAATATTTTTAGTTTCATAAGAAATGAAAAATAATGAAAAGGTTAAATTAATTTGAAAAAGACAATTCACAAATTATCGGGGTGTTACACGTCCCCTTACAAAATATTTTTAGGTTTTACATACAGTGGGTTTAATAGTGGTCACTCCATTCTATAATTAGTTGTATAACTACTTCATGTTAATAGATGGATGAATGGTTGGCAGAAATTTTCAAGGTGAAATTTATGGTGTAATACAGAGTGTTACTAAAACTACCAACCTGAACGACACAATAAGATAAGGGGGGATCTAGAATATATACCTTGATTTATAATATGATAGAAACTGTTAGTTATCATTGAAAGAAACTAAAATCAAAATATGTTGAAGTCAATGAGAAATCAACCTAGATAGAGAACCACCATAAGAGGGAGACATATTGTTACCAAAAGTGGAGAAAAAATACAATATATTAGAATATAAAAATTCCCAGTCCCCAGAGATATGAGGAATGATCAATAATAGTCTGTAATCATTAACTAAATTATATTATATTATGAATTTATTCTTTATATCATAATTATATATTAATAGTGCCATATTCTAACTATGTAGTTTACTCGAAGATATTATGTGACCTGTTGGTCTCCATCTCTATTGATAAATTAATATAAATATTATATTTCACTAAAGTCCACTTATTTTATTTTACTAATAAACACCTAAAAAATGAAACATTATATTAATAATAAATAACTAAAAATTAATTAATCCTAATGAAAAGGTAAATGTTATCATGGATAAATTTTTAAATATATTAATTTCATATTAAAATGTTTTTAATGATGGTCAATATTTTATATGATCTTTACCATTCTTCATGGGGATATAAATCATATAATTTTCTATTAGATTAAAAATTTTAAGAAATATCTTTTACCAATTTAATTTTATTCTCTTACTTTTCCCAAACACAAGTTTTAGAGGATTAGATAGTATAAACATGATATTTTTATTGTCTTTCATTTTCAGTTTTCTGTAGGATAAATTTTATACATTTCTCATTGAAAAGTTATTGATATGTTTAATATGTTACATATTTGAAATATATTCCACGATGTTTATAATATTTTGATTAAGATTCTGATTCACTATAAATAGAAGAGTTAATACCAAACATGAATAAGGAAGAGGGAAAACATTATCACATTGATTTAATAAAGATAAAATGAATCATAATGAAAATTAGATTTTAATTGTATTTAATTGAAATCATGATATATATATATAAGTGAATAAATATAGGGATTATTACATTCATATAGACATAATAATGTGTAAAAGGTAAATCATGGAATAAAAAACATTTATTAGAGATGGTGGGGTGATACTAAATTGTATATTATGATTTTTTACCTCATTAAAATGAAATTTTTATCACATTATTCAAGGATAAGAAAAATAAGGATTATTATCGAAAAATTTAAAATCATTGGTTCTACTTAATCTTTTTGGTATAGTCTACAATTACAAATTATTTTCATTAATAAATGTATATACATTTAACTAGTGTTGTTATTTCATATTTTTGGTGAAAATGTAATCACAGTGCCAAAGGTGGTTCTTTTTTTATAATAAGAATTCATTGTGAATATGAGTGAAGGATTTTTGGTAATTTAAACATTCAAGAAATGCATTATGTTGAAAAAAACAGGAAATGATTAAAATGGATATTAGTTTTATGAACATATAATATCATTTATCATATAAGCTACCTTGGAACAATCAATGTGAAATATGGGAAAAGATACTAGCAACAAATAATGTAATGTAATAGTGAAGTGTGGTTAAAAGTGAACATAAAAATGACTTTTTATTAAATTTTATTGAACACAATATAAATTATTGGTGTTGAATATTCCATAGGGTCTTCCATAAATATAATTGGGGTGTCCCAAAGATTATTGTGGTTATAAAAACTCATTTAGTCATCGATGTTATGGTAATATGACTGCTGGAATAATTAATAAGAGGTAACTCGTTATAATTATGGTTGGGATTGAGATAAGAGATCCATCTATCACAACATAACATGAGAGGATTGAAATATTTCCATATATACCTCAAGATAAACATTAACTAATATAAAAAGTGAACTGGTTTAAATTTATAGATGAAATGGAAACTATATATAGATGACCATAAATTTTATAATGTGAACTAACAGAGTATGAGAATTGAAGAGGAAATGTATATGGGTATAATATATGGTTCGATTTAGAAGGGGATGAATTGAACAATACATGAATGAGTAAGTGGTTATCACAAGAGTGGAATTATAAATGTAGTTTAAAATTTCGTTAAGCTTAAGATAAGGTATCCAAGAATCACTACATATTCTATAAATTCAATAATCAATTATTTATTTTTTAGATGAGTGTTCACTGATAAATGGGTAAATCCATGGGGATTTTAGATTTGTAAAATGGACACCTTAGAAAAAAAAGACAAAAGATACCAGGTGCGGTGGATTTGAGTGTCAAAATGTAACGGGAAATGGAGTTGGTTAGAAACATGTGTATGGAATTAAAATAAGAGGTTTTAACATTACTATTTTTTTTGAAAATATGATTTATTAGTTTTATTGTTTTATAATGGTGTAAATTTTATCATATTTTATTTGAACATAGAAATTAATGAGTGAAAAATAATATTTTATAATATCATGTTCTATGTGGTTTCATGTGGGATTAAACTCAACGTGAATTAATATAAGAATATTTTAATATAACCATTATGTATCAAAATAATATTATAAACATATTGGGATACTGGGAAATTAGATTCATTATTCCATATAACAAATTATCATGTAATAAAAATAATATTGTTTATTATATTTTTGAAATCATGTATAATAATTTGATATCATACAATTTACGTTAATATCATGCTGAAAATTTAACTATGTGTAATATGAAATTGTATAATAAAGATAGAAATAATATGAAGTTTTACATAATGTGGTAAATACACATAAAAATCAATTTCATATTTCAATGAAAAAATATCATATAATTTATGGTCATATGAAAAGGATAATTTTCACATATGTGAATAATAACTCAAAAAAATTAAATCTCTATACCATTTGATCAAGGAGTATACACTATTAGAGTAATCCTTCTACTTAATAAAAAATAATTACAATTTTTTTTTATTCTTGCTGGGATTTTATTAATATCCTCTATGACCTCAAATATAGTAATAATTTTCCTTTTATTAAAGAGAGAAAATGATAATTTTCATTGTAACTTTTAGTTAAATGGCTTTGATGAACCTTCGCATTCTATAGTTCTCATAGCCCTTTATAATCAAGGGTTTCCAATTCATCCAAGAAAATTTGTAACCTTTTATAATAATTTATTTGGTTATTTATAAATTCATAGAGTAAGGGAATATGTAACTCAATAAAAATTATTTTTGCAGTCATGTACAGTCATCATTGTTTTCCCCGAATAGGAGTAGGAATTTAGTGTGCTATGTTCACAAAAAATTGAGATTCTTATCTAGAAAATTTTATTTTTTCCCTACTATATTATATATTATTCCTAAGATGTTTTTTAATTACCCAATCTATCTATCCCCAATGGAATTATAGTTAGAAAATTGATTATATAGTTCAATTATAATTTCATTATCACATATGTGAGAATTTTATAAAATATCTATGAGAATAGTATGTAAGAATATAATTATGTTGAGGATATTATATTTTTTGAAATTAATAATAGATTTTTATCTATCTTCATTCAGTGGTAGAACATTATAAATATTTAAGAAAAAAATTGCATTAACAACAATAATGTTTTATAATCTTGTAGTTGTCTATGATAAGAACCCAAAAAATTAATCTCTCATACTAAACAAATTTATCAATACTTTGTCGCATATAGTCGTGTAAGTATGTCCCATATTTTTTTTATAGATGATATGTAATTTTTTTATAACATAAGTCACAAGACCATCCATAACTTCCTATGCATCCAGAATTTGTACTATTTAAGCAGTGGGTAGGACATTAATACTTGAAATAGGAATGTGTATATTTATAAAAACTAGTAAAGTAGGCGATTCTCCCTTATATAATTTTTGATAGGTGTCCAAAAATTTTATTTCCCTATGATTTATTTGGGAAATCCTCTTTTTACATTCCTCAACTGCATTATCATTTTTAATGATCTGGTGGAGGTAATTAAAGGCTAGATTTATTATTAGAAGAGTCGGTTTTTCTCTCATATGGGTATAATTTATCTTTTTATCTAGGAAATTATCTTTATACCCATGTATGTTCTATAATTAATTCAATTCCCCAATCTATCCACTAGAAAGATTGGATTTACTATGAATATATGATGAATACATCTCATTTAATGTTGTGTATGTTAGAAAAAATCACATGGGAAGCTATGAAAGTAAGTTCTGTATGGTAAAATTCTATCAAAAACCATTTTTTAAATATTAACATTGGAATGTGATTCACTAAAACCACAACATCCAATCTTTAAAGAACATTTTATGGTTCCTTATAAACTATTGTCTAAAATTTGATATGGATCATCAAATATGGGTAGGTATAATTTTTGATGAAAACTAGTTTGGTAATGAGCTTTTATTTCAACTAAATATCTATCCATACATGAAATTTGATGATACAGTTCTCCACCAGTGTCTTATGGATGTAGTCTTCAATGAAGATAGAAATTATTTCTTATATAATATCAGTATGAACCAAAATATGGAAAAGAGTGTGTTCACCTATTTAAACATGGGTAATTTATGCATGTATTATTATAAATGTGTCATCCGCAATTACCAAGGATTAGATCCATATGAAAAAAAATTATAGTTTAATTATATTTTAACCATATTTAGTATCTGGATTTATTGTACTTGACATAAGGTTATCCCTATATACAATTATATTTAGCATAAAGGTATACTTTTGGAATATAAATGAACCAGTTATTATTCGATTAAAGTGGACACTACAGAAGAATTCTTTATTATACAGGAATTTTAATGATTTTTATCACATCCTCATAGGTTATATGTAGATATCTATTTTCATAGAGTCAATCAAGTAGTTTCACATTTATTGGATACCAATAATTGGTCAAATCATCAGGCATGTTTGTGCTCATGAAACTTTTTTAATTCAGAGTGATTGATTTTATCAAATAGTTAGAATAATATGAATCATCAAGGATTATAGGAAATTTTTTCCCGACATAAGGTGAGGGAACTTAGAATTATTAATGATTATAATTCATTGATTATTTGGGACTTTATATCTTTGTAAAACACACTACAGATCCTTCATCCCTAAAAAACATAATATTGATACAGACTAGGGCCATAGGTATTAATGGAAGAATCCCACCATTGGGATCATTCGTAAATTTAAAAAGTGAAAAATATAGCAGATTCATGTTAGGAGGTGGTATTTTCCCATATAAGAAAAGAGTAGTTATTATACTATTTAGGTGTTCTTACAGTGAAGGATATTAATTCATTGTGGAGGTTAGATGTGTACTCATTGAACTTCTAAATTATAGGTTGTATAATATATTACCTACAACTAATGTGTTAGATTCATAATTTTTCATTAAAGTATTTTCCTACAGTGATCTAGTTCATGAATTTATTTTTTACTTTATTAGAGGGTGGAAAAGTTTCATTGGTTAGAATATCGGGATATGACATATTTAGAATAGGTTAAATAAGGTAGTAAATGATCTTGATTCTAAATATAACTGTCACAATGCTCTACTTACTATCAGAAATGAGAATTCCCATACCCTTAATTAGAAAAATATTATTTTATGGTTTACACTCATCATATACAACTTTAATCCTTCATAATATTGGATTTTTCATTTTATCCTTTTAATAAAATATAATTGATGATAATGATGGTGGTGGCGGTAGTGATAAATTAATATTGAATTTAAAATCTATCATGCCTCTTTTAAAAATACATTTAATATTACATCATTTAGGGATGGTAATAACTAATTATTTTAAATTATTTGGAGATCCAGGTTTTTTTCTAATGGGTTCCGTATGCACAATCATGAAATTCCATCATCAACAATAAATTTATCCGAATTTTATACAACTATGAAGAATTTATTTATAACTCTATTTCAAAATTAATTTCTTATCATTTAGGCCATTATTAATGTAAAAAAATCCTTTTATATAATTTAAATATCCTACCATATCTAGTTATAAAATCCCATCAAAAAATATCTAATGGTTTTTGTTATCAGATAAAATATTTCCTTAGCATGGGATAATAAGGATTTTCCAGTTAGTGACTGATTATAAACTGTATTCAACTTTTTTTAATCCCCATATTATATATATTTGGAATGATTCTTTGGTTAGGTAAATATATAATAATATAATATTTATCTAGGTTAGAAACATTTGGGGATAAATTAGTCAAACCATCTAATTTGGATTATAAATCCTTGGAATTTGAGATACCTTTGGATCAATGGTTAAATTTTCCTTTAATTAAAAAATATGATGAAATAAGTGCAGAAATTATTATTTTTTTATGCTATATTATCTGTTAACATGCCAAGTCACAAAATTTGAATCACGTTTTACAATTAACAGGGTGATTGCGATTTTAAGGGATAACTCAAGTTGCCTTATATGTGATTTTTATTCTACCTCATTATTATGGCAAACCTTTAATAAGAAGAATAATTTTCCCAAAGGTTCCTTACTAGAGAAAGTTAGATGACTCTAATATAAAATCTATTGATTTTATGGTTATCTTTTCACTTTCCTATAGAGAAATGAGAGGTGGTATCAATTTGAATTACCTATAGTTTTTTTGTTTTCTCAATGGAGAAAACTTATTTATTTAGAAATTCAATTTTGATGAGAAGTTCATAATAATATGGACAATCTATATAGAAATTTTATATAGATTCCCCCAAACTTATTTTGGAATAATATATTGAATATCACATTATTGACATATCACTAACCATTATTCTAGTCTCCTGGTCAAATTGGAATTATTTATTATATATTTTAGCTGAACAATACATGAAATCAGATAAAAATCATGATGATTTACACAGTGGCACAACTAATATTTCATGAAAATTAAGGTAAGGTATTTCTATTTTACTAAACTATATCCAGTTTCATCCTCCATTATGATACAGTTAGGTTGGAATTTATTATATACTCCCTCCATTATCACTCTCTTAGGATAAAATAGAACCAAGAGATTATTCTATTTATTCTATATATATATGATAAGTGGTTTTCCATCCATGAGTTGCATAAAAAATGGAGAATGTAAGATTCATTTCATGACGTCTAAAAAAATTGAATTTTTTATTCCAAGGATATGTTATACCACTGATCTCTATCTTTCCAAGGGGCTTTCATTGACTAAAAAAATTATCAAGTTGAGGTTCCCTTATAATCCTATCAATATTCAATGTTTTTGTTGATTGTTAATTTTAATGATAGACGTGGTTTAATTATGTTTATATCAGATTAAATAGTAAAAGATCCTAAATATATGAAACTTCTTTATGATATCCTGAAATATTATTTCAAGGGATTTATTTTAAACGTTTTTTTTTCTAAACATAGAAAATAATTTATCAAGGTTTCTGAAATGATCAAAATATTGGACAGAATTAACCAATATAAAATGTTAGGTCTCATTTTAGAGGGAACAGATCAACATTATGGTTAATTAACCAGTTTTAAATTATTAAAAATAATATTAATTCACCACTATAATTATATTTAAATTCAATTATCAGTGTTAATCAAGAAAGAGAATTAGTAGTAAAAATAAAATACAAATATCTGAAGAAATTATTATTATAGATTGAATTAAAGTGATCCTACATATATTATTCAAACCCCTCTACTCCTTGAGAGGTATGAAATTTTAAAATGTTATATAATTTATGTAGGAGTGAAAACCTAATACCAACTGACCATTTCTAGTGGAGGTATAACCACACAACAACACCAAATATTATTGGGAAGTCACAATCCAATTTCAATAATTAATTTCCCCTTAATTCATAACCAATAATAGATTTTGTCCCTAGAGTCCGAACAAAAAAGTTAAATTTTATCCCATGAGTCACAACATAAAAATATATTTCTTGTCAAATAAAAAAGATTCCAAATATTTAATCATAGATAAAGAATATTGAAAGAATTAATACGTACTCAAAGTGACTAGATGATAGATATTGATATAGAATAGTTGAATCATAATAATTGGTCCATGTATAGTGGATCATCAAATATCTCTAAGTTAGTAAATGTTATATAGGTTTAGTTCTTCCATGAAATATAACCTACACATTTAAAACTGACAATAATTATTAGGGGTTTAAGAAACATCAAAGTTATAGTAAAGGAAATTAATTTAAGGTAATTTATAATGTTGGATCAATGCAAAAAAACTGATATATGAAAAAATAAAAACATAATATAAAAAGGTAATACTTTAATGGGAAAAATATAACACTTATTAAATTTCATATAATTTCTGGTGGGTGTAACAATGAAAGCATAATATAATAACATGTTTCTTTTATGGAAAAAAATAATATGTACCACATGCTTACAAAGATACATTCATCCATTATCTTCCTTGGATTCATGTAGAAATTGTATAGAATAATGAACTATAAGAACACATTAAAAACAGTGCATATTAGGTCTAATAATGATCCCAATAGGTAAGTGAAATAAGATAATCTCCTCTAAGAATATATCACATTTGATGATGTTTTATTTAGACCAAAAATTATGATGTCTACTCCCATGAAGAAGATAAGAAAGATCTCTCATGTAGGGTACCTCTTGGCCAATTTATGGGGGAATGGTGGGTGACATCCTTTAACGAGAGGAGGGGTAAATTTTAAATTTTATCCTTTTAAGTGTAACATAGTTAAGTTAAAATATTAGGAAAAATATGTTCCAACTATACAATGATATTATCCATTAACCCAAATGTTGATAGTTTCCTTGATGGTTTACCAATCATGAAACAAATGCGCAAGTTTCACATCCTAAGCACAAATAATCTGAATAGTTCCATCATACTGCCAGAAAAAATGTGTGATAATGTTACAGGTATGTCTAGTACTCATCATTAATCCACATAGCTTGTTCGTATCCCCCACATGATTTAGAAAAATCATGTACCTCTTATTTTATCCCACACGGTTTGGGCTGGACAGTCATCCTGAACAATTCTCCAACCATGTGCACGATTATATCTCTCTAAAAAATGAGTTCTCAAATCTTGGTGGTTCCAAAATTCATAAATATTCCTAATACACCTAACAAGATTCAAACATCATTGAAAAAAAAACAATTTTAAGTGTTACAACTCTCCAAATTCAATTCCCCAGATCGATTTATGATTATCTCTACCTACAAAAAATCAAATTCCAATGAATATTTTAACTCCTCTAAAACATGGAATTTTTCAATTATTTTAGTTTATTATAAACATTAGTATTAAATGCATATGTTCTATTTATAACTTTTTCATTTTTATGTAAAGTAAATTTTTATTCTCCATCATGTTTTTTATTATTACATTTAATTTTTTTATATAGATTAACATATTCGAAAACATACATTCTCAAACCATCAATTTCATTAGTTAATTAGACTATGTAAAATTTATCAGAATTTAAATCTTCATCTAAAAATCTAAAATAAAAACTATAATTACTTCCCTTGTTTATATATTTAATAAATTATAAATTATTCAATTCCTTTTTATTTCCTAATTCTTCTGTATGATTGTATTCCGAAGTACAAATCCATCTTGTAGCTAAATCCTTTTTCTCTATAATTTTTTTATTTTTTTCATTATTTAAATTTTTATGTCTCAAGAATCATAGCTTGATATTACAATTCATTGTTCAAAAAAATAAAAAATATAATATTTAATATATTTAATGATTTTTTTACCTTTCCATTTACTTTTAATATTAACCTTATGAGTGTTCCTTATAGAGAAAATTTTGAAACCATCAATTTTAAACATTTTTTAAAAACCATTTTCAAGTTGATTCATATGTACATTTATATTTCTTATATATTTTAATAAAAATTGTTTTAAGAACCAATATTAATAAAAAAAAATTCTATACATTTCGTCATTAATCTCACATCTTCAAAAATCATCTTCAATTTCAGTTAAAATTAATGTAGTGAACCAATGAGTTTATAAAGATTGTATTCCATAATGTTAATTCTCTACTTAATAGAATCTTTTTTATGCTACTTCAGGGGTAGATATCTCATAATTATTTCAATGTGCATAGTTTTAATAAATCGGTCCATGTTGAGCTAACCCATCTTTGGAGTCATTCAACCATATGGTCTGAGGCATGTTCCTGATTACCCTGAGCTGGTAACTACTACTAGAGTATCAAAATTTAATACATGGGAATGATTTATCCCTAAGGAAAATAATGATCAATAGTAGCTTCTAATTGGGAACTTGGTATGTGAATTGTATGAATTAGAAAACCATTCCATTTTAAATTAACTTCTCTAAAAGAAGAAAATACAAACAAACCATAATATTAACAATACACAATAACAAAATTATTTTAGAAATTATTTTTTATAATAGTGAATCCATTTTTATAAAATTATTTTACAATCCACAAGAAATAATAAAATATGAAAAAATTAGGTGGCCTAAAAGGTCAATACACCACACAAGTAAATGGGTTGAATGAACTCAAGAGACAAACACCAACACCATGTGATTCTCTTATCACCACCATAAACCAAAAACTCTCATCATAAAAAGAATAGTGGTGGAGATCGAACATGAAATCTCAACCCTGGAAAACATGAAAAATACATAAAGGCTACATACATATAGAATTGAGTATTTGGGGTGTAATCCGACCCCTAGTGGGATTCCACCAGGAGTCCATTTCATTCCTTTTATTATATAATACCATAATTATAATTTTAATGTAAATATGAGGAAGTAGTTTTTCATTTCTATTCAAAATATTGAAATAAACAAATAATACCTCACTTCCTTCTTTAAAACACATCATCTATTAAACATACATCCAAGATATTTTTAAATGGTATTACCTTTTTAAAAACCATACCTTCCATTAAAAAGAATTTAAATAAGCCAATGTGATCCTTACCTTGACATTTAAAAACATATATATTAAGAACCAACCAATCACATGAGTTTAAAAAAATTTCAAATTCATTTTGAAATAGGTTACATTTAAATAAAACCACCTTTTTTCACATTAAATCCTTAGTAGACACACTCTGAAAATACGAGTAAATATAAATTGTAAATCATAATATATTGAAAATCCCTGAATACTCAAAAACAAAAGACATTAAATAAAAAGGTATATAATAAAACAACAATTCTCAAACATAAAAAACAATAAATCAAGCTATACTCAAATCAAGAGACATGTAACTCACATAACAATGCTTAAAAAGAGGCATAGAATACAATACATATCATTTGAAAAAATAAAATGGGATAATGGAACAATACTTGATGTTCATAGGTGGGACTAAATTCTGATAGGTTAATTGTCACATAACTCATCACTAGAATAACTATAAACTAGAATCAATACTGAAACATAATATATATAGGTCATAACATTCAACTAGGGGAAACTATATAGTGTGTAACTATTAACTATTATAGAAAAAGACCCTTTAAAATTCATTTAGATTTCTATGGTTCTTTCATGTTTTTTCATACAGAGGTGGCTAACTATCATTCCAACATAAATCACATGAAAATAACATATCCCATAGAATATATAATCCCAACCATCATACACATCCCACCTAAAAAACACCCATTTAATAAAGATCCCACTTCCCCGAAACTAAAACATTAACAATAATTACATTAACCATTAACACATCCTCTAAAATATAGACAACAAAATTAATTGGGGATCAACTTGGGTGTAAACACTTATCAATGCATCACATATTTCACCAACTTCAAAATAGTTCTTTTCATTAAAACTGTTAACCACTCCATTGAAAATATCACCTTTAAAGCAATATTAAATGATAATGTTAGTTATGTAAATCAAATAAAAAACATCAATTAACTATCGTGCTCAAATAATAGATGGTATCATTAAAAAATTAAATCAATGGGAACCCACACTAATTTAAAAATAAGGATGTAATTTGAAATATGAACACTTAACTTAGTATATTTATTCTGGCCCAAAACATCAAGAATGAATTATTTTTGTTAGAGAAAAATATTAGTTAAATTTTATCAAAAACATAGGATGTATAAAATACCATTTAAAATAAATGTTCAATTAAATAAATAAATTCCCCAACTTTTATAAATTAAAACCCCAAAATCCAAGAAAACCATTCACATAACAAATATAGATATCATATATCTATATAGATTAGTTCAGAATAATGTTTTAAACACCACTAATCCCTTTAAATCATACAAATGCAATATAATGGAACCACCTACCTCAATCAAGATAACCATGTGGACTATGATGAGAACCACCTTATTTATCCATAATAATTTTTTCACAACAGTTAGAATTTTTTTTTGAAAACCCTATACTTTGAAATCATTCATCATGGCCACTAGGGTCATATAATAAGTTATATATAGCAAAAAAGGGATAAGAGTGAAATAGTATCATATAAATTTCAATTTGTCGATGAACCCACCATGAAATCAACTCTTCTCCATCATTGACCTGCTTAGAGAAGAATGAAAATTCCTTAGGATAATCCCAATTCAAATGTTTTCAATGGGAGAAGATTTTATGATAAGATCAAAAAATGAGGGGAAATGAAAAAACCAAAATTGAGATGTTTGCATGGTTCACCAAACAGTCTTGTAACCATGAAATCACCACTTTCCCAAATAGTTGGGGTCGCACTATTTCTACTATAAGGCTTCCAAAACTATGTTTCTAAACATGAATCCATGGAACATATCCAAAATTTTCAAAATTTTACCTTGGGATAACTAAAACTCGAGGGGTAATTTAATCATATAAACATAAAAAAGGGAGTTACAATTAACAATTCCAAAAATCTCCCAACCATGCCACTTTATCCCTTTTAAATTCACTAAAAAATTTTGTAAATGGAAAAAATCACGAATAAATTATTTAATTAAGGAACCCAACAAAAATTATAAACCCCCACACAAGAAATAATGAAATCTAGACCAAAGTCACTCACTCAATGGAAGAACCACTCAAATACTTTTATGATCTAACAAATACTAATGATTTATGAATCCTAAGAATATATTATTAACCAATAGTGACATTTGGAAAACTAGTGATTTAATATTATATGAATTTGATATGTACAAAGAACGCACTATCAAACCTTATAATTTCTTTCTGAGTTCTGAATTGGATAGAAAAATAACTAGTAACTAACACCTCTTGAACATCAGTGGTCATATATACGATAATAAAAAATGTATCCTAACCAGAATCATTATAAAAGGAAACATGAAGGGGAAATAAGAAAATAATAGACACTTACTAAATATATATATGTAATTTAGCTAAAATTTTGAAACAACTAATATAAAAACCTGAATAATAAATCATCACCAAAGCCTCATATGAACACAAGAAAACAAGATCCAAACACCAATAAAGTGTACATCCTAGAGAAATGACTGAAATCTCACTAGAATATACCACCAAGAGAATAAATTCATTTAAAATTATAGTAAATACACTAATATAACCATGCATAAGTATAGAATAACACATTTATGAATTCAGGCCATGATATTAAAAAAGGGTAACTTAGGTCAAACTCATGAAACAACCATTTCTGAGGATCATGAAAGGTAATATAAATTTGGAAAATAAATTTAAAAAAAAAGCAAAACATCATCTCCATTACCCATCCCATTCCAATGTAATCCTCATATTATCCATAAAACAAAACTCAATGCATTTTTGACACCATGTACAAAATACAAAAAGAATCAGAATAAAAAAGGCATGATCTTCTAAAAGGATACAAAAATAAGGTTCAAATCTCTTTTATCCATCCCAAAAATATATATTAGGAATATAAAAGACATGGAAAAATTAAAAAAATTAATATTACAAACTAAACCACATCATTAACCACAAGAAAACTATCATCTATCCAGTGGAAGTAATATACTAAATAATTACTTGGATCAATGTTTGGTCTAAGACAACTTTTTCTGAATTCGATTTATCATAAAAATACTATAAATTAAATCAAAATTAAAACACATATAATATGTTCTTTTATTATCTAGACAATAGTTCCTAATTTTCCCACACTACCCACACTGGGAGCACAGCACTGGATTCCTCTTTACCAAAGTAGGAACTATAATTCAAGAATATACCTTTCCATCTTTACTAAAGCATGGAAAATAATATGAGAATATACCATTCCAACATCATCACCTTCATAATATGGATTATCACCAAATGGATAAACCTTAATAACCTTATGCGATAAAATAACAACTTTCAATATGTTTCAATACCAAAAATTGCACAGAAAAAATATCCATGTACATTACCTCCACATATGTATTCAAGAATAACCAAAACACTATAGAACATTGATCTAGATTAAGGCCTCATGCATAGAAACAATCCTTCATTGAGTCATTAGTGACCAACTATATGGAGAAAGACACTATTTCGTGAAAGGATAAATATATTACATCCCCAAATTAGAACTCGTAGACACAGCCTAGAATTACGTCACATTAACACCTCTCACTTCTTTAGGATAAAACCTCTTTATAAATGATGAATTTAAATATCCACAAGAAGAAACCTCAATTGATTATGTTTGTGTGGGGAGCTTCCACCAATCTTGAACCAATCATTTAAATAAGGTATTTGTTAACTTCACTATAGAGGTTTCTAGAGTTCTTAATTCCTTGAAGATCTCTTCAACTTTAGTAAGCCACATCATTGGATCCTAGCATCCTTGATTACCAAAAAAATGGTGGATGCTGATTCATAAACTCTTGTACTTTTTCCAAAAGATGATATGAAAATTGGAATATGCATCCATTTATAATATGAGAAGATATATAGAATAGAAAAATAACCATGGGATAGTTATAATAATTAAATTATAGATTTAACTCTTAACATGTTGATTCCGTTATGGGGTCTCATTCTAACACATCACCTAATAGAAACATGTAATAAAACTATACCAAATCCCTAAATAAAAAATCAAAATCACAAATAAATCAAATATAAGTAAAAAAATATTTTTATTCCCATTTCAAATGTTCCTAACAATTTCTTCTTTCAATTGAAAAACACGGCACTAGTTAATAAAAATACAATTCAAGGTACAATTTCAAAGCCTTCAAACATTTCAATCCAATCATTAGAAGAAACCCACTTCATAATAACCAATTTCCCCTTACAACCACACATATAAATGTAATTTAATATTACAAAATATAATTCAATATTTTTAAATTAACCTAACCACATATACTTCTCTAGAGTTACACCATACTTAATACCAATAAAATTATTTCCTTGAAAACCATTAAAAACCCTAATCATTTTATCTGCATAAATTATTTATTCTAAGGATCAAATATTTTAAAAGAGTGAATTAAAAAAACCCAAAACATGTTTTTCAAAGAAACCTCAATTATCCAATAATTAAATATTACATCAAAATTGAATCAAATAGTATTTAAAACCAAAATTTATTCACTTGATTACCAAACAAACCTCATCACTCATAAGAGATGCTTAAAGGACTAATTTATTGAAAAAAACAAAAAATTAAAAAAATTTACATGATGAATGATTTTTCCAACCATTTTATAACTATATGTATCCCACTAGAAGATACCGAGAACTATTCTGATGGTTTTAAAATTATTTAACATATAGCTTGCCCTAACCACGTGCCCCTGGTGTTCATCCAATAGAAATCAAAAAATTTGAATTTCCAAAATGAATCTTGGGATATCCCTCAAAATAATGGTTGAAAAAAAGTGTACCAAAATATTCATGAATAAACAACCATGAATCCCAAAATTAAAAGAATAATGTTTACCACCAGTGGAAGCGCTAGGTTTTCTGCATTTAAATTCTAACCATGAACCCCTCTACCTCTCTAGGTCCAACTGTTCTGACTCATAATTATCACCGAAACATAAATAAAAAGAGAGATAAAATAACATTTTCTATTAAAGCACCCAATTTGGACCTAATCTGTTACTTGATTCATTCTTTTATATATCCTGAGGAACATTATCAGTCACCACGTTATTACAACTTTTTATAGGGTAACACAAGTTAACACATAGGAATGATTTCACCCTAATAAAAACCAAGATTAGTAGAAGGTTCTCTCTAGAAATATATCATTATATATCAATGAATTAGACAACCATACAAAATTAAATATTAAATTATAAAACATAAAAATTAAAAAAAATTAATATAAATGATAAAAAGTACATAAAAAATTTTGAATTTTTTTTATACTAGTAAAAACTTTTTTATTAAAATATTTTATAATTTGAATCCGATAATCTAAAATGAAACAAAATAATGGGGCTGAAAAGGGTGAAAACTCACATGACCTAATTGGTTAAATGAACATGGGATACAAACCCCAACAACCCCATCGAACTCTCAAGTAACTACTATGAGCCAAATAACCCTAACTTTAAAAGAATAGAGGGAGTAACCAAAACGAAAATCCAAAACCTAGAAGTATAATAAAATACTTCTAGGTTGCATACCCACTGATGTGAGTACTTATAGAGTGACATAATTTATAGTATAATACCACCAAGATTTCATTTCATTACTTTTATGAAATTTCCCTATAATTATAGTTTGAAAATAAATATTAAAAAATAGGTTTTCATTCCATTTATACAATATAAAAATAAACAAACAATACCTAATTTCGTTATTTATAACACACCATTTATAATTCATGAATTTAATGTGTTTTATCATGGTATTCCCTATTTAAAAAACTACATTTCTATTAAAAAATAAAATCAAATTTAAAGATACTAAGGCAAACCTTCCATTTTCATTTAAAAATGTATCTTCATAAAACTAACAATTCACAGGGGTTCAAAAAATTTAAAACATGTTTCTCTTATAAATATGATTAAAAAACAACAATATATTTTCAATTTAAATCTTTAACACATGAAAAACTCAAATATTAGTAAATCTTAAAAGGTAATGACTAATAGAATAAAAATACATGAAAATTAAATAAGTTATAATAGTAAATTCATAATAAACCCAAACAAAATCAATGACCAACCATAAATAACCACAACATTGATATGAGATCAAATAAATAAAATCCAACTCACATTACAATATATAAAAAAGTTAAAACATATGATATATTTCATTAGGAAATAGTATATGTAATAATGGTACAATACACATTGTTCACCAAAGGAACCAAATTTTAGTAAGTTAATAGTATCCAAACATTACACCCAAATCACTCTAAAATATCCTCATATTTCCAAATCTACTATCTAAGCCATAACATTCAACTAGGTACTACTAGGTAGTGTGTGAATGTCAACTACTAAGGGAATTGTTTCTTGATCTCCCACTTAGTTTCCTTAGGCTCATCATTGAAAAAATAATAGTGGATGTTCACAATTAAGCCAACATCAATCACGTGAAAATCACAGATACTAGTGGAAATATAATCATGAAAATTTTATACATCCCATTTTTAATATACCCTCTTGAATAACATGAATCCTTCCCAAACACACAAAAAAGAATCTAATTTCCTTTAACCATTTATAAAAACTCACAATCATAAAAAATAGGTATCAATGGCGCTCCTATATGCTGAAAATAGTAATCAACAAATCACCATTTTATAGGCTTGAAAATGTCCCTCTAAATTAAAATCAAGAACCATTCCCTCGGAAATACCACTATTAAAATAATATTTGAAAAAAATATGTTCTAA
Organism: Viscum album; assembly: GCA_963277665.1. Taxonomy (NCBI): domain Eukaryota; kingdom Viridiplantae; phylum Streptophyta; class Magnoliopsida; order Santalales; family Viscaceae; genus Viscum; species Viscum album. The sequence continues at coordinate 338,425,393 of OY728135.1, forward strand.
ATATAATATATATAATAATAAGGAACCATAATGCAAAAATAATAAAAGGAATCATCAAACAATTAAATAAAAGTAATCCCACACCATTTTACAAATAAAGAAGGCTTTTGAAACAGAAAATCTCCCATTTGTAAATTTATTTTGGCTCAAATCATCAAGAATTTATCACTTTTATTAATAAAACTATAATTTTAATCTTATAAAACACTAAGGATTCATATAATACAATTTAAAATCAAGGTTTACTTAAAACTTGACATTCACCCATGATTTATAAGTAAAATACCAAAAATAATGGAAACCATTGTCTAAAAAAATATAAATATCATATATCTCATTACATTATTTCAAAATCACATTTTAACCATCTATAATTTTTTTAAATCTTAAATAAAAGGAAAATAAATGGAAATACTTAGCTCTATTAGTGTAACCATGCCAGGAATTATGAACACCGTCAAATTAGTTTGTAATATATGGTTCACCACCATTAGAAAAAAACCTCAACATTTAAAACCCTTATACATAGGAATATGAAAACATAGCTATTATGGTAATATAGTAAGAGAAAAATAGGAATAAAAAAAGACACTGGTGATGGAGAATCTATTTCATTTCAATATGGGGAAGAAACCCCCAATAAATAACCTCATTAACATAATGGATATTCTTAGAGAAGAAAGAACAATTCATTTAATGACCAAAACTAAAGAAATATATTAGGGGATGTGTAACGCCCCGACCCTAGTTACCCAGAGTCGGTTCATTATTACATAACATTGGCATGATATAAGGAAATCATGACCTAAAAGACAGATCAGTTTAGTATCCTTGGAAATACTAGATACATTCAAAAGGTCAACATTACAACTTGAAAAAACACTAAATTATTCTATTAGAACCATCCAAGATTCCTAGATTATGCCTAAAAGTCACTCATAACTAACTTCTTCACATCCTGGGAAAAATAAAACATGGAAAGGGGTGATTTCAGATGCTCAGTAAGGATAACAATATAGCAGAAACTTTCATAAATAACCATAAACATTTAAGGTAATGTATAACTAAAACAAAAGCCTTTTAAACTTGGACTTCAACATAATATGGAAAAAAATGAAATAATTCCATTTACTTATTCACATGGATATTCTACTAGTCAAATAATGACATGCAGTATCAATAACCACTTTCATAATGATGGAATGCATAATTCCAGACTACCATAGCCACATAGTCAAGGCCTTGTGCAAAGTCTACAAATAATATTTTTTCAAGGCCTTGTGCCAAGACACTAGTTTGTCTCATGAGACCTACCGATACATCAAGGAGCTATAGCATGCTCCACCCATCAATTACAAAGTCCAATGCATTCCTCATATGAAATTTTGAAACATAACATAAACATTCGTATTAAAACTAGCATACGAAATGTCAATAATTTATCCACAAACCATGAATGGTATAAAAATAGCACATCCACAGTCAAAAATAACTCATTCAATACAATATAAAAGATTGTATTGTAAAATGGTAACCTCAATCGAGAATAATGAAGGATATTGGCATAGATGAGAATAAGCATCAAAACTATTTGAGAGAAATATCACCCTTTTTCTTGAAAACATTTAAAAGTCTCACTATTTATCAAGTAGCCATTTAAAATAGATTTTTTAATCAAAGTATCCCATACCACTGTGAAACGTTGAAAATTAATTTTAATTTTAAAAAATCTATGTACATATAAATAAATCCTTAAAACCATAATTAAAATATGGACATTAATGAGAATGATTTAGAAGAATAAATCTTTAAAATATTTAAATGATATTTTAGTTAGAGTTCCTAACTAAAATAAAGGCACTTGAATAAAAATAATTGAGGTAATAAAAACTTTTTAATATCATGAGAATAAAGGGATTCATGATATACTTTGTCAAAGTACATTATATACACAATATAAAAGTGATTTGGTGTATAACAACAAAGAAGTCTCAGTGGAATGTAAATTGAGATGAAATATCTTATAAAGATTTTATCCTTAGGTTAAGGATAAATCAACGACATAATTATGTGTGAAAAATATAAATACACTCAATATGAATGGATATTCAATGTAAATCAATCAGAGGACATTCACACATATTTTTGTAAAAACAACACCAATGAATTGGATATTTAACTCAACAAATGGAGATTGAGTTAAAATTACTCTTATCAACTTCATATCGATGACTTGAGAATTTATAAATGGATTAATTATGTGTATCAAAAGTATATCCACAGGGAGAGTGGAAAATATGGCCTAAGCAAATGAATAGTGATTCCACACATAATCTTGGAGTAAAATAATCAATGAAGTATGCATAAAGCCGAATGAGTGGAAATTGAAATTTCAAATTCCATTATCGATTTGGAAACTTACGAAACATACACCCATGAAAGAAGGATCATAAAATTATGATATAAATATACATAAATTAAAGTATGTTACACAATGAATACAATCATTGGCTGTACACACACCTCATGCAATAAGTAAGTGGTGAATAATGGAAATCTCACGGAATTAAAAGTGAGATAAGAAACCCCTTACTTTGTACATTTTCATTGGTCGAGGGTAGTTTAAAATCCTTTATAATGGTGAAATAATTGTTATTTAATTATAAAATAATCATATACATTAATATGTTATCATATATGATCTTTTAACATTGCTTTGTTAATAATATCTTAGTATTATCGTCATTTTGGGTGTTAACAGATTCATTTTTGTTTATATATATGTTATGTGAGCCATGTTTTTTATGGATGGGATGTATCTTATTCATATCCATATTGAAATAATGTCTCTAAACATTATTTTTAATCATAAAATGAAATTTAGTCTTGAATGGAAACGATGGGAAATGAATCTCATCACGTTCGTGGAGACGGTAATCCGTACGTACACACGAGCGACAATATCATTCTTTTGATATTAAAATAATATATAATTAAATGTTATATCAAATATACAGAATCATTATAATATTATATTTTATTATTTACATGAATTACACATCATTATTATAACCATCATAATAATAATGTATTGAATAACAATTACACCACGACGTGGAGACGGTAATCCGTACGTACGCACGTATGGTGAAATGTAATTCAAATGATGGATAGAATAATGAATATGGAAGTACCATATTTATAATAAAATCATAGTATATATAATATCGTGGAGTTATTATTAAAGATTGTAAATAACAATTAAAGAAGAAGTGGAAGAAGAAATGAACTTGGAAGAGGGTGGTGAAATTATTACCTCATCTTTGGGTACTTCCTTTTGATTTGATCAAAAGGGCTCCTTAATATGGATTTCTGACCAAAGTAGGGCCTCTAGAATTAAGTGAGGAACGTTTAGAGGATATTTGGGCTGTGGTTGGCCGATCCAAAAGGCTTGAAAGGTATGAATTTGAGAGAAGGGGGAAGTGCCCTTTTATAAGAGGGGTGAGGGGCACCTTAGGAAAAACTTAACATATTATTTTATAATAAAATAATTTTCAGTTTCTAATGGATCCAAAGTGGATTATTTAAAGTCTAGGGTGGGTATGGGTCTCAAAAAACTCAACCAATAGGTTTTAGATAGGTTTGGGTCACTATATTAACCATAACTTTTAGATTTAACTCTTAGTTAAATAGTTTTACATTTACCATGTCTCTTTGTAGTTTTATATTATATGGTTAATAAACTTACTATATACTTCCAAGAGAACCAAAAGTAGTACATTAATGATAAAACTATCATTATATAAGTCCTTTTTCCAAACCTTTGATTTTTAAGAATATAATATCAATTAATAATATAATATTTCATTAAAAAACTCTTTTAGGTCAATTTTGACACTATTTGGTATTTTGTTTTTGCTAAATTTATAACAGCATTATTACTTTGAAAACAATTCATATAACCAACCCTAATATGTCATATTAACCTATAAATTTTTTGTAATTCATAAAAAGTCTCAAATTACATTTACTTAGATATTTATAATATTAATTATTTTAATATTTCATTAATTAGGTAATTACTGCTTCATCATTGTGTCATTAATAAATTAAATTATTTAATGTCTAAAAAATATAAATAAAACACCATTATGTAGGAAATATCTTTATATTTCTAATTAATATTTATACTCGAATTTATCTTATGTGTAACCCTATATTAAAAATGTTTTAGTTATTAAACTTTGATTTTACCTCCTTTATCTTTTCTTTAAATTAAATAATAATAAATGTCCTAATCTAATCCAAGTGGACCAAATAGGTTCATATTTTATTCATAAGGTCTTTTTTGGTCGAATTATACTTATCCAATATAATTATAACATGTGTTAGGGTAATAATATTATCATTTTTACCCTTAATTATCCTATTTAATTTTAACCGTGGTAAATAAAAGTAAAACGTTACTATTGACAAAAAATATTTTTATCTTATTGAACCAAATTTTACTCCTTGTTATTAACTGTTTCTCTTGGATTTTTGAAATTCAACTCATTGAAGCTATAAAATTATGTATTATGTGAATTTACAAATTATCCTAAGAGGTGGGTAAAAGGCAATGAAAAGTTCAATAAAATTTTATATATCTAATATTATTACAAATGGCTCCAATGAATTACATTGAACTTATATGGGTATTATGTATCTATTTTGACCTAAAATAAATTTAAATAAAATAAATAATTATTTAAATAAAAAATTCGGTTTTAAACTATAACTAAGTGTTTTTCACTATTCATAAAAAATTAAAAGTTTTCAGAAACATACCAAAAATTCACCCAAAGCTACTTTTGATATTCTGAATTCAAACATGAATTCTATTTTACCACATTAAAAATGTAGAAATTGAATTTATTAGTTTAAAATTAATTCCCGTTGTCAAAACCAAAAGGCGTATTTTTATGAAATAATAACTACCAAAAGATTGACATTTGTTTATATCCAATTTCAAAGTGAAATTACTTTCAATGACAAACATTGAATTAAATGGTAAAAATATAATCTAATTATACATCCAAACCATTCATATATATATTTGAACACTATAAATTATTTTGATTAAAAAAGTTGTTTTCAATTATAATATATTATTTTTCACTATTCACCAAAAAATGAAAGTTATCAGAAAAAACACCAAAAAATTTATTAAAACTAAATTCTTATGTTCTTATCCCAAATAAGATATTTATTTTGTAAAATTGAATATTTAAAAGTTTCAAATATTGGATTAAAAAATGGTTCTCCATTGAAAGGCTGTAAAATTGCATTTTTTGAAAAATACTTCTTTTATCTGAAAAAATTAATTTTTCCGTGAATTATGTCTACAAAACTCATAATATGGATTCTAAAATTATAAGGGTTATATAAAGTTCAAAATTTTGTTAATACTATTCATAAACGCTTTTGAATGGCTAGTTTGGTCAGTCGTGGGGCACTTAAACTCGATGATGCGTGTAGTGTAAGTTATTGAATTATTATGAAGAACTAACGTACTGTGAAATCTTGGGGTGTTACATTCTTACCTCATTAAATAAATTGTGTCCTCACAATTTTGAAAATTAGGCTTGGGAATATAATGGAAAGTTCCACATCCGAAAAAGAGTCAATAAAACTATCACTTTAAAAGAAAGAAAGATAAGTACAAAGGTCACCCAAGATAACCCATACTAGGATTCCATGTATGAAAAAATTGATATGGAAGGTAAAATAAGTGTCAAGTTATGATGGAGAGGGATAGAAAACATGATCAGGAGAAAGTTAACAACAAGAAAACCACAAACTTGTGATGGGACAAATGTTCAATAGTTTCCCGGTAGGAAAAGTAAACAGACAACATTTTTTTGTTTTAAGTTACATTTCATAAAGATGAAGAATTCATTTATGATATTGACTAAGAACATAAAGAGATATACTTAATATTTAAGTAGAGTTTCATTCTTTAATAAATTTCTACCACTAACTCATTTTTTGAAATAATGAGTATTCAAGAATACTTGGTCAGACCAGAAGAGCTATGATAAACTTCCATAGAATCACATGATCCATGAAGGATAAACTATATATTTAACTTGTCTTTAGAGATTAATCAAAACCAAAATGGTTAGTACAAGATCTGATGATCCCCCAAAAGGATATTCCTTTAGAGACAGAAACACTAGTCTTAATTTCTAAAATTAAACCAGCAATACCCCGAATTTAAATAAATACCATTCCATAAACAATTTTCCTTAAAATCCTTCAATATAATCCAAAATAATATTGAAACCCAAAACTTAGAAGAATTTGGTTATGTAGTCTTCCAAGTTAAATTGTATCTCCAAATGACATCAACTACTCTTAAAGTCACATACTTAAAAGTAATTAACCTAATCAAATATTCTCTATTATAGGTTATTCATTTCCATAAATAACCGAAATCAATATAAATCCACAACAAAAACATAGACAAAAATCCACCATTACTTCTCAAATGAAATCTCATAGTATTCTATTTTCCTAGGGCATATAGTGTTCCCAACAAAGCCAACATCTTCCAAAATTACATTTACCACGTAATCAGCAAATCATTTTCCTGTACTAAGGGTATTAATTTGATAAGACATAAGATCCCAAATCAACTTATTATTGATCAATAAAATCACTTAACTAAAAATAATTAGTCACACTAACCAGTGACTTCACGTAGTCTAGTGGTAGGCGATAAATCCCATTCGCACTCTGTTTGTGGGTTCGATTCCCACAGCTTTGTCCGACGCGATAGTTTGTCACACGGTCTTTTTCCTTTTTCAAAAAATATATTTTATAACATTACCAAAATGAGATAATTCCTCAAAATAACAATAACATAATTTAACCACAAATGTTATCTCATACGTTGCATTTTCATCCCAAAAATATATTAACTTGTAATTGCCTCAAATCCAATGATCATATAAAACCAAATGGTTATTTATAACCGTATCCATAAGAGAAAGGATAATCCTTCCTCAAATATCATATTCACATGAGAAACTGCAGGGATACAATTACAAGAGAAAATTATTCCAAAGTAATCCCATCAACAAGGAGCGCTAGTACTTTTAAAAATTTCTCCAACCATTTATATCCACATAGCTTCTTCTTTAACTAAGAAAATATCCTATAAAATAGGGCATTCACTTAGGTAATGTTCAGGTCCTCTAAATTTACAGAAAATTACTGTAAATGGATTCTTGGTACCATTTTTATTTTCTTCTATAGTACTCTTCATTTTTCCTCGGCAATTCTTCAATTTATGTCCTTCTTTCCCACACATAAAGAATTTCTTTATTCTATTGAGACACTTTCCTGGGTGTCTTCTTCCACATTTCCTGGATTCTTTTCTCCATGGTCTCCACTGTAGGATCTCTTATCATTCATCACCTTTCTCTTCTTTTTTGATTCCGGGAGTTGGTCAATATATATGTTGTTGATCATATTTTTGGAAAAATAATTTGGAATGAAAATGATATCTTTTATGCCTCTCAAAATTCCATTTGTTTCTCATTTACACCATCATTCCCGCCTGGTACATCATCCTCAAAGTCTATCTTAGGGCTATGTGCTCTAATCAAAGTTTATCTAAATCTAGCTTCCAAGGATTGTACTAAATTTCCTCTGATACCAACTGTAACGCCCCGACCCCAGTTACCCAGAGTCGGTGCATTATTACATAACATTGGCATGATACAAGGAAATAATGTCCTGAAAGACCGATCAGTTTAGTATCCTTGGAAATACTAGATACATTCATAAGGTCAACATTACAACTTGAAAAATACACTAAATTATTCCATTAGAATCATCCAAGCTTCCTAGATGATGCCTGAAAGTCACTCATAAATAACTTATTCACATCTTGGGAAAAATAAAACTTGGAAAGGGGTGAGCTAAGATGCTCAGTAAGGATAACAATATAGCGGAAACTTTCATAAAAAAGCATAAACATTTAAGTAAATGTAAAACTAAAAAAAAAGCCTTTTAAACTTTAACTTAAACCTAATATGTCGAAAAAATTAAATAATGTCATTTATTTATTCACATGGATATTCTACTAGTTAAATAATCACATGCAATATCAATAACCACTTTCATAATGGTGAAATGCATAATGCCAGACTATCATAACCACATAGTCAAGGCCTTGTGCCAAGACTACAAATAATATTTTGTTAAGGCCTTGTGCCAAGACACTGGTTTGTCTCATGATACCTACCGATGCATCGAGGAGCTATATCATGCTCCACCCATCACTTATAAAGTCCAATGCATTCCTCATATAAAAGGTTGAAACATAACATCAACATTCATATTAAAACTAGCATACGAAATGCCAATACTTTATCAAAAACCCATGAATGGTTTAAAAATATCCAATTCCATAGTCAAACATAACTCATTCAATACAATATGGAAGATTGTATTGTAACAGATTAACCTCAATTGAGAATATTTAAGGATATTGACATAGATGAAAATAATCATCAAAACTATTTGAGAGAAATATCACCCTTTTTCTTGAAAACATTTAAAAGTATCACTATTTATCAAGAATCCATTAAAAATAGATTTTTGAATCAAATTGTCCCATATCAGTTTGAAACTTTGAAAATTAATTTTAATTTTAAAACATCTATGCCCATATAAATAAATCCTTAAAACCATATTTAAAATATGTCCATTTAATGAGAATGATTTAGAAGAATAAATCTTTAAAACATTTAAATGATATTTTAGTTAGAGTTCCTAACCAAAATAAATACACTTGAATACAAATAATTGAGGTAATAAAAACATTTTAATATCATGAGAATAAAGGGATTCATGATATACTATGTCAAAGTACATTATATAAACCATATAAAAGTGATTTGGTGTATAACAACAAAGAAGTCTCAATGGAATGTAAATTGAGATGAAATCTCTTATAAAGGTCGTATCCTTAGGTTAAGGATAAATCAATGACATAATTATGTGTGAAAAATATAAACACACTCAATATGATTGAATATTCAGTGTAAATCAATCATAGGACATTCACACATATTCTTTAAAAACAACACCAATGAATTGGATATTTAACTCAATAAATGGAGCTTGAGATAAAATTACTCTTATCAACTTAATATTGATGAATTAAGAATTTTTCAATGGACTGATTATGTGTATCAAAAGTATACCCACAGAAAGGGAAGTGGAAATTATGACATAAGCAAATGAATAGTGATTCGACACATAATCTTGGAGTAAAATAATCATTGAAGTATGCGTAAAGCCGAATTAGTGGAAATTGAAATTTCAAATTCCCTTATAGATTTGGTAACTTACGAAACAAACACCCATGAAAGAAGGATCCTACAATGATGATTTAAATATACATAAATTAAAGTATATTATATAGTGAATACAATCATGGGTAGTACACACACCACATGCAATAAATAAGTGGTGAACAATGGAAATCTCACGGAATTATATATGAGATAAGAAACCCCTTACTTTGTACTTTTTCCTTGGTCGAGGGTAGTTTAACCTCCTTTATAATGCTGAAATAATTTTTATTGAATTATAAAAGAATCATATACTTTAATATGATATTATATATGATCTTTTAACATTTATTTGTTAATAATATCTTAGTATTATCATCGTTTCGGGTGTTAATGGATTCATTTTCCTTTATATTCTTTGTTATGTGAGCCATATTTGTTATGGATGGGATGTATCTTATTTATAACCTGAATGAAATCTTCTCTCTAAACTCTATTTTTAATCATAAAATGAAATTTATTCTTGAATGGATACGATGGGAAATGAATCTCATCACATTCGTGGAGACGGTAATCCGTACATACGCACGAGTGACAATATCATTATTTTGATATTAAAATAATATATAATTGGATGGTATATCATATATACAGAATCATTATAATATTATTTTTTATTATTTACATTAATTACACATCATTATTATACCCATCCAAATAATAATGTATTGAATAACAATTACACCACGACGTGGAGACGGTAATCCTTACGTACGCACGTATGGTGACATGTCATTCAAAGGATGGATAGAATAATGAATATAGTAGTAACATATTTATAATAACCTCATAGTATATAAAATATACTAGAGTTACTATTTTATAATGGAAATAACCATGAAATAAGAAGTGGAAGTTGAAAAGAACTTGAAAGAGTGTGGTGAAATTATTACCTCTTCTTCGGGTTCTTCCTTTTGATTTGATCAAACGGGCTCTTTAAGTTGGATTTATAACTAAAGGAGGGCCTCTAGGATAAAGTGAGGGAATTTGAGAGTATATTTGGGCAGGGTTTGGCCAAGCCAAAAGGCTTTTAAGGTGTGAATTTGAGAGAAGGGGGAAGTGCCCTTTTATAACAGGGGTGAGGGGCACCTTAGGACAAACGTAAAATATTATTTTATAATAAAATCATTTTCGGTTTCTAATGGATCAAAAGTGGATTATTTAATGTATATGGTGTAGATGGGTCTAAAACCACTCAACTAATAGGTTTTAGACAGGTTTTGGTCACTATATTAACCATAACTTTTAGATTTAACTCATAGTTAAATAGTTTGACATTTACCATGTCTCTTTGTATTTTTATATTATATGGTTAATAAACATACTATATAATTACAAGAGAACACCAAGTGGTTCATTAATGATACACCTATAATTATATAAATCCGTTGAAAAAACCTTATATTTTTAGGAATATAATATCAATTAATAATATAATATTTGATTTAAAAACTCTTTTATGTCAAATTTGACACTATTTGGTATTTTGTTTTTTCTAAATTTATAACAGCATTATTACTTTGAAAACAATTCATCTAACCAACCCTAATATGTCATATTAACCTATAAAATTATTTTAATTCATAAAAATTCTCAAATTACATTTATTTGGATATTTATAATATCAATTATTTTAATATATCATTAATTAGGTAATCAATGCATCATCATTGTGTCATTAATAAATTAAATTATTTAATGTATGAAAAATATAACTAAAATTGAATATGTAGGAAATATTTTTAGCTTTATAATTAATATTTATACTCGAATTTATATTATGTTTAACCCTATATTAAAAATGTTGTAGTTATTAAACATTGATTTTTACTCTTTTAACTCTTCTTTGAATTAAATAATAATAAATGTCCTAATCGAATCCAAGTGGACAATAGAGGTTCATATTTTATTCCTAAGGTTGTTTTTGGTCGAATTATACTTATCCAATAGAATTAGGACATGTTTTACGGTAATAATAATATCATGTTTACTATTAATTACCCTATTTACTTTTAACCGTTGTAAATAGATGTAAAAAAGTTTCTATTCACCAAAATATATTTTTTTCTTATTAAAGAAAATTTTAATCCTTTATATTAACCGTTTCTCTCGGATTTTTGAAATTCAACTCACTGAACTAGTAAAATTAGGTTTTATGTGAATTTACAAATTCTCCTAGAAGGTGGGTAAAATACACTGAAAAGTTCGATAAAATTTTATATATCTAACATTATTACAAAATGAATCCAATGAATTAAATTGAAATTATATGGGTATTATGTATCTATTTTTATATAAAATAAATTTAAATAAAATAAAAAATTATTTAAATGAAAGATTTGGTTTTAAACTATAACTTAGTGTTTTTCACTGTTCATCAAAAATTAAAAGTTTTCAGAAACATACCGAAAATTCACCCTAAGCTAGTTTTGATATTATGAATTCAAAAATGAAGTATATTTTACCAAATTCAAAACATAGAAATTTAATTTATTAGTTTAAAATTAATTCTCATTGTCAAAACCAAAAAACGTATTTTTATGAAATAATAACTACCAAAAGATTGACATTTGTTTATGTCCAATTTCAAAGTGAAATTACTTTAAATGACCAACATTGGATTAAATGGTAAAAATATAATCTAATTATACATCCAAACCATTCATATGTATAGTTGAGCACTATACGTTATTTTGATTAAAAAAGTTGTTTTCAGTTAAAATATATTATTTTTTCACTATTCACACAAATAAGAAAGTTATTAGAAAAACACCAAAAATTTATTGAAACTAAATTCTTATGTCCTGATCCCAAAAAAGAAGTTTATTTTGTGAAATTAAATATATAAAGGTTTCAAATATTGGATATAAAAAGGGTTCACCTTTGAAAGGTGGTAAAATTGCATTTTTTGAAAAATACTTCTTTTATTTGAAAAAATACTTTGTCCTTACATTATGTCTAAAAAACTCATAATATGGATTCTAAAATTATAAGGGTTATATACAGTTCAAAATTATATTAATAAAATTCATAACCGCTTTTGAACGGCTAGTTTTTTAAGTCGTGGGGCGCTTGAACTCGATGTTGCATGTAGTGTAAGTTATTGAATTACATTAAAGAACTAACGTACTATGAATTCTTGGGGTGTTACTGGATGATTTTTGGAAACTATCCAAATAAACTAGAGAGAAATAAAAAACATCCAAAAACTGAGTAGGTATCAGGGGTTAGTTTTATGGTTAACCAAATCATTTTGTAACCTTGTGATCACCATGGTCCCAATCTACATGTATGACATGATTTCTTCAACACAATTCCCAGAACTTCTCACTATACAATTTACTCCATGATGTATTCCAAATATTTCAATGTTTCACCTTAGGACACGCTAACATCAATGCATTAATAGACAATATAAATACCAATAATAGAGTGACATTTTGGGGTGTTGTAATTCTCCTCAAAATTATACTTCATAACCCAAGAATTTCATCGACTACTTAGGTAAATTGAAAATTTCTGGTCCAACTTATTGGATGAAGGTACACAACGAAAAACCTAGCACCCCAATCAAAAAACCAAGAACATGGGACCCAAAAAACTCTCTCGTGAGAGGAAACACTCAAAAACAATTCAAGATCTACTATCCATCGAATAAATATGAATCACAAATATTTATTCATCACAAACTAATATATAAGTATGATAACAATCTTAATCCAATTTAAAATTTTCAACTCACACACATGCATCATCAAAACAAACAAATAATTATCAAGTTATGAACTAATAAAAAGAAAAAAATATAACCAAAACATATAGAACCTATAATTTTCAATGAACTTGAATCAAAATAATATCCAAAATAACATCATTCTAGAAGGTAATTCGCATAAGAATGATGAAATCACTAAGATCCAAACTAATGGTATCCCCACAATTTAGAATTTATGATAAATTTAATTACAAAATATAAGAATGAAGAAATGATTAATAATCCCCAAATCCAAAAAGAACCCCAAAACCACTTTAGGTTACATGAAATTTACATAAAAAATATTATGCTTTTTAGTGAATATTCATTACATATTATTTTTATGCAAACCATAACCATAACGGTTTTGTTTATTTGGAAACATGGATACATAAAAATCCTATACATAAACTATCTACACCATATCCTATTAATTCCATCACTATTACCACCCTTCTAAGACATAACATACATTAAGCATTTCTTCAAATACTAGGGAAAAGAAACATAATAATGCGTCCATTAAAATTTTCAGTAATGGTAATCATGGATATTATAATGATTACAAAATATTTATATTAGAATAAGTGTATGATAATAAAATATTATCATTTAAAACCCATACCAAAAAATTCATAGACCATAATCATGATTCTTTGTATAAAACATAATCACTACTAGAAATTCAGGCTATAGCCACGGACCTATAACCACGGTTCTATCGTTCCATGTCTATAGCAGGTTTATAGACACGGTTTAATAGGATGACTGTGGCTATTTTGTTGGAAACCCCCTCAAACCCTCCCATTCTCCGATGAACCCCTACTTCCGTCACGATTCTTTATGAAAACCCTGATTTTTATTACAACTTAAACATGCTTTATGACATAAAACTTCACTTGATACAATAAAGAAGATCAAGAGGTTTAGTGTATTTGGGTCTTAGGATCATTACATAAAAACATAAAACATGAAATACAACATCTTTATTGAAAACTTCCCTTACATGACCACTACATTCCCTCGTACTTAGCATTGCATGGGATAACCTGAGGACATGCATAAGAAAAGGGTGAGCTATAAAGCCCAGTAAGGGAGTACACATGGAATAACATGAGGAGTACAATACATGTTAGGAAATAGGCATGTCAATAGATCATAAGATAAACATGAACATAAAGGCATGATAAAGCATGATAATCATAACATGGAAATGTGGCAACAACACTTAACATTGAATTAGAATGAGCCAAGGCTCATTGCACATGGAGCATGAGTAAACCCTCATTGCACATGAAGCACGAGTAAACCCTTGTTTCACTTGAATTAGAATGAGTCAACACTCATTGCACATGATGTATCATGATACTATACTTTACCCAATGCATTGGAGTGCTATAAGGTCACACCCTTCTTAAACATTTCATTTCATGCATAAGTGTGCCACATGGATCATAAAACATGGATTCATAAAACATAATAATTTATTCCACGATAATGGAATGTGGAATTAATACATGAAACATTACAATCAATAAGTAAATGTGCATAAAGTTGAATACCCTCGATGGAGAAATGGGCATGGTATTCACTACACAATGACACTGGCTTAGAAGATCGGTGCGATTTCGGCAGCGTAACGGCGTGACATAAGAATTCATAAAAATGGTTGATGAGAGAGAAATGGGTTACTCATCATATTTACATGTAATGGATAATAAGGAGGTTATATAGATACATGTCCCAACAATTTTTATGGAATATAGATTCATGATACAAAATTATTTCTTGAATGTAAAAGAAGAGAGAGAAGTTCCTTTCGGAATTTCGACATAGTAACGGGTGTATATGGGAGGAATTTAATGAGAGAGAAAGGGGTCTCCCATCATTAATACAATAATAGGGCAGTATGGGGGAGGTGTGAAAGCATACCCCAACATCCATAATTGAAATTAAAAGGGCAATACAACTTAATTAAAATTGACAAAAATGAGAAAGGAAGAAAAAACCCTTACTTGGAAGTGTGCTTCCAAAGGCTAGAGAGAGGCTTGTGAGAGGCTTCTTGGGAGATTGGGTCACCTTGGGAGGATTATAGAGAGTGTAGGGAAGAGGTTGGACGAACTCTAAGTGATTTTAGTGAGGAGGAAGTGGGAGCTTGGGTGGGTTTATATAGGAAAGGTGAGGGAATTCTTTATTATTTAGGTTTGGGACCCCTTATATTAAATTAATCCAAACCACAAACCATCCCATGGTTTTTACCCATGAATTTTGGAAAAGGGAAGAGTAAAACAATATTTTATAAGTCCCAAGTCCTATCTTCTTAAAATAATAATTTTGATTATGTGGAGGTGAGTCACACTCCCCGGGAAATTAATTTAAAAAAGAAAAAGTGTTGAATATGTCTTGAGGGGTCCATTAATGCTTTGAAAAGTAAGTCAAACAAACCCAAAATCACATTATTTTAATGATAAAACATATATTGGCCGAACATAACGATTATGGTATTTTATTACATCACCATTGGGTCATTATGATGTCATAAAACACATTATATATTTAAACGGTATTTAATTTTTACCGAAAAATTTGATTGTCTCAGAAAATTATGAAAAATTAACTGTTCGAAAATTTCGACGTCCTGATTCTAGAAATGAAATTTATTTTATCTAAATAAAATTTCTAAATATGTTAATTTTCAATTTTAAAATAAAAACCGACATTTATCGAAAATTCACTTGGTTTGACAAAAATGGATTTCAAACCTTAATAAATAAATTTTAATTGCATTCATAAAATTATAAGATCATTTATATTTAATAAAAAATTAATTTAATAATATTATTATTATTTTATTAAAATATTATTTAATTCAAAAATCCCTTAATTTAATAAAATAGATTTCTTAATTAAATAATAACTAAAAACACCATTTGTACATTTAAAAACTTTCTACAATGTATCAAAAATGACTAGAAATTTTATTCATTATTATATAGAAAAATAATGTACATGAACATAGTACTACTTATTTTTTACATAACCCCTTAAAACTGCCGCATAAGACCTAAGGGTAAGATGTGCGATGGTGACAGACTCTTGGAGCGGCTTGGATAACATCGCTCGAGTGGTAATTTCAATCAACTTATACTTTTCCCATAGACGGTCACGTTTGAGCTTCACATGATGAAGCTTAGCTTGGGCATGGTCAAGGGAGAAGCCCAAGGATACGACCAATTTTCCGAGCTCCGACAAATGGGCTTCGTATGGAGCAATTCTACTAGATGAGGTCATCGCTTCACTTGCTGACACACCAGGCACTTTGATGTATATTCAACGATCTTCTTCTTCATATTATCACACCAAAAGTTTTCTCGGAGATCTCGATACATATTTGTGCTCCCTGGGTGAATAGAGAAATTTGAACTATGTGCATCATCCAAATGTTCCTTCTTCAGCTCCAGACTCGATGGAACACATAGTCTTTTCTCAAACTGCACAGTCCCTTCTTCATTAACATTAAACTCCAAGTATTTTCCCTTTTTGATAGCTTCCACTTTTTCATGAATTCCCACATCATCCTTTTGAGCATCCCTTAACCTTTCCAAAAGATATGGTTGAGCAATCATCTGTGAAAGGATTGATGATGTTCCCTTCTTTATGATTCCCACATCCATCTTTATCAAGTCTAAGAAGATTGGATCCTTCTCAATTCTCATCATTGATAGAATCGCTGGATCCTTTCTACTTAAGGCATCCGCCACCTTGTTCGATTTCCCAGGGTGGTAATGTATTGAACAGTCATAATCCTTGATGAGCTCTATCCATATTCTCTAGCGCATATTAGGCTCTTTCTATGTGAATATATATTTAAGACTCTTGTAGTCAGTATATATCTCACATTTCTCTCCATAGAGATAATGCAGCCAGATTTTCAAGGCAAAGATCACAGCCGCCAACTCCAGATCATGTTTTGGATAGTTTCTCTCATGTATTTTCAACTTCCTTGAGGCATAGGATATCAATTTATCATTCTGCATCAGCACACATCCTAAGCCCTTCTTCGAAGCATCACTGAATACCACAAAAAGCTCCTCACTTTTGGGTAAAGTGAGCACGGGTGCAGTGATATGCCTCCTTTTCAACTCCTTGAAACTTTCTTCGCATTCATCACTCCAAGAAAAATTTACTCCCTTACGAGTTATCTTGGTAAGAGGGTTGGAAAATCGTGAGAAATTTCTCACAAATCGTCTATAATATCCAGCTAACCCCAAGAAGATACGGATATCGGTTACCGATGTTGGCCTCGGCCATCCCTCAATTTCATCTGTTTTGGAGGGATCCACAGATATCCCATTGCTTGTGATGATATGGACCAAGAATGATACCTCCTTCAACCAGAACTCCCACTTGCAGTACTTTTCATAGAGCTTCTCCTTGCACAAAGTCTCTAGTACAGTTCTTAAATGCTCCTCATAGTCCTCCTTGGTTTTGGAGTATATTAGAATATCATCTATAAAGACTACCAAAAATTTTTCAAGGTAATCTCTAAAGACTCTATTCATCAAGTCCATAAATATTGCTGGAGAATTGGTGAGTCCGAAAGGCATTACTATGAATTCATAGTGCCCATATCTTGTACGAAAAGCAGTCTTGGGGACATCTTCCTTCTTCACCCTTACTTGATAATATCCCGACCGCAAGTCCACCATGGAGAAGTATTGTGCTCCACGCAGCTAATCAAACAAGTCATCGATTCTTGGGAGATGATACTTGTTCTTTATCATGATTTTATTATGTTCACGATAATCGATGCAAATCCGCATTGACCCATCCTTCTTCTTGATGAAGAGGACTGGTGCACCCCATGGTGAAGCACTTGGGCATATAAATCCTTTATCCAGATTCTTCTGTAGTTGTTTCTTCAGCTCTTCAAGCTCAACAACAACCATTCTATATGGAGTCTTGGATATTGGTAATGCCCCAGGTATAAGTCCAATTGAGAACTCAACATTTCTTCTAGGAGGAAGACCAGGCAGTTCCTTGGGAAACACTTCCGCGAATTCCCTCACAATAGGAATTTCTTCAAGGATGGTTTCATCCTTGGACTCAATCATCTGATCCAGATACGCGTGCTCATAGGGCAGTAATATCCATGCTTGAGATGATGGAGCTAAAGGAGATTCATCTTCCTTCTGACACTTGTAAAGAATCGGGGGTCGATTCTCCATATGGAGTGTGATTTCCCTCTCCCGACAATTTATGTTGGCTCTATATAAGGAAAGCCAATCCATGCCAAGAATTTCATCAAATTCCACCAGAGGGAGTATGACGAGGTTCGCCAGGAAATTTAATCCACAGATTATAACAGGGGAGGACTTATATTCAGGGGATGAAATGATTTCCCCATTTTCCGTACTCACCGACATCTTTAATTCCATGATTTGTGGTGGTTCTGGAATTGTTCTACTAAACTTTCGAGATATAAAAGAATGCGTAGAACTTGAATCAAAAAGTACGTTCACTATTCTTGAATGAATAACTAGTGTACCTATCACCACTTCGTTGTCGGGGTTCACTTCGGCAGAAGTGATGTAAAAAGCTCTTCATGGCTGTCTTGGAGGTTGTTGGTTGCCTCTGATAACCCTTGGATTAGGGCACTGATTTTCAAAATGACCCGGTTATTTGCATTTATAGAATTGAACAATGTGTTGAGGTTCGAATGGAGCGTTCCTCTCCTCTGTCGCAGCCACAGGTCCTTCTTGCCGATAGTTAACAGCTAGGTGCCCTTCTCTTCCACACTTGAATCATTTTCTCGTCCCCTTAAGGCAATTTCCAGGGTGTTTCTTTCCACACTTTTGGAAAGTGGGGTGCTGTAACTTCTTAGAGCTGTTGGATTTATCCATCGGACCACCAGCATTGAATTCCACCTTATGCTTCTTGTCCCCATGATACCCATGTGATTCTCCGATCTCCATTTTGACCTTGAGGGCACATCGGACAATTTCCTCATAGCTGTCGAAGTCACAGATTGCTAATGCTTTCTGCAAGCTAGGCTTGAGCCCACCAAAGAAGCGGTCAACCTTGCATTCGGGGGTAACGACAAAGTCGGAAGCGTATCGTGGAAGCCTTGTGAATTTTTCCTCGTACGCTCCAACATATTCTTCATCTTTTTTCTTGAGGGAAAGGAAGTCCCTTTCCATCTTAAGCTGGAGGGTGCGCGGAAAATATTTATCGAAAAACATCTTCTGGAATTCCTTCCATTCCAAAGCCTCGATCTCCTCCTCAGGCTTCGTATTTTTTATCAACGTCCACCATTGATCAGCTTCACCCTCCATACGATAAGCAGCCATGAGAACCTTCTCTTGTTCAGAACATTGGAGGATGGAGAAGATCTTTTCAATGGAGTTGATCCATTGTTCAGTGATTGTGGGATCAGATGATCCACTAAAAGTAGGAGGCCTTTGTCTCATGAAGCTCTCGATAGAGACTTGTTCCTTCTTAGGGGGGTTTGGAAGTTCCTATTGACCCGTGTTTCTATTCAAAACTTGAGTTAGCTGAGAGAGAAGCGTGACAAAGTTCGCGATTCCCACTCCAATTGGATTGGGCATCTCATTAGTACAGTCATCACAATGATCTTCACAACAGTTGCTAGCCCGATTCCTCCTATTACCGGCCATTGGTTGGAATAAAAGGAAAGTTAGGGGTAACACATAAAGGGTAATACAAAGACAAAAGTTGATGACTCAAAAATAAACTTTTGTTTCCTTAAATCATGAGTCTTTAGGCTTCAATATAGGCTTTTCATGATCTACTTTCTAACATATATTCTTAGGGGCATTTTTCCCTTAATAAGGGTTCATACTAAGATTGTGAATTTATCAAAACATATCCCTCGGGAGTTTCGTAACCAAGAGTGAAGTAAGGCCCGTTTTCATGCACTAGTTCCTGTTCGAGTCTAGTTCAAAGCGGTGTTTTTGGGTTTTACCCCTAGGATACATCTGTGCCAGAGCTGCCTCTACCTGATCGTATCCAGACAGGGATGTATTTGTTTGATAAACCACTTACTTAGTATTTACCAAAACTTAGGGATGTTTTTATTATACTTAGTCTTGTATCTAAGGCTTTATTAGGGTTTCCTAATCCCAAAAATAACTAAACCTATCATCTGATACCAACTATGACAACCCTGCTTTTTATTACAACTTAAACATGCTTTATTACATAAAACTTCACTTGATACAACAAAGAAGATCGAGAGTTTTAGTGTCTTTGGGGCTTAGGATCATTACACAAAAATGTAAAACATGAAATACAACATCTTTATTGAAAACTTCCCTTACATGACTACTACATTCCCTCATACTTAGCATTGCATGGGATAACTTGAGGACATGCATAAGAAAAGGGTGAGCTATAAAGCCCAGTAAGGGAGTACACATGGAATAACATGAGGAGTACAATACATGTTAGGCAATAGGCATGTCAATCGAGCATAAGATAAACATGAACATAAAGGCATGATAAAGCATGATAATCATAACATGAAAATGTGGCAACAACACTTAACATTGAATTAGCATGATCCAAGGCTCATTGCACATGAAGCACGAGTAAAACCTCATTGCACTTGAATTTGCATGAGTCAACACTCATTGCACATGACGTATCATGATACTATACTTTACCCAATGCATTGGAGCGTTATAAGGGCACACCATTCTTAAACATTTCATTTCATGCATAAGTGTGCCACATGGATCATAAAACATGGATTCATAAAACATAATCATTTATTCCATGATAAAACAATGTAGAATTCATAAATACAACTTTACAATAAATAAGTAAATGTGCATAAAGGTGAATACCCTCGGTGGAGAAATGGGCATGGTATTCACTACACAATGACATTGGCTTAGAAAATCGGTGTGATTTCGGCAGCGTAACGGCGTGACATAAGAATTAATAAAAAAATTTGATGAGAGAGAAAGGGGTTACTCATCATATTTACATGTAATGTACAGTAAGGAGTTCATATAGATACATTTCCCAACAATTGATATGGAATATATATTCATGATACAAAATTATTGCTTGAATGTAAAAGAAGAGAGACAAGTTCCTTTCGGAATTTCGGCATAGTAACGGGTGTACATGGGAGGCATTTAATGAGATAGAAAGGGGTATCCCATCATTCAAACAATAAGAGGGAATTATGGGGGAGGTGTGAAGCAATACCCCAACATCCATAATTGAAATCAAAAGGGCAATACAACTTAATGAAAATTGAAAAAAATTAGAAAGGAAGAAAAAACCCTTACTTGGAAGTGTGCTTCCAAAGGCTAGAGAGAGGGTTTTGAGAGGATTCTTGGGAGCTTGGGGCACCTTGGGAGGATTCTAGAGAGAGTAGGGAAGAGGTTGGACGAACTCCAAGGGATTTTAGTGAGGATTAAGTGGGATCTTGGGTGGGTTTATATAGGAAAGGTGAGAGAATTCTTTATTATTTAGGTTTGGGACCCCTTATATTAAATTAATCCAAACCACAAACCATCCCATGGTTTTGGTCCATGTATTTTGGAAAAGGTAAGAGGAAAAAAATATTTTATAAGGCCCAAGTCCGAAATTCTTAAAATAATAAGGTTTCTTATGTGGAGGTGACTCACACTCCCATGGAAATTAATTTAAAAAGGCAAAGTGTTGAATATGTCTTGAGGGGTCCATGAATGCTTTGAAAAGTAAGTCAAACAATCCCAAAATCACATTATTATAATGATAAAACATATATTGGCCGAAGATAAGGATTATGGTATTTTATTACATCACCATTGGGTCATTATGATGTCATAAAACACATTATATATTTAAACGATATTTAATTTTTACCCAAAAAGTTTACTATCTCAGAAAATTATGAAAAATTCACCGTTGGATAATTTCGACGTCCTGATTCCAGAAATGACATTTATTTTATCTAAAAAAATTTCTAAATATGTTAATTTTCACTTTTAAAGTAAAAACTGACATTTATAAAAAATTCATGGGTTTTGACAAAAATGGCTTTCAAACCTTAATAAAAAATTTTAATTGCATTCATAAAATTATAAGATCATTTATATTTAATAAAAAAATTAATTTAATAATAATATTATTATTTTATTAAAATATTATTTAATTCAAAAATCCCTTAATTTAATAAAATATATTTCTTAATTAAATAATAACTAAAAACACCATTTGTACTTTTAAAAACAATTTACAATGTATCAAAAATGACTAGAAATTATATTCATTATTATATAGAAAAATAATGTACATGGACATAGTACTACTTATTTGTTACATAACCCCTTAAGACAGCCGCATAAGACCTAAGGGTAAGGTGTGCGATGGTGACAAACTCTTGGGGCAGCTCGGATAACATCGCTCGAGTGGTAATTTCAATCAACTTCCACATTTCCCATAGATGGTCACGTTCGAGCTTGACATGATGAAGCTCAGCTTGGGATTGGTCAAGGGTGACGCCCAAGGATGCCACCTCTTTGCCAAGCTCTGACAAATGGGCTTCGTATGGAGCAATTCTACTGGATGAGGCCATCGCTTCTTTTGTCTGAGTAAATTGGATTTGTTAAGGTCCTATATTTATACTAATCATGTGATCACTGTTCAATGGCTATATTATCAACGGTCAAAATTCTTAACATAAAACCAATGAATTTGACATCTTATAAAAACATTTTTCATAAAGAGACATTTAACTAGATCATGAGGGCTTTTACATTAATGAAAATTTTGTTCGTTACATTCCTCCTCCCCCGCGACTCCTCCTCACCACGACCTCCTCCTTGCCGCACCCTCCTCCTCCCTGATTCCTCCTCGCCACGCCCTCCTCATCACCGCGAACCTCCTTCCTGACGCCTCCTCATCGTTCCCTCCTCATCGCCGCGCCCTTCCTCCCCGACGCCTCCTCGTCGTGACCCTCCTCCTCGACGCCGCTCTTCCGACTCCTCCTCGCCGTGACCCTCCTCCTCACCATGACCCTCCTCCCTGACGCCTCTGTTCCGACGCCGAGGTCGACAACCCCATCACCCTCCCCGAAACCTTTTCCCCAGCAACCCTCAAAACCCTCGACCCCTCATTGCAGTGACCCTCCTCACCCCGACCCTCCTCCAGCGAAGCTGCTCCGAGATGCCTCCCCTCCTCCTCCATTCCCGACGGTTCTCCCCCACAACCCTCAACACCAGAGGTAATCCCCTGTCTCTTCCTTCATCCCCATCCACTATTCTTGTTGAATTTTTTAAACCTTAAGTATTTTTAATATTATTCTTCACTTACTCCCATTTCCACACTGATATGAACTATGATAACCCCTCAATTTACCACACTGTAACCACTAATTTGGGACTTGACCACATCAACCTCCTATAATGTGACCGGTGAATAGTTTTGAAAATGATCTTCTCTTTAGAGTCTCCAACCTCAGTGGGATGTGTGTGAGGTTCTATAAAAAAGAACATAAAACCAATATGAATTCTCATGCTTAAGTTATAAACTAGATAACGGCGACTTTGTATATTTTTATACAGCAGCTGTGAAGAATCAGAATTGCAGGAGGAGGAAGATAGAGAACAGGGGAAGAAGAGAGTGAGAAGAACATTAAATAAGTCTCTCTTTTCTCCTTTCTATAGGTTTTACCTCTTTTAAATTATACCTTTGATATTAGTTTCCAATTTGATCATTATATGTATTTTTTTATTTTGGCTTCTTGTTATCTTTTACTTAGTGTCTGCTAATTTTCACCTTGAACACATATATTTGGAAATATGAATATACATTACATATTACCACTATTAACATCTTCAAATTTACTAAATTTTTTATCCTTAATTATTCATCACATGAATCAACTAAATTTGTTAATTTTATTCCTTATAATTAACCCGTTAGATTCTTGAGAGAATACAATTGTAGTTATATAGTGGAAACACAAATAATAACTAATGGAAAGTGATAATAGACCATCATAATTTTTTTCAAAGGATGAAGGAAATTATTAATATAGTTGATAAATTTTATGGTGATTTCTATTTTCTTTCCATGGACTATGAGTGTTCTAGATCATCAGCCCCACATAATTCTTTCCTTCAAGAAAAAAGGTTCATTCCCACCCCACCATTACTTTTATAGAGGGATCTACAATATCATGATTAGGGACTATAACATATGATGCTTTTATGGAACTTTTAGTTGTTAATTGATGTTTCAATTAAATTACACGATTTCATCCTTTGTATCTTAAATTGTAATCCTTCCATAATTTTCATTATTTTCCTTTTTATTATTCATAATTACAATGGAAATCTAGAGTTTTGAATTTTTATATAAAAGAAACTATCATCAGTTCACCCATTTTAAAATTTATTCTTTCAGTTATTCTAATTTTTTTATATCCCACAAATTATTCCCTATTTCAACCACCAAGTTTTCCAAAATGTCCATGAAGTTTTATTGAGAAATACAACTCACTATTTTACTAGAGCTTGTATTATTTCTTAATTTCTTTATGGGACTTACATGTTGTTTTCACCATCAATATATGGAATCATTAGAGGTATTTAGATAATAATAATTTTAATAATCTATTGATTGGTTTTAATTTGATAAATGTTATTCATCTCAAATTCATTATTCCGTTGGACAATGACTAAAATGTTAATGAGTTAATAAATTATTTTATTAGAGAAAATAGATTGGAGATCTCACAAATAGTAACATAATTTTTTTTGAGTCAGCTAGTTTAAAAGAAGTTGTACTGTTTTTTCATTAGTTGGGAAAAATAGGGAATGACCAAAGAAGGTGAGAACAAATTTTAAAAACATGTAAAATAACTATTCAATGATTTTTAATTTTTATTCATTTATGTAAAATAATTTTTTTCAAATTCATTAACATTATGGTGTACTTTTTTTATGAACTGACACAGTGGGGCCCACCTGGCTAGTGGTAAGCTGAGTGTGACACCACAATCTCACATCTAATTGGTTAGGGGATAGTGACCATCCCTGAGTAGGCATAACACACACAAGGTTGTCCTTAGCCTATGGTACCTGTACACATGAAAAGAATAAAGGGGAAAATAAAATCCTACAAAAAGAGATAAAAAAGACTAACTTGTTATGAGGGAAGGGACTACTGACATATGCCACAACCTAGCATGAACCATGGTCTATGTAGATCACTATCTTATATCTACTCTTGGACCTCCTAGGATTCCTTCAAAAGGAATATTGTCTACATAAGATGTCAAAAATATTGGTAGATCCCATGCAGTGTTTAGTAAAACAATGATCAATAGGACACTCCACAATCACTAAACAATGGGAATTTGGAGAGTAGTTATCTCATAATCACATAGACACATCATTACAAATATGAGATATAGAAATAGGAACAATAAACTAGATATAATCATAACATAAAACATGCCTCAATGGAATATTAACCATTATTTTATCCATAAGATTATACTCAAGGATACAATTTAACACTCTTCTGGTTGCACTCACAACATGATCTATGCTTTCACTGATGGTGCATTCCCAAGAGGTCATGCTCATCAGACCTCACCAAAGATGTACTCAATGTAACTCCGAATATCTCGATACATTGATAGGGGATCTCTCCAAGGGAATCAGGGGTATACCATACCATACCTAGAATATCCCACTAAGTATGGGATTGTACACATAGATAAGTTGTCAATAATGATTCCACAAAACCCACCTAGGGAAATAGAAAAAATTATAGAGGATCACACCTGGGTCACACAGAGGGATTCCCAAACACTATCTGAAACTAATCCCACAGAGGATATCACAGTCCTATTATTAGGATGTAATACCAAAATTTACCCTTAAGGGGATGACCAAGGGGAACACACACAAGTTAAGATAGTCCATTGTTGTATCTTAACTTCATATAATTAATATTCCTTCCAATTATATAATCTTAATATTCTAACAATAATGTAGAAATATATTCTTTCTTCAAGTTATTATTCTCATCTTCTTACCATTGTAACTCTCATCCAATTTGTTAATATTAATGCTTGGTATATGATATGGTTTATATTTTCAAAATGTATATAAATTTCAATAAATCTTTGTAGATTTAATACAAAATATCCCAACTCGTTATTAATTAACCCAAACACTTTTGGTAATTGATTATTATTATCTCTAAGATTTCATATAAACTATTTTTACAATAATCAATCCTCATTCTTGGAACTTATGTATGACTATTCATGAATTTTTATAATTTAAAACATTTATGTATTCCCTAAACCATAATTTTAATATATTTGTTATGATTTTTTTATTAACTTGTTATTGATGATTACTTAATATCTTATGAAACAATACATATAATGTTAAGTCATTTTCTAGAGTATTTATTTAATGTTTTTTTATCTGCCTCAGAATGGATAGATACTGTATGTACAACATTGATCGGATCACGGATGAATTTCAGAAGGATTTACAATATTTTTTGGACTTTGCATTCACTAATGATTCAGATGGTGGATTGATTCAATGACCGTGTTTTGATTGTATTGGAAGACCTTGGTTAACTCGTGAGGAAGTGAGTTATTATATAACTAAAAGTGGTTTCGAAAAAAATTATCATGTGTATTATCACAATGGAGAAAAAGCTCAAGTCTTGAATGACATCGATTCAGTGGAAAATATTGGTATGAAAAATCTAATTTCTGATCAGTTTCCTTTTGTTTCTGAAGCTAGCTCCTCATGTAGACCAGTGCAAGAGGAAATGAATACTAGAATACAGTTCTCAACTATTAATCAGGATGATGATGTTGAGAGTGTTAGAAAGATGATGGAAGATGCAAATACCCCAGTATATCAAGCATGTGAAAAAATGAGCAAACTTGAGTTTTTAATGTGATTATATCATGGGAAAACAATGTATGGATTTATTAATATTTCGGTCAACTATCTCCTTACATTTATTAAGGATTTACTATCTTATGATGAATGTATTCTAGAAAATGATTACATGGCATCAAAGTTGGTTGAAAAATTTGGATTTTCATCTAGTAAGATTCATTCTTGTCTCAAAGACTATTGTTTTTTATTGAAGGAGAATGTAGACTTGAGTTAGTGTAAATAGTGTGGCACATCAAGGTGGAAGACTAATAAAGATGGATGTCAATCTTGCATACCACAGAAAGTGATGTGGAACTTTCCTTTAATTCCTAGGCTTCAAAAAATAATTTATGTCAGAACAAATGGCAAAGAATATGAGATGGCTTATAGATGAAAGAAATAAGGATAATGATGAAATAGTGCATCCTGCAGATGGGTTGGCTTGGAATAAATTTGATATGTTACATCATGATTTTGTAGCCGACCCACGAAATGTTAGATTGGGATTATCCTGTGATGGTTTAAACCCATTTAGCCAAATTCATACTGCACACAGTACTTGGCATGTTTTCATTCACTTTTATGACTTTCTCTCATGGATGTGTATGAAGAGGTCATTCACTATCCTGAGTATATTGATATCTGGACCCAGTGATCCTAGAAATGATATTGATATGTAATTGAAGACATTAATATAGGAGTTAAATGAGCTTTGTATTGTTGGTGCACAAGTGTATGATGCATTCCGAAAGGAGTACTTTATGTTTCGTGAAGCTTTATTATGGACGATAAATGATTTCAATGCCTACGGAATGATGCCTGGTTGGAGAGATAAAGAGAAAATATCATGTCCTATTTGTATGAAAAATAGACGTTTCCAAAGATTAAAGTTTCGATGAACTTTCAGCTTCATAGGGCATCGACGTTTTCTACCAATGGATCATCCATATAGGAAAAATCGTAGACAATTCGATAATGCCATCGAGATAGATAAGACACCTCAACGAATGTCAGGGACTGATATTATTAAGGAACTTGATTATTTGAATTATGTTCTTGGAAAGAGTCAATCAAATATCAGAAAGAGAAAGCATGCTAATTCGAATTCCAATAGAAATTGGAGAAAGAAAAGAATATTGTTTGAGTTTCCGTATTGGTCATCGAATTTATTATGTCATTGTTTAGATGTAATGCATATCGAGAAAAACATTTGTGAGATATTACTTGATACTATTTTAAATGTCAAAGGCAAAACAAAAGACGATTTGCGGTGTCGTCATGATTTGATGGATTGGGGTATAAGATCAAGACTTCATCCTGAGTTAATTGGTCAAAATAAGTGGAAAGTCCTTGTTGCCTGTTATTCGATGACAAATGTGGAGAAAAAAAATTCTTCAGGTCTTGGAAAGTTTGAAGGTTCCGAATGGTTATTTAAGTAATATTTCGAAAAGGGTGAATACACAAGATGTGAAACTCAAATCTCTTAAAACCCATGATTACCATGTCTTGTTACATGAGTTGATTCCTATTGTCATTCTCCATTTACTTTCACATAATGTTAGAGTTGCGGCACCGATTATTCTTTGCGACTTGGAGAAAAGTTTCCCACCATCGTTTTTCACATGTATGTTACATTTTACTGTGCATCTTCCCACGGAAGTTCTTTTTGGTGGTCCTGTTTCGAGTCGGTGGATGTATCCTACCAAAAGAATGATGTTTACATTGAAATATTATGTGAGAAATAAATATCATCCTGAAGGCTCTATTGTGAAATGCTATTTAGCACAAGAATGCATGGATTTCTATTCATCGTACATGGATAATGTCACTACGAGGTCTAATAGACTAATGAGAACTGAAGATGAGGAATATGATCCCATTGAGCCTGCATTTCCTTCACTGCCCCAATAGGGGGGATATCTGGATCATACTCGTTGTGTACTTTAAGCAGGGAAGAGTGGGAAATGGCACATCACACATTATTATTCAACTGTGGTGTGCTTGATGATTATATCAAGTAAGTAAACTAATAAATATGTATTTTTTTCATTGTGTGACTTCTTTATATCTTCTGACATTTTAATTCTCTCATATCTTTAGAGAACATTTAGAAATTATAAAAAAGAAACATCGCTCTCTATCTATTAAGAGGAAGGAATTGTTGCACAACAAAGAATTTGCTTCCTAGTTAAAGTCAAAGGTAATAGATTTATTTTTCTTCTTCTCATAACATAATCACATGTCTCTATTTAATATTATATGATGGTATCTTTTATGTTTTAACTCTACCAATGATTGAAATATCAGATGAAATAAAATCATTATCATGTGGTCCAAACGATGTGGTACGTGATTGTAAGTCAATGGTTGACAATGGATTTAAATTTGTTATAAATAGTTGTGCAGAAAAATTGCAACACAGCATGACAGTGTCACAATAAGCACTACAACAGATTGTTATGCGAGTGCATCAGACATGCAGCCTCGATCAGAAAATATATCATATTACGGTGTTGTTGAAAGAATCATTTTATTAGATTACAATGCACATGGTCATGTCGCAATGATGAAATGAAAGTGGTTTGATTCAATGACATGACAAGGAATGAATATTTATAACTATGGATTTAGAGTGATTGATATGAATCGCCAGCTTCATACCAATGAACCTTATATTCTTGTGTCACAAGCTAAACAGGAGTTTTATGTAAGGGACCCGTTACAACCACAATTTGGTGTTATTGTTGATGTTCTTCCTAGACATATTTTTGATGAAGGCATGGATGAAAATGATGTTGTGGATAAACCTGTTAGTATTTATTCAAATGTTGCATTTGAGGATACAAATGATGCAATTGTTAGAACAGATTGTGAACTAGAAATTGTCACAAACCCCACACAGAGTTGACACATTTCTAATTATTTACCTGATATTATCACAATATTGTATGTGTTTTTTTAACTTCCATACATGATATCAAAATAACTAGTATCTTTTATACCATTATCAAATATAAAACTATTAATAGCCTGACCAATTTATGTTTAAACACTTCTCTAGTAAATCTTAAACATAGAAAAGTCTTGATATTTTATCAATATAAATATCACACATGAAAATGTATCTCATTGTTTTATGATACAATTGTATTATTTAACATTTTTCATTATTTATATTTATTTGTGAATTTTATTTTAAATTTCCAGATCAAAATTTCTGATTATGATGATACTAGGAGTAGAAGAATACCGAGAAACGAACAACGTAGGTCTCCTCCTAGAAACAATGTAAGTAGAAACTATGTTTGAATATTGTGGTCTTTCATATAATTTATCTTGTTATCATTCATTTTATTTTATCATCTATGTTATTTTAGGCTGCATCGTCGAGGAGATGCTTGGATTATTCCACTGAGGATGATATTGTGGTGGGGGGTACTGATTTTATAGGTCATCCTACTACTACGCTGCTTGAGACACTAGGAGGCCATCCTCCCATTATTCCACCTCCATATTATCCATACCCACCTTTTCCGTATCCCTTTTTGCCCGCACCCACATCAGATGGTAGTTCTTAGACTCCCATCCCTCATTTTCCATTCCCACTATCCACTGTGCAGGGTACTGTGCCCCCATATATCCCACCACCATATCCATATCCATATCCACCCTCATCTGTATAGGGTTATCCATTAGATTTTCTGCCTCCATCAGTACACTTTGCATCTAATATACATAGTACTCCTGTAGACATCTCACCTACCATGGAGGTTACCCACCCTCTAGACGCAGAACTACAAGGGTCAGCAGATCCCCCATCTACTGGTATTTGTTTAAAAATTACTGTTACTGATTAATGATAAATTCATATATATTATTTTATTTTATTTTTGGTTTCATGATTAGCTCCATACTCTACCAGACAACGAGGCTACACAAAAATGCACGAGGTTTGGAATCTACACATGCAGATCATAGTTGATTACAATGAGGACAATGTTATAATTAATAAAAAAGGCATGGAATGTAAACGTTTTATGGGAACACTTGCTAAACACAACAATATGATTCTGGTTCAACCGATAAGTTGGAAGGCAGTTGGACCACAAATAAAGGACAAATCTTGGGAAGAGATTTGGGTAAGTAATGTTAATCACCTTTTATATATATATAAATTTATAATATTTTCTTAACAAATATTTTTTCCATTTCAGCTTCGATATAATTTTCATGATGGACAAAATGAAAAGGCTGCAAGGATAATGGATTTAGGTGAAATGTGGAGAGCCTACAAGTTTTATTTATATCTTGGTGGGAAAAAGAGAGTTGGTACAGAGCTTGAAGTTGTACCGGTGATTCAAGAATGCCCAATATCACAATATAAAGTGATGATCAACTATTGGAAGAGTCCAGCGTTTAAGGTGTTTGTTAAATTTATATATATATTCATTTATTTATTTGAAAACGATTTTAAATTACTTGTTTTATTTATTTTAATGAAATTATATAACTATTTGTTTATAGGAGAAATCAAACAGAAATAAAACAAACAAGAGTGCAATGAAACACATTTATACTCACGGACACACTTCATTACCAGATCATGAGCAGAAAAAGGTAATTTAACATTTAAAATATTTATCTTTGTTCAGTTTAATTTTTTTAACATCCAATTTTGATTTATTTATTTGTTTTTTTATTCAGAAAAAGGCATTGAATATCGAGGGTCGCGTTCCGCACTCATCTTTATTTTGTACAAGCCGGAAAAAGAAAGATGGTACTATGCCAAATACAGACACCGAGAAGGCGATTGTATGTATATTTCAATTTATTTGATTTTTATTGAATTTAATTACTTATATTATTTTATAATTTTAATTTATGTTATATATCAACCAACATAATTCTTTAGAGGCATTGACAGAAAAAGAACCTGACAATTTGGGCCCAAATGATCATCTATATCAGGTATTAGGAGATGAGCATCAGGGTAGAGTGCGTTGTCGACCTGGGAAGAATATTGTACCATCTCAATACTGGTCTACTAATGTTTCTTTGAGTACTGGTTCTAGTTTTGTCACAGTGGAATAAATGAATGCCGCAATCAAAGAAGCAAGTCAAAAATCAGAACAGATGATAACTACAAACATGATGAAATTTATGTCTTCCCTTTCATCTACACTTCCACCAGAATCAGCTGCAACGGTTGATGCCTTTTTGATGTCGATGCATTCGGCTAATGTAGATTCTTTTGTCGGAGACGGAGATGGACCTAGTGCTGGACCCGGTGCTGGTGTCGGTTCGGATGCAGATGTCGATGATGATGTTGGTGGTGTGAGAGGTGGTGAAGGTGTTTCTGTAAGAGGTGTGGATGAGGGTTATCATGATTCTGATGATACTTATATTGAGACAATATTTTGATTTAAATTGTATTTTTGGACTGGTAATGTATGACAAGTTCCATAAGACATAGGATGGTTTGTTTCATGGTCATGTTCTTGAATGGGTTTCTTTTCCTAGTAAGGGATTCATGCTTGGGAATACATGTTAGAATGTCAGTGATGGAAGATTGATTAGCCGAGTGGTGACTAAATAATCTATTAATGAATATTATTTCATGACTTTATAGGCTCCTAATATATATCCGATAAGAAAAATCCCCTATAGGATTAGGGGTTTTTATAATTTCTTATTCAACTGTATATGCAAGAATTTACACTACTACAGATAACACAACACTACTTGGATCCCTGGTTCCTCATTCTGCACCAGAATAATAAACTTTTTTAAGGTTGAGTCAATGTTTCTAGGCCCTAATAAGGTTTCTGAATTGTTTTCCCGGTATGATTGTTTCATCTTTATGCCTTATCCCACACTAACTAGGCGAATTGTCAAAAATGGTTGGGGTTCTTTTAATAAACATTCATACAGAATCTATCTTCTTGGTGAGGTCCTTATGGATTTTGTAGATGATTTGATTATTTTAGATTAATATTCCCCTTACCATTTTTCCATCCATTTCATTATAATTTAAATGTTTTCTCTCCTCCCATCATCTAGTGTGTGGAGATAAATACACCATAGGAGTATTCACCAATTTAGGATTATATTTTCACATGAGGAGAAAAATAATGAGATTATACTTCTGCTTATTGGAACCCTTTTATTTCTATATTATTATTATTATCATGTATGGGTGGAAGCATACCTAGGTGGAGTCCAGGATAGGCTGGTGCTTCTAGTAGAAAAACAATTTTCATCATCGACCCACCTATCTGCATCAATTATGGAGTTGATTGAAGACTCATTTGATCCTTAAAGGAATCATACTCATCCAGGTGCCTAAATTCTGATTTATCACTGTTATCCTTGCATGGCCCATGGTTGTCTACTTCTCCATTCATTTTATTGGAGTTTATAGACATTCTCAGGATGCTTGGAATATATTCATGGATCCATTCATGATGAGTAGTTGGATGTTTGGACCTAAGAATTTGGTATTCCTGGGTTACACCAAGATATGATATTTATATGGTTGGAATGATATCATGAAATTCTCAGGGGGAGGGGGTGTGCAGTGGGGAGGGGGTAGTGGGGGTGCAAGGGGAAGAGGGAGGGGTGCAATGTAGGGAGGGGGTGTGTTAGGGGCAGGCGAGGGGGGGGGGAGGGGGTAGGTGGCATTGGTGGAGGGGTAGGGGGTGAAAGAGGGGGAAGGGGGTGAAAGAGGGGGCAGGGGGTGAAAGAGGGGGGGAAGGGGGTGGGGAAGGGGGTTCTGGTACAGTGGAAGGGGGGTGAAAGAGCTTCTTGATAAAAAAACATCATGAGTTTTTAAGAATAATAGATGATGTCGATTCGATTCTTGGGTTATTCATCATAGCTTAAATCATTGTGATTTGAGCTGAATGAGTGGTGTTTGAAAAATAAAGAGCTTTATTAATGATCATATCATTATATCACCCACTCACATAGGTTGAGGTCCCATATCTCATCTTATATCACCAATATATTCTTTAGGTCAGGTCTCTTATCATATTAGGTACCACCACTATCTCATTCAAGACATGGCCTACATGAATACAGTAAGGGAGTATGAAATACATATAGAACACAACCATAAACCTAGCACATGGATATCCAGTAATCCATACCTAGTTCCCCACTAGAAGATACCCCACTATAAAACTCATAATCAACTATTTTTTCCTTTATTAGACTTGGTACCTAGTGTACCTAGACTTGGTAATTGAAGGGTCTTAAAATTAAGTAGAATAGACTAGAACCCCTCTAACTGCTACTTGATTACCCCATGAACCACCTGAACACCTAAATAGGCATAAAAAATCCTCAAGAGACATCCCAACACTCAAATTGTTTTTCTAAATACCACTTCTTGAAACTCTCGCTACTTGGAGACTAAAAATTCAATTTCATTTGAATTATATGACTCATAACGATATAGGTAATTATAAACTCCCTATGAAATGGATACACATAATTGGAAAGTATTCTGTATTATCCAATAAATCATGATTTATTAATCATAATGGAAACAAATCCTCATTCAAAATTCAATATTGGATTCCTGGAAATCATCCATCATCCTGATCTAGGGAAAAAAGGTTTTTTACTGAAGAAACATCACGAATGATCATTTATACACATATTTCATTAAGTGGTTGAAGTGGAATGAAATTTGGAGGGTGGGTAGGGGGTGCATGGGGTGTGGAGGGTGGGTGTGGGGTGGGAAGGGGGGTGGGAAGGGGGCAGGGGGTGTGCTAGGGGCAGTGGTAGGGGGTGTGTAGGTGGGGGGCAGGGGGCAGGGGGGTTGCTGGGGGGAGGGGTGTCTAGGTGGGGGGAAGGGGGAAGGGGGTGTGCTAGGGGCAGGGGGAGGGGTGTCTGCAGGTGGGGGGCAGGGCGAGGGGGTGTGCAGGTGGGGGTAGGGGGTTTGGAGGGGGCAGGGGAGGGGTGTGTGCAGGTGGGGGGGTTGGTGGGGGGGATGGGGTGTGCAGGTGGGGGGCAGGGGAGGGGGAAAGGGGGTGTACAGGTGGGGGGCAGGGGGCAGGGAGAGGGGGGTTGCTAGGGGGAAGGATGTGCAGGTGGGGGGGTAGGGGAGGGGCAGGGGGTGTGCAGGTGGGTTTTTTTTATTACAGATCGTTGGCCTCCTCTCATTTGAATTTGGTATGATTTATTGGTTTCAATTTATTGTCTTTTTTATTGTCAGATTTTCCTTGGTTATGGTTTAGTTTTTTTGACTTATTGAATATGATACAGTTTGTTTTATTTGTTATTTATTCTAATTTTATACATTATATTTCTACTCTTTCAATTATTATGTATAGATATTGTTCAATGTGTTGTATGAACATCAGTATAAAGGTAGAATGTGATTATCATTTATGTTTTCTGCTATTTTAACTGTCTCTATATTTAATCCACTTTTATTTCAATATTTTGTACCACTAATTTGTGCATTCAATATATTCAATATAATCAATATTAATTCAATGTTTTGATCCAGCAGACAAGGGGACATGGTGGAGTAAAACTAAATTTTGGAGAAATACACCATCGTGGAAGGTGCAACGTGATTATCATTTAATAAATTGCAGCTTTTGTAACCTCACACACCCTTCTTTTCACAATTAATTTTTTTCTGTATAGATTTTGTTATATTTGATTGGTTTCCAAACTATCTCCATTATGTTGACATTCACAATTACAGTGTTCCGGTTTCAATGTTCATTACTATTAGTTATTATCTGAACAGTACGTTACATCATATATTTTATTTCTCAATGGTATAAATAAATCTTTATTCCTTTCAATATAAAATTAATGTTTACTAATATTGTGATGATGTCTTAGAAACTTCTACAACGATTAGTTATTATTGGAATAGCCTGTTCATTTATATGTTATTTGTTTTGATGAAAATTTAAAATTTGCACATATGATTAGAGAATTACAACTGCTTTAGAATGAGAATGGGTGATGAATCATTAGAAAACATTAACTATGTTGGTATGTTCTTGATCCTACATACAGGTCACGGGGTGGAGTAACACTACAATTTAGAGAAATACACCATCATGGAAAGGGGAGTAGTGACTCATTTTGGAGCTGCGTATCCTTACAAATTAGTTGCAGCACTGATGTTGGGTAAGTTTTTATTATTTCATCATGTTTCATACAGATTTTAATTTTAGCATATCCATTACATCTCCACTACACACATATTAGTTTAACAAATTATTTCCAAAAAAAATTTGTACATTCAACAATAAAATCTTCAGCAGGGGGGATACTGTCCAGCAGGGAGGGCTGTCCAGGGGGCTCCCGCAGGGGGGGTTCTGTCTGGGGGGGCTTCTGTCCAGGGGGCCTGTCGGGGGGGCTGTTATCCAAGGGGGTCTAGCAGGGGGGTGGGGGGGGGGGGGCTGTTTTCCAGGGGGGGTCCAACCGGGGGGCTGCTATCCAGCAGGGGGGGCTGTCCAGGGGGGTCCAGCAGGGGGGCTTCTGTCCAGGGGGGCTTCTATCCAGTGGGGGGCTATCCAGGGGGGGTTGTTGTCCAGGGGGTCCAGCAGGGGGTGGGGGGGCTGCTGTCCAGGGGGGTCCTGCAGGGGGGCTTTTGTCCAGGGGGGGGGGGGTCTTCTGTAAATTATCCTTTTAGAGTTCTTTTATGGGTGGATAATTATGAGTGAGAAGATATATACACCACTTGGTTGGTCTATATTTTGTGGGCGCAAACAAATTCATGATAGTCTGTTTACAAATTTTATGTGGTTGTATTGTTTCCCTTTATTCTCACTGTTTAAAAAATCATAGGTTTTTTTATTCTATATTTTCATGTGTCTGTATTATTTCCCTTAATTGTATTTTAATATTCCACAAAAAATACATCTATATTACGTAAATGAAGGGTTTTTTAAATTCATTATATAAATTTTTTCCCAATACTTATTACTGAATTTCATTGAAACAAGATGTATGGATTAGTGTTCCTTAGTAACAATTCCAATGAATTATGTTAGGCAAAATAATACCTTTTGAATGTTGATAAAACTATGTTTATTCATATTTAATATATTTTTTACATTTATGTACAGATTCTATAAGGATTAAGATGGTTTCGGTGGAAACAAAGGATTGGTGAACCGCTTTCTGGAGATGGGTGACGACAACTGGAGATCCATGGAAAAAATGGTTTTGGAGAACCGTTGTATGGATATCAGTGGGAAAAATGGTTTTGGTGAAAAAAAAAGTGCATTGGAGGATACAATGAGAGCGCCACTAATTTTCTACAGGAGATGATTAAGGTGAATCTGTCTTTTAAGAAGATGTTAGAGGATGTAATGACAGCAATGGAGGATCTTCAACTCCTACAGATCCAGAACACAAGGCTTCAACAGTGGTTGAATGTAATGAGATGAGAGTTGGAGGCAGATAAGATGAAGTGAAGATAATTGTAGAAGGAATTGGCAGTGTGGGTGGTTGGATCAAATACAGCTGGGCAGACAGAGCTGGTTTCGTATAAGGGTAAACAACTATATATTTAAAATTGGTAGAATACCGTCAGGTTACATTTCAATGAAATTCAACTTCATTTGGAATCTTGTGGTGGATGGGCTACTGGATAATCTTAGTAGAGGGTAACAATATTCTGGTAGTTATTATGAATGTTACTGCCAAAGAAATATTGATGCTTCATTATTCTTCATTTGGGATTGGATAACATAGAATTCATTGGTTATCAGATTCATCAAAAAAGATATTGAAGTCGAATAATTTCAATGGCACACCCAACATTCATTTCAATAGTTTTATGTACATGAAAAATAAAAACATTATAGTGCATAAGTTCATATGCATGAATTACTTTTTATAGCATGTATAAAATAGATGTGCCACCCATT
This sequence comes from Viscum album, assembly GCA_963277665.1. Classification (NCBI taxonomy): domain Eukaryota; kingdom Viridiplantae; phylum Streptophyta; class Magnoliopsida; order Santalales; family Viscaceae; genus Viscum; species Viscum album. The sequence goes on from OY728135.1 coordinate 338,463,407, forward strand.
TTCATCAGTTTAAGCATAGTAACTGTATTTATATAACACTTGAAGATTGTTGTGAAGTGCATGTGTTTTAAATTACTATTGCAATTTTATATCAATTTTTTAAATCCTTCATGTGAAATACGTTGCAACAAAACCACTTGCAGACCAAGTCTTCCATCTAGGGTGAAACGACCGCCCTAACATTAAGCATCATCGAGTGCTGTGGTCCATGAGCTATTGCACCACTAATTGTATTTTTTGGGGTGTCCATGCCACTTAAGTGGAGACCAATGTATCATTCTAGAAGCCTTTGGGATAGGATCGATATTTGTCATGCAAGGGGCTCTGATGGTCAAGCTGACATCAGACTCATCACCTCTATTTAGCCTCAACCAAGCTTCTTATCCAGCCCTTTTATTTCTTTTTTTTTCAGTTACAAGAAATTTATCTTAACTTTAAAAATTAAAATGATCATAATTTGAATTATTCATTTGAATCATATTTTAATTTATGTAATTTATTTCTATATCATGAATTCCCAATATAAATTTCCATTCCTTATTAATTCAAGTAAATTTTTAATACTATGTTTTAGGATTTCTCAATAATTTCCCTAACTTCTATTCAATTTTTACGTACCACCCATGTTCGTATTAAATATATTCAATATTAATATAATTAATAAGTTTGAAAATGGTATTTTTGTACATTCAACATAAAAATAATCAGCAGGGGGGCTGTTGTCCAGCAGGGGGGGGCTGTCTAGGGGGCTCCAACAGGGGGGGGCTGCTGTCCAGTGGGGGGGGGGGCTGTCCAGGGGGGTCCAGTAGGGGGGGATGTATAGGGGGCTCTAGTAGGGGGGGGGGTTGCTATCCAGGAGGGGGTGGGGGCTGCTATCTAGGGGGTCCAACGGGGGGCTACTTTCCAGCAGGGGGGGCTGTCCAGGGGGGTCCAGCGTGGGGGGGGGGGGGCTTCTGTCCAGGGGGGATTTTGTTCGGGGGGGGGGGGGGGGGCTTCTGTAAATTATCCTTTTAGAGTTCTTTCATATTATTATTTTCATTTATTGAGTCCACTTTTGTCTTTTCTTAATCTGTTATGCTATAACGTTCTTGTTCAATTGAATATTATTTTATAATGATTTTCCTTAAATGAGGTTTCTCCGAACTGTGAACCCCACTTCCCAGCCGACGATTGATTCAAGTAATTTGTTTCTTCCACTTCAAATTGGTACGTTTTAATTGAATTATCTCTTCTGCCTCCATTTATTTTATCTTTTTTCATTCGATTTTGCTGAAATATTATTTGTTTTACCCACTCTGTATTAGGATCCCATCACAAGAAATATATCATTTTAGGTTGCTTTTTTGTTTTGATTTATCTTTATAGAATAATTCTGATTGATATTGAAATCTTCAATATGATAATGAGTAATTTTATCCTTGGTTTATATTAAATTTAAGGATTATTGACATTATTTCGTTGGTCATACATAAATACAAGGGGAGGGTTTGGACTAGAGGTAGGGGCTTTTCCATGGGAGTGTTAGGATTAGAGGCAGGGGAAAGAGTTAGTGTTGGGGGGTTTAGGATGGGTTGGGGGGGTGGTTAGGGCTAAGGGGACTGGTAGGGGTTCGGGCAAAGGGGTCGGTGTTGGGTTTATGGGGGATAGGGCCAGGGTTATGTTTAAGGGTTTAGGGTTAGGTTAGGTTTAGGTCGGGGTGGGGGTAGGTTTAGGTTGGGGTTTAGGTCTGGGGCATAGGTTTAGGGTGGGACTGGGGGGTTAGTGGTAAAGGGGCCAGATAGGGCCAAAGGATGAGGTTTATGGTAGTGGTCATGGGGGTCATTTTAGTGTAGGGGATGGGGTATGATTACTATGTCAAACCATCATTGGAGTAAGTAGGATACCAAAAAGAGGCTACCTCATCAGTAACACAAAATTCTGAATGATGGTCATAATAAAGAGTAGGCTAGGACAGTTTATATTTGTTTGGATACAATGACCCTCAAAACCAAATGATCTTGGGATGAGCAGTACCATCAAGATTGACCTACCTTTCATGTACCTCATGAAATGGATTCACATGAAATAATTTTGGAATTTATCATGAAGAGTAATTAAATTTTGGACATGATGATGGAAAAACATGAGTAAGGTCTTAAAGAGAAATAAGATTTTACCAATAACATATCCCAATCTATTATGAGTTTAGCTTCCCTTGTGAGTAATTTGTGGTCACATTCTGATGTTTGGATTGAAAAAGAGGATAAAACAAAGGAGGTTTATGAATTGAAGGTTCTGGGTGAAAATAATATTAAGGATGATGAAAATTGTTGCACATTAGATATTTCTAGAAAAGATGAACCTTTGAATCCTAAAGAAGAAAATGAACCCTCCCTTCAATACTCATCTGAAGAAAAATAAATGGAATCTCTCAAGCGCTAACATGAACAATAATAATGGAACATGAAAAAATTAATTAATGAAATGGTGGTTGAGAATGGAGAAAATTAGAATGATGAAGATATATGTGTATTTAAATAGGTTCAAAAAGATGAATAAGTGGATAGGGAGTTGGACACTGGAGGACTAAATGAATTCTTCAAGGAAGACTATTGTCCAACAATTGAAGAAGAAATAGTTTCTGAAATACAATAAACAATAAAAACACTAAAAAAGGAGAAGGGGGATGAAGCAATGGATGATAAATCACTAAAAATAGTGATTCCATCATGAAAATAGATTTTACAAGTGGTTAAAAAGTGGAGAAAAAGGATGCTGCAATTCCAGAAGTCATTACCGAATTTAAACGTAAGGAGAAGGAATAAAAATTAGGGGAGGAGGAGAAATGTATGGGGAATTCTGAAATTTTTAAAGAAGGACCTCTAACACTAAAAGATGAAGTTATTGTATTATAATTCATAGTTTTATCACAACATTTGAAGTCCATGAGAAACAGGAAGAGGTGGTGGAAAAATCCTTAAAAAAAATATGGTCAGAATTTGAATTCTTGTTTACTACATTAAATAAATCCAAAAAACTAGAAGTCACCAGAAATCAGTGTCATAGAGATGGAAAGAAGAAGAAAGAGACCATGTAGCCCGATCTAGTAGAATTTAAAATCAGCATCAATACTGAGCCAGTTAAATTTGCTTCATTCTCCAATTATGTGACACAAATGTAAATTTTCTAGCTTAATAACCTTAATGAAAGAACATCCAGTATGAAATTAACTTCTGAATTCTGAATTGAATTTTGTGAGACATTTTTGTGCAGGGTAATTGAATTCTGAATTCCGAATTCAATTCTGTATGTATTTAATTAACTTAAGAATTATGTGTCATACTTGCAGGTAATTGTTGAATTCTGCATGTGGGTTGGGGGGTGCAGTGGGCTGGGGGGGGAAGTGTAGTGGGCAGAGGGTGTGTGCAGGGGGGAAGGGGGGGGGGTGTGCAGTGGGCTGGGGGGGGGGAAGTGTAGTGGGCAGGGGGGTGTGCAGTGGGCTGGGGGGGGAGTGCAGTGGGTAGGAGGGAAGTGCAGGGGGTAGGGGGTGTGCTGGGGAAGGGGCCAGGGTAAGGGGGCTATTTTTTTATGGAATGGGGGGACATATAGCTACGGTTTTAAATAGTGGCTATAGAAATATAGCCAAGGATTAATGTTGTAGCAAAAGGCCTATAGCCACGGTTTATGAAACCGTGGATATAACCTATATCCACGGTTTTTGGGCCTATATCCACGGTTCCAAACCATGGCTAAAGCCTTATTTTGTAGTAGTGAATTCTTCAAAATAAATTAATTATAATATAATCAAAGAACATGAGATGTGAGGGAATAACATTGGATTAAGATTTTGTCACAAAAGGGTGGTATAAAGTATTAAATAAGTATAATAATATAGATCTTAAAACAAGGGTATCCCCAAGACATTAACCATATGGTAAACTTGGGATAACCACCTGTATACCTTTTTAGGGCATGAGATAACCGCATGTGTATACCTTTCTGGGCTTGGGATAACGTCATGTGTACTCTATTTTTGGATTTAAATGACCAATAGTGTGGACATTGAACTCAAAAAACATCAATCCTTACCCAATGAATTTGAGGAAAAATACACCCATGCATCACATAATCCATTTACAATTCCTCTATAAGACCATTAAAACGTTTATCATTTCATCATAAGATAACACATGGAATAAAAAATAGGATTCATCAATACATCATCATAATCATAAACCATATAATGAAATAATAACTATGTTATCATTTGAAAATGTCCGAAGGGAATCTTAAGCTATATTAATGGATGTTTCCATATGTTTAAATACATTTAAATTAATATCAGAACATTTATTGAGGAAAATACACTAATCATTTTAAAACCACTAATATAGTATCAAAAAAATAAAAAAAATGTTAATTTAATAATTTTATTTTAAAAAATACATTCATGCATGTCAAATAATCATTAAACCATCTAGTGGTCCTAATAGTGGGAAACAGTATTCTAGTTGTCTATGTTAAAACTAAGTTTCCTTTCACTTTTTTAGGAAAAATTCGAAAATTCCACATTCATAAAAGTATAAAAATATTCTATTTAAATAATTTATAAAAATTAAAATATGTGTGAAAATTAATTAATATATTCAATGTGAAATTTTAAAAATATTCATGAGAACATTTTAAATAAATATCGGTATGAAAGAAAAATATTCCCTTCCAAATAAAAAAACAAGGTAAGTCTTACATGAAAGAATTAATTCCTAATTTTAGTACATAGAGAGGGGAACGTTAGTGGATATAATTTAATTTTCATGATTAAACCTAGTATAATAACATAAATATAGTTTTTTAGAGATATATCATATTATTTAATAATTATAAATTTAAGTATAAACATTCTCAGTAAACTGTGAGATTTTCTAATAACACTTTTAGATCAAGATTGAATTGATTTGTAAGAGTTATGAACTACATTATATTAAATTTATAATAATTATAATTATATAAAATAACCATGTACATATTTATAATACCATATATGGTCCACTTGCAACATCTTGACACCCATTTATTTAAATTTATTTATTATAGTCATAGTTTCCAAGTGTTAATTGTTTCATTTTTCATTAAAGTTCTAGTTTATAATATTTGTTCCATTTAATATTATCATGGTTTGATCATATAAATAATGTTAATCAAGATATAAATATTTTATAACTTCATTATAAATATATTTTATATCCTCCATTGAAGTTATAAATTGAATAATTAATTACATTATCTATAGAGACTATAGTTTGTACATACACATGATCATTGTTTTCATTTCAAATGAAGATGATAAAAAAATAATAGTTTACCATTAAATAATAATCAAAAAATCATAAATAATTTTTTTTAAATACATAATTATAAACAACAATTTTACATGGTGATGTAAAATGAACCTTATGGTTATGTGGATACAATAGTCTATATATATGCTGAAAAGATACATTCATTATCCATTTGATTGAAATGATGTGGAAATTTTTCATTTCATCATCATGTGATTATCATAATATATTTTTTATACTATATTAGTCATGTAATTATTTATACAATATGTTTATATATGGTTGGGGAATAAATAAAATAGAAAGGGGTCGACTAAGAAGTATACATCTTTGTTGAGAAACCTCTGTTTTCATACACAATAAGCCTTTAAAATATGGTATTATGATCAATAAATGACGTATAAGAAATATATAGGAATGTTAGTATTGGATTTTAATAGGAATCATAAAGTATAATAGGATATTTTAACTTGGATAATGTTAGGTATGTGGTGTTTTTTATACATGAAAGAGAGGGAAAACATTGAATTCTTCAAAAGATTAAATTGTTTTAAGGTCTTATTCAAGAAAAATGGACCAAAAATTAATAATCATTGAATAGGAGATGATAAAGGATCTACATATTTCCATAAAACCATATTTATAATATTTTATGCGGAAATATTACACTTATCACTTTGTTTAACCCATTATTAACTCATTTTAACCTCAACTATGGTAACAAAATTTCACTATTTTAATTATTCCTTAGGACAAAAAGTGAATGTGGCCTCATTAAAAAAATTTTAAACTATAATTCCAAATATGAAATAAATTTTACCATATTCAACTTATATTTTATTCATATATTATATTTAATATAACCTAAAAAATACTATAAAAATTGTCTTTCCAGAAAAATAAATTTTTTAGTACAAAAATGTTTGTATACCAAAATTAAGAATAATGTCAATTTCAATGTAATTTATTGGATTATTTTTCATAAATATGAATTAATTAAATTTTATAATAAATTAAAAATAAAATATGACTTTTTAATTACTTGAAGGAAAAATGTAGATTTCAATAAAATTGTTTTTTACTATTCACTACAAATCAAATCTTCTCATAAAAATCCAAAAAATATAAACTTAATCTAATTTTGATATTATTATTACAGAAATTAGATCATTTTTAAATAAAAATATATATAATATTTATATAAATTAATTATAATAACCTTTCTCAAAATGAAATAATAACCCATTTGATAAGAAATAATTTCTTCAAATCATAAAATGGCATTATTGAGAATTATTTAATTATTTGTTAGGAATTAATAAATAAATTTACACTTTATAAAACCTTCATAAATATATTTTATAATGTGGTTGTTCCTATTCCTACCACAAATTTACCATCGATACTATAATTGTATACTCTATCATGGTTCATTTGGAATTTGGGTTTCATGTGAAACAATCAATCAAATACTTCAAGTCTGTTTCAGAGGAAACTATATATATATATATATATATAATTTAATGGTGTTATATTATTTACCCGATAAACATAAATTTTCAATGATAATATATGATTCTGATACAAAAAATGAGGATATACCTACATTACCACATCATCAAGTTCCCATGTAGATTCTTCACTTTTTTATTCATCTAATCATCATTAAAAAGGTGGATAAGGTTGTTCCATAACTATTTATATACATAATCAAGGATTTTTATTGGTTTTTATTAATAGGTAATATCATGTTCTAATGGTAAAACCTATACATTCTATACATTTGGAGGATTATATGTGTACTTCCATAGTAGAGACACATGTAACTCATCATGAAATTGAGACATGTTTTGTGTAAGCACTATGAAATAAGTTGCAATCCCACCATGATCAAGAATCGTGAAAGGGAAAAATATAGATAGTGATCAACATTACCTTATTTAAAAATATAATAACATACTTTGGTGGATAAATTCATAGAAATAGCTTCATAGAAACTTTTAATTCCAGATATCATTAACGATCATTAGCAAAACTTTGACTTTTAATATGATATTTATTGATGTGTTATTGAATGGATTTGACTTTCTAATCCATTTTATTAACTCTCTTGGGTCCCATTATCTTTTCTTATCTTGGATCATCCTGACATGTCGAATTAATTCACTTTAATCCATATATGGCTTCCTAAAGATCTATATGAATGCTCGAGTAAAATTTACTATTATATGATAATTTAATAAGAGCATAGTGTTTATCCCAAAGACCAATGAAATATATAGAGAAATATATTAACATATCCTCAACAGTTTGAATGGTTCTCTCATACTAACTATTTCTCTGAGGATGGTAGGAAGTACATAAAAAATAACTCTATATCCATACATTTTTGAGGAATTATCTAGAACTTCTAGGTAAACCTCATATCTCAATTAGAAGCAATTTATTATGGTGATCTATATAATATTACTACTTCATTAATTTATATCATGTAATCTTGATCAAGAGAGAAATGTTATCTAAAAAAAATTAAGTGTACTAACTTCATAAGATGATCAACTACAACCCAAATTACATGGTGTATTTTTGATGTTTTGAGGAGTCCAACGATGAAATCCATGGTGATGTTTTCCTATTTCCATTCTGGTATGGGTAATAGTTGTAATATCACCTTAAACATTTATCACTAAAAATTTAATTTTTGACATACCAAGAATAGATATAAATACTCAAATATATCTCTCCTCATACTATCCCACTAGAAATACACATTTGTACCCATATACCTCTTCATAAATCCATGATAAATATAGAATGATGATCTATGATATTCTTACAACATATATTTTTTCATGTTTAGTACTCATGATACACATAGTCTATTTCAAAAAAGTATCATTTGATCACAATCAAGGTTGAATGAAAGAAAATTTCTTTTGGTATTGTACAGCTCCACATATTTTTTCCATTCCCATTTACGCCTCAGACACATAGATAGTTGAACACTAATTTTAGAAAGATATGAATTGTCCCCTTCCATCAATATTTCATGGTCCATCTTTGAAAATTCATAAATATTGGATATTTTGTGATCATCACCATAGATAAGCTAGGATGATCCTTTTAACTCAAAGCATTATCCCCCTTGTTCACTTCCCTTAGGTGGTAATGTACTGATCAATCATGACCATTAATGAAATCCAACTATATTCTACAGTGAATATTAAACTCTTTCTGGATGAATATATACTTTAAAATTCTATACTCAGTATATATGTCACACCATTATTTGTAATGATAATTCCTCCATTTCATTAATAAAAATATTACCACTACTAATTCCAAATCATGACTTGGGTAATTTTTTTCAAAAGTATTTAATTAGAATTATGTATAACATATCATCATATCATTATTCCTAATGAAAAATCATAAACTCTTATTTTGATGTATCATTATGGATCACAAACCCTTTTCCACTACCAGTAGTTTCATTATAGGTGCATTGACAAACCTTATTTTCAACTGCTTGAAATATTCATCACATCCATCTATTCAATGGAACAGGACTCTCTTCTGAGTTAACATAGAGAGTGGGTTGATATCCCTAAAAAATATATTTCAATGACTCAATAATATCCATCCAATTCATGAAATCTATAGATCTTTTTCATACTGGTTGGTCTCATCCAATGTTTGTTTAAATATATATTTAACAAATCCATCAATATACACTAATTTGGGATTATATGAACCAAAAATGGAACTTTTGATATCCAAAATTTACACATGTTATATTTTTAATATAAATTCACTTTCCATAGGTATTAATACAATATAAAAATTATATCCATTCTCTTCTTACTCTATAATAATTTAGGAATATTGTCTATAAAGATTACTGAAAACTAATCAATTTAAACTCTAAATGGTGTACTCATTAAATCTATGAAGATAGTGGGGTAATTAGTCAAACCAAATGGAATCGCTATAAACTAATAGTTTCTATAAATCATTCATAGGGTTATCTTAGGTAATTCTTCACTTTTTTCCTCAATTTATAGTTTCTATACATAAGATAAATCTCGGAAAAATATTTCACTCCTCACAATTTATCAAAAAATCATCAATATTGGAAATATTATACTTATTATTGTTTGTTATTTTTTAGTTCCTGATAATCAATACTGAGTTACAATGTCCCATATTTCATCTTAATAAAGAAAACCACGTACAATCCTTGGTGATGCACTTAGAATAATGAATATGTTATGAAGATTATTATAGAGTTTCTTCTTCAATTCTTGCAACTCAGTTGGTTCCCTGGTATATGGATTATTTGAAATATCTCTAGAACTATGTATTAATTCTATTAAAAAATAACTAAATGATTCATAGGAAGTTTATGAAAATAATTCTAAAAGATAGAAAAAAATATCATACAATTTTAGTATATTAATGCAGAGTTTTTCCACAACCATCGGAGACAAACAACCACTTTGAATAGAAATGAAGGCCCATAGAATGAAAGTAATTCTCTTTATAAGTTCATATTTAGCATCACATTTATAGATGATAATATATTAGTTTAGAATATATAATATGACTCCCCATACTCTAAAAATTATATTGGTTTATATAAATAATGAAAATGCAAGACCAAATTACATAAAATTCAACAAGTGTGAGAATAATGAGATTTTGATGAACAATACTCCCACTAAAATCAATTAAAGAAGAATTATATACTTAAGATGAGATCATAGTACCATTAGAATTTTTCACCACTCATTCAATATCTAATTATTGATGTGGAAATATGATTCCCTTAAAAACTTCATTATATATTAAATATTAGATGGATCTATACTCAAATAATACACTATTAGTTCTAGAGTATATGGTATGTTTACCTTTCACCACCTAATTCTAATACCCCGCATTGTTAATAGTGATTAGATGACATTTCACTTTGTCTCTAGGATAAAGAGGTTTTTAACATCACTCATTATCATTAACCCTCAAATTTATGCATAGGTCAACATAAATCCCATACTCCCTATATTTTAAATGTTATAGAGTATGTGGGGGAATTCTATGGAGTTTTTATCTATTCACTTCATTTTCTAAGTTCTTCCCATCATATCGATATTAAATTTCCTGATGACCTTACATTAAATACATAAATAAATTAATTTCTCACATAAGAAAATTTACTTAATGATTATTTCCACGCTTCTCAAAAAAGGAAGACTCATCTTCTTCCCTCAATGGTTTCTATTATTTAATTTTACTTTTAATTATATCTATCTTTTCTTATAAAAACATGACATTTGCAGGTGACTCTATTCTTAATTTCTACATTTATTTTACATTGAAAAATTTATTTGTAGTAATTAAAGTATCTTAGGGATAACACCATATGTATATTGGGTTTATGACACTGAATAATTGATAAATCATAATTTATAGTAGTATGAAAATATGAAATGTATACCTCTTTATCCTTTTATAATTTTCATCATAGGTACTAATGAATTCGTTATCCATTGGGTTTACCTCATAGAATTCTCTCTCCATTTTTCAATGAAGAATACAAGGATATTATTTGATGAAATATAACCTTATAAACTCATACCACTCTATAGTTCCAATTTAATCCTATTGCATTATGTTCCTGATCAGAATCAACAATTCATCCTATTATACATTAAATGAAAAACATATAATTTTTTTCATGGTCTAGAAACTGGAAAATTGAAAATATATTTTCAATTATACTAATAAAATTATCAGAAAATTGTGGATTAGAGGAGCCACTAGAAGAAAGTGGATGTTGAAAAATGAAGGAATCAATATAATATTTTTTAGTCCATTTTTTATATGTTAAATATGATTCATTGTATTAGAATGTTTTTTAAATATATTAACATGATTTTTCATTCCATCCCCCATAGAATGTTTTTTCTGAAGTGTACAATAATGTTGTTCCCATCAAATTAAACATTAAAACATGTCCTTTGGGTTTTAACCATTGAAAAAACCAAAAAGGATAGTGTGTAAAATATTAATCATTATGAGAAACCAAATATAAGAACCAGGGTTTTTTTATGAGGCACTGATCCTATTATTTTTGGTTTAAATATATCGTCATGGCCTTCTGTGAAAACGTTTCTTGATCATGCATGTTTTGGAGGTGTTTGGGGCTTTTTCGGACCCCAAAAACTTATTTTTTGGCTGAAAATAACCTAGTTCATGGTTTGCGCATAGTTGACACATGGTTAGTATAACCATGAAATATTTCTCAAAAGTGAATATTTTTATAAGAATGTTTTTTCATGGTTACCACACAGTTCGTCAAACCACATGGGGTAACCATCCAAATTTCCCCTTCCAGACAGTGAAGTGTGCACCATTTCTGCATGGTTTGGGAAACCATCAGTGTAAACTATGAGACCATGTCGTGTGAGTTTTTTTAATTAATTTTTTTTCTTTTTAAAGCCATTTTAATTTTATTCTCTTTTTCACAACAACATCCCGCAACTCTCACCTTTAGTGCCTAACCAAGGATTTGGGCCTGAGTCTCCATCTGACCTCTATTTCGATCACTGATCATCTCATCAAATGCACATCAGTAAGAACATTGTTACTTTTATCCATTTTGATTCTTATGGTGGTTGTTTTCACTATTTGGATTTAGTCTCATATGCCCTCATATCAAGTTCCTTGACCTTTATTCAGATTTATTCCAAAGAAAGATGAATCAGTACTTGATATTGGACAAGTTGTCTACTAATGAGGTGAGCTATGTGGTATATACTTCCATTCGGAATTTCTTTGGTGTTTTCGGGCTTTTTTCCTTTTCGCCATCCATTATACTTTTTAGAGGGGACTTTTTTTGAGAAAGTTTCTTTTAGTAGCTGTAGTTAGAGCTAGTGAGGTTGACTATATATTTTTTTAGGTGTGTTGGCGGTAGTTGCTATTTTGATGTCACCCAAGGGGTGTGCCTTATGGTTTTGACATGTTTATGTGTGTTTATACCACCCAAGGGGTATTTTCGTGTGATTTCGCAGGTATAGAAATCCCGTTATTTCTTTGATAGTTGTGACTAATTGTTTATGATATGTACTTCCTCCTCGACTAATAAATATCATGTTATGCCTTGTTTATTTTGACATTTTAGAATGTTAAATGGATAATATATGTGGGTATACCTATATGAAATTATAAATGTCATGTTTAATGGATTATATGGGTGGGGAGGCCCATATATGTGTTTTGATAAATGGTTTTCATGAGTTGGTGTACTCATTGATTGTGTAAGTTGATTTGAGTGGGTATACTCACATGGAATGGTTTTTATGTTAAATTATTGAATTATTGAACCAATTGATGATTGATGCCATGGACTAATATCCATGGATCTAGAATTTGGTAGTTTATTCCATCGGTTTACTCTTCCCCTTGGGTCTTGATTCTGTGGGATGACTCGGGCCTTACTACCTCAGGGATCCGGCTTTCTTGGGCTCGCGTAGGACCATCTATTTATATGATATTAGGAACCCAACCAGTTCCTATCTAGGTTTCCACCATGGAAACACATGGGAATCAATGGTATGACATGGATATGCTCCTTGAATTTGGACCTCAGTGGTCTAGATTTGACACCCAGGATCCGGCTCTTGAGGTCCAATATTTACACTACAACATAGTTGTGGTTTCGTATTGAAAATAAATATATAGTTTGGTTGTGTGAATTGATTGATTTTATTTTAGACACCTTGTTAAGATGTGACTATTTTTTAGGTATCCTTGTCGGATGATTGGTTTTACTCATTATAGTAGATATATTCCACTGGAATTCACTTTACTTTACTTCTTTGTTTACACTTTCTAGAAACATGTATATTGCTATTAGAACTACATAAACCTAGGTGGTTTCCTACTAGAATGTTTTATATAAAAGAATGTTTGGTCAACCTTGGGGACCCAAACATATTATATGGTTTTAAGTGATGATAGGGGCATGTTCTCAAGTATATATTGTTGGCTGTGGCTTTAGAGTAGGGGAGCATAGAACCAAGATGCGGCTTGCGATGCTGGGATAACTTTTTTTGGCCTTTTATAATTTTTGGGATACTTGTATTGTATTTTATTTCCATTTACTATTATAGCTTCGTTCTATATACTTGTTCCATCTTCATCATTTTGTATATGAGACGCTTTCTGTTTTTATTAGATATTCATTTCTACCTTTCCTTACTTTCAGTTGACTACTATTTATTTTTATTCCACTATTTATATTATGTTTTACATCTACTATGATACTATTTTAATGAAGATATAGTCTCCCCATTTACTCCTCTAGGCCCTCACTGGTATCTTACAACCTCTGGTGTTTTGGGAGATGCGCTTGAGGCCATGTGTCCTACTGGGCTTTGGGCACCGTTTCGGATGGCATCTGGGTCCATGACATTACAAAGTGGTATCAGATGGAGGTTTTGATCTTTTAACCTGTATTTTATGGGCCCACATGGATTTGGTAATTTGTAATCTCTTGGGGGAATGTCCTGAATAACTGAATGTGAAATGAAAGTGTAACTTGGGTAGTGAATAGAGAATTAACCTAGACCCAAATTTTGAGTGGGAAAGGGGCATAAAAACTTGTGGAACGTTGGCCGTTCTTTATACAGTCCTGGATTTAGGAGTAGGCTATGGGTTTGACTTGGTTTATTGGAGGGTTTTGACCTGTCCTATACTTTTATATTTGTACTTCGATGTTGTTCTTTCCTGAGGTGTGTGTTTGGGATTGTAGAGACATGGAACTGCAACGACCTCCAGTGGTATGCCAAAAGGGAGGCGATGACCATACCTTGGAGATGGTGGTCCTGGAGCAACCACTTGATCCTACAATAGTGTCAGCTGTGGAACCCAAGGTTGTTCTGGTCATAGGTTATGAGGTATAGTTCTATGAGGGACTCTTTTGTTATATACATATGTTCTTGAGAGAACCACTGCCAGCCATGACTATGGTTGAGAGGTCACGAGTGTTCTAGCAGCAACATCCACCTATGTTTTTAGCAGATGGAACAACACATTCTATGGAGTTGTGTCTTGAGTCCATGGTTGTTATTTTTTAGCATCTGTAGATGCCTCTATAGTGGAGCATCAAGATCATGACTTATATGCTACTTGGAGCAGCAAAGTTCTAGTGTGACATTTGGAACTAGGATGATGGTTTAGATAATATGGATGGGATGAATTCCAAACCCACTTCTATGACTACTTTTAACACATGACTATGCAAGAAGAGCATGCTATTGATTTTATGAGTCTCGAGAAATGAGAGACGATGGTTATGGTATACTCAACATTATTTTTAGGGATGCAATATTTTTTTCCGATGTATCTTACATAAGAGCTATCATTGGAGAGGCACTTTAAGGTAGGTCTTAGGCATGAAATTAAATCTTAGGCCAAAATATCCAGGTATCTATCTATCAATGAGATGGTGAATCATGAATTGATTAAAAAGAAAAATTCGAGGGAAGAAGGGGGTACAAAACAAGGGAGTGTGGTTCCTCGCTGCCATGGATCTACGTCTTCTAGAAGGAAGTGCTATTTTGAGGTTTCCCGTCATGCGATTTCTAGTCATGATGTGGGTTCAGGCTACCTGGTGTATTTCCATTAGTTTAGTAGGCGAGTCCGTGTAAATAATCAGTGTGACTATAACTCATTCAAGTGATTATGTTTCGATAGGATGGGGCACATGCAACTATTTTGTAGGACCTTCCCTCCACTTGTGGGTGGTAGGGGTCAGCTCCGACATCGGGTTTAGGAGAAGGTTCTTCAGCTCTACATCTAGATGGGAGCTAGAGTAGTACAAACTGGTCATGCCAACACAGTGGTGGTTGTGGACATAGTTTCCTGACGGTGGGTTCTCAGAGACAATAGGGTAGATCAGCTCAGGGTAGCCAAGCAGTGTCATAGGGTCGTGGTATAGACTAGACTTATGCAGTGCAATAGACCCAACAGGAGTAGGAACCTGAACCATCTATGGTAAGAGGTATGATCTTAGTAGATTCTACTATTTCATGTTCTCTTTTTTATACAGATGCCTCTCAGAGTTTTATCTCTTCACAAGTGGTAAAAAGCCTTGGGTGTGCGGTTTTCATTTCTAAAGGTGTTTTGATGATATAAACACTATTGGGAGTTAGAATGGTTGATGTGTGCATGTGTATGGAGTGTCCCCTAGAGGTCAGAGGGTGTCACTTCATCTGGTAAATTTATATCATTGAGTTGATAGGGTTTGATGTAATGCCCCGACCCCAGTTACCCAGAGTCGGTGCATTATTACATAACATTGGCATGATCATAAGAAAGATCAAGTCTCAAAAGACCGATTAGTTTAGTAGCCTTGGAAACACTAGATATATTCATAAAGTTTTACATTACATTATAGAAATGAAAACTTCAACAACATAGACTCCATATTCCACACTCTTATCCCCTCATACTATCCCTACAGGTCTTTCATAATTTACTTCTTCACATCCTGGGAAAAATTAAACATAGAAAAGGGGTGAGATCAAATTCCCACTAAGGATAACAATATAGCGGAAACTTTTATAAATAAGAATAAACATTTAATGAAATGTATAACTAAAACAAAATCCTTTTAAACTTTAACTTCATCATAGTATGGAAAAAATAAAATGAAATAATTCCATTTAATTATTCACATGAATATTATACTAATCGAATAATCACATGCAATATCAATAACCACTCTCATAATGATGGAATGCATAATGCCAGACTATCATAACCACATAGACAAGGCCTCGTACCAAGCCTACAAATAATATTTTGTCAAGGACTTGTGCCAGGACACTAGTTTGTCTCATGAGACCTATCGATGTATCGACGAGCTATAGCGGGCTTCACCCATCACATATTAAGTCCAATGCATTCCCATATGAAAAGGTTTAAACATAACATAAATATTCGTATTAAAACTAGCATACGAAATGTAAATACTCCATCCATAAACCATGAATGGTATAAAAATAACACATCCATAGTCAAACATATCACAAAACATTCAATACAATATAGAAGTTTTGTATCATAATAAATCAACTTCAAATAAGCGTAAAATCCATCAAAGGATGTTGACATAGATGAAATCAAAACTCTTTTTAGAGAAATATCTCTTTTTATTTTGAAATAATTTAAGAGTCATATATTTATAAAATAAAACATTTTGTTTGAAAATATTCTTATAAGCCTGTAAGGGAAGCTTCGAATATTTTATAATGGCGGAAAATAGCTGAACCCTTTGTATAAGTTAAAAAAACATTCTTACCTTAATTCTGCCGAAAAGGTTAAAAAGCACCTTGTTTGGAAAACGACAGAAAGATTCCTTTATAAACCTCTTATAAAAAGTCAAACAAGGGTATAACTGACTTTAACCCATATTCTAGTAAATAGTAAAAATGTTTTGAAATACATTTTTAAGAAACATGGATGTGGATGATAAAGAAGTCCCAGTAGATTATTATGTATAAACAACCTCAGATAATTAAGAGATTGCGAAATAAAACCTTACCTTGTACTTTTCCTTGGATGGGGTAGGTTAACCTCCTATATAATGGAGAAATAATTGTTATTAAATTATACAAGAATCATATACATTAATATGATATCATATATGATCTTTTAACATTGCTTTGTTAATAATATCTTAATATTATTGTCGTTTCGAGTGTTAACTTACTCATTTTCTTTTATATGTTTTTTTATGTAAGACATGTTTGTTATGGATAGGTTGTATCTTATTAATATCCAAAATGATATTAAGTACTTAAACATTATTTTTAATCATGAAATGCGAATTATACATGAATGGATATGATGGATAATTAATCTCATCGCGTTCGTGGAGACGGTAGTCCGTACGTACGCACGAGGGACAATATCATTATTTTGATATTAAAATAATATATAATTGGATGTTATATCATATATACAGAATCATTATCATGTTATATTTATTATTTACATGAATTTCACATCATTATTATACCCATCCAAATAATAATGTTTTGAATAACAATTACACCACGACGTGGAGACGGTAAGCCGTACGTACACATGTATGGTGACATTTCATTCAAAGGATGGATAGAATACTGAAATATGGTTGTATCATGTTTATAATAAAATAATATTATATATAATATACTGGATTTATTATTTTAGAATGGTAATAACAAATAAATAAGAAGTGGAAGAAGAAAGGAACTTGAAAAAGGGTGGTGAAATCATTACCTCTTCTTCGGGTTCTTCCCTTTGATTTGATCAAAAGGGCTCCATAGGTTGGATTTATGACTAAAGGAAGGCCTCTAGTATGAAGTGAGGGAAGTTGAGAGAGTATTTGGGTAGAGGTTGGCAGATCCAAAAGGCTTTGAAGGTGTGAATTAATGAGAGGGGGGGTCCCTTTTATAAGAGGGGTGAGGGGCACCTTCGGAAAAGCTAGAAATATTATTTTACAATGAATTCATATTTATATTCTAATGGATATAAAGTTTATTATTTAAAGGTTAATGTGTATGTGGGTCTAAAACCACTCAACCAATATGATTTAGAAAGGTTTGGGTTACTATATTAACCTTATCATTAACTATTAACTCTAAGTTAATTAGTTTCAATTTTACAATGTCTCTTTGTATTTTTATATTATATGGTTAATAAACTTATAATATACATCCAAAAGAACCCCAAGTGATCCATTAACGAGACACCTATCATGATATAAGTCTTTTGGCCGAACCTTAGATTTTAGGAATTTAATATCAATTATAAATATAATATTTGTTTTAAGAACTCTTTTATGTCAATTTTGACACTATTCAATAACTGATTTTTGTAAAACTCATAACATAATGATTAATTATAAAAAGGTTACTTAAATCAATACTAAAATGTCATATTAACCTATAAAATTAGTTTAATTCATAAAAAGTTTCAAATTATATTTATTTGGGTATTTATAATATCACTTATTTTAATGTTTCATTAATTAGGTAATTACTACATAACCATTGTTTCATATATAAATTAAATTATTTAATGTATAAAAATTATAAATAAAATATCATTATGTAGGAAATCGTTTTATCTTTCTAATTAATATTTATAGTCACAAATCCAACATATATAAACCTATGTAAAAAATTGTTTTCTAAAAGATATATGCTTATGTCATTTTTGTATTTATTTTAACTTAATTAATATAAAGTGTCATTATCACTTACAAGTGGCTCCATGGGGTCCCCAAATCGACCCAAATATGACCATGGTCGGACATGTATCAACCAATAAGGTTAGGACACGTTTTAGGGTAATTTAGTATTACTATAATATTATTTTTTAACCCTTATTTACCGGATTTACCTTTTAACCATGGTAAATAAAATATTTACCGAAGTAATTATTCAAAATGTCTAAAAATAAAAGTTACCAATTTACACAATTTGGACATCCTGATTCCAAATATGGAATCCATTTTTCCAAATTCAAAACACAGAAGTGGCAGAAATTAATTTAAAATTAATTTCTGCTGTCAAAACAAAAAGTGTGTTTTTAGTATATAATAACTATCAAAAGATTGGTACTTGTTTATGTCCGGTTTAATTGTGAAATTATGTCCAATGAACAACATTGTATTAAATGGTAAAAATTTATTATAAATATACTTTAAAACCACTCAAATTCATAATTTATCACTCTTAATTGTTTTGATTAAAAAAATTTCTTTTAATTAAAATTTAGTAATTTTCACTATTCATCAAAATATTAACGTTATCCGAAAATTACCAAAATTTCACCTTAGGCTAAATTTGATAATCCGAATCCAAAAATGAAGTCTATTTTGAGAGATAAAATTTCTAAAATTTTAAAAAGTAGGTATTACTATTCATAACGGTTAGTTTGATTGGTTGTGGTGTGTGTCAGAACTCGGTGTTGCATACAACACACGCTATTGCATTATTCAAAGAGAAGCGTAACGTAGAAGCTTGGGGTGATACATTATCCTCTCCTTAAAATAATTTCATCCTCGAAATTTCTAGAAGACTACCGCATGAAAAGACTCGGGTGGTTCTTCATCATAAGTTCCTCGTGTTCCCACGTTGCCTCTTCCATCTTATGGTTTCTCCACCAAAAATTTACCAGACGTGTCGTCCAATTTCTCAGCACTTGTTCTCTCATATCAAGAATCCTGGTGGGCTCTTCGCAATAATATAGATCGGGTTCGAGTTCTAATTCCTCATAGGTGAGTACATGCATTGGGTCAGGCATTTATTTCCTCAATAGAGATACGTGGAACACATCATGAACTTTGGAAAGACTTGGCGGCATTGCCAAATGGTAAGCTACAACCCCAATTCGTTCTAGAATTTTTAAATGTCCGATGTACCTGGGACTCAATTTACCTTTCTTACCAAAACTTATGACTCCCTTCCATGGAGATACCTTCAGGAAAACATGATCACCGACTTGAAATTCCAAATCCTTCCTTCAATTATCGGCATAGCTCTTCTGCCTAATTTGAGCTATTTTGATGTAGTTTTGGATTACCTTCACCTTTTCCATCGTTTCCTCCACCAGTTCTGGGCCTACAAGTTTTCTTTCACCAACGTCATCCCAACAGGTTGGTGTGCAACATCTCTTTTGGTATAACGCTTCATATGGTTCCATTTGAATACTCGAATGGATGCTACTGTTATGGGAAAATTCTACCAGAGGTAAATATTGATCCAACATACCTTGAAAGTCATGTGAGCAGGATCTCAACATGTATTCTAAGGTTTTAATAGTTCATTCTAATGTTCCATCTGTTTGAGGGTGGTAGGCAGTTCTCAAATGAAGTTCAGTATCCAGGGATTTCTGAAGACTTTTCCAGAATCTTGAAGTAAAACAGGGATCACAATCAGAAACAATCGATAGGGGTACTCCATGAAGTGTCACCACTTCATCAATATATAGTCTTTCTAGATGTTCCAGTGGTAGATCTTTTCTTATAGCAAGAAAATGTGCTGACATAGTAAGAGGATCAACAATAACCCATATTGCATCTGCCTTATAGGAGTCTTTGGTAGCCCCATGAAAAATTCCATCGTAATATTGTCCCATTTCCATTCCGGTATGGGAAGAGGTTGCATGACTCCTCCAGGATGTTGCCTTCCAGCTTTCACTTGTTGACAAACCATACATATTGACACAAAATCAGCGATCTCCCTCTTCATGTTGTCCCACCAAAAATGTTCCTTCAAATCTCTATACATTTTGGTACTCCCAGGGTGTATAGAGAAATTGGAACTATGAGCATCATCTAGAAATTCCCTTTTTAAATCAGGTATATCGGGAACACAAATCCTTTTCACAAATTTCAAAATTCCATCTTCATACACAAAGTCTCTCAATCTCCCATCATTCACAGCTTTAATCTTCTTTTTAAATTCTTCATCATTAGTCTGGGAACTCTTAATTATTTCTAGTAAAGATGGTTTCGCAACCATTTGAAAAGGAATTGATGTTTCACCTTCCATGGTTATTCCCATGTCCATCTTTACTAGATCCATGAAAATTGGATCCCTTTCAAATCTCATATTTTTCAAAACTCCATGATCTTTTCTGCTCAAATCATATGCCACCTTGTTTGCCTTCTTCGGGTGGTAGTGTATCGTGCAATCATAATCCTTGAGTAATTCAAGCCATCTACTTTGCCTCATGTTGAGTTCTTTTTGTGAGAAAGTATACTTCAAACTCTTGTGATCAGTATAAATCTCACATTTTTCACCATAGACGTAGTGCCTCCATATCATCAAAGAAAAGATCACAGCTGCTAACTCAAGATCATGAGTAGGACAGTTTTTTTCATGAATTTTTAACTGTCGTGATGCATAGGCAATAACCCTATCATTCTCCATAAGGACACAACCAAGTCCTTTCTTCGATGCATCACTATAAATAATGAACCCATCATTCCCCAATGGTAGAGTCAATATAAGATCATTGACTAATCTTCTCTTAAGTTCTTCAAAACATTCTTCACACTCTATTTTCCAAACAAATTTAACCCCTTTACTTGTGAGATTTATTAATGGGTTATCCAATTAGGCAAAATTCTGGACGAAACGTCGATAATAACCTACCAAACCAATAAAACTGCGTACCTCAGTTATACTTGTATGTGCTGGCCATTCGTGGATTGCCTTGGTCTAAGAAGGATCAATAGAGATTCCATCTTTAGAGACAATATGGCCAAGAAAAGAAATCTCCTGAAGCCAGAATTCACACTTGCTAAACATCCTATATAATTCATGTCTTCTCAGAGTATTCGGGATAATGCGCAAGTGATTTTCATGATCTTCATAGCTTTTGGAGTATACAAAGATATCATCAATAAATACCACCACAAATTCATCGAGATGTTCCTTGAAAACTCTATTCATCAGATCCATGAATACAGAGGGTGCATTAGTCAATCCAAAAGGCATTACTGTAAACTCGTAATGCCCGTACCTGGTTCGAAATGCTGTCTTCGGAATGTCTTCCTTCTTCACACACAACTGATGGTATCCAAATTGAAGGTCAATCTTTGAAAAGTATTGAGCTCCATAAAGTTGGTCAAATAAATCATCAATGCGACGTAGGGGATACCTGTTCTTTATTGTTATAGCATTGATCGCCCTGTAGTCGATACATAACCTCATAGATCCATCTTTCTTTTTAACAAAAAGAACAAGGGCTCCCCATGGAGAAACTCTAGGGAGAATAAATCTCTTATTACTCAATTCCTTTAGTTGTTTCTTTAGTTCAACTAATTCTATAGTGTCCATTCTATAAGGGGTCTTCGATATAGGCCATGATCCAGGAATTAAATCAATGGAAAACTCAACTTCTCGTTCTGGAGGATGTCCAGGTAAATCTTCCGGAAACACATCTACATATTCTTTCACAACAAGTACATACTCTATTTGAACATTCCGTTCCACACCCATAGTCATTTCATCCTCTTCATCCCCAATAATTGAATTTATTTGAGCTACTAGGGGTGGATCTATATAAGAATTAGGTGGCGACGATTCTTCTCTAAAGATAAGGTGTTCCTTATCATCATCATCAAAAATCATAACCTCCTTCTTTTTACAATAAATCTTCACATCATGGTTTGAAAGACAATCCATACAGAGGATTATATCAAAATCAATCATAGGTATGATGATGAGATCATGAGAAAAAGAACATTTGTGTGATCTAATGGGGACTGATTCAAAAAACATTGTTGCTATGATACTTCCCTTAGGAGTTTTAACCGACAACTCCCATGTTAAATCTAATTGGAAATATCTAATTTTCTTAGAAAACTAGGAAGATATGAAATAATGCGATGATCCAGAATCAAATAATGCATTTTCTAAACTTAAGGAAACCATTAAATTACCTGCCACCACGTCTTTTGGAGCTTCTACCTCAGCAGTAGTGATAGCATAAGCTTGACCTTGATCCCTTGGCCTTTTCTGAGGTAAGTTCCCCTGACGCTTAGAAAATTCATTTGCATAATGTCCCATATCCCTGCAATTGTATCATTGGACATTGGTATCTTCCTTCTTCCCCTTTCAATCACGATCTTGGTGGCCATTTCACCACACTTGTAACAGACTCCCGTTCCTTTTAAGCAAGTACTGGGGTGTTTCTTCCCCCATTTACTATAGGATGGGTATTCAACTTTTCCCTTATTCCCATTATTTACATTCCCATATGGTTCAGCAGATCTCTTCTTCTATTTCTTTGCTTTAAAGTCATATGACTTAGAGAATTCTTTCTCTATCTTGATAGCACATGAAACAATGTCTTCGTACGCCGAGAAGGATTGTGAGACTAATGCTTGATAGAGAAATGGTTTTAACCCATCAAAGAAACGATCAATCCTACTTCTTGGGTTATGTATATAATCTCCATCATACCTTTCTAACATTGTAAAGTTATCCTCATACTTTGCGACATTCTCATCCTCCTGTTGTCTCAGACTCAGAAACTGTCTTTCCATATCTGCTCGATGGTCACGAGGAAAGTATTTTTCTAAAATCAGATATTTGAACTCCCTCCATTCCATATTTGATACTTTATCATCTTCCTTCGTGTTTTGAATCAATGACCACCATTGATCAGCATCTCCAGTGAGGCGGTAAACTGCCATGATAACTTTTTCCCTTTCACTACTCCCCAAAGCCTGAAATATTTTCTCTAAGGAATTTATCCATTACTTAGCTACTAAGGGATTTGTACTCCCATTGAACATTGGTGGTTGTTTCCTCATGAATCGATCTAACATTTATCCTCCACGCTGTGGATCAGGGTGCTCTATTCGGGTAAGGTTATTATTCATAACCTGAGTGAGTTATCCCAGTATGGTGATTAGTTGATCAGCCCCAGTTTCATCACCATATCCACTATAATTATCTTGAGTAGAAGGGAAATCCCTACATGGAGTGCGTGCATTGATACAGTTTTCATTTCTTCCACTAGGCACCATTTTTTAAACAATGGAATAAACTAGATCAGTTTATGAATCAAAATACATAATTTCATAATTATAAACACTTAACATAAATTGAACTATTTATGGATATAATCCATAATCATAAAAATGTTTTATTTGAGAAAGTATATACTCATAAATCCTTCATAATTATTTGTAAAGAAAATGAGAGTTATCCTAAGAATATCCACCGGGAGTGTCGTAACCAAGAGTGCAGAAAGGCCCGTTGTCGTGCACCAGTTCCCGTTCGAGTCTAGATTAAAGCGGTGTTTTCAGGTTTTACCCCTAGGTACATCTGTGCCAGAGCTGCCTCTACCTGCTCGTATCCAGACAGGGATGTATTGCTTGGAAAACTCAAAAAATCTCTACAATACCAAAATTCTATGAAGTTCTTCTATACTAATCCTCAAAGTCCATCTTAAATCTATGTGCTCTAATCAGAGTTTATCTAAATCTAGCTTCCAAGGTTTTTACGAAACCTCCCTCTGATACCAACTGTAACGCCCCGACCCTAGTAAACCAGAGTCGGTGCATTATTACATAACATTGGAATGATCACAAGAAAGATCAAGTCTCGAAAGACTAATTAGTTTGGTAGCCTTGGAAACATTAGATATATTTATAAATTTTTACATTACATCATAAAAATGAAAACTAAAACAACATGGACTCCATAGTCCACACTCTTATCCCCTCATACTATCCCTGCAGGTCATTCCAAATTTACTTCTTCACATACTAGGAAAAACAAAACATAGAAAATGGATGATCTCAAATACCCAGTAAGGATAACAATATAGCAGAAACATTCATAAATAAGAATAAACATATAAGGAAATGTATAACTAAAACAAAAGCCTTTTAAACTTGAACATAAACATAGTATGAAAAAATAAAATGAAATAATTTCATTTATTTATTCACATGGATATTCTACTAATCGAATAATCACATGCAATATCAATAAACACTTTCATAATGATGGAATGCATAATGCCAGACTATCGTAACCAAATAGACAATGCCTTGTGCCATGACTACAAATAAGATTTTGTCAAGGCCGTGTGCCAAGACACTAGTTTGTATCATGAGACCTACCGATGCATTGAGGAGCTATAGCGGGCTCCACCCGTCACATATTAAGTCCAATGCATTCCCATATGAAAAGGTTTAAATATAACATACACAATCATATTAAAACTAGCATAAGAAATGTAAATACTCCATCCATAAACCATAAATGGTATAAATATAACACATCCACAGTCAATCATATCACAAAACCTTCAATACAATATAGAAGTTTTTTATCATAATAAATCAACTTCAAATAAGCGTAAAATCCATCAAAGGATGTTGATATAGATGAAATCAAAACTCTTTTTAGAGAAATATTTTTTTTTATTTTGATGTAATTTAAGAGTCATATATTTATAAAATAAAACATTTTATTTGAAAATGTACTTATAAGCTTTTAAGGGAAGCTTCAAAGATTTTATGACGGCATAAAATAGCCGCACCCGCCGTATAAGTTAAAAAACATTCTTACCTTAATTCTGTCGAAAAGGTTAAAAAGCACCTTGTTTGGAAAACGACAGAAAGATTACTTTATAAACCTCTTATAAAAAGTCAAACAAGGGTATAAAAGACTTTAACCAATATTCTAGTAAATAGTAAAAATGTTTTGAAATACATTTTTAAGAAACATGGATGTGGATGGTAAAGAAGTCCCAGTAGATTATTATGTATAAACAACCTCAGATAATGAAGAGATTGCGAAATAAAACCTTACCTTGTACTTTTCCTTGGTTGGGGGTAGGTTAACCTCCTGTATAATGGTCAAAAAATTGTTATTAAATTATACAAGAATCATATACATTAATATGATATCATATATGATCTTTTAACATTGCTTTGTTAATAATATCTTAATATTATTGTCGTTTCGGGTGTTAACTTACTCATTTTCATTTATATGTTTTGTTATGTAAGACATGTTTGTTATGGGTAGGTTTAATCTTATTCATATCCAGAGTGATATTAAGTCCTTAAAAATTATTTTTAATCATCAAATGAGAATTATACTTGAATGGATACGATGGATAATGAATCCCATCGCGTTCATGGAGACGGTAGTCCGTACGTACGCACGAGCGACAATATCATTATTTTGACATTAAAATAATATATAATTGGATGGTATATCATATATACATAATAATTATCATGTTATATTTATTATTTAAATGAATTTCACATCATTATTATACCCATCCAAATAAATATGTTTTGAATAACAATTAAACCACGACGTGGAGACGGTAAGCCGTACGTACGCACGTATGGTGACATGTCATTCAAAGGATGGATATAATACTGAAATATGGTTGTAACAAGTTTATAATAACATAAAAGTATATATAATATAATGGAGTTATTATTTTAGAATGGTAATAACAAAGAAAGAAGAAGTGGAAGAAGAAAGGAACTTGAAAAAGGGTGGTGAAATCATTACCTCTTCTTCAGGTTTTTCCTTTTGATTTGATCAAAATGGATCCATAGGATGGATTTATGACTAAATTAAGGCCTCTAGGATGAAGTGAGTGAAGTTGAGAGAGTATTGGGGCAGATTTTGGATGAACCAAAAGGCTTTGAAGGTGTGAATTAATGAGAAGGTGGAGTGCCCTTTTATAAGAGGGGTGAGGGGCACCTTTGGAAAAGCTAGAAATATTATTTTATAATAAATTCTTATTAGGATTATAATGGCTCCAAAGTGGATTATTTAAAGGTTATGGTGGATATGGGTCGAAAACCACTCAACAAATAGGATTTAGATATGTTTGGGTTAATATATGAACCTTATCATTAAGTATTAACTCTTAGTTAATTAGTTTCACTTTTACAATGTCTCTTTGTATTTTTATATTATATGGTTAATAAACATACTATATACATCCAAGAGACCCCCAAGTGATCCCTTAATGAGACACCTATAATTATATAAGTCTCTTGGCCGAACCTTATATTTCTAGTAATTTAATATCAATTAATAATATAATATTTGTTTTAAAAATGCTTTTATGTCAATTTTGACACTATTCAATAATGGATTTTTGTAAAACTTATAACAGAATGATTATCTCTAAAAACGTTAATTACATCAATACTAACATTCCATATTAACCTAGAAAATTAGTGTAATTCATAAAAAGTCTGAAATTATATTAATTTGGTTATTTATAATATCAATTATTTTAATTTTTCCTTAATTAGGTAATTACTACATCACCATTGTTTCATAAATAAATTAGATTATTTAATGTCTAAAAATTATAAATAAAATACCATTAAGTAGGAAATATTTTTATATTTCTAATTAATATGTATAGTCGAAAATACAACATATATAACCCTATGTAAAACTTGTTTTGCTAAAAGATAAATGCTTATGTCATTTTTATATTTATTTTAACTTAATTAATATAAAGTGTTATTATCACTTACAAGAGGCTCCATGGGATCCAAAAATCGACCCAAAGATGACCATGGTCGGAAATGTATCAAAAAATAAGGTTAGGACACGTTTTAGGGTAATTTAGTATTATTATAATATTATTTTTTAACCCTTATTTACTGGATTTACCCTTTAACCATGGTAAATAAAATAGATACCGAAGTAATTATTCAAAATGTATAAAAATAAAAGTTACCTATTTACACAATTTGGACATCCTGATTCCAAATATGTAATCCATTTTCCAAATTCTAAACACAAAAGTGGAAGAAATTAATTTAAAATTAATTCCCGCTGTCAAAACAAAAAGCGTGTTTTTAATATATAATAACTATCAAAATATTGATAATTGTTTATGTCCGGTTTAATTGTGAAATTATGTCCAATGACCAAAATTGTATTAAATGGTAAAAATATATTCTAAATATACTTTAAAACCACTCAAATTCATAATTTATCACTATTAATTATTTTGATTAAAAAGTTGTTTTTAATTAAAATTTAGTAATTTTCACTATTCATCAAAATATTAACGTTATCCGAAAAGTACCAAAATTTCACCTCAGGCTAAATCCGATACTCCAAATCCAAAAATGAATTCCATTTCAAGAGATAAAATTTCTAAAATTTTAAAAATTTGGTATTACTATTCATAACTGTTATTTTGCTTGGTTGCGGTGTGTGTTAGAACTCAATGTTGCACACAACACATGCTATTGCATTATTCAAAGAGAAGCATACCATAGAAGCTTGGGGTGATACATTTTACATCATTATGGGAATGGACTACCTCATAGATTTTCAATCATACATTGTTTTCTATAACCAGAGGGTGACATTCACATCACTAGAGGGTGTAGTGTTTATTCACAAGGGTGAATGGGATGTCCAGGCAAGCAGAGATGGACCTTAGCATTATGGATTTGGTGGGATGACATGATAGATTTAATGTTTATTTCTATAATATTAGGGAGCGAGTCAGGCATACATTCCTCTAGTTTTGGAGATCTTCAGGGAGGTTTTTCCTGACAACTTTTCTTGATTACCTCATGAGAGAGAGGTGGAGTTCTCCATCGAACTAGCACCAAGAGTTGCACCAATATCCCTTCCTTTTTACAGGATGGCTATGATGGAGTTCCAGGAGCTCGAGAGGCAACTAGAAGATTTGGAGGTGAAGGGTTTTATTTGTCCCAGTACTTCCCCATGGGGTTCTCATATCCTTTTCGCAAAAAAGGTGGAAACATATTAAGCTATGTGTGGATTATCAGAAACTGAACTAGTTGATGGTTAAAAAAAATACTTTTCCATTGATAAATGAACAATTTGATCAGATACAAGGAGCTTGAGTGTTCTCAAAGATTTACTTGAGGTTAGAATATCACCAGGTGCTTGTTCAACCTATATACATACCTTGTACCAACATTCATTGTAGGTATGGTTTATACGAGTATCTAGTTATGTCGTTCGGTCTCACAAATTTTCCAATGGTTTTCATGGCTTTGATTAACTGATTTTTCTATCCTTACTTGGATTCTTTTGTGGTGGTTTTCATGGGGTATATCTTGGTGTATTCTCAAAACTGGCATTAGCATGCCAACCATCTTGAGATCATTTACAATACATTGAGATAGAATCAGTTATACACTAATATCGCAACGTGACACTTTTGTATCGATTATATTCACTTCCTATGTGACATCATCTTGGAGACTGGAGTGTTATTGGATGGAGAGAAGGTGTGAGTTGTAGCTTAATGGGAGTAGCCTTGGAACATTTTTGACATATAGAGTTTCGTAGGGACTGCTAGCCACTACATGTGTTTTATAAAAGACTTAACAAGAATAGAAATGTTGTTGATAGACTTGAATAAGAAGGGTGTGATGTTTTTGGGGTCAGAATATTGAGATACATCCATTCATGAGTTGAAAGGGAGGTTGACATTAGCACCAGTTCTGATACATCCAGAGCATGACAAGAGCTACATAGTGTACTACGACACTTCAGGTATTGGTCAAGTGGCAGTGCTAACGTAGGGAGATCGATTCATGGAGTACGTGTCTCATTAGCTGAGGCCTCATGAGAGGAATTTCCCTATGCACGATCTCGAGGTAGTGGATTTTTTTCATTTGTTTCACTATTGGAGGAACTATTTCCTGGGATAGTGTTTTTTGGTTTACACGGACCACAAAAGAATCATGTATGTCTTTATGTAGCATGATTTAAATTTCAAACAATGAAAGTTGGTGGATTACTTACAGTCCTTTGACTTTGAGCTTTCCTACATTTCTATTATGGTAAATAATGTGGTTGATGCACTGGGTAGAAGGTCTCAAATAACAATAGTGCAACAGGCCAGTAGTGGGTGGTAGCTTATGGCGTTGTTTTCTGAGATGCATATGGAGGTGCGTGAAAGTCAGGGGTAGACTTTTATATCATCCTTAGCTATGAACACTACCTTTTTGGATAGAGTTAGGATGAGCAGATATTGGATTTATAATGACTAGTTCTACGGGTTGGTGTGGCAGGTGAGGACCCTTCTCCTAGTTGGATGGTATGTGATGATGATATCCTATATATCCATGGGAGAATTGGGGTTCCATGAGATATAATTGAGGATCTGATACAGTAGTCTCATTATTCATCTTGGTAAATTCACCTCGGAGTCACCATGATGTACCATGACATACGACGTCAGTACTAATGGTCAGGAATGAAGCTAGAGGTACCTGGTTTTGTTACAGGGTGTTCCACCTATTAGTAGGTGGAGGTTGAACATCAATGACCAGATGAGATTTTACAGCAGTTGACTATTATAGAGTAGAAATGGGATTATGTCATGATGGAATTATTGATTGGTTTACTGGGGTCACCTTCAGGTAACAACTCCATGTGGGTTTTCATGGATAGGCTAACAAAGGTCACACATTTCATTCCTATCAAGGAGACCATTCGTGTGGATGATCATGGAAATTTCTACATTAGAGAGGTGGTATGGCTATACGGGGTCCCATGCACTATCATTTCAGATAGGGAAACTCACTGAACATGTCATTTATTGTAGAGTTTTCAGTGGTTACTGGGTACACAAGTGCTTCTGAGCATAGCACACCACCCTTAGACTGATGGCCAATCAGAGCATACAATATAGGTGCTAGAAGACATGCTGCAAGAATGCGTCTTGGATTTTGGGGGCTATTGGGATTGAAAAATTCCCCTAGTTATGTTTTCCTATAATAATAGTTATGAGGAAACACTATATAAGGAACCTTATGAGGGTTTATATGGTTGGCCATGCCGTTTTCCCCTATGTTGATTAAAGGAAGAAGAGGTAGCTTTACTAGGACCACAACTCGTGCAGGAGACGTGTGAGAAGGTCTGGATGATTTTGAAGTGGATTTCTATTGCATAGTATCACCATAAATCATACGGAGATCTCCGTAGATGACTTCTAGAGTTTTAGGTTGGGGAACAAGTTTTATTACGTGTTTTACTAAGGTTGGGACATAGGCGGATCAAGAGACGGGGTAAGATTTCACAGAGATATGTCGGGTTGTTGGAGAATCTGGATAGAGTTGGGTCAGTTTACTATTGGATTTATTAACCTCATATGTATTGATCCATGCATGATGTCTTCAATGTATCTCTATTGTGCCGCTATCATGCAAACATGTCTCATGTTTTTCAGCCCAAGGAGTTTGGGTTTCTGGTTGATGCATCTGTTGAAGAGCATCTGATTCGTGTAGTTGATTGGAGCACAAAGGTTTTAAAAGGTTGGTTAGTTCCTCTAGTATGGGTGTTGTGGCATCCTAACTATTTATAGGAGAGACTTGGGAGAGGGAGTCTAACGTATGTGCTCAGTGGACGGAGTTTTTTTTAGATGAATCCTGACCACCATTCAGAGAGTAATTCAGGGAAAAATTGCTATAAGGGGAGAAATTGTAAGAACTCAAGTTGTTGTATGATATACTGATCCTTTTATTTTTGGTTTCAATGTATTGTTATGGCCTTATATGAATTTTTAACTTTATCATAGGTGTTTTGGAGGTGTCTGGGCCTTGTTCAAGACCAATAACCAAATTCTGGACTGAAAATGAACTGGCACATAGTTTGCACATGGTTAGTCTAACCATGCGAGATGTGTGAAAATTGTAGGTTTTTTACAAACATTTTTTCACAGTTACCGCACGGTTGTTCAAACAGTGAGGGGTAACTGTGCAAACTTCACCTTCAAGATAGTGAGGTGTGCACGGTTTCCTCACGTTTCGGGAAACCGTGTAGGTAAACAGTGCAACCATGCTGTGTGAGTTTTTTTATTTATTTTTTAATTAAAAACTTTTTTATTTTTAAAACCATTTGGGTTTTCTTCTCATATGCACAAAAACCTCTCATAGTTCTCCCCTTTGGCTCCAAACATAGGATTTGAGCCCCAATCTCAATCTGACCTCAGTTTAGATCTCCGATTTTCTCATCAGATCCACAACAGTAATGCTTATGTTCCTTTTTAGGCATTTTTGATTATTCTGGTGATCATTTGTGATGTTTGGATTTAGGATCATATGACCTATTATCCCGTTATTCATTAGTTCTTCATATTTCTTTTAAACCAGGATGAATCTGGACTTGATACTGGATGAGTTATATACTACCAAGGTGAGGTAGGTAGTTTATCCTTTATTTTGGATTTTCATTGGTGTTTTACGTGCATTTGACCTTTAGGCCATCCGTTGGACTTTCTAGTGAGGTATCGTTTTTGAGAAGGTTTCTTTTAGTAGATTTAGTTGGACCTCTTGAGGTTGACCATAGGTTTTCGTTTAGGTGTGTTAGCACCCGTTACTCATTTTGAGGTCACCCGAGGGGTGAACCTTATGGTTTTAAGCTATTTATACTAGTTTAAGAACCCCAAGGGGTGTGTTCTTGTGCTTTCCTAGGTAGTGGAATCTCTTTAATGCCTTGATAGTTGTGAATATCTGATTAAGAGATGTACCACCTCCTTGAATAATGAATATCATGTTATGCCTTGTCTATTTTGATAGTTTTTCGGGTTAAATGGATAATATGGTTGGGTATACATATATGAAAAAACTAATGGCATGTTAAATGGTTTATATGTAAGGGTAGGCCAATATGTTTATTTTGTTAAATGGTTTTCATTAGTTCGTACACTCATGGATTGTGCTAGTTAATGAGATTGGGTATACTAACATGGAATGATTATTTTAAATTGAATGATTGAATGCTAGAACGAATGGTTGAGCAGTTCCATGGAATGATATCTATGGATCTAGAACATGGTAGTGTATTCCATGGGTTGACTCTACCACTTGGGTCTTGATTCTATGGGATGCCTTGGGCCTTGCTACCCCGGGGATCTGGCTTGCTTTGGCATGTGTAGGTCTTGTTATTACCATGATCCTAGGAACCCAACCAATGCCTAACCGAGTTTCCACTAGGGACTCCCATGTGACTCGATGGGATTATTTTTTCATGCTCTTTGGATATGATCCTTTGTGTTCTAGAATTATTAGACGTATTACTTGGTTTTCTAACACCTAGGATCCGACCCTTGATGTTTTCTTTTCACTATACAACGCGGCTGTGGGTTTCATATTATAGACAGATATACAGCATAGCCATGTGACTTATTTTATTTTCTTGTAGGTACCTTGTTAGGTGATGAATATTTTATAGGTATCCTTGTGGGATGGATGATTTTACTTATTGTATTATATATATGAAATGGTAATTCACTTTACTTTACTTCTTTGTTTACACTTTCTAGAACCTTGTGTATTGCTATTAAAACTGTATAGACCAGGGTGGTTACCTACTAGTATGTTTATATCACAACATTTTTGAGACAAAATCTGGACCCAAATTGATTATATGGTTCCATGTGATAATAGGGGAAAGCTCCATAGTACAGGTTGTTGATTGTGGCTTTAGAGCAGGGGAGTATTAGACCAAGCTGAGGCTTGCGATGCTGAGATACCTTTTTTTGTATTTTTTTTTGGGATACTTGTATTATATTTTATTGTAATGTATAGTTCTGGTTATTTCTAGATGCTTGTACCATCTAAATCAATTTGTATATGAGACACTTCCAGTTTTTCTTAGGTACTCTTTTCTTTTATTCCTAATATTCAGTTCACTACTGTTTATTTAACTTCTACTATTTATATTATGTTTTAATTCCATTATGATACTCTAATAGTGAGGAAATAGTCTCTCCACTGGCTCACCTAGGCCCTCGCTTCTAGTCATCAACCTCTGGAATTTGGGGAGATGTGCTTGAGACCATGTGGCCAACAAGGCTTGAGGTACTATTTTTTGTGGCTTCTAAGTCCGAGACGTCACACTAAATAGTCCTGAAAATCAATAAAATATGTCTAAATCATAAATCCTTCATTTCTATCTTTGAAACCATTTTTTAAAACTAGGTCATCATTAATTAAAATCCTTCATAAAATATCATATCTAAAATATCAATTAACCCAAGAATATCCACTATAACTGCCTAGTTTGGTATGAAATAATATGCCCACTAATTGTGGACCAATAAAGATCGATTTAATACACATTATTCCCCATTTAAAGTCATTACCCAAAGGTTTAACTATTACACAACCTCATATTCTTGCTAGTATATAGATAATAATGTATTTCCAAGGAAAACCATAATACCTTTGTTTCGATAACATAGGATGTCATGATATAGATTGGTTTATCCTAAGGTTTATAATCCTAGTGTCCAATAAAAACCATCCATTATCTAATACTAATTAAGGCAGCCCAAAAATTACATAGATAAATATTACATAATATTAAATAAATATTCATTACATATCATTACAATCCACACCATAACCATAAAGTTTTAGTTCCTATGGAAACCAAGATATATAAATAAGAGGTATATAAAATATCTACAACATCTATCATTAATTTCTTCACAACATTCAACCTTCTTATATATGTCATACATAGAACCTTTATTCATACCAGGGGAGGAGAAACTTAATAAAATTTGAGTATATATGAACAATAAGGATAGTCATGGGAAAATCAAGGATCATTTAAGTATAAAGTGAGAATAAGTGTACAAGAAAAAGAAATTAACCTTTAAAAACATTACCAAGTAACTCATAAATCATAACCATGAGTCCTGAAATAAATAATTTAAGTTCATCACACATGGATTCTAAATAAATCAAATAATATGATCCATGGTAGAAAAATATTAGTATAATATAATTTCATAAAAAGAGTATCATAATGTGTTACATAGTGATAATTATGTACATATTATATCAAGCCTACCAAATAAGACATTCATCACATGTTAGGAATTTTTACCAACCAATGTACCAGCTTAGGGCTTGGAATAACCTCTTATATATCCCATTTTATCATTGGGATAACCTCCGGTGTACCCTCTTATGGGAAAAAGATAACCACTTGTATATAATGTCACATCATAAAACATTGATCTTTACCTAATTAATTTTATGTATATAATGGAACCACCTATCACATAATCCATTTAAATGAATTTCGTAATAATATGAAAATATGTTTCATTTAATCATAGAATTACCCACAAAAAGAAAAATGATACGCTTCAATATTTCATCATCATATTCATATAGCATCCACAAAAGTAATTAATATGGTATCATTGGATTATTACACAACTGTGTATAACTAATATCAATAAATATGTTCGCATATTAATATATATTTAAAATACTACTCAATCATTTCTTGAGGAAAATAATGATTATATTTTAAAATCTCTCATTTTGAATATAAAAATTTCCAAAATATAAAGTAAACAGTTTCTTTGAAACAAAATATGGAAACATTTAAAGGAATATTAAAAACACTAATCATCCATGATAACAAAAAAAATCTATTCCTGTAGTGTGTGTTAAGAAAAATATTCCATTCATATTTCCTATAAAATCTAAAATGTAATTCACATGAAAAAATATAAGAATATTCCTTTGAAAAAAATTATATAATATAAAACATTGGTAAAAATTAATTTCTAATATAAATGGGTAATGTTAAAAATAGTCTTTAAATAATTTTAAAAAATATATTTATTTAAGGAAAATATTCCCAAATGAATATAAAAACAACCTTGGTTTCATTTAAATATACTATTATAGAATATTGTGTAGACAGATGAAGAAAATGAAATTAAAACTTATAATTTATAGAAATTAAAAAAGAGTTTAAGAAAAAACATAATCAATTTTAGAGAAATCACATATAAAGAATCCCTTTCAAAATTGAGATTGTAACATAAAACCCTTAGTGGGAATTTGAATTCATTCATAAGTTATCTAAAATACTGTATAATAAATTTAAATTTATTATAATCATATACCATATTCATATACATATTTA
This sequence comes from Viscum album, assembly GCA_963277665.1. Taxonomy (NCBI): domain Eukaryota; kingdom Viridiplantae; phylum Streptophyta; class Magnoliopsida; order Santalales; family Viscaceae; genus Viscum; species Viscum album. The sequence goes on from OY728135.1 coordinate 338,499,261, forward strand.
TAATACCGTATATTTTCCTCTGATTACATTTCATCACCATTTTATTAATAATCATTTATTAAAGTCATCATTATTGGGTGTTATCGTTTTTTTCATGAATGATTTGATTTGGACATTCTATTCTTTGAAAATTAATAATGGTTCGGTCATATCCAAAATGTTAATCATGATAATATTTTGGATGAAAATGTAGGTATTTTTATGCTTTATGGCTTCATTTTGGGGGTTAAGTATGTTTATAAAATCATTCACATCATATTTATCAATTTTTAATAACTTCAAATGGGTTTGGATTGAGGAGATAGAAACATCCAACAATTCCTTTATTCAAACCTAATTTGAAAAGGCAGGTCATTACTAGGAAATGGTCCAAAAATATTTATTAACTCACATAGGTTAAGAGGATGGGAGGCCTAGCTCATTGAACCATTTTAGGGGGAATTATTTCCTACTTTGGGAAACTCTGGAATATTTATGATTTGTTCAAACATAATTCATTAACTCCTAAGTATGATGTAGGCCACCATTGAATTAATAATCAATTATTATTATGTATAGAAATTAAGATAATCTATATGTATATGAGATTATTCATCAATAAAGATATTTTTATGTATATGAGTTTATCCATCAATGGTTCCCTTTCATGAATGGATTCAATATTCATTTTTTATTATGATTATGTTTTTAATCCAGGTAGATGGGAAATGTGGAGTTTATAATCATTAAGGAAGAAAAGGGTTTTTTAATGTCGGAATTAGTCCCATGAGATAGGCTTCCTACGTGTCCTTGTGAAAGGAATTAGAAATCACATAGTTTTATTCCACCAAGTGAGACACATCATACCTTTTAAGGTTTTGTGATAATGAACAAACAGTTCGTTTTAACTTCATGGAAAAAGGACGTCTAGGAAAAAGGTTCCTAATAAAATATTGTTGTGTGACTTATGCCGAATCAGCCCAAGGATCATGCAAGGTATGTGGGATCCACATTTAGATATGACCCTACCAGGAATGTGAACTATATTGAATTAGGGATGATTTCATTTTTGGGGTTTGATCATCAGGGAGCCTTCCTATGTTTCTCATTTGGAAGAGAATCAAAGCCCATGTAGTTCAGTTGTGTTTGGGCTTACACATATGGAGGAGGGCCATTGTATCATAGTAAATACTATATTTTGGAAGAATTGTGGAATTATTTTAGAGATTATACCATTTAGGATTATTCAATATGTCTCAAAAAAAATTGTCCCTTTAAGATGGATACATGTATTCGAGGAGCCAGGCTTACAGAGTCCCTCTAAAGAAAGGTGAGAGGATGATCCTGAAAAATATTTTCTACAAAAAAATAAAACTATAACTACGGATATCATGTTTATATATATGCTCTAATATCACATGATAAATTAATTAATGTGATAAACAAGAGGAATCAGAAGATCCAAAAAACCACATGATCCTTCTTCCACCGGTGGAAGAGATCGTGCATATAGGATAAAAAGAAATGGATTTAATGTTCCCTTCTCCTCAAGTTACATATCATGGATATTCACATAGGACTAACAATTTGGATATGTACTATAATAAAAGTATGGGGTCTTAAATTATTATGGATACCCTCCCCATGGTTCCTATAAAAGAGTATAAGATAATCCACTAATCTTGAAAGAGAAATATAAGTGTGATCCTATCCATCCCCTCATAGACCGGAGTTCCCTGGTCCTAGAGAAGACTAGGGAAGGACATGTTCCTAACCCTAGTATCTGAGACCAGTATATCCCTAAAACATCCCCTAGGGTCGGATTCCTCATTACTGATGAGATACATAACTACATGTACCATGAGGACACTTCCTGTTTGGTAAGAAACGTTCAGGACACATCTGACCAATGGAATATATAACCAAATGTGATACATGCTAGCATGTATCATTCCATGGTCTTGAAAATCTGGAGGATTTGAGGGAGGATTCAATTTTACCGCCATAGAAGAATAATCCAAAGGAATGGGAGCCCTACCATTAGTGGCTTAAAAGAGGGCTTGGATGTTGTCTTTCACAACTCATGGTTTGGCAAGCAGGGGTGCCTCACACATGACCTAGGGGAGATAGAATTACTTCGTGAAGGGAGGGGGATAAACATTAATTATTTTGAGGTTGTATGGGAAATGGGCCATCTAGAAAAAAATAGTTGGTCAATTCCATACAATATGAACCAAGGGACTTTTATGTTGTCCCTAGAATGGTCTCATGTGGGCCTCAGGTTTTGGATGATACCTTCAAGCTAGTGCTTTCCAGCTAGGGGTATGGGGTCCTCCCGGATTTTTCTTGTTTTTTAAACCCTGGAGGGACTTTTACCCCAATAGTCATCTTAATAACCTATTATATTTGGTTTTTTGAAGCTATGTTATTGATTTTTAGAGGAATTGGGTGAAGGGGATACGTGACCAGAGCTTGGTGGATTCATCTATTTGTCTAATCTCTCAAATGAGGTGACCCATGATCCTATTTATAGGAATAAATGGGACCATGGTTGAAGGATATGTTTTTCCCAAGTACATGGAATACGTACTCGGTGTAGGTACCCCACCTAGGGTGGAAAAATATTTTGGGCTGTTTAGTTCTAAATAACATGTTCTTAGTATAAGTTTCATGTTCATGGGTGGATGATGCTTCTAGGATACACATGTAGGGAATTAATTAACCTCTTGAATCATATGATATGTGCATGCATCCCCACCAAGTTTAATCAACTTTTCCATACGATGGAGGATTCTCCCCCTCAACCCGGCTCAAGATCACTTCCACACTGTGTTCCTGAGCCTTTGGTTCATTCCCTTCTCTATTGGAACTACCTCCAATGTAAAATAGAGAGTTGTGTCATGAAATTTTCATTCGAGTTCATGGATGTTTTGAGTTGAGACACATAAACCACCTCCCCCACTCATTCCAAATTCACAACATACATCCAGATAGAGGTTCTCAAAAGTATTCCATTATATTGGTCCATGTTAATGAGGAATCCACATCTCTCGGTGTGTGATAATTATTACCCAAATAGGAAATCCAATATGATCCATCTTCCACCATAAAAGTGAATTTCTACCCAAACTCAACTTTTTGTGTCTAAGTGAGTATAAAATCATGATATTTCTGTAAAAGTAAATTAAATACCTTCTTTGGTGTAAATAAATCCCCCATTATGATTAAATTCTTTGAAAATGAAAATGAATATGGTTCTAAGGAAACTCTAGGTCATGTTGGTGCATTCTATCATCAGTTGGTCTGCTTTGGATCTATGTAAACTATTGTAGTATGATCTATTTCTTTTTCAAAATCCATCGGTCCTAGTGAACATAGTTAGAATGTTTATAGGTTTATATGGAAAAACTATAAACATTATTTCTTTTTTTATCACATTAATTTTTTCCTTAGTCTGATAAGAATAAGAATTAGAAGGAGAGACTTCAATTTTTATTAAGACACACTTTGTTAGTTTCGAACCTAATTTTTTATGCCTTTTTCTTTTCATTTCTCTATTTTATCATAATCTCTATAGAGAATATGTCTAAAAATTTGAGACTCAAATTTTAACTAGAGATCCCTATCATGTTTTTTCAACCTTTTTTGTACTCTATCTCCTTTTGTGGAATTTTTAAAGTCATGCATGAAGGACTAATGTGCTTGGTGTTTTAGTTTGAACAACATTGACCATGTGTTTTGGAATGATGAAAAAACCCCTTATTTTTATCCAGGAATGTTATAACATTAGTTAGATATGTAAATGGGAATTTTGAGTAATGCTTTTGTGATATTAATATATAAAAAATTATGCGAGATATGTATGTGAGTAATAGAAATGGACCAAGTTCGAAAATTTGTTTCCATGATGATATTGTATGGGATAATGGGAACAAAGGAGTTTTATCATGTGGATGAATATGACACTATTTGAAAATCAATTTTTGTAGGAGACTTTATACAAACCTTGTTGGGGGCATATTACAACATAGTCAAATAGTTTCGTCCTCTCGTTGAAGAACCCTTTAGTGGGAAACTGATGCAAAGCCAACTGGGGCATATTTCTACAAAGTCTTCAAAAGGTATCCCTAAGAATTATGAAATTATCTTACCAATGTTTGGGATTTTTATGATGATCTATATTTCTCAATACCAAAAGTTTGGATTTCTAAGGGAAGGTGTATGAGTATGAAGACAGAAATTGTACTATCATTATCCATGAATATGAAGATTCTCTTAAAAAAATCTAGAATATGTAATGGATGGTACATTCTATTACACGATCGATGTTATTAGTGTAGGGCCCTCTCTAAAAAAAATTGAAGAATCATGCAATTTAATGTCATAAAACCAAGACATGGATGGTGTAGTTTGACAAATTTTAGTGAATTTTTTGTTTTATAGTTTAACTTTTTATGACTATAATGTTTTACTATGTATCTTAATATCACAAATCAAGGAAATTTTGGGCAATAATTTATGGTGCATCAACTTTTAATGAATGATGAACAGTTATACTTTTCATGGAAAAATATCCAGTAATGTTCCATAATTTTCACGTTTAAAGGTGATTGGTTGTAAGATATAATCCAGCAAACATCATATATGAAGCATGATATCAGGGGAGGACTGATGGAGATAGAGGGGGTCTCATCTGAGGATGAATTAACAACTGGTTCACAAGAACATTCTATGGGTGAATTTATGAATACCCAACTAGGGAATATGACTGAAAAGTCAAACATTGTCATCCTCTAGAAGATAGGACCTTATGGTTGGGTGACTTATGAAAAAACAAATAGGATGTGTTACTTTATAGACAGAAAAATATTTCATTGGGATACTAAAATTCTATTTTTGATGGTCAGAAGATGTTTATAGATATTTTTATTTCCCTAGACACCGCGTTTCTTTTGTAGATGTAAGGTGACTGAATATGGAAGGATAATGTTTTTGTCAAATTTACTCGAGAATGGGGGAAAAGGTATCCTATGTTGGTCTGACCCTAATGAAGGAAGATAACAGTGTTTTTTAATGAGCATCGACCCAATTTACAGGGTTTGAGAATCACTATATACCTCATTTGAATGAGAATTATGTCATATATAGTTCTGAAAAACCATGCAGTTTAAATTCATGATATCAGGACTTATAATGAATTTTAACATCATGTGTTGAGGATGATATGGTGCCTATATTTTTTTAGGTTATGTGACTAGGACCATTGTATTATATAAATGATGTGTAATATGAGGACTACTAGACCATATTTGTTTTAGTAAACTTCATATAATTGAGAGTACATTGTAGACCAATATATTTGAGGTTCTCGAATGGGGAGGAATGACATGGGAAAAGAATATGAGATATGACTGTAGATTATGATCAAATATTGGGTTCTATCATGATTTCATCAAGTCTTACATAGAGAAAAGATTCATCTCCCACAGACGAATGTTCCTCTGGTTAATAGACCTAATTTTTTGGTGACTGTGAAAACCCAACTAGGGCATATTATTACATAGTCAAACTATGGAATCCTCTTATTTAAGTCCCTTTTGGTATGATAATTACGAATATCCAACTAGGGTATGATAATGCATAATCAGATACAAGTTTCCTCAGGTATACGATATTCTCTTTCTAGTAGCTTGATAAATATAATGAAATATGAAATTATCTAGGATTGGGAGTATGAAGTGTAGAAGTAATACATATGACCATAAAGGAGGCATTTGGACTGAAATTTTCCATAATGTTTAGAGTCACTTTTATAGATCTGAATCATATATTGGTGGAGATATTACTAATTCCTTGACGGAACCCATAAAGAGGGAACCCAAATTAAGATATTCTGTATAGATCATTGTTTGTATATAAGAGAGGGGGTATTTTTTCCTCCACCCCATGACTAGGAATAATACATGAGGTCTAACAATTGTTACATATCTTATTGGAATGAGAATCAAGTCACACATAGTTCTTGAGAAACCATGATTTTTAATTTTATGTTGTAAGGAACAAGGTGACATGATGTAAAAAATGAATATAAGGGAAAGACCAGGGTATAGGTAATGGGCATCACTACATATCTCATGGGATCAAGAATCAGGCCATACATAGTTCTAGAGAATGATTCTCCACGTTGATTGAATTCTTTTCTGGGGAAGGTGGTTTTTGAATACAGGATCATGAAAGTATTAAGAACCCATATTGAATCCTCTTATATAGATCTGACACATACATATGAGAGTGGAGTAATTTCTCATATTGTAGTTAGACCAAGATTTAGGATTCATGTTTCATTACATTCATTGTAAGAAAGATAATTAATCCATAACTAGTTCTTAAGGAACAATTTAGTTATGCAACTTGAGGAAATCACATCTAGGGTACCTTTTATGAACTTTCAAATAGGACCATAGTAACCCCAATTTGAATAGATATTACTTGATGATGTGCGAGATCATTTACAAGAACTCATAAGACTACGAGATCTATGTGTGGTGTGATAAAAAAGAAATGAAAACGGATTATTCCACCGCACAAAGGAGATTAAAATGAATTATAGGTTAATTTTTTATTTTTTTATGTTTAGAACATGATTTAAGAGCCCAAATTCACTATGTATCTCATTAAAATGAGAATCAATTCACACATTGTTCTTGAAGGAATATTTGTGTGTATTTATCATATATAATGGGATGGATGACATTTTCATGTTTATAACTAGGATTGGAGATCTGAGTGTCACTACATATCTTATGATAGATGGAATCAAACCACACATTGTTCCTCAATAATGGTTGAATTTCCCGAGCGCAGTGGAAGCTCGTGGGTAGATGTTCCCACTTGGCTTTTTGTCATTAGAAATGATAAATCCGGGATCAATACCACGATAAATTCCAGACACCATAGATTGAATCACAAAAAAAGTCAAAGAAAAAGAATAGACTCAGAACCACAACGGAGGATCATCACAGGTTTATTATAATTAATTTAATTAATTTATAAGAAGTACCATTTATTGCGTTCTTTCTTTAATGATATTTTTTATCACGTTTCGATGTGATTCATCATTGCATCACAAAATACAAGTGTATAATTTCTCTAGTGGTGATCCACATGTGCACCACGTATCTCTAGATGTCGCCAAAGGAATCTCTGGGTGCTAGCATGGATAAGCCTCTGCTTGGGTTGTCCACCTTAGATCTCCTTGATCTAATGGAGGTGGATCTCTCTCGGTCTTGAAAGCGTTCTTGGAGGACAGAGTTCTTTCAGTCTTGATAGAATTATCCAAAATTCTTGTGCACAACCATTCTTTTTTTTTTGAAAAGTGTTGGGGTTGTGAGGATATTTATAATCGGGTTTGAGGTTATAGAGTTATGACAATAAATAAACTTGTTACACGTTTTATTTATTTCATTAACTCTTATTGAAAACCCCCTTGTTTAATCATTAATTCCATGACATTCACCCTCATTGATTATAATAAATATCATTTAATAAAAAAAATATTATTTCCACAAAATCCCGACTGGAAAAACTACACTGCGTGTAATAATTAATACACGGTGTGCACTTGTTTTTCATTTCCTTTCCAAAATATAAACTACATGGCGTATAATCATTAATACAAGGTGTGTACTTGTTTTCATTTTATTCTTCCTCCAACATTAAAATTATTTAGGCTTCCTTGAATAATTATTAAACCACATACGAGAATAATTTTTATTCAACTTGAGATACTTGGATACACTTTGTGTGTGACCCTCTAGGCCTCTTTCTCATTGGCATTAGGCGGGCTTGCCTAAAGTACAAGATTACTGTCTAAGAATGGGTCAAGGCACCCAAGAGAAATAAGTTGATGCTACATTGATGTGTCACCTTATATGAACACATACTGTGTAATTTAATCCCTTTGTCTCAATATCTCATCTAGCACGTTTCATGGTAGTGTCATAAACCGATATGCTTGATCTGTCATTCTTTGACTTCCAGAAATAAACTCATCGTGACACCATGGTCATGGAATTTGGGAGATAGTTCTATTTCAATCAAAGGTCCTAAGATATCTACTTTCATAAATATGGAAGGGATAAATCCTTCCTTGACTTATCCATTAATAACATGTCATTCGTGATGCAACCAACGTACCCTACTTCTTGCCAACTGTCTTCGTGACAGTTTTCTTCCGAAAATATAACTGTGTGAGTCATGACATGAGTTAATGATAATCTTCCAGTCTAAGGACCATTACACACGCTTGTAGATAGCAATTTCTGATGACACTAAGACATGTGGAATTACTACTGGTAGGTCTATTCTCATAATCTCCCATCTTGGATATTACCAAGTGTAAACTCCATGAGAGAGAGTCTCGTATTCTTATGAGTACTCTCACATGATGGTCTGTATAATATGTGTCCTATCATAGTATGTCATCTAACTATAGAACTTTATTTAAGAATATTCTTATAGCATTTCAAGGTTCTCATTATAGCGGGGATCTGCCATGACCTTATTAATGCAAAAAATATTCCAAGACATTTTTATATTATAGTCATGCAGAACAATGAACAATAAACAATAAGGGTATCTTAACATAATCAAAGTAAAAAATAGTTGGTTCTCAGGACACCAACTCTAACAAACTCGCACTTAGACTAGAGCCAAATTCCTACGACTTTTAATCCACTAGACCTCAAATGATGACCGTGTTTCTGCTGAGTCGAGGCTTCAGACAAGGGGTCCGCCAAGTTTTCTTCCGTGGAAATACTACTCACTGCAACTTCACCTCTCTGAGAAAAATATCTCAAGATATGATACTTCTGAAGTCTGTTCTTTGTCCGCTGATGTGACCTTGGATATTTTGTAAGTTTCACCTCTTCTGTATTATCACAATAGAGTGTGATATGATATTTAGTACTAGGTACTATATTCAACTCTTGGGTGAAGCTTTTCATCCATACTGCTTCTTTAGCTGCCTCAGAAGCTGCGATATACTCAGACTCTACTGTAGAATCTACGACCAAACCTTGATTTGAGCTTTTCCAGCTCATTGCACCTCTATTCAATCTAAATATGTATCCAGTCTATGAAATCATGTCATCTTGATCAGTCTGGAAATTGGAATCTACATTTCCTCTAATGACTAGTTCCTTATCTCCTCTATAAACCAGGAACATATCCTTAGTACACCTCAGATACTTAAGGATAGTCTTGACTTCCATCCAACGGTAGTCCCATGGATCAGCTTGATATCTTCCTACCGCACTTAATGCATAAGAAACATCTATCCTTGTACATAGCATAGCATACATGACTGACTCAATCGTAGATGCGTAAGGGATCCTTGCCATTTTCATTCTTTCCTCATGTGTCTGAGGACACATTTTCTTAGAAAGATAAATGCCATGTGACACTGGCAACAATCATCTCTTGGACTGTTCCATACTGAATCTCTTCAATGTCTTGTCAATGCATGTAATTTACTTAGGCCCAGCATTCTCTTAGATCTATCACAATGGATCTTGATCCCAAAAATATATGCTGCCTCCCCCAAGTCTTTCATAGAGAATCATTTATCCAACTATGCCTTAACTGACTGTAAGATAGGTACTTCATTTCTAATTAGTAATATGTCATCAACCTATACTATTAGGAAAATGACTGCACATCCACTAAACCTTTTTTAGACACAAGGCTCACATTCGTTCTTAAAAAAGTTGAATTTAGTTACGGATTCATCAAAACGAATGTTCCATGACCTTGATTCTTGCATTAATCCATAAATGGATTTCTTCAACTTGCATACATTGTTGGCATCCTTTGGAGTCACAAACCCTTCAGTTTGTGTCATGTAGATATCTTCCTAGAGGTTCCTGTTAAAGAATGATGTTTTGACATCCATTTTCCAAATTTTATAGTCATGGTTAGCGGTAATGGCCAATAGGATTCTGATGGATTTCAGCATTGCAACCGGTTAAAAACAATCATCATAGTAAATTCCTTGACGCTATCTAAAACCTTTTGAAACCATTCGTTCCTTATAGGTGCTGACTTTTCCCTCCTTGTATAGTTTCTTCTTGAATACCCATTTATTACCAATAGACTTTACATCAACTGGAGGATCTACCAAAATCCAGACTTGGTTTTGGTACAAGGAATCCATTTCAGAATTCATGGATTCTTGCCACTTAGAAACGTCTTGGTCTTCAACTGCTTCCTTGTAGGTAAGAGGATCATCATTGTCAACCAATAATGAGTCACCATCCTCGGTGACAAGAAAACCATATCGTTTTGGTTCTATCACCTCTCTCGTGATCCTACACAGTTCTTGTGTCTCTGGAACAGATTGTTCTTCCACAGGGCTTTGTAGAATCTGTTCTTGTACCAAATCATATGTATCTTGATCCACGACTTCATCAAAGTCTATCTCGCTCCCACTATCTCTTTTGAAGATGCGCTACCTCTCAAGGAATATGGCGTGTCTTTCCACTATAACCTTTTTATCTGAGGGGTTGTATAGGTACTATCCCCTTGTTTCCATGGGATATCCTATAAAGGTACACTTTGTACCTCATGGTTCAAGCATGTTACCTGAAAAGGACTTAACAAATGCTTTGATACCCCACACATGTAAATTTGACAACATGGATTTGCATCCACTCTATTATTCATATAGAATACCATTTATCAATTTTGTTGGTACTTGGTTTAGTATGTGTGCTACTGTTTGTAATACATATCCCCAAAAGGATAATGGAAGACTCACATGCCTCATCATTGATCTCACCATGTCCAACAGGGTGTGGTTCCTCCTTTCACTTACACCATTCCACTAAGGCGTGTAAGGAGGAGTGAGTTGAGATAGAATCCAAAACTCCCGTAAGAAATCAATGAAGTCCTAATTAAGATATTCTCTTCCACTTCCTGAGTAGATTTTCTAAATCATATTACCAAGATGGTTCTCAAATTCATTCTTGTATTATTTGAACCGATGAAAAGAATCTGACTTATACCTCATTAAATAAAAATATCCACATCTACTAAAATCATTAGTAAAAGTTATGAAGTACAAGAACCCACCCCTTGATTCAACTGAAAATGGTCCACACACATCTGTGTGAACTAATTCTAGAAGCTATTTATCCCTTTAACCTATCCCACTAAATAGGGATTTCGTCATTTTTCCTTGTAGACACGCATGACATACACCAAGTGGTTTTAGTTCGAAAGAATATAAATACCCATCTTGATGTAATTTTTTAAAAGTTTCTCATTGACCTGACCTAGCTGGTGATTCCAAAGTTGGGCATGGTATGAGTCATGTGAATTAAATTTTTCATCGATTTCCATTACATGGTTTGTTTAGTCTAACACATAAAGGTCGTTATATAAATGTGCCCTACCAAAACAAAAGTTATCTCTATAAAAGTAACAACATTCATTTCCAAACACGAATATGAATCTATCAGTATCTAATCTAGATACTAAAATAATGTTTTTGGTTACAGAGCATACATAATAACATTCTTTTTATACCAAGACCATCCAAGTAGGCAATGTGAGGTGGTAGTCTCTGATAGCTACAACATCGAGTATGGATCTGTTGGCTGCTCGCATATCCACCTCACCTTGGTCAATCTTTCTAAATCTACTTGGTTATTATATTTGGATATAGATGTGATCACCACAAGCTGTATATAATACCCAATTGGAAGAAATAGATAGATTACATTCAGTAATAAACACACCTAAAGTTTCCCCTTGATTTATTGGCTAGGTGCAGTTTTTCTTCCAGTGGACCTTATTGCCACATGTGAAACAAATAGCCTCCTGTTCTCTTACCTCCCCTTTGATATTTCTTTTCTTGGAAGGCCTTGAAGATGCTTTGGTCTTAAAGATCTTCACCTTCTCTTTCCTTTTATTCACCATAAGGACATACGGATTTTCACACATCATATCATTGTCCAATTGGTGAATGAGGATAAGAATATTAGATAGAGACTTCTCAATGTTGTTCATGTTGAAATTTACAACAAAGTTAGAGAAGCTCTGGGGAAGTGATGCAAGAATGAGATCGGTACCCAGTTATTCGGGGAGTTTAAACCCTAGAACCTCCAAGTGATCAATGTATCCAATGATCTTGACTACATGATGCCTAGCTGGGGTACCCTCTCCAAGAATTCTCTGAAATAGAGCCTTGGAGATCTCAAAACTTTCATGTCTTTCTCTGTCCTGGAATAGACCATGCAGGTTCTCGAGCATTCTGTTGGAATCCATGTCTTCATGAGACTTCATGAGCTCACTAGACATTGATGACAACATCAAACATTGAACATCAAGTGTATTGTTCAAATATTGATCATAGACCAAAAAATCTTCATCATTCTCCCCTTGGGTAGGCGAATCAGGAAGTGCAGACTCCAGCACATAAAACATTCGTTCATGGCATAGGATAACCCGAAGGTGCCTAAACTATTCATGAAATTTACTACCGGTGAGGATATTGTCTTTATCCAGAATTGATCGTAGAGAAATTGTGGTTGAAGAGTTTTTCATATTGATTCTACAAATTAAAAGTGCCTATTTATCAGTACCTTTTGATTATATTTTATGAAAAATAATAAATGAATTTATTAATTCTCCCACTATTTTATCAAGTCCCAATGGCCCTCACCATTGAACTCAGAATGTCTAGTTGAGATGAAATTCTAGTGGAAAGGATCAATATTCCCCTTTTCATAACCCCAATAATGGTTGGTTAAGCTATTTAAAGGTATGTAGGTATGCAGGTCTTTGCCAACTGTGAGCTTACAGTTCCTTGATCTTTTGAGTAGACTCCCTAATCCAGAAATCCTAACTTGGATTTCCTCAACACTTGCTTCCATTTTACAACATGTCTAGAAAGGTCTACTACTCTTGATGTAAAATGTTTAAGTCAACCCAAAAATTTCATAAGAGCTTCCTTTATAAAATTAAGTGTCCCAACAAGGGTTGGTCAAACACATAGTTTTATTGAGTCTTTCCCTTAATCAAGTAATGAAATGCTTGGTCTGACTTAATATGGTAGTTGAGGTATTTTAATACTTTATGTGTAGTTTTTCATTATCACATGATTGTAAATATTAAGTAATGCTTTCTTAAGTGATTAACCATGTTCTGATAATGTTTACGCATATTCCAGTATTTATTTTTTTCCATCATTGCATGCTTGTTTATTTCATTAACTATGTGATCATGACAACACATACATAATAAATAAACCATGCAATAAGACATTAATAAAATAATATGGGATGATCATGAGATTATATTGGTTAGTTTATCTAGTAGTTTGGATAAGGTAACCCTGACCTGGGGAAAAACACCTTGAACCCGATGGTTCGTGTTTTTGCAGCTCCCACCTGTCCATATTTGTATCTTATTGGGTTTGTTTCGCCTCAGATATGGATTTTGAATCGTCTCCTATTGCTTGGGAGATCCTCCATTACATGGGGTTTACATTAAAGAAACCATGGGCACGCAGGCCCTATATTTTATTGGAAGAAGGCTCACAGTCCAATGAATTTAAATTAAATAAATGTAAATGAAACCATACACACAGAAAGTGTCGTTGGTCTAGCTCATGATCATTCATAGCATGCAATGAAATTTACGCATATTTAGTATTCGAATTCTTTTAATCATTCATTCATTCAAGATAAGTCACGCTATAATTCAATTAATTATGATCTTATAATTAATCAATTCTTTATCTTAAAATCCTTTCTAAATTTCCTTGAGATTCTTCTCATCCAAATTCCTTGTACAGGTCTTTGTACTTTGGGGGAAACCTGGTGAAATTCCATTTATGGAAATTACATGGTATGTGGGCTATATTACATGGCGTGTATTTGTTTTAACCATTTATCCAAAGTACATGTTGGGGGATTTTGTGTGTTTTATATACTTTTGAAATTTTGGAATACATGGCAAGTAGATTAATCTAACATGGTGTGTATTTACTTGTTACGTTGTTACCGGTCTGGCAATCCCGTGTACACAGTACATGGCTTCTCCTTGTACACGGATTCACCTGGGTCGGATCGAACTACATGGCGTGTTGATTCAACATACACATTGTGTATTCCAATTTCCACACATTATTCAGTTCTGGTCAACACGGTGTAATAAAAACTTAGGTATGCTAAATTCACACATCGTTGGTTTGGAGGACCAGTACCGGTTCATCGAACCTAAGTACACGGTGTGTATTTTTTACTACATACTATGTATTCTTGTTTTGTATAGATATAATGAGCGGATCCTCCGGATGAGTTCCCCATTTTTATTTTAATCAAAATTAAAATTAATTGGGAATTTCTGTGATGTGAATCGAGAAACGAAGGAGGAAGAACAGATCTCGTTCATTCAGTTTTATGGAATGATTTATCTTGAATTGAATCAAATATAAATGCATAAATTATTATTGAAAATTAAATAACTATAATCAAAATTTTGACCACTCTGATACCAATTGAAGGTCCCGGGCGCAGAAGAAGATCATGAGTGGATGTGCCCACTTTGATTTTTGTCATTAGCAATGATCAATCCGGGATCAATATGACAATAAACGCCAGACTACACGGACCGAATCACATAAATAGAAAATAAATAAGAATAGTCCTAGAACCCCAAAGGAGGATCATCATAGTTTGATTATAATTAATTTAATTAATTGACAAGAAGTTCATTTTATAGTGTTCTTTCTTCGTTGATATTTCTGATCACGTTCTGATGTGATTCATCATTGTGTCACAGAAGTCAAGTGTTGACTTCCTCTAAGGGTGATCCACACATGCACCACGTATCTCTGGACATCACCAAATGAATATCTGGGTGCTAGCGTAAAGAAGCCCTTGCTTGCGTTTTCCGCCTTAGATCACCTTGATCCGATGGAGGTGGATCTCTCTCTGTCTTGAGAGTGTTATTGGAGGATGGAGTTCTTTTGGTCTGGAGAGAATTGTCTAGAATTATTGTGCTCAACCTTTATTTTTTTGGAAAAGTGTTGGGGTTATGAGGATATTTATAATCAGTTTTGAGGTTATAGATTTATGACAATAAATAATCTCTTTATTCGTTTTATTTATTTCATTAACTATTATTGAAAACCCCCATGCCGAATCATTAATTCCTTGACATGCACCCACGCTGATTATAATAAATATTATTGAATAAAACAATATTATTTCCTCAAAATCCCGACTGGAAAAACAACATGGTGTGTAATAATTAATGCACGGTGTCTACTTGTTTTTCATAAAACCACACAGTGTGTAATCATTAATACATGACATGTGATTGTTTTTCATTTCCTTTCCAAAATGAAAACTACACGTCATGTAAAAATTAATACACGGAGTGTACTTGTTTTCATTTTATTCTTCCTCCAACATTAAAATGATTTAGGATTCATTGAATAATTATTAAAATACATATAGGAATAATATTTATTCTACTTGAGATACTTGGATACACATAGTTTGTGAACCTCTAGGCCTCTTTCTCATTGGTATTAGGTGGGCTTGCCTAAAGTCCAAGATTACTGTATAGAAACGGTTCAAGGCACCCAAGAGAAAGAATTTGACACCGCATTGACGTGTCACCTCATACGAACACTTACCATGTAATTTATTCCCTTTGTCTCAATATCTCATCAAGCAGGTTTAATGGAAGTGTCATAATCCTATATGCTTGATCTGTCATTCTTTGACTTCCAGAAATAAACTCGTCGTGACACCATGGCCATGGAATTTGACTGAAAATTCTATTTAAATCAAAGGGCCTAAGATATCGACCTCCATAACTATGGAAGGTACAAATTCTTCCTCGACATGTCTATTAATAACATGTCATTCTTGACGCATCCAATGTACCCTACTTCCCACCAACTGTCTTCGTGACAGTTTTCGTCAGCAAATCTAAGCGTGCGAGTCTTGACACGAGTTAATTAAAATATTCCAATCTAAGGATCATTACACACACTCGTAGATAGCAATTTCAGATGACACCAAGACATGTGGAATTACTACTGGCGGGTCTGTTCTCATAATATCCCATCTTGGAGATTACTAAGTGAGAACTCCATGAGAGAGAGTCTCATCTTCTTACGAGTACTCACACATGACGATCTGTATACTATGTGTCCTATCATAGTATTTCATCCAACCGTAGAACTTTATATAAGAATATTGTTATAGAATTTCATGGTTCTCATCATAGAAGGGATCTTCCATGACCATATTAATGCAACAAATACTGAAGGACATTATTATATTATATTCATACAGAATAATGAACAATGTATAATAAGGGTATAGTCACGTAATCAAAGTACAAATAGTTGGTTCTCTGGACACCAACTCTAAAAATGGTTAGGTGGGATTCCAGCATCAATGATTATGATCATCTCAAGTATGAATTGAAATATTACACAGTATTATGTCATGCATTGAGGATGTGAACTATGATGTTGTACATCGTGTGGAAAGGATATTGTCATCCATTTTAACATATTATGAGTAGGATGTTAGGATATATAGATTAAATTATTATAGCTCATACTATGATACCTTTTAGTTTTGGATTGTATTACTAGGACCATATAGTGTTCATTTTAAGGTCATGAATACAAGACCATTTTGTTATGTAGTTTAAAATTATAAAACAGACATTGGTGTCATTCTATTTATCATCTGATGACATGGATGTAATTTCATTATTTTTAATGTCATTATAAAAATACCTACTACATATTTTATCATTGTGCTGCTAGGACGTATGGATATTTGTTCACATGAGGTAGTTTTTGAGAATCCTATCATAAGTAGCACCCGTAATGAACTCCCCATTTATTGATATCCGGGTATAAGATCTATTAGAGTGAACCTTCTGTATATAGTAAGGTCCTACCCAATTTAGCTCAATATTAAGAATATTATTCGCTATTATCATTAGTGTTCTGAGTACCAATACCAATTCTCATTATAGTGACAAATAGAGGCTAACCTTTTAGTTAAAATCTTACACTATCCGATTTTGATGGACCTATAATTTGTTCAAGGTATGTAACCTTTTATCATCATATTGATCCAATTAATATAATCATTTTTGGGATGTCACACACATGTATAGAATATCATATATAGAAAAAATATATTGGAATTAGACCTCAATGGTTAATACAACTTATATTCTGAATAAAAGTGAATATAGGGTTTTCCTGTGGTCGTATAAGTTGTGGTTCAGTATTCCCATAAATAATTAAAGAAATTCGCAGGACAATATTTTTTATCATTGTCCACTATCTTCCAAAGTATGATCAATAAGGTCTTATTGAAGGACTCGATCTTTTCATTAACATTTGGATGATAGCCAGATGAGTCATTGGTTTTGATATTATACATCTGATATATCCTCTCCCAATCAGTAGAAAAGGGATACCAAATATGGTAATGATGTTGGATTTCATGTTGTAGAAAATGATTTTGGCACTGAATTCTTTGAGGGGTTTGCACTCAACACATTTGGAGAAGAAGTATGTAGTAGTTAGGATGTATTTTAATAGTTGGGTTATAACAAGAGGAAACAACCCATGAACATCAAATCAAAATTCTGAAAATGTCTATGTTTATTTTTATGTATGTAGAAACTATAGGGGTTGATTTATTAAGATGGAATGCACTTGAAAAGAATGAAATTTCCTGGTGAATTATGTACAGTCTTGCAATGTTGAAGGACATAATGATCCAAGCCTTAAGGTTTGATTTAAAATAAAAAACAATGACCGGTGGCAACCAAAAGATCCAATGTGTACTTATATTGTAAAAATAGAGCTATCTTATCTATTAATGAATTTGATGAGGACATCATCAAGGTATCCTTTATAGAGGTATTTTTGATGATTTTGGACTTCATAAAGAATAATGATTCCCAATCTACACCAGGTTTTCTCTTTTATGTATTTTTATGATGATACTGATAAATTTTGATGCTATTAGACTATGGGAATCATCTAACCAGTTGGGGGAGAATATAGTCTTAGAATGGTACTGACCTCATTGATCTCTTCTATGATGACATGAGTAAAATCTAACACCATTATGTAGTTCATGATGCTGATGATTTTTTCATCCTGATATGGACATTCCAAATCCTTATATTCATTTTACAAAGAATATTCCTAGAAATTATGTGATCGTGGGATGTGATTAAATATCGGCACCATAGGGAATTATACAATTAACCCTCAGACATAAACAATAAAGGGGATCAACTATCCTTTTTATGGAATAATAAGAATTGATTCCATTGATAACAAACTATAAATCCCCTTTCAAATTTAGGTGGCCCACTAGTATTTGAAGTGACAATTATAGTCATGTTATGAGGTCTGGATATTATACCACATTGTTTTTACATCCATTGGAAATCATGAAGGAGTTTGGAAAAATAACTTTTCCTTGAGAGAATATCATGACAACCAATCCTACATTTTTTTATCATTGTGTATTCCATTATCTTTCACATGGGGCTCCTAGATGCACCATTAAAATAAATTTACCATACCTAGGGTACATCTCAAATATAAAACATATTTTAATATGTAAATTCAGTATTTAATGAAACTTTTTCTGCACATGGTTGTTCTATGATTTTTTATTTTAAGCCATGGAATTTCACCAAATTTTGAGGCATAAAATATTTTTAAAATTATTTAATAATAACTACGCACAATGATGAGTCAACATATGAAGGATGACAATAAATTTGAGTTGGATATTATGAGAGACCAAATGGATCACATGGTGTCGTTGGCAGTGCCTTAGTTTTTTGAACAGTGATGATTAACATAAGGAAACAATGCTTGATATCCCAATAATGATTATTAGTGTAGATCATGGTTCAGTTGAGATAATAAATGTATTTACCATTACCAACATCAATATTTTTATTGGAAAAATCACCCAGTGACCGCTTAATGAAGTTTATATACAAAATAATGGGATTCTCTTCAATGGGTGTCATTTTCACCATTGAAATCCAAAGATATTTCTTTAGACTGTAAAATGCTTCCTGATAGTCATTGGACCAATAATATGTGACCCCCCTCTTCATTAACCTGTTAAAGGAAAAAATGAGTATTTTTGGAATATAAATAACCCAATGTAGGAAAGGTGTCGCGGTAAAAAGTTCAACTCTTTTAGGTTCCAAGCTGGTTACATACTAAGGATATCCTTTGACTTCTTGGGGTTGAATTCAATGGCTTGATAGAATATTATAAATCCAATAAACATTCCCAATGTTAAATTGAAATCAAATTTCAAGGGGTTCATCTTTATACTATGCTACTATAGATTTTGGAAGAGGATCTCATGATCATATATGTGGTGAGAATAATTTAAAGACATAACCACCAGATCATTAATTTAGAATTAAACAATTTTCCCCATCAGGTTTTTAAAATTTGATGCATGGCACATTGTTATGTGGTGTCGGCTTTCTTAAAGCCAGAGGGAATTACCTGATAGAAGGATACTCTTAGGGGGACCCTGAAGGTGGTGGATTCTTTATGTTCTGGGGATATCCAAATTTGGTTGTACCCTAAATATAAGTCCTTGAAGAATAGGTCTTTATAACTAGTTTTTGCATAAATTATTTGTTCATTTATTAGGAAATGGAATTCATCATTCAAGTAGTCTTGATCGTGATCGCTGAATTCAATCTACAGTCTAATTTTCACATTAGTTTTCTTAATTAGGATTATTTTAGCCTAAAATTACATATACTGAACTTCCCAGGTAAAGTCAACCTTAATATGTCGACAACATCAACCTAAATTTTGGAGGCACGATTCAAGTATTTCTTTTGGGCTTCCTGTTTATATCCCAGATAGTTTTTTAGAAATATAAAATATTGAGTGGACACCAAGGGATTGAGGCCTGGAATATATGTGTAACTACATTTGAACATGTCTAAATGATGACTTAGGAAAGAGGTATAAACATATTTTTCCTCAGAATTCATGGACACACTGATCAAAGTGGGTCCCAAATCATCTTTTATACCGAGATTTATTTCCATGAGTTCATCCAAGGTGGTGGAGAAACCCTCCTCAAATGGTGGAGGGGAATTCTTGATGCCTTTCTCCTCTTTCTATTCATCTTGATTCACTTTGAACCATTCCATGTTTTTATGGTAATTAGGTGATGATGTAAATTTACTAGAGTTGGGATATGAGACAATATTCTAACATTAGAATGGTGGGTAACTACTTTTGACCTAATTTCTGACGTGGGGCCTCTTTGATACTCTAAAACGAGGAGAGGAATAAAGAATGAGAATCTTCATTTTCTCTCAGTGAAGTGACAACCTCTTCTATAACAGTTGTTAAGGTAGTGATATGTTGTAGCTCATGGGATGGAATGAGGGAATTCATTCTCAAGATTCTGCCATTATTTAGATAGTCGATAACATCTCCAACACTTCTGGGTTCAATTTTTATTAATGATATCATGAAATTATCAGAATATGCGCCTGAATTCAGAACCACTCCAATGATATGATTGATTGAAAGTAAACACTCGTCACTGATAAAATTTAATGGATTAACTAGGGTCATCCCAAACCATTTAGGGAATTATTTTAAGAAACATTATCTATCATGGGTTGTTTCCCTTCAGTATAATAGAATAATGCGTCAATGTATTATGAATCCTATGATTTAAAATATTTTTTATCACCATTAAATGTACCAGTTTTACCATTAATGAATTATTTGAGTCATTAGTGGTCTGATGTGAGAATAGCCACATGATTATGTAAACAAGTCTGTCCTAGGAGAACATTTAAGGTCATATCATAATGAAAAATAGAAATTCTAAGATATATATGATATACCTAAAAATATTTATAAGACTGATTACACAAATAGGATTTTTTCTACTCTTATCATAACCCTATATGGATACATTTGAGGGGGAAATTTGGGACTCATTATAACCCAATTTATGATGTTTTCAGACCAGAATAAGGTTGACTGCATAGGTATAACGTATCATTGTATAATGAAATATTTTTTATTCTTATTGAAAAAGATTATCATATAGAATTCTATCAGATATTTATCTTCATGATATACTTTGGAAGCAGAAACTTCATCGTTAAATTCTTGAGGGTTTTAAAAATCCTCTACAGGTTCTTCATAAAGGTCTTTTGGAAGACTCAAATCTTCCATGATTGACATCACAGCTAGAACCATGGATAATTTCTTAATATTTCAAACTTTTATGTTAATGGTCTCTGCATGCTAGCATTGGGATTCTCTATTTCAGTCACACAAAGAACAAATGTACTTGATGTATGTTTATCATCCCTTTGAATATGATTTGATGGCCTTTCTACTATTATTGTACTTGTTCATCTAGGCCTTCCTATAAACAGAGGCTAATTAGGTGATAGTTCCCCCTTAAATAAATCATTAAGTATTATTGGGGTTAGGATAACATTAGCA
This sequence comes from Viscum album, assembly GCA_963277665.1. Lineage (NCBI taxonomy): Eukaryota > Viridiplantae > Streptophyta > Magnoliopsida > Santalales > Viscaceae > Viscum > Viscum album. Next base: position 338,520,838 of record OY728135.1, read on the forward strand.
TTTGTGGTAGATCTTTTTCACACCATCTGAGATTGTTGTAGGGCTATTTCATGGGTTTCATCCATATAGATTACTCGAGTAGGGACATGGTTTGAGTATTGAATTCAATTACAGCTGCATAATCCCTTATATCCTTATATCTGGAGGCCTCTTCCCTTGATTATCTAATTAGGTGCAAGGAATTTAGGTTCATAGTGAGACTTATCATCTGGAAAGGGATACATTATGTGAATAACATTAACGTAACTGAAGATCAACTCCTCATTTTATGAGGACTCAATATGGAGGTATGGCACATATCATACTATTTAGGTGGGCAATGCCCATTTTTCTGGGACTAAGGGAATGTATTATGAAAGATTCCAATCCAACCATGGACATGTCACAGGTTTATATTCCTATGTTTTCATCCCACTCTTCCAAAAATGTCATTTTTTGGAATACTATCTTTTAGAGGATTTCATTTCCAATGTATTCAGTTGTGTCAAAACTAATGTTTTCCAGGGAAAAATGGATTTTCAACTATTATTGGAGGATCTCAAGAGCATGTATGATCATATTTCTTGACATCAAATCACTAAAGTTTTGTGTATTTGTTCTATTAACTTCTTGGTATTCATTAACCACCACTGGTTAGGCAGTAGAAACACATGCTACCTACACGGGTGGTTTCCGAGCTTCACATTCCTAGAGTCCACTATTTTCTATATTATTTCATTTAGAAAACACTCCTAGATGTTTCTCCCAACTATTCAATAGAAGGGGAATGTTTTTGGGTGATCTTTGACACCATCATAGTTGGGATTCTTGGGTGTTGGAAACATGATCATGTTGTTTTTCGATGCTCATATAAAGTATCTTAGGACCTAGTCATTTTAGAATGAATAAAAAAATTCATCTATTCCTCAACATATTTTCTCCTCTTATCCCATTTATCAATTTGAATAACAGATCATAACAGTTTAGGCTCAGTAGGGGTACCACACGATATGGATCGAAATTTGGAGAAATATATGTGCAGAGGGTTTCTTAAGGATCATGGTGGAATCCACTTTTCCCCCCTTCCTCACTTCTTGAGATGATGAAATTACTCAATAATTATCATTGGTTTAGTTGAAGGAGTCATCCATTCTTCGTTCAATTGAAACAGGATCCTAAAACCCACCTCTTTATTTCAATGGAATAAGTTGTTTGTGCAACTCTTTGGAAATATTCTCTATATAGATGGATAATATATCTTCATAATGGTATTGTAGGAACTAGGAGTATGTCAACCCCTTCCATGGAGAAGTGAAATTTTAATTCACCCGCTATTTGTAGTTTGAGAGGTCAAGGACTATTTTCTTTTACAACATTGAGATGAATTGGAAGAGAAACTTTTAATGAATATCTTCCCACATTATAATTGATAGTTCTAGAAAACTAGTGTACCATATAGTGGATAACACTTTAAAGGAATGAATGAAATAAATATTATTCATGGGTTCTAGTTGACAAGGGGTCTCCATCATGGGATAATGAAGGGACATAAAATTCGTAAAATAATTCTCTAGGTCCCCTGAGCCCTTAAAATTAGAAATGTATGGTTTCCAATATTTAGTGGGGGAAGGGCGGATGAACCCATTCAGGGTCAAGCTTATTTTCCTAATGTTTTGGTGCACTCCACTACTCTATATCCTATAATTGAGCTGATAGTGACTCAATAGTGTTTAAGATCCCTTGAGGAATGTCTGGATGAGAATGAGCATGAACAATGGTATCAATAGGTAGGGCCAACTGTGGTTGCATTACTGGTATCTATTATGGGTAACCTACATGGGAATGTTTGTAAGGATGTTTCTAGACCAATTTTGGTTGTTTCCCAATGGTGGTAAATGTCGATATGGTGTCCTGGGATCCAAATATATTTCTTTTTGGTACCCCATGATTAGAGTATTTTCTGGCTCTATTTCATTTTCCATGCCAAACACTAATTTTTTAGGTACACCAGATGGGGGGTGAGAGTTGAGGATTTGTTTTTAGAACAAATCCAGTAGGGATTTTTCCTTAGAGTAGTTCTACGTTGAGTATTGAATATTATTTTATCCATTCTTCTGGATGTGGAATCCTTTCTCAAGTGTGAGGGCTCAAAAATCATCGATAAGTGGGTGAGGTTTGACCTTACTTTTACCCTTTTATTTGGACAATTCTCTCTGAGGAGTGAGTGGTGGAGTGGCTAGGGGAAGTCCAAAATTCATAGAAAACCTCTTATTTTGTGTACTCACTCCATCTTTAATCATTTTGTGTGGACCGTATTATGAAATAAAATTTTCCCCATGTTCCTATATATTTCACTCATGTTTTGTTTGGTCACTAGGGGTCGTCTTTGTAACATTCACCAATTTATAATACATTGTAGACATTTCATCAATAACATTGACATATTGTATTTTTTTCACCGCCATGAGACATTTTAATCCCGTTTGATTATTCTCTTGGAGTTTTTTGGTTCATAATAATCGTAAGGGAATCACTTGATAGGTTTTATGTGTGTTCTAAATGAGGATACTCGAAAATGAGATGGGGAAAATTTAGAGGATCATTATGTAACATTTCCCATTATAAGAAGAAGACTTAATTCTATTGAGGAGGAGGTTTTGAGGTGAATAAAACTCTATCCCTATGGGTTGGACTTGTTCCCACTCCATTTCAACAAACATTCAAGCCTAGTTCCGTGACCTTGATGTTTGTGTTAAAAAATCACCCATTCCAATTGGATTGGGTTTCTATTTAATTTTTTTGGATGTTATATCTTTGGATGACTTATTAATCTTACATTTTTCTGTCCAAAAAGGGTTGGTTACATCATATAATATTCACATAAACCACCTACTATCGAATTCATTTGCACTATTTGCGCTATTTTCACTATTTGGTGATTGAATTCCTTTAATAGGGATGACTGAATGATATTTCTAGATACCTAATGAAAAATTATTTCAATGGATCACTCTTTTATTACCAAATGTATGTGACATTAGTGAAGTTTTTTTTTCTGAGAATACCTTTGTCTCGAATAAATGTTAGTTATTTAAATCCCACCAAAATCTATGAAATTACACAATGTCATATTTGGTAGAATTTTCTAGCTAAGTATAGTGATGAAATGAAATTCTATTTATTCACACCATCCTATAATATGAACACTATATGGATAATTTATAACTACCTTGGGATATTCTATTAAGAATTCGAGACATGCATGCTGAGGGTCTCCTAGCCTTTTCTCCAATTTTGGATTTTGTGCATCTTGGAGAGCTTCAGAGATAATTGTTAGTGTATTTATTATGTTATCTGGATGTGTATTAGGTATATAACATATAATAATAAATTTTCTCTAAAATGATAATGAGTGTTCCATATATCACGGTGGATTTCATTAACACAATCTTTTGAAAACACATTTGGAATGCTATATGGGGGAGTGGCTAAAGACTAGAACATGATTGGTGTGTCATCTTTAGGCAATTTTCTCCTAATGTTCAACATGTATTATTCATATTTTTCTAGATTTTACTCAACCTAGTCTGACCAATGTGTATTATTCCCTACAACTTTATCGTGACTAGTTATATTTGGGAGGACTTCCTCTATCATGTTGAAGGGTATGGAATCCAAGGGATGTTTAGAGAGTGACTATAACCTTGGGTCATCTTACATATGAGAATTGATTTCACTTTTCAATTAAAATAAATAATACACAAATGGCCTCATTTTCATAGGTTCCTCATGGTAGGATTGATTTATCACTATTAAATTACCAAGGGGTGGACCCATTGGATGAAGGAAAATTTTATTATGGAGAGAATGTTTTCGGTGAATGACATTAGAGAGTGGAATAAAATTATGGATTTTTATCAGAATATACATATAATTACAAAATCATAAAAAATAGGGGGAATATTCAAGACATATAATAGAAATGTGAGGACATTCTTTCTGTTTTATCTTTGATCCACACAGAGGGATATCATGTCTCTCATTATGAGATGGACTCTTGAGATTGATCAGATTATGGATATGAATTATACTTTATGGTTAAGTGTTTGATGAGGACCTCTAGAACTAATACAACTATTCATGTCATTTTTAAAGGGATTGTATGATCCTGATCTTCTGCAGATAATCACTTTTAGGAATCAAGAACTCCATCATTAAGTAGATGGGTATCATAGATCATCTCTTAATTTTACAGTCATCTCTAGTAAGGATTATTTTTGGATTCCTTATTGGGAGTGACTGGGAATGCTTTCTATAGAAATAGGTACTCCGGTATGGAATATTTCTTAACTATATCTTATGTTTCTTCCAAAACATGCTAGTAGGTTTATATAATTTTGGAAGGGTTTTTGATGTTTACTGCTAGGGTTTTTGGGTGTGGGTAGGGTTTTTTTAAACTTTTTTCTATTTTCCACCATATTTTTTTGACATGATATTGTGGGTGCATCCAAATGAGTCTTATGGAAGGCTTGATTAGTGTATGTAGGTGTTTTCTCCTGCTCACAATTCTCTAACAAATTTGATTATTTGTCTTCTTCAGAGGGAAAATAGGTGTAGTAATATTCCATATTTACCATTCACTGCCCTCTAAAGCTTGTCTTTCTTTCCCATGATTGTATGACTTGGTAAACACTCTCAAGGATAGCACCCTCATAATGCTAAGGGTTTACTATAGTGAAGTATTTTTGATATAAACTATTGAAAGGAGACCTTTAAAAAGACCATTATATCTTCTATATGAGGCCATTTGTGACCTATTGATCTTACATTATATGTCAATGGATGATCTGATTACTATGATCCTTGGATAATCTCTCTAAATGGTTGGAGACGGAGGTTTGTTCCATCATCATTTGGACCACACGCCATCGCCGATAGGGATTTATGAGCTGGATGACCTATCGAGTAGCCTCTATGGATGAAATGGTACCATTTTTGTGGTACTCCCAGGACAATGCATTTTACACCCAGCGTTGGCAATTCTGGGTTGGTGATGTTGTCCTCTAATTAGATAAGGACACAACATGAATGATAGTCGAGGTATGATTCTGTGAGAATTGGTGTGATGACATTTGGATTAATGGGAGTTCATTCCAAATCTATCTAAATTATATGTGATAACAAAGAAAAATAATACCCTATAAATGAATCTTCTTAATAAATGAACAAAAATAATATTGATTTTTCTTGATTAAACATATTTCACTTTGAGAATTAAAGGGCTAGACATGTTGGTAACATCATCATCTGGGATCAGTTTTCACATTAGGATTAGAAATAATTTTACAATGATGTAGGTGTTTCTACACTTAATGTATTGATTTTATGGGTTTATTATGGTTTCACAAACATTCAAATCAAATTCATCATTTTTGTTGTCTTTTAATAGGATTCTTCATGGAGCTAGAAACACCCAATATTTCTCATATTTGAAAATTCTTTCCAAAGGCATGAGGTTGTTGGGAAATGGTCCATAAATACTTAAGAACACTCATTGGTTGAGAAGATAAGATTTTGCGTTCATCACACCCTTTGGGTGGGGGGGAATTACTACATACCCAAGGATACTCAAAAATATTAAAGATATATTCTAAAATCCTTCATTAAATCTTATGTATAACATAGGTCACCCATGAATTAAGAATCGATTAATAGTATGTATGTAATTTGTATAATTAAATCCTCAGTATTGAATAAGTCACCCTTCATTAATAGTATGCCAATTTAGGGTGTTGGGTATAGACCTCTTTGAGGATTTCTATGTATCCTATTTAGATAAGAATCAAATCATATGTAGTTTGGTTGGTTTAAGACTTACACCAAAGGAGTATGCCCATTGTCTCATAGGGAATGTTTCCATTTGAGATAATTAAGGAATTATTTTGGGGATTACACCATTTAGGAAGTTTCCATGTGTCTCACAAGGAATGTGGTCCATTTATAAATTTAAGGAATGATTTTGGGGTATACACCATTTAGGAGGATTCCTTATGTATTGAAGTGAATAAAGAACATTGATATGCATATATGGATTTAAGGACACATGCTTATGGATTCCTTTTGAAGGAATATGAGAGTATGATTCAGAGAAAATATTCTCTATCAGGATATGCATATGAAATTATGGATGTCATTCCCATGGCTAACATCTAAGCCTGCATGAGTCATGCTCAAATATGAGAAACGAGGGGAAGTGGAAGATCTAGTAAAACACATGATCCTTCTTCCTCTAGTGGAAGTGGTTGGGGATACTATAGAAGAAGAAAGGGTTTTGGTGTGCTCATATACTCCCGTTCTGTATCTATAATAGTCACATCAGACTACTCATATTGATAAGACTCATAAAATAACTATAATGGATTACTATAAGAGGTATTCAATGCTATTATTTCCTAGAGAAAACATGAGGATAAGACACTAACAATCAAATATAATGTAAATATTGATCATATCTCTCACCTCCAGGATCAAGTGGTCCCAGTTTATATACAAAACAAGGGACAAACACTTTCATAACCCTAGTATCTGAGATGGGGAGATCCCTGACACTCCCCCTAGGGTTGGGGTTTCTATGAACGATGGGATACATAACTACATGTAACCCGAGGACAATACCAATCAAGTACTATAAGTGAAGGACACCTCTTACCAATGAAATATAAAAGAAAATGGGAGAGATGATGGTGTGTCTCCTTCCATATTCATAATAATAGAGAGGATTGAGTAGTTGATTCAATTTGGACCCCCTCAAACAAGGGATCCAAAGGAAGGGGATACCTACCATTAGTGTATTGAAAGAGGTCTTGGAAGGTGTCTTTCATATGTCATGGTTTGGTAGGTAGGGGTGTTTCATGTTTGAAATGGGAGTTGTCCAATGTTCTTTGTGCATGTGAGTAGGCTTGTGTGAGCTAAGGGTTCCATGGGAGATGGACCACCTTGGAAACAAATCTTGATAAAGGACTTATGATATGAACTAATGGTCACCTCAGGTGTCCCTAGAATGCTATTTCAAAGGTCTAGAGTTCAGGAAGGGACCTTCACAATTCTTCTTGAAAACTAGCGAAAGGGGTCCTCACATAGGTGTATTGTGTTTCAGAACATGGAGGTACTTTGTTCCCACTCTCCCTCCTTAATTATCTCTTCTCTCGTGTTACAGATTGCTAATTAAGGAATATTTTGAGTACCAGGGAAAAGAGGCTATGTGACTAGATCTTGGAGGCTTCTTCCATTTTTTTATTCTCTCAAATAAAGATCCCCATGATCCTATTTATAGTTAAACAAGGGTCCTTGGTCAAATGAGATTGTTTTCACAGGTACATGGTTATAGTAATCATTATAGGTACCCCATGATGGGGTTGGAAAATCCTCTAGGATATATTGGTACAAATTACAAGTTCTTCACATAGGTTTCCTATGCAGGGATAGATGGTGCTTATGTTCTGCATGGGCAAGGCTTGTGAGAACCTTGTGATGCACATGCTATGTGTGCATAGGACCGCCTGGTAAAAAATGATACCCCATATATTTTTGGATACACCCTCTTACCCCTAATCAGGATCACTTTTGGTATACTTTTTTGGTCCTTTAGTTCAGTCCCTTTTCTACCATCACTGACCCCCATGAAAATTGTATTGTTGCACCATGAACATTCCATCACAGGTCGATGATGTTTAGGGCCACGACACATAAAACCCCACCTCTCATTCCCAATCCACGACTTACTCTCATTAGGAGATTCTCAAAATAATACCACTGGATTGGGAAATGTTTCTCAAGAATTTCCATCTATTTTCTATGTAAATTATTGTAGCACATGGATATCCAATCTACTCATTCAGGTATGAATACAGATTTCTAATCAAACATGACATTTGGCTTCCAAGTGACAATAACATCATGAATTATGAGGGAAAGGTCTTGATTAACTTTTTCAGTGTCAAAGTATATAAATATATTATATATTCATTATATATATATCTATAATAATCCATATAAGATAGATATAGGTAAATTAATTACATCATTCAAGGATATGGTAGTCCATACATACACATATTTTTTTTTAATTTTCTAATTAAAAAAATTAAAGATAAAAATATTTTATTATCTAGATATTACATAAAAATAATATATATATATATATTAAATCCATAATTTTAAAAAACATGTGAGATGGTTAAGAAAATGGAACTATATCACTACGTGTCACACATATATGTAAGTGACACATTCATTTCACATATAATGGAATGGAGATGAAAAAAGTATTTCCCATCTTCAAATAAAATCGCATTATAATTATGATATTGGATTCATTGTGTTATGTTGGATACAATAGGTTTAAATAATATAGAAGAAGAAATAAAATTAAAATATCTCAGTCAGGAACTATAAATATTCATTGAAGAACCTCCTTTATCTTTACTTTTATATCAAGAAATGTTGGTATTCTGATGAAAAAATGACAAAAAGGAAATGGATAGGGATGTTAGGAAAGGATTTTGGTGGTACTCTCTAAGATAAGAGTCTCTTAAATTGTGGATAATATTGGAGAGGAGGTTTCCTTTTATAAGTGAGGAGAGTACACACATGGACGTTTTCAAAACATTATAATATATTAATGTCTTATTAATGAAAAATGGCTCCAAATTATTCATATTAAATTAGGAGATGATATAGGGTTGAAATATGGCCATAAAATAGGATATTTACTTGTTTATGTTGAAATCATACCCTTATCTCTTGGTTTTGTCAAAACCCCAGTAAACTCATTTTAACCATAATCTTGGTAATAGAATTTGTTGTTTATATTATTCGTTATGAAAAAAAATTCAAGTATAGTCATTGAATAAATATGTTCATGCTGATTAAAAATATAGAATAAATTTTATAAAATTCAATTTATACAAGTGGCCTAATTTACCTTTAATATAAACCTGTAAAATGAAATGAGAAAAAATTTTCCAAAAAAATCATTTCTATGTATCAAAAAGTTTTTATACCAAAAGTTAATAATAATTTAAAATTAGGTGAAATTTATTAAATTTTTTTAATAAAAATAAATTAAAGAAATTTAATAATAAATTCCAAAACAAAATGGGACTTTGGAAATACTTGAATTGAAAATAAGGTTTTCATTGAAATTGGAATTTTATTTACTTTTAATTGAAAAATTAATTTTCTTAGATAAATCACAAATAATTTAGGGTAAGGTAATTTTTAAACGATTATTTAAAAAATGATAAAATTTTTATAATCTACAATTTCTAAAAGATGTTAGAATTAATTATAATATCCAAAAACAAAATGCAAAAAATCATTTTAGATGATATCATAACTTTGATCCATAAGACAATTTTACTAAATATTGAGTACTTATTTATTATGAAATAATCAATAAATTTAATTTAAATAAATCTATAATAATTATTTTTATAATGTGGCTATTATGATCCTTACCACCAATTGAATGGATGAGTTCTAATAGTTTATTATATCTTGGTTCATTTATACATTGGGTTTCAATAAAAACATTTTATAAAATATAAAATTTATAAATGAAATGAATATATATATTTATATATATTATCATGCTGTAAAATATGTACCATAAAACCCCAAGAAGTACAATACATTAACATTCTATATGGGGAACAAACCACCAATAGGTCACATATTTCTCAATATTGAAGTTCTTGAAGAATAATGGAGATTCCTTGGGACCCATTTAAGCTGAAGGTTTCGAGTATGGTTAGTTTTTTTGAGAAGACTAAAATAAAAACAAGATGAAATAAAAAAACACACAATATCGAGTAGTCCAAATGGTTTACTCACATGGCTTACCAAACCATGTGGTAATCATATGATCGTTATTTTTTCAAACTACATGAGTCTCGCAATTTCTAATTCATAGTTTCCCAAATCTTGCACCTAATCATATGTACCTAAAAAAGGTTGATAATTATTAAAATTTCACTATCGGGTATCCCAAACTCAAGTGAGAAATTAAATATTTTAATATAAAAAATATAGGTACATTTATAGGGGTCACAATATTTTTTTATAATGCTTACCCAAGAGAATTAATCCAATTTAAAATACTACTAAATATATTGGACATTTAGTTCAATATTTCATGTTCACCCATATTGATGTATTTGTATTAATCCTGAATCATACAATGAATTTTTTAAACTCATCTGAACCAAGGTGAGTGAATTGATTTTTTTTCCAAATTTCATGAGAATATTTACAATAAGACATATCTATATAAAGAATAAATAAAGAATATTCATAATGTTATAATTCAAAACATACATTGAAACTTCACTTCATGTAAGAGAATCAAAGTCAAAATTGGGTAATTTATATATTTTTATGATATTTTTCGAATTGTAAATATATATTTTATATAACAAGTCATCTGTTTCTATCTTATAATAGAGACATTCTCTTCCGTCAAAATATTGTGTATTTTGTTGAATATATCCATCATATGAACAATTGTATACCTCTTAAAGTTATCGCACATATAAATATAGGTCTATGAAAAGTTTAGAACAATAAATATGTATATCAATTTCAATATAAAAAATTATATTCTATAGATCCAGTTCTCATTAAAGTGTATTTGTGAACAGATTTCCCTTTGATGCCAAATTTCTTGTTCTTGTTTAGATAGAGAATTCCTATAGGGGTAAAAAAATAGTTTTATATTTTTAAGGAATAGAATTAAATCACTGAGATAATTAAAGTAAAATTTATTTATCAGAGTAAATCATGAATGATAATTATTATTGATAATTTCATGTGAAAAAAAATTTTATGTTCTTATAGTTGTTTGGATCAAAGTGATCATACATCAACAATTCACAGCCCTCTCCTCTTTGAGAGGTATGGTATTGAATAAACAAAATTAATTTTGAAAGTGAGTCACAATCTCATTATATTCTACCTTCTCTAGTTTATAATGAACCATATAAAAACATTTACTATTAATGGGGGAGTCATAAAATAATTATAACAGTAATGTTTTCATTAGAGTTATAACTAAAAACTCATTTTTTAGCGGAGGATTTACAACAACAAAAAATTATTTTTAAACTTGGAGTCACATACCAAAAAGAATAATTATTTTGGAAGGGAAAACCATAAACTAAATATTTTATAGAATATGAAGAATATATAAATATTTATGTACATAATTGAAGACACCAGGTTGTATAAGATTAAGAAGAATAGTTGAAGCATAAAAACTATTCCTCGAGTAGTGGTACTTTATGTAACTCCAAGAAAATATTATTTTAAATGGCTTTATCATCCTTAAGAATTACCCCACACATTGAAAAATTATTCACAAAAGAATATATTGTTAAATTAGTTATTTTAGAATGTTTAGTAGTTGATAATTATTTTGTTTTCACTTGTGTATGTCTAAATTGGCTGATGTGTCTATGTAATTTATTTTTCAATAGATTAATTTTTCATTATGTCGTATCTGAAAGACTGAATATTTTTTTCTAAAATGATTATTTTAATTCAATATATTAATGATGATGATAAAATAATTAGCTCCAAATGTTTCCTATAATCAATAATTACCATAATTATTCCTTTAAAGGTACTAAAATACTTTTGAGTTATTTTACATTTTCAAATCACTTCGAATAGTATTTAAATATCTGTTATAAGGGTCAGTCAAGGTATCCCATAAATCTCACAACTTAGTTTCATTATACAAAATTAAAATTCGAAATACATTAGAAAAAATTATTGTATATATGTAGAAAATATAAACCAATATAAAAACTGAATTAAAACTCCAAAAAAACAATTATTATGTTCATTAAATAGTAGAAATAATTATGAATCAAAAAAAATATAATATATAAAATTAAGAAATCTGAAAGACATATATTATATGTTCATTTTCGTAAAAACAAATTATTCATGTAAGAATAAATCTATATTGGAGTGACCCATTTATTGATAAATAAATGGATAATCATATTTCACAAAATAATAACTATATATAGTAATATTTTTCAAAAAATGATTTTTTTATTGATAAATATTATTCCACGAAAGGATCAAATTTGTTCTGCATAAACATCATTATGTGTACAAGCATCATTTTGAGTATTATAAGGATCATTACAGATTTCCATTAGGGTAATTTTATACTTCATATGGGTAATATATATTTTATCATAAGGTTTTAAAAAAATTAAATCTCATAAGGGTCAGATTGTAAGTTTAAGACAAACATACTAATCTAGTAATGTTTAGGGCTAAAGGATAAAAAAAACATTCTGATCTCATAATGTAATAAACTAAAATTTAACAATGTATTTTATTTAAATGATTATCATATAAATAGATTATTCTGCACAAAATAATAATGCATCAAATTAAACTATGATATGTTAAGATAAAATTTTATCATTATAATACTATTAATAAATTTGAGTATATAAAAGAAAGATACCATTTTAGGAAATCTGTGAGGATAATGGAAAGAAATAATAACATGTAGCTAAATCCCTTATAAAGATAATTTCTCTAAATTTGGAATGGATCTAGTTTTGATAGGGTGTTCTTTAGACCAAGACCAAGCCAAAAATTAATAATTATGGTTTGAGTGATATAATATGTGGGAGAAACTAATACTTGTGGAAATTATCATGGGATCTATGATAGTGGAATCACCACATTGGACTACCACCAGAGTGTACCATTTACTTCCATATTATGTTTATATCTTGAGCAGCTATTTAAATAAATATTAGGATGATATAATCATTTAATTATAATGTTAATAAGTCATATATCACATGTATTCTATACATTTCAAATTTTATCTTTCTAAGAAAAAGGAAAAATTATTTTTTTCTATAAAAATAATTTCAATTATATTTAATATTTCAAAGTTAAATTTATAGTTTTTACAATTTTAATTTTAAGATATAAAATTAATTTTAAAATTAATTATGTAAATATTACATTGAGCTAGTTTATTGAGTTTTTTTCTAAAATAATGAATTTTTAGGATAATAGTGAAAATATAATATTTTTTTCATAAAATGTTTTGTTTCTGATATTAACAGAAAAAATGACTTAAAATTTTATGAATCCTTAATTAAATGAAATATATATATTTAAAAAGTAATATAAATAATTTTAAAATACAATTTTGAGTTTATAAAACTCATGTTTATACTTTTTAATTATAAGTAATATTTTACCCTAAAAAAATATTTGTATTCATTAATATTAAATCAGAGTTGTCATCGCTTATAAATATTTAATCTAAAAAATATATTTTGTATTTTAGATCAATATTTTCAAATTATTTAATAATTTCAATATAATTTTCATATTTCAAATTATGATTAATAATATTTATGTGAATAACCATGATAATGGTGAAGGATTTATTTTTATGGAATTATTTTATTAACATTATTTATTTTTTATCTAATTAATTATATTGATCAATATCATTTAATGAATTTGATATGAATTTTATATTTATATTATAACTCATTTAATTGGAAATCAACATCATGTATGATTATGAATATAATATTGTTAAAAAAACATGTTTGTTAAATAGTTTATATATAGAAGGGAAGCTCAGTGAGAGGCTAATTCATTGACCATTTATTAAAATAAAGGAAAAGTACACCAGAAAACATTACAAGGAAGAAAAAGAACTGCATATCATAAAACTCATATATGTCACCACATCTATGATAGACTGTTTCCTCTACAGTAACTGACTCTAAGACCAAGATTTCATAGTGCTTCAGAACCTTGGTATATTTACCTCTAAGATTCAACTTCTCTAAATAAATGAACTCCTTAGCAGAATGCATACCAATTTTTAAGCCAGAGGTTGCCCCGACTTCCTTCCCAATAGTAGACCTCATAGAAACCAGCTTTGGTAGATAGGAAAGATATTTCCTCGATCTTCATCATGTTGGGATACACATGGATCCCTCACTCCAAGAAATCTTCTTCTTCCCACCCTGAACAATGTCACTGTAGGAGGGCCGGACCAAGCTGACAACGTACTCTTTGCCACTATCATAGGGGTCCCCCCATTTTCCAGTGATGCACACCTCTTGGTACCCCTCATTCTCTCCCTGATTTTGCTAAGAAAGACTATTAGAATCAATCATAGCCAACCAGTGTGTTTGTTCCACAAATTCATAAGCATCGTGATTCCCCATCTCCATTTCAGTTTCATCAGAAAATGTATTCCTGCTGCCACTTTCATTCATTGAAGTACTTATTTCAGTATTATAGGTATTATCATACTCTAATTATTGAAAGAAATTACCAGTGGGACCATTGAAAACCAAACCTCCAACACCATCTTCCTTATCATTCAACTCCTCAACACAAGCATCCAAAACTCCCAGAATTGCGCCATCCCCAGAAGCAGCGGGGTACAAATCTACCTGAGTAATAGGTTCTGGCCCTGAAGAACAATGAGAGACTTCAAATGAGAGATCCTTATCAATACCAATATCACACCATAGAGTATTTAAAACTTTCATCACCATCGGATTTTGTGGCCTTCACTGCTTCTCCTTCCGAACATCACCACCATTGGTATCTTAAGGACCAGGATGCCCCATTTTTCAACTTTTTTCACCATGGGATAAACCTCAACCACTATCTTCCCAATGGACTTCCCTTCCACACAAACTCACTGCTTATAAGATCCTTAGACAAAATCGTGTCTTGATAGTATGCTACTCTGTGGAACCATCAATAGCGGCACAACCAAATTAGGAGCATCACTGCCACTGTTGCCCATCCTCATCGTCCTTTGTGAAACCCCAGCCAAGCCATTGCTACGATAGAACGTTTCCACAGGTCCAAACTGACTGAAAGTAAAACAATAAAGCATCTAGGATTCAAATATTACCTCCTACTTCCACCGAAATTCCTTCCCATCGGTGATCCAAACCCACTTCACAGGCCTCCACGCGATATCGATTTCAACACACATCCATAGACAGATGGGATGACATACCACCTCCGTTCGATGATCAGAACACAAATATCTAACTATCATGTTCTTAATACCACACATAATGGCTGGATTTTGGAATAATAGAAGAAGTCCAGGGAGACTCACCCACATTGCCATCATCGAGGGATCACACCACATATGGAAATCAAGACTCCATAGAAGCTAGAAAAATGAGTCTCCATTGCATCATAGAGGGGCTTTAGAACAGGCAGTAATCAGATCATCCTCCATCTAAAACCGAATAATCAAATTCCATCTGTCAATTAATCCGACTACCGTATGCTCATGATGATCCCCAGATTTGAAAACAAAATGATTGAATTCATCAACTTAATGTTACTGAGGACAAAATAGATCCACCAGCAAGAGATTGCATAGATCTGTACCACGATTGAGCTCCGATGGGAAAATAAGGAGCTGTGGCACTCCCTAGAAGAGGTCATGAACTTTCGGGGAAAGATGGATATTTGGGAAAGAATGGATATTCTTGGGACTTGAGAACAAAAAGAATAGATTCCTTCCACGAGATTGAGAACGTGGATCTCCCCCCTCTGATCGAGAGGGGGAGTAATGCTCAACAACATCAGATTAGGGAATCTCCACGAGGGATCACTACCTGTGAGATCTCCTTCATTCCATAAATAGTTTATATATATATATATTAAATGTTTTAATATGGAAGAAACTTTTAACATATTAAGAATTTAAGTTAGAATATATGGGGTATATAATTAGGTTTAGAACCTAAATATTTGAAAATAGGGGTTACCTTATATTTTTAGTAATATATAATCTACTAGGTTAAAAACTAATTTCCAAGGTAAAAACTGTATTACTAAAATATAAAAAACAATTGGTAAATGGCTCAAAACATGTTTATAGTATCCAAGAAAATGGGTAGTGGAGGCTCCATATACCTTATATCACCCATACTCCATTATTTAAAATATTTTGATTTATTATCACTATAATAGTGTAATTATTTCATTAAAAACAATCACATCTAGAATAAAATCCAGTAGAAATGGTTTGGAACCATTGGTTTATATATAGAAGCTACTGTTATAGACTATAATAATGGTTTGGAGGGGTGTTAGCTATTCTAGAATTGTAATAGACCTCTATAAATGGTTTTTTGATAACTATTGGTATATAACTAAAAGAACAGTTTTGGAAAACAGTTGGTATATGTCATATGAAAAATCTATACCAATGGTTTTGAAAGATTATTGGTAAGGTAATTTAAAATTTAAAATCCATCTTAGTTTTGTTCCTAAAACCTCCCATTTATATTCCAATGACCTAAACACTAATCTATGTTGAGTTCTGTAAACATAATTTGAGATATATGTTTATATATACTTAAAGTTTATTTAGCTTTGGGGTATTTAATGTTATTTGAAAAAATAATCTATAAAAAATAGTTTC
Source organism: Viscum album (assembly GCA_963277665.1). Classification (NCBI taxonomy): domain Eukaryota; kingdom Viridiplantae; phylum Streptophyta; class Magnoliopsida; order Santalales; family Viscaceae; genus Viscum; species Viscum album. The sequence continues at coordinate 338,537,351 of OY728135.1, forward strand.
CCTTATATCAACAGTTATCAACACAATTGGTATATACCTAAACCAATGGTTTTGAGAACTGTTTGTATTAGTACATTGTTTTTTGTGACTCATACCAATAGTTTTGGAAAATTCTTTGATATATGGTTTCTACAAGGGACCTTTAATAATGGTTTTGGAAAACTTTTGGGATAGTGTCTCTATAAGGGAACAATACCAACGATTTTTTCCAAAACCGTTGTTATAGTGTCTCTACATGGTATATATACCAATAGTTTCCTAAAACCATCGGTATAGGTTCTCTCTAATGTACCTATACCAATGGTTTTCCAAAACATTTGTATAGGTCCACTGGTATAGCTCCAATTTCTAGTAGTACATTTTTCTCACAAAAGTAACCTTTTAACTTTTAAAAGGATCTCACTTCCATCCTCCTAATTCTCTATTTTCTAATTGAAATTTACATAAACCCCTACCCACTATTCCACTCTTAGAATTTTAATGCATTCACTAAATTTACTACTGCAACACCCCAAGAATTCATAATGTGTTATTTCTTCAAAATAATTCAATAACTTGCACTACACGCAACACCGAGTTCACTTGCACAATTACTTACCAAAAATCCATTCAAAAGAGGTTATGAATAGTATTAAATAAATTTTAAACTTTATATAATCCTTATAATTTTTCCATATTATGAGTATCTTAGACATAATGCAAGAACAAATTCATTTTCAGTATTGCACTTTTATCAACTTTTAATAGTGAACCCTTTTGAAATACAATATTTAAAACTTTTTGACTAAATGGGGACATCAAAAATTTAAAATGAAACATCCCAAGCTTCCACGGTACGTTTTCTTTGAATAATACAGTAGCGTGTGTTGTACGCAACCTTGAGTTTTAACACACACCACAACCAATCAAACTAGCCGTTATGAATAGTAATACATAATTTTTGAAATTATATATATTTTATATTTCAAAATGGACTTCATTTTTGGATTCGGAATATCGAATTTAGACTAAGGTCAAATTTTGGTACATTTCGGATAACTTTCATATTTTGATGAATAGTGAAAATTACTAAATTTTAATTAAAAACAACTTTTGTAATCAAAATACTTAATAGTGATAAATTATGAATTTGAGTGGTTTTAAAGTATATTTAGAATATATTTTTACCATTTAATATAATTTTGGTCATTGGACATAATTTTACAATTAAACCGAACATAAACAAGTGTCAATCTTTTGATAGTTATTATCTCTTAAAAACACGCTTTTTGTTTTGACAGCAGGAATTAATTTTAAATTAATTTCTTCCACTTCTGTGTTTTGAATTTAGAAAAATGGATTCCATATTTGGAATCATGATGTTCAAATTTTGTAAATATGTAACTTTTATTTTTAGACATTTTGAATAATTACTGCGGTAAATATTTTATTTACCATGGTTAAGGGTAAATCCGGTAAATAAGGGTTAAACAATAATATTATAATAATACTAAATTACCCTAAAACGTGTCTTAACCCTATTGGTTGATACATGGTCGACCAGGGGTATCTTTGGGTCGATTTTGGGACCCCATGGATCCACTTGTAAGTGATAATGACACTTTATTTTAATTAAGTTAAAATGAATACAAAAAAGACACAAGCATATATCTTTTAGAAACACAATTGTTACATATGGTTATATATGTTGGATTTTAGATTATAAATATTCATTAGAAAGATAAAAATATTTCCTAAATAATGATATTTTATTTATAATTTTTAGACATTAAATAAGTTATTTTATTTATGACACAATGACGATGTAGTAATTACTATAATAGTGACAAATTAAAATAATTGATATTATAAATACCCAAATAAATATAATATGAAACTTTTAATGAATTAAACTAATTTTCTAGGATAATATGATATATTAGGATTAATGTAATTTACTTTGTTCGAAGTAATCAATCTTTTATGAGTTTCAAAAAAATCAACTATTGAATAGTGTCAAAATTGACATAAAAGAGTTCTTAAAACAAATATTATATTATTAATTGATATTAAATTCCTAAAAATCTAAGGTTCGGCCAGGAGACTTATATCATGATAGGTTCATCATTAATGGACCACTTGGGGGTCGCTTGGATATATATAGTAAGTTTATTAACCATATTATATAAAAATACAAAGAGACATTGTAAAAGTGAAACTAATTAACTTAGAGTTAATACTTAAAGATAAGGTTAATATAAGTACCCAAACCTGTCTAAATTCTATTGGTTGAGTGTTTTTCGACCTATCCCCGCCTTAAACTTTTAATAATCAACTTTGGAGCCATTATAAACCTGATATGAATTTATTATAAATTAATATTTCTAGCTTTTCCAAAGGTGCCCCTCACCCCTCTTATAAAAGGGAACTCCTACGTCTCATTTCTTCACACCTTAAAAGCCTTTTGGTTCAGCCAAACTCTGCCCAAATACTCTCCCAACATCCCTCAATACAACCTAGAGGCCTTAGTTTGATCAGAAAGCCAACCTAAGGAGCCCTTTTGATCAAATCAAAAGGAAGAACCCGAAGAAGAGGTAATGTTTTCACCTCCCCTTTTCAAGTTCCTTTCTTCTTCCACTTCTTCTTTATTTGTTCTTACCATTCTAAAATAATAAATCCAGTATCTTACATATACTGTGATGTTATTATAAATATGTTACAACCATATTCATTATTCTATCCACCCTTTGAATAACATGTCACCATACGTGCGTACGTACAACTTACCGTCTCCACGTCGTGGTGTAATTGTTATTCAATATATTATTATTTGGATGGGTATAATAATGATGTGTAACTCATGTAAATAATAAATATAACATGTTAATGATTCTGTATATATGATATACCATCCATTTATATATTATTTTAATATCAAAAGAATGATATTGTCGCTCGTGCGTACGTACGGACTACCGTCTCCACGAACGAGATGAGATTCATTCTCCATCGTATCCATTCAAGTATAATTATCATTTGATGATTTAAAAATGATGTTTAAGGACTTGATATCATTCTGGATATGAATAATATACAACCTATCCATTACAAACATGTCTTATATAACAAAACATATAAAAGAAAACGAGTATGTTAATACCCGAAATGACGATAATTCTAAGATATTATTAACAAATCAATGTTAAAAGATCATATATGATATCATATATATATATATGATTCTTGTATAATTTAATAACAATTATTTCACCATTATACAGGAGGTTAACCTACCCCATCCAAGGAAAATTACAAGGTAAGGGATTTTCTTATCTCACATTCAATTCCGTGAGATTTCCATTATTCGCCACTAAATTATTGAAAGTGGTGTATTGTGTACTGTCATTTGATATATATATTATCATGATTATCTTTATATTCATGTTATTCTTTAAATAATTTGGTGGTTTTTATCTTTTGGCCATACGACTCAGTTGATTAACGTGGTAAGGGGTTTTCATCTCACTCCTTATTCCCGTGAGATTCATGCCATATTGCCACCATTACCTTTTGTGTGGTGTATGTACTGCCCATAATTATATTCTTTGTGTAATACACTCTAATTTATGTGTACTTACATATTCATTGTATGATACCTCTTTCATGGGTTGTATGTTTCATAAGTTACCAAATTGATAAGGGGTATTTCACAATCTCTTCATTATCCGAGGTTGTTTATACGTAATAATCTACTGAGATCTCTTTATCATCCACATCCATGTTTCTTAATAATGTATTTCAAAACATTTTTACTATTTACAATAATATGGGTTAAATTCATTTATACCCTTATGTGTTTCGAAAGGAATCTTTCCGTCGTTTTCCAAACAAGGCACTTTTAACCTTTTCGACAAATTTAAGGTAAGAATGTTTTTTTAACTTATACGGCGGGTGCGGCTATTTACCACCGTAATAAAATCATCAAAGTTTTCCTTACAAGATTATAAGATTATTTTCAAAGAAAATGTTTTATTTTATATGGATCTTAAATGATTTCAAAATAAAAGGAGATATTTCTTTAAAAAGAATTTTGATTTCATCTATGTCAATATCCTTTGATGGATTTTAAGATTATTTGAAGTTGATTTATTATGATACAAAACTTCTATATTGTATTGAAGGTTTTTTGATATGTTTGACTGTGGATGTGCTATTTTTATACCATTCATAGTTTATGATGAAAGTACTGACATTTCGTATGCTAGTTTTAATACGAATGTTTATGTTATATTTAAACCTTTTCATATGGGAATGCATTGGACTTAATATGTGACGGGTGGAGCCCGCTATAGCTCCTCGATGCATCGGTAGGTCTCATGAGACAAACTAGTGTCTTGGCACAAGGCCTTGACAAAATCGTATCTGTAGTCTTGGCACGAGGCCTTGACTATGTGGTTATGATAGTTTGGCATTATGCATTCCAACATTATGAAAGTGGTTATTGATTTTTGCATGTGATTATTCGATTAGTAGAATATCCATGTGAATAAGTAAATGGCATTATTTCATTTTATTTATGCCATACCATGTTGAAAGTTCATGTTTGAAAGGATTTTGTTTTAGTTATACATTGCCTTAAATGTTTATTCTTATTTATGAAAGTTTCCGCTATATTGTTATCCTTACTGGGCATTTGAGCTCACCCCTTTTCTATGTTTTATTTTTCCCAGGAAGTGAAGAAGTAAGTTATGAATGACCTATAGGGATATTATGTGGGGATATGAGTGTGGATTATGGAGACAATATGTTGTTGTAGTAGTTTTTTGTTTAATGATTTAATGTAAAACTTATGAATATATCTAGTGTTTCCAAGGCTACTAAACCAATCGGTCTTTCGAGATTTTATCTTTCTTGTGATCATGCCAATGTTATGTAATAATGCACCGACTCTGGGTAACTAGGGTCGGGGCATTACAGTTGGTATCAGAGGAAGTTTAGTACAAACCTTGGAAGCTAGATTTAGATAAACTCTGATTAGAGCACGTAGAACTAAGATGAACTTTGAGGATTAGTGTAGATGAACTTCCTCGAATTTTGGTATTGTAGAGATTTTGTGAGTTTTCCGAGCAATACATCCCTGTCTGGATATGAGCAGGTAGAGGCGGCTCTGGTACATATGTACCTAGGGGTAAAACCCGAAAACACCACTTTGAGCTAGACTCGAACGGGAACTGGTGCACGAAAATGGGCCTTGCTGCACTCTTGGTTACGACACTCCCGGGGGATATGCTTAGGATAATTCTCATTTTCTTTACAAACCATTATGAAGGGTTTATGAGTATATACATCCTCAAAGGAGACATTTTTATGATTATGGATTATATCCATAAATAGTTCAATTTATGTTAAGTGTTTTATAAGTATGGGATTATGTATTTTGATTCATAAACTGATCTAGTGTATGCCATTGTTTAGAAATGGCGCCCAGTAGAAGGAATGAGAACTCCAGAAATGCACATGATCCAAAGAGAAGGAAGGATCATATCTTTCATGGTCTTAAGCTAGAATTTATAAGAGAAATAGTCTCCCATGTATTATCATCATATGAAGAAATAATATCATGTGTTGATAAGATAAGTAAAGAGTTTACTGAGTCCTATGGCTTTGAAGGGAAGCAAGAGAAGAAAAGGATGGAAGAGAGAAAGATGGATAAAGGGAAGAGGGAAAAGAAGAATTTTCCCATATGTGGTAACTGTGGAAAGAAACACCCTAGAACTTTCCTGAAAGGAATGGGAGTTTGTTATAAGTGTGGAGGAAAAGGGCACAAAGTACGTGACTGTAAGGGTAAGAAAATGGTTTCAAATGTACAATGCTTCATTTGCAAGGTGTTTGGACACTACGTGAACCTATGTCCCAGTCATAAGACTATGCTACAAATGATGTTATTGGATAATAATCAAGTTATGATACTACCACAGATGAAGAGGAATGATTAGAGTTCTTATGTTGATTATGTCAATTGAGTGTTGTATCAACAGTGTACTTGTTATAATAATTATGGAGTATATAAGGATTGTACTGCAATACTATTTCATTGAGGACTTGAGATTGTGTGGAACAAAGAAAAGTGACTCAATAGCAGGATAAATTTTTGGAAAATATATGGTTGAGAGAATGATAAATCATAATATAGTTCTGATACTGAGGTAGTGATTTTGGAATAATATGTGATTGTTTTGGATAAATTATATTGGATATTCTTGACTACCTTGGAACTGATTAATGATTTGTATATTCCATCATTGTTGGGGTTTAAAACATTTTTGGATTAATGAAGAATATCCAGCATTCTATATGGAATAAGGGAGAATGAATGTAATCAATAAGGAATATGGTAATACATGATGAAGGTATTCATATACTATTACAGGGTAAAAAGGATCTATATTATGTTTACCTTCCTTATAAATGTTAGACTATGAGTTTGGTCAGAAGTATTTTGGATAGTTCTAGTTTGGATTATTTTGGATTTCCATAAAAGGACAACCCGGAGGTCGGGCGGCAACCCGTCGCGTCCGGCAAGGCTGCGAGACTTGAACTCGCAACCGAAGGGCGACAAGGGTGTATCACCTACCACTGGCCCATGAGATGTCCTGGATTAAATAATGTAGTTTTTATTAAAATATCATGTAGATTAATTATAAATTCGTTTATTTTGGAACCCTATACGAATAGTGTAAATAGAATTTTTTTACATTCTATTATCTTTTAGAGTGAAAGATGAGTTTGTGGTAGAAATTTATTAATGGATAAAACTCTAATTATAAAGTAAGTATATCTCCTTATGATCTTAGCCAATCTCATAAATAAATTCCTCAACATTAAGAAAAGCAACTTAGAACAAAAATGTTTTCCTAGATGATACCTTAAATCATCACTAATTTATGGCTTTGGGATTGTTGGCCTTTTCATAGCCATGTTCTCTACCACTCTCCATCAGATAATTGATGGTTAGATTTTTCTTCCATATCCATATTTTCCTACATGGAACCCTAGTATGTGTTATTTTCGGTAATCTTCATACTTTCGACTCTTTATTTTAAATAGAGGCCTCATTAATTCATTTTTCGATGTGGGATTTCAACTAAGATATTTTGAAACGTCAAAAATGTGTTATCCTAATACCCTATGTTTTGTTGAACCGATGGTATTTCAAATCATCATAGATTGATGAATTTAAGGACCTCAATTTTACACTTGTTTGTGATTGATGACCTCAATCATTACCTATAAATATTTACGTTTTTCCTCCAATTATATGTCTATAATTGCCACCAATGTTCTCCTAATCGAGATCATAATTTGGTGGTGACCCTTTGATTTCTCTTTTCCTCATATTAAGACTAAATTTTAGTAACCCAATTTCCAATGTGTTTTTTCCCACAAATATATTTTCTACTTTCAACCTTTTATTTTCGAAGAAAAATTTCAAATTGCGAGGATGCAATTTATTGAAGGAGGGGAGAATGTAACACCCCAAGAATTCATAATGTGTTATTTCTTCAAAATAATTCAATAACTTGCACTACACGCAACACCGAGTTCACTTGCACAATGAATTACCAAAAATCCATTCAAAAGAGGTTATGAATAGTATTAAATAAATTTTAAACTTTATATAATCCCTATAATTTTTCCATATTATGAGTATCTTAGACATAATGCAAGAACAAATTCATTTTCAGTATTGCACTTTTATCAACTTTTAATAGTGAACCCTTTTGAAATACAATATTTTAAACTTTTTGACTAAATGGGGACATCAAAAATTTAAAATTTAACATCCCAATCTTCCACAGTACGTTTTCTTTGAATAATACAGTAGCGTGTGTTGTACGCAACCTTGAGTTTTAACACACACCACAACCAATCAAACTAGCCGTTATGAATAGTAATACCTAATTTTTGAAATTATATATATTTTCTATTTCAAAATGGACTTCATTTTTGGATTCGTAATATTGAATTTAGCCTAAGGTGAAATTTTGGTACATTTCGGATAACTTTCATATTTTGATGAATAGTGAAAATTACTAAATTTTAATTAAAAACAACTTTTTTAATAAAAATACTTAATAGTGATAAATTATGAATTTGAGTGGTTTTAAAGTATATTTAAAATATATTTTTACCATTTAATATAATTTTGGTCATTGGACATAATTTTACAATTAAACCGAACATAAACAAGTGTCAATCTTTTGATAGTTATTATCTCTTCAAAACACGCTTTTTGTTTTGACAGCAGGAATTAATTTTAAATTAATTTCATCCACTTTTGTGTTTTGAATTTAGAAAAATGGATTCCATATTTGTAATCAGTATGTTCAAATTGTGTAAATAGGTAACTTTTATTTTTAGACATTTTGAATAATTACTGCGGTAAATATTTTATTTACCATGGTTAAGGGTAAATCCGGTAAATAAGGGTTAAAAAATAATATTATAATAATACTAAATTACCCTAAAACGTGTCTTAACCCTATTGGTTGATACATGGTCGACCAGGGTCATTTTTGGGTCGATTTTGGGACCCCATGGATCCACTTGTAAGTGATAATGACACTTTATTTTAATTAAGTTAAAATGAATACAAAAATGACACAAGCATATATCTTTTAGAAAAACAATTGTTACATAGGGTTATATATGTTGTATTTTAGATTATAAATATTCATTAGAACTATAAAAAGATTTCATACATAATGATATTTTATTTATAATTTTTAGACATTAAATAATTTATTTTATTTATGACACAATGATGATGCAGTAATTACTATAATAGTGAAACATTAAAATAATTGATATTATAAATACCCAAATAAATAAAATATGAAACTTTTAATGAATTAAACTAATTTTATAGGATAATATGATATATTAGGATTGATTTAATTGACTTTTTTCGAAGTAATAAATCTGTTATGAGTTTCACAAAAATCAACTATTGAATAGGGTCAAAATTGACATAAAAGAGTTCTTAAAACAAATATTATATTATTAATTGATATTAAATTCCTAAAAATATAAGGTTCGGCCAAGAGACTTATATCATGATAGGTTCATCATTAATGGACCACTTGGGGGTCTCTTGGATGTATATAGTATGTTTATTAACCATATTATATAAAAATACAAAGAGACATTGTAAAAGTGAAACTAATTAACTTAGAGTTAATACTTAAAGATAAGGTTAATATAAGTACACAAACCTGTCTAAATTCTATTGGTTGAGTTTTTTTCGACCTATCCCCACCTTAACCTTTTAATAATCAACTTTGGAGCCATTAGAAACCTGATATGAATTTATTATAAATTAATATTTCTAGCTTTTCCAAAGGTGCCCCTCACCCCTCTTATAAAAGGTCACTCTTACTTCTCATTTCTTCACACCTTAAAAGCCTTTTGGTTCGGCCAAACTCTGACCAAATACTCTCCCAACATCCCTCACTACAACCTAGAGGCCTTAGTTTGATCAGAAAGCCAACCTAAGGAGCCCTTTTGATCAAATCAAAAGGAAGAACCCGAAGAAGAGGTAATGTTTTCACCTCCCCTTTTCAAGTTCCTTTCTTCTTCCACTTCTTCTTTATTTGTTCTTACCATTCTAAAATAATAACTCCAGTATCTTACATATAATGTGATGTTATTATAAATATGGTACAACCATATTCAGTATTCTATCCACCCTTTGAATAACATGTCACCATACGTGCGTACGTACAATTACCGTCTCCACGTCATGGTGTAATTGTTATTCAATATATTATTATTTGGATGGGTATAATAATGATGTGTAACTCATGTAAATAATAAATATAAAATGTTAATGATTCTGTATATATGATATAACATCCATTTATATATTATTTTAATATCAAAAGAATGATATTGTCGCTCGTGCGTACGTACGGACTACCGTCTCCACGAACGCGATGAGATTCATTCTCCATCGTATCCATTCAAGTATAATTATCATTTGATGATTTAAAAATTATGTTTAAGGACTTGATATCATTATGGATATGAATAATATACAACCTATCCATTACAAACATGTCTTATATAACAAAACATATAAAAGAAAACGAGTATCTTAACACCCGAAACGACGATAATTCTAAGATATTATTAACAAATCAATGTTAAAAGATCATATATGATATCATATATATATATATTATTCTTGTATAATTTAATAACAATTATTTCACCATTATACAGGAGGTTAACCTACCCCATCCAAGGAAAAGTACAAGGTAAGGGATTTTCTTATCTCACATTCAATTCCGTGAGATTTCCATTATTCGCCTCTAAATTATTGAAAGTGGTGTATTGTGTATTGTCATTTGATATATATATATTATCATGATTATCTTTATATTCATGTTATTCTGTAAATAATTTGGTGGTTATTAACTTTTGGCCATACGACTCAGTTGATTAACGTGGTAAGGGGTTTTCATCTCACTCCTTATTCCCGTGCGATTCATGCCATATTGCCACCATTACCTTTTGTGTGGTGTATGTACTGCCCATAATTATATTCTTTGTGTAATACAATCTAATTTATGTGTACTTACATATTAATTATATGATACCTCTTTCATGGGTTGTATGTTTCATAAGTTACCAAATTGATAAGGGTTATTTCACAATCTCTTCATTATCCGAGGTTGTTTATACGTAATAATCTACTTAGATCTCTTTATCATCCACATCCATGTTTCTTAATAATGTATTTAAAAACATTTTTACTATTTAAAATAATATGGGTTAAAGTAATTTATACCCTTATGTGTTTCGAAAGGAATCTTTCCGTCGTTTTCCAAACAAGGCACTTTTAACCTTTTCGACAAATTTAAGGTAAGAATGTTTTTTTAACTTATACGGCGGGTGCGGCTATTTACCGCCGTAATAAAATCATCAAAGTTTTCCTTACAAGCTTATAAGATTATTTTCAAAGAAAATGTTTTATTTTATATGGATCTTAAATGATTTCAAAATAAAAGGAGATATTTCTTTAAAAAGAATTTTGATTTCATCTATGTCAACATCCTTTGATGGATTTTAAGATTATTTGAAGTTGATTTATTATGATAAAAAACTTCTATATTGTATTGAAGGTTTTGTGATATGTTTGACTGTGGATGTTCTATTTTTATACCATTCATAGTTTATGGTGAAAGTATTGACATTTTGTATGCTAGTTTTAATACGAATGTTTATGTTATATTTAAACCTTTTCATATGGGAATGCATTGAACTTAATATGTGACGGGTGGAGCCCGCTATAGCTCCTCGATGCATCGGTAGGTCTCATGAGACAAACTAGTGTCTTGGCACAAGGCCTTGACAAAATATTATTTGTAGTCTTGCCACGAGGCCTTGACTATGTGGTTATGATAGTCTGGCATTATGCATTCCAACATTATGAAAGTGGTTATTGATTTTTGCATGTGATTATTCGATTAGTAGAATATCCATGTGAATAAGTAAATGGAATTATTTCTTTTTATTTATGCCATACCATGTTGAAAGTTCATGTTTGAAAGGCTTTTGTTTTAGTTATACATTTCCTTAAAAGTTTATTCTTATTTATGAAAGTTTCCGCTATATTGTTATCCTTACTGGGCATTTGAGCTCACCCCTTTTCTATGTTTTATTTTTCCCAGGAAGTGAAGAAGTAAGTTATGAATGACCTGCAGGGATATTATGTGGGGATATGAGTGTGGATTATGGAGACAATATGTTGTTGTAGTAGTTTTTTGTTTAATGATGTAATGTAAAACTTATGAATATATCTACTGTTTCTAAGGCTACTAAACCAATCGGTCTTTCGAGATTTGATCTTTCTTGTGATCATGCCAATGTTATGTAATAATGCACCGACTCTGGGTAACTAGGGTCGGGGCGTTACAACTACTCACTACTAGATATCATATTTCCTTAAATTATAAAAACTTTATCAAGAGGATGTTCATGATCTTTAAGTAGCTAGACACATGCGCATAATGAATAAGGATCAATGTAAGGATTTATTACCTCAATTTTCACCCATTAAGACATATTTATTACTATACATCACGTTTTATTTATAATGGTGTATCAAATAACCCTTTAATATTTTGTATCACTGTTCTCTTATATTACATTAGGTTCAATGTTCTATTCAATTTTCTTTATCTGAAAGAGTTCTTACTCAAACATTACAAAAACTATAAGTGTTTTAGATCATAATTTTGTATATTTGAGATATACTTCGTATTCAAAACATGTATTTTATCATATTTTCCAAAGAATAATATTTTTTATAATATTCATGAAATCAATGGGATTTAAAAATCCATCACACATTTTACAATTCTTTGGGTTTTCAATTTTAAATACAATGATGGTGTAAGTTTTTTTTTGATCAAATTTATTTATTTGAGATTCATTTGTTTTATCAACATAATTTTGTTTATATTATTATTAATTTATTAATTACACACTAAAATATATTTCATTCAAGGTGTAATAAGTTCAATTTCAAGCTCTCTGTCATTAATGGGGTTTCTACTAAAATGTTTCTTAATCCATAATGAATTTATTAAACTCAAATTAACTATCCTTGTGTAATGAAATCTTAACTTGTTTATGAAATTATATTCCCCTTTTATCCTTAAATTTTCTTTTTTTCAATAGAAATATATCTTCTCTTTGTAAAATTTAATTTATTTTCGTGGTGTAGTTTTCTTTAATCAAATACATTCTCAATTAAAATATCAATGCTGGTAAGAATAACGATTATTATTTCTAATTGATCTTTCCCCTTCTTATACATATTTTTTTTCATGTCTATGTTTTACCTATTATTGGGAACTCAAATATATATTAATTCATGTGAAAAAATTACTTCTCATAACAATTGTTTAAATTAAAATTTTTTATTACTATTTTTTATATTGGTTTTCAGTAATTGTATTTTTGAAATACTAATATTCTATACAGATAATGGCTATATCTTGTATCCTCCTATCCCTATTTTATCTCTAAAACCATTATGTTTATTTAAATATATCATTATTAGAGATTTTTTTAAAATTAGTATCTTAATATATATCAATTTTTTTCCATCAATTTTTAAATATTTTTTCAAAAGTAATAGGGAAATAATTTCTTATACATTATTTATAATGTATGAAAATAAAATTATATTTAAATAGTTTTAAAAAATTATGATTTACAATTACATTGGAACTTATTTCCCATGTTTACTAGACTTGAAAAGAAAATTATTTTTCAATTATTTTTATTTAAAAAAGTTTTCACGCTGAAGGGTATTTTTCTTCATTATTTTAAAAGTAAAATTCTATTATTATTTTAAAATTAATCTTTATCTAAGTGTTGATTATTAACCCATATTTTAATTAATGAGTGATGTTAAATTTATATAGGACTCTTCATCCATCAATGCCTCTATCTCACCCAATCATCCTTGGTGTATAACCATAAATTTTGTTCCATTTATTTTCCACTATAAATAACATATTTTAAATTCATTCAGTGATGGATGTTTACAAATATTCCGTACATTTATTTATTCATGAAATTATTTACATAACCATATAACCTTCATTAATATGTTGTAAATAACATATTATTTTTTATTTTTATTGAATATAATTTACATATAATGTTTCTGAATATCTTTGGATAAACACTTATTTTACATGGGTATATCATTTTATGATTATTAATAGAAGTATGAATGATTTCCCCATTTTATTACATTTTATAAGTATATGAAACTAGTATTAATCCAAAGGGTTTTCATAATATATCGAAATATTTGATATATCATATCACACATATGTAAGGATGATAAAGAACTCGGTCCTATATCTCATATTAATTAATTTATTTTATGACTTAAATCTCATGAGATAGTTTAGCATGATATATATTATATACTCTAACAAACTAAAAGGTTTTATTTATTTGATATGATAAAAAAATAATATGCGATCCTTCTTGAATATGCTCACAAACTAATGTGTGATACTTCTTTGATATACACACAATATGATGATACTCTATAATTATGTTTGGTACCTAGTATAATGTATATTATTTTGGATTTGTTATGATCTCATGGATTTTTTATTCAATATTGTTTCCATTATTTCACAATTTATTTCTTATATTATACCATGTCATATTCAATGTCTACTTTTTTATGATTTATGCTTGAATGGGAATGATTTTATTTTGTATCTTTATTATACACATATTTTCTTATTGTGTTGAATTCTGATATTTGAATTTTATCATTTATGTTTCCCCTTAATGAAAATTTAATCTAAACCATTTATTATGTTTTTATTTCATCAGGTTATAAAGAAATTGAATAAATATGATGTGTTAAGAAGAGTATATTTGGTGAATAATTTTTGGGAGTGTTGAAGGATCATTATAGATTTTATGTCTTTTAGAGTGTAAAAATATCTATTTGTAGAAAAAGAAAAAGGATTGTTAATTTATGTTTTCTCTAAATTCCCAAAAACTCTAAAAATAGATGTAACATCCCAGGATAATAAATAATATTACATTTTAATGTTTATCAATATTTGTGAATAAAATGGTAATACTACTTTAAAGGGAATTCTATTCTCGATGGCGTACCCAATACGCAACAACGAGTTTCTTTGAAATCTTACGTTGCACACTAATAATATAATAATATTATAATAGTTAATGCCTAGACATTGTAATAGAGAGAATGAACAGAACTGACTACAAAATGATTATATATGTTTGTAAAATATTTTTACTTTTTACAATAAATGTTAGAGGATTAAAAATGCGAATGAATCCAATTTTAAGCGTAAACATTCTAATATTATTTAAAAGGTCGATTAACCACCTTTTGATGGAGAACCTATTTTAAATCCACTTTTTGAAAATTTTATGTCTTATATTTTAGAAAATAAAATTCTTTTTTATAATCGGGACATCAAAATTTACTTTGTGTACATTTTTGGTATTTTTCCGATAAGGTTCATTTTTTAATGAATAGTGAAAAATGTTGTATTTTAATTCAAAACCGCTTTTTAATCTAATTTATTTATATGATTAGATTATCTTTTGAATAGTTTTTAATGTAAAATTAGAATATATTTTTACCATTTAATCCAATAGTGGTCATTGTAATTAATTTCACTTTGAAATTGGACTTAAACTAGTGTCAATCTTTTAATAGATATTGTTTCTAAAAAACACGCTATTTGTTTTGACAGCGGGAATTAATTATTAAATTAATTAATGCAACTTATATGTTTTGAATTTTGTAAAATAGTCATAATTTTTTATTTCGTAATATCAAATATAGCTTAGGGTGAATTTTTGGTATTTTTAAGAAAAACTTCAATTTTTGATGAATAGTGAAACCACTAAGTGGTAGTTTAAAAACTGTTTTTTCATTTAAATGAAACTTTACAACTTCTATGGTTTGAATTTCAAAAATCTGACATACATGGTTGTCATTAGTATTTAAAATGTTGTTCAATGGGATTAAAATATTTTTTTTTGTGAATAGTAACTCTTAAGTTTTTAATCGTGATTAGAGGTAATTAGTGTAATTTAAGGTAAAAATAATGTTTTAATATTATGAAATGACCTTGACACTTGTCCTAACCCTATTGGATGAGTCATGACCGACAAATACAACCCATGGGTCTATTTTTGGGACCCCATGGAGCCACTTGGGTAACATAATGACATTAATGCCTTTTATTTAAAGTAAAAGTAAAAATGAAACAAACATGTATTGTTTTACTAAAACTATTTTTACATGGGGTTATAAAAGTCAGATTTTTGACTATAAATAGTCATTGGGAAGATAAAAATATTTCATATATAATAGTATTTGTTTATAATTTTTAGACATTAAATAAATTAAATTATTCATAGCATCATGATGATGCAGCGATTACCTCATTATTTAACGATTTAAATAAAACAAAATGATAATGTAAAATCTAAGACCTAAACATGTCAAAAACCTATTTGATGGGTTTATTTCGAACTATTATCACCTTATCCTCGAAATACATCAATGTGGGACCTTTAAAATCCGAAACAAATTTGAAAATAAAGTAACATTTTATACCTTTCCAAGAGTGCCCCTCATCTCCTCTTATAAAAGGCCCCCACCTATACCTCCTTACCCACATCTCTAAAGCCTTTGGCTCGGCCAATCTCTGATAAGTTTGTCTCTAGAAATCCCTATCCTCATCCTAGAAGCCTCACCTTTGGCAGAAGTCTCCTCATGAACCCGTTTTGGTTCAAACCAGGAGGAGTTACCCGATTTTAAGGTAACGTCTTCACTTGTGTTCTTTTGTTTTATTTTGCTTCTCCAACCCCCTAAACTCTTTTTATTAATTTATTTTGTAACAACTCCAGTATATTAAATATACTAGGATGTTTTTATAAGAAGTATTCTAGCTACACTTACACACATCTACATCTAATGGTTAAAGAACATACTGTTTCTGTGGATGGTGAATTTCTGCCTCACGAAATAATGATTGTTAAATATTATTTTAACACCTTAAAAGGTGGACATTAAGATGTAACTATATTTATATATGATATATAATATGTTTATGTTTTCCTTATGCTTATGTATTTTTCATTTATTGCATACCTTTATGGTTTCCATTATGGGTAAACACGATATCTTCATTTTAGGAAGTGCAGACTACCGCCCCTCAAAGTGATTTGATTCGTTAATACCATATGTGGTATGTATAAAGGATAGATTTAATGATATTATATATTATACCATCATGGAATTATAATACTATTATGTATCATTATGTTTTAATTCCATTAAATATGAAATATAAATGGAAGTAGCGTTCACTCGTATGTACGGCTTACCATCTCCATGAACGGTGCATTTCATTTCTTACCTCTAAATGTTATGTAATATTAAAAATGCATGTATATAATGTATATATATGATATATATGATATCTAAATAATGAATATAATTCTGTATATAATGTATATTTTACTCCATGAACAAACTTGTAATTGTAAAGTGTTTATTTTTCACTCAATTAGCAATGATCGAAAAAACGACCATTATTAACTTAAATAATTACATAGTGTTCATAACATGGTAATAAGTGATATAAAAGGAATAATGAACTTGAAAAATTTTATTAAGCAAGTATAAATTAACTGAAGTTTATTATTCAGGAGTTTAAAGAACGATCGAGTCAAGTCGGACCCGAGGTAAGGGATCCTACCCCAATCTTTCTTTTTAAGTATACTCTTTTATGTCATTCCTTTTAAGCTCATCTTTATAATTATTGGGATGTTATTTTTTATTACTCTTACTGTACATTTTTATGTTCATATGATGAGACACCCTATTTTCACTCATCAATCCATTTTGGAAGTTTTGAGTGGCGTCGTTAGGCTGCTGAATTTTTGTAAGAGATCCAACCTATCTCTTTCTTTTTAAGTACTCTCTTTTATGTCACTTCTTTTACGCTCCTATTTGTTATTTTGGGGGATGTTATTTTGTATTCCTCTTGATGTAAATTTTATTTTAATATGATGAGAGACCCTATTTGATCTCATCAATCCATTTTTGGACGTTTTATGTGGCGTCGTTAGGCTGCCGAGTTTTCGTAAGAGATTTTTCATCTCACTTTTATTTCTGTGAGATTTGTGCTACATTTTCCACCATTTACTTTTAGTGGTATATGTACTGCCCAATATTATACTCTTTGCATATATAATTTCATTTATGAGTATTTACATCAATGTTGTATTTTCCTTCTTTCATGGGGTGTATGTTTCGAAAGATACCCAAGTCGGTAAGGGAACCTTTCACCCTCCTCTTTTTAAAAGACTTCTTTTGTTGGGTCTTTTAATTTACATATTGTAATGTTGGGATATGTTTTTCTATATCCTTATTGATGTAAATTTTATGTAAAAGTGGTGAGATACCCTTTTAATCTCTTTTCAAATCATTTTCTAAAGTTGGAAGTGACGTCGTTAGGCTGTCGAATTTTTACCAAGGGAACTTCTTAACACAATTTCGATTTCTTTGTGTTCAACATGTAGTTATTGAATATGTCATCCTTTGAATATGTGTGAATGAACTTTTATTATTTTAAAATTAATATCCACTTATATTGGGTGTATTTATATTTGTCACACATAATTATGAGATTGTTTTATCCTTAATTTAAGGATACCTTCTTTATAATGGATTTCATCTCATTTTACATTTATATTGAGTCTTCATTGTTGTTATGCACCAGTTCAATATTATATGGTGTGTATACTGTCCTTTGGAATATTATATCATGAATACCTTTATTCTCATGATATTATAAAGTTCTGATTGAATGTTATTCCTCAATTATTTTATTCAAGTGTCTCTCATTTTGTTAAAAACCCTTTAACTAAAATATCATTTTAAATGTTTTAATGATTTATTCTTATAAATATTTCTCATTAATATCCATGTTTAAAAAAATTGTTTTAAGGATTTATTTACATGGATATTAATGGTTTAAAATGTTAAAATATTCAAAGTGGTATGAGACACTTTTATTCCAAAAAATCTCTTTCTTAAATGTTGTAAATGGTTTTGAAAATGGTTTTTAGAATGGAGTCATTATTTCAATATCTTAAAATGTTATATTGTTATTGCAATGTGGGAATGTTATCTTTCCTTTATGATTAATTTATGTGCTATGATTATGTTATGGTTCTTGGGCATTGTTTATGAAGGCGGGTGGTTCCGTGATAAACTAAGGGCGGGTGAGCCCGATATAGCTCTCCAATGCATTGGGTAACGCGAAGGAGTTAAACATTAAGGTTTCTCCGAAGAGATTTAGGGAATATATTGTGATGGGTATTCCAAACGTAACCAAGAGGGTTACTCCCTACGTAAGAATGTTATGAATGCCTCAATTTACCTTTATGCCTTATGATTTCTATGATTTATTCATGATTTGATGAGGTATGTTAAAATGCTTATGTTTTATGAGTAAAGTATGATTTCATACATGGACTAATGTTTTATTTTCGTACTTTTATATCCCTTACTGAGCTTTTTATGCTCATCCCATGTTTTTGAAATGTTTTTCACAGGTCAAGGGAAAGGTGCATGCTATGATGATAGTGTCAAGGAAGTGTTAAGAAAGAATCCATGTTTTATTTTAAATATGTTTCCATTGATGGGAAAAACGAATACTATCTTTTATGTTACCACTTTGTTTAAATGTGGAATGTAATTCATGATTTATGATCTAATTCTCTAAAACTCTAAACCTGAAAAGATCCTCAATGTGAATTATTCATTTAATTCAATATTAAGTAAGGTTTAAGGTTTGGGCCTTATAGTTGGTATCAGAGGTCGGTTTAGATAACTTTAGAGGTTAGAGTGTTGTTTAAGAAAAAGTGACAAGTTGTGTATAACCACAGTGGTTAGTATATTAGATGGAGTCATTGTTTTTTTGAAAGTTAGAATGAGTTTGAGATAACTTGGATATGTATATCTTGGTGTGTATCTCCCTCTTTATTATATGATGATTTTACTGATATACTTGCACTGACCTTTCTAGCTTTAGTAAATGGATGGATCTAGCAGGCACCAATGTGACAAAGTGTTTGAAGGAAACTGTGGTGGTTCTCTGATTAAGAGACTGGATGAAATGGGGCATTCAATGAGAAATATCGTGGTTATTCTAAACCAACTATCAGGAGTCATGATCAACCACTTGAACCTTAGTGAGTTATCTAATGCATTATGTACGAGAGAACCAACTCGACATGGAAGTTGAGGTAATAATTATAAAGGTAACCATTAGGGTTTATATGATCCTTACTTTTGAGGTAATTATGGGTTACTATACGTTATGATGGAATATGAACAACATGAGATAAACTTGAGGTTAAATTATGTTATGGTTATTTTTGATGATTTTATCTTGTTTTGGGGAATGTTTTAAGAATTATATAGTTTTGGAAAAAGGACAACACACAGACTGTGTGACAACCCGTCGCATCGGACAAAGCTACGAGAATCGAACCCACAACCAAAGTGTGATTGGTATTTATCGCCTACCACTGGACTACGTGAAGTCCCTAGTTAGTTTGAATAATTTTTTTTAGTTAGATGATTTTAGGAATCAAGATTAAGTTTATTTTGGGTTATCTATGGAAATGATTAACCTATCATGGAGGATATGTGATTAGGTTAATTACTTTTCAATATGAGAATTTAAGAGCAACTGATGTTATTTGGAGATAAAAGTTAATTTGTACCTTGGGAGACTATGTGATTAAATCCTTCAAATATTTGGGTTTCAATCTTAGTTGGGTTTAATTTGACGAATTTTATGGATAGATTTTTATTGAATGGTCTTTGTTGATCTTTGGGTTTTGTTTGACAAATTTTTGGATATTAGGAGTAGTTTTTTTTTTGTAAAAAAAATATCCTTTTGGGTATTATCTCATCTCGTACTAAACATTTTGGTTTGGTTTTGGTTGATTTCTAAAGACATGGGAAATATATAGTTCCCTTTTTTGGATTAGGTGATTCTCAAGAAGTTGATTGTAGTACTCTTAATGCGAACAAGTCTTCCTAAATACTCATCATTTTAGGAAAGTATGAGTTTGTGTAAGAAATCTAGTAAATGTTGAAAGTCAACATGACAAGTAAGTATGTTTCCTTAAGATCAAAAATAAATTACTCAATGAAAAGTAACTTAAAACAAAAATATTGTCTATTAACTTTTCCTACTGGGGAATCGAATACCGTTTAACCCACCACAAGTTTGTGATTTTCTTGTGGTTAACTTTATCCTAGACATGTTTAATATCACTCTCCATCAGAACATGACCCTTTGTTTTTTCCTCCATATCCATATTTTCATACTTGGAATCCTAGTATGGGTTAACTTGGGTGACCTTGGTACTTATCTCCCATTATTTTAAAGTGATAGTTTTACTAACTCTTGTTCCGATGTGGGACTTTCAATGATGTTTCCAAGCCCAATTTTGAAATTGTGAGGACGCAATTCCCAAAAGGGGGGAAGGATGTAACATCCCAGGTAAATAAATAATATTACATTCTAATGTTTATCAATATTTGTGAATAAAATGGTAATACTATTTTAAAGGGAAGTTTATGCTTGACGGCGTACCCAATACACAACAACGAGTTTCTTTGAAATCTTACGTTGCACACTAATAATATAATAATATTATAATAGTTAATGCCTAGCCGTTGAAATTGAGGGAATGAACAGAACTGACTACAAAATTATTATATATTTTTATCAAATATTTTTACTTTTTACAATAAATGTTAGAGGATTAAAAATGCGAATGAATCCAATTTTAAGCGTAAACATTCTAATATTCTTTAAAAGGTTGATTAACCGCCTTTTGATGGAGAACCTCTTTTAAATCCACTTTTTACAATTTTATGTGTTATATTTGACAAAATTAAATTCTTCTTTAGAATCGAGACATCAAAATTTACTTTGTGTACATTTTTAATATTTTTCTGATAAGGTTCATTTTTTAATGAATAGTGAAAAATGTTGTATTTTAATTCAAAACCTCTTTTTAATATAATTTATTTATATGATTAGATTATACTTTAAATTGTTTTTAAAGTGAAATTAGAATATATTTTTACCATTTAATCCAATAGTGGTCATTGGAATAAATTTCACTTTGAAATTGGACTTAAACTAGTGTCAATCTTTTAATAGATATTGTTTCTTAAAAACACGCTATTTGTTTTGACAGCAGGAATTAATTATTAAATTAATTAATGCAACTTATATGTTTTGAATTTTGTAAAATAAACATCATTTTTGATTTCGGAATATCAAATATATCTTAGGGTTAATTTTTGGTATTTTTCTGAAAAACTTCAATTTTTGATGAATAGTGAAACCACTAAGTGGTAGTTTAAAAACTATTTTTTCGTTTAAATGAAACTTTACAACTTCTGTGGTTTTAATTTAAAAAATACAACATACATGGTTGTCATTAGGATGTAAAATTTTGTTCAATGGGATTAAAATATTTTTTTGGTGAATAGTAACTCTTAAGTTTTTAATCGTGATTAGAGGTAATTAGTGTAATTTAAGGTAAAAATAATGTTTTAATATTATGAAATGACCTTGACAGTTGTCCTAACCCTATTGGATGAGTCATGACCGACCAAGATAACCCATGGGTCGATTTTTGGGACCCCATGGAGCCACTTGGGTAAGATAATGACATTAATGCCTTTTATTTAAAGTAAAAGAAAAAATGACACAAACATGTATTATTTTACTAAAACTATTTTTACATGGGGTTAGACAAGTCCAATTTTTGACTATAAATATTCATTGGAAATATAAAAATATTTCCTACATCATAGTATTTTTTTATAATTTTTAGACATTAAATAAATTAAATTATTTGTGACAGCATGATGATGCAGCGATTACCTCATTATTTAACTATTTAAATAAAACAAAAATATAATGTAAAATCTAAGACCTACACATGTCAAAAACCTATTGGATGGGTGGATTTCGAACTCTTATCACCTTATCCTCGAAATAAAACAATTTGGGCCCTTTAAAATCAGAAACACATTTGAAAATAAAGTAACATTTTATATCTTTCCAAGAGTGCCCCTCCTCTCCTCTTATAAAAGGCCCCCACCTCTACCTCCATACCCACACCTCTAAAGCCTTTGGCTCGGCCAAAATCTAATCGTTTTGTCTCTAAAAATCCCTCTCCTCATTTTATAAGCCTCACCTTTGCCATAATTCTCTTCATGAAACCCTTTTGGTTCAAACCAAGAGGAGTTACCCGATTTTAAGGTAATGTCTTCACTTCTGTTCTTTTGTTTTATTTTGCTTCTCCAACCCCCTAAACACTTTTTATTAATTTCTTTTGTAACAAATCCATTATATTAAATATACTATAATTTTTTTTATAATAATTATTCTAGCTACACTTACATATACGTACATCTAATGGTTAAAGAACATATTGTTTCTGTGGATGGTGAATTTCTGCCTCACGAAACGATGATTGTTCAATATTATTTTAACACCTTAAAAGGTGGCCATTAAGATGTAACTATATTTATATATGATATATAATATGTTTATGTTTTCCTTAATCTTCTGTATTTTTCATTTATGGCATACCTTTATGGTTTCCATTATGGGTAAACACGATATCTTCATTTTAGGAAGTGCGGACTACCGCCCCCTCAAAGTGATTTGATTCGTTAATACCATATGTGGTATGTATAAAGGATAGATTTAATGATATTATATATGATACCATACTGTAATTATAATACTATTATGTATAATTATGTTTTAATTCCATTAAATATGAAATCGAAATGGAAGTAGCGTTCATGTGTACGTACGACTTACCGTCTCCATGAACGGTGCATTTCATTTCTTACCTCTAAATGTTATGTAATATTATAAATGCATGTATATAATGGATATATATTATATATATGATATTTAAATAATGAATATAATTCTGGATATAATGGATATTTTACCCCATGAACAAACTTGTAATTATAAAGTGTTTATTTTTCACTCAAGTAGAAATGATCAACAAAACGACCATTATTAACTTAAATAATTACATAGTGTTCATAACATGGTAATAAGTGATATAAAAGGAATAATGTACCTGAAAAAGTTTCTTAAGCAAGTATAAATTAACTCAAGTTTATTATTCAGGAGGTTAAATAACGATCAAGTCATGTCGGACCCAATGTAAGGGATCCTACCCCTCTCTTTCTTTTTAAGTATACTCTTTTATGTCATTCCTTTTAAGCTCATCTTTCTAATAATTGGGATATTATTTTATACTAATATTACTGTACATTATTATGTTCATATGATAAGACACCCTATTTTCTCTCATCAATCAATTTTGGAAGTTTTGAGTGGCGCCGTTAGTCTGCCGAATTTTCGTAAGAGATCGAACCTCTCTCTTTCTTTTTAAGTACTCTCTTTTATGTCACTTATTTTAAGATACTCTTTATTATGTTGGGGGATGTTATTTTATATTCATCTTTCTGTACATTATATGTTAATATGATGAGAGGCCCTATTTGATCTCATCAATCCATTTTTGGATGTTTTATGTGGCGTCGTTAGGCTGCCGAGTTTTCGTAAGGGATTTTTCATCTCACTTTTATTCCCGTGAGATTTATGCTACATTTTCCACCATTTCCTTTTAGTGGTATATGTACTGCCCATTATTCTACTCTTTGCGTATATAAATTCATTTATGAGTATTTACATCAATGTTTTACTGTCCTTCTTTCAGGGGGTGTATGTTTCGAAAGATACCCAAGTCGGTAAGGGAACCTTTCACCCTCCTCTTTTTAAAAGACTTCTTTTGTTGGGTCTTTTAATTTACATATTGTAATGCTGGGATATGTTCTTCTATATTCTTATTGATGTAAATTTTATTTCCAAGTGATGAGATACCCTTTTAATCTCTTATCAACTCATTTTATTATGTTGGAAGTGACGTCATAAGGCTGTCGAATTTTTACCAAGGGAACTTCTTAACCCAATTTCGATTTCTTTGGGTTTAACATGTAGTTATTGAATATGTCATCCTTTGAATATGTGTGAATGACATTTTATTATTTTACACTTAATATCCACTTATATTGTGTGTATTTATATTTGTCACACATAATTATGAGATTGATTTATCCTTAATTTAAGGATACCTTCTTTATAATGGATTTCATCTCATTTTACATTTATATTGAGACTTCATTGTTGTTATGCACCATTTCACTCTTATATGGTGTATATACTATCCTTTGGAATATTATATCATGAATCCCTTTATTCTCATGATATTATAAAGTTCTGATTGAATGTTATTCCTCAATTATTGTATTCAAGTGTCTCCCATTTTCTTAAAAACACTTTAACTAAAATATCGTTTTAAATGTTTTAATGATTTATTCTTATAAATATTTCTCATTAATATACATGTTTTCAAAATGGTTTTAAGGATTTATTTATATGGATATTAATGGTTTAAA
Organism: Viscum album; assembly: GCA_963277665.1. NCBI lineage: Eukaryota > Viridiplantae > Streptophyta > Magnoliopsida > Santalales > Viscaceae > Viscum > Viscum album. The sequence goes on from OY728135.1 coordinate 338,562,528, forward strand.
ATGTTAAAATCTTCAAAGTGGTATGGGACACTTTGATTCCAAAAAATATCTTTATTAAATGTTTTAAATGGTTTTGAAAATGGTTTTTAGAATGGAGTCATTATTTCAATATCTTAAAATGTTATATTGTTATTGCAATGTGGTAATGTTATCTTTCCGTTATGCTTAAGTTATTTGCTATGACTATGTTATGGTTCTTGGGCATTGTTTATGAAGACGGGTGGTTCCGTGATAAACTAAGGGTGGGTGAGCTCGATATAGCTCTCCAATGCATTTTGTAACGCGAAGGAGTTAAACGTTAATGTTTCTCCGAAGAGATTTAGGGAATATACTATGATGGGTATTCCAAACGTAACCAAGAGGGTTACTCCCTACGTAAGAATGTTATGAATGCCTCAAGTTACCTTTATGACTTATGATTTCTATGATTTATTCATGATTTGATGAGCTATGTTAAAATGCTTATGTTTTATGAGTAAAGTATGATTTCATACATGGACTAATGTTTTCTTTTCGTAATTTTATATCCCTTACTGAGCTTTTTATGTTCATCCCATGTTTTGGAAATGTTTTTCACAGGTCAAGGGAAAGGTGCATGATATGATGATAGTGTCAAGGAAGTGTCAATAAAGAATCCATGTTTTATTTTAATTATGTTTCCGTTGATGGGAAAAAATGAATACTATATTTTATGTAACCACTTTGTTTAAATGTGGAATGTAATTCATGATTTATGATCTAATTATCTAAAACACTAAACCTGAAAAGATCCTCAATGTGAATTATTTATTTAATTCAATATTAAGTAAGGTTTAAGGCCGAGAATTATAATAAAAGATCATTGATATGTATTATAATTCAATATTTTCTTTCGATAGTCATGTTTTTTAGGATATTATATTTTATATTGTAGTAGGGTTTAAATAACATTAGATATTAGGGAATTATTTGAGGATAAATTAAGGGTTGATAAATTATGTTTAATCATTATTTTTTAATATATAGATAAAACATTAAGTTAGTTGAGGTAATTTTGAATATTTTAGGTATTATGATAAGAGAAATATTTTGAAATATCTAGGGATGAGTTTATAAGATAAGTAAAAATATAGGATAATATATCGATGTTTAGGTATGGTAGATTTTTTGTGGTTATACTAGAAATTACATACCTACCTAGATAGTAGAATGTGGATGTGGTTGTGGCATAGATTCACATAGGGGTAATAGCCTTGAAAAATGCTGGTTGAGGGTCAAATCAATATTCAATTTGGTACAAGATTAGTGGAACTAAGACTACACACCTGGATAGAGAATCCTGTGATATATTATTTCTTTAATAACATTTCCATTACAATCTATCAAGAATAAGTTATTATGTTGGTGAATTAGGTTATGAAATATGTGATAAGAAAACTGAGACAAACCTATATTGAACCAAAAGTGGCATAGGATGAACTAAAATATAATATAATAATTTCAAAGGGTATGAATTTTTGAGGTTTAGTTTTCCATGTAACTATTATTCAATACTTATCTTATTTTGTTAATTTGTATTTATCAAGATTAACTCATTCTAATTTTTATAATGGATGAATTCCAAAAGAAACCAGGTTAACATTGGATGACATGGATAATGTAGATACTTTACCAATGAAAAACCCAACTAGAAAAGATCAGGAGTGATAAATATTTTGATTATTCCAAATATTCTCTCACAGATTATGATTAAAATGGGGAACTTTGTTCAGATCCCAAATGCACCAAAGAATAAAAGGATAAAATCTCGTGGAATTTTTGGTGATTAAGATGATAAAATAAGGAACATTAAATTTCCTACTTGTTGAAAATATTGGAATAAGTAATCTAGAAAATGAACTGAAGGAATTGGTATATGTTTTATATATTAGAAGACCAAGAAGAAAGCAATTAATTTCCATAAAAAAGTGAATATCTCATTAGACAAGGTAAAAGGAAATGATGTTCGTCCAAAAGTACCATTAATAGTTCAATGTATTAATTTTGGTAAAATTGGACATTATCTGAGTCAATTCCCTAATCGAAATGTATTACAAGGATGATTACCCTAGTAAAATACAATATAAGGGAAATCATACGAAACCAAAACTAGGAAAGTGTGTTCAAAAAAATATATAGAAGGATGTGCATAGATAACCCACTTAAAGAACTATGAGTACTTTAATTATATCTTCTTCAACCTACTACTATACAACTATTATGTTTTCTAAGGACAGTAAATATCAAACCAAATGACTATATCAAATATTAATAATAAAACATTATAGTGTAATGACCATTGTATCACATATATATAATTTTTCTCTACTATATATTCATAGTAATTTTATTTCTATGAAATAATATTATCCATACTTTAGTAAAGTTTTATGTGATTTCAGGCATCGATATTCTGTCATGGCATTGAAACTATAATAATTAAAAATATTGGATTTTTTTAAAAAATAAACCCATGACCAACTATTAATATGAATATGGATATAAACTTCAAATTAATTATTACTCACATTATGTTGGAGTATTTAGTGAAAATGGTTACATAAAAACTCAAAATTAATTATATACATATTATGAGGGAAAAGTTTAATTTTCTAGTCATGATAAGGATAGTGGAGATGAAACCTAATTATAAATTAAATGATAATTAATGAATGTCACATGGATACTGGTAACTATTTCATTATATATGCTTAATTAAAATTAAGAGGATATAATTTATTCAAGGGGAGGAATGTGATGACCCCAAATTTCACTAAAAATTTTACATAAATAAATATTATCTTAATTTCTTTATTGTAACTATAAAATAAATCTAAAAAACCATTAATTGTTAAAATAATATTTTACCATTATATTACATTTTTTAAATTAAAATATATAAACAGTAGTGACTATCTTTGAGAATCCTGGAAGAAAAAGGAATGACATGATATTAGGTGGTAATTATCTCTCATATGATGCACATTTATATGATCCTAAAAAGGAGGTAGCTTCATTGGGATTTCTTCTAGACCCAACATAGGTTGAACTCAAACAATTATTGTATGAGAGGGGTCATAAGAAAGAGAAATTCATGTTCGTTGAAATCACCACATGATCTATGCTAGCTGAATCACCACTATCGATAGCCACCAAAGTATAAATTTTGCAAAGATATTACATAGAGTTAATAGGGGGTTATATAACAAGACATTAGTATGATATAATTAGGTAATTATTAATATAATAATTTATCTATCATATTTATTTTAATTATTTCTCATTTTCACATTTAAATAAAATGAAACTTTAATTTTTCTATAAAAATAGTTTTCTTTTTTTATATTTAATATATAAATTTATAAAATTCAGAATTTCTATTTTGTGAAATTAAATTCATTTTAGAATTATTAATATTTATATTAAATTAAGTTAATTGTTTCATATTTTTATAAAATAATCACTCTTTACATGAATAGTTTAAAATTAAATTTTTGAAAAAAATGTTACTTTGACGACATTAACATAATACAAGATTGTGTTATAATTTTATGATAAATTTTTTATATAATATATATATATATATAAATTAATATAAATTAGTTAAAAATTCTATTATATTTTTATAAAATCCACGTTTAATGTTTTTGAATCCTAAGTAATAAATTAATCTTGAAAATTATTTTTACTCATTAATATTATAATCTAGTTTCCATACCTTATAAGAATTAAATCATAAAATATGGATTTTATATTTTAAATTAATTTGTAAATATTATCTAATAAGACTAATATATTTTTCTTTCATTAAATTATAGTTACTTATATTAGTATTAATGATTGTGATAAGGTTTACAGTATTATTTTTAACGAATCCTTTTTTTACTGTTGTTTAATATGTATTTCATTAATTAAATTAAAATATTTTATATAATGAATGTGATATAAGTTTTTCACATATATTATGACACATATAATTGGAAATAAATTCCATATGATATTAATAATACTTAATGATAAAAAATAATTTTCTTCAAAAAACATTCTTTATACTAAATGTTTTAATTTAAAAGTTAACTTTTATTTACTTGGAAATTAAATAAGACTATATAGCACTTAAATTTAGTTTTAGAACATTAATTTTCTTATAAATGTTAATATTATTTTGTAATAAATTTTTTACTACTAGGGTAAAAAATAGTTTCCAATGTACAAACTAAAATGATAAAATACAAAAATAGGTGATTAAAAGAATAAAAATTGTTTGAAGAATGTGTGAAAATGGGTTTTGGAGTATTTATATACCTTATATCAATACAAATTACAATATATAAAACTTATGGATTCATTTATGTTTGAATAGTGTAATAATATAATTGAGAAATATTGGGTGTTAAAAAAGATTCCCCTTCTTTCCCTTATAAAATGGGATCACATCCACACTCTCAATGTTCCAAGTTCCATTGAAAAAGTTCATATAAACATTCCATATTTTCCTCCACTATAATTAAATTAAATTAGTTAAATCCCCTTTCTACTATATAGTATCATATGTATTTAAATTCTAATTAGTTCATGAAGAGGAAGTTTAAGGTTTCGATGATTTTAAGCGCATTCATAGAATATATCAAGGATATGGAAAGGGTTTATTGTCTTAATAATTACCCCTTGAGATATATTTCCAATATACACCATTTTTTTATGGAATGGTGTATCTATTAACCCTTTAATATTTTTCTATCATGATTCCTTTATATTTTATGATATTCAATTTTCAATCCCATGTCCATTCTCTCAAAGGTGATTGTCTCTAAAACTTAAAAAGTTGTAAGGGTTTTCGATCTCAATTTTCTTTCATTGATATTATATTCAAATTAACCACTATTATTTGTTATCATGTATTTACTTTCCATTGAATTATTTTTAACATATATATTTTGTGATATGTGGGACTCAAAAATCAATATCATGTTATACCTTTATGGATTCTTCGACTTGGTAGATAAATATTTTTAATGGCTTTTTGTTCCAAATTCCTTTCATTGAGATACATTTATATTATGTACGTAATTTTGGTTATATTTTTTATATATTGATTTTTTGGATCATTATACAGTGAAATATCATTCATTCATGGTGTAAAAATTCCAACATAAACCTCAATCTCATCAAGGGGTTTCAATTTAAATGTCACTCAAGATGTAACATATTTCGAGCCTCAAATTCTATCTCCTTGATTTAGAATATATATATACATATATGATTATGATTTTCTAATACCATTATATACTTCTATTTATATATTAAATGGTAATTTTTATTATCTACAGGGAAGTTACTTTGTTTCCTCAATATGACCTTCTTTAAAAAAACACCATATCCAAAAATGTTTTAAATTTTTATATATAACTCTCATACTTCCAATAGAACTATCCCATCCTTGTTAATATTTTCCTTTAGACTGATATTTTCTATAACACCCCGAGATTTTATGAGAAATATTCATTTTAATTAATTTTATGTCTTGTTTTATACGCTACACCAAGATTAGTTTGCACTATACGCAACACCGTATTAGCTTTTATTATACGCAAACACTATTATTGGCTTGTGTTGTACGCAAGAGCGACCTTCCTCAATAGCGTGTGTTGTACGCAATACTGAGTTTCACTAAACAATGATATATTATTATGATATTATTATGAACTAGCTGTTATGAATATTATTAACCACATTTTTAATTTTATAACATTATCATTCATCTTACACATATTTGAGATAATGGTATGAGAACAAAATAAAATTTTTGGGTAAAATAAGTATTTTTCAAAAAATGCAGTTTTGCCGCCTTTTGATGGCGCACCCACTTTAAATCTAGTTTTTGACATTTTTATAAGTTACTTTTGAGGAAATAAACTTATTAATTTCTATAATTATATAAAAATTTACTTTGGATAAATTTCTAATATTTCTATTAAGTTTCATATTTTGATGAATAGTAAAAATACGCTAAATTTTAATTGAAAACAACATTTTTCATCAAGATACTTTATATGATTAAAATATAATATTTAATGGTTTTAAAGTATAAATAGAATAAATTTTTACCATTTAATATAATGTATGTCATTTTCATTAATTTTACATTGAACTCATCGGTACAAACATTTCAATCTTTTGCAATGTTTTTACTTTTAAAACCTATTTTCTCAACAGCGGGATTAATTTTAAATTAAATACTGCATCTTCTATGTTTTGAATTTGAAAAAATTGATTCGATATTTGGAATCAGTAGGTAAAAATTATGTTAATAGGCTACTTTTTATTTTTCGGCGTTACGAATAGTAACTACGGTAAATTTTATTTACCACAGTTAAAGGTAAATTAGGTAATTAAGGGTAAAAATAATATTATAAAATTAACCTAAGACTTTTATTAATATAATTTGATGATTATATTTCGTCCTAAAATATACTTTGGTCTAAATTATATCTTTTAGAACCCACTTTTATGTGATTAAGACCTTTAATTTATTTTATTTAAAGGAAAGTGAAATATGTCTCACTAAAACATTAATAATTAAATTATTTTTAATATAAGGTTATACATAATATAAATAAGGTTATAAATACTAATTTAAATGATAAAATGTTTTTATTTATCATGGTAATTTTTTTTAATTTTTAAGAAATATATAATTACCTTAATAGCTTATACATTAATGATGCGGAAATTATTTATTTAGTGAAATATCAATAGTATAATTTTTATTAAACTAATAATACCCATAAAAGGTTCTAGACCTGAAAAAAACTTATTTTTAGTGTACATATAAACCATAATCATCCAAAGGTAGAATATTTGACCATTTGGAACCTTATATAAGCAATTATGACACTTATATTATTTTATTTTAAATGATGTCAGAGTTGTCACCTTCATAATTTAAAAAACATAACATTTTAAAAGTTGGGGTGTTTTAGAAGATAAATTCGACTACAAGTATTATTATGAAATATATTAGATATATATTCATCATAGTATTTTAGTTTAAATTTTTATACAACAAATAAGTATATTAAATAATTATACAAAAATGTTGCAGTAATTATTTTATTACGAGAAATATCAAATAAATGGTTTTAAAAATATTAAAATAAATATTATATGAACTTATTAATTTTCTCCATGAATTTTTTAGATTAATATGAAATTTTTTAAACCTATTAAATATTTTCTTTTGAATATATTCTCTATTTTTATTTTAGTTAAATTCAAATAAATGAAAAGTATCAAAATTTACACTATTGGTATTTTATAAAAATAACATATTATTAAATTATTTAAAAATCACCAAAATATTTAAAAATTGAAAATTGAAAATGATCTGGTCTACAGGGTTATAAATTATCCAATTATAGAAAGTTGACAACATATAAGTATCTATTTCTTAGAATTTAAAATTTAAAATATTATTACCTCAAATAAAATTAAACTGATTAAATAAGGATAAATCAAAATGATAAGATTTAAAATAAACATAAAACATGTCTAACATTTATTTGTTTATTATATTACAACCACATATCATCTAATATTATAATTGAGTCATTTTGGGGGGTTTCTAAGTGGGGTTTTAATTTATTATAAATTAATATTCTTTAGGTTTTCAAAGGTTCCCCTCTCCACCCTTATAAAAGGGAACCTCCTCCCTCTCCACTTCACACCATTTTTGAGCTGTCAAATTCGTCCAAAACCTGCCCATTTAACTTCTCCACTTCCCTATAGACCTACTAGAGGTCATGGTCTTCTTAAAATACCAACTTTTGTGCCCTAATAGGAGGTTAAGAGGAGGCGCGTCGAAGAAGAGGTAATATCCTTTACTGATTCTTTCAAACTTATTTCTTCTCATACTTTATTTATATGAGTTGTTTCATTATTAATTAATAACTCTATTATCAATTTTATACTGATAAGTTATTATTAATATGAAACAACCATATTCTATCTTCTATCTATCCTATGAATAAAATGAAATCACCAAGCGTGTGTACGTACGACTTACCATCTCCACGCCATGGTGTAATATTTTATTTCATCACTAACATAATTGGATGGGTATATGGATGGAAGAAATAAATATATATGATTATTGTAAAGTGATATTGATTCTGAAATATTATACACCATACACTTCAATATAATTCCACAATCATGGGAATGATATCATCGCTCGTGTGTACGTACGACCTACTCTCTCCATGATGTGATGTGACATGTTCTACATGATTTTCTTTGAATAATGTTTATATATACTAATTGAATGAATAAATATGATATATATTACACTAATACCATTCTGTAAATGATGTATCTATAACCTAAAAATAGTAATAAGAATTTACTCTACAAAGACGCATAAGAACATAAAGCAATGAACACCAGAATAAAAAGTAACAATAAAATATTACTAATAAAAAGATAATAATTTGACCATATATGATATCATAACAATGAATATGATTCTGGAATAAGTCAAGGACATTATTTAAATTATTATACAAGAGGTTTAGATACGTACAAAGCATATCAGGCCTAAGGTAAGGGAAAATTATCCCAATCTCTTTCTTATCTGAGATTTTTTATTCGTAAGTAATTACTGAGGTTATATTTATCATCGATGTCCATGTTTTCAAAAACAATTCTTGTATATTTAAAGTATTTTTTACCCATTTTTGACTTTTACTACATTGTATGTAAGGGATCTTTCTTTTGTTTATCATACAAGGTACTTTTTCACTTTTCCAACAAAAGTACAAGGAGAATGTTTTTGTTTAACTTATACGGCATGAATGAATTTTTTTACAGTTTCATAACACCTTATTTTTATAAAGCTTCCTGTACAAGATTTAATGATTATTTTCTACAAAAACCTTTTCTTTTAAAATTTCATGGCATTTTGAGAAAATAAAATTATTTTAAAGAAGAAAGGATATTTTCCTCAAGAATTCATTTCAAGTGTTTTGTCAAAACTATTTCCCATATAAGATGAAATTATTTATTATGAATATGTTTCAAGTATAATGTATCTACTATTTACAAGGTTTGATTTTTCTTATGATGAAATTATATCCATTTGTTTTATATGGATTAAGTTAAGATGCAATGATGTTTATGAAACCCATTTTATTATTTGGGTTGTGATGCATGATTTATGATTGTTTTGTGGAACACGTAAGAATGATTTCAATATGAGATGGGTGGGACCTATATCTATCTCCAATGCATTGGGAAAATATTTATATCTCATGATATAAACATGGTTGGAACAGAAAGTAAATCTGGTTTAGTAATACAGGGCTGGAACGACAAGTAAACTCGGTTCAGTAATGGACTTTGTCCACTATGACAGTCTTTGCAGCAATGCCTTAGCTAATATGGAAATCATATCATGTGATTAATGGTTTTCCATAATTACTTGTTTTATTCCCATGATATTTTATCATGATTAACATTTCTTTATGATCTATACCTTATGTACTGCAATGTTGTATGTCATTACTCAAGATTTTGATGATTAAATATCATGTTCATGTTTTCATGTTCAAATGATTGTGGATTGTTTTATGTTTTCCATGTTTACCCTTACTGAGAATTTGAGATCACCCTTTATAGGTTTTATTTTACCCAGGATATAAGGCACGGTTTTAGGTAAGAAAACAAAATGGGAAGATATTTATGGGAGATGTTGAAGATCTTTGACCATGATTAGAAGATTATGTTCCGAGTTTCCAAAACACTAAACTATTACAGTCCTTAGGTGTCTGTTTTTATAATGTATTAAGTATTCAAAAAAATTATTGTAATGTCCATGTAATTCAAGCTTGGGTCTCTACAGTTGGTATCATAGGAAAGGTTTAGTTATCTTTTGGGAACTAGTATGCGAAAACTTTAGTGAGATCCCTAGTGATATTTTTATGGTATGTCTAGGGATGTCATTAAGGTTAAGTATAAGTATAGGTTGTAGTCCTATAATTACGGTAATGATCTTATAACTAAACCTGAGATGTTAGATATTGAAGGTACCCCCACCCCTTGATTATGTTGTTTTCCTAGTATGATTTTTTCCTCTCACACTATTCATTGTGGGTTTTTGATAATGGATGGAACCCGAAGGAATTATGTAATGATCAATGCACTGGGCAATGCAATGATTGTTCTTCTAAACAACCAAATGTTATGGGAAATGGACTGAAAAATATTATTTTTATACTTACACGAGCTATGAATCATTCTTTTCATCCAAATGAGTAGAGAAGGGAACAATATTATATTGATTTATTCATAAGGCAACGCCCACCATCTTTCAATGGGTCTTCGGATCCAATTATTTCTGAACAATGGATTAGTAGCATTGAAAAGATATTTTCCATACTTCGCTATTCAGAACATGAAAAAATCATTTTGGCTATTTACCGTTTAGAAGGTGAAGCAGACCAGTGGTGGAATCTAATTAAGAATACAAGTCCCCAAGATGAAATTGAATCCATGGAATGGGAAGAGTTCTAGAACTTGTTTTTCAATAAGTACTTACCTCGTATTCTTATAACAAAAATGGAAAAGGAGTTCCTTGAGATTAAGAAAAAGGATGATAAATCTATTAGTATATATGAGGCTAATTTTACAAGGCTTTCAAGGTATGCATCTGGCTTTATAATCCAACCTAAAAGTAAAGTTGATCGATTCTTTAGTGGCTTAAAACCAAGTCTTCGAAGGGCATCATCTATAAGAGACTTCAGTAGCTATGAAGAAATTTTGTGTTGTGCTATCAAGGTAGAACTGGAAGTTTGTGTTACATATCCATCTCATGGTTTTGACAAGAAACGAAAGATGGAGTTCAAGGAAAAATCTCAAAACAATGGTGAAAAGAAGACGAATGTTTTGTTATGCTCAAAGTGTGGAAAGAAGCATGGTGGAGATTGTATTAATGGGACTAGAAAATTTTTTAAGTGTTGAAAAGAAGGTCATCGAGCAGCTGAGTGTTGATGTAATGGGAAAAAGGTAGCTAATGATGTGAATAGAGAAAATACTACAGAGAACGCACCACCAAAACTACAATGCTACAAGTACAAGGAAATGGGGCATTATGCTAACTAATGCCCTAATCCAAGGGTTAATGATGATCGAAATGAACAACCAATTAAGGAAAAGGACATAGGGAAGTCACATGCGATCACTATTGGTGATTTTGAATATGACAACGAAGTGGTAGAATGATTAAGTGTATATGTAATGGGATTCCAAAATAGTGTTATGGAATCTCATTTATAGTATTATAGAATATTGGAATATCTATGTATTAGTTTTCAATAATTGTATGGTACCAGTAACCATAAAAAGTGATTGAAATATTTTTGGAAAGAAGATGATATGCGCATAATGAAGGGATATGGAGAAAATAATATGTTTGATAATATTAATGAGCTCATGACTGATATAAGGACAAAGGTACATCATGGTTTGAGTATATAGAAATTTTGGGATTTTAGTATATAGAAATAATTAACTTTTGAAAGTATTCATGTTTTAACTAAGGTTATAAAGTAATTCATGTTTCAAGAAAATACATGATTAAGGTATTCACATGTTTGGAATATGACCAACAAGATATATCTTATGATATATGGGGGATAAATGATGGTAATCACATGCTTTGTATATGACCTCTCTAGTAATATTTTTCTTTACACTATGAGATTGCACATAATTATTTTAGATAAGCCTAATGATTGGAATGGATTATGTTGGACATCAGATAGTATTATTTAAGGATATAACTTTTTGATATTATGATAGAATAGTTTTGAAAAATTGACAACTCGTAGAACGGGCGACAACCCGTCGCGTCGGATAGGGATGCGGGAATCAAACCCACAATCGATGTGCGACATGACTTTATCTCCTACCACTAGCCTTCAGGAAGTCCTTGGTTAGTAGAAATTAGTTTTATTTTATAAAGCGGTATGATAGATGAAGTATAAGTCCATTTTTGGAATCATATATGGTTAATCTCACCATATATGGACTTATGTATATTTGACAACTTTTGTAAACCTTTTGTTCGAGACAGATGGAATGACCCATCATTATATCACATTATCTGCTAACACTTCAAGAATAAAAAATTCAACTTCATTTATTTCAATACTAGATGAAGTGGAAATTGTTCATAAAATGACCAACGATAATGTTACACTGAAATCAAGTAAGTATTTCTCCTTGTGCAAAAAGTTATCAACTTCAGGGAAATGATCTAGAAAACCAAAAACGTTTTCCTAGTAACCTCATATGCAATGAATTAGATGGTACCTTGGATCAACACAAATTTATGGATTTGTGATTGTTGTATTTTTCATAGCCATGTTCTCGACCACTCTCCATCAGAACATGATGGTTAGATTTCTCTTCCATATCTATATTTTCACTTATATTCTCCAATGTGAAAATCCAATGATGAGTTAATTTGAGTAACTGTTATGTTTCATACTTTAGTTTTTAAAACTATGTTTTAGTATTCCTTTTTATGATGTGGGTTTCTATGAAAGAAACATTCAAGTTGTAAACGATTTATAACCCTGACGAATTTCGAGGGTGAAATTCATTTTAATGGGGGTAGAATGTAACACCCTGAGATTTTATGAGAAATATTCTTTTTAATTACTTTGATGTCTTGTGTTTTAAACTAAAACAATATTATCTTGAACTATACACAACATTGTATTATCTTGTATTATAGTCAAACACCGTTCTTGGCTTGCGTTTCACGCAAGTGCGGCCTTCCTCAATAGCGTGTGTTGTACGCAATATCGAGTTTCACTAAACAACGATATATTGTTATAATTTTATTATGAACTAGCCATTGTGAATAGTATTAAATAAATTTTGAATTTTATAACATTATCATTCATCTTATACATATTCTAGAACATGTCATGTGAACAAAATAAATTTTTCTGGTAAAATAAGTATTTTTCAAAAAATGCAGTTTTTCCACCTTTTGATGGAGCACTCACTTTACATCTAGTTTTCAACATGTTTATAAGTTCAATTTGACAAAATAAACTTATTAATTTCAATAAGTATATAAAAATTTACTTTGGATAAATTTTTAATATTTTTATGTTAACTTTCATATTTTGATGAATAGTAAAAATACGCTAAATTTTAATTAAAAACCACATTTTTCATCAAGATAATTTATATGGTTAAATTATAATATCGAATGATATTAAAGTATAAATAGAATATATTTTTACCATTTAATATAATATTTGTCATTATCATTAATTTTACATTGAATCCGTAGATAAAAATATTTCAACCTTCTACAGTGTTTTAACTTTTAAAACCCATTTTCTCAACAGCGGGATTAATTTTAAATTAAATATTGAATCTTCTATGTTTTGAATTTAGAAAAATGGGTTCTATATTTGGAATAATTAGGTCCAAATTATGTTAATAGGCTACTTTTCATTTTTGGGCATTATGAATAGTAACTACGGTGAATTTTATTTACCACAGTTAAAGGTAAATTAGGTAATTAAGGGTAAAAATAATATTATAAAATTACTCTAACACTTTTATTAATATAATTTTATGATTATATTTCTTCAAAAAGTATACTTGGGTCGAAATTATATCTATTATAACCCACTTTTATGTGATTAAGACCTTTAATTTATTTTATTTAAATGAAAGTGAAATGTGTATCACTCAAACTTTAATAATTAAATTATTTTTAATATAAGGTTATACAAAATATAAATTCAGTTATAAATACTCATTTTAAATCTAAAATGTTTTTATTTATCATGGTAATTTATTTTTAATTTTTAAGAAATATATAATTACCTTGATATCTTATACATTAATGATGCCAAAATTATTTATTTAGTAAAAAATCAATAATATAGTTTTTATTAAATAATTAATACCCATAAATTTCCCACAAACCTAAACAAAACTTATTGGTCGTGTAAATATAAACCATAATAATCAAAAGGTATAATTGTTTACCATTTGGAGCCTTATAAAAGCGATCATGACACTTATAATATTTTATTTTAAATGATGTTAAAGTTGTCACCTTCATAATTTAATAAACATAACATTTTAAAAGTTTGGTGTTTTAGAAGATAAATTCGAATAAAAGTATTCCCATGAAATATATTAGATATATATTCATCAAAGTATTTTATTTTTATTTTTTATTCCACAAATAAGTATATTAAATAATTATAAAAATATTGTAGAAATTATTTTATTAAGAGAAATATCAAACAAATGGTTTTATAAATATTAAAATAAATATTATATCAACTAATTAATATTCTCCAAGAATTTTATAGATGAATATGAAATGTTACGAACCTATTAAATATTTTGTTTCTCATTTATTCTCTGTGTGTATTTTATTTAAATTCAAATAAATGAATAGTGTCAAAATTACACTATTAGTATTTTATAAAAATAACAGATTATTAAATTATTTATAAATCACAAAAATATTTAAAAATTTAAAATTGAAAATTATATGGCCTGAAAGGTTATAAATTATCCAATTATGGTAAATTTAAAACATATACGTTTTTATTTATTACAATTTAACATTTAGAATATTATTATCTCAAATAAAATTAAATAGATTAAATAAGGATAAATCAAAATGATAAGGTTTAAAATAAACATAAAACATGTCTAAATTTTATTGGTTGAAGATATTACAACCCTATATCATCTCATATTCAAATGGAGTAATTTTTGGATTTTTTTTAAGTGGGGTTTGAATTTATTATAAATTAATATTTTTTAGGTTTCCAAAGGTGCCCCTCTCCTCCCTTATAAAAGGGAACCTCCTCCCTCTCCACTTCAAACCTTTTTTGAGCTTTCAAATTCGTCCAAAACCTTCCCATTTAACTTATCCACTTCCCTAGAAACCTACTAGAGGTCTTGTTCTTCTTAAAAGACTAACTTTTGTGCCCTAAGAGGAGGTTAAGAGGAGGCGCGTCGAAGAAGAGGTAATATCCTTTACCGTTTCTTTCAAACTTATTTCTTATCATAATTCCTCTATATGAGTTTTTTCATTATTAAGTAATAAATCCAGTATCAATTGTATACTGATAGGTTATTATGAATATGAAACAACCATATTCTATCTTCTATCCATCCTATGAAAAAAAATTAAATCACCATGCATACGTACGTACGACTTACCGTCTCCACGCTGTGGTGTAATATTTTATTTCCTCACTAAAATACATGGATGGGTATAATGATGGAAGAAATAACTATATATGATTATTTTAAAGTGATATTTATTCTGAAATATTATACACCATACACTTCAATAGAATTCCACAATCATGAGAATGATATCATCGCTCGTGCGTACGTACGGCCTACTGTCTCCACGATATGATGCGACTCGTTCTACCTGATCTTCATTGAATAATGATTATATAAATGAATTGAATGAATAAATATGATATATATTAAACTAATACCATTCTATATATTATTTATCTATATCCTAAAAAGAGTAATAATATTTTATTTTACAAAACATGCATAAGAACATAAAGCAATGAACACCCGAATAACAAGTAGAAATGAAATATTACTAATAAAAAGATAATAATATGACCATATATGATATCATAACAATGAATATGATTCCATAATAAGTCAATGACATTATTTAAATCACTATACAAGAGGTTCGGATGCGTACAAAGCATATCAGACCTAAGGTAAGGGATAATTATTCCAATCTCGTTCTTATCCGAGATTGTTTATTCGTAAGTAATTAATGGGGTTATATTTATCATCCATGTCTATGTTTTATAAAAATGTTTTCATGTATGTTTAAAGTATTTTTTACTCATTTTTGACTTTTACTACAGGGTATGTAAGGAATATTTCTTTTTTTTATCATACGAGGCACTTTTTGACTTTTCCAACAAAATTACGAGGAGAATGTTTTTGTTTAACTTATATGACAAGAATGAGTTTTTTTATGGTTTCATAACAACTTATTTTCATGAAGCTTATTGTAAAATATTTCATTATTATTTTCAAAAAAATCCTTTTATTTTAAAATTGCATGGAATTTTGAGAAAAGAATATGATTTTGAAGAAGAAAGGATATTTTCCTCAAGAATTCATTTCAAGTGTTTTATCAAAAATATTTCCCATATAAGATGACATTATTAAGTATAATTAGGTTGAAAGTATAATATCCATACTATTTAAATGTTTTTATTTTTCTTATTATGAAATGATATCCATTTGTTTTATATGTATTATGTTAATATGGAATGAGGTTTATGAAACCCATTTTATTCTTTGGGTTATGAAGAATGATTTTTGATTGTTTTGTGGAACATGTAAGAATGATTTCAATATGATATGGGTGGTACCTATATCTTCCTCTAATGAATTGGGTAAAGATTTATATCTCATGAGATAAACATGGCTAGAATGACAAGTAAATATGGTTCAGTAATACAGGGAAGGAATGGCATATAAACCCGGTTCAGTAATGGACTTTGTCCACTATGGTATTCTTGGTAGTAATGCCTTGGATACTATGGAAATAATATCATGTGCTTAATGTTTTTCCACAATTACATGTTTTATTCTCATGTTATTGTTTCATGATTAATTTTTCGTTATGATCTATTCCTTATGTAATGCAATTTTTTATATCATTTCTCATGATTTTGATGTTTAAATATTATGTTCATGTTTTCACATTCAAATGTTTATGGATTGTTTTATGTTTTCCATGTTTACCATTACTAAGCAGTTGATCTCACCCTTTATATGTTTTCTTTTCCCCAGGATATAAGGAATGATTTTAGTTAATAAAACAAAAGGGGAATATCTTTATTGGAGATGTTGAAGATCTTTCACCTTGATTAGAAGATTATGTTCTGAGTTTCCAAAGACACTAAACTATTACGGTCCTTGGGTGTTTGTTTTTTTTTATATTAAGTATTCTGCAAAATTAATGTAATGTCCATGTATGTCAGGATTTGGTCTCTAGATTTTCATCTATTTTAGGAACTCAAATATGGAATAATTCATAAGGACCTCTTTCTTATTGCCCCAGTTATTAAATTGAAATTTTATTTCCCTATTTATGACGTGGGTTTTCAAAAAATGTTTTTTTCTAAAATATTAAGCTGTCGTAAAAATCATGGATATATCTCTTATCTTCTTACCCATGTTTTATATATAAAAACATTATTTCTATTTCAGGACTCCATTAATAGAATTTTTTTTAAATGTAGTGTCTTAATATAACTCAAATTTTTTATTTCTAGCATTTTGGAAAAATGATTTTACAATAAAAATGGTGAGTTAGTCTATTATAATTTTTTTATAATGATTGAAAAGAAACTAATTTTTATAATATATTCACAAGAATAGATTTACCATAATTTTGAAACATTATTCTCATTTTTAATGGTTCTAATAATTAATTTATTTTTCAATTATTCTATGATTTTTAATTAAAATTATCATTTTTCATGGAAAAGGTTCATTTTCATCGTGATTTTAAAAGAAATATTTTATTTTTATTCAAAGTGAATTCTTCATCAACCAATAAATTTTTTACCTAAAGGATTAGAATTCTTGAGTATAGACACAAACTAAACAAGTGATGTTCTTGGATATGCTTAAAATATAATGATACCCAACTATTTTGATGATGTCATTCTCTTATACTTGTTATTATTACTTTGTTATACTCTCATGGATCATCATTAATGACTCGTGTTTCTAAAATATCTTGATACATTTCTTATATTATTCCATGACTTGTTCTATAGATCATGTTTTATGATTTAATTTTTAATGGGTATGATTTTATTAAGAGTAGAAATCATACTCATTTACTCATATATTTCTAACTTGTGATCTTTAATTATTATCACATATGTTTTACCATTTTTATTATATAATATCTACCAATTATTATGTTTGTATTTCCTCAGGTCATGATGAAAAGTAACATGTAAGATGTTTATAGAAGAAAATGTTTTGTATAATGATGATATGGTTCAGAAGTTTGAAAAAGATCTGATCAGGACCTCCTTGGATAGGAAGAAGATCCCCAAGAATCAGCCCAATCATGAGTGTTCTAACTATTTTTTAGGTGTAATAGGGGATTAGTTTTAGGGTGGTAAGATTCCAAGAACATTGAGAATGAGGAGCAAGAGGGGAATCTGTAGTGAGAGAAATGATAATTCATTTTTTCCACTTCTAATGGAGACATGATCAGTAAAGAAGTTGAAATCCAAGAAGTTGGACAACGATACATGGCATTACCCCAAGGATTATAGTCAGAAGTAGAAGTTGTGTCATGTTCTTGATCAATCCTCAGAATTTCTATTGTGCTCAGAAGAAGAAATGGTTGAACAAGTTCTATCACTAAATTCTATTAAAGAAAAAGATTTTGGGATTATAGGGATTTCATTAATGGTGACTCTTAATGATGAGAATTATATTGGGATAGATGAGCAATGAAATATTTTATTTAGGTTATTCATTAATGGTAAGATTATCCTTGAGGAGTATATCTAGTTTTTGAGACAATCTGGAATTTCAAATAAAATATCCTTTACTGGATGAACCGGTCACTCAGGTACACGATATCACTGGGAAACATTTTAGGGAGATCTCATATGGTAGGCCTAAGTTTTCTGTTAATGGATTTATCATTTCATTTTGTTGTTAAATTCATGGTTTCTCAATTTTCAATAAAATTGATTGAATAATAAAAAAAATATTTTTCAGCAAATAAGTTAAATACAATAGAATAAACCTATGACCGGATAAACATTTAAAAAAATAATACTTTGAAGTCACATAATAGATGATTATTTGATGAGTAACTAATTGGTGAGAAATTATAATTATCCAAGTGTGAAAGTTATATAAAATCACATTAATTTGAAACATATGTGTAAAATACATTAATTTTTTTACAAAATCAATTCTTAAGAAACATAAAACAAACATATAATTTAAGCATTTTATTAACTAGTTTTATTGGATTGGGAATATGTTTTTGTAAATATAGACACATGAAATAATAAACTGGAAAGGATCGAATCAATATAATACTCCATTATATTAAAAAATATGGATCTAAAGATTTGTTACATGGACTATTAGTAAGACTCAATATCATTATTCCATCCAAAATGAATCACTCAGTATTATTACAATATTTAAAGAGATATTAATTCCATAAATTACTCAACTTTAGTGTACATTTGTATTTGAATATACCTTTCTTTTTTTTGAAGGATCGTTCTTGATATCATATTATTGTATTTATAAAATATATAGTCATCCATATAAGTAAATCATTTTTCTGAAAATGGCTAGTTAGATACTAAAAGATTATATGAACTCAATTGTTTTCTATTTTTTACCTATAAAAATAATTATTATCCATTTGGTGTATTTAACTTCCCTAATATTTTTATATTTATCCATTTTTTATCCACACAATTAAATATAAAATTTAGATATGGATATTGACTAGGCCCATATGTATTATTAGTCCTGTTTCTATCAAATTACATATGAATTTAAAAATATGAAACTATAAATCACAAAAAGTACTAAAAAGTAGTATATGATTAGAATGTTTTGAGGTGGAATATATGAGGAATAAGAACAAATATGAACCTAATAGATTTTTTTAGTAAATATTAAACTATAAAATTATAGAAACATCAATGGATTAGTAAAAAAGTTAAATGGTAAAGAAAATAAAATGATATAGAAGATTATATTTAAGTATGGTGTTCCATAAAAAAATATTTTACTATATTCGTAATATAATTAAAATCATTATTCATGAAACTCATATGGTTATTTATCTCTTGTTTCCACATGCTAAAACAATGAATGTACACATATCCAATTAGTCGAGGGAATCTATAAAAATCACTAATTCATTAAAATATATATCATATGTTAATAAACGAGTTAAATTAGCTCTTAATCGCCACTCCCAACTACTACAGTGGGGTTTTCCCCTAGCCTCTATAACTTTAACAATGTGAATAGGGAATAGGAAATTAAAATATCCTTAATGAAATTTTAATCCTTATGAAAATATCACCAGAAAAGAATAATTAAAAACTTATAGGAATTCTAAATAATAATTTCACCATATCCTGTAGTATTATAAAGTCAAGATTAATTGTTCAATTAACTATAAATAAACAATGAATCGTATTATATGGAATAAAAATCATAAATAAAAAATCATTCTATTAGATTAAATTTTCTTATATTTTTCTCCTAACTAAAAGAAAATTTCTATAATTAAAAAATGAAAATAGAAAATGAAAAAAATTAAATACTGACTATGAAAAAACTTGGTTGAGGATGACCCTCTACAACTAAACTATAGTGTTCCCACTAGATTGTGTCACATGCATCCATATATCCATTGGGTATAAAAAAATTATTGACATGATATAAATCATGGTTTTACTTCCTATCTAAACTATTGTGATTTTAGTAGCTTATGGAACATGATTCCTTTGTGAATCCACACAATATCATAGAGCATGTACTACGATGCAAATATCCTCTTTCTATAATCCCATCCAACACCTTCTCATCAAACCTAATTTGTAGCATTTTTATAACCATTTTTTGGGTTGTTTATGTCATAATGCATGTATATTAAAATAACATAGCCACACCAAACACCACATCGACATTGCGATATCTTCATAACATATTACATCCATGCAACACGATATGATGGATTTTCACTCACCATTGTGGAAAACAATTTCCTTTTCTTGAAAAAAACTTTTACCATTGGGGAAAAGTATATTACCAAGTTGAAAATTATCCCTCATTAAAATATATTCCATGTTATATTTTCATGATCTATATTGGATTATATTGTAGTGAAAACATATATGATACAAAATAATCTTCCAAATCATCATCCATGGTTAGATATAATGAAAATTCAAACTTTTGGTGTGTTTGTATTTACAATGGTAGAGTATCAATTGATCTTCCTCATCATATATGTTGAATTCATATCAATAAATTGTTTTCTATGTTATATAATACATATGTGGGGAATATTACACTACTATAACAGAAAAATTATTATTTAAACATGTCAAATTTTCCCTCAGAATCATGCATCACACGTTATTATGATGAATGACAAACCTTAGGGATCGAGTGGGAAGAATCTTTATGTCAATAGGCATTACACTATATTTGATTTAACCCATGCATGGTCCTTGTGCATACTCAGTGGGTACTCCTTTCTTTTTACTCTTATATATAGTACATTTCCAATTTGTAAACCTTCAAATCAAAATTTTATCATATAGTTAAATTTCATAAAAAACTATTTATTTATTTATTTGTAAAAAAATTATTAAAAAATTATTTTCCCGTAAAAGAATTAGGTCATTGAATAATTGGGAAATAATTCTAGAATATTAATAAAATTTATCTATTAATTGTTAAAAAATATATATATAAAATAAGGCCTTCAAATCCCCCACAGTACAACTTTTATTGTCATCAATAATAAATGTCAAACAAAATCTCAAAGAAATAACATGATACCAATATTTATAAATCAATGATATTGAAATTAAATAATTATCAATGGATTTATAAATATTTTGGGAATCACATATGAATATCAATCTACCTTCTCACTTTTAGAAGAGATAAATTCAACAATCCAATATACTCTTCCCCATGAAAATTATAAAACATCTCTTAACTTTCACTCAAGCATCTTAATTCATTTTTAATAGGATTGAAAATTTATCATTAACCTAAAATTAACATTTTTTAATATAACTCAAGGGATCAATTAATTAGAGATATGAACATATGTCAAGTATATGCTACTTAACCATAGGATTGAAAAACATGTCATATCTCCAACCCATAATTACAAATATCACAAATAATCATAGAGACTTATCAATTATGATGATATAACTTTGGGGAATATGGTTGGTAGGTAGTTAATGTAAAACAAGTATAGAGAAATAAGGTGTTTTGGAATCTATATCACAATGCATGACATATATAGGGAATAATTTATAATAGTTCTCTTTCAAAATGAAATCTTCCATACTTTCCAAAACCCAAATAGATGTTCATGAACCATGATAATGAATTATAATTAAAGATAACCCAAATTTGTTATTTTCTAATTTTTTCTTTTTTTAGAAAAATGCGCACTGGCTAACTCCAACACACCTCTCCCAACTTATTTTTGATTGCAACATAAAACTAATTGGGGTAGTTATAACAACATCATAAGTGGAGTTATGAGTTATTTTTTCACTACCCAAGACACAACCCTATTTCTCACAAATTGTTTTATTTTTATTTATTTATCAATTTTTTATAAGAGGGGGAAAATTAAATATAAGTATAAAATACTCATAAACCATTCCCACAACTAATGAAAACAACACCTCACATATTTATTTTCAATGAATCGCATACCTTTACATAACCAACATCTCCACCACACATAATTTAATGAATATCATACAGAATACGAAGAGTAAGGATACAAAGTATAAAATTTAATTTTAATGGAGAACCTTCCTATCAATGTCATTAATTATTTACACAATAAAAAATGAAAAATATAAATTGAAACATTGGTCTCAAAGATAATGGGGTGAAATGGGATGAAAAAAACATTTCCTTAATCATATGAAAATTTAAATTTTATAATCATGGATTTGGAAATATCTTAATGAATCATTTTTTAGGTTTACATTCCCCAATTATCAATAAATAAATTTCTCAAAAAGGTTCAAAAATTATTTCTAGAATGCTATTGGGGATGGGAAACACATAATAAAATATGAATCTATCCTGGAATACATAATAATAAAAAATTCATCAAGTAGGAATATATAAATTGCTTGAATGAAACTTTTAAGGGATATTTCAGCTACATTAATAAATTATAATTCTTTTATAATAACTTGATATATTAAAAGAACATTTATGATTGATAGTGTATCTATCCCGCAACCCTGAGGTTAAAAAAACAATGAAATATTATTATTTAATTATGACCATTATACCATAGCCTTTGAATTTTCAAATATGAAAAGGGTTAAAAAATTTATTAAAAGGATTGTAAAGGTTTTATATAATGTATTTATCAATATTAAATAACTACTTAAATATCAATAATATAATTTTAGAGTATAAAAATATATTTTTTTTCCCAAAATGGTTTTATTTTACATTATGTGGTTGGGAATTAAAATTAATATATAGAACTTTTTTAGAAATTCTATTTTATAAAATTAACATCATTTTTGAAATTATCATTCCAATTTAATTGTAAAAATTTTAGGATTTTTCTAAAAAATTTGTTTTCCTAGTGAATAGTACGAAATAATGATTTTCATTTAAAATAATATTTTGTCTCAGGAATTTTCAAATATCATTTTCTTAAAATGGATTATACTTTTGCATGTGAGACTCAACACAGTCGGTGAGGAATCGACAAGTTCATCTGAGAGACTTGATATCAAATTCAGGTGGAGAAATATTTCCAAGTACTATAGCAGTGATGTAGCAGTACTGAAGAATGCACTGTAGCAGGCAATGTTCGGTACTATAGTAGGAAAATATATTCATCCATTTGGGCCTCTAGGCCATCGTTTTGGTCCTTGGGTCCTAAAAGGCTTTTGGGCCACCTAATACCTTCAGGATAGTTTTTTTCAAGGCCATAGGGCCACGTTAAGGTTCTAGGGCCACCCCAAGGCCTTTGGGCCTCATGATGCAGATGTACCAACCAGACTACAAGAGACAAGGCTTTAGATTAGGATACAGGGTAGACACATTCACTAGAGCACTGCTAACCAGAATTGGAGGAACATGAGGGTATGTAATTTCCATTAATACCGGGCCTATGGAACTTTTCATAAGATAGCTATCTGACCAGCCCTGTGAAGGTGGAGTCTTGATATCATGACATATGTTGGGGATGAGTGGTTCCATTTTTTCTTGTCTGGGTGATTCCCTCTAAGGCCTATAGGTCATGTAATTGTCTCTAATACTTTGATCCTTATAAGGGTTCCACCTGACCCCTTAAAAGGCGGATTATCAAAAATAATAAAAAATGATGTCCATCAGGCCATTCTGACCAATTAAGTTCATTATAATTAATTTTATATTGAAATATGTATATAAACTTTTTTATAAAAAATATATATATTTTTCATACTTTTTTTCGTTTCATTTTTTGTTTTAATCTTTAATTAATTTCTACCATAGTTATAAATTTAATATTTGAAAAATCATTCCAAATTTGGAATGAGTAGGTCCAAATTTGTTAAATAGTCCTCGACTATTTTTTTCATTATTAATAGTATCCATATAAAATAATAACCACCCTGGTAAGGGTAAATTGAGAAATTAAGGTTAAAAATAATATTTTAAGGGATAAAAATGACTCTAACACTTTCTTTATTAAAATTTTGATGAGTTAATTATATCCATTTATATATTTGCTTTGAAAATATGGTAATTTTGATTCATATTTATTATATTTTTACCATTATAATAACTCAGTAAATGTTAAAGAAATTTTTTTAACTTTCTTGCTTTAAATATCTATAATATCTTATGATATGGATAAATACATATTATATTATGTTATAAAAGTGTTATTTGAAAAAACAATTATTTTTTATCATGGTAATTTATTTATAATATGTTGTAATGAAATAATTATCATAATTTATTATGCCACACCGACACTGCATTTATTCAACTATTAGGAAAATAAAATTTATGAATTTATTATGAATAAATTATTGTGTTCTATTTATTTTTAATATAGACATACAATGTAATTTATTAGTGAAATTATTATATTTTTATTTATCTATTTTTATTTTTTAAAAAAATTCAAATTAAATGAATTGTTCCAAATAATACATTAATTATATTTTATAAGAAATAATATTGTTGTAAGTGATTTAAAATTCCAAATAATCTTATATTAAGCCAATTGATTTTAAAATGGTTGAAAATATCACCCATGTGACATTTAATGGGAAATTATCCATTTTTAGTAACTATATTTACCTTAAAAAGTAACAACTTCTTTATAATTACAATTCGGAAAGAAGTTTAATGGGGGTAAAATAAATAAATAAGGGTGAAAAATCATGTAAAAGTGTAACATTTTTGTTGTATTAGATTATTTTTAATAGTAATCATAATATATTATATTTATATTTTTTTTATCCATTTTAACAAGAAAATGAAATTCTATGAATTTAATAATTTAAGAAATTACAATACTGTCCCTTGCCTAATTTTAAAAATACAACCCTCTCTAATTTTATTAACACTTTGAGAAATATTTAGATCAAAAAATAAATGAACAAATACCTTCCGAACATCAATTAACACATTCGTGTGGTCATATTTTGGTAAAAATAGCTACCTTATATAGATTATCATGTAAAGAAATGGAGATTGTGATTAGAAGATATATAGTTTTTTACAGAACAATTTAGTTTTATTTATTCTTCTACATCTTAAAATGTTTCTAAGACATTATGAAATAACAACACTATTATATAACATGTAAGGATATATTTTTATGTTAATTTTATACCCTATATCTATCAAATTGTTTATCAAATAGGAAATGAAATTGTCTTTCTTGTGTATATCTAACTACTACCTCATGAACCGATGTAATTCATTTTCCATAAAAATATCATAGGATTGGATATATTGAGGGTTTTAATATTTATATATTATGTTCATGACATAATTATCATTCTTAAATTACAATATATCATATATTTTCTTACCTTTCCATCCAATGAAAAATCAAAACTTCTTTCAGGCATACCTGTGGACTACTACCTCCATAAAGTGATGCGATTCATTTTCCCTCACCAAACCATATGGATTATATATATAATATTTTTAAATAAATAATATAATATTAGTGATATAATTATCATTATATAAATATATTATAATACTTTATATAATTCCATCATGATTGTTGATAAATGAAAATGTTACTCATGAATATATACGGCTTACCATCTCCATGATTGTAACATAGTTCATGTTTCATAACCACCGCATACTATTTATTTTAAAATTATAATTTATGTGACAAAATTAGAATTATGTCATTATTAATATTCTGTATATTTTGTAACAATGACTTCCTTTACCATAGTTAGCTAACCGAAGTCATTTTGGACATATGAACAAAATAAAGTCAAAACGTCCGACGTGAAATTTAGTGATTAATTAAATAAATATAACATGGAAATAAATAAATAAAATGAATAATAATTAAATAATTTTTTCTTAATTAGTAAAATAATTACCATAATTTTATTATATAGGATGATAAAGAATGAATGTGATGAGTTAGACTGTAGGCTAGGTATTTCTTATCAATTTCCATTCTTTTAGGAAACTTTTAATGTTATGCATGTAATTTTTTTAATATGGTGTATATTTAGAATTTTTTACATGTTATATAATGAAACAATCATTATTTGTGGTGTTTTATGTTTCAATTACAATTAATTAATCTATGTGGATTTTATTTTAATGTTACCAAGTGGCGTGTGTTCCATAAATAATTTTTTAAAATAGATTATATCAATAATTCATTGATTATATTGTATTTTTATTATGTGTGAGATTAAATTTCTATTATTTTGTTTTATTTAAACTTTTTTTATAGTTACATTTGTGGCACATAATTACTTCATAGATTAATTCATGTTTCAACAATGTAATCACTGTAATAGGTTTCTCATCTAACTTTTTTTTTCTATGCGACAAATGAATTATTCACCACTTATTCATTAATATGGTTTATATAATACTACTTTGATATGATATGTAATTACTCCATTTATATTCATGGTATTTAATGTTCCATATAATTATATTTCTATCATGAGGGTGATGATTTAAAAGTTTATAAAGCTGTAATAGTTCATTTCATAATTTCATCATTATATGGGATTAATTATGTTTAAGTCTCTACTATGGGAATTATTTAATATTTATATCATAATCACAATAAATTATTATAATATAATTATTTATGGTAATTAAAATTGTTTTATTTCAATTTAATCTCTATAAGTTGTCAAGATACCAAAATCATGTTTGTGAGGAAAACTAACTTTTCTTTTCCACTCGGTTGAGAATCATTTTCTTCGATATCAATAATTTCTATAAATTTTTTTTAATAATATATTTAATATTATATAGTGATTAATTATATTTATTTTTACCAATAATTTAATTTACAAAATATTTTTAAAGGAATAATGTTGTAATTTTTTAATGAGGTAGTTTTTGAATTTATATAAAAAAAATTGAAATCAATGTTTTCTTTACTTATATAAAAAGAATAAAATTTCCTACTATCATGAATTCAAAAAAATATTATTTTTCAAAATAATGTTAAATTTTTTTTAATGAATATATTTTTTATAATATTCTGTAATTTTTTGTTCTTTGAATGTGATTTTCATAGTGAAAATGGTATTTTCTGGAAAAATATTTTTAATGGTATTTTAATGATATTTCTAATAATTAACAACAATAACCCTTTATTTTTTTACTACTCTTGGGATATGTTGTAGTTATTCCATAATAATTCTTTCTTTAAATGGTTTCTGATTAATTTTTTTAGAGAAATATTTAAATTTCCTATACTAGTTTTTCAATTGAACTATTTTTATTGATTATATATTAAATTTTTATTCTACCCTATCAAATGATAGTTGCATTGGACTTATTATTTGATAGGTCATGCCCTATATAAACCCTAGATGGATTGGTAGGTCTCATGAGACAAACAAGTTTATTTATTTTTCTAATTTCTTACCTAATAATGTAGGATGTATTTGAATAATCCCTCGACGGCTAGTTTATGATGTCTCAAATTATTTATTCCATCATTTACAAATTAGTTATTGATGTTTGTGTGATTATATTCACAGTTATCATATCCATGGATATGTTTCTAGCTCTTGTGATTACCTTTATGCCAATATTTATCATCATCTATTCAATCCATATTATTCTTCATGATAATGTTATTGATGAAATTGAATTTTTTTTAGTTATTTTAATTCCTGTATTTATTATTCTTTATTTACTAATGGTAGATTCCACTGTACGTAATCCATATCGAGCATCAAATATGGAAATTATTTTTTCCCCTTTCCCAATGATATGAAGAAGAAATATTTGAACTAGTTTATTGTTTTAGAATATTTATATTTACTATGTAGAATTGTATATTTTCAAATGTAATGTGGAATTAAAGTAAGTGTATTTTTATCAAACTTTTTAATATATTTTTTTCTTTAGGATTCGATCAATTCAATCGTATAAGAATGTAATAATGTAACCACTGTACCTATGCTACTAGATTAAGGGTCTTTACAGATCATATTAAATGATTTCAAGTAAAATATTTTCAAACTATATTTAAGAATAAATAAATTTGGGAATATAAACTTATGTCTAACATTGAGGATAAGTATAATTATAGGATACAAACCTACATTTTTGTATAATATATATTATGTGGTTTTTTATAAATATATACCTATATGTATATTAGATGTGGATGTGGTTTTGGAAAAAATTCATCTAGGGTAAATAAGCCCGAGAGGATTTGGTCAAGTATATGTCTAACATCATTCTGGTGTATGGTGAGGGTGTCCCTACTACATACCTAGTTTGACTCTCTTGGGGGATATTCTTTGGTTAATTCTCATTTTTATATGAATCATTGTGGTGAATGAGATAATAAAACCTATGTAAACCTATGATATTCCATAGTGATATGGGATAGAACTAAATCATCTTTGGGTTGATATGTCTAAGGTTGATCGTAATGTTAAAGGCATAAATACCCCTTTTGAGTTTTTATATTAAGAGAGTTTAACATGACTAAAATTATTTTGTGAAAACTTTAGGTGAATAAAATCCTTTAGATTAGTATATTTTTTTGGGAAAAGTTTGTTTAATGAATAAAACTTTTACATTTTGTGAACATAATATTAATGATATTCATTACATTTAGGATTAATTTGATCATTTATATTATGTTTATAATAGTCTTTTATGATTATTTTATTTTGAGGAAAAAATAGTTGCATAGAAAACTATAGTTATTAAAATGTTATTTGATGGTTAATTATATTTTTTTGGATATTCATTAAACATTAGAAAAATTATAAAAATTATATTAACATAGTTTTAGAAAAATATGTACCAATGGGTCAAGAAACAACTCATATCATCCAAAAGATTGTAGAGCTTGAACACATGACTAAAGGGTAACAAGGGTACAACATCTTCCTATAACATATATGATGTACAAGTTATTATGAATTTTCTAACAAAAATTATTTCATGGATAAATATTATGTTGATTTTGGGAATCATATTATAGGATGAAATAATTTTTTGATTTTTATCTTATTAGTGATTATAAGAGCCCATGACCCACACTCCTGGATCTAGTTACATATTCATAAAATTCACATTTTTATCTTTCATACTGATGATGTTGAAACAATAATATCCATTCAAAACATTGAACATTGAAAAAATATAGGTTCACTTACATAACTATGAACCTTTTAGTTCTAGACTTTTAAAGAATTATGAAGAACTCATATAAACTTGGATTCATAAAAAAATTGTTTCATAATGATGTAGAAAAACTCCAATTATACCTATCTTTTATTATTTTATATTAGGCCATCACTACCATCCAAATAAAATCCATTCATGTCACAATTTATCCAACCTCATGCTTTGTAATCTATATAAATGTAAATAAAATAAGGGTGAGATCAAATTATCTCTAAGGGAAAATATAATCTTTAACAAATAAATTTCATCAGTTAGAATAAGAATATCATAAATGTGTGATTATATAATCACGGTAAATTAGTATAACATAAGAGTATTCATATCCATAAATAATTGGATCTTTAAATATAAATTCATTGCATAAGTATTTTATGAAGGAAATTGACATAATAATTAATAATAATGAGCCATGTGATATCAATCTTGATCAAATGATACATTATAAAACCATAAAAACAATAAAAAGAAATATTAGTATCTTGGAACATCATCTTATAGGACCCTTACAGAAGCCATGGAAAACCCTTACAAATTGGTATAACCATACTAATAACTTCTAATATAATTTATTACTTTAGATGATAATCATTAGACAATGAATTGAATCAAAATCTGGGTCCACCCATCTTATAAGAAATAGCAGCATCACCTGACACTATATAGGTTTACCCATCATTTATAATGTTTAAAAACCACATCATGAATAAATAACATCAAGAACTCACTTCATCATAACTCATTGAATCAACCTTTTATTCTTTTTATAGAATTATTAACCCATATAAACGAAAATCCTTCCAAAAAAATCTCTTTGAAGAAAGACTAATATGTGGAAAAGAAATGAGTTCCATAACAATCTATTTGAAACGATCATAATCCACCTAGAGAAAGAAAGAGGGCACTATCAATAAAAAATATCCACATTTGAGGATAATTAACAACATGTGTAATTGAATTTGATGAATGGAAAAACCATCAAAATATTATTAAAAACTTTCTTGAGTAAGATAACCTTTTAATTTTAAAAATCGGTTTTTTAAAAATAAAAAATATTAAAATTTTTTTTTTAAAGAACCTTAAAAAAAGAAACATTTAAATATAAATTTAGAAATTTATTTGGGAGAATATAATTTATTATTTCAAAATAAAATCCTATATAAATTTTCAAATCTATTTTTTTGAAAACATAGGTTTGGAAGAACACATAGTTCAGACCCAAGAGATAAATAAAGTCATTTTTTATTAAAAACACTCAATCCACCATTTTAAGCACCAAAGAGTGTAAAAAATGTTAAAATTAATTTTAATTATCGTGAATAACCATAAAATAAGATAATTATTCAGTATTTTAATATATAAAAAGTTGTGACTTAATCATACATAATCTCGATAAAATATGAGATTGCAACCAAAAGGGTCTTACCGCTTTTCTATCATTAAATTGTAATCCCTATAAATGTATAAAATTAAATTAAAACTAGAATATCATGATAAATAATGATATTAATGATATAACATGTCAAAATTGTACTATATTCACATTATTAAAAATATAGTTTTGTAAAATAACACACATCTCAAATAAAGAATATTATGAAAAAAATCCCTTACCACATTGATAACTTCAAAATTGTAAACCCCATGAAAGTTATATCATCAAATGGGTATTTTAAACCCAATAAATTTATTTATAAAAATCACAATATACATTGATGGAATGAATATACACAATAAAACAAAAATAATTAGTGAATATGGCATGTATCTCATAGAAAAAGAGTGACATGAGAAAAACACATACCTTGAGTTTGATTCATCACACTTATTCTTTATCATCATTCATAATAAACTTATGTTGATTTTTTAAATTATCTAAAAAAAATTTAAATTTTATTATTAATTTTCTCACTTATAAACAAATTATATATTACTACTTAATTGAATAGGTTTACATTAGTTGTTTGGACCATATTTGGATTATGAGTCAAAAATAACTTAGGTGAGTTGACTATGGCCAAAGTGGGAATTATTTAACAGAATATAGATAAATAATAATGAAATAGTTATAAAATTTATTCATAAATTAAAATTTTATTATAAATCATGAAATATGGTTTGGAAAAATGAACAAAGATTACAATCATGGAGACATTAGTTCGTACATATAAATGAGTAGTGTTCCATTTTTCAATGATAATTACTGAAATAAAAAAAATATTTAAATAATAATAATTATATCATAAATAATATTATTTTTAATTATATATATTTATATATATCATTTTTTTATGTAAAAATAATCACATTTCTTCGAGGAGGCGGTAGTCCACACGTCCATGAATGATGTTATCCCATTTATAGTGTAAAAATCCTACAAATAAAATGACCTATTATATTTAAAAAATATACTTAGGTCAGTAATATCATAATTATTTTATTTATATCATATATATTTATTATATTTACCCTTATTAACTTCCATGTATCAATTTATAAAAAAACTCTTTGCATCGCTTCGTGAGGAGGTAGTTCACCGTACACCTGAGTGATGTTATTGTATCCCTTAGGGAATGGAATATAACTATAGTGTATATGATATAATAATTCCAATGGTATTATTATGTTATAAATATAATAAATATTATATATAAATAGTATTTTCATCATTATTACCAACCATGATAGGTGGTAATTTAAAAAAGGATGTCTTTTTTCAAGGTGGGGGTTTTCCATACACACAAATATTGATTTCATAACCCATTTGATGTAAGTGTGTGTGGGTGTAGATAATACCCATAAAATTAAATAATCTTGGTATATTTAGGATAATTGGTATATTTTATTATCATTTTATAAAAATAGTTGAAGTGGGTGGAGAATGAAATAAAACAAAAATGCTCATTGATGAATGTTACCTCTTCTTCGGTAATTCCTTATTGCATGATCCAAAGGCCATACATGAATAGATTTCATCATGAATTTAGTGATATAGAATTGTAATAGGTATCTTTTGAAATTGTTTTTTGAAGAGTTTGGATGATCTAAATGGCTTTTGATGTGTTAATAAGTGAGGGGAGTGAGTTCCCTTTATTAGTTATGGAGTTGTGGGATTCTTGTAAATAATCAAAAGTATTCACTATTGGAAGGTCAATCTTACCCTACAATTTTCATAAAACATGCTAAAATGATAAAAAAAATCTATTACCTATACTGATAAAACATGCAAAAACATTCTAAAATGGAAAAACCATTCTATTACCTATACTGAAATGTTTTTATGTTAATTTAAAACCATATATATGTCTCATCATTTATCAAATGGGATATGAAAGCACCATTCAAGTGTACAACATACTACGTGATCACAAACCAATGTAATTTTTTACATCTCCACCACTTATAGATTATTATAATGATTTATTTAATATTTATATATTATATTCCTTAAATATTTATAAATTAAAATGATAATATAACATATTTATTCTTAACATTCAATCTATTGAAAAATAATAAAGTCCTTCGTTTGCACATGTAGACTACCACCTCCATTTAGTGATGTGATTCATTTTCAATGACCTCATGAAATGGATGATATATATAAGTATATTAATAGAAAAATAATTGAATTTAAGATATGATTATCGATATATAAATATAAAAAAATACATAACTTTTTTCTATCATGATTTTTGAAAAATAAAATTATTAGACACATGTACGTATGGCTTACTTTCTCTAGGATTATAATGTATCTCAATATTCATAATAATAGTTTATTTTTTTGAAGAATTATTTATGTATAAAAATTATATTTATGTCATTATTATTATTGTGGATATTATTGAATAGTTACCAATTATACTATCGTTAACCGATTGAAGTAACTTTGGGCATATGAACTGTAAAATTTTAAAACATATATCATGAATTTAATTGAATATGTAAATAAATCAAACATAGTAACCAATTAAATAAATGGATTAATAAAAATGAAAAAGTATCTTATGAAATTAAAAAATTAAAATATTATTACTATTTAGGAATATATAGACCATATGTGACGATTCATACTAGAGGAATGTGATCTCATCTCATTTTATTTTCATTGAGGTGAATTTTAATGTTATGCACATATTTTTTGTATATGGTGAGTATTTTTCCAATTATACATGTTCTAACATGAATACTTAATACATTATAATATGTTAGGTTTCAATTAGTATTATTTCATACAAGTGTATTTGACTTGATGGTATCTATGTGTTGAGTGTCCCATAACTGAATTTTCCTTCATTGTATTATTTCGCTTCATCGTTGATTATATTATGCCAAGATTCTATAAGAATAAAATTGGTTTCATTAAGGTTCTATTTTCACTGAGTTAGAATAGATTTAAATGTTTTACACATAATCACATTATTAATTAATACTCAAAGAAACCTTATGATCATTGTAAGGGTTTTATCCTCTCTCTTTTTTTCATTTGACATATACAATAATCATCAGATGTTTCATTAATGAGGTATATATACTATACCTATAATTTGATATATCCTTATTCACTTTATATCCAGGTTATTTAGAGTTCCAATTGATTTTATGCATTTCATGGGGTTGTTTTTCAAATTCTACCAAAGTGGTATCTATTTATTTCATAATCTCATTATTATTTAGGATTGTTTATCTTTATGTCACCATTGGGGGAATTATTTGATATTTTTACGACCCGATCCAAGTCAGGGCTCAAGCCACAACTACCCCATGTTTGCCTCCATAGGCTAGGGGTTGCCGACCAACATCGAAGGCATAACTAACTCGGAGAGGACTTTTCCTTATAACTTGTACACACACCTAGACACATAATGAAAACATGCAGAGGGAAAGTAGAAAAATATTAAACTACTATAAAGTAATGTAAACCTGAATGAACCTCTAAATAGTATAAAGGTATGGTAGCGAATACTGCAATGTATAGGGAAAAAACACACGCCCAAACAAAAAACGGGTCCCAACCTAATGAAATCTGAAAAACATAGTCCGTTGGAAGAGCCATGCTCCGGTATTCAAAGCATGACCACCATACATGGTCCACACAACCAGTATCCCTATGCCACTCAGTAGTCATGATCAACCTATCAGCTATCTGTAAAAGACACAACACATGATGTTAAAAGAGAATGTAGGTGTGAGTATTTAAATACCTAGTAAAATCCCTTGAAAAGGTGAAGGGGGACAGTAAGAGATATAACTGAAGAGAAGGTGTATAGGAACAAAGTATAGTAAAAGTAGATGGAAATAGTGCATATCTACCAAAAAATATAGTGAATGTAGACTCATCCAAACACCAATAACTCTAAATGGTGAGGAGATGAACTCTTAGTTGAGTATTCGCTAACTATATTAGGAAAATAGACTCATCTAACCATGAGAAGAAGACACAGAAAACACATGGCATACCCTGCAAGCCTTTAACTCTCCTGGAAAGAGAGTAACCAGGACCCAAGGAGTGGGAACATGAAAAGAATATATATATATATATATATATATATATATATATATATATATATGAAAGTCACAAAAACCCAAATGAAATAGTAAGGGGATCTCCATGTCACAGTTCAGCCCAAGAAGAGAGTCACCAACAGTCCCAAAAGTCACCACCATTGATACGCAACATCCTATAAATATTCATTGAACTATAATTCAAAGGGAATAAATCACTGCACGTTGATGTTATCCTCTTTGGGTGGCACTGTCTCGCCTTAATAGTTTTAGATCACATTAGAAGGATGCGTCTTTTTAGGAAAAGAGCCCCTATTTCTTAACAGTCTAAAGACACATCAGAGAACACCTCATCACGGTTGCACATTCTAGGTGTAGTGTCACAAGGTTGAGGACCCATTCCCATCCTAGATGGAGGGTTACACAATAGTGTCATCAGGTAACCATCCCCTGCTCAGCTGTAGGGTTCAACTTGGAAAAGATCGTGGACCTATACCCAGTCCGGTTGGAGGGTTCCACTCGGAACTTTCATCTGGGACTACTTCCCAGCCCAGATGAAGGTAAACATGGATCTATACTGGACATCCTTTCGGGATGGTACCTCTCGGAAAATCATCAAGGAACTCAAGTCATCCATGTTTGATGGTAACTCTCGAAAAAGCACCGTTACCACTATCTGGTGCTACCTCAGATAGGCATCACACTAGAAACATCTCACATTGTAACTTAGAAAAAACTATAGGGGAAAACATCACGTTCCACATAAGAAAACACTCAAGTTAGGTTACTTGCAGGCCAAAATATGAGTCCAAAACAAGGAGTTACAAGGGATAGAAGATCCATAAAGTAGTACACCATGCTTGTGGGGCCTACACATCATGTTGCTCCATCTAATCACATGGTCGTGTACCTAACCATTATCAAGTAATAAATTGTGAAAAGATACCCCAAGGCGCACCATTTTACCCCCTATAGTACATGGAACATCTAGAAAAAAGGCAGACAAGCACACAACGTGCGTCGTTAATTCGAAGGGTCCAAAACGTAACTTCACTGATAGGCCTACTCAATGGACCAGAACATTTGGCCTCATCTCTTCATAAATATTATCACCTCCCAAAAGATCTGGTTTTGATGCAATCCATGGTTTCTATTCAAACGCATCAAAAGTCTCTTTCATCAATATTCCTTTCATGTTCCCACATTTAATGAGATCACAAATAAGGCTTTGTACATCCAAACATATCACACTGTTGTGATCCTTGTGAAAAAATCACTAGATCGATTATTCATTCGCCCCAAATGGACTTCGGATGGAAAAATTATATGTCACCGCATTATGCTTGAGAGGCATCATGTGGGGCTTATGCCTGAGTCCCGAATCAAATTATATCGATCATTCCATTGCACTCCTCAAAGTAAAGTCATGAGATGGATTACTCATTCATCTTAAACCGATACCCAGTGAGAAAAATGAATTTCACCACAACACGTGCGAAAGCGGGATAGGTGGGGCCTACACCACATCATTGGTTTAAACCCATGAAATTAGTATTGAAAAGTCTGCCTTAATGTCACTATCATAACACTGCCGACAGCTCTCCAATCCAATGTTGTATAGAAGAGTTACGACATATAAAAGATACCACAATATTATTATTATTATTGGAAATTTAATGGATTGGAGCCACAAACCATAATTTAATATTCAACATTGGTCTTGAATTGAATGTATTTATGAAAGGGTTACATTGTTGACTGCACGTCCATCAAATGTTTCATGTAGGAGTTATGAAGGGACAACAAATTTAATAATAATATTAAATCTATTATTTATCTGGCAATTTTTGGGCACAGTCCATGAGTCGGACAAAATTCTTCAAAAGGGTCTTAAAATGACCACATTGTAAATGTAGTTACAACACGGCTGAAAACACATCAAACATACAACGCATGAGGGAGTTTCAAGAGTTCAAATAAATAATAATAATAATAATATTATTATTATTATTATTATAATTATTTTTAGTTTATATTATTTTTCTTCTCCTCGGGTTTTCCATTCCCCCGGGTTTCAACGCGTTCTGGTACCCTACACACCCAGCCTCTACCCTCCTGCCTCCTTGTCCTGGCCACCTTCCGTCTTCGCCGCTGCGCCACGGACCACCAACCTTCGTCCACTCCTACAATTGTCGGGCCGTCCCACACAAACTTTTCAACTCGTAATTGCAGTGCCACTCCCACTCGGGCCACCTCACCATGTTCAATCACGCTAGAACACCTTTCCTGGATGCTCCACCACAGTACTCGCTCGAAAGTCGCCACCTGCCACTCACTGGAGTCGCCCCAACTGCCTTGACCATGCTCGCCTGTCTGCCTGTGCCACACATCTCATTTTCAAACAGCACAAAGACATCACACCTTCATCGAGACACCACACATACGATTCTCGATGGTTTGATTCAATACCATCGAATTCTAAATCTGTTCATCTCTACGATCTCGTATCTATGCTCCGCTCACAATTCTGACACCATTAATAGAATCTTCCCTGAATCCAAGTGCCGGATCGAGATTGGGATGCCTGGAAATTATCAAACCATGATCCATGGGGATTCCACAGTGACAAATAAGAACACAAATAATTACTCATAACTGGATTGGTTCATTCATTTTTTATGTAGAACGTCTTCATTGATGAAGGAGGAGGATTTGTTGTGCTTTGATCAGTCTATATCGAGGTGTTCGTCATCATACTTCATTAGTCATTCATCAACATGAAGTAGAGGAGGGGATTTTCTTCATTAAGAAACAAAATTATGGGGGAATTATCCAAAATGAAAATTTATAACCCTCAATTAGGTCAAGATATAAATAAATAAAATAAATAAATAAATAAATATTTAATTACTCAACCATGATGGCAGATAAGTTGATCTCCAGACGCCGAAAAATGATATACCATGCCTATCCTAAACACCCACTTTCTAAAATCAACGATGACCTCATATTTCTAAACCAAGTCCCCATCCATGAGTTATTCAGGTATAAACTATTAAATGAATAAATTAATATTTTAATTAGTCCATTTAACATACCGCCAACGAGTGAGGGGTCCGAACGTCCCATGCAGACTCATTTCATGTCATGCCGTGGGTAAACACTGCATTCTGGACCCAATCGTGGTCTTGGATTTCCAATCTGATCAACCATTTAAGCGTTATCCCATTTTTTTAATTAACCATGTGTGCGTAATATAAAACATATTTAATATTTTTATAAAATTAATTTCAGGAATATCGGGTCTCAGAATTGCATGTCATCTTAGGAATAATATTTTGAAATATTTTAATGTATTAATAGGAAATAATTGGGTATCTACATCATTCCCTCCTTGCGATTCATTACCAAAAGAACAACTAAATAACAACGTGTGATACTGAGCCCACACCTATCTCTCACTCTCCTATGAACACTCGTATGTTTTCTATGCTCGCAAAGCACACAAACCAAAGGGATGTTATGTCCTCATAGGACTTTCTCCTAGAATAGGGTCTCATGATTTCCTCTTCATAATATTCATATGGTGAAACAACAAAGGGTATATATTCACACATAATTTCATAGTCGATTTCTCACAACCAAGACTCTCATACACACTCAATAAGTGAGGGAATAAACACCATCGACTGAGGAAAATTGTACCCTCTTTCTCCAATACGGTCATCTACAGGGAAGATAACTTCTCTTAAACTTCCCACAGTAGGCATGCCCGAGACATCCCACTAAGGGAATCATCTAAAACATTTCCCTTTTTCAGAGTATAGAATATATCAAAGTCATAGTTCTATAGGAATTTCTAACCAGTGTCACTGTCTTAGGTTCAACTCTATCTGAGTGAAGATGTATATGAGACTTTTGTGGTCTGTGAAATTCACAAAGCGTTCTACTAGAAGGTAGGGTCTCCACACCCTCAGGTCGAAGACTACTACTACTATCACCACATAGTGATTAATGTAGTCTTGTTCACGGGGTCTCCATAACATTGACCTGTACATGATAACTTGTTGTATCAAGGTTGAAGTTGTGCACACAAAGGTACCAATGAACAAGGAATGTGAGTAAACTCATCCAACCACAAGAAGCAATACATAGATAGCATGAGGAATTCATTAATTGTATTTGATCCACTTGGTGTTTGAGTAATCCCCAAACAGACACTCTACCATACCCATTAGTGGCATTCCAAGCAAAAATGGTGTAGAAGAAAAGCTCCACTGGCAAAGTCAGGACCTACTCTGACACTCCATCGTACAACCATGCACTGGACATGCTAGTCGGAGGGACTCATCCACCACACCTCGATAATGTCCAATTTTGGTGGAATTTAGTCTCCCTGATGGTTTTTCTTGCATCACAAAAAACACTTATCAGTGGGGTAATGACCCGACTACTTTATTCATTCCAATCTACGTTAAACAACAACGACATAGGGTTTTACTGAGGCCCTATATCAGCCTGGTAAAACATCAAACTAGGTGTAGGAAGAAAAGAGTACTCACAAAGTGTCAACCAATTTACACTAAAAAATGTAGAAAAGATACAAGGATAACCTATTATCATCTAATGATATTTTAAATCATTTATATCCAAATATTGTGGCTGTCTGTGGACGAAGCTACTAGCTTCCTGAGCCTTATCGCAGATGGATCTCTTATTTTGAAATCTTTGGTGCCTCACTGTGGCTAAAGATGACTTGGCACTGTTGCACCTACCACTAGCTCCAGCCATCTGTCATCCCTCTGGAAAAAATATCTTAGTCACATGTGCCTATTCTAGAACCCTGAAATAGTTGGGGATACATAAGTGTACTACAATAGCACAAATCTCAATGCTGAGTCACTGCTCAAACTTTCGTGCTCAGGAGTAGCCATCATGGATCATGTCCAGAGAGTAGCATACAAGGTCTGTGAACCAAGTCTTGTAATCAGTCACTATCATCACTCCCTACTAAAACTGGAGGAGCTCCTAAGGTCAAACAAAGATAAAAATGGAGGGGTAGGACTCCTCACAAAATAGTTGCTGGAAGTTATCCCATGAAAGTGCCGACTCATTGAGTATCTAAGTAACCAAAATTTACCAATGAAAAACAAATCCATGGAAAAAGGTTGTCTTCCAAAGCCACTACACGATCTACCTGTGTTTGGGAAACCTGAGGAGGTGGACCACCAACTATAACCAAAACTCTACTTTATGAGGGTCTGTCTCAGAGTGAAACCCCAACTATCTTTGTTGCTGGAAATCATCAAGTGCACTCATCCTATGCACGTCCTCTGCCTACTATGCTGGGCCTGTATACTACTCAATAGGTGACGATGCTACCACCATCCCACCCGGAGTTAGGGGGTCGCATGGTTGATCCATAAGTAAAACCCCATCAGTCATGGGATCATTGACATGAACCAGAGATGGTATCTTGGATGGCTATCGTCATGGAGGCAGCCTGAATGTTATCATAGTGTACCACTATCGGATGATAATATACATATATATATATATATATCAAAAATTATGGGGATATGACTGAATAAGGATAGTCAAAGGCTCAATCCTATATGTTGCATGTACCATTATTCCATGCAAAAAAAATGTCTCACGGTTCTGAGTCGACAAGAAAGTAATCTTGGTGTTGGTGAATGGATTCGTTGACCAGACATACCGTCACTAGACTCCCTATCCTAAGATCTGATCTCAATAAATTTTGGCATTGTTTCCCTAAACCCAAACAATAACTTTTTAGGGAAACATTTGAGAAAAATCCCAAGGGTCGAACTGGCCTCTGATATAACTTTTTCATGACCTGACCCAAGTTGAGGATTGCGTTGCAACAAATCCAAGCCCACCTCCATAGGTCAGGGGTTAGAAACTAGCATCGAAGTCACAACTAAATTAGGGAGGCCTTCTCCTTAAAACCTATAAACACTCAAACATAGCCACATGACGAAAACATGTAGAGGGAAGTTAGAAAATTATTCAACTGTTGTAAAGTAACGTAAACATCCTTGAACCTCTATACATTTCCATGGTATGGTAGTGAATATTGAAAAGTAAATGAAAAAGACACATCCAAACTAGAAACCAGTCCCAAACTGAAGATAACAGGAAAAGAGAGTCCACTGATAGAGCCCGACATATATAACCCAAGAATGACTGTCATATGCGGTCCACACAGCCTGTATCCCAACTCCCATCAGTAGCCACGATCGACCAGTCCGCCCTCTGCAAAAGTAATGACTAATGTTGAGAAAATCCCTGGCAGGGGTGAGTATATAAATACCGAGTAGAATTCCACAAAAAGGCAGATGAGGAGAAGTAAGGGACACCACTAAAGTGAAGTTGTATAGGACTGAGGTTTAATAAAAAGGATGAAAAAAGTGCAGTAAAACCCAACATGAGAGTGAAGGTAGACTCATACAAACACAAGAATCTCAAAATGGTGAGGATATGAATACCTCATCGATTATTTGCTACCTATAGCAGAAGTGTAAACTCGTACAACCATGATAAGCTAGATAAAGAAATCACATGGCATACCCAGTGCATCTTTGCCTCTATTTAAATGATAGTAACCCAAATCCAAGGAGTGGTTACTGTAAATATATATATATACGCTCAATCAATTAAACCCAAACGAGTGAGTAAGGGGATATCTATCTCACAAATCAGCCCACGAATAGTGTCTTCAATAGTTCCAGAAGTCACCACCATCGATACCCAACATCCTATACATCGGCTTTGAATTGCAAGTCAAAGGGACCCAATCACCTCACTTTGATACTATCTTCTTTGGGCGATAATGTCTCACCCTCAAGAGTTTATGTCATGTTACAAGGTTGCATCTTAGTGGGAAAAGTGTAACTCTTTCTCAAGAGTATAAATTAACATCAAATCATGCCTCGTCACTATCACATATTTGAGATGTCGTGTCATAAGGTTAAAAACCCATACTCAGCCTGACTAGAGGGTTCCACTCTAGTGTCAAGGAACCATGCCCAACCCAATTAGAGGGTTCCACTCTAGTGTCATTGAGGACCCATCCCCATAGAGGCAAGAGGGTTTGAATCAAAAAATATCAAGTACCCATACCCATCTAGGATGGAGGGTTCCACTTGTAATTTCCATCAAGGACCACTTCCCAGCCTATCTAGAGGTAATTCCGAATCGTTTCTAGCCATCCATGATGGATGGTACCTCTCGGAAAAGCATTGAGAAACTTTGGCCATCCCTGCTGAAAGGCACCTCTCGGAAAATCACCTATATATTCATCGAGTGCCACCCCTAATAATCGTCAAACCTAGACCATCTCTCATATTAACTCAAAATCCACTACATAGGGAATAATCATGTTCCACATGGAAACAACTTAGGATATGCTACATGTGTTCCAAAATCTGAGTCCAGAATAAGGAGTTATGAGGGATAAAAGATCAGTAAAATAGTACACCGTCCATGTGGGGCCT
Organism: Viscum album; assembly: GCA_963277665.1. Lineage (NCBI taxonomy): Eukaryota > Viridiplantae > Streptophyta > Magnoliopsida > Santalales > Viscaceae > Viscum > Viscum album. Next base: position 338,605,376 of record OY728135.1, read on the forward strand.
ACACATGGCATGGACACATATCGTCATCTGTCTATGTAAATAACCATTCTAGTGTACTAAATTGTGAACAAGTACCCATTGGCGTACCTGTGTACCCCAAGAGTACATGGAACATCTAAAAAAAGGATGACGAGTGCACGGTGTGCATCGTTAATTTGAAGGGTCAAAAACATAACTCTGCTAACATTCCTCTTCAATGACCCAAAACCTTTGACGACATCTCTTCATTCATCTACTCCACTCTCCCAAGAGCTAGTTCTAGAATAATCTATAGATTATCTTCAAATACATAAAACGGATATTCCATCAATATTCATTTCATGTTCAAACATTTAATGATGTCACGAATATGGATCTACACATCCAAACAGATCACACTGTTGCAAACCTTGTGAAGAAACCATCGAGATCATCTATTCATTCACCCAAATGGACTTCTGATGGAAAATGTGTATGTCACCGCATTATGCTCGAAAGGTGTACCATGGGTCCCACACCTCAGTCCCAAAAACAATTATATGGATCTTTCCATTGATATCATCACTGAAAAACACATGAGATGGACTACTCATTTGTCTAAAAAAGATACCCAGTGGAAAGCCACATTTTCACCGCAACATGCGCGAATTGGGATAAGTGGTGCCTACACCTCATTTTTGATTTAAATCCCTAAAATTGGACTTAAAATGTTCACCTCAATGACAAGGTTACAACACCGCTGACGGCTCTCCATCCTGATGTCATCAGGAATACATACTGCAGATGCAAGATTCCCCAACAATAACAATAATTATATTATTTTTATGTTTTGTCGACCGGAGCCACTAATTATAATTTAATATTCAACATTGTTCTTGAATCTAATGTCTTATGGAAAGGATCACATTTCTTCTGATGAAACTCCCATCGGACATCGCACACATATGTTATGAAGGGCCAACGATTTAATAATGATATTAAATCTATTATTTATCAGGCATTTTTTGGGACCAGGCTACGAGTCAGAGTAAATTCTCTGAAACAGTCTTAAAATGAATGCATCATAAAGGGTGTTACATTGTCACTGACGGCATGTCAAATAGACTCTACATGAGGAAGTTTTAGGTGTTCAAATAAATAATAATAATAATACTATTATTATTTTATTATTATTTTGTCTCCTATTAGGGTTTCCCTCCCCCTGGTTTCCACACAGTGTCGTCACCCTAAAATTACAGCTTCCACCCTCCGGCCTCCTCACTATGGCCGCCTACCGCCTCTTCTGATACGCTGCGGACTGCCCACCTATGTCCCCTACTGCTCTCGTTGGGACACCCCCTGCAACATGCTCGACTTAGACATGCCATGCTGCTCCCGCTCCAGCCTTCACACCCTACTCAGTCTTACCGAATTTCCTTTCCTTGATGTCGTACCATCACTCTCGATCGAAATCCACCATATGCCACTGGCTGAATTTGACGAGTTTTTTTAAATAATTTTTTTTAAATTTTTTTTTTAAAAACAGGCTAGGTTAAAAAAATTCAAAAATACGCCACAAAGGCGGCATCCTAGATGCCGCCTTTCCCCTAAAGCAGAAATTTTTTTCTTGAATATTTTTTCTTTTTATTTTTGTTTTTTTGTTTATATATATATATATATATAAACAAAAAAAACAAAAAAAAAATTTTCTGCAGAATTTATGCACTATTTAAAATCCAGCAGTACTTCCATTACAACAATCTGGATTCTAACAGAAGCTCTCACCCAGGGCTCCTTTTTATAAGAGAGCTTACCCTGGAAATCATTCTGCATTTTCGATGTGGGATTCTGGTTCTCCATTTCCTGCACAGAACATTCTACATTTCCGATGTGGGATTCTGTTTCAAGTAAGTGACTTTGAAAGACTATAAAATATAAACTATAAGGCCAATATAAATGAAACTTAAATCATGTATTAAACATATAAAAAATAGTTGAATAAAAAATCATAAAAAATGATGATAAAAAATAATTTATAAGCTTTCAAAACCACTTACTTGAAACATAAAAATTTTCAAGTACGTGATTTTGAAAGCTTATAAAATATAAATTATATGACCAATATAAATGAAACTTAATACATGAATTAAACATAAAACAAATATTTGAAAATAAAAATAATTTCATAAAAAATATTGATGAAATATAATTTATAAGCTTTCAAAATGACCAACATGAAACTTAAAAATGTTTCAAGCACGTGACTTTGAAAGCCTATAAAATATAAACTATAAGACCGATATAAATGAAACATAAAACACATATTAAACATATAACAAATAGTCGAAAACCAAAAATAATTTCGTAAAAAATGTTCATGAAAAATAATTTATAAGCTTTCAAAATCACCCACATGAAACTTAAAATGATTAAAGTATGCGGTTTTGAAAGACTAAAATATAAACTATAAGACCATTATAAATTAAAGTTAAAACATGGATTAAACATATAATAATTTATTTAATTATTAAATTAATATTATTAATAATTAATTATATAATAGTTAATTAGTAATATAATTATTCATTATAATTATTCATCAGTAATTATTAAAAATTATTATATAATAAATAAGTAGTTAATTAGTAATATAATTATTCATTATAATTATTCATTATAACTATTAATTATTAATTATTATTTATATAATACTTAATTAGTAATATAATGATTAATTATATAATTATTAACAATATAATAAATAATTATTTAATTAGTAATATCATTATTAATTATATAATAATTAATTAGTTAATTATAAATATGATAATTAATTATAATAAGTAATTATAATTATTAATTAGTAATTATTAATAAATAATTATGTAAAAATTAATTAGTTAATTAGTAATATTATTATTAATTATATAATAATTAATTAGTAAATTTTTAATATGATTTTTGATTATAATTATTCATTATAATAATTAATTAGTAAATTTGTAATATGATTTTTAATTCTAATTATTCATTATAATTATTAATTAGTAATTAATAATAATTAATTATATAAAAATTAGTTAGTTAATTTCTAATATTATTATTAATTATATAATAATAAATTACTAAAATAGTAATATAATTTTTAATTTCATTTATTCATTATAATTATTAATTATTAATTAGTAATTAGTAATTAGTAATTATTAATTATTAATTAGTTAATTAGTAATATAAATATTAATTATAATTATTCATTATAATTATTAATTATTAATTATTAATAATTAATTATATAATAATTAGTTAGTTCATTAGTTATATAATTATTAATTATATAACAATTAATTAGTAAATTAGTATAATAATTTTTAATTACATTTATTCATTATAATTTTTAATTATTAATTAGTAATTAGAAATTAGTAATTATTAATTATTAATTAGTAATATAAATATTATTTATAAATATGAATTATAAATATTACTTATTAATTATTAACTATTACTTATTAATTATTACTTATACAGTAATTATTTAGTTAATTATTAATATAACTATTAATTATACAATAGTTAATTAGTTAATTAGTAATATAATTATTAATTATATAATAGTTAATTAGTTAATTAGTAATATTATTATTAAATATAAATATTATAATTTTTAATTAGTAATTATTAATAATTAAATATGTCATAATTAATTAGTTTACTAGTAATATTATCATTAATTATATAATAATTAATTAGTAATATAATTATTAGATATATAATAAATATTTAGTTAATTAGAAATAAAATTAATAATTATAACTAATTAATTATTAATTAGTAATTAGTAATTAGTAATCAGTTAATTAGTAATATAAATATTTATTATAATTATTCATTATAATGTGTAATTAGTAATTAGTAATTATTAATAAGTAATTAGTAATTATTAATTAGTTAATTAGTAATATATATATTAATTATAACTATTCATTAAATTATTAATTATTAATTATTACTCATTAATTATTACTTATATAATAATTAATTAATTAATTATTAATATAACTATTAATTATATAATAATTAATTAGTTAATTAGTAATATAATTATAATCTTTCAAAGTCACGTACTTGAAACATTTTTAAGTTTCAAGTAGGCGGTTTTGAAAGCTTATAAATTATTTTTCATTAACATTTTTTTGGAAATTGCTTTTTTCAACTATTTCTTATATGTTTAGTCAATGTTTAACGTTTCATTTATATTGGTCTTCTATTTTATGTTTTATGGTATTTCCAATTTACACACATGAAAAATTTTAAGTTTCAAGTAGGCGGTTTTGAAAGCTTATAAATTACTTTTCATCAACATTTTTTGGGAAATTTCTTTTGTTTTCAACTATTTATTATATGTTTAATCAATGTTTAAAGTTTCAATTATATTCGTTTTATAGTTTATATTTTACAGTCTTTCAAATTCACATACTTGAAACATTTTTAAGTTTCAAGTAGGCGGTTTTGAATGATTATAGATTATTTTTCATCAACATTTTTGAGGAAATTATTTTTGTTTTCAACTATTTATTTTATGTTTAATAAATATTTAAAATTTCATTTATATTGGAATTATAGTTTATATTTTATTGTATTTCAAAGTCACATACTTGAAACAGAATCCCACATCGGAAATGCAGAATGTACTGCACTATAAAGGTAGAACCTGAATCCAACATCTAAAATGTAGAATGATTTTCAGGGCAAGCCCTCTTATAAAAGGGAGGTCCGCGTAAGAGTTTCTGTCAGAATCCAGACTGCTGTAATGACGGTAGCGCTGGATCTTTAATAGCAGATAAATTCTGCTGAATGTTTTTGTTTTGTTTATATATATATATATATATATATATAATTTTTAAAAAAATATTTTTTTATGAGAAAGGCGGCAACGCAGACGCCGCCTTGCCCCCGAAATTCAAAGGCGACATACGGGATGCCGCCTTTGAGGTGCATTTTTAAAAATATTTTTTCCCTAAGCGTTTTCTGGATTTTTTTTTAAAACGTTAAAAAAAATCCAAATTTGACCCTTTTTACTGAACTGTGCAGGACCACCTCCTTGTGCCGCCTGGATCTTCGTCGGACCACACAAAACCGCTCCACTATGGATGAGCCACTGCACCTTTGATTCTCAATGGTTTGATGTAGAACCTTCATATTTTCTATCCCCTCATCGTGATGATCCCGTGTCTATCCTCCACTCACGATTCTATCACAATTCCTTGAATCTGCCCCAAATTTGGGTGCCTGATCAAGATAGGTTTTCCCGGTAATTATAGAAGCCTGATCCACGGGGATGCCATGGGGACAAATTCAAAGAATAAATGTGGTATTAGAACCATAAAATAAGGTTTTTATTCATCACAATCCATGTTTTAGTATCCAGTGATCAATAACTGGGTACTTGTGTTAGAATAATTGATAAAAAATAGTAATTTGGTAGTTGGGATCATTGAGAGTTTGAAATCACAAGGCGCAGGTTGAAGAACAAATTGACAATATGATCAACTTTTAATTCAAGGTGTAACAACACCAAAAATGCGTCTTACCTAGATTGGATCACACATTGATGACATTGAACGTGTTCTTTGATAAAGTAAGATGATTTTCATCAAATTGATTTGTATAGATCCATGGGTCCGTTTTCATTCTTTATTCGTTGTTCATCAACGAGAAAGAGAGGAGAGGAGATGGGTGGAGAGGAGATCAGAGGATTGAATTGTTTTCATTGAAAAAACCAAATTTTTCAGGAATTATCTAAAATAAAAATTTATAATTCTCGATTAGGACATGATATAAATCAAATAATTAAATAAACACTTATTTAATTATTTAATTACTCAACCATGATGGCACATAAGTTGATCATTCGATGCCGAAATAGATTATACCCTACCTAGGGTAAAACCCATGTTCTGAACTCAACAATGGCCTCATATTTATCATATGATTCCCCGTCAATGAGTGATTCTTGTATAATTTATTAATTGAATAAATTAATAAATTAATTCATTTATTTATCATACTTCCAATGAGCGAGGGGTCCAAACGTCCCCAACCAACTCATTTTATGTCATTCATATGGTAAACACTTCATTCTAGACTCAACTATGGTCTCATATTTCAGATATGATCAACCATTTAAGAGTTATTCAGTTTTCTTTAATTAACCTCATGTGCATAATTTAAAACATTTTAATATTTTTATAAAATAAAATCTGAGCACACTAGGCCTCGGAATTGCACACCATCTCAGCACCTAGCTCTGGAATAATATTTAGAAATATTTCAAATTCTTATTAGGAAAAGCAAAGTCTCTATTGATATTTCAATAAGAACCCCAATATACTTAATTATACACTATTTATTTTTATAAATTTTATCACTTCTATAATTTTCCACTCATTATGTACTCATTATACTAAAGTCATGTTTTCAAGGAAAACTAACTTGGGTTTTCTACTCGGTCAAGAATATTTTTTGTCTATATCCCTATTTTCCCCCAAAATGTTTTAAATAAATTTATTAAAATTATAAAATTATTTATTAAATATATTTTTAACAATTGTTTCCTTTACAAAATAGTTACAATGGAATCTTCATATCATTTTCTAAATAATTTATATTTTGTCATTTTTTACCAATTTTTTAAAGGAATGATTTATTTTAACCTATATTAAATGAATGAAATTTTACTATTCCAATATCATGGAATAAATTGAAGCATATTTTATATGTTTACCAAATTATTTTCAAAAAAAATCCTCTTACTTTTATAGATACTTTTAGTTTAAAAAATTTATTTTCAATGTGAATTTGTTTTCCAAAAAAATGGGTTTATTGATATTTTTATGGAATTATATTCATTAATTACAATAACCCATTAGTTTTCTTATACTATACTAGGGATATGTTGTAATGATTCCATAATTATTCTTTCTATTGATGTTTTATGATCAATATTACTAGGGAAATATTTACATTTTGTAAGCTATTTTTTAGTATAAATATATTTTTTGGTTTTGTATTGAATTTTTATTCTCCCCTTTCACATGTTGTATGCATTGGAAATAATAGGTGAAAGGAAAGAAATAATGTATCTTATCAATTCATTAGTTGGTCTCATGAGATAAACTACTCTAGGTATTTGGTCTAGGCCTTACACATTTATATATGATATCTCTGTATGAGGTATTGATGAAATGTTTTTGATGTCTGACAAGATTCACTACATTATTTTGAGATTGGTTATAATTTTCCATTGTATTATTTGAATAGTTATGATATCCATGGATAAGTTTCATTCTTTTATGATTAGTTATATATAATTTTTTGATCATCATTTATTCCTACCATATTATTATTCATTCTTAATTTACTAATTTAAGGGAATGTATTTTCAGTTATTTACCCTTCCATATTGATTATTCCTTATTTAATCATGATTTATTCCATTTTACATAACCCATAATAAGAATCTAATCACACACTTATTTATTTAAATTCCTTGGGATTTGATAAAGAAATCCTTGAATGAGATCTAAGATATATAATATTAATTTGAACTGTATTGTATTTTATTTTTTCAAATGTAATGTGAGATTCATGTATGTATCTAATTTGACAAGTCTATTTTAAAATCCAGTCCTTCGGGGTGTGATCTCCCGTATCTTATTCCAATGTAGTAATGGGACCACTAGGTACGGGTTACTGGATTTGGTGTCTTTATAGTTGGAATCTGAGAAAGTTTACAAGATACCATGAGAACTAGATTTCAGAAAAAAGAATATATTAGGGAACATAACCTTGTGTCTCGATTTTTTGATCAGTATATGTATAAGATAACATACTAATTTACTGGTAAGATAGTGGTAATTTAGTTTTCATAGAAATACATCCTAATCTGGATACTGCAAGTGGTCTTGGTTTCAGAAAAGACACATATAGGGGTGACAACCCCAATAAGAGTTATTTGAGTATATCTCGTACATCATTCTAGTTCACAATGATTGTTTCCTTACTACGCACCTAGTTTGAAACTATCAGAAACTCTTCATGGGATAATTCCCAATTTCTCTATGAAACATTATGATTAATGATATAATCGAACCAATAGAAAGCAATGATACTCCATAGTGATAAGGTATAAACTGTAATCATCATGGGTTGGTAAGTCTAACACTGATCATAAGTTTAATGGAATAGATAACCATTTTGGTGTTTTATGGGATCAGAGTTTTACATAATTTTGAATATTTTGGTAGACATTTATGGGAATACAACCACATGATTCAGAATATGTTTTATTAAAAAGTTTATTTTATAGATAATATTTGAATATTTTGTGGGCATAAGTTTAATAATTGTAACAGCCTACCCCATCTCATTTTTTTGAGAATGATTTGAGGTATTTCTAGGACTTAAGCACCATCCCCAAGATGCCAAATTCTGGAAATAAATTCTGCAAAGATTCAATACATGGGGGGGGGGACGATTTACCCTTTAATAAAGAAACAACTAATACAATACCAAAAAACCAAAAACACCCACAATATGATGCATGATAAAAAGAATGAAAATTGAGTCATTTATTTTATATGAAAAAAATGTGTACTATAGTGGAAGCCAAAATAACGTCAATTTAAATAGTGGAAGATGAATCATAAAACTCTAATACCACTACAAGACTCTATACGCCACAAGCACCATGATCCAACATCAACAAAAGACCATGTATCATGAGGTAGTGCTAAATATGTGTGATAATTTGTCTTTTTCAATGTCCTAATAGATGAAATATGCAAAAGAACTAAAATACCAAAGCAGTGGTATTTATTGAAACTCAATAGGCTTCCCCCAATGATATTCATACTCACACCACAAGGATAGAAGAGTTAACAACATTTATCTAAAATAGTTTATATAAATAAATTTCCCAAATATTTTATAACTAAATATAAAAAACATTTAAAAATAGTTTATAACTAAATATAAACAAGTATTATACAAATTAGTTTGAAAAAAATCTATTATAATGAAAACAACCATATAACGCCTTAAAACCATTTCACAAGTTCCACTTTGCATAAGAATTCCACTCAATATAATCACACCTAAAAACCATGCATGCTTCATTATAACAGTTCTATACTCATGAGCGGTCTCTCATCAATCTACCATGTCATTAAAAGGTAATTATGTACTGTGTCCCATTACACCTTTGGAACCGAGTGGATGGTCATATTTCAACCAAGCTATGTAAATTCAATATAAACACCCTCTCAATGTATACCCAAAACCATTTCGAAAACCAACATGGAAAACTAATTTCAATAAACAATATTTTTATTGAAAATAAATTTTCCAAATAAATATTTCAAAAATCCAACCAAGCCATATTTTAAAATCCCTATTTTAAAATGAAGAAAAATAAATCCCCTTTCACAACAATTCACCACAATTTCACAATTTTACCAAAAACAATAAATCATCACTAAAGGGGATTTATACCATGATTTGCATAAAAATTTCAATTAAATTTCATTAAACTCAACAATTTTGAAACTAATCCAATCAATTCTAGAAAGAGGATTCGAGTGTGAACCCACTTACCTCGAGAGTTTTGGCCAAAATGATAAATAGATGACGAAATCCAATGAAAATGGGTTGAATCTCCTTAAAAATAACTTAAATATACTCCCCTATCATCATCAAGACCAAATCTAAACATATTTGGAATCCATAAGCTTAGATCTATACACATCTGGTGTAGATATAAGGAACATAGATGTGGGGAAAAGTATATCTAAGAAAAATATCATGAACAATGAAGAACAAACACTTACCATAAGAAATCAGCTTATAATCATAATGTGGAGCCTTATAATCACATATTAATTGATGGTAGAACATTCAAAGACCTTTGTGGAATAATAATCAAATGTTAGGGCTGTATAGGAGGGAAAACGTGGCAATAAAAGGAAAAACATGTTAGATTCAATTTTTTAGGATCTAAATTTGACCATACACACAGTTTAGTCGTACAGTTAGGAAAACCATGTGCTAACTGTGAATTATCCACTGCCTTACATATTATAATCACAAGATCACCTCACATGTTCTCCATAAAAATGTTCCAATCATGATGAAACCACTATATCAAACTTCTGAATCCATTTTCAAAGAGCACAGTTTCTACTAGTCTTTCGCACAGTTTGGACAAACTGTGTGCCTTCCCTTTATCCCCCAAAACACATTTAAAGTTATCCACACTCTTCAAAACTTCACCGATATAGTTTACATACTTAAAGTCATAAATAAATGATTTTATACCATAAAATTGGGGTTCTATATTTTCCTCGTCAGTGATCTTTCATTCCCCAAAATGTATAAACACGATGTTGTCTTGAAAGTGTTTTTTACCACTTCTCTTTCATTTTCTTATCATGTTTCCATGTATCTTCTTGAAAATGACCATGTTTCAAAAAACCACATACTAGACTAATGATTTTACACCCAATACATTATATTTCCTATCCATAGTTCACAATGGGATATTTACCAACAAAGCATCTGACTATAGGTCAACGAGATCCCATCTGATCACATAGTCAGGATCAGGTTGATACTTTTTCAACTGTGATGCATGGAACACAATATGCACCATGATGAACCATGGTGGAAATTCCAAATGATATACTACTTCACCAACCCATTACATTTTCTCAAAATGGCATATGTTTCAAGGATACAACATTCCCTTCTTCCCAAAAAGATGATATCCAAGCCTTGACGAAATTTATAGGAACACATGTTCACTCACTACAAATGATAATGGTAATATATAATGAGATTCATATAGTTTATGATGGATTTTTTTTATCTAAATTCTCTTCCTAATCAACTAAATATTATCCCTTGTTTATTGGATAAGGCATGGCCCAACTAGTGAAGTATGACAAGTTTCCACCCAACATTGTGGTGAATAACATGGATTCCTATAAAATGCTTAAAAAGGAGTCATATGTATTGACGATTGATTACATATATTATACAAGAACTCCCCCAATGGGACATTATCATCTCACGATCCACCAAAATCTATTACACAAGCCCACATCATGATGTCTAATGTTTTTATCATCTTTTAAGATTTACCATCAATTTGAGGATGATACGCCTTACTAATTGTCAATTGAGTCCCAAGGTGTTTTTGTAAAAATTTCTAGATCTCTATTTGAAACTATCAAAACTGGTATTCCATGTCTTTTTACCACTGCTTGGATATATATTTTAGAATGATCCTCCACCATATGAGTTTAATGAATTGAGATGAAATGATCCCACCTGGAAAGTCGATCCACTATCAACCATATGGAATCATGTTTTTGAACCGTTCTCGGGAGACCTATAAAAAATTAAATAGATATCTACATCAACCTCCATAAAGGGATAGGTATAGACTATAACATACTTGCTGGTCACTAATGATCTACCTTAACTTCCTAACAAGTTATGAACATTGAAAAACACTCAGCAACAATCCATTTCATGTCATTCCACCATAACTCTTCTTTAAAATCATCATGGATCTTTTTTATTCATGGATGAACAACCCATATTGAATTTTGGTAAGCATGAATGAGTTGTTAATATAAATCCACTGGTATAACCATCTAATTTCCAAACCAGAACATGAAACTCCCATCCTGTTTCCATCCCTCAATGGTCCCCCACCATTGAGTTTTTAACTCATAACAAGACATTCTAAATTAGACGCTTGTTCCCCCTTTATCATCTTCACCAAATGATTAAACATTTAAATTTAAAAGAAAACGACAACAACCCCTCAGTTTTAACATTCCACATGCATGTCATATAGGACTGACATCAACTCCCACTCAATTGAGGCTTCTTTTTCCAACTAAGCATATGACTTTTTTCTTAATGCCTCTGTTAACAAATTGCCTTTTGTCAGTGTATAAATCATGTCAATATCAAACATCTATAGATAATCCATCCATCTCTTCGCCTCAAGTACAAATATCATTGTGAGAAAATATGTTTCAATCTCTTCTAATCTGTGAACACAGTAAGTTTCTCACTGAAGAAATAATGATTCCAAGTCTTCATGGAATGGATGAGTACAGCTAACTCTTAATCACGTGTTAGGTAATATTTATCATCCACTCTTAGTTGTCTTGATCCATAAGAAACAACATGGTTTATTTTCATTATAATTATTCACAAAAGAGATCCTGAATCATCCCAATACACCACACACCCTTATCCTGATTTGTGCAAATATCAATATATTTTCTAAAGCAAGACTAACATTAATCTCGCAGAACGACTTCTATCATTCCTCGGTCCATTTTAATGGATCATTATTAATTTTTGAAGCTATTATAAGTGAATATTTTCATGATAAGTCATGAAAAAGTGTCTATAGTAACCAGTGATACCAAAAATGCTTCGTATCTCAGTGCAGTTCTTCGGTGGTTTCCAATATATAAAAGTTTCTATCTACTTTGGATCCACTAAAACACCCATTTCAAAAATTACATGGCCAAGAAATCGTACATCTTGAATAAAAAACCACACTTTGTTAACTTAGAATAAAAACGATGATCTCTTAATATTCCCAACACTGTTTCCAATTGTTACTCATGTTCATCGCATGTCCATGAATACACCAACATATCATCCAAAAACACCATAACAAAAGAATTCAAATATATTTGAAATAAATAATTCATCATTTCTATAAATACTGTTGTTTAATTCATAAGATCAAAAGGAATAACCACATATTCATAGTGGATATATCTACTTCTGAAAAAAGTTTTCAGAATATCTTAATTCCAAACTCACAATTGGTGATATCCTAATCGCAAGTCAATTTAAGAGAACCACTGAGCTCCCCTTAATGGATCTAAAAGTTCATCGATGCGTGGAAGTGGATTCCAATTCTTGATCATACATTTTTTAAGCTTATGATAATCCAAGCTTAGCTGGATAGTTCCATTTTCTTTCTTCACGAACAATACTAATGCTTCCCACCGAGATGATCTCGGTAGAATGAAACCTATTCTTTCCAACTCTTCCAAATTCTATTTCAACTCATTTTTTTGGTGGCATCCAATAAGGAAGAAGGGGAATATAATTGGTCCCCAAGAGGAAAAAATTGTAATCTCCACTTCCGTTATAGGTGGTAACCCTCATAAGTTCTTGGAAAAAACATTTATAAATTTATCCATGACTATTGGAAAATTGTTACCCTCAAAATCATCCATAGATACCAAAGTTAATGCTGCTAACTAATAAAAGATCATTCATACTATTGGTGCCAAAAAACTTGTTGCACCTGTCTTTACTACCCTTTCTCCCCAGAGGAGATTCTCAACCCCATCATTAGTCATGAAACTACTTGTCCTTCTATAATAGTCGATGCAATCCTTCAATTTTTTCAACAAATACATTCCTAGGATTACATCATATACATCAATATCTTTCACTAAGAAGTCCCATTTTATCTCAACTATATCAATAGTTATAGAAAAAGTTCTACACATAACGGCTCAATATTCTATTTGATAGAGAATTGTTTTAAGTTTTATCAAATAAGGCATCATCTCAAGTTTTAGACGTAGGAACTCAATATAAATACAAGCAATGAATGAATGTGATGAACTAGTACCAAACAACACTTACATAAAGGGTGAATTAAAAATTATCATACCAATCACCATAGATGGTCCAACCTGATAATTTATAATCGTATACTCATCTCAATATAATTTTTTCATCACTACACTTGACTACTTGTTTCCCTGATAAGATTTCCCTCACTGATCATTCATTGTATTCCTAGAATCACCATGGATAGTTATACTCTAATGGGGATACTAATTCTTTTATCTTTTCCCCATTGAAGAATATGATGCTTATGACACCTGAGAAGTGTCTCAAGCACATTTCCTAGGAGCACTACGACACTAGCGCTTAATATGTCCCATCTTGTTGTAATTATGGAATGATCTGGGTTGTGTTAATGTGGTCAATGGAACCAAATTAGAAACATTACAACTTTGATGTGGGTCATGGAGGAAGATTCGTTGATCCAACTATTTGATTCAGATTTCCACTCCCACCTTGGAAGTAGTTATCCCTCTTTCACTTTCTCACATCTTTAGATTTCCCACCATTTCCAGTAAGAACCTTTATACATCATCTTATTATAGTTCTTCAGACATCTCATTCATCCAATATCACTCTATCTACTATATCTATATAGTATTCTATATATAGAAAATCTATCTTCGATTGAATATCCTACCTTAATCCCAATTCATAGATGCATGCCTCCAAGGAAAAACTAGAAGCAACCTTGGGGAAAAAGTTCACTAAATTCTTAGTGACAAATATATTTTCATGATTCAGGATGAAGAAATATTTCATCCTTTAAATCATGAACATTTGAGGATAGAATTTTTAATTGATAAATTTCTCAAATTCCTCCAAACTAAGGCCTTGATCCAATTTAGCATGTACCACTAGATCCCACTACTGGCATGCAAGATCCTCTAGAATTTATATCACAGGCTTGAAATTCATATTTTCTCATGTGAAGATGAAATCAAAGATACGATTCATCTTATTCAACCACACCTATGCCATTTCAAGTTCCGAATCACCCTAAAAGATGGGTGGATTCGATTTCAAGAAATAGATAAAATAATAACTTTCATTATCTCATCCATCTGATTTGTTATGTCAAAAGCCTGAAATTCATGGACGATACTCTAAAACAATTGTTGGTTCACTTGCAGGTTAGGTGCAACCACATTATTCACATATTCTTTCTGTTGATTTTTACGATGCCTACTAGGTGCTATTTTCTAAACAAACAAAACCCCATAAATCTCACTCTCTAGAAACTGAAGGTTGGTAATTTCAAATTCTACCACATCAACTATCATAACATTGCTTTCCAAAAATAATATTTTTCACCTTCAACCCTTTTTTATAAATTTCATATTTCTTTTGAAAATCAAACTATTTTAGAAATAAATTAATCATTTTTTTTTCAAAAATATTTCGTTGAAAAAAATTAATTTTTTTCCAAAAAGTAAAATTTTTCACTGAATCTTATATCATTACACAAAATGAAATATGAAATCATAGTGGGAAACCAGTACTCTAATGCATGTCATGATTTTCTCATTAGCTAAACCCATGACAACGAGATTGAAAATCTTCTAAGTTTCTACAAAAAACTTATGTACTCTACTCCCTAGTGACTTTATGTTCAACATAAAATTACAAGCTAAGTATTTTTATGATCTACATTTCAAGTCCAGAATATCCTAATCGTTTCAATGATCCCATCTCAAGTAATGGGTATGAAATAATTCAACTCTAGGACCATGATAACTAATGACCGCTTATTCCACAAGGAATGACCAAGGTGATACCATTTTCAACATCTCATCCCCTATCATTTTATTTAAAAGGAGGTGATTCATTACTAGGTCTTAAGAGACATCCCTAATTTTCCAATGTATTTCAATAAATGCTGAAGGGTTTCAATACATGTGGGGGTTTATTTACCCTTTAGGAATAAAACAATTAATCCAATACAACCAAACTAAAAAAACACTATAGAATTCATGATAAAAAGAACAAAAACAAAACCATTTCTTTTATATCAAAACCAAAAAAGGGTACTATATCCAAATCCAAAATAACCTCAATGTAAACTATGTAAGATAACTATTAAAATTCTAAGATGAACATAAGACTCCATGCTCTACATTCTTTATGATCCAACATCACCAAACATCACAAGTATCCAAAGGTAGTGATAATGATGTGTGATACATTACCTTTTCCTATGTCCTGGTAGATGACATCTGTAAAACCATAAAATTTCCAAATAAGGGGTGATTACTAAAAATAATTAGGGTTTACCCAATGACTTCCCTATTCACACCAATGGGATAGTAGAGTTGACAACATTTATATAAATTAGTTTCTATAATAAAATTTCCAGAACAGTTTATAACTGGATATAAATAACTTATAAAAACACTTTATAACTAAATATAAATAATTTATATACCATATAATTTTCCAGAAAAAGCTATTTTCAAGAAAAAAACCAAATAACTCCTTCAAACCATTTCACATGTTCCACTTGGCATAACCATTCCATTCCACATAATCACACCTTCAACCATGGATGCTTCATTATGATATTTCCATACTCATGAGTAGCCTCTCATTGATCTACTATTTCAATACAAGGTAATTATATCACATGTTCCATTAAACCATGAGCACCGAGCACAAGGTCATATTTCAACCATGCCTTTTAAATACAATATGAACACCCTCCCCAAGTATAACCAAACCCATTTTCAAAACAAACATGGAAAAATTATTTCAATAAAAACCGTTTTATTAAAAAAACATTCTTTAAAATACCATTTCACCAATCCAACCCAGCCATATTTTAAAATGTCCTTTTTAAAATCATGAAACTAAATCACATTGCACAATAATTCACCACAATTTCACAATTTCACCAAATCCCATAAATTATCACAAAAGAGGATTTATAGCATGATTTTCATAAAAATTTAAAATAAATTTCATTAAACTTAATCAGTTTGAAACTAGTCTAATAAATTCTAGCAAGATAAGTTGAGAGTAAAGCCTCCTACCTCGAGAGTTTTGGTGAAAACGATAAACGGACGAAGAAATCCAAAAAATAGGTTGAATCTCCATGAACCCACCTTAGATAACTTCCCCTATCAATATAGAGATAAATTTAAAATTATTCGACTTACAAACACTTATATCTACCCAAAAGGGGCATATATCTATGAAATCGAGAAGAGGGGTGAAGTAGATTTATGAAATACATCCAGAATGATGAAAAACATACACTTACCAAGAGATTTCAAATTCTCATCACAAAGTGAAGCCTTAAAATAACATATAGATTAATGAGAGAACATTACTCAACCTTTGGGGAAGAAAAATATATAGATATGTCTGAATAGAAGGGGATTCAAGGAAATTAAAGGAAAAAATTCATTAGATCCACTTTTTAGGATCTAACATTGACCTTTTGAATGGTTTAGTCACACATGTAAGAAAACTATGTGCTATCCATGTGTTGACCGATTATTTAAATACAAAACTCACATGGTCACCCCACACGGTCTCTATAACCAAGTGAAAACCATGCTAAAGCCACTTCCTTAAACTTCCCAAACCATTTTCAAAGCGCACGATTTCTCTTTGGCAGTCGCAGGGTTTGAAAAAACCGTACACCTTCTCTTTAGCATCTAAAACCCATTTAACATTCTATAAACTCTTCCAAACATCACCTATATTGTTTATATACATAAAATCATAAATAATTGGTTACATAATAGTAATTAGGGGAGATATATTGATATTAATATCCTTAGTTATAATATAATCATTATTGTTATGGTAATAACATTCAATTAGGATAATTTGATTTTGAGGAAACAAGTTATATACAATATATTTGTTGTTAAAATGGTATTTAAGGATTAAGGTTGTTTTTTTTGAATGTCGATTATAATTTGGTATCATTCTAGGAATTATATAAATATAGGTGTTGAAAATGGGAGATTGTCAAGATGGGAAAAAACTTATCGCATATGTCAAGGCCAAGGGTATTGAAACGACAATTTAATGTCGAAAAGGGTGTAGTTTCATCCAATGGAATACAAGGTGTCTTGTTTAGTATGAATTTTTTTTCATAATTTATTTTATGTATAATAATTATGTTTAGTTTTGGAATCATTTTTTTACTAAATATTTTCGAGATTTTGATGTCATTAATGATATTTTGAGAGATGTTTTATTGGAATGAGGTATATAAAATGACAAGTTTGATATAAAATAATAATATGGAATAATCTTTTTATGTTTTGTAAAATGTAAACTAAATTGTATGATATATCATTTTAGGTGTAAAAGTTATCTAATTTTGAGGTTGTTGGAGTTATTTTTTCTATTACATTATTTATTTGTTGAATGATCTTTGTTAAACTATTGGTTTTGTTATTGAATATTAGATATTAATGTCTTGTTTATTCATTTTGGGTATTATCTTATGAAGTGATAAAAATTTTTATTTTAGTTAATGTATATATATATTTAGAATATATTTTTATACACTTATACACTGTGGTCAATTAAAAGTAATTTTTACTGATTTAGGCATGATAAATTCATATTGAAAACTCATTATTTGGAGAAAAATATGAGATCATGGTGGAAAATGTTTATAGGAGGAAATTATACTCAAAAAGTAAGAAAATTTTCTTATTTTACTAGTATAGATAGTAAATGAAATCCTAAACATAAGTAATAGGATCTTAAAAACAAATGTTTTTCTATTATAATAATTTCTTATTAAATTTTTTCCTTTTCACTTATCACATATTTGTAGTTTTTTGGTCATCAAATTTTTATTGAAAATGTTCTCTATCACACTATGTTAGTCCTTTATCATTAGTTTTATCTTCCATGTCCATATTTTCACTTCCCACTAATGTTCTCTTATTTGGAAACCCGATTTATTTTATTCCACATGACCTTCGTATTTTCTTTTTCCCACTTTTAAGAGGAATTTTTATTATCTCTTTTTAAAATATAGATTATCCACAAGGAAAATTTCAAATGTAAAACCCTTTATTACTGAGCACAACCTCAAATTGGGCGGAAATATTTTATTTATGGGGGATAATGTAAAAATCTAAGGTTATCAAGCAACACTATATTTAATAGTGTATACAATAAGAAACACTGATCTTAAATGAATAATGAAAAATTATTATTTAAATGTAATTGTTACGACCTAACCATTCAATTGTAAGGTATGAATACATTTAACCAAATTATAACATATTTTACAAATGTTTTACACAATTTATTTACTAGTAATAAGTATTTAATTATTTTTCAATTATAACATGTTATACTTTAAAAATATATTTCCTTACAAAATGGTTTTATTTTTTATTTGATCAATAAGAATTATAATAATTTTCTTCCATTTTATAATTTTTTTTGTTAATGTTTTTTATATCATCATATCAAATTTATATTAGGGTAAAATTTAGTGATTTTTAGGAAAATATTGATTTTTTAGTGTATAGTAAACATATTACTTTTCGTTAAAAATGTGTATTTTTCTAAATAATTTTCAATATTATATATTTTAAAATTGTTTAAAACTAATATTTGTCCAATTATAATGTTAATAATCCAATTATGGTCATTGGAATAAATTTTTTGGTATAATTTGGTATAAAAACATTGTTATACGTAAAATGATATTTTTCATGTAAAACTTCTTTTTGTTATATTTTGAATTTTAAACATCAATTAATTTATACTACTTAAATAAAATCAATCATGATGAATTATATCAACATTTTTAATTAATCGGTACACTATACCTAAAAAACTATTGTTTCCAAAAAACGTCATCATTAATCTCCTCCCATACAAAGTTATGCTTTGTCTAGTGCATTATAGCACCAGATTCCATTGTGAATGCACACTGCAGTTTGGTACTCAATATATGTTGTAGAGAAACATGTTCCATTAACCCATAATCTAAATTTTTATCATCATCCCTTATGTAGTATAATTTTCACAAAAAAAATCCCAAGAATTACAGTCATCATTAACAGATTCACATGGCTATGCCGAACATCATCATGAAACTGAGGTCATTTCATTCTGGGATTCCATCTATAAAATATGGCATGCATGATTATTGACTCATAATAGAGATGTATATTTTTCCTTTATTCATGAAAACATTTATCTAATGTTAAAATTAGATTAATATGGTGAAACTTCTCCCTTAATGTTGTATGATCCAAGATCCATCATTATTTTCTACGTTATAATTGAGTGTAGTGAAAACACCTACACCATATTAATAGTCTTTATATAATACTATATGGTTGGATATAAAAAATACAATATTGTGGTGTGTTTATCTTTGCAATGTATGTGTATCCATATAGATTACTCATCTTCAATGTTGGATCCATGAAAAAAATTACAAAACTAGAACAAAAACTACATATTTGAGGATGAGGTTGTAGTAAGTAATGAATAAGTGTGTAAAATCAGCTAGTGTAACTGTAAACTAGGAATCATGCATCCCAAATCAATAAGAATCTTGATTTTTCTCCACTTAAAAATAAAATATTCTCCTGAATATACTTGATTCGTATTTGTGGTACAACCTTATTCCATAGATCCTCTCTACTAAGAATAAAACACATGCATAATTATGACTCCCCATGTTATAATTCATCCCACTTGATCATATAGGCTTATCAATTCTCCAACCCATGCATTTACATGGTGTATTTTGTCCATGGAAAATATGTTCTCACTTTGTTTTTGTTCCCATAGTTAGTATAAGACCATATTTAACACATTAAAAAATAATACTCTGTTTCATTACTAAATTTTTATTAAATAATAATAAATTTATTTAATTTTTTATTAAAATTATTTAAGACCACATTTTCCCACAAAATAATTAAATCATCGATTAATTGGTTTACAATACTTAGTTATTAATAAAATTTATCAATTAAAATTTTAATAAATAATTTATAAAATGTGGATCCCAATAGAGTTATTCAATGAATCAAGATTGAGGGGGAATTGAGTTCCTAAAATTTGAGGAAAAATTAAAATTTATCTACAAAGCAATTATTTACAATTTTATCTGATAGATAATATAAATAATCATTGAAACCAAAAAACATGACATAGTTTATTTATAATGTTTTGAGGTATAATAATTCTCATCTTTTCTCAATGAAAAATTTTGTTACAAACATGCTAATTTTCCAATTAAAAGTCATTTATGCATTGATCATGATGATTTAGTGAAAAAAACAACAAAATCTTACAAAAACAATTCCAAAATCATTTTTAGTTATTATAATTTTTACAAAACCATCCCATGAACATAATATACATAGAATAAAAATTTTTGAAATTTATAGAAGATAAAAACATAGAATGAATATTCGAATAAACTTATAGTTGTGAGATACAAGTGAAGAAACATAATAGGTTATTCCATAATAAGAAAAAGACATCAAAAATAATCTCTGTAATATCTTCTGACTATAGAAGATATGTTCCTTGGAGAATATTATCCATGATCTTTTCTTTCTTCGCTAAAAATATTTCATTGAATATATGTATATGAAAGCATAGTAAAATTTTCATTTATATAATAGTACTATATTTCTCAAGGGTTCATTCATTATCTATTATTTGATTTAAAATTTAATATTACATATATAATCCAATGTTCAAGTGAGAATTGAATAATAAAAAATGACAAGATTTTTTCTTTCATGAAACCATCAATACAAATAAAGAAATCAAATTGATTATTATTGATTGTAAACGCAATCTTCCATACAATTATTCAGTTTTTTAAAAATTATTATATTAGTTAATTAGTCTTCCCATATCTAAAAATAAATCCTTTAAATAAAAAATAATGTAGTTATGGACTTCACAAGTGTTCCTATAATTGTAATAAATTCCTTGAAAATGTGAATAAAATATAATAAAATACTTATTTGGAATCACTGTATATTTGAAGGGTATTGTCTTAATTATAGGTCATTTATATGTTCAAAACTTCATATGAAATATAAAAAAGTATAAATTGATATGTGAAGTTGGGGTATTACTCATTGGTTGAGGAGCCCCAGGATTTTGCATCAGACCAGGGTTCAGATCCAGGTTGGAGAGAATTTTTTCTGGCTGGTGGTGATACAGGCATGATGCAGTAAGGTAGTGATGTAGGCATGACACAGGTAGGCGATGGAGTAGACATGATGCAGGCAGGTGGTGGAAGAGGCATTATGCAGGCATGACCCTGTAATCGGATTTGGACCAGATTGTAGGCCTTTGGTCCATGTAATGGTCTTCATTCCCATTGGGACTTTAGGACATGTATTGAATAATACTGCATGATGGGTGGGTCATCCCTTGGGGGGGGGGAGCTATGAGATTCCTTTTAGGAATGTGTGTGTGTTGTGTGTGTTTATTGTAATTTTACCCCAATAACCTAATATATATACTAAATTGTAACTTCAAACAATATTTTCACTTTTAGATAAATACAAAACGTTGAAATACAATATATTATGTGGGCTATTCCATTAATTATAAAGATAATACTATCAATGTATGAGAAAATAACTGAATACAATATTTTGCAAGATAATTTTTATCCCCATATAATCTTTTGATCTATATATGAAAATTTTCCACAATTTATAATATTTTCCATTTTAAAATATCTGTATTATGTTTTTATGATATCATATAACAAATGAATCTTCGTACATTAATTTTATCTTCATACTATAAATGAATATTTCAAAGGCAGAACCTGCGATACATTCTTTTGTTTTTTTAAGATAATTGTCATAAATAAAACATTTATAAGATAAATTAATTTTTCTCGAATATCAAATCTAAAGTGAAGACTATTTTTTCTATAATATTATTTACTCTTACAGAATATAGATTTATGTGTAGTGTATAAATGGTAACAACTCATAAGATAAATTAGCACCTCATATCATAATTTATTAGCTCTTGTGATATTTTTCTTAAAAAAATTCCAACATGAAAATAAATTATCTAAAATATTATAAAATGAAATATTACTTATGAAAAAAATAATTTCATGAAAAATACTTAATAAGAGTTTATTGGTAAAAAATGTAGATTTCATGATCATTGAAGCATATAAAATATTGAGATATGATAGAATAATACTAGTATGTAAAAAAATATCCCCAATTTTATGATAAACAAATACGTGATAAATTGAACGTAAACTTTTATAAAATGGATCCTATAAAATATATAAATATTTCTACATTTTTCTTTTAAATAATAATGTGTAAAATATATATTTTTTGATGATAATAATCTCATGCTTTTATTTATAAAAATATAGAATAATCAGTGTGATATAACACATTCAATATAGAACAACAAATTATGAACTACAATAATATAGATTACTAATGTGAACATAATTTCAAATTTTTGTGGAATAATATAACAAAAAAATAACATGTAAAATAATAATAAATATAAGATGAAAGTTATAAAACAAAAATCCTTGTATTTTAATAATAAAATGAATATATGTATAATGTAACATTATTGGATAGTCAAAAAAATGAAAAATATAAAATATATGAATATATTCTTATCGCAGTTAGGTTTGGAAGAGGAATTGGTAGAATAAAAAATATCAAGGTCATGAATAGATAAGGAATGGTCAGTGTCTTTTAGACCCACACCAGGAGCACCGCCATTATGTTTCATAAGAATTGTAATAATATTATCATGTAATGTTATTGATCTTTCATAATCAATAGTATCATCCATAGATAAAAGAAAAGAGAATATGGTTAAATAATCAATGGAGTAGTGGTAGATTCTTCTTTTTGAATTTATTATTCCACCATAGAATTATCCCTTTTAATGAAAAAAGGATAAGGAAATAAACTATGAATCAGATCATTATTATCCATGCTGTATATGGGAGGACTATCCTTTATATTCCCCCTTACTCTAAGATAAAATTATGAATTACCACACATTTCTATCGAAAAAACAGAGGAATATAGGGAGAAATCCTAGAGAGAAAAACATTCATTACTAATTTCATATCAATTTTATTCTCTAACATTATAGAGATCATCCTTTAAATCTCTATTATTTTATTAAAGTTATCATTCAACAATCTAATTCATTTAAAGGTGAATTCCATTAGTTCCACTGAATTATTAAGTACTTGATGTTTATCACTTGAAATGATAGGTTGAGAGATAATATTCTTCCCCTTGTGAGAAACTATAACAATATTAAAAATACAATCATACTTCTCACATTGTTCAAATTTTGTAGCATATTTTTTATTTTTAGGATGAGAAAAAAATCATGAACATATTTTATGATTTACCATAGGGAATCTATCATTGTTTTCATATTTTTATTCAAATAAAATTCACCCTTGAGAAATTATTATAAAAACCAACCTAGTTAAAAAAAATTTCTCAACTATATTTTCATTAAAAAGGAAAGAAAATCCTTAATTAAACTAACTAAATCATCCATTATATTGTAAATTTCTTCTATTCTATTGTGAGAATTAGCTTGGAAAATTTCGAGTTCATCAGTGACATTTATTCTCAGGCCTTGAATAGTGTCTACTAATACCATATAACATTTTACCTCCTCAAATATTCAACATATCATCATAAAATCTATGCATACATTCTATTGTTGTCCAAAAGTATAACTAGATTCATTTTATAATTATTATTAGGTAGAAATAGAAGTAATTTTATACATAAACACGAGATTATAAATTATAAAATTCTTAAAACATTTAATTTTATCTTTTTACAGATTATATTTATTCAACAATTGAAGTAGAGATGTATTATTAAAATGCTAGAAGAATCATTACCATCTGTATTTTAGCTTCTATAGTTTTCTTCAGATTATTAAAATCTATTTTGGAATTATAATTATCTTTTAGAACATTTATCTTTCTCTTTATCACATCAACCTCAGATCTCATTGATTTAAAATCGTGAATAATTATATAACCAAAATTATCTATGACTTTATCTTCTTCATAGAATTTATTCTCTTCCATAATAGAATCTGTTGACATTATATATTGAATAATGGGAACATTTTTTTCTAGAGGAACCCTTTTTCATGATTTTAGAACCACATATGGTTCTTTACCACCTTCATTATCTTCTAATCCTATCTTTTTGAGATGTTAAGACTTCCTCCCTTTTCAATTTTAATATACTTAGAAAAATGATGAATTTGTAATTATTCCATATTCTCCACTTCCTCTAAATCAAGATGGAGAATATCCGATTATAAATTAACATGTAAATAATGTTTCCTTAACTAACCAAATTCCAAAAATTTTAATCTTCAAAGATGAAAATTATGGGGTAATTTATCTTCGACTCTTTACATCTTGGCATCATCAACATAATATTCATTAACTGTTACTTAAGTTTCTTCAACCATAGAAGTAATCTCTCACTACCTATCTCATCAAATAAAAGCATCAACTTATTTTTCATCTGGAGCATTCTCAAAATCTCTTACTTAAACCACATTTTTTTCTTCAATCCTGTCTTGATTAAAAATTGGGGAAGGAATTTTATGAGGAAAAATTATTCTTACTCATCTTCTTCTAGCTAGAGGATCATCCTATATAGTGTTATATAAATAAATTGGAAAATAGTAAGATGAGTAGAAGGATTCCACCCCTCAACCTGATAGAATATTCATCTATTTATTCATCCCTAATTAAGAGGAACATTGTTTATGATTAGCTAAAAAATAACCAATTTTCTATGAAATCATATCTCTAATAGTGTTTATACCACGAAACAATTCTTCCAAAACCTCATTGAACTCTATTATGTCCTTCCCAAACATCAAGATAATAATTATACAATAGGGATATAAAGTAAAAGAATTTTGGTTGAAAAGTAAATATACCTTTTGATTTTCTATGATGGATTTACTTTATACTCAATTGGAAGAAAATAAATAAGATGGATTTGAAGTTGTATAACATTTTCAATATCATAATTTCTTTTTTTGTCCCTAGTTTGAATGATGTTAACACAATTATTTCTACTAGATTATAATTCATTGATAGTACTTTTCTGTACTATGTGAAATCTTAAAATAATTCACTATATCAGCTTGTCATACATCATCTACACTTAGCCCAGTTGGTGAGGTATCCTTAAGTGCATCCACAAGACCCAGGTTCAAAACCAGGTAGAGGCATATTTCTGGGGTAATGTAGCAGTACTGTAGTAGGGACTATAGCAGCACTGCACAATGTGCGGTACTGTAGCAGAACTGTACATTGTACAGGTACTGTAGCAGGGCTATACATTGTGCAGCTACTGTAGCATGCATTGTAGCAGTTACTGTAGTAGGTAATGTTCGGTACTATAGTAGCTGTAACTATTCACCTTGGGCCACCGGTTTGGGGTTGGATTCCTTAAGGATTTCGGGCCACCTAGGCCTTCAGTTCAGTAGGGATTTCAGGCCACCTTTAAGGACCTCGGGCCACCTTAAGGCCTTCAGGACACATGCAGTTACCCCAGACTGACTACAAAAAAGGAGCAGCCCCAGACGAGGATTTAGAGCAGGTGCACTCACCAGAGCAGAACCAAATGGATTGTCAGAATGAGAGGGTATGGCTATGCCATTGGTACTGGCCTGTGCTTGCACGGGAAGCCTAGCCAGATGACCATGCAAAGGTGGAGATCTACTATCATGACGCAGATGCTGGGGAGGGGCAGTTCCTTGTAGATAGTCTGGTTGAGTTCCCTAAGACCTTCGGGTCATGTAGTCTCCTAAGCCTACGGGCCTTATAACATCTGAGCCTACGGGCCTTGTAAGGGTTCCCCCTCATCCCTTGAAAGGGGGGTTATCAAAATCAATAAAAATGAAGCCCTTCAGGCCATTCTGGCATTAATACGAGTAGTAATTAACTTCAATGAAAACTATGGATGATATTTAATGTTTATTTTGGTTTACTTTTGATATGATGAAACCATCAGAATCTTCAATTTTTAAATCATTATTTTTATAAAAATATTTAACTTCATTATCATAAAAATATTTAGTTCTCCTTTATTATATGGAAAGATCTCATTATTGGATGTTGAACACTCTCTTCTGTAATAAATCTTTACAGTCAATCCAAGAAATTTTTTTATCCATTCTACTCATAAATTGTGTCAAACATTTATCCTCTTTAGACTTAATTATTAAATCCCTTAACCTATATATGACATTCCAATTAACAATAATAATGATATGGTATGTGGTTCAAAGGACTTGGTTAGGGTGTGAAAGGAATTTAGCTTTAGATAGAATGTGTTTAGAAGTGTTGTTTTAGTATTCATAATTGATGAAATTTAATATTTTCCAATGGAATATGTTGAAAACTATCAAAAAGTTGATGTGATAAAATAATTAATTAAAAATATAAAATAGTATAGGGTCACGTGTTTCTTTATTACATGATAAATAATACAACCATATTAAACATAAAATTATTAGATAAATAATTCTATAATATTCCAGATTAATAACTAATCAAGAATTGACATGAGATTAAAATTTAAATTAGAAAAATATTAACATTAAATAAACATAATTATTATTTTTTAGAATCAAACTAATTAATAGGATATAGTTTATAAAATATATACACAAATTAATTTTTCAGTAAAAATAATTTCTAGAAAAAATATCAACCTTTTGAGAATGACCTTATATGAACTGTTGTCTCAAATCCATATTATTCTATCTTTAATAATTTTTTTATAAATTTTGATTGGACTAGTGTTACAAAATTTCAATTAGAAGTCATTATAACTAAATATGAATTCCATTAATATTTGTTTCATTAATAACACCTGAGCACAACAACTACCAAGTACAATTTACTCAGTTCAAATAATTAATAATTCCATAAAATGTTTCTTTATTTAATTGAGCAATAAACTATAGATTTCCTTAAAAATTTTGAGGATTGAAATGTGATTTTATATTTAGTATAAAAACTCTAAAATAAGCATCATAATATGATGTTAAATTAAAATTAGTTTTTTTTACAAATATTAATGATAAATATACTTTTCCTTTAAAATACTATAAAATAATTTAGTATTTGTTAAGTGATATTCATTTTCATTATCTTGAAATATTTCACATAAACATAATGAAAATATAATATCAAGTCATCTATATATTAGATAAATAATTATAAAAATTATTCCCCTTACAGTTTATTTTTTGACTAGTTTTCACATTTTTTCCAACACATGCTTAATTTCGGAACTCATAGGAGTTGAAGAAGTAAATATTATTTCAAATGAAATACATTATAATAAATCATATATATATATTTTTGTCTTTAAAACATCATCCAAATACATTTGGTAAATCTAAAATCCACATAAAAATGTTGAAATCACCCATTATGCTTATTTAAAATTTAGTTTGAATGTTCTTTTTGAAATCTAATAATAAATGTTTTTTGATTTGTGAAACCAAAATAAACATAATCATGATAAATTTTCAATAGTAAGATATATTTGGAATGCCTTTCCATAAATAATTTTGCTTCTATCAGACCCATTGTAAAACCTTTTGATAAATCATATGAAATTACCTTTTTATACAAAACTCAAGGTTTTTATTTGAGACCATAAAAATATTTAAAAATTTTAAAAAATATTTTTTAAAATGGGGGCCCTAATAACTAATAGATTTTTCAAAAAATACTTCCACTATAAAAAATAAATTTATAAAATTACAATTAACATTTATCTAATATAATTTAAAATCAATTTATCATAAAAAGGATAAATGAATATTAATTCCTACCAACAAAGAAAATGGGTAAAAAGAATATTAATAGTCTATTCCTTCTTTTTTTGTTATAACCATTTGAAAATAAACTAATCATATTTTGACTCATCACCCTATGGTTATCGTAACAATTTCTAAATAATAAATTACTTATTGAAATATTATAATTATAATTCAATCAAATAATTACAATACATTAATACTTTTGATATAATTTAGTTCTTCTCTAATATAAACCACCAAATCCTGATCAACTAATTCTTCTAAATTAGTTTTATGTTTTATTATGGATAAAAGGTCAAAAAATCAACAATTTTTACTATATATATTCAAGTCCTAACAACTTTTATAGGTTTCATATATGAATTTCAAAAGGATAGATTTTATGATTTATAGGCTATCTATATAGTTCACTTTTACATTCATCTATTTCACACAATTCTAAACTGATTTATTCATGATCATGTAACAATTATTTATTATTTTTTTATCATCAAATAAAGACATGATTCTTAATTTATCCACTAAATATCTATATTCATCAACATGAGTTTTTTTCAAAATTATATAATTCATCAAATTTTATATTTGCAGATTCTTAATCAATGTAATATTTAGATATTTTAAAATAAATACTATGTTTTATAACATACATAATTCGAAAGACTATGCTTAAACAAACCATGGAATATTATTATATAAATATTATTGTTATAACATGTTAAATTAATTGGATGGTATGAATTAAGTTAAAATAAAATGAGATATATATAAATGTCTTAGTTAATGAATAATTATAGCTTAATTATTAGTAATTAAGCACATAATTTTTAAAGACACACTATTCTTCAAAAATTTGTTTTCTTCTAAAATATTATTTATTTATTTTTTAGTGAATAATATAATTAATTTCTAAATTTTTTATAATTTTAATTAACTAAATTAAATATCATTTTTAAAATAATCATATCAAATAATATTTTTTGTGAAATTTTGAAATTATTCTAAAAGTTTGATATTTCAATCAATAGTAAAGAATGCAGATTATTATTGAAAATTGTATACTTATTTAAAATATTTTAAAAACAAAATTATATTTTTAACTAGTTTTAAAATAAAATTAGTTTAATAAATTAATAAACAATAAAATTATATCATTTTTAATAACTTTTATTCATTAATTTAATATACAAATACTTTTATACTTAAAAGTTAGTTTCCTAAAAACATTTTTTTCCATCGTGTTTTTCAGGTTTAATTTAAAATTTAATTTTCCCACTATTATAAATTAAATATTTAAAGATTAATTTTATTTAGTAATCATTAAGTATGAATTTTTTAAATATTTAAATATCATATTTTCTTTTTGAATATTAATATATTTAATTTTTTTTCACCTTAGTATGGTTAAATTGTAAAATTAATTTTAAAGTTAATATGATAAGGGAAAAGAAATGACCCTAACACATGAAATAATCTAATTAAGAAATTTATATCTGATCCATAATTATTAAAACGTCAAATATATGGAATTTTGTTTCCATATGGCCATGATTGTGACCATTATATTATTATATATAAATAAAACTCTAAAATTCCATTATCTTTGTTCTATTAACTCTAAATTGTTAAAATGGGGTAAAACATTGGATATGCCCAGTTATAAATATAATTTTGAAAGATATTTCTTTCATCATTTAAATTTATTTATAATTTTTTTAATGAAATATTTTGGTTTAATTCATATGAATTATTGATATAGTGCCTGTGCAACTCGTAGAAAAATAAATAATATGATTCTTGAAACCGTAAAAATAAAATTATTTGAGTGATTTATATTATACCAAGAAATATTTAGATCATATAATGTATTTTATATTTTAAATATTTTTATATTAAAATTACATCTTTACTTTTTTTTAATTGAACAATATTGAATAGTCTCAAAAATTACAATAATGGTATTTTATGATTAATAATGTTTTATCAAATGATTCAGAATTCCTAAAAATATTATTGTTGGATAATATGATGAGATATGGTTGAATTCATTAACCATGATCCATTTATTTTCCATTTATCCAATTATAGTATCTATAATAACCCCTAAGGGGTAAAAGTATTGTCATCGTGGAAATAATCAAGAAGGTTAATGGGGGTTAAAAAATGATATGGGTAAAATAAACATATAAACATGTAAAATTATTATTTCATGAGTTTTTTTCATCACATTATCATCCTATATTTTAATAATATCAGTTTGGATCAATTTATACCTCAAAATTAAATTATATTAAATTAATATTTTCTATAATTCTAACAGTGCCCTTCTCATATCTTATAAAAGAAAACGTATTCTCCTATTTTAAACGCAATTTTTTCTTCCAAAATAACTTTCTTAAATACATACATTCATTAAAGGGACATTTTTTATCATAAATCCATCCTAGGATAGCTTTTGTTTTAATCCTTAAGTTGTTTTCCAAAGAAGATTCATAGTTCTTAACTGAGCATATTTGTTTTTTCCGGTTACACCTCCCTTAAATCTTCCTCATACATGATTATATAATAACATAAGTATCTATAATATAATGATATTTTATTATGTTAATGTTGTAACCTATATCCATCACCAACCTCCATCAAATGGGAATATAATGCATCATTCATCTGTATGGCAGACTAACGCCTCATGAACCGATGTGATTCATTTTCCATCACCACATATCATGGATGGTTATAATTATCAATATAATGTATATATATATATATATGATACTCATCATATATTTATCATTATATAAAAATAATATACAACCCATTTTTTTACCTTATCATTCACTGAATAACAATAGCATCGTTCATGTGTACTTATGTACTATCACCTCTACAATGTGACGTGATTCATTTTTCATCCACACATCACATTGTTTATATATATATATATATATATATATATTTAAAGAAATAATTTTTAATTTATGAAATGTTGATCTTTCTAGAAGGATAATATAATAATCCCACTATTAATTTCATATTAACACATGATTTATTTCATAAGATTAAACATAATAAAACCCAAAATATAGAGAATTATAGTTTCATTGGGAATTAGGTACATTACATATCAATTTATAATAGGTAAAAATCATCTTTATAGAAACATTATATAACGGTCTCACAATTAAAACTGTATGTGATAACCTGGGGACACACATAATAAAGGAGTGAGCTATAAAACCTAGTAAGGTAATAATCATGGAATAACATGAAGAGAATATTACATGTTATAAAATATTTATATCAATGGGATTATAAGTTGTGATAATTATTAACTTGAATAATAAGGCATGATAAATCATGAAAATCATAACATGGGAAATGTGGCAACAATTGAAAACATTACATCATAAACATAGGTCAAGGAAAGTTGCCAAGACATCATGATGGAAAAAGTTCCCATAAAGGAATCTGGATCACTCCCTGTCCCAACAGGACGTCTCATGATACTAAACATTACACAATGTATTAGAGTGCTATATAATTTCGGAAGTACCAGTCACTTTCATTTTATTCTCATGCTTAAGTATTCCACATAGATCATACAAAATGGATTCATTCATCATCATATTTTATTCCATGATTAAAGAGTTCAGAATAAATACATGTTATTATCAATTGATATATGTATGTGTTTTTAATGGTTAACACCCTTGATAGGAAAAGGGTATTGTATTTACTATACAATTGTTCTGGAATGCAAAAATCATAGTGAAATTGCTACAGTATAACGACATAATATTAGACATCATAAAATGAGTTCATGAGAAATAATGGTATATGTCATCATTTTTATATTAATTGTTTAGTAATAGGGACATTGAAATAAATTACCTAGTTTTACGAATTGGAAATAGAAAAAAATATAAGAAATAAACTAGAATAAATAAGTGAAGGTGAGGATCACTTACTTGATTATGTGATTCCAAAGTCATGGGAGTATATTCTTGAGATCTTAAGGCACCTTGGGAGGACACTATAGATGATAGGATAGAGTAATGATGTTCTCTAAGGATATTGAGTAAAGATAAATGAGAGATTGGGCGGGTTTATATAATAAATTATTTGGGATTTATTTGTAATCTTCAAACTTATGTTTTGGACTCTATTAAATAAAATAACAAAAACCACATAATGTACTATGGGTTTTGATAGTGGTTTCTGAAAAAATAGGATACGTTTTAATTAATTTATAAGGAAGAGTTTTTACCTTAAAAAATGATATCCTTTCATATGTGGATGTGAGTCATACTCATAAATAAATTATTTGAAAACCATGAAATATATTAATGGTTTTTAGGGATTCATAATAGATTTATAGAATTAACCAAATAAACATAAAAATAAATTAATTTAAATGAAAAAAATATAATTTGTTAAGAATTATATATATAGTATTTATTATGTCACTTATTTTTCATTATGTTTTCATGATACACAATCTATATTTATACAGTATTTAAATTTTACCTGAAAATTAGACTATCTCCTAAAATTATGAAAAATTCACTGTTGTATAATTGAAATGTTTTTTTTACCAAAAATAGGATTCATTTTATCTAAATAACATTATGAATTTTTTTATTTTATCTTTTAACATAATAATCGATATTTATTGAGAAATGTAGTGTTTTTTTTACACTAATAGTTTTTGAACCCCTATAAAAAGTATATTTTCCTTCATATATATTATATGATCATTTATATTTGAGAATAAATATTTAATAATAATATTTTAATAAAAAACAATTTGTTTCAAAATTATATTAACTAATTAATTATTTTTTTGAATTTGAATATTAACCAATAATACTATTTCTATTTTATTGTATCAAAATAAAAAATAATTTACAATGTAACTATAATAGGATGAATGTATACTCATTATTATATAAAAAAATGTACATAAAAATATTACTAGGTTATTGATACATATCCCTTTAATAAAACTGAAAACTCTATAAGGTTACGGTGTGTGACGATAAATATTTCATGTGGTGGTTAGACATACATGGTTTGGGCCATGATTTTGAAGAACTTTAACTTTTCTCATAAAAAATTTCACTCATGCTTGAGTTGTTGGATATTAGATTGGTCTTGGTCAATGAAAAATTATAATGATTCTATCTTCCTTATAAGCTCTAATAAATGACCACATATGGTATAATCCTACTTATTGAGGATATCATATCCTTTTTTTGTGTCAATTGGGGTTTTTAATAGCCTATATTTATACTAATCATGTGACCATTGTTCAACAACTATTTTTTCAATGGTAATGATGATTAATGTTCAATTAAATCTGATAGGATATAATAAAACCAAATAATTTCATTTGTTTTCTATAACCATATTACATTATAATACATTTTATGAAATCACAAGGAAAATTTTATTTATAATAGTGCGGTTCATTATAATATTTATCCATTAATGAATTTTGTACATGAAATTTTCATCTAACACTATAAAAGATACGAGAGTAACATTATTTAATCACTCCATCTAGTTCCCATGTTCCTTTTTCAAACTTGAAGTTTCTCCATAACACTTTGACCAAGTGTATTGTTTATTTCGTAGAACATTATCTCTACGATCAAAGATCTTCACCAGCTGCTCTTCATATGAAATATCATTCTATAATAGTACCAAAAATGGATTTAGTACATATGAAAGGTATAATTAGTACTTTATTAGGAGGGATACAAGTAGTACATCATGTAATTGATATAGGTTAGGTGGGAGTTCTGGTCAGTTGTCCTCTACTCTGATGTGATCAAAGATGTAATGTCCCAGATTTTTCCATGTATTATTTTTAATATTATATGGGAATTATTTTGAGACCAGGCTTTGAGACGGTGCATAGTTCTGAGGCTCGGTGAGCCCGGAACAAATGTTTGAATATAATTAAAAAAATTAAACAACACGCGCATGTGGTTTTCCTAAAAAAGTAGAATAACTCATGAATTGGTGAGTGGATCAGAAATCCGAGGGCACCATTGCATCAAGAGCAACAGGTTTACCCTAGCGGATACTTAACATCGGCTGACACAGGTCAGTGGTGAAATCCAGTTTTTGGATGCAAGCATAATAAAATATTTAATTAAAATATTTTATTAAATTTATGTTGCAGCGAATATCTTTAATCCTTTTTAAATAAAGATTTCTTAGGGGATCAGGGTAATAATTCCCATAACCCTGAATTTCCCAGGAGGCTTTGGATAGCTCTAGAGAAAAACCTCCCAACGTGACGATGATGTTCTTGAAGAACTTCGCCAATGACGACGACGCAACGACCGGATCTTCACCAACAAACACCGTGAATCCTAGTAGGGCATTTGATATCTTTGTGATTTCTTTCTCGTTTTTGATTCCTTCGACGAACTCGGACTAATCCACGAACAGATTAGCCCGTGGATCGATCGTATTTGCGGGATGTGATTTTGCGAGGATTTTTGGGATTTGATTCTTGGGGAAATTTGGTTTCTTTCAACCTTCTAACAGTAACGAACCAAGATTGACACAAACATCGATCGAGGTTTATCTATCTTGATTGTTGTGCTTTTATTCCCTGGTTTCTACGCGTTATTTGTGTGTGTTCTACGCAGTCATGGAGGGAATCGATCGTTTCACATTATTTTGTTGGTGAAATGATCCAAGATTGTAGATCCAACCTCCGGAGAATGGTCCGGAGCTGCGACGATGATTTCGGCAGACGATTCAGATCGGATCGAGAGATATGAATTTTTGGTCATTTTTCGTTGGAAGAACATATGTTGTTCGTCAAGACGATTGAAGATCCGAAACTCCAGAATTCAGTGTTGGGATGAAGAAAAGAACCAGTTCCTTGAGTTTCACGGAAAACAGATGGCAGAATTGAGATCCGGAAGATCGGCCGAAGCGCGAGGAGGAAGATGATGTTTCTAGAAAAATCCCAACTACACAACATGTAGTATGGGCTACACGATGTGTATTCTTCAGGGATTACCTGGTGTGTACTCCGGGAGTACATGAACATGGGTTGGGTACACGACCAAGGACCCAGCGTGTATACCCTTCCCTGGCCAGACACGGCCAGATACGCGGGACACCCTGTGTACTAGTACACTGGTAGGAAACACGGACGGACACCGTGTACGGGCATATGGCTAGGGTACACGGGTGTTACCCAGTTGACAGGACACGGCGTGTGCTTTGACTTACACACAGTGTATATTATTTCCTACATGACTTTGATTTTGGACACAGGCCATTTACACGGGAAGTACCCAGATTCAACGAACACAGTGTGTGATCCTTCTACACGCTGTGTAGTCGAGTTTTACACATCTTGGACAGGTGACACAGGCCATTTACATGGGCAGTACACGGGGTCAAGGAACACAACGTGTAACCATACTACACGTCGTGTAACCAGTTTTACAAAGCTTGAGTCAGTTGACTTCTGTGACTTGGAATCGTTTCCTAAGGGTTCATTCCCTTGGTCTTTCTCTTGAAGGTTTCCAGTATCATTTCCTACATATAGAATTATGATCCCTTCAGTATGACTTACTGAATAGATTTGTTGGAATCCCCTCTATGAGACTTGGAGCAGGATCCTCTATTCATTCTGGGAACCCTAGGTAGAGTTCTTGGTATCGACATGACCAAATTTACCTAGGCGCCAATCCTCTACTTGGCGGATTAGTTCAGACTGAGTTGTTGGAATCACCCCATAGCTATTGGTTGTGATCCTAATATGAACATCGTGTTCCCAATTACTTGTGGAGTGTATTATCCCAGAACAAGTACTTCATATCTCTCTATTCAGACCTAGGAGTGTGTTCTCCTTTTTACATGCTTAGTGGAATCTTCGAGCCGAATCCTAGTGGTGGTATCGCGATAGTCGATCGTGTATGAGTATATCTGGATATTCATGTTATATGTTCTATAGACATATACTGTGTAGAGATGACTGTATCTTTCCTTTGTGGTATTTCCCTTGTTTTTTTCCTTTGTTTTATTGGGGTTTCCTACTGGGTATTGTTATACTCACCCCTGCACGGGCCTTGCCCGCACGTGTTGTCTCTTGTGAAGACGAGCGAGCCTTTGACAAGATTCTAGGTGGACCAGGATCAGATGGTGATCAGTGAGATCAGACAGGCCGAGGTGTGTTCCTACGGCTACAGATTGTAGTCCCAGTACTTTTCTTTACAGGTTGGACTTTGTTACAGACTCTCTTTTGATGGGATTTTACATTTGGCCCAAGGTTTTACACCACTTTACTTTACTCTCCTGTAGTACTCTGTTGGTTGGTATTTTTGTGCACGCATTTATTTTTTAGTAGTTTTTACTATTCAAATTTGTTTTATTGGAGATGTGTGTGTTTGTGTGTGTACAGGTTTATAGGTAATTCCTTCCATGTCAGTGACATGCCTACTCAGTGCTAGTCACCAGCCCCTAGCCTATTGTAGGTGGGCTTGGGGAGTTGTGGAACCGGCCCCACTAGGATGGGTTGTGACAGAGTGTTATCAAAGGTGTTCGGTTCTACCTTAGGACCAGGAGTCTGTGAGTTGGTTTGGGGAAATAGTGTTAATTGTTTTGAGTTCAGCTTTCAGGCCAGGGACCCTAGTGTTGGTGCGGGCGGCCGATGTATCCATACACCAGGACTCTGATAACATGCTTTTCGACTAAGAACATGAGAACAGTAGTTGCATGGGAAAAATACTAGTACATGAATCATATAGGAATGGGTTGTGGTTTCCATGTCCTTCTTGAGTTAGCTCTCCAGATATACTCACTGACTGAGATACATCTTGTTTCTATACAGGATGCCTTCGTGACACGTGATAGAGAAAATATTTTCAATTAATTTATATTGAATATCATTTTTTTAAACCCACAAAATTGTTCCTCTAAGATGAATTGTTTCATTTTTATGATAATGGTGTTATTTTGAGCTGAATAGTAAAAATTGGCCATTTTGGATTTTTAACAGTTTTACATTATTTTGGTTGTTTGGCCATAACATTATCTACACTGATCCAAATTGAAAAATTATTTCTTTTCCAGATTCTACACATCCAGGGATTCATTTAATATATTTGGACCAAAATCTGAATCGGCCATATTGAAGCTCAAAAGAAGCTCACAAGTTTGATCAAGAAAACTATTTTCAGTTCTGCCTAGTTTTGATGTGGGATCCATAACTCATCCACTGTGGGGCCAAAGCTTGTGAAATTCGGTGGGTGGACGCGAAAGGAGGTTTGGAGCATCTTTTATGAAGGAATATCCGAGTGAAGTGGCCGTTTATGGGGCCATTAAAGCACCCTAATCCGGAGGAGTTCGTTTTGGAGAGTCTGACTGGGCAGAATAAATTTTCATAGTAAAACGGCCATAACTCTCTGAATACATGTCCAAATCCGCTGACAGTTTGAGGGGACACGTCCAAGGGAATTATGAACAACATTCATGAAGGGCTCAAAGCGTGAAGATGTCATTTAATGTGGGTAAAACGCGTCTACATTCGGGGGAATAATTCTGGCTATAAAAGGAGGAGAGCTCCACCCTCTCAAGGCATTCATTCTCCACCCCATTCCTTCCGGGACACCAAGAAGAAGATCTTTTCGGTTTTATTTTTTATTTATTTTCTTTATCATAGTTTTTTAATTACTTCTTCTTCCCCATTCAACTCGATTACCCTTACCATGGTGGGGTAAAATTTTGGAGTGATTGGGGAAGGGTTGGTTTTCTACATTGTAATGCTTGAGTTCTTGGACGCAATTGAATAAATTTCTTTCTTCTTCAAAGTTGTTTTCAATTTATTATAGCGGATTTTATAATCAAGTGCGATAGTTCTTGAATATTAATTCTGTTATTTATTTTTTCCTTGGTAAAATAATCAATATCTCCCTCCACTAATTTCTGGTTTATATACGATGGAATAAACCAGGAATTAGTGGTGAAGTGCTCGACGATCGTCAGTACGTGTAAAAGGTGTAGTGAATGTTCTTGATTGTTTGGGATAAACAAAACCCGATCGGGAATTTCCCATTTCAATTAAGGATATTCAATACAACTATTTTACACATGGAAGGAGAGTTGACCAAACCGAGATCTTGGTAAGGTTTTCTCTCACAATAACAATTTCACCAAGGAAGTGAGAGGAAACGATTGTGGAAACTCACTTTAATCAACTAAGAAGAAGAGGTTTGAATTAAATTGAACAAGGATACCATTATAATTATGAAACCGACCCCGACCTAATCACCCTTTTAATTTCATTGTTTTTCAATCATTTTAATTTCAAATTTCTGTTCACAACATTTTTACCCCCGTTTTAATGTGACAACCCATTTTGTGTGCACTCCTCTTCGGGAGACATCCTAGGTCAACCACATTACTACATTTTAACTTAGGAAAAAAATTGTTTTGTCACGCCCTACGACAGGCGTGCGTCAACGCGCACCCGCTAGGATCCATCAGCTCGATCACGAGGATGACCCCCTCAGTGAAGAAGCTTCAATACAGGGACCAGATCCCCTAGTTTTACCTTCGGGTGGTGTTCCAGTTATTCCACCACCTGTGGAGCAGTGTTTAGGGCCTACTGTACTAGTGGAGGTGGAGAGCAGGCTGAGCACACTCCACGCGTTTTAGAGACAGAGACCCCTTAGGTTTCAAGGTGAGCCTGACCCTCAGGCAGTAGAGGACTGGCTTGAGGTAGTGAACAGAGTCTTCCGTTTGGTCAGGACACCATCAGACTAGATGGTGATCCTGGCAGCGAGCCTTCTGCAGGGCTCGGCAGGGCGATGGTGGAGTTTGGTTATCCAAACCCACGATGAGGAGACTCTTACATGTTCAGAGTTTGAGCAACTATTCAGGGAGTAGTTTTCACCGGTTACCCTGAGAGTAGTACGTATACATGAGCTTCTTCATCTCCAGCAGGGAACCATGACTGTGGCTGACTATTCATCGAGGTTTACCAACCTCTCACGGTACTCGACGGATATGGTCAGAGATCAGTACTTCAGAGCTCGTACCATTGAGCAGGGCTTGCGCAGAGACATTCGAGCTAGAATCGTCCCTATGAGAATTCATACATATGCTGGGGTGGTCGAACGGGCTTTGGTGATCAAGAGATTCTTGTCAGAGTAGAGACAACCGGCAGTTCCCAGTATTGAGCGAGCTGGAGCATAGACCGCGACAGCAGGGGGCCGACGTCAGGAACCCTGGCATGGGAGACGTTTTCAGAGGAGATCCCAGGATAGGGGATTTCTTGTACAGGGTTCACAGGGCGCATCCAACCATCCACGAGAGAGGCGATGCTACTCTTGTGATGGTATGGGACATCTCGCTCGATATTGTCCGACCCGCCGTACTACTGACACAGGAGCAGTGGATGAACCACCAAGGAATAAGCAACGTTTGAAGCAGACAGATACGCGGGGTGGCAGACGTGGTAGAGGTGTTGGGAGAACAGCTGGAGGTAGTTGGCATTTTGACCGTTTTCCACCACCACCCCAGGAGGTCCACCCCAGGCTCAGGGAGCTGGTAGAAAGATGCAGGGACTACTACAGGTGGCAGAGGCTTATGACCCAGGTGCTCCTGGAATGATTAAAGGTTCAATATGTGTCTTTTCTACCTTGGATGCCATACTAATAGACACAGGTTCTAGTCATTATTTTCTGGATACTTATCTTGCTCGAGACCTTTAGATTCTTGTTGAGCCGTTGACTCGACCCTTACGCTTAGAAACACCAACTAGAGAAGATTCAGAAATCACACATCTTTTCAGACAGTGTGACCTGACCCTTGGAGGTGAGAGTTTCGGTTAGAACCGATTGGTGGTAGTGTTGAGGCCTTAAAATATAATTCATAGTATGGATTGTCTATCCATAGTTCATTCCCAGATTGAATGTTTTAGTCGAAGGGTGCGGTGTGTCCGCAGTGATGGAATGAGGTTCTCCTTCATCGGGGAAAAGGAGGCCCAGGCAGTGCAGGATGGACTCATGCGTAAGAAGGTACATCCGATTTCATATTAGTTGTCTGGCCTAGCCCTTGGTGTAGAAGATGCTACGAGTTTCCAATTTCCAGCAGTAGTGGACGAGTACGAGGATGTATTTTTGGAGGATGTCCCTAGACTACCTCCTTGTTGAGAGATAGATTTCCACATTGATTTGCAACCCTGGATGACACTGATATCAGCATCAACATATCAGATGGCTCCTGCAGAGCATCGTGAGCTGAGGATGTAATTGGAAGACTTGCAGAGGAAGGGATTTTTGAGACCCAATGTTTCATCCAGGGCGGCCCCAGTGTTGTTTTCCAAGAAGGCAGGCGGGAGCTTGATGTTGTGTGTGGATTACCGGTGCTTGAATCAGGTGACCGTGAAGAACCGGTATCCAATACTGAGGATCGATGACCTCTTCAACTAGTTAGGAGGGGAACGATGGTTCTCGAAGGCTGATCTATGATCAGACTATCACCAGTTGTGATTACTAGATGAGAATATACCGAAGACGGCTTTCAGATGTCACTATGGTCACTATGAGTACTTGGTGATGCCCTTCGGCATGAAGAACGCCCCGAAAGTGTTTATGGGACTCATGAACCAGATTTTTCATACCTATCTAGATCGGTTCATGGTGGTCTTCATCGATGATATCCTTGTGTACTCGGCATATGAGGAGGAGCACGCGAGGCACCTAAGGATGGTTCTGGACACACCCCAAGAGCACCAGTTGTATGGGAAACTCTTGAAGTGTTAGTTCTGGATACAGGAGGTCAACTTTCTGGGACATGTTATCTCAGTAGATGGTGTAGCAGTGGACCCAGCCAAGGTAGAGGCAGTGTTATCATGGGAGCCACCCCGGAGCGTGACAGAGGTGTGGAGTTTCCTTGGGTTGAAAGGCTACTATCAAATATTCATTCCCGATTTCTCCAGGATTTTAGCACCCATGATAGCTTTGAACCGAAAGGGGCATCCTTTCGTGTGGACTGAGAGATGCCAGCGAGCTTTTCAGCAGTTGAGACAGAGTCTGACAAGTTCCCCGATCTTGGGATTATCAAAGGATGGTGTCGAGTATGTAGTGTTCTACGATGCATTAGGAACCAGGCATGGTTGTGTCCTGATGTAGAGGCAAGCGGTGATTGCCTATAGCTCACGTCAGTTGAGGCCGCACGAGCAGATCTACGCGACCCATGATCTTGAGTTGGCAGTGGTAGTCTTCGCATTGAAGATGTGGTGGCACTACCTGATGGGTGAGTAGTTTACCGTCGACTCTGGTCACAAGAGTCTCAGATATATCTTTTTTCAGAAGGATCTAAATTTGAGAAAGAGGCGATGGCTTGAGTTCTTCCAGGAGTACGACATTGAGATCGTTTATACTCTTGGGAAGGGGAACGTTGTTGTAGATGCTCTTAGCAGGATATCCAGTTCGTAGTTGCTGGATGAGGCGACAAGGCAGTTGGACTCATTACAGTTATCCTTCATGGATAGAGATGAGGGAGCTTACCTTCAATTGATGGTTGTTACCCCTCCACTCTTACAAAGAGTCCGGGAAGCGCTGCTCGGGGATGCTAGCTGCAAGACTTTATGTGCTCAGATATCCATAGGTGATGCAGCTGATGGGTATTCAAAATTTAGGGAGTACATTGTTCTTTTTAGAGGGCACACAGTATTACCAGTGACGTTTCCGGAGGAGGTTCTGAGGGAGTTCCATACATCTCCTTTGGTGGTGCATCCAGGCATGGAAAAGATGTACTAGGACCTCCGACATCAGTTCTGGTGGTCAGGAATGAAGAAGAGTGTGGCATAGTTTGTTTCTCGGTGCCATACTTGTCAGCAAGTAAAGGCTGAGCACCAGGTTCCAGCAGGTTTGACTCAGCCCCTCGAGGTACCAGAGTGGAAGTGGGATTTGATATTCATGGACTTCGTGATGGGTTTACCACTTACGTCCAGGGGACACAATGCCATCTGGGTGATCATTGATCGGCTCACCAAGTCGGCCCACTTCCTAGCCATACATGAGAAGAGTTCAGTAGAGAGCTTGGGACGCCTCTACGTGCAGGAGATAGTTTGACTTAATGGAGTGCCATTGACGATCATATCAGATCATGATGCTCGTTTCACATCCCTCTTGTGGAAGAGATTGCAGGAAGCTTTTGGGACATAGTTACGCTTGAGCACAACGTTCCATCCTCAGACTGATTGTCAGATGGAGCGCACCATCCAGGTTCTGGAGGATATGCTACGTGCTTGTATACTTGACTTCGATCGTAGCTGGGAGGATCACCTAACACTGGTGGAATTTTCCTATAACAATAGTCATCATTCCACTATTGGTATGGCACCATTCTAGGATTTGTATAGACGACCTTGTAGGTCACCACTTTGTCAGACTGACCCAGGAGAGTCATCACTCATGGGCCCAAAGATGGTGCAAGATACTACAGAGAAGATGTAGGTCATCCAGGAGTACATGAAGATGGAACAAAGTAGGTAGAAGTCATATGCCGACAGGATACGGAGGCCCCTGGAGTTCGAAGAGGGAGACCATGTGTTCCTTCGGGTCTCACCTCGATGGGGATTACGAAAATTTGGCTCAGGCGGCAAGCTATCTCCGAGGTTCATTGTGCCTTTTCAGATTCTGAGTAGAGTTGGGGAGGTGGCGTACCTCTGGGCTATACCTCCTCAGATGGACCAGGTACACAATGTCTTCCATGTGTCACAGCTGCAGAAGTACGTGCATGATCCATCACACGTTATCGACTAGGGCGAGCTGGACATCGATGATGGAGCGACCTTTGCTGAGTACCTAGTGGATATTGAGGATCTATAGGAGAAGATCCTTTTTGGATGAGCTATTCCCTTGGTGTGTGTCCGGTGGAAGAACTAGAATCTCTAGGAGAGCACGTGGGAGCAGGAGGCTCAGATTCGTGAGCAGTACCCACATCTTTTTGAGTAGCCCTTGTTTTGGCATTTCGGGGATGTAAAAGCCCTAAGGTGGGTGTGATGTAATGTCCCAGATTTTTCCATGTATTATTTTTAATATTATATGGGAATTTTTTTGAG
Organism: Viscum album; assembly: GCA_963277665.1. Taxonomy (NCBI): domain Eukaryota; kingdom Viridiplantae; phylum Streptophyta; class Magnoliopsida; order Santalales; family Viscaceae; genus Viscum; species Viscum album. The sequence goes on from OY728135.1 coordinate 338,649,069, forward strand.
ACCAAGATTTAAGACGGCACACAGTTCCAAGGTTCGGTGATCCCGGAAAAAATGTTTAAATTTAATTAAAAAAAATAAAATTAAATAACACGCATGTGTGGTTTTCCAGAAAAAGTTAAATAACTCGCGAACGGGTGATCAGATCGAAATTCCAAGGGCACCATTGCATCCATATAAGTGATTTTACCCTAAGGGAGACCTAATATCAGCTGTCACATGTCGTTGGTGAAATCCAGATTTTGGACGCAACCATAATAAAATATTAAATTAAAATATTTTATTAAATTTTTTTTTGCGGCGAATTTATTTTATCCTTTTTAAATAGATATTTCGTAGGGGATCAGGGTCTTAAAGGAGTCGATGTATCTTGAACTATGTTGTACCTTCTCCTCAAATCTCATGAATTTATTCATTAAATAAATGTGGAGTAATACCATGGTCATACATAAAACTCTAGGTATCATCGATGACTATCTGTATAGATCTTCTATAGACTCTACTGACTGAAAGTTATTTTTTTATTGAAAATTAAAAGAAGGAACACCACACCAGCCCTTCAAGGAGGGAGAAAGTGATGAAGAACTAAGTAATCCCCTTGGACAATTCTTTTACACTCAACGGGGAGAGAATCTAAACTATCATAAATCAAAAGCTTCTCCTCCTGTCTACCCAATATAGCCAAAGAGTCTGCTACAAAATTGGTTTCCCTCCAACTGTGATGGACAATGCGCCCCTGCTTTATAGTCTCTAAGATTCATTGATCTTATGCAGAATGGTCTTAACATTTTCCACCATTTCCTCGACCATTTCGGGGAAGAGAAGTTTCTATTACCAAATTTATCCCATCATGTTGGGGTTTAACATCTCTTACAACAAAGGACATCATAGGGAGAAATTTGGATGATTGAGTGAAATATGTTTTTTTAATATAACTAGACCAGAGAAAGATGTTGGTCTTATCCTCCTTTGAATTAAATTGAGTATGCTCCCATCTTGTTCCCAATTGTCTGGATAGTCTTCTGTGATTGGCAATCAGATTGAGGGTTATAATTCATAATGAAGTTAAACATTTTATTTATTGTCTTTTGGGGACTCTTCCATAACATATAGGTGATTATTGTATCTTGATAATATACAATCAATAGTGGTGTTCCATGCATCCTCACTATTTCTCTTATTAATATCCTTAAAATATGATCGAGTGATAAATCCTCTTAAATTTCAATTAGGTGCACAGTCTTTGTTTAACAATACACAAAAACCCATATAGTGTTATTCCCTATTGATTTTTTTAGAAGATCGATGATAAAGTCCATGGTGGTGTTTTCCGATTTTCATGTTTGTATGGGTAATGGTTGCACCATCCCTTGTAATTTTTTTTCCATTTTCACTTACTGACATACAAAATATCTTGATTTATATTCCATGACCTATTTCTCTATATTTTCCAGCCATTAGTTCTATAAATAATATCGATATATATTTTTGTTTCCGAGGTGGATGAAGAAGGTTGAGTTATGTTTATTATCCAACAGATACTTATTTTACTCATGATATGATGGAATATATAGCCCTAACCCAAATCTCCCAACTCCTTCCTCATTATCATTTAACTCTGAGGATTTCCCTTTCCTTATATCTTCAACATTATTTTAAATTCCAACATCATTTCTATGAAAATCCATTATATTTTCCAAAATATAAACTTTAGAAATCATTTGTGAAATGATTTGTGATTTTTCTACCACTATGATTTCCATGTCCATAAACATCAATTATAAGAAGATCAAGTCCCTCTCAATTATTATCAATGATAAAATTTATGGATCTTTTCTACATATAGTGTCTACCAATTTATTTTTCTTACCCGAATGGGAGTGTATTATGTATTCATAGTACTTGATCATCTCTAACCATCATCACTAGAACATATTCGTCTCTTTCTATGTGAATGTATACTTGAGGCTTTTAATCCACATATATCTCACACTTCACCCCAAAGATATAATTTCCTTATATTTTCAATGAAAATATTACTATATCTTACTCTGTATCATGTGTTGGGTAGTTTTATTCATTAACTTTCATCTACCTTGAAGCATAGGCTATGAATTTTTCATTATGAATTAATACACACTCAAATCCCTTCTCTTAAGAAACATTAAATACCATGAAAAGTTCTCCACTTGTGGGTAGTTTGAGAACAGGGGTAGTGATAATACTCCTTTTCATCTTATAACCTCTCTTTACTCCCTTCGGGGTTAGCATGGTAAGAGGGTTTTACAATCATGAGATAGTTCTCCCAAATCAATGATAGTACCTAGATAATCTAAGGAAACAATTAACATATATCATAGATGTTGTCCTTGTAAATCCGTTAATTTCTTCTATCATTGAAGGGTCTAAAGATATCTCATTTCTGGTGTTGATATTCCCCATGGATGAGACATCCTTCAACCAAAACTCTAACTTTTGGCACTTGGAATAATGATTCTCCTTTCATAAGGTCGTTAGCATAGTGTTTGGATACTCCTCATGCTCTTCATTAGTTTTCTCGTATATTAGAATATCTTCTAAAAATACAACAAACAATTTACTAAGGTAATATATAAAGACTATATTCATCATGTACGTGAAGATTTTTGGACCATTTGTGATCCTCAAAGGAATCACTATGAACTCATAGTTCCCATACATCATACAAAAAGTATACTTGGGGGTATCTTTCTTCTTCACCCTATCTTGGTAGTATCACAACTATAGATCCACCTTGAATAAGTATTATGCTCTAAATTATGGGTCAATATAGTCATAAATCTGACGAAGATGAAAATTTTTATTTATCTTAAAAATTTTGAGTTCATGATAATCAATGAAAAGGCACATTGACCCATACCTCTTATTGATGAAGTGGACTGGTGCACCCCATGGTGAAGCACTTGGTCATATGAATACATTATCTAGATTTTAGTTTATTTGTTTCTTCCACTCCTCAAGTTAAATAATACCCATTCTATACGAAGTCTTGGAAAATGTTAATTCCCCATTTATATGCCCAATTGAAAATTCAACCACTCAACTAGGAGGAAGATTATAAAATTCATCAGGAAACACATTATCATATTCTATAAAAGTAATCATGTACTCAATGATGATTATTTTCATAAAATAAATCATTTCATCTAGATATTATTTCTCATAGGAAAATAATATCCATGATTTAGATGTTGGTTCTAATTAATATTCAACCTCCTCATTGAAATTATAAAGGATTGGGAATTTATTCCCAATACAGAGTGTGATTTACTTATCATTAAAAAATTATATAGTATCTCTATAGGGAAAGTCAATCTATGCCTAGAATTGAAACAAATTTCATTAAAGAAAGTATGAAAAGTTTCACTAGGATCTTCATCCCACATATTTCGATAGGAGAGGAGTTATATACTTGGGAAGAAATAATTGACCCATCTTCGATTCTCATCAAAAACTCTATGTCCATGATTTATGGCAGTATTATAATAGATATATGAAACATTTTTTATATGAAGTAATACATAGAACCATAATAAAAATTTATTTTCACTATTATTGAGTTAATAAATAGTGTACATATCACCACATATTTATCGGGATCCTCTTTAGTAGTTGTGATGGAAAAAGATCACCCTTTCTTCTTTGGAAGATTTTTATTATCTATGAAACCCCATTAGCTTAGGGAATTGATTTTTAAAGTTCCCTGGTTCCTTTTAGTTGAAGAAATGAAAAATGCACTGATGATTGACTGAATCATTTCTTTCTTCCCCTACATTAGTGAGTTTCTCCTATGAGTAATATCTTTCTAGTTTCTCATCCTTCCCATAGCTAAACCATTTCCTTGTCCCTCATAGACAATTTCTGGGGCAATTCTTTATGCACCATTTATAAGTGGGATGATGTAATTTTTTTGGGCCGTTTTGATTTATCCATAAGATTCCTAGAATTAAACTCCAACTTCCCCTTTTATCCTTTATATACCCTTGATAATATCCAATCTCCATTTCTACTTTGAGATTACATCAAAGAAATTTATTATAACTTTAAATGTTACAGATCATCATGGATTTTCATTGAAGAAGGTTTTACCCACAAAGAAGTAGTTAATCATGAATTTATTGGAAAAAATTTGAAGGCATATCATGCATGTATTGGGATGTTTTCCTCATATTCCCCAATATATTAGTCATTTTTTTCTTGAGGGAAATGAAATCACTTTCCATATTATGATAGCGTGTATGTGGTGATTGTTCATAAAAAACATCTTTTTTAATTTCTTACACCATATTACTTCAAACTCTTCCTAAAACATCATAATCTTGATCAATTTCCAACACTAATCTGCTTCACACTCCGTGTGATAATTAGATAGTAAAACCTTATCTTGTTCAAAACATTTAAGGATGGAGAATATCATCTCAATGGATTTGATTTTTTTTAAGGGACCGAATGATCAATTGATATTTAAAGGCATTTGTCGCATAAAGCTTATACCTATAACTTGTTCTTTCTTTGAGCGATTTGGGTGATCCTATTAATCTAGGTTTCTATTCAAAACCTAAGTCAACTAAGAGAGTATAATCACAAAGTCTGAGATTCATGCTCACATCAGGATATGCATTTCGTTGGGTCCAGTCATTACATTGATCATCACATTAATTTTTTATATTATCCCTCCTATTTCTTCTTATTAGATAGAATAAATGGAAAGTTAGAAATGAATTTTTTTAAACTATTAAACACATAAATGGGAATTTTGTGACATTAAAGGGATAAAATCTAACACATATTTACTTCCATAACTTATGAATTTATAGGTTTCAATATATGTTATCAATGATCTATTTTCTAACATATATTATTATGTGAATTTTTTTATTCCCATAATAATGTTAAATAATGGTATTTTTATTTTTATTCCCATAATAATGATATTTTTTTTATTCTTATGTGATTTTTTATTCTCAGGAGTGTCCAACTTGGTGCACAGTAAGACCTATTTTCATGAACTAGGTTACACTGAGTCTAGCTTAACAAACATTATCAAAGTTGTTCCCCCTAGGTACGTTTGTGAGAGAACCACATTCACTTGTACTATCGAAAAGGGATGCATTTTTATGATAACCCACTGAAACTATACTTTCCAAAATTTAGTGATGTTTTCTTATACTTAGTCTTATCACAAAGGCTTCTTATAGATCTTTCCAATCATAATCCCAAAAAATATATACACCTTTCCTTTGATACATACTATAACAAACATGCTCTTTATTTATCATTATTAAAATTTTAATTACATAATATTACACATAATAAAAAATATCATATCAATAAGTTGAGTGTATTTGGTAATTATGTACATTACATAACAATTTAAAATAAGGAAACATCATCTTTATTTAAAACATTGCTAACAATCTAGCACATAAAACTGCATGGGATATCCAAGGGATATAAATAAGAAAATGGTGAGATATAAAACCAATTAAGGGAATAAATATGGAATAAAATGAATAAAATATTAAATTATTTACAATTGGGACATAAATGGATAATAATTTATTGATAATCATAAACATGAATAGTAAGTCATGGTATAGCTTTCTAATCATAACATGGTAAATGTGGAAACAATATAGAACATTGCATCATAAACATAGGTTAAGGATAATCGACAAGACATGATTATATAAAAAATACCATATTGGAATCAGGTTCAATACCTATCCCAATATGATTTCTTGTAAGAATAAACATTATCCAATTCATTGGAGTGTTATATAATTCTGGGTGCACTGGTCACTTCAATTTCATTCTAATTCTTAAGTGTTCCACATAAACCATATTGCATGGATTCATTCATCATGATATTTTATTCCATGATCATGGAGTATAGAATATATAAATGTAAATCCCAATTTATATATGTATAAGTGTATACATTTATAAACACCTGATAGGAAATGTGTATGGTATTCATAACACATTTTTTTTTGTATGAAAAAATCGCTGTGAAATTTTGACAGCATAACAACCTCACATTAAAATTCATAAAATCGGTTGATGAGAGAGAAAGGTTTTTCTCCTAGTTTGGAGAACTTGGACTGTGATAGGGACATGAAAATACATTTACCAACATTAGGAATGGGAAATATAATGCATAAAATAAAAAATAATCATAAGTAATGAAGAATTAGATGAGGATACCTCACATGAGTGTGTGATTCCAGATGCTTGGGAGGAGATTGATGAGAACTTGGGGGATCCTTGGGAGGAATATAGAGAGAGGAAGGTATAGTAAGGACGTGCTCAAAGATCTTTATTTAAGAGAAATGTAATCTTGGTGGGTTTATATAGAAAATGAGTGGGGATATCTTTATTAATTTTCAAACATTGGTTTTGAACTATATAAAATAAATTACCAAAACCATAAATAATAAAATGGGGTTTTACCCATGTTTTTATACAATTGTGAGTGGATTTTACAATTTAATAATTATAGGGAATTAAATTAATAAAATAATACTATTTCTTATGTGTAACTAAGCTATACTCTTAAATAAATGATTTAAAAACCTTAAATAATATTAATTAGTTTCAGATTTACCATTATATGATAAAATCAATAATTATTTTGACCACTTAAAAGGCTTTAGTTCCAAGAATTTACCCTTATGTGACATTATGGTTTTTGATTCAACCATTATGAAATAATAGAAAAAATATTATATTTAATCAACTCATAAAAAACTATGATAATTATCAAGACGTCTAAAAAAACAACACCTTATCCTGATACAATATATTGAAATACTATATTACCTTCATGCATTAATTGGGTCTTCATATGGTTAATATCTTAGTTAAAAATAATTAAAATCCAATAAAATAAATTCATAATTATTTAATAATACATTATAATAATACATTTAAAATTATAAAATACTTATTATAATACTACAATGATGTTAAAACATCATACATAATTTCCCAATAAACATTTAATAAATTTAAATAACATTCATCATTTACAAGAAATTATATTAAGAAAAATATAAGAACTATGAGAAACCAAATAATTGAAATGGAATGATCAAGATTATTTAGGAAGATTAAATAATTCCATCAAAAGAAGTCTTATGCTATAAGGAAAAGAAAGATTCTAAAATAAGAGTTAATCGACTTTAAAAAATCATTTAATGTGTATTTATTCTTGTACTTTTTCGAATTCTATTATATCCATACTCATGGTTCATTATGATGTCATAATACACAAAGTATATTTATACGAAAAATTATTTTTACTAAAAAATTCATTTTTATTATAAAATTACAAAAAATTCACCATTAGATAATGTTGATGTTCTGATTCCAAAAATAATATTTATTTTATGAAAATAATTTTTTAAATAGGTATATTTTTACTTTTAATATAGTAATCAACATTTATTGATAAATGTTGGGGTTTTTTGATAAAAACAGTTTTTGAACCCATACAACAAGTGCATTTGACTTCATCAAAAGTATATAATAATTTTTTTATTATTTTTTTAATAATAATATTTTATTAAAATAATATTTTTGTTAAAATCCATTAATTCATAATTTCTATAATTGAATTTGAATATTAAAATACAATACTATTTGTGTATTATTGTATCAAAATAAAAATCATTTATAAATTAATAAAAAGAGGATGAAAGTATATTCCTATTATATAAAATATAATATAAAGCATCATATTTATAGGGTCCTGATACATATCCCTTTAACAAAAATGGAAATTCTGTAATAGTAAGGTGCATAAATGTGAGAAATTTATTGGCTGGTTCGATGTACATGGTTTTGGTCATGATCTCAATGATCTTGAACTTCCCCTATAAAAGATTTTGGTTATGCTTATATTGTTGGATCACATATAAAACTAAGTCGAGGGAAAAACCCAATGATATTATCTCCCTTGGAATATCCAATAAATGTTCTTGATAGGGTACGATCCTAATAATTTTGGCCACCACTTTTTTTTATATAAATTGGATTTTTTAATACCCTCTATTTATACTAATCTTTTGATTTCTATTCATTGGTTATTTTATCAATGAAAAATATTCATAATGGTCATTTAAATTTTATATGAAATAATAAAAGAAAGAAGTTCATGTGTTTTCCATAACCATATTACATAATAATATATTTAATTAAATCATAAAGGATTTTTTTAATATTTCAGGTCATTAAGAAAATAACACTTATGTTATTTCCCAAATTATCACTTAAAAATGGAAATGTTAATCGTGGGTTTGAATAGTCGACCATCTTAATGATTGTAACATAGTTAATTTTTTCAAAAACATCATTAATGTTTTGTTTCAAAATAATAATTGTTGTATAAAAATTGATTATGATTTCATGATTATTTTTCTTTTTTTGATTAAATAATTACTTCTTTGACTATAATCCTCCTGTCTAAGTCCTTTTTGACTAATGAACCGAATATTTTAAAAAATGTCCAATGTGAATTTAATGGATTAAATAATTTAATATATCATGATAAGTGATAAAATAAATGGAATAATAAATATTTAAAAGGTTACTAATAATGTAAAAACTAATATATGTGTATTATTTATGAAGATAAATAACAGACGTGACAAGTCATATTCAAGGTGAGAGACTTTCTTCTTAAAATACCATTTTAAATTTTTTTTTTAAAATATTTTTATTCAATGTCAATATTATCAAAAAACAATTATTGATATATTTTTATAGACATAAATGAATTATAATAGACATTGTATGTCAACTTTTGTTATTTATTTCAGTGGGTTTTTAAATGAATCTTTTTACTTTTATTTAATATATCATTTTTAATTTCATTAAAAAAGAAAAAATAGAATTTTTTTATTTAAACATATATGGTGACAATGAAATATCCCTCCATCAAAAATGTTATTTTATATTAGTATTCCTTTATAGGACAACATAATTTCTTCAAATAAAATCCCTCTTTCCATGTATTCAGAATATTTTCAAATTTTTTTAAAAATAAAATCGATATTTCAATATTCAGAAATGTTTTCTTATTAATGCGAAGAATAGTTTATTGAGTGTAATGAAAAAAATGAAATATTACATTTTTTAATAATTAATTTACTGTTCTTGGAAAAAATTTAGTATGATTTTTCATTCCATTATAAACTAAATATGGGTGATTTCATTATAAACCATGGATAGATTGTAATGATGTTAACTAAGGATGAGTGGTTCTATTATAATCCATGTACAATTATCTCTTTGGTACCCCATTAATTCATTTGGATTGGAAGTCGACTATATTGAAACTTCCATTTGTAAGAGTGATCTTTTGAGTGATAGAGAAATGTTGTCCCAAATTTAAATAGATGGTTTATCTATTTTTTCAATGGTTGGGGCTAAGGCCTCATTTTATTAATAAATAAAATACTTCTTTTGACTGGGTAGAGGGTGACCCATTACATAGACCAATGGACCAAGTACATGTGCCCTAAAAACTTGGCTTGAAATCCCATTTTTGGCCCAAAAGACCCTTCTATGAATAGTACTGCTACAGTACCCGAGCTACTACATTCCCTGCTACAGTACGTTGCCGATACAGTTCCTTCTAAAGTTCCTCTGCCGCTACAGGAATGTATACACTATTTTATAAGGGTGAAAATTATTTCTTTTGAAAATGATCTATATGTTTTTATGATTAAAAAGATATCATTATGAGTTTTATCTTGATATTGATATTTCATAGGAAATGTTTTATGAAAATATTTGGGCAGATAATGTGATTTCTTGGTAAAGTAAATCTTTGTTTTTAACCCAATTTTTTTTTAGAAAAATTGAATACTTTTTTTAATTATTCGTATACTAATATTTGTTTTTTTTATTTTTATGCTCCTTACTGATAATTTTTTTTCTCATCCCAGGTTTTAAAATATTTTCACTATGTTTTATAGATGATTAGAGACATGGATTAGGTCAAGATGAAAATTCAAAAAATGATTAATGAAAATAAATATAAATTAGGTTGTATTTTATAGAAACGAATTTATATTAAGGATATGTTAAAAATTTGAAATATATGGTATTTAATGTAAGAGTTATGAACTAAATCTCTACAACTATAAACAGAAAATATCCTTGGTATGGAATGAAAATGAAATATTTTCCAAAAATACTAGAATATGAATTGTTTAAGGTAGATTCCCTACTTCTAGTATCTGAGATAGTTGTAGAAAACTTTGTTTTGAGTAAAGAGTCATTTCTTGACATTCACATTCCTTTTTTTTTTCAAAATCAAAAACTATTTATTAAATACTAAATTACTAAATATTTCATGTCGAAAGTAATTTATTATCTTTTTATAAGAAAATATAATATATTATCTTACATAGAGTAAGATTTAATTATCTACGAAAATATATTTTTTTATAAGTTTTATTATAGTGATATTGGATATGATATCTTTATCGTAATGAGACTAGATACAATTTTTTTATTAGAATGAGATAGGATATAATAATAAACGTACTCAAATTTTTTATAATCATAATTATCATATCGAATAACTGATATCATATTATGCCTTTCGTACAGACAAAATAATAATATTAGGATTGATAAAGGTATTGATTAATATCATTCATAGACTCAAATAATTTTTTATAATGACCTCTTCATGCTCAAAAAATATTATCTCTAATAGAATATATATGTTTTAGACTGCAATGGTGTATATCAAAATGATGTCCAAATTATATTATAATATTACCATTGAAGGGATTGGTTTCCATGTAATCATAAAAAAACAGAAAAAATATTTCCATTGGAGGATCAAGATCACCATTGGAGTGATTCCTATAAATACCCATCCATTCGAAGAGTTTGCAGTAAAGTGATGATCATTTCATTTTTTAAAATTATCAATGTTCGAGAGATCTAAAGATTACCAAAGTGAACTTCTTATTCCTCATACTTATACTATTTTTGAGTTTTATTTTTTAATGAATGATCAGATGCATACAATACAGGGCTCATGTGTATAGTGAGATAAACAAGCCGATCATCATATCGATGCATCACAGAGATATCGAGATAGAGAATCTGATCATTATATCAGGGCTCACATAAATAGTGAGACATATTGAACAATTTATTGAGGGTTTTAACTTGTAATGGATTTACATAAATTATTTTAATTATAAAACATATGACTTTTATCCTAGGTTACTAGACACACTAATATTTGGGTTAAAATAATTGTATTAATTTTTATTACTTGTTATATTACAAGTAAATTTTTCTACTAAAATTGTAATAGAATGTGAATCCATTTATATTAATATTTCCATTTGATCATTGTTCCGTGTAATATATTTTATTACTATATAATTATTATACCCTTCATTACTTTGAGAATATGATTTAATCTAATTACGATTCTACATGACTTAATATATAATCGCTGCTTTTGTGTTTACTATGATTTATTGTAACAATTGTGATTACGATTAAACTATGAACACATTATCACTGCTTACTAAATATGATTTTATACGTTGTTAAAATAGAATAATTTTATCATTACAACCTATAATATACATATAATAATCCACTTGATTATGATATATTATTCATCATACCAAATGGAAAAGTTTGATTACAATTTAAATACTTGAGAAGTATTGTGAATTTGATTTGTTTAACCATGTTCAACAATATATTTTTTAAAATTAAAAATTAATTTTTTTAAACAAACAATTTACCCCCCTCTTGTATTAAGACATCTTCATATTCATTATGATAAAACACATTGAAGATTATGATTTATTCATGTGAGGTTATCTTAAGTGTTATTTATACACACAAGGTTAATAATTATAAGGTTTATAAAAATATAATAGGCTTAGACACCACATTTTAGGTTTAATGTGATGGGAATTTACAATTATTAATGAGATTTTTGGTGAATGTTTTTTATTTTGTGGAATTTGTAACCCTTTTGTTTAATGTCAAGGATTATTTAATAAATAGTTCACTATTTTCTGGAATAGTATATGACTATGGTAAATAGATAAGTATTGGATTATATTTTAGGAATAAACATTATATTATCTTTGGGAAATAATATATGACTTTAATGTGGTTTTATTGGGTTTCAATAATTTTAAAGAAATGACTATCACATTTTAGATGTTGATTAAATAGTTCATATACATTTTATGTATGAGATGTTATGAGCTACTAAGGTTGAATAGACATAAATGTTAAATTAATCTCCCAATTAAATGAAATCATATCCTTCGGAGTTTTGGGCTTTGAACTTATTTGGAATTATTTTAATGAATTTTTAAGATAGATCAAAGTTAAACATTAGGTTTTCATGTTGACGATTAATGCCATATATATTCATATTAAGTTATATTCTTATAGGAAATTATCTTATATTGTTATAAACATTTTGGTTTTTCTATTTCTAAATACACGAGTAATGTAATAGAATCCTGTTTTGGATTATGTGACATGTTTAATGTATATTTTAGTGCTTATGACATATTAAATCATCTTTAATACTTATCATTTTGTAGCAATAAATGATATTTTTCATAAAATTGATTTAATGGATGAATTTATATTTATTATGTGAGTATATTTCCTCATGTTAATAGTATTTTTAGAAATATAATTCCTTTACTCTAGAGAAATGGATCTTGAAACCATGTTATTGTTCAATTAGTTCTATTTCCATAAAATCGATGGTCTCATCACCCATTGTAGATTAATGATTTTATGGTCGTTCTCTTTTCTTGACCGTGTTCTTAATCCCTACAATTAATAATTTGGTGTTTTTTCACTTCCATATCCATATTTTCCCTTCCTACTAATGTTATAATATTTTGAAACCTATTTTTTTTGTTCATTTCACATGACCATCATATTTCACATTATTTATTTTTAGAGGAATTATTATTAACATTTTTTATGATATGGGTTTCAAAAACGAAATGCTCAAATTTAAAACCCATTATTAACAAGAGAAAGATCAAATTGTGAGGAAAGAAGTTACTAAATTATAGGAGAATTGAATATTTTAATATTTTAAAAGAAATACTATGTTTGATGGCATACAAAATATTGAACACCGAGCTTAAAGGAACCGGAAATTATTATTATTTAAAAATGACTGTTATAGACTAATTATTGAAATTGAAGGTATTAATATTAAGAAATGAACTATGAAATATATATAAATTCCATAAACAATTAAAATTTATTAACTAATTCTTAGGAAATAAGAAGATTGTTTTTAAATATTTTTTATTCCTGAAAAATATGTGTCTTAAAAAACATTTTACTAATTTTTCTGAGGGAATGACATAAATAAATTCTGGAGATATTATTTTTTAAATAAAAAAAAGTATTATATTTTTTAAATAATCAAATACAAATTTATCTATGATGAAAATAGTAATGTTTTCTGAATATTTTGAGTTTTTAATGAATAAAAAAATATCGATTTTTTTGAAAACTGTATTTTTTATAGTGTTTACAAATTAAAATTAATTTTCAATTTGTTGTGTCAAATATAAATAGTTTCATTTGAATAAATATAAAGTTGTTATATAATTTTTAATAAATTTTAAATTTGAAATTAATTTAAAAATATTTTTATATTTAATGTGGGAATTTTATGATAACCCATTTTTGTTGTGTTTTGTCTATTTAATTTTAAATAAAATTATGCAAACTATGTGAATTAGATTTTAAAAAATGAATTATATATTTTTAATCCATGGTTCCAAATTTGGTTATTATTTATATTTTATTTTTTATCATTATGAATAGAAACCATATAAATTATTACCAACACGGAAAGGTTAAATCATGTAATTATGGTTAAAAATAGAATAATAAAGATAGAAAAATGGTCATAACAGTTGATATAAATTATTTTAATGAGTATATATCATTAATAGGAATAAAAATTTACAATATACAACCTTTTTCTCATAAGTCCATGATTTCTACCATTACATTTTTTATATAATGAAAAGTAAAAAATATCATTCTTCTTTATATTATTATATTTAAATTTTTAACATAGAAAAAATAAGGGATATTTTTTGTTATAAATAATATCTTAAAATATAAATTATATTTTTTATTATGGTAATTTATATTTAATATTAATTACAAAAATAATTTCCTTAATTAATTATTAATGTAGCACCCCAAGCTTCTACGGTACGCTTCTCTTTGAATAATGCAATAGCGTGTGTTGTACGCAACATCGAGTTTTAACACACCACAACCAATCAAACTAGGCGTTATGAATAGTAATACCCACTTTTTGAAATTTAAAAATTTTATTTTTCAAAATGGACTTCATTTTTGGATTCATAATGTCGAAATTAGACTAGGGTGAAGTTTTGGTATTTTTCTGAAAAACTTCATTTTTTGATGAATAGTGAAACCACTAAGTGGTAGTTAAAAAACTGAATTTTTCATAAAACTTAATTTTACCGCTTCTGTGAGTGGAATATCAAAAATCCGAGAGACACAGTAAATATCAAGGACTAAAATGTGGTTCATTAAGATGAAAATAAATTTTGGTGAATAGTAACTTTTTACTTTTATTTACCACGGTTAAAAGTAAATATGGTAATTAAGGGTAAAAATGATATTAATATTACCCTAACACATGTCCTAATTCTATTGGATAAGATTAATTCGACCGAAAACAAACTTATAAATAAAATATTATCATTTAGGTCCACTTGGATTAGATTAGGACATTTATTATTATTTAATTCAAAGAAGAGTTAAAAGAGTTAAAATCAAGGTTTATTTACTAAAATATTTTTAATATAAGATTATACATAGGGTAAATTCGATTGTAAATATTCATTAGAAAGATAAAAATATTTCCTACATAATGGTATTTTATTAATAATTTTTAGACATTAAATAATTTAATTTACTTTTGACACAATGATGATGCAGTAATTACCATAATAGTGAAAAATTAAAATAATTGATATTATAAATACCAAAATAAATATAATTTGAGACTTTTTATGAATTTAAATAATTTTCTAGGTTAATAAGACATGTTAGTAATGATTTAAGTAAATTTTTTCGAAGTAATAATTCTGTTATGAGTTTCACAAAAATCTAGTTTCCAAATAGTGTCAAAATTGACATAAAAGAGTTTTTAAAAAAAATATTATATTATTAATTGATATTCAATTCCTAAAAATATAATGTTCGGCCAAGAGACTTATAAAATGACAGGTATATCATTAATGGACCACTTGGGGGTCACTTGGAGGTATATAGTATGTTTATTAACTATATAATATAAAAATAAAAAGTGACATGGTAAGTGTCAAACTAATTAACTAAGAGTTAAAACTAAAAGATAAGGTTAATATAATGACCCAAACCTATCTAAATTATATTGGATGAGTGGGTTTCGACGCATACCCACCTTAACCTTTAAAGAATACACTTTGGAGCCATTAGAAACTGAATATGAATTTATTATAAAATAATATTTCTAGCTTTTCCAAAGGTGCCCCGCACCCCTCTTATAAAAGAGAACCCCCCCCTTCTTATTAATTCACACCTTCAAAGCCATTTTTCCTCTGCCAAACTCTACCACAATACTCTATCAACTTCCCTCACTTCATCCTAGAGGCGTTACTTTAGTCAGAAAGCCAACCTATGGAGCCCTTTTGATCAAACCAAAAGGAAGAACCCGAAGAAGAGGTAATGATTTCAACACCCTTTTTCAAGTTCCTTTCTTCTTCCACTTCTTCTTTCTTTGTTATTACCATTATAAAATAATAACTCTAGTATCTTATATATACTGTGATGTTATTATAAATATGGTACAACCATATTCAGTATTCTATCCATCCTTTGAATAACATGACACCATACGTGCGTACGTACGACTTACCGTCTCCACGTCATGGTGTAATTGTTATTCAATAAACTATTTTTTGGATGGGTATAATAATGATCTGTAATTCATGTAAATAATAAATATAACATGATAATTATTCTATATATATGATATACCATCAAATTATATATTATTTTAATATCAAAAGAATGACATTGTTGCTCGTGCGTACGTACGGACTACCGTCTCCACGAACGCGATGAGATTCATTCTCCATCGTATCCATTCAGGTATAATTCTCATTTGATGATTAATAATAGTATATAAGGACTTGATATCATTCTGGATATGATTATGATACAACCCCTCCATTACAAACACGGCTTACTTAACAAAACATATAAAAGAAAACGAGAAAGTTAACACCCGGAACAACGATAATACTAAGATATTATTAACAAATCATTGTTAAAAGATCATATATGATATCATATTAATGTATATGAATATTTTATAATTTAATAACTATTATTTCACCATTATACAAGAGTTTAACCTACCCTCCAACAAGGAAAAGTACAAGGTAAGGTTTTATTTCGCAATCTCTTCATTATCCGAGGTTGTTTATACATAATAATCTACTGGGATCTCTTTATCATACACATCCATGTTTCATAAAAATTTATTTCAATTTTTTTTTACTATTTACAAGAATATGGTTTAAAGTCATTTATACCGTTATTTGAATTTTTATCAGAGGTTTATAAAGGAATCTTTCCGTCGTTTTCCAAAAAAGGTGCTTTTTAACCTTTTCGACAAAATTAAGGTAAGAATGTTTTTTTAACTTATATGGCGGGTGCGGCTATTTTCCGCCATTATAAAATTTTCAAAGCTTCCCTTACAAGATTATAAGAATATTTTCAAAGAAAATGTTTTATTTTATAAATATATGACTCTTAAATGATTTCAAAATAGAAAGAGATATTTCTCTAAAAAGAGTTTTGATTTCATCTATATCAACATCCTTTGATGGATTTTATGCTTATTTGAAGTTGATTTATTATGATACAAAACTTCTATATTGTATTGAAGGTTTTGTGATATGTTTGACTGTGGATGTGTTATTTTTATACCATTCATGGTTTATAGATGATGTATTTACACTTCGTACGCAAGTTTTAATATGAATGTTTATATTATGTTTAAACCTTTTCATATGGGAATGCATTGGACTTAATATGTGATGGGTGGAGCCCGCTATAGATCCTAGATGCATCAGTAGGTCTAATGAGACAAACTAGTGTCTTGGCACAAGGACTTGGAAAAATGTTATTTGTAGTCTTGGCACGAGGCCTTGGATATGTGGTTATGAGAGTCTGGCATTATGCATTCCATCATTATGAATGTGCTTATTGATATTGCATGTGATTATTTGATTAGTAGAATATCCATGTGAATAAGCATATGGTATTATTTCATATTATGTTTTCCATACTATGCTGAAGTTCATGTTTAAAAGGCTTTTGTTTTAGTTATACATTGCCTTAAATGTTTATTCTTATTTATGAAAGTTTCTGCTATATTTTTATCCTTCCTGGGCATTTGAGCTCACCCATTTTCTATGTTTTATTTTTCCTAGGATGTGAAGAAGTAAATTATGAATGACCTGTAGGGATAGTATGAGGGGATAAGAGTGTAGACTATGGAGACTATGTTGTTGTAGTTTTCATTTTTAGGATGTAATGTAAAACTTTATGAAAATATCTAGTGTTTCCAAGGCTACAAAACTAATCGGTCATTCGAGATTTGATCTTTCTTGTAATCATGACAATGTTATGTAATAATGCACCGACTCTAGGAAACTGGGGTCGGGGCTTTACAATTGAACACTGATATAATGCTTGTGCATGTAGTTTATACATCAATAAAATGATTTAAAAAACACCAAAAACAATAATATTTTATTATGTTATAGTTTACAGAAATTTTTTGATAATTATAACATGTATTATCTGTTTTAAAATTATATTTTCTAACTAAAATTTTTTCTTTCATGATTTTCATTTCAAATTAAATGAATTGTGTCAAAATGACATTAATTGTTTTTATATTAAATAATGTTTGATTAAATTATATAAACTTCCAATTTTTTTTAATACTATTTAATGGTATATGGTTAATTAAATAAGAAAATTACATTTATTGGGCATTTTTCTATTTATATTAATATATTTCTCCCTAATGAGTAAAAAATATTATTATCATGGTAATCGTAAAATGGGTTAACAGGGGTTAAAAAAAATATAAGGGTAAACATGTAAAAATTTTATTTTATGAGTTTATTTAGTACCATAATAATAGTATTTTTGTAACAAATAATTTTTGATTCATTTAAACATAAAAATTAATTTTTATCAATTTAATAGTTTGGGTAATTCTATGAGTTCCCCTCCCCTATCTTGTAAAAAGAGAACCAGCTCTCTCCTATTATTCGCACTTGAAAAAAACTTTTTTTTGGAACAAAAGGTACCCAAAAATCATACATACATACCTAATCAAATTATATAAAATTTATTGTGATAAAAATACAAAAATGAAGGATTTTTGGGAAAACCATAAGGCGCCATCTAAAGTAGAGGTGTTGTTCTAAATCGAGTGTTTTCATTTTATTTCTTCATCCACTTCCTTCAAATATTACTTACCCATGATTATATAATAATATCAGTATCAACCACATACATAGATGTTATTATGTTTTTATTATAACCTATTTACATTTCTGACCTCCATCATATTTGAAAGGAATACCATTCGTGTGTTGGTTGGACTACTGCCGCCCGAACCAATGTAATTCAGTTTCAATCATTGACTCTCAAAGATGACTTTAATAGTGGAATATATGTATATATATGTATGTATGATATTATCAAAATATTTATCATACTCTAAATATAATATAACATCAAATATATTTCCTTTATATTCATAGAAAATGATAACATCATTCTTGCATACCTGTGGATTACCACATCCACAAAGCGATACGATTCATTTATCATCATCACATAAGATGAATTACATATATAGGATTATTGTATATATATTATATGATAATATTTATATAAATTTAAAATAATACTTATTATATTTCCATAATTATCAATGAAAAATATTAATGTTACTCATTTTTATGTATAACCTACTTTCTCTTTGAATGTAACATAGTTAATTTTTCATAACCTTATTTCATTTTGTATTAAATATATATAATAATTTAAAAATTGATAATTATTTCATTATTAATAATTTTTTTAAACAATTACACCTTGGACCATAGGCAACCTACCGAAGACATTTTTGTCTTATGAACAAAATATTTTCCAAAAAACCAATGTGAATTTAACTGATTAAATAATTAAATATAGCATAGAAAAAGAAAAAAGAAAAGGAATAATAAACATTAAAATGTATTTAAGAAATTAAATAATTAATATTAGTATATTATTTAGTAATAGAATGAACATATGTGATGAGTAAGAGTGAAGGAAAATGACATTCTTTTAAAAAATAGCCCTTTAAAGTTTTCTTAGAAACTCGTTTTCCTCTATGTCCAAATTTTAAAAATTATTTTATAGATGTATTAATATGGTAAAAAATTAATTATAAATTACATTATATATCGATTTTAAAATACTTTAAAAGGATTTAATAAGTTTTCTTTTAATATATATTAAATGAAATATTTCCACATTCTTTATATATGACAAATGGAAAGTTCTATTTTAACAAATACAACAACAGTGAATTTTACAAAAGAAATAACCATTATTTTATATATGACATAAATTTTGACATTACATTTTTTCCTAAATGTAAAACCCTCTTTCACTATGTTTTGATTGTTTTTAAAAGGTTTTTGAAATGGAATGGATATTTCAATACCCAAAAATGGTTTCTAATGATTGAAAAGTATATTTTCGTGAGTTTAATGAATAAAATGAAATAATATATGTATTATGATTATGATATGGTTTGTAAGAATTGTTTATGATGACGGGTGGTTCTGTTATAATCCAAGGAGGTGTGGAACCATTATAAATCAAGTGCAGTTGGTTAAAATTTTAACCATGTATATTAGGTGGATCCATTATAGCTCTCCAATGCAATGGGTATGGAAGTTGACCTTATAGTTATTCAATTTGTAAGAGTGATTTTATGAGTTATATGGAAATTATGTTCTAATTTTACCTACATGATTTATTTATAATTTATATGGGTTTTTTATAGAAATAATATTATTTCAATTTCTAGGATAATGAGCTTATGTTTAATGGAAATTATATGCTAATATGAAAGGATGAAAAGTAAATATTTTTGAAAAATATTCGTTGATTATAGGAATAAAAAGGAACCTTAATGAGTACTATATTGCATTTACAATTTCATATGAAAATTTAAAAGAAAATATTTTCGTATATTAGGTGATTTATTAGGTAATAAAATGTTTTTTGATCCTAAAGTTTATTTTTAAAAAGTAATGTTTTATAAAAGTATCCATGGACGAACAATTGTTTTTATTTCTTATTATATACCATTATGATATTTTTTTAACATACAACATTTTATAATGTTTTCAAATGGTTTTAAGGATGATTTGGGATAATGATGAGTTCAAGATAATGTTTTTGAAGATGTTTAATTAAAATTAAACATCTATATTTTAAAAAGATTTGGGTTTTTTGGAAAAAGGATAATAAATAGATTTTGACACCTTTTAATATATGGGATTTTATGATATAGTTTTGACATATCCCTATAAAACTCTAAAACTGAAATATATTTTGAAATGAATGAAAATTAACTCTATTCCAAAAACACTAGAATATATAATGTTTAATAATGGTTCCCTACAAACAATCCATGATTTTTATTGGAAATTATATAGGATATAGAAGTATTATAATAACCTAGGTAAATCCCCTCATCAACTGCTGGATCAAACTTACTAAAACAGTCCATGGTGTTTGTATATTCACTTTTCATTAAAAAACAATAAAGTTTCAAAATGTTGGTTTTCTATTCTTCGATTTATCATATGGTTCTACTTCATAATAGTATTTATTATAACCCTATTAATGAAATAATAATATTTGTTAAAATCAACATCCCTAAAATTTCTAGATGTTCTATATCTAGACAACATTGTTCCAGAATTTTTTTGCATGGCCCTATTTATTCCTTTTTCCGTATAATTGTTTTAGTATTCAGGGCTTCAGAAGGTGTGTTTGATGCCATGTTTTTATAAAAATGAATAATAATCATGATTATAAATCTCTTCCCCCTTAAACTCTAAAGTACATGATTTTACAACCATTATTATTTTGAATAATCATACAAAATTGAATAGAGATAGTAAAATATTAACTTTCAATCCTTAATAAATAAAACCCATCAAATCCTAAAAAAATCATTAACTAGAACATAAATTAATTATTTACCATCTCCACATGCATCTCTAGAATGTCTAAACATATTCATGTGGAAAATCTATAGTGTTATTGATAAATAAATGTCATTAATTGATTTTAATGTTGATTTGTGGTTCATTCCTATTTATCAAGCATCACATAATTTTTTTATCCAGTTTTAGTTGAGGAAAATCAATAAATTCATTTTTATTTAATAATTTCTTTAGTAAATATTTTCGTGTAATGTCTTATCTCTTATTCCAAATTTAATATTAATCAATTTAATGATTCAAATATTTTAAAAAAATCACAAAAAATGAAGACCTGGTGTGTAAACAATTTCAATTCATGGTGCACAGAATTTATATAACTTAATTTTATTGCTAAATAGGAATCATTATAAATATCAAAAGAATATCCTTCATCATAAAGATGAGAAATTATTATCAGTTTTTTCTTTATTCCATGAACATAATGTACATTTATGATGATGTTTAAATATTGATCTCCAAAAAACCAATTCCAAGAATGTTTCTTCTATAAATGTACCAAAATGGGATATGTCATCCAAATAGATTTTATTGAAATTAATGTTTTGAAAAATATAAATAAATTGTTATTGAATGACCAATTTCCATAAACTAGTTGACATTGATATTAGCATTGGTTTTTTCATATATAAAAAAGTTAATAATAAATATGTTTTAGAATTATATGCACCAAGGTATTGTAGGGTTATCTTTAAAAGATTTAGGAACCCAAATATTCTAATACATTTCAAAGTATTCAAGATCATAATTTAGTAAATTTTCTAAAATTGATGTCTTATTTATTCAATATATCTTAGAATATATTTGAATGCATTCATTTATAAATACTCTATTTGTTCTAGTGTTAAAAAATAGAATTTAGATATATTTACTGTTCTGAAACTATATATAAAATATTTTTTATATAACTTTTTTCCCTATGCATTATATAAATATTTTTTATTATATTGTTTCTTCCAAATATTTTATTTTGATAATTCTGTTAATTAGTAAAAAACCCTACAATCATCCTTTAGAGTTTTAACTTCACATATTAATTATTTTATTTTTATTCCATGAAAAACACATCTAAAATTAAATTCATCTAGATTATGTTTTATTTAGATATATATTTATTTAAAACAATATTTTCATTGAAAATTGATTCATATAATATATTTAGAGTCCTGTTATACTTATTATTCAAATACTCATAATTTTATTCTAACATATATCTATACTAGTTTAATTATTTTCAGAGTAAATATTATAATCAGATTTATTTGAAGAATAATAAAAAGAATGTATGAAATCAAAATGATCAATAAGGAATGTATTTTCCATTTTATTATATACTATATCTTTTAAATAAAAACTAGTATCATAACTGGAGACCTATAAGGCACTCTAAATGGCATTCATAACATTCTTCTCCTTACTACAGTTTGATATATTTTTATATATCTTTTCCTGAATTTTATTATCCTTATGTTTTTAGAAATGATTTGTGATATTCACAATCTTTTTATATGTGTATCATATTATTTATCATGTATTTATATGAAACATTTTAAACTCATTGAAGTATTTTCAAAACCATATTTTGCTGCTGTAAAACTTTTTATACTTCTAATAAAAGTGACGAAGATCGTCACTTGACTTTGAATTGCTTGAAGTCACTTTATTAGATTCACATGTAAATGACGTATCATTCATTTTTATCTCCTCTTTTGAAGTAGTCACTTTAAAGTAGTATTCTCTGTTTTATCATATTAAGACTTCCAGCCTCATATTCCTTCATAACACCATACATCATGAGTGATGTAATTAAATTATTTATTCCAAAATATTTTTTAGTAGTAAAGTGTCTAATGTTTATTGAAATTACAAATCATTTGGAATAAAGAAGTATGAGAACATTAAGAGCCTGATTAGGTTCAAGAAAATGAATTCCTAGGGTAGCAACATTGTTTAGGATTTCATTCATCCATCCATTAATTTTTGTGATGCTCTCACCATCAATCATTCTAAATTTATCAAACATTATCTTAGTAGTGTTGTACCTAATTTTTCATATACCATCAACAAATTCATAAGTAAATGAAATAGTTTTTCACATTTCGTGAATTGAAGAACATTGGGAAACTCACATTAATTAATTTATACCTAATCAACAAATGATGGAAGTTATATATTTTTATTATTAATTATATTTATTGTTACCAGTATCATAACATATTTTTTAATATCTTTAAAAAATATTATAGGAATTGGAATCTTTAAAATAAACCTTTAGAAAATAATTTTTTATACAGATAATAGTAAGATCCTTAAAACACCCATATTTTTCATTATTGACATAGGGATCCTAGACCATATAAATTACCTCTATATTTGAATCCATTGAAGAAATCATAAAGTGATCTCCATGATTATTTTGTAATTTAGAATACAATTGTCTTCACCTATGATACCAATTTTTGGTTTGGAGGGAGTTACAAAATGACTCATGAGAGGTGTGATGTGAGTTCTTAAATTTTTTACCCAGATTAAAATTTTTATTTCAAACTTTTTTTTTACTTTTTTATCATATAATTATCATAAAAAACTGAAGAAAATAAAAATAAAACAACATCAATCATTCACAATGGTTTGGGGAACATGAATCCTGCAGACCACTCGACTGGATCCTTCTCTACAATCACAGATATTTTCACTATGTTGGTATTTTTTATAAGGACCATGATAGTTGAGTTAAATAAACTATGACATGTTAAAAAATGGTTCAAAGATATTTTAAAGGGATTCCCCAATTTATAAAACTTTCCCATAACCTTAAAAAACTAAAAATAAATTTTGTTCACATTATAGGTGATAAATATATAAAATAAAGATATGGATTCAGATCACAGTTATATGATGCAACTAAAAAACAAGAGATTTTCATCTATAAATTGAATAATAATTCAATGATTATATTTGGATTATATCTTTATTTTAGAGTAAATTTTACTTAAAACATAATAGATCTATGTTTTTAATTCATCATATAAAATTAATTTTATCCTATATGTATAGGAATACATATCACAATTTTTATTCTCCAGATAGTACTTTGTTTCTTAGGTTTTATTTGTTTATTCTTATTTAATTGTGAATTTTAAACCCGATATATACTCAAATATTCAACACCAATTAAAATATTATAAAATAAAATTCACTTGTCTTACAAGTGACCATTTATTCCAAAAATAAAAATCACAGAAATCACTATAAGAAATAGATATATCCTTCATTAGAACTATATCCATTCTCATAAATAGATATATTATTTAATTAATCATTCCTTATACAAGAATTAGTATTTATGACAAAAAGAAAGTTATGCGTGGAATCTTCTCAATTTCTTGTAACCGAAATGAATTCCTTAAAAGAGTTAGTAAATACTCTAAAATACATATATATAACAACAACCAATTATAAGATTATTATATTATTTTTAGGTTATTTTTATAATTAAAACAACATATGGATTGTTGAAATCCTTGAATTAAAATATAAAATAATATTTTTACTATGAGAAAAATATTCAACATCGTAATCTTTTATATTATGTATGATACCTCATCATTCATTAAGATAATCCTATCACTATATGATAAATTAAAAGAATGAAACCTTATATAAGATAATTTATATCATCATATAATGTTTTTGATCTTTTAGAAACAATTATAAACATCATTTGATGTTATCCTACGTTGAATACTAAAATTATGACTTTATGAGATCATATGAAAAAAATGCCTCATGTGATAATTTTATGTTTCAACGATAAAATAATTTTAAAAAATAGTGGATCTTATAAAATAATTCCCCCTTATATGATAATTATAATACATACTACTTTCATAGATAAATTTATTTTTTCTAGAATACAAAATCCAATATAAATATGTATACCTACCAATAAGATGAATTGATTTGATAGAAAATTAATTTCCATGTACAACATGAAAAATAACATCTCATAATATAAATTATCACCTGTTATGATAATTTATCATCTCATATAATATATTACATAGAAAATTTCTTCAAATATAAAATACAAAAATATAACCATAATATTTTGAAAAAAATATTACTTTTGAAAAACAAATTTCATTAATAACATTTAATAGTGGTTTATTAAGGAAAATAGGGATTTTGGGTGCATCAAAACATAATAAATATTTTTATATATTATAACCACATTAGTATGTCCCATATAAAAATGGGTGATATTGTATATTATTATTTAACATTTTTGTAATAATAATGATTAACCAATAGGTCTTATTGATCTTTTAACAGATTAAGGGACAATCCGAGCATCTACATATTCTTTTATATAAATATATCATGGTTATGATATGATTTGGAGGCGGTAAGAAGATTCTGCTTGAATGTAGATGGAACCCTAGATCATTCCTGAAGAAGATTCCCACCCCACCCTTCCTAGTGGTGGGAAGGGGGTGGATGGTCTGATTTTGTCGGCTCTGAAGCCACAAACCCCATTTGTACCCTTATACAACCCTAATTATCTCCCAAAGTTCCCAGTGATCGTATTAAGTCTAAAGGTGCCTGATCATCACCTTGGTAATCCTCAACTCCTGATCTCGGAGTCGGAGTTCTTTGAAGCAACGAGTTACCTAGACCTAACTCTAGTGCCTGAATTCAACATTCGAATACCATGGGTTGATGAGTTTGATTGATTTGTTTTTGAAAAATGGGATCTTCCTGATCATGTGGTCGTTAGCCTTATGGATAGTTTCCACTTAATGATTAGATTCACCTCCGAGGAAGACCTGATACGTGCGTAGTTCAGTTCCCCCTAGCGTTGCAGCAGTTGCATGTTTTTTCTTCTCCAGTGAACGTTTGATTTCTATATGAATCGTGACCTAAAATTCATTCCAATTTGGGTATGTATTTCTCATATACCACTACATTTACAAAAACCAATGATTATATGTATTCTTCGGAACTAGGTAGGTCTGTTTATGTGTTCTGATGTTCGTACAACCACTGTGAGTCACCTGATCAATCCTCGACAATGTGTTGAGGTGGATATCTTGAAACCTATGATGGAATGGGTCTGGATTTTGATGGGTGAGGAATTTTAATGTAATTAGGTTGTGGTTTATGAATCATGGATAGAGTACTACTCAACCTGCAACAGATTGGGGAACTTAGAATATAGGTGTCATAATGAAGCCATAAGTAGGAGGTCTTCGGGTTTGGAGAAGAGGCTTGGTAAAACTTTTGATAGGAGGAGGGTTCCTTATGTAAATGATGGGATTGGTAACACACTTGGCCTGGGGCACCGGGTTGCATTGGTTATGGGGAAACCTTTACGGATTTCAATTAATCCTTTGGTATCTACTGTGCTGAATAGACTTACACATGACATGAACTGTGGGATGATGTAAAGGGGGATGCTACTACTGATACTGGTGGGATGGCTTCATGTGGACCTGTGGTTGTAGTGGAGAGTAAACATGAGCCAGGGCCCCTCATGGACTTTCTCCTATTGATAGCTACTGCAAGGAGAGTGGTCTGGTTGAGGTAAGGATACATATTGCAATGGATAATTATGATGTTAGTTTTTGTGTGGGGGATTCAGAGGGCTATGATGATGGGATATATGGACGGGCTTATGATGATGGTGGTGTTCTGGTCACGGTTTCCATGGGGAACTGATTTAAGGGGCAAGAGCATGATGGACTTGAATTCAAATTGTAGACTGATCCACATGAAGATTATGCTGAGAGTGAGGAAATAGGTAATGGGATATGTGCAGGCCAGGAGATAGTGGAACAACCACAATGCCTTGCTATGATTGACGTGAAATATCAACTTCAGAAAAACCAGATTGTGATGTATTAAGTGATGAAGGTCCATTGAAAATGGGGGGATATTTCTGGTAGTGATAAGGAAAATGAGGGTGGCATGGTTAGGCCATCATATAGTGATGTTGTTCAGAGAGAGGGAAAGATGTTGTCTGAGAATTAGGAGGATATGATTGCCTCATCTTGAAGAAGACCGAGGAAGGATAACTCATATATACCAAATCCAATGTCTACTATATCCTCTGTTCGAAAAGAAGTAGGGGAAGTATCTATATGTCAAAAAGGTATTCAAATAAATAATGCATTTATTTCATTGGAGCGAATGAATCTTAGAAGGAAGTATTCTAAAGTTCTGAAGCATTATAAAAGCTCAGAGTGGGAATCAATGACTTTGGAAGAATATATTTATCATGGAAATGGTGATGGGTTTGGTTATGAGGTTATGTAGTTGTTGTGTTTGGTCTATGGTTCTTGTTTAATGAACATTTCTTTTATTAATAAAGGGCCAGAGGTGTTTTCTATTGCTATGATTTTCTGTTATATTATGGTTATTATTAAATAATTGAATTTTTTTATACTTCCCATCCAATTTTATAGATATATTGATCACTTTTATTGATATATTTATCATTAAAAATATTAAACTTCTTATATTATCTATTATGGTAGAAATTGTTTCTATAAAACCAGGAAGATGAGTAACTATATTTTTTATTTCATATTCATGGGAATATGGAAAATGGTAAATCATATTTTGTATGGGTAATTATTAAACTAATATATTTTTTTAATGAAATCCAAATAATCTAGATAGAATATATGATCTTCTGTTTCTATAGATATCATATTTTTGGATAGAAACAATCTAAACCCTATGGTTTTTCATGAATTCTTCATAAAACTACCCACATAGATTGAGGTATAAATCCAATTAAAAATCCAGTCCTTCCATTTGGGTTTTCCGGGTTTGATATTATCGGAGGGGTTGGAAGATTTTGGTGAATGAAATTTAAGAAAATCGGATCACTGGTAAATTTTTTTAAAAATTGATATATAGTAGTTAATAATCTGTGACATGGTACTAGGTACTCAATTAGTAAAATAATTTCAATGTAATAACAATTAGACCATTATCTATTCAGTTTCCCCTGCACAAGATTCTACTGTGATGTTGGGTACTTGGGGGAGATTTGGTAATCTCTTAGTGACTTCCTATGGAATCACACTAAAAAATATAATTCAATTATTTTTATACTAAAATGAAATGTTATAACCCCTCCCCCTATATAATTTATGATTAGATTTCAATATACTTTCACTCCTCACTTCTCAACTCAAAATATTTTATTAATTATTTTTTATTTAATTTGTGAACAATTAATCCCATTAGACTACTATAAGAATCTATAATATCTATCTTACCTCTATTCAATTTTCCCTCATTTTTTTCTAATTTTTATCTAAAATCCATAAATTGGGTGGAATGTTAGAATAATATATTTGTAGCGGATTAGGAAAAATATCCCAGTGATGATAATTGTTTTACCTCTCATAATATAATGATAGAAATGACAAAATAATTCCTTAATTTTATATAATTTTTCTTGTTTTATATGATATGTGGGTATAAAGGAGTTAGTATAAACTACCCATGATAAAACTAAATGACGTTTACTTGTCTACTGATTGATTAATATGGACTCTAAAAAAGTGATAGATCCTTAGATCCCTATTCATTTCACTCTACTGTTCATGAGCCATGTAACCTTGGGAAATTGTCACATTTTCAAATAATGGAACTCACATGGGATATGCTTTCCTATGTTTGATATTATAGAGAAATAAAAGGTGTACATGAGAAATCCTTGATGATGGGGAACTTGAGTGTGGGTGAGGCTAGATGCGGACCATAAATATTATGTAACATCTAATTAACTAGTTCCTGAAATAGATTAACCATTGTTAGATTAGTGATGATATAAATTATAATATAAGTTGAGGGTGTTCAATCTTAATCTATGTGTATTAGGTGCTCCATATGGTGGATGTAGTCATCTTAGTGAGTATGTGGGTTTTGGTAGAATATACTCCAAGGTTGATATCCAATTCAACATATTAATAATGATTCTACATATGGTAGTTTATTTTACTATGTTTATTAATATTATTTATGTAATTACCAGCTCACATACGCTTATGTTTGATGAACCTATAAGATTTGGGTCATTGTTTCAGAAATCCTAATGATCCCGTAGTTTATGGTAATTTTGGGTTGTTTTGAAAATTGAAAACATTATTGAGGTGGTAATTAGTTATGAAATTTAATGATCTTGTATTTATGAAATTATATATCATGGATGAAATATTCATAATTTTAGGATGTTTTATTGAGAATAGTGGTAGTCTAGCTGATGGTGTTCTCTTTGATAATGAGTGAATACTAGAATTTCATAGATTCATGTTTTCAATATGATCCCTGTAACGGATTCACATAAGTGAATATCTATATAAACATTTCAAAATTTCAGTTCAACAATGTATTAAAATCTCAAAGATGGTTTAGCCTTGTAAATGAATTTACATAGCTGAATACTACTACATAGGTGAAAATGGGATTTCATGTAACCAAGTGAACTATATTTCTGAATGAGTCAAGTAGATGAATCCTAATTAGAATTAAGAATCAGACTTAAAAATTTAGTTTAATATGGATTCACATAAATTACTCGTGCATGAGAATATACTACATAGAAGATTCGGAATCATGTAACCGATTTACATATGGTGCCTTTACGAGGAAATATGGGTCCCTCTTCTTATGGTTACATTTCTAGGAATAATCGTTGAGTGGTCATTGGATGATTTCATTGTTCTTGTGCCATTGATTTTCATTTGAGTATAATATGATGGGAATTATCATTGTGGTGGAGAAGTCATGAAATTAAGGATGGAATAAAAATTGGCTTGAAAGTGATTCTACCACTATTGTGTCTGCCATCAGAAAGGGACTGTCTCATTTGTCCTAGAATCTCACCAATAGATGTATCAATTGCCTATATTCTATTTCCTCCATGGATTATATTATCACACATGTCTACCTGATGATCTTTTTCCTTTGTTGCGTCGAGATCAAGGTAAATCTCCCATTTTTAAAATTATGTAAATATGAATCTTTTTTTGTTTAATAATCAATCATTTCTTTTTAAGTAAGGTCTCATCTTACCATTAAAAAAACAGATTTGGTTTTCATGCATAGATTCTAGAATTTTTTTAAGGAGTATGCAATGACTCTTTAACACTATAAAAAATGAAAATAGGGACATGATGAAGTTTTTATTTTTTACTATTGGTATTTATACAATCTGGTAATTTTGAGCACTTTTTTTTCATCATTTTAGATGTTAAGAGATTGGGGTGGAGCAGTTGAGATTGAATTGAATATCCTGATTTTTATTATTGTGCGAGGTAGAAAATAATAATTTGCATCTAATGTTGAGGATAAATATTCAGATATCAACATATATTGAATCATATGATTTTATGATAATTAATGTGTGTATGATAATTTTTTAGTACAATTCATGTTCGTACTATGTGAATTCCTTTCTTTCATATTTTATAGGATCTTGGAATTGGATATTTATGTTTTCTTATTCAAGAAACATTGATTTTTTGGTGATATTATTCATATGGTAATCGTATTTGGGACTGAAACAAGAAGATATGATATTTTTTATGACTCTTAATTTATGTCATGGGATGACAAATGAATTAATGTTTGTGTAATTTTCTTGTGGTTTTAGTGAATTGAATTTTTGGTTGGGGTGATACACAACCATAGAAATGAGTAGGATTCTCCAATGTATTAGGGACATTAGAAATTTTTTTATACCTTGCCCTTTATTTTTATTCCTGATCATGTGAGGTGGATTTATTTCTGTTTTGATATGATAAATAGATAATAATTTATTGAGGATTATTTTTATTGAATTGAAATTGTAAAAATGGGCCTCCACTAATCAAACCTCGCCTATCTTAGTAGAGAAAAGATATCCTTCAAAGAATATAAATTGGTATTATAGCGAGGTTCCTATATAGTATCTAAGAAATTCACTTTTTAAAATTAATAACCTTAATTAAACCAAACGTATAGGTTTACCAACAATTTATGGAAGTAATTATCATTACTAGAAGAATGAAATGTTTTCAAATATTTTACCACATGGATAGAAAGTTTATGATATAACCACAATAAGATTTCCCACCTTTTTTACTAATGGTCCAAAGGAATATTCTGAACATAAGAGTGTTTATGTGGATGAAAATTTAAAAATTATATTATCATGTCATTATCATAGAATGTATATACTAATATTATGGGAATACAAACTATTAATGAAATATGGGATTAGTTATAGACAAATTATGAAGGCAATGTAAATGTGAAATAGGTAAAGCTATTGATATGGAGAAGAAAAATGGCTAACATTAATATAGAAGGGGATTAATGTATTGGTGATTTATTTTCTCATGTAAATAAAATTATATGTAATATTTGAGGCTATGGTGAGAAACATGATTATTTGAAAATTTTAAAGAAGTTGATGAGAATTTTTCCAGACATATTTGATCCCAAAATTTCATCATGTGTAGACAGAGAAGTGATTACAACGAAAGAGTCAAAAAATGTTCTCATAATAAATGAATTATTAAATATTATATAATTCAAAAATAATGTGAAAGATAATATGTCTTATTATGTCTGGAGGAATATGAAAGGATTTTCAAAGACCTTGAAAAAATTAATTCAATGAAGGATGAATAATTCTCCATGACATAATAATTTTTTTGCTCATAATGCTCTAAAAAAGGTGAACAAAGACTTTGAAATATTTATTATAGTAAAGGGATAATTCTCTCGATAATCCAAATAAATTACAAAAAAGTCCTCATCTAAAAAATAATCATTCAAGACTATTCACACTTATAATGAATGTTTAAATATTAATTATATTCAAATATATTCCAAGAATATTGGAGTGAATTTTCTTAAAGGTGTACTATATGAAATAATAAGATTGAATGAAACTCATGTCCCAAATTAGAAATGAAATTAGACCTAAATAGTTCACTAGATATCCAATTATTGGTAGAATGATTCTGTATATAACTCTAGGTTTTTAAAAAAATACATATTTTAGGGTTATTTCTATGGATTCTGAATGTTTATACATAATTCATATATGTTTTTTTATAACATTTTATTAACTATGATAAAGAAATAATCAAGCGGGAGCAGTTATGGTTTGAAGAAATTATATACTATAAAAATCATATAGAGATGGAAACTA
This sequence comes from Viscum album, assembly GCA_963277665.1. NCBI lineage: Eukaryota > Viridiplantae > Streptophyta > Magnoliopsida > Santalales > Viscaceae > Viscum > Viscum album. Next base: position 338,681,781 of record OY728135.1, read on the forward strand.
CCTACTAGATTGTAAGAAAAAAATATGATTATCATGAAGAGTTGTGTTGAAGGTCTGTTTGAAAGTGGTATAGAGAATAAAAATTTACAATAATTTTACCTAGATAGTTCCCTATCAATGATAAGTAGAAATAAGTTTAACTTTCTAATAAATAAAATAAATTCTTAGAATAAGTATCTTTAAAGAAAGAAAGAAGAAACATATATGGATAAATGATAGTGGGTGTTCCTCCCACATGACTAATGATTATAAAATTATGATTAACATTGAGGTACATGTTGGAGGTGTAGTTATGTTTGGTATTGAAACTTCCTTGAAAATTGAATATATTTATAAAAAACAAATTAAGAAGGATAATTTAACATCTATTGATGTTATTTATGTGAAATGGATAAAAAAATACTTTTTTAGTGTTAGTAAGATTTGTAATAATGTAAATGATCTATCGTTAATGATAAATATATGAATCATTGAAAGTACAAGTAAAGAAAAATTCTCTCAAACCAGTAAAACTAATGTAAATTTATTATTCATTGGTGGCCCCTACAACACATCCTACTTGAGTATGAAAGTTGATTACATGTTTTGGCAAAGAATAATTAGATATATTTTCCAAAGAATACAATGAATGATTTTGAAACATCATGTGGTAAGATATTTACTCAAAATAATAAAAGAAAACATGGAATCTATAGAACATGTTAGAAAGGAAATATAACAAAAAATACTCACAATGAGGATATTACTTCCAACTGGACATTGGAGTTAATGAAAACATATATTTTTGGGATAATAAGATATAATACTACTCAATGTGAAAATTATTTTTTAAAATTTATTGTTTATTTTACTTGGATAATAAATTTTTTCTTCAACAAAAACAAACCTTAGGTGGTTAGTAAGTTCGATGTGTATTGAATGTAGATTAAAATGGATCATGATTTGTGAATAAAAAGCTGTGATTCGATAATGGGAAATAATATAAAGGTTATTTGTATGAAATTTATCAAGAATAAAATATAATCATCATTAATATAGCTCACTATATACACTAAAAATTGTTTTTATTTTGAAAAATGGATAAATATAAGAATTTTTGAAATTGGGAGAATAATGTTTTTTTTGTGAATAATGTTTGAAAATTATTCTAGAGAGAAAACTTATGTATTTCAATGTACATTCAAAATAGGTTTCTATTGAGAATTGATATAAATTATAAAATCAATTGGATATGCTACAAAAAATTTCATGAAGTGTAATATTTTTATGTCATTGGATATCCTTATTATATTTGAATCAATGGAATAAGAACAAATTTTTTTTTAAATAAAAAGTTGTTGAGGGAGTCATTATGGATTATTTATCTAATTTTAATGGTTCAAAATTATAGAATAAGATATTAAATAACTTTTTTGAGATTTTATATGTAAATAATGATTAAAATATAGGAAAAAAGTCTCAACATATTCAATAATATTTTGAGTATCAGGTATAAAATTCTGAGAAGATTTATAATAAATGTTTGAAGAAGTTACTCAAATAAAAAATTATGAAATGATAATTTAGAATATTATAGTTATGATGAAAAAGAAACATGTTTTGAAAAAAACATTGTTAGAGGTTAAATAAACATGTTGAAACTTATAATATAATTAAAAATCTTAATTTACCTATTTAGGAGAGAAGGTGGCTACGAGTGGACAACCATATATCTCTTATATCATAGTTTGTTTCTTTAATGGTGTTTGGGGTTATTGAACATGATGAATGGGTACAATTTATTAATTAATAACTCAATAAAATTTATAATATCTATATATTGGATGTTGTTCGAAAACCAAAAAAAAATTTATTAGTAAAAAATAGGTATTACGAAACAAAATGGATGAGAAAGGATAAAGAAAAATAGAACAAGGGAAAACATATTTTAAAGGAGTTTTCTCAAATAGAAATAATTTTCTTATAGGATAAATTTTCTTTAGTTTCTATACTTGAGATAATAAGAATGTTCTTGGTAGTTATGGCTCATAAGCATTAAGAGTTATTTCAAATGGATTTATTGACTACTCTTTTAAATAGTGACCCTGAGGGATATGTCTATACTAGAAAACCAAAAGGTTTCATTATTAAAAAATTTCATATAAATTGAGAAAAGAATCATAAATCTTGAAATAGGCTCTATGTTTCTGGTATTCTAAACATGGTGACTCTGAGAAAAATGATTTTTGACTATGCCAAAATTGGTAACAATATGTAATTGAAGAATTATTTCCCATATATAGTGATTATTATTATATATTTGTATAGCATAATTTTTTCTAGTTAATATAATTTATTATAAGGAAAAATCACTATAGTGATGATGAAGACGTTTAAGATTTCTATGTTAGGGGAACTAAACAATTTTTTGGGGTATTGGTTGAGTCAAACTCAGATTATATACTTATTTGAAAAGAAATTTATTGAAAAGAAACAATGATAAATTTTGGAATATAGGGGGGAAAATATGTTTCTACACATATATCAGTCAGTATAAATATTATAAAGTATAAAAATGGTAGTAAGGTTGATCATGAGAAACTTATAAGCATGATTGGTAGCTTTTTTGATCTCAAAACATCTAGAATAGACTTTCTGTATGTGGTGATTTTGTGTGCAATGTATAAAAGTAACCAATATGAGTAAAAACTGACTGAGATTAAAATAATTTTAAGGTATATAAGTGACATAGTAAATTATATATTTCTCTATAAATATAGTTAGGATCTATAATATCATGGTTACAATGATGTTGATTGGTTATGTGACTATATAGATCAAATATCCACATCGGGTGGTGTGTTATTTGTTGGATATTGATGTTTTACCTATTATAGTAAAAATTAAGAGTCTAGTGACCCTGATTAAATTTTAACTTGAGTATGTTGTGGCTACTCATGAAGTTAACTATGATTTATGGATTTAGTTTAAATAAACATACTTTCATATTTCTATTCAGAGACTTTGGGATATTCTTTATGATTATCATAGTGTTATGGATCCTCAAAAATTCATTTTCACAAATCTTTATATAAACATATTGACATATTATATTATTTTATCAAAGAGAAAATGGCTTCATATGAAATTAATATTTTCTATATTTATAGAAAAGAGTATTTTATTGAAATATATAAAAACATTATTCCACCTAATATATTATTAGACTTAAGTAAAAAATATCATGTTTATCCATCCCCAAACACTTCCAAATACATTTATCTAAGATCTTCCATGACCCATTGGAGTATATTTCTAAAGGGGGTATACGTTAATGATGATGGGGGTGCACAAGTAATTGGGGGAGGTTTTATATGTGACGTTGAGAAATTTTGGGTTAGAAATTATTATCCTTGTCTTTGTCTATTAATGAAACATTTTCTTTTATCCTGAGTAATGAAGAAAGGAATTTCTAGTGTTTAGTAGATGAAATGAAGAAATATCCATTTGAGCTTTCACCACTACTTTGTAAATCAACAACCTCTCCCATGCTATCAAGATCGATTGCCACATCTAAAATTATGTATGTCACCTGATGTGTGCTTGGATTTTTTTATATCCTTTAAACTGGATTGATAGGAAACATGTAATCTACACTGAGATGTTTGAATGGGTTAGTTGGGATTTTTTACAGACCATTCGAATCATTGATTCTTGTTATATCTTTTTCCATAGACTGTGTTCCCTTTGTGTGATTTAACTCTTCCACAATATATAAAGACTCATACCTTTTTAATGAGTCTTTTTCACTGTGAAATTTACTAATATGACCGTTGATGAAATACTTTAGAAATTGGTTGTCACGACCCGACCTCGGGGTCTGTGCCGTGACTACCCCAAGCCCGCCTTCCATAGGCCAGGGGCTGGCGACTAGCACCAAGGCGTAAATCCCGGTAAAAAGGGAAGGCATTGCCTTTGAAAAGTAAACACACACCACAGAGTAAACAAGCGGAAAGTAAACACTAAACAAAGCAGAGTACGACTGTAAGTGCGGAAAAGTAAATGGGCCAGAATACAAACCCAAACTGAAAGTAAAGTACAACTCGAAAATGGAAAAACAGCAACTGAAAAGTAAAAGCCGCTACTCCGAGCTGTCCACTGGAAATCCCACCTGAAGGGTGGGTACTGATAGCTCCTCTGCTCCACGGGTCCCGCCGTCCGCTCCGTGCACGTCCCGCCCAGTGGTCCACCTCCGGGTACCGTCCCGCTCTACAAGCCTCAGCTAAGGTCAACGCTGTCCGTCGTCTGCAACCAACACAACGTAGTGCGGGCAAAGCCCGTGCAGGGGTGAGTATAAGCTACTCAGTAGGGACCCCGAGACCCCTGAAGGTCACTCAAATCCACAAAGGATAAACCACGAAGAAAAGTACAATCACGAAGTAACAACCGACACTGCTTAGGTATATGCCCATACATATACCTAAGTAATCAATTCAAATACGCTCCAACCTCCGAGTCCAAGTACAACTCAGTCCACACAGGATAGTAAACGTATTCCACACAGGAAAGCAAAACGTAATCCAAACAGGATTGCTCAACACAATCCACACAGGAAAGCAAAAAGGATTCAGCTCACACAGGTATACTTCTTCAAGGACGATAAAGATGATCACTGATCCATCTAAGTCGTCGGACCCACGAAGGATCGATAGGTAACTAACCCCCGCAAAGACCCACACAGGATCGGGCCCACACAGGACCTGTAGGCGCTGGCTCACACAGAACCGCTGAGCGCAAGGACCCACACAGGATCGGGCCCACACAGGACCTATAGCACTGATCCACGTAGGATCACTGAGTGCTGTAGTCGTCGTCGTCGAATCCACACAGGATCTCTGTACTGTCGTCGTCGCAGTCACAGTAGCAGTAGTAGCAGTAGAACAGTCGCAGCCAGCACTAGGGTTCCCGCACATAGCAAGCTCGTTCGGAGGGTCCGCTCCACGAGCCGAGAGGCTGATACATCAACTGTCACGAAGACCTGAGTTGATGTATCCAAAAGTTCCGTATCGTCAACAGGAACTCAACGCAACAGACGGCGCGTCGATCGGACGCCCGGTCTGAGAGTTATTGGCATTTTCGTCTCCGGGGCCCGGTTGGTTTTTAAGGCAAAACCAACCCGACCGTACTCCACCTGCGTCCAAACCTCGGGCGGAGTATGCCAAAAGATCCGTCTCATTAAGAGGAACACAACGCGACTGACGGCGCGTCAATCGGACGTTCGAAGCTCAAGATATGAGCGTTTCCGCTCCGAAGGCCCGGTTGGTTTCGTGAACGAACCAACCCGGCCGAACTCAAAGTAAACCGAAACCTTGAGTGCGATATACCGAAACGACCGTCTCGATCCAAGGATCGCGTTGCCGCAGACGGTTCGTCATTCGGAGGTCTGAGGCTCAAGTTATGGGCCAAAAACCGAATCTGGTTCGAAACGGGGGGGTCCGGGTCCGGGCCGACCCCCCCCCCCCCCCCCCCCCCCCGGGGCGGCGCGGCGGCCTGTCGCCGCGGGGTGGCTGCACGCGGGGGGGCGAAGCCCCCCGCTGATTAGGGTGGCGGCGCGACCTTTGTGCCGCGCCATTTGCAAGACACGGCCCCCGCACGTGGGGGCCGGCTGGGAACAAACCGGGGGGCCGACTGCCCCCCTTCCTTCAAGGAACCGCCCCCCTCATTAAGAGGGGGGTTTTGTTGAACCGGCCGGCCGGTTTTCACCAACGGGACCGGAAATTCCGGTCCCGCCTTCGACTTCCGACGCCGGCGGCCCGGCCGCCGGTCTTCACATCCCGCCGCGGCCCGGATCCGGCCGCGGTCTCCTCGTCCCGCCACGGCCCGGAACCGGCCGCGGCGTTCGTCATCCGGCGCGGTGCGATGGCACCGCGCCCCTTCGCCGTGCCTTGATTCCATTCAACGTGGCGCGACGGCGTCACGTTCTTGAAGTTTTCTACCTCGGTGTGGCGCGACGGCGCCACGTAAAATATTTGCACGATCCTCCGCGTGGTGCGACGGCACCACGCCACTTGCTTCCACCCGCAAGAATACACAAGAACGATGGAGGGGGGTTCGGCCGTGTTCGTGCGGTCCGGCCCCCCTCGCGTTAACAATAACACTTATATAAAATATTCAAATGCCTCACGTAGACATGTGATCCACGAGCAAGAAAAGGAATAAGGAAACCAAAATGAAATCAACAACCCCTACCTCGGGTATAAGGTTCGAGGATTTGTCAACGTTCCGCGGAAGACGACGTCGCGGAGGTCGGGCGTCGCGGAAGCCGTTCGTCAAATCCGATGACGAAGGGATGCGTTCGAAGAGACACGTCGTTGGCGAAACTTGTACGCCGACGAAGATTGTCCGAGGAAGAAGTGGCGTCCCCTTTCGTTGACACAGTAAACGAAGAAGAGCGGAGCGGCGTTCTTCGTTGGAAATTGAGCGTTCCTCATCAAGTCTTGAGGAAAGTCAAATAATAAAGAAAACAACGAACTCAAGAACCTCTACCTCGATAGTCGCACGTTGACGTAGTCGTGGAATATCGGTGTCGATTCCTTTGACGTCGGAGGAAGAGTCGTTGTCGATGGCGTTCGTCGCGGAAAACCGTCGCGGAAGAGATGACGCGGAAGAAGTACGTCGCGTCGCGGATATGGCGTCGCGGATGGACCGTGTTCTTCGGCGGAGAAGTTCTTCGTTGAAGAACGACGTTCTTCGCGTTCTTCGTTGAGTTTGAAGAAGAAGAAGAGCTCTCCACCTCTCAAGAAGATAAACAAATAACCCAAAATAAAATAAGCTACACCTTATTTTATTTTCACTTTTCCAACCTTTCAAAATTCAAAAGTTGAATTCAATACATTAATTAAATCTAGAGTTGACAAAATTAAGTGAAGAGATAGGTTGGCAAGAGTTAAAGTAGGGAAGAGTTACATAATTAAGAGGGGGTTTAGAGGGGTTAGGGAATTTGAAAAGAAAAAGGGTTCGTGTGGGCCCCACCACACTTAATCCTCCCAAGGGAGGTTAAGTGGGTGTGGGTCCCACTTCCAACCTCCTTTGATAGGTTTTAAGAAGTTATAATAAAATTTGTTCTACACAAATTTTATTTAACTCAAACTAAAAACCCCAATATTAACTTTCAACCCGCAACAAACGCAACTCCCGAAAAGGACTCTTTAAGCGAATATCGGCGTTGCGAGTTCATCGGTGCCCTCGGATTTCAATTCCGAGCACCGGATCAAAAGTTTGGAAATCCCGCTCGTTCGTTCACTGAACGTACCCGAGCCAAACTTCGGAAATTAATTCCGGGCACTCCGGGCCTCGGAATCAGGTGCCGTCTGAAACCGCGCTCTTGTAAAATTCTAAAGAAAATTAAGAAAAAATTTCCTTGAATTTTACGGGTCTTTACATTACTCCCACCTCAGGGCTTTACGTCCCCGTAAAGATACATCAAAAACTAGGGAAACAAATGAGGGTACTGAGCACGCATCTGAGCCTCCCGCTCCCAAGTGCTCTCTTGGAGATTCCCGTGCTGCCATCTGATGCGCACAAGAGGAATCGATCGCCCACGCAGGACCCGCTCCTGTCGATCCTCTATCTCCACCGGGACCTCCGTAAAAGTCGCCCCATCGTCAACGTCAAGCTCCCCATGGTCAATGATGTGCGTCGGGTCGTGCACGTATCTCCTCAGCTGGGATACGTGGAAGACGTCGTGCACCCGGTGCAACTGAGGTGGTAGAGCCAGGCGATAAGCCACCTCGCCAATCCTGCTAAGAATCTGGAAGGGTCCGATGAAGCACGGAGATAACTTGCCGCCTCGGCCAAATCTCCGAATACCACGTCGAGGTGAGACCCGCAAGAAGACATGGTCGCCATCCTCGAACTCCAGTGGCCTCCGCCTCCTGTCAGCATATGACTTCTGCCGGCTCTGAGCTGTCCTCATCCACTCCTGGATGACCTGGACCTTCTCTGTCGTGGCCTGGACCATCTCCGGTCCCACCAGTGCTAACTCCCCAGGGTCTGTCCAGCACAAAGGAGATCTACATGGTCGGCCGTACAACGCCTCGTACGGTGCCATCCCGATGGAGGAGTGGTAGCTGTTGTTGTACGCGAACTCCACCAAGGGTAGGTGGTCTTCCCAGCTACGACCAAAGTCGAGGACACATGCGCGGAGCATGTCCTCGAGTGTATGAATGGTCCTCTCCGTCTGACCATCCGTCTGAGGGTGGAAGGCTGTGCTCAGATGTAGCTGCGTCCCGAATGCCTCCTGTAACCCCTTCCAAAGCCGGGATGTAAAGCGGGCATCTCGATCGGAGACGATAGATGATGGCACGCCGTGGAGCTGCACAATCTCCTGAACGTAGAGACGTCCCAAGCTCTCCACTGAGCCCTGCTCTCTGATGGGTAAGAAGTGTGCCGACTTGGTGAGTCGGTCAACAATCACCCAGATGGAGTCGTGACCTCTGGAAGTGCGTGGAAGTCCAGTCACGAAGTCCATAGATATGCCGTCCCACTTCCACTCTGGAACCTCCAAGGGCTGTACCAAGCCTGCTGGTACCTGATGCTCTGCCTTCACCTGCTGACAGGTGAGGCATCGAGAAAAGAACTCTGCTACAGCCTTCTTCATACCCGGCCACCAATGCTATCGTCTGAGGTCCTGGTACATCTTCGCCACTCCAGGATGTACCGCTAAAGGAGAAGTGTGAAACTCTCTCAGTACTTACTCTCGCAAAGCGACAGGTACCATGGTACGTCCTCTGAAAAGGATGCCGTGCTCTGCTCCAAGAGAGAAACCATCATGTGCCTGCCCCGAGGATATCTGTGCACGCCGTGTCTCACAGTCAGCGTCCCCGCGCTGTGCCTCCCTGACTCGCTACAATAGTGGAGGAGTGACTGTGAGAGACTGAAGAAAGGCTGCTCCATCTCTATCCACGAAGGATATCTGCAAAGAGGCTAGCTGCTCCGTCGCCTCCTCAAGTAGCTGAATGCCCGTCCTCCTGCTGAGGGCATCGGCTACTACGTTCCCCTTCCCAGGAGTATAGACTATCTCAAATTCATAGTCCTGGAGGAACTCGAGCCATCATCGCTATCTCAGGTTCAGGTCCTTCTGCGAGAAGATATACCTGAGACTCTGATGATCGGAAAAGACTGTAAAGCGCTCGCCCATCAGATAGTGTCGCCATGTCTTCAGAGCGAAGACCACTGCTGCTAACTCCAGGTCATGGGTAGCGTAGTTCTGCTCATGCGGCCTCAACTGTCGTGATCCATAGGCAATCACTGCCCGCTCCTGCATCAGAACACATCCGAGTCCGGTCCCTGATGCATCGTAGTAGACTACGTACCCAACTCCCTCCTCAGGCAACCTCAAGATAGGTGCGCTAGTCAATCTCTGTCTCAGCTCCTGGAAGCTCTTCTGACATCTGTCTGTCCATACGAAGGGTTTTCCCTTCTTCGTCAAAGCTGTGATTGATGCCGCAACTATGGAGAAGTTCGGCACAAATCTCCGATAATATCCAGCTAGTCCCAAGAAACTCCGAACCTCAGTCACGCTCCTGGGTGGCTCCCATGCTAACACAGCCTCAATCTTCGCGGGATCCACTACAACTCCCGCCTCAGAGATAACGTGCCCCAAAAAGTGGACCTCACGTATCCAGAACTGGCACTTCGAGAGTTTACCATAAAGCTGGTGCTCTCGGAGTGTGTCTAGAACAACTCGCAAGTGATAGGCGTGCTCCTCCTCTGTCGTAGAGTAAATCAGAATGTCGTCGATGAAGACCACGACAAACCGATTGAGGTATGGCTGAAAGATCCTGTTCATGAGAGCCATGAATACTGCTGGAGCATTGGTTACACCGAAAGGCATAACCAAGAACTCATAGTGGCCATACCGACATCTGAAGGCTGTCTTCTGCACATCCTCGTCTCTGACTCTGAGCTGATGATAGCATGACCTGAGGTCTATCTTCGAGAACCACCGTGCTCCCTTGAGCTGATCAAAGAGGTCATAAATCCTCGGTAGCGGATACTTGTTCCTCACTGTCACCTGGTTCAGGCGACGATAGTCAACACAAAGTCGCAAGCTCCCGTCCGCCTTCTTGGCGAACAAAATCGGGGAAGCCCAGGGTGAAACACTGGGTCGGATGAACCCCTTGCCCTGTAAGTCCTCCAACTGTACCCGTAGCTCTCGAAGCTCGGCGGGGGCCATCCGATATGCTGGAGTGGATATCGGGGCTGTCCCGGGGTACAAGTCAATATAAAAGTCTACCTCTCTGCGAGGAGGTAGCCCTGGGACGTCGTCGGGAAAAACGTCCGCAAACTGATCCACCACTGCAGGAAAACCAGGACTCCGCACGTCAACTGCTCCAAGGATAAGGCTAGCCAACTGATGAGTGATGGGCTGTCCTCTCCTCCGCGGAAGTTCATCCTGTGCTGCTAAGGCTCCCTTCTCGTCGGTGAAGGTGAACCTGCTCCCGTCGGTGCATACACATCGCACCTTGCGCCTAAAACAGTCAATCTGTGCATGGACCGTAGATAGCCAATCCATGCCCAAGATGACGTCGTAAGGCCTCGACGCTGCTACAAGAAGATCCCAGCCGAAGCTCTCGCCTCCTAGAGTAAGCTCACACTGCCGGCACCAGTGCGTAATCGTCGAGTCTGCTCCCGTAGGAGTCTCTAGCCGTAAGGATCGAGCCAACGGCTCTGTCGGAATCTCCGAGCTCCGAACAAGGGCAACGGCTATGAAAGAATGACTCGCTCCTGTGTCTATAAGAACTGCAGCAAGGGTGGAATAGACACAGATAGTACCTCGAATCATCTCGGGTGCGTTGTGGTCGTAGGCCTCTGCTGCCTGGAGCTGTGCCTGTCGCTGCCCGCCAGCTCCCTGTGGTCGGGGTGGACCTCCTGGTGGTGGTGGTGGTAGAGCCTCAAAGCGTCGGCCACCACCAGCTGCTCGTCCAGCTCCTCTGCCTCGTCCGCCTCCTCCCTGCGGACCGCCACGGTCGATCCTCTGCCTCTGCCTCGGTGGTCCATCAACTGTCTGCTGCTCCTCGGCACGACGGGTCGGGCAGTCACGAGCCATGTGGCCCTGCCCGCCGCACGAGTAGCACTGTCTGCCTCTCAGAAGACTGGCCCCGCGCTGTGTGCCCCGCACTGCTGAGCCAGTGCCCTGAGATCGTCTGCCCGAAGGTCTGGTCTGTCTGGACCCCTGAGTCATCTGTCGACTGCCTGCTGCGGATGAATCTGCCACGTGCCGCCCGGCGGTGGGTCGCTGTGCTGGTGTAGACTCAGCAAGGAAGCTCTCGATCAGAAGGGCCCGCTCCAGTACTCCTGTCTGAGTCGGTATGCTGAGGGAGATCAGCGATGCCCTGATCTCGTGTCTCAAACCCTGCTCGAAGGTCCGGGCCCGGAAGAATGGGTCCCGTACCATGTCGGTCGAGTAGCGCGAGAGATCGGTAAATCTCGCCGAGTACTGAGCGACCGTCATGCTGCCCTGCCGCAGCCGTAGAAGCTACTGGATGCGCACCGCTCGGAGGGTGGCCGGGACGAACTCAGAGCAGAAGAGACTCTCGAAGTCCGTCCAGAGCAAGGATGCCTCATCGTGAACCTGGAGCATCAAGCTCCACCATCGTCCTGCTGCTGCGTGTAGTAGGCTCGCAGCGAGGATCACCATGAGGTCTGCTGGTGTCCTCACTAGCCTAAACACTCGAACCACTGCCTCCAGCCAGTCCTCTACTGCCTGGGGATCCGTCTCCCCGCGAAACCTGGGTGGTCGCTGGCGCTGAAACTCATGCAGTGCACTGAGGCGACGTGCATCGTCAGCGGCTGCTGCTGGAAGCATCGGGGGATCGGCGGGTAAAGCTACCGCCGGTGCCACTACTGGAAAAGGGCCCTGCACCGAGGCCTCGTCGCTCAGTGGGCTTTCGTCTCGCTCGACTCTCGGAACCCTAGCTGGCTGCCGTCGTGGGGCCATCCTGAAAAGGAAACAGGTGCGCCACGGTTAGAACAGTATGCCTGGTGAGCTGATATAAGTAATCACAAAGAAAACTTTGAAACACACACGCAATAAATGTTTTCGTGCATTAAGTCGGAAATCAGAAGTCAGGGTCCTGGTGTACGGATACGTCGGCCGCCGCACCAACACTGAACTCCCTGGACTGATAACCACACTCAATACGCTAAACATTATTGCTTCACATAGAAAAGATCAGAGTTCGCGGTAGAACCGAACTCCTCTGATACCAATTTGTCACGACCCGCCCTCGGGGTCTGTGCCGTGACTACCCCAAGCCCGCCTTCCATAGGCCAGGGGCTGGCGACTAGCACCAAGGCGTAAATCCCGGTAAAAAGAGAAGGCATTGCCTTTGAAAAGTAAACACACACCACAGAGTAAACAAGCGGAAAGTAAACACTAAACAAAGCAGAGTACGACTGTAAGTGCGGAAAAGTAAATGGGCCAGAATACAAACCCAAACTGAAAGTAAAGTACAACTCGAAAAGGGAAAAACAGCAACTGAAAAGTAAAAGCCGCTACTCCGAGCTGTCCACTGGAAATCCCACCTGAAGGGTGGGTACTGATAGCTCCTCTGCTCCATGGGTCCCGTCGTCCGCTCCGTGCACGTCCTGCCCAGTGGTCCACCTCCGGGTACCGTCCCGCTCTGCAAGCCTCAGCTAAGGTCAACGTTGTCCGTCGTCTGCAACCAACACAACGTAGTGCGGGCAAAGCCCGTGCAGGGGTGAGTATAAGCTACTCAGTAGGGACCCCGAGACCCCTGAAGGTCTCTCAAATCCACAAAGGATAAACCACGAAGAAAAGTACAATCACGAAGTAACAACCGACACTGCTTAGGTATATGCCCATACATATACCTAAGTCATCAATTCAAATACGCTCCAACCTCCGAGTCCAAGTACAACTCAGTCCACACAGGATAGTAAACGTATTCCACACAGGAAAGCAAAACGTAATCCACACAGGATTGCTCAACACAATCCACACAGGAAAGCAAAAAGGATTCAGCTCACACAGGTATACTTCTTCAAGGACGATAAAGATGATCACTGATCCATCTAAGTCGTCGGACCCATGAAGGATCGATAGGTAACTGACCCCCGCAAAGACCCACACAGGATCGGGCCCACACAGGACCTGTAGCACTGATCCACGTAGGATCGTTGAGTGCTGTAGTCGTCGTCGTCGAATCCACACAGGATCTCTGTACTGTCGTCGTCGCAGTCACAGTAGCAGTAGTAACAGTAGAACAGTCGCAGCCAGCACTAGGGTTCCCGCACATAGCAAGCTCGTTCGGAGGGTCCGCTCCACGAGCCGAGAGGCTGATACATCAACTGTCACGAAGACCTGAGTTGATGTATCCAAAAGTTCCGTATCGTCAACAGGAACTCAACGCAACAGACGGCGCGTCGATCAGACGCCCGGTCTGAGAGTTATTGGCATTTTCGTCTCCGGGGCCCGGTTGGTTTTTAAGGAAAAACCAACCCGACCGTACTCCACCTGCGTCCAAACCTCGGGCGGAGTATGCCAAAAGATCCGTCTCATTAAGAGGAACACAACGCGACTGACGGCGCGTCAATCGGACGTTCGAAGCTCAAGATATGAGCGTTTCCGCTCCGAAGGCCCGGTTGGTTTCGTGAACGAACCAACCCGGACGAACTCAAAGTAAACCGAAACCTTGAGTGCGATATACCGAAACGACCGTCTCGATCCAAGGATCGCGTTGCCGCAGACGGTTCGTCATTCGGAGGTCCGAGGCTCAAGTTATGGGCCAAAAACCGAATCTGGTTCGAAACGGGGGGGGTCCGGGTCCGGGCCGACCCGGCCCGACCCCCCCGGGGCGGCGCGGCGGCGCGGCGGGCCGAGGGGTGGCTGCACGCGGGGGGGCGAAGCCCCCCGCTGATTAGGGTGGCGGCGCGGCCTTTGTGCCGCGCCATTTGCAAGACACGGCCCCCGCACGTGGGGGCCGGCTGGGAACAACCCGGGGGGCCGGCTGCCCCCCTACCTTCAAGGAACCGCCCCCCTCATTAAGAGGGGGGTTTTGTTGAACCGGCCGGGGGATTTATTCCCCCGGTTTTCTGTCATCCGGCCGGCCAGCTGGCCGGCCGGTTTTCACCAACGGGACCGGAAATTCCGGTCCCGCCTTCGACTTCCGACGCCGGCGGCCCGGCCGCCGGTCATCACATCCCGCCGCGGCCCGGATCCGGCCGCGGTCTCCTCGTCCCGCCGCGGCCCGGAACCGGCCGCGGCGTTCGTTATCCGGCGCGGTGCGACGGCACCGCGCCCCTTCGTCGTGCCTTGATTCCATTCAACGTGGCGCGACGACGTCGCGTTCTTGAAGTTTTCTACCTCGGTGTGGCGCGACGGCGCCGCGTAAAATATTTGCACGATCCTCCGCGTGGTGCGACGGCACCACGCCACTTGCTTCCACCCGCAAGAATACACAAGAACGATGGAGGGGGGTTCGGCCGTGTTCGTGCGGTCCGGCCCCCCTTGCGTTAACAATAACACTTATATAAAATATTCAAATGCCTCACGTAGACATGCGATCCACGAGCAAGAAAAGGAATAAGGAAACCAAAATGAAATCAACAACCCCTACCTCGGGTATAAGGTTCGAGGATTTGTCAACGTTCCGCGGAAGACGACGTCGCGGAGGTCGGGCGTCGCGGAAGCCGTTCGTCAAATCCGATGACGAAGGGATGCGTTCGAAGAGACACGTCGTTGGCGAAACTTGTACGCCGACGAAGATTGTCCGAGGAAGAAGTGGCGTCCCCTTTCGTTGACACGGTAAACGAAGAAGATCGGAGCGGCGTTCTTCGTTGGAAATTGAGCGTTCCTCGTCAAGTCTTGAGGAAAGTCAAATAATAAAGAAAACAACGAACTCAAGAACCTCTACCTCGATAGTCGCACGTTGACGTAGTCGTGGAATATCGGTGTCGATTCCTTTGACGTCAGAGGAAGAGTCGTTGTCGATGGCGTTCGTCGCGGAAAACCGTCGCGGAAGAGATGACGCGGAAGAAGTACGTCGCGTCGCGGATATGGCGTCACGGATGGACCGTGTTCTTCGGCGGAGAAGTTCTTCGTTGAAGAACGACGTTCTTCGCGTTCTTCGTTGAGTTTGAAGAAGAAGAAGAGCTCTCCACCTCTCAAGAAGATAAACAAATAACCCAAAATAAAATAAGCTACACCTTATTTTATTTTCACTTTGCCAACCTTTCAAAATTCAAAAGTTGAATTCAATACATTAATTAAATCTAGAGTTGACAAAATTAAGTGAAGAGATAGGTTGGCAAGAGTTAAAGTAGGGAAGAGTTACATAATTAAGAGGGGGTTTAGAGGGGTTAGGGAATTTGAAAAGAAAAAGGGTTCGTGTGGGCCCCACCACACTTAATCCTCCCAAGGGAGGTTAAGTGGGTGTGGGTCCCACTTCCAACCTCCTTTGATAGGTTTTAAGAAGTTATAATAAAATTTGTTCTACACAAATTTTATTTAACTCAAACTAAAAACCCCAAAATTAACTTTCAACCCGCAACAAACGCAACTCCCGAAAAGGACTCTTTAAGAGAATATCGGCGCTGCGAGTTCATCGGTGCCCTCGGATTTCAATTCCGAGCACCGGATCAAAAGTTAGGAAATCCCGCTCGTTCGTTCACTGAACGTACCCGAGCCAAACTTCGGAAATTAATTCCGGGCACTCCGGGCCTCGGAATCTGGTGCCGTCTGAAACCGCGCTCTTGTAAAATTCTAAAGAAAATTAAGAAAAAATTTCCTTGAATTTTATGGGTCTTTACATTGGTTCTATGACAATGGAATTGATGCATGTTGATGTAACCAAGGCCTTCTAGGTAGAATGCTGAAAGTTGTGTTCTTTTAGAAAACCATGAAATATAATTTAGATACATGATCCCCAAACTATGTTCTGAGTGTAATCTTTCAGAGAGGTTATTTTTTATTATTTTCATAACCATTTAACATCAATATAGAGGGAGATATGTCAGATTTAGTTAGATCCAACTGACAAAGTGTACATATGGGAATTCAGTTGACTCTGTAGCCATTATCAATAAAGGCTCATCAGATGTCGGTATCATTAACTTTTCTAGATAAGTATAAGGGCCTAATGTGTCCATGTAAAACATCATCATCATATTAGTCCTTGAAAGATATAACTACATGAAATTATATAGGATTATTCTCTATATGGTAGAATTCAGTAGCAAAAACCTTAGTTTCAAACTCTTTAGGACTTAACGAAGCCTCAAAAAGTGCTTCTCGAAGGTCTTTTGATAGATCTGGAGCATACAGGGTTGATAACATGACTGGTACATGGAATAGTTGTTTTAAAACGTCATACTTCTAGTATATAGTCTTGTATTTTCCATTATAGAGATTCTGTTTTTAGGTGCCTTGGATATTGATGCTCATGATATAGATGAACCAAATGTCGGAGAAAAAGTTGGAAATAATTCTTCTCTTAGTGGATTAGACTGACTAGGTATTTCTACCTATTATTAGAGTGGTGTTATAGCCTCTAATTGGTATTCTAAGATAATCTTGATAGGACTGATCCTTTAACGTATGGGAGAGTTCCTTTATTCTTGTTGAGCCTACTTCAGGACTTTCCCATGAGTTTCTACCGCATAAATGGTTTGAGTAGGGGTGTAATTAAAATTGTGGCTTCTAGCATATCAATGTCTTCCCTTGTATCCTCAACTATGACTTATTATCACAGTTCCCCAATCAATTATAGAGAATTAAGGTTTATAGCCAAAATTACCATTTGCATAGGGGTCCATTAAGTGGACATCATTAAAAGATATGGAGATTAATTCTTCATCCGATGAAGATTTTTCTTGACAGGTTAGTTATTGTTCTACTATTTGGTGTTGTGGTTCTCATGGTTTTGAGACAGTTAGCATGAAATATTCCAAATTCATGGAAAACATTGGCTTTGATGCGATATCATCTTCTTCAGACTGCTATTTATACTTATGACTATATTTCATTTTGGAGTATTATCCTTTAGAGAACTGATATTTTGATGAAAGTGGATTTGTTATAGTAAAATTGGCAGGAGGCATAGTTGTTTGTTTCAGCTATTTTCGTGGAAGGACATGAGTTTGATTTATCATTTTTTTATCATCCAATCATCATACTTCTATGCATTTTTTCTTTTGACATATTATTATCTACCTTCTTCCTTTGGATTGATAGTAGTAACACTTGCTACCTAGGCTGATGAACATTTTAGTTTCAATTAACCAGAGTCAATAATATTTATCAGGAGATATTTGAAAACAAAACACTCCTAAATTGGGTTCCCTAACAATTTATGAAAGGGGAAATAATTTGGGATGATTTTATCCCCTTATTAGTTTTCTTTATTAGGCCTTGGAAGTTTGACGAAGTTTCTTTCCAAGGAAAAATGAAGTGTGTAAGAAATTTTTCATTCTGAAAAGAATAGACCTTGTTATTTAACTCCTCAAACTTTATTTTCCTGTGATATTTTTGATCATATTGACAAAGCAGTCAATGTTGTTGATGCTCAGGATGTGGATCCTTGTGGTATGATGAAGGTTTTGAAGTAAAGGTTGGTATAGGTGCTAGATTGAGTGTAACCGTATCAGCCTATGCTTTTCCTTTTCTCCTTTTTGGAGTTGATGGTATTACACGAGAGATATATTTGGTTTTAGAAATAGAATTATATACATATTGGGAGATCAAATCAAGGTGTAGAAACCATTCTATGTTTTTAAAGTTTAATATTGTTCAAAAATCATCACAAAGATTAGCCACAAAGATTGGTATGAACTCTTCTTAAGGGAGTGATAGTTTTAAGGAATATGTTAGTCCTTTACATAGAGTAATGAAATATGAAATTCTTTAATTCTCCATTTTCTTGAAGTTTTTAAGATCAAATCAAATTGTATTTTGCAGCATTGAGATGAAATGGAAAATGAATTTATGATTTCGGTCTTCCCATTCAGTAATTGATCGAGACTGAAAAAATTTTATACTAGGAAAAGGCCAACACCTGTAATGATTGCAAAAAACATCTAACCTTTACTGCTTCTTGTTGTTAAGAGGTCCCCATCATGAGATCCCAACATGAAACTTAATGCATCAAGTGCTCCTATGGATGTACCAAAATGTTAATGATTGGAAATATGGTATTCACAAAGTTTGGCGGCAAAGGAATCAGATCAACCCACTTTGGGTAAGTCTTATTTTTCCATTTTGAATGGTTCTCTCCATTCTTCCATATCTTCCAATCAGGTTGTTAATTCCACAATTTTATTAATAAGAATTTTGTTAATATCTGGATGAGTTTGGACCTATATAGGTACAACAGTTGGAGCCTTAATAGGTGGAAGGAATGGCAAAACCATAGGTGATGGCGTTGTTGGTATTTCTCTTGGATAACTCATGGGTACAAGCTTGTAAGGATGTTATTGACCCTATTTTGGATATGTACTTAATGGAGGGAATTCATTATCCACATAAGAAGTTTCAACAAACTTTATTTGTTGAGGAACTCTTACTTGAAGTGAAAACTAAGGATTTTGTTGTAGAACAAGTTTAGTAGGAATGCTGCATCGAAGTAACTATGCAATGAGTCTTCTAAAATCCTTCATCTCTTCTTTTTTCTAGGAAAATATTCCTTTAAGTGAAAGGGATTGACATTATTGAGTATAAAATTAAAAAATTATTTGACCTTTAGCTTTACCCTTGATACATGCCTTTTTAAGAGGTTTATGTTGATTATTTAAGAGAATAACTAGATTTTGGGTAAACCTCTGATTACACAACTCCTTCATTTTCTTTAGTGTGTACCACATTATGAATAAAATATTTATCCTCAGACTCCCCTAATCTAGACTCATTTGATAACATATCTTATATAATGGAATTAATGAAATTCATCAATGCATTAATCGTCAATGGAATTCTATCAGTATCTTTGTAAGATGGCCTTCTTCTTTTTCCTTTGCGAGACTTTGTACTCATATTTGTTGGTTTCCCAAGGAAAGTTTGATGGATAGATATCTGAAGGGAATCCAAGGATAGTTCATTTGAGTATTCAATTTTTTGCGTCTTCCTTAATTGGGAGAAAATTGACTCTTACTGAGGAGGGGATTGTGGATGGGAAAAATCCCCCATCCCTACTGGTTGGGGCTATTCTTGCTCTTCTTTTTCAACCCTTTGGCCTCTGTTTGTTGACTCTAAAGGTTTGGTTAATTTTTTTTCCAAAACCATGTAATGGGGTAGTTTCAGAACTACTTTGGATGATATCATTGTTATTTCTCTTCTGATTTTATGAATTATATCCTGAAAATTGGCTGGGTTCATTATCTCACAACCAATTAAATTACCTGTTTCAGAATACCATTGTTATATTTTATACATTTTCTCAATATGATGTTTGAAATCCTCTGAGTAGAATGACTAACTAATATTATCAGATATGTGCTGCAAATGTATCTTGACATCTTTCTCACTTTGGGCCAGACTTTGGTGAAAAAAAACCAAGGTCTTTAAATGCAGGTCATTTCTTCAGTCATAGACTAAATGAGTTTACTATAGCTGGCTGGGGGAAATAACATTGAATGAGACCACTTTCTGAGGTATTTTCTAATTTTAGAGCATAGTGAAATACAATGATACATGTTCACCCCACCCTCTGATATGAACACCATATGGGGTTTCTATTATCAATTGTTGCAACCTATTTAATGCATTGAGACATGCACGTTTAAGGGCCTCATGTTGATTTTCAATATTTGGATGTCGAGAAACATGTAGAGATTATAAGTCAATTTGGCACTGTAACCCTTCTATTACCTTGACATGACATTGATATTCATTATATGGTAATAATTTTATTTTCCTTTTATGAGGAGTATTCCATAGGAAGAGGTCGATATCATGAATGTAATCTTCTTCCATCATCTCTGGAATGCTGTATTGAGAGGTTCGCAAAGGCGAAAACGTGATTGATATTTCTCCCTTAGCCATCTATTTTATCATATCAAACATATCCTCTATATCATTTGGTAGAGGTTTCTCAACATGGTCCAACCATAGTGGATGCTTCTCGATTGCTTTATTATTATCAATATGATAATTTGGTGTTTCCTCTTCCTTATTAGAAGGAAAATGACCCAATGGAGGTTTGGAGAATGACTATAACCATGAGATGACATCTGGTTGAGAAAATGTTTCACCTGTTAGTAACAAGGAATTCGTCATGACTAGCCTTATGTTGAAATTTACTTATGATAATAGGGATTCCTCATCACTACACTATTAATTAGATAATTATCTTGATAATGAGAAATACTACTACAAAGATAACTTTCGTAGTGAATTTCATCATAGGTTGGACCACCATGGTGGATTATAGTAACGGATAAATTCCCTTTCTTCTTATTTTTCTAGAAACATAGAGGGTTTCTACGACTCTCATCCAAATATGGGTTATCAAGATTGACCGAAATATTATTAATCAAGCCTTCATGATTAATTTTCCCATGAAAAACATCATAATTACAGCTACTACTCCAATAATTTGATAATGGGAGTGTATAATCTCAATCTTTAATTGATAAATGTCTAAGGGATTCAAGAACTCAAGTATTAATATGATCCAGATCATAGATTGAATATTGATTTTCCAACTATGTTTGGTGATATTTCTTCATAGATTCTCTTTTTCACATAGTTGGGACCACATGTTAGGGGAAGTGGCTATCATGGGAATATGTATGTTACTACCTTAGAGTGGCTATCAGAATATGTTTATATCACCAATTGGAAAGGGCATATGTTCCTAATCTAGTTTTATGTATGATATGTTGGAGTATTCCACATAAACCTCATGGGTTGAAACAGATATATGTGTCTTCTCATAGATGGTATATTGTTGAGTCATCCTAGGTGTGGGGAAATAATTATGTGTTTTTACCTCTGGTACTTCTGAATTTTCATTTATGATTCTCTAGAAGTTTTTTAGGATATGGGTATGAATTTTTCACTAGCTTTTCACCATTACCAAAACGTGTTTGGTAACATTAGTATATGAAACATGAGTATATGTCCATTTCATATCTAGAGTATGTGTATGTACCTTTTCCTATCCTCCCATTCCTATCAATGGATACTGATAGTACTCATGTGTGGGGGAAGCAAGTTGAATATGCCCAATCTACCCCCAATTTTTCATTGAACCTTTTCGTCTGGCATCTCT
The DNA here is from genome assembly GCA_963277665.1 of Viscum album. Taxonomy (NCBI): domain Eukaryota; kingdom Viridiplantae; phylum Streptophyta; class Magnoliopsida; order Santalales; family Viscaceae; genus Viscum; species Viscum album. Next base: position 338,703,050 of record OY728135.1, read on the forward strand.
GAGTGATTCCAAGTGAGGATGGTGGTAGTATTGGTGTGTGTGGGAAGGTTTATATTCTTTCTGAAGTACTTTCAAATGACACTATTATCAATCTTGGTGAATTCTGGAAGATAAATGTTCATGCTTAAAAGTTGTTTCCACATTTTATTGATGGGCTTCCTTGAATACAACCAAACAAAACTACTTATTCAGTAATAAATTGTAAGCATGGGCATGTGCATGTTCATAGTACTCCACTATATTTGAATGGTGGTATTGGTTAAGCGCCGACATATGAGTCTATAGGCTGACAGAATTAAAGTGGATGGGTGTATGTTCAGGTTTTTTTTACCATAAAGATGGGTTGATGGACTTCTTCGGAGAGGGAAGAGGTAGAAAACTACTCCATATTGACCAATTGTTATTATAGATAGCTTTCCTTGAATGCCTATGTCTGAGGGATCTAGGAAGGACAACCAAAGATAACACCCTCATTACGTTGAGGTTTTCCCACCGCGTGACATTAGCGGTCATGATTACTAGTAGGATACCTTGGGATGAACCCATGTGTTTTTAAGATGAATCCATGGAATACCTCTTGGTTGATCTCCACAGAAGTGGGGAGGGATTGATTATTTCATTGTGGGGATTAACTCTTGAAATAGTAGAAGAATGTAGCTGGACCCGTCTGATTCTGAACCACTATTCTTCATTGGTCGGATGACCAAGGGTTATTATTGATTTAGAGGGCCTATCAGGTAGCCTATAAGGTTTTGATAGTACTATGTTGATGGTACTCTTGGTATAATGCATTGGAGAACCAGTGTTTAAGATTCTGATTTGGGGATGATGTCCTTCGATCATACAATGATTCATCTTGAGCAGCAACCATGGAATTCATGGGTGAAATCTTGATGGAAACTATTTCGAATGAATGGAGTTCCTAGAAAGAAGTACCTGAATATATGCCAAATAGAAACCATGAACTCTATTGAAGTAGCATATATTTATATGAACACATCTGTGATTGATTCACTTTTTTTCCCACTTGTATTAATTGGTAGGGGCCTGCTAGATGGGTAAAACTATCATCATAGTTAAGGATTCACATAAGGATATCCATTTTTTTCTCTCGGAATATGTGTTCCGATTAGGAATCACTACTTCTAGATGGTTTCCATCAGATTTATTTATGGAACTGAAAACATCCAACGGTTCGGTATCCAGAGGGACCTAGATTATAAATGAAAGCGTTCATTATGTTTGCTGATATATTATACTTAAGAACTCACATTGGTCATGATGATGGGAGTTTGGGATCATCACACCCATTTGGGGGGGAATTATTGCCAACTCTGGGACTCACGTATAGATTTATAATATATTCATGAATCCATATTAATTTACCAAGTATATTTTAGGTTTCCCTTGATATTTTCAATCAATTATTTAGCATGTATGATATTTAGAATCATCATATATATTCAGGGTTCTTTTGTAATTGATATATCTATATGTATTTGAGGTTCTCCATCAATGGTATCCTCTCATATACTACATAGATATTCTTTATCTATTTTTATGATGATTCTATTTTTTAATCCACTAATTGGGGTAATCTATAATTTATGGCCATCCATGTAGAAAAAAGTTGTTTTGATGATGGAATCATAACCATAAATGGGATACCTACACATCCTCATGAATGGAATCAGAATCGTCATAGTTTGTTTCCAATTAATGGGACACATCATTCCATTTATTGTCATGTGATAAGGACCTACCACATAGTTTAATGTCATGGGGTAAGGACATCTAAGAGGAAGTTACTTAGTCAATTCATGATGTGGGACATAATCCTAAGAAGTCTAATGAAAATGAGAATGATATATGATTCGAAGTTGGATTAGACCCTTCCGAGAATATAGCCCAGGAAAAACACAGTAGGTTTGGAGTGATGGGTTTGAGCCTTAGGGAGGCTACCTATGTATCCCACATGAATGGGAATCAAATACCACATAGTTCAGTGAGTCTCGCGGGGGACTCTGGCCTTTTGAGAGAAATCAGTTGGGGATTACTCCTAAAAAGGATGTCCTTATAACAGGGTCCACGAGAAATGTTTTAACTCATGGTGATTAATGGGAGACTTAATATTCGTCTTACTCCTAATGAGGATTCCCAGAGTAAGTGAATTATAGTTGGATTCTGAAGAAGGATGTCCAGTGAGCTCGATCCAAGGGTGAAGGCATCCTACTTATCCTAATTATGATGGGAATTAGAGTTCTCATAGTTCACGATGTTAGGTGGATTTTATAGATATTGTGATAATCATAAATCTATAAGACAACATGAGTTTTTCTTGGTGTTAGAAGTAAGAGAATGTGAAATATTCAACAAATCACACACTTTATCCGCTGTTGACGAAAGAGGTCGGGCCTACAGTGAAAGAAGCCAATGTGAATGTGGTAAAGGGTGAAGAGAAATAAACCCTTCAAAGTGAAATGAGAGTGAAGGTAATTCAGTCAAGCCCAAAGCTAGGGGATTAATCCAGGATTTATTCCCTTGGATACATCCTAGGAGTTGATGGAGAATTTTCTTTTGTTGAATGGAAAAGAAAGTGTGATCTTCATTCTCCCTATTGCGAACAAGAGGCTCTGGGTCTTCGATACAAAAATGGAAGGATAGATTCCTATCCCTAGAATCCTAGACTAGGAACATATAAACATTGTATCTAGGGTTAGGGTCCATGTGACTATAGATATACATACCTAAAAAAATCCAAAGGATCCAAACTCCATTATAAGAAATATGTGGGAAACCTATGATTGCAGAAATGAAAACCCAGATGGGAGACATGTGGATGTGTCTTTTCTAAATGTTTGATAAGTCAGGAAGTTTTGATGGAGGATTAAAATTAGTCCCCTTCAGATATGGTAAACAAGGAATGTGATACCCTTCTATGAATGGATTTCAAGAGGTTTTACATGGTGAATTCATAGGTATTGTGCGCAACTATATAGTGTAGGTCTACCTTGTAGGTATACCACATAGGTTTGCCGCACATGTCCTAGGAATGATAGAAAAATGATTAACATAGGAGAAAAAATCTTATGAATACTTTGAAAAGGACTACCAAGAAGATGATACTTGAGTGAGATCTAAATCTAAGTACCCCAGTATTCTTTCGGTTCTTTGGAATAGCCCTACACAGGTCATTTGGGAATAGGAGTTTCATAGGTAGGTTCTTCTTGTTTTTGGAAAAAGGTTCATTAATCAGATGTTTTGTATTTTAAACTTTGAAAGGACTTCAATCATACTTATCCCATCTAATTATATCTTATATCATGATTTAGATAGATACCTAAGTAAATTTGGGGGACTTGGGTTAAAGGGCTACACAATGGGAACTTCAAGAGTTCTTCCAACTTTTTTCATCCTAAAATAGAGAATCCAAGGGTAGTATTTGTTGAAAAAGAAGGGGGTGTTAAAAAGGAGGTTGTCTATGGATGACTTGGGAATAAAATCATAATGTAACTCTTTCATGTAGGGGTGAAATTTTTTTACTGTTTCACAGGTCTTTCTTGAATCTCCATAGTTTAGGTCTTCTACATAGGTGCTCCGCACTAGGTTTTATGGGCAGACTTGCATTGAACTTCTGTTAAGCATATGTGTGTCATGTATCTCCCTTGAACTGCATTTCTTTACTCCCTTAAAATTTTTTCTTCGATATTTTGAAATATCCAAAGGAAGTCTTCATAATCCTTTTTCCTTCCTGAGGACTATCGACAGTTATGCTCTCATGGATTATGCTCTTTTTTTTCTTATGATTCATGTATTATGAGCTACCTAATATTATGCCCTGATTATATTTTATCATCTTTTCTATTTAGGGTATTATCTTCTAATGTTATTATCATTCTCTCATACACTTATTTTCATTTTATGCCTATATGACTTACTAGTTTATCATCACTGAGAATTTTGTATATCTAATTATTATGTTCCCTTTCCCCATGTTACAATGAATTATTTTAAGTATGAGTACTAAATTGGAAGATCATTACATGTTATGTTGAATATCTTCCACCAAATTTTATTATTGTGTTCCTTGTTTCCAAAAAAATAAACGATTATGGTCCTCAGTCACGTAAATTTTTAATGTGAAGAATATTAACATAAAATGATATAATATCCATGTATGTTATGAATGGGTTTCTATAAGTAGTATGAAAGGAAAGTTTTAGTGAACATTAGGAAACTGGGATGAGAAAACTTTAGTGACATCATTAGGTATATTTAATAGGATATGCATTGGGTTGTATCTAAGGACAAGCCTAAAGTTTCATATATATAAAACAAGGTGTCATGATTTAGACATCATTTAAGTAATGATTCATGATTTTTTTGTTTTATACATTTATTAGTGTTTCTCAGACTATGATTTACGGGTAAATTTAACAGTGTAAACTAGAATGAACTAGGTTAAAATGTTTGTTTTAGATTTATAATGTATCGGAATTATGAAAATCATTGTTTAATTGTACATCTCATAAAGTGAATTAAGAAGGTGAAGTTTGTATTTGTTATATTTTTGAATATAATGAAATTGAAAATGACATGTGAGAGGTATGGTATTTTCAAACAATATTTTTTACATTATAAAATTTCTATTTAAAAACCTTAAGAAATTATTCATATTCTATATTCTAGGGAATTATTATTATGGAATACTATGATAAATCCTATATAATGGTTTAAGATTAATGTTGGTTCATTTAAATGTGTATATATTGGAATTAAGGAATTACGGTATATGAATCATGAAGTATTTGTTTTCCATAAAGGATTTACAAATATATATTGAATGGTGATGATGACATTGAAAAGTGATTTAATGGAATGGTTACATTTTTATTATGGTAAGTCATCCAATAATGTGTTACAGATGTTGAAAAAATTGTGTTTATCTTCAATAAAGAGATGATCTCTATGGGTAATGTAAATTTGATAGTACTAATTACCATTGAAGCATTTATCGATTTGTTGAAATAGTGGTATTTGTTATCATGGATGATATTGAAACCATTTTTTGAATTCACATAATAAATCCAATAACATTTGGAATAATAAAGAATGGATGTTTTCAATGTGGTTTAATGTTAATTTAGGTTATTACCATTTACAATAGAAATCATGATGATGTTATTAACATGTTTGGAATGTGACAACCACAATATACATTATGATATATGGGATATCAATGATAAGATATTTTTTATAAATTTTGTGGGATTATTTATATTGTTTTGGAAATTCATATTTTAGAAGGGTTATAAGATCAAACATTTATGGAATGGTTTAGGTTAAACTTCAAATGACTTTTAAAATATTAAAGTGTTATCTCTCCATTGGAGGCTTTATGCATATTGGATAACATGTGATAAACATTTTGTATTGATAAATTCAAATGGAATGACCTATCATTATATTTATGGATTTCATGATCTATTAATGCTTCCATATTTACAAATTACCATTCATTTATTGGAATAAAATATTAAGTGGAAATTAATAAAGGCAAAACAAAGGGTGAGATTTTTCGCAAAATTATGTAAGTATATGATATCATGAAAATTCATCAAATTTAGGAAAATTATTTTAAAAAAAATATTGCTCCATTATAATAATTTTATATGATATATATTACCTTTTTTTAATCTACTTTGGTTTTGGATTTGTGATCATTAACTTTCTCCCAACCATATTCCATATCACTCTCCATCAGAATTTTATAGTTAGGTTTCTCTTCCATATCCATGTTTTAACATTCCACCTATGTTCTCTTATGAGGAAAACTAGTTATGAGTTACATTGGGTAACCATTTTGTTTCAAGGATTCCCTTTTTTAAAGGAAGTTTTAGTATTATTTTTTACTATGTGGGTTAAATTTTAATTAATATTCAATTATTAAACCGTTGATAACCCGGATAAATTTTGAAGGATAAATTCATTTTATGGGGGGTGGAATGTAAAACACTAATATTTTGAGAAATATATATATATTGAAATAATTTAATACAAAACACTGAATTTAGATTTAATTATATGAAATTGCTATATTTTTATTATATTATATGAAAAACCAAGATAATATTTCACTGCACAAAACAATTAGTTTATCTTTCAGTACATGAAATACTATGTTTAGATTGTGTTACACACAATGTAGAGTTCCTTCTAAATATTATATTTCACATAAGTCCTAGTTTTACCAAAATACAATGAAATGGTGTTAGGTTCACTAGGATAGATAACCTAGGGGTGAATTAGGGCTTAAAAGATTAAAACAACTTCCCCTTTTTGATCATGTTTTGTTGTTAGAAAAAACTCTCTTCTCTCTCCTTCCTATGATAGAGTATGAACAAACCGTAAAGCAGTCAAATGAAATATCATTTTTACTTGGTTCACCCTCATGGGGATACATCTAAGGAGCATACACCAACAATGTGATGATGTACCAAATCCACTATAAGTGCACTACTATTTAAAAGTTTGAATTGGAATCATTATCCCTACTAGTTTACAACCAATCTCAATTTGAAATCTCACCACTCTCTCAATTGAATTTTTCTCACTACTTATTCAGAAGATCTAATCAAATTTTAATGACTTATAGGTTCTTCCATTGTCCCTAATGAATGTATCCTCTATTATATCTATATTATTTGTTGATATTCAATTTTCATCCACTGGTGAATACACCTATTCCATTGAACACTAGGAAATAAAATTTGAAATACTTTTAAAAAGATCACTGCTTCGCAAATCTACCAATTTTTCAAAACTCAAACAAGCCTTGTAAAAGTTAGTTCATTTTCAAAAAAAAATACATCTTTATAGTGCTCACTTCTTTGTAGAGGACACTGCTTCACATATCACACTAATTCACAGATCTCAAGCCTTTTCAGAGCTCAATACATCACAAAGCTACTTCCATTGTGAAGTTCACTAAGCCAATGCAGAACACCTCTTCTTCGTGAAGCTCTCAATACATGGAAGAATTGATATTTCTCAAGACATAGATAGTATTTTCATCAATCTCAAACCTTTCTTTGAAATATTGACTCTCGGAGAACCCCTTGCTTCATGAGATCAAAATCACTCTAGAATTTATCTCTTCATCTCATACGAAATAAAGAGGGGGTGGCCTATTATTTATAGGCATGGTTGAACATGAATCTCCACTTCTTCCAGCATGATTTCCAGAACAATAAAAATAATCTCTATGGTACATCTTACCTTTGTAAAACACTACTAAAAATTGTTGTTTTCCCAATTCTCTCTGCCAAATTCATCACTCTATTCCCAAAATTCTTCCTTGAATATCTATTCTCTTCTGCTATTTGAAAAAGTCATCATAATCACATATATCACCAACAAATTTCTTCATCTCTTTGAAAAATCCACTTCATGAAGCCCATCTTTTCAAAATCTACACTTTTTCATATTTTCAGGAGATCTTCAAGGAAATACAATTTTCTAAATTCTCACCAAAATCTAAATTTTTTACCCCAAAAAATTGGCTAACGCATGAAAAGTATGCCACATTTTATTTGTTATTTTGTACTGCCTCTAGATCTTATATTCTCTTTATCATTGTTTTTTGTCAATATTGATATTAAAAAACATCTGTAGAACTAAAAAATTCACCATGAAAACCTTTTTTTTCAACAAACATGACCAACCAAAAAATGCTTCAATGTCACCTTGAGGGATTTTAGCCCAACAACAATTAATATTATTATTATAGTGTTATTATAGATTTCACCTAGCCACTAGAATAGTGGTTATGAATAAGATTATTGAAATAATTAATATATGTCTTAGTCATTTATATATGAAAAATAATTTGGTGACATATTAAGTATGATTGAAAATAAATCCCTTTTAAAAATATACGAAGTCTTTTGTGGGAAATCTATATTTATTAAATAAAACAGGTTTTACCTCAATATATTATTCAAAAAACTATAGTTAAATGATTTTAATGATATATATATATCCATTAAATTATTTAATATTCATATTATGTGTTTTCTAGACAATATATAAGAATAAATCCAATGTCAAAAATCTAAAACTCGAAAATTCACCATGAAAACCTGCTTTGTCAAGAAACCCAACAAACCAAAAGATACTGTAATGTTACCTTGAGATATTTCTTCCCAAAAATCTCCTGCTTCGGGTTTTTTGACAACTCTTATCATAACGATTCTCTTCACTTTAATACCTCACTGAATTTCATCATATACCATCATTTACCTCCTTTATTTAGATAGAAACCAAATATTCACTCACCACCTACTCTAACACTAGATGAACAGTGATCTATGCAAGAAACATGAGTAGTATTAAAATTTTATCAATTAATCACTTCATTTATAAAACCAATTCTTGATACCATTCCAACACCACTGTTCTGCTTGCATCATGGACATCAGTTTTCAAGGTCTCTAATCTTTGATCCATCAGTTATAGCATTGTCAGATTTTAAAAAAGTACTCCCAATCTCATTGATCCCCCTATCTGAGTATTTCACTTTTCAAATTCTCCCATGTATTTGACTAAGAAATTTTTTCATGTAAAAAGCCACGCATTCTCCCCCTTGAACAATCACATTTTCTCCCCCTTTGTTAATGAACCTAAAGGTCACTCCTTTACGATCTGGAATAGGGTGAAAACACATATCAGTACATGAGGTAAAAATTCATCATACCTTGGGGATATGGGGAACCACAACCACACTTATTCAAGTATGGGGAGTTGATTGGAATCCTAAAGACAGTCAATGCCTCTCAAAATTATCATTTATGTATGGCCTTTTTCATAATGTCTACAACCTGTCTCTTTGTAGGCACATACTCCATCTTCACCTGCCCTTGATGCACATTCTCCTTGAAATAATGATATTTTATCCCAATGTTATTTTTCGTTGAGTGATGGAATTGATTTTCTCTAATCTTGATAGCACTCAAATTATCACACTTGATTCTAGTCAGAGACTTCACTTCAAATACTATATAATTAAGAGGCTTCTTTATCCATAATAATTGTGTGCAAGATTGAGTGGTGGAAATATACTCAGATTATGAGGTTCTCAATGAAATGAAAACTTGATGATTTCTTAGCCAATAAATACACAATTCAAAAAGATAGAAATAACCTCCCATCATATATTTCCTTTCATTTTCCGATCTATCTTAATCTTCATATGTATATCCCAAAATCTTTGGGTGAGATTTATCATTATACATCAAATTGAAATCCACAGTGCCTTTAATATACAGAATTACTCTTTTAGCTATAAGCTTGTGGTTTTCTATGGGATTTCATTGGTATCTCACTGCTTTTCATGTGGAGAAATAAATATCAGGTCTTGTCGTTGTTAGGTATAGTAAACTTATAATAATCTTCATGTATTGTTGGATATTAACTACCTTTCCATTATCATCTTTTGATAATTTCATATGGCAAGAAACTGAGTCTTCATCTACTTGGAATTTTCCATTTCAAATCCTCTCAGAACCTCCATGACATAATAGTATCGATAAATGACTGTGCCACCCCTTCCTTATGTCACCTATAAATAAGGAAAAACATCACCTCACCAATAATTGACATTTTAAAATCAATTTTTATGAATTTAAAAAACTGTCAACATTGAGTTCCATCTGATCCCCCAAATATTATGTCATCGACATAAACTAACACCATCATCTTTCAATTAATTTCATTATTGAAGTAGATATTTTAATCAGCTCCACTATACACAAAAACATGATTCTTACAAATAATGATGAAGCATTGAGTACCATGCTCTTAGTGCTTGTTTCAACCCATAGAGTACTTTCTTAAACTAAAAATCTTTCTTGTCGTCTTCAATAATGATAATACCATCTAGCTACTCAATAAAAATATCTTCTTCCAAAACATTGTTCACAAATGCATATTTTATGTCTATATGGAAAACCATGACCTTTTATTTCATTATAATGCCCAATAATAATCTGGTTGTTTCCAGGCATGCAACACATACAGATGTCTTAGTGATATAAATACCCTATATCTGGGAGTAGACTTTTTACACTAGTCATGATTTGTTTGAAATTACTTTTCCATATTCATTCATAATGTTACGAATGACCCATATAGTCCTCTTGAAATTATTATCTGTTGTCCTCGAAACAATCTCCCATGTCTGATTCTTCTCAATATGATCTATATCATTATTCATAGCTTGAACCCAATTCTCATCTCTTGGTACATTGGAAACACATTCTATATCTACCTTAGAGAAGAGAGATGTCTGCTATAATGGATTCATTCATCATGTTTGAACATGCACTATCTGATCACTGATGATATTTTTCCAATCATTTTTAGCTCGAATCATTGGCATCTATGCAGATACAGACTTGACTTCTTCTTTCTCATCACCAATATCTTCTTCTGAATCATCATCTTCCACTTATATTCCCCCCTGTGTTTCTTTTCAACTCATCTCATTCATTGGAAAACTGTTCACTATATTGTGGAATATTATCTTTATTTTACACTATAGTGACATAATTTCTATTAAGTACTTTTATCCAAATTTTATTAAATAATTTACATGCTTATATTTTTTCTGAGTATCCAAGTAATATATACTTATTTTGCATGACTCAAATTTCTGGTGTTATTCTTTATTGAGGATAAAACACTTACTTCCAATGATTTGAAAGAATTTTAATGTTTTCTTCTTTCCATACCACATATAATATAATGTTTTTCCTTCCTTTAGATGTAATATATCTCTATTATAAATGTAGATTTTTGTCAACACTACTTCCTTCCAAAATTTCTTTACTAGGTATTTTTCAATGAGCAATGCTCATGCCATTTTCTTTATGATTTGATTTCTCATATAGACCACTCAATTATTTTGGGGAGTTATCATAAAATAAACTTGATGCATTTTACCATGATTCTAAATATAGTCTTTGATGTGATGGTTTGTGAATTCCATAAAATTATCAGTATGAAAAATAAGAATTTTCTTTTCAAGAATCGTTTCTGGTTCCCTTCGATTCTGTCTTATGAAACTGAACATATCGGGATTATAGGAAATGAAAAATACCCATTCCATTCAGATATAGTCATCAATTAAAAAAATTATACCTCTTCCCATCGTTGTATCATGATGAGATAGGTCAAAAAACATCAGCATAGACCAATTCAATCACTCTTGTTGTCTTCTGTTCTTTTTCCTTGTATATCTTTCTGATAATGATCCATTATTTACAAGAATCAAACATATGTGTATGACCACATGATGAAAAAGGGAGGTCTATAGTTGCATGAAACTTCACCAGATCTTCTAGGAATGGTGGGTGTAGATGACCTAGTCATTTTTGTCGCATCTTGTTTTCTTCCTCTCTAGAAAAAAATCATATGTATTCTTCTCTGCATATGAGTTAGAGATTTCCCTTTATTCTTTTTCCCTATAGAACCATTGAACCATATTTCATTTTATGATACACATCTTCTTATTAAACCTTATATAATTCCTTAAGTCACATAGTTGGCTGACGCTAACAAATTGTGACCAAGACCTTATACTACTAAGACATCAACATGCCTCATTTCTTTAACCACAAACTTGTCCTTTCACAAGATGATTATCATTAGGCCTTCATCATTTTCAAAATTGAAAAATCTATCTCATTCATATTTTATGCCTTTAATATGATCATTATTATCTATCATGTGGGATGTGAAACCATTATCAAAGATCCATAAACCAGAATGATCAGATGCTTTAATGGATATTTTCACAACCACTTCCCTCTCTACTCTTTTATTTTTTAACCATTTTTTTTGAATTCACACTCAATGTAGATTTGAAACCTTGATCTTCCTCAGAGCATGATGTCTCAGATGCATCTTACTAAGCTACAAATCGATTCTTAATTTTCAACTCAATACATTTTTTGTTCATTTGATACTTGAAACTACATTAATTCTTCCTTGTAACGTTCCTCTACATGGTTGATGTACATTATCTAGCCATGTGTCCAAATATTCTTCACCAAAAAATGTCCTGAAAAATATATTCTAGAGTACCATTTTCTATTTGGTTGTCACTTTTATTCTTGTGCCCTTTAGCGTCTCTTGGCTATAGAGCACACATACTGTGAATGTCCCATCTTTCTACAGAAATAACATATGATATTGGGTCTATTCCTTCATGTTACTTATGAAATACTCACTATACATTGGGATCTAAGAATATTCTCATTCTACATCATTCCCAATTCAACCTCAAATCTTGGAACATGTGCTTGCGTCCTGACTTCAACTCTCACAGTTTACTGTTTTTGGTCAAGCCCCACACCACCCTTACCATCTGAACATAATTGTTTCTTTTTTTCAACTGGACCACTATTCTTCACTTCTAACTTTTCAGTCTTTTCAATTATCTGAAAGTTTGGTATCAAAATATAATTCAATAGTTTTTCTTGATCCTTTACTTTTTTCGTAGATCGATAACTTCTTGTTCATGTTCTTCGATATGTTTGATTTGATATTTCACTATGTTATTCAAGACCTCGATCTCCCTTTTTATTTTTTCATCCTAGATTTTAGGTCCATCAACCTTTTATCAGCTATCTGGCCTTGAAGACATATTATTTTTAATTTATTTCTTCAATTCAGACTTCTCTTGTTCCCGCTGTTTCATATAGAGTTTGGAATCCTGTCCCACTTTGTTATTTTTCTTCATTTGTTCTCTCCAAACATCAATCTCCTCAAGAGATGCTTCTAATTAAGCTTCCATATCAACTATTACATCAAACTCTTATTCTTATTCATCAACATTGGTTTCTTCATTTTTCTAAGAACTATTGACAACTACCACCAGAGCATCTTCTCCATGATCATTGCAGTTCTCTATCTCTTCAACCTCCTCAAACTCAAACTCATCTGAACTGTAACATTCTTGTGAAATAAGATTCAATTTCTTATATAAATTTATCTTGAGATTTTTCTTACCTTTCTCATAGGATGTACACATCTTCTTAGGAATTTCTACTGTATCCTCATCATCTTATTGGATCTTCATGGGTGCCATTGCTTCAGGATTTACAACATTTCCACATCAAAAACATTCTAGTGGAAGTTTTCATTTGAACATTTCTTTTCTTCTTTATAGGTTTAAGGAAAGGAATGAAATCACCTCGTTTGTCGATTCATCTTCCTTATAATCTTCAATGGTGAGCTGTTTCATGGCCTTGAATGAAACATTTTTATATTTCTACTTTTCCACAACATCTTTATCATCATTTCTAATTTATTTTTCAATAATGGTGATGTGTGGGTTATCCAATGTTAGATATTTCATGTATTTATCTTTCAAACGTGAAACTTGTGTATTAAACTGAGGTGGAAGTTTCCACTAGATTCCCTTCACAAATTTTATGTATTTAATAACATCTCAATGAACATTCATGTCTTCCATAAAAATATTTACTTTTTCAAAGAATGTATCAAAAGACTCATTCATGTTCATTGTCTGATCTTCATACTTGTTCCATAAAACTTGAATCTTTGCCTCTCTGAACTTTGCATCTTCTTCATATATATTTAATGGATTTTACTAGATATTATGTGATGTTTTTCATCAAATCACCTTCGTACAAATAACATTGGATATGGCCCCTAAATCATTTATTCCCTTAGAGTCAACATCCAATTTCGTTATTTCAGATTCTGATAAAGCTCCACTATTGATGTCGGCTGAGATACCCTACATTGTTTCTATAAACACATCCATTCAAAAATACCAGAAGTGGTGTTGAGTCTGATTTTTCCATTGCTAAAAAGTAATACCCTCAATGATCAGATTTCTTTTATGATTGGTTACCTATATTGAGAGAGAAACACTGATATCAAACTTTCTATCTGATACCAATTGTTAGGTCCACTAGGATAGATACAATGAGGGGGGTGGGTGGTGAATACTGTATGATAGATTAAAACAAATTCCCCTTTAGATCTTGTATTATTTTTAGAAAAAACCTCTTCTCTATTCTTCCCATTACAGAGTATGAAAAAACATTAAAGCTAGAACATGACACATAAATTTTACTTGATTCACTCTCAGTGGGATACGTCCAAGGAGAATACACCAACGATTTTCCGATGTACCAAATACACTATAAGAGCACTTATCTTTACATGTGGGAGGTGGGATCATTGTCCCTCTTAGTTTACAACCAATCACAATATGAAAGCTCACTTCTCACTCAATTGAAGTGTGTTTACTACTTCTTCATAATAACCACTCACATTTTAAAGAGTTATAGGTCCATTCATTATCACTAGTGAATGAATCCTCCACTGTATATATATTCTCTATTGAAGTCAAAATTTCATACATGGATGAATACCAAGTTTCCACTGAACACTAGGCAATAAAATTTGAAATAGTTTTATGAAGATCACTACTTCGTAAAGATCCCTATTTCTTCAAAGCTCAGACAAGCCTTTTCAAAGTTACTACCTATTTGCAAACAACACCCCTTCATCGTGCACACTCCTTCATAGATCACACTGCTTTGCAGAGCACACTACTTTGTAAAGTTTAATACTTTCCAGAGTTCAATCCTTCGTTGAGTGACTTCCTTCACATAGCTCACTGAGCCAACGTGAAACACCTCTTCTTAACAAATATCTCAATACATAGATGCATTGACATTGTTCATGTGTATGATAGTATTTTATATAATCTCAATCATTTAAACAAAACCTTTATTTCTGGAGCACCTCTTGCTTCGTGAAATCAAAATGGCTCTGGATTTTCACTCTTAAGATCATATATAATGAATAGGGGTGGCCTCTTATTTATATGTGTGGTTGAACATGAAGCTCCACTTCATCCGGTATGATTTTTGGATTAGTCAAAATCAACTCAGTCATGCATCTTCCCTATCCAAATCACCACTAAAAATTAGGGTTTTTGTAATTCTCTACATAAAATTCTTTTTTCAACCACCATAATGATCCGTCATAATGCTCTTCACCTCTACTGATGGAGAAGCTCATTATAATCATATATATCACCGTCAAATTTCTTTATGTCTTGGGGAAATAAACTTTATAAATCCCATAATCAAGAAATTTATACCTTTTAAAAATTTTGATGAGATCCTCAATGAAATCCACTTTTCTCAATTCTCACCAAACTCCAAATTTTGGACCCCAATAATTTGGCTAACATGGGAAAAGAAGGCCACCTGTTATTGGTTCTTTTGTACTGCCTCCAGATCTTCCATTCCATTTATCATGGTTTTTTTCAACATGGATTATTAAAAATATCTCTGTATCATGAAAATTAACAATGATAACCATATTTGTTAACAAACATGACCAACCAAAAAATGTTGTAATGTTACCTTGAGAGATTTTATCCCAATATCTATTAATATTATTATTATTGTATTATTATAGTTTCCACCTAGCCACATGAATGGTTTTTATGAATAATATTAATTAAATGATTAATATATGTTTTATACATGTGTATAAGAACAATTATTTGGTGATCAATTGACTATGAGTTAAAATAAATCCCTTTTGAAAATAATGGAAATCTTTTTCTAGAAAACTATATTTATGAAATCAAACTTGTTTTACCTCAATATATTATTCAAAAAACTATTGAAAAATTATTTTAATGATATATATATATATATATTTTATACATTCAACTATATAACATTCATATCATGTGTTTTCTTGACAATAGATAATAATAAATCCAATGTAACGAATAATGATTAATATTTCTTTCAAAAGGTAAGTTTAAGAAAATTTAATGGTGAATCTATTTTAAATCTAGTATTTTTTAAACATTAATGAATTTTATTTGAAAAAATAATATTAATTGTCGAAATAATAATATAACAAAATTGGGAAAAAATTCGTATTATTCCTTGATGTTTCATTTTTTGTTGAATAGTGAAAAACAATGATTTTTAATTGAAACGGCATTTTCATCTAATTTATTTATATATTAGAATTATACTTTAAATTAATTTCAAATAATATATATATATACCATTTATACATATATTAGTACAATTAAGTTCATGTTTGTAAATTTTACATTTAATTTGGATATAAAAAATTTTAAACTTTTGAATATTTTCACTTTAAAAACTAGTTGTCTCATCTTATCTGTGGGATTAATTTTAAATTAATTTATGAAAATAAATGTTTATAATTTGGAAAAAAATTGATTAAATATTTTTAATATGAAAAATTTATAATTTTTATTATGTTTAACTTAGTTTTTGTTCGTAAATATTAGTTTAAGTAACTAAAATTACATGTTGTGAAAAAGCTAAAAACAAGTTTACTTAATGGTTAATAATTACTATAAGTAGACAAGTAACCTAGAAACAAGTCCATAATCCATTATTTGGACATATTAACACCATATTTTCCATTTAATCATGAATGTATTATTATTTTAGGAACATGATGTAAGGGAGACCTCTCAATAGTGTTTAAATTTTTATATTTACAGGAATGCCACTCCTCTCCCACTATTAAAGGTCAGTCATCCCCTAAATTATAAACACATATCAATACATTTGGATCCTCAAAACCCTTCAAAAATAATCTCCCAAATTCTCTACTCTCATCCAAGAATACAAACTTTGGTTAGAAAGTAATCCATGTTAGTCCTTTGCTGCAAACCAAGAATAATTACCAAAAGTAGAGGTAACATCCATAAATAAGAACTTTTCTTTAATTTATTTCCCCAATGACTAATTTATTATAATTTCATGAATATATAATAACCGCATAATCCTTAATATACTAGCATTATTTTATTCCAAGAGTTTTACATACACCTAGACACACTTCCATCAAATGGGATACATAATCATCGTTAGTTTATATGGAGGACTACCACTTCACTTATTGATGTTATTATTTATTCCATTACCTGCTTTTAGTGTTTGTAATGACGATGTTCGTCATAGTTTTATATCATATATCATATATCATATATTTATGATGTATTTGTGCTTCTATAATTATTATATAACCCATAGATTTGTGGTTTCAATTTTGTGAGAATACAATAACTTTCTTTTGTGGACGTGTGGGCTATCGCCTCCTCAATGCGATGTGATTCCATAAAACATTACCTGGAATGAATTAAAATGAGTTTAGTCAATATTGATGATATATATGAAATAATAATTCTACGATAATGATAATATATATATAACGACCCATACTTTTTCTTATATTACTATTAAGTTATTATAATGATAAAAAACATAATAATATTACACCATGAGGATCTAGAGGTTTAGTGTCTTGGAAAAAATAGGACCAAACATAACATTTAAATTATCCAGCATAAACATTTATTTAATCCCTTATTCTCTAGATTTTTATAGGAACATGACCTCTCCTTGGTACATGTAGTCACCTGAGGATATACATCAAAAAGGGGTGAGATAAAACCCCAGTAAGAGGATAGATATGAACAATATAACAATGGGTTAGCATAATCATAACATAGGAAAAGGATTATGAACATGATATAAAGCATTAATAGAAGACTTGAAATGAGGCAATGCATAGAAATGAATCATCACGTCTTGTTGATTAACTACCAAAACATACTTGAGAACAAATATATCATATTCTTCACACATCATTTTACTTTAACTCATGAGATTAATCACTTTAACCCATTAATTAGAACACTGTATAATTCTAGGCATACCAATCACATTTAAACATTCATATTGCGCTATATAATTCTGGGCGCACCCATCACATCATAAAATTATCATTATCATGCATGCCAAAAAGAACATATAAAAAAAATAAGCATAACTAAACCATGGAAAGTAATGGTCTTAATCTCATAATAACCCATTCATAAACTTTGGTTTCCAAAAAGAAAGTGGGAATAAAATACTTGATGTAATAACCATCAACCTTGACTGAGAGGTAAAAGGTGTGTTTTTGAAAGAAGATTTCTTTTAGAAAACATTTGTTTAACAGAAACTATATTATAAAACATTTATATACCACAAAAGGTAATATAATAATGAACACGTTATTTTTAAATAGTGTCCATATGAAAAATGGAGTGAAAGATGGAGAACCTGAAGAAAGAAAGTTGGGTTTGAGAATTTCCCCTTACATAGTATCTGAATACTTCCATCACATTATTGTCCTATATAATTTCATTAGATTCATTAATTAGAAATTAAATAACATTTTATACATGAATATGGTATACTATGGTTTACTTAAGTTCTTTTATGGGCCTTCAGAAAAGTTATAAATCATAAATTCAATGTTCGAGTGTGTTAATTTCCTTAGCTTATATAAACATTTCACTTGTATCCATGAAAAGATGATCATTTGAAATGTGTTTGAACATACAAAATTGTTAATATATATTATTACTAAAAATTTTGAGATATAAATGATCTTATAATGAATTTTATTATGTACCATGTGGATGAATTATTAGATTAAATTTAATGATGATCATTTTTGGTTAATTTGGGTGGTTTTTTATCACAACAAACTTGTTTTGTTTAATAATTTAGTAATATGTACCTTAGTTAGATCTAGAAAATTTAATAGGATATAATAAATATAACATATTCCGGTTTAACCATAAAAATTGTTTCATGAAAATATCTAAAGGTAGAAATGGAAAAAAAGAAAACATGTCGTTCATGAAGGTGATAAATTAACACCTCGCGAACAATGTTTTATTTTATAACATAAAAATAAGAGGAGAATGGTGTTGGATGGTATAATATACCATTAGTATCATAACATTATATCACATGTATAATACTATATTCAGATTACAATGTGGATGAGTATAGGTGGGGAGAGATTAAGAAATAAACTTTAAATTGAAAAGAATTTAAAGGAGAGAGAGACGGGGGATTACCTCTTGAATCCTCCAATTGAGATCCTCCTTAAAGAAGATAGGATTTTCCTTTTGATGAGACCATATTATCATGGACGTGGGAGAGGGTCTAGGGAAGAATCTTGGCTAGATTTTAGACAAGTCTTGAAGCTTGAGAGGTGTGAGGTATTGAGGGTGTGAAGGGTAATATTTATAGTGGAAGGGAGAGGGGTTTTCTTAATATAATATTCCTTAATTTATTATTTCTCTACAAGACAAGTAATTGTGAGTCTTCTATGAATAATTATAGTAATTTTATCATGTGAATCCTAACCAATTTGTGAACATCATACATGACTCTATAATTAGTGTATTAACTTATTTTTTAAATTATGGTATTTCACTATTCATAAAAAAATCAAGTATTTCAGAAAACCCCCAAAAATACAACCTAACTATTTTTCAACATTTAGAATCCAAAAATGAATTCCATTTTTCAAAAATAATTTTCTAAATATTATTAATTTAATTTTTAATTAAAATCAAAATTTACTTGAAATATACAGTTTTTAAAACATTTTTTTACTTATTCCAAAACATAAGTACATCATGCTATCACTTAAATCATACATATATAATATCATAGGGTGGGTTACTATTCAAAAATTTTATATTAATATTCATAAGGTTAAATGTATTATTCATATGTTTTTTTTACTTTTCACAAAAAAAATTAGTTTGTTCTATTATACTATACACATCTTACTTATCATAACTATGTATGTCAGATTTTCATAATTCAAAGCATAGAAGAGGAAAAATTATATTTAGTTATCATATAGAATTTAGTATTATGATATTTCAATATACTTTATAATGTGATTATACTATAAGGAATAATTATAAGAAGGTATTTCTATTGATAAAACTTTGGGTCGTTACATTCTTCCCCCTGTATGAAATTTCACCCTCGAAATTTTGTTTTACACAAAAAGGCGGGGATAATTCTCCTTCATTTATTCCTCTGGTTCCCAAGTAGATTCATCTAAATTATGATTCCTCCACAAAACTTTGAAAATGTTTGTTGTCTTGTTTTGTAGAACCTTATCTCTTCAGTCTAGAATCTTTACTCACTGGTCCTTATAAGAGAGATCATCTTCCAGCTGTACCACCTCTGAGTTAAGTACGTGTGAGGGGACTAGTATGTACTTCCTCAAGGGTGACACGTGAAAAAAATCATGAACCTGATCCATATTCAGTGTAAGTCCAATCCAATATGCCATAACTCCTATACATTTAAGGATCTCAAAGGGGCCAATGTACCTTGGGCTTAGCTTCCCTTTCTTTCCAAACTGCATGACTCTCTTCCATGGTGATATTTAAAGGAAGACTTTATCCCCAATGCTGAACTCAATGTACCTTCGATGGTTGTCATCATAGTTCTTTTTCCAACTCTTTGTATCTTTTATGTGTTTCTTGATGAAATGAACCTTCTCAGTCATATATTGCATAATGTAAGGTCCAAGTAGCTTTCTTTCACCAACATCATCCCAACAAGTTGGAGTTCAACATTGCTTTCCATACAGATATTCATATAGAGCCATCTGAATACTTCAGTGGAAGATGTTGTTATATGAGAACTCAACCAATGGGAGATACAGATCCCATCCACCTTTTAATTATAAAGAACATGATCTTATCATGTTTTTAAGTTTATGAATAATTCTTTGAGATTGGCCATAAGTTTGGGGGTGATATGTCGTGTTGAAATTTAACTTAGTACTCTAGGATTGTTAAAGAATCCTCTAGAATTTTGATGTGAACCTTGTATCACAATCAGAGTAAATTGAGAGTGGAACACCATTCTGCCTCACCACTTCATTCATGTATATTTTCGCAAGTTGTTCAAGAGAGATTTCTTTCTGAATAGTGATAAATTGGGTTATCTTGGTGAGTCGGTCAACCTCAACTCATATCACATTATTTCCCTTCGATGTCTTTGGGAGACCCATGAAAAAGTCCATTGTCCTATTTCCACATGGGTATAGGCAGTGGCTACATCAACCCTTTGTAATTTTGTCTCTCTACTTTAACTTACTGATATACGAAGAACCTTGAGATATATTATGGAATCTTGTTATTCATGTTGTCCCACAATAACTTCTCTCGAAGATCACAATAAATCTTGGTACTCCCATGATGGATAGAGAATGTTGAGCTATGTGCATTTTACAATAGATCTTTCTTTATCCTAGGTGATGAAGGCACACAAAGCTGTGTTCCATATGGAATCACATCATCATCATTGATATGAAAATCATGCAGTTTCCCATCCATTACTACATTCAGCTTCTTTTGTAACTCCAGATCATCTTTTTGTGCCTCTTTAATATTTTCTTGGATGCATGGTTATGAAATCATTTGGGAATGGTATGATGTATACCTTTCCCTTAATATCTACAAATCCATCCTTTTCATATCCAAGAAGATATGGTCTTTCTCAATCTGAAACATGGATAGAGTAGCAGGTTCTTTTCTGCTTAGAGCATCATCTACCTTGTTCGCCTTTCTAGGATGATAGTGAATAGAGTAATCATAATATTTGATTATCTCTACCCATCTTCGTTGAGGCATGTTGATCTCCTTTTGTCTGAATATATACTTTAGGATCTTGTGGTCGTTGTATATGTCACACTTCTCTCCATAATGTTAGTGCCTTCTGATTTTCAAGGAAAAACTCACGGTTCCCATCTCTAGATCATGGCTTGGGTTGTTCTTATCATGGATATTCAACTTCTCTGAGGCGTAGGCCATGAAATTATCATTTTTCATGAGTACACAACCCAAGTGTTTCTTTGAAGAATCAGTGTATATCACAAAACTGTCTCAACTTTTTGGTATTGTGAGTATAACTCTAGTGATTAGCCTTCTATTTATATCCTTGAATATTCCCTCACATTCTTCCGTTCAAACATACATTACCCTTTCCTTGTTAACATAATTAGTGGGATTGACAATCATGAGAAATTTCTCACAAAACAACGGTAGTACCCAGCTAATCCAAGAAAACTACAGATTTCGGTGACACTGTAGGGCCTGGCCCATTCATCAATTGCCTTTGTTTTTGAAGGGTCCACATAAATTCCTTCACTTGTGATCAAATCCAAAAGTCACACTTGCTGAACATGGCATGCATCTTCCCCTTTCTCAATGTCGCCAACACAAGTATTATATTTTCTTCAAGTTCCTCCATGCTCTTTGAGTATATGAGAATATAATAGATAAACACTACCACATATTCCTTAAGATGATGTATAAAGAATCTATTCATCAAATCCATGAATATTTTAGGGTAATTAGTTAGTCTGAAGGGAATCACTAGGAACTCATATTGCCCATACCTTGTATGGAATGCAGTATTCTAAATAGAATTATTATTTAACTTTAACTGATGATATCCAGAACCAATATCCACTGTTGATAAATATTGAGATCCTCTTAGCTGATCTAATAGTTTATCAATCCTTGGAAGAGGATACCTATTCATTATAGTGATCTTTTTGAGTTCCTGATAGTTGATACACAACCACATTATTTCCATCCTTCTTCTTCACAAAGAGCACTGGTGCACCCCAAGGTGATGCAATAGGTCATATGAACCCATTTTCCAAATTCTCTTGTAGATGCTTAATTAACTCCCCCAGTTCAACAAGATCCATCATATAGGGACAGATTGAGATAGGAGTAGCTCCGAGTATGATTTCTATTGAGAACTCTACCTCATGATCTAAGGGATGTCCGGGTAACTCTTTGGGAAATACCTCACTATATTCACTCTCTATGGGAATTTCTAAAATTATGGAACTTTTCTTGGACTTAACCATTTGGGTGAGGTATGATTCTTTATAGGGTATCAACACCCACACTATGGAAGGATTTTTCAATGGAGATTCACGATCATACTTGAATTTTTAAAGGAGCCTGGGATGTTTTAGAATATGAAAACATATATTATTTTACCTAAATTTGATACATGATCAATATAATGAGAGCAAATCCATTCCCATTGTATAATTGAATTCACCATGGGATGTATTTGGACATTCTCTTGAAGAAAATTCCCACAAACAGCAACAAGAGAAGAGTCAAACTATTGGGCTGCAATGATTGTACCACTTGGTGTTTTTAAAATATCTCTACATCAAGGTTTTAGGACTTCGATTATATATTTATAGAAAACTTTCATGATATAAAGGAATGCGTAGAACCATAATCAAATAATAATTTTTCCATTCTTGAGTGAATCGTAATTTTACCTTGTACAACTTTATTATCTTGCCCCACTTCTGCAATAGTGATGTCATAAGGCTTCCCTTGTTTCATTGCCATTGCTAGCTGATAACACTGATTACCCTCTAGGACATGAGGTTTAGTGGACTTGCTTGAATAGTACCTTTTCTCCCTACAGTTGAAGCATTGAACCATGGGTGGTTCTCTCTTTTCATATGCTACATTATTCTTCCTTCTCATGAGCATGGTGCCATTCTATCCCACACTTGAAGCATTTCCCCATTAATTTTATGCAGTTCCCATGATGAAACTTCCCATGTATTTGGCATGTGGGTTTTTGAGTTTTCTTCCCACCATTATCATTAGATCATCCATCTTGAAACTCCATATTTCGTTTCATTCACCAAATCCATGGGACCATTCTCCAAACTCCATCTCAACTTTGAGATCACATCGAACAAGTTTTTCATAACTCCCAAAGACTCTAATTGAAAGATCCTTTCAAAGGTATTGTTTTAATCCACTAAAGAATCTATCAATTTTAATATCATTGTTGACAACAAAACATAAATCATACCTTCCAAGCCTTGTGAAACTTGCTTTGTAGAATTTGACAAATTCTCCTTCCTTTTTCTTGATCTCTATTAATTATCTATCCATCTTCGTTTTAAGTGTTCTTGGGAAATAATTATTAAGAAACATGATCTTAAAGTCTTCCCATTCCATCTATTCATTTTCCTCCCATGGTTTGGTGTACTTAATAAAATCCCACCAGTGATCAGCCTCTCCATCTAGATGATAAATGTCTATTTTGGACTTCCCCATCTCAGAACAGTGGAGCACATAAATGATCTTCTCCATGATGTTGACCCACTGTTATGCAACTAGTGGATTAGAGTATCCACTAAACGTCAGTGGTCATTGAGGAATAAAGAACTCGATAGCTAGTTGCTCCCTCATATGTGAAGGAGGAAGTTCCCCAATATTCTGGTTATTATTCATAACCTAAGATAGTTGGGTAAGAATCTCCATGATGTTTTGATCTCCACCTCCCAAATCAGTAGGTATATTGTTCGAGAAATCATTTCATTGGCCCTCACATGAGTTGTTGTCATGGTTTCTCATGGTTCCCACCATTTCTAAAATAGAAAAGGTTTGAACAAAACATAAGTCGACAAGTCATGAATAAATAACTTATTCATTTTTACTATTTTTAGTAAAATAATAACTTATGGGATCACTATTTAAATCTTCTTCTGTGAATATTCGTACTTAGTGTCATGCTAGAAGTTTTCTCTGGGGTTCACTAAACCTAATTCCTAAATTAATTATACCTTTCCTCTAATACCAACTATAGTGGCCCAGAATTTTTTTATATAACTATTACATATTTATAATGATAAATAACATAATAGTATTACATGATGAGGATCTAGAGGTTTTTATTCTTGGGAAAACTTGGACCAAACATAATATTTAAATCATCTAGTATAAACATTTATTTAATCCCTTCTTCTCTATCTATTTATTGGCACTTGACCTCTCATTAGTACATGTGACCTAATGATATACATAAAAAATGGGTGACCTAAAACCCAGTAAGAGGATATATATGAACAACATAACAATGGATGAGCATAATCATAACATAGGAAAAAATCATGAACATGAGAGGAAGCATTAATAAAAAACATGAAATGTGGAAATGAAAAAAATGAAACATCATGTATTAGCGGTGAACTACCACACATACTTGTGAAAAAAGATATCATATTTTTCACACATCATTTAAAAATATCTCATTAGATTCATCACTTTACCCAATGAGTTGGAGTGATTTATAATTTCGAGTGCACCCGCCACAATCAAACATTTATATTGAGCAATATAATTCCGGGCACACCTGGCACATCATAACATTATCATTATCATGCATTCCAAAAAAACATATATAAATAATTAGCATAACTAACCTATGTAAAATAATGTTTTTCATCTGATAATGACACATTCATAAACTTTGAGTTCCCAAAAAATGGGAATAACATACATGATATAATAACCATCAATCATGAGTGAGAAGTAAAATGCGTGTATTTGAATGAAAATTTATTTTAGTGAGAATTTGTTTGACATTAGATACATTAGAAAAAATTTATTTCCTTGAAAAGTTAATATAATGATGAAAAAATTATTTTTTAGGAGTGAACCTACCAAAAATGGAGTGAAATAGGGAGAACCTGATGAAAAAAAGATGGGTTTGAGAATTTCCCCTTACCTTGTATCTGAATGCTTTCTTCTCATTAATGTCATGTATAATGACGTTATATTCATTAATTAGAAATTATAAAACCTTTTATTTATTAATATAATTTAATATGGTATTATTAAGTTCTTTTATGGTCCATTGGATGAGTTATAATGTTTAAATTCATTGTTTGGGTGTGTTCATTTCCTTAGCTTTTAAGAACGTTTCACTTGTATCCATGAACAGATGATCATTTGAAATGTGGTTGAACATCCAGAATTGTTAATATAAATTATTAGTGAAATTCATGATATAAAAATGATCTTATAATTATTTGTTTTGTAACATTAGGATGAATCATTAAATAAAATTTAATGATGATCATTTTTGGTTAATTTGGGTGGTTTTTTAACATAAAAAACATGTTTTGTTTAATCATTTTTTAATACATACATAAGTTTGATCCTAACAATAAATAGGATATAATACATATAAAATATTCTGATTCAACCATAAAAATGGTTTCACATCTTGATCTTAAGGTAGAAATGGGAAAAAGAAAACTTTTCATTCTTGAAGGTGATACATTAACACCTCACAGACAATGTTTTCTTTTATAAAATAAAAAAGAAGAGGAGATGGGGGTTAAATGATATAATATACCATTAGTATGATAATATTATAGTATATTTATAATACTGTATTTACCATACCATGTGGATGAGTATAGGTGTAGAGATATTAAGAAACGAATTTGAAATTGAAAGGAATTTAAATGAAAGAGAGAGAGAGAGAGGAATTACCTCGGGAATCTTCCAATTGAGATCCTCCTTAAAGAAGCTAGGATTGGTATTTGGATGAGACCATAAGCTCCTAGACGTGGGTGAGGGGCTAAGTAATATTATTGGTAAGATTTTAGACAATTCTTGAAGCTTCATAGGTGTGAGGAAAAGAGGGTGCGAAGGGTAGTATTTATAGTTGAGGGTAGATGGGTTTTCTCAATAAAATATTCATTAATTTTTTATTTCTCCACCAGACAAGTAATAGTGAGTCTTCCGGGAATAATTATAGTAATTTTATCATGTGAATCCAAACCAATTAGGCTTATATCATAATAACATTATACATGATTCTATAATAAGTGTATTTAGCTTATTTTTTTTTTAAATTATTCTATTTCTCTATTCATAAAAAATTCAAGAATTTCAGAAAAATCCCAAAAATTCACCCTAACTATTTTTCAACATGTTGAATAAAAAAATGAAGTCCGTATTACAAAAATAATTTTCTAAATTTGATTAATTTAATTTTTCATTAAAATCATAATTTACTTGAAAATACAGTTTTTAAAACATTTGTTTACTAATTCCAAAACATAGTTTTATCATGCTCTCACTTAATTCTTATATATATACTATCATATGTGATTTTACTATTTATAAAGGGTATATTACTATTCATAAGGGTAAAATTACTATTCATAAGGGTATGTAAATATTCACAAAAAAATATGTTTTTTTATAAGACTTCAAACATCTTACTAATCGTAACCATGTGTGTCAGATTTTCAAAATTCAAAACATTGAAGTTGAAAAATTATTTATAGTGATAACATAGTATATAGTATCATGATATTTCATTGTAATTAATAATGTTATTATTCTATAAGGCATAATTATAATAAGGTATTTCCAATGATGAAACATTGGGTGGTTACAATATATATATAAGATATTTACTTTATTTATTTCAATACGTTAAGAAAACAGAAAAATGTTCCCACATACATACAACCTACTATATCCATGAGCAGTGTATTCCATTTAATATTTATATATTTTATATATTATTATAAATAATTATATACTTAATATATATTATATTTATATCCTTTTGAAATTATTTATATTAATAAATCAGGATCTAATTAAGATGATCAAGAATAACATGTCAAATCATATACAGAAATCAATAAAATTATTACCCTAATCATTACTTTAACATTAAATTGTTAATAAAAGGGAAATATAATTTCATAATAAAATCATATATGGAATTATGTGTGAAAATATTATTCAGTTTTATTTTTATAATGAACCTAAATTTATTATGTTGGAGGTTTGAATGTGTTTGAGGAATGTCACGAATTAAGGTAAGGGTTTTCTCCTCTCACATTTATTTCTGTGATATATATTCTATATTCAATAATTATTCTTGCTTTTTGTTTTGTATAATTACCTATTATGTGTTATATCATGAATTTATTTAACATTATGATATAAAAATTTTATATTGAATTTATTTTTTCAATGGTTTCATGATTCAAAATTTACTCAAGTAGTAATGGGATTTCCAGCCTCACATTTATTTTTATGATATGTATGTCATATTAACCACTCATATATTTTGTGTGGTGAATATACTTACCATGAATTAATTAAAGTAAAATTATAATTAAATATATGGGTATTTACATGTCCATTTTATGATCTTTATTTCATAGGGTTTATGGTTCAAATGTTTCTAAATCTGTATGATAATTTTGGCTCTATTTTCCTTCTTGAGGAAAATGTTTTGTAATCAATCTATATTAATTTAAACAATGTATATAAAGACCTTTGAAATTTTTTATCCTGATTTTATTTATTCTGATTATATTTTAATCTTTATGTAATTTTATTCTTTCATGTGGATTATGATTCAATATTACCAAAATTTTAAAATCCTTTTGCTATAATCTAATCATTAATCGAGATGGTTTACAATTATTATTCCATTGATTAAATCCTATGAAACATATATCAATAAGTATCATTAATTTTATTCTCCTATATATTCAGTTAATGGAACCATTTTCCCACTCTTGAGTAAGTAAGATAATTATGAAAATGCTTTTAGGAAAATCTTCTTTATTTATCTATTCGGTTGGAAATATGTTTTCTATCAAAACCATGTTTTCTGAAAATGTTTTTAAAAAATGTTATATTACATTACATTATTTTAAAATAGAAAATTACCAATGTTTTAACTTTTTAAAAAATAGTTTTTATAAAATAATCTTCTTATCATGTTCCAATCAATGCAATTTTAATATATTTTATTAAAGTGAAAACGATTTTTTTGGAATGTATGGATTTACCCATTTTCATGACTATCATTTACTTGATGATTACATTGAATATATACATGTTAATTTTTAAATAATTATTTCACTAATTTTTTTTTAAATTATTTTTCTTAATATTTTATCAAAGAAAAAGGTTTAAATATTTTTAAAAGTGGTTAAAATGGTTTTTAAAGAAACCATAATGTGTTTTTAATTATATTTTCAATGAAAAAGGTTTTTAAATTTTTTTATGAATAATTTCTTTTATTTGGAATGTATATTTTATTTTATATTTTTTCAAATTAAATTTAAAATGTTTATTTATTAGAAAAGTTTTTTTGAAAAAAAATTGAAATTCATTTTTTATGAATGCCTATTTTCTTTAACAAATGTACTTATTGGTCATTCAAAATTTTCTATATCTAATATGACATCCCTTTAAAACGTTTTTTATTCTCTTGGGATATTATCCAGTTACACAATAATTATCCTTTCTTCAAATGGTTTATATTTATGATGAAAAGTTTTTTTTGAAACCCATTTATATTCCATGGGTTATACCCTGATAAAATGCTTATGAAATATGCTTCATTCCTTGAGATATTCTATGATGAAATGAATATGAAACACATATATTTTTTATAGGTTATGATATGAATAAATATTTACTATACCCATGTCATTTCATCGGTTATGATATGATCTTTATGAAACCCATATATTTTTATTTATCATGATATGATGAATGTTTTATTATCTTGTGGAACACGTATGTATGATTACATTATGTGAGGGATGGACCTATATTTACCTATAATGAATATAATAATTAAAAATGGTATATTAACTCAAAGGTTACATGGGACATAGCCCAATCCTGATAAATAGATGTTACAAGAGTTGTAGTCCAATCCACAAAAGATGAGGTTACATGGGAGGGAATACCAAACCTGTAACAAGGGGGTCCATGGGAGGGAATCCCAAGCCCATAATAAGAGGTTACATGGGAGGGAGTCCCAATACCATAACAAGAGGGTATGGAGGAAGACATCCCAATCCATTAACAAAAGGGTACATGAGAGGGTATCCCATGCTTGTTATAAGAGGGTACATCAAAGGGAATCCCATTCCAAAGAGAAGAGTGTACACGAGAGGAAATACCAAGCCTAAATTAGATACTAAAGTGATTATGCTAATGAAAACATGATATTATGGTCTTGGTTGGGATCCTTGACATAATATTATCACTCTATGTTTATACCATAGTTCCAAGCCTTATTCATATATTATTCTCTAATGGATTATGCTCTTTATTTTATTTTTGATTCAAGTCTTATGAGCTAAAAATATTTATGCCATGATTTATGTATATGATATTTTATATGAATGGTGTGATCATATAATGTTAGGATCATTCTATCATACTCTTATTCTCATTTTATTTTGAGGTATATTAATTTTTTACCCTTACTGAGTATTTAATCTCACCCTTTCTTACGTGTCCTTTCACCAGTTTATGAAGAATGGTTTTATATAGGATTAATAAATGGAAAGATCATGGTTGATGAGGTTGAATATCCTCCAAAAAAGTATAAAAATGTGTTCCATTTTTCCAAAGGCACTAAAATGTTATGGTCCTCAGGAATTTACATCTTCAATGTTCTATATTTTCATCTAAAATGATGTAATATTCATGTATGTTAATCCTATGTCATAGTATTTCATCACAACATAAACCATCAAATGAAGTAGTTTTTATCATGGTAAAAACCATGGAAGAGAAATTTATTAAATGAAAAACTTTTTATCATAAACATAAAACATTCAAAGAAATATTAAGATTGGGGTCATTGTATCTTATCCCCATTAAAGACTAAACTATATCAATGCATGTCATATTATATGGAAGATTATTTTGAAATATCTCTTCAAGCATTTATAAAGGGAAATAAAATTTATTTGAAAATCAATTTTCAAAAAATATGAAATTATAGAAAATCATTTTCTTTGAAATCCACTTTGATGATGTTTAATGTATGATATCAAAATCATGGAAACATTTATTGAGAAAAATATTATTTCTTCTTTGTCAACTCTTTTTAAAATATATGACTATTTGATAAATACTTTCCATGAAAAAAACATCAAAATAATGAATTTATTAAATATTTGAAAACTAATTTGTTTAAAAAATTTCTTTTAATCATGAAAAATAATATTAAAAGAATTTATAGTCATGACGGTTGATAAATCTATACATTCCATCCATTCATTTTTCACAATAAAAAGTTTAGAAAAGTGGCGTGATCATTAAATGACCGAGATATTCCTTTTTAAACCATTTTATAAAAAGGTAAAACATAGGTTAATTTTTTTAAAAAAAATCAAAGGATCCTAGTAAATAATTTAATCCATTTTGGAAAACATTATTTAAAAATATGGGTAATTAACAGAATTGAGAGATAAAGTTGGATTTTTTAAAAGTCAATTTATAATTATATTAAGTTAGAAAGAGTGGATAAATGGTACCATTACCTGAGGATATTATAAATAAGCATAGTTGAATAAACTTTATTAGATTTTTTGAGATATAGATCATAATATTTCATCAATGGAAGAATAATTGTAAACAATTCCTATAAATTATGGGAATGTAGTTATAAACTTATACCACATTAGTAACATTGAATCATAATACCCATGAAATAATAAAATTAACTGAAACATAAAAGATCATGAGAATAATTTGGTTCATCATGTAACTTGAAAATGTCATATTACATACTCCTTTTCAAAAAACATAAGTTTATAACATAACGTCTATCTCAAAGAATAGAAATTGAGAAAATATTCATTTATCAATTTAATTACATTTTAACCATAAAACCCATGAAATTGAGATCATAAAATGGATATTTATAAAAATAAATTATACGAGAATAATAATATAATACGTTCTAGGATTTATACAAACCACATAGGAGATTAAGGTAGTGAATATAACACGTGTCTCACAAAATTGAAAGGTGTGATGTAAATCCCTTTCTACTTGAGTAACTTTGGAATTATGGGACTTTTTAAATATTAAAATAAATTGAAATGTATAATATAATAAAATAAATTAAATTCATGAAATAAAATTTCATACTTTAGTATATACATCCCAACAAATAAATGAGTGGTGAATATGGCATAATTCTCACAGAAATAAAAGTTAGACTAGAAATACCCTTACCTTAAGTATTGGCTCTCATTATACTTGTTCAAAAATTTTGTATGATAAATATAAGTTTATTATAAATCTATCATATTATCATATTCATATATGTAATTACATTAATTATTTACTGATTAATTTATATTACCTATTTATTAATAATCCCCTGTTAAAGTTATGTTTCTCTTAATTACCACTTTTTTTCACATATATTTTTAGTTGTTATTCCTGGTCATATTACTTATATCATAATTTAATTGTTTACATAATTTAAACTATTATATAAATATCATATATATTCGGTATATATGTATTTATAATAATATACAAAATATATAAATAGTAAATTAAACACAATGTTTATGTGGACGGTAGGGCGTACATACACATAAATATATTTTTAATTTTCTTATCGTATCTAAAAAAAATGATATATATATATATATATTATCATTCGAGTATCATTTTTGTGAAATATACACCACATATTATTTTAAACCCATCACTAATACATTTCATATAATGAGTGAAAAAATCACTATGCTTCATGGGCCGATAGTCTGCTATACACACAAATAACGTTATCATATTCCGAAAAGATGTAATTAATGAAGGTATATGTTATATTAAAATTAAATAATCCTCACAAAATAATAAAAATAATTAATTTCATATATTAAATAAAAATATATCACTGCTACCAATCTATAATGGTGGTAATGTAAGAATGAACGATATCAGTTTGTTAGGTAGTAATCCATCATACCCATGAACAATGATTCTTTATACAATTTTATTAAGGTATTTGAATTTTTAGGTAGTAATATTAACATAAATACATCTATTTATATTTATTATATTATATAATCATTATATAAAAACAATTAATGTGTTTTTAGGAAATAAATAAAAGAAAAAAATCGTTGATTAACGTTACCTATTCTTCAGGTATCCTTTTTTGGTTTCCACGAAAGGACTACGTTGGTTATATTTATATTAAAGGAATGATTATAGTATGAATGTAGGAATGTTTTTAAGAGATACATATTTGTTTTAAAAGATCCAAATTTCTTGAGAGGTGTGAATAAGTGAGGGGTGAGTTCCCTTTTATACTTAAGGAGGAGTGGAATTCTTGTAAATACAAAAAGATAAACACTATTGTGATGTCTCACATTAAGAATAAGCATAAAATAATGAAAAATATTTTCTAAAATATGGTATATTGTAAAAAATTATCCATAAAACTGGGTTTTGAAAATTTTCTAGGAAATTTTCCTATTTTGTTTAATGTCCAGTCACTTAGTAAAATCGTTTTTCTCTTAAACACGGTGTTTAATTTTAACTGTTTCCACTAATAAATAATGTCTAAAAATAAGTAGGAATTATTAGAAATTATAAATTAATCGGATTCCAAATAATTATTCCGTATTTTCAAATTTCTATAATTTAAGTTAGATAAATTAATTTAAAATTAATCCCTTAGACGAGACAACACAAAAGGTTTTTAATGTGAATTTTCTAAAAAGATTTAAATGTTTTTATATACAATATCAATGTGAAATATATTAAAATTACATAAATTGGATTATTATATGTATAATTTAACTACTTATAATTTATATCCAGTTGAAAATATAATATATATATATATATATAAATTAAGAAAAAATGTCGTTTTCAATTTAAATTTTGTACTTTTCACCATTCAGAAAAAAATGAAACATCTTAGAAAGGTACCAAAACGTCACCCATAGGTAATTTTGGAAATATTAATTCCAAAATGAAATTAATTTTCCAAATATAATTTATAAAATTATCAAAAAAATATTATTAAATATTAGTGCACTATTAAAAGGCGGTTAAACTACCTTTTTGAAAAATACATATTTTATTTTTAAAAAAAGATTTATTAATATCTTTTCACTATAAAACACAAAAGATAAATTTAAAATAGGTTATTGAATATATAATATATATATATATATATATATTTCATTAAAGTCATTAATCAAATTGTTTTGTTTAATTTTTTGATATAAAACACATTTGTGTGCATAAAAATTGTTTTTGAGAAGAAGATTTCCTTTTATTATAAAAATGTTTTCTTTTCATTTATGATTAATTAGTCACCAAAGAACTCATATTATATAAATGTATAAAACATATTTTTATAATTTAATTAACCTTATTAATAAATTAAATACAAAAATATAGTTGAAAAATATAATAATATTTTAATAATAATATTAGTAGAATAATTTTGTTGAGTAAAAAATATTCTTTCATATAACGGAAGCATTCAAGGAATAAGGAATTGTGTTTACCACAATCTAAAGATAGTGTTACGTGTAACATAATAAAATCATGGTGTTGAATTTAATGAAATAAAATCTTCATATTGAAGGTAGTGAAATCATAACTTGGTGTTTCATTTAATGCAAGATTCACTTAGGGTAGTGTGCAATTCATGCCATCAAAGAATTTTAGTTTATTAAAAAACAATTCATAAAAACTAGGGGTGTCACATTATACCGCCTTAAGATAAATTTCACTCACAATGTTCTTATGGGTTATAAGAGGTTTAATACTATAATATTACTTTTGTATAAAAACACATCCTGAAAATGAGTACAAAAACATCGTTTAAAAAGAGAATGTTGGAAACATAAAAGTTACCCAAAATAACTCATAAAAAGGTTTCCCCATAGGAGAACATATATGGGAGGTGGAGATTTGGACATGGTATAAAATCATTAAAAATTATCGTGAGTGATTGAGATCACTAATAATAAAAAAATAGGTAATCTAGATAAGGTTAGTGATTATAACACCATAGACCAAAGAGGCATAAAAAGGTCATTGATATCATAAAAAATAATTATATTAGGGAAAAAAATATTTTATAAAACTTTTTTGAAAGATTAATAATTTTCACTAGAATATTTAATTAATAGATTTCATTTAAGTCTGTATGCACAATATCAAACTTTGATTATTCCTTGATTAATTTTAACTTAATCTCTTACTCCATGAAATAAAGGTTAATTTTTCATTCTCGAAGCACTAAGAGATCAAGTGATCCATAGATATAATGATAAGTCATTTGATATATTTTTAGTTATCATCATCATAAAAATTGTTAAAATATGTTATCCAATATTCATAAATCCTCATATGGAGTGATATTACATTAATCACTACAACCTCATCACATGTTTAACTTAAACTATTCACCCTTCTGAAATATGAAAATATAAATCATTATAAACATGTTCACAAACTTTATCAAAATTATCCTAACAATGATCCCCCATATATCAAATATTAGATATCAGTTTTCACACGACAAACATGTGATAGCTTTATCATGTATTCTCTTGAAACCTGATAATAACCTGAATTACCAAAAATATTTAATGAAAAAAAAGAATTATTTCTTATTTTAATTATTTTTTGATATAATCATTATGTACAAAAATTTCATAAACCATATCTATGATAGCATAAACCACTTTTTCAAAAACTCATTAAAATATTTCCAAGGTAATCAGTACTAACCAATTTACATTATTCTTATAAAACATCTCTCTATCCAAAATATGAACCATTTTCCCAACATCAGCAATATATTAAGGGTTACATTCCCACAATCATTTTTTTCTATAAAATATACATTTTTATTAAATTAATTTTCTACTTCATAATCATCATTCAACATATCATGTAAAATAATTAACAGAAAACATATGTTGAACAATACAAACATATTTCATGATTCATGTAACATAATCAATGAATTTGAACACATAAATATTTCATTCAGAACACTTATCAAAAAAATAATAATGATTTGTCACCTTATTCCTTATCACTTATTTCCTTTAACATATCATTTGTATTTTAATCATCATAAGAAGTATAAAAATTAAAATTACCTCCTTTATGGTCCATTTTACTAGATTATCCTTTAGGAAATTGATTTTCATAATGCGATTATATTCTAATTTTGAATAATTCAATAGTTAATGATAATTTAGGGAGTCCAACATCCCCATAAATTACATTAATTGAAAATTTCCATTTCCATTTACAGTCACTTGCTTTGTGTAATTCTTTTACATGGTCAACACATCTTCACATCCCTCTAATACATTCCCTAGAGTTATTCTTACGACATTCTTGACATATATATATCTGAATAATCATTCCTCCATGGTATCCACTACCCGAAACCTTAGAAAAATATTTCTTTCTTTTCATTAGTGAGTCTGAGAGGTTTTTATGGTAAATATTATTAATCATGTTCTGTGAAAACAAATTAGTAAAAGTAACAACATTCCTTTATCTAGTAATCATCCTAATTTGAAGTTCATTTGTAAATTGTATATCACTGAAAATGTTAACCCAATTCCTTCTAGTTAACATTATTGAATAAAATAAGAAAGAATAGTGTGAGGAACTCTAGTCATAGTGAAAACAAACATAATCATGAAAAATAACTTATAAAATGTGTAAATAATAACACCACCTTTTTAACCTTTTAAGACTCAATTACATCCTAGGTTATTCATAGTTATCATCTACTTTAATCCTTCATTATGGTTTTTAAAGAGTGTGTGAATTTCCAAAGCCTATCCCCTGGGATTGTCAAACCAGGTGTTCAGCAAGGCTCATTGTTCTACACCTTTTCTCGATCAAGTCAATATCAATATGGTGTTTTCAAGGTTGTTACCCCAATGCACATATGTGGAAGATCTACATCAACTTGTATTATCCAGATAGGGATATATTTTTAAAAAACCACTTGATTATATCCTTTAAGAAAATTCCAGGATGTTTTCTTAAACATGGACTCATACTTATACTTATCCTTAGTGATATCACTAGACATATCCTTAGAAATATACCTAGGGATATCACTAAATATTACTCATCCTATTTTCCAAATTTTGACTAAACCTTTCTTGTGATACCGGTTTTAGCGACCTAGGATTATCATATATGGATATTGCATCTTTTTAGATTAATATTCATTACATTACAAAAATAGAGGCCAAAATACCATAATTGCTTTAGGCCTTTGGAATCATGAATTAAAATCTTATTGGTTAGTGAAATATATTTAGTGTTCCCATAATGATATTATCCCTTAGTAAACATACATAAAAATTTATTCAAATCCTGGGGAAAGGAATAAATAGAATGGGTGAGATCTGATGCATAGTAAGGGTAAATAATGGTGGTACGTAAGTATAACATTAATATAAGGGTATGATAAACTATAATAACTTTTGATTATCATACCATTAATATCAAATATCTAACACATGTTATATGGCATGCAGATTAAGAGATCGTAAATTAGTAATCACAATGGAATCAATAGAATAAACTATGACACCATAGCATATGAATAGTACATGGAATTGTGGAATACAAACAAAAATTTAAAATATTATTACAAGTATACCTACAGAGATCTTCATAACATGTTAGGTGTGGGATTATCACCCATGTACATGCTTTGGGCATTGGATAACCTCCCATGTAATCTTTTGTTGGGGGAATGGGATTCCCTCTTGTGTACCCGTTGTTTTGAGATTTGTATGACCTCTCATGTACCCTATTGTTATGGGCTTGGGTAACCATCCTATGTACCCCCTTGTTATGGGATTGGAATAACCCCTACATATCTTTTGGTATCATAGAAAATTTATCATTACCTAATTCATTGGAGGTAGATATTTTTAACCCTTATAAAAAAAATAAAACTGTATTTCTTCCACAAGATCAGAAAACACTAATAATATCATAACCCAAGAAATAAAATGTTTATTACAAACATTTCATAATATCATAACCTATGTAAAAGATATAGGTTTCATTATCATTTAATCATATCATTACAATTGAAAAGAAATGGGTTTCGTCCTGGTGTACCTCATGGAAGAGAATCAGTTTTACTAAAAAACTAGTCATATTAAACATAAACCATTAAAAATAATAATAATA
This sequence comes from Viscum album, assembly GCA_963277665.1. Taxonomy (NCBI): domain Eukaryota; kingdom Viridiplantae; phylum Streptophyta; class Magnoliopsida; order Santalales; family Viscaceae; genus Viscum; species Viscum album. The sequence goes on from OY728135.1 coordinate 338,740,908, forward strand.
AATTTGTCCTTGGATCATATCCTTAGTAAATCATAAACCATATTAAATGAAGTCATATTATATGGAGGAGGATTTTGAAAGAACATTTGGATCATTCCATAATAAAAATATGATTTCATTGAAAATAATGTTTTAAAAAAATTAAAATTTATTTTATTTTAAAACAAATTTTAAATTTTAAAATTATGATTTTAAAAAATTGAAAACATTTATTGAGGGACATATAGTTTCCTCTTTGAAAATTATTTTTTAAAACAAAAAATGTGAAACCATATTTCTTTCAATATTTTTTTTAAAACAATGAATTTCTATAATATTAGAAGAAAAATTATTTAAAATTAATATTTTAAAATTTAAATATAGGTTTCAACATATTTATAATCATGAAATAAGATAATTATGTACATATCAAACATTCCATTTTCATAGTAAAATGTTTAGAAAAGTTACCTGATCAGAAAATGAATACAATATTCTTTTTATAACCATATTATTAAAAAGTTAAAACATGGTTAATGTTTTTCATTAAAAATAATATGTGAAAATTATAAAAAAATTTAAAACTATTTTAGAATATATGGTTTTTAAATAAAAATAATTTCTATCTAAATTGAGAGATAAATATTCTAAAAAAACTTTTTTATAATTGTAAAAAGTATAAAAAAGTAGATAAATGTTACGATTAAATGAAGATATCATGAATAATTATAGGTTAAAAAAATTCATGAGAAATCTTGGTAGATGGATTTTATTATTTAATCAATAGAGGCATAATCATAAACAATCCAATAAATTATGATATAGCAGTTGTAGACTATTAAAAATTTATTGACATTTAATCCTAACCCCATGAAATAATGGAATTAAATGAAACATAAAATACCACGAGAATAAGTATATTCATGATATAACATGTCAAAGTATAAATAAAAATTCCATGTAAATTAATATAGGTTAATAAGATAACATGTGTCTCAATGAAATAAAATCGAGAAAAAATTATTTTACTGATTTGGTAAATTTTGAATTGTAAACCCAATGAAATAGAGATAATCATATGGATATTTAAATACCAACAAATTTTAGGATAAATATCATATAAAAAATTCATGTAAATTATATACACCATATAGGAGAGAGAGATGGTTAATATATCACTTGCCTCATAACAGAAAAAATGAGACCAAAATCTCTTACTACATGATTAACATTGGAATGAAGAGCCCTATATAAGAATAAAATAACTTGATAATTATAAAATCATTAAATAAAAATGATATTAATTATATAAAATTTTATATATAAATATATACACCCCATAAAATAAAGTAGTGGTTAATATGGAATAAGTCTCAAATAAATAAAAGTGAGACTAGAAAGCCTCTTGCTATACATATATAATCTCTTAGTATTTGTTAAAACCAAATGTATAATAATTATAAGATTATTATTAATATATAATAGATATATTTTTATATATTTAATACCATATAATATTTACTTATGACTTTATATTATATTTTATTAACAACTCTCTTTTAATGTTATGTTTCACGTAATGAATGCTTTATTTTTCGTACATGTTTTGACTTGTTCATCATGATACTATTAATTAGATTAAGATTTCATAATATAAAAAACATATATCCTGATATAAAAATAATATATATTGATCATATATATATTTATAATTATATTTAATATTAGAAATAAGAAATGAAATACACCAGTTAAGGAGACGGTTGGCCATACGTGTACATGAACACTATTTCCATTTTATTATCTTATTGAAAAAAATAAAATGAAATGATATATACATACATATTATAATTGCAATATAATTATAGTTTCATACATCTCACATGTATTAATTAAACTCACCGTGAATGCATTCTATGTAAATAATGAACAAATCCCATCGCTTCCTAAGCTGGTAGTTTTCCATACACACGAATGATGTTATTGTAATAACATAAAATGGAAAGGATGAACGTATGAATTATATAAAAATTAAATAAGAATAATAACAAAAAAAGTTTCATAAATATAATATATAAATTGTAAATCCATCATTATGTCTAACTTTGAAAGGAAGTAAATGAAGAACCAACAACATCGGTTCGTGAGGGGGTTGTCTTTTGTACACACGAATGATGATTATGTATCTCATCTTATGTAAGTGTGTAAATATGTAGTTAATAAACATAACATGAAAATAAACTCATTATATTTAGGATATTTTGGTTATTTTATAACAATTATATAAAATAATAAAAGGTATTTTATAAAGAAATAAAACAAAAACATTTATTGATGAACGCTACCTCTTATTTATGTATTCCCTTTTGGTTTTCACCAAAAGATATACTTGGTTGTATTTATGAGAAATTAATTATTATGTTATGAATTTAGTAAATCTTGAAATATTTTAGGACCAGTTTTTGTTGAAAAGGATGACATGAGTGGTGTAAATAAATGATGGCGTTGAGTTCCCTTTTATAGTGCAGGAGGAGAGTGACATTCTTGTAAATACCAAATGGTAAACACTATTAATTGTTTTACCATACATAAATTTCTCCGAATAATGATCCATTTGAGATTTAATTTGGTTTTTGGTTGAAATTAATGCATAAAATGGGTTTTGGATAAGTTTCTATGTCATTTTATCCCTTAATATTAATGACTAATCCCTTAGTAAAATAATTTTCCTATTAAAATCCAGGATTAATTAAAATGCTTTCACAAATAATTATAGTAAAAAACTACATTGTACATGATAGAAATTTCAAATTATTTTTATTCTTATCAAGAGATCCATTTATTTAAATTTTAATCCCATAAGTGATAGAAACTAATTTAAAATTAATCCTACATATGAGATGAGACAACGTGGTTCTAAAGTGAAAAATTTCAAAATATTGAAATGTTGTTATATCAGTATTCAATGTGAAATTTATTCCAATAAACTAAATTAGATTAATACTTTTTATATATAACTAAATTTACATTGAAATCAATTGAAAATATAATTTTTTGATAAAAACAATTTATGTTAAAATGCATCTTTCAATTAAAATTCAACGTTTTTACTATTCATAAAAAAACGAAACTTCTAGAAAATACTAAAAATTAACCCAAATATAATTTTGATGATATGGTTTCAAAACTGATTTTCTTTAAAAAAATATACTTTGTAAAATTTTAAAAAATTAAATTTAAAGTACTTGTACGATTAAAATGTGTTAAGCCCAACTTTAAAAAAATACACATTTTATGAGTAAAATTGGATTTATTCTAATATCTTGTCTAGACAACACATAATATGAATTTAAAATATATGGACAAATGAATCATATATATATATATATCATTCAAATAATTGATTTAATTTTTTAATTTATTGATTTAAAACACAATTGTGTGCATATCAATAATTTTTTAGAAAAAGTTTTCCTTTTATTTTAAAAAGGTTTTAATTTAAAAGGTTTTTTTAATTTTCAATTAATTAGTGAAAAAATAATTCAATTGATATGCATGTGTAAACTATATTTTTATAATTTAGTTAATATTAATCAAAAATACTATTCTAATAGGTAGGTGATAACTATAATAATATTTTAATAATAATATTAATATTATATTGTAGTTTGGTAAAACTCAATATTTTGCGTAATGAAATATGTCGAAGGAACATGGAATTGTGTGTAACACAAGATAAAATTATTGTTTCATGTAACACAAGATTAAATAAATGTTTTATGTAATGAAATCTAGGCATAGTGTTGTGTGCAATACCTGATTAACTTGGTTTTGTTTTCATTGAATGATTTGATTGGAGTAGCATGCAATGAAAGACATAAACGAATATAAATTTATATAAAAAAATAATTCATAAAAACTATGGGTGTTATGGTTTTCATATTCATGGTAATTGGTTTTTATGAACTAATTATGGCATGGTTTTTGAAGGAAAATGTGATGGTTCATTAATGATTTAAAAAGGGAAAATATGGGGCCACGATGAAGTTAAATTTTTTAATATAGTTATAGAGATCATGGTGTAATTTTGAATATGTATTTTATTCATTGTAGTGTTTAAGATAAATGGGTGGAGTACTTAGATAATGAATTTAATTTGGTGAGTTTTTCTAGTATATGACATAAAAAATAAAAAGATGAGTTTTATTTAGAGGTTTATTATTTAATGATCAACAACTTTTGAATGTCATGAATTCAGGAAACATGACTTGAGTATGTGAATATTTGTCCAATGAAACTCAATTCTACATAATGGAAAATTCATTATTGTATATTCTAGAGGCCCATGGAATGGAATATTCATATTTTTTTCCTAAGAATCCATGTTTATTTGTTGATATTCTTCATCTTCTAATCATATTCTATTCTACAATGTGAATTTATGATTTTGGGTGTGACTCTTGACATGTGTGGTGGGATGGTGCATGAATTACTATTATAGGAATTAAATTTTGGTCATAGTTAAAAAATATGTGTTTTGGGGTGATAACTATCCATGAAAAGGAGTAAGATTCCACACTAGATCCAAACCTTGAAAATATTTTGGGTAACATACTCTATCATTTTATTTTTGATCATGTGAGGCTGAGTTATCTTTATTTTTAGTGTATTATTAAACAAAAATTCAAGGAGGTTCAGTAATAAAGATTATAAATTTTAGAAACTACCCTCCAATGATTTAACCCCCCCATCAATGTGAAGAAAACCAATAATTCTAAGAAATTCAATTGTTATCAATGTGTGGTTCTTATATGGGATCCAATAAATTAACTGTTGATAGTGGATAATAATAATTCATACGATAGAATGGGTGTAAAAAAATTCAATGGAAAAAATTATGACAGATAGAAGAAATAAATATGGTCATATCTTTTATCTATTAGACTAGAAGTTTTTGGTTCCACTAGAGTAGGCTTTCAACTTTATGATAATAATGGAAAAATAAATTTTCCTGGAAAAGGAAATATGGAATTTAATGTATCAGCACAAAATACTATTCTCATTTATTAAGAAAAAAATATTAAAAAAATATAATGGGACAACAAACTACAAAATCAATCTTGGTCAAGTTAAAGAGTAATTATGAAGGCAATGTTAAATAAAAATAAGAAAATCTAAAGATATGGAGACGAAAATTTGAATACAAAAAAGGGAAGATGATGAATGTGTTGATGATTTTTATACTCAAATAACTTCAATTATATGCAATACTTGAGGTTTTTGTCGAAAACATGATGGTTTCTCATTCGTGAAGAAGATTATGAAACATTTTCTAGAAGGATTTAAACCCAAAATTTTTGAAATAGAAGATAGAAAATATCATTCTCTCAATGAGTTAAAATATTCTCAACACTTATAAAATGAGAAATCATCTTTTATTCAAAAAATAAAGTGAAAGATGAAATGTCTTTTAAACCAATAAGGAATATCATAAGATTATCAATGATCTTGAAGAATATCTTCACTTTAAGAATGAAAAATTATCAATGAAATAATAAGATTGTTTTGATTCTAAAATATATATAAAAAATAAAAAAATAAAAACAAAAGGTATATTAACGTTGAGGGAGAATCATCCAGATATAATGGAAAATTTCCGATAAAGTCTTCATCTGAAAATTCTATATCAAATACATCTAACAGTAATATTTTAGGGTTATAACAAACTTTTGGTGAAATTAACACCAATAAAAATGGATAGAAATTCCCTTAAAGTGTACCTGATGAATAAATAATAATGAATTAGTCTTATATTCAAAATAATAAATGTAATCAGACCCAAAAATTTCACCAAATGTCAAATTATAGATTGAAAAATTATGATATAACACTGGTTTTTCAAACAAAAAATTCATTTTTATTCCTGGTGTTGTGGAATCATTGGATATAAAGAATATATGCGTTGTTATAAAATGTATTTACTTGGGTTAGTAAATATTACAATAGTATAAGTTCCACTAAGAATAAAGAAGTCTCTATATAAAAGTCCATATAGATAGAAACTAGCTACAAGATTTAGACAAAAAATATATTGGATTATCTAGAATAGTCTTGTTGAAACTATTATTGAAAGTGTATTAGAGAAAAAATTTAGAAAAATACTACCTTGTTATTTCCTCTCAAATAAAATTTGAATTAACTTCAAGTAAAAAATAAAGAAAATTCATACATGGAAAATGTTTTTTAAAGAAAGAATGAAGATAAAGTCATGGATTCTTGATGGTAGGTGTTCCACCCACATGACTGGTGATGTTAAAAATATGAATAAATTTGAAAAAAAAAATTAATGGTGGTTATGTAATTTCTGGTAATGAAACTTCAATGAAAATAAAATTTACTCTCACAAATAAAATTATGGTCACTAATTTGAGATTAAGTGATGTTCTTTATTTTATGGTTTAAAACAAAACTTTTTATTATTAGACAACATTTTGATAATGGAAATGAGGTAACATTCAAGAAACATACATGAATTATTATAAAAAAAATTTATATATGAACTATTATTAATATAATAAAACAAATATAAATTTATTCTTTATTTTTGATCCATAATAAAAATTGTCCAATATTATAAACGATGAGAACATGTTGTGGAATAGAATAATGGGGAATCTTGTACAAAGAATCTAAAGTAAGATTATGAAACATGAATTTATAATAGATTTATCCAAGATTAAATGATATAAATATGGAATTTTATTAATATTTTATAAGGGAAAGATAAACCATAACACACATAATAAGGTGGATATTATGACCATGAGGTCATTGGAATTAGTCAACATAGATATTTTTTAGGCCTATGAGATAAAAGTGTATCTGATGTGATCATTATTTATTTACATTAATAAATGATTTTACTTTAGTGACTAATTTTATCTTCATCAAGAAATTGTATAAGTCATTTATTAAATTGAAAATGTGTTTAATTTAGGTTACAAATGATCTTGTTTTGTGTATAAAAAAATAGAGATTTGATACTAGGAAATCATATAGAAGTGTGTTCTTTGAAATTTATCTTCATAAAAATGTAGTTAAGCATCAGTATATCTCAATATATGACCAAAAAAGAGTGGTGTTCCATAAAGTAAGAGTGTAATTATTTTTGAAATTGATAGAAAAATATTGGTTGGGAATAATTTCTCATAATATTTCTAGAGAGAAGTTATGTGTATTACAATGTATATTCAAAATAGATTTATTTTTAGACCTGATAAAATTTTACAACCTATGAAATATGGTATCAAAATAAAACTAAAGGGAAATATTTTAGGGTCTTTGAAAGTAATATTTATATTAAAATCAATGGAAGTGGGCTAGGAAATTCTGAATGAATAGCTGTTAATAGTTTCTTATGGGTTATCTATCATATGGGAATGAATAAAAATCCTAGAATAATAAATTAAATAATTTTTTTTGAATAAATATGGTATGTTGGATGAAAATATGGGAAACACTAGTAAGTAGATCCACCATATTTTTAGTACCTTGAAGAAAACATTGAGCACATTACTAAAACAATGGTCAATAAAATTACTCAAATTAGACCAGAAATATTTGATTCCTGTTTAAAGTGTTAAAGTTGTGATTATGAATATATATGTGATTATATAAATTATTTTAAGAGGTTATATAAACATTTCTAAACTAATAATATCATATGGAATCAAAATATCAAATTCTATACCAAAAAGAGTCTAAGAGTATGGAACCCAACATATAGGTGGAGGATAGAATAGTGGTTGAGGCTATAGGACATGATTAATGGGTAGACGCTATAAATAAATTAATAAATTAAATTGATAAGAGATCTATTTGGTAACTTTTTTCTATATGAAAAACTAAAAATGTGATTGGTACAAAATGGGTTTTGAGAAGAAAAAAAATAAAAATGAGAAGTAACGTAGAATAATGCTAGATTTATTTCAAAGGATATTCTCAAATGTAAGACATTGAATTTTAGGAGACATGGTCATCAAATTCTAAACTCAATACAACAACAATGTTTCAGGAAATATTATCTCATAAGAATTATAAGGTGTATCAAATATATATAAATTATTATTTTCTAAATGTAGACAACGAATAAGAACAATTTTTTTGAACAACCAGATGACCTCATTCCTGACAATGATAGTAAAATGGTCTTCAGATTGAAGAATGAATTATATGTATTAAAACAAGATCCATGATCTGCTATATCTTGGATATATTTGTTTTTTTCTTTATGTTTATGGATTATGGGTGCCTAAGAGCCGAGTCTTTAATGAAAATTTATATAAGGGAGTTTTAGTTATAACATCCACCTTCCATAATTGTAGACGATGGAATATAGGATATAATGTTTTAGATTAATTCCATCCATTAAATATTTAAAACTAGAATGAACCCACTATTTATTGAGTATTCCATATAGATAATATTTAAAGTCCATTTAATGTATAAAATATTAAATATTACATTGAAAATAATACCTTCTCAAAGGTCAAGTCAAGATAAACTCAAAGGTGTATTTGGAAGCCATAATATTGGTCACTAATAGAATAACTAGGACAACACCCTAAATTTGGTGGTGGAAGTTGAGGTCCCAAACTTCAAAAATGTCAAGAAGAGTCACTAGGTTCTTATAATGCAACCTAGACAATTTAATTTTATTTATATGAATTTTAAGATAAATTCTTGGTTAAACTAGTATGCACACAATGAAGATAATTTAAAATTTCTGAGACTTTGAGGGATATATCATTGAATACAGACCTTATTCCTAGAGAATACCACTTGTCTAGTGTCAAATGTTGGTTTTATTTAGATTATATGAGATTGGAAGAATAAAAAAATTCTTTGGAATTAGGGAATATGATCTAACACTATAAAAACATCAAAAAATGGAAAGATAAACCATTAAAATAATAAATTGGATTGAGGATCTTACTGATGGTGATTCAATGTGATAGAAGGAGGACCAATTGAAGGTTAGATGAAGGAATTTCTTCAAAACATAGTTTATGTATGAGATCTCTAAGGGAGGAATTCCAAGTAGGAGGGATGAGATCTGTTTCAGAAAAAGGAAACATGGAAGAATTATAAAGAGAGAGGGGGAAAATGGTCTTTTTCCCAAACATTTAAGAGTCATATGGTTTGGCCACATGGTTTTCCAAACCATGTACTAATCTTGCACCTAGATCTATTCCAAGGAACACCTCACAAAGTCTAGGTACACAATTATACAATCCATACACATCCCATGAAAAATTCCTCTTCAATAATACCATCAATTATCTCACAACTATGTTTCTTGTGTTGGATGGACAAGTCAAACTATGAATCCGTTTTCTATTCACTAGAATACCCTACAAAATTTAAACTAACCATACAGAATTGGATGCAATGTTTATACTAATTACTTGGCCCACCTATTTTCTCTAAATCCTAGGGCTATGGTATTTGAACATACCCATGACACCCTTATTTTCTCTATAAAATAAATTTGAATTTACATTAATATAATGATGAAAAATTAAACTAAAAAATAAAGGTTTCATATCTCAATTATAATCCTTGTTTTTATAGTAGTCACCCCTTGATAGGATTCATCCCAAAGATTCTCTTATATGGGTGGAAAACTTTCCTCTTAAAATAACTATGGCCACTGAGATTCTATTTCAACCTCCCTTTCCCACATCTCTTCTTATACATGTTTGTGCTACCATAGCACTCTTACTAGTGGGATAAACTGTCCTCAGATAGTCTTCATTCTCTTTCAGTAATATGAATAGGATACTCCTCGATGGATGTGTCGAACTCCAACTTCACATCTTTAGAATAAAAAATTTGATATGGGTCAGCATGGTATTAGTTCAGCATTGATATATAAATGATTCCATGAATTTATTGGTAACTCTGAGGAATATTTATTTGGTTGGTGACCAGATTTAATCTATCAAATATCTTAAAATGTATATTGAACCTATGAATTATCTTATCTTTCTTGTATATTTGTCTATGTTCAGTTTTTGGAGAAACGTGCCTAAAATTATGATCCTCATCCTCAAAACTCCAGAGGTCAATGGTGGAAATCTTTATACAATTATTATCTATACTAAGAAGTAACCCCATGATTCTGGATCAGTTACACCTACTATGAAGTCTCTTAGTCAAGACGAGTTCATATTAGTGATTCTTGTCAAACATGTTTCTAGCATAGAGGTGATTAGAAAAGACAGCTGTATAAAGACACATAAGGATCCATCTATATGGTCTCCTAATAGATTTTATTAATGGTGAACTCAACAAGAGGTATATATATTTCCCATGAAACTCTAAAATCAAGGATACCCACTGAAATCATGTCCTCTAAGACCTCCATTACCTTATTTTATTTCTCTTCGATCTAAAGGGTTCTAATTTTTAACCATATGTACCTTTTTACACTATAAATTCCACAATACATTCTAGAAACTAGATTTTAAATGATCATATATATCAAAAAATATATTATGAGTGGCCCCATGAAGGTGTATAATATCACTTACATACAGTCTCCACAACTCGACCACTGATAAAGTCTCTAGAATATGACGGAAGTGGTTTACCATCATCAATTTTTTCCTCAAAACCCAATTTATGTCACTACCTCATGGATACCACCACAAAATAGTGACAATATTCATTACAACATCGTCTTAATTCCTCTATGTAATGGGAAATGGTTTTAAAATCTATACTGATGACTAGTGTTCTACCTTCATTTATAGGCAGGTGGAACTCCTCATGATAAACCTAGCAATCAAACATTTCATCATAGGACACTAATTCTAGTAGACCATGTCATAGTACATCATCAAAATCCTTGGGTGAACTACCCATTATTAAGCATGGGATTATCTAATCTTCTCCTCTATTATTTCTATAGGCACCCACATACACCCATTTATAAGAAGGATTTCATCTCTGTTGACAAACCAAATATTTGGGGTGTAAGTACACGAAATACTCTCTCTTGGGACCAAGCCAATGGTATATGAGAACTAACTCAACTTTAGTCTATAAAAATGTTATTAGGATACTTAAAAGTCTATAAGAAAAGGGTTTTTCATAACTCATATAAACCACCATATTCATCTATGAAATAATATCCATCAAGAACCATTCATTACTAGAATTATCAATAGGTTATGTCTAAGTATTTTAGCGTAGATATTTAGCTACTACCTTTCCCATTAAATGTGAATAGGCAATCATAAAATCTGAAGAATGATGTTATTCTACCAATCACAACTATCTATGTTTCAAGTCAAATTGTTCGAAGATACAATTGAGGATTTTATGATACATTTAAACCAAAAAACACTCTCCAAAAAAATAGTTTCCCCAACAACATAAGGTATGGAAAACTCATTCTTCCTAGAGATCATGCATTAGGTATTTATGATTATGATTCTCCAACTACTGAGATAAATTTACAAAAAACAATAATATTCATACATTATAACCTTTAATGATGCTAATGGAATCACAATACATTGTATAGCCTCTTTCATGCTTACGTAGAACCCGAATTGGGGATAATTTGATTCTTCACTTAAATTCCCAAACTTCTTTCCCGTACACTTCATATCAGATAAACATGGCACCCATATTTGTCAATCATGTTAGTGGTGCATCATGATTGGAGAAATATTTTATAAAATTTCTGTAATATCTATCCATACCCAAGAAACTTCATATATCAAACACACTGTTTTTGTTCTCCATATAAACTATAGCATAAAATTATTTGGGATAAAGGATACTCAATATAATGATATAAAATGACTAAAAAGGTAGACCATGTTAATCCAGAATTGGAATTTGGTGATTTTGGAAGACAACCTATTATATCTTAGTGTACTCAAAATGATATCATGTTGTTTGCAATAATCGTGTTGAGTTGTTGAGTACACAAATATGTATTCCATAAACACCACAATAAGTGAATCAATGTACGGGTAAAAACATGACTCATAAAATCCATGAACATGGTAGAGAGATTCATAAGACCAGATTTCAAAACAAATACTCATAAATTCTATACCTACATTGAAACATTTTATGAGGTATGTATTAAGATCCAACACTTACCAGATGATATCCTGACCATAGATAATTTTTTTAAAACACTCTATATCCTTATATATGCATTAAAAGATTATTTATGTGAGGAAAAGGATATCATTTCTTAACTTTATTTCAGATCAAATATTTGTATTCCATGCATAGCCTAAGGGTCCTATTGACCTTCCTAGAGAAAAGCATGGGTAAACCCCAAGATGAATTAATCTGTCAGATAAAAACCCATAGATTCCAATTCCTCTGTGTAACACTTGATCTATTACAACTCAGTAGTAGATATCTTGAAAGGGGGAAGGGATACTAGTGCTACTCCTAGAACTAGATCGTTATAGAACTTCCCCACACTCTCAAAATGTTACCTAGAAAAATCATCAAACAAGGAAACCATAAAACAAAAAACTACAAGAGTAATGTTAGCCTGACGCATTCCGTAATCCTTAATATAAATGATAGAAATATTGAATTTTACTTTACACATTCCATGGTTCTCTAGTCCATTTTGATGAGGCTTGATATCCCATTCTCCCTTATGCACATATCTACCTGCCTCAGGTGATATGAAAGAAAACCTTTTGTGATAAAAACATATGTGAGTATGATAGGGAACTATCCAATCTATCCAAATTATTATTTAAAAACCAATCATCTCAAGGATGAAAAGGATAAAAAATAAAGGGTGATAAGAAATATCAATAGGATATTCCCAACATTGGCATACACTCTCTAACCATACTCCAAACAGAGTATCCAGAGTCATCAACCCACATACGTAATGAATTTCAACCTCAAGGATGATACAACAATAAAGGAGTATGATTCATCTATATGAAATGATATAGATATGATAGTAGAGGATACAAGAATAAAAACACCAACAATATATGTCCCTATTCTCTGATCCTTGAGTGTTGGTTATACTATGAGAAGCCTGTATAATCCATATCCACGTGCTACAGTTTAACTACCCTTTATAGGTTCTCTCTATAGACACATAAAAATAGAAGTATGGATAATGGATCCATGACCCCATCATCATCCTAACTAGCCAGTATTACCCTAGATCCCAAACTAATGTGGAGAAGATTATCATTCTCTATAAATTACTTTTGGAAAAGATCCTATCCCACTACAAATAGATGGGATGGTATGGAAGAGTTGTCAAATCCCATTTGATCGATGGCACCACACTCAACTGGGTCCCTATCACACTAATACTACACATGTCATTTCTTCCCATACTGATGGAACACAACTAAACCTCCAATAAAAATACTCTGGATACCAATACCCCTGTGGGAACTATCATGATAATTTTTTAGGCATGATGAACCAATAATATTTCTTGATACTAATCCATCATACCATGTACCCTCTTCTTACATCATATTGTGTTCTATTCTAATATCTTCATTAAAATTCAATTAAATTATAGCTTGTGTAAATAAATTTACTTGAGATCATATGTTTCTCTAAGTCCATTTTCTATGTGTCTTAACCTAGGTATGTCATCTCCATCTATGGTGAGTGATACATGTTGAAGCTATGTAAAATGGTTTGAATAGTCCATAACAAAAATGGTTACCTTCTCATGGAATAATAACTATATAAACCAATCAACACTCAATATATCCAAGAATAAGAAGTTGAAAAAATGTATTGGAAATCCCCACATGTCATACCATGGTTCTAATCTTCATAATTCTAAAAATCACACCAATGGTTGGAATAATCTGAGATCAAAAAAGTAGAAAAATTTACTCTCCTATAAGGAGGTGTCTCGAGGTCCTCAAAAATCAATAGGATGACCTCCAACCATAACTCCATAGATGGAGGACCACCATCCTCTAAAAACATTGGCATATTATACTTTTAAAACTATCAGGTAAAGTTCACCATGGAAGAGGTAGGTCATGGATCACCCAAAATATTTTACATAGGAAGCATAAATCTCTTTAAAAATTAGTAATAATCCCCAAAATTGGGAATAGAAGTGTCTCCATAGGTGGAACTATAGGAGGTGTCATTATTGTTATTGTTCTCACCACCTCTAAAGCATATCCTTCACCGCCCTCCTAGTGCATGGCTCGATGATGGCTTGGTGGAACATAAATAAAAATTCCAAGACCCTACAACCTATAGAATTTTATTAATAAATTACTATAGATATAAAAATTTTATATTAATGAGGATACCATTAATTAGGTCACACCCCTCTACCTTCTCTATAATCTTGGTCTGGGTGGCACGATTAGTCAGAAGGAATCACAATATATACTACCTACTACCCACTACTATGTTTGTGCCCAGATCATGTTCTCCATTTTACTATTATTGTTCCATTATATATACTATAAATTGCATGTTATATATATAAAAACCATTAATAATCAATTTTCATCACCATTTGAAGGTGAAATTATTATAATTTAGTATTTATAAACTCTTAAATTCTTAATATAGACCAATTAATTGAAAAACTATTGCCAAATTATACAAGTATGTTCAATATAAAATACAATTGGTTGTTCATTTTACTTATTTAGACCCTTACATTATATAACAGAATAGAACAGGTTGTATAAAATTATTTTTCTAAACGAATCATCTATCCTAACATATAGAAGTACATGAACTCTTTATATTATAAATGAAATTCAGGTATTCAAAATCAACTAATGTTTCAATCAATGTAACCCCAGTTTAAAAACTAAAACATGTGACAATTAGTTAATCAATCAAGAATCATAAAAAAATATGGGGAAACACCATTTTGGTTGATGCAAATAGTTTAATAAGAATGAAAAAATATTTCTATTGTATAAATGATAGTTTCATAATAGATATATTAGTCATGGAACATATAAAAATTTCATATAGTCAACAATGAAACCAACATAGACTGGAATAATTCACGACATTTAAATAATTTAATGTGCCTAAAATTATGCAGGATAAATGATTCCTTATTGTACAGGGCTAAGGATAAATTATAACCCAACATCATAGTAATAATAAATCAAATATCAGGTAAATCACCCAATGGTGGAATCAAAAAATATATAACAAGAATAAACAAAAACATCATATCCCATCCCATGAATTTTTTCTCTCTCCCATATATGGGTTAGATACTCCCATTCATGGGGTCATTACCAAATTTTAAAACATGTTATTCTACCCAATACCTTCCCAAATTTTTAAATAAAATAAAATAAATCTCTAATTCCACATTGTGATGTCCTGGCCCAGCTCTCCTAGTAACATTAACCGAATTGGTTTTCCATCTGGCCTCAAGAATTCCTCCCCACATATCGAAGGCTTCTGACTAGAATCAATGGTATATGGTGGTATGGTGGTGATACGATACCCTGATAATTAGAGTGGAACATAACAGTAAATAATGTGCCTATGAATAATTATTAATATATGAAAAAATAATGAATAATTTAGTCCAAAGATTATAAAAATTTGAGTTATTAATAATCCACTAAAAATATGAAATAATCCAAAATAAAATAATAATGTCATGTCTCTACAAAAATAAAATCATACATAAGATAATGTAGATAAAAAAGAGTCAAACATTTGGAAAACTATCCAAAAATCCTGATAACTATCATGGTAATCATCTGCAAAGAACCTATAATAATAAAATACATCACACATCCATGATTGGATGATTCCCCTTATCCATACATGAAATCATATAATCTGATTAGGTACCATTATCATCCTAGATACTATATAATATAAACTTAATAATCCACTACCAATTTTTTCTTTAATAATAAAATCATTGAATATAAACTATAAGCATGTAAATGTATATCAATGTTTATCAAGAAATAAATTTAAGCCAAGTGGGGATTAGGTTCCTCTGGTGACACCTGGAAGACCATACCTATTTCATCCTCAAATAGTATTCTTTTATGATGTTTTAATTTAATCATTTATTTATATAATTAGAGAGTAAAATTTAGGATACCATTTACTAATAATGATAATGATAATGAAAAATGATTCAAGGCGGAACCACAGAATCCTTGGACATAAGAGGTTATGCTAACCCATGTACATGACCATGAATCCTGTTAATGTAGGGATGAGTTTAATAAAATAGTCATTCCCAAGGAATTCCACTTTAAGTATATATAACAAAGTCCATGGATTATTTACAAGTTATATAAATGGATAATCATTACTAATTCCCAAGGATAATAATCCAAGGCGATGCATTCCAAAATACATAACACAAAATACAAGGAGTGAATCCAAGGCATTCTAGTATTTCAGAGAGGAATAGGGATCCTACTGTGTCACCTCAGGTATCCACTAATAGGAAAGGACCTTTTTACAAAGAGGGTATCTCCATTGGAAACATGATCGATCAATCAGAATGGATTTTTTTTGAGTGCCAACAGAATTCCCTCAAGAATCCAAGGTGGTATCAAGTCTGGACATTACTATAAATATTAAAAAGATTTATATTCAATAAGAACTATATTTTAATATTCAAATATACTCATAATTCATCATATTCCATGTAAAAACCATTCCATTTATAATTTACTTTGATTCATCTACACAAAAGTAATCATAAATAACATAGTTTAAAAAGAAATGGGCCCACTTTATAATTTAATTACATTTGATCAGGGCCATGTGATATATATATATACACCATCCATTTGATATCCTAAATATTAAATGTTACATTGAAACATTTACCTTACCGAATTTCATGTCAATATCACCTAAATGGTTTCTTAGTTAACCATAATACTTGTCACAAATGTCATAACTAAAAATGAAAACAATATTTGTGGCAGGCATTGAGTTCCCAACATCCAATGGTGTTAATAGGTGTCACTACAAAATTTGAATAATCCATTACAATATAATTTAAGTAATAATAATTTTAGGAGAAATTCCTAGTGAAACCATTATGCTCACAGTTATGAAAATTTATAAACGTTGATAGTTTGAGGGAAAAGTCATAGACCTCCTAACTTATTCATGTAAAATATAACTTTTCTAGTATCAACCATCTCTAAGGTCTAGATCTGAATAGAATGGAAGAATATAAAAACACCATGGAAATAGGGAATACGATCTCACTCTAAAACAGTGTTGAAAATAGTTAGATAAACCACGAAAGGATGTAAGAGGGTAATGTATCATATTGATGGTGACCGAAAATGATAGACTAGAGTTTGATCATAGGTTGGATAGAATAATTGATTCATATCCTACGATAGGCATGAAATCATCCAAGGGTGGCATAAAAGGATGATGGATTCTATGTTTCGGTTAAAAAGGAGAGTCAGTTATAAAGAACGAGGGTACGACAAGATTTTTACCTAAAAATTAACGAGTCTCGCAGTTTGGATACATGGTTGGACAAAGTGTGTTCCTAGATCAATCATAGGATAAACCTTAAGAAGGGTAGGAGCCCAGTTTGACTATCTATGTGTAGAAAATGATAAAATCATCTAATGTAGTACATGAAACACTATCACGATCATGTGTCCTGGGAACATAGTCAATTCATTATATGTGGTGCTCTATTATTCATGCTCTCTATTCTACTAACAATGTGACATAGCTATTTTCAAAAAACCCCAGGGCTCCGGGCTGCAAACAATTGTTTGACACCCATGTTTCCTCAATTACAATATTTTACAATTTCAATTAATATTAATCTAGGGAATTAGAATTAAAACTAAATGATATGTTACTCGAATAAAATTTGGGTACTTGAAATAAATTATCTCGGGAACTTCCATAATAATTCATGGAATGAATTTTTTTTTCACTTTGTGAATCCTTCCTACAATTCCCATATATATTAATAACCCTTTTGGTTTAAACCAATGTCCCTCATAGATAATTTTACATCTTCTAAGACTCTCAAAATTCATTAAAACATCCGCTAAAGTCGTGAAAATGATCCTATTACCAAACCAAGAATCAGTTATCAAAACAAAACATCCAATAAAATGAAATATTAATTTCTCCATGAATTTCTAACATTAATGATAGATATTATTAAAATCATCTTAATATTTCAATGATCTCAACAAAGTAGGTAATAACAATGAATTTTTCACTAGTACATATACTCTAGGATATTATCACAATAATGTTAACTATATGAATAATCAATATGTGATAAGGTATTTATTAATATTTACAAAATTTAATATATGAAATATAAAGTTCAAAGTCATTGTATTTAGAGTAAAAATAGCAACTAGATCCCATTTAGACTTGACCTGACTATTAATATCTTTTAGTCGATAATCCCACCCATGATTTATCTGATTATATGAAGATATGAATTTATTTAATGGGTTTAAAATATTGTCTTCTATAAAACAAATACTTACTCTGACATCAACTATTTTAGAAAATCCCCTCAAGATTTGAAACTTTCAAATCCTGTCTGTTGTACCCACGGTTATATTTCTTATTGGATTTATTTTCAATCATAGTGTCAAACAATATTACTGAAGTAATGATAGATTATGATATCATATTTGGATGTTGTGAGGTGGTTAAAGGTAAGTAATAGAGTCATCAAGTCTGGTATAAAATGTGAGATTGTATATCTGGTATGGAAGTTATGTTATAGAGACTAGGGGATATCAAAGTGATTTTTTTCAAAATTAAGGAATTTGATCTGAAAAAACCTGGGTTATTATTATCAGGATTTTTGCACATGGAATACAGTGATGAACTCATGGTTAATCTTGGTTGATGTGTGATGGTTGTTATTTTCACTACATGAACATGATGACTAATATGGGATAAAATGTTTTTAGGAAGGCATGAAGAGTTCCAATAATATAAAGAATTATTTTGTAGAATTATTTTTTTAGGAACTATCCTCATAAGGATGAATTATTTTTGTTAAAGGATGGGACTATGTTGGATGTGATGTCAAGGGTCTTTTTTAAGAAGAAAGTTGTATATATATATATTCAACTATGACCATACATACATTATGGTTCATGGTTGAAGGTGGAACTTCCATTTTGGTTTTTCCAATTTTTGGTACCTAAATATCGGGTTCAAAAGGAATAGATTCACAGAATTGATATTCTGATAATAAATGATGTTGTTCAATATAAATGGCAGTGTTTTGTAAATGTTTCTTAAAATCTTGGAAAATTAAATAGAATGAAGACACATGAAAGATCCAGTTTTTTTTAAAAGGTATACCTCATAAAATTAAAGGTGACATGTTTTATTGGTGTAGTATAGTTCAGTGAATGGATTTAATTCATCTTCAATCAGATATGTTTGGTGAGGAAAATTTTCATGACTGAGGAATAATGAATATATTTTTATAAATTTATGCTACATGAATAAAAATTTCTAACATGCATGATGATTTGTTTTGTGATTATTAATATCTGACCCTAATTGAGATAATTGTCAAGTTATATTGAGGATCATGGATAAGGGATACCCTTGAGAGAGAAAAACTCTAAATTACCCAAAGTATAAATTATCGAAAATGATTTATGGAGACGACTGCTTTTCATGAGTGAACTTCCACAAATCACTGTGTTATATTAACATACTATTTTCATAAAGTCTTCATTTGAATGTAGGTTATTATTTCACGATATAACCATTTGGAAAAAGGGAAACATGTTAAAAAATAAAAGTTCATAGTTTCATGAATTAGTAGTTTTGTAAAATTATGAGTTTTGTGAAATCACATATTTTGAAAAAGAATGTGCTCTTCAAAATTAATGCATTGAATATTCCTTTTAAGGTAATAGTGAATTTATAAATAATAAAATAAGTATTACGATTCAAGAAGAGTCTCATGATAGTTAGGGATATATCTTTATGATTCAAATATATTAAAGAAGAACCAATCTTCTATAAAACATGGATGTATATTCTTCCCTGTTGTGTTCAAAGGTGATAAAGATGTAGTTTTACTTGTGTGAGGATTGTCTAAACTGAAAATCTTGAAAATTAAATGATCTTTTCATTGAACATCTAATTTTGAATAATTTTTATACACCACACTTTTGAAGATCATTTGACTATTGTTGGGCTAACACAATGTTGGTGTATTCTCCACAGACTTACCATTTTTGGGGAACCATTTAAAAATAAATGTGTCCCATAGATGATTTAATTTCTGGCATATTTTTTTTATCAAAATTTGTGGTCTAAAGGATGGATTAATAAAATGATAGGTTTAACATAGTTCTTAAAAATGTGGGAACATAATCCAAAAATAATGTTAACAATACTATAGGGAAATGTTTAAAGTTACCCGTCACACTGATTCGACCCCCCCATCAAGGTTTCTATAGTTTCAAGGATGTGATTTTTCTACTAATGTGACTTTGGATCATTACTAATAGAAACTATTGTATTATTAACACAATTAACTATGAAAGTATTTTTACTTATTGGTACCAAATCAATCTCTCAGATGAAGTTTCATATTTAATCCATTATTTTAGACTTATAATAATCATCGATATATTCATAATCAATTTTAAAATTAGTGAATATGGTTTTATATGATATATTACAACTCATATCCTCTCTATTTATATTGAAAACAATTATTTGAATATATTTATTATGATTTAGTGTCATATTGATATGTTTATAAAACCATATACGTATATCCCTAGATTAATGGTTCCTTATATCCTCAACAAACCATAAAATATTCTAGTGTATTTATTACAGACCCTATGACAGTATCGAGTGTCCTCAAATGTGGGTCACCTAGGTCAGTTTGATATTTTCCTCACTCACTTAAGGCATATGCGACATCTAACATTTTATATATCATGTGTTACATGACTGTACCAGTCACTGACATGTATGATATCATTTCCATCCTTAATATCTCCTCATGTTTATGAGGATATATTATCTTAGAATGATAAAAATCATGTTACATTGTGAATAATACCTTATTTGATTATTTCATACTGAATATCTTTAGTATCATGTCAATATTTGTACTTTTACATAGTCTAAGAAGACTCTGGGATATACCATGATTTATTTTGATCCCCGTAATATATGTTACTTCATCAATGTCCTTTAAAGATACTCATATACTTAACCAAGTAACAATATCCTAAAATTCTAGTATCTCATTTTCTATAATTAGTATTCTACCGATAAAACTATTATGAAAAATATTTCACTTTCACTAAACTATTTATAGACATAAGGCTCAAATTTATTACTTATGAAACAAATAAAATTATGGATTATTCAAAGAAAATGTTCCATGACCTATACTATTTACTTAATAAATAAAAAGATATTTGATCAAATAATACCTTTTTAGAATGATTGGGAATCATAAACCATTCTGGTTAACATGTTGACACATTTTAGAAAGCCCTGTCAAGGAAAGTTGATTTAAATTTCATCTGAAAAATCAATCAGTCATGGTATAACACTATAGAAAGTTAAATTATGATATATTTTGTTATATAAACTAGTTAAACGGTTTTGTCATATTCTATGTGTTGATATTTTTTAACCATTTTTCAAATGAGTATAGATTTATAGTTATCGAATTATGAAATGATGTTCAACATCTTATTGAATGGTCATTTGTAACCAATATGATTTAAATCCATTATAAAATCTACCAAAATCCATATATGGTTCTGGTATTGATAATTAATTTCATAATTAAATTATTCTTTCCACATTTTTTAATATGTGACACTTATTTCTTCTTTTTTGGTAATATGATCATTTCTATCGACTAATACTGAGTCCCCATTTTTGGTGACTAGAAAACCATATCTTTCAGTCTCTCTAACCCATCTTCTACTCATAAAAGGCACTTGTGTCCATGGAATTTCATCTTCTATAGATATTTGTAGAATATATTCATATGATAACTCATGTTTATCTTGATGCACTACCTCATAAAGGACTATCATACACCCACAATTCTTTTAGAGATATGATCCACCTCAAGAAAATATAGGACATCTATTAAACATAAAATTATTATCTAAGGGGTATTATAGGTAATAATCTTTATTTTTCTAAGGATATCCTATAATGATTCACATAGTTACTTGGGTATATGTTGGTTTATATAGATATCCTTAAGAAATTATTTTCATCCCCAAAATTGTAGATTTGGAAACATATGTTCTTCCACTAGAAAATAAAAATAGAACACTGTATACTACTTCACATGGAAGTAAATTTATTTTTTATACAATTCTCTATATTTCATATCCCATAATGGATATTTTAAGATGTTTTTTTACTCATAACTGATCTCATTTTTCCAATAATATTCTTTTTTCTTCTTTAACTTACATTATTTTGTTATGGTTTATAAGGAGGAGTGAGTTGGGATAACATCTCAAACTCTCATATATAATTAATGAGAACATTTTTGAGATATTTTCCACCATGTTCTAAATTAAATATCATTATTCTCTTACTAGTATTATTTTCAACTTGATTCTTTTATTCCTTGAATTAATCGATGGAATCTGATTTTTGACTCATTATTTGGATATAATCGTTTCTACTAAATTAAACCTCAAATTTATGAATAATGAGTATCAACCCCTTACATAAACTAGAAATAGTCGACACATATTTACATGAACTAAATCAAGAATCATTGTTGAACTTTCACATGTTCTAGTAAAAATAGAGTTTCTAATTTTACCATATAAATAAGTTCGACATATTCCAAGTGGTATTAGTTCAAAATAATCTAAATATCCATCATTGAATAATTTATTCCAGGGAATTTCATTTATATAGATTAGGTGGTGATTCCTTATTTGGGTGTCATATGAGTCATGTGAGCATAGATAATGAACTATTCATCAATCACCTTCTTAGAAGGCAGATCACAAATTGGGGATTATTGGATGAAAATATTCTATTTAGGGCATAATGAAATTTACAAGCACCAATACAATTCTTGTATATTACCTCCAATAAATAAATTTTAATTATTTGTAATTGATCCCATGGAAAAAATGGTTGGTAAACTTTATATTTTAATATAACATTATAAAAACGAACTATTCACTTAGGGGTGTATCCTAGTAGTTGTGACATGATAGGTTTTATGAGATATCTCAAGGTCGAGTCTCCCTAAGTAATTTATGGTGCAATTGATTTCTATGATTCTTTGTATCCCCCATGAATTTTTGTAAAAAAAATAGATTATTATTACTTTAATTTATTTCAAAAATATGTGAGATAAATAAAATTGAATTTTCTTATATGTCTTCCACATTTTTATCAATAGTAAATGGACTATGACATTAGGGAAAAAATTTATTTTTTATACATTTTTGTGGAAAGGATGCATATTTTACTTATCATATATAAGAATAAGGCCACTAAATTCATAATTTTTTTAATGTATTCAATATTTCAAACCACTAGTGCACTATGCCTTAATGTATTGAATGGACTCCCCAATAAAAAAATGTTGACATATATTTACTTGAAAGTTTCTTTTTAAAAGGCATTGAATAAATATTATGAATTAAACTCAATACCAATTCAGTTAAATCAACAAAAAAATTTGTTAACATTTCCCGATAATTGAAAGTTACCTCGTCTTTTTTCATTACTAAAAATTTAACTATGGGGTTATATTTATTAACATGATGTCAGTCAAAGCCTGAAATATTTTATTACAAAGTTATTTCAATTTTTTATTCATAAAATATTTTTATTCTATCCGTTTACATTCTTTTTAATATTAAGTAGATTTTTATTTAAGTGATAAACCATGTGTTGATAAATTATTTACACATATTTTTTTGTTTTATTTTATTCCCTCTAAGAATTCATGTTATTTAATTCAACCTTTTAGGTGATCATGATAAAAACTCCATTAAATAAATAACCATGAAATTTATAGAATAATTTTTTTGGAATTATTGTTATCATTATCTATGATTTTTTATTGAATGAACAATAAAGAAACCATTGACCCTATGAGAGAATAATATAATGCAATCCTATATTGAGTTGTAGCATTCCACCAATTTTATATGTATCAAATTCGTTCATTTCACCTCGGATCATTATCAAACCACCAATAATTTATATGAATCTCCATCCTTACGTATAATTTACTCACATGCATGTGAGTGGAACCAATGGAATTGCTTTGGAGTTTGACTAAAATAAATAGAGGACCTTCAGGTCCTTATATATTATGAGGATTATATAACACATAGAAAATATTAATTAATTTTATAATAATAAATACAAAATCCATGAAATGATTAAATTAAATCAAATCCAAAGCATACTTAGGTCGGTCAAGAACATGATTACCTACACATGCAAAAAAATACTTATTTAATAAACTAGAATTCCTTTTAATTATTCTTCATTTTGATAAAATGTCCTCAAGTTAATTAATTGTTTATATTAAATAACCAATTAAATTATCGTAATATCCATTCAAATAATAACAGATATTATCATCTAGTATAATTTTGAAACAAGAAAAAATATATTCATATTATTTTAAATTTACTAATTAAAAATCATATTCATGGAGGAATCACAGCATGGACCTGTCCTAAGTATCAGAAGTGTTTTTGGGACATGTATTGTATACTCACGTTGAATGTATCATACATAGTATGAAACATAACTACATAGCACATACCTTCAATAAATGAAATGCGAGGATATGTTAATTTAAAAACATGTAATGTTTTTAATATTAATAGAGTGCATGGTGTAGCGACCATAAATGTTGTGTATTTTATATTTTTTTATGGAAAATTAATTATGTAATTAATAGGTATATATATATAACCTATCAAAAAACATGTACTGCAATTAAAGATATATGGAGAAATGCTGATTAAGATAAATAGATTAATTAATTAATTATACATTTTTTGTAAAGATGATGCATTCAATGGAATGAATAATCAATCTACATGACAAACTCTACTTATCATATATCAATAATATATACCAAGAGACTATGTGTATTTTTTAGTCAC
The DNA here is from genome assembly GCA_963277665.1 of Viscum album. Lineage (NCBI taxonomy): Eukaryota > Viridiplantae > Streptophyta > Magnoliopsida > Santalales > Viscaceae > Viscum > Viscum album. Next base: position 338,766,095 of record OY728135.1, read on the forward strand.
AATAATTTTTCTAGTACAACATATATAAAAACCATCAACATACCACGTAACATCTGTTTCGTATGGATTCTAGTTCTATATTTTTTAAAATAAATAAATAATGTATACAGGATTATGGACTTTCCACATCATAAATGAATATACTTACCAACATGTATTCCATATAGACATCATGTAATTTAGATAACTGTGTTTTAATATATCTCAACTAACACACTATGTTTAATTTTATTCTATGTTTTTGTCTCATGATCCCTCAAAATAAATTTTTAAATCATCCTGGTGCAATGAATGAGGATACAAGAAATTTACCTACAAACTACACACTGTGTAATCCAATGTTATTCTAATAGTTTCTGTAGTACTTATGGATTTTTTATTTTGTGTTATTTGTGTATTATTGTCCCTTGTTTGGATATGTGGATGTGATTGAGGAAAATGAATAATTATTAGAAGAATAAGGGATCTTGATATTTTGATTAATATAAAACATTATCAGAGATTAAATGGAATTTAAAATGATTATACAAATAAAAAAATTAAATATTTATAAATTTTAACTTGACCTGTCTAATGAATCTTTATAGTTATATACACAATAAAAGACATAATTTGTGTAAAAAAACATGGTTATCATTAGATTCATTGATTAATCCATAAAGAACATGTTGAAAAGTTGCATGATTAATGAATTTATCAAATGAAAATTTTCGTTGAATGTGAGACCCAAAACTGATAACATTTAACAATAAATTTATATTTCATTTAAAATAAATTATTACATAATTATTAATAAATTTCATTGAATAAGATTTCGATCATGTAAAAATCATTTAGTTTTTACAATCATTACATCGAAATGATCCAAGGATAGGACCCCTCTATATGTGATTCAAACATGGCCCTTTTATATTGAAGTGTCACTAATATTACCATAGTTTGTAGGGCAGATATACATGTCATCTGGTGTAAATTATATTGATCATGACATAATACTTTGTGGATGAAGTATTGATTCATGTTATCTTGGTTCTATAAAGGATGGGGAAGAACTTGGATGTTTTATATCATATCTGGATTGAGATCTCAAAAATTTTATCTCTACAGTAGATAGAATATCTAGAGTGGATGTATTGTATGCATCAATATATAACCCTAAAAATGATATTACTACGTATTTATAAATATATGTTAGAGAAAAAGTAATTTCACAATGGACCCTTATTATTCACTTAATATCTTGAAAACCCCTGGTCTAAATAATATCATTAAATTTATTATTTACAACACATGAATTGACTGAAAATTATTTTGTTATAATTGGCACCCAAAAATGATACATAAGAACATTCACGGGGGATAGAAGTGGTGTAAAACCAAGGTATCTCCTTGAATAATGTCTTTACACTCCATAGGTAAGGATCCCAGGTTATCATAAATCCTAGTGTCTTCCCCTGGCATCCCCTGATGAGCAAGCACGTCTGCTGCAAAGTTTTCCTCCCTCTAAACATGATGAAGGTTCTTCCCTAAGCACATCTCTCTCCTGCATTTTTGAATTTGATAGATCATGTCCCATGGAACCTCCTGACGACCCACTATGGACTTCACAAAGACCTCAGAGTCAGATTCAATTTCTACCACCCTGAAATTTCGACTTTTACACATAGTCAAGCCAGAAAGTAATGCCTCCACCTCCACAACTAAGGAATTGGCCATGCAATAAAAGGAACTGAACCCTATTAGAACCGATCCACTTGAGTCGTGTAGGATCCCTCCGCCTCTCATTTTTCCTTGTAAAAGAGATCCATCCACGTTCAACTTTAGGCCACCGAGAGGTGGTGACCAACTGATCCAACGACCCCTCACCATATTAGGCATGCATGGGAGGATAAGGAGAATAATATTTATTCGAATAAATAAATCCAAATATATTTTAATTATGTTCAATGGAAACACTAAGTGTGTGACCCTTTGGGATTCTTCTTCAGTTGCATTTGGTAGGCTCTCCTAGAGTGTAATATCATCATCTAGGAACATGTAAAAATACCTACAAAGAAGGTGTTAATTATATAAAATTTAAAAACATATGTGAACAATCACTAATTAGTATAATCCATTTTTCTTAATAAATCATCAATAAAGTTTCATACTCATGTTATCAACCTATATGCCTGACAAGTCTTTCTTAAAAATTATAAAATGAACTCATCAATACACTATTTCCCTGGATTTTAGTTTGCTAGTTTCATTAAGATAAATGGGTTGATATATCAACCTACATAAAGATATAATGGAAACCTCATTCCTTAACTTAGTCATTAATAACATATCACTCATGATGCATGCATTACACCCAACTTCAACATGAAAATATGTCCTTGCAAATTGTTACAATACATTTACGATTGTGACTCATGATATGAATTTTTAATAACATTAAATTCCAAGGATCATTCCACATGGTCGCATATGGGAATACCCAATGACACATATACATATATATTTAATAATAGGGGTTCTATCATGAAAATATCCTATCATATATATTACCAAGTCTTGACATCATGAGATGGTGTCTCTCCCACTTTTGACCACTAGAACCTGACAACACCCATTATCTTTATACCATTAGATGACTTCATAAAGACATATTACATACCATTTGATGTTATATTAATAGGATTTATAGAATATCATCAAGAAGAAAAATTATATGACATTATCAATGTAACAAAAAATATATTTAAATATTATATCAATGTTTCACAAAAAAATTAATATATGATAAGTTATTTATTAATATTAACATATTTAAATAATTTAAATATAAAGTAAAAAATAGTTTTTTACCAATTACAGACTACCAATAATAGGTGATGAGACTCTTAACTAGGTTTAATTTTGACATATAGGAGTATTAGTACAGGGATAAACTCAAGTATCTAAGTGTCACCTAATTACAACATGGTAGAGTGAAGGGGAGTCAGATATCTGACTCAAATTATACTATGATGATGGGTAGTACATATGTTTAGAATTGAAACCACATTATTACAAATATAATGAGTGGATTTTATATATTCAAGGTATATTTGTAATTATGAATATCTTGTAAGTGGATCTAGTATGAGATTTATATTGATCGATTTGGTTGGTTCACATTTTTTTGGATAAGATATATCACAATATCAACTAACATTATTACTGTCCTAGGATGAAGAATGATATAACAATAATGTTTTCAATTATTTACTTATAGGAAGTTGAAGTAAGATCCTAGAGGCCCAATTCTCTTTTGTAGCCACTATCAATTACATTTTATAAATGGGATGAGGTAACTATATAATTTTTGATAGTTTATCAAGTTATTATCTATTGGGTTTTGGGTTCAAATATTTTATATGTTAAAGTTATTGGTATTTAAGAAACATGTATTTATGGAATGACACTTGAAGAATAAGGAATAATAGATTTTCAATTTCAATAAGGAACTTCTATACATATAACATAAAATGTAGAATTCATCATCCACATATGGATAAAGTGATGCAGGATGGTGTTATAAAAGTGGACTAGATGTTTCAGAAGAAATTTAGGTTTTAGTAAGAAAATGTTTGCGATGATAGGGGTATGTGGGATCAAACATAACACACATAAGAGAATATTTGGTGCTAAAATTATATATAAAATTAATCTAAATGGATATAGAATATTCATCCAAAAGAAGTTAATGATTTAAGATATATCAGGACTATGAAAGGTGAAATAAGTGTTCGTGAAAGTGGGTATGAGATGTGAGAAATGTGATGGATAATCTAGAGCTCATATTGTACACTAGAATGTCCAGTTGATTCAGTGGTGTTTATCCAATTCACCTTACTATACTGAGGGATGACTATAATTTATATAAGTTAGTCTTACAAATAAAACCTTAAGGAAGGTGTGGAGAACCTTTACAAATAAAGGGTGATTGATCATTTTAATTGATAATCAGAGTTGGATATTTTCCCAGGGTGGACATCCCAATATAATTTCTTTTTTTCAAAGTAGGTATCTTATAATACCCTATTATATTATGATATATAAACCTTATTTCTTTAATAGATTGTTTTATTTGTAACAATGAGTTTATATGAGATGTGTTATATGATTCAAATATTATTATTTAATTAGAAGGTATATAATATTCATTAGAATGAAATTTATGTATAGGTGTAAATACATTATGAAAAATATGGTTTACATATTCTAAATAATCTTTGTTTATGAAATAGTTATAAAAAAAATAAAAGCATTTGATGGTAAATAAAGATGCTTTTCTAGAAAACAACTTTTTCACACTTACTGTAAAATGAATTTATACCACTTTTTAAAAACATTTCTTAAAAAAGATATCATTTATTAGATCATCATATCCAAATTATCTTGGGGATAATTTTTAATATTGTTTTAGAATTAATATTTTAATTTCAATAGTGAAAAATAAAATATTTTATTAGAAACTATATTTCCATTTCATGAATATAAAAAGATTAATTTTATTAAATGGATAAAAAGTAAATTTATTATATATATATATAATATGAATAATATACTTATTATTATTGTAATCAATAATATTCTTTTTTTTTGTTATAATTAAGAATAATTTTTTTAAACATATTTTAATTTTTCTTTGTGGGTAAAATTTTAAATTGAATTCTTCCACATTATTGAATAGAATCTTAAAAAATGGATTCCAAATTTGAAATCAATGGTATAATTTTAATGAAATAGTTCCCCTTTATTTTTAATCACTTTAAATAGTAACCTTGGTTAATATTTCTCTCCTCAGTAAGAGTGTAATAAGTAAATCATGGTTAATCCTTTTGGATAAGAATTTATAAATTCGATTCTTCCAAAATGATTAGTAGAGTTCAAAAATTTATATCTATGATTAAAAAATTTCACAACATGCTGAATTTTTTATTATGTCCTTAAAATTATTTTATGATAATAATAAACCAAAAAAATTTCATTCTCTAGACATTAAAATATCTGATATTTTTTCATAAGGATGAAAATAATTTATGGTAAGCTCAAAATGTTTATTTTAAATATTATTAACATTTTTCATCATAGTAATTTATTTATAAATTTTAATGATTGAATAATTAAGTTAAATGTTGACAAAACACTGAAATAATATTTGTTAAATAAATAGAAAGATAGAATAAATGAATTTAAGAATATTTACTATAATAATTTTTTTATAAATTACTATGTTCCACTAATTTTATAGCTAAATATAATATATTAGGATGTGTGAAAATATGTATCTAAATCATATCACTATCTTGATGAATTTAAATTCACTGCAAATGAATATTTCCAAAAATGACCTTAATGATATTTTCTAATAAAAAATATTTTCTAAAATCATTTAAAATTCATAAAAATACAATCATCATCCAATTTAATGGGATATTTTTTCAAATATAAGACATGGTCCATTTATGGGTCATGTTTTCTTTTATGGTAACATTGATGACCCATAAAAGTAATAAAACATTGATGTTTCAGTAATTATTAAAAGGGATAATGTGAGGTTGAAATTATGATATAACTGTCATAAAATCAATTAAACTTGATTAAATTTTAATTTCAGAGAATATTTAAAAATATTTTATATATGAATCAATTCTAATCAACATTATTGTAAGAAATTATATATATTAATTTAATACTTTATAAAATCAAAGGGTGTTCGCCCTCGCTTATAAAATGAAACCTAATCTCCCTCATTATTTATAATGATTTAGAAATATATATCAGCCAATACGAGCCATAATATCACCATAGATTAATTAAAAACATCCTAGAGTTTATGCTATTTCAAAAAATTAAATCCTTTAAAGGCTTAAGCGGTAATACAAAAGTTATTTCTCGATAGATAGGTATACCTCTTAACCAAGAACTTATTAATTTTATTTCATGTTATACCTACTCTAAATCCATAGTAACCATTATAAAATAATTAATTAATTATCTTAAATATATATAATAGTTATTATGATGGTACAACAACCATTTTCCAATTTCTTTCCATCCCACAGAAATCAAAAACATCGCATGTGCGTAGATTTGGATTACTTTTTCCACATATCAGTGTAATATTTTCTTCATTATCACATTAAATGGATGGTTATAATGATATATTTAATATATATATTTATTATTTAAGACATTATTATTTTTCTATAAATTCCATTTATTATTTACCACTATTTTGTTTCTTCCACCAAATAATGGAATCATATATCATGCATACATGTGTATTATCATCTCCATAAAATAACATAATTCAAATTTCATCATCTCCTTATATAAATTCTTATAAATGAATATATATTGATTAAGTATTATTATCATAGACTAATTAAATTTCTATATATTACATAATGATGATCAAAGTGTTAATATAATGACTGCTAAACTGATTCATACTTGAAAAACAAAGCAGTTATCACCTAGAATAGTGATTTTAATACCAAATTATTAATAAAAAGGTGATAAGAGGTTATAATTAAATAATATTTGGGTATTATATATATGATTATGTTTTTGGAGTAAGATATATATAAATATATATATATATATTATAGTAGGTTCGGTGCGTACAAAGAAAGGATTGACTTTTGGTAAGGGGTTTCTCATTTAAATTTTGATTTTTAGAGACATATGGCACATTTAACACTTCTTACATTTTGTGGTGAATATATTTCCAATAAAAAATATTTTTTGATTATTTTATTGAATGTTAATAATTTTTCCAAAAAAATCATTAATGTTTTATCAGGGTGTTTTTTGGGTCACTGTGTTTTTTGACGAAGACAGACTACTATGTTTTAGTATAATTGTTATTACCAAAGAATATGTTCTTAGTAGAATTGTTTCATAGTATTTTAATAACAAATTGGCCTCAAAATCATGTGTTTTTATGGAAATGGATGGGTTTCTGCAATGGATTTTACATAACGTAGTTCACAGAATGTGAACAGTGGAGTTCACATACTGTAAAGTAGCACGACTATGTAATGCGGACCGCTAATAAGGTAAGAGAACCACAAGGTTCACTATGTAAAATGCATAGTAAAATCAGTTCATGGGAAGATTTCTGTTCTTGATAGGCTTTTCATTTGTCGAATTGAGTTGGTTATTTAAGAAGTATAAAATGGAATTTTGAGGTTGACATCAGTATTTTCAATGGATTAAGGCACTATGCGTACAACATAACCGTTCGAAGTTATGATTTACAACATCAATGTTTTGGTATTTGTGAGTAGTGGGTTTTTAGGGATTTATTTCCATATCTAAAGGACCCAAATCCCATCCTTAAAAATAGATAATTCCATAAAAATGATTATCATTGTTGAAAGAATTAGGGTATGTATGACGTAGATCATGAGTGAGCATTCAACAAAGGATAATAGTTTTGTAAGGATGAAATTTTTCAAATGAAGAAGTATTTTGAGAGAAATAAATTTCATGAATGATGTAGTTTGTGAAGACATTTTTTAAAAGTTTGTTGTGGGAAATATTGATCAAAAAGGAAAATGAATTTTGTAGGTCATTAGCGGTCTGTGAAGAAAAGGTATTGGAAAAAATCAAGTCTAGTTTATGGATATTTCATGTGAGACACTGTGTTCTGTAAAGGAGAATATGTTTTCAAAGTAGAGGATGTTAATTTAGTAATGGTTGTCTATAAAGAACTCATACCACATGTTTCAAGGATGTTCCCGAAGGATTTAATGTTGTTTTTGTAGGATACACGTTTGTTACTGAACGGACTAAAAAATATTGTGAATGATGTTTTTGCAAACTAATTATTCATTGAAAAGTGTATTTCATCTTTAATTTAAATAATAATTCATGGAACACTTAAATGTGAAACTAGTTTTAGGATCTAACATGAGTAGATACATTCCAGGATTACCCCAGTGAACATTATCATTTTCAAATCTGAATTTTTATGTAAAAGAAGAAGAATATTAAATATATGAACCATTTAAAAAATCTTGAAGAATGAGTTTAGTCACTGTTAAATCCAGTTTAGTGTAGAGAATATTTTTAATCCTCTATATGTCATTCTATAACATGAGTTTTTAATTTTTTTTATGTAGTAAATAGATGTCCATTCTAGTTGAAAAGAAATCATATGTTCTTTAACATGGTTTTTTCATGTAAGTGAAGGAGTATCCTATAAATAAATTCAATATAGTAACTACCTATAATCAAGGAGAATTAATTATTGGTAGTTAAGGTACCTACATATCCATAAAATTTGTGTGAACCCTTTTCAGAGTAATGAGTAAGGGAAGAGAAAAAAATATCAGTTCCACCAGTACTGATCCATAGAAAGACATAGGGAGTGACCCTTGGGAAAGTAGAGAGTTTCGCTAAAAATTTTAATAAAATCGATCATGGGAATATAACTAATATTTCACGGAACATGTTTTATAAATGTTCCTTATTGGATATTGGACATCAGAACCTTTTTATTTTATGATCCTTGGATGTATCCTAGTGAGGGTGAACCAAGTAAATTTATTTGTGTCTATGTGTTTTATTTCCTTCTTTACTTTCTAGGAATCATCATATGATATAGATATAAAGGATAAGATTAATATAAATAATAAATGTAAAATTAAGTGAACCTTATAATAAATAAGTCAATATACAGTGGGGAAGGAATATTGTTTATAGAATATTAATTCCCTATGTCACCTCCTAGTGTATCTTGTCTCCTTTTGGACCTAACAATTAACATAATTGGATTGGTTTCTTTTATCATATTTTTTCCGTAACATGTTATAGTAAATTTTTGAAATTAAACTTTTAGTTTTATATTTTATCATTGTTATATGAAAAAGGTAAGAACATAAATGAAGAAGTAGAATCCTAATAGAATTCCTCACCGTGGAATTGTTTATTAAAAGAGTAAGATTCTATAGAAGAAAAAAATAGCATAATGAATAATGATTTTGATGAATCATATAGTGATAATATTTACTCATTCAATGATACTGCCTGAAAGTGTGAAGAATTTGATATTCCAAGTGATGTCGGTACTAATAATGATGAAAATATTTCATGAATACTAAAATTGGATGGTTTCCAAAGAAAAAACTAATTTGATCGAAAATGGAATTAATTAATTATGTCAAAATGTATTTGGATCGAAGGGATGGAAATTGAATTCAAAAAGATAAAAGGTTTAAATAAAAGACTTGTTCAAGTGGAAAATGATCTAAGATATAATAATGATACCCAAAATAATTAATTTCAAAATATGTCCATAGAGATAGAAAAAATCATAGCTGATGACATGGGAAATAATCTGAACTCAAAAGAAATTTAGAATTTTGGAGCAAAAATGATGATATTACTAGACACGAATCTAGGATTGTTCATGAAAAAATATGATTGTAATAATATAAATCTTTCATTAAATATTCTACTAGTCAAATGAATTCAACAATAAATGATAAAAGTGAGATGGTGGAAAAGATCTCACATTAATTGGAAGATTCCATGAGTAGTGGGAAGAATCTAATGATATAACTTAATTCTTAAATTGAATAACGGGATATGATGATTCTAAGATTGGGATATGTGATTGAATCTATCAATAATTATGTTCATAAATTTAATGAAATAGGGAATCCCATGCTTATGGATTCATTGTATTTATTATCTGACAGTACTTTGGAATATTATAATGAAATTAAAAGAAAATATGTAATTTTAGAGGAAAAAAATGTAATGGTTTCCTTATCCAAAAGTCCTTCCTGGTTTGAAAAAATTGGTGTTGAACATGATGAACCCTCTTACATTCATGATTGGAAGATATTTGTGAATAGTTCTATAAATATGAAAAATCAAGTACGTACAATTGGCATACCTCAAAAAATATTTTTCCAACAAGTAATGAAAACCTGTTCTATTTATATGAGATTCATGATTATACTTCATGTTCTTATGTTGATTATTTGGAAAATATTTCATTATATTGACACATAAATATTTATAAATAATATAATAAATGTGAACTTCTTTATAAATATGAAATAATTATCTCTCAAAAGAAAGTAGACATAATATTTTGTTATTATGGAAGACAATGACAGACAATAAGCATGTGTCGAGAAGCCTGAGGGCTCAATATTATAAACATAACTATAGACTCATAAACATCTTAGCTAGGGAATGATGAAACTTGGTATGACATTAATAGAATATTTTTTATCTATGATACTTATCAGCATTTTTCATGAAAATGTAGCATGAAGAAAGAAGAGAAGAAATAGAAACCCAAAAGGAGATCTATGACTTCAAAAATGTAAAACAGAAAAGGCTATATTAGAATACAACATACAAAGTTTAAAATTAGTATTATATCATTAAGTGAATCACAAGGTTCCCGATGAAAGGTGAGTAAATATCCTCCTCTATTATACTCACAAAAACGCTCATGGAAATAATTTTATGGAACATAGAAGAAAAAGTGTGGAGAGGCACCTATTATGATTAAGAAGAATAAAAATTTAATTGAAGACTCAACCCTAAGAAAAAAGTGTTTCATGAAATAGATAAATAATAAAAGAAAATGAATAAATAAGTACATATAAAATACACATAACATTCCATGTGGTGAAAAGTGAAGGCCAAATAAACATTCCTCCAATACACAAAGAATAAATATTTGGAAACCTTTGATGAATAAAAGAAGTAAATTTTTAGTAATGGTTATAAACCTAAAATTGTGAAAATATTCATGATTAAGAAAACTAAATATTAAATTAATAATCATAATTTTGGTAAATAATGTTTAATCATATGTAAATAAGATAGTTAATGTTTTTTAGGAAGTTGGAAAAAGCACAAAAATAGTATATTTCATTGGAATAAATTATCAACGGTTTGATCTATCCGGATCGACAACAATCATCTTCTTGAAGATTATAGATTCTAACATCTCCCTATTTGTTTAAATTCTGTTAGCTAATGCTAATGTGTTTTAGGTTTTAGGGAAGATACAATATAAGGAAAAGCCGTATCAAAAGATTAAAAGTGGTGATGTGATATGATCTAGAATGTCAACTGATTCAAATAAATTACTAATGATAAACAATAGATCTAGAAAAAAATCCTTTAGATAAGTTAATGATCCATGGATTCTTGATATGTGTGGTAGTAATTGAGTTAAATATACCATTATGGTGTTATTAACACTATCTCTTATTTCCTACAATAAGTCTCGACTCAGTAGGCTTAGAGATGTTTTGATGACTCTTGACGATGTGTAACATGTGAAGAAATTACATATAAGAATAAGAATTTTTTGAGGGACTAAATAGTCTAACTAACAACAGGAATAGTTTCATATTATAGGTGTATAATTCTATCTCCTAATCACATGAAAGGTCTAAATGGTATATAAAGGATAAATTTTTATGTTTTCTGACATTAAAAAGAATGATTAAGGGAGAAGCAGCAACATTCATGTATTTCATGATTAACAATTTTGTTTTAACAATATGGTATCAGAACACTATTTCAAGGATATAATAATCTATTATAGAATATTTACAATGCTTAAAATAATTGGTATCCCCACTCTAAAGAGTAATTAAATATCTAATATTAGTTAAATATTGGTATTAATAATTTATTTCTATCCAATTTTGGATGTATTATCGGAAATTGTTTAGATACCTACAAATACAAATTTCATTGCAACTAAATGGGTCTTTCTCAAAATGTTCAATAAAGACATCCCAATGATTTGAAAAAAATATGAATAGTGTGAAAAGGGTACTCTAATACTTAGGGTATTGATGTTGATGAAACATTTTCACTGATTGTGAGGATAGAAGAAATCATATTGTTCGTGGACATATTAGTTAAAGAACTCTAAATGGTTTCCAAATGGATGTAAAATCTTTAATTATAATTTTGGTTCTAGAAAAATTTGTTTTTATTGAGAATCCTAATGGTTTTCTCATTCATGAAGATGATAAAAGAGTTGGTTGGTAGAAGAAGGAATTATATGGGCTGATTTATTTTACATGATTGCGAAAATACCATATATTATTTTTTCTATATGCCTAGAACCACAGTATCAAAGAAATCCCAAAGAATCCCACATTCTTATAGTGAAAAAAATACATCATTATATCAATCAAATGGTGTAATATGGTTTGTTGTAAAATTAAAAATCTCAGTAAGAATGATTTGTCTATACAAAATTAGATTGGTCCAGATCAGTAGATGATATAAAATCAACATTAGGTGGTCCATTCTATTTTGGTTGGTTTTGTATTTTGTGGATAGGAATTAAACAATATTTTATTTCAATTAGAACTATATAATTATAATACATTGTGGCCACTAAAGCATGAAATTAATTATTATGGAAGTATTAGTAGCATGAAGATATCAAATTTGAAATAAAGTCTCTGATCAGAATTCATTCTGATATTTCAAGTGATATAAATCATAGAAAAATATATTCCATCACTCAAGGACAGAGAACATTGAAATTAAGTTCCATTATATCAAGGAGAAGGTAGAGATAGATCTTCTGATGTTGGCATTTGTTCCTACAACACTATAGGTTGCAGAAATTTTGACAAAGGCCTTGCCCCAAGAATCATTTGAGATACATCAAATTGATCTTAGAGTTTATCTGATTCCATGCACTTGAAAACGTGTCGATGTGGGATCCCTTCTCCCTGAAGTATGGTTGTTTTACCTAATGTGTTGAATTGTGTTCTTTACCCAGTCTCAAACCACAATGAAATGACCATAGAGTTTGTTGAAAAATCTAGAGAAATTGTGTGTATAAAAAGGGATAAAATGTCTTAATCAAAATAGTGGGAGAAGATAGTAGGGGGAGGAATGAAGTTAAGGGGGTTTTAAATATGAAAAAGATAAAGGTGATCGATAAAACATTATATATCACAACATATATGGTTCATGATGGATGAAGTATAATGGTATTGAAATGAATTTCATTAATTTATAAAATAGTTATGTTACTCTTATTTCTCATGTCGATCATTACTCATTTGGTCATATATTATGTTCTGAGTAAATATTTGATCGTTGTCTAAATTTAAAGAAGAAAATGTTGGCAGAAGATGGAAGACTCTTAAACGAGGTATAAAATTGTGAAGAGTTGTCAAAAAACCCCAAAGGGGTGATTGTTGGAAAAAATACATCAAGGATCCATCTCAGATTTTTTGGGGTGATTATTTTTTTTTGAAAAATCCAGATTACTACATATGAGTGTAGTTGTGGTTTATATAGAAAATGTTTAAGGTGCTATATTTTCCTTGTAGTTTCCAAATTTTTGGGCCTCAAAATTGTGATTTTGAATTTTGGAAGGGAAACGTTTTCCAAAAATAAATTCACAAAATGTAGTCTATATACCTCAAAGAATGGAGTTCGTGGATTGAATAATATCACTTCTATGATATCCAAACTATATAGGTGGTATGTGAACCACAAAGTGAACTATTAAAATCGTGTTTTGAAATCAGTTGACTGGAAATTAGAATTTCTACATCTAGGTGTTTTCATAGAAGTGAAGGAACATCCCAAAATGAAAATAAATATAGAACCTACCTACAATGGATGATGCATACTTTATTGATAATTAAGGGCCCTTCATGTCTATATACTACAGGAGGATCCTTTCTAGAGAAGTGAGCAAAGGAAGAGGAAGGAGGTGATTCTTTCCATTGGTAGTGCGCCATAGAAAAAACTTAAGTAGTGACCCTAGGTAAGTCGGTGAGCTTAGCATAATATTTGTAAAGGTAGTTGATCAACACATACAAGTAATCTATCCCAAATCATGTATTGGAAGTGAGCCTTGGTGGATTTGGTACATCATCACATTTCCATTGCATTCTCATTGGATGTATCATAGTGAGGGTGAACCAAGAAAATATCTGTATGTATGTGTTCTTGATTTACTACTTTACATTCTATGAGTTAACATTGTATAATGTTGGAAAGGATAAGTTAAATATAAAAAGTAAAAAAGAAAATGATGTGGCCCTGAAAATAAATAGTTCAAGATCCATTGGGGTGGGATGGATTTCAAAAAGAATATCCATAACTTGATTCCACCCCCTCTCAGGGTATCTAATCTCCTTTTAGACCAAAAAATTGAGGATTTTTAAATTCATCAATGGTTTTACCGTTAATGTGGGTTTTATTCAAATATTACCATAATGTCAAGGAATTTATGTTTCAATCCCATTTTAATTGAGATTTGTTTTGATTGAATTTCTTTTGAGGATGTTTTATAATTCATAATTAATAAATCCCATAAATTTTATTCACCTATGGTATGTGATGGAAGATTCAAATAACAGTACCATTTTAATCACTATGTTACTTACAATGACTGAGAAATTGATTTTGAGGAAAATATACTTTATTTCCACTTTGGTCGGGAATGTTTTTCCATCATGTCTTTTCTTCATTAAAATATTTTCAACAGTTTTTAATATTATCCAATGAATGATTAAGTTCATTTTTACACATGTTTTAATTTTTATAAAAATAACAAAAAAATATTGTTTTCATTTACCCAATGAGGAACTTTTTAATTTCTACCATAAATTTTAAAGACAATTTTGTTTTAACATACTCATCAAAAATTGAGTTCCCCACTATCATGAATTCCAATGATTTAATTATTGAATTATAGGTTTTAATGATTATTTTCAATGAAAATGGTTTTCATAATACTTTATAATTATTTTTAATTTTAATAGTTTTTTCAAAATCAAAATGAAATTTAACAAAATAGATATTTCAGTGATATTTTAATGTAACATTTCATTATGATAACATCCTTTGAAATTTCTTATGCATTACTAGGTATATGATCCCAAGATTTCACCATATTAATTTTCAAGATGTTCTATGATTATAATGATGATATTTTTATTAAACTAGTTAATTTTCAGTTTTTTTATATGATGAAATAATAGAATGTTTATTAATCTCTATCAATTTACATTGGTTATGCTATGATGATATGATTATTTTTTTATGGTCTTATAGCACCTTTATGTATTGTTTTCATTATGTGGTAGGTGGAACCAAATTTATATATCCCTCCAATTCACTGTTAAATCTTTACATCACATGACATAATTATGGGAAATGAGTTGATGATCTTGAACCAAAATGGGAAAACTGAATGGATTCCAAATCTAGTATGGTAGACTGGTAGTGATGATTTATCCTTTATGATATTGGAAATTGGTTTTTATGACTAATCCAGTTTGATTTAATGGTCCAGGTAGTTAACCATGACATATAAAATTGTTTTATATCCTATAATGGTGACACAATTTTATGACATATTTTTATACTAATGATTTGATATCAACGCTCATGATTGATTAGTTATTATTTCTCACTCTTATGATTCATGTAATTAAAATGGTAAAAAATTATGTCTTGATTCATGGTTATGATCCATGATAAATTTCAAATGATATTTGAATGTTATCATCATAATATCATACATTTATGTTTATATTATTCTTGAATATGATAATTTATTTATCCCTACCATATTTACCCTTACTAAGCATCAGAGATCACCATTTCTTATGTTTTATCCCTAGGTTATGATGAATTATTTTAAGTTGTGTATGTCAAGAAGTGTATAATGTGAGAATCACATTATGATAGATGACGTCGAATATTCCGAACTAAAATTTTTATGTATCTAAGCTCCAAAATCAATAAACCATTAATATTTGGGAATGGATTTTAATTACATGTATTTAATATTCATCTAAAATGATGTAATATTTATGTGTAGAAGGCTTATGTCACCTCATTTCTAAATGTATTGCATTATTTATTTTTTACATCTTTATGGTTATGGATTTTAGTTCCCCTATAAGTGAGATACTTATTCCTTAAAAAAGTAACAATTGTATTATCTTATGTAGTTGGGTAACATCTAAACCACGTAATTATCTTATGTTATGGTAACTCCCTTTATTTATGTCCTTTCCCTTTCATATTTACTTTTTAGGAAAGATATTGCGGAATAATATAATGATACTTGTTTCAAATAAGGGAAGTGTAACATCCCGACCTGGGAGCTAATAAAAGGTGCCCTGAGATGGTGGGTCACTAGGCCTCAACTACGTCTCCCCATGTGCCAGAGGCTACCGATTAGAAATGAGGGTCTACAATGGTATGGTGGAGAGACTATACCCTTAATGATCACAATATCATTGTGGTATCATAAATGAATAAAATGTGTAAGTATAATATCATTTACTAAAATAAGATAAATAATCTAGACAATAATACCAATAATAAAAGTCTAGGGTAGTGTCATTTATAAAAGTATGAGTATTTCATGAAGCTATACAAATATTCTAAGAATACATGGAAATATGAATCTTGTAAAATACATGTATAAAATATAAAAAAAGAAAAAATATTCTCTCTATATATTGTATCATGATTCATATCTTAGTCCTCTTCTCCCTTACTCATGTTCTATAATTATTCAAACATGATTAATTGGGCCCTTTACTTATTAGAACCTACATCCATGAAGTCTTTCTACGTATCAAATAGTGGCCTGAATAGGGTTTTTTTATAAAAACACGTATGCCACAACCAATAGTGTCTATAACAAGTCTACTATTTTGATTTGGTGTTAGGAATTCTCCATGTATAATAATAATATAAGTGATAAATGTAAAGGTGGTACTATCAATTCTACCAAAACTCACTCTGATCATGAAACAATAAATAATGACTAATAACAAATCAAAGTAAAGCTTTATCAGTGGCCTACATCATGTAGTCATGTATCAGATCTACATGGTCCTGGACCCAAGTCCAATTACCAGGGTTTGGACTTCAATTCCACAAATCATATCCATATAACACTCTTAATTTTTTTGGGTGGATCCCAAGGATCATCTCCAAGGTAATACCAAAAATACATATCCATAATGTATAAAACTATGTAATATAAGTGGCTCATCAGTGCTATACTGCAAACCCCCATCATCAGTTCCAATCCTGAGACCCCGCATTGGTTCTATATAGTGTTTCCTTCTTTAGTTTTATATTTTTTTCATCCATTATCAACATTATTTATATTAAGGAACAACATACCATATCAATGTCTACTCTCTTTATTACATAATTCAACCCAGAAAATTCATTAACCATTTCATAATAATAGAAAGACAAGTGATTCTAAATGTGACTCCATACATATATAAATGTCAAGAGTTATTATTTGAATTAAAAGCATTAAAAAACTACATAATTCCCAACTAAACTCCTCATAATGGAATGGAGCTCAACAAAACCTAACGTGGAATATTCATAAAATAGGGAAAGAACTCACTCCATATGTGGTTCAGGTTGATGTCAATAACCTCCAACCTTATATAAAAGTGTCATGTCATGTATTAAATAAAACATTGACATTTTTTATGGGTTATTCAATTTATTAAACAAAAACCAGAAGGTACATCATATGGAAACATGAAAAAACTTTAAAAACAATAGAACTTTGACGGAAAAGGTATAAACCACCTACCTCATTCTTTCAGATGATTACTCATCTAGTATTAGCCTCTAATTTTATCTAGTCCATAAGATATTAATATAAAAAAAATTCCCCAAAATAGGGTATATGATATTGAATTAAAATTACCATGTAGAGATGAAGATAAATGATTAATGGCGTAAGAGGAATAAAGATCTTATTTGTTCACATCTAATAAGAATGATGATGGATTGATTATATTCCTAATGAAGAAGAGTTGTCAAATAATAAGAGAGAGGAGTTGAGACCTCCCTATAATGGTATTATGTTGTTGGATAATAATAAAATAAAGGTCTTTAGATATTTTAAAACAATGGAGGGAAAATTTATTTTTTCCCAAAATTTAAGTGGTGCACGGTTTGGCAGCACGGTTTCCTAGAATGCTGGCCAACCATGTGACTTCCATTGTACATGAATAGTGGACCAACATGGATGTAGTGAATTCTATGTATAACCCGGATCATCCCTTGTGATCCTTTCCTTAGAGCCCTATAACACCTTTCATAGTTTATCCAAGCCATGCAGTCTACTATGCATGATTTGTTCAAACCGTGGGTCTTGTCCTTTTCCTCCATAATTTGGAGATTCGGGCACCAAAAAATCCCCAAACACTTCTAATTACTTCATTAAGAGATCAAAAACATTCATATGGTTATAAATTAGTATTAAAACTAAAATTTAAATGATATTCATCTCATATAAAAGCTTAAGTACTTATAATATCCCTCTTATTTGAAAACTCACCCCAGATTTTTCTTTTCGCAGGTGATGTGGTATATAAAATATGTTTCTTGCACTAGAAATGTAAATCTATATATCTCTCTATTGTCTCATACTACATGTGGTCACACATCAATTTTAACTGAACTTGATGACCTAACTTACCTTATTAAGCTTTCATGCTCTGATCATGAATAAATATACAGTAACCCTAGAAGGAATCATCCATATGCATATCAACCTCATTCTGTTATAGAGTATGAGATGAGTATGAATGATGATGATGTGACTGAGATGCGTGGAAGATGTAATGAAAAGCTCAATACCTATAAGGTAACTATAACTGATAGAATTCCCACACAAATCATTACAAAATCTCAAAAGGTAATACCTAATAAGGTGACATTTTACCCATATTTGAACATGTCTATGTCATATCCTAATAGAGGTATGTATAAATACTCAATCCCCATCCATGAACTATACAGGTCATCAACTATGATCAATGTAAGATATGTTTCTAGATTGAAATATAGCCATCATTTTCCTAATCAATTTCACCTATTCTCATGAATGTTAAATGAGATTTGGTTTGAGTAGTGATGCATCTTCTACCTATAATAAACACATAGGTGATAAAAATTTCCTTCAATAAAATGCTTCATATGGTGTAATTTGTATAGTATTATAAAAACTATTATTGTAGGATAACTCAAGCATGTGTACTTTCCTCTCCCAATAACCCCTAAAAACAAGGAGACATGTAACATCCCTTGTTTTGGACCAGGATGAAAATTCCTTGAGTTTTTAAGATTTTAATGTGGTAGGGGGCTAAGTTTTGATTGGATCCTCATAATGTAAATCCATGCATTGGATTACATAAAACAAATTTTTTAGGAATGATTTAATGATCAAGAGGTGTCATATAAATTAAATTATATTTAAGAGAATCAAACCTAGGGACCTCTATTTGGGAAAGTAAGGAAACAACTAACAATTTGTATGAAACGGTGTGGCCATCCACTAGTAATAGTGCACCCTATTATAGGTGTGTGTAGTTGACCCACATGTGGTTCACATAGTTTTTCTAAACCATGAACCAATCCTAGACCCTTAGTGAATGTTAACATGTATCTAAACATAGTTTATACACATTGTTTTTCAAACCATGTGAGCTAGCCATGTGGGGTGTCACTCTTTGGTGGAAGAGGTTGAACAGTTATTTAAAATGTGAATCCAAAACATGAAATTGATTAATGATATTGAAAATACAATTCTCCCCTCCAACTATTTCTTTTCTCCCCTTATTTTTCCTTCTCCTTTGTCCACACCATGGGTAGCTTCTCAAGATCTTTTTTCTCTCTGCCTCTATTTTTTATCATATCTTCCTCATCTAGCCTCTATTTTTTTAACGATAATTTTAATTAGATGCATCTCGGTACGAGATTCAATCCATTAGCACATTTATTCATTTTTCTCACTATAGATTAGATTATTCATAAGAAATCTATTTCTTCCAATTATCAAAGTGTTTGCCTAATATTTTGATTTCTCTCATTTCTGGTCGAATCAAAGGATGATAATTGATGAGTAGACCATCCTAATAATGTTTTTTATAGTCTAGATTCCCTTCAATTAAATTTCCATTGTTTATATAATATACCCATTGTGATGTTCACTAGACCTTTTGAGGTTTCAGTACTAAATAATTGAATGCCTCCAATTAAATGGTTAGACCATGACCTCGAATAAAGTAGATACAATCACATCGTTAGAGGTGATAACCTCAATCCGAATCAAACCATTAGGGTTATTTCAACAAGTTTCTCTTAATATTAATGAAATTCCTTGTGTGGTAGCTTCCCCATTGGGAGTTCCTTTAATTATGAATGGTTTTAAAATCCTTGAATAATATAAATCACTTTATGAGGTGTGTTTCATGATATATTATGGATTAATTTAATAAATTAAGTTGAATGGTATTCTATGGAGAATATATAATGTTTTCCAATGAAACATATTCTCGGGTGCACTATCTTATTGATAATTTTTTTTTATGATTTTTGATAATTGTTGTACCATAGCATGAGTGTCTCCCATGGACACTTTTTTGTTGAGGAATTGGTTTTAATAGAATGTATGATTTTTATGGTATAATAATTATTATTTTTTTCATGAATTTTAAGGTATTATTAAGTACATGGAGTTTTATTAAAAATATTTTTGAATAATAATGGAATTCCATACACATTACCATCTTTATTATTGAATTTAAATTTTTAAATGAAGTATATTAAAAAAGATCCTCTCGGCCTTGAGCAACGTCAATAAACTAATTGGAGAATGTCAGGCTAAAGGATCATAGGGAACATGGATTACTTTAAATTGTATTATTATAGAGGGACCTTAGTTGGGGTTGTGGACATGGTGTTCCAAACCCCCTTGGTCGAGGACATTGGCATCTAGTTCACATCACTTGGGTTGTTTTACATGACATTTCACACCCTCTCAGATAATATTTTTTGTAAGATAATTTTCATTACACATCCGTGAAACTCTTCATGGTGTCTTATATTGATGACTAGATACAATAATTTCACCATTAATCCTTCATTTATTTATTATGGGCCTGGAATCCAATAAAATGTATGAGATTATTATGATTATAAAAGGAAGACTAATTAAAACCTCGGGTCTAGGATAGTATGATGTCTTTATATATAAGGCTATATATGATCAAAAGTATAGAGTACATATATTTAAATACACACTTATATATATATGTTAAAAATTTTAGATATATCACAGTTTGGATGAAGCAGATATAGTTAGGCAGGTGTCCATGTGGTCTTTCAGCCTGGCTTATTTATATTTATTTTTACAGCACTAGTTTAGTTTTTACATAAAAACAAACTAATTTATTTTATATTCATGGAATGGATTATTCTTTATAAACTATTATTTGTGGCCTAATACGTTTATCCCACACCCTATTTGGGTCACTATTGCTCTGGGGTACCCGAATAGATCTCATGTTTACAGGACTGGGTTCTTAGATTGTACGTTCTTACTTTTACACTTTTGGCTAGAATAGATTATGATACAAGAAGACCAAACATGTGATAATTATGCTGCTAGATATATATTTTCTATCTTCTATTAATTTATTATCAATTTTCACTCTTTTTATATTCATTCTGCACCTTCCAATATATTCTATCAGATAATATTCATGCATGATCATTTATTCTTTAATTATTGATTTCTAGTTGTTATTATATTCCCATTCTATTAAGTTTTTTTATTCTTAAATATTTATAACTAATACATAGGTTAACGTCTCCCCACTGTTCCACCTTTACAGTATCATCTCTAGTTAGTTTACTTTGCTATATGGGGAGGTGTGTTTTAGGCCCAGTGGTCAACCGACTCGGGGAACTATTTTTATAGAATCTGTGTTGGGATGCTAAAATTAGTATGACTTCCCTTTCTTTTCCATGTTTATATTATTATTTTATGATGGTAGACATGAGACTAGAAGTGTGTGGAAATATGGTAAATATATTGTGTCTCGTTTCAAAAAATACATAGAAAAGTAAAAGATCATGTTGGCATGAAATATGACTATTTTTCATGATACTATTATTTCATTTGGTTATTACTTCCCCTTCAATGACTATTACAAAATAACTTGTTATTGATTTGTGTATTTGATGGATTATAACCATTTCCTGGTATGAAAAGGTGGTATTGATACATGAATAATTCTAGGAACATAAAGATTAATATTCAATGCATATTTCATTCCATATAGACTACATTATAGATTTTCATATGCATGATAATCTGAATACCCCACTTGATGATTATTTACCATTCATATTTTTATATTAGTTTATATAATTGTTTTAGAATGTATATCTATATTTTTCATTTTATTGGTGATCCTTTCTTATGTAGTGAATTTTCAAGTTTTCTATCATGATTTCATATCTTTAATGTTTTGTGATAGCATTCTGAAATTTAATTATGATATAGGGTTGATTAAAGAAAGTGTTTGTATCAACCTAAATGATGTTTTCCCCCATATTTTTATTATGAAATTATATTAAATCAATTAGTTGTTTAATTTTTAAGTCATAAAACATTGGTTTCATGGGATAAATCATTAATGGTTTATATTACATGGTTGTAAAATTGAAATTTACAAAGTGTATGGTAGATTTATAAATTGGGAAGTAGTGATGCATATAATTTAACAATTTCATATATAATATCTATAGTTTTAATTAATCCTGGTATATAGTTGTAATTAAAATGGAAAAAATGGTTCAATTTATAAACATTATAGGCCATTATAAATTGGATAATTATCACCAATATAATTCAACTATTATATATAGACTTTTTTATTATGAAAATAGAGGTGAAACCCTACTGCAGCTACATGAATGTCTTTTGTATCATGTAAAGGAAAGAACCTTTATAAATTTGGAATGATAGTACATGTAACTAAATAATTACTATTATACATAAATTAAACAATATAATTCTTAAAACATCTGACATTATACAGGTGTGTACACCAATATTTTGGGCTTGATGACTCATAGGACTAAATTACCAAATGAAAAATTGTACAAAAGTAGGATAATTATGGAATGTTTTGTATGAGATAACTGGACTAAAAAATTTAGTATGACCATTATATGATATTCATATGTGCTAAACCCCTTAATGTTGTTTTCAAAAAAATCATGAATGAAATAGTGGGACCCTCATTGGATGCTTTATTATTTTATATGTCTTTGTACTTAACCCCATAGGGGTATTCTTATGTTAATGGGATTGTCAAATAAAGTGTTCACAACCACATTTTTTGGGTTACATATACATTTATAGTGGAATATTACTTTACCAATACCTTTAAATAATAATGGCCTTGTTATCTACCTATTATATTTATTATTATGAGGTGTCAGTTAAGACACACTATTTTTTATCTTAGTGTAACGTGTTGTTATGCACAGTGCCTATTGAGATAAAATGATATGATAAATCATTTTTTGTGAGTGATAAGGTCCCATATTACATTGAACATTTGCATTAACCAAACTCTTAGATGAATGGTAATGGGTTCTATAAGGCTACTCTTTTGGGTGGTCTCTGGAGTATAGAAACATGGTAATTTTAATCCCATTAAAAGAATTGCACCTTTGAGCTGAAAATCGAATGTTGAGTGGTCCCAATGATCTAGTATTGTGTTATAAAAAGGATCATGTGTTGTGACACAGTAGATCCATATTATTTATGTATCCTATTTTGTATTTGGATGACACACATTAACTTGACATGGTAGTACTGCGACATGTACATCAAAAATTAAACAATGCATTGTGTTCTTATGAGAGAATGGGTTTCCTCAATTCTTATAATCCTATTTTTAAGAGCTTTTGCACTACTAGTGACCATGTTCGGTGGTGAAGGAACATGTGTCACAAGATATTTTAATGTTATCAGTAACATGATTAATTGGACACTCCTAATGTGGGGTAAGTTACATCAATCATGAAAATGTCTCCTTTAGATTATAAGGAATTTGATTACAAGAGAATATTCAAAAAATTACATAATAGGTTTAATAAGATGGTAATATTGTTAAATGATTTAACTTTAAAATGAATCCATTAATCAGGTAGTCGTCCAGTTCTTAATGGCACTTATGGTTGCTTATTTTCAACCTGAGTTCCATGAGAGTTCCAATCTTAATAAGACTATCATGCCACATATAAAAATTATATTTTCCTTAATGACTTAAGACTCTTGGGATTGGGAGTCTAGTCGGGAACAAGGTATTATGGGAGAGTACACCCACTCTTTAAGAAATGTTTTTGTAAACCAATTATGTGAAGTACAGTTTGGATAACCATTTGTGGAGTGGTCGATAGTGATAAAAGGATTGATGGTATAAGTTCTAATGTTTTTGGTCATAGTGATCATAATACTGCCTTTTTTAAAGATAGTTCCCCTGACGAGGGCTATCTTGGAGTCAATTTGAACACTGTGAGGTGGTTGACCCATATTTGAATCTATACAATCATGGTAAGGAGAGTTGGTATCATGCGTTGGATTAGGTAATTACAACTTTTTTAAAATATGTGCATGTTTTAGAAGTAGTATTACATATTTTAGATGACATCTTAGAGTACTCATAGTTTGGTGATGAGCATGAACCCTATTCGACATCATCTTGAGAACACTGATATAAAATTAGTTATATGACATGATTAAACTAAATAAAATGTCTTCTATATAGACTTATTGACTCGATGGGAGTGTTCTCAAGGAGTGATTTAAAAAAAACGCGTTGTTTGGACTCCACCATAGGTGGTTGGAAGAAGATTATCTTCTGAGAAAGATCATGAAAATACATGACCAGTCATTAGGAAGTCATCTTGGGACTTGTATGTATCATTATAAAAATATCCATAAGTTATTCGATTAAGATAAATCATCAAAAGAGGGTAGCATATTTTGGTGAACATGCTTTATATGATCTATAGATGCCTCTTATTAAAGGATTTGGCATCTAAGATTTGAAATTTTTCAGCTGTATGAGAAGCGAATATTTAGAATAGTCATCTGGAGATGGATAAACTAGAACTCTCCATAAATTAGATACACAACTTTTGTGGAACTGTCTCATAAACACCATGGTTTTATGTGGGTACAGTGAAAAGTTTCACCTAGGATTTTATACAAAATCCGAAGCAACCCATTTTGGATTGGGTTAATTTGAATTGGATATTTAGATAAGAGTAAGGTCTAGGGATAGTTTCCTTTATTGTAACCAGGTGTTTTTTTATGAAAAATATAGGTAGGACTGTTA
The DNA here is from genome assembly GCA_963277665.1 of Viscum album. NCBI lineage: Eukaryota > Viridiplantae > Streptophyta > Magnoliopsida > Santalales > Viscaceae > Viscum > Viscum album. The sequence goes on from OY728135.1 coordinate 338,791,366, forward strand.
GAACACAACATATTAGATTTAGATGGAAATTCAAGTGCTGTAAGTCCTAAGAAATGGAATTGTTTGTTCAATTTTTAAGAAATGTGGTGGGGGAACAACAGGCTTCCTGGTAATAGAGATGATGAAGTGAACATGTATCATGGTAGAAGGTCCCTAGTAAGCACCATCTTGGTTATTATATGGTAGTTTGAATCACTGGGTCAATGTTCTGAAATTTTTTTCCCATGTGTTTGAAGTGATTCTAGGAGGTGTGTTGGGCATTAGAATATGCAATGTGACTATTTTAGTGGACATTCTCAAATAGAGTAAGTCAGGATATTTTTTCATCACTTTTACCAAGGATACTAGAGGATGATAAGTTCAAATATGGAGAGATTATAAACTCCCATATTTTTAAGCATGTCAAAAAGTCCTTTTTTTTATGAACACATCATTTGGTGGAAAGGAATAACTGTGATTTGGTCTTTAAAATGTAAATTTGAGCAGTTACCCACTTAAATCTGATGGGTTTTTATATAAATTTTTGTTTGAAAGGTGTAATAATAATTATAATGGAGTTTTTGAGTTTCAGACCCCAATAACATAAGTTTGGGGAAGGATAGTAAGGGATCATGGTTTTTCTGAAATGTTTTTGCCCTTTAGGAGTAACTGTGTGTCCTGTTGTAGGTGTGTAGAGGTGAAAAACATAGGTTTCACAAGATTTTACCAAATTGTTAACCTTTTTTTTACACATATTACCACTTAAAAAGTAACTAAGCATGGTTTAGGTGAAAAGATTTCCATAACCTATGAGATAACCATCCATGGAGTGGCTCATAGGAATGGGAGGATTCCAGGTGAGCACACGATTTTTAAAACCGTGTGGGAAAAATTTACAACTCTGTAATGATATATAAAAGTCATGTTTTTCTCCTCTAGAATATTTTGTTTTTCTCCCACTTTTTAATTATTCATTTCAAAATCCAATGGTAGTTGTTTAATCTCTATTTCCCATCCTCTCCTCGGATCTGGTAGATCGTCCTTGTTTAAAAACAATTTCACTCACCATCATCTCGTTGGATGTGTCTTAGTAAGAGCTCAAATCCTTTGGCCCATTTATTACTTTGTTTTTTATCAATGAAATTATTATTAGGAAATATCTTTTTTCCCAATTGTCAGGGTGTTTTTCTAATATTCATATTCATCTCATTTTTTATCGAATCAAAGGATGATAATGGATGAATATATAATACAAATAACAAGGCTAGTGATATAGTATCCTTTCCCTGAAGGTTCCATTTTTTATATAATATATCATTTGTGTTGTGTTCTATAACATTCTAGGCGTTGATCCTATGTTTTTTTTGAGATAGCTCAAATTAAATGGTTAGAGAATTCCCTTGACTACCCTTGATACCATCACATGGTTGGATGTAATAATATCGACCTGAATCACCCCAATATGGTGATTTCAACAAAATTCCCATAATGTTAATCGTATTCCTTATGAGGCTGCCACCTCTTTGGGTGTTCCTTTCAATTACTTATGTCAGTGAATATCATTCATAACCTAAATCATTTTATGATCTACATTATATAATTTCATGTGGATTTATTTAATAATTTATGTTTAATGGAATTCTATTGTGGCTAAATAATTTTTTTATAGAACAAACTTTGAGGCATTCTATCTTGTAGATAGAAAAGTGAATTTGGTTGATGATGTGGGATATTTTTTGTTCCACTGCATGAGTGTATCCCATGAATCCTTTTTTATAAATGATTTGGTTTTAATAACATGTAGAATTATTAAGGTATACTTTTCCTCTTTTCTTTCTAGTTCATGATTATATAATTAGCCTTTGATTGAACATAGTTCTTATAATGAATGGTTTTTAATAGACATGGCCATATTAATTAATTAATTAATTTTTTTAAATCAATTATATTAAAAATGATCATATATGCCTTGAGAGTAGCCAATTTCTTATTTATGGAACTTCGTAGTAAGGGGCCATTAGAAAATTGGATTACCTTAGCATTGATTATTATAGAGGGACCTTTGTTTAGGTTGTAGACACGGAATATAAAACCCCCTTGGTCATGGATTTTGGCACAAAATTCATATCACTTGGGTTGTTGAACATGATGTTTCATTCTCCCTCAGATAGAAGTTTGGTTCAGAACCTTCTCCTTATACATCTGTGGTACTTACATTAGAGGCATATATTGATGATGATATATGGGAATTTCCCCTTCTTCATTCATTAAGTTATCATAGTCATGGTTTCCCATAGAAAGCATGACACTCTTTTTATTCTAAAATGATTTTTGAGTTAGGCCCCAGTTCTTGGATAGAATGATATATTCATATATATGGATATATACACTGGTATGTATAGAGTTGATAAATAAAACACACACACACACACATATAAAGTGACATGTTCATAGTTATCCCAACTTAGGTAGAAATATTTACAGTCAGACATGTGTCCTTGAAGAACCTGAGATCGATGGTTTTTAATTTTTTATTAGATCACCACTTTAATTTTTATATAACAGTAGAAAACTTAATTTTATATTTAAAAACTACATTATTCTTTAGACAACATTGTATTGGTTCTACTGATCTTATGTCACACCATTTTTAGGCCACCATTACACTGGGGAACCTAAATAGATCTTGTGTTTGAGGGATTGTTTCTCTAGATTGTACTTTATTATTATTACCCTTATTGGTTGGATGGAGTATATAAGTATAGGATCGAGCATGTGATCATGATACTATTTGAGGTTGATATTGGGTATTTTATTTATTTATTTTCCTTTTTTAGTCGTTATATGTAATGTGTATTCATTTCTGTATGTTCTATCAAATAATGTTCATGAATTATCATTTATTCATTTATTATTAATTTTTAATTTATATTATATTTATATTCCTTTATGTTTTTTGGATTTTAATATATTAATAACAAAAACATAGGGCATAGTCTCCCCACTATGCCTCTTTTACACCCTCACAGATAATCAAAATCATCTGGTGTACGGATAGGTGCGCTTTAGGCCTAGTGGAAAATCACCTTGAGGAACTATTTGAGTCATATATAGATCAGGATACTATACACCAGTTTCCTTTTGAGCTTCTACATCCTCAAAGTATCCATCCTATAAGGTATAATAGATTCAGGTGCGGCCCTTATTACTATCTCGGTGGAAACATCTACCTCTATATCAAGACGTAGCCCTAAACATTCATTAGAGAAAGCATCCGTAAAAAATAAAGAACTTGATGGAAATTAGTCAATCTCATTCAATAATTTTCCATATATAGTATTCTAATCTAGTCCATCACCCCACCTAGTCTATGGTTCTTGGTTCTAGATCATATTTCCTAGACATACCATTTATCCTTGTGGATATATCTCCCTCCCTATGGTGGGTTGGAAGATACCCTTTGATGATAGAAATCGATAAGAGAGTGGTATGGGACCAACCAGTACATTCTGAGTATGACATTGAATCCCATCATCTCAAGGATTAATTGATCCCATAAGAAAAGGTAACGAACCTATTTGATGGGAAATTTATTACATTGGAAAACAAAATGGATTATTCTCCCAATAGAGTGCCCAAATCCATCATACCACTGAAATACCGAATCTCAAACCCAAGGATTCCAAAAGTACACATAGAATAAAAGAATGAGATATGCCCATATAAAATAGGGAAGATATTAATGTTGAGGATGCTATGATTTTATCTCTCATTATAGACAGATCAGTTCTCTGCGCTTCAGGTATTTTCTATTTTGAATACATACAGCTTGAATCATGACCCTAATAAACAACATAAATTTAATCAGAAATACCATTTTTATATCGTGGTTCAACTAGTGTATGGATCCCTTACCCAGGAGCACATCCTCTTCCTGAATACTTGATGGCTTTCCAGATTTTTTCTTGATGTGGATCTATTAACCCTTCTCATGAAGTAAGAGTCTCTATCGACCCTCTCTCACTAATTGTTGGAGGGAAAGACCTAGAAAACCACTATAGATGGAACATACTGATGTATGATTGGAATTCATTTAGGTTCATATTGATCTATCTCCAAATGTTTCCCTGCCTCAGGCAATGGTGATAGAAAACATAGCTACTAGCACACATTCTCTATATATTATTTCCCCCATAAGAAATCTCAAAATGTCACTTCATGCCTCCTCACACTACACTACTGGGTAATAGAGCTGATCTACCCCACTCTTTACCCCAATATTACCTCAGGTTGCATTTCATAGGATGCACCAACATTAGTGATTTAGATATGATATCCAACCAACAAATTTTTTTCTATGATCAAATGGAATTCTTGATCCCTTCCTCAAAACCCCTCTCCCTAGATGGCTCATTAGTGAGACTGGTTGGTGAAAAATATTGATGTTCTATAAAATGAGAAAAATATTTAATAACACACATACCACCCTAATCCAGATATATAAACTCTCTAGATTATTTTTTCCAACAATGAATTAGGGAAAACGTAGTCATAAAAACAAGATTTCAAGTCAGTTTAATCCAAATCCTGACTCATATCTTCCTGGTTCAATATATCCTTCCGATGTTTGTTTCCTCCCTGAAGTGTATATGTGATGATATTTACCCTCAATTATGGAGGAATCTCTAGGAGATCGACTATAGAAATGAAAATCTCAAGACAAGTATCATTATCATGGGGGCCAAATCTCCCCTGGAAGTGGATGGATTCTATTGATACAACTCACACATCATCTTTTCCATAGTCGAGGTAGGTCATGGGGCTCCTTGAACTGTCTATATAATAATAAGAAACCCTCTCAAAATTAAAAAACATCACCAACATCCTGTATGATTGGAGGTTCCTCAGGTTTCACTACTAGAGGTTTTATGGGTGTCCTAGCACCCACCACCTCTATAACATGGTCATCACCACCCTCCTCGCACACAACCAGATTTCATTGTGGTTGAATGTCACTAAAAATTCCAAGACACACCTTATATAAGTTTTAGAAACAACAAGATCACATATATACTACATGATAGATATCAGCCTTCCTATATATGATTCACACCCCAATGTGTGCTTCTAAATCGAGGTATAGGTTACGTAAAGATCATAATAATGCAAGAGATTCATCATACTTCCCACTACTGAAACTACATGGAAAACTGAATTATTGGTGTTCTTTTTTATGTGGTTTTCAAAACCGTGGCTAAATGTGGATTATATTAGGTATTTTATTTTATTTTATTTTGAAAAATATAACATTATTTTAGAATTGGTTTTCTAGAAACCGCTACTAAATAACAATGGTATTAAAAGACCATCGTTATAAATAAAATAAAAAATAGAGAATATAAACTATTTATTATTTTTTTGGTATTTTTTATTTGTCATTTATTATCATATTTTTTATTTATAATATTAATTCATTATAAAGTGTTAATTATTAAATATTTATAATTATTAGTTAACCATTATTTGGAATTTAACACAGTTATTGAATAAACTGAAAATCAGACTTCAACATCAAATTACCGTAACTTTTGATCTGGGAGTCCTGTGTAGCTCTAAAACCCATCAAATCGAAGTTTATGGAATGATAAAAAAAATTATATATGAATTTTTTAATATTTAAATGAAAGAAAAGTGTTATAGGTTTAAGTAACGTTTTAAATTGAACATCAACTTTAAACGACTATAAATTTTGATACGGGTGCCTGTTTGGGCTCTACAACATATCAAATAAAATCCTATAAAGATATCTACATACTATGTACTGAGGCATCTTAAGTCACATTTTAGGTCAAAATACCATATGAAGTCTTGCAAAATAGAATTTATAGTTTAGGTATCCCAATTTTTTAAAATTTGATGGAATTTCAACCCTGTTTAAGGAGATATTATTGTCTTTTTTTCTATGGGGGTGAATTTATTCCCTATGATTACATTCATATAGATATTATGGTTTTTAAGTATTATCATTTTTCATAGCTTAGTTTTATTTTAAATTAATTATATAAACAACTTCTTATATTTTCATATAAAAATTCAATTATATAAATACTAACTTACCTATAAATGTATTTTTAATCATATAAGCCAATGGAAATAAATATTCCTTATTTATTTAATTTCAAATAAATAATTATTAATTTTATTTACATTGTAAAAATATATTAATAGGTTGATTTATATATTTATATTCAAGTGACATTTATTTGTAAACATGTATGTGTTAATAAAAAATTATATATTCATGTGTATATTATTATATATATAAATAAATACATGTATATTTAAATATTTGTGTCTGTATTTGAGAAATATAAATCTATACATGTGTTTTCAAATATGTGTGTATATGTGTATGTGTGTGTGTCAATAATATTGTGTGTATACATCATCTATAAATGTATTTTTATACAAATATATCTTTATCATTAAATATAATATATAAATTAATTTATAGATCAACTATATGAATATACATATATACATATATAAGTAATGTTTATATATAAATATTCCTCTACATTGATAAAAAGGTATATATTTATATTTATATTCTAGTATATGTAATAAATATTAGTATGTAATATATATAAATAAATTTACGTATATATATTTATCAGACACACTTGATGGGATCCCATATTCATTTAAGGGTGTCTTCAAATTATTTTTATGTAATTTATGATTTTATTTTATTGATTTACATTCTTATTGATTTGATGGTGGGGAAATTATTGTGTTATCCCCACTTTTGTGGATTTATTATCAATTATATATATATATATATATATTAGTATTTATGAATATTTGTGTATATTTATATAAATCATTAAATATTTATACATATTTATGTTTATTATATTTTATATCATATGTGTAAATATATATGGGGATATTCATATTTAATTATATATATATATATATTAGTATACAATTATGTAAATGAATGTGTTTATATATGTTTATGTTTCATAAATGTTTATTTGTATATATTTATATAAATTTCATTATATGTATATATATTAATATATACTTATCTCCATTAATCTTTTTATTATCTACCAATCATTATTTCTTATTTTTTATTTATTATTTTTTGGTTATTATTTATTTTTTGTTATTTATTATTTATTATTTATTATTTATTATTAATTATGTATTATTAATTATGTTTTATGTATTTCATATTATTTATTATCTATTATTTATTTATTACTTATTTATTATCTTTTTATCTGTTCATTTTTTATTTTTTTATTTATTTCATATTTATTATTAATTAATTACCTAATTAATAGTTATTATTTTATTTCATTACAATTTTATTATTTATATATTATTTAGTTGTTTATTATTTATTTATTATATACATATTACTTATTATTTATTATTTATTATTCAATATTTATAATTTATTTATTTATATATTCATTTATTTATTTTCTAAATTACTTTTTATATATTTATTTATTAATTATTTATTACTTATTCATTACTTATTCATTACTTATTTATTACTTATTTGTTACTTATTTATCACTGTATATTTATTAGTGATTTATTATTTATTATTAATTATTTACTTATTTACTAATTATTTATTTATTTTCATTCTTATTTTATTATTTTTAAGTTATTTACAAGTTTATCATTTTATTATTATTTATTATTTTTTAATATTTTTATTATACCTATTATTTATTTGTTATTTTTTATTTTTTTATTTTCATTTTTATTTGATTATTTATATATTATTTAGTTATTTATTATTTCTTACTTATTATTTATTATTTAATATTTAAAATTTAAAATTTAAAATTTAATAATTATTTATTATCTATTTATTAGTTATTTATTAATTAGTAATTAACTAATTATTTATTTGTTATTTATTTGTTATTTATCTATTACTGTATCATTATTACTTATTTATTTATTATTTATCATTTATTAACTACTGGTAAATTAGTTTTTCATTATTATTTTATTACTTATATATTATTTAGTAGATTATTATTTATTTATTATTTATTATTTATTATATATCATGTTCCGTTTACTAAAATATTATATATTTATTTTATTTTATTTTTTATTCATTTAAATATTAATTATTGATTATTAAATATATTTTTTTAATTACTAACTACTAATTATTTGTTCATATCTATTTGTTATGTATGTTTTTGTTTTTATATCAATATATATGTATATATGTATATATGTATATATGTATATATGTATATATGTATATATGTATATATGTATATATGTATATATATTAAATTCTATTTACTCATCACATGAAGAGCCTAAAAAAGTGGTAAAGTCTTTATAGAATAATGAAGAGGCGTGGGGTTCAAATTTCACCCAACGTTGAATCTATTCATGGCATATATGGAATGTGCTTGTGCATGTGCATGGTAATAAGATAATAACAATAATTTAATGATAACTTAATTGTAATGACCTGTAAATTTTAAGGGAATTTTTTTCTTAAATTCTTTGGGATTTTACGAGTACGCAGTTTCGGACGGCACCTAATTCCAAGGCCCGGTGTGCCCAGAATCATTTTCTGAAGTTTAGCTCGGGTATGTTCAGTGAACGAACGAGCGGGTTTTTCTATATGTTGAACCGTTGCTCGGAATTGAAATCTGAGGGCACTGATGGAACCGTAACGCTGATAATTTCTTAAGAGGACCTTTACCGAAGATGCGTTTTCTTTGGGGGAGTTTTTAAAAAAAGTGGATTAAATAAAAAGGGTGAATAAAATTTTTGGTACAAATTTTATTCTTTATTCTAAGTTGTTATATCCTAGGTATGGGAGTTGGGGTGAGACCCACTAGTTACTAACTACCCATGTGAGGATATTGGTGAGGTGGGCCCCACACGAACCCCACCACTCCACATTCCATTAAACTCCTCTAACTCCCCCATTAATCTTATTTTGTTTAATGTTGGAAACCCTTTGTAATTAATGACCTAACTTCTCCTCTTCCACTCAATTAATATCAACACACATTAATTCAATTAATTCAAACTCTTCAATTAATAGAATGAAGAGTTTGAATTTTGAGTTTTTGAAATGCTTGGAAAAATAATAAAATATGGGGAGTCCTTATTTTATTTGGTTGGCTGGTTGTGTGCAGATTTTGGGAGAGAGCTCTAATCCCATGAAGAAATTCATCCTCCCGCGAATAATGACTCCCTTCGACGAAGAACATCGTCATCACAAGGAGAGACAACATGCCAATTATTATTCTCTTCACAGCTAGTGTGAGGCATCGTTCCCTCCTTGGACGCACGCCAACACCATCTTCGAAACCTCACCCCGCGACACTATCTTCCGCGTCGCCGAAAATCAGTATCGTTTATTGAGGTAGGGGTGTGATTGGATTGAGTAATGATTGGTTTTACTTCCATGTTATTGTTCCTCTTAAACCGCTTGTTATCGGAATAATGCAGAATGGACAAGACCAAACTAACACGGTCTGATTCCTCCGCCATTTTTTTGATTATGTGGAGTTCTTCAGCCGTTCTTGAGTGGTGAACCAAGATATGTTTTTAGAGCCAATCGGAGGCCCGAAAACATCGTAAATGGCCTCAGAGCATCAGAGCGACTTAGAAGTGGAAGTTTCGTAGAACTCGGATCATCGGAATGAAGAACTGACACCTTGGGAGGCATTCTGGCCAGAGGCGTCGTTTCTGGAAAATTCCAGAATACACAGCGTGTCATCCAAGAGCACATGCCGTGTAGTACAAGCATAATGTGTCTTCTATTTCGGATGTTAGAAAAGTAACACACGGCGTGTGACTCTAGTCATACGGCGTGTACTCTCCAAACTCTTTGAAAGAGGAGATTTCGAGGGACTTGGCGTGTATTTAGGGAAAATACACGGACACAGACAGTAATACACAACCAAGTAACACGACATGTATTCTCTTCATAGTAAGTCAGAAGCAAATTCGTGAGGCTCAGCATGTAATCTGGAAGATACACAGACACGGGCAGAACCACACGACCCGGGGAACGGCGTGTACTACCTTCACCATGGAAGAAGCGGCTTCGTGATGACTCGATGTGTAATCTGGAAGATACACGGACACGTGCAGAACCACACGGCTAGGGGCACAACGTGTACTACCTTAACCATGGCAGAAGCGGCTTCGCGAGGCTCAGTGTGTAATATAGAAGATACACGGACACGGGCAGAACCACCCTGCCAGGGGCACGACGTGTACTACCTTCACCATGGCAGAAACGGCTTCGTGATGACTCGACGTGTATTCTGGGAATACACGGACACGTGGTGGAGTGCACGGGCATGTACTCTACCACACAGCCAGGCATGGCCAGCGCACATGGAACCGGCCCTAGAGGTTTGGACACAATGTGTAACCATACCACACGTCATGTACTTACTTATTTACATGAACAGCCCTGCGACACGGGTCGTTTCACATGGGTAGTATCCGGTGTCTGATGACACAGTGTGTATCGCTTACTTACACGCCATGTACTTTAGGGAAATTGCGTGGTCATCAAGTTCTCCGTGTCTTGGGCACATGTTGTTTGGTTTTTCCCTTATTGATGTGGGACAGTACTATGGGATACAACAACTATGGAATTCGTGTCAGTGAATGTATCGACCCCCTTGGGTCGTGGTGCGGACCCTCCCAGAATCAAGTGTGCTGTGTGTGGGAACCCTATAACGGGCTGCGACTGCGACGATGATGGCGAATGTACTTGGATCCTATATGGGTTCGACAGTGAGGACGACTGTCCTTGGATCATCTGTGGGTTCGGCAGTGATGACGACTGTACTTGGATCCTACGCGGGTTCAGCTGGGATGGTTACTATACTTGGATCCTACGTGAGTTTGGCAGCGATGACTTCTGTACTTGGATCCTATGTGGGTTCGGCATATGAGATGATTCAGAGGCTACATCTAATCATCTCCATCCCTCTTTGTGAGTAGTATACATGTGTGAGTTGAGTCTTGAATTTGAATCATTATCTTCGATATGATTGACTTGCTTTCCTGTGTGGATTGGGTTGTGCTTTCCTATATGGATTGGGTTGTACTTTCCTGTGTGGACTGGGTTGAACATGGGATCGTAAGTTAAAGCTAAACTGGAATTGATGACTTAGTTATATGTATGGGCATATACCTAAGTAGTGTTGGTTGATACTTCGTATTTGTATCTTTCCTTTGTGGATTCCGGGAGGCCTTCGGGGGTCTCGGGGTCCCTACTAAGTATCGTATACCCACCCCTGCATAGGCTATAACCACACTACATCATGTTGGTTGCAGATGAAGGATAACACTGATCGTGGTTGAGGCTTGTGGAGCGTGACGGTACCCGGAGGTAGACTATCAGGCGGGACGTACATGGAGCGGACGGCCGGACCCGAGGAGCTGAGCAGACCATCTTTACCCACCCTTAAGTTGGGATATCTGGAGGAAGACTCGGTGGTCGCTGATTTACATTACTGCTTTTGTACTTCCTTTTCAGTTGTACTGTACTTTCATTTGGGTTTGTATTCTGGCCCATTTACTTTTCTACACTTACTTTTTTTCTCAGTTTACTTAGTGTTTACTTTAGCTTGTGTACTCTATGGTGATTGTTTTCTTATATAAAGGTAATTCCTTCCCTTTTATCGGGATTTATGACTTTGGTGCTAGTCACCAGCCCCTGGCCTATGGAAGGCGGGCTTGGGGTAGTCACAACACGGGTCCCGAGGACGGGTCATGACAAATTGGAATCAGAGGAGTCGGTTCTACTGCAGAACATAGGACTCTGATAATTTCTTCTGTGTGAAGCAATATTATTTAGGGTATTGATTGTGGTTATCAGTCCAGGGAGTCCAGTGTTGGTGCGGTGGCCGACGTATCCATACACCAGGACCCTGACTTATGATTTCCGACTCAGTGCACAAAAACATTGATTGTAGGTGTGTTTTAAAAGTTTTCTTTGTGATTACTTTGTGTCAGCTCACCAGGTATACTATATTAACCGTGGCATGCCTATTTCTTTTCAGGATGTCCCCACTATGGAAGCCATCGAGGGTTTCAAGATTTGTGCGAGATGGCAGCCCACCGAGCAACAAGGCCTCGGTGCAGGTCCCTATTACAGCGGAGGCACCATCGGTACCTCTACCCACCGAGCCACCGATGCCACCTGCCCCATCAGCTGAGAGTGCGCGTCACCTGAGTGCACTGCACGAGTTTCAGCATTAGAGGCCGCCCAGGTTCCACAGAGAGATGAACCCTCAGGAAGCCGAGGATTGGCTGGAGGCTGTTGTTCGAGTCTTCATATTAGTAGGGACACCAGCTGACCTCATAGTGATCCTTGAGGCAAGTCCCGCACGCAGCAGTAGGTAGATGGTGGAGCCGGATGCTCCAGGTGCACGACAAGGCTTCTATACTTTTGATGGACTTCGAGAGCCTCTTTTGCTCGGAGTTCGTTCTAGCCACCCTCAGTGCAGTATGAATCTAGGAGTTACTAAATCTGCGGCAGGGCAGCATGATAGTACCCCAGTGCTCGGCGAGATTTACCGACCTCTCGCGCTACTCCAAGGAAATGGTACGAGACCCATTCTTCCGGGCCTAGACCTTTGAGCAAGGACTGTGGCATGAGATCAGGGCATCGATGATCTCCCTCAGTATTCCGACGTAGGTAAGAGTACTGGAGCAAGCCCTTCTTGTAGAGAGCTTTCTTGCTGAGCCTTCACCAACAGCGAGACCTACCACAGGGCGGCACGTAGCGGAGTCTTCTGCAGCTGGCAGTAGATAGACGTCGCAGAGGTCCAAGATGACCAGACCATCAAGTAGAAGACCTCAGGATACTGGTTCGGAGGTGCGGGGCACACGCAGGAGAGCCAGTCATTCGAGAGGCAGACAGTGCTATGCATGCAGCGGGCTGGGCCACATGGCTCGTGACTGCCCGACCCGTCATGAAAACGAGCAGCAGACCGTTGAGGGACCACCCAAGCAGAAGCAGAGGTTCGACCGTGGAGGTCCGCAGGGAGTAGGTGAACAAGGTAGAGGAGCTTGCCGAGCAGCAGGTGGTGGAAGATGCTTCGGGGCTCTACCACCACCCCCACCATGAGGTCCACCCCGGCCATAGGGAGCTGGCGGGCAGAGGCAGGATCAGCTTCAGGCAGTGTAGGCCTACGGCCATGGTTCACCTGAGATGATTCGATGTACTATCTATGTCTAATCCACTCTTTCTGTAGTTCTTATAAAGACAAGAGCGAGTCATTCTTTTATTACCGATTCCCTTTTTCGGAGCTTGGAAATTCCGACAGAGCCGTTGGCTCGATCCTTACGGCTAGAGAATCTTACGGGAGCTGACTCGACAATTACGCACTAGTGCCGACTGTGTGAGCTTACTCTAGGAGGCGAGAGCTTCAGCTGGGATCTTCTTGTAGAGGCATCGAGGCCTTACGACATCATCTTAGGCATGGATTGGTTATCTACGGTCCATGCTCAGATCGACTGTATTAGTCTCAAGGTGTGATGTGTCCGCACCGATGGGAGCAGGTTCACCTTCACCGGCAATAAGGAAGCCTTTGCAGCGCAGGATGGGATCACGCGGAGGAGAGTACAGCTGATCACCCATCAGTTGGCTAGTCTCATACTAGGAGCAGTTGATGTGTGGAGACCATGTTTTCCTATTGTGGTGGATCAGTATGCGGACGTTTTTCCTGACGATGTTCCAGGACTACCTCTTCTCAGATAGATATAATTCTATAATGACCTGTACCATGGGACATACCCGATATCTACACCATCATATCGGATGGCTCCCACTAAGCTTCATGATTTGCGGGTATAGCTGGAGGACTTGCAGGGAAGGGGATTCATTTGACCCAGTGTTTCGCCCTGGGCTTCCCCAATTTTTTTCACCAAGAAGGCGGATGGGATCTTGTGACTGTGTGTTGACTACCGTCGCCTAAACCAAGTGACTGTGAAGAACAAGTATCCACTTCCGAGGTTAGATGATCTCTTCGATCAGCTCAAGGGAGCACGCTGGTTCTCGAAGATATACCTCAGTTCAGGCTATCATCAGTTCAGTGTTCGAGATGGGGATGTGCAGAAGATGACCTTCAGGTGTCAGTATGGACACTATGAGTTCTTGGTTTTGCCTTTCGGCATAACCAATGCTCCAGCAGTGTGCATGAGTCTCATGAACAGGATCTTCCAGCCTTACCTTGATCGATTTGTCGTAGTCTTCATCGACGACATATTGATTTACTTGACTACTGAGGAGGAGCAGGCCTACCACTTTCAGGTTGTACTGGACACACTTCGAGAGCACCGACTTTATGGTATACTCTCAAAGTGTCAGTTCTGGAATCGAGAGGTCCAATTATTGGGGAATGTAATCTATGAGGCGGGAGTTGCGGTGGATCCTATGAAGATCGAGGCAGTACTAGCTTGGGAGCCACCCAAGAATGTGATGGAGGTGAGGAGTTTCCTAGGTCTGGTTGGGTACTATCGGGGATTTGTGCCAGACTTTTCCAGAGTTGCAGCACCACTTTTAGCTTTGATGAAGAGGGGAAAACCTTTCGTGTGGTCAGATAGATATCAGCAGATCTTTTAGGAGTTGAGACAGAGACTGAACAGTGCAACCATTTTGAGGCTACTGGAGGAGGATGTAGGGTATGTAGTTTACTGCGATGCATCAAGGACTAGACTCAGGTGTGTCCTGATGTTGGAGCAGACAGTGATCACCTATGGTTCACGACAGTTGAGGCAACAAGAGCAGAACTACGCAACCCATGACCTGGTGTTAGCCGTAGTGGTCTTCGCCTTGAAGATGTGGCGGCACTATCTGATGGGAAAGTTCTTCACAATCTACTCTGACCACCAGAGTCTCAGGTACATCTTCTCGTAGAAGGACCTGAACCTGAGACAGCGGCGATGGCTCGAGTTCCTCTAGGACTATAACTTTGAGATGGTCTATACTCTTGGTAAGGGGAACATAGTAGATAATGCTCTCAGTAGGAGGTCGGACATTCAGCTACTTGGAGAGGCGACAGAGTAGTTTTCCGCTTTACAGATATCCTTCATGGATAGAGATGGGGAATCATTTCTACAGTCGCTCACAGTCACTCCTGCACTACTTCAGCGGGACGGGGAGGCACAACATGGGGACATTGACTGTGAGACGCGACATGCACAAATATCCACAGGACATGCACCTGATGGGTTTTCTGTAGGAGGAGTGCATGTCATCCTTTTTAGGGGACGTACCATGGTACCAGTTCCATTACAGGAGGAGGTGCTGGGAGAGTTTAACACTTACCCATTAGCGGTACATCCAGGAGTAGCGAAGATGTACCAGGATCTCAGACGACAGCACTGGTGGCTGGGAATGATGAAGGTTGTGGCAGAGTTCGTTTCACGATGCCTCACCTACTAGTAGGTGAAGGCAGAGCACCAGGTACCAGCAGGCTTGGTATAGCCCTTAGAGGTCCTTGAGTGGAAGTGGGACGGGATATCTATGGATTTTATGATGGGACTTCCACATACTTCTAGAGGACACGACTAAATCTGGGCAATCGTAGACTGACTCACCAAGTGGGACCACTTATTACCTATCAGAGAGCAGGGCTCAGTGGATACCTTGAGATTCCTCTTAGTTTAGGAGATCGTATGAAATCATGGAGTGCCATCGTCTATCTTATCCGATCGAGATTCTCGCTTCACTTCCCGTCTTTGGAAGGGGTTGCAGGAGGCATTTGGGACGTAGCTACGCCTAAGCACTGCCTTTCACCCTCAGACGGATGGCCAGACGGAGAGGACCATTCAGACTCTCGAGGACATGCTTCGTGCATGTGTCCTTTACTTTGGTTGTAGCTGGGAGGATCACCTACCCTTGGTGGATTTTGCATACAACAAAAGCTACCACTCCACCATCAGGATCTCAAAATACAAGGCATTGTATGACCGACCTTGCAGATCACCTCTGTGCGGGACAGACCCTGGGGAGTCAACACTTGTAGGACTAGAGATGGTCCAGGCCATGACAGAGAAGGTACAGATCATCCAGGAGTGGATGATGACTACTCAGAGCGGACAGAAGTCCTATGCTGATAGGAGGCAGAGACCACTGGAGTTCGAGGATGGTGACCACATTTTCTTACGGGTCTCACCTCGGCGTGGATTACGAAGATTCGTTCGGGGCGGTAAGTTATCTTCGCGCTTCATCATACCATTCTAGGTCCTCATCATGATAGGCGAGGTGGTTTATCGCCTAACTCTTCCACCTCAGTTACACCAGGTGCACGACGTCTTCCACCTATCCCAGCTGAGGAGATAGGTGCACAACCCGACACATATCATTGATCACGGGGAGATGGACATCGATGACGGGGCAACATTTGCGGAGGTCCCGATGAAGATTGAGGATCGACAGGAGCGGGTCCTACGTGGATGGTCTATTCCTCTAGTGCGCATCAGGTGGTAGCACGAGAACCTCCAGGAGAGCACATGGGAGCGGGAGGCTCAGATGCGTGCACAATACCCTCATTTGTTTCCCTAGATTATGAAGTAGCTTTATGGGGACGTAAATCCCTGAGATGAGAGTAATGTAAATACTCATAAATTTCAAGGAAATTTTTTTGTTAAATTATTTGGGATTTTATGAGTACACAGTTTCTAACGGCACCTGATTATGAGGCCCGGTGTGCCCAGAATCATTTTATGAAGTTTACCTTGGGTACGTTCAGTGAACGAATGAGCGAGTTTTTCAATATTTTGAACCAGTGCTCGGAATTGAAATCTAAGGGAACCGATGGAACCGCAGCGCCGGTAATTGGATAATAAGACCTTTACTGAAGATGCGTTTGCTTTGGGGGAGTTGTTAAAAAAAAGTGGATTAAATAAAAAGGGTGAAAAAAATGTGTGGTACAAATTTTATTCATTATTCTAAGTAGTTATATCCTAGGTATGGGAGTTGGGGTGGGACCGACTAGTTACTAACTACCCATGTGAGGATATTGGTGAGGTGGGGCCCACACGAGCCCCACCCCTCCACATTCCATTAAACTCATCTAACTCCCCCATTAATCTTCTTGTGTTTAATGTTGGAAACACTTTATAATTAATTAAGTGAATTCTCCTCTTCCACTCAATTAATATCAACACACATTAATTAAATTAATTAAAACTCTTTAATTAATTGAATGAAGAGTTTGAATTTTGAGTTTTTTAAATACTTTGAATAATAATAAAATAAGGGGAGGCCGTATTTTATTTGGTTGGCTGGTTGTGTGAGGATTTTGGGAGAGAGCTCTAATCCATTGAAGAACTTCATCCTCCCGTGAAGAATGAATCCCTTCGACGAAGAACGCCGTCATCACATGGAGAGATGACGTGCCAATTCATCTTCTCTTTGTAGCTAGTCTGAGGTGTTGTTGCATCCTTGGACGCACGTCAACACCGTCTTCGAAACCTCACCCCGTGACACCATCTTCCGCGTTGCCGGAAATTAGCATTGTTTATCGAGGTAGGGGTGTGTTTGGATTGAGTAATGATTGGTTTTACTTCCATGTTATTGTTCCTCTTAAACCGCTTATTATTGGACTAATGCGGAAGGGACCGGACCAAACTAACACGGTCCGATTCCTCCGCCATTCTTGTGATTATGTGGAGTTCTTCGGCTGTTCTTGAGCGGTGAATCAAGATATGTTTTTGGAGCCAATCGGAGGCCCAAAAACATAGTAAATGGCCTCTGAGCATCAGAGAGACTTAGAAGCGGATGTTTTGTAGAACTCGGATCATCGGAATGAAGAACAGACACCTCGGGAGGTGTGCTGGCCAGAGGCGTCGTTTTTGGAAAATTCCAGAATACACAACGTGTCCTCCAAGAGCACATGTCGTGTAGTACAAGCGTACTGTGGCTTCTGTTTTGGACATTACAAAGGCAACACATGGTGTGTGACTCTAGTCACACGGTGTGTACTCTCCACACTGTTTGATAGAGGATATTTCTTGGGACTTGACGTGTATTTAGGGAAAATACACTGACACAGACAGCAATACTTGACCAAGTAACACGGCGTGTATTCAATTCATAGTAAGGAAGAAGCGGATTTGTGAGGCTCGACATGTAATCTGGAAGATACACAGACACAGGCAGAACCACATGGCCTGGGGCACGATGTGTACTACCTTCACCATGGAAGAAGCGGCTTCGTGATGACTCGACATGTAATTTGGAAGATACACGGACACGGGCAGAACCACACGGCCAGGGGCACGACCTGTACTACCTTCACCATGGAAGAAGAGGCTTCATGAGGCTCGGCATGTAATCTGGAAGATACACAGACACGGGCTGAACCAAACGGCTAGGGGCACAACGTGTACTACCTTCACCATGACAGAAGTGGCTTCGTGATGACTCGGCGTGTATTCTGGGAATACACGGACACGGGGTGGAGTACACGGGCATGTACTCCCCCACATGGCCAGGCATGGCCAGCGCACATGGAACCAACCCTATAGGTTTAGACACGGCATGTAACCATACCACATGTTGTGTAATTACTTATTTACATGACCAACCCTGCGACACGGGTCGTTTCACATGGGAAGTACCTGGTGTCTGATGACATGGTGTGTATCGCTTAGTTACACGCTGTGTACTTTAGGGAAATGTCTTGGTCGTCATGTTCTCCGTGTCTTGGGAACATTTTGTTCGGTTTTCCCCCTATGACGTGGGACGAAAATACGGGATACATCAACTCTGGACTTCGTGTCAGTTGATGTATCGACCCCCTTGGCTCGTGGAGCAGACCCTCATCGAATCGGGCGTGCTGTGTGCGGGAACCCTAGAGCTGGCTACGACTATGACGACGATGGCGAATGTACGTGGATTCTACGTGGGTTCGGCAGTGAGGATGACTGTAGTTGGATCCTTCGTGGGTTCGGCAGCGATGACGACTTTACTTGGATCCTACGTGGGTTCGACAGTGATTGTCACTATACTTGGACCCTATGTGGGTTCGGCAGCGACGACTTCTATACTTGGATCCTACGTGGGTTCGGCAGAGGAGATGATTCAGAGGCTACGTCTAATCATATCCACCCCTCTTCGTGATTAGCATACCTGTGTGAGATTACTCTTGGCATTCAATCATTATCTTTGATATGATTGAATTCCTTTCCTGTGTGGATTGGGTTGTGATTTTCTATGTGGATTGGGTTGTACTTTCCTGTGTGGACTGGGTTGAACTTGGGCTCAGAAGTTGGAGCCGAACTGGAATTGATGACTTAGGTATATGTATGGGCATACACCTAAGTAGTGTTGGTTGATACTTCGTATTTGTATCATCCCTTTGTGGTTTATCCTTTGTGGAATCTAGGAGGCATTCAGGGGTCTCGGGGTCCCTACTGAGTATTGTATACTCACCCCTGCATGGGATATGCTCACACTACATTGTGTTGGTTGCAGACGACGGACAACGCTGATCGTGGTTGAGGCTTGTGGAGCGTGACGGTGCCCGGAGGTGGACTATCAGGCGGGACATACATGGAGCAGACGACCAGACTCGAGGAGCCGAGGAGGCTATCTCTACCCACCCTTCAGGTGGGATATCTGGAGGATGACTCGGTGGTTGCTAATTTACTTTACTGCTGCTGTAATTCATTTTCAGTTGTACTGTACTTTCAGTTGGGTTTGTATTCTGGCCCATTTACTTTTCATTACTTACTTTTGTGCTAAATTTACATAGTGTTTACTTCAGCTTGCGTACTCTGTGGTGATTTTTTCCTTATATAAAGGCAATGCCTCCACTTTTATCAGGTTTTACGCCTTTGGTGCTAGTCGCCAGCCCCTGGCCTATAGAAGGCGGACTTGGGGTAGTCACAACACGGGTCCCGAGGACGGGTCGTGGAATTAATTTTCCAATAAACTACAAGAATTATAATGTAATATAATAATAAAATAATAAGTCACCACAAAATGTTTTACTTTGGTTTAAACAATGGCTAAGTGATTCTATAAATTCTAAATAACGCCGCTAAATTTTTTCACATCGATTTTGAAAAACCACACCGATATGATTTCCAAAAAATTATTTTGCGGTTGTTTTTCAAAACAATCAAAAAATGATTTAGCGATATATTAAACCACCACTAAACACCTATTTTGTATAGTGTATAGTCAGGTTAGGTTCTTTTCCCTTATTGTAAACAAGGGGTCTCAATATAGAAAATTTCAAATGCATGTTATAGAACCCTTTAAGTTGTAATTAGCACCTCCATTTTATGGCGACCTTTTCCATTTAGGATTTAAAGTCATTTAAATTTGTATTTATTTATATTAAATATCTTCTTAAATGGGTGAATTATTTAGATTACCATTTCCAATTTAAAAAGTCTCTTACACTTTATAAATGATACCATGGGATGCATTTAATCACAATCATAAACACATTTTAGTCCTAGCAACAAATTGTCCTTGACTGTACATGCCATTATTGACTACATAAGGTGTCCATATCTATCATTGTATAAAAATACTATTAGGTTGTTGTAGGCACTTTGAGTAACCATTCATGTTTCTCAGTTCCCATGATGACAAGAAATATATCCTATATGGCATGACACATGCATGGATTGTGAATATTTTATGTTCCTAACATGTTGAAAGAGACCAATATCTCCTTTCCATACCAGGCCTTGGGAAAATCCAAATAACAATCAATGCCACATAAAATGTGTGTCACCCAATGGTGAAATTAGACCAATAGTAATATAAAAAACTTATCAAATCAAGTAACATTCATAGTTATTCTATTTTTTCCATCTTTATGGCTTAACAACTCTCGAGAACAACCCATTAATAAATACCAATTCATTCCAAAAATCCAATCTATGGATTAAAAATTAAAAGATAGAAAATAAAAGCATTTCTGCCCTAATACAATT
Source organism: Viscum album (assembly GCA_963277665.1). Classification (NCBI taxonomy): domain Eukaryota; kingdom Viridiplantae; phylum Streptophyta; class Magnoliopsida; order Santalales; family Viscaceae; genus Viscum; species Viscum album. The sequence continues at coordinate 338,812,351 of OY728135.1, forward strand.
TTATATCATTCCGACGTGAGAGTGTCTAAAAGGTTCCCCGATATCATGGGCTACATTTCCTCAAGCACACCTCCCCAAATTCCAATGGTTTTCAACCAACAGTTGGGGTATCTGATTATACAATGGGAACAATATACCCTAATGACCCAAGTAGGACAGTTATATCATAAATGAATAAAAGACTGAATCATTTTATAAACCAACAATAGAAGATAAATCATTCATAAAACATTAAAAATAATACAAGTCAAGGTAATCATCAAACACAAAATGATGAGTATGTCATGAATCTATAAATAAATTAAAGCAATTAAAAACATGAATCTACTATAATACATGTATCGAAAGTACAAAATGACCGATCTAAAAACAGTATCACGATCCCTATCTCCATTCTATGCTCCCAACTCTTGTTCCATAATTAAAAAAACACTATCAAGCAGGAGGTTTCCCCAGTACCTAACCTCTTCCATGAATTCTGTCTGAATAAAAAACGGTGGCCCGAAAATAGATCGAGATAACACTTAGTATGAAACCACCAATAGTGTATATAACAATTCTGGTATGTACATATAAGCTGAAGTAGTGTCCATGTACAATAAAATAAGTGATCAACAAAATTCATTATTGTCCATTATATTAAAAATCATTGTAATCAGAAAACCATAAATAACGGATAACTATAATGTGACAAAATAATCATCAGTGACCTATGCCGAGTAATCAAGTATTAGAACAACATGGACTAGGACCCAAGGCCATTGATCAAGGAATCCTCTTTGAGACCATATAGAACATCCATAGAAATATTGGTAAATAATTGGGCGGAGCCAAAGGAATGTGGACAAGGAGATCCGAGCAAGACATATCCAAGGTGTGACAGCGAAGGCATCCAAGTGGGTGATCAATGCCATACCTAGAACCCCCTTACCAGTTCCACACCATGAATCCCCACATCGGCGCCATACAATGTGTATGACATCAGTTCCATACTATTCCATCCATAATCATCATGATTTATTTAAATTAATGTGGGACTATATCAATTTCTACTGTCATTATCATTTGATTAATCACAACCAATTCATTAACCATGTCTTAATCAAACAAAATCCAAGAGATTCATTAGTTCATTCTATTAAATTGAAAATGGAATGGCATCTTAAATTCCTTACAAATATTTTCAATATAATTAATTTTGATTTAAACTCTTGATAAAGGGAAATATTTCAACCCACCACAAGGTTTAATATCCATAAAACCGGGAAATAACATACCTGCTGGGTTGTTTGGGTTGTGTTCAATAACCTCTAACATTATATAAGGGTTTCATGGAATGTGGTAAATAAGAATTTACAATTTTAATTAAGTGTTATTAAATATAGGAAACAATTCAATGAATACCCATCATGTGGTATGAAGGTAATAGGATATAGAGAGAGATAGTTTAGAGTAAAAGGTATATACCACATACCATATGCCTGCTAAGGAATACTCATCCAATATTAGCCTCTAATTCTGTTCAGATCAGATGAAAATAGATGAAAAAAAAAAATTCCCTAAAAAGTGGTCCTATGGCCCTTAATTAAAATAACCTCATAAATCATAAGATAATTAATTAAATTTATATTTGGTATAGAGATCCAACATGTATGCATCCAATGAGACTGAAAACAACTCAATAAGAGCTCTGATGAAGAAGAGGCTTTAAATCCTAGGAGAAAAAGAGAGGAGGCATCATTATCATGGGAGGCACGTGATGGAGAAGTGGAAAATATAAGGGCCAAGATACATTAAAACACAAGAAGTGAAGAACATAAATTCACCCAAAATTTAAGAGTCACACTGTTTTTTCACATGTTTGGCCAAACAATGTTCCAACTGGGTAAATGCCATTTTCCCTGCATAGTGGACCCACAAGGTTTGGGAGCATGTTTTTTTCTAACCATGATCATACCATGTTCTCTCATCCATGTTTTTCTATCAAATACCATATTGTTTTTCCAAAATGTATGACCTCTTATGCACGATTTGGTTAAATTTTGTCTCTAACCCTTTTCTTCAATTATTCAAATAATTGATCTCAGAAATACCCCCATAAAATCCATATTTTTGTAATTATGTTATTAGAAACGTTCTTAAGAAAAAGAGGTTTCGAATTGAAATTTAAAAGATAAACACCATATACAAAACCTGGGATCTTACAGGAAAATCAACCAAGTGTTTATGGTTCATGTTCTTCCTGGTTTGATCGGTTGATTTCACAGAGGTGTGTCATCAAACTTTGGATAAATATGGATAATGTTTTCTACATTTATGATCCATAATATAGATATAGTTGTAATATGTTTGGTTTTTTAATTTTATGGATCTAATTTCCTAGAAATAGTATGGGTCACAAGGGTTTTTGATGCATGTAGTAGGGAACATATCTACATAAATTAGTATCAAATATATTATATTTTATTTATTGATACCACAATTATTGGTCCCATAGATTGGGTCCTTATGTTACATATCATGTTTTGGATGAACATTGTTTTTATATGGTGATCACAGTTGGAAGAATGTTGGGATATTTTTTCAAGTGGATTACTCTGTCGAGCAGAATTTCACTTGCAATATAGTGGGGGCAAAAATGTGTTTAGGTTTACTAAATTTATTCTATGAAATTTTTTATAGTGGTGTGTTTATTTATATTGGAGGAACATTAATTTCAGTTGAAATACTATTTAAGAGATATAGAAGATAGCCATTGTCCTTTTATGGTTTTCAGGTTCATGGGGATCTCATTGTATTAGGAGAATAACATTTTAATTGGGTAGGTTTTGGATTTATGATTTGATAGTGAATACTTTAGATTTTTGGATAAGGTAATATTTTATACTCGAGTAGAGTCCAAAAGTTCTATTATTGTAAGTTGTTAGGATGCGATGTTAGTAGAATATAGTGCTTTGATAACAATAACAAGTAATTGTTTTATAATTTATAACCAATAATAGATAATACATCACCCAAAAATAGAGATCTGAAGAAAATTATACAGTGTAATGAAGACTAGTTTAAGGAAAAGTTACTTGTAGGGATTTGTATTGTTCCTAATTCTATATCTTGAATTTTCAAGGGAAACTAAATGAATGAATATTTTTATACCAAAAGGGATATTATAAACAATAAATTTCTAGAGGGTCCGCAAATCTTACAGTAAATGGGGTTTCTATTTTTCTATTGATTTTTCAACATCCGACTTGAGTCATGTTTTCTTTGGGGTTCTCACAATTCTATCTTTGAAAAGGGTAGACAATGTTTTTTTAGGATGATTTGGTTTTAAATTTATCATGAATCATTAAATTTTTGTGGTTCTAACTCGTTTTGGAATTAATACATGGTTGGAAATATAGCTCCAATATTTCAGAAGTCATGTTTTCTTATTAGTATGTATGTCTATTTTTTGTATAATAGTTTTTTAATGTTATGGTATGAATTCTAAGTGGATCCATGGTTGTATAAAAACTTTCAAGGATGGAATTTTTCATTTTTATTGGTTTTAAAAAGGATCATGCTTTTTTTATAAATAAACTTCTAGATGTTGGTATTCATGACATGGGCATATTAGTCACATGAATGTGAGGTTGGGTGAAACCCCAAGTAAAAATTAGGATTTATTGAAATAAAATATAGGTATTTCTTATTTTTTTATGAGTTTGGTCTTGGGAATAAGTGTATGGTGATATTTTTATGGAAGAAGGCTACAATCGAAATCATAAGCATGTCTAGTTCTATATTTTCTCATAGATCCACTATACATATTTCTTTAAATGATGATGTGGAATAAATGTGGGAGTTTTTCTTTATTAAGTAGTGGTCCATGGTGTTTTCAACCATAATCAATTAAGAACCACAGTGGAAATATGAATTGATATTGGTTAGGGGGTTCAAAGTTTGTATATTGTGGGAGTTTCAGAATATTTTTTTGTGGGATAACCTATGATTTGAGGGGACTATTCAAAGAATAAAAATAATTAGTTTAATGAAGTAGATGATTTTTTTGGGGAAGCATCTTCTTTATTCAAATCAGATTCTATAAGAGTTTATTTATATTTTTCTCTCATCTGATGTTTTAAACTGTTCATCATTCCATCACATCAATTCCAAAATGGATAAAACCAAACGTATTAATCATGTTCTTTTTTGAAATGTATAATAGAAAAAATATGGTTTTATCATTAAATTAGAGGCTTACATATGTTTATTAGTGTCTCATAATGGACTATAAAATAATGGGAGTCCCGGATGATTCAAAACTAGGTTGGAATTTAGTGGGAGAAACGTACCAATGCACTCTTTCTTTGAATAGAGCAATGTATATTTAATTATTAATAGTTTAAATTAGATCTGGTTAATTATTTGTGGAAAAATATAAGTGATTAGTTTTAGATGGATATTGGATTTTAAGGTATCATAAAATTATGATATATATTAATATTTCATAATAATGAATATTGGTGGTGTATTGTTTTGGAAGGAATGTTTTAGAATGGTTAAGTCCATGAATATAGTGATAAAACTTTTTATTGTGTCTTGAACAAAGGTGAGTAGTTCAAATAACTATTTTTATTGGAGGAAATTACATATAGGAATTCCAAAGGTTCTATGGATTTAATAAATAGTTAATCAGATACTGGAGAATACTATAGTGTCTTCCACTCAATGGGGTTTGACTGATCTCAAGCATGGTGGATAACCATGAAAACAATTAAAATGAAGGTCAGATAAAATATAGCACTAAATAGTTGGCCTGTTAAACATTGTTAAAGTCCTTTAGATTTTTCATTAAGATGTATATAGCTAATAATAACCTATGAAATCAAATTTCAATTGTGATATTTTTAGTTTTGTATTATGAAAACGGAATTCTAATTAATTTATTTTGATTTTCATAGGTTGTATTTTTTGAATGTAAATTCTAAAACCATGATGAAGATAATTTCAACTTTATTAAGGAAATTTCAAATCTAGGCTAATAGTTTTAGAATCAATATACTGTTATAGAGGATGTTTCATAAGAGAATTATATATATGTTATAAATATGATATAGAGGAAATGAATCTGTTGGCAAGAAACTATTTCCACTGGTTATGGATCTGTAGGATTAAACAAATCTTGTGTATGATTATCCATTTTATTTCAAATGAATTATTTGATTAATATGAAGGACTAGGAAATATTGATATATATTTGGAGGATTATCATTGGTCTTGAAGTATTAAAAATCTATACAACTCACTTTTGTATTTTGGAAAGATATTAGGGAATCAAAGTGGAGAATTTAAAGCTTACACTACACACTGAAATGGTCTATTGGGGTGGCTTCACCTAGTTATTTTCCTTGAATGAATAGAGGAATGACAACACAGATTAAAAGGATATGAAATTAGAAAATCCTATTGTAAAGTATAGATAACCTCTATAAATATAGGTTGTAGGATCATTTGACCATTGAATCCAAATATCATTTATCCATATGTGTGAAATTCACCATAGGATTGCATGCGACCAAATGAGGTTTGTGAAAGAAACAATTATTTTTCTTATATATATTTATTAGGGTTTTGGAAATAAGAAGCCTTATAACATGGATAATTCTTCTGTAATGAATTTATTCAATGTGTTATACCGTGGAATAGGACATCTGATAAACTATATAATTCTGTTATATTGTATTTTTTACCATTTTTATGCATATTATTACTTTTAATTTTTTATATAATATATTGTTGAAGACCATGCAATTTCCAGAATCATATTTTATTAGATCAACATAGTTTCTTTTTTTCATGGTCATCCTAGTTTCAGATATTAATTTCACAAAGATGTGTCTTATCAATTTAAAACCTAATAGGTGACTTGATTTTCATTTGAGTTCTGGAAGAAACTTTTGGTTATATGAGGTTGGGTGATTATGATTTGTTGGTTCTGATTCCCCGTAATTATATATGATGCATGGTTTTTGGATTTACATGGTAGAGAAAAATCTCCCTAATAAGTTATAGGTAGAGACTTTTTATAGTTTTTTACATATATATTATCATATGTGAAACATTTCCTATAGACCAGGGAGACCAAATCTGTTGATGGTTTGGGTAGGTTATACATATATGAGATATTTAAATTTCATGAAGTTCCAATGTGTATTATATAAAAATTTCATTCTTGAATCACTTCTTCTTTAGGGTAGGAACAACAATGGGCTTTGGGAACTCTAGATTTTTAGAGAATGACGTACCATATAACAACTAATGGTTAACTTGAGTGTACCATTTCTATGTTTGAGGACATGTTAGAAGCACGAGACCTAAGTTTTTATGAATCATGGGAGAGTCCTGAAGAATTAAATATAATTATCCTAAAATAATAATTATTATGTGTTTATTCAAATGTTACTCTTTAAAAATCTATATATATATGTTTTTTTCAAATCCTCTATGATAGATAGACAAATTAGTTACTCAGTGGTGTGATCAAGGTACTCAGTGACCTGTTAATGGATATTATGATAAATTATAATTTAATTAATAAATGGTCAATAAAAAAGTTTAAATTTCCCACATGTGTGTAGTATCCTTCCCCTCATCACTCCCCATATAAATATTATTTCATCATTTTTATACAAAGAAAACCATTCATGTCAATATCTCACTGTTTAAAATTGTAAACATCTCCCCCTCTATTCTAGTTCTCTCTTACTATTTCACTACTCTCTATAAAGAAGAACTAAATTATTATTGGTTTCATGAATTAAATATTTATATCAATTTATACATAATAATATACATATATCTGATGAGGGTATTTATACTACTATTAGGTAGGTTATACCAATATTTTTTTAGTGTTTCATTTTCAATATAATATGTGTGTAGGTGGGTGAATGTGATCTACCTTTGATGGAACTAAAATTAGTTTCATAATGTGTTGAGTGATTTATTTGTACTATATAACCCATCATAGTTATTTTCAATATAATATTTTAGCTCATGGTCATTGATAGTCATGTATCCTTGGGAAATATGTGAGATACTTTGAAAATAGAACTTACAAGTGGTGCACTGACACATAATTAGAGTTATTGAGCCCAGTAAGGCATCCATAATCATTACATGTTAATGGAAATATTTTATATTGAATAATATAGGAGTTAATTATACTTTATATTTACCTTTTAATTATCTAGTTACCACTTTCTTTTGTCCCTCGTTAGATGGGTGATGATAAGTAATTTTAAGTTATACTAAGGTTAGATGGGATTAACTTAATCATTCTAGGTTATCTTTTTTTTGAATACGGACATCCTAGTGAGAAAGTTAGTCTTTGTGGAATCTATTCCTAGACTAATTACTCATTCACCATGTTTAGTTTTATGCTTAGGGTGACCTATTTTTCACATGTGTTTATTATTTTGATTTCAGGGATTACCCTTACACCGTTGTTTATGTTTATGAGGATAGAGATAACCTGTGGATGGATATTTGAGTTTGTATTGATGGTTATAACTCATTCCCACAATTCCATGTTTATATTTATGGTAATGAACAATTCAGCCATGTTTATGTTTAAGTTGATGGTGTCAACCCATTCAACCTTGCTTATGGTTATGATGACTGAAATAAACAAATAATTATTCCTTATGATTATGTTATTAGTGATAAGACATTCAGATTACTTTTGATTATTTTCTGAACTTGTTACCTTTGTTTGTTTATATTTCTATGATATCTTTTCTACCTTTATTTTAGTGGTTGGAGATATTCCATTCAACTTGATTACTTTATGATTTGGGACGACTTGATCACTTGTAATCATGTGATTAGTGAAGATATCCCATTCAACCAAGATATATATTAAGATTACCGATTAAAATTAATAGTTTAAAATATTTGATATCCCATTCAACTTATTATTATTATTATTGATGAACGATTCCCCTTAGTATTATTACAGTGATAACATTTTCACTTTATTGTTGATTTTTCTGATGACCTATCAACCTTGTTATTGATTATTGTCACATCTCATTCACCCGATCTCATATCATGAGTGAGGATGACCCATTCACCCATACTCATTTTAAATAGTAATACTGCATTCTCCAATGTTATTATTATTAGTGGTGGTATCCCATTCATCATCTTCTTGCGATCATACAACAAGATTAACCTCCTATTATAAAATTGATTGAATCATGTTCGACCACTCATCCAAGTGGATCTGTAGAACTTAGATATATGATAGTGATTATGTTTATATTTATATTTATTTTATATCATAATGTAAAAATAACCATTTATATATATTTGATTTATCTAGGGACATCATTTGTGGTGGCCTACTAAGTATATTTCTCACGCCATTCATGCGATCCGTGGTGAGAATAAATACTTCTTGATAATGGATGTAATAAATTGAAAATATATTTTCATCAATATATCAAATGGTATTCATTTATTATAATGGGAGATGAATTTTTTTGATCCTCAAACATAGATATTTTTATGACTCAGTTTTATTTATATTTTGGGTATGTATTATATAGTCTTGACCAATAAGACAATCCTACACTTTATGTATAAATTTGAAGACATTTCATTAAGTTTTTATTTTGATATACCTTGGGATGTTTGAGTATGGTTGACTATCCTGATAATGTTCATATTTTGATTTTAGATTATGGATGATTTTTTATATTTTTTCAACTATTATTTATGGTTACACAATCTGGGGTATAGTCTCCCCACATTATCAATATTCTTATTCCACCACAATATAAGCTCAGTAAATTGATGAAGCGTAGATAAGGTGTTGTCTCCCTCCGACAAAATATCATTCGGCCTGACCAGGTCTAGGATTCTACATTTCCGTCACTATGTCAATATACTATATTTGGGTTGACTAAGTATTGATATAACATGTACTTTGATAAAGATGCATCATGTGTGGATTGGTTTAAATAGGACTAACCTAATTAGTTTCTAGGAGTGTAATTGGTTCATATAACATAAAATAATATAATTATTAGGAAAAAACTATACATGGAGGATCCTTTACTATTACAAGTATGATGAAATTAATTCCCACATTAGAAGTGGTTTATATAATCAAAAGCATTTTCAAAAAGAAATAATCATTCCCAATATTTCAAGGTGTATAAGAGGAAATTTTAGAACATTTAAGGGTTCCAAATTAGATAAAACTCCATCTATAGTTTTTCTCCATATCTCAGGTAATATCATGCATCAATGTAACTAATCAAAAGATACATTATAGGGGAAATATCACTTGGAATTTCTCATGCCTATATACAGTTAAAACAATACAAAAATTGATGGTATGATTAAGGGTGGTATATATATTGATGAAACTATTATATCCCAAGAAAATCATTGAACATAGTTTCCTAAATGATTACCATATCTTAATATCAAATAGAACGATACAAAACTATGGATCATTCAAATAATTTCCATAGTTATTTAAGAAATTTTATCTTACCATTGTAATAACAAATTAGTTAAGGACTAGTCAATTTATATGTATCGAATATATTAAAATTTTCAAATTTAAAATTATATTATTTAAAATCTATAATCAACTAATGAAAATTCAATTTTAATATCATTTATCTTAAAATATAATTAAATTGGACAAACATATCCTTTTATGGTTGACCGATCATCTTTTTTTGAAAACAGATATAACCTTTTAGCATTTTTTATGTTTACATTATCTAATATAAAAAGTCTAAAAAATTACAACCGTAATGTTAAACTCCTGAGAACATTTAAAATTCTCTATGATGGATTACTTGGACTCATATTAAAAATATAAAAACTCTATCATAAAAATACATAAAATAATTATATTGAGGTTCTCGATCACAAAATTTTTTTTGTATGTTTATACAAGTCTCAATATATGGTCTAAACCTAACATAAGTTTTTCAATGATCACATAGATGATATGTTAATCACTCAATTTTTAACATAGTTATATTTTATCTTATTTTTTACTAAATTTATAAAATCCCCTATCATTTTTTGTCCTATTGGATGATTTGGAATCTGTAAATTGACCAAATATTCAAATTGGGAAAATTGAATTGATGAGGGATCTTGAATAAAATTTTTATTACAATTTATCTATTAGAATAAATTTTCCACTTTTTTAATAACATAAATGATGTCCTCAATGATAGATTCTTAATCATAAAGAAATTTTCAATCATGACTACTTAGGCATCAATATCATTTGGAATAGGTTTTCAAGGGAAATGACTCATACTTTGGTCGTATGCCTCTACATATCTATATATCATATAAATAAAATTAAAATAAGAATATATTTATTCTTAATCAAAATAATAATCAATAAATGTATTTCTTTTTTGAATAAATTCATAATTTTGGGGGTAGAAAATCACGGATCATAGTAGTTATAATAGATTTTGGTGAGTATTATTCATCTATAGTTTTATACTCATGAAATTGAAAATTCCTACTCTATGGATATTTTGATATTGGGGAAATTATTATTGGAACTAACTCGGTTATATATATATTTCATGAAATAATTTTAGAGATAATTTTTTTTAACTCTGGCATAATATAATATGATTCCTCATTTCTTATGGTAGTAAAACAGTAAAACTATATTTTAAAAAATAATTAAAAAATTAAGGAGAAAATGTTACTAAGGAAGAAGAATTTTCTTAAAATAGAATTTAGATGTTTTTTATAAAAAAATAGATCCAACTCAGCTGACACCAAAGATGATTAGGTCTACTATGAAAAGGAGGCCTACCAATATGCACTATGGTGCACATTAGAGAATATAAAGGATAAAGTGTAAGAGTCTTGTTTTGGGTGGAACTATAAATAGGAAGTACACTAGTGTGGGGTGGAACTGGTAAGGGTGAGGGTACATTGATTTACGATAATGATCCAACTAATTCCACACTTTTAATAAAATTTGATAAAAATATATATTGTATATGACAACCCTGCTTTTTATTACAACTTAAATATGCTTTATTACATAAAAAATCACTTGATACAACAAAGAAGATCGAGAGGTTTAGTGTCTTTGGGGCTTAGGATCATTACATAAAAACTTAAACCATGAAATACAACATCTTTATTGAAAACATCCTTTACATGACCACTACATTCCCTCGAATTTAGCATTGCATGGGATAACCTGAGGACATGCATAAGAAAAGGGTGAGCTATAAAGCCCAGTAAGGGAGTACACATGGTATTACATGAGGAGTAAAATACATGTTAGATAAAAGTCATATAAATAGATCATAAAAGAAACATGAACATAAATTCATGATAAAACATGAAAATCATAACATGGAAATGTGGCAACAACACTTATCATGGAATTAGCATGAGCCAAGGCTCATTGCACATGGATCTTGAGTAAACCCTCATTGCACATGAAGCACAAGTAAAACCTCGTTACACTTTAATTAGCATGAGTCAACACTCATTGAACATGAATTATCATGATCCTATACTTTACCCAATGCATTGGAGCGCTATAAGGGCGCACCCTTCTTAAACATTTCATGTCATGCATAAGTGTGCCACATGGATCATAAAACATGGATTCATAAAACATAATCATTTATTCCACGATAAAGGAATGTGGAATTCATACATGAAACTTTACAATAAATATGTAAATGTGCATAATGGTGAATACCCTTGATGGAGAAATGGGCATGGTATTCACTACACAATGACATTGGCTTATAAAATCGGTGCGATTTCAGCAGCATAACGGCGTGACAGAAGAATTAATAAAAATGGTTGATGAGAGAGAAATGGGTTCCTCATCATATTTACATGTAATGGAAATTAAGGATGTTATATAGATACATGTCCCAAAAATTGTAATGGAATTTAGATTCATGATACAAAAGTATTGCTTGAATGTAAAAGAATAGAGAGAAGTTCCTTTCGGAATTTCGTCATAGTAAAGGGTGTACATGGGAGACATTTAATGAGAGAGAAAGGGGTCTCCCATCATTCAAAAAATAAGAGGGCAGTATGGGGGAGGTGTGAAACCATACTCCAACATTTCTAATTGATATTAAAAGGGCAATACAACTTAAAGAAAATTGACAAAAAATGAGAAAGGAAGAAAAAAACCCTTACTTGGAAGTGTGATTCCAAAGGATATAGAGAGGCTTGTGAGAGGATTCTTGGGAGCTTGGGGAACCTTGGGAGGATTCTAGAGAGAGTAGGGCAGTGGTTTGACGAACTCCAAGGGATTTTAGTGTGGAGAAAGTAGTAGCTTGGGTGGGTTTATATAGGAAAGGTGAGAGAATTCTTTATTATTTAGGTTTGGGACCCCTTATATTAAAATAATCCAAAACCACAAACCATCCCATGGTATTTGCCCATGGTTTCTAGAAAAGGAAAGAGGAAAACAATATTTTACAAGTCCAAGGTCCGAACTTATTAAAAAAGTAGGGTTGCTTATGTGGAGGTGAGTCACACTCCCATGGAAATTAATTTAAAAAGGCAAAGTGTTGAATTATTATTGAGGGGTTCATTAATGCTTTGAAAAGTAAGTCAAACAAACCAAAAATCACATTATTTTAATGATAAAACATATATTGGCCGAACATAAGGATTATGGTATTTTATTACATCACCATTGGGTCATTATGATGTCATAAAACACATTATATAATTAAATGGTATTTAATTTTTACCCAAAACGTTGACTGTCTCAGAAAATTATGAAAAATTCACCGTTGGATAATTTTGACGTCCTGATTCCAGAAATGTCGTTTATTTTATCTAAAAAAATTTATAAATATGTTAATTTTCACTTTTAAAATAAAAACCAACATTTATCGAAAATTCACGGGTTTTGACAGAAATGACTTTCAAACCTTAATAAAAATTTTAATTGCATTCATAAGTTTATATGATCATTTATATTTAATAAAAAATAATTTAATATTAATAATAATATTTTAGGAAAATATTATTTAATTCAAAAATCCCTTATTTTAATAAAATATATTTCTTAATTAAATAATAATTAAAAACACCATTTGTACTTTAAAAACTATTTACAACGTATCAAAAATGACTAGAAATTATATTCATTATTATATAAAAAAATAATGTACATGAACATAGTACTACTTATTTCTTACATAACCCCTTAAAACAGCCGCATAATACCTAAGGGTAAGGTGTGCAACGGTGACAGACTCTTGGGGCGGCTCGGATAACATCACTCGAGTGGTAATTTCAATCAACTTCTACTTTTCCCCTAGACGGTCACGTTCGAGCTCGACATAATGAAGCTCAGATTGGGCTTGGTCAAGGGAGAAGCCCAAAGATGCCACCTCTTTTCCGAGCTCCGACAAATGGTCTTCGTATGGGGCAATTCTACTGGATGAGGTCATCGCTTCCTTTGTCTGAGTTAAATTGGGTTCGTTAAAGCCTTATATTTATACTAATCATGTGATCACTGTTCAAAGACTATAAAAGTAACGGTCACAACTCTTATCATAAAACCAGAGAAGTTGACAACTTATAAAAACATTTTTTTATAAAGAGACATTTAACTGGATCTACAGGGATTTTCCATTAATGAAACTTTGGGTCGTTACAATATTCGCCCCTTAAGAAATTTTGCCCTCGAAATTTTCCTTTTCCCACACTAAAACAAATGTGGGTAACTCAGCTTCATCATATCCTCTGACTCCCAAGTTGCTTCTGCAAACTTGTGGTTTCTCCACAATACCTTAACGAGGGGTATTGTCTTATTTCGTAGAACTTTTTCTCTACGATATAAGATCTTCACTAGTTGCTCCTCATAAGAAATATTGTCTTCCAATTGTACCCCCTCGGAAGAGAGTACATGTGAAGGGTCTGGTATGTACTTCCTTAAGAGCGATACATGAAAGACATCATGCACCTTGGCCATAGTAGGTGGAAGTGCTAGTCGATAGGCCACGACCCCAACATGATCAAGAATCTCGAAGGGGCCTATGTACCTTGGACTTAACATCCCTTTCTTTCCAAACCTCATGACCTTCTTCCACGAATATATGTGTAAAAAAACCATGTCTCCAACTTTAAATTCAAGGTCCCGTCGACGATTATCTGCATAACTCTTCTATCGACTCTGAGCTGCCTTGATCTGCTGCTGGATGGTTTTCACCTTCTCCACCATTTCTTCGACCATTTCTGGTCCAAGAAGCTTACGTTCACCGACCTCATCCCAACATGTCGGTGTTCTGCACCTTTTCCCATACAGGGCTTCCTATAGTGCCATTTGGATGCTCGAGTGGAAACTGTTATTATAAGAGAACTCAACCGGAGGAATATGTTGATCCCATCCTCCTTTAAAGTCCATTGAGCACGCTCTCAACATATCCTCAAGTGTTTGGATAGTCCGCTCGGATTGGCCATCAGTTTGAGGATGATAGGTCGTACTGAAGTTCAGTTCAGTATTCAGAGCATGTTGAAGACTCTTCCAAAACTTAGAGGTGAATCAAGGATCTCAGTCAGACACAATAGATAGTGGTACTCCATGAAACCTTACCACTTCCCTGATATATATCCGTGCCAGTTGATCCAATGAGAAATCCTCCCGAATAGCAATGAAGTGTGCAGTCTTTGTAAGATGATCCACAACAACCCATATTTCATTGTTTCCTTTGGATGTCCTTCGATGTCCGGTGACAAAGTACATGGTGATGTTCTCCCATTTCCATTCTGGTATGGGCAATGGTTGCATCATCCCCTTAGACTTCTGCCTCTCTACCTTCACTTGCTGACACACCAGGCACTTTGATGTATATTCAGAGATCCACTTCTTCATATTATCCCACCAAAAGTTTTCTCATAGATCTCGATACATCTTTGTGCTCCCTGGGTGAATAGAGAAATTTGAACTATGTGCATCATCCAAAAGTTCATTCTTCAGCTCCGGACTTGATGGAACACATAGTCTTTTCCCAAACCGCACCATTCCTTATTCATTAACATTAAACTCCAAGGATTTTCCCTTTTTGATAGTTTCCACTTTTTCTTGAATTCCCACATCATCCTTTTGAGCATCCTTTAACCTTTCCAAAAGAGATGGTTGAGAAATCATTTGTGAAAGGATTGATGATGTTCCCTTCTTTATGATTCCCACATCCATCCTCATCAAGTCTAAGAAGATTGGATCCTTCTCAATTCTCATCATTGATAGAATCACTGGATCCTTTCTACTTAGGGCATCCGCCACCTTGTTCGCTTTCCCAGGGTGGTAATGTATTGAACAGTCATAATCCTTGATGAGCTCTATCCATCTTCTCTGGCACATATTAAGCTCTTTCTATGTGAATACATATTTAAGACTCTTGTGGTCAGTATATATCTCACATTTCTCTTCATAGAGATAATGCTGCCAGATTTTCAAGGTAAAGATCACAGCCGCCAACTCTAGATCATGCGTTGGATAGTTTCACTCATGTATTTTCAACTGCCTTGAGTAATATGATATCACTTTATCATTCTGCATCAGCACACATCCTAAGCCCTTTTTCAAAGCATCACTTAATACCACAAAAATCTCCCTACTTGTGGGTAAAGTGAGCATGGGTTCAGTGATAAGCCTCCTTTTCAACTCCTTGAAACATTCTTCGCATTCATCACTCCAAGAAAACTTTACTCCCTTTCGAGTTATCTTGGTAAAAGGGTTGGACAATCATGAGAAATTTCTCACAAATCGTCGATAATATCCAGCTAACCCCAAGAATCTATAGATATCGGTTACTGATGTTGGCCTCGACCATCCCTCAATTGTATCTGTTTTAGAGGGGTCCACAGATATCCCATTGCTTGTAATGATATGGCCCAAGAATGATACCTCCTTCAACCAGAACTCACATTTTCTGTACTTTGCATAGAGCTTCTCCTTGCGCAAAGTCTCCAGTACAGTTCTTAAATGCTCCTCATGGTCCTCCTTGGTTTTGGAGTATATTAGAATATCATCTATAAATACTAACACAAATTTTTCAAGGTAATCTCAAAAGACTCTATTCATCAAGTCCATGAATAATTCTGGAGCATTGGTGAGTCCGAAAGGCATTAATATGAATTCATAGTGCCCGTATCTTGTACGAAAAGTAGTCTTGGGGACATCTTCCTTCTTCACCCTTACTTGATAATATCCCAACAGCAATTCCACCTTGGAGAAGTATTGTGCTCTACGCAGCTGATCAAACAAGTCATCGATTCTTGGGATAGGATACTTGTTCTTTATCGTGATTTTGTTAAGTTGACGATAATCGATGCAGAGCCGCATTGACCCATCCTTCTTCTTGACGAAGAGGACTGGTGCAGCCCATAGTGAATCACTTGGGCGTATAAACCCTTTATCCAGATTATCCTGTAGTTGTTTCATTAGCTCTTCAATCTCAGCAATAGCCATTCTATATAAAGTCTTGGATATTGGTAATTCCCCAGGTATAATTTCAATTGAGAACTCAACATCTCTTCTAGGAGGAAGACCAGGCAGTTCCTCGAGAAACACTTCCACGAATTCCCTCACAATAGGCATTTATTCAAGGATGGTTTCTTCTTTGGAGTCAATCATCTGAGCCAGATACGCGTGCTCATAGGGCAGTAATATCCATGCTTGAGATGATGGAGCTAAAGGAGATTCATCTTCCTCCTAACATTTGTAAAGAATCGGGGGTCGATTCTCCATATGGAGTGTGATTTCCCTCTCCCAACAATTTATGTTGGCTTTATATAAGGAAAGCCAATCAATGCCAAAAATTGCATCAAATTCCACCAAAGGGAGTATTCCGAGGTTCTCCCGGAAATTCAATCCACATATTATAACATGGGATGACTTATATTCATGGGATGCAATGATTGCCCCATTTTCCATACTCACCGACATCTTTACTTCCATGATTTGTGGTGGTGCTGGGATTTTTCTACTAAACTTTCGAGATATAAATAAATGCATAGAACCTGAATCAAAAAGTGAATTCTCTATTCTTGAATGAATAACTAGCATACCTGTCACCACTTCGTTGTCGGGGTTCACTTCGGCAGAAGTGATGGCAAAAGCTCTTCCTTGCTGTCTTGGAGGTTGTTGGTTGCCTCCGATAACCCTTGGATTAGGGAACTGATTTTCAAAATGACCCGGTTCTTTGCATTTGTAGCATTGAACAATGCATTGAGGTTCGAACGGAGTGTTACTCTCCTCTGTCGCAGCTGCGGGTCCTTCTTGCCAATAGTTAATAGCTAGGTGCCCTTCTCTTCCACACCTGAAGCATTTTCTCGTCCCCTTAAGGCAATTTCCAGGGTGCTTCTTTCTTCACTTTTGGCAAGTTGGGTGCTGGAACTTCTTAGCGCCGTTGGATTTATCCATCGGACCACCAGCATTGAAGTCCACCTTATGCTTCTTGTACCCATGATACCCCGGTGATTCTTCGATCTCCATTTCAACCTTGAGGGCACATCAGACAATTTCCTCATAGCTGTCGAAGTCACGGATCGCTAATGCTTTCCGCAAGCTAGGCTTCAGCCCACCAAAAAAGCAGTCAACCTTGCATTCGGGGGTAACGACAAAGTCGAAAGCGTATCGTGCAAGTATTGTGAAGTTTTCCTCATACGTTCCCACATATTCTTCATCTTTTTTCTTGAGGGAAAGGAAGTCCCTTTCTATATTAAGATGGAGGGTGCACGGAAAATATTTATCAAAAAACATCTTTCGGAATTCCTTCCATTCCAAAGCCACGATCTCCTCCTCAGGCTTCATATTTTTTATCAACGTCCACCATTGATCAGCTTCACCCTCCATGCGATAAGCCGCCAGGAGAACCTTCTCTTGTTCAGAACATTGGAGTATGGAGAATATCTTTTCAATGGAGTAGATCCATTGTTCAGCGATCGTGGGATCAGATGATCCACTAAAAGTAGGAGGCCTTTGTCTCATGAAGCTCTCGATAGCAACTTGTTCTTTCTTAGGGGGGGTTGAACGTTCCTCTTGACCCATGTTTCAATTCAAAACTTGAGTTCGCTGAAAGAGGAGCATGACAAAGTTCTCGATTCCCACACTCATTGGATTGGGCATCTCATTAGTATAATCATCACACTGATCTTCACAACAGTTGTTAGCCCGAGTCCACCTATTACCGGCCATTGGCTGGAATAAAAGGAAAGTTAGGGGTAACACATAAAGGGTAATCCAAAGAAAAAAGTTGATGACTTATAAATAAACTTTTATTTCCTTAACTCATGAGTCTATAGGATTCAATATAGGGTTTTCATGATCTACTTTCTAACATATATTCTTAGGGGCATTTTTCCCTTAATAAGGGTTCATACCAAGATTGTGAATTTATCAAAACATATCCCCTGGGAGTGTCGTAACGAAGAGTGCAGCAAGGCCCGTTGTCGTGCACCAGTTCCCGTTCGATTCTAGCTCAATGCGGTGTTTTCGGGTTTTACGACTAGGATACATCTGTGCTAGAGCCGCCTCTACCTGCTCGTATCGAGACAGGGATGTATTTGTTTGATAAACCACTTACTTAGTATTTACCATAACTTAGGGATGTTTTTATTATACCTATTCTTGTATCCATGGCTTTACTAGGGTTTCCTAATCCAAAAAATAACTAAACCTATCCTCTGATACCAACTATGACAACCCTTCTTTTTATTACAACTTAAAAATGCTTTATTACATAAAACGTCACTTGATACAACAAAGAATATAGAGAGGTTTAGTGTCTTTGGGGATTAGGATCATTACATAAAAACTTAAACCATGAAATACAACATCTTTATTGAAAACTTCCTTTACCTGAACACTACATTCCCTCATACTTAGCATTCCATGGGATAACCTGAGGACTTGCATAAGAAAAGGGTGAGCTATAAAGCCCAGTAAGGGAGTACACTTGGAATAACATGAGGAGTACAATAAATGTTATAAAAAATGCATATCAATAGAGCATAAAAGAAACATGAACATAAAGGCATGATAAATCATGATAATCATAACATGGAAATGTGGCAACAACAATTATCATGGAATTAGCATGAGCCAAGGATCATTGCACATGGAGCATGAGTAAACCCTCATTGCACATGAAGCATGAGTAAACCCTCATTTCACTTGAATTAGAATGAGTCAACACTCATTGCACATGAAGTATCATGATACTATACTTTACCCAATTCATTGGAGTGCTATAAGGGTGCACCCTTCTTAAACATTTCATTTCATGCATAAGTGTGCCACATCGATCATAAAACATGGATTCATAAAACATAATAATTTATTCCAAGATAAAGGAATGTGGAATTAATACATGAAACTTTACAGTAAATATGTAAATGTGCATAAAGGTGAATACCCTTGATGGAGAAATGAGCATGGTATTCACTACACAATGACATTGGCTTAGAAAATCACTGCGATTTCGGTAGCGTAACGGCGTGACATAAGAATTCATAAAAATGGTTGATGAGAGAGAAATTGGTTACTCATCATATTTACATGTAATGGACAGTAAGGAGGTCATATAGATACATGTCCCAAAAATTGTAATGTAATTTAGATTCCTGATACAAAAGTATTGCTTTAATGTAAAAGAAGAGAGAGAAGTTCCTTTCGGAATTTTGGCATAGTAACAGGTGTACATGGGAGACATTTAATGAGAGAAAAAGGGGTATCCCATCATTCAAAAAATAATAGGGCAGTATGGGGGAGGTGAGAAACCATACTCCAACATTAATAATTGAAATTAAAAGGGAAATACAACTTAAAGAAAATTGACAAAAAATGAGAAAGGAAGAAAAAACCCTTACATGGAAGTGTGCTTCCAAAGGCTAGAGAGAGGCTTGTGAGAGGCTTATTGGGTGCTTGGGGCACCTTGGGAGGATTCTAGATAGAGTAGGTCAATGTTTGGACGAACTCCAAAGGATTTTATTGAGGAGGAAGTGGGATCTTGGGAGGGTTTATATAGGAAAGGCGAGAGAATTTTTTATTATTTAGGTTTGGGACCCCTTATATTAAAATAATCCAAAACCACAAACCATACCATGGTATTTTCCCATGGTTTCTAGAAAAGGAAAGAGGAAAACAGTATTTTACAAGGCCAAGGTCCGAAATTAATAAAAAAATAGGGTTGCTTATGTGGAGGTGAGTCACACTCCCATGAGAATTAATTTAAAAATGCAAAGTGTTGAATACGTCTTGAGGGGTTCATTAATGCTTTGAAAAGTAAGTCAAACAAACCCAAAATAACATTATTTTAATGATAAAACATATATTGGCCGAACATAAGGATTATAGTTATTTATTACATCACCATTAGGTCATTATGATGTCATAAAACACATTATATAATCAAATGGTATTTAATTTTTACCCAAAAATTTGACTATCTCAGAAAATTATGAAAAATTCACCGTTGGATAATTTCGACGTCCTGATTCCAGAAATGACATTTATTTTATCTAAAAAATTCTAAATATGTTAATTTTCACTTTTAAAATAAAAACCAACATTTATCGAAAATTCACGGGTTTTGACAGAAATGGCTTTCAAAGCTTAATAAAAATTTTAATTGCATTCATAAATTTATATGGTCATTTATATTTAATAAAAATTAATTTAATATTAATAATAATATTTTATTAAAATATTATTTAATTCAAGAATCCCTTAATTTAATAAAATACATTTCTTAATTAAATAATAATTAAAAACACCATTTGTACTTTAAAAACTATTTACAATGTATCAAAAATGACTAGAAATTATATTCATTATTATATAAAAAATAATGTACATGAACATAGTAATACTTATTTTTTACATAACCCCTTAAAACAGCCACATAAGACCTAAGGGTAAGGTGTGCAATGGTTTAAGACTCTTGGGGTGGCTCGGATAACATCGCTCGAGTGGTAATTTCAATCAACATCCACTTTTCCCGTAGACGGTCACGTTCGAGCTTGACATAATGAAGCTCAGCTTGGGCTTGGTCAAGGCCGAAGCCCAAAGATGCCACCTCTTTTCTGATTTCCGAAAAATGGGCTTCGTATGGGGCAATTCTACTGGATGAGGCCATCGCTTCCTTTGTCTGAGTAAAATTGGGTTCGTTAAAGCCTTATATTTATACTAATCATGTGATCACTATTCAACGGATATAAAAGTAATGTTCACAACTCTTATCATAAAACCAAAGAAGTTGACATCTTATAAAAACATTTTTTTATAAAGAGACATTTAACTTGATCAAGAGGTATTTCCATTAATGAAACTTTGGGTCGTTACATTGTATGAATCCAAAACTAATCAAAGAAACTCATGTATATGTTTGTTAATAAGATTTCATATTATTTTTATTAATTTTTAAAGGATGTGCATATAACATGTGACTATTTAATTCATGGATCGTATTTCAATATTTTTCCTAGGGTGTTACCTATGTATGTTTGAATCATGCCTCATCCAATCTCACCATTCAAAGGAACCACTATAATAATCATGAATGGATCTTGATCAAAGATATTTATTACTACAAAATGATCAATGACACATTTTCATGAAATATAATTCTTAT
The DNA here is from genome assembly GCA_963277665.1 of Viscum album. NCBI lineage: Eukaryota > Viridiplantae > Streptophyta > Magnoliopsida > Santalales > Viscaceae > Viscum > Viscum album. The sequence continues at coordinate 338,834,031 of OY728135.1, forward strand.
TGAATCATTTTATAGAGCTATGTCTGCAGGGATACTTCCATGGGAACATAACCAAAACACAAGTCTATCATGACACTACCCCTATAAAGGATGAGCATACCATAAGAGCACTACTGGACTTGAGACCACTACTATGAGTATCATATATTCCATATAAAGATCAATCCAACCCTATATAGTTATATTAGTGAATTTGAACCTACATGAAATATAAATGATATGATATGAAGCAACATAATTATGTATAGGTATGTTTATATAGATGAAGCACTCAAACCCTATTTGATGACTTTTCTCTACGTGGTGGTCCATGTGTTCAGTAGATAAATGTGTTACATTATAAGGATGTTTTTTTATCATTCCATGGTCTAGTCACACTAATAATTTCACTTTTTATAGATCCTTGGACATTTTTATGGTTCATTCCATTACATATTTTGCAAATAAATACTCATGAAACAATTATTATTGATCAAATCTCAATAGAGGAAGGTGATTTGAGGATGTTTTGTTGGTGTTTTACTCACATCGCATGCATTGTACTATAGTGGACCATTAAAAAATTAAATAAATTCTCTAATATATGAAGGGGGATACTCTAGAGGTTTCAACTATTCATTCCATGTTAATGGATATTTAATGAAATTTTACTATATTAGAAGAGCTACTCATTTTATGAGGAATAACTTGTGTCATGAAAGGTTATGTCAAATTAGATTTATAGATATGATATTATGATATATTTAGGACGATAATAGCCTATTTGAACATGTAAATACATGCTTGAATATAGCGTAAAATTTTAAAAGAAATATTTGGAACCATGAATGAAAATTATCCTTTTACTTTAAGGTTACTCCTCTACTCTTAGGGGGATTCAAATATAGAGGAACATGATTCTATTGTTTTAGGTTGTTTCTTAGTTTATTATCCTTCTATGGGTTTCAATTTTTGTTTTCATTCACTGCATCATTACATGAATGAGGGTATGCCTTTCTTTGTACTAAGATTAAATTTTAGGGAAATTATAACATGTAATGTATTTAATTTTATTATTAATTCAAATCTGATTTTTGAATTTTAATATATTTAATATATATCAATTCCTTTCTCTTTCACATATGGCCATTTTTTATTGAGGTTTATTTATTTTAATGCAATTAATTGAAATAAAACTTCTCCATAACCCTTTGGGATGGGATAAGTTCTAAATTTTTACATGATTTAAATTTACATTTCTAAATTAATAAATGAATTACTCGATTATAAGATATGTTCCATCACTGAGAGAGTGATCACCTAGAAAATGGGATTTATTATACCAATTCCCAATGAAAACCTACCTAAATCATTATCATTCTACTTCACTAGTGAATGAACCTAGATTTTCTAGGCTTCTTTCCCCTTTTTTATCTTCCAAAAAATGGAAATAAATGTGTTTGTATCGTTATATTATTTTATTTGTTGGTGTTAAATATTATTTTAGAATACCTCTAATACATTGTCTCAATATGTTCAATATTGTACTTGAATTACCTATAATAATCATCAGTAGTTTAGTTTTTTTATGATTCATATGATTATAAATTCTTAACTTTTTCCCTCTTGGGGAAGTAACAATTACATATGAGAGATAATAAGGGTATAGGGCATGTTACTGGACAATTAATCTATAAACAATTAGACAATGTTCAAGATCAACTACATTTTTAAACATCCTTTAATAAAAATTTTATGTATCTCTATTTATTACTTCTTTCTGATCATCATCATTATCATCCCTTCTATGGATTACATGAACTTTTCATACATGTGTCAGTTTTTTATTGAATTCCTCGAACAAAACCATCATTTTATCAACTATATCATAGATATAACCCATTAAAATAAAACATCTATTGATACTATTTATCTAAACTTAATGGTATAAGAAATATCTGGTATGATTCTTTAATTCAACTTCTTCTAAATTCTAAATTTATAGATGTTATAGAAAGTCAATTTATAAGAAACAATAAAAAACACAATAAAATTCACTATTTGGAAAAAAATACATCCAAACTTTCTTTTCCTTGAAGACCTAATATCATAATCCCATCCACTAAACCTGAGTAGGTATATTATGTTGTGTTTGTGGATCCAAAAATTATGGTGGAGGTACTACCTAACTTTTTATAGTGTCACGTGAGAGATTAAAATATACTTCCTCTAAAAAATCATTCTAATTCCATAAAATTTATAGGGGTTCTTCCATGTGTGGTTTGGAAATATTTTGATTTAAGGAATCTTTTAAATTTAGAAAAATTTAGAAAAATCTCGAAATCCACCAAGATCTTCTTATGCAATTTGTGTCAAGGATAAATCATTCCATAAATTCTTTATAAAAATATATAAAATTTATTTATATAATAACTCTATGTTAAAACAATATTTAAATACCATACATAAATAATTATTTCAATCTCATTCAAAAATTAAAAAGATCCATTATTTTTTCACTGAATCAGTACTTCTAATTAGAGAGAACTCAAAAAGTCATCTTTCCTTGTGAAGTGTTGAATTAGTAAATGAACTATCAATAAGGATCGTTGAAACAAGTGATGAGTCCCACTACCATATTGTCATACTAAAAAATGACAGACCTTAAAATTTTGAAAAAAAATTTCTGCTATATAACTTCTTATTTCAAAGGATGTTCTATTAGAAAGACCCACCATGAAGAAAAGTGTAAATGATATTGTTATGGGTGACTTATACCCCTGAAGGGGATGAGACTATGATTGATGAAGTTTTTTAATAGTGGGGTAAAAATAACTAATAGACGTATGGTTTCCTATTATGTTATATTGGAACTCACTAATTCGCAAGGGCTTTCAATCATAGATAAATATATATTTGTTATATTTTTTATTCAACCCCTGATATTTGAATTCTTATGAGATAAATTTTTGGAAACATGGATTACTTAAATGTAAAAGGGAAAACTCCCAGTATTTATCATCATAAGCTATTAATCAAAAAATATTATTGTGTCTCATGTCAACTAAATTATTTAACTTGTTCCTTAAAAATAAGACCACACAATTTCATCTTGTTTTCCCAATAAAAAGATCATTTTATTGTTATATGAATAATAAATATTAAAAAAATATTCAAAGATAAATTTGATAATGATTTTAAAAAAAGGCTTATCCTATTTATGAGGATATAAATATATTCATGTCCATATATTGACTCAACCATTTTATGGATGTGGTCAACCCAGACCGAAGGCCTTTGAGTTTTTATTTAATTTTGGATAATCATCTTTTAAAAAGGGTTGAGATAGAAAAATTACATGACTGATATTTCTAGATTCATAATTAATAATACATGATTCTAAGGCCAAATGAATATAAAATAATCTAACAACCCATCCATAAAATCTATTTTTTTTACGGAACCTAGTTCCCCACCATGATTTGAAAATTGGCCAGCATTTTACTATGTACTGTTACACTGTGCCAGATAGTTCTAATGGGGAGATTGATAATCTAGATTACCTTTTATATCATCTATTCACTCCCTCTTTGTTTTCCTCAAATCATAAAAGGTAGTTTAATAGTTAATTTCCTTCATATAACTCATCGAACACGCTATTCCCATGATATTTGATGAGCGTAATCATGATAAAATTTACTAATACTGTATCTAATGGTCATAAATCAAAATTATTTTCAAAATAGTGTACACCATAAATTAATGATTCATAATCATGGTATTATTCCTTCATTATTTATGTTATTGATACCACTATGGGGTTCATAGTATTTTCTTTCTTAAAAAACCATGTATTATTACCACATAACATTTTACCAGATATTTAGTTGACTCACGTAGAACTTATCTATGTGGTAGGTAATTGCGAGAGAGACTCCACTGAACATTGGTTTAAAGAATTTTATTATTGAATAGCTAACAACGGGGTTTCCTCGATCCTTAAAAACACTAATTATTAGGAATAATGTGCAGTTGTTACTAAGGATTCTTCTAAATTAATAAGACCCTAAATGGGGATATTTGATATATAGAGTCTCATATCCCAATATATTGGCGTCTCCCCAATAATGAATTTTTTTCTAGGAGATGGGTTTAATCAGGTAAACACATTGTGAGAAGGTGATATTGGAATAAAATATCATCCCTAGGAGAAGGGGTTAGCCTTTTAATAGTGTTTTCATAATTTCCTATGAGACCTCATCTTAGAATCAATCTACTTCATGATTCAAATAAAAACATATCATTTGATTGTTTTAAATAGGGAATACATATATGTCTATTTAACCATTATGTATATGATTTACCCTAAAATAATCAATCGCAAATATGATATTAAAAGTACTTTATGATGAATGTGCTAGAGATATTGTAGGATGAAAATAGACAAAATATTATATATAGAGAATGAGTGGGGAAGGTGTAATGATGCATATTTTCTTCTACCATGTATGTAAGAATGAGGATAAACTTTCATAATAATCACATGTAACTCATGAAGACTATTTTAACAAATGAATTACATCTCATCACATTATTTTCTTGAAATTAAAAAATATTCTATGTGAATTGTTGCAAGTTAAACCTACTAACACTGATTTTTAGGATCTAGGATATTCTCACTATGTAACGACCCAAACATTCATTAATGGAAATCTCCCATGATATAATTAAATGTCTATTTATATAAAATATTTATATTAAATGTCAACTTCTTTGGTTTTATGTTAATAATTGTGACCGTTGCTAATATAGTCGTTGAACAATGATCACATGATTAGTATAAATATAGGGCTTTAACAAATCCAATTTACTCATTCAAAGAAAGCTATGGCCTCATCCAGTAGACGTGTCCCATACGAAGCCCAATTATCAGAGATCAAAAAATAGGTAGTTTTATTGGGCATCGCTCTTGACCAAGCCCAAGACGAGCTTGAAGATGTTAAGCTCGAGCGGGACCACCTACGAGGGAAATGGAAGTTGATAGAGATTACCACCCGAGAAATGTTATCCGAGCCACCCCAAGAGTCTGTCACCATCGCACACCTTACTCTTTGGTATTATATGGGTGTTATAAGGGGTTATCTAAAAATACCATAGCACTATGGTTATGTACATTATTTTTGAATATAATAGTTTATATACTTTCATTTTATTATTGTTACCTTGTAAATAGTTTTTAAATCACAAATAGTGTTTTTAGTTAATATTCAACTAAAATATATGTTTTGATGAATTACGGAATTTTTTAATCGAATAATACTTTAATTAAGTATTATTATTATTATTAAATTATTTTTTATTAAATATTACTGATCATATTATTTTATGAATGAAATCGTAGTTTTTATTAAGTTTAAAAAGCCTTTTTTATCAAAGCACGTGAATTTTTTTTATCAATGTCTATTTTTATTTTAAAAGTTAAAATTAACATATTTAGAAAATTATTTAGAAAAATATATATTATTTATGTAATTAGGACATCGAAATTATCCAACGGTGAATTTTTCATAATTTTCTGAGACAGTCAAATATTTGGGCAAAAATTAAATAACGTTTAAATATATAATGTGTTTTATGACATAATAATGACCCAATAGTGATGTAATAAAATACTATATGCATTATGTTAGGCCAATATATGTTTTATAATTAAAATTATGTGATTTTGGGTTTGTTTGACTTATTTTACAAAGCATTAATGGGACCTTCAAGACTTATTAAACATATTGTCTTTTTAAATTGTTTTCCATGGGTGTGTGACTCACCTCCACATAAACAACCCCATTATTTTAAGAAGTTAGGAATTTGGACTTGTAAATTTTTTTTTACACTTCCCTTTTCTAGAATCTATGGTAAAAAACCATGGGCTGGTTTGTAGTTTAGATTAGTTTAATGTGAGGGTCCCACCCAAGATCCCACTTCCTCCTCCATCAAAGCCTTTGGAGTTAGTACAACCTCTTCACTCATATATTTAGAATCATATATGGTTCTCCAAGCTCCCAAGAATTATCTCTCAAACCTCTCTCAAGACTTTGGAAGCATACTTCCAAGTAAGGGTTTTTTCTTCTTTTCTCATTTTTGTCCAATTTTCTTAATGTTGTTATGCACTTTTAATTTAGATTATAAATGTTAGTGTATGGTTTCAAACCTCCCCCATAATTCTATATTTATGTTTGAATTATTGGATACCCCTTTCTCTCTCATTAAATTCCTCCCATGTACACTCGTTACTATATGGAAATTCCGAAAGGAATTTCTCTCTCTTCATTTACATTCAAGCAATTCTTTTGTATCATGAATCTAAATTCCATTACAATTGTTGGGAAATGTATTTATATGACCCCATTACTATCCATTTCATGTACATATAATGATAAACCCCTTTCTCTATCATCAACCATTTTTATGAATTCTTACATCACGCTGTTACGCTGCAGAAATTGCACCGATTTTCCATCCTAATGTCATTGTGTAGTGAATACCATGCCCGTTTCTCTATCAAGGGTATTCAATTTTATACACATTTACTCATTGATTATAATGTTTCATATATGAATTCTTCATTCTTTTATCATGGAATAAAAGATTATGTTTTACGAATCCATGTTATATGATCCATGTGGCACACTTATACATGAAATGAAATGTTTAAGAAGGGTGCGCCCCTTATAGCACACCAATGCATTGGGTAATTATAGTATCATGATACTTCATGTTAAATGGGTGTTTACTCATTATAATTCATGTGTAACAAGGTTTTAATCGTACTTCATGTGCAATGAGGATTTACTCACGCTCCATGTGCAATGAGCATTGACTCATTCTAATTCCATGTTAGGTGTTGTTGTAACATTTCCATGTTATGATTATCATGCTTTATAATGACTTTATGTTTGTGTTTCTCTTGTGCTCTATTGATAGGCCTATTGTCTGACATGTATTGTATTCCACTTTTTATTCCTTGATTATTCCCTTACTGGGCTTTATAGCTCACCTTTTTCTTATGCATGTCCTCAGGTTATCCCGTGCAATGATAAGTACGAGGGAATGTAGTGGTCATATAAAGGAAGTTTACAATAAAGATATTTTATTCATGGTTTAAGTTGTTATTTAATGATCCTAAGCCCCAAAGACACTAGACCCCTCGATCTTCTATGTTGTATCAAATGAAGTTTATGTAATAAATAATGTTTAATTGTGTAATAAATGATCATGGTTGTCATAGTTGGTGTCAGAGGATATGTTTAATTATTTTTGATATTAGGATTAGAAAAAACCTAGAAAAGCCTTAGAGATAAGACTAAGTATAATAAAAACATCCCTATGTTTTGGTGAGTATAGACTAAGTGGTTTATTAAGAAAATACATCCCTGTATGGATAAGAGCAGGTAGATGTGGCTCTGGAACATATGTATCCTAGTGGTAAAACCTGAAAACATCGCTTTGAGATAGACTCGAATGGGAACAGGTGCACGACAATAAGCCTTGCTGCACTCTTGATTATGACACTCCTAAGGGACATGCTTTGGTAAATTCAGAAGCATAGTATGAAACATTATCAAGGGACTAAAAAAATTCTCTAAGAATATATGTTAGAAAGTAGATCATGGATAATATAGACTAAAGAAAATAGATTCGTATGTTAAGGAAATAAAATTTATTTATAAGTCATCTTTTTTCCTTGTATTACCCTTTATGTGTTTCCCCAAACATTACCTTTATTCTAGAAAATGGCCAGTAATAGGAGGAATCGGGATAACAACTGATGTGAAGATCAATGTGATAACTGTACTATTGAGATGCACAATCTAATGGGAGCGGGAATGACAAACTTTTTCATGCTTCTCTCTCAAATAACTCAATATTTGAATAGAAACATGGGTCAATAAGAATGTCCAACCCCCCCTACGAAAGAACAATTTTCTATTGAGATCATCATGAGACAAAGGCCTACTACTTTTAATGGATCATTCGATCCCCCAATCACTGAACAATAGATCAACTCCACTGAAAAGATCTACTTCATCCTTCAATGTTCTGAACAAGAGAAGGTTCTCATGGCTGCTTATTGTATGGAGGGTGAAGCTGATCAATGGTGGACATTGATCAAAAATACGAAGCCTGAGGAGGAGATCAATGCCTTGGAATTAAAGGATTTCTAGAAGATGTTTTTTTATAAATATTTTCCTCGCACCCTCCAGTTTAAGATGGAAAGGTACTTCCTTTCCCTCAAGAAAAAATACAACGAATCTGTTGGAGCATATGAGGAAAACTTAACTATGCTTGCACGATATGCTTCTGGCTTTGTCTTTACCCCTGAATGCAAGGTTGACCACTTCTTTGGTGGGCTGAAACCTATCCTACGGAAAGCGCTGGCGATCCGTGACTTCGACAGCTATGAGGAAATTGTTCAATGAGCCCTCAAGGTCGAAATAGAGATCGGAGAATCTCAAGGGTATCATGGGGATAAGAAGCATAAGGTGAACTTCAATTTTCATGGTCCGATGGATAAATCCAATGGTGCTAAGAAGATCCAGCACCCCACTTGCAAAAGGTGTGGAAAGAATCACCCTTGAAATTGCCTGAAGGGGACGAGAAGATTCTTTAGGTGTGGAAGAGAAGGGAACCTAGCTATTAACTACCAGTAAGAAAGACTGGCGGCTGCGACATAGGAGAGGAACACTGCATTTTAACCTCAACGCATGGTTCATTTCTACAACTACAAATAACTAGGGTATCTTTCAAATTAGTTCCCTAAGCCAAGGGTTTTCGGAGGCAACCAAAAACCTCCAAGGCAACAAGGGTGATCTTTTTCCTTAACTACTACTGAAGTGAACCCTGACAACGAAGTGGTGACAGGTACGCTAGTTACTAATTCATGGATAGAGAATGTACTTTTTTATTGAGGTTCTACGCATTCTTTTATATCTCAAAAGTTTAGTAGAACAATCCCAGCACCACCACAAATCATGTAAGTGAAGATGTCTGTGAGTACAACAAATGGAGAAATCATTGCATCCCTTGAATATAACTCCTTGACTATCATAATCAGTGGATTAGACTTCCTGGAAAACTTCATCATACTCCCTCAGGTGGAATTTTATGCAATTCTTAGCATGGATTGACTTTCATTATATAGAGCCAACATAAATTGTTGGCAGATAGAAATCACTCTTCTTGTGGATAATCAAACCCCGATACTTTACAATTGCAAGGAGGAAGATGAATCTTCTTTAGCTCTATCATCTCAAGTGTGGATATTAATGCCTTATGAGCATGCATATCTATATCAGATGCTTGATTCTAAGGAGGAAACCATCTTTGAAGACATGCCTATTACGAGATAATTCCCTGAAGTGTTTCTCAAGGAATTTCCTGATCTTACTCCTATAATAGATGTTTAATTATCCATTGATCTTATACCTGGGGTGTTTTAAATATCCAAGACTCCATATAGAATGGTTGTTTTGGAGCTAGAGGAGCTGAAGAAACAACTACAGGATAATCTAGATAAAGGGTTTATACACCCAAGTGCTTCACCATGGGGTGCACCAGTCCTTTTCATCCAGAAGAAGGATGGGTCAATGTGCCTTTTCATTGATTATCATGAGATCAACAAAATCACGATAAATTACAAGTATTCTCTCCCAAGAATTGATGACTTGTTCGATTAGATACATGGAGCACAATACTTCTCCAAGGAGGATTTACGGTCGGGATATTATCAAGTAAGGGTGAAGAAGGAAGATATCCCCAAGGCTACTTTTCATACAAGATACGGGCACTATGAATTTATAGTAGTTCCTTTCGGACTCACAAATGCTCCAGCAATCTTCATGGACATGATTAATAGAGTCTTTAGAGATTAACTAGAAATTTTTTTGGTAGTCTTTATAGATGATATTATGATATACTCCAAAACCACAAAGGATTATGAGGAGCATCTAAGAAATATACTAGAGACCTTTTGGAAGGAGAAGCTCCATGAAATGTATAGAAAGTGTGAGTTCTGGTTGAAGGAGGTCTCATTCTTGGGCCATATCATCATAAGTAATGGGATATCTTTGGATCCCTCCAAAACATTTGCAATTGAGGGATGGTCGAGGCCAACATCGGTAACAGATATCCGTATCTTCTAGGGGTTAGCTGGATATTATCGATAATTTGTGAGAAATTTCTCATGATTGTATAACCCATTTTCCAAGATAACTCGGAAGGGATTAATGTTTTCATGGAGTGATGAATGTGAAGAAAACTTCAATGAGTTGAAATGGAGGATTATCACTGCGCCCTTTCTCACTTTACCCACAACTAGAGAACTTTTTGTGGTATTTAGTAATGCTTCAAAGAAAGGCCTGGGGTGTGTGTTGATGAAAAATGACAATGTCATTTCCTATGCTTCAAGGAAATTGAATGTTCATGAACAGAACTCTCCAAAACATGTCCTCGAGTTGGCTGTAGTGATATTCACTTTGAAAATTTGGCGGCATTATCTATTTTGGGAAAAGTGTAAAATATATACGGACCACAAAATACTCAAGTATATATTCACACATAAAGAGTTGAACATGCGTCAATGAAGATTTTTAGAGATGATCAATGACTATTACTGCTCAATCCATTACCACCATGGGAAACTGAACAAGGTGGCAGATTCCCTATGTAGAAAGGACCCATCGATTCTATCATTGATGAGAATTGAAAAGGACCGAGTCTTTTTAAATTTGATGAAGATGGACATGGGAATCATAAAGAAGGGAACATCGTCAATCCTTTCAGAAATGATTGCTCAACCGTCACTTTTGGAAAGGTTAAAGGATACTGAAAAGGATGATGTGGGAATTCATGAAAAAGTGGAATCTATCGGAAAAGAAAAATCCTTGTATTTTAATCTTAATGAAGAAGGAATTGTGAGATTAAGGAAAATACTATGTGTTACATCAAGTCCGAAGCTGAAGAGGGAACTCTTTGATGATTCACATAGTTCAAATTTCTCTTTTACCCCTAGGAAACACAAAGATGTATCGAGATCTCCGAGATAATTATTGGTGGGATAATATGAACAAGGATATCATTGAATATACATCAAAGTGCCTGGTGTGTCAGCAAGTGAAGGTAGAGAGGCAGAATTCTAAGGGGATGATGCAACCATTGCCCATAACCGGATGGAAATGGGAGAACATCACCATGGACTTTGTCACAGGACTTTCGAAGAATTCCAAAGGCAACAATGAAATATGGGTTGTTGTGGATCGTCTTACAAAGGCTGAACACTTCATTGTTATTTGGGAGGATTTATCATTGGATCAACTGGAAAAAATATATACCAGGGAAGTGGTAAGGCTGCATGGATTACCACTATCTATTGTGTCTGATCAAGATACAAGATTCACCTCTATGTTTTGGAAGAGTCTTCAACATTCTCTAAGTACTGAACTGAAATTCAGTACAGGCTATCATCCTCAAAATGTTGTCCAATCCGAGAGGACTATCCAAACACTTGAGGACATGTTGAGAGCGTGCTCAGTAGACTTTAAAGGAGGATAGGATCAATATCTTCCTATGGTTGAGTTCTCTTATAATAATAGTTTCCACTCGAGCATCCAAATGGCACCATATAAAGCTCTTTATGATAAAAGGTGAAGAACACCGGTGTGTTGGGATGAGGTCGGTGAGCATAAGCTGTTTTGTCCAAAAATGGTCAAATAAATGGTGTAGAAGGTGAAAACCATTCAGCAGCATATCAAGTCATCCCAGAGTCGATAGAAGAGTTATGCAGATAACCATCGACGAGACCTTGAGTTTAAAGTTGGAGACATGTTATTTCTACACATATCTTCGTGGAATAAGGTTATAAGGTTGGTAAATAATGGGAAGTTAATTGCAAGGTACATCGGCCCCTTCGAGATTCTTGATCGTGTCGGGGATGTGGCCTATCGACTAGCACTTCCACCTACCATGGCCAAGGTACATGATGTCTTTCATGTATCAATCTTAAGGAAGTACATACCATAACCTTCACATGTACTCTCTTAAGAGGTGGTACTGTTAGAGGATGATATTTCTTATGAGGAGCAACCAGTGAAGATCTTAGATCATAGAGAAAAATTTCTACGAAATAAGACAATGCCCATCGTCAAGGTTTTGGGGAGAAACTACAAGTTTGAAGAAGCGGCATGGGAATCAGAGGAAATAATGAAGCAGAGTTACCCACATCTGTTTTAGTGTGGGAAAAGAAAATTTCAAGGGTGAAATGTTTTAAGGGGGGATGATTGTAACAACCTAAACTTTCATTAATGAAAATTCCTCTTGATCTAATTAAGTGTCTCTTTATATAAAATGTTTATATAAATTGTCAACCTATTTGATTTTATATCAAGAATTGTTACTACTGCTAATATAACCATTGAATATTGATCACATGATTAGTATAAATATAGGGCATTAATAGATACAATTTACTCAGACAAAGGAAGCGATGGCCTCATCCAGTGGACGTGCCCCACACGAAGACCAATTTTTAGAGCTTGGAAAGGAGGTGGCATCATTAGGCTTCACTCATTACCCATCCCAAGCCTATCTTGAATATGTTAAGATCAAGAGGTACCACCTATGAGATAAATGGATGTTGATAGAGATTACCACCCGAGTAATGTTATCCGAGCCACCCCAAGAGTCTCTAACCATCACACACCTTACTCTTCAGTCCTATGCGGGTTTTATAAGGGGTTATGTAACAAGAATTTATCACAATGGTTATGTACATTATTTTTTTATATAATAATTAAAATACTTTCATTTTATTATTGTTACCTTGTAAATAGTTTTTAAAGCACAAATAGTGTTTTTAGTTTATATTCAACTAAGAAATCTATTTTTATGAATTAATGAATTTTTGAATTAAATAATAATTTAATAAATTATTATTATTATTATCAAATTAATTTTTATTAAATATAGATGATCATATAATTTGATGAATGCAATCGTAATTTTTATTAAGGGTTGAAAGCCATTTTTATCAAAACTTGTGAATTTTCTATAAATGTCGTTTTTTATTTAAAAAGTGAAAATTAGAATATTTAGAAAATTATTTGATAAAATAAATATTATTTTTGGAATCAGGATGTCGAAATTATCCAATGGTGAATTTTTCATAATTTCTGAGACAATCAAATGTTTGGGTAAAAATTAAATATCGTTTAAATATATAATGTCTTTTATGACATCATAATGACCCGATAGTGATGTAATAAAATACTATAAGCTTTATGTTAGGCCAATATATGTTTTAGAATTAAAATAATATGATTTTGGGTCTGTTGGACTAATTTTACAAAGCATTAATGGACCCTTCAAGACTTATTAAACATCTTATCTTTTTAAATTGTTTTCCTTGGGAGTGTGACTCACCTCCACATAAGGAACCCCATTATTTTAAGAATTTCGGACTTTGGCCTCATAAAATATTGTTTTACACTCCCCTTTTCCAAAAACCCTGGACACAAGAATGGTCTGGTTTGTGGTTGGGATTAGTTTAATGTGAGGTTCCCAAACCTAAATAATAAATAATTCCCTAACCTTTCCTATATAAACTCACCCAAGTTCCCACATCCTCCTCACTCAAACCCTTTGGAGTTCGTCCAAAATCTTACCTCCTCTCTATAGAATCTTCTAAAGGTGCCCCAAGCTCCCAAGAAGCCTCTTTCAAGCCTCTATCAAGCCTTTGGAAGCATACTTCCATGTAAGGGTTTTTTCTTCCTTTCTCATTTTTGTCCAATTTTCTTAATGTTGTTATACCCTTATAATTTCGATTATAAATGTTGGGGTATGGTTTCCCAACTCCCCCATACATTTATATTTATGTTTTAGTTATGGGAGACACCTTTATCTCTCATTAAATTCCTCCCATGTACACCCGTTACTATGACGATATTCTGAAAGAAATTTCTTTCTCCTCATTTACATTCTATCAGTTCTTTTGTATCATGAATCTAAATTCCATTAAAAATGTTAGGAAATGTATTTATATGACCCCCTTACTCTCCACTTCATGTACATATTATGAGACACCCCTTTCACTCTCATTAAACATTTTTATGAATTCTTATGTCACACCGTTACGCTGCCGAAATTGCACCGATTTTCTAAGCAAACATCATTGTGTAGTGAGTACCATGTCCATTTCTCTATCAAGGGTATTCAACTTTATTCACATTTACTTATTTATTATAAAGTTTCATATATGAATTCGACATTCCTTTATGATGGAATAGATGATGATGTTTTATGAATCCATGTTATATGATCCATGTGGCACAATTATGCATGAAATGAAATGTTTCAGAAGGGTGCGCCCCTTATAGCGCTCCAATGCATTGGGTAAAGTATAGTATCATGATACGTCATGTGAAATGGGTTCTTACTCATGCTAATTCAAGTGAAACGAGGTTTTACTCGTGCTTCATGTGCAATGAGTATTTACTCATGCTCCATGTGCAATAAGTTTTCGCTCATGCTAATTCCATGTTAAGTGTTGTTTCCACATTTCCATGTTATGATTATCATGCTTTATCATGCCTTTATGTTTATGTTTCTATTATGATCTACTGATATTCCTATTTTCTAACATGTATTTTATTCCTCATTTTATTCCATTATTATTCCCTTACTAGGATTTATAGCTCACCCTTTTCTTATGCATGTCCTTAGGTCATCCCACGCAATGATTAGTATGAGGGGTTGTAGTGGTCATGTAAAGGAATTTTTCAATAAAGATGTTGTATTTCATGTTTTAAGTTGTTATGTAACGATACTAATCCCCAAAGAAACTGGACCTCTCGATCTTCTATATTGTATCATGAGAAGTTTATGTAATAAATTATGTTTAATTGTGTAATAAAAGATCAGGGTTGGCATACACCATATATGATATATTTCATTCATTGGCCATTGTTTAGTTAAAAGCTTCCCAATTAGATAGCCCATATTTATATACCAGCATTATCATAAATAATATCTATAATTTAGTATTAGTGATTGATGTGATGACAATATATACTGGATATTTATTCCTAAAAAATATTTTTCAAATCGTGACATTGTTGTATTACTCTTTGACTATGAGTGAATTTTTTTCCTTTCATATGATCGGAAAAATTCTAGCTGATAAATTTATTTCACATAAGGAGGAAATTAACTCATGAAATCGTTGATTTTTCATAGGCTCAAATGGTCAGTGTTTTGGTGAATGACTAATAACAATAATTTTAAAGTGTGTCTAAAGGTCGATGAAAATCATCATCATCTGATAATGGATCATTTGAAAAAATAAAATTTGATTTTAAGAGTGGAACACAGTAAGAAGTTACACTAATTGTAGTTACAAAACATGGATTATTTATAATATAAAATTAATCACATTCCACATGAGGGGCCATGGAATCATGTACTCAAATAATCAATCATTTGATGACACTAAATCATATATTAACACTTTATCTTTTTAGGAACATAATATATAAGATTATTTGTGTGGAGACCCATTTTAAATGTGTATATATTTTAATGGATACCTTTCCTTACACACAACCCCAAGTGTAAATAAACTATAATAAATTAATCCTTTATAACATTGCCATTAGATTGGTATGTATGATTAGAAATATTCACATTATAAACTATTTTCTATTTTTTTTAATAATTATGATATATTTGTTAATTTATCATAATTAAGTACTCAATTTTCATTAAAGTCGTTCTATTCTTTAAAAACATGTTTTCCACAAAAATGGGATTTATTTAACTTTTCATTTATGGAAATTATAATTAATTATTACTTACTTTAGAAATTTTCTTTTGGGAAATTAATATTATAAAAAATTCAATATTATCATGGTGTTAATTTGAAATATTTTTCTAAAAACAATGTCTTCTTTAATGAATATTGAAAATGACGTTCTTCAAAAAAATTCTCATTTATTTTAATATAAAGATACAAATATGTTTGTAATTTTATATTAAAGTGAAATAAGTATAGTTTAATTGGAAATAATATAATTGATAAAAAATTAGTACACATTATACTTGATTTTGGTATAAGCTCATTTTGTTGATTAAAAAGACATTATTTGTAAAAACTATTCTTAAATGAGAAATGTGTTTTTGTATGAAAAAATAAATAAATCATAATTTAACATTTTTTATTTAAATTTATATATTATAGATTCAATCATAAGTTTTAACATTTATTTTTTATTTTTTATATGGTAATAAATGGATATTCAATCGTTTGTATTCATACATATTAATTTTTTTAAAACATGTTTTCTTGGAGTGTTTTATGATTATTTAAAATTAAATTCATAAAATTATATAAATTTAATATATTAAAATTGACGATATATATGTAATAATCATAATTAAAGTAATTTTATTATTTCAACTTAATTATTTGACATGTTGAATAGTAAAAATAGTGAAATTGTGTTGCGAGAGTTAGGGTTAAAATCGGTTTACCTGAGGGTAAAAACAAGAGATTTGGGTATAATTTCTAAACACACTTGTATGATTATTATTATTTTAGTATCATTAATCATTAAATTATTATGACATTTGATTATTGTAAACTTGGAGCCACTTTTCCTTGAATGTGACCATATATCATAGGATTCATTTAGTAAATTTCATGTGTATCATTTTTCTCACTTATAAATTAGAACCTATTATATTACCTAATTAAAACCATTTGAACATTCTAGATCATAAAATACCTATATAAAATACTTCTAAAGACCCTTAACTTCATTCTAAAATTATTTCTATTATTCTAGGACCAATCATTCAAGGATTAATTGGTAAGCGAAAGGAGTCCATTCAAAGATGAGGTATAAATCTTAACCAATCACTTTCAATTTATTTTCTTCTTATAATTAATCTAAAATATTTTTATACCAAAAAAATACAAATTTTATATGATTTATATTATTATTTTATATTATTATTTAATAACCATTTACCACCTCTTCCCCATCAAATTATAGATAAACAATCACTCTTGCATATATGCGGACTACCACATCAATTTAGAGATATGATTAATTTTACCACCATCTATCATGTTAATTTATTAAGTGATATTAAAATGTATATATATGATGTAATAATTGTTATATAATGTTGAGTTATTGTTTATCTTTTCTTTTCATCCATCATAAATATGAACATCACTCTTATGTATGTACAGACTACCATCTCCACACAATAATGTAATACATTTTTATCACTAATTTATATGAATGGATATAAATATGTTTATAAAAGTTATATATGAAATTTATATCATGATTAAAATTATATAATGAATAAACATGATAAAATATCAAGGACTATAACTACCAACCAATGCATACAAAAAAACGAAGTTGTTAACACCTGAAATGATGATGATCATGAATGATTATTTATAAACAGGTGGTGGGATGTTATAAGTAAACATTGTCTAGTATTATATATATATATCAATATTGTTTTTAAATATAATTATAATATATTTAATTTTATTATACTATAACATATATCACTTATGAAGAAAGTTCAACTTGAGGTAACTGTAATATGATACAATATTTTTTTACCAGGATTGTTTATACCTAAATATTCAATAAGGAAATTATATAATATATATTTCAAATGTATTATGAAATTTTTTATCCGTTAGTTATTTCTTTAGATTATTTTTTTCCTCTCATTTTTATCTCTTTATGTACTCAAGAGAGTAAATGAATGTATTTATGGAAAATCATCCTTGTTTTTCTCTCAGGTCAGAACTCTTTACATCCGAATTTATGTTTTCATTAAAATATTTTAAAGAATTTTTCTAATATTTAAAAAATATTTAATTTTATTTTTATCTATCATTTATTTTAATTATAAAATTTTTAAATGAATCTTCTTATCTTTTTATAAATATGGTACTTCTGATTTTTTTCCAAAAAAATGAATGGAAAATGTTTAACAGACAGCCCATGAATGGATTTCCCCGTCATCATGAATAATCTTTTATTTGATGATTAATTTATAATTTTTTTTATTTTCAAAGAAAATATTTTCTTTAATATTTTTTAAATTTTTATATTTTTAATATGTTATTTTTAAATTAACGGGGAATTACTCAAGAAATGTTCTATTGATCTTTTAATATTAATTACATCTATAGAAAAATACTAGTATATTAATATAATTAATTGGGTATATGTCCAATTTGACAAGATTATTAATTATTTAGAGATTTTATTATGATGATGATGAAATATTAATGAAACCCATATCCATTCCAGGGGTTATGATATAATGATATAATAAATGTTTTATGATCTTTTGAAACACATAATTATGGTTTTCATTACGTGATGGGGGCGATGGAATTATTTATCCCTCAAATGTATGGGGTAAAAAAAATATTTATTTGATATTAAAGAGTTGAATGGAGAGTGAACCTATCTTAGTAATATACATTTTCTAATAGGTATGTCTTTTGAGTGAACTTTTACTAATGAAATGATGTAATAGAGTGAATCCAATCTATTTTAATAGTCTTGGTAGTGATCATTGGATAAAGAAATTATATTATATGCTATTTTTTATACCAAAAACTTATATATTATTATTTATTTATATTCAAATGGATTATAATTGATTGTTGATGTTTCTATATTATTATGTATTAAATCGGTTTTTGAAAAAACCTTATACCATATTTCATGATTAAAGATCATTGATTGATTGCGACTGGTTATTGTAAGACATAATCACGTTCTTGTACTCTTATTATTATCTTATCCTCATTCATGATCACTGATTAATACCTCTTATTTTTATCCTTACTGATCATTTGAGCTCACCCTTCCTTATGTTTCCCTTCCAATTGGTATAAATATTGATTTTAAGGATGATATTTATAAGTGGGATTTTATTTTTGATAATCTTAATGGAAAATGATGTAAATATTTTATTGTAATGAACTATCCTAGGTCAAATAGATGAGTAACATGAGTTTCCCATCATGGTGGTGGTGCAACAAGATAATATACATAAGTATAGTATAAAATAAAAGCAAGAAAAAAATATCATAACAAAAAAAATGAAAACAATGCATCCAATATCCATAAAATCCAAACCAAACGTAAAAAAAATAATAATTATGAATAATTAATACTAAAAAAACCCCTTCAAACCAACTATGACATGCAAACTGTTTAGCTATAAATCTAGTGACGAAAAGAGAAGCTAAAATACTTAATAATGCCCTTCTATTTTCCAGAATAATACAAAACAACATCTATAAATTATAATAGGTAAAATAATTGTGTGATAAAAATTACTAGTATAATTCCACCACATAATCTATAAAAATTATAATACAAATAATAATGTGGTTCTAGATTTTAACAAATATATATTTTTAGAAAACAAAATCACAAATCGAGGCTATTTATAAATTATGCATTTTGGGTTTTCATAAAATCCTTTCATATACCTAAATTTTTGAATATAAAAATTATAATTGATAAAATATGGGATCATATCCCTACATCATATGGTATGAATTTAAACATGTATCCATGAAATAATCCATCATGTGAAACCATGTGAAACAACCTCATGTGAACACAAGTTAGATGATATTCATGAAAAAAATATCATAAAATAAAGAAATCATAATTTAAAATTCACACCATATTATCCCATAGAATACATGAATACATACTAAGTATAAAATAATCCTAAAATAAGAATATGGTGGATCCAAACAAATATTGAGTTCCATTATGGTTTTTCAACATCACAAAACCTCTAGTAGAATTATCCACAATATGAGTGATGTGTCTATTCCAGATGACCCCAGGGTTCCCAATGTAAATTTTTTGTAAAACTGATGTTAAAACAAATAATAAATATAGATAAAACATTTTAAATTAAATTAATTCCTATTCATTGTTTAAAAACCCATTTCTAAACCAAAACCACCAATCAAGCATTTAATCAGACACATAGTGTAGAAAACCCATTTTCAAAGAAACCCAATTAAAAAATATGATTACTTTCATATATATCCATTATAATCCCCAAAAAAATCAATTTTATTAATAACCTAATTTAATTTACATGAAATATTAGAAATTCATATAATTATATCTTTTTTAGAAACACCATCCTCATAAATGAAGGTAGAACTAAAAACCTCAAAAAATGGAGACTGGGGAAGATTATATCGGCCCCTCATGATACTAGATCCATAGGAAACACATGAATATGATATTAAACTAATAATATATAGAATACCCAACCTTTATCATGTTATGTAATATGATAGTAGATGATATTCAATGAGGATCTAAAAAAGTGGAAAAATCAGAGAAAAACAAAACATACATTGATTTGATCCATCAAGAATGAAAGAAATATTCCTATAATTGAAAAACAATATGACTCCTGTGCATTGGGGAAATATTAGTTCAATCCAATATGATATTAGGGGGATATTATAGGTAAACCCATTTTCTTGCATATTTTTAATTATAAATTCAGTTCATTAAAATTATGCACGCATGGTTTGTTGAAGAGACTACATGTTTAAGAGTAATTGTATTCCCTATATAGAGCTTCTATTTTGAGTGCATGGTTTGGCCTCACCTTTAATTTAACCATACACCAACAATATATGACCCCTCTACCTTGGGGTGTACAGTTTGGAGTTGTGGTAGCATGGTTTCGACAAACCATGCACCCCCTTCTAGTTGACCATTCTTGGTCATACAGCATCCTATGGAAAAATGAACAATGTTTCCTAAATTTAATCCAACATTTCATAGCCCTAATGAACCACAAAATATTCAGAAAACTCTTTAAATAACGCCAAATAAAATACAAATAAACCGTGGACAGAACAATGGTCTTAAAGAACCTATAAAAATGTAACATAACATTACATTCTCTTTACCCTGATAGAGTTTTATCATTATAAAGTGCCCAAGATACCATAATCATAAAAAGAGAAGGCCATTACTGCCACATCAATGTTTCTATTTCCAATATCTAATGGTTATTCCATCAACACTAAAATATTACCTAGAAAAAGGGAATCATTTTACCACACGGTACCTAATCATGGAGATCCATTATCTGAACTTGTAGCTCAACATGGGTTGTATCGAGTTTAATATAAAAATCCTCCCATTCATTCATATGATAATGATCTGATAAAAAAATACTCATATAAGAAATATGATACATATTATCAAATTAAATTAATCGATTTGGTAAGGAAATCAAAATTCCAAATTTTCAAGTCTCTCAATGACCACAAAGTGGAAAATAACCTTAGTTTAAACATACCTTTCTTACCAAACTGATGTTGTCCCCAGAAAAGTGAAAATATTAAAAATACATGATAAAAAAACCAAAACTATAGTAACTAGAAAAAATGCTATGTATGTGATTAATAATTGCTTATTTATTTCCCTATAACAAGGGAGATCTTCATGGACAACAATATAATTCTTTAAAGGGATCATCTTTATCAAATCATAATAAAAACGTTATATGAAATATTTACTAATGGAAAACTATTTTTCCATGATCCACCAAAATCAAGCACATAAGTCCAAATCGTACCTCAAGAATAAGGATAGATCTCTCTATCTGTACATGTGTCTGTGGTTGATTACTTGTGAGAAATTTGAACTGGAAACCCATCACCTTTTGAAAAAAATTCTAGATCATATATGTGAACCTTGGCACATTTTTAGAAATAATTACAAATTTAACCTTTGAAGTATCAGAATCTAACATTTGTACAAGTATATGACCTATCCCACATTCATTACCACCTTTATTGGTAAGAAATTATTGAATTTTATAATTCGATTAATGGTCTCACAAACTAAATCCTTCCCAATTGGATTCCATGAGAAAACAATGGTGAAGTCTATGTAAGTATCATCCCAAATCCATATTGGGATGTGAAAACATCAAAACAACATGCATATATTTTGGGTTCAACCTTAATTTTCTAAAAAATGACACTACATGATAATAAATATACAATCAACTAACTCAAACCTCGACACCAATATTTATTACTATTGGAACCATGGTTTTTCACAACTGTAAAAAGTGTTTTTTTTGTTTTCAATTCACATTGGGATGATCAGGAATTTGGAAAGCCATGTGATTTTATAGTGCAGTTGGATTCAATATTGATGGTGGCATATTTTCCCTAAGTCTGCAAAATTTTAAGAGATCAAAATCTGGAGGAAGGTATAAGATTTATGAAATATTCATTTTTAGGATTGAATATTTAAAATATGGAAAAGGTATGTATTTCATGAATGTTTTAGTTTATCAATGATGTGTATTTTTATAAATGAATATGGTTTCATGATGTTTTGAAGGATTTAGAAAGAGTTTTCATGGAAAATGGTTGAGGTACGATTGAAAGACAAAAAGCTACGTGATTATTATAAGTTTCATTAATGGGAAAATTTCACTAAATATTTTTAAATAAAATGATATTTTTAAACAAGAATGAATGGGTTTGGTAAATGGTCTTGGTGAGCTTGAACGCTACAGAGATGATTTATATAAATTGGAACTTAATCATCAAATGAGTAATTGAGAGAGTATGAAAAAATGTTTAATCACTATAATTTCACAAGGAATTTTCATAAGGTGAATATTTTGAAAATCAGAAACTCTTAATGAATATAATCATTTTAAAAATAATGATTAAGAAAAAATTGAGGATATGGAATTTTAGAAAAGTGTTTTTTTTGAGTAGTGGTAGTTTTGTGATAGGTCAACGTTTTTTGAAGGCCTTGAGGTTCATAAAGGCATAGATCATTGTGAACAGTAGTTTTTGAACATTTGTATAGAGTTAAAATTACATTTTAGTGTTTCAATTCAGGGTTAAGGTGAAAAAGAGTGTCATGAAAATCAAGAAGAGAGACTTTTGTTCCCAATATAATGATGATTTCTTCATGATGATGAACTATGTAAGACATCATCCAAGGTAGTGTGTAAAAGGGAGTCTATGGAAGTGATCTAAGGGAGGAAGTGTGATATCCCAAATATTTATGTGAATACAGTATGTCTGGGGTAGAATGACCTTGTCCAATTATTTATAATAAAAAATATCAAGTGAATATTAGTGGATTTAGGTATGACTGAATGATTTTCTGTGTATGCTACTTGGATTATACCTTAGTTGTGTACCAAGTAAAATGGTTGTGTTGCATTTCTATTTAGGCATATGGGTGTTTCATAATTGCACGATTCCATTGGACATGTTTACCAAGTTCGTAAAAACATGGGTAAAATATACAATTTATTAAAAGAATATTTTGACACCCTAATTCACCTCTCCCTTCTAATGGTTTCCTAGGGGATTAAAATTGGAATTAAATCCTCTAGTTTTTTGGTGTTTAATCTGTTCTCTATTATTTTATTCATATAGAATTTAGTTAATATTAGGGGAGTTCCTATTATTGATTTTATAAACATACAAATTTGGATGAATATAATAAAATATAATATGAAATATATTTAGATAGAATTTCTCTATGCCACAGTTCAAGGGATTTGGGTCAGTGATGTGACATGTTTTTGTATGAAAACATTTGATAGAAAAATTATTGATGCATATTAGAAAGCTCAAAATTTTCTTAAAAAAACACCATCTTATTGAATCTATTTATTGGCGATGAGTTTCAAAAAATCCAAGTCCATGTTGGTGAAACTAGAGAATATATATTAATGGGATAATAAATTTATAGGGGGCCAAACATCATGTTTTTCAAAATCAATTCTATGATCTAAAAATGTATCAAAATAAAAATTAATATAGTTTACTCAATATTATCATTGAAAATATCGGATATATTCAAGTAATTTGTGAAGAAACTAAATATATTGAATTTATGAAGAAAATATTCAGAATACATAACCTCTGCACAACCCAAAAGTGTCAACCCATGGTAAAATACATCTATTTAAGATTTCTCTTCAAGATCTATTAAGTAGTATGGTTGAATATAAAATTACAGTAGAACTAAACGATAAAACAATACAAGTAGGAAAATAAATTAAAAATATATCCAAGGATAAAATTTCCACATCCAATGTTAGTGATAATGGATATGTTGTCGATGATGGAATTATTTCTCTTTTTTACAAAAAAATCAAAAGAGGAAAAGGGAAATTTGAAGGAAAGATTCCTTTATCTTGTTTTCAATGTGGTAAAGTAAGGCACATTTACACATGGTACTCAAGGTGATTCAATGATATTTATGAAAAGAATAAATCTTGAAGATTCCTTTGATTAGGTTCTCATAAAAGGAGGATTCAAATTAGAAATGAAATTACAGAGAAAGAGCTTCATCTATAAAGATGAATAGGATAATAATGATTTTTTGGAGGATGTAGAACCAGTTTTTAAAACCTGATATTAAATATTACAAGATAGAAATTGTAGAAAAGGTAGAACCTATGAAATATGAATAAAATTAGTCTAATGGTTTTCAGGATCTCATGGTGGAACCTGAGCGGGGTCTTACTGGTCATGACATTCAAATAAAAAAAGAAATATGGGAGCTTGGTAGAAAAATTCATCAGAGAATATGGATTATCATAAATAATAGATTTATCAACATTAAAGAGTGGTGGAATAAAATTTGAGAACTATTGAATCCTATGAAGAGGTCATGGTGTATAAACATAGTATTGAAGGTAAGGAAAAAGTAATCAGTGACCTTATATAGAGACTGGATGAAAAGGCTATGAGATTTGAGGTCCTTTAAGAAAAAGTCATCTCATTAAGGAGTAAACTATAATGTAATTCAAAATCAAGGGAAATGAAGAGTAAATTATGGTTTAGAAGGATTTTAAATGAAAACTTTTACAAAGTTTTATATGTGGTTTTGAAGGAGTGGAGAGAGCCTTGAGTGATTAACGATATAATTTTATAGGGCAAAGTCCAATTGGTTGTGATGCGAAATCATAAAATAGTAGAGATAAGATGACATAAACTAAAGGGAAGTGGAAAATTGGATATATCACAAACGTGCATGATGTATTAAAATAGAAAAATTATAACCTAATAAAGAATAGATCAATAAATAATCCTCAATTTTTGAGAGAGTATCGTAGGTCAAATATGTATACAAAATAAGGGGACTTGCGGTAACACCCCAAAATTATAAAGTAAGAACATTATATATGATAGAATGCATGATGAAAAACACCAAGAATATAAAGGGATATAACATCCAAATAATTTAAAATATATTTAATATTTTATATATATTAAATCTATTATATATTTTTCAATTCACACAATATTTAGTTATCTTTCATTATATGCAATAATTACTTTATTCAATGGCATGCATTACACATAAGACTGAGTTTTATCAAATAATATTAATAGTATTATTTAAAATTAAAATTATAACCTTGAGGATAAATTGGAGGTAATAAATATAATTAAATAAATTAACTAAATATATTTTTGAATTCATTTCTTACCAATTAATTATAAATTAATAAAAAACCCAACTGAATATAAAAAATATTTTTATAAAGAACTATTTTCATGTAAAAAATGAGTTTTATCATAATAAATAAAATTAAATAATATTATTCAATAAATATAAATGAGATTTATATATTATCTATTCAATAAATTTTCTTACATTAATAAAATATATTTGACAGTTATAAGATAAGATCAACTCTAATTTTATGCATAAAAAGATATATTTTTCTAATGGTAGTTTCTTCACCTTTTAAAAGAGATATTTTTTTTTGAAAATTAAATTTTTATAAATTATATTAGATAAAATATTATTAATGTTTCAATTATTAATTTTAATATTATCTTAGGGAGAATTTTTGGAATTTTTTTAGAAGTTTCATTTTTTGACAAATAGTGAAAAATAAAGAACTGTAATTTAAAACTGACATCTATCTAAATAATTTAGAATGATAAATTATAATTTTTATTATTTTTAATGTAATATTAGAGAAATAATACATATATTAATCAAATTTATGTAATTAGATTAAATTTTATATTGAAATTAGATATAAAAACTGAGTAACAGTTTGAATATTTTAACTCTAAAACCATGCTTTCTCATCCCACCTATTAGGTTAATCTTAAATTAATTTTTTCTAGTACTGTGATTTTAATTTGGAAAATTGGTTTCAATACTTGGAATCAGAATAATATATAATTTATATTAAGGAATGTTTTACCAAAATATTAGTTAAATAAAATAAAATTAATTACAATGATTATGGTAAAAATGAGATTACTTAGTTAATAAAATTTAATCTTAAGGGTCCAAATGACCTATACACATTTCCAAAACCCATTTTATAGACATATTTTGACCCTATACTCAATTTTATTAAAAATATAATTATGGGAGGTATATTATATTATAGATACCTCCCAATAGTATTTCTCATTTTTGGTATTTACAAGAATGTCACTCATTGACTATAAACGGGCACTCACACCCTCTCACTTATTCAAAATTCTCTATAATTTTTTCTCATAAAATCAATAACAAAATAAAATACCAACACCAAAAAATACTATAATATTATTTAAGAAATAAGTATAAATATGAATGTATTTTTTATAATCCAAATTAAATTACCCGAAGAAGATGTAATGTTCTTACACAAGCACTTTTGATTTATTTCTTCATCTATAACTTCAACTATTATTATAAATATATTATATTATAAACTAATTTTCCAAAATAAAATGATATTTGGTTTTGTTAATGTAATTAATTACACACAGACACACACTCAAGTCAAAATGGATGTTCAATGATTGTTTATGTATACTCAGGACTACCACCTCGTGAATCGATGTGGGTTATTCTTTACCACCTTTAAAAATGGTAATAATGATGTATTTATAGTTAATATATGATATATATTCTATTTATAATATATTTATGTTTCTGTAGTTACTATATAACACATACCTTCATTCTTTCTATTTTAAGGGAATACGATAACTTCGATTGGGGATATGTGGACTAACGATACCTCAAAGTGATTTGATTGGTTCACACGTTACATGAAATCCATTGAAGATGGTTTTAATAAAAAAATAGATATATATATCATAAATATAATAATTAAATAATTATATACATATATATCACTTAATCTTCATTATTTTTATATGACATGAAAATGGAAACAACATTCATGAGTACATATGACCTACCATCTCCATGAACAATGTCTTCTATTTCCTATCACCAATTTATACGAATTACTAAAAATACATAATATATATATATATATATATATGATATTTAAATCATGATTTAAATTATGGTGATGAATAAATCATGTTCTTCGTAATAGGAACATAAAAATTACTTGTCAAAGCATACTCTAAAAATAAAGAAAATTAACACCTGAAATAATGAAAATAATGGAATATTATTAATAAAGAGATATAAAATGATATAATAGGATCATAAAAATTATTATAAATATTAATATTGTTATTTTATATGATAATAACATACTTAAAATCATTATCCAAGAGTTTAATGGGTATTCAATGAAAAGGGTGTGTAAGGTTAGAGATTTCACCTCAATTTACATTCTATTGAGACTTAATATTTATTATGAACCAATTCCCTTTTATGTAGCATATTTAATAACTCTATGACTTTTAATATCATTAATACTTTATTAATTATGGTATTTTATGATTTAATGTTAATTAACCCACCCAAAGTAATTTGACTTGAAATTTACCAAATGTTAAAAGTAATGTGGAATATCACTTTCTCTTCTAATTATTTACTTTATCTCAAAAAACTCAATTTATTATATTAATTTTACATTTGAAATAAAATTTATTTTCAATATCCACAATATTTTCTGATGGGTGTGATTATTTCCTAAATCATATATAATTTTTACATATGGTTTACACTTTGAAAGACATGTGATTAGTTTGGGAAATATTGAAAAATATTGTTGGGAAAAAATTCATTAAGGCTTCCTCCCTGTAGTTTTTGGATGTGGTTGTGTTTGTTGACAAATCTAACTAACCCCAAATGTGTATGGTTTGTGTTTTAAAAATATTTTTTTAAGGAGGCGATGTTTTCCAGTGTTTTCCAAATTTTTGGGCTTCAAAATCACGAGTTTGATTCGTAAAAGAAAGTATTTCTTTATTGGATCGAACAGTATTGTAACACCCCAATATTCTACGTTACGCTTCTCTTTGAATAATGTGATAGCGTGTGTTGTACGCAACACCGAGTTCTAACACACCATAACTAATCAAACTAGTCGTTATGAATATTAATAAATATTTTTTGAAATTATATATATTTTATATTTCATAATGGAATTCATTTTTGGATTCGGAATATCGAATTTAGCCTAAGGTAAAATTTTGGTACTTTTCGAATAACTTTAATATTTTGATGAATAGTTAAAATTACAAAATTTTAATTAAAACCAACATTTTTAATCAAAATAATTTATATTGATAAATTATGAATTTGAGTGGTTTTAAAGTATATTTAGAATATATTTTTACCATTTAATATAATGTTGGTCATTGGACATAATTTTACAATTAAACCAGACATAAACAAGTGTCAATCTTTTGATAGTTATTATATCTTAAAAACACACTTTTTGTTTTAACAACGGGAATTAATTTTAAATTAATTTCTACCATTTCTGTGTTTTGAATTTAGAAAAATGTATTCCATATTTGGAATCAGTATGTTCAAATTATGTAAATAGGTAACTTTTATTTTTAGACATTTTGAATAATTAATGCGGTAAATATTTTATTTACCATGGTTAAGGGTAAATCTGGTAAATAAGGGTTAAAAAAGAATATTATAATAATAAAAAATTACCCTAAAACGTGTCCAAAACTTATTGGTTGATACATGTTAGACCATGGGAATATTTGGGTCGATTTAGGGACCCCATGGTGCCACTTGTAAGAGATATGGACACTTTATTTTAGTTAAGTTAAAATGAATACAAAAATGACATAAGCATATATCTTTTAAAAAAACAATTTTTACATAGGGTTATATATGTTGGATTTTCTACTATAAATATTCATTAAAAATCTAAACAGATTTCATACATAATGGTATTTTATTTATAATTTTTAGAAATTACATAATTTAATTTATTTATGACACAATGATGATGCAGTAATTACCATAATAGTGAAAAATCAAAATAATTGATATTATAAATACCCAAATAAATATAATTTGATACTTTTAATTAATTAAAATAATTTTCTAGGATAATATGACATAATAGAATTGATTTAATTAACGTTTTTCGAAGTAATCATTTTGTTATGAGTTTCACAAAAAATCAACTATTGAATAGTGTCAAAATTGACATAAAAGAGTTTTTAAAACAAATATAATATTATTAATTGATATTAAATTCCTAAAAATCTAAGGTTCAGCCAAGAGACTTATATAATGATAGGTGTATCATTAATGGACCACTTGGGGGTCGCTTTGATGTATATAGTAAGTTTATTAACCATATAATATAAAAATACAAAGAGACATTGTAAGAGTGAAACTAATTAACTTATAGTTAATACTTAAATATAAGGTTAATATAAGTACCCAAACCTATCTTAATTCTATTGGTTGAGTGTTTTCCAACACATCCCCATCTTAAAATTTAAATAATCAACTTTGGAGCCATTATAAACCGAATATGAATTTATTATAAATTAATATTTCTAGCTTTTCTAAAGATGACCCTCACCCCTCTTATAAAAGGGAACTCCTCCTTCTCATTTATTCACACCTTCAAAGCCTTTTAGTTCGGCCAAACTATGCCCAAATACTCTAAAACCTTCCCTCAATACAACCTAGAGGCCTTATTTTGATCAGAAATCCAACATAAGGACCCCTTTTGATCAAATCAAAAAGAAGAACCCGAAGAAGAGGTAATGTTTTCACCACCCATTTTCAAGTTCTTTTCTTCTTCCACTTATTCTACCTTTGTTATTACCATTCTAAAATAATAACTCCAGTATCATATATATACTGTGATGTTATTATAAATATGGTACAACCATATTCAGTATTCTATCCACCCTTTGAATAACATGTCACCATACGTGCGTACGTATGGCTTACCGTCTCCACGTCGTGGTGTAATTGTTATTCAATATATTATTATTTTGAGGGTAAAATAATGATGTTTAACTCATGTAAATAATAAATATAACATGTTAATTATTCTGTATATATGATATACCATCCATTTATATATTATTTTAATATCAAAAGAATGATATTGTCGCTCGTGCGTACGTACGGACTACCGTCTCCACGAACGCGATGAGATTCATTCTCCATCGTATCCATTCAAGTATAATTATCATTTGATGATTTAAAAATAATGTTTAAGGACTTGAAATAATTCTGTATATGAATAATATACAACCTATCCATGACAAACATGGCTTATGTAACAAAACATATAAAAGAAAACGAGTAAGTTAACATCCGAAACGACGATAATACTAAGATATTATTAACAAAGCAATGTTAAAAGATCGTATATGATATCATATGAATGTATCTGATTATTGTATAATTTAATAACAATTATTTCACTATTATACACGAGGTTAACCTACCCCATCCAAGGAAAATAACAAGGTAAGGGTTTATTTCACAATCTCTTCATTATCCGTGGTTGTCTATACGTAATAATCTACTGGGATCTCTTTATCATCCACATCCATGTTTCTTAAAAATGAATTTCAAAACATTTTTACTATTTACTAGAATATGGGTTAAAATCATTTATTCCCTTGTTTGAATTTTTTTAAGAGGGTTATAAAGGAATCTTTCCATCGTTTTCCAAACAAGGTGTTTTTTACCCTTTTCGAAAAAATTAAGGTAAGAATGTTTTTTAACATATACGGTGGGTGCAGATATTTACTGCCGTTATAAAATTTTAAAAGTTTCCCTTAAAATATTAAAAGGATATTTTCAAAGTAAATGTTTTATTTTATAATTAGGTTACTTTTAAATGATTTCAAAATGAATATTTTAAGAATTTCGGAAAGGTAATCTTTATCAAAATCAGAATTTTAAATGTTTTAAAGATTTATCTTTCTAAATATTTTTAATTAATTTCCATGTCTTCAAAATGGTTTTTAAGGATTTATTTATATGGACATTAATGTTTTTAAAATGTTAATTCCTTTCAAAAGTTTCAAAGTGGTATGGGAAACTTTGAATCAAAAATCTATTTAATTACTTCCTTTATAAATGTGTGACTTTTGAATGATTTAAAAAAAAGATATATTTCTCTTAAATAGTTTCGATTTCATCTATGTCAACATCCTTTCATGGATTTTATGATTATATGAAGTTTATTTATTATAATACAAAACTTCCATATTGTATTGAAGGTTTTGTGATATGTTTGACTATGGATGTGTTGTTTTTATACCATTCATGGTTTATGGAGAATGTATTGACATTTTGTATGCTAGAATTAATATGAATGTTTTTGTTATGTTTAAACCTTTTCATATGGGAATGCATGGGACTTAATATGTGATGGGTGGAGCCCGCTATAGCTCCTCGATGCATCGGTAGGTCTCATGAGACAAACTAGTGTCTTGGCACAAGGCCTTGACAAAAACTTATTTGTAGTCTTGGCACGAGGCCTTGGCTATGAGGTTATGATAGTCTTGCATTATGAATTCCATCATTATGAAAGTGGTTATTGATATTGCATGTGATTATTCGATTAGTATAATATCCATGTGAATAATTAAATGGAATTATTTCATTTTATTTTTGCCATACTATGTTTAAGTTCAAGTTTAAAAGGCTTTTGTTTTAGTTATACATTTCCTTAAATGTTTATTCATATTTATGAAAGTTTCCGCTATATTGTTATCCTTACTAAGCATTTGAGATAACCCATTTTCTATGTTTTATTTTCCCCAGGAAGTGAAGAAGTAACTTATGAATGACCTGCAGGGATAGTATGTGGGGATATGAGTGTGGAATATGAAGAAAAGATGTTGTTGTAGTTTTCATTTTTATGATGTAATGTAAAACATTATGAATATATCTAGTGTTTCCAAGGCTACTAAACCAATATATCTTTCGAGATTTGATCTTTATTGTGATCATGCCAATGTTATGTAATAATGCACCGACTCTAGGTAACTGGGGTCGGGGCGTTACAGTTGGTATTAGAGGAAGTTTAGTACAAACCTTGGAAGCTAGATTTAGACAAACTCTGATTAGAGCACGTAGACCTAAGATAAACTTTGAGGATTAATATAGAACTTCCTCGAATTTTAGTATTGTAGAGATTTTGTGAGTTTTCCGAGCAATACATCCCTGTCTGGATACGAGCAGGTAGAGGCGGCTCTGGAACATATGTACCTAGGGGTAAAACACAAAAACACCGCTTTGAGCTAGACTCGAATAGGAACTGGTGCACGACAACGTGCCTTGCTTCACTCTTGGTTACGACACTCCCGGGGGATATGCTTAGGATAACTCTCATTTTCTGTACAAATCATTATGAAGGGTTTATAAGTATATACTTCCTCAAGGAAAACATTCTTTATGATTATGGATTATATCCATAAATAGTAAAATTTATCTTAAGTGTTTTATAAGTATTGGATTATGTATTTTTATTCATAAACTGATCTAGTTTATGCCATTGTTTAGAAATGGTTCATAGTGGAAGAAATGGAAACCGTATCAATGCACGCACACCATATAGGGATTTCCCTCCTTCTCAAGATAATTATAGTGGAGCTGGTGATGCACCTGGTGCTGATCAGCTAATCACCATACTGGGACAACTCACTCAGGTTATGAATAATAACCTTACCCGTATGGAGCACCCTGATCCGAAGCATGGAGGATCAATGTTAGATCGATTCATGAGGCAACAACCACCAACGTTCAATGGGAGTACAAATCTCTTAGTAGCTGAGTAATGGATATTTTCCCTAGAGAAAATATTTCAGGCTTTGGGGAGTAGTGAAAGGGAAAAAGTTATCATGGCAGTTTACCGCCTCACTGGAGATGCTGATCAATGGTGGTCATTGATTCAGAACACGAAGGAAGATGATGAAGTATCAAATATGGAATGGAGGGAGTTCAAAGATTTGCTTTTAGAAAAATAACTTCCTCGCGACCACCGAGCAGATATGGAAAGTCAATTTCTGAGTCTGAGACAGATGGAGGATGAGAATGTCGCAAAGTATGAGGCTAACTTTACAAGGATAGAAAGGTATGCTGGAGATTATATACATAACCCAATAAGTAAGATTGATCATTTATTTGATGGGTTAAAACCATTTCTTCATCGAGCATTAGTCTCACAATCCTTTTGATCGTACAAAGACATTGTCTCATGTGCTTTCAAGACCGAAAAGGAATTCTCTAAGTCTTATGACTTTAAAGAAAAACAAGAGAAGAAGAGGCCTGCTGATAAATCTGGTAATGGAAATAAGGGGAAGAAGGGAAAGGTTGAATATCCATCCTGTGGTAAATGTGGTAAGAAACACCCCGGTACTTGCTTGAAGGGAACAAGAGTCTGTTAAAAGTGTGGTGAAAAATGCCACCAAGCTCGTGATTGCAAGGGGAAGAAGGAAGCTACCAATGTTCAGTGCTACAATTGCAGGGAGATGGGGCATTATGCAAATGAATTTCCTAAGCATCAGGAGAACTTACCTCGGAAAAGGCCATGGGATGAAGGCCAAGCTTATGCTATCACTACTTCTAAGGTAAAAGCTCCGAAAGACGTGGTGGTATGTAATTTAATGGTTTCCTCAAGTTTAGAAAATGAAATATTTGATTCTGGATCATCGCATTGTTTCATATCTTCCCATTTTGCTATGAAAATTAGATATTTCCAATTTGATTTAACAAGGGAGTTGTCAGTTAAAACTCCTAAGGGAAGTATCATTACTACAAATTTTTGTGAATCAGTCCCCATTAGAGCACATAAATGTTCTTTATCTGCTGATATCATCGTCATACCTATGATTGAGTTTGATATAATCCTCGGTATAGACTGGATTTAGGACTATGATGCGAAGATTTATTGTAAGAAGAAAGAGGTTACAATTCTTGATGATGACAATAAGGAACACCTTATCTTTAGAGCAGAATCATCACCACCAAATTCTTATCTAGATCCACCCCCAGTAGCTCAACTAAATTCAATTATTGGGGAGGAAAAGAATGAAATAAATGTGGGTGAGGAAAGGAATGTTCAAATAGAGGATGTACCTGTTGTGAAAGAATTTATAGATGTATTTCCGGAAGATTTACCTGGACATCCTCCAGAACGAGAAGTTGAGTTTTCCATTGATTTAATTCTTGGATCAAGGCCTATATCGAATACCCCTTATAGAATGGCCACTGTAGAATTTGTTGAACTAAAGAAAAAAATAGAGGAATTGAGTAATAAAGAATTTATTCGCCCTAGTGTTTCTCCATGGGGAGCCCCTATTCTTTTTGTTAAAAAGAAAGATGGATCTTTGATGTTATGTATCGACTACAGGGAGATCAATGCTCTAAAAATACAGAACAAGTATCCCCTACCATGCATTGATGATTTATTTGACCAACTACATGGAGCTCAGTACTTTTCAAAGATTGACCTTCGATCTGGATACCATCAGTTGTGTGTGAAGAAGGAAGACATTCCGAAGACAACATTTCGAACCAGGTACATGCATTATGAGTTTACTGTAATGCCTTTTGGATTGACTAATGCACCCTCTATATTCATGGATCTGATTAATAGAGTTTTCAAGGAATATCTCGATGAATTTGTGGTGGTATTTATTGATGATATCTTGGTATACTCAAAAACCTACAAAGATCATGAAAATCACTTTCGGATTATCTTGAAGACTCTGAGAAGGCATGAATTATATGGGAAGTTTAGCAAGTGTGAATTCTGGCTTCATGAGATTTCTTTTCTTGGACATATTGTCTCGAAATATGGAATCTATGTTGATCCTTCTAAGACCAAGGCAATCCATGAATGGCCAGCACCAACGAATATAACTGAGGTACGTAGTTTTATTGGTTTAGCAGGTTATTATCAACGTTTCGTCCAGAATTTTTCCCGAATGGCTAACCCATTAACGAAGCTCACACTTAAAGGGGTTAAATTTGTTTGGACAAAAGAGTGTGAAGAATGTTTCAAAGAACTGAAGATAAGATTAGTCAATGCTCCTATATTGACTCTACAATCGGGGAATGATGGGTTCTTTATTTATAGTGATGCATCGAAGAAAGGACTTGGTTGTGTCCTTATGCAGAATTATAGGGTTATTGCCTATGCATCACGACAGTTGAAAATTCATGAACAAAACTATCCTACTCATGATCTCGAGTTAACAGCTGTGATCTTTTCTTTGAAGATATGGAGGCACTACCTCTATGGTAAAAAATGTGAGATTTATACTGACCACAAGAATTTGAAGTATATTTTCTCACAAAAAGAACTCAACATGAGGCAAAGGAGATGGCTTGAATTACTCAAGGATTTTGATTGTACAATACACTACCACCCGGGGAAAGCAAACAAGGTGGCATATGCTTTGAGCAGAAAAGACCATGGAGTTTTGAACATGATGAGAATTGAAAGGGATCCAATTTTGATGGATCTAGTAAAGATGGACATGGGAATAACCAGGGAAGGAGAAACATTAATGCTTTTTCAAATGGTTGCAAAACTATCTTTACTAGAAAGGATTAAGATTTCTCAGATTAATGATGGAGAATTTCAAAAGAAGATTAAAGCTGTGAATGATGGGAGATTGAGAGATTTTGTGTATGAAGATGAAATTTTGAAATTCGGGAAGAGACTTTGTGTTCCCGATATACCTGATCTAAAAAGGGAATTGCTGGATGATGCTCATAGTTCCAATTTCTCTATACACCCTGGGACCACCAAAATATATAGAGATTTGAAGGAACATTTATGGTGGGAAAATATGAAGAGGGAGATTGCTGATTTTGTGTCAAGATGTATGGTTTGTCAACAAGTGAAAGCTGGAAGGCAACACCCTGTAGGAGTCATGCAACCTCTTCCCATACTAGAGTGGAAATGGGACAATATTATGATGGACTTTGTCATGGGGATACCAAAGACTCCTATAAGGAACGATGAAATATGGGTTATTGTTGATCGTCTTACCAAGTCAGCACATTTTCTTGATATAAGATAAGATCTACCACTAGAACGTCTAGCAAGACTATATATTAATGAAGTTGTGAGACTTCATGGAGTACCCATATCGATTGTTTCTGATCGTGATCCCCATTTTACTTCAAGATTCTGGAAGAGTCTTCAGAAATCCCTGGATACTGAACTTCATTTGAGCACTGCCTACCACCCTCAGACAGACAGACAATCAGAAAGGACTATTCAAACCTTAGAAGACATGTTGAGATCCTTCTCACTTGACTTTCAGGGTATGTGGGATCGGTATTTACCTTTGGTAGAATTTTCCTATAACAATAGCTTCCATTCGAGTTTTCAGATGGAACCATATGAAGTGTTATACGTAAAGAGATGTTGTACACCAACCTGTTGGGATGACGTTGGTGAAAGAAAACTTGTAGGTCTAGAACTGGTGGTGGAAACGATAGAAAAGGCGAAAGTAATCCAAAATCACATCAAAGAAGCTCAATGTAGGCAGAAGAGCTATGCCAATAATCGAAGGAAGGATTTGGAATTTCAAGTCGGTGATCATGTTTTCCTAAAGGTATCTCCATGGAAGGGAGTCTTACGTTTTGGTAAGAAATTTAAATTGAGTCCCAGGTACATCGGACCTTACAAAATTCTAGAACGAATTGGGGCTGTAGCTTACCGATTGGCAATGCCTCCAAGTCTCTCCAAAGTTCACGATGTGTTCCACGTATCTCTGTTGAGAAAATACATGCCTGACCCAACGCATGTACTCACCTATGAGGAATTAGAACTGGAACCCGATCTGTCTTATTGCGAAGAGCCCGTTAGGATTCTTGATACAAGAGAATGAGTACTGAGAAACCGGACGACGCGTCTGGTAAAAGTTTTTTGGAGAAACCATAAGATGGAAGAGGCAACGTGGGAACCCGAGGAACTTATGATGAAGAACCATCCGAGTCTTTTCATGAGATAATATTCTAGAATTTCGAGGACGAAATTATTTGGAGGGGAGAAAGTAACACCCCAAGCTTCTACGGTACGCTTCTCTTTGAATAATGTGATAGCGTGAGTTGTACGCAACACTGAGTTCTAACACACCATAACTAATCAAACTAGTCGATATGAATATTAATACCTACTTTTTGAAATTATATATATTTTATATTTCAAAATGGACTTCATTTTTGGATTCGTAATATCAAATTTAGCCTAAGGTTAAATTTTGGTACTTTTCGGATAACTTTAATATTTTGATGAATAGTGAAAATTACTAAATTTTAATTAAAAACAATTTTTTTAATCGAAATAATTTATATTGATAAATTATGAATTTTAGTGGTTTTAAAGTATATTTAGAATATATTTTTACCATTTAATATAATTTTGTTCATTGGACATAATTTTACAATTAAACTGGACATAAACAAGTGTCAATCTTTTGATAGTTATTATCTCTTAAAACACGCTCTTTGTTTTAACAACAGGAATTAATTTTAAATTAATTTCTTCCACTTCTGTGTTTTGAATTTAAAAAAATGGATTCCATATTTGGAATCAGGATGTTCAAATTGTGTAAATAGGTAACTTTTATTTTTAGACATTTTGAATAATTACTGAGGTAAATATTTTATTTACCATGGTTAAGGGTAAATCCGGTAAATAAGGGTTAACAAATAATATTATAATAATACAAAATTACCCTAAAACATGTCCTAACCTTATTGGTTGATACGTGTTAGGCCATGGGAATCTTTGGGTCGATTTTGGGACCCCATGGTGCCACTTGTAAGTGATAGGGACACTTTATTTTAATTAAGTTAAAATGAATACAAAAATGACATAAGAATATATCTTTTAGAAAAACAATTTTTACATAGGGTTATATATGTTGGATTTTCGACTATAAATATTAATTAGAAATTTAAAACGATTTCCTACATAATGATATTTTATTTATAATTAATAGACAATAAATAATGTAATTTATTTATTACACAATGATGATTCAATAATTACCATAATAGTGAAAAATTAAAATAATTGATATTATAAATACACAAATAAATATAATTTTAGACTTTTAATGAATTAAAATAATTTTCTAGGATAATATGACATAATATGATTGATTTAATTAACTTTTTTCGAAGTAATCTTTCTGTTATGAGTTTCACAAAAAATCAACTATTGAATAGTCTCAAAATTGACATAAAAGAGTTTTTAAAACAAATATTATATTATTAATTGATATTGAATTCCTAAAAATCTAAGGTTCGGCCACGAGACTTATATTATTATAGTTGTATCATTAATGGACCACTTGGGGGTCTCTTGGATGTATATAGTATGTTTATTAACCATATAATATAAAAATACAAAGAGGCATTGTAAAAGTGAAACTAATTAACTTAGAGTTAATACTTAAAGATAAGGGTAATATAAGTACCCAAACCTATCTAAATTATATTGGTTGAGTATTTTGAGACCCATACCCACCTTAAAATTTAAATAATCAACTTTGGAGCCATTATAAACCGAATATGAATTTATTATAAATTAATATTTCTAGGTTTTCCAAAGGTGCCCCTCACCCCTCTTATAAAAGGGAACTCCTCCTTCTCGTTTATTCACACCTTCAAAGCCTTTTGGATCGGCCAAACTCTGCCCAAATACTCTCCCAACATCCCTCACTACAACCTAGAGGTCTTATTTTGATCAGGAATCCAACCTATGGAGCCCTTTTGATCAAATCAAAAAGAAGAACCCAAAGAAGAGGTAATGTTTTCACCACCCATTTTCAAGTTCCATTCTTCTTTCACTTCTTCTTCCTTTGTTATTACCATTCTAAAATAATAACTTCAGTATAATATATATACTATAATGTTACTATAAATATGGTACAACCATATTCAGTATTCTATCCACCCTTTGAATAACATGTCACCATACGTGTGTACGTACGGCTTACCGTCTCCACGTCGTGGTGTAAATCTTATTCAATATATTATTATTTGGATGGGTATAATAATGATGTGTAACTCAGGTAAATAATAAATATAAAATGTTAATTATTATGTATATATGATATACCATCCATTTATATATTATTCTAATATCAAAAGAATGATATTGTCGCTCGTGCGTACGTACGGACTACCGTCTCCACGAACTCGATGAGATTCATTCTCCATCGTATACATTCAAGTATAATTATCATTTTATGATTTAAAAATAATGTTTAAGGACTTGATATAATTATTT
Organism: Viscum album; assembly: GCA_963277665.1. Classification (NCBI taxonomy): domain Eukaryota; kingdom Viridiplantae; phylum Streptophyta; class Magnoliopsida; order Santalales; family Viscaceae; genus Viscum; species Viscum album. Next base: position 338,873,655 of record OY728135.1, read on the forward strand.
ATATGAATAATATACAACCTATCCATGACAAACAAGGCTTATGTAACAAAACATATAAAAGAAAACGAGTAAGTTAACACCCGAAACGACGATAATACTAAGATATTATTAACAAAGCAATGTTAAAAGATCATATATGATATCATATGAATGTATATGATTATTGTGTAATTTAATAACAATTATTTCACAATTATACATGATTTTAACCTACCCCAACCAAGGAAAAGTACAAGGTAAGGGTTTATTTCACAATCTCTTCATTATCCGAGGTTGTTTAAACGTAATAATCTACTGGGATCTCTTTATCATCCACATCCATGTTTCTTAAAAATGAATTTCAAAACATTTTTACTATTTTTTAGAATATGGTTTAAAATCATTTATACCCTTTTTTGACTTTTTATAAGAGGTTTATAAAGGAATCCTTCCGTCGTTTTCCAAACAAGGTGTTTTTTACCCTTTTCGACAAAATTAAGGTAAGAATGTTTTTTTAACTTATACGGCGGGTGAGGCTATTTAACACCGTTATAAAATTTACAAAGTTTACCTTACAAGATTACAAGGATATTTTCAAATTAAATGTTTTATTTTATAATTATGTGACTTTTAAATGATTTCAAAATTAATATTTTAAGAATTTTGGAAAGGTACTCTTTATCAAAATCAGAATTTTAAATGTTTTAAAGATTTATCTTCTTATATCTTTTTAATTAATGTCCATGTCTTCAAAATGGTTTTTAAGGATTTATTGATATGGACATGAGTGTTTTTAAAATGTTAATTCCTTTCAAAAGTTTCAAAGTGGTATGGGACACTTTGATTCAAAAATCTCTTTAATTACTTCGTTTATAAATGTGTGAATTTTAAATGATTTCAAAAAAAAGAGATATTTCTCTCAAATAGTTTTGATTTCATCTATGTCAACATACTTTCATGGATTTTATGATTATATGAAGTTGATGTATTATGATACAAAACTTCCATATTGTATTGAAGGTTTTGTGATATGTTTGACTGTGGATGTGTTGTTTGTATACCATTCATGGTTTATGGAGAAAGTATTGACATTTCGTATGATAGAATTAATATGAATGTTTTTGTTATGTTTAATCCTTTTCATATGGGAATGCATTGGACTTAATATGTGACGGGTGGATACCGCTATAGCTCCTCTATGTATCGGTAGGTCTCATGAGACAAACTAGTGTCTTGGCACAAGGCCTTGACAAAATCTTATTTGTAGTCTTGGCACGAGGCCTTGGATATGTAGTTATGATAGTCTGGCATTATGCATTCCATCATTATGAAAGTGGTTATTGATATTTCATGTGATTATTAAATTAGTATAATATCCATGTGAATAAGTAAATGGAATTATTTCATTTTATTTTTTCCATACTATGTTTAAGTTCAAGTTTAAAAGGCTTTTGTTTTAGTTATACATTGCCTTAAATGTTTATTCTTAATTGTGAAAGTTTCCTCTATATTGTTATCCTTATTGGGCATTTGAGCTCACCCCTTTTCTATGATTTATTTTTCCCCAGGAAGTGAAAAAGTAACTTATGAATGACCTGTAGGGATAGTATGTGGGGATATGAGTGTGGAATATGAAGAAAAGATGTTGTAGTTTTCATTTTTATGATGTAATGTAAAACTTTATGAATATATCTAGTGTTTCCAAGGCTACTAAACCTATAGGTCTTTCGAGATTTGATCCTTCTTGTGATCATTCCAATGTTATGTAATAATGCACCGACTCTAGGTAACTGGGGTCAGGGCGTTACAAGTTTGAAGAATGTTGAAAAAATTGTTAAAGGGTGAGAACCACATACCATAATTCTTACTTCACATACCATGATCTAGGAACAATACGTTGAGTGGCAGTAATGGTACACGAATGCGGTTTGTGAAATTGAAAACAGTTCGCGGTGGAGCGGCAGTGCAATACGTAGATTGATTATCGACAGTGGAGGAAATCGACCGCATAAGAGAAAAGGAAGTATGCCAATGGTGTGGTAAAACATTTTGTAGGTGGATTTTAGTTCACGATGACAGAATAATCAGTAAGTGGTGGAAGCTAGGATGATGAATGGGTGAATCCTGGATTAGCATATTTTGCAGATATGTTTACCAATATAAGAATTTCTAATCACAACACTTACTGTTGATATTGAATATCATAAGAGAACATGTTTTTTCTTTCAGAATTCGGTGAATTCCGAAGGATGTTCATAATGGATAATCTCGCAATGGCTAAAGTGGTTTGCATGGAAGAAATTATGCTGAAGGATTTAAGTGGAAAGGTATGTTTTATTAAGACTCGGTACATAGAGGAGGAATCTCTGGAACGTGAGACGGAGATTTCCGAAAGCAGTACGCGGAAGTGAATATAGTCCATGAATAGAAAAAAATTCATGGAAAGGAGGGGTTTCATAGAGGAGATTTTAAGAATCAGTGCACGGTAGTGGTACACGATCATGAAGGTAGAGGCAATCCATAGATAGAGGAGGCTTGCAGAAGAGGCAGCAGTACACGGAGTAAGCAATCCACTTACCAAACTCAGTAATTAGTACATGGGAGAGAAATGTGGTTCTCTATTTGCATAAGGAAGCTTATAAAATCATTACATCAATTTGAGAAAGTATTTTATGGTGCCTAATATTACTCAAGAAGGTGTAATTCATCTATGAGTGAAAAAGGAACTTTAACAGAGCATCTACCTATAGTTGCGGATGTAGGAATTCATGTAAATGAAGGGACCAAAATTTCCATAAACTATGTTTGACCAACATGTTGATAAACTATGAGTAGATTCTTTTCCAAGAGCAGTGATCGAAGGAAGAGAAAGACGATGACCCTTTTCCATCGGCAGTGAGACAAAGAAAGAGGCATAAGAAGTGACCCTTAGGAATGTAGTGAGCAAAACCTAAACCTTGTAAAGGTAGTGAGCGTGGATATAGAAGATCTAGCCTGAACATTGTACTCATTATTGGACGTGAGACTAAGTGAATTTGTTACATCAACACATTGTCATTGTATTCTCCTTTGATGTAGCCCAGTGAGGGTAAACCAAGTAAAAATCATTGTGTCATGTGTATGATTTCATATCTATTCGTATATTTCTATGGGAGGAATAGAGAGTTTATTTTTCTTTAAAAACAAAATGAGATCCAAATAAGAGAAAGTTTTAATCTGTCAAATCCTAATTCACCCCCCCCCCCTCTTAGAGAATTTGACCTAGTGTACCTAAAATATTGTATCATTGGGAAAGGTTGAATGTTAGTGGTTCTCTCTCAGAATAAGAAATGGAGGTGGTCAATCGTAAAGGAATTCTTACCTTCGATGAAAATAATTTTCAACTATGGAATAATCGAATGCATCCCTACGTCCAATCAGTTGGAAGGGATGTCTTCACAACATTTATGCATGGAATTCCAGTTGACATTAATAGTGGTTCTTTATAGGAAGCTGAAATAAGGGAAATGGATGCTGATTCTAAAGGGATCAATGCTTTAGGAGGATCCCTATCATATTCAATTTACAAGAAGGTGATGTCTTGTACAACGTCCCATGAAAATTGGGTAAAATTATTAAAGATTTATGAGGTTGACACAAAAGTCTGAGAAGAAAAGAAGCAGGTTCTATTGAACAAGTATGAAGAACTTAGAATGAATCCTAATGTGACTATTGATGCATTATTCAATTAGATCAATATTATTATGGAAGAAATGTGGGGTCTTGGAGAATTCATTGAAGATATAAACATTGTGAAATGAATCCTGAGGAATCTTCCACCATGATTCAATCTGAATGTTTCAGTGATGGAATATAATGACCCAAAAGAGATGACCCTAGATAACCTGCACATTACCCTTGTAGAATATAGAATGACAAATGATGACAACGATGTAGTTGAAAAGGGGAAGTCAAAGGAAGTGGTGTTCAAGGCCATGATGAAACTCTCTATTGAAGATAGTCTGGTGGAAGACAGTATGGATGATGTCATTTCAAATCTATACACTAATCTGCAAAGAGGAGAAGGAATGTTCAAAGATAATCTTCCTTTTGCATGATTTTGCTGTGGAATGTTTGGGAATTTTATATCAAAGTTTCCTATGAAGATTGATGATAAAAATGATGAAGTTCTCCAAAATAAGTATTCATCAAATGAAAAATAAAGGAACAGTATTTGGATAAAGTTCTTCAAAAAGAAGAAAAAACATTCAATAGAGGATGAAAGATCAGAATAATCAAATGTAGAAGAGTTGGAGGACTGCACAGATCATAAAATAGATACTTTAGTGGAAGTGGTCTGGAATTAAATAACAAGAGAAGAAAGTGATAATGAAGAAGAAGAAATCAATGTAAGAGTTGATCTTTATGTAGGATTAGAATCATCCCTTGAAGAGGTATATATTTTTATATCCATGGTGAATAAAGCTAAAAAAGTTTTTCATGAATCCAATCTCTTTATGCAGTAGTAAGAAGAAGAAAATTCTAAGTTGAATAAAGAAATTGAAAATATGGGGACTTCAATTCTAGAAATATTTGAAAAGGTGGTTGAGTACAAAATCAAAATTGAAGAACAGAAAATTGAAATTGATAGTTTAAATAAAACTCAAAAATATGAAATCAAACGTATCTAACAAATAGAAGAAGATGTTTTCAATATGTGATGAATAATTGAATATCATGAGAGACATAAAAGAAATAAGTTCATACAAGAAACTGAGAAGAAGAGATTTGAACAGTGTGGTCCATCAAAATAGAAGAACAAATCCACTCTAAATAATAAGGCTGGTATGGGGCTTAATCTAAAACAGAAAGTAGTTATGGTTGAAGTCAGATCATAAGAACCCACTCCACATTTGATGATTGATTTGGGTATGAAGCATAATCAGAATATTTAGAGAAACCAATGCATAACTAGTGGTGCATAATTTCCACATATGAATGTATCTAACATAAGATGATATTGTTATGGTAATATGGGACACTATCATATTGTATTTTTCATTGAAAAGTGGTACTAGAGGGAAAGAAACCAACTTAGGTGGTCATACAGGGATCAAAATTACATGTCATCATTTGATGGTCCTTGTTTCAGGGGTAAAGGACTCAAACGTATGTCAAGATATTTCACATTAATAATGACGAGGAATGTGCTGAGGCAGACTGAATTTGTTCTTAAGAATTAGTCAATTGTTGTTTCATGAGAGACAGATATTAAAAATCGATTTGAAGCTATATAGGTTGAAGCTATTATGTCATATACTGAGGAAGATAAATATTATCATTCTATTTCAGGCATGAATTCGAATACTTGGGTCAAAAAGAAAAGGATTGAGCATGCAATGGTTCTAGAAGTTGCGTTCAAGGTATCATATATCACATGGATATGGATAATTGATAGTGGATGAACTTCCCATATGACAATAAATTAGAATATAGTAACTGGAATCAAGTATGATAAAGAAGGTATTGTGAGATTCATTAATGATGAGGGCCTGGAAATTATCGGTTCTAGAAAATCCATTTTTGGAGGAAACTACATGAGGTAAGCATATGTATTGGTTGTTTAGGGGCTTAGTCACAACTTGTTTAGTGTTAGTCAGTTGTGTGAATCAGGTCATGACTTATGTTTTACCAATAAATTATGTATCCTCAAGGAAAAGGATGGTGATGTCATGTTACAAGGTAAGCGCATAGAAGAGAATATCTTCCTCTTGAGTGGATAAGAATATATGTGATTTCTGTCCAAGGATAAAGAAAAAATGTTATGGTATAAGAGTATTGGGAACATAATACAAGGTTCCTTGGAAGATCTGATAAAATAAGTTGCAGCTCAAAATCTCCCTAGATCTTCACATGATGGTACTCATATGTGCGATGCCTACCAATAGCGAAAGATCATTCAAAATACATATAATAAAAAGGAAAAAAAGTCAACAAGATTTCTTGAGATGGTGCATATTGATGTGTGTGGGCCAATTTTTCTAAGGACTATTTATGGACTGAGATATTATGTTCTATTCATTGATGACTATAGTAGAATGGAATGGGTTTCAATAATCACCCACAAATCTGAAGTGTTCAGTTGCATTACAAGATTTCTACGAGAATGCAAAAATATGCTTCATCAGAAAATCCAAACGATTCGAACAAATAATGGTACAGAGTTTAAAAATATCCAATAGGAGGATTCTCATGAAAAACATGGGATAATTCATCAAGTTTCAGTAGTAAGAACTCCAAAAAAAATGGAGTTTTGAGAGAAGAAATCGGATTGTCATCAACATTTCCATAACAATGCCCATTGAGAAAGACCTTCCGAAAAATATTTGGAAAGAAGCAGTGATGAGAGAAGTATACACATCAAATTGATATTAAATTTTCCAAAGTAGGAGAAGACTCCATATGTGTTATGGTATGGAATAAAGCTGTCATTAATGTACTTTAGAATATTCTGAAGTAAATGTTTTATTCTCAATAAGGGGAAAAATAATAAGTCTGAATCCTCTGGGGAAGAAGGGATATTTCTTGGATACTCAAAGAAAAGAAATGAATAAAAATGCTTCAATAAGCGGCTGGGAAAGATAATTGAAAGTCATGATGTGACTATAGTAGAAAATGAAAAGAGTATTTAGCAAATACATGATCAGACTCATGATGAGAGCGATGAAGATATAAGCAGATCAGGGGACTCTCAAGCTCTATATATTGATTAAGAAGAAGACATAGATGACGAAAAAAAATTAGTGTCTTCTTAGAGACCAGAAAGAAGAGCTGAAATTTATAGGCAGAACATAATTGGTGATCAGACAGCACCAGTGCAGACAAGAATGATGAAGTCTCTATAAGAAGAATCATACTTATCACATGTAGAGCCTAAATGCTTTGATAAAGAAGCTAGAGATAAGAAACATGTTCCGGAAATAAATAGGGATTTTGACTAAATTGAGAAGAATCAAACATGGGAAATTGTTTTGAGACCAGAAGACAAGAATGTCATAGGGAAAAAATGGGTCTTGTGCAACAAAATGAATGAAGACAGTTTTTTTATTAGAAACAAAGCATGACTTGTGTGAAAAGGGTACTCCTATATAGAGGATATACATTTTGATGAAACAATCATGACCATTTCAAGGCTGGATACAATTAGACTATTCTTAGTTATAACAGTGCAAAAAATGTTTAATGTTTTTCAGATGGATGTCATGTCAGTATTTATGAAGGAGGTTCTAGAAGAAAAAGTCTACATTGCGGAAACATATGGTTTTCTCATTCATGAATATGAGAATAGAGTGTGTCGATTATAGAAGGATTTATATGGTTTGAAGAAAGAAAAAATAGAATAGAATTCAAGGCTTGATCAGTTTCTAATGAAGCTCAGTTTCTAGTGTGGTGGAGTTTATTACAATATATATTTCAACAATAGAGATAGTCAAAGGATGATGGTGTTGGTTTATGTTGATGACATAATATTTGGAGGATCATATGAAGTATAATACAGATTTGTTTTTGAATTCATGAAAAGTGAGTTCAAAATGTCGATGATTGGAGAGATGAAAGTTTTACTAGGATTATATGTGACACAAAGAAGGAATGACACATTTATTTCTCAATATAAATATTTCAAGGAGGTTTTGACAAGGTTTGGAATGGATAATTCCAAAGAGATGATGACTCTAGTTTCTACCCAGTTGAAATTGTCATGAGATGATGAAGGAAGGCCAGTTAATATCAAATAATACAATAAAATCATTGGATGCCTATTGTACCTGACAATGATAAGGATTGATATTGTATTTTCCACATTCCAAGAAAAAAGGTATCGAAGAGATCCCAAGGAGAGCCACGTGATTATAGTAAAAAAAATTATTCGGTATATCAAGGGAACAATGGGTTCTGGATTAATGTATAATGACAAAAAATATCTAGTGTTATTTTGATATACAGATACGGACTGGGATGATTCAACAGATGATAGGAAATCAATATCAGGAGGTGATTTTTATCTTGCAAGGTTGTGTATTTATTCGTTAAGCAAGAAAGAATATTGCATTTTATTATCCACTACCGAAGCTGAATATATTGTGGCTACTCAAGATTGCACGTAGTTATTACGGATGAATCAGAATCCTGAAAATATAGGAATTGAAGTGAAATCTCGGATTGGGATCCATTTTGAAAATTGATGTGCTATAAATATTAGCCAAAATCCAGTTCATAACTCAAGGACAAATCACCTTGTAATAAAATATCATTTTATCAAGGAGAAGGTGGAGAAAGGGCTTGTGAAGTTGGATTATGTTCCTACAGAACAACAGGTTGCAGACAATTAGACAAAGGCCTTACCAAAATAATAATTTAAATGGCATCAACTGGATCTAGGAGTATAGTCGACTTCTCGCACTTTAAAATGTTAGGGCGTGGGTCCCCCTCTCCCCGAGGTGTGGTGTGTCTTTCCATAATGTGCTGATATGTGTTCCTTACCCTATTGCAGACAACTTTGAAGTGCCCTTTGGGTGCCTTGATAGTGGGGGATAATGTGTGACTTAATGGGGAAGAAAAGACACATGGAGAATATATTAAGTGGAGCAAAAAGATAGGGGGAGTTGAAGGTGAGATGAAGCTATTTGGAAGATCTATAAGATAAGGGGAATTATATCTCATGATGCTAGAAGTGATCAATCAAATAATAGATATCATGATATCTAAGGATCATGATAAAATCAGAAAATTGGTGGTGGAATGGTGTCACAGGGCTTCCAACACTCAGTAATAGGTATTAGTTTTGTATCAGTATCTCTATATGGTATCAATAATTAGTGATTAACAACGAAGTGATTCATTGATGAACTTTTCATTTACTCTTGTTTATATCATCAAGCATAGCTTATATGGGATTTGAGTATGTGTTGATTACATCTTTGATCGCTATCTTAATCGCATAAAGCGAATGGTGGTTGAAGATGGAAGGTGTTTTAATAAGGTATCAAAATGTGCAGAATTGATATGAGAAGAGTTTTCAACAAACTCAAAGTTGAGATTATTGGTAAAAAATTCCCCATGACATCCTCTCAGTATGTATTGGGTGTGGTTGTGTTTGTTGAAAAATCCAGATGACCGAAAATTCATTGTTCACATACCATGTTCCGGGAACGGTACATGGACTGACAATATTGGTGCACAGATGCAGTTCGTGAAACCGAAAATGGTTCGCCATGATGTCGTGGTATTTTACGTTGACTGATTGACGATGGCAGAAAAATAAACCGCGCAAGAGAAAATGTAGTATACAGATGGCATGGAAAAATAGTTCCCAGGTGGATTGCGGTTCGTGACGGCAGAAGAATCAGTCCGCGGTGGAGGTTGGCTTGATGATTTGGTAAATCTTGGATTAATGGATTTTTTAGATAACATTTCCTATATAGGAATCTGTAATCCCACTAATTACTATGGAGATTTAATATGATTACATAACACATTTTTTCTCCCAGAATTTGGTGAAGTCCAAAGGATATTTGCAACGGATAATCCCACGAAGGCTAAAGTTGATCTCGTTGAAAAAATTCAACCAAAGGACTTAAGTAGAATGTTGTGTTTTCTTAAGACACAGTATGCAGAGGAGGAATCTTCAATACATGACAGTGATATTTCTTCAAGAAGTACACGAAAGTGAAGACAATCCGCGATTAGAGAGCAGTTTGCGGACAAGAGGGGTTTTGCAGAGTAGATTTGTGGAATCGGGGCACAATAGAGATATACGATTGTGAAGTCGATGGTAGTGTGCAGATAGATGAGGTTCATGTAAGAGGCATCTGTACACAGAGCAGGCAATCCGTGTACCAAACCAGGTACTCCATACACGGGAAAGGAAGGTGGTTTGTGATTTTCAAATGTAAGCTTGCAAAATCTTCAAATCAGTCTATGAAAGTATTTTCTAGTACCTAATAATACTCAGGAAGGTGGAATTCATCAACGGGTGAAAAAATAACTTCAACAGAGCATCTACCTATAGTTGCAGATGCATAAATTCATGCATATGAAGGGACTTACATATCCACAAACTGTTTTTGACCTACAAGTCAATAAACGGTGAGTGGATTCCATTCAAAGAGCAGTGAGAGAAGGAAGAGGAAGAGGGTGACCATTTCCACTAACACTGATCCAGAAAAGAGTCATAGGTAGTGACCCTTGAGAATGCAGTGAGTATACCCTAAAACTTGTAAAGGAAATGAGCTTGGGTATAGAATATCTATACTGAACAATGTACTCATTATTGGCTGTGATCCTTATTGAATTTGGTAAATCAGCACATTGTTGTTGTCTGCTCCTAGGATATAGCCCAGTGAGGGTGAACCAATTAAAAATCATTGTGTCATTTTCATGATTTCATATCTATTTGTATATTTCTTTGAGATGAAGAGAGAGTTTAGTTTTTTATAAAAATGGAACAAGATCCAAACATGAGAATGTTATAATCTATCATACCCAGATTCACCACCCCCCTAAGGGTATTGGACCTAGTGGAGCTAACAAATATGTATCCTTTAATTGGTATAGATACTTGACGATAAGGAACGTTGTTTATGAATTGAATCTGATATTTGATATATGAGAAATTATTTTTATAAGTATGACATGGGTTGGATACTGTTTAAAGTAAGTCCTTTAATGCATCAGTTTCCTCAATAGATGAATTAGTTTTCCAGAAAAGATAGGTTTCTACCTGATATATTTTAAATTGCCTTAGAAAATATATTAATGGTAATGGTACAATGTACATAGGAAACCAGGAATTTTTTAAATAAGAATTTCCTAAATTAATATTTTTTTTTATCCATGATATTTTCAATATGAAAAAAATCTATAGATGTATTTCACACTTAGTTTATTGACTAAATGAAATGTGTGATTAGTTATTTACCTTGTTATATTGATTTTTACTTATCCATTTATTCAATTGGAATGTGTCTTTAGTTATTTACCTTGATTTATTGATTATTCATTATTATTTCATGATCAATTCTTCAAAACATATTCCTTTATAAGCATCTGAGCACATATTTCTTTTGATTCTTTTCCTTAGGATGTGAAGATGAATTCTTGGATTGAGTATCAAGGATTTATCTTTTCATATTCTTTATGTATTATATTTCACTTTTAATCTACAATGTAATTTGGTTATCATGTATGTAATATGGTTTTCCAAAAAGTCTAAATTATTCACTCATTTAGGCTTTCATTCTTTAATTTATGAAAATGTAATAATGTAAGGAACCGACTCTAGGCTGTTGGTTTCAGCATCGCAACAATTTCTATTGAATAAATTGTAGTATAAACTTTGTAAACTAGATTTTAAAAATCATATATTAGATAAAAAATTCCTATGATAGTCTTTGAGGATATTTATTAGATAACATCCCATAAAAACCATGTTTATGAATCTAAGATTAGTTATGGACAAAGTATTTAATTTATTATAATTGGTTCACTAATTTTGGTATTAAACACTATGTTAGATAATTTCATGATATGATCTAGTGTATTGACTTGTTTAAAAATGGAACTTTGAAGGAATAAGTGTATCAATACTCATAGAAAATGCAGAGGATTCCCTATTGGGAAAACAAATATAACTGGTATTGGAACTGAACAAGTTTTGGGTATATTAGAAAATATTAATCACATTTTAAAAAATAACCCTTCTTGGATAGATAAAATTGTTCCACAATGTTATTCTTCATTGAAGTATCTCTTTATGTGACAGAGGCCCCCATCATTTAGGGGGACTACTCCTCCAGTAGAATTTTTTAAATAGACTAAAAATCTAGAAAAGATGTTTATGACATTTGGATGTGGGGAAAAAGAAAATGTTACACTTATAGTGTATTGCTCAATAGAGATGATGATAAATGGTGTTCATTGATCTATAATAAAAGACATGAAGAATAAATAGAGCTTATCTAATGGAGTAAATTTATAGAGACATTATTTGATAAATTTTTTTCATGGGAGACAAAACTATATGAAAAAAAAGTTCCATGAACTAAAGAAAAATACTGAATATACTATTTTATAGTGCTAAGTTAACATTAAATGGTTACCTAGGTATTTTATGTAAAATATATGAAACATGAAGAGGGATATTGGCCATTTTTGAAGGTCATAAGCCATGTCTTTGGAGGAAACTATTCTCCCAATATTTTTCATCATAAGGTGAAATATTTTTGTGTTCCATCAAAAAAGAGAATGAATTATCTTTTTCATTAATATACAAGGGAAAACAATGGAATAAGAGGCCAAATTATTACCATCATCATCATTGTTATATATTTATTCAAGAGAAAATACATGAGAACGAAAGATTGAGGTCATGCAACACCAGCCTAGGGGGGTCTAAAATAATGGAGACCTAGGGTGTCATCGAGAATTAAGTTCACCCCCTCCGGCTTCAAGGAGATGGAATTGGATAGGTAGGTGACATCGAATCCATGGATGGAAAGGGAGGCCATATAATCTATGACTTTATTCCCCTCTCTCCATGTATATGTAACTTGCATGTTGCTCTTCAGTAGTTCCTTACATCTCTTAATGATATACATTACTGACTAGTGAGTGGATCCTCTGTCCATCAGGGAGTCGTGGATGATCTTAGAGTCAGTTTCCACATGGGAGATGTCCATAGCTTTCTGATTACACAAGTTGAGCCCAGTGAGGATAGCCTTGGACTCTACTTGAAGTGCGCATCCATTACCAAAGTGCGCTGTGAATGTGAGGAGTACACCTCCTTCCGAATTACAAACCACTTTTCCTCCTCGCATGATACCTAAGTTGCATGTTCCATCATTGTTTAGTTTTAGACCTTCTGCTGGGGGGTTCCATTTTACCCACTTTCCTTGCATACCCACCATGGGGATAGTCTGTTCAGGGAAATCATGCAGAGTTCAAAGGCAGAAAGCTTCCCGCCATCCCTTGAGAAGGGGAACCATATCCATGAGCCAGCATTTAGTTCTCACGATGATGAACCTCCCTGATGAGTTACTCTCCTCGTATCTTGATTTGTTCCACGCCTTCCAAAGACACTAACAACTAGCACTGAAAAATACTGAATACACCAACTGCTCTGGTCCTTTGTCTGGAGTCCCCTGGAACCATCACTCGAGGATCGTGGACCCTCAGAGCTCAATGGGGGGTTCCGCTATATATACACCAAAATACATCCAGATGGCCTTATCCCATTCTCCTTAAAAAATATGTGGTTGTTGGTCTCCTAGCTTTTGTTTCTACAGCACTGGAACCAAGAGGCGATACTGATACCCATTTTCCTGATGCTCGCATCAGAAGGGATCACTGAGTTCCTTACTCTCCAGAAAAGAAATTTGTATTTGGATGGGATGTTTTTCACCACATTCACTCTAACCAGTTATCGTGCTGAGCCTGGGGAGTCAAGATCCAGCGAAAGTCCTTTACAGTGAACTTTCCCGAATGGGAAGGAGTAAACACGCATTGTCCAGCTCTAAGATGATGTAGATATAATTGAAAATGTCTTTCTGATCCTTTTCCATTATAGCTTTAAAAAAATTCGGATACAAGCTTGCCTCCTTGAAAGTGATCTTGGGTGTTGGGAATCCTAGGAAGCCATGATCGGAGCCTACCTAGTTGACGCTCCAGAAAGGGATACTTCCATCTCCCACGATCCAGAGGGAATGTTGTTGAAGGTTCGAGACCGTTGGATAAATCATATTCCAAAAGGAGGTTCCATGGACACTTCCATTTTCGGTAAATTTGGTGTAGTTTTGGCGCATGATCCTCCCCTAGAGGGCCTGATTCTCCATGATCTCCCAAGCCAGCTTTCCATGCATGTAGTGCACCATTCCCTCGACACTCCTTACATTAATTCCCCCCCCCTCTTGTATTGGCCATGCCATTCTACCCCACGAGACCCAGTGCCTCTTCCCTTCACCAGCCGCATACTAGAGGAACCCTTTCAGTATCCTATCAATGGCTCTGATAACCCCTTTTGGAACTGAAGAGTAAGCCAAAGCATGCACCAAAATGGATGTCAGAATGCTGATGATGAGGGCGATGGGTCCCCCAAAAGAAAGAAAGTGGATTTTACAATTTAGAACTCATCTGGTGATCCCGCTCACCAACTTATCGTATTTCCGTACTCACATTATTCCTGAAGAAATTGGAGATCCTATATATTCCATTGTAAGAGATCCCACCTGTATGTCCATCCTCATACACATGTCATCATCCCACCTTGTCGTGTATTTTTTTTTTGAAATGTACAAGTTTCTTTTGTTGTGGTTAATTAATTTCCCACTCCAGTATCAGTACTCCTCCAGAATCCTCTCAATGTCCTACATAGACCTCCTCCCTACATTCGAGAAAATAATTATTTCATCCACAAACATCAGGTATGATGTGTGAGGCTGGTTCCCTTTCCTCCAGAAAGGAGTAATACTTCCATCGGAAATTCTTCTGTTAAGAAGCCTGCTAAGAGTGTCCTGCATAAGAATGAAAATACTCGTAGAAATCATATCTCCTTGTTGTAATCCTCATGTAGCCTTGAATATTCTTTGGGTATTCCCCATAATGGACACAACCATCCACGGTGAGCTGAATCATCTGAAGAGGATTTCTGAGTCCTTGGGAGATATTCCCATGCTTGTGAAGAATTTGTTAATAAATCCCCATTCCAATTTATCGTACGCCTTGCTCATGTTCAGATTCATGACCATATTGGAACCATGGGTCTTGTTATTCAGGTCCTTGAACATCTCCTGATCCAGTGTAATCGCCACCTGCATTGACCTCCCCCTTACAAATCCATGTTGTTATATGGATATCCACTGAGGCAGACACTTGGCCATCCTGATGTTGATGACACTCGCAAGAATATTATAGGTGAAATTACACATGCTCACTGGAAAATACAAGAGTTGGGAGGTAGGAGCCTTCACCTTTAGGATAAGAACCATGGTCATCCAACAAGCAACCTGCAGTAGAGATCCTCTTTGAAAACAATCCTGGACAATAGAAATGATATCCTCCTTGAAAACTTCCCATGAAGCTCTGTAGAATGATCTAGGGAAGCAGTCCGGCCCAAGAGCTCTACCCAGGTCAAGATTCGGTATTGCCTCATGAACCTCCGACTCATATGAAATTCTTTCCAAGTAGGAATTTTCCTCATTAGATACTTGGTTGGTAATTACATCACACATATCAGCACCCCCGCTTAGGTACCCTCCATCCAGCCTCGGGTTCCGGACAGTAAGAAAAACATCAAAGTAGGATGATGCCATCCCACCCACTGTGTCACTATCATCCGTGTACGTTCCATCTTTCAGCCTAATGTTGGGGTTGTTCGATTGATGTTTCTCCCTAATTCATGAATAGAAGAATGTCATGTTCTTGTCTCCCTCACATAGCCACTTTATCCTTGATCTTTCACGGGCCATACGTTCATGTTTAAGAAGTAACTTCTCCATACAGTACTTTTTGGATGAAAGGTCTTCAAAAATCAAATCATTCCAATCTTCCTCCATCTCACCTTCCAGACGCTCGATCAGATGCTTCAGATCTTCCATATCTTGGTCAATAAGGGGAAATTATATTGTACATGCTTTAATCCCCTATTTTAGGCGCCTGAGTTTGTTATGAATGCCCACCCAGTGGAGCCCTTGCACTGGTTCCCCCCATGAGTTCCTTACTAGGTTAAGGAACTCGGGATGGCAGGTCCATTTCTCATAGAATATAAACCTTTCTGGGGAGACCTACATGGGATTCAAAGATAAAAGCAGTGGAGAGTGATCGGATATACCTTGAACTAGATGGATCACCTTTTAATTTGGGAACGCATCGATGGAATGTATGTTTGCAAGGCATCTGTCAAGCCGACTCCAACAACATCTATTGACTCTTTGATTGTTGCACCATGTGAAAGGATCCCCGGATTACCCCTTATTCATAAGACCCTTTCTTACCATGAACTGGACAATGTTTGTGCCAGCTCGACGTGGAAATGCCCCATGTCCCTTTTTCTTAACTAGTTTAGTGATGGTATTGAAGTCGCCCGCAACTAACCAGGGATACTCTCCTGGGTCAAAATCACTCAGCTCTTGTCACAGAGATTCACTCCTCAAAATGCCATAGCTTCCATAAAAAAAGAAAACTACGATAGAGTAAAGGCACGTCTTCACCCTCGTCATGATAAATTGGTCCCCTACTTATATGAGATCCACCGCAATGTCTTTCTTCCAGAAGATCCAAATGTTCTGGTCAGTTGGAGCAGCTTGCATGAACCCCTGCATTTTGATCAGTTTAGAACACTGTTGTTTTTTACTAAGGTTTTGTTTGTGTTCTAGAACCACAGCAACGTGAACATTGTGCTTATTGATCTTCAAAGACATAAAGTCTATTTTAAATCTTTCCCCGAGCCCACGAGCATTCCAGATAAGAATGGGTAACATTAGATCACTTCCAACCCAGCTTTTTCCCTAGGCGACATGGTCTCAAGCGTGATAGAGAAACATTCCCAAGGCTGAACCCTTTATAGTTTTGACTTTGATCGGGTTCACACCCTCATGCCTGTATCCTCAAGACCAAGAGAAGAGACATGAATGCGAGATATGAGCTTCAGAGTCTTCCCACAAGATGCACCGGGGGGCGACATAATTAGAGCTCGTTTGCCTTTCTCCCACGGTGAATAGCTGGTTAAATCCACTGGCCTTGTTGTGTTGACCACATCATTCACACCAACCCCTTCTAACAATGATGGGGGGGGGGGGGACTGCCAGATATATCCCCATTTCTACCAGATCAGTAGCTTCAAAGTCCACCTCTGAGAGCAAGGAGAGCAGCGGAAAGGGATCCATATTTCCAGAAGAACCCCTAATTAAGGATTCAAAAATCCCACCAGTCGAAAGAAGTTGGAGAGGGCCTAGGATCCACCCAAACACCACCATCAACCATGTGTTGGAGTCCTTTTAGGGATGATAGGCTAGGTCCATGCAGGGAAAGATGCCAGCATCTTAAGAGGAGGGGCAATGGGAACACTCCGACTGTACCAGAACCATAGGAGAGGCATTTGCCTGAATAGCAGACTGAAAACTGGGGGAGGGTCCAGCCAACCTTCAGGAAAGAGCATAGTGCCCCTGGATGGGCTTGACATCTTCACAGGGGAAGACTTGTCACCAGATCTTGCACATTTGCAGGGAGTGCCCTTAGAGGAGGCAAGAGGAATATAACCTAGGAAACACAGGGAACACCATGACATGAGACCACAACCCTGATCCCTGGACTCTTATAGAGATTTTATCTGGGATGGGAGAGGACATGTCAAGATCCATTCACAAACGGGCGACTGAGAGATCCGCACCACTCAGAGTGTGATCTTCCAAGCATAGGAAACCTCCAACGGAGTCTCTTATATCTTTGAGGATAACTCCGTTCTGAAAGGGCAGGGGGAGCCCAGGGAGGCTGATCCAGACCGCCGCCTTCAGACTTTCCTTGCCTTTGTGAGCCTCCAGTGACCACCATGCCAAGGAAAACTACCACCAACCCACATGTTGGGGATATCTACACCACGCATGGACAAGTTCCTCTTCTGAGGAAAAAACATGGAAAAAAGATAGGCGATAAATCGTAGAAATTTGAACCTGAGCCTTATGACCCCAGGAGTCCACCCAGCGTTTGAAGACCTAAATAAGAGGTTTTTCAGATCCAAACTGATCCAAAATCATCCATTTCAAACCATCCAAAACCCCATCAAAATCCACCACTGAGAAGTCCAAGGACATACCCGAACCATCCCATGAGACCATTGGAACCACTAGAGGGGCCGCTGGAAAACAAGGAAGCTTGGAGGAGCAGATAGAGACACAAATCACATCCTTGAATGAGATCACACTTATAAAAGGAATTGAGAGGGGGATTACATCCTCTAGAGGATGAGGAGAACCCCTGGGGCTGGATCCAAATCCGGGGATGAAGGAAGATGGCACCGAAGGGGCTGGCGGAAGGCTCATTGGAAGTCTAACGGTCCGAAAATTTTGAAAAGTGTTCATCATGTGTGGCACATTGTTTTTCCATAACATTGTTTCCAATTTTTCATTCTCCAAATGATTACCAATAGAAAAGGGAATTGATCAAACAAGAAGATAGAGATGAAACAAAGTCCATCATGTGAGAACTCTAGAAAGGCTCGCCCTGGAAAATGCATGAAGGGAATGAGATTTTGTTATAACTGTTGGGAAAAGGTTCATCATGTTAAATAATGATATAGAAATAGGGAAAACACTACTAGTTAGATTTATTACTTAAAGGACATGGGGAACTATGTAAATTATTTCCACGAGCATCATATGAATATACCTCAAAACAAGATTTGGGATCACGGTATAACTTATGTTATTGACACATCTAAAGTGGAATGATTAATGTGATTTTTTATTTTTATCTAGAAAATATTTTTTAAATTTATTTAATTATTAATGTTATCGTGATATTAATTATGAAATATTTAATAATTGTACTTTAGTGAAATTTAATTAAGGATTTAAGAGCATATGTTGAATAGTACAATGACAAGTGATTCAATTGAAAGTTAAACATTTTGGGAAATATATGGTTGAGGGAAAGATGACCCTTAACATGATCCAATTTTTTAGAAAACTATTGTTAGATAAAGTGATGATTGATATGCATAATGTAAATTGGATAATACTAACTACCTTGGTGATGATTAATAACATTTTGAGAAAAAGAAATATCTAATATTTTATGTAGTTAACAAGATTTTTATATTTAATGAATATATCCCACAATCAATGATTTACTTAAGTAATAAGAAATATTTTATTTTTTAATAATTTTTATGTTAATTTCAGTTATTCACATTTTTAAAGAAATAAATGGTGATGGTATTCACTTGTGTGGTATGTGATGATTAAAATCCATGTTTTTTTATAAATTCAATTTAGAAATTTAGTACCCATTTTTCAAATGTTTTGGATAATAATATTTTAGAAAATTTAAACAATTATAAAATGGTTTAAGTTGATCATTAGAAAAAGTTTTATTGACTAAATTATTACTTCACCATATGATACAACATGTTCTAAGAGATAATATTGAAATATTTCGAGGACAAACCAAAGGATAAGATTGGGATTATGAAATAGAAATTTATGAAGTATGTTTATTTACTTATATTCATAGATAGTGAAAGAATTCATCAACTCTAGAAAAGGTTCATGAAACAAAAAGGTTGTCCTATTATCATCAGTTTTGATGATATCAATGATCTTTTTTGCCCATGGGTTTATGTAATTATATTTATTAACTTTTAGATGAACAAGTTCTCTATCACTACCCGTTAGTATTTTAGTGTTAGTTTTCTATTCTATGTAATGTTATTCCTTCCCCACATATGTACTCATATCTAGAACTCTAGTTATGTGATATTTCTAGATGAATTTTGTACTTCTCTTCTCTATAATTAAGAGAAACTTTTATTAACACTTTTATGAAGTGGGATTTTCAACAAATGAATTTTTAAATATGAAATCCTATATTTCAATGATAATTTTTAAATTATGGGGATGTAATTTAATTAAGGTGGGGAGAATGTAACACACAAAAATTTTAACGTAAGAATATTATATTCAATAACGTGTATGACACACAATACCATGAATAGAAAGGGATATAAAATCCTAATAATTTGATATATATTCAATATTTTAAATAAATTTAATCCATTATATAGCTTTAAATGACTTTTATATTATGTTAGATAGAATTACAAGAAAAAACTAATTTCTTCAAGGGATTATGTTATACATAACCCAAGTATTATCAAATACTATTAATGTTATTATTTCAAATTAAAATCATCACATAGATATTAAATTGGAAATTCTAAATAGGATTAAATAACCTATCAAAATATATGGTATGATTAATTGGTTACAAATAAGTTATAAATGAATATAAAATCTAATCGAATATAATGGAAATGTTTTTACAAAAAACGTTTGTCATGCACCAATGGTGTTTTATCCTAATAGATTAAATTAATTACTATTAGTGAATGAATATAAATTAAATTTAAATATTATATATTCAATGAAATATTTTAACTTTAAAAATGTATATTTTATAGGCATAAGATGAGAACAAATCTAATTTTATTAAGAAATGGTTGTTTTATTCGGAAGTTAGTTTTCCACCTTTTGTGGAGAACATGTTTTAAAACTACATTTTTACATTTAAATAAATTCTATTTGACCAAGTAAAATTAATTTTTTAAATAGTAAGGTCAAATTTTTTTAGGGTGATTTTTTTATTTTTTATGATATATTTCATTTTTTATTTAATAGTAAAACATTCTTAATTTTAATTAAAAATTAAAATTTTGACTAAATAATTTACAATGATAAAATTTATTTTGAATTAGTTTCAATCCCCGATGTCTCATATCGCATGGGGGATTACTTTTAAATTAATTTATAGAGACAAATTTACTTGAATTTGGAAGCCTGTATAAAATATTTGGAATCAAAATAATATATACTTTCTAATAAAATCAATATTGTTTCTAACAACAATATTAATGAAAACAATTAAAATTAATTATAAATATTAATGTAAAAATGTGTTTACTTAGCAGTTAAATATTAATCATAATGGGAAAAATGACATAAAAAATTATCCAAAACCCTTTTTGGAAAAATTTCTACCATATAACCACTTGGATCTATTTTAGTTTTTTATTGGAGCCACATGATTTAAGAGAGACCTCCCAACAGTTTTACCTATTGGTATTTATGAGAATTCTCGTCCTCCTCCATTATAAAAGGGACCCATCTATTATTCACACCTCTCAAGACTTATGGATCATCCAACCTCTATAGAAATAAACTACCAAAATTTCTCCCCTAATAATAGAAGCATTTTTCCTTTAAAAAACTCAAACTGAGGAAGACATTTTGTATAAAAAAAAGTAATTACCTGAAGAAGCGATAATGTTATTCAATGAGAACTTTTGTTTTTTTTTCATTCTCTATACATTAAATTATTATTATATCATAATTATATATTAAAATTAATATCCTAAATATAATTATATTTATTAATATTAATTTTAAGACCTACCCTAAGACACAAACTTCCATCAAGTGGGATAGACAATAATCATTCGCGTGTACGACAGACAACCACCTTGTGAACCGATGCCATTTTTTCTTCCATTGTCACCTTTAATGGGTTGGAATAATGATGGATTTATATTTTAAATTTGATATATATGCTAATTATCATTTATTTATTCTTTTTTACTTATAATATGACAAATAAATTCATGATTTCTATTTTGGGAATATAATAACATCATTTCCAGATTTATGGACTACCACCTCTTAAAAGTGATGTGATTCATTCACATGTTACTTAAAATGTATTGATGATGAATTTAATAAACACATGTAGTATATATATCATAAATATGATACATAAATCATAAAAAACATCTATATCACTATCTTTTCATTCTTTTAATTCCATAATAATATGGAAGTAATGTTCCTGGATACATATAACCAACCACCTCCTTGAACGATGTTTTCCATTTCCTATCACCAAGTGTTATGGATTACTAAAAATAAAATATATAATGAAAATATATGATATTTTAATCATGGTTTAAATTCTTTTAATGGTTAAATCATAAACAATTTAAGAGTAACAAAATATATCAAGTCAAAACATACTTGAAAAAAATCCACTTAATACGTGAAAAAATGTAAAAAATGATAGATTTTTAACAAATGGATGAAAAGATATTATAAAAGGGTAATAAATGATATAATAAATATAAATATGGTTATTTTATAAGCTAATAACATTATTAAAACTATTACATCTGAGGATAATGGGAATTCACCCAAAAGGTAGTGTAAGGTAAGAGATTTCGTTTAAATTTACATTCAATTTCGATATAATTGTTATTATACACCAATTAACTCTAATGTTTTGAATATACTACCATTTTGACATTTAAAATCGTGAATATATTATTTATAATGGTAATTTATGTTTCAATTTGAATTATGTAACCCATGGGGATTTGAATTTAAAAATTACCAATTGGTAAAAGTTATTTTGGAATTTAAAATTTTCTTATGATTATGAACATTCTCTGAATAAATAACATTATTGTATTAATTATGCATTATAAATTACATTTACTATTGTGTGATGGGTATTATTATTTCCAAAACTGTATTGAATTTTTACATATAGTGTATACATTGAAAGATATTTCATTAGTTGGGGAAAATTGATAATTTTGTATCCTTTACTATAAATAGATACATGATGATACGAAAAATTGTTCAAAAATTAAATACATTATTTGATATTTGATGAATGATTTGTATAGTTATGACATGTTTGGGGATTATTTAAATTAAGATCTTTGATGAATTGGTAGTCCTATAAATAAATCAGTTGGACAAATTAGATGGGTTTCTACCTGATATACTTGAAACAATAATGTAAAATGGCTTGATGTAAAGGTACCACATACCTAGGAAACATGGTTCTAAATAAATAATAACAACCTTCAATCATATTCAAATATTATTATCCATGAGAGTATAACTTTTAAAAAATCAATAGATGTATTCCATTCTCATTTTAATGATTAAATGTAATGTTTATTTAGTTATTTTCCTTGACAAATTGATTATTTATTATCCAGTTAATGAAATGGAATGTGTGTTTGGTTATTTACCCTTCCAAATTAATTAATCATTATTGATTTGTTATATCTTCCAAAATACACATCCCTTACAAAGAACATGATCTCGCATTTATTTTTTTCCTTTCCACATGATATAAAGATGAATTCTTGTAATGAGTTTCAAGGATGTAACTTATTATATTTTTTTATGTACAATATTTAATTTTGTATCCACCAATCGAAAATGGGTATCAAGTATGTAATCTAGTTTTCCAAAAATATCTAAAATTCTCATTCCTTTGGGATCCGATTCTTGTATTTATGAAAATGTAATAAATTAGGGCATCAGATCTGGGCTATAGTGGTCAGGGTCACTATATTTGGTATTAGAGCATGTTTTGTAGAATCATGGAATCTAGATTTTGGAAAACATGTATTATAGAACATATCCCTATGATAAGAATTGTGGATAAATAAGATAGAACATATCAGAGAAAATATTTTCCTGATCATGATAATTTTAATGCATAAAATTTTCAATTTAAAATTAATATTTTAATAGTTTTGGGATTTATAATTTTGTTACATAATGTAATTATATAATATTGTTCATTTACTTATTTAAAAATGGTACCTAGAAGGCATAAATTGATCAATGATCATTACCAATGCCGTGTTTTCCTTACTAAGGATGCCAATATAGTAGGTATTGGAACCGATCAAGTTATGTATATAATAGGGTATCATAGAAAAGTTTTGAAAAATATATTTTCTCATATCGAGAATCCTATTCCATAGTGAAATTATAAAGTTTTTAATCGCATTATATGATAGAGGTCCCCATAATTTAGTGGGACTATTGATCCAATAGAATTTGATTAATGGAATAAATCTCTGTAGAAGTTTTTTTAGGAATTATGATGCTTTTAAAATGAAATATTTTCAGTTTTAGAGTATTTTCTTAATAGATATGTTGATCAATAGTGGTCATTGATCAAAATACTAGTGAAGAAGGAGAAATCATGCTTGTGAAAGATATTTATTTTAAAAAGACATTCTCTGAAAAATATTTCTCTCTTCAACAAAAAACTGAAATGAAATTAAATTTCCTTCTACTAAGGAAAACAATTGAATAGAATGTTATGGAAGATGAATCTAACTTTACAATGTTATATAGGCATTCCACGGATTACATATACAAAATGAGGAGTATGATTAACAAATTTTCGAAGGTATTAAGACATATCTCAAAAATGAAATGGTCTCCTAAACCTTTTCATCATATAATGAAATAGTTTTATATACCATCATAAAGAAGAATGAATTCTTTAGGTCAAACATGTACAAGGGAAACCAATGTAATAATATGTCTAATGAGAAACATGATAAATAGACTGTGTTAAACAATATGATGAAGATGAAAAAGAATAAATCATGTGAGAACTATGGAATGATTCACACTGGTACATGGCTAAGGTGCATTAGGTATTTTAGAAGCATGGAGAAAATGGTCATCATGATAAATAATGGAAGGTAAAAATGAAATCAATGATATTATGCGTTAAAACTACATGTCAATGGGAGAACTGTTCAAATGAATGTCTTAAGAGTTAAGGGAATATACCTTATAATAATCAAAGGGATCAATTAAAAGATTATTCTATTGACATAACCAAAGTGAAATGATTAGTGTGCATATGTATTTTGATCTAATAAATATGTTATAGAAGGATTTTATTGACAATTTTCTCATCATATGAATAATAAAATCTGTAAGGATTGTAATGTAATACTATTTTGTTATGGTTCAAAGAGAATATATTGATCAATACTAAGACAAGTGATTCAGTATAAAGGTAAATTTTTTGTAAAACCCATGCTTGAGGGAAAGGAAAATGTTAATATTTTACTTATGTTCATATAATGATGGTTTAACAAATATATGTTTTATATGGATAATGTAAATTAAATAAACTAATTATCTTTAAACTATTTAATAACTATTGAAAATTTTGTTTATTCTATCATTAATAGAGTTAACAATATTTTTGGATTTGAGGAATATATCCAATAATCTACAGTTTACTTAATAAGTAATCATGCATGTTTTCAATAATGTCTTATGGTAATTTATGTTATTAAAATGTTTTAAAATAATTAAAAATGAAGTTATTCGTATGTTTAGTATGAGATGAATAAAAGTGAATTCATGTTGTTTTGATTAGTTCATTTTGGAAATTTTGTGACCTTTTTCAAAATTATTAGAAAATAATATTTTTGAAAAGTTAAACATTTATGAAGTATTTTAAGTTAATATTTGAAATATTTTTTTAAAAGATGATGCCTCTGTCAAATGAACAAATCAATAAAATAGATTAAGATAAAATGTTTACAAAATTCTAAAAGAGGGGATTTTATTACAGTCATTTTGATGCAGGGGTGACTTCAGCTGGAAGATTCCCCATATATGTGTTATTTCTGTAGACATCCTTATTAGAATGATTATATGCCACCTTGTTCTCCTGTCTATAGGAAAGAGTGATAATATGATTGA
Organism: Viscum album; assembly: GCA_963277665.1. Lineage (NCBI taxonomy): Eukaryota > Viridiplantae > Streptophyta > Magnoliopsida > Santalales > Viscaceae > Viscum > Viscum album. Next base: position 338,898,974 of record OY728135.1, read on the forward strand.
GCTATGATAGGTGACCGAGGTAGGCAATCCATTTAGCAGTGAGCATCCATGCATGATGAATCATTCCATGTCTAAGAGCCTAGAAAATATTAGTTGAATCACATTAAATCCCGAAGTTCATCCAATATTTTTGAAGAATCCAAAGAACTTCATTTATGATGCCATACATATCTGGTTCTAAAGAGGAGGCATGACCACATGAACAAAGAAGCATCCAGGGATGTCACCATTTTGATTTCTCCTAATAATAACATAGCATGCAGGTCATGGGTTTCTTTTTTAGGCACCAGGCACATTAATTTTGATCCATCAAAGGATGGGAGGTTTCCATTATACTTTTAAAAAAGCCCTCGGCGGGCCGTAATTTCCGTTGATCCCAATCTGTTTCAAATTAGTGAAATCGTTGACTGAGTTGTGACAGGACCCTATTTGAATGATTCGATATTTTTTTATTGCATCATATATCTTAATTGGAGATGCATGAAATCTGAAAGTGTTGTTTTTGTGAATAATATAGTTTCTTTCATACCATATAGGATGTATCAGTTCTTCCACAATGAAAATGAAAAGCTGGGTAATTTGAGGAGAGGTATCCATATTAGTGCATATCTGAAGCTGCTGTCTAATAGAGCTGAACCATATCCATGTAAGATCAAAAACAACAAAAATAAAATTCCATAAAGCAAAGACAATGGAACAAGTAAGAAATAAGTGATCTGAATCCTCTCTATGATGGTTTCATATACGACATTTAGAACAAAGTTGAATACCACAAAACTGAAGATTACCATCTGGGGGAATTTTATTATGTTAAATTCTCCACACTAGTGTCAATTGGGAGGGTCTAACCCAAATTCTATTGAAGTTATTTATCCAGTTTAAATCATTGTTTTTGGTATTGACATTATAATGGTAATACAGTTTGGAGGTTAGAAGTCCATTATAATAAGGCTCCCAAAATAAAAAATCATCAATGCTGAGAGATGATATACAATTATTAAAAGGCATAAATAAAGGATAATATTATTCTTATGAAATAGAAATTTATAAAGTAGGTATATTTATTTATGTTAATAGAGATATAAATAATTCCTCAACTCTAGGAAAAGTGTTGTGTGAAAAAATATTTTTCTATTATCATTATTTTTTATTATATCAATGAACATTTTCACACCTCTGTTTTATGGATTTATCCTTGATAAAATTATCTGAAACACATTCTCTATCGCTCTCTCTCAGTATTTGAGTGTTATTTATCACTTATATGTCCATTTTTTATTTTTCCACCTATATTATCATATATGAAACCCTATTTAGGTGATTTTTCTATATTTCTTTTCGACTTTAATTCTCTATTATTAAGATAATATTTTATTAAACCTATTATGATTTAGGTTTTGAAAAAGTGAATTTTTAAATATCAAACCCAATGTTTCCAAGATCATTTTTAAATTTTGTGGATGTAATTTAATTAATTAGGGAGAATGTAACACCACTAAATTCTAAAGGAATAACATTTTATCCGATAGTGTGTATGACATGAAACATTAAGGGTATTAAGGGATATATGATCTCAATAATTTAAAATATATTTACTATTTTAAATAAATTCAATATTGAATGGAATTAAAATTTAGTACAATGATTACGGTATAAGTGACTTTACTTAGTGGCTATAAATTAATATTAAGGGGCCAAATGACCTATAAACATGTCCAATCCCTATTTTGTGGCCATATTTAGACCAAATTCTCACATGAATCTAATTTTTTTTGTTATTTACATCACATAAGTTATGGTAGAACTCCATATAGTGTTTACCTATTGGTATTTACCAGACTAACACTCCACCATAACTATATAAGGGCACTTACCCCCACCCACACCCATCACTTATTCACTTCTATAATTTCATTTTAATCATCTAAAATAATTCTAAATAAATAAAAAATATCCATAAACTCATTCTAGTGTCTATTTTTTGGACAGAATGAAAATCAAGGAAGTATTTTGGTAAAAACAAAAAAAATTATTCGAAAATGAATAAACGTTATTCTAGGAGAACTTTTGTTTTATTTACTTCTCCACCCATTTAATTATTATTATATATATATTATATTATAAAATAATTATTTTTAATACACTGAGATGTTTTTATCTTAAGCTTATGACTTATACCCACACACACATCCATCAAATGAGATACACAATCATCATTCATGAGTAAAACATAGTATTGCCTCACGAACCAATGTCATTCATTTTTACATTAACACACTTAAAGGTTGTGAATCATAAGTAATTTATTGTTTATATATGTTATATAAGCTATTTATATTTTATTTATTCTATTAAAATTATTAGATAACATATAAATTCATTATTTTAATCTTTTTAGGAATACGATTACATCGTTTGTTGATGTGTGGACTATCGCCTCCTCAAACCGATGTAATTCATTCACACATTACATATAATATATATATTAATGGTGGGTTTAATAAACACATATGATATATATAACATAAATATTTTACATAAATGTAAATATACATTTATATCACTTAGGTTTCATTCATTCAATACGACAAGAAAATGAAAATAGTGTTCAGGTGTACATACGACCTATCATCTCTATGAATAGTATATTCTATTTCCTTTTACGAAATTTTATAGATTGATATAAATAAATATATAATAAATCTATAAGTTATTTACCTCATAGTTTAAATTTGGTTGATGATGAAATCATGATCTGCATATATTGGAAAATATATAATAAGTCAAAACATTCTCGAAAAACAAGGCCACTAACACACAAAATGAAGAAAATAATAAATTATTATTATCTAGTGGGTGATAATATAATATAAAATGACCATACATGATGTTATAAATAATAATATTATTTTGGCATAAGATAGAAACATTCTTAAAACCATTATAGTGTATGTTAATGTGTGTTCATCCAAAATGGATTGTATGGTATGACATTTCATCTCAATTTAAATGAAATTAATACTTAATTGTTTTTATGCACCAAATATCTTTTATATGGTTTATATAACTCCACTTTCACATGTAATATCATGAATACCTTATTACTCAAGGTTTTGTTTTTTAATGTTATTTATCCTTCCCAAGGATATTTGGATTGAAAATTACAAAATTTCCAATGTTATTGTGCAATCTCACATTATCTTGTGGTTGTCAACTTCTTGTCAAATCAATATTTTTTTGTAATAATTTTCCACAAGAAATTTCATTTATTTTTAATATCCATACCCTTATTTGATGAGTAATATTATTTACTAATATATATAATTTTTTTACATATGGTGTAGATTTTGAAAGATATATCATTAGTTGGGTAAATATTGATAAATTTGTATCCTTTAATCAATACAGATACATGATGATAAAAGAATTTTTTTATTTACTAAAGAAATTATTTGATATATGAGGAATTTTTTGGACACGTAAGACACAGGTTGGGGACTGTTTCATGTAATCCTCTTGATGCATCAATAGACAAATGAGATGAATCAGTTATCCAAATCAGATGGTTTTCTACCCGACATACTTTATAATTTCTTGTGATAGTTTTTGACTGTAAAGGTAACACATACCTTGGAAACATGGAATTAAATAAATATAAATTTTCTTACTTTATATTTAGTTATTATTTTCCATGATATTTTCACTATGATAAATTATATGGATGAATTTCATTCTCATTTTATTGATTAAATGTCATGTATGTTCAGTTATTTACTTTAGTATATTATTATGGCTATCCAGTTATTCATATTTCATGTGTGTTATGTTCTTTACCTTTTTATACTGATTATTAATTATTGATCTAAGATAGCATCCACTATACATAACCCATTTTGATAATTTTTTCTCACCCTTATTTTTGTCTTTTCTTAGGATATGATGATGGATTCTTTGAATGAGTTTCAATGATGCAGATTATTAAATTTCATAATTTATTTTATTTCATTTTCTATACCCAATGTAAAATGGGTATCATGTTTGTAATATAGTTTTCCAAAACTACTTAACTGTTTAGTCCTTTGGGATTTTATTCTTGTATCTATCCAATGTAATAAATTAAGGAACTCTCTTTGGGCTACTAGGTCTAGTATCACTACACTTGTGGTGGAACTGAAATGGGAAGAAATTTATTCTTATGAAATGTTAATTATGGGTATTTAGTGTCCATAACATGTCATACTATGATGTTTCAACAATCTATTAGTATGTGGAAGCACATATAAGTCAATAAAGGAGAATGAATTCATATCCTTCATCCTATGGATGAAATAATTGGAATGGAAATTTTCCTACTGTTTTAATTTTGTCCATGAATCTATTTAACTATATAGGTTGAATATAGATTGGTGAGGCAATATTTTTACTCCACTCAACCAGGAAACTCATGGAAGGATTGAAAGAATACTATGAAATCCATCCTAGAAGAAATTACATTAAAATATATAAAGAAAAATAGAACCTAGTTTTTTAAAATCATATGCTCACCGGACAAGAGAGTAATTGAAAATTTATTAAAAAATTGTAAGAAAGGGTTGGGGAAAAATTATATTTCGAAAAAATGGATTCTAAATGATTAAAGGTATTGGAAATATTAAATTAGAAAATGATGAGCTAATAAATAGAGAAGTTCTCTATTAGGACTGTTTTAGAGAAACTCTCTTGAGTGTGATTAAGATATGTGAATTGGGATTGGCAGTGACATATTATTAGAAGTGGCACACCATTAATGAGAATACAGTTTACTCTCTCATTAATGGATATTTGAAAAATAGTAATTTATTTCCTATAGATATTAATGATAAGATTTTTTTCTTAATAATTAAGGAGGAAAAAACATGGGAAATATGAGGTTGGGTCACATTAATCAAGAGGAAATAAAATTATTATCCAAGATAAAGGCCATTGTAGACATTATAAAAATAAATAGTGATCATGAAAAGTCAAATGATGCTTTTATATGATGAAATATGGTCCGTGATTCTTATTATCAGAAGAATGAAAGGGCCTCAAATCTACTTGATCTCAGACACATATATGTGTGTGGTCTAATTAATGTTTCTAGAACATATGGAGAGAAGTACTTCATTATTTTTATTTATGATTAAATTATAATTAAATGTGTGATTTTATGCAGTGTAACATTAATAGATTTATTTCAAAAGGAGATATCTGTGATTATTTGAGAAATAAACTTTCTTCATGGTCAAGATATTATTATTTTGAAATAAAATAGAAGACACATCAATTGAATTTCAAAACTTACTTGAAAAACATGGGATCAATAATGAGGTTTATTCAATGATAACACCTTAAAATGTTTTTATTGATCACAAAAATCGATAGGTGAATAATACAAAAACATATGTTGATTAAGAGTTCTGTTTATCATAATTATTTGAATATGGATTTTTATGTAATGGTGTACACACAAAATAATATAGGGATATGTATAAAAGAGGATATGACACCATAAAAGATATGTAATGGAACGAAGACCTCACTAAATTATTTTCTTTATTATGTAAATTTTTCATCTAAAACTAATAATGAAATCAAGGAAGGTATGGTGATGTAAGAGATGAAGGAATGTTCCTTGGATACTCAATAATGGTTAAATCCAATAAATGTTTCAATAATAATATTTTTAATACTATGGAGTGAAAGTATGAAATTATAATTTATGATAAAACTATGAGTAAATAAATTATATCATATTATTATATATTTTAAGATGATAAATAAAGTAGAAAAGGGAAGGATCCCAATACAAAAATTATTTGATGTCTTTCCGAACATTCAATGATCTCAAAATGATGATGACTCAGAAGTAGAATCGTAAGAGGAAACCATTTATAAATAATATCTAGAAGAACCTCATATAAGAAATAATTGTACATAATTTGATCAATCCAGTATTATAGGGTATTGGATCACACCTACATAGATAAGGATAAGAAGAAGTAAAAACAATTCTTCATTCTTATCAATTATGAAAGAAATATAATTTTGAATAAGCAATAAAGGATGAATCATGGGTTATATCCATGATTGTAGAACATATCGTATCGAAAAAAAACTTAACATGGTATGTTTTTTTAAGAGAAGATAAAATAATAAAGTGATTGGAAAATAGTGGATCTTTAAAAATAAATTCGATGACCATGGAATGGTTATTACAATCATGGAATTAATTTTGTTTAAATTATATGCATGTATTTAATGCATTGACGTTTAATAATCGTATTCTCTAGTAGATCTATTAGAGACAATTAGGATCTTCCTAGCCATAGTTATTTCTAGAGGGTATAATGTTTACCAAATAGATGGAATAAATAAATTCTTAAATAGTGTTCTTGAAGAATAATTATATAATTAAAAACTAGTGGGATATATGGTTATAAATAATGAAAAAAAATTAATATATTAAATAAGACTATTTATGGTATAAATCATGTATTAGGATGACGGAATTCATGACTGGATTATTATTTGAAGAAGCTGCAATTAAAAAGAGTAGGTTTCAACCATAATCTCTGTGTGAATAATTCTTAGGGAGATCCATTTATGATGCTTATTTGTGTGGATGACATTTTTTTTAGAGGAATACGTCATGGATCATTGGAATAATGTTTTAATCACATGAATTTATAATTTAAAATTTACCAGATATGTTAACTCATATACTTTTTTGGGGCTGCAAGTGATTCAAATGAAGGACTGCACCATTATTTCTTATGAAAATTATGCAATTGAATTTCTAAATAAATTCAACTTGAATGACTCTATACTAATGTTGAATATTTTTGACGTTGGAAAAAACCAAGAACACTTAATGATGGGAAATTTATAGATCCCACTTATATTTAAGGATCATTTGAAGCTCATTATATTTTACTAAACCGCTGCATATATTATATTTGTAACATGATTATAAAATCACCTCCAAATTAATCCTAAGGAAGAAAATTTTGAAGTTGTTAAAATGATAATGATGTTTATTCAAGGTAATCTTAACATTGGATTCTAAATTGCAATAGAAATATGTAATGAATATTCAGAATTTTATGATGTTGAATGAGTTGGAGATCTGGTGGATTGAAAGTCCACATGTGGGGGCTTCATTATTAGCTGGAAACAAATGTATGGTCTATTTGATTAAGAAAAAATAAAAAACTTCTCTTAGTATAGATTATGAAGAGTATATATCTAGGATAAATGAATTCACTCATCTATTTTCGATGAAGAAACAACATTCTGATATTTGTGATGAAGTGAAATAGAAGATGGTAATATACTATGACAAAAAAAGAGCGGTAAATATTATAAAAAATATGGTTCAAAACTCTAATAACTAACATATTGAGATGGTATTTCACTTTATCAATGAAAAATATGAAAAAGGTGTCACTAATATTGAGATAGTTGGAACTAATGAACATGTAGAAGGAATTGTGACAAAAACTATTAGCAAAAATAATGTTCGAGAAACATTGGTTGAACCTCAGAGTATATCCACCTCAAATTTCCGGAGGAGGTTATGGTTTTCCCCCTCTCTTGATTTTTACACTATTTTAATTTCTTTTTAGATGTGATTCAGGTATGTGGGGGATACACGATCTATGGTGATATTTATTTTTATGAATTAAGTTCCCAATATGGTATTTTTGGGTTTATTACAAATGTTCGGAAGAATTAAATTCATTGAATTAAAGGTATATTTAATATATTAGTGGTCTCTCAATGCATGAAATTATCTTTTTTCAACTCTTGTTATCTAACTGATATTTTCTCATGTATACATAGAGTGTTTTATGTATTCTTTCGCCTCTATCAGATTTTTAGGATGCTTCTTTATTGAATTTTTCTATAGTGTTGTAACAAAACCATATAAGTGAATTATTGGAGCCAATATTTTTCATATTTGGGAAAAAGATTTATTTTTTGTTTGTTTTAAATCCACACTATGTGGATTATAGAGTTTCTAGGCCATGTGAATCTATAGTAAAGGTGAATTCAGTGTTGTAGGTGGAATCATTTCACAATGGTTACCAAATGTTTTGAGAGGACAAATAGGAGGAGGGTAAATGATTTGTGAAATATAGATTTCCTTCACTAAATTCTTAAGATATAGAAACGGAATGGATTTTTCAAATGTTGGTGTTTTCTGAATATGTGGACCTTCACTAATATATCTAGTGTCATGAATATTTTAAGATTCAGAAAATAGGTTTCATGGATAATTGTTTCAGTGTGATGGAATGATGGTAAGATATGTGATTATGGTAAGTTTCATGAAAATAAAATTTAACTAATGATTCATCAAGAAAACGAGCTTCATGAACATGAATGAAGATGTTTATAAAAAGGCCATGTGGAGGTTTAAATCTTCATGAGGGAGGAAGTGTTTATAAATAGGTGTCCTCTCATCATATGAGTAATCAAGAGATTTCGGAAAATGGGCGAATAACTAGAATTTCATAAAAGTCTTAGGAGAAATAAATTATTTCACAAAATCAGGAACTCTACGTGTACACATGAATGAAAAAAATTATTTTTCATAACATATTGATTCTATGAAATTTCAAACAAATCATTTTCATGAATAATGAGAATTTTGTGAGCGTTTAGGGCCATACATAGGCCTCATGTTTTGTAAAGGAGGATAGCATCATCACTAACATCTTTTGAATGTTTGGTTTGAGTAAATCGGTAATTCAAGTGCATAAATTCAAAACTATGGTGAAAGTGGTTTCCCATTCTAATTAATGAAAAACACGTATGTTACCAATATTTTAATGTGACATTTTTGTCAATAAACTGAGTAAGACATCATCAAAGGTAATGAGAAATGGGGAGTCTATTGATGTTATTTGAGGGAGGCGGTGTGCTATACCTAAAATTTTGGTGAAAGAAGTGTTTCTAGAATGAAGTGACCATGTCTAAACTTTTTTAATCCAAAATATCTAGTGAAATACATGGATTAAGTTACCACTATAACATTGTCGATGTAAACTCCTCGGAAAATCCCATAATGGTGAACCATGTAAATTGGTTGTGTTGAGTTCATATTTAATTATAAGAGTGTTTAATAATTTCATGATTCAATCAGGGTGGTTTAAAAATTTCCTACTAGCATGGTTACAAGATATGTATTGTTAATGTAAAAAAAGGTGAGACCATGATTCACCCCTCCCCTATTAGGGTATTCTATTGTATTACAAAATCTAAGGTCATGATACTTATTAGTAGCCCCAGAGTGTGCATACCAACATGACAATTCTCTCTTGTCCTTTAAATCCACACTCGGATAAATTTGATTAACCAAACTAAGATAAAGTATTAAATATCCACTAGGAAGCCTATACCACTCTCTTTGGGTCTCCCTATTATAAAAACATTTACCTAAGCATTGAAACTCTGTGTCTATCACCTTCTCAAACCAAACAATCTCATTGAAAGACAATTCATCTTTAATCAATACCAAGATCATCATTTTACCAACATCTTATACTTCTAAGATCCTCTGAGTGAAAAAATCAAGAAATACCACTACTCGACCAATTCATTCCCAAATTATGTTATTAATTTTCTTATCAATGATTTAGAAACCACATTACCATTCCTAGATGTTTATCTAATATCAAAATAATAAGTATGAATATAATTCAACCAGTGTCTTTATCGTAGGTTTAGATTTTTCATAGAAAAAAATATATTTCTAGATCTTATGAACAAAGTGGACTGCAATATATTCCCTAAAGAGATAGTGAGGCCTTATTTTCAGTTCATTCATAATAGCTGCCAACTCATGAATTTGGGTTGGGTAGTTTTTCTCATGAGGGTATAAGAAGAGAGATTTATTTGTTACCACCAATTTCTATTTCATCAAGACACAACCAATCCTATTATAGAATCATAAAAGACATCATCACCCAATACTGATTCCATAAGAATTGAAACTGGTGAAAAATTCAACATCCCCTTTATCTCCTCAAAATATCTCTTAAATTTTTCATTAAATTGTTACATTATACACTTACCAATTAAATATTTTATCAAATATGTGAGATTATAGAAATCCATTTAACCCGTCTATAGTAACCCACCAAACCCAAGACTCTCTAGATCTCAAACACATTTCTGGGATACTCTCCATACATAATAACATGTGTTTTTTTATAATCCTTAATATACCTAACTAATATATGAAATTCCACATAAAATCCACTTCCTAGTTACAAAACTCGCATTTTTTAATCCTAAAATATAGGTGATGCTCCATAAATGTTTGAAGTATAATATCCTAATGGTAAAATGCTCCTCCTATGACATGAAGTGATTCAAAATAATATCCATGAATAGAAAACCCAATGATTCCAATAACTGATGAAAAATTTAGTTCGTCAAATCCATAAATACAATAGAACCATTAGTGGGGCCTAATGGAATAAACAAAAATTCAAAATTCCCATAAGTAGAAACATTTAGGTACCGAGCATGCTCGGCCCTAAAATTATTAATGAAAATAAAAGTACAGATACAAGATAAAAAATGGAATGTGGAAAAAGTGAACCCCCAAAACAAAAGGGGGAAACATTGTCACCCGAAAACAAAAATAAATACCATCATGCCCACACATAAAGTCCCAACATCAAAAAAAACATAAAGGGCTGAACCCGGCCACATTACAGACCCAAACATGTTCCCTACCAATATTATGGGCATTGAAGTCGCATCCCGTTTGAGGAAAACTCGCCGACGACACCAATTTATATGCTATAAGACACATCCTGAGATACAGATGCCATCCATACCTATCCTATGGTCTTCAAACTGCCGATAATCCATCCCTCTTTCTAAGGCTAGTCTTCATCTTCCAAAAATCACATACATGATCGGTAAGAAAATGAGTTCAACATGTTATCATAGCCACCTTTTAAATTTCACATCACTGAACAACCATTTCGTCACCGAAACAACCAAAAATATCGACATAATCATGTGAATGGACCAAATAAATGGTGAGTGGATCCCCATGACTCGCGTCGCTGGTCTTTATCTCACCGCTAACGTGATACTCGATGGCCAAAGAACTGTCAATCCGCCTTCTCCATCTGTTGTTACATTGACGCAAAGTCCCTCCATCCCTACTAAATGCAGTGAGGGTGCCCACTGAGATCTCGCAACCCCATCGGGATACCAACACTGATCAAGAGAGAAACACATGGAACATCCTGAAATGAATCCCAGATCTCCTCCCTCTAATGGTCTTACATCATCGCCATATTTTTCTCCAGCCAGTTTCCCACCAAATATCATTGAAGATATGCAGTCGCATGAACCCGACGGACATGCCGCGTCTTAGATCCTAGGTCTCTCATGCCTCAATAGGCCTCCTTCACTATCCTACCTTCCTAGCCTGTATCACTTTCCAGGATCCCTCAGTCCATCCAAGATCGCCATCATCAGATCTCACCTGCAAACCACCATCCTGAAAATAATTCCCCTGATATGATGAACCCAATACCCATCATCCCTTTACTACTGACACCTGTGATGATAGAAACAATTTTCGAACCCCCAAAGTAGATCTCCTCCTCTTATTCCATTGAACTCCCTTCAATAAAAAACTATATTTGAAAACAAGGCCAATTTTCTGATGACCTTCACAACTTTATTCCCTCTCTTTTTAAGAATCATCAAGAATCTCACCCCTCTGGTATAGACAAAAAGGATCAAAGAGATATTTGTGCATAGCCACAAAAAAATCATCCACCGATTTAAAATGATCTTCTTGATCCCCATAGATAGAAAGAGAGAGAAACTCTCCTATTAAGAGACAATCTCTCACCATTTATTGATTCTCATAACTACTCATAAATACAATGTTCTGTATATCCTCTTCCCAGACACTCAGCTAGTGGTACTCCGACTAAAGGTCAATCTATAAATAAAGTTCCACCCTATAAGGTGGTAAAAGTCACAATAAATCATTGGAAGGTGGTATGTGCTCAAACCTAAAACCCGATTTAACAATTGATGATCCACAAAATTTATGAGACCCTTTTTTTCCATCTCAAAATAGAGGATATGAAGACACCATGGGGATATTCTAGGATGACTAAATACCTTAGAATCTATATCCTCATGATGCAGTTTATGTTCAACCAACTCAAGAGGTTTTAATAGATTACATGGAATATAAAATGCCATTGTATGAGGGAGAAAATCAATAGTAATCTCAAATCCATACTCTGGTTATAAACGAGAAAATTCATCTAAAAATTCATCAGGGTATGAACACACCACTATAATAAAAATACATCCCAGACAAGGGTCGAAAAAATCAAGAAACATCTCTTACAACTAGAAATATGTTACCCAAGAATAAGGAAACATGACTCACCCTTCCCGATCTACAGTCTCACTCACCCTATAAAACATGACTAAATCCGTCAGAAGTTAAAAACCAAACCTGACAGCAACAAAAATATATCATGGACATAATATTGATCAATACATCCATGCCATGTATTAGGTCAAATATGTAAAAATGATGAAGTAAATAATCCCCATACCACTTTGAAGTTAGTTATAATCACCCAACATGAGGGACACATGAAACATTTATTGGACCTCTTATGCTAAGGAATTGAAAGATCAAACAATAATGGCATATTTTCCAAATATAGTCCCAAAAAATCAATTAAATTTGAAGATATAAAATAATGACTAGAACCTATATCCATCAATTCTATAATAATAAATTTAGAAATAGAATATATACCTCTAATATTAGGTGGACATAGTTTAAAATCATCTAGAATACACTCTTCTATACAAAGTTTTCTAACCATAGCTACCTGAACATTCCCTATGGATAGAGTATTAGACACACCACCCTTAGAAGAATCGGTATGAACCTAAAAAACCATTGGTGATAGTGGATCCAGATTTACTAACCTCGTTTATCCATTAACAAACAATTCATTAGATGGATGGATTTCCCAAAAAAAATTGATAAATATTAGGAGTCCTTATATTGTTAGGCTTTATATGACCAAACCTTTCACATTAGTAGTAGAAACACTACTATAATCATGATGACTCCCCTAGAATGGGTCCTAAAGAAAACTGAGAACTTAAGAACTTTCTTTTATAGAAAAAATTCACACCCTAACTAACAACTACACCAACTAAGGATACAACAAAAATAGTAATTATAGCTATGTTAACCTCAACCAAATACTCTTTGTTGACCACATCCATAAAGTTGAAAATACACTTTAGAATAGAAATTGACTGAATATTAGGCCTTAGTCCTAATTCAAACCACTGAGCCTTTAATTACTGATTGGTGACTATATCTGGTGTAAACTTCCAGAACTTAGTAAAATAGGTTGAATAATCTATAATAGTATTATCCTCTTGTTCCAATGTTAGAAACTCTTAAGTCTTCACTGCATGTAACGTCTTCTGGTAAAATAACTGATTGAACACTTTTATGAAAGAAGTCAAAGTAATATCCTCATGAAAATATTCTTACACTATATATTCCCACCATCTCCTTCTCAGTACCTCGAGCATTTACATGGAAAACCACACCATAGAGTCCTCAAGAGTCTTCATGATATTGAGGATCCCCTTAATCCACTCAGGTGGTGGATCGAATCCTGGGGTCCATTATCTTCATGGACAGTGATTGGATTATTCTTAGTGAATTATCTTACTTGATACACAACACATATCATGTTCTAATCACATGTTTGACCAAAAGTATAAATATTATGTATTATAATAGCTATCAAAGAACGGGACACTATAGGGCCTTACGGTGGAACCTATATCACAACGTCCTCACCGAGACTCAAAAGATCTCATCGTGGTGGTATATTCTAAAAATGATAATAAAATAACCAATCATCATTTTGAGAAATATTCTATGATCATCAGACTAACTTCAAAAATTCATCTCAATTCTCTAAAAAATAGAATTTAGAGTAGTCTGAATTCTAATGATGAAACTCAACTCTTTAAAATGGAACATGTCAATTTAAATAACCCCCAAATATAATTCAAATTACCTCTAAATCAAAGTATCAAACAAGGTAATTATTTTCTAGCCACCCATGGTAATTCACATTTTGAGACAAAACTATGCTAGCCCGGCACCCTCCCACTCTTACTAAGAAAATTATAATGGTCCTAAATCCAGTTTAACTAAGACACGTAAAAAAACTCAGGTTGTTTTTACCCACTTTAGGTTAATAATACATTTGATACCATTCAATAATGAACCATCCTCGTTCAATTAGAGGTGACATATGAGTTATCAGACCATAGTGGTGAGGCTCAACAAGAGAACAAAAACAAGTATCACAAATTATAAAACGAGGGAATCCAACTAGAGTACAATGAATAAGAAAAAATCAAATCAAATATCCATACAATCTATGAGAAATAATTAAAACTATATTGTATAAAAAGAAAATACCAACAAGTCTCCATGTGACCAACCATCACATATAAACAATTATTCTATAAAGGAAATAGAAAAGGGAGAGAAGTAAACATAATGTATAATGTCCATCATGTTAAATGATTCCAACAAAAAACCTCTAAAACCACCAAAGAAAAATTATGGTGTGAGAAAAACCCCTAGTTGGATTCCACTATAGAATCTATACAATTTCTAGTATCAGGAATACTTCAGTTCTAGATGTAAAAAACTATATATTTTTACAAAATAATTTCATAAATCAACCACATTTTTAATTCATTTCCTTTGGTATTTTGAAAAATTATTTCATATTCACGAAGAAATAAATGTGAAATTTATATGTTATTAAAAATTGGATCATATCGATACACCATAATTTAAGTAATTAAACACGTATACATGAAATAATCCCTTATGTAAAACCATGTGAAACATCTTCATTTGAAAATTAGTGAGCAAATAAACAAGAAAACATTCAGCATGCAATAAAAAATCATTATAGAGAATGCACACCATACCAGGCCCTAGCCTATAGGAATATATTATATATAAATAATATGACTAAAATTATTATATAGTGGATAAAAAATAGTGATTCCTCCCATTGTATGTCAATATAAAAAAATAGTACTGGTGTTACACACACTATGAGTAACATGTCATTTCTCGATGCACGCATGGTTCCCAATGTGCCATATTTTTTAAAATCCATTTAAAACCTTGTTCCTAATTTATAATAAAAATATAAATGACATGATATTTTTATTTGATGTTTGAAAACCCTTTTCTAAACCAAAACCAAATTTCAAGAAATTAATAAAACCTTTATTGTACATAAACATTTTTTTAAACAAAAAACCCTTTTAAAACATTATTCCATTTTAATAAATATATTATAATTAAAAATAAATTAAATTAAATAGAAAAACATAAATAATTTACAATAAAAATAATAAAATAATAGAATTATACCATTTTATAAAAACACATAAATCATTAATGGAGGTAGAACTGAACAAGTTTGGAAACAAAGACTATGGAAGAGTATATCAGGTCCCCATGAACCAAGATCCAAAAGAACCAAATTAATACTCAATAAAACCCATTATATCTAGTATAAAAATACAAAATATGTTCTAAAAGATTATATTTGAAGATATATAATGATATTATAATTCAAAATGGAAAAACCATATCAAAATCACAACATACCGTGAGTTGATCCATCAAGAATGAATTAAATCTACAATGAATCTAAACAAATATACCTCTTGGGTGTGATGGAAATATTAGTTCAATTAAATATGATATGAGGGGGTCATTAGAGGTTAAAATGGGTTCATTAAGGTTTTAATTAAAAATTATGAGCATTAATAGTTTTAATGCAATGTTTTCTAGACAGGCCGCATGCCTTGGAGTTACTTCGAACCATAACAATGTGTGAAATAAAAAGATTCTATATTGGGTGAATATTTTTTCAAATTGATTAATTTAACTATGTTTCTACCATGTATTGGAGTGTTGGCCACAATTTTTTGATGAACAACATACCCACTTTAAATGGACCATAATTATCCTCATGGTTTTCCCAAACTTTGTACCCACCATGCACAACCCCATGGGATTCCAAATTTTCCAAAACAAAATCTCAAAATGACACCAAATAAAGACCCATCCAATGATCAGTCAAGACAAGGACCTAAATGTACATGTAATAAAGTAATAAAACATTCCATTTATATATTATTTATTTACGTATCATGGATTAAAATAAACTAAAACTTTATGGATATTTCATGGATCATATTTTTATATAATGAAAATTAAATTAATAATATGAGGTGTTTATATA
This sequence comes from Viscum album, assembly GCA_963277665.1. Lineage (NCBI taxonomy): Eukaryota > Viridiplantae > Streptophyta > Magnoliopsida > Santalales > Viscaceae > Viscum > Viscum album. Next base: position 338,915,386 of record OY728135.1, read on the forward strand.
TGAAATATATCAGTCACTGTAGTTTGTTTTACATAAATTTCTAGATATTCTAGGAAGCATGGATTAATAAAATTTAAAGAGGTCCCTTGGGATAAAATAATATATTGGAAAACATCATAATATTTTAGTATGGTAGGGATTATATGGGTTTTAAATAAATAAGTCAGTTTTTTGATTCTATATGTTGACTTATTTTTGGAAAACATTCATATAGGTGAAACAACCCCAAAATGAGTTTTTCATGTATACCGTGGTCATCATTTTGGTGAATAGTGAATGAGACCTTACTTAATACCAAGTTGAACGCTCCAGGGGTATTATTAGGATAATTCACATTTTATTTATGTGTCATTATTAATGATATAAATTGATGATTATCATGGATGACTGAAATTAAACAAACAATTTCATAGACTGAAATTTGGTTGTAATGATTTATACTTCCTATAAATGATTTTAATGGTTATATGGTTTCCCACTATTTATTATTACTCAAAATATGATTTTTGTTTTGTTTTAGTCAATGAATTGATTAATGGGTAACCATGTTAATGTATAATTTGATGGAAAATAAAATTATTTTCCCTTGGAGAAACAAAATTTTATGGGAGCTATAATGTAAAATATTATATCTATTATTATATGACATTCATAATTTATGAACCATGTTGAGCTTAAAGATGATTAAATGGGGGAATAACATGCTATTGATTCAGTTATGACGTAATATCCACTTTTTTATATTGGGTCCCTAATCCACTAATTATTTAGTAATGGGTCTGTACCATAAAAACTTATTTTTCATTCTCTTATGTTCAGAACATGAAAATTATATCTTATTTTTTATTATTTGGAAAGAAATTTTGATCAATGGTGGACTTTTATTCAGAATACAGGCCAATGGGAATAATTTTACTCTATGGTATGGGATGAATTTAGGAGCTTATTTTTGAGTAATTAAATTCCATGTATTCTTCATTTGGTGGTGAAGAAGTAACTACTTGAACCTAAAGAAAAAGGATGATTGATCCATCAATACCATTGAGGAATAATTTACAAGAATTGGAAGGTACAATTATACTCTTATCCTTTATCATTAAAATAATATTTATCAATTATTCAATGGATTAAAACAAATTATATGAAGGCAGTTATCCATATATGACTTTAGTAGATATGAAATAATTATTTGATGTGCTATAAAGCTATCAATTGATAATAGAGTCATCCCGTAATCTCATGGTTTTTATAAGAAATGTAAAATAAAATTAAAATTAAACTATCATAACATAAATTATGGGTGGATGGAAATGATTTATCCCTTATTCCAGAAATGTGGAATGAAGCATAGAGGAAATTTTACTAAATATACTCATAAATTTTTTATATGTAGAAAGGAATCCCATATGGAAATTTAATGTCGATTTAATTGGAAGAAGTTAGATAAGGATTAAAATGTAGATAAATATCCGCAAAATATACTTACCACACTATAATGTTTTAAATGAAAGGATTATGGTAACTAGGTTAACATGTTATAAAATATTAGAGGTAATTATGATGAATAATGTTAGGAACATCATAATCTTAGAGAGAAATTGAAATCTCATATGATAACTTTTTCTGATGTGGGGTATAATAACAGAGTGGTGAAATGTACAATTAACATCTCATCTAGGACTAATAATTTCTTATTTGATTCCAGTTCTACACACACTTTATATCTGAATAATTTTATAAAGGTGTCATATTACCACCTCAATGATTATATATTTAAATAGATGTAAAACTCTTAATGGTTTGATGATCATATCTCATTTCAATGATTCATAACTAATTGGAGATTGTGGGAATGTCATCATAATAAATATTTTTATTCTCACAATAATTGAATTCGAAGTGATTTTTTTCACAGATTGGATATATTTAAATAAATCCATTATCAATTTTGGATGAAGGCACGTACCATTTGATATTTCCTTCCAAACTACTATTTTATTTTTGTTAGAGGATAAATGTTAACTTCTATTAAAAATAAAATCCATTTTATAGGTCTTCATTCCATTTAAAATGAGGTTTTATCTCAATTGGCTAGGGATAAAATCAATATAAATGATATTACTAATTTATGGGAGTTTTTTACGCCTTTTGGGAAGAGTTTTCTAGCCTTCCCCCAAATCATGCAGTTGATTTTTTAATTGAACTCACACCCAGTTCTTTGAAAATCTCAAAGACTCCATATAGAATGGCCCTCAATGAGTTGTAGGAATTGAAGAAGATACTCCACGATAATCTTGATAATATATTAATTCGTCTATGTTCTTTACATTAGGGTGAACCTATTCATATTTTTATTAATAAAGTTGGATAAATTTTACTCTTCATCGATTATTGAGAACCTTAGAACATCACATTCAACAATTAGTATCCTCTTCCACAAATTGATGGTTTGTGTCATCAATTATAGGGGCTCAATATTATTTTTATGATTAATATTCAATATGGATACTATTAGTTAAGGTAAAAAAGTGAATTCATACCCACTATAAACATCCATCCAAGGTATGGATTGTATGAATTTATAGTGACATTTTTTGTTATAACTTATTCCCCTTATATATTCATGAATTTTGGGAATAAAATATTTATGGATTCCCTTGACCATTTTTTTGTCATATTTATGTATTATATTATTATAAATTCAAAGAGTAAGAAAGAAATTTAATATAACATATTTATAGTATATAGGATCATACAGAAATATATGCTATGTGATTATTTTGTTAAGATTGAATTTCTTCAATAGAAAATTTCGTTTTTTAGTCACAAGATCTCAAGAGAGGGTATATCGATGGATATATAAAATGTGAGTTTTATTAATCATTGGTAACAACTAACTACTATTAAAGAGATCTTTAGTTTTCGTGATTGACCAAATGTTATCAGTTCTTTTTAAAGGATATATCATGGCTATATAATCTACTCATCAAGTTAACTTTGATGTGAGTTTAGTAACATTGGACTTGTGTATGTGACGAAAATTTCAAAGAATTGTAAATAAAGTTATTTAGTGAAAATATTCTCATATGAATCTATAGTGTAGAAGTTATTGTGATACATTGATATATCAATTAAGGGGTTGGTATTTTTTCATATACAAAATGATATAGTAAAAACCTACACCTCACGTTAATTTGCGGAACATGATAAATACTTCCTAACACACAATTTCCTGTTAGCAGTGGTAATATGTGAATTATATATCCCGATGAATTATCATTATAGATAATGGTATGAGGAATATACTGATAAAAAATTGATAAACTATATATTCACCCATAAATAGATAAATATCTTCCAAATAAGGTACTTAGATTTCAATAAATATAATGAATGATCAAGAAATTGCCACACCAAGAACGTGAGAAAGGTGGATGAGGAATTGAGTTGAATTTATCACATTAGATTATCTCGATGAGGATCATAAAGAATGAAATATTTGTTTATTTCCAATGGATAGACAATTAAATCATTAAAATAAAGAAGAAATATTATCTTTCTCAAATTATTGTTCAACAATATATCCATGAAATGTCTAAAGAGGATATGAAAGATGATGTAGAGATATAAAAGATTTTGAGAATTATTCATGAGTAAAACCTTGATTGTGATTTAATGGTAAGGTTCAATAATCGAGTATGTGTTCTTTCAGTATCATATGTCAAATAAGAATTAATGGAAGATGATTTTTTGTCACTATTTCCTAATCATCTTGGATGTATGAATATGTATATGGGCCTAATATACAACTTTTTGTGGTAAAACAATTAAATTGATATTTTAGATTATGAATCTAAATTTTTGGTATTTTATTAATTTAAGGTTGATGATATAAGTATAAAATAATATTATAACCATTACCTTTGCTATAAGGTAAATTTAAAAACATCACCAAGGGTTTTTTTCATCAGACACCCCAAAATATCAAAGGACAATAATTTTATTTGGCTTATAGTTTCCCTATATAAATAGTCATCACACTTCACTACTATCAAAGAATTTTTATATATTGATTAGGGTGGAAATATTTACATTAATGAAGTGTCAATTTTTCAATGAGTTTCACATTCTATTGTATGTAATCTAGATATGATGTTACCGTAATGTTCTGGAGAAATCTTCAGTAATCTATGTATACAAAGTTGTGTTTCAGTATTTCTTTTCCTCCTCATATAAATTTTTTAAACTAAGAGTACTTTTAAATACCTAGAGGATATGTTGGGATCATTCTCTCGAGATTTTAAATTTTATCGGGATCAATGCTTTCCTCTAATCAAATTATCTTATAAAAAAGGATTTCCCTCAAGAATTAATATGCATCCTAATAAATCCCCCTATGTAAAGAATTCTAAAAAATTAATATCTTGGGATAAAATTGCATAAAAAATATTGGGACCCAATATATATTAGGAAATGGATGATAATGTTCAATCTATTCAACACACATTAAGGAAGCTCAGAGTTGATAAAAACGTTATGCTAGAAATCATCTGTAAGAACTAGAATTTCATGGTAATGAGAAATTATTAATTTTAATTTTCAAATATAAAAGTTTATATATTTTAAAATAATTTAATTTTTATCTCTAGGTATATTATTCCTTTCTAAAATCATTATTGGTTGTGGAAAAGTTTTTCCCCCTGGTTACTCCCACATAACATCTCTCGTGTTCATGATGTGTTACAGGTCTCGCTTTTAAGGAAGTGAATACTTGAACCCTAAAAAGTAATGGACTTAAAGGTATAAAAACTAAAGTATGACATGTCATATCAATACATACTAGAAAAAAAACATTGATCATAGTGATGAAGTACTAAGAAACTAGACTAGTCACAAAGTTAATGTTCTCTAAAAGAATTCGTAATTCGTGGAAGTTATATGGGAACCTAAGTATGTGATAAAGAAGAGATATCCCCATTCTTTCATTATAGTGATATAATTATAAGGAATAAATTAATTTTAATGGGAGTATAGTGTAACACCCCTGGATTTTATATTTATTTCCTTTTAAATAAAAATGAAATATTTGATATATTTCCTTACACACAACCCCATGTCCAAACGAAATGATATAATGTAATCCTATATAACTTAGATATTATATTGGAATGTATTAATAGTAAAAACCAATATATAAAAAATAGGTAAAACTTTCTTTAAATAATATATGTTTATTTATTAATAAATAATAAATAATAACACAATTTTTTAGTAAAGTCGTTTTATACTTCAAAAATATGTTTTCTTAAAAAATATTATCCAATTATTCATGCATTGAAATTATAATAATATTCAAAAAATTGAAATATTACTTTAAGAAATAAATAGCATTTTGAAATCATAATGACAATATTTTTATAGGGTGAATTATTAGAGTTTTTTAGAAAATATATATTTTTTAATGAATAGTGAAAATACATATTTTTGTAAAAAAATTCATTTATTTTAATGTAAAACTATAATTATGTTTTTAATTTTATCAAAAAAATATTAATCCTTTAATTATTAATAATATTAAGGATTACATATTAATCATAATTATAATTTAGTTTGGTATCATTTTATTTTTTGGCAAAAACACATTAATTCTATATAATATTCTGAAGTGTGAAATGTATTTTAATCCTAATAAACTAAATTAATAGAATTTTATTAATGGTTTTAATAAAATTTAAAAAAATTATATTCCATAAAATATTTTATCATTCATTTGAGTTTTTTCCATGGTAAGGAATGAAGTTAAAATATTTTTTATGTTTGGCAAAGTATTTTTTTTAAATCAGTTTTCATTGTAGTTTGTGTGCTTATTTAATATTAAATTCAGCCACTAATTTTAATTGAATCTAGTAAAATTTAATAAATATTTTTAATACAAATAATTAATAAAATTTAATATGTTCAACTTAATGTTTTTCCTCATGAATAGTAACAATAGTAAAATTTGGTTACAATGGTTAAGGTTAAAACGGGTTTACATGGTGTTAAACCACAAGATAAAGGTTGGAATTCCACCCACACATGTATAATAATTATTTTTATTCTATTTTAACCATATATTGTCTTAAATTATAATCGTTTTCTAGTTGGATAAACTTTCACATGAAACTTAAATTATATGATTGAAATGTTTTAAGCAATTTTTTTGTGTCCTTCTCCTCACTAATAAATGGTAACCTCTTCTCCTACCTTATTTGAACCCTTTTATCCTCATATAATGTTTTACACCTACTAAAATTTCTTACTGTAATACTTACCTTAATCCTAGAGATTTTTTTATTATACCTAGACCAATCCTTCATGGATTAATGCGTAATCTATATGAGGTATTCCAAAAAAGAGGTATAAATATTATCCTATGTATTTCAATATTATTTCTTATTATATATAATATAATATTGTAGTATCCATAAAAATATGATTAATCCTGTTTCATGAAGTTACATAGATGTTATTATGATGATTTCACAACCATTTACCACCTATTGTCCATCAAAAGGGAGATGAAAGTATATCTCTTATGTACGTGTGGACTATCTCATCTAAGCAGTGATATGGTTCCTTTTCCACCATAATAATTCATTGTTAATTATTATATTTTATTTAATATATATATATTTTATTTATTAATTAATAATGGAAATTTAAATTAATATTATTATTTTCCTCTCTTTTTTATCCATCCATCGAAAAATGAAACATCACTCATGCATATGTATAGACTGTGACCTCCACATAGATATGTATTTTTTCGTCACCTCATAATATGAATGTTTATAAATAAGTATATAAATACTATATATGGTATTTATGTAATTATTAAATATTTTAAGTTGATGGAACCATGATAAAATAGGAAGTTCCATACCCGTCAAACCAAAAATATCCTAAAAAATGAAGCAGTTGATAGCTAAAATGATGATGATAATGAATTAATGTTAATTAATGTGTGATAAGATTTTATAATTAAACCATTTTTGGTATTATATGTATGAATATAGTTTTTTTATTTAGTTATAATAAATTTAAATTTACTATATAGGATTTTAGAGCACTTACGAAGTACGACAAACCTAAAGTAAGGGATTTATGTTGTAAGATAATTTTTTCGATATTATGTATTCATAAATTTATGATAATGAAATTATTTGATATATGTATCCAAAATATAATATATTTTCTTGTAATATTTTTATTAATATAAATTAAATTTTTACATTATTTTTCCTCTCTTTATGTACTCAAGAAACCAAAAATAATGTTTTTATGGAAAATTAATTTTTTTTTTCATAGGTTGGGAAAACATTATTTCTTTTAGATATTTTATTTAATATAATTTGAAAAATATTTTTATTATCTTAAAAATATTAACTAATTTATTTTTTAACTATATTTGACAAGATTTTTCATTATTTTGATATAATATTCTTAAAATTTACCAATCCTTGTACTTTTTAATTTTTACCAAAAATGTCGATGGAGTTTTAGTTCTAACATACACCACAAGAACTACTTACCTCACATAATCAATACACCTTTCATTGAATATTCATTTATATGTTTCCATGGTTCTATTATAGGAAAATATTTTTCTTTATATTTGGGAATTTTTTATATTTTAAATATGTTTTTTCAAATTTGAAGGGTATTTTCTTGAAGGAATATTCTACTAGTATTTTAAAGGTATTTTCATTTATATAAATATCATTTAAAGATTCATGTGGTTTACCGAGGATATGATCCAATTTTACTATATTTTTTATTTATCAAGGTAGTTTTTTAATATGATTGTTAAATGTTTAAGGAAACATGTATCCTTTCCCTAGGATATTATATGATGATATGAAGAATGTTTTATAAACATGTGGTGACCATATGTATGTTTTTAATTATGTGACTAGTGGGATAAAAATTATACATCCCTCTAATTCATTTTGTAAAGAATAAACTATCATCCGAAAATATGCATTGGAATGGGTTGTGAAAAAAAACTATAAGGAAATATTTCCAATATTATTATATTGGGAGTGATCCTTTCATAAGTAAATGATGGAATGGGGAGAAAAACGTATTCACTATGATAATACTGACACTAAAACATGACCAAGGATATTATTATTTTATTCTTTTGTGTATACCACAAAAAATAACTAATTATAATGTTATGTTCACAAAAATTATTACATATTGTTTATTATTCCTCCCTATTATGTCTTATATATTTTGTTTTGAAATACCATATTCAATTTTTCATAATAAAATATATTTAAATGATAGGGAATGATTATTAAAATACATGATCACATTTTTATACCCTTATTCTTTTCTTGTAATCACTCATGATCGTTGATTGATATCTCTTATGTTTACCCTTTATGTATATTTTAGAACACAGTTTCTTATGTTTCCATTACCCATGTTATAGAGAATGGTTTTAATTATGATATTCCAAAGAGGGGTGATAGTTGTGAAGAATAAAATAGGAAATGATTTATATCACTTAAATACCACATTTTTATATTTCCAAGTTTCCACAGACACTAAACATTTATAGTTATGGAATGGATCATATTTTTAAGTAATTAATTTTTTTACTAATAGGATAAAGTATTTATGTATTAAATTAAAGATTAATATAATATTAAACATTAACTAATGAGTTATAGGGATATATATAATTCCACCCATCACATAATTATATTCATTCTTATGTTTTCTATAAGAACATATGATCATTCATCATTCCTTCATAGCATAATTTACCCATGGAAAATAAATATTTTTCATGAAAATTTCGTAAAAAAATAATCATATTTCATTAAAATAAAAAACTTACATGATATCATTAGATAATTTCCCAATGAATCTATTGAATCTCTTTTTCGTCACAAATTCTAATGACTGAAAAAAGGAAATACCTTAGTCCAAAGTGATTCAACCTTTGAAGAAACATAAAAAATCGACAACGGAAAAAAGAAGGAACTATTCCCACTTAGGTCGCGCAAGTTTTATAATGGTTGTTAAAGTATACTTGTGCGCCACATAGTAGTCGCATAGGTGACTTGTGCTCCCTCTTTGATTCTCGACCAGGGTCTTCAGCAGCCTATAAATACCCCCTGTGGGCCCCCCATTTTAGGGACGGAAAAATTCCAAAACTCAGATTCGAGCTCCTGGCACCCTAGTCTCTTCTGGAAGTCTCCCAAACATTTCTAAGGTAATTTCTTACCTAGAATGGAAGCTCTAAACAGGGGAAATAAGGACTATGTGTTGAAACTCATCAACACTTGCGTGCCTAAGTGGCCAACCCTTAAGGGAAATGGCCACACTTTCTCACCACCTTATCCCTTCAATAGAACTTGCATGCCACTCTTTTGAAAACCTTTAGAGATAATACTAAGGGCTTGAGCCAAGTCTCTCCCAAGTATTACCCTAAGGGTTGACCGTTGCACAAGTACCCATGCGTCGCGCAAGTATACTTGTGTGACCAGGACTTGCACGCCCACGCAGGACTTGCGCGCCTCTCTATTTTTGGGTTCCCCTCCTGCCTATTCACCTACTTTCTTCAAATCCAGCTCTCCTTTTCAAAATTTAGCCTTCAGAACCCTCTTCAAATCCATTTATGGAATGGTTCCTTTGTTGGATTCCTTATCTGAAAGGAATTCTGTGGAAGATTTCTCAAAACCTAGTGATTTACATATCTTTATGTCACTAAGGTTAGGGATTTCATTCATTCAACCTCATCCTTTAAAGATGAGAGGATATTTAACCTGGGCCTCCTTCTCAGGAGTAAGTTCCAATCAAAAAATCTCAAATTTGGGCATCCTCCTAAGGAGTAATCCCTAAGTCCCCTAACATAGTCCTCTTTTTCAGGAGTAAGCCCCAGTCTTCAAATCCCCTAATCTGGGCCTCCTTTTCAAAAGTAGGCCCTAGTCCTTAATTTTGGGCATCCTCCTCAGGAGTAAGCCCCAATAATAATTCTTTTAATATGGGTATCCTCCTTTAGAGTAAGCCCCATGTTCCCAAAAATCCAAATTCCCTTAACCTGGGCTTCCTTTTCGGGAGTAAGCCCCAGCCATAATTCCCTTTAACATGGGCCTCTTCTTTAAGAGTAAGCCCCAGTCATAATTTCTCTTAACCAGTCTTAATTTACTTTTGATTTGGGCTTCCTTCTCAGGAGTAAAACTCAATCATAAGTGCTCTCTAATTTGGGAATCCTTCTCAGGATTAAGTCCTAAGTTAAGTATCTAAATCTCCATAAAGCACATATACCTTTATGGACATTGTTCCCGGGTTTCGTCCCTGAAGTAAATCCAAATATTTATCTATCTGGGTAGTCATAAATCCATAAGCGCCACATAATTTCTTATAATTGCATCTTTTATGGGACAATTGTTTGGTTTACCAGTACCTCTTGCTTCTCACACCGAGCATGACTCACGTGAACTTAGAGTGTAAAATTAATTATTACATCTTTCTTTGATCCATCAATCATGCATAAACCTCATACTTCTTTACTCAAACTATGTGGGTTCTGATTCCTTTTCTAAAACAAAGGATACGTAGGAAGCCCATCTGTGGGTATGATCCCACCTCTGAAATAATCTATGTCCTTCTGAATGACAATAAACTTTAAGTGCCCCACTGAGTGGCTTTAAAACCAGTATGGTTATCATAATGAACAAGAGATTTCTTTATAATGTGTCGAAGGATACCATTCACTATGAATCTATAACAAATATAGATGATTCACTATCGATAAAGATCCGCGAACACATATAAAAAATTTTCTAAATCCCATTCATATTAATCATTGATTGTTAGATCTAAAGGAAAGCTCATTTTCATACTTTGTAATGTAATAAGAATTCACGAACATAACTTAAATCTATAGAGAGAGTCCCGGAGTAGACAATAATTCCCCCCAAAAGGATGTGATGAGTCACACCTCCCATCCTCTCGACCAATTAAAATTCTTAAGTCTCATCAGTTCATAACTAGTGAGCACCTACCTTTGGAAAGTAGGTCCAAATGGATATAGAATCATTGGATATTTCTGGTTCTACGAAAAAACCCATTAGAAACCAATTGGAATGATTGAACCTTAAATCAATTAGGTCATCCCCATTTCTAGAGGAAACAAAAAATGATGAACCTGACGTGAATCCTTAACCAAGTTAAAATGATGTTTTACTTATTTTGTTATGCCCCTATTTAAACACAATGAGAGGGCCAACGGAACAATAAATAACATATATGCTCATCCAAAAGTTGTAGTGTCCAAACTTATCTTGATTATGTTTGTTATATCAAACATGCACTCTTTTCCAAGATCTTCTTCATTACTAAAATGGATTCTCAAAAGCTCACACCTGTGAATACCCCTGCTGTGAATGCCTCTACTGCTACTCCTGCTGGATCATCATCCGATCTGAGGATGACATCACCTACTCAACATCTTCAACACTGGGTATCAAATGCACTGGTTAAGGAATACCGTCAAAACAGTACTATTCTGACTCTGGAGGCTGCTGGACAAGCCCTCCAAGTCAATAATTCACACTGGTTGTCCGGACAGTGACGACCAGCGATCAAGAAGCAGGTAGTGCCAACCACCGTTTCCAACCATTTCGGGTCGTTATCCATGGAACTCAACAACCATTCCCTCCCATATTCTGAGGAGGTGAATGAGAAGGTCATTCAAGGATTTAATTCAAGGAAACAAGAGTCCTTCCCGAGGGTTCCCACCATCAATCGCCGCCAGACTCGTGCGATAGTGCGCCCTCAACATGATGAGTGTGTCATATCCAAGAATTCAGCTCAGGTTCCTTGAACTCAAGAAGGAAAGATGAACCACCAGAGTCTATGACCAGTTAACAGTGAGCAGGTTCTTATATTTTCCATCTCCAGATAATTCTTCCAACCTAACTTGGTGGCAAGCAACGAGTGGGCACACACACCCGTCCATTTTAATTCTGTTGTCCAGTAGACTCATCTGGCAGCAACACGCCAATCCCGCCAGTCAATTCTAGAAGAGTACTATAGACAGGAACATACAGCTGTTTATAAGTCATCAGCTAGTTAGCAGGCTCGTCTGACTACATATGATGAAGCCCGCCAATCCAATGTGCTGACAACTGGTAAATAGGCACATACACCTGCTTACACTTATCAATCCTGCCAGCAGTCTCGTCTGCCTATATTTAAGAAAGTTCATCAACCACGTTCGGTGGAGTGTAATCAGTAGGAACATACACTTTCTAGTATTGATCAAGCCTACCAACAGTCTCGTTTGGTAGCACCCGGAGAAGTCATTCGAAAAGCTCCAGCGAAAAACAGGAGGCAGACTCAACTCTTTGCCCCCACACTTGGGTACTGTCAGAATTCACTGACAGGAAATGGAGGACAGGAGCGATAACACACACCTACTCCAAGCATGGAATGGACGTATATCCCTGTTCCAGCAGCTGAAGTCACCAAGCATATTCTATCAATGGTGAAAGAGCAGAAGAAAATCCCTACTCATATTCTGGATACCTGCTAGAATATTATAACAGCTTCAGCAGCATCAAAGGGAAAGAAATGAAAATCTATCCCTACCAGTGGAGTGACACATCAACAGTTCACTCCAGAAAAGACACACACCTCTGTTCTAGTCCAAGAGGGTTGTGGGGCATACTCCCCCATATCATACGGACAACCAAGTCAAGAACATACACCTGATTTGAGTAGAGATAATCATCCTAACCTGATCATTTCTCTTGAGTAGGCACATACACCTGCCCATAATGACCACATTCGTCAACAAGTGGGTCCTAAAGTGAGTAAGAAGGTGTCTAAGAAGAAGACCTTCCCATCAAAGTCAAGAAATCAAGGGCCAATCTGTAATAAGGCCTTCATCGATGTTGGAGTTCTTGATGCACTCATACAATTATCTATTGCAACTCAAGATTCTACTCTCTCAGTTCCCAATAGTGGGAACATAAATTTCGAAGGTATGCATGAGACACTTCCTTGTGAAGGCTTGCTTCATGACAGTTTGGTCGATCTTGATGTTTCATCTTCAGATGAAAGCCACAAGAACCCTCTCTGTGGCCAGAAGATCAAGGAGAAAAATGTTTTATCTTTTGCTGTAACCCACCATGGTGGTCCTCCCCATGATGAAGAATTTAGCTACAAAAGTCCTCTCTGTAGTAGTAATTCACATTTCCTGGAAAATTCTCCAATGTACAATATATTAACTAGAAATCCCTATTATCTTGAGGCACTTGAAAATATAAATCCAATCATGTCTGATGCATTACCAATAGCAGGTGAAACACGTTCTCAATCAGAAGATAACCCGAGGTGTAGGTCATTCTCTGAACCACCCCTGAGTCAGGCATATTCTAGTTTGATAAGTGAGTTTTATACCGATCTTGTTGAATCATATGAAGCAACAAAGAAGCACTAGCTTTGGTCTAAACAGGTATAAGAATATTCATCAAATTATATGGAGGAAGTACTGAACATGAGAAAAAAACTGGCAAAAGGTGAAGTACCGGTTATGTTTTGGCCTTTGGATGACTCTCAGTATGACATTCCAGAGATGTTGACGGAAGATGGAATTCATCATATTCGTCTCAACATATGGAAAACTATTTGGCAGTTGAAAAAGAAAATATTATCTTATGATGAATATGAAAATCATGTCAAGATAATAGAAGGGTTACAAATCCAAATTTACTTGGCATCTCTCTTAGTTTCTCGATATCCGAAGGTTGAAAAGCAATAGAGGACCCTTCAGTGTTCATGCCTTGGCGCACTAAAAAGATTAAGCCAATTAATTGTCGATGCCCCATCTGGTATTCGTATCAGGGGATGGGGTGTTCATGAAGCACTACATTTCACTGTACTCTCCAGTCAACAAAGTCCGCCAAAAGTGCTCTCATGCAAGGTTATTGCCCACGACCGGCCACAACCAACTGGTTTTGTTTGTAATCAAAGGCTTGCTCAAGAACAGGCCTCAACTAGTTCTTCTCAAAATCAGGAATACAAAGAACAAGTTGTTGAATTACATTTGAATCAGTCAAACGAGAACATCGAACATGATTCTCATTTAGAGTGTTCACATCATCAAGTGATAGAAGTGTCAAAAATCATCCAACGGTCTTTTGATCTAGGTGATAAGAGTGGATGCCGGTTAATGCATCCAGCCAATTTCCGGACTAAAGTTTGTAAGATCAGGAACGATTTTATGAAGGTCTCAGATATAGAAACTCAAGAACCACCCTAGCTTCCAAACTGGGGAATCTTTTAACCCAACCCTCAGAATCAACAAATAGGATTCGAGGAGTTGAGCAGGAATAGCATGAACATCCCTAGTCCACCAGACAAGGGACTTTTTCATGTCCTCAAATCTTACTCAGAGAAAGTCAGTCTTCACTCGATTAGGGTAGAATCCCCAAGAGGAACGAAGAGCCAAATTATTAGGATATTTCCTCCAAATTACGGTTCGTCAAGAAGTTCCTGAGGGATCAAATCAACAAAAGCCAATGTTTCAACAAGGACTTGGAAAAAGATAATATCGCAGAAATGCCGATAAAAGAGATGAAATGTGTTATGCATCAATTAATGTCATCAATGTCATTGTTGCTAACCCCCCAGATAAGGCTCACTCAGAGGGATTAGATGAGGAATCTCCTGCTCAAGAGGTTGTATGCGCAGACACAAATGAATAAGGTGTGCTTACACAAAATCAAAGGATTACCCAGAATCTATTTAGTCCTTCAATTAATCCACTTCCCCCTCTCCGAAAGGTATCCAATAAGAGGAAAAGCAAGAATCAGGTTACATAACCTTCCTCTAGAGAAGTCTAGTCACTCTCACTAGAGCAAAGATTCACATAATAAGAGGAAGAGATGAAGGAATTAAGGAGGTTGAATGTAGAACTACTTCAAAGTAGTCTTCCTCCTAAGAGTGCCGGAGTCAGTCAGCCAAGGGAATTTTTTGCGGCTACTGAGGTGGATCAAGAATATCCTCCTTTATCAGTACACCCTCATAGGTCTAATTCTATGGGTCAAGTGCAACAACAACCGGTGGTGTTATATTCATTTGCAGTACTAGTTGACACACCAATCCAAGCTCCAGTTATTGCACCTTCATAGGTCCAAGCTCAACCAGATGTTTCCCAAATGTTAATGACTACCATTGAGTCATTAACAGCTCAGATGGAAGCTATGGAAGGAAAGAATACACCGGTTCAATAGGAAAAGAGACCTTACCCTTAGTGGGTAGATGAAATTCCCCCCCCCCCATTAATTTGTGAATGTACCACATTTACAATATTTAATGGTTCGGGATGCAGAGAGAAACACTTAACAAATTTTGTTTCTCGTTGCGATCCTATGATCAGAACGCCTCAGTATCAAGAAGCAGTTAAGCTCATGTGTTTTTTACAGTCATTACAAGGACCTGATTTTGTCTAGTATACATGTTTTCAATCCCGGTCAATTACCGGATGGGAGGATCTTCGTCAACAATTTCCTTATTCAATTTAGCTCAAATTTTCCAAAGACAACAGTTTTTGATCTTACAAATTGGAAGAAAATGGAGAATGAAAGGGTTTCAGATTTCATTTCTCATTGGAAGGGATTAACATATTCCCTGAGCATAGAACTCCCTCAAAAAGAGTTGTTTCCAATTTGTGTGGAAAATCTGCATGATGAATTACGCATGTCGTTGATCCCTATGAAATACACAGGAGGGTTTCGAGACCTTACTTCAATCACTCAACAGATTGAATACTCTCTTATAAAGACTAAGGATAGAGCTTGTGTAATTACATCAGCTCCAGGAAGGAGAATGGGTAAAGTAGAGACTGCTACAGTTATGCATAAACAAGCACCTGTACCTGCTTCTACTTCAAGGCCTTCATCTTCTCGAAGGGCTCTACCTTTTGAGCATCAACAACAAAGGTCGTTTCATCAAGATGATCAAAGAGGTCAAATAAAGAAAAAATTTGAGGATCTAAAGAGTAAAGTTTACTCTTTCTGAAATGAACAAGTTTCTGGTTACATAATTTCGGCTCTGTAAAATAATTTTGTTCAATTGCTAAGGCCCAAGAGGTAGAACAAGGAAGGAGATGAACACCGTCCCAATTATTTTCCATTTCATCAGATGTTGGGGCATCCTATTCATGATTGTTTTGTCTTCAAAGACCTCCTAGAAAAAATGGTGGACTTGGGACAAGTCAAATTGAAAGGTTCTTCAACTCAGGTAGCATGTGTTACTGCAACAAATCCAGAGGAAGAAGGCGAGTGGCAAGAACTGAAGAACAAAAATATGCAAAAATATGATGATTGGCTGGTCAGAAAAATGATCAACCGAACTCAAGCCATTTTTCAAACGCAATTGAAGAAACCAATTGTGTCTTCTTCCATGAATGCCACAACAAAATCCTCTTTATCAGAGGGAAAATTATCAAAGAAATGACATAATTCAAAGAAAGAGGAGCAATCAGAAGATGATGAGATCATGTCAAAGCCCAAATTATATTTGATTCTGGATGATTCTATGTCATCTACTTTGAAGCCACAGGTACCGCCCCACTAAACGGCACAACCTAAATTGGCTAATCAGACAGAGTCCTCATCGGATGAAGATTTTATCTTTGGTTCTGTTAATATGATTCATTTAACAGATCCTTATGCCAGTCCCAGTTTCGATTTTTATGAACCTGAATTCCCTATATCAAACAGAGGAAGAAGTGGATACCCCATAAGCCACTATTCCAATTATACCCCTGCTAGAACTGTGTATGTAGTAGAAACTCATGCTAGAGCCCTTCAGCGGGCTCAACAAGAACAAGCCAATTCCTCCACCAATAGCAGATTCAGTCCTGGTACAGTTATTCTGGAGGATCGGTTAGAGGTTCCACCATCTTCCTCTCATCAAGTAAATAGACCTATTTGGTCTAATTTTCCAAAGCTAGTAGTATTTACAACTCCTACCCCGATACAAGATGCATCTACTTCCAAAGCATCAACTTCTAAGGTACCTACAAAACCACATGTTCCTGTTGGGAAATGCAGACCTTTGGATCAAAAGTATGATGTATTGAAACACTTGGCCCAAGTACCGTTCACGTTTTCAATTTTGGATGCCTTAAATTTATCAAAGGATCTTCGGGAGGCTCTAATCGAGGATTTTCCAAGTCCTCAGGAATTTGAAACCGAAATTGTTGCAGCCAAAGTCTACCATGTAGAGAATAATCCTACAGAGTGCCATGCAGTGATATCTTTCACAGATGAAGATGAAGATAATGTCGTGCATGGAAATATTAGACCTTTATGCATATCTGGCAAGGTCAATGGTGTAGACGTCTGAAGAGATTTCATTGATAATGGTTCAAGAGTCAACCTCATCCCCATTCGATCACTTCGTCGATTGGGCCTCATGGAATCTGATTTATCTCCTTCTACTCCAATGTTGCAATGATATGATAAAAATGAACAAGAACCACTGGGTGAGATTACACTCAGAACTCAGTTTGGGGACCTTGTATCCAATTCATATTTCATGGTTGTTGATCATGATACAACCTTTAATGTCTTGCTTGGAAGACCTTGGCTACATCAACATGTGGATATCCCTTCATCATACCATCAATGTCTCAAATATTGGTTTGATGGTTAAATTGGGACATTTTATTGTGATAAAGCCCCCTTCAAAACATGTGATTCTCAATACATTGAAGCATAATTCTATCACATGAAGGGTAAGGAGAAATCCACAACGAGGGAGGTTACCAAGGTTAATGCTCCATTTGGTTTGGAAACGATTCCCGTAAATCCATTTACACATGTGAGTGCAGATTATGTGTTTCCTATAAGTCAAATTGACATGATAGACCTAAATCAAAAAACTCTTATGAAAACCTCCATAATGTCAATTACGAGAATTAAGCCAGACAACATGGGAGAAATTGGTGATTCATCAAGCAATGATGAAAGCTAAAATGGGGATGTCTTCATTTCATCTGCTAAAATCCAGCAAGTCTATACTTCGCCAACCAGGCCAGAAGAAGTTATAGCAATATCAGAGGTGAAAGATGATTTCAATTATCAATCCATCATCTCCTCTATTAACCATGGAAGACCCTTCATCATCAATCGGGTCAGGAATGGAAGCTTCTTTTTCAAAATGTTCAAATTTTAACATCTCTTATGATCATGGAAATTATACTTCACCATCTACTTTGCATGTATAAATAGAAGAAATAACACATGTTGAAGAAGAAGAGGAAGATCTCAGGGATGCTCCTCCAACATTTGAAGAGGGTATCTCTACCACCGTGGATGAACTCAGAGAAATAAATTTGGGTACAAAAGAATATCCACGCCCAACTTTAATTAGTGAAGCCATGAATCTTGAAGAGCAAGAAATTTATACTTCATTTTTAAAGTAAAATCAAGATATATTTGCTTGGAACTATACAGATATTCCAGGGCTTGATCCTGATGTTGCTACTCATCATTTGGGTTTGCGAGAAGAACATTGAGGATTTAAGCAAGCTGCAAGAAGAACACACCAAACCTATGATTCCAAAATTGAAGATGATGTGGATAATATTATCAAAGCTAATTTCATCAGAGAAGTTCAATATACCATGTGGTTGGCTAATATTGTCCATGTGAAAAAGAAGAATGGAAAAATTAGAGTTTTCATTGATTTCAGAGATCTTAATCGACATTGTCCTAAGGATGATTTTCCAGTTCTGATCACAGAACACTTAGTTGATGTAACATCTAGCTATGAAGCACTTTCCTTCAGGGATGGATATTCAGGATATAATCAAATCTTAATGGCTTCAGAAGATGAGGAATCTACAGACTTCAAAGCCCCTTAGGGTGTGTTTTTCTATCGGTTAATGCCCTTTGGCCTGAAGAATGCAGGCGCAACATATCAACATGCCATGCATCGTAACTTCAAACCATTTTTAAAGAATTTTGTTGAATTTTATGTGGAAGATTTGATGGTTAAATCCAGGAAACGTTATAATCACTTGGTTGATTTGGAAATAATATTCCACAAACTTCAGCAACATAATTTGAAGATAAACCCCTTAAAATGTGCTTTTGGGGTAACCACAGGAAAATTTCTCGGCTTGGTTGTACACCATCGTGGTATCGAAGTCGATCCTGAGAAGAAAAATTCAATCCTTGGTATGTCTCCTCCTTGGGATTTCAATGAATTTAGAGGACTTCAAGGACACTTAGCCTATATTCGGAATTTCATCGCCAATTTAGCAGGAAAAATTTTACCCTTCACTAAATTGATGAATAATGGAGTCACTTACTAGGGGACTGAACAATGTAAAAAATAATTTGATATTCTCAAGAAATATCTCTTGAGTAAACCGGTATTAATGTCATATGTTGAATGAAGACCACTTATCTTCTATGTGACAGCTTTAGAGCGATCATTGGGTGCCTTTATTTCTCAAGAAAATGATGCTTGGAATGAAAACATCCTTTACTATCTCAGTCGGACTATGCTTGAAGCAGAAACCCAATAATCAAATATTGAGAAGTGATGCCTAGAATTAATCTTTGCAATTATGATGTTGATACACTACCTAGAACATCCCGAGGTACATTTGGTATCTCGTAATAACCCTCTCAAATCCAGCCTTAGTCTTCTAGTGCTTATAGGACATCTGAGAAGTTGGGCAGTTATTTTGCAGCTATTTGATATTCAGTATGTGTCTCAAAAGGCAATAAAGGTCCAAGCTCTTGCTGATTTCCTTGCTGAACATCCTTCGGTAGAAGATACATCTTCAGATATTGAACTTACTGATGAGGAAGTATTTTCTATTCAAAATAGTCTTCAAACATGGAAAATGTACTTTGATGGTGCTTCCAGAAGTCCAACAGGGAAGAAAATGGAAGATCCTAAATTCAAAAAAGTTTGTTTAGGAACTGTTCTTATTTCCCCAGAAAAGGCAGTTCTACCTTATTACTTCTCATTGTTGGGAGGCAGTACAAATAATGAAGTAGAATACCAAGATCTTATCGTAGGATTGGAGTTGGCGCTTCAAGCACAAGTGAAACACTTAAAGGTGAAAGGTGATTCAGACCTGGTAGTCAAACAAGTCATTAGGGATTATGAAATCAGAAAAGAATTAAAAATCCCTTTATATGATTATGTCAGAGAGTTAATGGCGGAATTTCCTTCAGAACCAACATTTTTTTTGTCCCGACATCACAAAATGCACAAGTTGATGCACTGGAAAATATAGCCATAGCTCTGGTAGATCCAAATCGGGATGAGACAAGCATCAGAATTGACCACCGTCGTACAATTTCACCTTATGTTCAAATCAGAACAGAGGAAATCAATGAAATTAGTCCCATTTTTGAACCATATGGTCATACTACGGGATGAATGACACCTATCAGGGAATATATTCAAAATGGAACACTTACACCTTATAGAGATGGGAAAGAACAAACACGGCGACGTTTGGTTAATTTTACTCTTTATCATTTCACGGATCACCTAGAGAAAATTCTTTACAAAAGAGGTTTTGATGGAGTTCTCTTCAGAATCATTTATGGTGAAGAGACAATGGCTATCATGAATGAAGTGCATGCAGGAATCTGTGGTTCCCATCAGTCTGGACATAGACTATCTGATCAAATTCAAAGGCATGGAGACTTTTGGCCTTCAATGATACAAGATTGTGTTGATTTCACAAAGAAGTGTCATTCTTGCCAAGTACATTCCAATTTCATTCATCAACCCCCAGAGTTGCTTCATACAGCTAAATATTGGTGGCCATTTTCCACATGGGGAATGGATGTAGTAGGACCTTATCCTTCAGCTACGTCCAAGAAGTTTAAGTATTTTCTTACTACTACTGACTTCTTTTACAAATGGGAAGAGGAAATACCTCTCAAAGAAGTTAGTTCTAAAATCCTTGTTAGCTTAATCAAGTCTAACATCATTACCAGATTTGGTGTCCCTCGTACCATATTGACGGACAATGGCACCAACTTCTGTTCGTCCAAGGTGAGGATGTTGTATCAATAATACAACATCAAATCCAATCATTCATATCGGTATCATGCAGCGGCTAATGGCCATATAGAATCTCTCCACAAGAATATTTCAAATATATTACAAAAGATGTTGGATAAAGATAAGAACTCATGTCCTGATAAAGTCTTCCATGATTTATGGGCTTATCGGACCACCACCCACACTGCAACGCGGTCAACTCCATATTCATTGATATATGGAACAGAAGTAGTCTTGCCCATTGAGGTTCAATTACCCATGATCAGAGTAGCCATTTGTGATTAGTTATCTACAAATGAAAAATATTATAAGCAATTGGATGAATTGGAATGGTTAGATGAGAAAATATTGTGCACCCTACACCACTTGGAAGTCTATCAGAATCGAATAGCATGAGCTTTCAACAAAAAAGTTCATCATCGTTCATTCGTTCAGGGAGAATTAGTATTGGTTATTATAACTCCAATGATACCAAGAAAGAAACCTCCCATGATGGAGCCAAAATAGGAAGGACCTTATTTAATACATAAGGACTACTCTAATGGAGATTATTCTTTAATATCAATTGATGGAGAACTCATCACTACTCCAACCAATGCCATATTTCTAAAGAAATATTTTTTATAATAAAAATATCCTCGGTCCATGCATATGACCTTAAACTATTTTCACCCTTTTCGTCCAACATGACATTAAACTGTGACGTCCTAACTACATGATGATAAACTGTACAAAAGTCCCTTTCATCCAGCAAGATGTTAAACTGCATAATCTCTAGACCATGCATATGACCTTAAACTGTTCATACCATCATCCAACATGATGTTAAACTATGAAAAAAGTCCCTAATACATCCAACATGACATTAAAATGTGTCTCTTTTGTCCTTACTGCATGAAATTAAACTGCACAATCCCCCTTTCGTCCAACAGGACGTTAAACTGTATTTTCCTCATCGTCTTAGCTACAGAATGCTAAACTGTACAACACCCTTACGTCCAACCTAACGTTAAACTGTGTCCCTATATTTCTCCTACAAGACGTTAAACTGTACTTTTTCCCTGCTACATGACACTAAACTGCACAGCACCAATAGTCCTCACTGCAATATTTAAAACAACATAGTCCCTTCAAACGTCCTGCATGACCTTAAACTGTGCATTGTTAAGGTTGTCGCTACCTCTTGTTTCTCACACCTAGTATGACTCACATGATATTAGAGAAAACATCAACCATAACACCCTCTCTAGTCCTCTAACCATGTGTAAGTCCCAACACCAATTTTTTAGATCATTGTCCTCAAGCACAACTTGATCACCAATTCATTCTTTAATTGAACTACACGAGCTTTGATCCTTGCCTTCTAGGCTGGGTACGTAAGAAAACACCTGATGTTAAAGCCCAAAACCAATCTCTTCACATCGGTTCACCTCCATCTCATAGGATGTTGATCTGTGAAGCAGCCCCAGAACCAATAATTTTCACATTGGTTCACCATCATCCTTACTATATGACATTAAACTATTAGCACTTTTTGTCCTGTACGACAATAAGATACAATATTCTTTGACACCCTTACCTAAGAGGGAATCATTATTTATATTGATTTCCAATCATGTTATATTCCAAAGACTACGTGCAAACATGGAAATTCCTGAACCTTTTATCTTGGGTCAAACCATCATTGCAGTGAAGTCCCCATTCACCCTTCATATGTACGAACCAAATCTGTATAGAGGGTATTTAAATAACTATGTACGGCTTGGTTCCTATCTTTATGGGATACGTAGGAACGTTCTAGAATCCCTCAAATCCATCCCCAAGTCTTTGGTCCTAACCCCAAATTCCACTTTCAGTCCCCTGGCAGGAAAGTCCCTATGAAAACACACACTGTGTATTCATTATAATAGTCTGAGTTCTATGACCCTAAACTGAGATTTTCCATACTTTATTCCCACATGAGGTTAAAATATATTTCAAGAACTACGTATGGCTTCGTTATCATCCTTATGGGATACATAGTGAAGTCCAACATTTCAATTCAGCACCCAGCCATAACATGATTATGGTTAGCATTGATATACGTATCTCTTTCTTGCATTAGACAATACCCATTTTCATGTGTCATACTCCAAACCTTAAATACTTTCAGATCTCCATAACCCTTTTATTAACTTCTGGTCACAAAATTTCCAATTTCTGAGAGTTCTTTTTCCTGACTATGCAGCATGTACCCTTAGGCGGCATTGCATAAACAGTATACATAACTGACTTGTCAGCCAAAAGATTCTATTATTTGACTATACAACCAATGCCCTTAGGTGGCCCTACATAATTCAACCCCCTAATAGGTTTGTTAAATAATTCTAACTTCATTATTGGGAAGAAAACCTATTTTATCCTTATTGGTCTTATCGAAAATATGTAGGGATCCACAAAATAGCCATCCTTAACATATTTGTCTCATATTATTTTTCATGATCTGAAAGTATTCAAGTCAATGGTTTATATTTCCCTTCCCTACGTTTGGGTCAGACCTTTGTAGGAATGACATTCATACAGTTCTTAGACGATGTTGTTTGGAAATATCTTCTCCATATTCAAGTACCTCTCTCTATACAGAAAACTATAGGATTTGGAATATTTGAATCCCCATAAACTTCCACTGGCTTTTTAGCAATAGAAAAGTAAATTTCTGAGAGTTCTTTTTCCTGACTATGAAACACGTGCCCTTAGGTGGCCTTTCATAAGTAGTCTACATAACGGACCTGTCTTCCAAAAGATGCTATTATTTGACTATGTAGCCAATGCCCTTAGGTGGCCCTGCATAATTCAACCCCCTAACGGGTTTGTTAAATAGTGGTAACTTCATTCTAGGGAACTACTTATTCTAATTCCTTTTACCCATTTTTCATATCATTCATCAGATTCAAAATTTCTTAAGTCATCATTTACATATTTTCCCTCATACTTGAACATGGTAATATGTTTTCAGATAAATTATCAAGGAATTAAGTCAATGTTAATCCATTCGGTCAAAGCTATTTCGACCATAAACATTATACTTTTTATGTCCAGCGTGCATGGATTTAAACTGCCTATAAAAGAAAAGGGAACTCTTAATAAAAGTCAAGTCCCAGCTCACTAAACATACATTTTTTATGATTTTAGGTAATATTGAGAAATTAAAATATTCAATGTTTGTAGGTTTATTATTTATAATCCCAGCAAAAATCAAACTATGATTTCTATTCCCATTTCATTAGGTAAAACTTTAAAGAAGTAAAAAAGGTGCATGAAAAAATGATTGAAGATGAAAGTGTTTTTCCTTTGATGCAAAAAAGTTATAATGACATCCACAGACTAGAGTCTCTTCTCTTTTCCAAGAATTACAAAAGGCTATCGACATAAATATTAATTTGATTTACAGCATCCTGAGCTTCATCAGCCTCCAATTAAAGATCATGCACTCGACCAAAATCACTCTTTTCAGCTTGATGGAGTGATTTCTTAGCATCTGTGATGGATTTCACACCATTAGTTTGAGCTCATTCTAGTGAATTATTAAGTTGGTCAAGTTCCCTAGAAACAACATCGAATTGTTGATAAAGGTTCACCTACAGGACAATTTTCTCCTTGATCTTATGCTTCATCTCCTTCAACTTGGAAGCATAATCACCCTTCATCTCAGGATACCGCAGCCTCAAATTCACCGATATTGGCTGACAGCATTTCTCTGGTCAAATCATGATGGCACTTCTGCTCCTTCTCCCTTCTTAAGATGACTTGTTTTACCGTGGCATGGATCTTTTGATATCAAAAAATTCCAAGTCCCAACATGACGAATAGGGATGACAGTCGAGGAATCTTCTATGACATCTCTTCTAAAGGAATTTCGGATATGATCTTCCATATGTTTTTCCATGCCTTGCGTCGTGAAAATTGGAGCGCCTTTTGTATCTCCGGGTCTAACTCAGCATCACTGTCATAGGGGGAATATAATACCGGATTAATGCACTTAGAGAAGTGCCATGTTCTACTCCTTCCCCCTAACCCATGTTTCCTCACTTTCTATTCCCATTGGGGTGGAAGATGAGGCTTCTCTTCCAGATCTAGCCACTAAAATTGATGGTCCTGCATGATCAATTGAAAGATTTGGTTAGTTTCAAAGGATGACAAAAGTTGATTGTATGCCTTGTAAATTAAGTACAGTCGAAAAAATTGTTATCTCTTACCCAACGGTAGATCGGTAACTTGAGAAGCCTCCTCCCCATCTTTCCTAGCTTCAAAAAGATTTTCAAGACGAGTTTCAGGAAGCTCTGCAAGGTTAAGCTCCACATGAGCTAATGCATCTACAATAGTAGGGTTTTCTGTACCCCGTTCAGGAATTGGCAGTTCACCAGCTTGCTCAGATAGAACTGCACATTTCAACCGATCATGATTAGATATGTAATAAGAAGTTATTTTTAATATGACAAAGGATATCAATCACGCCCATAATCTTCTAAATTACATGGTAATTTAATATGATCTAAAAATCTTCAAAAGATGCGCCAAGTTCCATCATTTCATCCAATGTAATCTCCGAATCCTGGTTAATCTCACAAGTGGGAGCATTTAATATGCCTTCTAGGCGACCTTCATCCTACAACCTCTGACCATGGACAAATTCTCAGATAAAATAGCAGCATCAGTTGCATTGGCCGCCAAAAGCTCTAGTGAATGGGTTGAACCTAAAGTACCACAGAATGGAAGTTAGTTGAAGTTTCATTCGACATTTTATAACGCATTGTTAACGTACCAGAAGTAGGCTCTTCTCTACATGAATCAGTAGCAGGAGAGATTCTTGGAATAGACATTGGATCTTTTCTAGGGGAAACCAAGTCAGCCTGAACATGTGATTTTTCACCAGTACCCTCCATGGTCCTCAATGGAGGGTCAGTTCTCTCCCTCATAGGGGATATTGAAGAAGCCCCTATAATCCCAAAAGGTATGAGTAATATTTTCATGGGTTAAGACTCATGATTATCTGAAGTACTTACCACTACTGATGAATTGTTTAGCTGTGCACTTCCTCCTTCGATGCTTTTTCTTCTTTGGATTTTTGGGAGTGAGGGTATCATCATCTATAGGTATCTGAATTGGAGAATGTAAAGCCATGTACAACTCCTCATTCATGGATTACTATCCTCGAGATATTTCACCCTGCTCACGAGGAGATTCATTAGCCCCAATGGCAGTACCACTAGGGCTATACTTTGGTGAAGGAACCTCAGCAGTTTCTTTCATTGAAAGCTGCAGGATGAAGATAATAGTTTCCTTGAGTAACAAAGCTTTAACTGGAATCATGTTACAAATAAAGTAAAGAAAGAGACTTACATCTTCAGGAGACACGTAATCGTGCCACTCCTTATCTTTAGAACCACCCTTAGTGGTGCCAAAATTTATCATTTCCTTCACCATCGTGGTGACATGAATAAAATCATCAGTGGAATATATGAGCATCTCCAGATCTCTGATGTAAGCCCGCACTTCATCGGGGTTATCCTTGTAACAGATATATGTAGAAGCCCAAGATTCCCTATCCCAGGGAGGTGTAGCCCCTCGCACAAATCCATACAGGCAGTTTCAGCACCACAGTATAAACCCCACCAAGTCTGGACAACCTCTGGTCATAGATGTTTAGTATGTGTACCAGAAGGTTGTGAGGAAGGTCCTACAATCTTGGACTTCAGCTTTTTCCCAGCTTCTGCAACTACAGATTGAGAATAAGAAAATAAGACTTGTTTCTCTATAAATTAATGATGATTAAATTTCCCCAATGATGTAACTCACTAGGAGTTTATGGAGTTCTTATCTTGATTCTGATAGGGGGATTATACCTGGCACGAGGCAACTTTTCTGCATGTTGTACCTCATCATCCCCATCTTGAGAATCCGGCGAATCAGCTTCGGGTGTTATAGAAGAATCACCTTCTAGATGAAGGGTTTCTTTCTCTACTGCTCTTCTCCTTTTCTCCACCTAATAAACCAGGTGATTCAATTCCCCTCCAGGGTGTGATGCTATCTAGTTCTCAGTATACCATGTAGTTAAGTTACTCGCCGCTTTATCAATTGGTAGATCAAACACTACCCCGGTCTTCTCCCTAGATGTCAGTAACCATAGTTGTTAGGAAACATCAGATGTTCCTCTAACCTGATATGCACAGGGTGAGATTCAATAGTCTACTGCAAACACATGAATTGACTTGAACATCTGTATGGAGCATATGCCTCGCATATAATCTCTCCGTCAATCTTGGTGACCGGTACACCATCTCTGCAGGCAAACATATATGCCCTCAATTCCAGGCTGGTTGTTCCATCATCAACAAACTGCCCGGTTGGCGGGTTTCCATAAGGAATAAAATTAAATTCCTTTTACATGCTCAGCCTCACCTTCATGTCATATGAATTGAGAGGTAGCGGAGAATTTCCTAGAGAATGCCTACACTGATGGCCTGAAAGAGCTTCCAGGGATCTGTACTCCATTATGTACATTATATGTTCTAATGTGAGTAGCGATCCATCCCCACAAAACATGGAATGGTCCCACTATTATCAAAGAAGACTTACCCATGATGACATGGAGTAAGCTCCTGTGAATCTTTGCTAAAATGGGGGTATCCAACCCAACCATTTTCCCCTCAACCAACTTGGATACAACAACGAAGGTCCTTGGCCTGACGCCTCCCTTCACGTCCCTGACTGGAAAAAGATAAACACTGAGCCACAAATCCAAGAATCCTGCCAAACGAGTCTTTTTTGGGATTCTCGGATTCACTTCGTATCCCCACTTCTCAAATTATCATGCTTCTAGAGTTTTCCAATATGTGCCAGGAGCACCCCTCTTCTCTGTTTATGGGTAGGTGGTAGGACGAGTACAGGCGGTCCCCTTCTTCTTGGCCCCCTTCCCCTTCGATCCCTTCTCCTTCGGCTCCTTCTCCAGCTCCATGGTAAGAAACATATTCATCCACTCCATTGGATGAGTATCCTTTATAGAATGTTTTAAGGAGGTCTTTGAACTCTTGATCTTGTGAATGATTTTCAGTATTTCCCAAGACAAATCTGGTGTCTTCTCCGAATCATTCCATGTCACCTTGGGGGGGATGAATTCATCATACATGTCGCCCAAAATTGGAGACCCTGAGATCTTGTGGACATCCCACAGACTGATGCCTACTTCACTATGAGTCAGATGGAAAGAATTGGTTTCTGGGATCTAATGGCTGAGTATCTCTAGCACAAAGTCATCATTCCTGTAAACAAATGTTTGCCCAGCCCAGACGGCTTCATATATTGAAGCTCCTTTCAAATCCTCGAAAAACTCTGCGCAGGTTTGTCGCACCCAGTATGCCCACATCCAAGTTGGCTTCACACCTCCTCCAGGATGAAAGTCCCAAAAATTCTTCTAGCCTTTGGATTGATCCATCTAAGAGTTTTTGAAAAATGTGGAATAATAATGTGGTTGCAGCTCAGGCTTGTGAGGTTTCTGATCTGAGGTAGATGGGCTATAATGAATTATGTAGGCCTTCTCAACTGTTCCATTATGTATAAATGCTCCTCCAGTTGAGATATTTTCTGAAGCAAAATTGGTGTAATTCTCAAACCAAGAAATTGTGAGATAGATCTTTACATCTGGAATGGTGAATTCTCGTAGATTACCATAGGCATACAAGGGTAGATAAATACTATGCGGGAAGTCGAGATGATAATTCTCAGGTAATTGGGAAAATATGGAAGAGTTTTGTCGCAGATAGTATAATAATCATGGCCAATGATGCTCATCATATCATCAATTCACTTGCTAGCCAGTTCATCAGTCATTCTGATTCTCCTAGGATTTATTTAATCTGCACAAAGACCAAATAATTAACTTTTAAGTAAGTTTATTTTTCATAAATTTGTGAAGAAAAGTGAAAAAATGGCTAACGCATTAAGGTACGAAAGTCCCAAAGTTGGCGCGCAAGTATAAGTGCATCGCGCAAGTTTTGGAGGGAACGTATCAATGTGCAAGTCCAAATACCTCTACAGCAGCGTGACACAAAAGGAAGCAGTGGAAAACTGAGCAACCTGTGTGAAAAAGAAAACTTGAATGGTGAGAGCTTAAAAGTTTTAAATTCGGTGCTTTGCATGAGGAATGAAACCATATTTATAGGAAATTATGCAACCCTGCACGCTGAAAGCATCTGCGCGCTCAACACTTGCGCGACGTCATTTGCGCACTCAACACTTTCACGTCGCATGTTCCTCAATTTTCTTCTTTACCTCAGTGTCACACCCTCATTTCTTTTAGATCCAAATCTAAGGGGGGAATTTTGTTGACGCTCCTTTCCGTCACAAAGTATAATGACTGAAAAAAGGAAATACCTTAGTCTAAAGTGATTCATCCTTTAAAAAAATATAAAATATTGATAAAGGCATGAAGAAGTATCTCTTCCCACTTAGGTCGCGCAAGTTTTATCATGTTCGCACAAATATACTTGTGTGTCGCATAGTGGTCACGCAGGTGACTTGAGCGCCCTCTTTGATTCTCACCCAGGGTCTTCAGTAGCCTATAAATACCCCTTGAGGCCCCCCATTTTAGGGACGGAAAAATTCAAAACTCAGAATCGATCTCCCGATGCCCTAGTCTCTTCTGGAAGTCTTCCGATCACTTATAGGGGAATTTATTACCAATAATGGAAGCTCTAAACGGGGGAAACACGACCTATGTTTTGAAACTCATCAACACTTGCGCGCCTAAGTGGCCAGCCCTTAAGGGAAATGGCCACACTTGTGCGCCGCCTTATCCCTTCAATAGAACTTGTGCGCCACTCTTTTGGAAGCCTTTAGGGATAATACTAAGGGATTGATCCAAGTCTCACACAAGTATTACCCTATGGGTTGACCATCACACAAGTACCCATGTGTCGTGCAAGTACCCATGTGTCATGCATGTATACTTGCACGACCAGGACATGCGCGCCCATACGAGACTTGTGTGCCTCCCTCTTTTTGGGTGCCCCTCCTACCTATTCACTTGATTTCTTCAAATCCACCTATCCTTTTTAAAATTTAGCCTTCAAAACCCTCTTCAAATCCATTTATGTCATGGTTCTTTTGTTGGCTTCCTTATCTAAAAGGAATTATGTTGAACATTTCTCAAAACCTTGTGGTTTACATATCTTTATGTCACTAAGGTTAGAGATTTCATTCATTCAACCTCATCCTTTAAAGATGAGGGTATCATTAACCTGAGCCTACTTCTCAGGAGTAAGTCCCAATCTCAAAATCCCAAATTTTGGCATCCTCCTTATGAGTAATCCCAAATTCCCCTAACCTGGGCCTCCTTTTCAGGAGTAAGACCCAGTCATCAAATCCCCTAATCTGGGCCTCCTTTTTAGAAGTAGGCCCCAATCCTTAATTTTGGGCATCCTCATCAGGAGTAAGCCCCAACCACAATTCTTTTAATATGGGCATCCTCATTAAGAGTAAGCCCCAAGTTCCCAAAAATCCAAATTCCCTTAACATGGGCTTCCTTTTCAAGAGTAATCCCCAGTCATAATTCCCTTTAACTTGGGCCTCTTCTTTAAGAGTAAGCCTCAGTCATAATTTCTCTTAACCAGTCTTAATTTACTTTTCATTTGGGATTCCTTCTCAGGAGTAAAACCCAATCATAAGTCCTCTCTAATTTGGGCATCCTTCTCAGGATTAAGTCATAAGTTATGTATCCAAATCTCGATAAAGAACATATAACTTTATGGACCTTGTTCCCGAGTTTCTTCCTTGAATTAAATCCTAATCTTCATCTATCTGGGAAGTCATACATACATAAGCCCTACATCATTTTTTAAAATTGCATCTTTCTTGGCACAATTGTCTAGTTTTACCAATACCTCTTGTTTCTCACACCGAGCATGACTCACGTGATCTTAGAGTGTAAAAGTAATTATGAAATCATTCCTTGAGACATCAATCATTCATAAAACTCATAATTATTTACTCGAACTACGTGGGTTCTGATTCCTTTTTTAAAACAAAGGATACGTATTTAGCCCATCTGCAGGTACGATCCCAACTTTGAAAAAATCTATGTCCTTCTGAATGATGATAAACCTCAAGTGCCCTACTTAGTGGCTATAAAACCAGTATGGTTATCATAATGACCAAGAGATTTATATATAATGTGTTGAAGGTTACCATTGACTAAGAATCTCTAACAAATACATATGATTCTCTATCGATGAAGAACCTCGAATACTTATAAAAGATTCTATAAATCTCATTCATATTAATCATTGATTGTCAGATCTAAAGCAAATCTCATTTTCATACTTGGTAATGTAATAAGGATTCATGAACATAACTTAAATCTATTGATAGATTCCCAGAGTAGACAATAATTCCCCCAAAAGTTTGTGATAAGTCCGACCTCCCATCCTCTTGACCAATGCAAATTCTTAAGTCTCATCAGTTCTTAACTAGTGAGCACCTACCTTTGGAAAGTAGGTCCAAATGGATATAGAATCATTGGATGTTTTCGGTTCTACGAACAAACCCGTTATAAACCGCTTGGAATGTTTGAACCTAAAATCAATGAAGTCATCCCCATTTCCAGAGGAAACAAAATCATAAAAAATAGAAAGGTATATTTATAGTAATGAAAAATAACTTTCAAAAATCATTATAAATATTCTTTCAAATAGAAGTTGAATATTGTTTTATTTTAGTAACATAAAATAAGACTAAAATCATAGAACACTGGAAATATAGTTTTCATTATAAAAAAAAGAATGAAATCTTATTAATTAATAATTAATATAACAATTGTAAAAAGAGATAAAGTGATAAATTATAAAAAAACATTCATTTCACACCATTATAATGAAAGTAAAAATTAACCCATATAGAAAACATTGATAAGATTCATTTTAAATCCCATATAATGAAATAATACTATTTCTGAAAAGTATATAAATAAATCATGGAAATATATATAATAACAATCTGGAAATATTATAAGGGATATGGATGAAAAAGAGTTATGTAAAATAAAATACTTTAAAACTAATAATGAAATAATTTAACATAAAACATTTTTGTCTTTTCAAATAAAACCCCCTTGAAAGAAAGATATTAAAAATGAAATTAAAATTCTAAGATTATGATGATATTAATGATATAATATGTCAATCATAGAGCATATGCATCTTATAAATTTTAATAGGTGCTTAATATGATGAATGTCACATTGAAGTTAAATTGAGAATAACAAACATTTTACAAAGAATTCCTCTTAGTCAAGAACAACCGAATATATCTATATAGTAAATTTATGTTCACTATTTAAATTAATAATAACATTATTCAATGTTTTTTACATTATAATATCTATTTATAATTCATTATAACCTAAATTAACAGTATATTTTAAAAAATTAATATTTATATATTCACTATTATTTCTCCCTTACATGCCCCAATTTAGTAGTTTCGTTCCTTGATTATTATTCAAGTAGTAATAACCTAAATATTATAAATTAAAAGTTATTATATGTGTATGATATATATTTAGAGACCCATATCCATTTACTGGAATTTATGTCAAAGATTCACATGAAATGAATCAAAATTCCCAAGTTTGGTGATTGTTGAATTAAAAAAAGAGTTTAATTTGTTATTAAATAAAATTTAGAAATACCTATCCAAAAATGTGAAAAAAAACATAAATCTATCATTATTACATATTATTACTATTATTTTATCTTTATTTTTTATTTATAAGATATACAATATAATAATATACAAATATGTGGTAAAACCATCAAAAACAAGAGCATGTTATAATGACTAATCGCGTAAGAAGGTGTTATTATATAATGATAATAAAAATCTTATAGAAGATTAATATTTTATAAAAACTATGTATAATGTCACTAATTAGATTCAAATAGTGGTATTTGTGAAATATATAGAATAATAATCATGAAGAAAATATCAATTCTTTTGAGAGCTTGAAACTCTTCTTAAGGACCTCTTTGAAATGAGTTCCTTAAGACTTATTAGAACAACAAGATAATAAACATAGAATAAAATTATTTAGGAAAGAAATAATATGGATTATTGATAGGGATTTAAATTTTGGTGTGGATTTTAAGTGGTGGAGGATGGATCCTTTTATTAGTGGGAGGTAATATTAATTTCTTAATATCAAAATAAGGAATTCCTATTCCTCAAAAATGGATCAATAATCGATAAAAATGAAATGTGAGAAGGTAGAGGTTCATATGGACTCTAAAAATTCGTTTTTTGTAAAATATTCTATGATAGTTTAAGGCTTTATCCAATGATTTAATATTTTGATCTTATTTTATCTTGTACCATGGTTGCTAACATTTACCATACTAGCTTATATTAATGACTAAAAATGAAATTGACAATATTACCAAATTTGAAGATGATAGTTCAAAATTTAATATCATTTTATATAATTCCATTTCTATATCTAGTAATAATTTCATTTAAAAAAATTAAGATTACCACAATAAGAAAATTTATATAAAAATACCTTTTCAATTATATAAATTAATCCACACCAAAATAGATAATTACACTATATTCTATTACATTTATTGGTTTACGATTCAAAACAGGTTTCTTAGTTTAAATTAAATGAAAAAGTAAAGGGTTAATTGTAAATATATAGTTAAAAGGAAATGAAAAAAAGTTTTTTATGAATAAAATATAAATTAGGTTTGAAAAAAATCAAGCATAGATTTATAAATCATATATATTGATTTTTATTAAATTTTTTTACTCATTGAAATAATTTCCAATTGAGAAAACTGATTTATATATTTTTAAGCCATGCTTATATCATAATGATATCACAATACATAGATTACTTGTATAAAATTATTTTCAATATACACATAAATCATCTTTATTATAAAATCCCCATGATTCAACATTATATAATTTTGACATGATTGATCTAAGAATGAAATTCATTTTATCAAATTCAAATTATAAATGGGATAAAATTTAATTTTTATATAAGAACACATAATGTGGAAAAAAATTTGAGAAACTTTTTTTAAGAATAAGATAAATATTAGAAATAAAATTTTATTAAGTTAATAACTACATGTTTGTATCATCCAAAATTCTACGTAAAAACCCTAAATAAATATACATAATATATAAGGGTAAGATAATGAATGATATAAATCACTAGTGGTGATTTAGTTAGTATAGACCTTATAGATATTTTCATGAGCTAAAGATTCTCTTTTAAGAAATTTTAATGAACTAGTACCTAATGAAGTTCAGAAAGGTATTGGTCTTAGAAAAACCCTATTGACACCTCCTTCATTCCAAGATTAAAAAAATGATCCTCATAATAAATATTTCTACTTCTTGATGTCGTTGGTACATATTTCATAATGCAACTACTTCTATTTAAACTTTTTAGTTCAATAGCTTTGTTATAAAGGTAATATTTTATACTTAAAAAATGTATCATGGTTTTTTTTGGGTTCTTTGTGAAATAAGAAATTAAATGAAATTTATTTAAGAAGATTTATAATCTATAATCATCTATTTTACCACTCTATCCCCCATATAAATAATTTCCTCCTCGAAATTACATTACACAAATAAAAACAACTGAGGATACCTTTGTCTTATGACATCATCAGATTACCATATTTATTCATAAATATTATTATTTTTCCCAAAAACAATAACCTTATGAGTGGTCCTATTATATATCACTTTATCTCTTCAATCCATGATCTCTACTGGATTTTCATCATAAGGTTGATCTTGTTCTAATGAGGCATATTTTGAGTTTTGTATGGGTAACAGATCTGGTTTGTACATCTTAAAAATTGATAAATATAACATATCATGTATTTTTGGGAGATGTGTAAATAGTGATAAGTGATAATTTATGACTTTAATAAATTCAAATATCAATAATTTTCTGATTTACCTAAGGATTGGCTTCCCCTAACTCTCAGATATCATAACCTGCTTCTAAGTAGATATCAGGAGGAACAACTTATCACCAAATTAGAACTCCAGATATTTTAAATAAATTTAAATACTACTATTATATCAACATTATCCTAGATTCATGTGTTATGATGTCTTGTACCCAGCTTACTCTAATAAAGTCGAACTTGATTGACTACATGATCTCAAACATGCATCCCCATTAAAAATAGGATACTTACTAGTTGTGAGGGTCCATTGTGAAATAATGGGTATACTATACCGTCATGATCAGAGTGTTTTATGGTGGTATAATCATATAAATCCACATTGGAAGATAAAAATATAAAAAAATAGCATAAGATAAACCATCCATCATATAAATAACCAATTAATCAGACACATTAATGTCATATAAAAAAATGATTACCACATAATACTATAAAAAGGGAAAATATGATGTAATTGGTGGAACATTCATATAAAACTTGATATAAAAATGAGAAAATACCCAAGGATATATCTAGTATTATCTCAATCATAGGATCAATCCTCTTCTATCATACACTAACCTTTAAAGGTAATCAAGTGATCATGGAAGGTATCATTTTTTTCTTTATCTACAACATTGAATTCTGTTTAAGTGCCAAAAGGTATCTTGGACTAAATATGATATGTACTCAGTAGGACAACACAAATTATTATTAATTTTGTCTAGTCTAGGATTTTATAATAACCAGTGTGTATTTAATACTAAAATATGATAATGAAATGCAACCCACATAGGTATGGGTTCCCATGGAACACAAATCCTCTTCTATCAGTATTGGAATATATTGTAATATCTCTGAGTAAATAGTCTATCATGACTAAATTTATAATAATGTTTCAATATATCTCTCATATCCTAAGTGTCCCCCATAAATCATTGCTGACCATGCTATGTATAAAAATTTCATTAAAAAATTAATGGTTCTAAACAAATTAATTATTTTTATTTGGCTTGGAAGTCACATCATATAATTAGTTCTTTAATTAATTAGAAGTAATCCTTATAATTTTAATGGACTTCCTAATTTGGAACCCACGTATCACTCTACGATGAACATAATCCCATCCACTTAAAATATTATCATAGGAATCCCTCATGGGAACCCTAGTTTCACTCTAGGTGTGGAGTAAAATCACCACCATCTAATTCCTTTTTTGGTCCAAAAGTGAGCCCAAGTATCACTTTTAGAGTGATTAATAATCATCAATCTGATTATATCCTTGGAATTCCACATAAGAAGTTCAAGTTTCCCTTGTTTCATATATAATGATCTTCCTTCTAAGTTCATCCCTGGATGTCCACCTAGGGAGTCCAACTATCACACATGTTGTTTATAGTGCAGCTTTTAGATAACTCCCACCAGGAATTTGTATGAGAACAAATGTTTCACCCATAACACATAATAATTTCATTAAAAATTATTTTATTATATAGTAATGATGACTCCTTTTTTTGGAATTCCTTTTCAGAATCCATCTTCTACTATGAGTATGGAAATATAAAGGTTCATGGGCCCGATATCTGACCCTACCATTTATGTTCTCATTTAATTTAATTATCCATAAAAATTATTTAACAAATTTATAGATTTCATTGTCTCGATCAGTACATAGCCTAGCCTTAGATGCCCTACCATCCCATTAATCCTACAATTTTTCTTAATTGGGACTTTTTATTTTAAGGATCATTTTAATCTAATTTGGGATGGGACAATGGATAATAGGTGTAGGGAAATGGTATCACATTCTATATTTCATTTTTTTAAACATCCAAAACACATTTAGAATCCAAATATAAAGGCATAAAATAACACTCATTTATAGGTTAATCATGTTTATAGACTACTTGTGGTGGTTTTATTCAATTTTTCAACACACCCAAGGGGTGGTTCAATTCAAGTTCTCTAACCTCCAATGATATATGAACATGTACCTTGAGCTATACAGGTCATGTAAACTCATTTAATTTACGGAAAATAAGATTTAAATAGTGAAACACTTAAAATATGATGCACGAAACAATGGATAAATACATAATCACCAAGACATCAAGGAAAAATTAAAACACCACTTTCCTTAGCTCAGTAGTTGACTTATTTACTATTGTTAGACTATATAATTTTATAGTATACAAGAAATATAGTACATGATAATATTTCCTATAAATATGGAATATTATCTTTCCCCAAAATCACTTTGTCGATAACAAGATAATAAAGGAAAGGTTGAGGAGAAGGGGAGATATTACTAGTATGCATCCAAAGAGACTGTTGACAAGTGATTCATAGTACAGAAGGAAGAGATACCTCAATTCCTTTCATGGAGGAGAAGAGTGCTCTACAACATGTGAGGGGGATATTATGGTACACATTTCTCATGAGATAATAGTCACCACACTATTACAACATGGACAATTACTGCTAGTCAGTAGCCTCTGGCATACTTGGAGTCACAATTGAGGTCATCTAACCAAACAGGTTCAAATTTTTTCACCTTTCAAATACCACTAAATTTTTTCAACCATATATATAATGTTTTGTATAAAATCACGTCCAAAAATGTTCTTCTACCTCACTTAATCCTAACAAGTTTTGGTTTCTCATATCTTCCCATATAGAGACACATCTGGTGAAATTTTATTTCTAGTGTAGAAAATATTATTCTATGTAAACTAATCCTTAGGAATAAATTTATCTCAACATCCATTTAAATCCATTTAATATGATCATATAATATCATCCAATTTATAGATGGTTCTTTCAGACTGATCATTAGTTTCAATGTGATAGATTTGGTTGAATATTAGAACATCATATAATTATTTTTGTGAACTCTAAAATTTTGATGTGAACCTTAAATATTGATCTGGTATAATTGATTGTGGTACTCCATGAAGACTTATGAATTAATTTGTGTATAACATGTCAATATGTTCTGGATAAAAATCCTCTTGGAAAGAAATAAATTATTTTAACTTTTTTACTTGACCCAACACTACATAGATGGAAATATTTCCTTTATGATTCATAGAGAGGGTGATAAAAAAATCCAGAGTGGTATTCTCCCATGTCCATACTAGTATAGGTAATGGTTTTATCATACCATATATTTATGATGATTGTGATTTAAATTTTTAAAAACCATGTTCTCATATTTTATAATAACTATATTTATGGTGTCCCAAAAAAAGTTCTTTTAATATCTTTATATGACTTCATTATTATGGTATGGATAAATAAGGATGACTTCTATGAATTCTCCAAGACTTAAGTCCATAATTGTAGTTTTATGAAACACATATCCATGATCCAAAACATATGAACCTATTTTTATCAAGGTATAACTCTATAATATTAATTATTTTCTACTATATCTACATATCACATCAGTCAACTTTATTAATCTTTAAATAAATGTATGGTTGGGAAACCATTTGGGAAAGGTAGTTTTACATCATATAAATTATGATTTCTATATCCATCCTTTGAATATCCATAAATATTGGTTCCATGTAAATCCTCATATTGAAATGGGTAGCAAGATCCTTTTATATAGAGCAACTTCCACGTTTTCTTCCATCCTCATTTTGTAACATATTAGGAAATCATAATCTTTGATCTACTCTAACTATATATTTTGGTTTATTTTAAACTCCTTTTGTGTGAATATATATCTTAATATATTTTTATTATTATATAAATCACACATCAAAACATGGATACAATTTCAGTATGTTTTTAATGAAAATATATTTACTACTAACTCGAGATCGTGTGTTAGGTAATTTTTCTCATTGGACATTAATTAACCTAAGGAATAAGTTATTAACTAATCATTTTTTTGAGGATACATCTCAAACCCATATTTCGAGAACGACAATGTATTATAAATAATTACCCACTATATCATAATGTATGTATATGTGCAGTTACCAACCACTTCTTAAGAATGTTGAATATTTCTTCATATTCTACTATTGAGAAGAATTTTACTCCCTTCCCCATTAACAAGGATTTTTCATTTTATAGATGTGAGAAATTTATCAAAAATAATCGCTAGTATGTATAAATCTTATGAATGATATATATATTGATTATAGTTTTTAGTATAGTCCATTGTTAGATAATATTCATCATTATAGATTTTATAAATATGACATCACTTGTGATTATATGAACCAATAATGAAACTTTCAGCAACTAGAATTCACCAAATCAAAATTGGGGGTATTGTTTGTCTATTGAATAGATATTATAAACAATCCTAAAATGATCTTCATACTCTTCTATTATCATTCAATATCTAATAATATCATATATAAAGACAAAATAAATTTTATTATGGTATTCTCTAGAGGAACTATTCATAAGATACAAAAAATTACAGGGAATTTGTATGTTTGGAAGGACTCACTGTTAATTTATAGTTCCAATATCTCATATAGCAGTTGAAAAATTAAGAAGTTTTTAGCACTTATGATTTTATAAAAAATGGCATCAATATGAGTTAGGGGGTAATTTTTATTTATTGTGATTTTGTTATGTTATGGATAGTAAATACAAATTTCATTAATCAACCATTCTTCTTGATAAAGATGAATGGTGCACTTTACAATGATCCATTAGTGCTTATAAACACCATATATGGGTTCACATAATTTTTATTCATAAATTATTCCTAATTTATGTGAACTAATCGATAAGGAATCTTTGATATAGGTATATTACCTTGTATGAGTTCAAGGGAAAACATAACCTTCTGTTTATAGGAAGACTAATAGTTCATTGAATAATATACCAATCTACTCTTTTATAATTATAATGCATTCAATTTTGAGTTTCTAAACATCTATTTTCGACAAAATTTTAACACCACAAGATTATATATATATTTCCCTTCAAATAAATACAAATTATTCAATATCTTGTTTTAGGTTCACCCTTGATTCTAAATGAACTATGATATCTTATACCATTGTAACATAGCCATCACATATCCATGGAGATATTAATAAACTATTTTTTTTTTAAAATGTATAAATGATTTATATTATACAAATTTTTTTATTAATTCATAATAAATATGTAATCAATTTTCAGTAATGTAATTTTGTTCTTCAAAAATTAGTTTTCTTTAAAAAGGGTTTTATATAAGTTTATTCATTAATATTATAATTAATTTTTTAAATTTGTAAAAAAATTATTTTATAAATTTAAGATATTTTTTGAAATCATCATATAAAAATTATCTTAAGTTGAAAATTTAGTATTTTTTAATAAAGGCTAATTCCTCAATAAATAGTAAAAAATACTTGTTTTATTGAAACATATATTTTCCATTCAAGTAATTACAAAGTATCATTTTATTATGAAATGATTTTAAATTTTTCATTATCCTAATTTTATTAAACATAATCCAATAAATTTAATTGGTGTAGAAATTATTCTTAATTTTTCTATAAAAATAATTCTATACATAAAAATTCATTTTCTTAGAACTCATATTTCGGTGCCTTTAGGAGGTTTATTATAAAAGAAATTTCTACCTTTTATAGGAATTAAATGTGATTAAATTGATTAAATATTTTTAATCTTTATATAAATAATTTTATTATTCCAATTTTATTTTTTGGAATAATTAATAGTAAAAAGCAGTGAAAACAGTTACTAAAGTTAATGTTAAAATGAGTTTATCAGGGGTTAAACTAAACTATAAGGGTGATATTTGCTATATAACACTATCTAAATCCAATTGGATTTCCATATTTATACCCTATATTCTATTTCATTTAAGTGTGTGTCATTTTTCATCCATTTTTCTTGAATAAAATTTTTAAAAAATTTAATCTTTTAAGAAATACCATGTGGGTCCTCTCCCGAAGTTATAAAAGGAAACATACATTTCTCTATTCTCCTGACATCATGCCAATCTTATCTATTTCAGTACCTCCAAAAAAAATTATAACATCATTACCATGTTTTATGGTTCTATTTGTTTCATAATATCGTACCTTCATGGATTAAGGTGTCATCCAAAGGAGGTTTCTCAACAACGAGGTATAGTTCTTAACTCACATTATTCAATTTTATTTCTCTATATGCCTTCAATAAACCTATTTTATTGATTATAAATTAATTAAAATAGTATACAAAATATACTGATATGTAAAAATAAATATTTAACTACCTTTCCTTCTCTTTTCCATCAAATAGATAATGAATGTTTCTCTCATGAGTATGTGTGGACTACCGCCTCTATACAATGATATTAATTATTTTCCATTAAAAACTAGAATGGTTATTTTAAATAATGTAATCAATAAATATATATTGTATTTATGATGTAATAATGTTTCTATAATGAAAAAATATTTTTTATATCTCTTTCATTCCTCTCATTTGAAAAATAAAAATTTCATTCATGCATATGTACAGACTATCGTCTACATGAACAATGTAATTGATTTTTCTATACTTTCCTTATATAGATTATTCTCTCTCTCTATATATAATAAATATATATATATATATATATGATATTTATATCATAAATAAAATTTTTAGATGATGTAACTATGATGAAATTAATATGTCCATAACTACCTAACTAAAACACGAATGAAAAATGAAATTGTTAACATAAAAAAATAGATTTTAATAGAGAATTATAAATAATTAGGTTTTTAAATATTGAATTTTTATCATATATGATATTTTAATTTTAAATATGGTTAATTTTTTTAATTATAATAAATTTAAAATTACTAAATTTGAGTATATAGTGCCTACGAAGTAATTTAAATATGAGATAAGTGTTTTATGTTAAAATATAATTTTTACCAGAATTGTTTATTCATAATTTTTTATAATGAAATTGTAAAATAATTATCTGCAAAATATTAATTATTTTCATATCCAGTAGTTATTTCAAAAGATATAATTTTTTCCTTTCATATCCCCTCTTTAAATAGTCAATAGACTAGAAGAATGTTATTAAGAAAAACCAACATTGTCTTTCTTTTCGGTTGGGAATATTCTTATTTCATGTCCACAATTTTTAAATATGATTTCAAGAATATTTTTAAAATTTTTATATAAATCCTTAAAATTATTTTTTTACCAATGTTATAATTTTTTTAAAATATATTTATAAAGAATATTCTTATTGTTATCCGAACAAGATACATCTGACTTTTTACCAAAAATGGGAAACAAATATTTATCCTCACCTACACAAATATGATATAATTTGTTGTCTGGGTGAACTCTCAATTAATTGAACCTTCCTTTTCAATATTATAGTGTTATTTTCAATAAAAATAATATTTTTTATGAAATATTTATATTTTAAATACGTTATTTCAAAATGAAAAGGGTGTTTTTCCTAATAAATGTTCTAGTGGTATTCCAAAGTCAATTTTATTCTCTGATAACATCTTTTTATGTTACAAATACATCACTAAGGATATCATTCTGTTATACCATACTTACTATTTTTATTGATATTTTATGGTTATAATGATGAAATATTAATGATAACGTTTTTATTTTTCTATGTGTTAAGCTATGATGGAATGATAAATGTTTTCATTATCCTATGGAAGGTATATGAATGGATTATTATTAGGTGATTGGTGCATAAGTTATATCCGTACAGTTTATTGGGAAAATATTTGTGTTTTATGATCACAAAAGATATATTTATGGTTATCCCAATCCTAAAAAGAGTGTACAAGGAAGTTTATCCCAAGCCCGAAGTAGGAACATGGGTTGTTATCCCAAGACTAACATGTGAATAATGTGTTTGTGGGTAGCCTTGTCATAATATTTCAATGATTATCATTATGATTCACTTTTAATAAATCACAATATTATAATATTATTCACAAATGTCTCATAATATTTTTTTACTTTATGATTCTTGTCTTATGAACTACCAAGATTTA
The DNA here is from genome assembly GCA_963277665.1 of Viscum album. NCBI lineage: Eukaryota > Viridiplantae > Streptophyta > Magnoliopsida > Santalales > Viscaceae > Viscum > Viscum album. The sequence continues at coordinate 338,958,518 of OY728135.1, forward strand.
ATCCATGACTTATTATTATGATCAATGATACATTTGGTATTATTTTAAAATTATATGATCTAGTTGTTATACCCTTGTTCTTGTGTTTTTCATATATGATAATTAATATCTCTATTTTTTTACCCTTACTAACAAACTAATCTCACCCTCTATTATGTTTTAATTTCTATATGATATGAAGAAATGATTTATAAATGATATTTCTATGAAAGGTTCTAGTCGTAAAGGACTTAATTAGAGATTTTATAAATATTTTATATAGTAGTTTTTTATGTATTCCTAATTCTAATTACATGTAATCATTATTTATTAACATGTATCCTACTAATTTTTAGAAACTACGATGAGTAAACATCAGTGAGACACCTCGGGATTAGAAAATATAAAAAATAAAATCATATGTCATTAAAAATTGTGGTGAGGTGGATCATTAGGCAGTAAAATTTATATTGGATGGGAATAAGTTAGATAATTATTAGAATATAGAGAAATCTTCACATAATTCACTATCTAATCTCAAATGTAACTTATATAAGGAGTGTAGAATTTATTCTAACCAGTTTTTGAATCAGAGGGTTAATGATGATGATTGATTTTAATAACCTCTTAAGGATGATAAAAATAGAAATATTGTGAGACCACTATTTTCAACACATGGTATGATAAAGAGTGGTGAATTATACACTTATTATACTCTCTAAAAGTACAAATGTATTATTTGATTATATATCTACCCCTTATTTTATATATTATGAATTTTTTTAAGGGTATCACATTACCACATAAATGATTATATATTGAAACAATAGAGAAAAAATTTAATGGTATAAGGATCAGATCTCAATTATATGATTATAATCTCATTGATGTTTATGGTAATGTGCTCCTTGAAAATATTATTATTCTCCCTCTAGCTGAATTATATATTCATTGGGGAATTGATTGGACTTAATTTTATAGATCCTATATCAATTTTCAAGAATGGGAAATGACATTTTTCCTTCAAAACCAACCTATAATAATATATCAATGTATAGATATATATAAACATCCAATGTAAACTACATCCATTGTTTATGTTTTCATTCCTATTCAATAGGGGTATTTATCATAGATATTTGGGGAGATACACAACATCGATGATATGTTTATTGTATGAGTGTTTTTTAATTTAATTTTTAGAAAAGTTTCATTTTCTTCATCTAAATCGTGATGTTGATTTTTTAATATAACTTATACTTGGGGATACCCATATTTCAATGAATCTATATAGAATGGTTGTGACTAGGTTCTAGGAGTTTAATAAGGAACTCCAAGATAATGTTGTTGTGGGATTCATTTAGCCAATTATGTCCCCATGGGGTGCACATATTATTTTCGTGAAGAAGAAAGATGGACCAACTCACCCTTTCCTTGATTGTTGGGAACATAACAAGATCACAATCAAGAATATTTAATCTTTGGCATATATTTATTATTTCTTTAATCAATTACTAGGAGCTCAATAATTTTCTATTACTGATCATTGATCAAGATACTATAAATTGAGGCTTAATAGTAAAGAAATACTCGAGACATCCTTTTGTATGAGTTATGGATAGTGTAAATTTATTTTTATTTTTTTTCTTACTAATTTTCCTATTAACATCATGTATTTAATGGATATATTATTTAGAAAATACCATGATCAGTTTGAGTTAGTCTTCAAAAATGATACTATTATATATTCAAAGATCAAGGAAGACAATGAAAATATAATGATAATTTTACTAAACATCCCAATGAATGGGAAGTGGTAGGAAAAATTTACCAAGGGTAAATTTTGGCTACATATGTTTTTCATTTTTGGAGTTATATACATTAGAGAGATTATATATCAATAGAATGATCAAATATTGATTTTATTGAACATTGTACCTGACTAACCAAAATGATTGATATCAATATTTTTATTTCATTTGGTTGGATATTATCGATTGTTTTGGAATAATTTCAGAACAATGTCTAATAAACTCACCTAGTTAACTTAAAAAAGAGTCATGTTCTTTCAGTTATATGATTGTAAGGAAAACCTCAAAAGAGGTGTATTAATGTTTGGTCATCACACCTATTCTCACAATACCCTATAATAGTCAAGGGATTGTTATATATAGCGGTGCATCGAAGAAGGAATTTAGATGTGTTATTTGGTATAATTTTATGTTATTTATTAATACCTATGAAAAATGAAGTTTCAAAGATAAATTTAATTACTTATAATTTGAATTTATCAATGGTAATATTTTCATTAAAGATATTGAGATGTTATATTTACATAGAAAGGTGTAACATACAAACTGGACTTCAATTTTAAATTATTTATTCTCTCATGAAGAGTTCACTATGATTTATATAAGATGTTGGGATTTTTTTAATTATTATGAAAACTCAATATTGTACTACACTGAGAAGGAAAATAAGTTGGTTGATTCTCTGAGTTGAAAGGATCATGCTAGCTTATTTATGATAATGATAGAAAATATCATATATTTATTAATTTTAAAAGGATGGATCTAGAAATATTAAAATAAGTGGGTAAATATTATCTTTATCAAATGACTGTTGAACCATCAATCCATTTCAAGATTAAATAGGTACCCAAGGAACATGTAAAGCTACAAAATAATGAAAAAAATGTCACAAAGATCAACCCTGATTATAAAGGAATAATATAGGTCAGGAAATTAGTATGTTTCTTGTCAATAATAGACTTGAATGAGATAATAGAATAAGTTAATAGATAATCACTATATATTCATATGATAAACACAAGTATCTATATAAATATAACATAGTATTTTTTGTGGGATAACGTAAATAGGGATATTTTAGACTATGTATCATGATTCTTGATATGTCATTATGTTAAGAATTAGATATAAAAGTCTTAGTAGAAGTTACAACCATTACCCATACAATGGAATTGAGAAAACAACATTATGGATTTCATCATCAGACTCCCCAAAAAATATCAAGTTCATAATTTTATTTGGGTTATTGTTGACCACCTTATTAAGTAACTATTTGTAATTGATATCATAAAACAATTTCTCTCTTGATCTAATTTCCCGAATATATATGTTTTCATGGATCACCACATTCTATTGTATTTTATTTATATCATAGGTTTACATCGAATTTTGTGCAAGTATTTATCAAGATCTTGATATGGTTTTTTTAATTACTAACTATTATCCTTAGAGAAATAGTCAGTTTGAGATAACCATTCAATACATAGATGAAATTTTGAGATAATATTTTATGTATTTGAAAGATGTTTGGGGTCAACACCTTCTTCTAGTTGAGTATTTTTTCAATAATAGATTTCAATAAATTATTAATAAGGATTCTTAAAAATCCCTCTATCGAAAAAAGTGTAGAAATTAGACATGCAGAGATGATTTTAGATAATGGAATATATTCATACTTGAGATAGGTATGTAAATAATGGAAAATTTCAAAAACAATCATATATACATTAACACATCTTAGGATTAACAGAAATGTTATTATTACAATCTTCAGTGAGATCTAAAATTTCAAATTTATAAGAAGTTACTCTTTTGAATGTTTTCATTGAATAAGGTCATGAGATTTGGAATGAAGGGAAATTCGAGACCTATTAATATTGGTCCCTTTTAGATTTTATTATCTAGTATGGATTTTATGTTATAAGTTGGTGCCACTACCAAAAATTTATAAAGTTCACGTTGTGCTCCATATATCTCTCTTGAGGTAGTACTTGACTAATCCATCATATTTACTAAAATTATATGTTATACTATTGGATAATGATATTTCATATAGAGAATAATTAGTAAAAAACATTGATAATAAAGATAAATTCTTATTGAATAACACTACTCACTTAGATAATGTTTTATATTGGAATATGAAATTCAATGAATCTACATGGAAGCATGAAAATTTAGTGAAGATGATACATTCTCATGTTTTTTATATCGAAGTGACTGAACTTCCATGAAGAAATTAATTTGATAACTTGTTTTAAATGGTATAATGAGTCTAAATGAACTTCTATATAGTATGTCATTATAAACTATATCTTAAATTGGTGGTATAAATTGTAATTACCCAATTCCAAAAAATATTCATAAAGTTATTACATTATTCAAAATTATTTATTAATTTTTAATAAATATGCACTCAATTTTCAATGAAGTCATTTAATGTATTAAAAATATTTTATTTCCAAAAATAGTATTTATATAATTTCATGCATGAATATTATAATTAATTTATTGACATTTTAGAAATTATTTTCTATAAAAATGATATCATTTTTTAAATCTTAATATCAATATTATTCTTGGTAATAATTATTTTTATTTTATGAAGGATTAATTTTTATGTGAATAGTACAAGAAAAATTATTTTAATGAAAATTGTATTTTATATTAAATTATTTGCAAAGAATCATTTTATTTTGAATCTATGTTAACATTGTATTAGTTATTTTTTATTGAACATAATTCTATCAGTGTTATTAGAGTCTATATTTTTCTTTTTTTAATAAAAAATTTTTTATACTTAAAAATAGTTTTTAACGAAAATTCTTTTTCAGTTTTTTTATGCGTATATTTTAAAATATATTCCTGCATTCTAAAATAAATTAATTAGTAATTTTGTTCATATATGTAAAAAATATTTATAAATTTATTATTTACCCGACATTAAAGTTTTCATAATGAATATTAAAATTATAAAACAATTACCAAGGTTATGAATTAAACTTGTTTAGTTAGGGGTAAACTAAGATATATTGCAAACAATACCAAACATAACTTGTCTAAATCATATTATATAGACATATTTATATCCTTTATCATATCCTCTTGGAAGATGATTCATTTTGTAACCAATTGAATTGAATAATTCATTAATATATTTTATTCCTTTAAGAAACTTCAAATGTTTCCTCTCCAACTCTTATAAAATAATACCCCTCTTCTCTCCAATCCACACTTATATACAATATTATATCATCCAATAACTAAACAATCTATTTCTAAAATTACTCCAAATTTTTTATTTGCCTGGTATTACCAAAATATCATACTTTCAATGATTATGGTGTAATCCAAAGGGGGTTTCTCCGCGAAGTGGGATTCTTCATAATCAAGATCCTCCAGTTTTATTTCTTCTCCACCTTTTATAAACCATTTGTATCCATAATAAATTGGTTAATCCAAATATAAAAAATAAACTATTATTTTATGATATTGTTGTATCTAAATGTTTCCACATATTTTCTATCAAATTATAAATGAAAGTATCAGTTGCGCATACATGGGGACTATCACCTCCACCCAATGATATGAATCATTTTTCATCACCTTCTCCAAACAATGTTTATAATAATGTATTTGATAAATATATATTATGTAAGGAACAATCCATATAAATAAAATTTTATATTATTTTTGAACTAGAATTCACATTCGAATATATTTTCAGTTTAGATTTTTAGTGAATTATACAATAATTCATACATAACATAAACATAAAATCCAAAGTAGGCAGTTCTAATAGGAATATATTTTTTGATAATATAAAACTTTTAAAATAAGTCAAGAATTATTTTCATAGATAAACTCAATGAAATCAAACCTGAATTTTTTGCATTCCCTTACCCACCATTAAAAAATGTGAGAAAATTTAAAAAAAAATTGGTGGAGAGAAAAACCTCTATAAGGGATATAAAAATAAATAAAACATTAGTCCAAATATAAACATTAAAACCCATGAAAACATTATTGGTCAGAGTAGTTCACTCAAGAGGGGAAGGGTGAATTGAGTGAATATAAAAATTTTGGTTACAAAAATATTTATTTTAAAATAAATGGTTTTCCCTAATAATAGGTAAAACCCACCTAATCAAAGTTATACTGCTATAAGAGTTTGACTGTTTAAACAACTTCTTAGAAGACTGATTAATTCTTAGTAATCTTAATATGTATTATCAATATTACTTTTGAATTTGTCTTACTAAGAAAAATCAGTTATAACTTCTTGACAAGACTAACTATCAAAGTAAAATTAGAGTTTTTTGGATTATGAAATAAAGTAGTAAAACAGAGATGAATAAATTAAATAGCACAGTGGATATAAAACAAGTGGTTCTGTCTCAAGATGAGACCTAATCCTCTGCACTTGGTGATCACCTTCCACCAAGTAGTTTATAAAAATAAACTTTGATCCACACCCTGGATCGGGGTTAAAAACAATACACAGATAGTCCAGGTCACACAGGGACCTCATCCATAGTTTTTGTGGGTAGATAAAAACAATTACCAGGCCACACAGGGACCTCTTCCATAGTTGTCGTGGGTAAACATAAATAGAGATTTTGGTGTAAGGATTTGGAAATCCTTTAGTTTAGAACAGGATTCAGTGTGTGTAGAATATATAGAGTACACACACTGCTCAAAAGATAAGTAAAAGAATCACTAATAGAGAGTATATGTGAGTTTAGAAAGGCTCTAGTGATTTTAAGTGCAGCTCTGGAGTCCTTTTATTTAGCAGAAATGCTCCTAAGTCCTTCTCTAGTTTTTGTCTTGAAAAATAGAGTGTCGCGATTCATCTTATGTTCTCCACGAGATTTGAAAATGTGAAGCTGTTCTCTGGATTCCAGTGTACTTTGTATGTTTTTCAATAGAGTCATATTGCATGCATGTGAAAGTTCATTCTTTTAAAATATTCCAAATTTCTCTTTGTGTCGTGATCACACGCTTGTTTTCTCATTCAGTATCTCGCGTTGTTGTCATTGGGCACTCTCCAATATTTATCTTTGAAAATTTATGAGATTTAGCCAACAGGTTCCATATGTTTTGTACCCCGTACCTCGTACTATGTATAAAAAGAAACATTAATTCTGTCAGTTCATTAAAGGCATCAAATATCACCGTTAAAAATTAAATTGAAAGAAGACAAAATAGTTTAAGATATTTTGTCACAGTAAGTTGAGAAAATGGTGTCTCCTTCATGCTGACTGAGTGTCACGGTCTGACTATCATAGTATGAGTTTCACGGTGTCTTTCTCACAGTGTCTGAGCTTTACGGTGTCTTGCTCACGGTGTCTGAGCTTCACGGTGTCTTGTCTTCAAGGTGGATTGGTCACGGTGTCTAGCTAACTGTATCATGCTAACTGTGTCTGGATTCACAGTGTCTAATACTTAGGAAAATAATAGTATTCACACTTAAACAAAGATAGGCATGAATTGGATTGAGCTTAACCATTATAAAGCTTGAGTGAATTTGAAACATAAATACACATTATTGAATAAGATGTATAGGATTGAAGTGGGTTGAATGAGATTTGTGGTCATTAATAATATATGTGATAATTACAGAGCTTTTTTACCATTAAAACATGAGTATTACATGAGGAGTCCAACAATCTCCCCCTTTTTGATGATCATAAATTATACACAGTTAAAGTAAGAATTAGATGTAACTATAGAGAAAATAACATATAAGAAAACATATAACTTTTTCTCCCCCTTTTGGGATTATCAAAAAGATTAAATAAGAGAGGGATAACAGTGCACATTCCATTAAAAATAAGCAGAGTGTAGTAAAATATAAGGTAGAAATACAAAAATCAATGACATCCCCATCAAAATTTAGTAAGCACTGGGCTTCTTTAGGGATTTTACTTCTCTTTGCCTTTATCAGTAGAAGAATTGGAAGCCATATGGGAAGTGGTTGATGTAGAAGAAGGCAGAGAGGTGGTAGATATTGAAGGTAAAGGGAGACCTTCGAAGACTGAGGGAGCCAATGTCGGAGTAGTTGAAGATCTTGGCAGTTGCTGATCAAGGATGACAGGCCTGATCTGACTAAGAGCCTGGCCAACAGACATGGATGTTGAAGCTAAGGCAGAAGTGAATGTAGGTAATCCAGGTCTGAGAGGAGCAGCCGCTGGAGCAACAATGGATGTACTTTGAATATGAAGATACGTTCTTAGAAGTTTTACGAAGTCTGCAATAATCTCTCCTCCATAGTGTATGACATTTTCAAAATCATCTTAGTTTTCCATGAACTTGTCCAACAATCTGGTAAACTCGGTTAGTTTCTGGACATGTTTTTTGATGTCTTGGGTTACAGGAGGAATTTTCGGATTCTCTATAAGGTATTTGAAGTGGTTAGTCATATCAGTCTTGGAGAAAATCTGGTTGAAATAGAAGTCCACTTTCTTAGATATCTTCTACTAGGCATCATTGGAAATTTTGTAATGAATTTTTAGAAGATCAATAAATCTATCACTATTCTAGATAACATTAGATAAAGAGGTCACATTGAAGACACTTAAAGAATTCTGATGCTCTTCTTATACTATGGATCTGAGTAAAAAACTATCCAAGGTAGGTGTAGAGGATTCACCAGAGGGATGAGAAGCTTTAACAACTATGGTTTGAGACTTTAGCTGGTTCAGTACCTTTTGGAGACAACCAGTTTATTCATCAGTGAGTTTGTTTAAGTTCACCACAATATCCCTCATTTCTTTAAACAACTATTTGTGCCTTTCTGCAAGATTTTCATCAAAGGATAATAGGTAAGGGTGAATCTGAGACACAACATCTTGAGAAATTTGAGATATAGAAGGTTCTAGAGAGGAAACAATAGGTTCTGATCTGGAATGCAGCTCTTTCTGCATATCTTCAACCATGCTTCTCAGGGTTGATAATTCATTACTCAGTAACTTAATTTCAACTCAAACTTCTTTAATTTCATAGAGCATTTTATGTTGGATCTTCCAGATAATCTTCTCCAAAAGTAGTGAGGCATCTCTCTCACTTAGATGTGTAACATCACGAGGTTGGGAATTCAAAATCTTCTCAACTCCAGACAAGTTAGTGTTTCTAAAATCCTTCAAATCAACCTTGCTGACAAAGGATAGCTGTCAAGGTGTAGGAGTTGGTACTGGGGTAGGTTCTGGTTCTGGTTCCTTCTCAGGGAAAAATATAGAAACTGACTTCAACTGAAACAGTGAGGAAAGATCAAGCCCAGTGGCAGTAACTTGCTGAGATTCAATCACATCATAAAATCTAGGGAATTTATACTGAGTGTCCACAGGACAAGATTCATCCAGATGGTATGCTTCATCAGTATCAAGATTTTGGGTTTCCTCCCCCTCAACAGATGCTTCCTTTTCAGGATCTAGAGGCTCTGGAGCTGGTTCTAAATTCACATATTCATCTCTTAATTCCTCATTCATCTCTTGTCTGGCCAACTGAAATGCTATCTACATCCTCTCTACAGTAGAGGGTATTATCTCAGGAACAGGTTGTTCCTCTGAGAGTTCTTTCAGATTTTCTTCTTCAATAATAGGTAGTTGTTCCATATTTGTTTCTTGCACAGTAGGGAGTTCTTCCACTACATACTCTTCCATGGATTTCTTATGAGTTTCTGTGACAACTTCTTCTTTTTCAGCCTCGAATTGGATTTCCATATTGACATCATTTCTAAGAGCAGGAGGTTCTTCTTCAAGAACAACAGGAGGAGTAATAGGTCTTTCTTCATCAAAAACAACTTCTTCCCTATGAGGTACTTCAGCTTCTTCTTCCTCTTCTTCTAAATATTCAGCAACTTCATCTGGTTCCAAACTTGGATCAGTAATGTCCTTCGGCCTTGATGTATAATCCACAGGATTAAAATTCTCATAAATTTTATCGATATCTTCCACCCACTCAATTTTCTAAGGGTTCCAGTTAATTTTCATTCTCTCAATGATGGGTTTAAATAGATAGTACTCGCAATCCACAAGAACTTATTTTTTGGGTCCAACTACTCCTTTGGCAGTAAGCATGGCTGAAATCAGCCGAGAGTAGAACAGGGATGTGGATTTGGATGTAACCTTGATCAATTCAAACATATGGTGAATAATGTACTTGCACAGGTTGATTTTGTATCCATTCTTCATAAGATGAATCAAGAACACATCTTGGTACATTAATAAAGCAAAGTCACCTTTCCTCGGGCTAACCGTATTTTGAACAAATTTAAACAACATCCTAGTTTCCCCATCAATTTCAGCAGCTATGGCCCTTCTCTTGGTGCCATTCCCGATTAGGGTTTTCAGAGAATCATCAAGGTCAAATAAATCAGTTGTAGATGGGGGTTATCTCTGATAATCATCATAGATTCCTTCGTGAGGTATCGTAAGGCATGATGACCATAACCTCTATGAGAATGAGCATCTTTGAACTTTAATCTAGCTCCTCACGAAAAATCATTCACTAGAGTCAAAATAAAACCACTCATACTTGTAGAACTGAGAAAATATCCTCGGATAAATGGGTCTATTCTCCCTTGAGAACCATTCTAAACAACCTTGTTCTCATAATACATTCAGTACTAGATATTTTCTAGAGAAAATCCATTCATGGCAGATTTCTTTTTCAGGTATGACATTGTGATTTACCAGGTTCGGATTCAGAGGCCCTTCAGGCATCAGATTGGGTGCAATATTCTTCTTCTTCAAGCTTCTCTTCTCAGGTGTGGATGAAGTTCGTCACTTCATTCTTGGAATCCACTGAAGGTCATGAGAGAGAAAGAGGGTTTCAAGGTTGAAAGGGTTCGAATCGAGTGAGTAGGACAAAGTCTGGGTGAAGAACCGAGTGAAACTCTTTGTTTTATCATTTGGGAATATCAAACGTTGAAAAAATTAAAATGCGGGAAATTAAAAGAGGTGAAATAAAAATTACCACAATATGGGTTTAAAGAAAATCATAATGAATTTTCACGGTGATACCGTGAATGATTGTTATGGTGAGACTGTGAGTAGTCATCATGGTGAGACAGTGAGAGAATGTCACGGTGAGACAGTAAGTGAAAGCAAGTGTGCGTTACAGTGATACAATCAATGCGATTTATGGTGAGATAGTCGGTGTGAGTTACGGTGAGACAATCAATGTCAGACCGTGGATGCAATGTGCTAACTGTGAGACCGTAAAAATTAGAGACAGTAACTTAAAAACTATAATCGCGAAACAGTAAAGTAAAACAAAGTAAAATATTGAACAGTAAGGAAAGTAAGTTATCTATTTGAACTTTATCATGCCAATATCATGTATGATGTAGTCTATTCTCTCATAATTTAATGGTTTAGTGAATATATCAGAATATTTATATTCAGTGCCAATAAATTCCAAGGTAATATCACCTTTTTTATAATGATCCATCAAAAGGTGATGTCTTACATCAATATGTTTTGTCCTAGAATGTGAAATAGGATTTTTTGAGATGTTAATAGCACTTGTGTTGTCACAATTTGTTGGTACATGTCTGAATTGATAGACATAGTATAGTAATGTGTGTTTCATCCACAAAATATTTTCACAACAACTGCCAGCAGCTATGTATTCGGCTTCAACAGTAGATAATGAAACAGAATTTTGTTTCTTACTACACCATGATACTAGTGACTTTCTTTAAAGGTGACATGTTCCAGAGGTTTTATTTCTATCTAACTTACAACCACAGAAGTCAGTATCAAAATAACTAACTAGTTCAAATGACTGTCCTTTAGGATAGAACAATCCTAAATTGGGTGTATTCTTGAGGTATTTAAAAATTCTCTTTACAAAATTTAAATGATATTATTTAGGATTTACATGAAAAAGAGAACACATACACACACTAAACATAATGTCAGGACGGCTAGATGTTAAGTAGAGTAAACTTCCAATCATTCTTCTATAAGTGGTTTGATCAACAGATTTTCCATCTTTATCAAGTTCCAACTTATAGTTGGTACTCATGGGAGTGTCACTAATTTTAGTGCTATCCAATCCAAAACGTTTTAGAAGATCTCTAGTGTATTTAATTTGATTTAAAACAATTATATCATTATTTTTAATGATTTGAAATCCAAGAAATAATTTTAGTTCACCCATTAAGCTCATTTCAATTTTTTTGCATCATTTTAGAAAAATCAATACATAATAAATTTTTTGAAGATCCAAAAATAATATCATCTACATAGATTTGAAAAAGTAACACATCATTAGAAATTTGTTTTATAAAGAGGGTAGGATCTTCTATTAATTTTGTAAAGCCTTTGGAAATAAGAAAAGTACTTAATCTGTCATACCAAGCTCTTAGAGCTTGTTTTAAACCATATACAACTTTTGATAGTTTGAAAATATGATTGGGAAAATGAGGGTTTGTCAATCCAGGGGGTTATTCAACAAAGATATCCTCAACTATATACCCATTTAAGAATTCACTCTTAACATCCTTTTAATATAGTTTGAAATTCATTTGTGCAGCATAAGAAAGTATGATTCTGAGGGCTTCAAGTCTAGCTACTAGAGAAAAGGTCTCCTCATAGTCAATTCCTTCTTCTTGACTATGGCCTTTTCAACTAATCTAGCCTTGTTTCTAACTATATTTAGAGCTTCATCTACATTATTTCTAAACACCCATTTAGTGCTTATGATGATAGTGTCCTTGGGTCTTTTGATAAGTTTCCAAACTTTATTTATTTCTAACTGATTAAGTTCTTCTTGCAAATCCATTACAAAAAATTCATCGTTGATGGAATCATCAATGTTTTTAGGTTCATGTTGTGACAAGAAGACCTGGTGTTCAACCTGATTTCTAAGAGAAGATATAGTTTGAGTTCCTTATCTAAGTCTCCTACTACACCGTCTAAGGGATGTTTTCTAAGGGTTCTAACCTTTCTAGTAAAAGAGGGACAAGTGATTTCAGGTTTATCAAAAGATTCTGGGTCATTATGACTTGATTGAAGAGAATTTACAGAATTGGGAGTTTTCAAAGATTATTTTATAGAGGAATTTGAGGATTCTGAGTTGATGTTCAGATTTGATACATCATCCTCCAGATTTTCTAGGATGGTTCTAGGATCATGTGGATCTGTTTTATCAAACATGATATGAATAGATTCTTCCACACATTTAGTTCTTTTATTGAATACTCTATAATCTTTACATGATATTGAGTAACCTAGGAAAATTCCATCATCAAATTTGGATGCAAATTTGTCAAGATTATTCTTAGTGTTGTGAATAAAGACTTTGCAACCAAAAACTCGAAAGTAATTAACCTTAGGCTTCCTATTGTTCTAGAGTTCATATGGGGTATTTTTGAGAATCAGTCTAATCTAAACTCTATTGATTATATATCATGATGTATTAACAGCTTCATCCCAAAAGTAAATAGGTAAGTCATACACACTAAGAATTTTTCTTCCAATTTCTTGCAAGGTTCTATTTCTTCTTTCTATAACACCATTCTACTGAGGTGTTCGAGGGGCATAGAAATTGTGTCTATAACCATTTTGTGAGCAAAAGGATTCAAACTCTTGATTTTTGAACTCATGGCCATGACCACTTCTTAATGATTTAATTTTAAGGCCACTACGGTTTTCTACAAACTTGGCATACTTAGTAAAAAAAGATCAGGCTTCAATTTTGTGATCCATGAAAAATGTCCAGGTATATCTAGAGAAATCATCTACTATAACATAAACATAGTGCTTCCCAATTAAAGTAGAAACTCTAGATGTTCCAAACAAATCCATGTGAACTAACTCAAGATCTTGAGAAGTAGAGACTTCTTTCTTTGATTTGAAAGATATTTTGTGTTTTTTCCCTTTTAACAAGGATTAGACACTTTGTAATTTGGAAACTCAAGTTTGGGTAACTCTTTAACTAGGACTTTTCTAGTTAGCTTTCTAAGGGAGTGAACATTACAGTGTCCTAATCTCCTATGCTATAGCCAAGATTCTTTATGTAATATGCCTAAGCATGAATTTTTTTGAGAAGTTAAAGAATCTAAATTAACATAATAAACATTCTAATTCCATGATGTGTAAAATAATAATTCATATATATAATTAAAGACATTATATGCATCATTTTCAAATTTAACATGATATCCATCATCACAAAATTTTGAGATACTAAGGAAATTATATTTTAAGCCATTAACAAAAAGTACTGTAGAAATTAGAATCGAATCAGAGTTACCAATCTGGCCTAAGCCAATGATCTTTCCTTTGGAATTATCACCAAATGTGACATGTCCTCCATTTACTTTTATCATATTCTTGAAACATGAGTAGTCTCCTGTCATGTGCCTTGAACACCCACTGTCCATGTACCATCGATTCTTGCAGGATCTCTTTAAGAAGCTTTCCTATAACATGATCAAGTAGAGACATATTTTGGTACCCATAGTTGTTTGGGTCCAGTAACAATAGTAATAAGTGCTTTAGGAACACATATTTTTCTCATAGGTTTCCTATAAGTATTATGTAAAGTGTTTGAAAAATAAACTGTATTTGGTCCACAAAAACATAAAATAGTAGAGTATGTATCATGACACGAGCTAGATGAGTTGTGTCTAGAACTGGGAACAAAATTATATGTCCTAGACTTGGAAATAAAATTCGTTCTACTAAGGTTTCTTTTATAAAGTTTATAACCAATGCCAGTATTGTATTTATGGGCAATTTGTTTTCCTAGCATTTTGGTAAGGGTATTTTTCCCATTAGTAAACTTTTCTAAATCACTTTTTAACTGCTCATTAAACATTTTTAATTCATTGTTTTCTTTGAGATATTGAGAATTTTTCTCCTTTTCAGTAGTAATTTTAGATTTAACATTTTCAGTGAGAGCATGATGTTTCTTCAATTATTTATATTTATCGTTTAATTCATTGCATGTCTCTTCAACCATGTTGAAATATTCAAACATTTCTTCATTAGTGATATTTTCAGAGTCACTTTCCACTTCAGAATAGTATGAATTATGCATAGAAGAGTTCAGTGTTTCCTCAGATGTGTTTTTCATAAAACACATATTGGATTTGTTAGCCTGTTCATCATGTGATGTCTCTGTGTTTCTTGAACTATCCTCAGAGGCACTCCATGTTGCATTCATTACCTTTTTTTACTTATTGTCCTTGTCCTCATACTTCTTCTTATACATATTTTTTGGACATTCATCCTTTCTATTTCCTTTTCACTTACATTCATATCATACAATTTCATCAGTTTTGTCACTTCTTTTCCTGTCCTTTTTCTAGTTTCCTTTTTGATCATACTTTCCCATGAAGTTTGGATTTATGAAAAAGTTTTTCTTCTTGTAATATCATTTGAATCATCAAGCCAGTTGAGTCATCTACTCATCACTTTCAGGTGATGATTGTTTAGTGGTGGAGCTTTCTACAGGAGCTTCCAGTTTCCCTTTGTATTTGTGCTTTAAGAAGGTGGACTTAAATGCTACAGATTTCCTCTTTGGTTCATCCTCCTCTTCTTTGTTGACTTTCAGCTCTTCCTCATACATCAACAGTTTCACAATGAGTTACTTTATAGTTAGCTTGCTGATGTCACATGATTATCTAATAGAGATAGTGGTTCCCCTCCATCTGTCAGGTAAACACCTAATTATTCTCATGATCTGTTCTTTGGCAGTGACTTTTCTTCTAAGAGAGATCATTGTGTTGACAATCTCATTGAACCTAAGATACATGTCAGAAATAGGCTCATTAGGTTTCATCTTAAAATTATCATATTTAATAGTATAAGTATTAAGTCTCATTTCATTTACACTATATGTGCCTTAATTTGAGACAAACAAGGTATCTCAAATTTCATGGGCAGTTTTACAAGCATAAATCCTATTAAATTATTCATCTCCCAATGAATAGTATAAAGAATTCATGGATTTGAAATTGTTATTATAAGCATGTTTTGAAGGTTCATCCCATGTAATTCTATCAGTTAAAGGAAGTTTGTATTCATCTATAATGGATGACAAAATTTCAAAGCTCATACTCTCTAGATGCATTTTCATTTTAATTTTCTATTGAGCATAGTTGGTTCCATTAAAGAATGGTGGTCTGTTGGTTGCAACAACTTCCAATCTATTATCCATACTAACCAATTAATTTAAAAGAGCTAGAAATTTATAATTGACAGAAATTTACAGATCTTTAAAGTACAACTACAATCACAGTTGAATAAGATTACACAGAGTCCTAATAAAACACCCTCTGATACTAAAAGTTGGTCAGAGTAGTTCACTCAAGAGGGGAGGGGTGAATTGAGTGACTATAAAAATTTCTATTAAAAAAATTATTATTTTAAAAGAAATGGTTTTCCCCAATAATAGATACAACCCAGCTAATCATGGTTATACTGTTATAAGATTTTGACTGTTTAAACAACTTCTTAGAATATTGATTAATTCTCAGTAATCTGAATATGTATTATCAATATTACTTTTGAAGTTGTATTACTAAGAAAAATAAGTTATAAATTATTTCCAAGACTAACTATCAAAGTGAAACTAGTTTTTTATGGATTATTCAATAAAGCAGTAAAACAGATAAGACTAAATTAAACAACACAGTGGATATAAAACAAGTTGTTCAGTCTCAAGCTGAGACCTAATCCACTCCTCTTGGTGATCAGCTGCCACAAAGCAGTTTATATAAATAAACATTGATCCACACCATGGATCAGGGTTTAAAAGAGTACACATACCTTCTAGGTCACACATGGACCTCTTCCACAGTTTTTGTGGGTAGATAAAAACAATAATCAGGCCACACAGGGACCTCTTCCACAGTTGTCGTGGGTAAATAGAAATAGAGAGTTTGGTGTAACGATTTGGAAATCCTTCATTTTAGAATAGTAGTCAGCGTGTGTGTTGAATATATAGAGTACACACACTACTAGAAAGATAAGTAAAACAATCACTATATAGAGTAGATGTGAGTTTAGAAAGGATCTAGTGATTTTAAGTGCAGCTCTGGACTCCTTTGATTTAGCAAAAATGATTCTGAGTCCTTCTTTGGTTTTTGTCTTGAAAAACAAAGTGTCGCAATTCAACTTGTGTTCTCCACGAGCTTTGAAAATGTGAAGATGTTCTCTGGATTCTAGTGTACTTCGTAATTTTTTTTTGGTCAAAGGACCAAAGCAAATTTATTAGCAAAAGAAAACAAGGATTACAAGAGTCTAAAAGACGAGATCAAATTACAATCTTTAAGTTGCAAAGGCATATGATTATCTGGGAGCTCCTCCAGCCATGTTAATGTCTGATCAATGCCTTTATTAGCAAGAGCATCCGCAACCATATTAGCTTCGCGGTAAGTATGTGTTGCAATGAAACTGACGTCATGGAGAGATTGAAGACAATTCATCCAGCGCGTAGTAATCGGCCAAGCAAGATGAATATCTCCCTTCCAAATGGCTTGAACAACAGTAGTAGAATCACTTTCAATCCATAAGTTGTTCCACCCATGTTGAAGAGAAAAAGCAGTGGCATGAATCACACTTAGCATCTCCGCTTCCAGAGAGGTTGCAGTACCGCAGCCTCCAAAAAATCACCCCATAATATTACCATGATGATTTCTGAAGACAGCTCCTCAACCCGCAGGACCTGGATTTCCTTTAGAGGCTCCATCCACGTTGATTTTAATCCAACCCGGAAAGGGAGGTCTCCATAAAACCTCAAAAGTGCGAAACCGTTTCGAGAAAATGGCCTCAACTTGAAGACGTTTAAGGATCATAAAATCATCCACCGAATTGTTGCAGGAACCATTCTGAATCAGCGCAGCTTCCTGAATAGCAATAAGAATTCGCGTTTTACCCTACATTAATGTTTTGTGAGCAATTATTGTGAAGAATCGAGTTTCTATCATACCATATCACATGTATCAGCTCTGAGACCCCAGCAAGGAACAAGTTTCTGATTTGTTGAGAGTTATCCTTAGCAACACAACGCTTAAGCTGCTCATCAATTGAGTTCTGAACCAGCCATCTGCATTCAAAAGTGTCAAAAATATAGTTCCAAAGAGCGGTGGCAGTAGCACAAGATAGAAATAAGTGGTTAGAATCTTCTCTATGCTGATTGAAAAGGCGACATTTTGAACAAAGTTGGATACCAAAACTTTGAAGACAAACATCAGTGGGAACTCTATTGTGGGCGAGACGCCAAATAAGAGTGAATCTAGAAGGTTTGATCCAAGGTTTGTCAAAAACTTTTATCCAATTCATATCATTATCAGCGTTGTGTAAGGAGTGATTATAAAAGTTTTTGAAATTAAGGATCCCATTATGAGAAGGCTCCCAAATCAAGAAATCACACGAGGTAGAAAAATGGTAGGAATCAATAATTTGAGTAATGTTTTCGGGAAGGGAATCAATGTGAGAATTAATCACATTATTGACAGTGGAGTTGATGTCAACAGGTATATGGTCAAGGGGAGTCACAGAGATAAGAGGAGCACCAGTCCAATTGTCCAACCAGAATCTCATGGAAGAGTTTCTCGAAACCATCCATCTAGCATTGTGCATAATATTGTCATATGTGTCTCTAACAGAGGGCCAAATGGAAGAGGTCATGAAACTTTTATTAGATCTTTTCAATCTATCAATGAACCTGTTTTTGATAAAATCAATAGGAGGGGTGTCATTGTGAATCAGGTTCCAAGTTAATCTGGCTTGAAGAGCTTCATTGAAGAACTTAATGTTTTTAATACCAAGACCACCCATGGCTATAGGCTTACAACACTTAGCCCAAGGAATAGTCACAAGTTTTCTGTCCAAAGTGCTTCCAGACCAGACAAAGTTTTTAATGTGAACATTTAGTTTTTTAATGAGACTAGTAGGCCATTTATAGACCATCATCGAGTAGACAAGTTTGGAAACAATAACAGACATTACAAGGTAAACTCTCCCCGCCATAAGGAGGGATTTTCCTTTCCAAGAGGAAAGTTGATGAAAAACCTGGTCAAAAATGCTTGAGAAGTAGAAGGCTTTGGGTCTACCCCAGAAGATGGGAACCCCAAGGTACTTGAAAGGGATAGTACCTTATTTGATGTTAAGCTCATTGATAATACTATTTTTTCTAGCAGAAGGGAAGTTTTTTCCAAAGTAAATGAAAGATTTATTCCAACTAATGACTTGACCCGAGACCTCCTCGTAATGGTTGATAGAAGCTTTAAGAGTTCTAATGTTTTTAAGATCACCCTTTAGAAAAAGAATTATGTCATCCGCATAAAGGAGGTGAGTGGGGGCATTCACATTTCTGTAAGCCTGAATTGGTTTGAGCTTGTTATGGTCAACCATATGGGTGAGCAGACGACTAAAATAGTCTTCTGCAATGGAAAAAGAATAGCAGATAAAGGATCTCCTTGTCTGACTCCTTTAGAACATTTGAAAAACCCTCTAGGTGATCCATTGACCAAAATGGAAACATGAGTAGAATGAAAGAAGATTTTAATTCTAGATATGAAGTTATCATTGAAGCCAAAACCATGAAGAACTTTGAAAATGAAATTCCAGTCCATAGTGTCAAAATCATTACGAATGTCTAGTTGAATGGCGATGTTTCCGCCTCTATTTTTATTATTTAACATGTTAGTGCATTCCGAAGCAAGACAAATGCAGTCTTGGATTGATCGCCCCTTGATAAAACCAAATTTATTGCAGGAGATAATTTTTTCAGTAATAGTGTTGAGTCTGTTAGCTATGAGCTTGGTAATAATTTTATAGAGGGTGTTGATCAGAGCTATAGGGCGAAAAAGATGGATTTCAGCGGCATTATCAACTTTGGGGATCAAAGCAAGGAATTGGGAATTTAAGCCTTGAGGTAAGAAACCATTAGCAAAGAAATATTTAACGAGCTTGCAAACATCAGCATGGATGATATCCCAATACTTTTGATAGAAACCATTAGTGAATCCATCAGGTCCTGGGGCACTGTCTGGGTTCAAACCAAAGACAGTGTCTCTAATTTCATGATCAAGAGGAACACCCAGGAGAAAACTGTTATCAACATCAGTAACAAGTGTTGGAATGACGTCATTAATTAGGTCCTTGTTCATACAAGGCCCATTGAATAAAGATTCAAAGTAAGAAACAACATGCTGAACAATGTCTTCTTCTTTATCCAAAAGGTTATCTCCATCTTTAAGGGAGGCAAGAGGCCTACTAGCTTTCTGAATTCTTTGTAAAGAGTTGTATAACTTGGTGTTACGATCACCATCAGTGAGCCATTTGATTCTAAAAGTATGCTTGTGGATGTTGTCTTTGAAGGCAAGAAGCATATTTAGGTTCATAGTAATTTGGGCTTCTTGATTGTGATCAGAGGCGAAGTCTAAGTGAGTGTTGTTGTTTTGAATTAGATGCAGCTCATTCTCAAGAGAGAGGATGTCATTGTCAATTTGAATTGCTTTAGTGTTGCACCAAGATTTTATCTTGCGTTTGAGATATTTTAATTTAAGAGGACAAGAAAAATCCTCATCGGAATGATTCAGAGATGACCAAAAATGATTGATGAGATTACAACAGTCAGGGTCATAGAACCAAGCATTGTTGAATCTAAAGGGGAAAGAGGGTTTCCGAATGTTGAGGGATATGGTGACCAAAATAGGATGATGGTCAGAATGAAGTTTTGGAAGGGTGGTACTAGAGATGGAATCCCAAGTATCTAAAGCATGGTCATTAGAAAAGGCTTTGTCCAGTTTGCTCGCAACCACTCTATTGTAATGATTCCTGTACCACGTGTATTTGGCACCACTTAGAGTGATCTCAGTGAGATTGGAGTTTTCAATAGAAACCTTAAAATCCCTCATAGAAATACTTGAGTGAAGAGGACCAATTTTTTCATCAGCAGAAAGAATAGCACTAAAATCACCCGCAACGATCCAGGGGGAATGAATTTTTGAATTTAGAGAGGAGAGGTCCCTCCAGAGAGACCTCCTATCTTGATATTTATTCTTGGCATAGATAAAGGAACAAAAGATATGAGCATTATCAATGATAAAGTCACAAGTGAAACTTTGATCAGAAATATGAAAAACATTAACATTAGATAGGGAGGGATGGGCAAAGGTCCAAAGAGTATTAAAGCTATTGGTGTTTTGACATGCATCGATGAAGGTGTATCCAAAACGACAAAAGTGAGCTAAATCAGTGGAAAACATTATTTTAGGTTTAGCAATGGCAAAAATTAAGAATAAATAAAATAGAAACACTTTTCCCCACACACTCGGCTGTGGTGGTTGGGGGGTTTGGTGTTTGGTCCGGAGGATGCGGGGTCGAGTCCCCCAGACCTGTTTTCTTCTTGTGTGCGTTGTATTACCCCTTTATAAAATAGAAACACTTAAAAAACAATACATCTTATTCGGTAGATTTAATTTATTGTCATCTTAACACATCTAAAAAGAATATTTTTCCGAAAATAAGGCCTCTATAATTTTAAAAGGTAACATATTAATGGATTAAGGAATATATTGGGTGAATAAAATTGGGTTTTAAGTGTGAAGAAATGATAATAAGTACTTCAATTTTATAAGATAGGGGAGGATCACTCTTGGAATTATTCAATGAAATGATTTTTAAAAAACCCCTAATGTGAGAAAGAAGTGAATCCTGATGAATCATTTTATCCTGGTGAATCATTGACGACACTAGTGGTTATCTTTTCACCCCATGCAGGGGAAGGATTTTCACTAGATGGTGATTGGGACACAACCTTCATCTATCCTCCTGTGCATGATTTTGTTCCCCCTTCTTTCAAATTGATCTTTTCCCAAATGTTCGTGACTTATATGAAGGCTAACCACATTTATATTTATTTGACTCGGATATATATACAGCCTCTGCACATCATGGATTGACCTTGGTTGCCCTGATCATGAATCACCGACCCACGGTTGAGTATTTTAACAAATTTGTTTTTGGATATTGTAATCTTCATGATAGAAAAATGGTATGGATACTAGATGGACGCCATTTTATAATATGGTTCTCAATGGAGGAAGATCTGATCCGTACATGGTATGTGGCCCCTTGAAGCCTCAATAGCGTCAAATGTTTCCTCTTCCGATGGAGCTTTGAACTTCACATGAACTAGGACTCGTCGTTGATTGCTTCATGGGATAGGTTAACAAAACTCCCTCTCCCATTTCAGAATCCGTCCATTTTCTGTATGCTTAGAAATCTTGTGGGATGGTATTTGTGTCTAGACAACCATAATCAAGAGATCTTCCACCTAGTTACCCTAAGAGTCTGGGTAGAATTGGATGTATCAAAACCTTTGATAGAATTTGTGTGGATTACTATGGGCAATGAGTTTTGTTACAAATAGCTGGTAGTTGTAGAGTATTTTGTTGCGTCATGCACTATATGTATGAGACTGGGTCATTCTAGCACTACTTATAGATGAGGGGGTAGCATTTCAAGGGTTACAGTGGGGGATCATGAGGTTATTGGGCCAGTTGAACGGCCATCGATGGTGGATGATCAAAGTAATGTTGTGACATAGATTCATGTAATGAAGAAAATGCCGCAATAATCTACTGGGATGAAGGTCTCTCAGGTGTTTGAGAGATTAAAGCGGGATCTAGCGAGTGTGCTGGAGAAGGGAGTAATGGATACATAGAGAGGTGTGAGGTCCCCTAGGTTGTATAGTAAAATTTGTAGGAGCATGGGTAGGTTGGAAGAGTTGAGGAACATGCTTAGGGTTGGCAGTGAATGGAGGTACATGCTTCAGATGGTGTTTCGTGGTGCCATGGATTTGGCTTCCTGGACTCAAAGGGGTAGGCTGCTACAAATGGGCTGGTGATGGCGTCACCCTTCAGTGGTCTGGACGTGAAGGCTCCTCAGAATGGTAGCATGAATGAATAGGTGGGTGAGTTGGTGGTACAACTTCTGGGGATTCTGGGGGATGCTTCTTGTTTGGGATGGGTGGATTAGGGAATATATGCCTCAATCTCTTATAGTGGGAATGCAGGACATAGGGACGCACTGGCCTTAGGTAGTGCCCCCTTGTGTAACATGTTTGATTATCTTGGTTCAATAGAGTCGAAGGGAAAGGATGATGTAGAGGGGGATGTGGAGGAGCAGGGGTGGTGGAGGAACAGGAGGAGGTAGCTAATACTAGGGCTATGACAGCTACTAGGCCTGGTGCCATTGTGGATGAAATGGGTCCCTTGGGGTATTTAGAACCTATGTTTGGTGATGGTTTCAATAGGTGTGATGTGCTAGCATTTCCCCTGTTTAAGGAACATGGTGATGGTGTGAGAGCTGAGGAAGGCCGAATTAGGGAGGCTTCAATGGTCCCTGGAGGTGATATTATGGATGGGGCATGGGAAATTTGTGGTGGAGAGAGGGTTTCCAAGTTGGAAAGTGACACCATTGGGCACTTAGATGGTGTTGGTGAGGAGGAGAAGAGGGAGATGTAGGTGCTCATGCACAACAGTGATGGTTTTGATGAGAATGCTCCTTTTTTCTAAGGAAAAAAGATGACTGGGAAGTAGGAGCAATTGTCTCCTGTTATATTTGAATTGAGGTGCATAACTCTTTTTTGTGACGTAGGGTGCCCTGTTTGGAAAGAGGATAAGGGCCTACAACTGGTGATGTCGGATGTGGGGCATGCTCCCTATCTGGCTCTCGAGATACAAGACCCAGTAGTCCCTTGCATGTCGTAGTGTGGGGATATTTCTGATTGTTCCATTAACCCAGAATCCCTCTTCATCGATGATGACTCCTTCTATGATGATGGTAGAAGGTTGAATCAAAATAGGGCCATGATCATTAAAGAGAGGGATAAAAAGCCAGATGATTGTTCCTGCCCGAGCCCCTTAAAGAGGAGGATAAAGCGGGATTAATCTACTCTTCCCAGACCCATGGCTACCTATGCGTCATCAAAGGAAATCTAACTGAGAGTCTTTGTTAACAAATGGGAGAATCAACACACCCTAGTGAAATATAGATGCAGGAGGGATCTCCTAACACTCCTTAAACTTTATGAGGTTTTTGAGTCAATATGGGAATATATAGACACAAGGTCATATTATGACTTCTACTCTGATAATGCGGATTTTGGATATGGTGTAAAGGGTAAACCTTATAGCGCAACTTCGATTTATATATTTGGTGGTGATGTTTACTGACTTGTTTCTTCTTTCTGGGTTTTTCTCTTTTGAATTTTTGGGGGTGGTTAAGGTTTTTTGGGTGTGGGTCATTTTGATCCCTCCCCTCCCTTGTATGCAGTGTCTTTTTTCTAATAAACTTTGAGAGGCCATGAATAGTCAGGCCTCACACCTTTCTTTCCCCAAAGTAATGAATTAACATAAATTAATTTTCTATTTAAAATGGATAAAATTTGATTTATGTAAAATATGGATGAATATATGTAAAATTACATTCATACAAGGAAAATTAGAAAAGTTTTTATAATTTTTCTAACCGTTATCTTTTTTGTTTTAACCCTTATTTTACCCTTTTAACTCTTAACATGTTTTCATGTAATTTACACATTAATGGTTAATTTAATTACTATAACATTAAAAATAAAAACTAAACGAGTCATTGAATATATTTGTAGACAAATACCAATAATTTGGTCAAAATTTTGATTTTTTTAAAATTTATATCATTTAATAAAATATTATTTATTTTAAAATATAAAAAATGTCAAATTTGACACTATTCATCACTAGAATTTGTAAAAATATCATATAACAAGGTATATTATAAAAAATATTTTAAAAAATCACTAATATTTAATATTTATCCATCAAGTTATTTTATAACATTAATTATATCAAATTATACCTATTTTAATATTTTTAATATCATGTATTTGATCCTTCCATTAATTAAACAATTACTCCATTATCATTATGTCACCACTTAGGATAATTATTTTGGTCACTAAAAATTATAATTAAAATAATATTATGTAGATAAATATTTTATATTTATAAATAATATGTATATTCTAACATATCAATTATCTAACACCATATTAAAAATAATTTACTTATTTTAAACAAGAGTGTGACAAAATTGACTTTTATTTCTATATAATATTATAAATTTCATACACTCATCCAAGTGGATTCCAAAGGTTATAACATAATCCATTGTATGATTTTGTAAAAATAACACCCATAATATTATATTAATAAATGGTTTAGGGTAATTTAAAAATATTTATAATATTAATTGTACCTTTAATTTCCTAATTGACCCTTAATTGTGGTAATATAAAATATTTCTAATGTTACTATCCATAATGTCGAAGAATAAAAGTTACATATTTGTAAATTTTTTTAATTTTGATTCTAAATATGGAATCCATTTTTAAAAATTAAAAACTTATTAAAATTTTAAATTATTTAAAATGTAATCTCGTTGACAGAACAAGGAATCATTGTTTTAATGTAAAAAAATTCAATTGTTTACACAGATTTTATATCCAATTTCAATTATAAATTGAACAAACGACATAAATTAGATTAAATAATAATAACATGATATACTTATACATTAAAAAAATTTAAAAATATTAGTTAACACTATATATAAATTTGAGGAAAATTCTATTTTCAATTAAAATGTAGTATTTTTTCATGATTTATCAAAACATTAATACTTATCAGAAAAATAATAAAAATTAAACAAATGTAAATTTTGATATTATTCATTCAAATAACATGTTTTTTAAATTATAAATTATAAATGTCTAAAAAACATGATTAAAAATAGATACACCAAAAAAAGGAAAAAAATATGCTTGTTTTGAAAAATAACACTATTATCCATAAAATTGAATTTGTTCATATATTTTTTCTAAAAATCATATGAGATGAAATTTAAAAGTTATATTTAATAAATTATATATTGATTTCATTATAATATTCCAAAAATATTTATTTTTCAATATATCGGTATAAAACATACATGTTCACATATAAATAGTTTTTAAAAATAACATTTCCTTTTATTATAAAAACTATTTTACTTTCATTTATAATTAATTATTCCCCAAATAAATATTTATATATACATTTATAAACCATATTTCTGTAATTCAGTTAATCATGTTCATTCCCACCATTCTAATGACCATTCGAAAAATACCATATTAAATAATAATATTTAGTTATTCATTAATGCTTGATGTGGCATATCATTTATGCTGTTGAACATAGTGTTTACATTAAAAAAACTCAGGTTGTTACATTCTCTACCCTTTAATAAATTTCATCCTCACAATTTGAACTCGGGATAAAAAATTAGGGGTTTGACATTGAAAAATATCTTTCTTTGAGTCCCACATCGAAAAAAGGATAAATGAAACATCTACTTTAAAATAAAGAAAGGGATGTATAAAGGTCACCTAAGATAATAAATTCAAGGGTTCCATTTAAGAAAACATGGATATGGTAGATAAAACCAACTATCATGTTCCATAAGAAAGTAATAGAGAACTTGGTCATGAGAAATTTAACATTCACAAAACCATAAATCTATGATGAGTTATTGGTTTATTGACTTATTAGTAAGAAAAGTAAAATAATAATGTTTCTTAAGATCCTTTTCATATTGTTGTTAAATTTATTTAAATCCTAGACTAAGAACATAAATAAATATACTTACATGAAAAGTTGATTTTCTTCCTTTAATAAATTTCAACAAAAAACTCATATATTTTTATAAACAATGTGTATTTATGATGAACTTTTCACATATGAATCAATAGAATAAATATATAGAGAGTCATATAATTCATAAAATATTAACAATATAGTTATAATTTCTTGATAAATTATCTAGAACCCAAATTTTTTGGGTAAGGTAGATCAATTCTCCAAAATGAACAAACTATTGTACGACGAAAAACTAATTTTAATATCCAAAAATTCATTAGTAATATCCGAAGTTCAACATAAACCAATCAAAAAAAACTATCCATAATATTACTCCAAATAATCCAAACTAATAATGAAACCCAAAATTTAGAAGGATTTGATAACCTATTTTTTCAATGAAGAATTTTAATATTTATCTCCATAAACATCAATTTCTCTTAATGTATTAAAATGTAATTTTCTAGGTCACATAATCTATAATATATGACAATTATTTTAATTAATAACACAAATCATTATCACCCTACAATAAAATCATATTTTTTTCTAAAATATAATTCAACCCTTACTTCTCAGAAAAATGTAATAGTATTCTATTTACCTTAATCAAAAACGGTTCCCAAAATTGTAAACATATTCCGAAAATAATAATCACTTAATCACCATATCATCCTAAAATCCAATGATTACCTATTAAATAAAACATAATTTCTCAAAATAAACTTATTTGTAATACATCAACTCATTCAATTAAAAATTCATTCTTACTAAGATTTCATGTGGTCCAGTGTAGTTGATGCACACTTATCTCCCTTCAATTGCAGTTTTGATTCTTGGGGCCTTTCTAGAAATGATGAGTTGTCACCCATTCCACATGTTGTAATTTTTATAAGACTATACAATTCTTATGAAATCTGTAAAATATGATAATGTCTTAAAAATAACCATAACATGTTTTAACTTAAAATTGTATCTCAAAACTTTCATTTTGAATCCCAAAATGTAATAACCAATAATTAACTAAAAAATAAATGTCTCCAAAAATGTTGTCAGTCACCTTAAATTTCATAAATTATAGCCTCAAAAGGGTTTCTATGTAATTGGAATTATGATAAAATGGATAATTATTAACTCATGATGATATAACTAACTCTTAAGAAAACAACATAATCTAAAATGTTGTCTAAACTATAATTTGATACCCAATGTAAGGACATAACCTTACACATAAATTTTTCTAATATTTTTGAACTAGAATTTGAAATCAAGGATATTTTCTATATAGAGTTATAAATAACTATTCCATAATTCATATATAATATAACCATAAAATAAAAAGTGGACACTTCTGATTAGTATCCATTTTTCCATAATATAATGATTTTAAAATAAATCAAGAATTATTTTCCTTATAAAACTTCATGACTTTAAACTTTACATCATCCTTTACCTTACCCATTTTAAACCCTGTCAGATCTGTTTCAAAAATTATTAGTCTAAAAACAAAATCTCATTTATGGATATACAATGAACGAAACTATTATTCTATTGATAATCATCAAAACCCATGAATAAATTATCATAAAGTAATACTTTTCATCCATAATAAGAAGTAAATAGTTTCTTTTGAAAATAATCTCATTTCATAGCTTCTTTATAATCACAAGATTACCATAAAACCCATATAATGTTTATAAAATAAAATAACATACCTTGGGAAATAATTATAGTCGTCACTCATATAAATAGAATAAACATGTGGTCAACTTCCGTACATGTCAGTCTTACAAATGGAATATCCATATGGCCAACTTCCATACCCAATCCAATGGAGGTTATAACATAACCACCCATACTTGGTTTATTATAGATTCACTCATACTTGGTTTATTATGTAGCCACTCATCAAATGTCTAATTATCATTATATAATCATAAAACATAAAAGATTTCAGTTTTAAGGATTTTTACAATAAATTTCATTTCCAATAACAACAAATAATTTCAGAGTTTTGAAATAACCACACTAGTTTCAAAACCATTTTAAATACCAAAATTCAAGGAAAAGTAAATATGGGATGTATTTTTCTTTTTAAAAACATTTATTATTTTAGGGGATTCCAAATATCAAATAATGGACTTGGTAGAGGAATTTTTTTTTCATCGCAAATGTTAATAAGAACACGTTGTTTGTCATTGGTCAAAACATTCAGTGTAAATTATGTAAAATGATTCATTGTAAAAAAATGATTTTTTTTTAAATATAGTTAAAATTTACATTAAATAATTTTATATACATATAATAAATATGTAAAATAATATCAATAATATTGTCATGGAGAAAAATATTTGACTATTAAATATTTAAACATTCAAAGCGACATATACCACTTTGAATATTTAAATAATAAGACACATAAAAATTGAACATTTAAAAAACATTAAATAACATGAGGGTAGATGATATATTAATATTAAATGTAAAAGGATTTGTATATAGACCATATAAAATAATATAGGTGAATATCAGAGAGAAATACCTCAATGAAAGAAGATTGAGATAAAATCCCTTACCTTGAATCTGTTTCATCACGTATGTTCTTTATCTTCCAGAATAATAAAATTGCGTTAATTATTTATATTGATGAGAAACTTTTTCAAATCTATTATTCCTTTTATATCACTGATTATCATTTTATAAATATTACATAATTATTTAAGTTCATGTCGGACGTTTTGTCAATATTCGATACAAGCATCCAAAATGACTTTGGTAATATATAAATAGTCAAAGTGGTCATTATTCCATAATATCTAGAATAATATTCAAGATATAATAATAACTTGTATACATTAATTATACCTTAAAATGAAATTATTTCTTTAAGGTTATAAAAAATGAACAATTTTGTAATCCCAGAGAGGGTAGGTCGTACGTACGGATGAGTAATGTTTCTATTTTTCAATAATCGTTATGAAAATAAAGTAAGTATTATTTTGAATTTACATAATTATAATAAAATTATTAATATAAAATTAATACTTTAATTTTAATTATATATTATCCATGTTATATGGTGATGAAAAATGAATCGCATCACCTCGTGAAGTGACAGTTCATATGTATGTATGAACGACGTCATCATTTTCATGTGCATAAAACACTGAGAAGATAAATGATATATTATTGATGAATAATGTTAAATATGACATTAATATCGTATATAAACATTAATTACCTCATTATAACTGGTATTTAGTGGTGGTAATGAAAAAAATTAAATCTTTTCAGGGAGGTGATAATTCACCCATACACACAAACGATTAATTATTTTCCCATTTGATGGAAGTGGATATGGATTTAGGTGATGATATTAACATTATAAAATAGAATTATATTTAGGATATTTTATCTATTATGTAATAATGTTTTAATATTAATTAAATGAAGTGGAAGAATAAATAAAATAGAAACCCTTAAACATAATTGATACCCCTTCTTTAGGGAATTTCCATTCATTATCACCTTAACCCCTATAAAGAGAAATTTATGCCTAAAATAAGGACTCTATAATATTTGAGGTTATTCTAGGAAGGTATTTAGTAATATCTTGTAGAATTTAAATTAGTCTTAATGTGTTAATAAGTGATAATAAGTAGTTCCCTTTTATGAGAGAATGGAGGGGCACTCGTACAATTATTCAATGAATTATATTAATATAACTTAAATTTCGATTACAAATGGATTATAATTGAGTTATGTAGTATATAAGATTATTATGGGTGTAAATAAATTCATTAAATGAAAATTATATAGGATTTTATTTTTTTTCATCATTATTGTTTTGTTTTAAACCTTATTTTACCCTTTTAACTCTATCTCTGTTATTATGTAATTTACACATTGAGGGTTAATATATTTACTATAACTTCAAAAAATACCAATAAATTATTAATTAATTAAATTTTTGGACTTATCCAAATATTTCTTTTATAAATTTATATTTTTTGAAATTTTATATCATTTAATAAACTAATTTTTATTTTAAAATATCAATAATGTCAAATTTGACCCTATTCATCGGTAGACTTTTTAAAAATATCATAAAAAATTATTTCTTCAAAAAACAATATTCTAAAACATCACTAATACTGAAAAGGTATTCAATAAATTAATTTATGACCTCAATTATATAAAATTTTATTTATTTTAGTATTTTTAATATCATTTATTTAATAAATCCATTAATTTTACAATTATTGCATCATCATTGTGTCACAATTTAAGGTAATTATTTTATCAAAAAAAATAAGTAAAATATTGTGATTTAGATAAGAATTTTATATTTATAAATAATATTTATTGTCCAACATAACCCTTATATTAACCCATATAAAATATACTTTACTTGTTATAATTAATAGTGAAAAAATTGACTTTTCATTGAATATAATTTTATATATGTCTTACTCTCCTTGTGAATTTAAAAGGTTATAACATCAACACATGGATTCTTATAGTATAAATACACTCATAAAATAAAATTAAGACAATTTTTAGGGAAATTTTATAACATTTAAAATATTTTTTTACATTTAATTAAATGATTTACACTTAACCGTGGTTATAAAAAATATTTTTAAATTTACTATTTATAAAGTCCAAAAACATAAAAATACATATTTATTAAATTTTTAACTATTTATTAGAATTATTGAATCTATATTTAAATATTCAAAACATAGAAAAAGAAGAAATTAATTATAAATTAATCCCTTTGATAGAACGAGAACGTAAGATTTTAAAGTAAAAAGGGTCAATAGTTTACAATGATTTTATATAAAATTTCAATTTAAAATTGATTAAAATGACCTAAATTGTATTATATGATAAATAAATGATCTTATTATAATTTTAAACAATTCCAAAAAATAATTTAACAATATAAATAAATATACTGAAAATGATATTTTTAATTAAAATGATTTCTTTTCTCACTATTCATCAAAACTTGAAAATTGTCAGAGAAATACCAAATATTTAATCAAAGATAATTTTTATATTCATATATAAAACCTGAATTTTATTTTTTCAATTATAATTTATAAAAGTGTCAAAAACTGTTAGGTCCACAAGGCTGAATGCCCTAAGAGGGGGGGTGAATCAGGGTATGACAAATTTAAAATTAATGCATGTTCTGATCTTGTTTCGCTGTTGAGCAAAACTCTCTTCTCTCTTTTTCCTGTTGCACAAAGTAAATAGAAAGCAAAGTATGCACAGGGCACATAAATTTTACTTGGTTCACCGCAAAGGGCTACGTCCAAGGAGCATACGCCGTCAAGTTTCCGGTCGTACCAAATTCCACTAATCTTCACTAGCTGTGGATTACATGGTTCGGGCTAGATCACTTTTAAGCCCAGGATTACTGCCTTTACAAGTTTAGGGTCAGCTCACTGCTCTGGCTCACTGCCGGTGGAGAGGATCCCCTTCTTCCTCTTCCTAAGCTCACTGCTCTTGGAAGGAATCCACTCACAGTTTATAGACCTATAGGTCTCTTCATTTTCATGAATGAATGCATCTTCCTCTGTGTGTAGATGCTCTGTTGAAGTACAACTTTCACCCGTAGATGAACATCTCTTTGCACCGAAGGTATCGGGCAACGTACCAGCTTCCACGCAGTCTGAGAAGCACCTCTGGAACAAAACCTTAATTGGCGCGCAAGTCAATCTCGGCGCGCAGGTATCGGCGCGCAAGTCACAACGGGCGCACAAGTCCTCCTCAGACACTTGCGCGACTCAGGCTTACTCAACTCCAAACTTGCGAGACTCTATTCCTTTTACGCCCAAACCAATAGTGGCGCGCAACTGCCAACCGGCACGCAACTTCTAACACCGGCGCACAACTTCAACTACTGGCGCGCAAATTCACCTGCGAGACCCACACTCACCACTTGCGCGACCTCGACACCTGCGCGACGGGATCTCTGATTTCTCAAAGTGTTCAACTCCGTTGTTAAATGAGGAGGGGTGGTCCAGTATTTATAGGCAATCTGACCACCCTGCGTGACGGCGCGCAAGTCACCTGCGCGGCCCAGTTTAGGCGCGCAAGTTCCCTGTCATTTTAGACACTTGCGCGACCAACTCCCAAACTTGCGCGAACCTCTTTACTTTTCCATATTTTGATCTTATGATCTTGAAAAACATATGGCACGCAAGTTTCCTATACTCCAAGACCTCGGCGCGCAAGTCCTTTTGCCAAAAACACTTTTCTTCATTTGCCGCTTTTCAGGCCCTAAAATTTGGCAAACACTGGAAAACGGCGCCACCTTGTATCTGTTCTTTTGTACCGCCTCCATATCATCCATTCCTTTTATCGACGTTCTTCAAACAAACATGGATCGTTGACGTCAGCTCTTGAACTCGACATTCCACCATGAAATCCTCTTTGTCAACAAATTTGTATGTCATTGTTTTGCTTTGTCAACAATCACTACTCAGATGTCCACTTTGTCAACAAACACAATCACCTCAAAAATGCTTCAATGATACCTTGAGGGATTTTTTCCCAACAAAAACTATCTTTAAAATGGGGTTTCCATCAAAAGGTCGAAAATATGCTTTTTTTAGATTGATAACTCTTTTATCCATAAAAATGAGTTTGTCCTTTTATTATTTCAATAAAATAAATAAAATTAATTTTAAACATTATATTTAATATATTATATATATTTCATTAATATAATTCAACAAGGGTGATTTTTTATTTATTTTTATAAAACACACAAGTGCACATTTAAAATGTTTTTCAAAAAAATATTTCATTTTATTTTAAAATGGGGTTTAAAACTATTTTTAATTATTTTACCTCAAAATAAATATTTATATATACGGGTTTAAACCATGATTTCATAATTCAGTTAATCATGTTCATTTCCTCCATTCTAAATACTACGTGATAACTACCATATTAATTAATAATATTTAGTTGTTCATTTAAGCGTGGTGCGATATATCAGGTATGCTATCGAACATAGTGTTTCCTTTTAAAAAACAGGGGTTGTTATACATGATATTTAAACTGAATTAATTATTCTATAATAATTAAATATTATTTATCTTTCATTCCTTATTTTCATTATAAAATGAAAACCATGTTCATTAATATGTACAAATTATCATCGACATGAATAGTCTAATTCATTTTTTCAATTCTACCTTTTTAGGAAGATTATTAAAATGTATATAACGAATATATATGTTATTTATATCATGATAATTTTTTTGGATATTATGAACCCATAATAAAAAAAATTATTCAGAACTAATGAACCTATTTTTTCAAGAATAATGATATAGTTAACACCTAGAAATTTTGATTTTAATAAAACAATTATTAATAAATAATTGTTGAAATATTATAAGGTGATAATATATGATATTGTTTTGAATATGGATATATTATATAGGTATAATAATTTTTAATATATTATAATAGTTCATGTATAATATATCAAGAAATGTGAACTTTATTTAAGGGTTTTATATTACAATCTCATTTTTATCAAGACTATTTTGGTTTTAAATTTATCATGATGAAATTACATGATATTTCTCAAAAAAATTATTTCATTTCATCTCCCCTGATTATTTCTTGATTTTAATTTTTTTATGTTGTTTCCTTTTATTTATGAACACAATATACAGAAATGTTGTTTTTACAGAAACACAACATTGATTTACTATTCATTAGTGAATCATTTTCTTTCGTGTCTATATATTCATTAAAAAATTTCCAACAATTTTTTATTAATATTATATAATTTTTTATAGTAATTTTTACCCATGTTATTCATTCTATAAAACCTATAAAATGTGATATTATTTCCATTTTATAAATGAGGTGCATTTTAATTTTTCTTGAAAATGTGAAAGTAATCCTTGTTCTAACATACACAACAAGAATGAATTATCATATTATAATGACCACTCAGTTATTTGAGACTTACATTTCAATTTTAAATAATTATTTTCAAAAAATATATATCATTAATACATAATAAATATTTTAATTTTAAATGATTTATTTCAAAATTTAAATAATATTTTCCTCCTGAAATGCTCTAGTGATCATTACACGGAATTTTTCATCAATAATAGCATCCATTAATATTATTTATGGTTCACAGGATATATTATAAAATGATACTATTCATATTAAATATATATATG
The DNA here is from genome assembly GCA_963277665.1 of Viscum album. NCBI lineage: Eukaryota > Viridiplantae > Streptophyta > Magnoliopsida > Santalales > Viscaceae > Viscum > Viscum album. The sequence continues at coordinate 338,993,230 of OY728135.1, forward strand.
GTTTATTATTATAACGATGAAATATTGATGAACCCCATTTTCTTTTTACATGGATAAGTTATAATAGAATGATAAATGATTTCATTATATTATAACATACATATAAATGGAATATAATTATTTGATTTGTAGGTATATTATACAAATATAATGTATTTGGTAATGTTTTAGGCTTCATGAACTCATAGAATACCTAGAAGGTTATCCCAAGCTAAAAATGTGTGTACTTGGTAGGTTATCCTTGGCCCAAAGCTAGTATATAGGTGGTTATCCCCATACTAACATGTGAAGAATGACTTAGTGGGTAGCATTAACATAAAATTTCTCTAATGTTAATTATTCTAGAATTTACTGAACTATTTTATAAAATCATATTATGCTACTATTATTCTATCGTGGTTTATATTCTTTGATTGGTTTATGATTCAGGTTCTATAAACTACCTTGATTTCTTCCATGACTCATGATCACGATATATGAATTATTGTGTATCATTTTGAAATGGTAAGTGCATGTTATTGTATAATTATTCTCATGTTATACTTATTCAATCATTGATATATCTCTTATTTAACCTTATTGACAATCTAATCTCACCCATTATTATGTTTTATTTTCCCCATGATATGAATAAAGGTATTAAGTGTGATATAAAAAAGATGGGTTCTTATTGTAAATGTATTGATTGGAGATATTGTAGATATTTTATGTACCATATTTTTGTGTATCCAAGTATCTAAATACAATAAAAAGTATAGTTTTGTCAAGGATCACAATGATATGTAATGAATATTTAACTAATTATATGCATTATTTATTTATAAATTTTTCATGTCACCTCATTAATGCCCATATTATTTGGAATCATGAACCATATTATAAAATGTACTTACAAAGAGATTTCATAATCATCCTTACATCAGTATTTGATAATTTTGTGATTCGAGTTATAATACATGGATTCCTTATAAAAATAATTGATTTGATCATTATATAAGGGGAACCAATCGGTTCCAAATGTCACATCAAATTACACCAAGTTAATAATATATCTATTCGTAGAAAGTATCTTCCCACAAAACATGACTATATAATAGTTCTAGGCATGGATGAAATAAATGCACCACATGGTGTATTCATCGATAATTTAGTATCCCAAGTATTCGGTGGTGAATTTATATTATTTCAGAACATTCCTGATATTAAATAATGAGTATAAAAAGATTAAAATAATATATTTGTAGGTTTTTAGTGGAGATTAAGTGTACCATTTCCCACATAATTTTTATGGTCCTCCTCAATATTAGTGATTTAATTGGATCTTCTATATTCCCTTAGTCTAAGAGTTTTTTTCATTATGTTATCCCTAATATTCCTTAGTTTGAGGAATTTATTTTCCTAATTCCCAAACTCCTTTCATTTAAAGAATATATGTATCGACGGTGCATTAGATATGTCCTTGTTCTCCTTCATTTTATTGATATAAATATTAATATTTCTTGAAAAATTATATGATATATTGAATTCTCTACCTTATGTAATGAAATTTCATGATCCTTTGAGGAAATATCCTAGTTGCATTCCACCTCATTTTTCACGTGTAAGTGGTTAAATTTTTTTCCAACATGTTATTAATCATATGAGTTTCATTGGAACATGCATCTTGTTTTTTTCTATCTCTATATACATTATAATTATGAGAGTCTAAAGGTTCTATTTATATCTTAATATCACATACAAGAATTCATTGTAACTACCAAATTATTTTATAGTTAATTCATTTCGATGACATAGTTTTAAGAAACTAATAAATCTATAAATCATCATTTTAGTTTCATTAACATTATTTTAGGTGTTCCATGTTATTATCATGAATTTATTATCATATAATCTAATGTATTCCTCTAGATATTGATATAGATCAAAGTAATCTCTATCTCTTTTTATATGAAAATTTCAATGAGAATTTTAGGTGAAATATATTTTCATTAACTGCACCCATTCCATGTAATTAACTTCTTCAATTTCTATTGTATTATTAATGAGGGTCCATCATTGAGAAACATCACCTTATAAGAAATAAATAGATAAAACAACCATCTCGTGGTCTGAGAAATAGATAATGTAATATATCTTCTTTATTACATTAATATAATACATGGAATTTAGTGGATGAAAATACCTACTAAAGGAAGGTGAAAATTGATACATGATGGAATCAATATCACGTTTATCCTTACATGGTGAATTTTTGATAATAACATGTTTCATGTTTTTGTTCATTCATTTAGATAGTTGAGTGAGCATTCCTATAACCTTTAATACTCTAGCTCACTCCAATTAGACTGCTTGGGGGGAAAATCACCACATCATCCATCACACCTACAATTTACTGGGTTCTTCTTTGTTCTAGTAATGCACTAAAATAAAAAAGTAGTTAACATGGGTGATAAATAATAATATCTTAAAATAATATGAGTGAATAAGTATATAAATTTGAATGATTCATATTATTAATGTCTTACTCTAAGACCCCTTAGACATAAATTATGATACATTATGTTTGGTTAATCATATATTTCTTTATGTTGGTTTTTATTATACGTTTTATCTAAATACCCAAAAAACCCACATATAAAACCAATAAAGGTTATATGATTTAAAAATGTGTATATTTTAAATTGTTTTCATTATCTAAACATGAAATCTCACTAGAATCACTCAATCAATGAGCCAAAAGGTTTAATGTATTTTTAAATTATCTACATAAACATATTATTAATAATTATTACTTAAAACATACCACATATATATATCAATATAATAATTTCTTTTTCATATAGTCCATCATACCATTTCCTAGGAAGTGAAAAAATGGAGTGAGGTTAAATAATTTTTATAGGAAAACATTTTAAGGATCCAAAAAGGTTTAGATCAAAAGATTATGGGATAACATGATAATTTAAATAATAAATGATTAAAAAACCATTGAATCATAAGATATAATCATTAGAAATTATAGAACAATTTATAGCATGTCATGAGATCATAGGATCATAAAATAACCATAATGGAATCATAAAACATACACTATTGCATCAAAACATGACATTAGAGTGTTGAATAAACATAATAAGCGAAATAATAACATTATATATCAAGAATAACTACAAAATCCCTTAGTATAATGCAACATGAATCACTACCAGCATCCCTTGGCATAATAGATGAGGCCTCACTACTAGCATCACTTAGTATAAAGGATTATGCATCACAATCAGCATCCATTATAAACATCATGATATATAAATATTTAACAAATGTATTGGAGGGATATATAAGAGTCCAACCATCATATAATGATAACAATAATTATGTATTTTAGAGGAACCTAAAATTAGTTGCTGTTCCTTCATAGATTAATTAACATGCAGAAACACAACGGTTTTTATGAAAACCTATTTAAAACATCATCATAAATAATCTAGAAAAATATAGTTTATGATATAATTTGATCATATCCAAAGTGAAGTATAAAAATATTCAATGTATGTTAACATAGATGAAAAATTACATTATAAAATATTTTAAAACTATTCTTTTATAAAAATAAAATAAATATATTTTTCATTTTCTAATTTTATAAAATAAAAAATTCAAAGAAAAAATGTGATTAGTAATTTCATTATAAAACTATGGAAATAAGTAAATGGATATTTATAATGAATAAAAGAAATAATGAAATGAAAATTTGATGAAGTAGTAGACATTATAAAAATAGTCTTTCATCACATTCTAAATAAATGTAAACAATTACCCATATAGAAAACATTGATAATATTATTTTCAAATATATTATAAATATAAAAAGGATACATAAAAATGAATATTAAATAAAATAAATATATATATAATTAAATTCACAAAATAGTGTAAAGAAAATATATTTTAAAAAAATTAGTTATGTAAAAGAAAAAACTTCCAAACATGTAAAACAATTATTCAAAATAGAACTCTTATGACTTTGAAAATCAACACCACTAAAATAATTAATTATATAGGGAACAAAAAATACCAGGACTAAAATTACAGAAATGATATAATATGTCAATAATGAAATATAAATACCATTTTAATATAAATATGTGTATAATATGAATCATATATGAATGAAGTGAAATTGAGATGAAAACCCTTACCCAGGACTTCCACATTGTCTGATACACTCTAACATACATGTAATATAAATTATGTTTTTTATAAAAAATTATAATAACTTTATCCGTTAATATTTTTCCTTAAACCATGATCTTTTAATTATTTACTATCGATATATTAGTTGTTGATTATAAAAATTAACATTTAGGTTCCAACCATTTTGTCACCCGTACATGCTCTGGTTTGGTTGTTTTGTTCCATGAGATTTGTTCGTTGATTCGTTGCCACAAGAATGTTCATGATATGTTGATAATTTTGTTTCACATGTTTCTATATTACCTATTCCATTACATTTTACTTATGTTCAAGGTTTTCATGAAACATTTAAAAATTCCCTTTTTAGGTGATTATTTATTTATCAAAAGATTTAATTTTTTAATATACATTTTAAAATTACCACTAAATATTATTAGAAGATATTTAAATTTATCATTATTGCATTAAATTAATAATTTTTTATTTTTTTTAGTCATTTGCGATATAAAGATTATAACAATATTAATCTATATTGAATAAACGAACAAAATAAGAACATGTTACGATAATGGAATAAGTGAAAACATGTTATTATAAAATGATAATCAAAATTGTACAAATAAGCTAAATGTTATTAAGAAATTTCTATTATAGTGATAAGTAAGAATGAATAAATTTTAAATGTTGATATTATATTAGAATAATCAAGAAGATGATATTGATTATGTTAAGACGTTTATTCTATTCAAAATTGACATATTAGAAATGATAGGTTGATGAATTTTTATTAGGATCAGATGATCAACAATGATGGAGAGGTATATTAGGTGTGTAAACATGGTTTCATGATTATATATATTCTAATTTTTTGTTTCACTTTTATGGGGTTGAGGAGGTTCCCTTTTATACATGATAGGAGTGGTGTTTTTTAAATAGAAATTTCATAATATAAAATATAAAATTCATATTAATAGAAAGTATATAAAATGGATAAAATTAACAAGTGAAAATTGGTTCTGTAAATCATATATCCACCAATTTGTAGATATGATTTTGTGAAATTTCAGGGGTTTCACTCTTTATTGAACAATTTTACATTATTTTGGACTTTATTGTGGGGAATAACTTTTAGCATGGTTTTTTATCTTTATGACTAAAAATTAATGGAGTTTATTACCTATAATAATTCCAAATTTGATAACAAATTTTCATGATTCAATTTTTACAAGTTTTAAAATATAAATATAATTAAATAATTCTTACAAAAATTAAAACCGTTTTTATAAAAACAATTATGCATAAAATTGAATCTATAAAAAAAACCATGTACAATATTTCTTAGAATGTAATTTAATGGTTTATTATTAAAAAATATGTTTTTTCTGGCTCTCATATCAATCTAAACCTAAATAGATCATTATCAATTCTGAATTAAATTAAAAGGAAAAAATTAATTTTTTATTTTAAAAATATATCATAGATTCCAAAAAGTCAAAAATGGATTCTATAATTCAACTTATTAACTATAAATTCATGAATCAACTAAAAAAATATTATTTGATAAAAAAAATCCAAATATCTTCAATTGATTCTTATATTATAACTTTGGAATAAAATTTAGGGTATCTGTAAATACTATATTTTCACTATTTACATAAAAATATACAATAAAAACCCCTCAAACATTCACTATAAGATATTTTTGAAAGTATTAATCAAAATATAATGATCAATTTATAAAATTAGAATTCAAAAAATTATAATAATCGATTGTAATATAAGAATACATAATAGATGATATATGTTTTAAAAAATTATTTTAAAACATAAAATGAATTTTATATGTATACATTTTTGAAAATGTGTAATGATAGTTTATTTAATTAATAATTACATGTTTGTATTATATAAAATTTTACTTATAACCCCTTTTATATTTAATGGTAAGATAAGAAATTGTAGCAATCACTAGTGGTGATTCAGTTTGCATTGATCCCATAGTGATTTTGGTGAGTTTGAAAATAACCCAATATATGATTTTTCTCAACAAATAGGTAATGAAGTTCAAATTGTAATTGGTATATATAAAGAATAAGTAATAAAAATTACATATTCATGAGTTTTAAGTCATTAACTCATTATTTTATATTCAAGGATCTTTTCAGGTTTATAGTTTTAGAGATGTAGCCCATAACTCATACATAACATAATTAAATAAAATAATGTGAACACTTCTGATCAATATAAATTTTTTAAAAACAAATTTGAATCTTTTATGATAAATTAGGATTTCTATTCAAGAAAAATATTCATGAATTTTAGCTGGACTGCATCCATCACCTTACCCATCTTGGAAACCCATGAAGAACTTTTTAAAAACATTGGATAAGAACAAAAAGCTTAGTAAAGGATATAAAAAAATGAAAACCATTAGTCCAATGAAAACATAAAAACCCATGAAATATTTAAATTTCTATCAATTTTAATTGAAATAAATAAATAAATCATTTTCACATTAAAAACATGCATACTCTTTTCTCAAATAAAATCATTAAATCTCATAGAAATCATAAATAAATCATTCATGTATCTTGGGACATCAATATCTATATCACTCTTACCAACAGGATAAAAATGTGGTCATATTCTATACCTAATTCATTAGAGGGATATCACTAACCTACCCATCATATGTTTATAACATAACACACTACTGCAGAAAACGTTTTTTACGTCGGTTTCTAGCCGACGTTAATACGTGGGACGTTATAAATAAGGTTTTTGACGTCGGTTATTTAAAAACCGACGTCAAAAAACATAAAATCGCGATGTTTATCACGTCGGTTATCGAAGAACCGACGTTATAAACTGGGGTTAGGGTGGTTTATCACGTCCGTTCTATAAGAACCGACGTGATAAACTGGGCTGAGCGTGGTTTATCACGTCGGTTCATATAAAACCGACGTGAAAAACTGGGGGAGGGGGGTTTATCACGTCGGTTATTGACTAACCGACGTGATAAACCGGTGGGAGGGGGTTTATCACGTCGGTTAGTCAATAACCGACGTGATAAACCCTTGTGCAGGCCGTTTAGCACGTCCGTTATTCAATAACTGACGTGCTAAACCATTCTCTAGGCCCTTTATCATGTCGGTTCATATAAAACCGGCGTGATAAACCATTCTCCAGGCCTTTTATCACGTCGGTTATTAAATAACCGACGTGATAAACTAGTTTACAGGCCTTTTATCACGTCGGTTATGAAATAACTGACGTGATAAACTATTTTCCAGGCATTTTATCACGTCGGTTATTAAATAACCGACGTGATAAACCCAATTTTTTTTAACAGAATGCAGTGATCTTCTCTCCACCAGAATCAACCAGAAAATAAATCAAGAAATCATACCACAAAAACAGAAGTACATCAAAAATAAGCATGTAAATAGATAATATATAAAACTTACCCACTAGACAGAATCCACCCTCATTTATACCCCATGGACAGCCCTCCCCCACCCCGTTGGAGCCCTCACCCTCATGTATACCCCCTGGACAGCCCTCCCCCACCCCGTTGGAGCCCTCACCCTCATGTATACCCCCTGGACAGCCCTCCCCCACCCCGTTGGAGCCCTCACCCTCATGTATACCCCCAGGAAGGCCCTCCCCCACCCCATTGGAGCTCCCACCCTCATGTATACCCCTTGGACAACCCTCCCCCACCCCATTGGAGCCCCCACCACACTCCTGGACTGCCCCCCGACCCCCGGACACCCCCAAACACCCCTCGACAACCCCCCACCCGCCTGAACAGCACCTCCTCACCCCCTCACCCCACTTGACAGCCCCCACCACACCCCTGGAAAACCCCCCACCCCTGGACAGCACTCCCACACCCCTGGACCGGCTTCCCACACCCCTGGACATCCCTGCCACCCCTCCCCCACAGACCCAAATCCATACCAGAAGAACCATCAAAAGTAGACCAAAACAAGAAGTAGAGCAAAATTAAACATTCACTTATATAACATTCAAAACTTACACTGTCAACTTCAAAAAAAACTAAATCAAACCTAAACAACTACCAAATAGAAAATTAAAACGATAATATTCAAAATTACATTTTACATTACAAACAATTAAATTCAATCAAACCTATAAAATAATTTGACCACTCCACTTGTACGTGTTTGATGTCTTCAGCAGTATAGGGTTGAGGGTCATCAAAAATCTACAAATGAAAAAGAAGATAGTTTACGTGTATAATGAATAAATCAAATTGAAATATGATGGCAAAGTTTAAGAGGAAATCGTACCAGGTCAAAATTCACAACTGTCCCAGTTGTTATTATTTCATACATAAATCTTAACATATAATATCCGCATTCGATGAGGCCTTGTTGTTCATGACAATTCTGTTTTGAATGAGTGTAAATTCAATATATTATTTTTATGTAATAAATCAAAAAGTACAAATTATAAATGGAAATTTACCTTCACCTTTATATATTTGATCTTTGCATTTCTTTTCTTTGTGTTTTTTCGAAAGTAGGCCCATGCACTGTTAGAAAAATAATACGAATGGGGTAAATTTAAAATTTATTATAATATATAAAACTGTTGAGAAATTGAAACTTACATTTCCAATATATTCTTAAAACTTGCCCGCACATCACCATGAACAGAGCATATCCAATAAAGAGCTTTCTCCCTTGGGAAAAAATTCCCTAACATCCAATGATTACTGATAAAAGGAAATTTAATGTTAGTGGTTTTTTATGTTAAAAGATAATTAACTATTCGAGAGAAATGTGTTTCATACCTCTCACAAAAAGGCATCATTAAAAATTGTTGGATTATATTCTTTTCAAATCTTTCAGCAATATAAACCATTCTTTGTTCCTCAGTCAATGCACATGCTTCAGGGGAAATCAATTGCGGGTCCATGAATCCATATACTTCTGTCAGTTCATTCCTCTCACAAATTTTATAAAGATACCTAATACAAAACATATATAAGTATACATTTTTAATAAATATAACACAGGGAAAAGGTGTTAAGACTTACATGGAAAACATTTGCACCACGTTGATGCCCAACTTATCTCCAGTAACAAGCTCCATGATATCAGATTTTGTAATCCCCACAGTTATTTCACGTCCACAAACATGAGATTCCATTGGAAACTCATAAAAACCCAACAACAAATGTGAATATCTTGACAATCTGTCAAGACCACTGGAATCTGTATCTGATGTCATAGCCTATTGTCTTTGTTGTTGTCTATACAGTATTTCTTTACCTTTGAAGTATTCCTGTGAAAAAAAATTGATAATTATAGTAGTTTTCAAATGATAAAACAAATTTAATAAAAAAATAAAATAAAAGATATAACATTCATACCTCTATGGTAATGAGTCGAAGAAGTCTGGATGGCCAAACTAAAAAATGGCCGATACTCTGTCCAACTGTCACCACCTCATCTGTAGGTATTGGTACCCTAGCTGATCTATCTATAATATCATGTACAGTGACCCTCTGATTCTCTACCTCTAATTGTTGATGATGAACTATATCTCCTATACAATATACCAACCCGTATGCTACTATATGATGTTGAGAATCATCAACATACAACTCGCAATATGTAGGAAGTTGCGGCGGAGGAGTAGGATAAAAAATGGGTTCCGCAGGCTGAGGTGGGGGAGTGGGAGCTACTGGAGGAGGTGGAGGATAAATAATGGGGTCTGCAGGGGGAGGTGGAGGAGTGGGAGCTGCAGTCTGAAATTGTCTTTGCATTTCTGCAAACATAGATCGCACCGAATCTCTAATCTTGTCTTCCATCGTCGCATTAATATTTTGAACTTCAGCCTCCAAGGATTCTATTTTTTTTATAAACCCCCTCAATGTTAGAAGTTAAAGAACGTGGAAACACTTTTCTTACCGATACACCTGTCGAATATCCTCTTACACGACCAGGATGTTCGGGCCTTCCCAATGCCGCAAATAAAATATCTTCCCTCCCAGTAGCTGTAAATGTCCCCTCTGAACTTTGCTCCTCAAGAGAGTCCTGTATTAATTAATTGAACATTTCTGTAATGATTGAAACTTATATGAAGAAAAAAGTTAACTTAAATAAATTAAATAGATATCTTACAATCCTCTCAGCTACGATTCTCGATTCTTCCGAAAGATATTGCCCTTTTTTTCCCTTCCGAGCTCTCTTCCATTTTTCATGTCTAGATGGAGGGGATGGAGGGGCCACCTCTCTAGAGCTTGAAGACTTAGCTCTTAGTTGTTGAAATTTTTCCGCTATCATTTTTTCTTCCAATAATGTATACCCTCCCCGAGATAAACTATGAGGGTATACATTTTTAGATTGGATCTCCTGATGAGCTTTCCTTGTTTGCTATAATTTAAGAATAAGAAATCATTAACAAAACATTAATAAAATCATTTATATAAGAAAGTATATAAAATTTTACATTGCCCTTACCAGAAATGACGCTTTTTTTCTACTTTCAAAAAACTGTCTCCATGTGTCTTCATCTATAAAAGGATATATACGACATGGATTGTCATGACTCCTATGACCATAAATGAAATCAGATGTGAGGGTTGATTTGAAATCCCTTCATCTCCTGGCAGCCAACGATAAGCATTTATTCCTGCCTCCTCCAGTGTCAGGAATATCAAATGTCATCTGATAAAGAAGAGGTTAAACATATTATATATACCAGAAACATTAAAAGAATTGTCAAACAATGACAAAAGATCTTACCAAAATCGTCTCCCACAACTGAGAGATAACCGCTTTATCCACACCTCTCCAATCATCATACAGAATGCTTACTTTGGTCTTAGCCTGAGTTTCAACAAAACTCTTAAAATCTTTGGCATTCGGACCTCTAGGAATATCATCATCATCAAACTCAACTACTATCCTCTGATCCTGCATACGGGAAAGTGATAATTTTGGTAAACGTGTGCAACCACGTTTACCAACCTTTGAACTCTTTGTCGTAATAGGAGCATGTGAATGTTCATCCCCAGAGGTCTGACTAGCAATATGCTCCTCCCCAGAATCATGTGGTTCATCATCTGAATGATCTGTCATTATCCTTCAAATCAAAAAAACAAACGTCAGTTCACAAATATACAAATTCAAATATTTTAATACTACTGTAATCAGAAAATAGAAATGTGTACTAGGTTACATAATAGTAAACATTGGTAATATGGTAAGCATGTTAACCAATGGTAAAGATGGCAAAGATGGTCAAGATGGTCAAAATGGTCAAGATGGTAAAAAATGTAAAAAATGGAAACCTGGTAAACATTGTAAACATGGTAAAGTAAATGTCATTGAACAAAAATAAGGATTTTAAAAATCATGTAATGGTTATAAAATGTTGGGTCGTAGAGCATTTCCTTCTGTCTGGGTTCCACCGGCTGACCGGTGGTCATCCACCGGTTGGCCGGTGTCACCAGGCAGTGGGCAAGCCTACGGCCTGGGTCCTCCGGCTGGCCGGTGGGCAAGAACCGGTTGGCTGGTGCCCATACCGGCTGGCCGGTGCGCTAACATCGGCTGTTCGGTGGCTCCGGCAGAAAGCAATGCTTCTGCCAGAGACCACCGGCGGGCCGGTGGTCATCCACCGGTTGGCCGGTGTCACCAGGCAGTGGGCAAGCCTACTGCCTTGCCCTCCGGCTGGCCGGTGGGCAAGAACCGGTTGGCCGATGCCCATACCGGCTGGCCGGTGCGCTAACACCGGCTGACCGGTGGCTCTGGCAAAAAGCAATGCTTCTGCCAGAGACCACCGGCTGGCCGGTGGGAGTCCACCGGTTGGCTGGTAGACTCAGAGAGTCAATATCATCCTTCTTGGACCAACTCCTGGGCAACCTTTTTCCTAGCATCAAAACACTTGAAAACAATTTAGAACATGATGAGAGTGATTGTGATCATTAAAATCCAAGAGAGAGGGGTACAACAATAAACATAATAAAGTAAACTAAACAAACTTAAAACAAACAATAACATATACTTATTTTATTTTAAAACATGTTTTAATAAATAAAAAACTTACAATATCTAACATTTATGGAAAAAATAAATGTAAACAAGAAATAAACATATGTTACCTGTAATTTTAGGAATGTACAGATGGATTGTCTTCCCAAATTCCTTCATCGTGATCGTTCCTTATGGCACAAACTATGTCTTCAACATGATCGTCATTATGTTCTGTTAATATTTCCATTGAAGTAGGGATCTCACATAAATCAGCATATTCATCAAGTTCATCCTCACCAACATATTGTTTTTTTTCTTGTAAAACAACTGCCCACTGCATATCTGATTGATCTACTACATAAAAAATTTGTTTTTCATGTGTTTCCATTATAAAATAATCAGCTGTGTCTTCCAATCTATTTAGATTAACAAGTGTCATTCCAAATTCATTGTGTTTGACACTGTTGTTACCGTTAAACCATTTACAGTTAAAAACGGGAACTTTAATTTTAAATTAATCAACCTCCCATATGTCTTCAATCACTCCATAATATGCATTTGATGCAGAAATTGGGTTTTTGTCCTTAGCACTCAAAAAATGCATTGCTTCTGCAAACACCAATACACCACTATTCTGAACCGCACTTCTGTTGTCCTGAGCTTTTATATGAAATGTATAACCATTAATGTCATAACCAGACCACGTTATCACATTTAAACATGGACCACCCACTATCCATTTTAATGTCTCTGATACATCTGATCTACCAAGCAAAGTATTTTTAATCCATGACAAAAAAGTTTTGTTGTGCTCATTCAAAATCCACATTTCTTTCTTCTTTGGATGACATTGTTTCAACTCATTAATGTGCAATGTGATATATGGTTGAGCATTAGCTATGTTCTTCAAGATGTATGATTCTAACTTCTTCATCTGTTCAGCTGACAATGATTTGACTTTCAAGCCACGAATCCCCTTTCCCTCATTATTAACTCGTTCATGGCGTGATGGAGGCAAACCTATGTGTTGCGCCGTATCCAAGTAGCTCGTACAAAACTCTGCTACCTCCTCAGAAATATACTTTTAAATAATGGAGGCTTCAGGTCGATATAGATTTTTAACATACCCCTTTAATATTTTCATATACCTTTCAAAAGGATACATCCAACGAAGATATACAGGTCCACAAAGCTTTATTTCTCGAACCAGATGAATCATTAAATGCACCATTATATCAAAAAAAGTTGGAGGAAAATACATTTCCAATTGACAAATTATTAAAATTGCATCCTTTTCCAAAATTTTCAAAGCATTCACATGAATCGCCTTGTTACAAATTGAATTGAAAAAATAACACAACTTCATTATCGTCTTTCTGACACGAATGGGCAATATTCCACGCAATGCAACTGGTAGAATTTGTTGCATCATGACGTGACAATCATGTGATTTCATACCTATCAACTTCAAGTCCTTCATTGAGACAAAATTTTTTACATTAGAAGAATAACCTTGAGGCACTTTGGTATCATGAAGACACTGACAGAAGCTAATTTTCTCCCTCTTCGATAATGTATGACAAGCCGGGGGAAGAAATGTTCGTCTTCCTTTAGGAGTGGGAGCTAACTCCAAACGTATTCCCATTGATAGTAAGTCTAATATTGCATTCAACCCATCTCTAGTCTTTCCTTTAATATCTAACAATGTTCCAATCAAAGAATCACAGATATTCTTCTCCACATGCATGACATCAATATTAAGTTTAACTTCATGATACCTCCAATATGGTAGCTCAAAAAATATTGACCTTTTCTTCCAAATATGTCTATCATTACCAGATTTATGTGTCTTTCCCAATGTCACGTCAAGGTTTTTCACCCTCTCAAAATACTGATCATGGGATAAAGGTTTTGGAGAAGTATCAAATTCTTGTGAGCCATTAAATGCCTTTTTTAGTCTTCTATAAGGGTGTTCCATAGGCAAAAACTTTCGATGACCCATGTACACTGTTTTCCTCCCATGATGCAATTGACAATAGGACGTCTGTTGTTCACAAATTGGACATGATTTATGCCCTTTAACACTGTATCCAGACAAATTTCCATACGCTGGGAAGTCATTTATAGTGAACAGAAGCACTGCATGCAGTTGAAAATATTCCATTTTATAAGAATCATACACCCTAATACCATCAGCCCATAACAGTTTCAAATCATCAATCAACGGTGACAAGTAAACATCAATATCATTACCGGGTTGCTTTGGACCAGAGATCATTGTACTCAAAATGACATATTTGCGCTTCATACAAACTTCAGGAGAGAGGTTGTAAATTACCAATAAAACAGGCCATGAACTAAGTGTGCTACTGAGTGTTCGGTATGGATTCATTCCATCTGTGCACAACCCTAGTCTGAGATTTCTTATTTCATTTCCAAATGTAGAATACTGCGCATCAATTTTCTTCCATTGTGGACAATCAGCTGGATGACATATTTTTCCATCACATACCCGCTCTTCAGCATGCCATCTTAACCTTTTTGCATCATGTGAATTAGCAAATAAACGTTTGAAACGATTAATTATAGGAAGATACCAAAATACCTTTGAAGGGAGATTTGTAATATCTACATCACCCTGTGATTTTTCTTTCACCTTATACCGTGATGTCCCACATTTTGGACACTCTGACATAAATTCATATTCCTTCCTATATATAATGCAGTCATTCAGACATGCATGTATTTTATTGTATCCCAATACCATCGGGCATAATATTTTCTTGGCTTTGTAATGTGAATCTGGAAGATCGTTATCTTTTGGAAGAATGTCTTACATCAATTGTAGCAGCTCTGTAAAACTTCTGTCACTCCATCCATGCTTCGCCTTTAGGTTAATCAATATTAACACCTCCGAAAGAACCGTAAAATCTGTACAACCGGGATATAATGGTTTTTCAGCATCACCATATAGACGTGAAACTGTCGGTTCTATCTCAATTTGTTCTGCTACAATATCGCGAATCATTTCTTCAATTCCATCGGAGTTACCATCTTGCGAATCATCATCATCAGTGACATTCCGTCCAGTTTTATGACAACCCTGCTTTTTATTACAACTTAAACATGCTTTATTACATAAAACTTCACTTGATACAACAAAGAAGATCGAGAGGTTTAGTGTCTTTGGGGCTTAGGATCATTACATAAAAACTTTAAACATGAAATACAACATCCTTATTGAAAACTTCCTTTACATGACCACTACATTCCTTCGTACTTAGCATTGCATGGGATAACCTGAGGACATGCATAAGAAAAGGGTGAGCTATAAAGACCAGTAAGGGAGTACACAATGAATAACATGAGGAGTACAATACATGTTAGGCAATAGGCATATCAATAGAGCATAAGAGAGACACGAACATAAAGGCATGATAAAGCATGATAATCATAACATGGAAATGTGGCAACAACACTTAACATTGAATTAGCATGAGCCAAGGCTCATTGCACATGGAGCATGAGTAAACCCTCATTGCATTTGAAGCACGAGTAAACCCTCGTTGCACTTGAATTAGCATGAGTCAACACTCATTGCACATGACATATCATGATACTATACTTTACCCAATTCATTGGAGCGTTATAAAGGGCGCACCCTTCTTAAACATTTCATTTCATGCATAAGTGTGCCACATGGATCATAAAACATGGATTCATAAAACATAATCATTTATTCCACGATAAAGGAATGTGGAATTCATACATGAAACTTTACAATCAATAAGTAAACGTGCATAAAGGTGAATACCCTTGATGGAGAAATGGGCATGGTATTCACTACACAATGATATTGGCTTAGAAAATCGGTGTGATTTCGGCAGCGTAACGGCGTGACATAAGAATTCATAAAAAAAGGCTGATGAGAGAGAAAGGGGTTCCTCATCATATTTACATGTAATGGACAGTAATAAGTTCATATAGATACATGTCCCAACAATTGAAAAGGAATTTAGATTCATGATACAGAAGTATTGCTTGAATATAGAAGAGGAGAAAAAGGTTCCTTTCGGAATTTCGGCATAGTAACGGGTGTACATGGGAGGCTTTTAATGAGAGAGAAAGGGGTCTCCCATCATTCAAACAATAAGAGGGCAGTATGGGAGAGGTGCGAAACCATACCCCAACATTCATAAATTAAATTAAAAGGGCAATACAACTTAAAGAAAATTGACAAAAATGAGAAAGGAAGAAAAACCCTTACTTGGAAGTGTGCTTCCAAAGGCTAGAGAGAGGCTTGTGAGAGGCTTTTTGGGAGCTTGGGGCACCTTGAGAGGATTCTAGAGAGAGTAGGGTAGAGGTTGGACGAACTTAAAGGGCTTTGAGTGAGGAGGAAGTGGGAGCTTGGGTGGGTTTATATAGGAAAGGTGAGAGAATTCTTTATTATTTAGGTTTGGGACCCCTTATATTAAAATAATCTAAACCACAAGCCATACCATGGTATTTTCCCATGGTTTCTGGAAAAGGAAAGAGGAAAACAATATTTTACATGTCCAAGGTCCGAACTTATTAAAAAATTAGGGTTGCTTATGTGGAGGTGAGTCACACTCCCATGGAAATTAATTTAAAAAGGCAAAGTGTTGAATAAGTCTTGAGGGCTCCATTAATGCTTTGAAAAGTAAGTCAAACAAACCCAAAACCTCATTATTTTAATGATAAAACACATATTGGCCGAACATAAGTATTATGGTATTTTATTACATCACCATTGGGTCATTATGATGTCATAAAACACATTATATATTTAAATGGTATTTAATTTTTACCCAAAAATTTGACTGTCTCAGAAAATTATGAAAAATTCACCGTTGGATAATTTCGACGTCCTGATTCCAAAAATAATATTTATTTTATCTAAATAATTTTCTAAATATGTGAATTTTTACTTTTAAAATAAAAACCGACATTTATAAAAAATTCACGGGTTTTGACAGAAATGGCTTTCAAACCTTAATAAAAATTTTAATTGCATTCATAAAATTATAAGATCATTTATATTTAATAAAAATTAATTTAATATTAATAATAATATTTTATTAAAATATTATTTAATTCAAAAAATCCTTTAATTTAATAAAATATAATTCTTAATTAAATAATAACTAAAAACATCATTTGTACTTTAAAAACTAATTACAATGCATCAAAAATGACTAGAAATTATATTCATTATTATATACAAAAATAATGTACATGAACATGGTGCTACTTATTTGTTACATAACCCCTTAAAATAGCCGCATAAGACCTAAGGGTAAGGTGTGCGATGGTGACAGACTCTTGGGGTTGCTCGGATAACATCGCTTGAGTGGTAATCTCTATCAACTTCCATTTTTCCCGTAGACGATCACGTTCGAGCTTGACTTGATGAAGCTCAGCTTGGGCTTGGTCGAGGGCAAAGCCCAAAGACGCCACCTCCTTTCCGAGCTCCGACAAATGGGCTTCGTAAGGGGCAATTCTACTGGATGAGGCCATCGCTTCCTTTGTCTGAGTAGAAAATTGGTTCGTTAAAGCCTTATATTTAAACTACCCAGATGATCACTGTTCAACGGCTATAAAAGTAACGGTCACAAATCTTAACGTAAAACTTAAAGAAGTTGACATCTTATAAAAACATTTTTCATAAAGAAACATTTAACTGGATCAAGAGGGATTTTCCATTAATGAAACTTTGGGTCGTTACAACATTCCCCCCTTAAGAAATTTTGCCCTCGAAATTTTCCTTTTCCCACAGTAAAACAAATGTGGGTAACTTAGCTTCATCATATCCTACGACTCCCAAGTTGCTTCTTCAAACTTGTGGTTTCTCCACAACACCTTGACGAGGGGCATTGTCTTATTTCGTAGAACTTTTTCTCTATGATCCAAGATCTTCACTGGTTGCTCCTCATAAGAAAGATCGTCTTCTAATTGTACCACCTCGGAAGAGAGTACATGTGAAGGGTCTGGTATGTACTTCCTTAAGAGGGATACATGGAAGACATCATGCACCTTGGTCATAGTAGGTGGAAGTGCTAGTCGATAGGCCACAGCCCCAACACGATCAAGAATCTCGAAGGGGCCGATGTACCTTGGACTTAACTTCCCTTTCTTTCCAAACCTCATGACCTTCTTCCACAGAGATATGCGTAAAAACACCATGTCTCCGACTTTAAACTCAAGGTCTCGTCGACGATTATCTGCATAACTCTTCTGTCGACTTTGGGATGCCTTGATATGCTGCTGAATGGTTTTCACCGTCTCTACCATTTCTTCGACCATTTCTGGTCCAAGCAGCTTACGTTCACCGACCTCATCCCAACATGCCGGTGTTCTGCACCTTTTCCCATATAGGGCTTCATATGGTGCCATTTGGATGCTCGAGTGGAAACTATTATTATAAGAGAACTCAACTAGAGGAAGATGTTGATCCCATCCTCCTTTAAAGTCCATTGAGCACGCTCTCAACATATCCTCAAGTGTTTGGATAGTCCGCTCGGATTGGCCATTAGTTTGAGGATGATAGGCCGTACTGAAGTTCAGTTCAGTATTCAGAGCATGTTGAAGACTCTTCCAAAACTTAGAGGTAAATCTTGGATCTCGGTCCGAGACAATAGATAGTGGTACTCCATGCAACCGTACCACTTCCCTGATATATATCCGTGCCAGTTGATCCAAAGAGAAATCCTATTGAATAGCAATGAAGTGTGCAGTGTTTGTAAGACAATCCACAATAACCCATATTGCATTGTTGCTTTTGGATGTCCTTGGAAGTCCAGTGACGAAGTCCATGGTGATGTTCTCCCATTTCCATTCTGGTATGGGCAATGGTTACATCATCCCCTTAGACTTCTGCCTCTCTGCCTTCACTTGCTGACACACCATGCACTTTGATGTATATTCGGCGATCTCCTTCTTCATATTATCCCACCAAAAGTTTTCTCGGAGATCTCGATACATCTTTGTGCTCCCTGGGTGAATAGAGAAATTTGAACTATGTGCATCATCCAAAAGTTCCTTCTTCAGCTCCGAACTTGATGGGACACATAGTCTTTTCCCAAACCGCACAATTCCTTCTTCATTAACATTAAACTCTGAGGATTTTCCCTTTTTGATAGCTTCCACTTTTTCTTGGATTCTCGCATCATCCTTTTGAGCATCCTCTAACCTTTCCAAAAGAGATGGTTGAGCAATCATTTGTGAAAGGATTGATGATTTTCCCTTCTTTATGATTCCCACGTCCATCTTCATCAAGTCTAAGAAGATTGGATCCTTCTCAATTCTCATCATTGATAGAATTGCTGGATCCTTTCTACTTAGGGAATCCGCTACCTTGTTCGCCTTCCCAGGGTGGTAATGTATTGAACAGTCATAATCCTTTATGAGCTCTATCCATCTTCTCTGGCGCATATTAAGCTCTTTCTGTGTGAATATATATTTAAGACTCTTGTGGTCAGTATATATCTCACATTTCTCTCCATAGAGATAATGCCGCCAGATTTTCAAGGCAAAGATCACCGCCGCCAACTCCAGATCATGCGTTGGATAGTTTCGCTCATGGATTTTCAACTGTCTTGAGGCATAGGATATCACTTTATCATTCTGCATCAGCACACATCCTAATCCCTTCTTCGAAGCATCACTGAATACCACAAAAAGCTCCCCACTTGTGGGTAAAGTGAGCACAGGTGCAGTGATAAGCCTCCTTTTCAACTCCTTGAAGCTTTCTTCGCATTCATCACTCCAAGAAAACTTTACTCCCTTTCGAGTTAGCTTGGTAAGAGGGTTGGACAATCGTGAGAAGTTTCTCACAAATCATCGATAATATCCAGCTAACCCCAAGAAGCTACGGATATCAGTTACCGATGTTGGCCTCGGCCATCCCTCAATTGCATCTGTTTTGGAGGGGTCCACAGATATCCCATTGCTTGTGATGATATGGCCCAAGAATGAGACCTCCTTCAACCAGAACTCACACTTGCTGTACTTGGCATAGAGCTTCTCCTTGCGCAAAGTCTCCAGTACAGTTCTTAAATGCTCCTCATGGTCCTCCTTGGTTTTGGAGTATATTAGAATATCATCTATAAAGACTACCACAAATTTATCTAGGTAATCTCTAAAGACTCTATTCATCAAGTCCATGAATATTGCTGGAGCATTGGTGAGTCCAAAAGGCATTACTATGAATTCATAGTGCCCGTACCTTGTACGAAAATCAGTCTTGGGGATATCTTCCTTCTTCACCCTTACTTGATAATATCCCGACCGCAAGTCGACCTTGGAGAAGTATTGTGCTCCACGCAGCTGATCAAACAAGTCATCGATTCTTGGGAGAGGATACTTGTTCTTTATCGTGATTTTGTTAAGTTCACGATAATCGATGCAAAGCCGCATTGACCCATCCTTCTTCTTGACGAAGAGGACTGGTGCACCCCATGGTGATGCACTTGGGCGTATAAACCCTTTATCCAGATTCTCCTGTAGTTGTTTCTTCAGTTCTTCAAGCTCAACCACAGCCATTCTATATGGAGTCTTGGATATTGGTAGCGCCCCAGGTATAAGATCAATTGAGAACTCAACATCTCTTCTTGGAGGAAGACCAGGAAGTTCCTCGGGAAATACTTCAGCGAATTCCCTCACAATAGGAATTTCTTCAAGGGTGGTTTCTTCCTTGGACTCAATCATCTGAGCCCGATATGCGTGCTCATAAGGTAGTAATATCCATGCTTGAGATGATGGAGCTAAAGGAGATTCATCTTCCTCCTGACACTTGTAAAGAATCGGGGGTCGATTCTCCATATGGAGTGTGATTTCCCTCTCCCGACAATTTATGTTGGCTCTATATAAGGAAAGTCAATCCATGCCAAGAATTGCATCAAATTCCACCAAAGGGAGTATGACGAGGTTTGCTGGGAAATTCAATCCACAGATTATAACAGGGGAGGACTTATACTCATGGGATGCAATGATTGCCCCATTTGCCGTACTCACTGACATCTTTACTTCCATGATTTGTGGTGGTGCAGGGATTATTCTACTAAACTTTTGAGATATAAAAGAATGCGTAGAACGTGAATCAAAAAGTACGTTCTCTATTCTTGAATGAATAACTAGCGTACCTGTCACCACTTCGTTGTCGGGGTTCACTTCGGCAGAAGTGATGGCAAAAGCTCTTCCTTGCTGTCTTGGAGGTTGTTGATTGCCTCCGATAACCCTTGGATTAGGGCACTGATTCGCAAAATGACCCAGTTCTTTGCATTTGAAGCATTGAACAACGCGTTGAGGTTCGAACGGAGCGTTCCTCCCCTCCGTCGCAGCCGCGGGTCCTTCTTGCTGACAGTTAACAGCTAGGTGCCCTTCTCTTCCACACTTGAAGCATTTTCTTGTCCCCCTAAGGAAATTTCCAGGGTGCTTCTTTCCACACTTTTGGCAAGTGGGGTGCTGGAATTTCTTAGCGCCGTTGGATTTATCCATCGGACCACCAGCATTGAAGTCCACCTTCCGCTTCTTGTCCCAATGATACCCCTATGATTCTACGATCTCCATTTCAACCTTGAGGGCACATCGGACAATTTCCTCATAGCTGTCGAAGTCACGGATCGCTAATGCTTTCCGCAAGCTAGGCTTCAGCCCACCAAAGAAGCGGTCAACCTTGCATTCGGGGGTAACGACAAAGCCGGAAGCGTATTGTGCAAGCCTTGTGAAGTTTGCCTCGTACGCTCCCACAGATTCCTCATCTTTCTGCTTGAGGGAAAGGAAGTCCCTTTCCATCTTAAGACGGAGGGTGCGTGGAAAATATTTATCGAAAAACATCTTCCGGAATACCTTCCATTCCAAAGCCTCGATCTCCTCCTCAGGCTTTGTATTTTTGATCAATGTCCACCATTGATCAGCTTCACCCTCCATACGATAAGCCGCCAGGAGAACCTTCTCTTTTTCAGAGCATTGGAGGATGGAGAATATCTTTTCAATGGAGTTGATCCATTGTTCAGCAATCGTGGGATCGGATGATCCACTAAAAGTAGGAGGCCTTTGTCTCATGAAGCTTTCAATAGCGACTTGTTCTTTCTTAGGGGGGGTTGAACGTTCCTCTTGACCAGTGTTTCTATTCAAAACTTGAGTTAGCTGAGAGAGAAGCGTGACAAAGTTCGCGATTCCCGCTCCCATTGGATTGGGCATCTCATAAGTACAATCATCACACTGATCTTCACAACGGTTGTTAGCCCGAGTTCTCCTATTACCGGCCATTGGCTGGAATAAAAGGAAAGTTAGGGGTAACACATAAAGGGTAATCGAAATACAAAAGTTGATGACTTATAAATAAACTTTAATCTCTTCAACTCATGAGTCTATAGGATTCAATCCAGGCTTTTCATGATCTTCCTTCTAACATATATTCTTAGGGGCATTTTTCCCTTAATAAGGGTTCATACTAAGATTGTGAATTTATCAAAACATATCCCCCGGGAGTGTCGTAACCAAGAGTGCAGCAATGCCCGTTGTCGTGCACCAGTTCCCGTTCGAGTCTAGCTCAAAGCGGTGTTTTCGGGTTTTACCCCTAGGATACATCTGTGCCAGAGCCGCCTCTACCTGCTCGTATCCAGACAGGGATGTATTTGTTTGATAAAACACTTACTTAGTATTTACCAAAACTTAGGGATGTTTTTATTATGCTTAGTCTTGTATCTAAGGCTTTACTAGGGTTTCCTAATCCCAAAAATAACTAAACCTATCCTCTGATACCAACTATGACAACCCTGCTTTTTATTACAACTTAAACATGCTTTATTACATAAAACTTCACTTGATACGACAAAGAAGATCGAGAGGTTTAGTGTCTTTGGGGCTTAGGATCATTACATAAAAACTTTAAACATGAAATACAACATTCTTATTGAAAACTTCCTTTACATGACCACTACATTCCTTCGTACTTAGCATTGCATGGGATAACCTGAGGACATGCATAAGAAAAGGGTGAGCTATAAAGCCCAGTAAGGGAGTACACAATGAATAACATGAGGAGTACAATACATGTTAGGCAATAGGCATATCAATAGAGCATAAGAGATACATGAACATAAAGGCATGATAAAGCATGATAATCATAACATGGAAATGTGGCAACAACACTTAACATTGAATTAGCATGAGCCAAGGCTCATTGCACATGGAGTATGAGTAAACCCTCATTGCACTTGAAACACGAGTAAACCCTCGTTGCACTTGAATTAGAATGAGTCAACACTCATTGCACATGACGTATCATGATACTATACTTTACCCAATTCATTGGAGCGTTATAAAGGGCGCACCCTTCTTAAACATTTCATTTCATGCATAAGTGTGCCACATGGATCATAAAACATGGATTCATAAAACATAATCATTTATTCCACGATAAAGGAATGTGGAATTCATACATGAAACTTTACAATCAATAAGGAAACGTGCATAAAGGTGAATACCCTTGATGGAGAAATGGGCATGGTATTCACTACACAATGATATTGGCTTAGAAAATCGGTGTGATTTCGGCAGCATAACGGCGTGACATAAGAATTCATAAAAAAAGGCTGATGAGAGAGAAAGGGGTTCCTCATCATATTTACATGTAATGGACAGTAATAAGGTCATATAGATACATGTCCCAACAATTGAAAAGGAATTTAGATTCATGATACAAAAGTATTGCTTGAATATAGAAGAGGAGAAAAAGGTTCCTTTCGGAATTTCGGCATAGTAACGGGTGTACATGGGAGGCATTTAATGAGAGAGAAAGGGGTCTCCCATCATACAAACAATAAGAGGGCAGTATGGGAGAGGTGCGAAACCATACCCCAACATTCATAAATTAAATTAAAAGGGCAATACAACTTAAAGAAAATTGACAAAAATGAGAAAGGAAGAAAAACCCTTACTTGGAAGTGTGCTTCCAAAGGCTAGAGAGAGGCTTGTGAGAGGCTTCTTGGGAGCTTGGGGCACCATGAGAGGATTCTAGAGAGAGTAGGGCAGAGGTTGGACGAACTTAAAGGTCTTTGAGTGAGGAGGAAGTGGGAGCTTGGGTGGGTTTATATAGGAAAGGTGAGAGAATTCTTTATTATTTAGGTTTGGGACCCCTTATATTAAAATAATCTAAACCACAAGCCATCCCATGGTATTTGCCCATGGTTTCTGGAAAAGGAAAGAGGAAAACAATATTTTACATGTCCAAGGTCCGAACTTATTAAAAAATTAGGGTTGCTTATGTGGAGGTGAGTCACACTCCCATGGAAATTAATTTAAAAAGGCAAAGTGTTGAATAAGTCTTGAGGGCTCCATTAATGCTTTGAAAAGTAAGTCAAACAAACCCAAAACCTCATTATTTTAATGATAAAACACATATTGGCCGAACATAAGTATTATGGTATTTTATTACATCACCATTGGGTCATTATGATGTCATAAAACACATTATATATTTAAATGGTATTTAATTTTTACCCAAAAATTTGACTGTCTCAGAAAATTATGAAAAATTCACCGTTGGATAATTTCGACGTCCTGATTCCAAAAATAATATTTATTTTATCTAAATAATTTTCTAAATATGTGAATTTTTACTTTTAAAATAAAAACCGACATTTATAAAATATTCACGGGTTTTGACAGAAATGGCTTTCAAACCTTAATAAAAATTTTAATTGCATTCATAAAATTATAAGATCATTTATATTTAATAAAAATTAATTTAATATTAATAATAATATTTTATTAAAATATTATTTAATTCAAAAAATCCTTTAATTTAATAAAATATAATTCTTAATTAAATAATAACTAAAAACATCATTTGTACTTTAAAAACTAATTACAATGCATCAAAAATGACTAGAAATTATATTCATTATTATATACAAAAATAATGTACATGAACATGGTGCTACTTATTTGTTACATAACCCCTTAAAATAGCCGCATAAGACCTAAGGGTAAGGTGTGCGATGATGACAGACTCTTGGGGTTGCTCGGATAACATCGCTCGAGTGGTAATCTCTATCAACTTCCATTTTTCCCGTAGACGATCACGTTCGAGCTTGACTTGATAGAGCTCAGCTTGGGCTTGGTCGAGGGCAAAGCCCAAAGACGCCACCTCCTTTCCGAGCTCCGACAAATGTGCTTCGTAAGGGGCAATTCTACTGGATGAGGCCATCGCTTCCTTTGTCTGAGTAGAAAATTGGTTCGTTATAGCCTTATATTTAAACTACCCAGATGATCACTGTTCAATGGCTATAAAAGTAACGGTCACAAATCTTAACGTAAAACTTAAAGAAGTTGACATCTTATAAAAACATTTTTCATAAAGAAACATTTAACTGGATGAAGAGGTATTTTCCATTAATGAAACTTTGGGTCGTTACAAGTTTCACCATGCCAAATCCAAGGGCTATAACTCGGATTAAAACCATGACATATCAGATGATCTTTTATCTCTCTACTTTTCAACTTCTTCATATTCAAACATTTCAGGCATGGACAGAAAAAAATGTCACTACTTGGAACATTTCGTTTTGCAAATTCCAAAAAGGCATCAACACCTTCCTCAAATTCATTGCTCATTCGATGTGCTGTAATCCAACTTCGACTCATTATTACCTATAACAAATATCAACAAAAAATATATATTTTTAAGATAAGACAAAACCTGTTTATATGAAAAAAATCATAATTTGAATATAAAACAATTTAAAATATAAAAAAAAATATTGAAAGTAGTAGTAGTTTTCATAAGTACCCAACACCAAATAGCTATACATCGTAAGTGTCATGTTAAAAATATTAATATAGACCATTTGTTTTATGATTAATAATATTGTCATATTATCTGATCATTCTGATTATATATTAGAATTACTATATCATTTTGATCCGATATATAATCTAAGGACATTAATATTTCTTTAGAAAAAGTAATGTTAATATCATAGTAATGTAAAAAAAGTATATGTCGAACTATATATTTGTAATACCAATAAAAAAATACATATGTGTTTGGCCTGGGTTTCACACATAAATCAACTCATCTCACAGATTAAATTTTTGAATCATCCTACATAATACTTATTTTTATAACTTAGGGAATGAAAATAATAATGTTGCTGGAAGAATGGAACGTTACAGTACCACCCATTATTTTTCAGATTTTGCTGAAGCTAATCCACAATGTTTTAATAATCATTTGCGAGTTGAATGTTGCGAGTTGAATGAACATAATAACCATTTGCAATAAAAAAAATTCCACGAGATTCAAAAACGAACGAAAAGAACATCAAGAATCAAAACGAAAACGAACGAAATAAATTCGTGGAAGGCTTACTTGAATGTCGCGAGTTGAGATGATAGATCCGAGAGCAGTGAAGAAGATAAACAATGAAGCCAAAATGAGTGTAATGCAGGCAATCGATGGGACGATTAGAGTTTACCGCGCGAGAGAGAGACGAGCCGGCGACTGTCAATCGAAAAAATCATAAATGACAGAACGCGGGCTTTAATTTTTTTAAATGCTTTATAACGTCGGTTATTATATAACCGACGTTATAAACTATTTTTAAGCTTTTTTACGTCAGTTATTTTATAACCGACGTTATAAACCCCAGGGTGCTTGGGTTTTTTACGTCGGTTATTTGATAACCGACGTAAAAAACACGTAGATATCGGGTTTTTTTACGTCGGTTTCCACATAACCGATGTAAAAAAACCCGATATCTACGCGTTTTTTACGTCGGTTATCCAATAACCGACGTAAAAAACCAAAGCACCCGGGGGTTTTTTACGTCGGTTACAAAATAACCGACGTAAAAAAACCCCGTGCATTGATTTGTTACGTCGGTTATCAAATAACCGACGTAAAAACCCAACAGGCGCGATTTGTAACGTCGGTTATTAAAATAACCGACGTGAAAAATCTACTCACCGCATTATTACGTCGGTTATATATAACCGACGTAAAAAATGGTGACGTAAAAAACGATTTCTGCACTAGTGAAAAATCAAACTTATTTTATTACATAACCACTCATCCATTGAATATAATGTAACCACCCATCCTTGGATTATAACGCATCCCCCTATCCTTGTTTTTTTATATTACCACCTATCAACATAAATAATTTCCAAGAAAAATAACTTAATCATAACACATAATAAGTCCAAATTTTCAACATCACACTCATAAAATATTCTATTCACTCATAAAAAAAAATTAAATAATAAAATATCTATCCCTTTTAAAACACATTTTCTCGTACCAAAATACAAAAATAATGGGAAATAGTATATTTATTTGAATAATTAATGAAATATTGTAATGGAATCCAAATTCATATAATTTTTATAGTAGATGAAATGTTTTTTACTTTATATATTAAGATACAACATTTTTTATTTCATTTGAAAAGAAATATAAACATTCTATACAAATATTAAATTTATGAAACACATTGAAAGAGAGAAAAATATACCATTTATAAAAATCTCATATTAATAATACACTAATTTTAAAATAATGAAGATATAAGAAAAATATAATTAATAGGGAAACATTAAAATAAATTTTTTAAAATAAAAGTGACTTATCACTTTGTAAACATTTGAATAATTTGTCTTGTGAAAGAATAACATTAAATAACATATTAAAGACCATGCAAATAGCTAAATTCATGATATGATGTTTCAAAGGGTCCATATATACACCCAATAAAGAATATATGTACATAAAATAAATTTATTACTCATATAAATAAAATTGAGAAGAGGTATCTTTCCTTGGGTTTGAATCGTAATGTGCACTCTTTTTCTTCCTTTTCTGAAACCATTGTTTGGGATTATACCTAAAGTAATCTTATAAAATATTTATGAATAGAAAAAGGATTTTATGCTAAATTTATTAAATATTGGAAGTGATTTTTGTAGCTCATGGATTAACTAAAATGGGTTTATCTTTGTAGAAGAGAGTAGAGGGGTTAGCCAATTATATGTGTGGTGAGCATCACACTTGTAATTTTATAAAATAAAAAGTGGAATCCATGTTTTTTACATGAAAAAAGGTTTATAAATGGTGTAATATCAAGAATTATACATGTTAATTGTAACTTCCCATGTAAATTAAAAATATGTCATTTTTATATGTATTAATATTTGTAAATTAATTATTAATTTTACTTTAAAGTATATTCTTTGTTCGATGGAATACCCGATGCACAAAAACGGGTTTCTTTGAAATCTTACATTGCACACAATGTTGGGTCCTACTGAAAAATAATAATATAATATTATTATTTTAAATGGTAGTAAACACCTATCCATTGTATTGGTGGGAATGAACAAAACTAACTACGATATTATTATATATGTGTGTAAAATGTTTTTTCATTTATCCAATAAAATTTATAGGCTTCAAATGTGAATAAATCTAATATTAAGCATAATTTACTTTAAAAGGTTGATTTACCGCCTTTTGAGGGTAAACCCTCTTTAAATAAAGTTTTGGTTGATTTTATATTTTCTATTTGAAAAAATAAAATTCTTCTTTATAATCGGGACATCAAAATTCACTTTGGGTAAAATTTTGGTATTTTTCTAATAAAACTAATTTTTTGATGAATGGTGAAAAATAATGTATTTTAATTCAAATCTAATTTTTAATATAATTTATTTATATTGATAGATTAGTTTTTTAATTGGTTTTAATGCGTAATTAGATTATATTTTTACTATTTAATCCAAAGGTGTTCATTGGAATTAATTTCACTTTAAAATTGGACAGAAACAAGGGTCGATCTTTTGATAGATATTGTTTCTTAAAAACACTATATTTGTTTTGACAATGGGAATTAATTTTAAATTAATTAATGAAACTTTTAAGTTTCTAATGTAGTATGATAGAAATCATTTTTGAATTCAAAATATCAAATATATCTTAAACTGAATTTTTTGTATTTTTCTGAAAAACATCAATTTTTCACGAATACTGAAACCACAAAGTATTAGTTAAAATCTGACTTTTTCATTTAAATGAATTTTTTTCAATTCTGTGAATTTAAATTCGAAAATATGACATAGACGGTTGTTATTATTAAGTAAAATTTGGTTCAATAAGATGAATTTTTTTTTGGTGAATAAAAACTTTTCACTTTTATTTACCGCAGTTAAAGGTAAATAAGGTAATTAAAGTAACAAAAGAATATTATAATAATACAAAATTACCCTAAAACTTGTAATATTTTTATTTTATGAGTCATGGAAGACCATGGGAATCATTGGGTCGATTTTGGGACCCCATATAGCCACTTAGGAGTGATAATGACACTTTAGATTAATTAATTTAAAGTAAAGACAAAAATGACAAAAACAAATATTTTTTAATAAATTGATTTTTACATAAGATTGTGTAAGTTATCTTTTAGACTATAAATATTCATTGGAAAGGTAAAAATATTTCATACATCATGTTATTTGTTTTATAATTTTTATACATCAAATAAATTAATTTATTTATGACACAATAATGATGCAGTGTGTACCCCATCAATAAATCATTTAAATTAATAAGATTATAAATATTAAAATAATCTAAAAACTGTATCCAATTATTATTGGATGAATTTATTTTGACCATGAATCATCTTATATTCTACCATAATTAGTTTTGTATCTTTAGAAACCTAAAATAATTATATAATAAAATAATATTTTCAAACATTCTTAAAGAACCCCTTTTCCCCCTTATACAAAGCTCTCACCTCTAACCCATTTCTCACACCTATAAAGACACTTAGATCATCCAAACCTGACCAAATAAGCTCTAAAGATGCCTATATACCACCTAGAAGCCTTAAATTAGGTATAATTCACTTCAAGAAGTTATTTTGGTTCAAACTAAAGGGAGTTACCCGATTTAAAGGTAATAGTTTTTCTTAAATTCTTTTGTTTTATTTTGTTTTATTTTACTTCTGAAACCCCCTAAACTCTTTTTATTACTTTATTTTATAACAAAAAAAATATTATCAATATAATAAGTTGTTTTTATAATAATTATTCTAACTACCCTTACACACACCTTCGTCTAAGGGGTAAAGAATATACTGTTTCTGTGGACGGTGAACTACTGCCTCACGAAACGATGATTGTTAACATATCTCCAACCACCTCTCATGGTGGATAATATGATGGAAATTTATTTATATATGATATATATTATATTTATATTTTTTCTATGATTCTTTATTTTTCATTTATAGAATACCATTATGGTTTTTATAGTGGGTAAATACGATAATCTCATTTGAGAAAGTGCGGACTACTACCCCCTCAAAGTGATATGACTCATTCATGACTTATGTGGAATGTATAAAGGGTATATTTAATAAAATTATATATTATATTATGCTGTAATTATAATATACTTATGTATCATTAAGTTTCCATTCCATTAAAATACAAAATAGAAATGGAAGTAGCGTTCATGTGTACGTACGGCTTACCGTCTCCATGAACGGTGCATTTCATTTCTAATATCCAAATGTTATGTACTATTATAAATACATGTATATTATTGATATATATGATATATATGACATTTAAATCATGAATATAATTCTGGATATAATGAAATTTGGACCACATGAACAACTTGTAATTATAAGAAGTCCATTTTTGGCTCAAATACCATATATCGACAAAACGACCACTATTATCTTAAATGATTATATAATGTGTATAACATGGTAATAAGAGGTATAAAATTAATAATAAACGTGAAAAAGTTTTTTAATCAAGTTTAAAATAAATTAATTTTATTATTCAGGAAGAACAAGGAACAAACAAGTCAAGTCAGACACGAGGTAATAGGTTTCTTATCTCACTTTTAATTCTGTGAGATTCCCATTGTTCGCCACTTATTTATTGAATGTGGTGTATTGTGTAATTCCATTTGATACATATTATCATGATTCTATTTATACTCATAGTATTCTGTGATTAAATTGGTGTTTATTCTCTTTTTTTCAAACGACTCGTTTGATTACAATGTGGTAAGGGGTTTTCTTCTCACTTCTTATTCCCGTGAGATTCGTGTTATATTGCCTCTATTTATATTTTAGTGGTGTATGTACTGACCATGATTGTATTAATTGTGTAATATACATGAATTTATGGGTAATTAAATCCTAATTTTATGATCCTTCTTTCATATGGTGAATGTTTCATAATTTACCAAATCGTTAAGGGAACCTTTCACCCTCATCTTTTTTAAAGACTTATTTTTTGTTATGTATTTTAATTTACATCTTATAATGTTGGGACATGTTATTATATATCCTTAATGGTGTAAATTTTATGTACAAGTGATTAGATACCCTTTTCTTTCTCATCAAATTATTTTTCTAAATTTTAAATTGACGTTGTTTGGCTACAAAATTTCTATAAGGGAACTTATTAACCCAATTTAAATTCTTTGGGTTAAACTTATACTTAATGATTATGCCATGTTATAAATATGTGTGAATGACCTCTAATTGTTTCACACTTAATATCCACTTATTTTTAGTGTATTATTATTTGTCACACATAATTATGTAATTGATTTATCCTTAATCTAAGGATGATGTCTTTATATGGGATTTTGTCTCAATTTGCATTACCTTGAGACTTCATTGTTGTTATGAACCAATTCACTTTTATATGGTGTATATACTTCCCTTTAGAATATTATATCATGAAAATCCTTATTTTCATGATATTATAAGTTTTTTACACTATTCTTCAATTATGTTTAGTCAATTGTTTCTCAAGTGTTACGAGACTCTAACTAAAACATCATTTTATAAGAATTAAAGAATTATTATTCTAAATATTTTTAATTAATTTTCATGTTTTCAAAATATTTTTTAGTAATTATTTATATGTAAATTAATGTTTTAAAACGTTAATTCATTTAAAAGCTTCAAAGTGGTTTGGGACACTTTGATTCAAAAATCTCTTTAATAATTATTTTAAATGGTTTTGAAAATGGTTTGATTAAGCATTGATTATGTCAATATCTTGAAATGATATATTGTAATTGAAATGTTGAAATTTTATTAGTGAAATGTTCATATTTACAATATTTTATGTGTTATTATTTTATAATGGTACTTGGACATTTTACGGGTGGTTACGCGATAAACCAAATGATGGGTGGTGTCGTGATAAACGAGGATGGGTGGTTACGTTATAACCTTCAATGCATTGGTCATGGAAGTTAGCCATATGGAAATTCCATTTAGTGATATGTGTGGAAGTTGACTGTATGGTTATTCCATTTAAGTAAGTTTATGTCCAAAGTTACCTTTATATGTTATGTGTTCTTTATATGGGTTTTATAGTAATCATTTGGTTACAAAAGGGTAAGAAATGAAATTTTATTCAGTGAAGAGTATTTACTACTTAATAAAGGTGAAAAGTGTTAATTATGATAAATTATTCATATTTTACTAATTTTTTTGAAAAAATAACAGATTTCCTTCTTTGTGTATCCCTTACTGAGTTTTTTTGCTCATCCCAAGTGTTTGAACTGTTTTTCGGAGGACATGAAGTGAAATAGGGACAAGGATGTGATCAAGGAAAAGTTATGATATCTAAAACATGGAATATGACAACTTTCTTTTTAAGAGTTTATATTTTATGAAAATTGGATACTAGGTAGTAGTGTCTACTTGTAATATTAAAGTTGTTATGTAATAGTTATGACCTTATTCTCTAAAACTCTAAACTGAAAAGATCCTCAATGCGAATTCTAGACATAATTCAAGATTATGTAATTTTTAAGGTCGGGTCCTTATAATAATGTCTAAATATGGACAAAAAATTGATTTTATATAATATTGTGGGTAATTATAACACTTACCTTTTTTATTTTAATCCTCGGTAAACCTATTTTTACCTTAAATTTGGTAATTAATTTTTTTTATTTTAACTATTTGTTGTGTTCAAAAATTAATTTGACTTTATCATATACTATATATTTTTATTATTCCAAATATAGAATCAATTTTTTTCCAAATTAAATTTATATAATTGAAAACATTAAATTCGAAATAAACCTACAAACGTGAAGTAAAAGAGGGTTTTCAATAAATATATATTTGTAGAAAAAGATGATTTTACATCAACTCTATTTATAATAATAATCATTGTATGAATCACAATTATTAATTATCGATATAAAATATACCAATTAAATTTAAATATTTCCTTATTATGGATTATTTTAATTTACTATAATGGGGGAACATTTTGCATTTTATAACAGTTTTTAAAAAAATATCATTTTAAACAAAAAATTGATATTTTACTAAATCCAATATATATTTGACTTGAAAGGAACAAATTACATTAAAAATTAATAAATAATTATAATCTTAATTAAAATATTATTCAAAGGATATAGCATCTTTTAAATTAATTTGTTGAAAATAAGTGAATTTTTAAAAAAATGTCTGTATATTCATTATTAACAAAAAATCAATATTTTCTTAAAAACACTAATTTTATCCCTAATAAAATTTTAATATATTTATTTTAAAAAATTATTATTTGTTTCAAACTAAAAAAATAAAATTTAGAAATTTATCTTTTAAAATAAAGATGTATAATAAAAGTGTCTATTTAAAACTATTTCCTTTTTAAAAAATTATTTTTTTTTTGAAAAATAAAAACATGAAAGTGATTTATTATATAATTTTTTGGTTATTAAATTATTCCACATTTTTAAATTTTCATCCTCAATGTTTTATTTACTAATTAAAAAATTGGGGATATCTTTCCATTGTAGAATTTTCAAATTCACTTATTACCTCTTCAGACATATAAATTTTCCATAAAACCTTAACTTGGAGATTTTCCTTGCTCTAATATACTTTCACTGTATGGTAAATAAAATTATAATGATGTTACATATAAAAAATATTATCTTCTAAATAAAATACTTTAGGTATAAAATCATGAGATGTACACAACACCCATTTCCTTAACATTGAAACATGAAATATGTTGTGTACCTGAGGAAAAATTAGATGAAATTCCACTCAGTATTAAACTAATAAAACATTATCCAAGATTTAATATAGACCAATAAACTTTGTACATATCTTCCCATTCTTATGAAAATGAAAAAAAATATTGTAGAATCATTGGAAAGTACATGATCACCTACATTGAATAAAAGATCTCTCCTCTAGTTATTCCTATGACTTGTTTTCCTTCTCCACGATATCCACATAGGTTCCTGAATCAACTACATGTTCTCATACATTTATTCTTCTAAATATGGATTCATCAATTTCCATTCTCTTACTTCATCTCATGAAGATTCTATTTGACAACGTATTCTATATAATTCTTCAAATGGTGACATATATATACTGGAATAAAAAGTAGAATTATAAGAAAACTCATTCAAAGAAAAGTTTTGATCCCAACATTCCTATGAATCCATTGAACAATAATAAGTAATATCTTCCATGGTCTTTGTGGTCTTCAAAAACTGACCATCATTTTGAGGATGAATTTTTGTGCTAAAATTTAATTTAGTAGGAAAATATTTTGGAATTTCTTTCTAGAAATTATATGTTAACCTAGGATCATGGTATTATTAAATATAGAGGGTAACTTCATTTAACCGGAATTTATCCTTTAGATATAGTCAATAATGTTGATATAGAGATATAGTATCTCGAATAGGGAAGAAATTTCTAGATTTGGGTTACCAATGAACAATAAAGGAGATATCATTATTACCTAGAGAATTATATGGAAATCCTTCCATGAAATCCATTGATATATTTTCCCATTTACACTCCATTTCTAGAAAATTTTGAAGTATTCCCCTCATTAATTTTCATTCTCCTTTAACCTGATGAGAATTCAGACACTTCAGGGAAATTTCAAAAATATCTCCTTTAATTACATCCCAATGGTAATACTCCTAAATGACTTTGTACATATTAGTGCATCCTGGATGAATGGGAAAGAAATAAATATGGCTATAACTCAACTACTCTTTCATTAAGACAGAATCACGAGTCCAACATAATATTTTTAGAAATAATAAAATACCTTCTCCATC
Source organism: Viscum album (assembly GCA_963277665.1). NCBI lineage: Eukaryota > Viridiplantae > Streptophyta > Magnoliopsida > Santalales > Viscaceae > Viscum > Viscum album. The sequence continues at coordinate 339,028,621 of OY728135.1, forward strand.
AATATTAAAATTGAAAACATAGCTTTATTGATGGATTATACTTTTTCTATAAAGCATTTATTATCCATTTAACCATTCTTAATTATTTATAAAAAGGTAAATTGCACTAAATATTAAAAAATAGAGGATATTCCTATATCCACATATTCTAGGCTAAACTTCCCCAATAATTATCCAAAGAGTCCGGTTCAAAATGTATCATGGTAAATGTAGCATTAATTTTAATACTCAAAGCATCAACAACTTTATTTGTTTTCCCGTAATGGTAATGAATCATGCAATAATTATCCTTGATAATTTATATCAATCTTCATTATATCATGTTTTTTTATATTTGATTGAATATGTACTTAAAATTATAGAGTACATTATATATTTCAAATTTTATAACATATAAATGATGGCTATGAATTTTTAAAGTAAATAACCCATAGTCTCTAATTCAAAATCATATGTATGATAATTTATCTCAGGATTTTTCAACTATAATGAATCATAAACCGTTACCTTATCATTCTACATCGGGACACAGGAAAGTCCCTTCAGTGATGCATCACTATAGATGATAGATTCCAAATTTCTAGAAGGTAGGGTCAAACTAGTTCATTCATTAATATTATGTTTAGTTCATGAAAAGAAGAATATCATTACTTGGTCTATATTAATTTAACTCTGTTTTATGTTAATTTAGTTAGTATGATAGAAAACTGAGAAAATATTTTAACAAAATTCTAGGATTAACCCACAAATCCTTGGAAACTATGAATTTATATATTATTTTTTAGTCCTAGTAATAACAAAAAAACATATTTTTATCAATTTCAATACTTATACCACATTTATAAAAAAAATATGCCTAAGTAATGAAATTTCTTTATAAAATCATACTTACTATATTTCCCAAATAGTTTCTTTTATTATATAGTTTATAAATTAATTTTTATGTGTTATTTGTATTCCTCCAAGATTTTGGAATGTTCCAAATTGTCATCAATAAACAAAACCAAAAATTTATCTAAGATCTAATGTAAAAAATTTATTCCAAAGGTCAAAAATATAGCTGGTGAAATATGAAACCCAAATGAAATAACTAAAAATATGTAATTTCCATGTCTAGTCTGAAATGCAGTCTTTGGAATATCATACTCCCTCACCATTAGCTGATGGTACTTATGCCCCATGTTATCTGTTAAAAATACTAATCCCCTATATCTCATCATAAAAATCATCGATATGCGGTAAAGGATACTTTTTATGAAAACCCTGATCTTTATTACAGACTTAAGAATGATTTATTACATAAAATATCTAATTGATACAAAATTGAAAATTGATAGGTCTAGTAATTTTGGGGCTTCAGAACATTACAAAACAACATTGAACATAAAACACACAACATCTTTATTGAAAACTTTCTTTACATGACCACTACATTCCCTCGTACTTATCAATGCATGGGATGACCTGAGGACATGTATAAGAAAAGGTTAATTTATAATGAGCAGTAAGGGTATAAACATGGAATAACATGAGGAATAAAATAAATGTTACATAATAGGCATATCAATGGGTCACAATAGAAACATTAACATAAAGTCATTATAAAGCACGATAATCATAACATGGCAATGTGGCAACAACATTTAACATGATTTTAGCATGAGATAAGGCTCATTGCATATGGAGAATGAGTAAACCCTCATTTCACTTGAATTAGCATGAGTAATCCCTAATTTCACTTGACTTATAATGATACTAATCATCACCCAATGCATTGGAGTGCTATCAGGGAACACCCTTCTTAAACATTTCATTTCATGCATAAATGTGCCATATAGATCATATAACATGAATTCATTAAACCTCATCATTTATTCCACAAAAAAGGAAATTTTTAATTCATACATGAAAAACTATAATCAATATGTAAATTTTCATAAAGTTGAATACCATTGATTGAGAAACGAGCATGGCATTCACTACACAATGACATTGTCTTGAAAAAATTGTTGTGCAATTTCGACAGCGTAATAGCGTGACATACGAATTCATAAAATGGTTTATGAGAGAGAAATGTGTGTCTAATAATATTTACATGAAATGGACAGTAATGGGGTTATATAGATACATGTCCCAACAAATTTAATAGATATTATAGTTACAATACAAAACAATTGTTTGAAAGTGAATGATAAGAGATAATTTCTTTACAGAATTTTGGCATGGCAGCAGGTGTACACAGATGACATTAATGAGAGAGAAAGAGGTCTCTAATCATTTCAAACATAAAGAGGGCAGTATGGGGGTTCTGTAAAATCATACCCAAACATTTTTAATTGAAATTAAAAGGGTATAAAAACATAATGAGATTGAGACAAAAATGAGAAAAAAGGAAACCCCTTACTTGGAAGTGTGATCCCAAAGGCTTGGGAGAGGCTTGAGAGAGGATTCTTGGGAGCTTGGGGAACCCTAGTAGTATTCTATAGAGAGGAGGTCATATGTTGGTATAACTTAAAAGGATTTGAGTGAAGAGGAAGTGGGATATTGGGTGGGTTTATATAGGAAAGGAGAGGTAATTCTTTAATATTTAGGTTCGGGTCACCACCCATTAAACTAATAAATACCACAAACCAGCCCATAGTTTTTGCCCACGATTTTTTCCAAAGGGGAGTGGAAAAAAATATTTTCTAAGTCCAATTTCCGAACTTCATAAAACATTTAGGGTGCTTATGTGGAGGTGAGTTACACTCTCAAGGAAATTCATTTAAAAAGTGAAAATGTTTTATAACTCTTGGAGGGTCAACTAAAGTTTTGTAAAATAAATCAAAAAAATCCAAAATCACATTATTTTAATGTTAAAATATATAATGGGCGAAAATATCATTTATAGTATGTTATTACATCACTATTGGGTAATTATGACGGAATAAAACACTTTATATATTTAAACGATATTTAATTTTTACCCCGAAATTCGATTGTCTCGGAAAATTAGGAAAAATTAAGCATTGGATAATTCTGATGACCTAATTCCCATAATAATATTCATTTTATCTAAATAATTTTCTAAATATTTGAATTTTTTACTTTTAAATTAAAAACCAATTGTTATCGAAAAATCACGTGTTTTGATAAAAATAGTTTTCAAACCTTAATAAAAATTAAAATTGCATTCATAAAATTATAAAATAATTTATATTTAATAAAAAATATTTTAATAATAATAATATTTTATTAAAATATTATTTTATTCAAAAATCCATTAATTCATCAAAATAGATTTCTTTGTTGAATATTAACTAAAAATACTATTTGTACATTAGAACTGTTTTCAATTTAATAATATTAAAATGAATGTATATTAATTATTATATACAAAAATAATGCACATATTCATAGAGCTAAGGTGTTGTAACATAACCCCTTATAAGACTCGCATAAGATCGAAGGGTAAGATGTGTGATGGTGACAGACTCTTGGGGTGGCTCAGATAACATTGTTCGAGTGATAATCTCTATCAACCTCCACTTCTCCTGTAGGTAGTTCCGCTCGAGATTAACATATTTAAGCTTGTCTTAGGCATGGTCAAGAGCTAATCCCAATCACGCCACCTCCTTTCTGAGATCCGACAAATGGGCTTGATATGGGACAAGTCTACTGGATGAGGCCATCGCTTCCTTTGTCTGAGTAAATTGGATTTGTTAAAGCCCTATTGTTATACTAATCATGTGATCACTGTTCAATGTCTATATTAGCAACAGTCAGAATCCTAAACGGTATTTTAAAATACAAAAAAATAAAACCAATGTAGTTTAATTTTTATATTAACATTTTACATAATGATACCTTTAATTAGATCAAGAGTAATTTCTATTAATGAATGTTTTGGTCGTTACAATCATCCCCCCTTAAAAAATTTCACCCTCAAAATTTCATTTTCCCACACTAAAGCAGATGTGGGTAACTCTGCTTAATTACTTCCTCCAATTCCCATGTCGCTTCTTCAAACTTGTGGTTTCAACACAACACCTTGACGAGGGGCATTGTCTTATTTCGCAGAACATTCTCAATATAATCTAAGATCTTCACTGGTTGCTGCTCATAAGAAATATCATCCTCCAACTGTACCACCTCTGAAGAGAGTAAATGTTAAGGTTTAGGTATATACTTACATAACAGGGATACATGAAATACATCATGTACTTTTGGCATGGTAGGTGGAAGTACTAGTTGATTGGCCACAGCCTCGACACGATCAAGAATCTCGAAGGAGCCGATGTACCTAGGACTTAAACTCCCATTCATTACAAAACTCATTACCTTTTTCCATAGAAAAATGCATAAAAATACCATATCTCCAACATTAAACTCCAGGTCTTGTCGACGGTTATCCGTATAACTCTTCTATAGACTCTGGGTTTCCTTAATATGATGCCGAATGGTTTTCACCTTCTCTGCCATCTCTTTGACCATTTCTGGTCCTAGTATCTTATGCTCACTGACTTCATCACAACACGTTGGTGTTCTGCACCTTTTCCTATAAATGGCTTCATATGGTGCCATTTTGATGCTCGAGGGGAATCTTTTAGTGTAAGAGAATTCATCCAATGGAAGATGTTGGTCCCATCCTCCTTTGAAGTCCATTGAACAAGATCTCAACATGTCCTCCAGTGTTTGGATATTCTGCTTGGATTAGACATTGGTTTGAGTATGATAGGTCGTACTGAAGTTTAGTTCAGTATCTAGAGTATATTGAAGACTTTTTTAAAAAATAGAGGTGAATCTTGTATCTCGATCGGATATAATTGATATTGGTACTTAATGCAGCCTTACAACTTCCCTGATATATATCTGTGCTAGTTGTTCCAGTGAGAAATACTCCTAAATAGAAATAAAGTTTGTAGAATTGGTAAGTTGATCCATAAAAGCCAAGATTTCATTGTTGCTTATAGATGTCTTTGGAATTCTGGTGACAAATTCCATGGTGATGTTATCCCATTTCCATGATGGTATGGGTAATGGTTGTGTCATCTCCATATATTTCTACCTCTCTTCCTTTACTTTCTAACACACAAGGCACTTTTATGTAAATTCAGAAACCTTCTTCTTTATATTATCCCACCAAAAGTTATATCGGAGATCTTGATACATCTTTGTGCTCCCCGAGTGAATAGATAAGGTTGAGCTATGTGAGTTATCCAGAAGCTCATTCTTTATATTTGAATCGGATGGTACACATAACTGTGACCAAAATCTCACAATTCCATCCTTGTCAACCACGAACTCTGAGGGTTTCCCATTTCTGATAGCTTCAATACTGTTTAGAATTTCTACATCCTTTCTTTGAGCATCCATTATTTTTTCCAAAAGAGACAGTTGAGAAATCATTTGTGAAAGGATTGACGATGTTCCCTTTTTTATGATTCACATGTCCATCTTCATCAAATCTATGAAGATTGGATCCTTCTCAGTTCTCATCAATTATAGAATTGATGGGTCCTTTCTACTTAGAGAAACTTCCACCTTGTTGTCTTTCCCAGGGTGGTAATGGATTGAGCAATCACAGTCTTTGATCAGATCTAACAATCATCATTGGCACATGTTAAACTCTTTCTATGTGAATATATACATGAGGCTTTTATGGTCCATATACATTTCACGCTTCTCCCCAAAGAGATAATGCCGCCAAATTTTTAATTTGAAGATCACCACAGCCAACTCTAAATCATGTGTTGGATAATTCTACACATGAAATTTCAATTTCCTTGAAGCATAGGTAATGAATTTTTCATTTCTAATCAACACACATGCCAGGCCCTTCCTCGAAGCATCACTAAATGCCTCAAAAAATTCTCCACTTGTCAGTAAAGTGAGAATGAGGGTAGTGATAAGTCAACTCTTTGAATCATTATTCACATTCGTCACACCAAAAAAAATTTACTCCCTTCCAAGTCAGCTTAGTAAGAGGGTTGGACAATTGTGAGAAATTTCTCACAAATCGTCGATAAATTCCATCTAATCTAATAAAAATACAGATATCTGTTACTGATGTTGGCCTCGGCCATCCCTCTATTGTAGTTGTCTTGGAGGGATCCATAGATATCCCATTACTTGTGATGATATGGCATATGAATGAGACCTCCTTCTACCAGAACTCACACTTGATGTACTTTTCATAGAGATTCTCTTTCTACAAGGTCTCTAGTATGGTTATTAGATTCTCCCCATGATCCTCCTTGGTTTTGGAGTATGTTATAATATAATATATAAATACTACCAAATATTTTTTGAGGTAATATCTAAAGACTCTATTCATCAAGTCCATGGATATTGCTAGAGCATTGGTGAGTTTTAATGGCATTACTATGAATTTATAGTGCCCATATCTTGTATGAAAATAAGTCTAGGGGATATATTTATTCTTCACCCTTACTTGATAATATACCAACCGCACATCCTCCTTGGAGAAGTATTGTGATCCATGTATATGATCGAACAAGTCATCAATTCGAGGGATGGGATACTTGTTCTTTATCATGATTTTGTTAAGCTCAAGATAATCAATGCAAAGGTGCATTAACCCATCCTTTTTCTTGACAAAGAGGACTGGTGCACCCCAGGGTGAAGTACTTGTGTGTATAAACCCTTTATCCAGATTCTCCTATAGTTGTTTCTTCAGCTCTTAAAGCTCCAAAATAGTCATTCTATACAAAGTCATGGATATTGGAAAAGCCCTTTGTATATGTTCAATTGAGAATTCAACATCTCTTCTAGGAGGAAGACCAGTCAATTCCTCGGGAAATACTTCATCAAATTCCGTCACAATATACATGTCCTCAAGGATGGTTACTTCCTTGGAATCAATTATCTGATCAATATATGCGTGCTCATAGGGTAGTAATATCCATGCTTGAGATGATGAGGATAAAGAAGATTCATCTTCTTCCTTTCACTTGTACAGAATTGGAGGTCGATTATCTATATGGAGAGTGATTTCCCTCTTATGGAAATTTAGGTTTTATCTATATAATGAAAGCCAATCCATGCCAATAATTGCATCAAATTCCACCAGAGGGAGTATGAAAAGGTTTGATGGAAAGTAAAATCGACAGATTATGATAAGGGAGGAGTTATATTCATGGGATGCAATTATTTCCCCATTTTCCGTACTCACTGACATATTTACATCCATGATTTTTGGTGGTGTTGGGATTATTCTACTAAACTTTTGGGATATACAATAATTCATAGAACTAGAATCAAAAAGTATGTTCACTATTTTTGAATGAATAACTAGCGTACCTATCACCACTTCATTGTCGGGGTTCACTGCAGCAGTAGTGATGGAAAAAGATCTCCCTTGCTACCTCAGAGGATGTTGGTTTCCTCTGAAAACCCATTGCATAGAGAACTGATTTGCAAAGTTCCATGGTTCTTTGTAGTTGAAGAAATAAACAACATGCAGAGTGTCGAACAGAGTGTTCCTATCCTCTGTCACAGCCACGGGTTTTTCATGCTGACAGTTAATAGCTAAGTTCTATTCTCTTCTACACGTAAAGAATTTTCTCATCCCCTTAAGGCAATTTCCGGGGTGCTTTTTTCCACACATTGGGTGTGTGGGGAGCTGGATCTTCTTAGCACTATTGGATTTATCCATCGGACTGCCATCATTTAAGTCCACCTTATGTTTTTTATCCCATTGATACCCCTGATATTCCCCAATCTTTATTTCAACTTTAAAGGCACATCGACAATTACCTCATAGCTGTTGAAGTCACGAATCACTATCATTTTTTGCAGGCTAGGTTTCAACCCACCAAAAAAAGTGGTCAACCTTGAATTCGGGGGTAACAACAATGAAAGATGTGTATCGTGCAATCCTAGTGATGTTTGGCCCGTACGCTCTGACAGATTTTTCATCTTTCTTCTTGAGGTCAAGGAAGTCCCTTTTAATATTAAGTCGGAGGTTACGTGGAAAGTATTTATCGAAGAAAATCTTCTAGAAATAATTCAATTCCAATGCCTCAATATCCACCCCAGGATTCATATTTTTGATCAACATCCACCATTTATTAGATTCACCCTCCATATGATAAGCATCCAGGAGAACCTTCTCTTGTCCATAACATTGAAGGATGGAGAATATCTTTTCAATGGATTTGATCCATTGTTTAGCGATTTAGGGATCAGATTATCCATTAAAAGTAGGGGGACTTCATCTCATGAAGCTCTCAATAGAGACCTTTTCATTCATGGGGGGGGGGTTAACATTCTTCTTGACCCATTTTTCTATTCAAATCATGAGTTAACTGAGAGAGAAGCATGACAATGTTCGTGGTTCCCGCTCCCATCGGATTGGGAATCTCATTAGAACAATCATCACATTGATCTTCATATTGGTTGTTAGCCCAAGTCCTCATATTACTGGCCATTGTATGGAATAAAAGGAAACTTAGGGGTAACACATAAAGGGTAATCCAAAGACAAAATGGATGACATATACATTACTTTTATTTCCTTAACTTATGAATCCATAGGATTCAATCTATGTTATCCATGATCAACATTCCATCATATATTCTTAGGCGAATTTTTTCCCTTAATAATAGTTCATACCATGATTGTGATTTTAGAAAATCGTATCCCCTAGGATTTTCATAACCAAGAGTGCATCAAGGCCCGTTGTTGTGCACCCGTTCTCGTTCGATTCTAGCTCAAAGCAGTGATTTCAGGTTTTACCCCAAGGATACATCTGTTCTAGAGCTGCCTATACCTGCTCGTATCCAAAAAGGGATGTATTTTCTTGATAAAAATCTTCATAAATACTCACAGATACTTAGGGATGTTTTTATTATACTTATTACTGTCTCTAAGTCTTTATTAGGGTTTTCTCATCCAAATCCAAAAAATAACTAAACCTATCCTCTGATACCAACTATGACAACTCTGCTCTTTATTACATATATAAACATAATTTATTACATAAAATCTTCACTTTATACAACATATAAGATCGATAGGTCTCATTTATTTTCGGATTAGGAACATTTCATAGAAGCTTAGAACATAAAACACAAAACATATTTATTGAAAACTTCCTTTACATGACCACTACATTCCCTCGTACTTAACATTGCATGGGATAACCAGAGGACATGCATTAAAAAGGGTGAGCTATAAATCCCAGTAAGGGAATAAATATGTAATAACATGGGGAAAAAAATAAATGTTAGACAATAGGCATATCAAGTGAGAATAAGAGAAACATTAACATAAAGGCATGATAAAGCATGATAATCATAACATGGAAATGTGGCAACAACATTTAACATGACTTTATCATAAGCCAAGGCTAATTGCACATGGAGAATGAGTAAACCCTCATTGCACTTGAATTATCATGAGTAAACACTCATTTAACATGACATATCATGATACTAATCTTTACCCAATGCATTGGAGATCTATCAGGGTGCACCATTCTTAAACATTTCATTTCATGCATAAATGTTCCAAATAGATCATATAACATCGATTCATTAAACCTCATAATTTATTCCACAATAAAGGAAATTTTGAATTCATATATGAAAAAATATATTAAATATGTAATTTTTCATAAATTTGAATACCCTTGATTATGAAATTGGCATGGTATTTACTACACAAGGACATTGGCTTGAAAAAAGCATGGTGCAATTTTGGCAGCATAACAACGTGAAATAAGAATTAATAAAAATGTTTGATGAGAGATAAATGTGTGTCTCATCATATGTACATGAAATGTAGAGTAAGGGGGTCATATATAGACATGTCCCAACAAATTTAATGGATATTATTTTTATAATACAAAACAATTTCTTGAAAGTGAATGAGAAGATAGAATTTCCTTACGAAATTTCGTCATGATAACAGGTGTACACGGATGAAATTAATGAGAGAGAAAGAGGTCTCTCATCATTTACAACATAAAGAGGGAAGTATGCGGTCAGTGCAAAATTATACCACAACATTTGTAATTAAAATTAAAAGGGTATAACAACATAATGAGATTGAGACAAAAATGAGAAAAGAGGAAACCCCTAACTTGGAAGTGTGATCCCAAAGGCTTGGCAGAGGCTTGAGAGAGGCTTCTTGGGAGCATGGGGAATCGTGGGAAGATTCTATAGAGTTTAGGGTAGAGTTTGGTCAAACTAAAAATGCTTTGAGTGAAGAGGAAGTGGGAGCTTGGGTGGGTTTATATAGGAAAAGAGAGGGAATTCTTTAATATTTAGGTTTCAGTCACCACACATTAAACTAATCAATACCACAAACAATACCATGGTTTTTCCCATGTTTTTTCCAAATGGGACTGGAAAACAATATTTTTTAAGGCCAATGGCAGAAATTATTAAAATATTGGGGGTGCTTATGTTGAGGTGAGTCACACTCTGAAGGAAATTCATTTAATAAGTGAAAATGTTTTATAACTCTTGGAGGGTCCATTAAAGATTTGTAAAATAAATCAAAAAAACCTAAAATCACATTATTTTAATGGTAACACATATATTGGCCTATGATATCTTTATAGTGTTTTATTACATCACTATTGTGTCATTATGATGTCATAAAACACATTATATATTTAAACGGTATTTAATTTTTACCCAAAAATTCGACTGTCTCAGAAAATTATGAAAAATTAACCATTTCATAATTTCAACATTCTGATTCCAAAAATAATATTAATTTTATCTAAATATTTTCCTAAATATTTTAATTTTTACTTTTATAATAATAACTTATATTTATCGAAAAATCATGTGTTTTGATAAAAATAGCTTTCATACCATAATAAAAATTACAATTGCATTCATAAAATTATATAATAATTTATATTTAATAAAAAATAATTTAATAATAATAATAATATATTATTAAAATATTATTTATTTATAAAATCCGTTAATTCATCGAAATAGATTTCTTAGTTGAATATTAACTAAAAATACTATTTCTACATTAAAAACTATTTACAAAGTAACAATAATAAAATGAATGTATATTAATTATTATATAAAAAAATAATACCCATATTTATAGTGCTACGATATTGTTACATAACCCCTTATAAAACCCATATAAGACCGAAGGGTAAGATGCGCGATGGTGACAGACTCTTGGGTTGGTCATATAGCATTGCTCGAGTGATAATCTCTATCAACATCCACTTCTCTCATAGGCGGTTCCGCTCGAGCTTAACGTATTCAAGCTCATCTTGGGATTGTTCTAGAGTGATGTCCAATGATACCAACTCCTTTCTAAGCTCCGACAAATGGGCTTTGTATGGGGAAAGTCTACTAGATAAGTCCATTACTTCCTTTGTCTGAGTAAATTGGATTTGTTAAAGCCTTATATTAATACTAATCATGTGATCAATATTCAATGGATATATAAGAAATGGTCATAATACTTAATGGTATTTTAAAATCCAAAAACATAAAACCATTGAAGTTCACCTTTTACATAAACATTTTACATAATGAGACATTTAATTAGATCAATGGGAATTTCCATTAATGAATTTTTTGGTTGTTTCAATTTTTTTGAAATGTGATGTTATTCAAGGATCGTTAGTAAATTTAATGTATTTATGTACCATGTTTATTTTTAACAAAAAAAATAAGATAACCCCAATGTGAAGTTATAGAAAAAAATTAAAATTTATTTAAAAACTCTAACAATTTATTTTTAGATTATAAAAATTCTACATGATCAATTTGATAAGTGGGTTCAGAAAAATGTCTAGCATTAGGATCTATGTAAACAAAAAACTCATCCACCAGATTATGAATAACACCAAGCTAATCAGTAGTAAATAAATCCATGTATTCAATTATTTATGAATCATCACTAATTTTAATAGTATATTTATTTTAAATAGTATGAGATAAGTAACATTCACTACCACCTCTAATTAATTTCTTATCTTATTGTTAAGGTATTGAAGACATTAAATCATTAAACATAACTTTTATAGCTCTATACTCTATATTATCTTGATAAAATTAAAATTTAATCTAGACCAATAATGATATCAAACTCTACTATGTCCGGTTAAAAAATATTTATAGGAAAAACTATCCCACTTATAATAATAAGAATATACCAATAAACCATTTTTTCATTAATATTTCAACTTGGGTTTTCCCAAAAAGTTCTATCTTTTTTTCATATGGTGATATTCCAATTTTACATACATTTTTATACAATATAATTAAAGTTATGATCCAAAGTCAAATAAGGTTTTATCCAAATTCAAATAAACCAATGAAATACCTATAACTACATCATTTGATTGCCCAATATCAACTATAGATTCATAAAAATGTATTCCCACACCCTTTTCTATAGATATTGATAATTTCCACCCATAGTAACTATCTTCATACATGAATTAATATAATTACCAAACTCATTACAATAAAAACCTCTCACTATCAGATTTTCATTTCTTATCTAATAATTTTCCTTGTAGTCATGATCCATATGACAAAACATCTCGCATAAAGATCACAACTCTAGCATCATAAGGTGTTCCCCATGATTCATTTTACTGCACCTCTCAAAAGATGGGAACATGGTTTTGTTACCTCCATATTTCTTTGATGAATGCTTCCCAATTTCCTACCAATTGGACAACTGCTTATAATTTTTTTTCATATAATACAAGATCACTTTAGAACACAATTTCAATATTCTCATCACATTGAACAAGTTTCTTATATCTTTGGAATTCATGAGAAGTTAATTCCCTTATATATCATGGATTAAATCCTGAGTAAAACCAATTAATCTTATTATCAATATATATGATAAATTGTTTTATATATTTTTTCATTCAGGTTAATTTTTCATCATATATAGACACAATATATTCTTTATATTGTCTCAATTCCAATAATTGTTTTTTCTATCTGAAGTCAAATAGAATTAGAAAAAAATTATCAAGGATGATACTCTTAAATTCCACAAATTCCAAGGCACCAATATCCTTTCATTCTATAATTTTATTAATCATTAACCACAAATGGTCATCTGGAAATTCAAAAAGGTAACCGTAAAGACATACCTTTTGAGGATCTAAACATTCCATGATATCAAATATCTTTTCTAGGGAATTAATAAATCATTCATCTATCATAGGGTCAGATGATCCCCTGAATGATGGGGGTGTTGCCTCATAAAATGACCTACTAAAGACATTTACTAACATAGTAGATGAGGTTAATCTCCATAATGGATTCCACTACCATTTATTAATTGTGTTATATATTCCATCATAGAAAAAATTGTTTTTTTAATTCAAACAATCTCTACAAGCTGATTTGAAAAATATTTTATTCTCACTGCCTTCCCACTTTATATTCCCTATTTCCTTAATAGTAATACACTATGAATAAACATAGTATATATGTATTGGTATGGAAATCATAAAATTATATATCATTTCCATATATATATAACATAAAGTCATTCAACAGAATACTATTAAAAATATCATAATCCTTAATGTAATCTAAAACATACTATTATACTAACTATAAGGACTCAACCTTAAACAATACATAATCTTGAGTTTTATGTCTAGAAATATTTATTTTAAATTAGAGGATATTTTATTATTTATTTTTTTAGATAATTATTCCATAACTAATACATAACATAAACTTATAATAGCATGTGGATACTTCTGATGAAAATCAATTTTTTATAATATAAATGTTTTAAGATAAGACATTATTTAATTTCATTGAAAATATTAACTTCCTTTAACTTGTCTTATTAATTTCCCTTACACATCCTTAAACCCAATGAAAACTATTTTAAAAATACGGGATGAGCACAAAAATATCTATAAGGGATATGAAAAGAAAAAACCATTAATGTAGTGAAAAACTAAAATTTATGAAATGTTTAATTTATATAAGTTATAATTGAGTGAAAGAATTAAATCATTTTCTCATGAAAAACTCAAGCATTTTTTGTTCAAAAAATAGTTTAATACCATATAAATAATAGATATATCATATAGGTATCTAGGGACATCATTATTTATATCACTCTTACAAATTGAATAAATATATGGTCGATTTCCATACTCAATGCAATGAAGGTATATCATGTACCCACAAGTCCATGATGAATATTGTAATTACCCATCCTTGGTTTATAATTTACCCAAAAATCCCTTGTTTGTAATGTAAATATCCATTCTCTTTCTATAATGTAACCACCCATACATGGTTTATAACACAACCAACCCTCCGTCTAAATAATTTCCATGAACCATAACATAATGATAACATAAAAAAGATTTATATTTTTATCATCACACTTTGAAATTATTATTTTAACCCCTAAGAAAACATTTTTAGATATTAAAATAAACAACCATTTTAAACACCCATTTTCCAATATAAAACTATAAAAAATATAATATGGCCTTTATTTGGAGTAAATATGAATGATTATACAGGAATATCAAATTAAACTAATGGTAATAGTGTCAAAAAAAATATTTTCTTTGTATATGTTAGAATAGAGTTTTTTGTTTTGCATGCATTTTCTAAAAAATACTCTATAAATATTATTGATTTTGATGATCATAAATACCCTTGTTTGTTTTACTAATGATATTAAATTTAGTGTATTTTAAAAAATTATATTCTTTATTGTACTTGTTTTCAAATTATATTCAAGAATATTATTTTTATGGAAGATTTTTCAATGTGTTCAAAATGATCTTAAGCATGCTCTAGAAACACTGTTCATATTGTACATTGAAGAATAAAAATAAGGAACAAACACTACTCATGAATTAAACCTTATGTTAGAAGATCATCACGTATGGTTAATAAAACATACATTGAAAAAAACATATGGATATAGAACCTTATATTTTGATGAAATCTTATGTTTGAAAAAGATAAAAAGTGTGGTCAAAGAACCATACATAAGTATGGAACCATACGTTTGAGAAGTAAATGTATTAATCATAAACCTTAATTTGTTGATCAACCTTACATTGTAAACCGTACATTCAAAGAATAAACACTACGTAGTCGCATCCTAAATTTTAAATTAAGTTATTTTGGTAAGGAACCTTGCATTTTACTTTTCACCACAAGATATTTTAATTTAAAATTACATAGGAGTTCAGTGAAATAGTATTTGTGGAATATTAGGTCGATTTAATGTTTGTTTTAAAATGATTTAAATAAAATTATGATTGGTTCTCAGAATAATATTAATTAGATAAATTATCTACTATTCTTAAGGGAAGATAAGACTACTCTAAGATGTCTCAAGAATTCGTATTCTTATAATTTATCTGGTTATTTTCTGGAATCTAGAATTGAAAATCAGGATCTCTGATTTATTTATTTTATCACTGTATATGTTAGAATATATATATGTTTATGATTCAGAGAAGAATTTATATATATTGAGATATATATTGATCCACACATTGAAATGCATTTTTTAGAATTAAATCTGAATTCTTGTGGATATATTTTATAGATCTACTAAAAAATCAGACATTTTTTCTACAGAAGAGGCTACTATGGTGATTTACATTTTTTGAATCTAGTATTTCTTATAAGTATGGTGATGCTAATTGTTGTTGTTTTTATTGAAAGTTATATTATAACTGAATCACATTGGAACCATTCTTTCTTAAAGAAGCTATTTTCTGAAGAAGAAGAAGAATACCCATCAATTGTTAGTTGTTTTTTCAACTTTGAAGTTCAACCAGAACCGTTTAAATCAATATCTTATTATCGAGAGCTTCAACTACTAATACTTAGTTGTGGTTGAGTATCAGATTCTCAATCTAAGATGTAGTTTTTGGGTTATCTATTAAAGAACCATAAGCCTCTATTTTTAGCCTTATTTTGAAAGGTGTCAATTGATTACACTATGTTGTAAATTGGTCTTATGATATGATAACATAACTAGTGAAATTCACCAAAATTGTAGAGTGTAATTGGTGTAGTGGACTCAGAGATATTTATCCCTTAAACCAATATTAAATTTTGTGTTATGTATTTATATTTTATCTCTTCCTCATACTTTCGTACAGAAGATAAAAACTTCTTTATCCACATAATAATCAGTCAAAATCAAAAGGAATAATTGTGAAATATTTTGAAAAGAATAAATTCCCCACACCTCTTATTTATATATGTATATTCTAACCTAACAATTGGTATCAAAGGAGAGTTTTTGGAAAAAGATAGAAAGAGCTAAAATTATAAGTTCTATAAAAATATGGAAATGACTGATCAGAGAAAAGGATTTGCAATAATTAACATTCCTTATTTTAATGGTGAAAATTATGGATGCTGGAAACCACATATGATTATCTATTTGAACAATATGGTATTAAAATTATACTCAAGGATCATTACCCCATATATAATTCTTGAAAATCATATAACTTGGATTACTACTATAGATTCTAAGTATGACATTAATTCTAAAGCTATGTATTCTATTATCTGTGGTCTTAGACCAAATGAATTCAACTATGCCTCATAATTTCCTACTACTTGTTAAATATAGTAAACCATTTCATTTGACTATGAAGTAATAGATTATGTAAAAAAATAAGGTATGCAATAGAAAATCTGAAATTGTATACATTCATAATGTTTGATAGAGAGATATCACTCAGATGAATGGAAGGATTACAATGATTATCAATACTATTAAATCCATAAGTGAGCCTGTCAAACAAGAAGATCAAGATTTGAATGTATTGAGAGTAATAACAACCAAATGGAATGGTATATTAGCTACACATTGATAATCATCACCTTTCAAAAATCTAACAATGAGAGAATTAATTGTCATATGTATGATGTATAATGTTGAAAAGCAAGACAAAGATAAAGGTAAAAACTTATTACTGAAAAAGGATAATACTACTCTAAAGGTAAAATCTTATAAGCAATGAAAAATAATAAACTAATCTGTCCAAGAAGAAAATAATTCAGATACATATGCTTATGAATTAGAACTGGGTCAATTAGCCAGAAAGTTTACCAAGTTTTATGAGAAGAAAAAAAGATTTAGAAAATCCTTTAAGATTGATGATAAAGCCTCAATAGAATTTAAATGTTATAAATTAAATAAATTAGGTCTTATAATACCTGATTATCCTCAATTAAAATATGAACATATAAAGACAGAACAAAATGTCAGAAAAATATGGATTATGAACATAAAGTTAAAAGAGCAATAAAGGATACATAGAGTGTTTCTAAAGACTCCAATAGCTCATTAAAATTTGATTTATAAAAGTAATAATCAAATCTTATAGAAAATTTGTGATTCATGGAAGAATATGATAAAGTAAAAAACCTACTATTCATATAATTATAATTCAGATTCTATTTCAAATTACTCAAATAATAAATTGGATTCCTACAACAAAATACTTGAAGGAAAACATGACTTCTTATTAATGAAACAAATATATTTAAATAATATTCACAATTTTACTTTTGGGGAATGATATGCCTTACTTAAATAACATCTGGAGTTAATTGAAATATATAACTCATCTACCACAAACTTCACTGATCATGGAACTAAGATTAAAGCAGTACAAGATGAAGTAGAAACTTATAAAATTTTTCTCACTTCTTTAAAAAGGTAGAAAATATTCTGAAAGAAATTATTTATAAAAATGTCATTAGAAAGAAATTATTTTTGTAAGAAGTAAGCGTCAAAAATATACACTACATATGAATTAATTTGTTCCCAACTCAAAAATGGTTACTTGTCAATTTTTTGGAACATAATGAAATATAACAAAAAAACCTTTATTTGATAAATCCTCAAATAAGTCGAACAATAAAACCATTTATTTCAAAAAAAATATCTTATGTAAATGAAATGAGTTATAAAAAACAAAGAAGATCTGGATTCCTATATCTCTGTTAGCTAACATTGTTAGACTAAAGATAATATGGGTACCAAAACATACTCTTCTTTAAATTTCCTTTTTAGGAAATAGGTCACATAAAAGAGAAGATATATGGTATACAGATACTAGCTTCTCTATGAATTTGAGTGGAAACTCAAAAATATTTAATAAACGGACTCAAATATATATATTTATAGTAAACTTTATTGATAATTACAAAGGATAGATAATAGGAATTGGAACTATTGGAGATCCAAGAAACATTATCAATCAACAAAGTACTATATGTACAAGGGATGAATAATAACATGATAAGTATCTCTAAACTCTATGATGATGGATATTATGTTATCTTTTCTTATAATTCATACTCTATATTTAATGATAAACTTATTAACATTAGATCACCTATAACTAATAATGTTTATACTTTTTATTTAAATTCCTTGTGTAAACAGAAAGTAAATTGTTTAACTACTAAGATAAATGAGTCATATATATAGAATATGAGGCTCGGTCATTTTAGTATTTATTCTTTACATAAATTATCTAATAAATAGTTAGTTTTTGATTTACCTAGTCTTATGTTTGATAGGGAGAAATTTTTTGATGCTTTCCAAATTGAAAAGCAACACAAATCATCCTTCAAATATATTAACAAAATTACTACATAAAAAACTCTATAACATATCCACATGACTCTATTTGGACCATTAGAAGTAGAAAGTTTGGTTGGGAACTTATATGTATATGTTATAAATGATGATTATTCTATATTTACTTGGATTTATTTTGAAAAAGTCAAAAATTGAATCTTTTACTGTTTTTGAAAGTTTTTATGAAATTGTTCAAAATTAAAAATATTTTTAAATAATTTCCTTAAGAAGTGATCATGGTAGAGAATTTTAGAATCAGTTATTTAATCCCTTTTGTTCAAATCTGTGTATTAAATGCATATTTTTTGCACCAACAACATGTCAATACAAGTTAATTCATGAATGAATAAATAGAACTATTAAGAAATGGCTATGACTATGGTGAATGAATATAGTCTACCTACCTATATCTGAGAAGAAGCAGTAATCCCAGCCTTCTATATAATGAATTGAGTTTTAATTCTGCCTATTTTGAAAAATACCCCATATAAACTTTGGAATAATATAAAACATGAAGTAATGTACTTTAATGTTTTTGGATGCAATGTGTATGTCCTAAACACCAAATATAATCTTGGTACATTCGATCCAAAAGCTGATGAAGGAATATGTTTTGGATATTCTTCTACCTATAAAGCCTATAGAGTGTTTAAAAAAAATTTAATGATTGTTGAAGAATTAGTTCATGTGATGTTTGATGAAATTGACCCATTTATTAAAGAGAAAGATCCAACTAAAGAAATTTTTTAACTCTTCTGAAAATATGAGACTTGAAAACCTGAAAATGATATTGAAAATAATATAAATACAATTATGTATAGTTTTGAAGAAACCGATACTTATGAAACTAAAATATTTTTACTTAGATAGTTAATAACTCTATAGAATCATCCTTTAGAAACATTTATAGGAGACCTTGACATGGGAATAAGAACTAGAAGAAATAAAGTAAACCTAGTTGAATTATCTACCTTTCTATTTCTATTATAACTTAAATATTTTGAAGAATCCTTAGAAGATGAGGGATGGATATTAAAAATATAGGATGAGATAAAAAAAATTAAAAAGTAATGAAGCTTGGGAATTAGTTGGAAATCCATCTAATAATCTAGTTATAGGAACTAAGTGGGTCTTTATGAATAAAAAATATGATCAAGGGATTATAACTAGAAACAAATCTATATTTGTAGCTAAATTCTATCATCATGAAGATGGTATAGATTATGATGAATCCTTTTCCCATGTAGCTAGATTAGAGGAAATTATAATTATTTTAGCTTATAAACTATATATGAACTTTAAATTATATTAGATAAAAATTAAATCTACCATTTTAATTTGGAATTTAATGGATTATGTTTATGTGGAACAATAACTTGTTTTTAAAAGTTCTCAAAAACCAGATTCTGTTTCTAAATGTACTAAATCTCTTTATGACCTTAAACAATAACCTAATGATTAGTATCAAGGATTAAGTTCTTTTTTTTAAAAAAAATGTATTTATTGTTGTATTTTTAAATCCAACTCTTTTTAAGAAAACCATTTCTTCTAATATATTATAAGTTCAAATAAATGTTGATGATGTTATTTTTTATTCAACCAATGATAATCTTTGTAATGATTTTTCGGAAAATAAGAAAAAAGTATTTTAAATGAGTATGATATAGGAATTGAACTTCATTTTAGGACTTCAATTTTTCCAAAATATTATGGAAATATTTTAAACCAAAGTAAATATATTACTGATTTATTGATAAAGTTTGGTCGTGAGAAAAACAATACATATACAACACCCATGTCTACCAATATAAAACTTGTTTGTGATGAATCTAGAAAACCAGTGGACAACAAGTTATATAGAGGTATGATTGGTAGTTTATTATATATTACTACTAATAGACATGGTACATTGTTTTTTGTATGTTTATGTTCTATATTTCAAACAAATCCAAAAGAATCTCATCTTATTACTTCCAATTATATTCTTAGAAATTTAAATTGAATTATTTTTCAATATTTTCTTTATCTAAAGAATTATGGTTTTAATTTAATATCATATTTAGATTCTGATTTTGGAGGTTGTATATTAGATAGAAAAATTATCTCAGGAACCTGTCACTTTTAAGAAAATCTTTTGTATCATGGTCATGTAAGAAACAACACTCAATTTCCCTATCAACAGTCGAGGAATAATATGTATTTGAAGTCAATTATTGTGCACAAGTATTATGGATGAAAAACACACTAATGGACTTTAGATTAAATTTTAATAGTACATCTATTTTATGTGAAAATATAGGTTCTGCAAATATTTCAAAAAAACCAACAATTCAGTCAAGAACAATGAATATTGATATTAATAATCATTTTATAAGACATAATATTCTTAAAAAGGATATATCATTAGAATTTGTAAATAATGAATATCAACTAGCTGATATTTTTACTAAACTACTTCCCAATATAAGTTTTGATTTTTTTTAAGGGGGAGTTAGGTTTATTTGATTTTTAAACTAATTGTAGTCATTTTAATCATTTTATTTTTAAATGTTTATTTTATATTATTTTCTTTTATTTTTTAAAAAATATTTATCTATTATAATTTAATTATATTATGCTTTGTTGAGTCAATAAGGTTATCTTATGACATCTCCATTTCTTATGGTTTTATGTTTTGAAAATCACAAACACTTTTTCTTAAGTTCTGTCTTTTTCTTAAGTTCTCATTTATTCTTAAGATCTGGAATTTTCATTCCGTTATACTTATAGATGTATCATAAATATTTATCATTTTTTTATACTTACAATATGTATTATTATGATTTTCCATTCTGTTAGATTTATAGATTATTCATACCGTCTTTTTTATACCGATTCCGGTGTATAAATGATGTCATCTTTTTGATACAGATTCCGGTGTATAAGTGTTATCATCTTTGTGATACCGATTCTGGTGTATTAGTGCTACCATATTTGTGATACTGAATCTGGTGTATAAGTGATTCAAATTTTATGATTCCGATTCTGGAACAATGAGATACCAGTTTCACAATCTGATTTACTTTTCCTTATGAATCTGTTTTCTTGATAATTTTTTTCTTAAGAATCCATTTATCTTTATAATTTTTGAGATGTTTAATGAATAATTCCAAAGTTATCAGATTCCAAGATTTCTTACATAATACTCATCTTTAACTTAACATCGTTTCTTATACTAGAAACGATGTCATACAATCTGTTACAAACTAACCGTTGTATGTTAGACACGTGTCTAGGTCCCTCCAAAATTTAAGAAAGATATTACAATTGAAGATGATCTGACTGTTGTGAAGATTTCCTTATACATACAAGTTCATTTGAACGAGCAGAAAATAATGTAAAGAGTGGATGAACCTGACACAGGTGAAAAATCTGTAATGTAATTTTTCGAGAGATATGCTCTTTCAACTCAAAGTGCTTCATGAGGATGTCATGAACAACTTGTTCGGGTGTGAACAACTTGTTCAGACTTAAATTGTGCAGACTTCTATCTTGCGGTTCATGGGATTCTGGGTTTGGAAGATAGAGGTTCTAATTTCCTTCTAAATTGAGGGCTTGTGGGGTTAATAAGAGAGATACTGATATTCGGATTGAGGGCTTACCTGGGTTTGGGTAAGACAAACTTTCCTGAAAGTATAAATCAGATAACCTTTATCCAAGTGTGTTGGATACCCTTCTCTTTGGTTTAAAATAATCTTATTGTTACTTGTTTTCTATTTTTAGTTTTTTTTATTTCCACTGTAATCTTAACTTTGTTAAAGATAGAAAGTATAACTTTCTTATACTTTCTAATTCTATTACTCTGATTATATTAAATTTTCTATATGCTTCAAGGTAGAATCTTTAATTTAAGAAAATCTTTCTTAAGCATTTATCTTAAGGTTGTATATTTTAAGAAAAGGTTTCTTTTAGAGGTGTGGTTTAATTTTGTTTAAATTTGTTAAACTAAACTTTAAAGGTTACAAATGAATTTTAAAGAATACAATTCACCCCCATATTGTATATTGAGCATCTAAATTCATCATTTCTATCCTACAATTGGTATCAGAGAGGTCTATAAAATTATTATATCCACATATAAGTTTTCTTGCTAAAGTTTTATTTTTCTTATTTGTTTATAGGATTTTACTTATAATAAGTTCTTTGGAAAGAAATTCCTTTTAGTATTGTAGTTGTTCATGTTATATCTCTAGATAATATCAATCCTACTAGACCACCAATCTTCGATAGAAATGACTATGACTATAGGAGATAAAGAATGAAGGACATTGTGATAAACACAGCTGTAGGCAACTACATTATGTTAACTAGAGACTATAATATTCTTGATAAGGAACTTAGAACCTTTACCAATCCAGAAAAGGTGGAATACTAGCTAAACTTTAATGTAAGTATTAATTTTCTTTGATTCGTGACTAGAAATATATATAGCCAAATTTCATCCTGTAATGCTGAATATAGTATTTGGACAAATCTTGAAGTAACTCACTTTGAAACTTTCAAAGTTATAGAAACTAGAAGATTTATGCTCAAAGTTGAGTATCATGGTTTCTTTTTTCCTTATGGAGAACCCGTATGAAAATTACTACAAATATTCATGACTATTTTCAACAGATTACAATCAATGGGTGAGAATCGTTTAGATGATGAAGCTCTTATAGACAAGATTATAGATGTCATGCCTAATGAATGGGAATCCAGTAGAACTTATATAAATGAAAATAGAAAAGTTACACATATTTATCTTGATGAACTATTTGGAACCCTTCGTCAACAGGAAACCCGAATGAAGAGAGATCATGATAATATTGAGAAGAACAATGGAAATGGATGTGTTGCTTTTACAACTACTTCAAATCATACGAATGCCAAGACTCTTGAGAGATTTACAAGATCTAAATCTAATATGGTTGTTGTTCAATATGAATCTAGTGAAAGTGAAACTTCAGAAAATGTGTTAGCCAATCTTTCTTGGAGGGTGAAAAAGATTCTTGGGAAGAAGAAATTTCAATATAGGTACAACATGAAAGATGGAAAAGATAAGAAAGATGGAGAAGTGACATTCTATAAATGTAGATGAACTGATCATATCAGACCTGATTGTACCTTACTTAAAAAAAGAGACAAGAAGGATAGGAATTTTGAGATAAACAAGAAGAAGTTCTACAGATCAATGTATAAGAAAGTCCTAAAATCCAATGACCATTGGAGTTCCTGTGGTGGATATTCTTTTGATGATTCTTCAGATTATGAATCTTTTGAGAAAAAGAATATTTTTTTAATAGCCCGAGCCACATTTCAAACTCAATGTCTTTTGGCTAAGGTATGAAATACTAAATCCTTAACCAATGTGTCTTTGAGTGAAAATTTTCCTGATAAATATTTTTCAATAGATGAAGAATATTCTTCATCAAATAATGATAATGATTTACGTTCCTATGAAGAAGTATCTAGGTTTATTAATTTTATAGAGATAAGAAATTTTAATGTTTTTTAAGAAACTTGAAAAGGAAAATTCTAGATAATTTATTTTAAAAACATAAATTTTTGATCTTTTATAAGATCTTGATAAGAAATATAATTTTTTAGAAAATATTTATATGAAAATTGAGAAAGCTAATTATGAAAAGGATATGTTTTCTAAATATCTTTAAAATATGTTTTTTTAAAAAGATGTTTTAGAGGATAAACATAACTCTATGTCTATTATTTTAAAGGATTAGAATTTATTCCTAAGACTAAAGTATGAAATTTTTTATTTGAAGAAACTTCTTGAAAATTTTACTTCTGGTAAGCAATATTTTGACAAGATATATTATCAGATCCGACATCATGGTAATAATCAAGGATTAGGTTATTCTCATGAAAAAC
Source organism: Viscum album (assembly GCA_963277665.1). Lineage (NCBI taxonomy): Eukaryota > Viridiplantae > Streptophyta > Magnoliopsida > Santalales > Viscaceae > Viscum > Viscum album. The sequence goes on from OY728135.1 coordinate 339,053,164, forward strand.
CTATTTTTAGAAATAATTATTTTGTTCCTACAAGAGCTCGTTTTTGTACTAAATGTCAATGTGGTGGGAATTGGAAGAAGAAATGTTCTTTAAATAATGCTAAATATCTTGGTTTTCATAAAGCCTACTTTTCTAAACAAATGTGGATACACAAAATTTAATTATCTAACAATTATAGATGCAATCTAGTTTGGATTCTAAAAACCTAACTCTTTTTTTAGGTCAATGAAGGAAGTACCGATAACATATGGTACATGGATAGTGGATGTTCCAAGCACATGACTGGAAAAAAAGACTATTTCAAAAAGAATTTAGAGACTAAAGGTGGAAAATTATCCTTTAGAGATAACTCTCAAGGAGAAATTCTCGATATATGTAACATTATTCATCTTGAAAAATATTTAATTTCAAATAATTTTTTTGTTAAAAGACTTAAGAACAAACTCATCAGCATAAGTCAATTATGCAATGAAGGATACATTGTGAATTTTATGAATGACAAGTGTTTAGTACACAATTACAAGGATGAATTTATTCTCTTAGACCTTAGGCATGACAATGTATACACTCTAAACCTAGAAGACCTTAAAAATCATGATCTTTCTTTCCTATGTGTAATTGAAGATCAATCTTGGCTTTGTCATAGAAGACCAAGACACTGTAACTTTAGGAATCTTAGTAAACTTTCTAAGAAATAACATTTTCAGTATTTACCAGATCTTAGGTTTGATTCTTCAAAAGTCCTTGATCCTTGTAAATATGTCATGAAACATAAATCTTTCTTTAAATATATTAGTGAAGTTACAACTTCTAATGCCTTATAGTTACTGCACATGGACTTATTTGGTACAATACAAATTAGATGTATTGGAGGAAAATACTATGTGTTTATCTTAGTTGATGACTACACTAGATTTACGTGGGTCTATATTCTCGCAAAGAAATATGAATCTTTTTATTATTTCAATGTTTCTAGATCTCAAGTTAAAAATGAAAAAAAAACATTCCATTGATAACTATTCATAGTGATCATGGAGGAGAATTTTAAAATTCTGTTTTTGATGCTTTTTGTAGTAAAAAAGGTAGTACTCACAACTTTTCAGGTCTAAGAACATCTCAACATAATGGTGATTTTGAAATAAGAAATCATATTCTTCAAGATATGACTAGAACCTTTTTGAGTGAATATTCAATAGCTAAACATGTTTGGGCTAATGCTGTATGTACTGTCTATTATACAATAAATCGAGTTTTAATTAGACCCTTTCTAAATAAAGCACATTACGAGTTATGGACTGGTCGAAAACCGAAAGTATCTTACATTAAGGTTTTTGGTTTCAAAGTATTTATCTTGAATACCAAGGATAACTTACAAAAGTTTGCACCCAAATATAATAAAGTAATCTTCTTAGGCTACTCCACTAACTCTAAGGCCTATAGAGTTTTCAATAAAAACAGCTGCACTGTGGAAGAAATAGTACAAGATAATTTTGATGAAAAAGATCCTTTTTTTCAAACAACCTTAACTTATATCTGATATATTTTCTAAAACTGATCACCAATCTTTGATAAGAGACCTTTTAGATAAGTATAATGTTCAAGAAATTTTTTTTTAAACATTTACTCCTGATTATTTTCTACCGTATGTTGATGATCAAGTCTTTCAAAACCCAAGTCAGTTGTTACTTAGAAATCATCCTAGTGATAATATCATTGGAAATGTTAATCAACCAGTATGAACTAGAATTTCTCTAAGGAATGAATTTGAACATGTTGTATTTCATTCTTAATTTGAACCAAATACTCTTGAAGAAGCCTTGGGTGATGAATATTGGATAATGGTTGTGCAAGATGAACTCAATGAATTTGTAATAAATCCGGTTTGGACCTTGGATGAAAAACCTAAGGAAACTTCTGTTATTGGAGTAAAATTGGTTTTTAGAAACAAATGCGATGAAAATGGATTTATTATTAGAAATAAAGAAATATTAGTTGTCAAAGGCTATATCAAACAAGAAGGCATAGACTATGAAGAAACATATGCTCCTGTAGAAATACTTGAATCTATTCATATTCTTCAATCCATTACAGGATTATTTAATTTCAAACTATATCAAATAGATGTAAAGTGTTATTTTCTTAACGGTTATGTATAGAAGAAGTTTATCTAGATCAACCCCCTATCATTGAAGATACCAAACATCCTAATCATGTTTATAAACTTACAAAATCTATATATGGACATAAACAAACCCATATAGATTGATATGATAGAGTTTTTGGATTTTTGTTTCAAAATAACTATGTTAAGGGAACTGATGATCCAACCCTTTTTGTTAAGAAAAATTATAAAGATGTTTTGATTGTCCAAATTTATGTTGATGACATCATATTTGGATCAATTTGGAAATCCTTAACTGATTCCTTTGCGAATCTTATGAAATTTGAGTTTGAGATGAGTATGATGGGTGAGTTAACCTTTTTTCTTGGTTTTCAAATTTTTAAAAACCAGAGGGACCTTACATATATCTACATAAGTATATCAAAGATCTTCTTAAGTGTTTCAGGTATGATAATGATAAGAGTATAAGTACCCTTATCAGAACCTCTAATACTCTTGATATTGATGAAGCTTGGAAACATGTGGATCAGACATATTATAGAGGTATGATAAGAAGTTTACTTTACTTAATAGCTAGTCGACATGACATAATGTTCTCAGTATGGTTATGTAAAAGATTCCAAGAAAATCCTAATGAATTTCATTTAAAGGCAGTGAAAAGAATTTTTTTCTCTACTTAAATGGAACTCAAGATTTGGGACTTTTTATTCCTCTGGAAATAATTTTGATCTTAATATTTTTTCCGATACTAACTTCAGTGGTTGTAAAATGGATAGAGAAAGTACATCCGGAACTTTTCATTTCTTAGTAGATTCCATAGTTTCTTGGTCATGCAAGAAACAACATTCTGTAGCACTTTCCACTGCTGAAGCTAAATATGTAACAGTAGGAAGTTGTTTTACTCAAGTGATATGGATGCAACACGCACTCATAGACTATGGTATGGGTTTTATTAAGACTCAAATAATGTGAGATAACACAAATGCCATTGCCCTAAGTAAAAACCTTACACATCAATCTCCTAAAAAGCACATAGATATTAGACATTACTTTCTTAGGGATCACACACTTAAAAGAGATACTATTCTTCAATTCATCGGAACTCAAGAACAACTTGCGGATATTTTCAGAAAATCATTATCTTATAATATATTTGAATACATTAAAAAAATCTAAGAATGATCTATTTTAGTTAATCATTCATATTTACTTCTTGTTTAAATCATCTCCTAACATTAAATTACTCCTTATTTCTAGGAGAAGTGCATATTTTCCCCTTCCCTTAAGCTCTTTCTTATTCTTAAAATTTTATCTTTCCTCAAGATTTTTTTACCTTAAAATTTTACCTTTCAATATTTGAAAAATTTGGTAGTAGAAATTTCGGTATTGAAAATATTCGTATTGATATCTTAAATCTAAAACATCCAAGAAAATTCTTATAATACCAACAAACTCCTCAGAGTTTTCCAAAAGGTAAATTTTCTTACCCTTTATTTTCTTATCTTAAGTTTCAATTGTTGGTATTTCAAAATTTTCAATTTTGGTTTACATTAATACAAAAGATCGGAATTCAGATTTCTTATATCCATCCTCAACCATCATACCAGATCAGGTTATGTTTATTCATCTGATTATCTTATAGAAGCTGAAAAGTCATAGTTATGCCTATATAAGGGGTGCCTCGTTTATAAGAACCGCACCAACCTTATTGATCTCTGTGCCGATGTTCTATTTCCATCAAAGTCATCATTCCATTTCTTTTTTCCCCTTAATCCCGAATGAATATTGGATCTTCAGCAGATTACATGTTGATTACCTAAGAAATAAAATATTGGCCAATCTTTAGTGAAAGGTTTGTATTCCCCAACTTTTATGAAATATATGACTCCATTATCTCTAAGGTGAGAATAACTAACTGATAGGAACGTGTTTGTGTGGCTAAGGAGAAGATTCAGGATCTGGTTTTTCCTGACCTAGTTATTCAGTTCTACGAATCCATTATTTTCTTCTAAAAGGATGGTAATGATCTATTTAAGTTCAAATGTTATGATAAGACTTATATTGTTCTTTATAAGAAGGCAGAAAATGTTCTCAACATACCGTATGAAGGGGAAGCTATTCTATGCTCTAAAAAACATCATGAGAAAGAAGGTTATTTTGAGAAAGTCAAGTCTTTGGATTATCTTTGTCACTATTATGTTAAGAATCTGAAGATTACAAATCATACAACAAACCACAATATTGTATCTCTCTAGATGCAAGGATTTATTATCCCAAGAAAATGAGATAAGGACTCTCTAAAAATATGTGATATTCTTTTTTAGACATTCTCGTCAACTTAAAGAAGATTAACTTGGTTAAGTACATATTCTTGACCATCTAGGAAATAAAAGGTGGATCCATCAGGTCTCAAATTTTTATGTATCCGGAAACTATATCCAGGATAATAGTTATGTGCCTTCATGGACTGAATTTCCCCTTCTGATCAGTCTCAAATCCTTTAAAGATTTTGTTGCTCAGTGATGACACTCTAAGAAGGATGAAGATATAGTTTTTACAGAAATCCAAAACTTTTGAGGAAATGGTTGTCCATAATAAGGGATATGTTCTAGAATCTTTATAATCATTACCCAAGAAAATGAAACATGATGAATCAGTCTTCCTAGTACCAGCTTCTGATGTCCCAGTATCAGCACCTTCTTCTGCAAAGAAAGGTAAATCCTATTCCGATGCAATAGTTGCAAAGTGGAGAGAAATGATAGCTACCATAAAGAAAGGGGATCCTTCCTTTGTCTTAAATACTGTAGAGGATAAGGCCTTAAAAATCAAGCAAGTTTAAAATCTTGAGAAAGAAAAAATACCGAAGATGTTAAAGAAGAAATCATTGGTAGTGCATGCAAAGTAGAGAGAAATGGCAGCTACCAGAAAGAAAGGAGATCCTTCCTTTGGCTTAAATCCTACAGAGGATAAGGCCTTAAAAATAAAATTTGCTAAAAATCTTGAGAAAGAAATTAAGAAGATGGATTTAAAGAAGAAATACTTGGAAGCGCAAGTTTGTCAGTATTTACAGAAAGTTGTATAAAAGAATTCTCAAGATGTACGTGAACCTCAATTTGTTCATAACAAGATGGCTGTCACTCCAGAAATTCAGAAAGCCAAGAAAGTTTTATCTTTATCAGAACCTGTTCAATAAATATAATATCAAATAGTTCAAGAAGACTATGATGATGTTTTAAGGGAATTGGAAGACTACCTTGGAACTCTTTTGAGTTTATTCTGTAAATATATTTCAGAAGAACAAGTCTAAGAACAAGTTGAAGAAGTATAAGTTGAGGAAGATGTAGAAGTTGAGGAAGAAGTACAAGTTGAAGAAGAATAACAAGTTGTAATTGAATTATAAGAATAAGATAAAGAAGAGGTTGACCATCAAAGTGGTGAAGAAGAAGATTTTCAATAAGAAGAAGATGAACAATTAAATGTTAATGTTATCCATGTATCTGATGAACAATCTCCAGTTCAAAATCCTGTCAAAGGTAAGATTGTTTTGGTTTCTTAATCTGAAATGGAACCACCTCATAAGTCCTCTAAGAGAATAGAAAAATCAGTTTCCTTAACTCCAAGAGGAGCTCAGAAAGGAAAACATATTTCAGGTTCTGAATCCTCATCGTCTGTTGGACATGACTTTGTCAAGATATCTTTAAGAAAGTTGGTCAGAACCATTATGGTTCTGGAAAATTTTGATTCTCGAAGTCAAATGATGCATGAAACACTAAATAAAATGATGGAATCGACCAATATGTTTATGAACATGGTGGCCAAGAAATAATAAAACTTTAGTAATCTTTTGGTTGATTAAAAAGATCAAAAGGTGACTTGTAAGAAAGTCTTTAACCACACCAAAACTATTAATGAAGATTAAAGATAGTTCGTTGACTTCATGGATTAAAAAAATAGAGATTTCAATACTTGTGAAACCGAGTTCAACAAGGTCAAGGCATCAATCTCTTAGAAGACTAGTCAACTCAATTCTGTTGCCCGATCTGTAAGTTGTGAAAAAGAATTCAGAGCTGAATTAGAGAGAAAGGTGGTTTTTCATGAAGGAAGAATCTTGTCATTAGAAAAAAAGAATTATTATCAGGAGATCTTGTTGATCAAGTTTGAAGAAGATCATAAGGAAGTGAAGAAACTTCATGCCTTGATAAAGAAATTAATGTCTGAGAAGAAGAAGGATGGATGTTTTTTTGATATTCCGATGTTTTGTTATAATCTAAATGTTATTTCCTAAATTTCTTTAAGAATATTACTGTATATATTTCTATTGCTTTCGAAAGTATGATTCTTAACGTTACAGGTACATCTTATTCTTCTCCATTATTTTGTTTTTTCTCTTTTTGAAAATTACAAAGTGAGAGAAATTATTTGAAGGAAGAATTTAATGAATTTCTCAAAGGAGTGGAATCTATTAAGGGAGAGTATGGTAATAAAGGATAATGACCAAGTAAGGGGGAGTTTTCTTTTAAGAACATGTGTTTATCTAAGGGGTAGATATTTTCTTAAGAATGAAAACCAGACACTAAAGATCAATAATACGATCCTTGGGAAACATAACCTAAGGGGGAGTTAGTCATATTGATCAGAAATCTCATTCAAAGGGGGAGATAATTTTTTCATACCTATTTATCTAAATCAATATATTCTTCCGTAGCCAAGTTGTTTGCGCTTTCCAAAAAGGGTGATATTTTTGAGTCAATAAAGTTATATTATGACTTCTCCATTTCTTATGGTTTTATGTTTCAAAAATCACAAACACTTTTTCTTAAGTTTTGTCATTTTCTTATGTTCTTTTTTTTCATAATATCTAGTATTGTCATTCTATTATACTTATAGATGTACCATTACGATTTTTCATTCTTTTATACTTACAAGATGTATTATTAAGATTTTCCATTCTGTTAGATTTACAGATTATTCATACGGTCTTTGTGATACTGATTCCGGTGTATAAATGATATCGTCTTTGTGATACTAATTCCGGTGTATAAGTGATATCGTCTTTGTGATACCAATTCCGGTGTATAAGTGATAACGTCTTTGTGATAACAAATCATGTGTATAAGTTATTCCGATTTTATTGTTCCGATTCTAGAATAATGAGATACCAGTTTCACAATCTGATTTACTTTTCCATATGAATCCGTTTTCTAGATAATTTTTTCCTTAAGAATAAATTTATCTGAATGATGTTAGAGTAGTTTAATGTATCATTAAAATGTTATCGGATTCCAATATTTCTTAAATAACACTAATCTTTAACTTAACATCATTTCTAATACTTGAAATTATGTCATACAATCTGTTACAAACTAACTGTTGTATGTTTGACACGTGTCCAGGTCCCTCCAAAATTTAAGGAAAATATAATAGTTGAAGTGGAGCTGACCATTGGGAAGCGTTTCTTATAAATACATGTTCATTTGAATGAGTATAAAATAATGTAGAGAGTGGTTTAACTTGACGCATGTGAAAAAGCTGTGAAGTGATTTCTAGAGAGAGAGGCTCTTTCAACTCTTAGTGCTTCGTGCTGATGTCGTGAACATCTTTTTCGGGTGTGAAAAACTTGTTCAGATTTTCTTTTTACAGAATCTGATCATGATGATCGTGGGATTTCGGGTTTAGAAGGTAGATGTCCCAATTTCCTACTAAATCGAGGGGTTTTGGGGATAGAAAGACAGATACTGATCTTCAGATTGAGGGATTACCTTGGTTTGTGTAAGACATACTTTCTTGAAAGTATAAATTAAGGAACCTTTATCCAAGGTTGTTGGATACCCTTCTCCTTGGGTTAAATGAATCTTGTTGTTACTTGTTTTTAATTTCACGTTTTTTTATTTTCAATGTAATCTTATCTTTGTTAATGATATAGAGTATGGATTTCTAATACTTTCTAATTTCGTTACTCTGATTATATTACAGATTCTCTACTCTTTAAGGTATAATCTCTTCTTTAAGAAAATCATTCTTAAGCTTTTATCTTATAGTTGTAAAGTTTAAGAAAATGTTTCATTTAGCGGTGTTGTGTATTTTTGTATAAATTTGTTAAACTAATATTTAAAGGTTCCAAAATAATTTTTAAAGAATACAATTCACCCCCCCCCCCCTCTTGTATATTGAGCATCTACATTCATCATTCTGATCCTATAAGTTTATTTTATGATTACATTAAATTTGATTTGTTATAAAAAAATTCATGTTATATACTTTAGTCAATTTATTTTATCTTAAATTCATTCATGTGGCATGTTTAAAAAAAATTGTAAATACATTGCGTAATAACATGAGAAATACATCACTATCAGAAGCATCTTTAATACCTAACATTTTCATTTCATAACCCCTTTTCGAATACTACAATCCTCGTTCACCTATATTTTCTTTCGAAAACCTCAAACCAAAAAAACCTCATCTATTTCATTTATCAAAAATTATGAAAACTAAGAGAATCAAAGAAGCTAAAGATGGAAACCCAAGGCATCAGAGAGTTTCCAAGAGAAAGACTCTGCAAGGAAAAGTAGTTTATTCAAATGCCTCTCTCAGAAAAACATGCTCCAAAAACAAGTTCTAGCTTATCATGGTCTTGAATCTATGTTCAATGAATAAAAATTAGAGTTCCTTTATGAAGTAGTACTGAAATTTTTCTGTAATAGTGTTCAGGTTTTTTGGTTAATTATGAAGATAACATTTTCGTAAGAATATAAGATAAGGATTTTTTCATTTCTTCGACTAAAATTTCCCAAATTTTGAACTTCCCCCATGAAAGAGTTTTTCATTACGATTTTCGATCTATCAAATATAAGGACCATAAGTCTGAATACATTATGTCATTTATTTTTTGATCAACAAAAATTAAGAAAAAACATTTCAAAGATCTTGAGAGTGATCAAAAACAAATTGATAGGTTTATTCAAACCGGAATTGATCCAAGAATGGATGAGATGGAGAAGATTCTATATCCAGACATGAATATCATGTTTATCTTTTTATGTGAAATAAAGCTGAATTTTATAAGGTATATGTTCAGATATTTTCACTAATACTATCAGAAGTATGATAGGATAAATTTTTATCCTTATGTATGGATAATATCTCAATTTGTTTTTGAAAAAAGAATGATTCATTTAATATACTCTGGAATCTAGTATCATCATACCAATGTACTCAATGCATGAACATTGAGGAAGCTAGGTTTTTAATGGAGTATAGTAAAAGGAAAACTTATTCCAGTTAGTGAAGATGAATAAAAAAGATCGTGATCTTTTTATTATGATTAATAGTGCAATTGGAAATGAATTAATTGGTGAAACCTGAGGTGAAGTAATATCCAACCCAACCCAAATAAAGTAGGTATTTATTGAAAGAGAATAGAGATAAGAGGTTTTCCATGAATTTTTTGTTATAAAACAAATGAAAAGAGTATATCCACCTATTGAGGAAACTCTGTTGGGTTCAGGTGAGGCTACCATATCAGTACATCTAGAAGAAACCTTTCTTGAAGAAGATCAAGAAGTTAAATGAAAGATTTAATATCTACAGAATCTTTATTTACCATTTTTTATAGAGGAGGAATCATCTATTCAGGAGGAGCAACATATGCTCAGATCAGAAAATATAGCTAGAGAGATTGTTGAAAATCTACTTTTCCCTATTTTTTATCATATGGATGAAAAACAATTATTCTGAAATTGAAGATAAAACAAACCTTCTTGAGAGTGTATCTAGTTCAAGTGAAAAATCAATTTAAAATATAGTAGATAAGTGTATGGAAAATTATTCTTCAAGATATTTAGTAATTGTGGCAGTTGGTCAGTCACAACATCCCTATGAATATTCTATGACTAATCATGTTGATGAGCTTGTAATTAAGTTTAATAAGTATTAGGAGGATAATTTCAATCATCATCAAGAGTTGAAAGCTTCAAGTAAAAAGTTATGGAAACATAAAAAATAATTCTTTTTCCAAGATTGAATTTGATGCCTTCAAGAGTGAGATATTGAATAAATTTGGAAAGATAAAGTCTGATGTTTTTCTATGTCATACATTGCTGATATTAAGTTGTATTTTGGGAGTCAGTTTGAATCAATCAAGAGTAGTGTTGTTCAGAAAAGTACATATGCCTCTTCTTCTTATACCAATCCATATCTAATTCAAATATTATAGGCAATCACTACTATAATGGAATATATAAATTATCTTCTTAAAAATATTCCATGAAATAGTGCTCATTTTCAGTTATGTTAGAAAATTAAAAATATCTTGTGGACCAACTAACTCCGAATAAAAAAGGTATCATATTTATGTTGAAAAAGTTTAGCAATAAGTTGGATAAGTTTTTGGAGTGAGAGGAAATCTTTCCTAATGTTTTGAAAATCAATCTTGTTGAGAAATTTTATATTATTCAAGATTACAGAGTTTTTATTATTCGGTTGGGGGATAGTATAATGATGAAGTTAAGGTTATAGAAGGTAGAGTTGAAATATATGTTTGAAGCTTCTCAAAATCCATAGAAGTTTAATGAATACAAATCATACCCAATGTTTTGTACCCTAACCATTTCAGTTGACTAAACTTGTTTTATAGTCATACGGATTATTGTACCTATACATTTTTTTTATCAATAAATTTTTTTCATTTTTATTTTTGTGTAAATTTTTAATATTATTTTATATTTATGTCTAAATCCAAAACTCTAGTCTTTTTTATTTAAATATTTTATTATAATATTCACTTACTGATCTATGAAAAATTAGACATTTTTTAATCATTTTCTATAAACTTTTTGAACTCCCAAAAAGGGGAATAAATTTGGATAAACACAACATTTATTTTTAACAAAATAATTCTGTAAAATAATATTTCAAATTATTTTCTTTTAATATTATTTTTCAAAATTCTAAATTCATTTATTAATAATGTGGGTTTTTTTATCATCAAATAGGGAGATATTGTTGGGAATGTATTGTCTAAACCATACTATATAAATCATAATGTTATTTATGCCCAAAAATACCCTTGTTTGTTTTACTAATGATATTAATTTAAGTGTATTTCAAGAAATTTTATTCCTTATAATCATTATTTTGGAATTATATTCAATTTTATTATTAGTGTGGAATATTTTTCAAAGTGTTATCAACACTCTTAAATGTGTTTTGGAAACACTTTTCATACCTTACATTGAAGAACGTAATGTAAGGAACAAACCCTACATTTGTATTAAACCTTATGTTTAAATATCAGCATGTATGGTTAGACAACCCTACGTTGTCAGAAACATATGGATAAAGAACCTTAAGTTTTGATGAAATGATACGTTTGATAAAGAGAAAAAGTATGGTTAAAGAACCCTATGTAAATATGGAACATTTCGTTTAAGAAGGAAATGAATGGATCACCAACCTTACTTTTGTGATCAACCTTACATTGTAAAAATTATGTTCAGATAATGGAAGATATGTAGTCAAACCCGAAATTTGGTATTTTTTTCGTTTTGTGAAGGAACCATACTTTTGACTATTCATCACCGAATATTTGAATTTATGATTTTATCAGAGTTTCGTGAAATGATCTTTGTGGAATATTAGGCTGATATAAATCCCATTGTTGAAAGATTCAAAGATCATTATGATTGATTCATAGAATCATATTAGGTAGATACATTCTCTCTTATTCTTAATGTATGTTATGCCAAATTTGATTTATCTCAATAATTGGAATTATTATGACTTATCTTGTGATTTTCTTGGATCTGGAATTCAAAAAGATGACTATCTTATTTATTTATTCAATCTCTACATTTGTTAGAATATCGATGTGATTATGATTCAAAGAAAAATATATATAATGAGTTATATATTGATACATTTATTGCGACACATATTTGGCGATTGAATCTACATTCTTGTGAAGATATTTTACGGATCTACTACTATAAATGATCAGACTCTATTTTATATAGAGGAGGATAAAATGAAGATATAGGTGTTATGAATCTAGTATTTTCTGTATGTATGCTGATGTTAATATTTTCAATTTTTATTGAATGATCTAACACAACTTAGTCACTTTATAACCACTCTTTCTTGAATAAACTCTTTTATAATAAAGAAGACCCAAGAACTGTTAGTTGTTTTTTCAACTGTGATGTTCAACCAAAACATTATTAATCAATATCTTTTTATTGAGAGTTTCAAATTCTTGTACTCAGTTGTGGTGGAGTATCAGCTTCACAATATAATCTATGATTTTTTGTTCTCTTTTAATGAAATAAAAGGCTTCGTTTTTAGCCTTATTTGTAAAAGTTTCAACAACCTACACTCAATTATGGATTGGCCATATGATATGAGGACCTGAGTAGTGAAATTCACAAAACTCAGAGAGAGAGTAATTAGTCTAGTGGACGTGGGGATCTTTATACCTTAACCCACTATAAATAGTTGTGTAATGTATTTCAGTTTTATCCGCTGCTCATACATTGATATAGAACATAAACACTGCTTATCCTCATAATCCTCAGTCGACATCAAAAGGGAAAAAATTTAATGATTTTGAAAAGACAAAATTCACCCCCTCCTATTTATATTTGTATATTCCAACCTAACACGTTTCATTTTTAATTTGTAAAGAAATTCACACATTCCATTGAATGTTTCGTTTTCTTAAATACATTTATGAAAGAAAAAAATTCCCACAATAAAAATAATATCTCCATAAAAAAATAATTTTAAAAATATAGAGATAGAAGAAAAGGTTAGATGAAAGAAAATCCATAAAAGATGTTTTTTTTCAAATAAAAGTCACTTATATTTTTTGAAACAATTGATTCATAATCCCCATTAAAAAAAATAAAAAAAAATATGTCATATAATGATAATAAATAAAATCATTATGTAACATGTAAAAGGGGATGTATATAAACCTAGTAAGAGAAATGAGGTGCATAACATCAAAATATACCTCAAAAATGGAAAGTGAGACGATGTATTTTACCTTGATTCTGGCACATCATACTCATTTTTTACCTAGCACTTCCTATAAAACCTCTTTAGGACTATACATAAAGTATTCATAGATGGAATTTCTATCCAAACAAAGACATTTAGAATCAGAGTATCAATGTGGGAAAGTGATTTTCGTAGGGACCGGATGAACAGAAGGGGTTGAGTGGGTTTATATGATATGATTTGGGTGACCTAATAGTAGTGAGGTTAGAGGCACATTTTTAGTTTTTTAAAAGAAAAATTGTAACCATTTTTTTATGTTCCAAAAGGGTTCTATGTGGATTATTATAAATAATATTCCCACATGTTATAATTATAGAAAGAAATATTGCGGTGAATTATCAAAAGGAGTTCTATTTTATTACAAGTTTGGATAAAATGTCATCATGCTCATGAATATAAAAGAAATAATTTTTTTCCATTGTTCAATGCTTAAACTGTAAGGGTACAGAGAACTAAGAAAATGAATACACCAAACGTCAATGACATATATGTGAAAGGAAGAAAATTGATCAAGGTAAATCTTATTAAATTACCACATGGAAAGTGGAATGATTAATTTTAATGTGTTTGGTATCAATAATTATGTCATTTTAGTATTTTATCAATGATATCTACCTTAAAAAAATTTTAAAATTTAAAAGGATTGGTATGTAGTCGTTTTTCATTATGAATTTGAAATAGTATGTTAAATGTTACAGATGACCCATAAAAATGATTCAGTGGATGTTGAAAAACAGGTAAAACACATTATTTAGTGTAAGATAACCCTTATTATATTCTTAATTTTGAGGTAATGATGTTGGGTTAAAGATATGATTAATATGGGTAATATAAATTTGATAATATTGACTACAATGGAACTGATTAATGATTTGTTAAAAAGTGGTTTATGATATAATTTATAGAGTTAAATTTTTATACATTTAAAGATTATATCTAATAATATATGTTTTATCTATGAAATAAGGAATAATTCATGTTTTCAATATGGTTTTTTGGTAATTCGTGTTATTACCACATTTCGAGAGAATACATGATGACAATTTTCACATGTTTGGTATGTAATGATTAAGATATAATTCATGATTTTTGGGAGATTAATGATAAATTAATTTTGTAAATATAGTGACCTAATTTATAAAACTTGGATCTTAATATTTTGGGAGGTTCATAAGGATTACCATTTATAAAATGGTCAAAGATTAAATTTGGATGAGGTTTTAGAGATTAATATATTACTTCACCATAAGATGATTTAGGCATATTGGATAACTTATACTGATAATTTTTTATAACAATAACTAAATATCAAAGGAATTACTTATAATTATTTTATAGATCCTTTTCTCTATTAGAAGTTAATTTTAGTGTTTCAAGAAAAAAAATCATTTTTGGTTATTTCATAGAGTAATCGATGAATTTGAAATTGATCAAATCCCAACCATAGGATGGGATTGTTTTTATGAAATAGAAGTATATCAATAACCATATTTTTTTATATTATTGGATAGTAAAATTATTCTTTTACATTATAAAAAGGATCTTGAAATAAAAATAATATCATATTGCCTTAATATCTGATGAATCAGATAGCCCCTTAACTCATCCATTAATTATGGATTTTTGATCACTAACCTTATTTGGATCACCTAGTTTCTTATAATAAATGATCTCTCTCACTCTCTATTAATCATTTTGTTTTAGTATTATCTTCTATTTTTATGTTCTCATATCATCCAATGTTCTCCTACAAGGAAACCAAGTAAAATGATATTCTATATGACCTTAAAATTTTATTTCTATCTTATTATGAAGATATTTTGTTAACCCTTCTTATGATGTAGGGTTTTAATAAAGGTATTTTCAAATGTCAAAACACTGAATACTGTGATCAAGATTAAATTTCGAGGGATAAATTTATTTGAGGTGGGGAAAATGTAACACCATGAAATTATAAAATAATAAAATTGGTTTTTATTCTTTATATGACATGAAAAACTGATCATAAATAACTGATGAAATATATTTCTTTAAATTTATTCTTTTTGATAGCTTTCGGAACCCTCAACCCCAGTCTTAAGGAACAGTAATGTAGTATATCATTATTAACAAGACATAAAATTTTTGGTTATAAATAAGAGAAACTAAATTATGAAAATTATGTGGTTTACACATGTAAAAATAAATTAATTTATCATCTATTTATTAGAAATAAAATAAAAATCATTTAAAATAACATAAATGTTATCTGAAAATTGTGTTTTTTATCAAAAATATTGTTTATTCGAAATTTATGCATATAATTTGGAACTAATTTTGACCACATTTTGAAAATTTATTTGATAAAATTAATAACTATTTCAAAATAAATATATAAAAATTACCTTAGGGTTTTTTTGGATTTTTCTAAAAAGTTTAATTTTTGATGAATAGTGGAAAATACAAAATTTTAACTGAAAAATATATTTTAATTTAAGTAATTTATAAAGATAAATTATATTTTAAATGGGTTTAAAAGTAAAATTGTTTTAAAAATATTAAAATTTAAATAATTTAGATAATTTTTATCACTTACATGTTGAATTATGATAAAAAATCATTGTAACGTTTGCAAATTTTCTATTTAAAATCCCTCTTTCTCATCGCGTCGGCAGAAATTATTTGAAATTAACTTTTTTCAGTTATGTTAATGTAATTTAGGAAAATTTATTCAATATTTGTAATAATAATAATTTATATTATCCAATAGTGTTAAATTAATTTTTTATAATAATAAATAGTAAAAATAATAAAAACTATTTATTGCAGCTCAGTTAAAATGGGTTTTCCTATTGTTAAACTAGAAGGGTAAGGGTTAAACTGATATAAACCCCTTTTTTAAAATCTTTTTAATAGAAGTATTTATACCTTATCAAATATAGTTAACTATTATACTATATTTTGGACACTTGTGTCGTGTTCAAAAATATGGGTGCACCTTTTCTTTAAGGAAATTTCAAGTGTGTCATTCACCTCACTTCTAAAAGGCCACCCATATTCTATCTTACTCACACCATAAAAACATTTATTTCATCTAATTACTATCCAAATAACTTTCCAAAATCCATTTCCTCATCCAATAAAGCTTATTTTTTTCATAATGACAACCTATGAAGGTTTTTTTGAAACTTAATGAGGTTACCCTAAAAGGAAGAAATGTTCTTCAATGAGAATTTTTTATTTTATTTATTCATGAACCACATTAAATTATTATTAAAATGTTATTATATTATATCCTATGTATCTTAAAAATTATTTTTTTTATTTTATGCTCATGACCTAATATCATCCCCACATTCAACAAATGTGTTACGAAATCAACATTGATATGTACATCAGACTACCACCTCATAAGCCGATTTAATCGTTTTCCTATTCCCACGTATCATAGTTGTGAATGATGGTGGATATAAATAATCTATATGATATATATAAAATAATTGTTATTATATAGTAATTATAACATATATACATTTTTTCCTTCCATTCGGCAGGGGATACGATAAATTCACTTGTGTGTACAGTGGACTACCGCCTCATGAAGCGATTTGATTCATCTTTCACTGACACTTTAAATGGATGGTTATAAATATATATTAAATGAATTACATAATTATAATTTTGATGAAATATTTTTCTATTTTAAGAGATAATATATCATTTTATTTCTTACCTTTACACTCATTGGAAGATGATAATAGTGTCTCTGTATGTGTGGACTATAACCTTCATGAAGTGATATGAGTCTCTTTTCATCACCACAACACATGGATGATATATATAAATTTATTTAAAATAAATAATATTGTATTTATGATATTATTTTTATTATAAATTTTTTAAATATTACTTACCTCTTTTTCATAATGATCCTTGAAAACTGGAAAACTTACTAATGCATATGTACGACCCACCATCCATTTGGTCGTAGTATACTTTACATCTCATAAATATATTTCCTAATTTGTTTTAAAAGTATAATTGATGTATAAATATGGTAATTATGTAATTATAATTATTTAATGATAATTATTTAACGAATATTAATCTAGATATGTTTAAATAATGATCATTATGATCATAATCAACATACCAACTGCATTTTTTGAACATTAGTCAAATATCATCAAAACACACGACATAAATATAATTTATTAAAAATTTGTATACATAATGGGAATATGTGTGAAAATTTTAATAATAAACTATTAACTTTTTCTTAAATATGTAAATATTTAACTTAAATTTATTATTCCAGAAGATAATGAATGTATGTGATGAGTCAGACTCATGGTAAGGGACTTTGTCTCAGATTCCCTTCATTGAGTCTTATTGTAATGTTATTCCACTTATTTCTTTTATATGGTTAATAAAAGACCTTTTATATATAATATCATCATTCAAGAAATATTCACAGTCTTTTAATCTACAATTATAAATATTTCATTTAAAGGGATTTGACATGAAATATTCCATGTGGTATGTAATTCCATAACCTAATTTCTTTTCATTGGGTTATATTACTTCTTCATTTTATTTTAATATTATTTGATTATATTTAAAATGACGTTTTATTATATTTTATTTTATTCCCACTATTTATATTTGTATTTAAATTTGATACAAATTATCTATTCCTTTATTTATTGTTACTTCAACATTTTGATTGTTCTATGTAATTTCACCTCAAAATCCTTCTCAGATAGATATATTTTTTAATGAAAACCTATTAACTTTTAGGTGGTTTATATACTTCCAGTTTGATATATTTAACAATAATACCAATTTATTCATGGTGTTTAATGTTTCAATTAATTTTTATCCATATTCATGTATGATGGATATGATTATCTCCTAAAACATATAACATTGTTTACATACAGTGTTTACTTTAGTTGTTATTTTATTAACTGCGGAAATATTGATAAATCCATATCATTTAATCAATTTGGATGTTTCATGATAATTAATATTGATTCACAAATTTAATAACTCATTTGATATGTGAGTAATTATTTAGACCTATAGTTATAGGTGGGGCCCAGAATTATATAGCATGTCAATGCATTGGAAGGTCTCATGGAAAAAATAGTTGCAAAATATTAAAGGGTTTCTATCTTTTGTTTTAAATTTTCTTGTAAAATATATTAATGGTAATTATTCTTGATATCCTGATGTTCAATAAAAAAGGTTTTCCATCATTGTGAATTTATATATTGTTATCCATTATATTTTCAAAATGATATTTTCATTGGAAGCATGTCATTCTCGGTTTATTCATTAAATGGAATGTACTTATCAATTATTTACCTTGACATATTTATTACACCTTATCTTATAATGATAGTCAAGTCATTTAAATTTCATGTATGTTAAATTATCTATCATGAAATGTTTTTATTCATATTTATTCACGGTTACTTTCCCTTTATATATCCCTTACTGATTATTTGATCTTGCCCTTATTTGGTTTACTTTCCCAGATACATGAAGAAGAATTCATGGAATTTGTTCAAGGATTCCAAATGTTTTCCATTTATATTATTTTTATTTGTATATCCCTATGAAAAATGGGTATCATGTATGTATCTGGTTCTCAAAAAATTCTAAACAGATCAGTTATTTAGGGATTCACCAATTTTATCAATGCCAATTCAAGAAAAATCCAACTAGATTTTGGTTACTAGAATCAGGGTTATTACACTTCCCCCCAAATGCATCAACATATCATCATTCAACTCATTGATAGGCCTATGGTTTTCTTCACCTTATGTGAAATTTCATAACCTCTTCCATTATAATTGCTTATTTAAATTCTACACCCAACATCAAAAAATTCGCTCCATTTTGTGTTGATCCTACTACACTAGAGAACATAGTTTGAATAATGTAACCTATTCTCATTTAAAAATTATGAGTTATAATAGACTAATCTAAATCATCTAATTACCATATCAATATAACAAAAAATCTATGAAAATGAAAAAAAAATTGAGTATACCATTTATGTAAATAATGATGTACCTAATGTGGTTTTTTCTAACACTATTGAACTATATGAGTGATATGATATTCGAACCCTCTCTAAATGAATTCCCCTAAAAACAATTTTATTCAAATATTTTTGAATTATTGAAAACCCCAATCATAGAACCTTTATTCCGAGAGGAATATTTTGATATTTCAAGTGTACACAATAATGTATGTACCTGGCCTCTCATGAAAACCTAAACTTGACTTCTCATCCAGTTGTATCCACTATAGTGCTCTAACTATCATGAGCATCGACATGTATTAGATCCCTCATTTCTAGATCGTCTTGTGATGTTTTTTGACTAATGCCAACACTTATACCCACATGATACTATAACTAAATTTATACAAGTAATTATCCTAGTCACTAGAATACAATTTCCATAAGAATATTCAACCAATTGGTCCCCCAAACCAAAACCCTACTAGCATGGGGTCATTTCAATAGTTAATGACAAGAAAATCACCCCTATATGAGTTGTATTCTAATTACATACAATAATGAAAACTCAAAAACCATTGAACACATAATTTCATTCATTTAATATGATGATTGGACGCATCCTAACCCATACATTATTGAGAAATGAACAAAAATGAATCTCATTTACTAATCCTAACCCATCAAAACATCAACCATATAAACCACTAAATTTCTGAAAATAAACATGTTTCAATACCCTCAACGATCCAATGGTGAAATTTCCACCACATAGGTTTACTTAAACTACTCATCAAGCACATATATCACCAAGCTAAGTCATTCTCACATGTGTGCTTATAAACCTGAGACATTCTGACCTCAACCCAAGAAACACATGACTTTAACCATATCCTGGGTCAATTTTTTCATCAAAACTAATCCATTTATATTATATACTATATAAGGAAATTTATAAAATAAATCATCATGTCCCATTCCATAAATCCTATAACCCCCAGATAAAAATCCTCGAACTTTGGCTCATACAACCATTCCCCAATCCAAATCAACGAAGTTCCATGTGTCGTGTGTTTTACCTTTATTTCCCTCCAAATGAAATTGATGTACAACCTTGTACACTTTGTTAGTAAAACCCAAACTCAAAATATTGTCAGTCATTTCATAACAAGACTTGGCTCACAAGACTATTTCAATAGTTAACCATCCCTCTTTCATATGAGTTCCATGCAACCAAAGGAATCATGGATTCTCTTGTCTAAAACAGAACCTCACATCCCACTTATATCAAGACTCACCACCCAAGAATATATATGATCCACCCTATAGCTTATCAACTCTATCCAACCAAGATTATCGTGGGCATCCCTCTTTAAAAAAAGAACTTCTCTCACTCCATGATTGACATCATGATCACCCAATATATGTGTTTAATTACTAAAAAATAGTGCATGTATATTATCGTAGGTGTTTCATCCTCTTCCACACACTTATCTTCCACCTAAAATCATTACGAGTCATGGGTGACAACCTGTTCCTCTACCTCATACTAAAATGCATAGACAGTTTGTAGGGATAAGAACCCAAATGTCTATTCACTTAAAAACATTACTTTATACTAAGTAAAATAAAGTGCATTACATTCCATGAACCATTATTCATGGTGATTACCATTAAAAATTGCATTGAGTGATGACCATGCCTATAATTTATCCTTGATAACACCTCACATTTATTGAACTCAATCCCCAAATCATCTTTTCATTCTTCCCATGGCCAAGGAAAACACAACTTTGGCTGACCCGTCACTCGAATTACCCTCTTGTACCATATCTCTATAACCCACTAAGGTCTGAGTCATATCTAAATGTCATTATGTCTAAGTACCTAGCCCAAATAGTTAAGTATCATACCAGGGTTACTAGGATCAACCAGCTATCCCAATTTTTCATGTCTCTTGTCTTATGAAACATCATTTATGCTCCAGTTTGAACCCGCAACATAAAAATTCCAGATAAACCACATATTGGGACTCAACATACAAAATGAATCACCTTATTTCTCATTATACCACAAGGTAAATGGCTCTAGTAAGTATCCCTATACTATACTACCCCTAGAGAAACAAAAGTCACTCCTCCTAAGGGTTATAACCAATGACACAATCTAATATGACCTGTGTTGAGAAATTTTATCTGTACATATTTTTTAAGTATAATTATATTACATGATATTTGGGGAAAATACCAGATAGGTTTTTATTATAAAATTATATAAAATATCTTAAAAATGAATCTTTCCCAATGGTTTCATTTTCAAGAAATAAATTTTCCTTACTGGACCATCATGTTATGTATCCATCCCCTATTGATGGATCATGTCACCATAAACATCATCTATATTTTCACCATAGGATCCATAGGACCTACCAACAAATTAAAATATATAGATAATTTTTTCCAACTCAGTATAATTCCATGAATTATTATATAGGATAACATTGTATGACCTACTATTAAAACATTAAATAGTTCATCCTCTATCATGAGTGAAGAAATAAAAATATAAGGCCCATATGATGTAGATAATTTTTGATTAATACGATGCATGAGATGCAACTTTCCTCTACATTTATGTCACAAAAAATCTAATCTCTGCAATCATTCCAATGGGCTAAGAGCTAAATTCAAACAAGAAATTATCAATCTGAAATATCATGTACATTTCTCATGGGAAAATGATATATAATCGTATCATTAAAAACCATGAACATCAATCATGTTCCCTTATGAACCTATACTTACATAGAAGAAGGTGTTCGTGACTGACTAGTTTGGTCATCATCATAAGTTCAAACGCATTCTTATTTCTCTAGTCTATCAAAACCAAGTTAGTAAGAAAAAATAAATATAATACCATGATATAACTTTGAAACATCTTGGACTATATCCCTCTAAATAGTTTCCAAACTGGTGGTTCCACATAGCCTCAAGAATTCCTCTCTAAATAACAAAGGTTGTCGACTATTGGTGAGGGTCTAAGACATAAGAAATGTATGATATAGACAACATATTAATGATTGAAACATAAATAAATAACCAAAATGAATACATATATATAAAAATAAATTATAATACACAGAAAGGGTGGATAAAATTAACATGTTGAATAAAAAGAAATGCTCAAGTTTTGGTATATATGATTGATCTCCTAATGATCCAATCACATATATAAATAATAAATGATAAAACTAAAACTAACATAAAATTATTGGAGAGACCAATAAAATTCCAAATCCCCACCTCATTCCAAACTCCCAATCTAATCCAAGATACTCTAGATCGATCTTACAATCATTGGCCACAGTGCATGCTAATACTGTAACAAGTAAGGGATACTCAGGTACCTAAGTGACATGGTGGCTCAATCAAGGTGTTTTTACAACATAGTAGGCTTCCACTAATAGCATCTATAAAAATAAAAAGTCCATAAATTTTCATGTGCATGTTATCATCTAACTGTTACAATACCGCAATTTAAAACATTTAAACCTGAATTCATAAAATAAATTTATCTTCCAAGGTTCAGGCTCACTTCATGAATATTATATACCCACATTTTCTAGTGTTGGGGTATCTCTGAGCATGCCATGATGGTCATTCCAACCATCTCCTTCTAAGGTTAATATTATAGTAATAGAATTGGAAGGTTTGAAAATAATACTACTAGGGGGATGGTGAATATTAGTTTAAAAATGTCATATTTTTAGCCCCTTAAAAGTTAATTTATCTAAATTTAACAAATATGATTAGACCAAAGATAAATGTATCATTATTATAAATAATGATACACACTATAGATAAGATAATAGTAATAAGTGAAACTAAAATTAATAATCTGTATTTTATGTTATCGATGTAATACTAAACATGTAAATAATAATTAAAATGTTCATTGGTACTAAAATATATCGATGAAATACATATCAAAATATAAATTATAAAAAAATATTATATACAAATTTAAGAAAAAAATTGAAATTAAAAAATTAAAACTAAATAGGAATATTATAAACCTCACTTTTAAACCAAATTGAAAGGTAGATCTATAAAGATTATTTGAGTTATCCTTCATAGTAAACTAGTTTAAAGGAATACATTTCTTAAAATTAATAATATAGATTCTTTTATCCTAAACATGGAATCCCTAAACCAAACTCATCATGATTTCCCCATCTACTATAATCAGTACCTCAATATTCCCCATATAAAAAATTGGTATCTTGGTTTACTATCCCAATGTAGCTGATAGACTAGTGCTTATGCTAATTCAATAAGTATCTAGATATCCAACTATAGAAAATTTTATTTCATTACCCCACTACTACAATCAGTATCTCAGTTTTATCACTATTACAACTGGTGGAATAATGAAACAAATAAAACAAAAACAAAAATATATTTATAAAACATCACAGTGGTAGATCATTGCAAAAACACACATAAATGAAATCACATTGACTTGAATAACTCAAGATAAATGATATTCCATTTCATCAAGAAGATCAAAAACATTTAAAATGTTCAAAATAGTTTTGTATCTTCTAATCCACAAGATGCATCTGTATTTATAAGAAGTTATTCAATGGGTAGATTATAAAAATATCAAGGTTAGTTAAAATAGTATTGGTAGTGCCTCTATATTCATATATCTATATTATTGTAATTAAATATCTATTGATATATTTTTCAAAAACTAATATAGTGATTTAGATGAAAATTTTATACATCTGGTGTTTTTAGATTTCATAGAGTATCTAATTATCATAAATTTTTTTATCTGGTATTTCAAGAAACCTTATGGTATCATTATTAAATTAATAGATTTTATATAGTTTGAATACATTAGAGATAGAATGACAATCTTATGTTCGATCAATTATATAATATAAATGATTCTTGGTTTGCAAAATAAATGAATTTGAGTCGAAAACTCAATAATCTCCATCCTTTTTAATAACATAAACACTCAGATAAAAATTAAAATTATTTGAAAATACCTTTTTATTACTCATTCATATCACATTATTAATATTTTCCATTTTTCTTTATCTCCTATTTTTTGGAATATTTTCCAATGACTGAGAATTCTACCCCTCTTTAAGAGACATTAGGAAAAAAATATTTTTAAAAGCATTCTCCCACTTTGAAAAAATAATATTTATTTTTTATAAATATTTTACTCCTTTGTGGAATTTTAAAATAATGTCAAAATAAATTATATTCCAAAAAATGTGAAATGCTAAAGAGAAAAAAAAGTAAGAGGATAATGAAATCATTAATTCTTAAATCATTTATAATTCACATAAATCATTCGTGAATGGATTTATAAAAAGTTTAGTAAAATAAAAAATCAAATCAAATTATCAAAAAAATGTTTTATTTTTTAAAATCGGTTAATAAGTGATTTTCATTATAAGAATTTACAATTATAGAAAAAAAATCCATCCTTCAAATTTTAGTTACTTATCATGTGATTCGTCTTCTTTATGTATTTTTGATGATTTAAAATGTATCCTTTCTAGATTTTGAATTTGTTTTCAAACTCATAAACATGTTTTAAAAATATTATTTCCTAAAAAATCAAATCTCAGTCTGCCTCTACTAGTTTCTCTTATTAGGAGATACTTTTATGATCATTTTCTTTGAAATTATGTTTCTAGTCATACAAGTTCTGAGTTTGATCATAAAACTACTGATTCAAAATATTTTTAATATCATTCAAATATTCTACTAAAGAATAAATCCATTCATCCTATCTAATAATATATTTTGGAATTTCATCAAGAACTATATATCTATAATAGAGGATATCATATCTTTAATTAAGGGAAATTGAATTATCCCTGATATAATTTATGTATTTTTATTTAATTCAAAATGACAGTGAAATTTGTCATCTTTTTTTCACAAAGATATATTTCTACTCCAACATCCTTTTATTCATATTTTAATTTTTTGATTGACTCTATCAACTAAATCTAAATTACCTGATTGGAAACATGCATACTTTTATTCTAAAGAACTCCCATTCCTTAACTTAGCCTAGTAATAAGCTATTATTTGGAGTTATCTTCCTTTTTATTATTTTCATAGCATTCATATTTGTTTCAAGGGATCTATCAGTTATTGAATATGTATATTTAGATATTATTTCCTTCTATTTTTTACATAGAACATTTGAAATAAATTGATGATCTTTATATTTTTTAGGGGTTTCAAAAAACAATCATCAATAAATAAAATATCATTATTCATGTAATTTCATTTATCTATAGTTGTTTTAGAATATCTAGATGAAGAAATTGAACTTGTACAATCATCATAACTGGATTTTGAAACAAAATTCTATAATGGTGATGAAGTGACAGTTGTGGATGTGTGAAACAATATTCAAGAGGAGAAAAATATTCTACAACTAATTCCTTGAATTAATCCACTTCTTCCTTCATAATTGATATTTTTACAATTGTATAATATTTTTTCTTTTCAACTAATTTTTAAACAAAGGCTTTTACTGAACCAATATCTATCACTTTTGAACTTTGGACCTCTATTATCGGCACAAATGATTCTTTAACTAATGGATGATGAAATTCAGTTGAATGAGTTTCATGAACTTCATATATATAAACATATAATATATTATCATTATATTGATTTAGAAATAAAATTCTATTCATCCTTGTTGCTGAAGATAGTTATGAATATTTCTTTATAACAAGTGATGTTGTTCCTTTTCCTTTTCCATC
The DNA here is from genome assembly GCA_963277665.1 of Viscum album. Classification (NCBI taxonomy): domain Eukaryota; kingdom Viridiplantae; phylum Streptophyta; class Magnoliopsida; order Santalales; family Viscaceae; genus Viscum; species Viscum album. Next base: position 339,079,168 of record OY728135.1, read on the forward strand.
AAAACTCAAATTTTTCTTCAATGGAACTTATGTAATTCTATATTACTTTATTATCATATCTAGAAGGATTATTATTACAATCTAGTAATTTATCATATTAATTGAATATAAATTATTTTTATTCTCTTCACCCATGATATCTTCAAATTCATAATTTATCATGTCTTCTTTATCTTTATCAAGACAAAAAGAGTGTTCAATAGCCTTTATTTCTCCATTTTTATTCTTAGTTTCTTGTACTTTATTCTCAAAAAATACACTATGGATAGAAATAGACTTATTTATCTTATAATATGATAAAATGTTCATTATTATATTAGCTACCTAATGATATTTTAAAACATATTTTTCTTATTCTTTATTATTCTATAACAAAAAATTCTTAATCTTTTCAACATATTCAATATTCTTTTTCATTGTTGGAGCCTTATTTAAAGAAATAACTTTATTTATTTTCACCATTTCAGGAACATCATAATTTTTTCTTTCAATTTATTATTTTAAATTTAAGAAACCACTAATGTCTTGTCAAAATAACCATTATCATTGAAATCATAAGATGACCTCATCATAGATATTATCTCCATTTTGATAGTATTTTCCTTTCCCCATTCATAACATTGCACATTCTCACCATCCTACCCTTTCACTAGATATAATTAAACTTAGTTTATTATTTTTCCCATATAAATTCATTTTCATCATAATTATTTCAACATTGATTCTTTTAATATAGGACCAGATGAACTTGACTAAATTTATCTGCTAAAATATTACAATGAAATACAAAATATTTTAATCTTGTATCTTTGTTTTATACTTATAACCTTTAATCAGAAAAAGGAAAGACATGATCTATAGAAAATAAATCCTATATTTAGTAATTAAATGCCTCATTTTATATAATTTTTATTATACAATGAAAATATTATTATTTGCATCTAATTTTATAAATTTCCCTCCTACTTCTTGTAACTTGTGGTTGAAAAATTGGGACTCTCCCTCAAAATAAGATTTTGGCAGTTCTGTAAACATTCCCATTGTCATCGAAAATTTTTATACAAAATAATTAAAGATTCCTTATAAAGACTTACTTCCCCCTAAAATTTGGAAAAAAACAATAAAATTACATTATTATAATAGGGTAGTACAGTTTCTTAACATCAATAATTAAATAAAAATTTCTCTACCCTTGGAATGTTATAATATCCTTCAATATAAAATCAAAATTTTCTATAAAATATGATTCAGCAAGTATTTCTCTATTAATATATCTAGAAACTATAATTTCATAAGAATACATAAATCTAAATGTATTATGGATAAATAGATTCATTAGAAGGTCCTAAATCTTCGAAAAAAAACTAAAGGAGCTTCTCTACCATTCATATTGAATACATACCCTTGCACTGGGGTCCAATTCCTTCTATAATAATTTTTTTATAATATGAATTGGCACTATATATTTTTTAATCAAATGGATCAGATCAATTCACAATAAAAGAACATGATTCCATATTAATTTTAATGATTAAATTTATTTTTAAAATTCCCAATGATCTAAAGTTTTTTATGAAAAAAATAAGTTAACAAAACAATATTTTAAAATTCATATAATCAGTTATATGAAAATAATTTTCAAAAAAATACAAAAAAAATCAATATTTTGTGATTAATATTTATGGAAATTATTTCTAAATTTATATAATATTCATGTTCAAATATAGATTAAAATGAAATACTATTGAATAAAAAATATCATTATACGATAATAAGAATTTATTAATTCATGAAAATATGATGATACAAACATGTTTTCATAGAAAAATTGAAATTTATCTTCCATTGATGAGTGGATAAATATTATTCATTCAAGGATGGTTCCAAAAACATATACACATAGTTTAGGTTTATAATAGAGTTATATGTAGTTTGAAGTTAGATTAAATAATTAAAACAAATCATCCCACAAAATAAATGTAATAATGGTCAATAATATGATAAATTTATGATCAAAAATTAATATAAATGTAAACAAATAATATTAGAGTATAGTAGAGATAGATATTAAACTACTGATGAAAAATAAAAAAATTCATAATTACATTTTTAGAAAATATACCTCCATGGTTCAAGTGGAATTGGAAAGTAAAATATTAGTCACCCATACATGAGAGGACATTTTATGTTCACAATTAACATGTTATAATGAAATGATATATATATAATTTATAATGTATTGTATTTTATATAATTTCAAATTATTCTTACAATTTTCACTACTCTGACATAATGTGGAGAAGGGTTCTTTTTCAGGATATCAAATTTCTTTCTATACACTGAAGATCCATTTTTTATTCCTCATAGTCTAGATATACTTCTAATGGGTTTTATTTGTTGATATGTGATTTCAAAATAATTTATCCTACTATGTAATTGGTCATAAATATATTTACCATTTCAATATTGGATAAAAATCTTTTAATATTTGACATATATTGAGAATAAATCATAATTTTCTACTTTTTATTCTTCTTCAAACATTCCGACATTGTATCATCATAATGTATTTATTTTACTTTTAGATTATTACTAGGGTTTGAAACATTATATTTTTATTTTTGTTAATTTTAAATAATATTTCTATTTTTCGTTCCGATCTATTTTATTTGATCTTTATTTTTTTGAAGAATGATTTTCTTTCTAAAAATAATTCTATAATATAAATATACTTATTATATATAATTTCATGCATTACTACACATTATAATATATAAGTACTCATTTCATCAATATTTTCAATATACATTTCTTCATATAAGATATTACCATTAGAATCATCTTATCTCTTTCATACATATAGTCATTCCTAGTCTTGGGATATAATAGTGAAAGCTATAGCAGTTAACTTTCTAATATTTTTTTATTTATAAGAGTTAGTATAAAATAAAGTGATCTTTCTACTTTTATAATTTTCTTCATATGATCATTTTACAAAAAAGATAAAAAAAATGTAATCAGAGAAAATGAAATTAATAATTTATATTTCAGGTTATAGATATAACACTAAACATACAAAGTATAATTAAAAGGATAATAGGTATTTAGAATATATATGAAATACTTATTATATTGTAAATTATCAAACAAACTTATTATATAAACTGATTTAAAAAAATATATTTCAGAAAATAACATCTAATCAAAATTATTATAAATCGTTCTTTTAAAATAAATTTTAAGGAAAATCTATAAAACTTATCTGTGTTATCAACTACATTAAACCTATTAAAAGGTATCATCTTTTTAGATGCTACAATATAGTCTCTATATTACAGAAAATGGAATATCTCAATCTTCCCGATCATAAATTCCCCTTCCACTACAACCTGTAGCTTGATTTTTCCTTGTTACATACCTAGTATCTTGATTAACATTTTATACTTAACCATTAGATCTATGTTTCTTCTACTACAAATGGTTTCATGGTATACCACTATATAAATTGGTATCTTTGTGTCCCACTACTAAAAATGGTATCTTGGTTATCATTTTACTATAACATGTTTCTTAGAGAAATAATTAAAACTAAAATAATAAGAGATTTGAAAACCCTCACATCAATATCTCTTATAATAAACACTCACAAATAAAATAACCCGAAATATAATCTCTCAAGAAACAACTCATTTCAAAGATTTCATATAACTATAAACATACATATTTCTCAACATATATTCATTTCTCTTGATCTATGAGTTGAGTCTCCATTTATATACAATTCACCAATAGTTGGATTTTGTAAATCTTAGGGACGTTTTAAATGGAATTAAAATAATATCATGTCATTTTAAATTGAATGAAAAGAATATCATTGTTCATTTTTTGATGGACATAAGCTTCTATATATATTGATAGATTTTTTTTAGTAACACAATTTGTTTCAGATGAAAATTTAATACTTTTGATATTATTAAATTATTTGTTGTTTTTGATTTTCAAAAATTAGTTGCATATTTTTTTCCTTAAAACATAGGATTTGGTATTTCACTAATTAATTTTATATAATTAAAACACATAAATGAGATAATTAAAATCATAATATAGAATAATTACTTAAATGAAGTGTTTTTTGGGCTTTAATATAAGTGATATTTACTCAAAGACATGGTAAATATGCCCATCCTTGGACAACAACCAGAATCAATGGGTAATATACACATCCCCATTGTCCTAGAGTCTGTCCTGGGGCTATGTTGTCCCTAATATTTTCCATAAACCAACATTCACATAGAGAATATTTTTACCTCATGTTTAACCATAAACTATAATTCAACGGTGGTCCATGTTCACCCCATGTTTAACTACAAAGTAGCATCCACCCAAGGGAAGTGTACAACATGACTATAACCATAAACTGGTATCCACATTGGGTAATTATCACCCCTAGTTTATGCATAAATGAGAAACATATTTCATTACATTAAAAAAATATTACCACATAACTATTTCTATATCATAAAATAAAAATGATACAATGGATAAGGCAAAACTTTTAACAATACCATTGAAAAAACTTTTATATATTCTATTTCAAGTTCCAAAAACCATTTCAAATATGATTTCCCAAATCAATGTCATTTTTTCATTTCAAATTAAAAAATATAGTTAATAGTTTCCAAAATACCAAACACATACCATCAACATAATTTTGAATTATTATTTTTTAAATCAAAACTATTACCTTTTCGAAAAAACAATTTCAAATACCATTTAGAATATCAAATATTTTTAAATTCTATTTTACAATACACCCTTAGAATCATAATCCCCATTTAATAACATTACACACAATACAGTTTATGAAAAACAACAAACAATAAGGCTAAGGTTCGGTGTATGGTGGTCCCTTATCATTTCACTCTTACATTTATTAACAATATAATTTTTTGTGGTTGTGAAAATTAGATGGTAAAATTTTCATCATGGAAACCCACTAAGCTCTCCTCTTTAGAAATATAAAACATAACTATGTGGATTTTAACAAGAGTGATATATATTATAAATAATTTAATATAAATAAATTCATTTCCTTGTAGGGCTATAATGATGAACCAAAACATTTAAATGGAAACAAAAATGAATATGCATCAAATATAGGGACCAACAACCTCTTTTTTGATGATTTAAAAATTTATTGCCAATAGTTAATTTCTCTTCCAAGGACTATCCATCTTGAACATCAACCAAAATACCTTCCTCATGACAACACATATTAAATAATATACTATAAATAATTTAAATTAATTACAAACATTAACATTTAATTTCCAAAATAATCTAATTATGCATAATACCTAATTTCTTAGTGAACACCATCACCATTTTAAAATTAGATAAAATGGCATCCCAAGTGCCAGTCTCACATCTACGATCCTAAACAGAGTGAAATCCCGAAAAAATATTCTAAATAAATTGGAAATTTTGTTTAATTTATCAATAAAACCATTAAAAAATTCCAATGATGATGAACCAATGTTGAAACATAAAATGGTTTTACCCTAACATTATCTTCGAATAACCTCTTTCTAGTCAAACATTACCATAGAGAACCATGAAATTCCTATATGCTCTGGTGGAATAGCCTAGAAAACCCTACATGAATAATTATAATATTGCAATTTATGGGTTAAAGGATCAATATATGATGAAATTGGTTGATACATATTTAAAATCCACCTTGGTGGGGATATATGTGACGAACAAGGGGGATGAACACTCATGCCATGTGTTCCATGTTAAAATAGAGGATGGATGCTTCCCCCAAAAATGTTGATGAGGGATAGTTATTTTGAACTTTTAATAACCCACACTAAATAGCTAGTATAGGTCCACTAACTATCCAGTGACACCGCTACTCTAGGGGGTGATACTTTCTTCTTACTAGATAGCTTGTGACTCTAGTTTTTTCATTCAGTAGCACAATCAACCATCCTACTAGCCTCATTTCTTAATCGAGCCTCCCCTATCACAACTATGACCCTAAAACATGTCTACTTATAACTTTTGAGGGGTTTTAATTCTCATATTTTCATTACAATGCCCTAATAAAAATATGTATCATCCACTGATTTTAAATTCAAATTTCATCTGAATTACAATGTTAATATGACCATAATACATTACATAATGGATTTATGTGTCACTATAATGATGAAATTTATAGTGTTTTATAAACTATTCCCTCGGTAGGACCACTATGAAAAATTAATTCTTTGTGTGGAACCTCTATATTGGATCTCTATAGACCCATTAAAACTTTCTTATATGATGATTTTATACTTTCTTCTAGTGTAGCTCTAATTATATATTAGGTATTTATTAATATATGATGGTAGAATTTGGTATCTTTTTCATTGATTTTAGGATCAGGTTCCCTTGTAATGTGAATAATATCTTTCCACTAACTAGACATTTTCTACAGTGCCTAGGACAAGATGGAATGGTTATTGTCTTTTTATACCAGCTCTTCGGTAATTTAGTTTCATAGTGTTCCGAAAAGGTATAAGTTTATATATCCTTCTAAGTAAAATCATATACATTAATTAAGGTAATTTAGGTATCATATCCACAAGTATATAATGAAAACATTATAGAGTGTAAAAAAGAGATACACCTAAAATAGTTCAAAAAACCAACATGTGTCAAATTCACCCTACCCAAAGATTTTTATAGAGTTTACTATTAGATACTAAATGCCATAAAATTATATTGAGTGATTTTCAAATCAATATTAAATTATTATGCTCATATTATTGATCCATGGTGTTATAAATCCTTCATTGGATATATTTTTCAAACAATTTGGGTGAGGGTGCCAATAATTGGTTGATGTAGTGGCATAGTTGTGTTACAAATATTTACACATGTACCAAAACAATTAGAATTGTGATACAACATCATTTTGTTTTATTGTACTCATGGTTAATCATAATGTTCATTATGAAATTATTTATCATTTCAATTAAAATTTTATAGGGTCTATATAAAAAGGAAACCCATTAGTAACATATTAAATGGTAGATAATATAGGATCATTGAAGTATCCTAATGGATAGAAATAAATTCACATACAAATCAACATTATTTATTTTGAATATTTCCATCTACAACCTTGGTTCCTCCTTCCTGAAAGGTTATTCAGCATTTAGGAATGTTTTATTAACATTTCATATTCTGAGTGTTCAAATCTTACCATAAATATAGGTTTTTTCAATTCGTGGAATATATTATATGTGTAAGACATTTTCTTAAAATATTTACCGAATCTATCTTGGTGAACATTGGCTAATTACATCACTTTTTATTTGAAAAAATTAAATTCCCTCTTTTTAAGAAGTCAGTAATATTTATGTACTTTGACTACTATCAATAAATTATTCATTATGCATTCTGTATAAAGGAAATATAACGACCATGGTAGAAAATTGGTATTCTATAGATTACTTTTTATAAAAAGTAACTTTATATTTTCATTCTATATAAAAATATACTCATAGTTTTATGTATAGTATATACCCATATAATTTAATTTATTATGGTTGAATCTCAAATTTAAATGTCTTATAAAAGGTAATGAAAATTTAATGTCTCGTGGATACCCTTAATGTTTTATGCCTTATCTAAAAATTCCATTCTTCAAATCCTCATGTATATTCTCACATTTTAAGTTATAATTCAATATTTCCATGTTTTAAATTATTATGGAATATTATTTTTGTTTAAATTATAATAAATATGTTCTATAATTCATAGTCTTATAGTAAGGAACCCACATGGACCTTGATGTATTTTCTCCCTAATGTAGAAATAATAAAAAAAATGTAATATATAGATCACTCATTATTTTAAAATTTGATGAGTGTTTTGTAAGGGCCACCTTAATGAGAAAATTATTCTATTGACTATAAAAGATACTTTGGATATGATTGTCTATTACGACGATGAATAGTTTTATACTATATTTTAATACCATCTGTATGGTTTTAATAGATTTCTTTGTGGTGTAAGTGAAAGAGTGGTGTCCTTTTGGGAGTCTCACAAGACTGGAAAAACGATGGTGAACCACCATTTCTCAAGAAATAAGGGTTTTAAACATAAATTATTTGGATTTAAGATTGTGTAAAATTCTTATATATTGTGAGAAAAGAAATAAAAACCCTTGTATTTTGAAAGGATGTTTGTAACTTTTTAATACATGTAGTTAGGAATAAAATTTTAACTTTAAAATCCAGGAATTTTTTTTTTCTATACTGGAAAGAATTCCATATTTTTTAGAGTTGTGTAAGGATTATTACCTTATAATTTAAATTCATGTGACAAGGATATCTCCTTGTAGTTTAATATCATTGTTTCTGCCAGAGGTGGTGCATTTCGGGTGATGATGAAATGGTCTGATGAAAATCACCACCCGTCTCTTTTTCTAGAGATAGTTTAATGTTATATTAATCATTTAATTTCTTTCCACCCATTATAAATAATTATACCTTAATGGAAGGTTTTATTAACCCCGTGGGGACTTGGTAATTTACCCCTTCTGTATTGCGAAGGAGATTCCATTGTCATATGGGCCCAATGGCCAGTTATATGGGGTCAAGTACTTGGGAAATTGGTCCTCCTAGGATATAAATTCCTCATAAGGTCCCCAACGGGTTTATTTATGGAGCCAAAAACACCAAATGTCCCTGGTATCCATGATTCATGGACCTCCTTTCCAAAGGTAGGGGCTCATTGGATAAGGATTTTCAGGAAACACATAATGCCTCCATTGGTCGAGAGGATGGGAAGTCGATCTCACCACACTGGTTTTAGTGGGGGTGGGGGGGGGGACTATTTCCTATTACAGTACTCTCTTATATCTTAAATTTGTGATCATATTTTCATTAATCCTTGGTTCATTCTCTAAAAGCATTTCCATGGGTTACCACTGGTTTTATGTATCATCATAGGCATACATGGATTAGATGCTACGGAGGTAATGTTGTCTTGAGAAATAAAATAAGATAATTTGGAGTTTATCATCATATAGGGAGAATGAAAAGTGATTTGATGTTGGTATTAGACCCATAATATGGGTTACCTACATATCATCAAGAGTGGAATCAGAACCCACATAATTTGGAAGATATGGGGATTGCACATGGATGCTTCCCCTTTGGGGGGACATTGTTGAGTGAGACCTTTTGGAAGGGAATACTTATGAGTTTGGGCCTTCGAGTATGCATCCTATTTATTTTTTTTTTGACTAGGAATATGATATCTTTTAGTTCAAAATTTTTTTGGCGTATAAAAATAAGCTTTCCCTTTGAGGGGACATAATTGGGTGGAACCTTTTGGGAATGGCAGCGTTTTGATCTTTGGCCTTCAAGTAGAAATCCTATGTATCCTGGTTTTGATCAGGAATCTATGTTATCGTAGTTCAGACATTTTTGGACGTTGTAAATGCTACCAACCTCTAACCCCATGTTCATCATGCTCAGTTTGAGAAATAAGAGTATGTGAGAGATCCAACCGACCACACGCCTCCTCTTCAGTTGATGGGAGTGGGAAAGCATACATAGAAGGAGGTCAGGGCCTCCGTGGGAGAGGGCACAGAGCGATGAAACTTTTAATGTGAGATGAAATTAAAGGTCATGCAGCTTATCATTTGCAATATTGGGGACTTACCTTAGTTAGAGTTTTCTAGAACACTTTCTAGGAAGGGGAGGAGTGTCGTTCTCATCACAAGGGGAAGCAAACAAAACCCCTTTGACTGATCACTATTCCTCATTGAATGTAAAAGAAGTGGATCATCCTTAATCCCCAGAATGGGGAAGTTCATGTTGGCATCCCAAGGTTGGACTCTGGGTTACCATGATAATGTAGACTTACAGACATCCCCGGTGTCCAAACCGTTATGGGGAGAGCCTTGTCGACTCCGATTACCATGGGTATGTAAACTCAAGGAGGGGCGCTGATGCATCTGATGGTCTAATCATATGGGTCTGGTGGCTTTGGAGGGGGAATTATCATAATGTTAGGGATTGGTATGTGGATGGATTATGAAGCATTGTATGGTAATGGAGGAGCAGGACTAGAACCAGAGGAAAGAATACTAAAAAACACACCATTCTGCGTAAAGTTTTTTATGCAGGGTGGGGGAAGCTCCACATATCATATTAGTATACTGGCAGTGGAGTCGTCTACGTATAGAAGTGGTACGCAGGTATGGGTATTGACCACCATGCACCACAGTGGTACATGGTCCTAGATTCGGTCTGTCATGCTGCTTACTGTTTAATCTTTGTACTGATGTCCTACATGACAATGAGTTAAATCCGTGTATCGATACATTACGTGGAACACAATATTGAAGGAGGGTCTGGGGGACTAACGTTCATGGGGAATTCATACGCAAGAAATATGTGGTTAGTAGTTTCAATAATTAGGTTCGTAGTTCTACTATTATTATTATGTTCCCCCATTTTATGGTTTGCGGTAGGCTGTACATGCAGAGAGCATGGTTTACAATTTGGGCTTCACTGATGATTTAAGATTGAAGATAGAATATTCTCCAAGTTCTTTCTTTCTACCTTTGGGGCCCCCTTTGAGGTTTCTTCATTCATCCCCTCTCAATTCCTTTTGTTCTCCTTTTATAGAGAATTAGGGAAATAGTATCTATGTGAATGCAGCACCATTTGCAGAGCCCCATTAAAATATATCTTGACTCGTGAATGACTCAGTCAATCGGGGTTTGAGAACGTTTCGGTTTGCGATCATGGTTCACGGAACCCTGTGGGTTTCCTTCATCTGTGAACTTCTTGAGTTCACGAGATGGTATGTGGATGGCCTTCACGTGCATGATTTATTTAGAAATGTGGTTCGTGGTCCGCTGGGTTTTTTTTCATCACTCTGTTGGCTATCTCCTCGCAGATCGTTCCACGTACATGTGGTTTGCGATTCAAAAGATCTATGAACCCTTCTTGGTGATGGTACGCTGGACACTTAAAATCCTCTCTGAAATCAATTATTCAAACTTATTCCAAAGTTTTTATCTCAATTTGAGTCTATTCAGCTTGTTTGAATTGTTTTAATACTTGCTTAATTTGTTAATGTGATTGCAGGATTATTTTATTCCCTTGGAAAAAATTTTAGGACCCTAAAAATACCCCCATCAGAATAGGGTCTGTTCGGAATGAAAATGGGACTATTCCAATGTAGAAGTGGTCCTAAACTGAAATGGTTCACGACATAATAGATTGGCCTAGTAGGAGGGTACCACACCTATTTGATGGTCCAATGTTATTTGTTGTTTACCATTTCGCCCAGGGAAAATTTCTCTCAACTCCCCTAGCTACCTTTTCCTTCGCGTACTGTTTTTTTCAAAAACCATGCTCGCGAACCGCTTTGTATGTCTCGTGAACCGAACTTTTCACCATTTATCTACCAGCGTACCAAATTATGGTTTTTGCGAATGGAATTGTGGATTTTTAAAATTAAAATCCAGACTCGGTGTAGGATAAAGTTACACTGCATCTGTGTCCGCACACCGAGTATGACCCGGCGAACTGAACTCTAAACCATAATAATCCGAAATTTTAAACATTTAAACCAATTTTTTATGGAAATAGACATGTCAAAACATTTTTTCACATCATCCTCCTTCCTTGAGCCCTTCAATTCTCTGGACAATACTCATTGAGGAAAAACTATGTGGTTGATTCACATACCATAGAGGTACATGGTGTAATTATTCTACATACCATAGTAGTATGATGTGGTTGCTTATGCAGATCATGTAGTACGCGGAATATTCCTTCCACCTACCATTTCTAGGAATAGTTTATAGAGCCCTTTTGAGGACATTTTTAAGCCCTTTGGCTTAAATTTGTATCCTTTATCCAACAACTTTAATTTGACTAACTTTTTATCGTCTTTTGGATCTTCTTGTACAGGCTACAATGGGACTTTCATAGGATGTGATAAAATTGACGAAGATGAGGGAGACTATGGTGGGGGAGAGTGAGGATCATCTTCAATCCTACATTAATTTCCATGAGATCTTACTAAAAGATACCTTAACACTAGATCTCCTAACATACCCTTTGTCAATACAATTTCCACATTAAGGATTTGGTCTCTTTGACGGCGTTCATTTGTGGTTGGCTGACCCTAAAACCCCTTTCATTCTATTAGAATCACTACAAGGACATGATCGAGCTAAAATTTTCCCAAAAGGAGAATTCATATGTACTCCAATTCAGAAAAAACGATTTATACTAGGAGGATAAATGTGGACTTAAGGAAATCGAAGGACTCACAATATTGTCCTAAAACTAGTCGCTTGAGAGTACCCATCCATTATTAAAATTTCTCAAGAAAAATGTAATGGTAGGTGGAGCATAAAGTGGGATCTGTGGTCTAGAAGATGTTTCTCTGAAGAATGGTCCTGGGTAATCATGGTAGATAATACCTATTTGGAGTCCCATAACCAGTAGAAGGAGGTGAAAATATATTAGGAAGCATGGGTTTCTTAGTTCTTAACCTTATCCCAAGTATAAATTCTTCCTAAGTTGTTGATCCACTAGTGTTCCAGCATCAACACCTTCCATTTATCACATAGGGATGTGGGGATCAACATATGGGACAACCATGATCTTGGAGGACTGCCCATCCTTGGGGATATATATAATGAGTTTCTCCAATAATCCGCTACATCGAATGGAATTGAACATGTGTCCCCTTTTACAAAGACTCTACTTGTTATAGAAGAGGGATTACTTGATCATCCCCTCTAAGATAACTCTATTATACCATTAGAGGAATGGATATTGTTATTCTTACAGGAAAATGGGCCTAAGAGGATGGATTCCCACAGTCTATCTCATTTATCCCATCAGTCCCACTAGACTCCTAGGGCATATTACACTACCCATGAAGCAGGACATAATACCACCTCGACATATAAGCTTCAATCGGGAGTGTCTCCTGCACTTATATTAGTAGGCTTCTTTGCCGTAATTTTTAGTGGATGGATTTTCCTATATCAGGATTTATATACTAGGGTTTGGGCATGTACTCTGATGACGGATGTTGTCCTAGCATAGGGCTGACCTATCAATTTGGCCATTCCTACTCTCTCCTAACATTATGAGCTGTTGGAAAAAATACATGAAGGTTGGCCCCCAAAATCATCACAGTGGACCATTTCAACTTCTATACGGGTGGATGGAAGAACACTACCCCTGTTATGAGTATCAATACACTAAAAGGTTCCTCCTTCTGATTTTTAACCCGACCTTCTCAACATTTTGGTTGTTAATTCCAGGACATTAAGCATTATTAATGCAGTTGGGATGCTGAATGACGCGTCTTGCTTCATGTTTTCACCACATCCTACCCCTCATAGATCATTAAGAGGTGATATGGGAGGTTCTTTAGAATAATTCTCATTCATCATTGCACTTCGTAAGGGGATGCTTACTGCTCGTATAGATCAAGTAGAATTTTTTGAATCATACATCCCTTACGGATTTTCTAGATAATTTGGGTTTCTTCAACAAGTTGTACTAATTCATGTTGTTTAGTTAAGGGGAGATATTCATCCTATAATTCTTCACCAGTTATGGATTATGATGATATGGTAAGGTGCCTATAGGGATGTTATCATCACCAATATGACATAATCCACTTTTCTGTCACTGAAATATGCCTAGTTGTGGATAGACTATTACTCTGACGGGGTGCTGAGAGAACTAGTTCAGTGGGTACGGAAGCCTCTAACCATTCTTCACCCCATCATCACCCTGACGAACATTCCATACATTCCTTCTTCTGTGATGAGGGTGAGGACTACACCTCCTATTCTTGTTCCTATAGCAGCCATGATTGACACGCCACCTATTCATTCCCTTGTGGTAAGAAGATTCTTGATTTTCTACTAGAAGCATCTCGAAGGGGCTTCATTGGTATTACCTATCCTCGTGGGATTGATTCAGACTGGTGCCATCCTATAGATTCTTCTCATTTCCCTAATGAGGTTAACCCCATTAGAGTATCACCAGAAACCCCAAAAGTCACGGCTAGTCCTCCTTGTCTGGATCAAGTTGTCAAACCATCTGAGGGATAGGAGAGCCCCCCATATTGGGTGACCTATCGTAGGTACCTTTCCACTTCTGTAATAACACTTCCTACTTATAAACCCATTATGAAAGGGGAGGATCAAGGTACTGGTGTTGTAGGGAGGCACTAGATAGGGAGACAACAGTCAAGGCGTCAGTTATGCACCCTTTCTGCTGAGACACCTATTTCCAATTTGGCTGATGAGATTGACAACTTTCAGCGGTTATTCACCAGGATAGGTTCTGGTGGATTTGATTATCAGAACATACACCTCCTTATCTACTAAATTATCATAGCCCATGAAGGCCTTTCTTATTGTGAGGAAAATCATTCCAAGTTCAAATATTCCCATCACTAAGTTACAACCTTCTGAGATTTTTAGAGGAATTTGACCACCTAATGTCTGAATAGAAACATGGTCATGAGACCAATAGCTATGGGATTTCGAGACCCGCACATCAATATTGAGGGCTCAACGGGCCTCTTTGTGTGCCAACTAAGAAGTTATCCGAAAGAAAGAGTGATTCCTTAAAGTCAATATGGAATTTGTGCGTCCAAAGGTCAATGATGAAGTGGATGAGAGAGCTTTATTGGAGTAGACACTTGATGAACCATGGAAATAACTTTCCATTTTATAGAAAGGGAGAAACACGCCTGGTTGTAGATCTCCCCAAATAATGATATGTACTCTATCTTTTTTCGATACTTTTGAGAGCCTCTGAACTGGGGATGTTATTTAATTTTTTTAAACTTAATGAAACTGATTTTCCATCAAATACTTCTTCTTTAAATTCCCTTTCATATCGATTTATCACAATCAATCATCTAAACATCATTTCGATCAGGTATTAATTTTAAACATTGATTCAAAACCAATAAATTGAAATAATGGAATCGGGCCCTAATATTTTCCTCAGCTACAAGAATCAATGAGCGTAGTTCGACTATTGTTGATTTTGTAAATAATACTTCACGAAATTTTGTGTCTTTTTAGTTTTTACCAGAAATCTTTCCTAAGCCTACTTGACACGGGCATAGCAGACGTAACTGGAATTTTTCTTAAGCTGCACCTTTCAGGTTTTCTACCTAAAAAGACTTGTGTCTCCTTTAATGGGAAAACATTCATTTTTTTACTAAATCATACATAGTGTGGGTTTAACAAACTAATACTCTAATTTCATCCAGATGTTCCTTTTTCGTACTTTCACTCTGGAAAGTATGAAATCTTTTTTGTTGGTAGTTCATAGTCCTTCCAATCAAATTTATTACTAATGTTTTAGGTAGAACATCTTTGAAAAGAATTTATGGGGCAGGGGCCCCAATTTGGGATTTTTCAGCCGGGAATGCACTAATATCTATTAAACATGGATTATGAATTTTTCATGACACTAAATTTGTGAGTTTTGGACGTTCAGGAGTCTCAGGATACATTTTAGGTTTATGGAGGTAGGATAGGACTCTCCGGAGGATGAATTTGTCCTTCATTGATAGTGGTTTTTTTAGGTGAAATATGTAGAGACACTGGGGCATTATGTGTATAGTCAAACATAGGTATTTGCAGGAAACTGGCCTTCCATCTATGATGGACTTGTAGGATTTGCATAAAATTTAATTTATTTTGATATTGGGATGAACATTGTTATGCTGGTATGAGTGATAGTATCCAAAAGTATTAGGGACATTCATATTGTCTTTGAGAGGGAAACTGTTCCCAAACGGTTCATACTTGTGTAAGGGAGAGTTGGTGATTGGTCAGTTTAGTTAGAAATATTTTTTTATGTCAGGGGAATTCGGAAAGAGGAAGTTAAATGATCCGTTATATAAGGGTTTTCCCAATCCATGGGTGTGACAGGACATGAATGTCATCTTATTGTATGGAAACTAGAAAGGACTCTCCTGAGAATGAATTCTCTTTTGATTAACAGTTGTTTTGTAGGTGGTATATGCAGAGCCTCTGAGGCATGATGTTCATAGTTGAACAAAGGTCTCCACAAGATACTGGCCTTCCTTTTCCAATGCATATGAATGATTATAGATATTGGAAACTTTCTAAACGTGGTATATGATCTTTGTCAATGGGTGAACCTGAACATGAAAAGCTACATTGTAACTGATCTTCTTAAGGAAACCCAAAAATTTGTGGGTGCATTATTATTTTGTATGTGGATCAACTTCACAAATATATACAGGGTGTCTTTAGTTTACAAAAACCTTAAAATAGACTAGATATGAATCAGGCCCATGTGTACTAATATATCTAGGAAGTTTGTAGGAATGAGAAAGTAAACGATGAATTTGAGGGACATTGAATCAAGAGGGATGTTACTGGGCTTAGAATCCATTGGGCATACTGATATAGGAGAGGAATCTCATTTTTAATAATTTTCCTTTGATTCATGAATGTTTTTTAGGCGACATATGTAGAGGCACTGAGTCATGATGTACATAGCCAATCCAAGGTGTATGCAGGACACTACCCTTCCATCTTAGATGGCCATGAAAGATTTCGGGGATTCAATATCGCTTAAAGAATGAAGTTTGAGGTATGAAATGAGTGAATCAAAATATATTAGAGACATCCATGTTGTGATTTACTCATGTAATCAGGTATCCCTTACATAGATATAACTCATACGCAGGGTGAGGCATTCGTCCCATCTTTCGGGTACCCTATCATCTTACTTTGTATGGACATGTTGTGGGGTTCCTTATGGGGAAAGGAACCATGACATGACTTTTAGGGTCATACTGATAGAACCAAATTCCTTGAAAGTTTTTCCTAAATTTCATGATGGGTATCTCACTAAGATATCTAATCTCACGTGATCTAAGCTTGGTGTGAGAAATAAGGGATTACATGGATTTTGGTTCACCACCTAAGAATAGAAAAAATAATATCAGGTAGCCCATTAGGCTTAAACCAGTTCTATGTAATTTAAATTCATATTTCAA
This sequence comes from Viscum album, assembly GCA_963277665.1. Taxonomy (NCBI): domain Eukaryota; kingdom Viridiplantae; phylum Streptophyta; class Magnoliopsida; order Santalales; family Viscaceae; genus Viscum; species Viscum album. The sequence goes on from OY728135.1 coordinate 339,096,280, forward strand.
GGATGATTTTGGCCTTGCAGTTTAATGTCATCTAGTGATAACAATATATTATCACAAAAATCGTTAATAGCTCTTAGTTAATCATGATCAGGGTGTCCTGGTGTTCCTTAGAAGTGAGTGATTATAGAAGGTGTAAACTAATGTTCCAAGGGGAAACATGAATTAGGAGGTATGTCATGGGGCTTAGAAGCCATTAGGTGTACTGAGATAAAAAAGGACTCTCCTATGGATTAAACTTCCTTTGATTGATGACTGTTTTGTAGGTGACATATGTAGAGCCATAAGGGCATGCTGTGTATAGTCAAAAAAGGTGTCTTCGGGAAATTAGCCTTCCATATTAGATGATCATGAATTCTTATGGAGATCCAATATTTCCCAGAGTATGGAGTTTGAAAAACAGGAATGATATTTTTGGGAACATAAGAAATACGTAGACCGTGATTAACTGTGAACTACAAGAGCTTCCACATAGATCTGACTAGTATGTATAGGGGGAAGTAGGATCTTTTGATTTCTTGTGAGTGGGGGGAATGAGTGGGATCTTGTATTATTATATAATTGGTCCACACATGACTCTTAAAGAATCTTATAGTTTATTATCATGCGGAAGAACCTTTCATGGACTCCCCACACAAGTCTGGTAGACACACGGGGGAAGGGGAATTTTTTTAATGGTGCCTGGGCTAAAATTTTATATCCGAGCATAATTATGTATCCTGAAAGTGAAAGAATCAAGATGTACTTAGTTATGAATTATCCGTAAAAATATTTTCTCCATGTCTAGGGACATGCAAAGGCATTTATTTTTCAATGGATGGATCAGGATTCAAAATTTTTTGGTCACTAAATATTCTTCCAGAGCATGTATCATGTCTTACATAGTTCTATACATTCCCTATACTGATATAGCTCAAACATAGGGGTAGAAACATTTTTTCATTCTCTATGGGTGTCAGGTCTACCATATTTCTCTATAATTTGTTAGTGTAAGGGAATCATAACCATAGATCCTAATCTCAAGTGGGTTATACTCGATGTGAGAAAGAAGGAGTGACAGGGGCTTCATGCTCCATTATGGGGGTATAGAGAATATGGTAGAAGCATTTTTTGTGGGGGCTGGACCAGGATCGAGGATCTAGGCGTCACTACGTATCTTGTAAGGGAAAGAATCAAGCCATACGTTGTTCTCTAAAAGATCATGCAGTTTATCATCATGCAATTAGGATGCTTTGTGCTATGTAGTTTAATGTATAGAAGTGAGGGCATGAGTCACAGTTCAATTTCATGTTTCAAGGACAAGTTCTTTATAGTTTAACGTCCTGTGGATAATATTGCTACCCATAATTTAGGGTCATAGTGTTTGGACCATGACATCATAGTACTACAACTCATATTTTATGGTCATATAGTTTTGCTCATGACATCACAATACTACAACTAATAGTTTAGGGTCATAGTGTTTATACCATGACTGGGCATTACTATTACGAGAAATACTTCTTCAGAAAAAATTCATTTGTGGGAGCCGTGATGAGATGTTTGTCCATCGATCTCATGGAAGATGCTTCATTGGAATAGACCCTATGTATGACATATGGTCCTTCCTACATAGGTTCAATCTTTTGGGGATTCTTCCCAAGTATCATTGGGGTTTTTATGACAAGCACCATTTATCCTTCGAGGAAAGATTGAAGGCGAATTTTTTTTTAACACTCGTGTGATCTAATTTTGATAGGTTTACGAATGGTTTAATGTGTGTAGATATTTAACATCTAGCTTCCCCAACTCATCAAACAGCCTCTCGGATTTCTCTCCCATATATAGTTGATCTAAAATGGGCACACGAAGTGATGGAAATTGAATTTTGATCGGTAAAACTACCACTTCACCATATACAATTGAGTATGGGGTCTCCTAGGTGGAATTTAAGGTCGTGGTTTGGTAAGACCACGAAGCATGAAGGAGATTTTCTAGAAACGATTTCTTATCCTTATCTACCATCTTTTAGAGTATGTTGGATAGAGTCTTGTTAAAATTCTCTATCTCCCAATTGGCTGCCATGTGGTTGTAGGATGAATAGTTGGCTTTCATTCCATACTCCTAGTATAATTTTTCCCACTCAATATAGCAGAATTTGGTGTTGTTTTCTGTAAATATTTTATGAGGGACACCTAATGTGGTAATAATGTTGGCCTTCACAAAGTTACCAATGCTTTTATCCCTGAATTTTTTAAGGGGCATGGACTCAGATCATTTGAAAAAGAAGTTGGTTTTTTTGAGTATTAAATTGAATTTTCTATATGTGATGAGGGGATATGGTCCAACAAAATCCACCATTAAGAGGAAAATTGATTGGAGAACTTAGTTTTATGATGTAATTCATTGGTTCGGTGAATAAAATTGGCATAAACATTGTAGGAATGGCACTTCTTGGAAAATATGGCACAATCATGTATTATAGTAGGACAGTAATACCTAAGCTTTCAGGTTTGATGAGAGATCTTGGAAGCTTATTAGTTCCCTCCAAAATATAGGATGTGAACTTCTTTTACGACGACATCACTCTCTTCTCTATAAATGAACATGATAAGTACTCCATTAAAGCTTCGTTTATAGAGAAAATTTTCTTGGTTTACCACATTCTACAAGAAATAGTTGACTGCCCATTTTTGGACATGTTCCCTTTTATCCCTATATGGTTGGAGTTCCCCCTTTCAAATGTAATTTTCAATGGGATTCAACCAGAAGATGGTGTGACCATAAGTCTTAGAAACGAGGATAATTTTTTCAAACTACTCTATATTGTTCTAGATAAATGGAAAGACCATTTGACGGTGGGCTATGATAATAATAATTTCATCCCGGTCTAGATCATCCAAGGTTGTGGTTGCATTTTCCCAAGAAGTGGCATGATCATTTTGTTACTGGGGGATATAGGCTAGTGTTAGTTCCTATGGAAATTCTTCCATTAGTTCTCAAACATGGTTTATCAAGGGGGAAAATACTTATTTCTTAATGGCATAGTCATAATTGACCTATTTGAAGACAATATCTGAATCACCTTTTATCTTTATGTGATTGACTTGTGTATGGAGTGCCAACTCTAGGCCCGTAATGAGGGCTGAATATTCTGCTTCATTATTTTTACACCCTTCCTAAAGAAGGAGATAATAATCAAAGACCACTTTTTCAGGGGATAACTGTATAACTCTATGACCTAATTTGTTGATCTTGGGGTCCTCCATCCTTTTCCCTAATAGGCTTTTGGAAGAACCATCGAAGTATATCGCCCATGTATGGGGATCCTCTGGGATTGAGAACACTTTTTTAACTTGAATTTTGGCATCCAACAGGATTGTTTCTTCCGAGGGGTGATCTATTAGGAAGTATACTAATTCCTAGCCTTCGATGGCCTTCTTGGGTATGTACCATATGTCAAATTGTAGTAGAATGACCACCCATCGTGATAAGAAACTAGTTAGCATGGGATGATTGAGGATTTCTTGAGTGGGTTGTAGTGGGAGACCAGGTGGACCTCATGGTGCTATAGGTAATGCATGAGTTTCTGAACCATGATGATTTGGGCTAGGTATTTCTTTTCAATTTTTTAATATTGAGTTTCAGCATCAGTCATCATTCGGTTATGGTAATAGATGATGTTCTCGCTACCATCATCTATCATTTTCAGGAGGAAAGTGCCTAACCATTTTTCCAAGATAGTTAGATAACAAATAAGTGGTATCCTATCAATTAGAGGCATCAAAACCGATGGGATCAGGAGATATCTTTTGAGATTGTTTGATGGTTCTTGGAAATCATTATCACACCCATACATAACCCCTTTGTTCATTTACTTGGTGAAAGGTAAACATTTACGTGAAAAGTAAGATATGAAACGCCAGATGTAGTCTAGGTTCCCCTGGAGATATCTGAACTTGGTGAGTCTGCGAGGTGGGAACATGGAAAGGATAACTTTTGTATTCTCAGGGTTAACTTCGATGTCGCTATAGATAATGACAAAGATAATGAATTTCCCATAGGTAATTCCAAAGGTTCAATTTAGGGAATTAATATTTGAACAGTGTTGTCTTAGTTTGTTAATGATCATTTCAAGACCATCTATGTAATTTGAGCATTGTCGTTATTGTTGGATCAATAGTACGATAGATGTGATACTAATTGTAGTATCAAACTACAATGCAGATACTCAATATACAAGATGGGGGTTAATTGTATACTTTGAAAATCCTTAATAAAATTTTTCATAAACAAAATTCACAACACCTCTAAATACTAATAACTTTCTGGATTCCAGAAAAGTGATTCTGGAAATGAAAATTAACAAAAGTTTACACAAACTAAGATTCTACCTTAAAGTGTATAAAATCTTATATAATCAGAGTACACGTTTAAGGAAGTATAATATAGTTATACTTTTCTTTAACAACCAAAATTACAGCGGAAAACCAAACGGAAACACTACAAGTAATAAGTAGTAACTCTTTAAACCCAATGAGAAGGGTATCCAACAACCCTGTCTAAAGGTCCCTTGATTTATACTTTAAAGAAAGTCTATCTTACACAAACCCCGCTAGGCCCATAATCCAAAGATCGGTATCGGTCTTTCTATCCCCACAAGCCCTCGATTTGTAAGGAAATCGACACCTCTGACATCACAACCCGAAGTCTCTGATTTCAAGGAAGTTGCACCTCGGCACAAAGAAAATTTGCACAAAGAAAAGTTTGAACAAGCCATTCAAACATTATGAATGAATCCTAAGAGTTTATAAGAGACTATCTCTCTAGAAATCACTTCAACATCATGTAAGCAATGTTTTCAACAATTCTGAGATGGTTCAAATGAGCTTTTATTTATGGGAACAGCTCCAACGGTCGACTCCGTCCTCCAACGGTCATATTTTTCCTATAATTTCGGAGGGACTTGTACACGTTTCACTCAAACAATGGTTTGTTAGTAACTGAAATCATGACATAATTTTATAACAAAAAAAAGTGTAGGCAAAAATATAGTTACATAACTAAAAATAGATATTCAGAATGTAAGAAAATAAATGTTCAGAGTCTAACCAAAAACACATTCGGTGTCTATAATAAAAGGATATTTGGATTCTTTTTTCTAAGGAATTTGGAACCTAAAATCTATATAATTCCAGAGTTTTAATTTCAAGGATATTCAGAAACTGGATTTACAATTCTTAGAGTCAGAGTTCATGAGAATTCAGAGTCAGAATATACAATGTTCGGAGTCAAAATTTAGAGAACTTGGAGTCTGAACTCAGAAGAGTTCGGTGTATGAATTCCGAAAACTTGGAGTTAGAACTCAGAAGAGTTCAGAGTATGAATTTAGAGAAATTGGAGTCATAACTCCGAAGAGTTCGGAGTTTGAATTCAGAGAACTCAGAGTCAGAACTCAGAAGAATTCAGAGTCCGAATTAAGAGAACTCGAAACCTGAATTCAGATCCTGAAAACAGAATTATCCTTATCTAAGTATTATATGATTTAGAGGTTTTAGATATGAAACATAATTTGTCATTTAGACATGATAATGAATAATGAAAAACATGGTAAGGATGAATTTCCTTGTAGAAGGAAATTTTCTTTATGAAATAAAAGCATAGGGTAAAATGAATTTTTCCTTAAGATAAGGTGTTTGTGATTTTAAAATAAAGAAGGAATAATAGAGTTATAAGGAAACCTTATTGACTCAAAAATCTCTCCCAAGTATGAAGGAATTTAAAATTCATAAGGAACACCTTATTAACTCAACAATCCCCCCCTTTTGGGAAAGAAAAAATATCATTACAAAAAAGAATATAAGGGCTTAGAAAATATTTTTCTAGACTTTGATAAATAAAACATATCCCACTAATCATATGGACAATGATGAATACGACTAACTCCTCCTTAGGATTTGGAACACTAAAAATCATATTCTAGATTTATGAAATGGGATTTTTCATTATCTTGAGTATGGAAATCTCGGTAATGAAAAATCCCCCTTAGATAAACTTCCCCTTTCTTAGGGGTATATCTTCTTTACTTAGTATTCTTTTCCTTTCTCCCCCTTTGTGATTTTCAAAATTAATTTGAGGGAATGGAAAAGAAATTATAGTACCTAAAATATTATTACAAAGAATCCAAAAAAAATGAGCAAACAAAAATTTCATTAGGATAGGAAGAATGTTTACAAGGAAATAATACAACAAAAGATCAGACTGGATCTATTTTCCTTCCTTCTCCTTGGGTATCAATTTCTTCACTATGGTTTTTAGCTTTTTGAGTTCTTTATGGTCTTCCTCTGCTTGTTTTAGGATTTGATACTGATCCTCTGCTTTCTTCTCTAAATAATTTTTCTTTTCTTCCTGATATTTCAGAACCTCTTCCTGAAACTTCAACAACTCAACTTGCTTAACTAGCTTCTCTTAGATCTCGATCCGAAGATCCCTTTCCCTCTTTCAACTTTCAGTAACAGAATGCAACTTCCCATTAAGATCTTTTACTTCTTGAATCTGGGTATTCTTATCAAGGGTTAGAGTTTCCTCAAAGATACTTGTGAGATACTTGATTTTACCATCTTCTATGTCAAAAGACTCCTTGAAATCATCTTGATGCTCATCATGTTCTCTCAAATTTTCAACTGTCTTCTTTGACCAGCCAACCATTTTCTTGCCAGAACATTTGTGGGCATCGTAGTTGATAATAAAATATTTGAAGTCTTCCTCCATCTTGACACACTTTCCCATCACCATGGATTCTGAATCTTCTTTCTGATTTAGTGTGTGTTGATGCATCTGACATCTGGAGTCTATGCTTGGGAAAATCGGAATGCTTCCAACCAACTTCTCCAAATACTGGACAACGAAATCATGTCCAAATGAAGATAATTCGGAATCCAAGACTTAGCTTGGTGAGGGCTCTTTCTCTAGCTCAACAATCTTCCTCTTTGATGTTCCACCAACACATTTCTTCTTCACAACCGCTTTAGTGGGTGTATCAACAACCACTTGTTTCCCTTTATTGGTTGTTCGAATGGCTTCCTCATTCGAAGATTCATGTTCGCTAGACAACTGAACAATCTTATTCTCATATACTTCTTCTTTTTGATCTCCTGCCTCAGCATCTTTAGGGTGAATGAAATGATGCTTATAATGTTCCTCCTCAGAGAGATCATTCACTTCATATTCAGCTTTTTCATCTAACCCAGGAGTATAAAGCTTTAAAGATCTGTCTTGAGAGGTCTGGATTGAAAACATCTCTGATGCACCTTCCTTCTCATGAAATTATTCAACATGATTTATGAGGTCTTCTGTGTCACTACTGATTTCTTCTTCTTGAAGTTCTTCCACAACTTCCTTTTCTTCAACAATATTTTCTTGTACTTTTTCGAAGTGAAAGATTTCTTCCCCAGTGTCTCTGGTAAGGCCTCTATCAAGAAGGATTTTGGTACAATGATATTCTCAGATTCTTTATCAGTATCCCTTAGAAGGGATTGAACAATATCAGCCTTCGACATCTTATTCTTCTGATTTTTTCCCTTATCCTACTTCTCAAGCTCATCAGTTGTCTTTTCTTTTAAAGCCTTAGCTTCTGCAAGATCCAATCCAAACTGTGGATGTCCTTCCTTCCGATTTTTCCTGTCTTCTCTCTACTTGGATTCAACCTCATCTGGATTGGCTTTTTGTTTCTTGGGATTTAGAGGTGTGGATTGGGTTCCATTAAGGACTAGGGTTTTAACTTCAACTACTAATTCTTTAGAATTCCTCTTCTTTCCACATTTTTTTGATGGTTCAGGGACTTCTTGTTCCTTCGAAACAGATTCAGCCTTTTCCTCTGGTAAGTCATAGAATTCTCTATAATATTTTGAGAAACCAATATTCATTTTCTTCAATGTATCCTCACTTACTAACATGACTTTGCAATTCCTCAGCTTGGAACTGCAATGAATCTTGAAAGACTCAAGACACCGAACAATTAGCTTAGATAATATGGTTGAATACATGATTATTTGAGCTTTTAAGTTCCCATTCTAAATATTCTCAATCGTAATGAGAATATGCTTCATCATGTTGATCTTCCCCAGATTCACTAGAAAATCTATTATGTACATGTCGCTCTTCTTCAAGGTGTCCTTATCACCTTTTCTCAGAATGATGAATCCTTGAACCCATAATTCAAGGATCTAATTATTTGTTGAAAATTGAGAAATATTTAGAGTCATGACATCTAAAATTCCAAGACACTACATAGATTTCACCTTGACAAAACTTCCTTGTACATCAGGAAATTTATGGGAACAAAATTCAGCTTCCCCTTCATATGAAAACCCCACCAAGCTATCAGCCTTGGTGTATGAAAGGGCATAATTTTTTCCATTGATTTTGAATGAAAACTTCCTCCTCTTTTATTATTTGAAGAAACTCACAGAATCATAAAATTCCACAAGATGATCTGGGTAAACTACATCATGAGCTCCTAGTATTGATATACTAACATTTTCTCATCCATTCAACCTGATGTTCTTGGATATAATGGAATCGTACTTGGAAAAGAAATTCGGATGCACCAACCTCTATCTGTAAATATACCACTCCGAAATCGACTTGACAGCTGACATCTCTTGAGAAGGAACTTCACCAGACATTTGGATTTGAGAAAGATTTGAGAGGTTTGGAACGGGATTTTGAAAGGGGGTAGAGCTTCGGCACCCAAAGGCTTGAAATCCAATGTGGGGCAGCCCTTCGGGGGTCCTTTACATAGGCTTTTTAAGTGATGGTTGAACTTCCAAATTTAATCCAACAGTAGAGAAAACTTCTGATTATATTTGATGGTTGAAATGATATCCACAAGGAAAACTTGTTAGAATCTGATCTTTTTAGGTTTTTAATAAAAACATTCAGATTTAAGGAAAAGAGAATCTAAAAATTTTAAATAGCAAATGAAAATACCAGCAAGTAAAACATGATTATGAAAACTCATGAAAGGAAACATACCTTTTGGATTTCTATGAAGAGTATTCGTATTGAGGAAAAATTTTCCTTAAAGAACTTTAGATTCCAAAAAATTTGATTACAAAAAGAGAAACATCATTACGAAAACAAATTTTGAGTATGAAAAGCTTCATTATGAAAATTTTGAGTATGAAAATATTCATTATGAAAATTTTGAGAAACTGACTAAAAAATTTTCACTACAATTTTTTTAAAAAAAACAGAGTATGAAAGATTTTCATTACGAATTTTTTTGAAAAGATTAACTACAAAAAAAATTCATTAAACTAACAAGAGAATGTACTCCCCCTATGAAAAGTAGTTTATTACTATAAGGAGATTGATTTTAAAAGAAATTTAATGAGGAAGATTTCCTTATGGTTATCATTACTAAACTCTGTTTAATGTATTCAAATATATCAGAGGGTAAGGATTTTGTAAAAATATCAGCAAGTTGATCTTCTGTTCCGATAAATTGAAGAATGATATCTCCTTTTTGTGTGTGATATCAAAGAAAGTGATGCCTAATATCTATGTGTTTTGTACGAGAGTGATGTGCAGGGTTTTTACATAGGGAAATGGAACTAGTATTTTCGCACAAATTTTTTGTTTTGGTAAAACTCATACCATAGTATGTGAGTGTGTGTTGAATCCACAACACTTGAGCACAACAACTTCTAGCTTCTAAATATTCATCTTCATCAGTGGAAAGTGATATTAAGTGTTGCTTCTTGCATGACCAAGAAACTAATGTATATCCTAAGAAATGAAAAGTTCTTGATGTAATCTTTCTATCCATTCTACATCCACCAAAGTCAGCATCCAAAAACGTTTTAGAATAAAATCATTTCCAGAAGTATAAAAGAGTCCTAAATTCATGGTTCCCTTTAAGTAGTGAATTTTTTTTTCACTTCCTTAAAATAAGATTCCTTAGGATTGGATTGATATCATTCACATAAGCATACTGAAAACAAAAATTCTGGTAAACTAGCTATCAAGTAATATAAACTTCCTATCATACCTCTAAAAGATGTTTGATCTACAGGTTTCCCAGATTCATCAAGATCAAGTGTATTTGAGGTACCGATAGGAGTACTTATACTCTTAGTGTTGTCATACCAATAATTTTTAAGAAGATATTTAATATACTTATGTTGGTATATATAGATTCCTTCTTTTTTTTGAGAAATTTGAAAACCAAGGAAAAATGTTAACTCACCCATCATGCTCATTTCAAGCTCATATTTCATTATATCTTTAAATGAATTAGTTAAAGATTGATGAGTTGAACCAAATATAATTTCATCAACATAAATTTGAATAATCAAAACATTTTCCCTATATTTCCTTTTAAAAAGGGTTGGATCTGCATTTCCCTTAACATAATTATTTTGAAGCAAAAATCTCGTAAGTCTATCATACCATTCTCGAGGGGCTTGCTTAAGTCTATACAAAGGTTTGGTAAGTCTAAAAACATGATCAAGATGTTATGTATCTTCAAAACCAGGAGTTTTTTCAACAAAAACATCCTCTTGAACATAACTGTTAAGGAAATCACAGTTTACATCCATTTCAAATGTTTGAAATTGAAGAATTCTGTGAAGGAAAGTAAGATACGAATAGATTCAAGTCTGGATACTAGAGCATAGGTTTCTTCATAGTCTATTCCTTCTTGTTGGTTATATCCATTAGAAAATAAACTTGATTTATTTATAACTATGATCCCATTTTCATCACACTTATTTCTGAAGACATATTTTACTCCAATTACAGAAGTTTCCTTAGGTCTTTCATCCATGGTCCATACATTATTCCTTTTGAATTCATTTAGTTCATCTTGAATGGATTTTATCCAATCATCATCACCTAAATCTTCATCGGTGCTTTTTGATTCTAATTGGGATAGAAATGCTAGATGTTATAATTCATTTCTTAAGGAACTTCTAGTCCTTAAAGGTTGATTCACATCACCAATGATACTGTCACTAGGATGATTCTTTAGAAACAATTGGTTTGGGTTTTGTAAAGCATGTTCATCAACATAGGGTAGGAAATCTTATGGGGTAAATGCTTCAGAAAAATTTTCTTGGGAGTTTTCCATATCAGAAGGATCTTCTAACAAATATTGATAATCAGTTTTTGAAAACACATCTGAAGAAGTAGGCTGGGGTTGTTTAAAAACAAAAGGATCAGTTTCATCAAATTTGACATGTAGTGTCTCTTCAACAGAATAAGTTTTCTTATTGAAAACTCTATAATCTTTAGAATTTGTGGAGTATCCTAATAAAATTCCTTCATCAGATTTTGGTGCGAGTTTGTGAAGATTACCTTTAGTATTCAGAATGAATACCTTACAACCAAAAACCATAAAGTAGGAAATTCTAGATTGCATACCATTCCATAACTCATAAGGAGTTTTGTTATGAAAAGGTCTAATCAAAACTCGATTTATAGTAGAACAAGAAGTACATACAGATTCAGCCCAAAAATGTTTGGCTATAGAATATTCACTCAACATGGTTCTTGTTATCTCTTGAAGAATTATATTTATTCTTTGAACAACACCATTTTGTCGATGTGTTCTAGGTGCTGAGAAGTTATGAGTAATGCCTTTTCTACAATAAAAAGTTTCAAAATCAGAATTTTGAAATTCTTCTCCATGATCAATATGAATAGTTATCAAAAAGAAGTTTTTTCTCATTTTTGACTTGGGATCTAAAACTTTTGAAATAAGAAAAATCATCATATTTCTTTACGAGAAAATAGACCTATGTAAGTCTTGTGTAATCATCAACTAAGACAAATACATAATATTTTCCTCCAATGCTTCTAGTTTGTGTTGGACCGAAAAGATCCATATGCACTAACGGTAATGCATCAGTGGTTGAGACTTCACCGACTGATTGAAAATTTGATTTATGTTGCTTACCATATTGACAAGGATCACAAACTTCTGAAAAATCAAATCTAAGCTCTGGTAGATCCTTGACTAGTCCTTTCTTGGAGAGTTTACATATATTCATTAAGTTACAGTGACCTAACCTTATATGAAATAACCAAAAATGATCTTCCATTGCACTAAGGCAAGGTAAGTCTTGGCTCCTATGGTCTTCTGAGTTTAGGGTGTAATCATTCTCTTTCCTATTGGGAGAAAGAATAAATTCTTCCTTGGAATTGTGTACTAAACATTTGTCATTCCTAAAATTCACAAGGTAACCTTGATCACATAATTGAATTATGATAATGAGATTTTTCTTAAGACCCTTAATGAACAAAACATTTGAAATCAATGTTTTTCCAAGAATAATGATGTTACCTATACCAATAATTTCTTCCTTAGAATTATCTATGAAAGTTAATTTTCCTCCCTTTGTCTTGATAATATTTTCAAAGAGGTTTTTGTTACCATACATATTTCAGGAACATACACTATCCATATACCAAGTATTGTTGTTGGTACCTTCTTTATTTTCCTAAAAATAAAAAAGTTAGACTTTCAGAATCCAAACATCCTTGGATCTGGAATTTTTAGATAACAATACTTTGGGTATCCAAATTTGTTTAGAGAAATAAGCATTATGAAACCCAAGAAATTGAACATTATTCAAAGATCAATTTTTCTTCCAATGCCCACCACTTTGACATTTAGTACAAAAAGGGCCTCTGGATGGAATGAAATAATTTTTTTTGAAAACAGGTTTTTGGTGAGTATAACCTACTCCAGTAGTATTTCATTGAGGTTTGATTTGAGAATACATATTTTCAAACTTTTCCGTACCAGAAGTAAAGTTTTCAAGAAGTTTCTTAAGAGAATATATTTCGGATTTTAGTCTTATGAATAAATTCCTATCCTCAAGAATTATTTCCTTAGAGTTATACTTTTCCTCAAAAACATTTATTTTTTAAATAGCATTCTTAATATATTTAGAAAGTTTTTAATTTTCATAATTTACTTCCATAAGGTCTTTATAAAAATTTTCTAAAATCTCATCCTTATCATTAAGATCTCTGGAGAGATCTGAAATCTCTTTTGTAAGAAATTGTTATCTAGTATTTTCTTTATCCAATTTCATAGAAATTTGAAAAAAAAAATCTTCTATCAAATTGGAAAATATAGATACTTTTTCATTTGAAGGTATTTCTTCATTATCTAAAGATGAAGTATCTTCATTAGAAGTAATATCTCTAGAATAGTAATTCTTATTAAGAGATAAATGTGTTAAAGCCTTGGCAGAGCATAACTTGGCCATAAAACATGTATTTGGGAAAGAATTAGTTACCATGAATCCAATATTTTTTTGTGCTAATGATTCATATTCAAAAGATTTTCTTCCCGAAGAGTCTCCACAGCTAGCACTCCATGTATCATTTTCTTTAATTCTTTTCTTGTGCTTTGAGTGATAGAACTTCTTATTATTTCTTTCTGAATTCCATTCCTTCTTTTCCTTATTTTTATGTAGAGGGCGATCAGGTCTGATATGAACTATTCTTCTTCATTCATAACAAGTAAATTCCCCATCTTTCTTCTCTCTATAGTCTCTTTTCTTGAATTTATTATGATAGTTTTTTTGAGCTGTTATCTTGTTCATTCTCCGAGAAAGATTAACTAATTCATTCTCAGACGTTTCTGTATCACTAGATTCTGACTGAATAGTTTCTTTCTTTGACATTGATCTAGTAATGCTTTCTGGAGTCATGGATTTCATATATTTATAAGTAGTTGTAAAAGAAACTCCTTCATTCCCATTCTTCTTTTTAACATTATCATCATCTCTCTTCATTCTAGTCTCATGTGGAAGAAGAGTTCCAGACAATTCATCTAGGGAAATATGGGTAACATTCATGTTCTCATAAATTTTTGTCCTCTTGGACTCCCACTCATTTGGAATGATGTCTATGATTTTATCTACAAGAGCCTCATCATCCAAACCTTTTTATCCCATATACGATAATCTATTCACGATAGTGATAAACCTTTGCTGAACATTGCTTATAGGTTCTCAATAAAGAAAGTTAAATCCATGGTATTAGGCTCTCAACATAGCTCTTCTTGTATCTGTAACTTTAGAAGTACCAAAATGTGTAACATCAAGTTTCTTCTAGATGTTATTTGTAGCTTCACATGAAGATATTTTACTATAGATGTTCCTAGTCATGGAACATATCAATGTATTTCCAACTCTGAAATTTGATTGACATTCGGATTTCTCCTGATTAGTAAAAGTTATTAATTCCTTATCATGAATTTTATAGTCCCCTATCAACATTAGGTTTTTATCAGATCCAGTGTTAATAACTAAAGTCTTAATCTTATATCTCTAGTACTCATAATCATTTCAATCAAAAATAGGAGGTCTGGTATGATTTAGATTCTCAATAGAACCAACATTTAAACCTTCCATATTAAGGAAAATCGTGGCAGACAAACTAGTTAGTAATAGTAGTTTGTAAACAAGGATAACATTCCTCAGAAAGAAAAATATAGAAATAGAGTATCTCTAAGAAAAAATGAATCCGAACATGTGAATACGAACTTTTAAATCCGAAAAGATGATTCTGAAAATAAGAAAAATAATAATTCTCTCTTGAATCTAATCATGAGATTAATTCATATTGAACCCAAACTCTGAATCCAATTGTTAGATTGGTTCAGGTTAGAAGGTCACCTCCTCTGATACTAATTGTTGGATCGATAGTACGATAGATGTGATACTGATTGTAGTATCAAACTATGATGCAGATACTCAATATACAAGAGGGGGTGACTTTTATAATTTAAAAATCCATAAGGAAATTTGGCATAAACAAAATTCACAACACCTCTAAATTCTAATAACATGATTGATTCCGAAAAAGTGATTCTAGAAATGAAACATAATTTTTTTTTACAAAAACTAAGATTCTACCTTAAAGCATATAGAAACCTATATAATCAGAGTACAAGTTTAAGGAAGTATAAGATAGTTATTCTTTCTTTAAAAACCAAAATTACAGTGGAAAAAAAACTGAAACACTACAAGTAACAAGTAGTAACTCTTTTAACCCAAAGAGAAGGGTATCCAACAACCCTGGATAAGGGACCCTTGATTTATTAATTCAATAAAGTTTGTCTTACCCAAACCCAGGTAATCCCCCAATACAATGATCGTTATCCATATTTCTATCCCAGAAATCCCTTGATTTGTAAGGAAATTGGTACCTCTGACTTCACAACCTGAAGTCTCTGATTTCAGGGAAATCGCACCTTTGCACAAAGAAAATTTTCACGAAGCAATGTGTGAACAAGCCATTCAAACTTTATGCACAAAGCCTGAGAGTTTATAAGAGCCTATCTCTCACTCTATAAATAACTTCAACAGCATGTAAAAAATGATGTCAAAAGTTATGAGCTCATTAAAATGAGCTCATATTTATAGGCACAGCTCCAACGGTTGGCTCCCTCCTCCAATGGTCATATTTTTCCTAAAATTTCAGAGGGACCTGTACACATGTCACTCAAAAAACGGTTAGTTAGTAACTGAAATCACAACATCTTTTTATAACAAAAACAAGTAAAAGAAAAAATATGGTTACATAACCAAAAACAGATATTCAGAATGTAAGAAAATAAATGTGCGGAGTTTAACCAAAAACACATTCTGTGTCTATAATACGAGGATATTCAGATTCTTTTTTCTAAGGAATTCAGTACCTGAACTCTTTAGAATTTCGAAGTTTGAATTTCAAGGAAATATAGTATCTGGATTTACAAAGTTCAGAGTCAGAGTTCAAGAGAATTCGGAGTCATAACTTATTGAGTTCGGATTCAGAATTCAGTGAACTCGGAATCAGAACTCATAAGAGATTAGAGTCTGAATTTAGAGAAATTGGAGTCAGAACTCAGAAGAGTTCGGAGTCTAATTTCAGGTAACTCAGATTCAGAACTCATAAGAGTTCAGAGTCTGAATTCAAATAACTCAGAGTCATAACTCAGAAGAGTTTGGAGTCTGAATTTAGAGAACTCTGAACCTGGATTCGGATCCTGAAAATAGAATTCTCTTTATCTAAGTATTATATTATTTCGAGGTTTTAGATATGAAACTGAATTTTTCATTTATACATGATAATGAATAATTAAAAACATGGTAAGGAATAATTTCCTTGGGGAAGGAAATTTTCCTTATGAAAGAAAAGCACAAGGTAAAATGAATTTTTCCTTAAGATAAGGTGTTTGTGATTTTGAAAACAAGAAGGAATATTAGAGTTATAAGGAAAACTTATTGAATCAATAATCTCCCCCAAGTATGAAGGAATGGACAAGTTATAAGGAAAACCTTATTGACTCAACTGTTATTTAACCAACAGATCTTCAACATAACACTCAATGAATTTTCCCAGGAAGGGCTTGCAAATGTGATGTATGGAATGTTGATATGTGGTGTCGGAATTTTTTAATCCAAATGGAATCACCTTATAACAAAAAAACGCCCTGATAGAACCTAAAAGTAGTAGATTCTTCATATACCCATATAATATAGATCTAGTTGTATACTAAATAGCTATTTATGAAAGAGAGGGACTCATATCTGGAAGTTTCATCAATTAATAATTCTTTGATTGGGATTGAGAAATTTTCTTTTGGGAAATGAATATTAAGATCCCTAAAGTCAATGAATATTATAATCTACCTGTTATTATTTTTGATATGGACTATGTTTTCTAGATATATTGGATACTGGACTTCTCGTATGAAGTTGGATCTGATCATCTTTTCTACACCATCCTCTGTTTTGGTAGCATGCATTGGATGGGTCCTTATGGATACTTTCTTATAGCCTCAGGTATATTTTGGTAAACCCAGATGATGAGTGGAAACCTCAATATTGAGTCCCGACATTTCTATTTAGTTCCAGGAAAACACATCATGATTGTAGAGACCCGAAGCTTGACGTACATGGACATTACATTACTTTTGCGGAATACTTAGTACATAACAAAAACACACACACAAGGATCGTAATAGTTTAGTGTCTTTGGAAACTCGGAACGTAATCTTCTAATCGTGGTGAAAGATCTTCAATATCTCCCATAAAGATCTTCCCTTTTTTTTACCTAAAAACCTTTCTTTATATCCTGGGGAAAAGAAAACATAAAAGGGTGAGCTCAAATACTCAGTAAGGGTAAACAAAAGAAATATCAATCACATCATATACATAAGAACATAGCTTTTGGAAATCTTAACCTGCAAAAGAGCTCATAATATCATAACATGGGATAAATAATAGAAGTGAAAATGAGATCCCCATAATCATAACATAAAACTTGAAACTTTGTGGCATGCACACATAATCATGGAAAATCATTTCTTGTTAGTCATGACTCATTGCCAAGACTATCTTAGTGGACAATGTCCCTTTCTGAACCGAGTTCACTCCTCATTTCAGTCCTGTATCACTGAACCGAAATAACCTTCCGTTCCAGCCATGTCTATCTCATGAGATATAAAATCATTACCCAATGCATTGGAGGGAGATATAGGTCCCACCCATCTTATAATGAATCCTTTCTTATGTGTGCCACATAATCATAAAACATACATCATCGCATAACACATGTAACAAAAATGGGATTCTTGAAACATCATGACATCATAAATCAATTCATATAAGATAAAGGAATTCATAAACATAATTCCATCACAACATAGTCAAATCAATGTAAAAATATGGATAGAAACAGAACCCTTTATTATCTTAGATGGAGAATAATTTTGATAAAACACTTGAATTGAATTCTTGAGGAAAATATCCTTTCTTCTTCAAAATCAATTTCTTTTCACAAAACATCATGCAATTTTAAAAGAAAGAGATTTTATTGAAACTAGTCATGAAATCTTTTAGATGAAACTTCATGAAAATAAGGCTTTATTAAACAGTAGAAATCCGTTCGTGCCGTATAAGTTAAAAAAAACATTCTTCATACTTTTGTCGGAAAAGTCAAAAAGTACCTCGTACAAAAAACGACAAAAGATTCCTTTCATACGTATTACTAAAAACTCACCGAAGGGTAAAAATGGATTTAAACAATTTTAGGTGGATGGAAATAATATTACATATTGAGTAAACATGGATGTGGATGATAAAATACACCCCAGTAAATACTTACGAATAAACAATCTCGGATAAAAATGAGATTGTGATATTTCCCTTACCTTAGGTCCGATTTGCTTCGTATGTGTCCGAACCTCCTGTATAATGATTTAAATAATGTCATTGACTTATTAAAGAATCGTATTCATTGTTATGATATCATATATGGTTCACTTATGACATTATATTACCCGTTCTTTTGTAAATTCCATGTTAAAGAAGCGTTTTGGGTAAAATCGTTTCATTTATCGTAGGTGTTTTGACTTTTTGTTCTTGACATTATTATTACTTATATCATGATTTACTTACATCCAGAATATAAAATATGATTTATATATCATATATATTCAGTATATATATATATATAATAGATAGATAAATGAAATGAAAAACACCGTTCATGGAGACGGTAGTCCGTACGTACGCATGAACGCTGTTTTTCTTTCTTTATTGTCTTGAATGGAAGTAAGTAGATGACATACATATATATATACATAAATCCAGTATCATTATTATTTCATATATTTCATTAGTACTTATTATATATACTTTATAATCATTCATGAATGGTTAATCATTAAGAATGAATCTCATCGCGTTGTGGAGACGGTATTCCGTACGTACGCACGAGCGATGATATCATTTCCATAATTATTGAATTGAATTGGAGTGGATTATACAATATATCAGAATCAATATGATGTTGTAATAACTATGTATAGTTATTCTTTACACCATTATACCCATCCTTGTAAGGTGGTGGTGGAAAATAGATTACACCACGGCGTGGAGACGGTAATCCGTACGTACGCACGCGCGGTGATTTCTTTTTCCGTAGGATGGATAGATGGTGAAATAGGGTTGTTTCATACTTATAATAACATATCAGTATATGAGTGATACTGATGTTATTACTTCATAATGAAACAACCTAATAAGAATAATTGGAAGAAGAAATAAAGATGAAAGAATTGGTAACGGTAATTACCTCTTCTTTGAAGCGCCTCTTTGAGACCTCCTCTTAGGGCACTAAAATTGGTCTTTGAGGAAGACCCAAACCTCTAGTATGTTTCTAGGGAAGTGGAGAAGAGATTTTGGCAGGGGTTGGCCGAGCTTGAGTGCTCAAATTGGTGTGAGGAGGAGGGGGAGGAGGTGTCCTTTTATAAGGGAGGAGAGGGGAACCTTAGGAATATCTCAAAATATTATTTTATTATAATGTCGAGTTAGGTTTTAATTAGCTCCAAATTGATTTATTTCTAGGCTAAGGTGGGGATGGGTCGAAATCCTCTCATCCAATAGAATTTAGACAAGTTTAGGTTCCTATTTTAACATTATCATTTAGATTTAACATTAAGTTAAATAATTTTACTTTTACCGTGTCTTCTTGTGTTCTTATACTATAAGGTTAATAAACTTACTATATCAAGCCAAACTAACTCCAAATTGTTTGTTATTAATACATATATCCTTATCTAAGTCATTTGGCCGAACCTTAGATTTTTAGGAATAAAATAACAATTAATAATATAATATTTGATTTAAAAACTATTTTGTGTCAATTTTGACACTATTTGATATATGATTTTTGTGAAAGTCATAACAGAATTATATGTTCTACCCAAGTTGATTAAATCAACACTAATATATCATAGTAACCTATAAAATTAGTGGAATTCATAAAAATTCTCAAATTACATTTATTTTGGTGTTTATAACATCAATTATGTCAATTTTTCATAAATAAGATAATTACTGCATCATCTTTGTGTCATAAATAAATTAAATTATTTGATGTCTAAAAATTATAAATAAAATACCATTAGGTAGGAAATCGTTTTATCTTTCTAATGAATATTTATAGTCGAATTTATCTTATGTATAACCCCATATTAAAAATGATTTACTTATTAAACTTTGATTTTAACTATTTTAACCCTTCTTTAAATAAATTAATAATAAATGTCGTAATCTAATCCAAGTGGGCCTAAATGGTCATATTTTATTCCTAAGTTTGTTTTTGGTCGAATTACACTTGTCCAATAGAATTAGGACATGTGTTAGGGTAATATTAATATCATATTTACCCTTAGTTACCCTATTTACTATTAATCGCGGTAAAAATAGTAAAAAGTTACTATTCACCAAAAAATTATTTTTATCTCATTGAACCACATTTTACTTACTGATATCAACCGTGTCTGTCAAATCTTTGAAATTCTATTCACAGAAGCGGTAAAATTATGTTTTATGCAAAATTCAGTTTTTAACCTACCACTTAGTAGTTTCACTATTCATCAAAAATTGATGTTTTTCAGATTAATGCCAAAATTTCATCCTATGCTATATTTCATATTCCGAATTCAAAAATGAAGTCTATTTTAACAAATTCATAACATAGAAGATTCATTAATTAATTTTATAATTAAATCCCGCTGTTAAAATAAATAGCGTGTTTTTAGGAAACAATATATACCAAAAGATTGACACTTGATTATGTCTGGTTTAAATGTGAAATTACAACCAATGACCAACATTGTATTAAATTGTAAAAAATATATTCTAAATATACTTTAAAACCACTCAAATTAATAATTTATCACTATTAATTATTTCGATTAAAAAAGTTGTTTTTAATTAAAATTTAGTAATTTTCACTATTCATCAGAATATGAAAGTTATCCGAAATGTACCAAAATTTCACCTTAGGCTAAATTCGATACTCCGAATCCAAAAATGAAGTCCATTTTGAGAGCTAAAATTTCTAAAATTTAAAAAGTGGTTATTACTATTCATAACGGCTAGTTTTAATAATATTTTAATAGCATATCGTTGTTTCGTGAAACTCAGTATTGCGTACTACGCACGCTATCGAGGAAGGTCGCGATTGCGTATAATGCAAGGCAAGTCAAGGATGCGTGTTGTGCAAGCTCCTTTTGGTGTAGCGTACAACAGAAGACATTAGTGAAATTAAAAAGAATATTTTTCATAAAATTTCGGGGTGTTACATTCTACCCCCCTTAAAATGAATTTCGCCCTCGAAATTCGTCGGGGTTATAAATGGTTTACTATTCGAAATTTTCTTTAATAGAAACCCACATCGTAAAAAGGAATTCCAAAACATGGCTTTAAAAACTAAAGTCTGAAATGTAACGATTACCCAAATAAACTAATCACTGGGTTTCCACATAGGTGAAAATATGGATATGGAAGAGAAATCTAACCGTCATGTTCTGATGGAGAGTGGTAGAGAACATGGCTATGGAAAATCCAACAATCACAAATCCATAAATTTGTGACGATCTAAGGTACCATCTGATTCATCAGGTATAAGATCACTAGGACAACATTTTTGGTTTTCAAGATCATTTCCCTAAAGTTGAAAATTTGAATTAGAATAAATACTTTCTTTATTTTGGTACAATCTCACTGTTGTTCATGCCTTGAACAATTTCCACTTCATCTCTTAAATAAATGAAGTTGAATTTGTTATTCGTGAAGTGTTAGCAGATCATGTGATAGAATGACGGGTCATTCCATCTGTCTCAAACAAAAGGTTAGCAAAAATTATATACATAAGTCAATCTATAGTGATATTAATCATATATGGTTCCTAAAATGGACTTATACTTCATATATCATACTGCTTAATATAATAACACTAGTTTCTACTTAACAGGTACTTCCTATAGGTCAGTGGTAGGCGATAAAGGCCAGTCGCACTTCGGTTGTGGGTTCGATTCCTACAGCCTTGTCCGAAGCGATGGGCTGTCGCCCATCCTGCAGGTTGTCCTTTTTCTAAAACTATGTTACTATAACATCTCATCAATAATATCGAAAATCTTCTATCCTTAAACAATACTAACTTATGTCCAACATAATCCAGTCTAATCTTTAGGCTTATACATAATACTGCAGTCCACTCTCATAATATAGTGACAACGATTACTAGAGATTTAATACTGTCGTTGATCCCCACATATCATAAGATATGTCTTGTTGGTCACATTCCAAACATTCAAAGTCCTTAATCATGTATTCTCTTGAATACCTTAGTGAAAACATGAGTGCAGTTAAAAGTTAACACATTCCACATACCAAAATCCTCAAAATTCTATATACTCAAACCATGATATCACTTAGTCCTTATATCAATCATGAGCTCATGAATACTGTTAAACATTTCATTTTCTCGTTTTCCCTTCATTATGCCCATAATATCTCAATCACTTTGAATACCACATTAGACCAATACATAAATATTCCAATATTCCATGATACAACATTATTTTGGAATCCCATTACATAAAAACTTAATCATTCCACCACATCGTTGTCATATTCAACACTGCCAATAGTGATCGCATGTGACTTCCCTTTGTCCTTTGCCTTCAGTGGTTGCTCATGTTGATCATAACTAACCCTTGGATTAGGGCAATTATTAGCATAATGCCCCATTTCCTTGCACTTGAAGCATTGAAGTGTTGGTGGTGCGTTCTCTGCAGTGTTTGCTTTATTCACATCATTAGAAACCCTTTTTCCATTACTTCGACACTCAGCTGCTCGATGACCTTCTTTTCCACACTTAAAACATTTTCTAGTCCCTTTAAGACAATCTCCACCATGCTTCTTTACACACTTTGTGCATAAGGAAACATTCATCTTCTTTTCACCATTATTCTGAGATTTCTCCTTGAACTCCATCTTTCGTTTCTTGTCAAAACCATGAGATGGATATGTAACACCAACTTCCATTTCTACCTTGATAGCACAACGCACAATTTCTTCATAGCTACTGAAGTCTCTTATAGCTAATGCCCTTCGAAGACTTGGTTTTAAGCCACTGAAAAATCGATCAACTTTACTTTCAGGTTGGATGATAATACCAGAAGCGTACCTTGCAAGTCTTGTAAAATTCGCTTCGTATATACCAACAGATTCATCATCATTTTGCTTTAGTTCAAGAAAATCCTTCTCCATCTTCGTTCGAAGAATACGAGGGAAGTACTTACTGAAAAACAAGTTCTTGAACTCGTCCCATTCCATGGAATCAATTTCATCTCTTTTCCTCGTATTCTTGATAAGATTCCACCATTGATCAGCTTCACCTTCCAAACGATATACTGCTAAGATGACTTTATCATGTTCAGAACATTGAAGAACTGAAAATATCTTTTCAGTAGTACTAATCCATTGTTCAGCAACTAATGGATCAGTAGACCCACTGAAAGAAGGCGGACGCTGCCTCATGAAGGATTCAACAGAATGTTGCTCCTTCCTTTGCTCGTTTGGAAGTCCTGCATGATTCATAGCTTGAGAAAGTTGTGTGAGCATGGCTACAAGATTTTTCATTCCAGCTCCCATATCGTTTGGTTGCTCAGGAGGACAATCATTGCATTGTCCATTGCATTGATCAACACAGTTCCTTCGGGTTCCAGCCATCGTCTAAAACCCCAAAAGAATAGTGTGAGAGGCAAAAATCATGCTAGGGAAAACAACATAATAAAGGGGTAGTACCCTCAATATCTAACATCTTAGGTTAAATTCTAAGATCGTTAGAGAAATTCTAGGACTATAACCTATACGTATACTTAACCTTAGAGACATCCCTAGACATACCTTAGAAATATCTCTAGGGATCTCACTAAAGTTCTCGCATCCTAGTTTCCAAAGGTTGACTAAACCTTTCCTCTGATACCAAATGTAGAGACCCAAAGCTTGACGTACATGGACATTACATTACTTTTGTGGAATACTTAGTACATAACAAAAACACACACACAAGGATCGTAATAGTTTAGTGTCTTTGGAAACTCGGAACGTAATCTTCTAATCGTGGTGAAAGATCTTCAATATCTCCCATAAAGATCTTCCCTTTTTTTACCTAAAAACCTTTCTTTATATCCTGGGGAAAAGAAAACATAAAAAGGTGAGCTCAAATGCTCAGTAAGGGTAAACAAAAAAATATCAATCACATCTTATACATAAGAACATAGCTTTTGGAAATCTTAACCTGCAAAGGAGCTCATAATATCATAACATGGGATAAATCATAGAAGTGAAAATGAGATCCCCATAATCATAACATAAAACTTGAAACTTTGTGGCATGCACACATAATCATGGAAAATCATTTCTTGTTAGTCATGACTCATTTCCAAGACTATCTTAGTGGACAAAGTCCCTTTCTGAACCGAGTTCACTCCTCGTTTCAGTCCTGTATCACTGAACCGAAATAACCTTCTGTTCCAGCCATGTCTATCTCATGAGATATAAAATCATTACCCAATGCATTGGAGGGAGATATAGGTCCCACCCATCTTATAATGAATCCTTTCTTATGTGTGCCACATAATCATAAAACATACATCATCGCATAACACATGTAACAAAAATGGGATTCTTGAAACATCATGACATCATAAATCAATTCATATAAGATAAAGGAATTCATAAACATAATTCCATCACAACATAGTCAAATCAATGTAAAAATATGGATAGAAACAGAACCCTTTATTATCTTAGATGGAAAATAATTTTGATAAAACACTTGAATTGAATTCTTGAGGAAAATATACTTTCTTCTTCAAAATCAATTTCTTTTCACAAAACATCATGCAATTTTAAAAGAAAGAGATTTTATTGAAAATAGTCATGAAATCTTTTAGAGGAAGCTTCATGAAAATAAGGCTTTATAAAACAGTAGAAATCCGTTCGTGCCGTATAAGTTAAAAAAAACATTCTTCGTACTTTTGTCGGAAAAGTCAAAAAGTACCTCGTACGAAAAACGACAAAAGATTCCTTTCATACGTATTACTAAAAACTCACCGAAGGGTAAAAATGGATTTAAACAATTTTAGGTGGATGGAAATAATATTACATATTGAGTAAACATGGATGTGGATGATAAAATACACCCCAGTAAATACTTACGAATAAACAATCTCGGATAAAAATGAGATTGTGATATTTCCCTTACCTTAGGTCCGATTTGCTTCGTATGTGTCCGAACCTCCTGTATAATGATTTAAATAATGTCATTGACTTATTACAGAATCATATTCATTGTTATGATATCATATATGGTTCACTTATGACATTATATTACCCGTTCTTTTGTAAATTCCATGTTAAAGAAGCGTTTTGGGTAAAATCGTTTCATTTATCGTAGGTGTTTTGACTTTTTGTTCTTGACATTATTATTACTTATATCATGATTTACTTA
This sequence comes from Viscum album, assembly GCA_963277665.1. Taxonomy (NCBI): domain Eukaryota; kingdom Viridiplantae; phylum Streptophyta; class Magnoliopsida; order Santalales; family Viscaceae; genus Viscum; species Viscum album. Next base: position 339,121,642 of record OY728135.1, read on the forward strand.
CATCCATAATATAAAATATGATTTATATATCATATATATTCAGTATATATATATATATAATAGATAGATAAATGAAATGAAAAACACCGTTCATGGAGACGGTAGTCCGTACGTACGCATGAACGCTGTTTTTCTTTCTTTATTGTCTTGAATGGAAGTAAGTAGATGACATACATATATATATATATACATAAATCCAGTATCATTATTATGTCATATATTTCATTAGTACTTATTATATATACTTTATAATCATTCATGAATGGTTAATCATTAAGAATGAATCTCATCGCGTCGTGGAGACGGTATTCCGTACGTACGCACGAGCGATGATATCATTTCCATAATTATTGAATTGAATTGGAGTGGATTATACAATATATCAGAATCAATATGATGTTGTAATAACTATGTATAGTTATTCTTTACACCATTATACCCATCCTTGTAAGGTGGTGGTGGAAAATAGATTACACCACGGCGTGGAGACGGTATTCCGTACGTACGCACGCGCGATGATTTCTTTTTCCGTAGGATGGATAGATGGTGAAATAGGGTTGTTTCATACTTATAATAACATATCAGTATATGAGTGATACTGATTTTATTACTTCATAATGAAACAACCTAAGAAGAAGAAGTGGAAGAAGAAATAAAGATGAAAGAATTGGTAACGGTAATTACCTCTTCTTTGAAGCGCCTCTCTGAGACCTCATCTTAGGGCACTAAAATTGGTCTTTGAGGAATCCCAGAACCTCTAGGATGTTTCTAGGGAAGTGGAGAAGAGATTTTGGCAGGGGTTGGCCGAGCTTGAGTGCTCAAATTGGTGTGAGGAGGAGGGGGAGGAGGTGTCCTTTTATAAGGGAGGAGAGGGGCACCTTAGAAATATCTCAAAATATTATTTTATTATAATGTCAAGTTCGGTTTTAATTAGCTCCAAATTGATTTATTTCGAGGCTAAGGTGGGGATGGGTCGAAATCCTCTCATCCAATAGAATTTAGACAAGTTTAGGTTCCTATTTTAACCTTATCATTTAGATTTAACATTAAGTTAAATAATTTTACTTTTACCGTGTCTTCTTGTGTTCTTATACTATAAGGTTAATAAACATACTATATCAAGCCAAACGAACCCCAAATTGTTTATTATTAATACATATATCCTTATCTAAGTCATTTGGCCTAACCTTAGATTTTTAGGAATAAAATAACAATTAATAATATAATATTTTATTTAAAAACTATTTTGTGTCAATTTTGACACTATTTGATATATGATTTTTGTGAAAGTCATAACAGAATTATATGTTCGAACCAAGTTGATTAAATCAACAATAATATATCATAGTAACCTATAAAATTAGTGGAATTCATAAAAATTCTCAAATTACATTTATTTTTGTGTTTATAACATCAATTATGTCAATTTTTCATAAATAAGATAATTACTGCATCATCTTTGTGTCATAAATAAATTAACTTATATGATGTCTAAAAATTATAAATAAAATACCATTATGTAGGAAATCTTTTTATATTTCTAATGAATATTTATAGTCGAATTTATCTTATGTATAACCCCATATTAAAAATGATTTACTTATTAAACTTTGATTTTAACTATTTTAACCCTTCTTTAAATAAATTAATAATAAATGTCCTAATCTAATCCAAGTGGGCCTAAATGGTCATATTTTATTCCTAAGTTTGTTTTTGGTCGAATTACACTTGTCCAATAGAATTAGGACATTTGTTAGGGTAATATTAATATCATATTTACCCTTAGTTACCCTATTTACTATTAATCGCGGTAAAAATAGTAAAAAGTTACTATTCACCAAAAAATTATTTTTATCTCATTGAACCACATTTTACTTACTGATATCAACCGTGTCTGTCGGAGTTTTGAAATTCCATTCACAGAAGCGGTAAAATTAAGTTTTATGCAAAATTCAGTTTTTAACCTACCACTTAGTAGTTTCACTATTCATCAAAAATTGAAGTTTTTCAGATTAATGCCAAAATTTCATCCTAAGCTATATTTCATATTCCGAAATCAAAAATGAAGTCTATTTTACCAAATTCATAACATAGAAGATTCATTAATTAATTTTATAATTAAATCCCGCTGTTAAAATAAATAGCGTGTTTTTAGGAAACAATATATACCAAAAGATTGACACTTGATTATGTCTGGTTTAAATGTGAAATTACAACCAATGACCAACATTGTATTAAATTGTAAAAATATATTCTAAATATACTTTAAAACCACTCAAATTAATAATTTATCACTATTAATTATTTCGATTAAAAAAGTTGTTTTTAAATTAAATTTAGTAATTTTCATTATTCATCAGAATATGAATGTTATCCGAAATGTACCAAAATTTCACCTTAGGCTAAATTCGATACTCTGAATCCAAAAATGAAGTCCATTTTGAGAGCTAAAATTTCTAAAATTTAAAAAGTGGTTATTACTATTCATAACGGCTAGTTTTAATAATATTTTAATAGCATATCGTTGTTTCGTGAAACTCAGTATTGCTTACTACACACGCTATCGAGGAAGGTCGCGATTGCGTATAATGCAAGGCAAGTCAAGGATGCGTGTTGTGCAAGCTCCTTTTGGTGTAGCGTACAACACAAGACATTAGTGAAATTAAAAAGAATATTTTTCATAAAATTTCGGGGTGTTACAATGATTATTCCTTAAGAAGGATGTATATGCCTTATGTTATTCGATAGGCCTAGACACACTGATCAGAGTGGGTCACAGTTCATCTTCAATTCCAAGGTTTATCTTCTAATGTTCATTGATTGTGGTGGAGAAACCTTCTTTGAATGTAGGAAGGTAATATTTGAGGTCTTCTTCTTCATCATCATCTTTCTTTATCATCATCTTATTCTTCTTCCTCCAATTCTAATGGAGAGAGAATTATTGAGATGAACTCTTTGTTTTTGGGGGGTCATCTTTTCCCTTAGAGAGTATGGCATGGGTATTTTGGGGTCCCGAGGATGGTCCATGAGCATCTCTATTATGGATTTTTCTGACATCATGGGATTCATCTCGTTCTTCTGTGTCTGTGGACTCGGTGGCCATAACAGAGATCATGCAAACAATTGAGTATGCATCCATAATTTCACTTATGCATTCAACTTGGTTTATGGGTAATACATAATCTTCCCCAAACTACTGCAGGGGGTCTACAGGAGCTATTTCTAATCCATTCGGAGATGTAATCCAATCAATGTCGTCATCTGAATTATGTTTTTCTTCCGATTCATAGAACCCTACATCGATATAATGCGACTCACAAGACTCAACCAGGGATTTATCTATGTGAAATGTCTCATTTTTTCCATTAGTTTAATATTTAATGCACTGATGGTATGATGATGGAATTGTAGAGTGTTGATGCTGCCAAGGCCTCTCTAACAAGATGTTGAAGGTTGTACTTTTCCACACTACTAGGAACTCCAAATCTGACATGAGGTCTCCAAGACATGTTTTAATCTTAATTTTTCCAATCTGTTTCTATTCCCTTTTGTCATATCCTAGTAGGGTTTTGGTGAAAAGTGTCAACTTGATCATATCCCAATATATGAAAAATTCACAGTGGGGGGATACTGACTCCAGATCTATTGTCGATGAGAATTATATGGACATCAATTTCATTTATCTTGTCAAACACATATAAGGGTTTGATGTTCTTTTGAATGATGTAATCTTCATCCATGTCTATGAATAAGATGACGAGATTACTTTATTTAGTATTGGTCTCTGCCCGATAGACATTGGTTGCTGCTACTTTGGCCGAAAATTCATGGGGACATAGTAAGGCTTCGATAAGCACCTCCTTAAGATCAGCGTATAGACTTAACGCATCTAGGATTTACAACTTTTTTAGTACTGAATCCAGATGATTTATAATATCATATTTCTACTCTAAAAATATGTGCTTCATAGATCAACGTTTTCATTTCACATACACTTTAGGATTCTGAGATTTGGACGTCTATGGTTTGGACTCAGTGGCAGGGGCAGGTGGAATGTGGTCCTTACCGGTTATGGCCAAACTGGTCTTCCCATATGCCTTGGGAAATTTTTTATTTGTTCTTCCTATGATATATTCTCTAATATATCTAGACACAAATTTCTTCTGGTGGGGTGGGGGAGAATTCTAGTTCTTGTTGGGTTGGTCAGATAGTCCTGTGAGTTTTTGTGACGTTAATGGTTGGAGTTATGACATGGAAAGAAATTTGACTCCTACCACAATCATGCCTAACAGGGAAACTTTAGACTCTATGGCCTCTTTCTCTAGATCTATAACTGGGAATGGGTAATTTAGGTTCGTGGCCATAGTCCTTATTAAAAAAGGGGTCCATCAAGGGAATGACGTTAATGGGGTCGAAGATCAATTCTTGATCTTACAATGTTTCTATCTGACTGCCTCCTTCTGATAGTTCTGTTTGGCGGGGCGATGCCCATTGTACTATTTTGTGGGGTGACGCATGTTGTACCATGTTTGTTGGTGTGATGTCTAAAAGAGTCGACACTGAATTCAGATTTGTTGTCAACCGATCTTCTTGCTCTAGTTTTCTTCCCTTGGGCCCTTCGAGGACAACAGTGCTGAGGATGACGGTCATGTTACCTCAGGAACATTTGGGGGCACGGTTTCTTGTTTTAACAGAACCTAGAGGATTCCATGAACTCGGTTGACTATTTTCTAGGTCATCCAATTGTCAAACTTTTTCTTCTTCTTACTGGAAACTATTATCCATTCCTCTTCCTCTCTTGAGTCTGAGGTGGAAACATACGCCACTTGTGCTAGTGGTGGGCCCAACTTGACTTGCCCAAAATCTACCATCTTTTGTAGGACATACTTGAAGATGAAGCAATCTTGGATGGTATTCCCCAGTATCCGGTGATAGGAACAATAATTTGGACATTTGTTGAGACCCACTTAATCACCTATGTTTGGCTCTAGTAGTCGTTGAAGGTTGCAATTCATGGTGGATATGAAGTAGTAGTGGACCTGGTCGTCTTATAAAGAGAAGACATTATTTATTTGTTCGTAGAAAAAATTAATTTAAGCACATCGTCACTCATATTTCTGATGTAAGCTGGCTGTTGGCCTCTAGGGGTCGTGCGCAGTTTTGTGGGGGCCTCAAAACTAGAGATGGTGCTGGGGCATTAATCTTGAAAGAAGATGCTTCAGATTTTCCCTCTCTTTCTCCTAGGGATAATGGTGTCGTTCGAGACTTGATACTGGTCTATTTCAAGGATTCATCTATTCTTTGAGAAATGGCAGTGAAATCTCAAAACCCACTTATATACTTCACCAGGATGATCAGTGTTCACAATTCATTTTGAAGGTTATCGATTAACATAGAGAGAATTTCAACCTGGGCGAGTGGTTGGTTTAGGGAATAAGTCAGGCATTTCCATCTAGAAATGAATTTTGAGACTCTTTCATTCTCTCGCTGCTTGCGGTTCATGAGATCATTGACCATTGCCTTAGGAATCATTGAACTTAATTTGAAGAGAAACTATCACCAGAGGTCCTCCCATCATGTGATCAAGTTAGTTAAAAATCTAGTATACCACACGATGGTTGAGCCTTAGAGGGTTCACACCAAGAACCTGAGTTTTACTGCTTCTTACTGCTCAGTAGTTCTCATCATGGGGTTACATTAAGAGGCGTAGTGCATTAAATGCTTATCTGGTTCCTCGGAGTCATTGAATATTGTGAATACAGGGTTTCCAAAGTTTTGTGGTGGTTTAACATTACTCACCCAACTAGCGTAGGGTTTTTATTCTAGTTGTATCGGAGTGTGCCAATCCTCCTTTGATTCTAGTCGAGATATTAGTTTCTTGACGGTGTTCATGATCCATTAATTCATATCCTGTCAGACTTGAGCTTGGGCTGGTGCGATAGTTTCCAAATCTAGGCGTTTCGGCTCTGCTAGAATTTTTTGTGGATACCTAGCTGGAGGTATCTTTTATGGGTTTACCATAATATATTCTAGCTTCCTTCCTAGTGGGGGGAATTATAGATGTCTTTCTATGAATGGGTTTAAGTAGGCTGACAATCCAAATGCTGGATTGGAGGGCCACCAAGCATTTCTTCATTAACTGGGATGAGTTCTTATGGAATGGGTGGCTCTTCTAGGAATACCTGCTGATATTCTACAGAGGGAACACATCCGGCAAGCTAGCTCCCTTGACGCATCTCGGAATTAATTATCCTAGGATCTTTCATTTCTTCCTCCTTCCTGGGAAATATTTTCTTGTGATTGAGGGGCATATTATCAGAGGTTGGATGAGGCTGGGCATAGACTACCTTGGATTTATTCTTCTCGTTTTTGGGGTTTGACGAGGGAGGTTGTGATGGATTAACTAAGGTGGTGCCTAAATTTAGGACCGCTCTCTAGTTCCAGGTATGCACACCATCAGGCTCAGTGTGGAATGCCTCTCTGAGGGAACCATATTCCATTGTGTCATCTCCCTCTTTATCATTTCCTGTGAGTTCTACGGGTTTGATATTTTCAACATTCATTGATGCATACCGCATTGAGGGTGGTGTACCCATTGTCGAATGGTAGGAAGGATTTATACATCCTTTGTTGGATTTCCTTATTCCATTATGTGATATTATTTGTGTTTCTTGGGTAATATTGAACCGAAGGGATTCCTAATCCAACTTCATAATGAGCATTTGGCTTGGAGGTTGCAAACCTCGAGAAGAGGTGGAACGAGTGACTCATATGCCTGTCATTCTTCCTAGATGGGAGAAGATAGACGTTCGATATACAAGGACATGATGTACAAATCACCCCAGCCCTATGGTATGGGGTTGTTCCCTCTATTTCGATGATGCGCTATGACTAAGATTTATTGGTCATACAAGGGAATTTTTATTTAAAAATTACCCCAGCCTTGTGCACTGGGGTTGTTCCCACATCACGGTGGTATCCACCACTATTTCCACCATTTCGATTTCATGCACTCCCATGCATATGTGAACAAAATATGTCATTGGACCTTCATGGAGTATATTTTCTTTTGAAGATATGAGGACTGCTTACTGGTTAGATTCCCTTAAGTAGAAAGTCTGCGGGATGTTCTTGGTTTCCTGACTCAAAAGATTTTCAATGGCTTGATCTCTTTGATCCCGAACCTTTTGAGACTTACATCAGGCCGGTTTTTGTTGAGTATCCCATATTTCATGAGTGAGAATTTAATTTGATTTCTTCCTTAGGGTAACGATGTTGTAGGATGTCATTTCCAATGAGGTTTTCTAGATGAGGTGTTTTCAATGAGTTGACGCAACTTGTGTAGTGCATGGAGGCATGCAAGTTCAAGAATTTAATTTCTCCTTTCTAATCATAGTTATCATGTGAACGAGAGGGATTCTAGGTCGATTAGAAGTCAATGCTCCCCTCAGTGTGGGATTCCACTGTGATGGAACCATATTTCCTTGTGTCATCTCCCTTTGTATCATTTCTTGTGTGGTCTATGGGTTTGATATTTACCACATTTATTGATGCACACAGCATTGAGGGTGGTGTAATCGGTGTCAAATGGTAGGAAGGATTTCTGCGTCCTTTGTTGGATTTCCTTATTCCATTCTACAGTATTCTTCATGTTTCTTGGGTAATATTGAACCAAATGGAGTCCTAATCCAACTTCGTAATGCACATTTGTCTCGGTTTTTTCAAACCTTGAGAAGGGATGGAACGGGTGACTCCTCTGCCTGTCGTTCATCCTAGTTGGGAGAAGACAAATGTTCGATGTGTAGGGACGTGAGGAAAAAATCACCCCCAGCCCTGTGGGATGGGGTTGTTCCTGCTCTTTCAATAATTCACTATGACCAAGATTTATTGGTCATACAGGGGCATTTTGATTTAAAAATTACCCCATCCCTATGCACTGGGGTTGTTCCCGCATCGCGGCGGTAGCCACCACTATTTCCACGTTTTTTATTTCACGCACTCCCATGAAGATGTGAAAAAAGTATTCCATTGTACATGCATGGAGTCTATTTTCATTTGAAGATATGATCACTCCTTACTGTTTGGCTTCCCTTAAGTGGGAAGTCTACAAGATGTTCTTGGTTTCCTGACTCAAAAGCTTTTCGATGGATTGATCTCTTCGATCCTGACTCTTTTGAGACATACTTCAGGCTAGTTTTTGTTGAGTATCCCATATTTCATGTGAAAGAATTTCATTTGATTTTTTCCTTTGGGTAATGACATTGCAGGATGTCATTTCCAATGAGGTTTTCCAGATTATGTTTTTTCAATGAGTTGACGCAACTTTTGTAGTGTGTGGAGGCATGCGAGTTCAAGAATTTTCTTTCTCCTTTCTAATCATGGTTTTCATGAGGACGAGAGGTATTTCAGGTCAATTAGATGTCAATTATCCCCTAACATGTTTACATGGTCCACATACCATTTTTAGGGAATAAATTTTTCTTATATCTGGAAAAAGAGTCATCTATATATTGAGGCGAATTTCATGCATACATTCCTTAGACAACTCTCCTGTTATGTCGAAGTGAGAAGTGTTCATAGTCCAATATATCACTATTATATTATCCTTAGCCAGATGTCTTCTCATGGGAAACATATCCTATTATTGTTCTTCAGGGGGCTCCTCTACTTGATATTCCCAACTCGACTGCATCCTTAGAATTTCGTTCCAAGAAACTGGTGTAACAACTAGGCCCTGCTCACTAGTTGCCCTGCAGACAAGTGGTCCCTACACCGGGGCTCCCCAAGGTGCCCGCATGTGTCATCTGACTAATGATAGTCCCCACAGGCTAACAAATGTCTTTTCCAGTGTGCTTTGTCCTCACTCACACACACCCAAGGAAACTTCCCTGAAAGTCACCCATCATGATCACTACTCCAGGCCATGCACGCTTAACTATGGAGTTCTAATCATGTAGGATCCTAAAAAGGAATGTGCACCTTGTCGGCATGAGTCATATAATTTAGTCCTTTAACCCTTTATCATTCTGGGGTGTTATAATCACCCCCCCCCCCGCCCCTTATAGCATAATGTCCTCATTATGGGCCCTATATCTCAACCCAGGTAGTGCACCACACATAAGGCTAGGTACCACCTCTGATACCATTTGTAACAACTGGGCCCCGCCCACCAGTTACCCTGTAGACACATGGTCCCTACCCTGTGGCCCACCCACGTGCCCGCATGGGTCATCTGACTAATGATACTCCCTATATGCCAACACCTATCCTTTCCAGTGTGCCTTTTCCTCACTCACACGCAACCTAGGAAACATCCCAGAAGTTCACCCATCCTGATCACTACTCCAGGACAAGCACGCATAGCAATGGAGTTCTAATCAGGTCGGATCTTGAAGAAGAAGGTGAACCTTGTTGACATTAATCATATTATTTAGTTATTTAACCCTTTATCATTATGGGGTGTTACAACTAGGCTGGTGGGAGCCTCATTGATATTCGAATGGTGTGGGGGTGGCTCAAAAGATGATTGTGGGCCCGGACCATCCTTTGATTGAGAGGTGTTATCACTCGTCATAGATGGAATGCCTGATATGCTTAACTCTGTTAGGAGCACCTCAACATAGGAAGGATTTCACATCTTTTTTCCGGAATGGGGAGGGCCTTCCCGCCGGAATGAATTTTGGTTGCGGGGAGCACCATCGCAATTGGTAATGCAAAGGCAAGGGTTACTATTGCAACTTGATTCCCAATTATGAGAAATTTATTTATGGTATTTACCATTGGGAGGACGTTCAGGGTGGGCTATAGTTAGGGGATGACCTTTTTACTACTTGATGTCAGTGAGGGAAAACCTTCTTGATGACTGCTATGATGGAGAGGACTACTATCACAGATTGATACTAGGCTGTGGAGAGAATTTCTACAGTGCACATATTAGGGGGGGGGCATTAAGATATACTCAATGACGGGAGGAACTTCTTGTAGATTTATGTTACTAAGGAGAGGACCTTCACAGAAACTTCTATTACGTTGAGGGCCTTCGCAATGACTATCATCATGGCGAGGATTGACATCATGACTTTATGCTTTATTGCATAGAGAAGTATATCTGTAGTGTATACCCTAGGGAGGACCATCTGGGCGGCCGATAGTAAGGGGAGGGCCTTCTTGTTGTCTGATATTCAGGGAAAAGGGAGGGCTACCACTGACACACATTAGGGGATAAAATCTCATGATCAATCATTCATGGCCTACTGAGTGAGCCCCCGTGGGTGCTCTGGGTAGGACCTTTAGAGATGTTGGTAGTGACATTTCAAGGAATTCCTTCGCAACTACTAATGAAACTTTAATAATTTGGTAATGGAATGATAGGGTCTTGAGCCTTTATTGATATATGTTTCAGGGCGTCAAGAACCCTAGCTTTCAGTAGAGCATGTTTATGTATGTGCTCTTTATTTTCTGATTTCCTTTGGGGAATTTTATTTTTTAAGTGCTCTTTTGTCTATAACCGGAGCCACCTACTGTTGGTAACGACATTCATATACAGGTCCTTATCTTGTTAGGTCCTATTATGTCATTGGGATACACCGAAAAACATCATGAGTTTTCGAAGGGATATATTCCTTCCTTGGAGTGGCCACCACATTGGACCGGCATCCCCCAGCTGGAACAATTATTTTTTTCCGATCCGGTTGTCCGTGTATCACATGATATTTTCATTTACCCACTTTAACTGGAGTAGGGATTCAAAATTGCTCTATAGTGACTGACCCATTTTGTGATTAAGTCACTTCATTCAAGGAAACCAAGTTGTGGTCCCAATTTCTCACCTTTTCCACTGATACAATAATGTCATGTCATGTTTGGATGATATGGTTTGAGATCAATGTCTAACATTCCATCATTTCTAGGATTTATTGACATACATCTTTGGCTGGAATGGGTATGAATGTCCATTATGATATCAGAGCAAGATTTTGTGCTTGCTCCATTCCTCCATGGGTTTTCAGTAGATAATGGTAGTTATTCAATGACGGGATAGAGGGATGAGTCTTTCATCGGTTTTCTTCTCCGACTGCCATCATATTTGACAGGTAGGTTTCATATTCATGAGCAGAGATTTTCATCTACTCTCTTTTTTTTGTATTTGTCTCACGGGATATGTATGCATCCATTAAAATTTGACATTGCTCATATTTTCTTGCCACCCCATTTGGGTGGTGGGCTTGATACACATTAGTAGGTATATTTTCTTGTGTATATCTGGTTGCTGTCCATGTTGGTTGACGAGCTTGATATGCGTCAGCATGTATTTTTGTCTGTGTATAGTTGGTTGCCGTCCTATTTTGTTGATGGGATTGATATGTGTCAAAAGGTATTTATGCCTTCCTATAGTTTTCCACTCTGTCAGCATGGAGGGACCTGCGAGAACTAGTAGGAGCATGCACATGCTCTTATTATGCTACCCTATTTATATGGTGGTATTGAGTGGAGGGGATGAGTTGTACGACTTCCAATTGAATGTCTCCACGTTTGTACAGTTGATTTTGTCCTTAGGAACCAGGGTAATAGCGTATTTTTCTAAATATATTTTCTTCCCTTGACGGGTAGCCCGAGGGGCCCAGGTCTCATGGACTTCAGCAAGTGACCTCGACATAAGGTTATCTTCAGCATGAGGAGGCATGATTATCCAGTGTCAGTGGCGACGCTCTCTAGCATGGACCCATGAGTAAGTCCCCTATGTGGTTGAGATGAAGTCATCAACATTGACTTCATCTGGATTCATAATATATGGGTGGTACTTGTTCTCACGTTCCAAGGACAGGTTCCCGAAGAGGTTTGAGATGACCATCGGGGTCACCTTGTATGGGAGTGCCAGCCGCAGCTGAGGAGGAGACTATTGAGCCTTCGTAGATTGAAGGGTTTGTCTCGCAGCCTCCACTGTGTGGATAGTATTGTTTCAGTAGTACTCTTTGATCAGCATGTTGGATACCCAGTTTTGAAGATTCTGGGTAGGAGAGGGGGTCCTACTCTTAGTCGAGGCCCAACAGCATGTGGGATCGCTAATTCATGGGTCTGCACCGGTCGAAGGGATGTCATTTGGATTGAATGTTACTCTGTGGGAACCAGAAATACACATATGAAATATAGACTTAATAACCCCTTCAATGAAGATTTATTTTGAACATATGAATATTTAACGATTCAGTTTGGCCCCCTCTTCCTTTTTTGTTTCTGTTGTAAGGTGAAGGGGCTTGAGGGGGGTAAAACTGCCACCTTAGTTAAGGATTAACATCGAGTTCATCATTTTTGTTTTGGACCTATGTGGATCATTTTGTGCATACATGGGTGAAGAAAATGGTCTGAAGTGAAATATTATTTTATCTATTATCATTAGGGTAGAACCTCAACCCTGGTTAAGAATTCATGTCTGGTTCACCATTTTTTGTTTCGGCCAGAGGTGGCGTATTTTTCACGTACAGGGGAAAACAAAATGGTTCGATGTGTAATATAATTTTATTTATTATCATTGGGGTAGAACTAATACCTTATTTAAGGATTCATTTAGGTTTCACCATTTTTTGTTTCAAGTCTAATATGGCTCATTTCGGGAGATGATGAAATGGTCCGACGAGAATCATCACCCGTCTCTCTTCCTAGAGATGGTTTCACATCAAATTAATCATTGATTTTTTTTACCTATTCTAATTCATTATCCCTTAAAATGGAGGTTGGGTTATCTCTACATGGACTTGGTAATTTACCCCTTTTCTATTGCAAAGGAGATGACACAGTCAGATGGTCTCGGTGGGTGATTTCATGGGGTCATATACTTATGCAATCTGTCCTACTAGGATATAACTTCCTCTGATAGTCTCCAATGGGTTTATTTGTGGAGAAATAAAAACCAAGCAACACTGGTATCCATGATTCATGGACCTAATTTCCAATGGCAGGTGCTCGTTGGAAAAGGATTTGTCCAACAACCCTTAAGGACTCAATTGGTCGAGATGATGGGAAGTCGAGCTAACTGCACCCCTTTTTTGGGGGGTGGGGACTATTTCCTATTCTGGTAATATCATATAGATTTAAGTCATGTTCATATTTTTGTGAATTCGTGGTTCATTTCCAAAGTGTGTATCCACAGTTACCCATGGTTTTCTCGATCGTCATAGGCATAAGTGGATTTGATGCTACGGAGGTAATGCTATCTTGATCCATACAATAAGGAACTCTAGTGTTTATCATCATCCAGGGAGGACAGAAGGTGACTTGATGTCAAGATCAGACCCATCAAAGGGGTTTCCTACATATCCTTAGAAGAAGAATCAGAACAGATGTTGTTCGGATGATATGGGGCTTACACATGGAAGCTATCCATTTGGGGGGACATTGTTGGGTGAGATCTTTTGGAAGGGAACCATTCTGATCACGAGCCTCTGAGTTGGCATCCTACATATCCTAGTTTTACCTGGAATCAGAGTTCTCATAGTTCAAAATTTTTAGGTTTTACACATAGAAGATTTACATTTGAGGGACATAATTGGGAGGACCCTTTTGGGAAAGGCACCCTTTTGTGTTAGGGCCTTCAAGTAGTCGTCCTATATTTCCAGTTTTGATTAGGAATCAAAGTTCTCATAGTTCAGATTTTTGTGGATGTTGTAATCTCTACAAGACTATATGATCTTGTGATCCTTGCATGGTGTGATAAAGAAGACTATGTGAGAGATCCAACCAACCAGATGCCTCCTCTCTTATTGATAGAAGAGGGAAAGACTACGGTTAACTAGGCTGGGGTTACCAAGGGTGAGGTAGCGGAGGGATGAACCTTTTAATGTGAGATGAAATTAAAGTTGATGTGTCTTAAACTTAAAATGGTTGGGAATATACCTCAGTGGGTGTGCCCCGAAATTCATTATGGGAAGAGGAGGAATGTCGTCTTCATCTCAAGGGGAAGCGAATATAACCCCTTTGATTGATCACCATTTTTTCATTGAATAGAGAAGCAGGTGAACACCCTTAATCCCTAGAAAGGGGAGGTTCACGTTGGCATATGAAGGTTGTAATCTGGGTTACCATGGGAATTTATACTTACAGAAATCCCTAGAGTCTGAACCATTATAGGGAGATCCTTCGCGACTCTGCTTACCATGGGTATGAAAACTCAAGGGGGCGTGCTGATGCACCTGATGGTCTGGTCATACGGGTCTGGTGGCTCTGGAGGATGCTTTTTCCTAAACTTGGGGGACTGGTTCATGGAGGGACTATAGAGTAATGGACAGCACTAGAGATTCGATATTGGAATTGGAGGAATGAATAGCCCAAAATATCCCATTCCTCGTATTGTTTTCTTATGCAGGTTGGTGGAATCTCTACATACCTTAGTGGTATGCGGGCAGTGGGGTCATCCCCGTACAAAAGTGGTATGCAAGCATGACTATGGAACACCGCGAACCATAGTGGGAAGTAGTCTTGGATGTGGTCTGTCATTCCCCTTTAGGTTCCATCTACATACTGATGCATTATGTGATGCCCAGGTAGATCCATGCAGTGATACACAACACAGAAGATGATATTGAAGGAGGGTCCGAGGGATTATTGTTCATGAGGAATTCATCCATGAGAAATATGTGGTCCACGGTTTCATAAATTGGGATTGTTTTTATCCTATTATTGTTATGTTCCCCTATTTCATGGTTCCTATCTTGGTGTACATGTAGATTGTGTGGTTTTCAATTCAGGTTGGGTCGATGATTTAAGACTGAAGTTGAAATCTTCTCCGAGTTATTTCTTCCAACCTTTGGGGTCCCCCTTGATCTTTCTTCAACTGTCCCCTATCAATTCCTTATATTATTTTTTTATAGAGCATTGGAGAACTCATATCTATGGAAAAGAAATACCATTTGTAGAGGCCCATGAAGAGATATCTTGACCTGCAGAAGACTCAGTTAACCAGGGATTAAAGAGGTTGTGGTTTGCGATCATGGTTCGTAGAACACATCCAGTTTTTTTTTCTGTGAACTACTAAGTTCACGAGATGGTATTAGGATGGCCTTCGCATTCATGATTCTTTCATAAATGCAGTTCGCAGTCTACTGGGATTGTTGTCCATCACCTCACAACCCATCTCCTCACAGTTCATTCCACGTATAGGTGGTTCGTGATCTAAACGATCTGTGAACCCTTCCCGGTGATGGTATGTGGGCCACTTAAAATCATTTGAGAAATCATTCTTTCAAGCTTATTATAATGTTTGTAGCTCAATTTGAGTCCATTCACCTTGTTGGACTTGTAAGAATAGTTGATTTTTTCTAAAATGTTATTGCGGGAGTATTTTTATCCCTTGGAGAAAATTTCAAGACCCTACAATCATATAGGATGGAAAACGAAATAGGGTGATCTCAAGAGTTTTTATTATTTATCCATAATCTATAGAAGATAGATATGGGATGGAAGGATGCATCTTAGTTTTGATAATTATAATAATGAAACCCCTAGTTTTGGTGGTTGAAACTGAATATGGTGAATGTATATAACCTTAATAAGAGTATCATTTAATGTACCTCAATCCATGAGAGATAGACAGGTTCAGAAAGAGCAACTTCAGTGACGAAACAATGAGTAAGAAGAAAAGTTCATGCATCAAAGGGTCTAAATGAGTGCGAAGAAGGTAACCCTTATGCATAAGAGGATAAAGATTTCAAATATTTGTCCAAGAGGGGAAATTATAACTAATGAGGGATCATTGAGAAATGTAAATTATTTTTCTTTTAACAGTGGTGAGTTTTTCACATGTTTTAAACACCTAATTAGGAATCACCAATGAAAATATAGTCACGCGTTAATTTTATTCATGTGAATCATATAAAAAATATATCCCTTAATATGACCTTCCTGAAAATATTAAATTAAAATTTTTGAAAATGGTTTGTTAGTATAAGTCCATGTAATAAAAATTTCATAATGGTTTTCATTATAGAGGTTCCTTCTACTTTCTAGTTTACATATTTACCTATAGGAGTGGGGTTTTCCTCAATGTTTTTTGAGGAACCTACACATTGATGTTAGTGACGTTATGGATGCCCCAGACCATTCTCTTAACATTCAATATGTCTGAGTCGAATTTTGTGAGAAATGACATATATAAATATATGAACACATTCATTGTGCATAAATGTTTGAATTACACACCACCTTAAGAATAGAAAATATATTAATACAACATGTTGTTTAAAAAATCAATTGGAGTCGAGCATCGCATGTTATTAGTGATTTACATGAATGGGATTTTTCTCATCAAATTTTAGACAAGTCCTGTATTGATATTCATGATGACATATTAAATATTTTTAAAATATCATATGGTTTACTCGAATAAAAATAATAACAATAACAATCATAACTTAAAATTTTATTATTGATTATATTAAATCAATATAAATTCATAATTCTTCATTTAAATACCACAAAATATCACCTTAAATATAAATAATCATAAAATTTATATTTAATCCATGAAATTTATCATCCACAATTACTATATAAATAAAATAGTTAACAATTTTAAAAAATATTAAGTATCTCTATTATAAAAACATTCCAAAATTAATTACCCTTTTGAATTAAAATATTTCACCACCACATTAATTCATAAACATTTTTAGCATTCAATCCTATTTTTATTAAATAATTAAGTTGACATAAATAATTATCTTCCCAATTAAATTTTATTTCTCAATTTATTCAATAAAAATGAATGTAAAAAAATAATACAAAATATTTTCATCATATTACACTTTTTAAATATAGTCACAATATTAATACAATATATACTAATTGTCAAATAACCCATCATATCAAATATAATAATATAATTTTCATATCAACAGAATATAAATATTCATACTGCATAATTTTTGAATAATTTCGGCACAACATTTCATATATTAACAATTTTCATTGACAATAATTATTCTAAGAAACATTTAATTATTATTTACTATTAAAAAAACTTATAAAATAAAATTTAAAATTATTAAAATAAAAATTTCTATAGATATATGAAGATAATATATCATGTTAGAATAATAAATCAATAAAATAAATGTTATCCTTAAAATTAAAATAATAATTCCATAGAAAATAATAATTAATATAAAATATAGATAATAGATCATTAACTATTTAATCACGAGTTCACCCACTTAAAACAATTCCAAAAATGATATTTACTTATTGTTTCTAGTTAATGGTCCCTTATTCTCATGTTTTTGAAAGAGGCACATTTTATATTTTTTCGAAAATAATAAATCTCAATACTTTCTAAAAAATTGAATTTTCTCATAAAAAATCACACAACTTCTTAAAAACTATTATTCACTAAAGATAATTATTATAGAACAAATTAATAATTCTTAACCAAGGAACATTTATCTTTAATATCATTTCTCATTTCAAAATATGAAATAAATTAATACGATTTTAAAAATATAATCTTATATTTCTTTATTAATATGAATCTTTTTTATAACATTAATTGTAAAAATTATTTAAATAATCATTTATTAATTCTTTCATCAATAATAATCATTTCCCCATTTACCATAAAATTGTTTTTTAACATTCTCAAAAAATGTAATTATAATATTGAATAACAAATCTTCAATCCATCAACAAAAAAAAATAATTATTAACATCATTTCAAACCCCTACCAATTACAAATATATGTAAAGGTAATGAAAAATTGAAAATAATATAAAATAAGACTTCTTATTAATGTAATACTTAAATCTAATAATATCCATAAATTAATTACATAAAAAACAATTCACACCAACCATAATATTTTACATGTTGAATTATAAATATATTCAGGAACATAAATATTATTCACATATTCATGTAATAAAATTAACTCAAAAAATATCATAATTTTTACACAAATTTTTTTTAAAATATTATAATTTTAATTAATTTAAACAAAATAATATTTTTCAATAATAAAATAGCTCTTTATGAATAAATTTTTTTTATAAAATATCTATAATTATTTCATTACAACAAAATTACCATTAAATACTCAAGAAATGTTAATCAAAAATTATGATTTTCATGTTCTCTATATTATACACCTGATTAAAAATATTAATCATGAAAGATTAAACCAAATTTTAGAAAAGAGATAGATATCAACAAGGATAAATTATCAATAAATTAGATGAGAATTTGTTATAAACTTTAAAAATATTTCACCATATAAAATAAAATCATGACATAAAATAAAATATGAGACCTATATACTAGAAAATAAACTTTATTGAGATTAACATAATGAATTACAATAGAGAGACAACATGATCTATTATATCATTGCTCGCTTACCTGGCCGAGATACCATGATATCAAAACATCACATAAATAAATTATTATTAAATGAATTAATAGACACCTTTACTCAAGTAATTAGTAACAAGCTAGGTAAAGTAGAATAATTTTTTTTTCATATTAGTATTCTTCAATTAAAAAGTGAAATTCAATATTTTATGTAATTCATAAAAGAAATACTTTTAAACTAATTTCTTTTATGGTTATATTTGGAAGAATAATTTTAAAATAATTGAATTTTAATTTTAAAAAAATAATTTTATTTTTTAATTCATCACATAAAAATTATCTTAGTACAAATATTTGATAACTTCTTGAAAATGTTAATTTCTTGTGAATGGTAAAAATTAATGTTTTTTTAAATAAAATATTTTTGTGACATTGTCAAGAAATAATTATGATATAAAATTTATTAAACATATGGAATGAATAAGTTATGATATTAATATATAAATATTTAACAAAAATAATTCATATCATGTAAATTATAATTTATTTCATGTCAAGTAAAAAAATCATTGGTAGTGACGACGCAATGTATGCACAGCATTAGCAAAGTCAAATTTGGCTCCTTATAAATAATAATTGAGTACAAAAAAAATACTTTTATTGACTTTGTTATTAATTATTATTTGAAATTTATGTTTTTCATAGATATTTTAATGTTTAAAAGTTATATAAGATGAATCTTATCCAAATGGTTGTGCAATGCTTGCACAAGGCAAGAAAAATCAAATTAAAATAAATAGAAAAATTATCTTGACTTGTGTAAGATTAAATATAACTTATGAATGAACATAAATGATTATCTTGATCTAAATTAATTTATTTTTATTATAGTTATTTTTTAAATTTTTATATATTAAATAGTTAAACTAAATTCTTATACACTGCTGATGCGGTGCATGTGGAAGTAAAAGAAAAATTAACAAAATCATTTTAATAAAAATTACAATAACCATTTAATAAAGAAAATTAATAAATATTCTTATATGAGTATGTGTGGTAAATAATGTTTTTTATTTGAAATGGGGACCCTATGGATCTACTTGGATGACTTTAATCTCCATATAATATTTTCTTTAATGGAAATTATGGTTTTTCACACTATGGTTTTTAATTACTAAAAATTTATAATATATAGTTTTCCAGAAGATATATTTAACCATAAATATTATTTGAAATATAAAAAATTTTGATTTTGATTAATAATTTATTTTTAAATTTTAGGCAATAAAAAATACCTCAATGGCTTGCACAACGATGATGTAATAATTATTAATTTAATGGAAAAATAAAATAAATGATATTAAAAATTTTAAAATAAATATACTATGATATAATAAAGATGATACGTGAATAATTTACATACCTATAAATTTTATAATATATAATAATATATTTGGTTCTAATTTTAGTCATTTTTTTTGATGTTTTCAAATCATAGTTATAAATAGTGTTAAATTTGACCAAGAAAGATATTTCATTAATATAATATATTATTAAATTATTTCAAAATAAAAAAAATGTTGAATAAGTATATATGTGATAATATGTTTTCTAATTTTTAATCCCATTTATCTTTTTAGGACTTTTTTGAAGTCTACACCCTTATATTAGACTTATTATATTTTAATATTTTATATAATTCTTAAATTTCTCCTCAGCTCAATTATAAAAATGGACTCTATCCTTCACATTATTTCATCATTATAATCTATATTTTTCATAAATACTCTTATAAATTCTCTTATACTCATCCATTTCCACATTATAGTGTTTATGGTATCACAAATTTACAATTCCATGTTCCTAAGGAGGTTCTTAGGGAGAAATATTCGAGAGGAAAAATCCTCCTCATTCCATTTTAAATTATTTCTCACTTCTATCATGTCCTAAATCCATATGTAAAGGTGAATGATAACTCCAATATCATATATATATATATATATTAATTTTACCATGTTAATTGAATATCAATCGTCAAATCTATTATTATCTCCTTTTGTTTTTTAAAAACAAAATCTCCATCCATGTATTGTTTATTATTCCCCTTCATAGATGATGAGTTTTTGTTTTTAATTTTCTTATCCATGAATATTTTTAATTCAATATTATTTTTTTAAAATGAATTCTATATATATGTTATATATTATAGAGTATTATTTCTATTTTACATGAAAATCCATAATTAATGGACCATGAAACCATGTAACAAACACACTCGGAACAATGAAAATAAAAGATATTAATCATAAATGGGTGGAAATATATTATAAAAATATTTTTTATGGTATTATAAATTTTAATATAATTATATAATAATTTTATAGAACTCATTAAACCATTACACATAAGTTTTGAACGCATTTGAAGGAATTTGGGACTCGGGTAAGGGATTGTCTGTTTAAAATCCTCTTAAATGTATCTTTTTATAAAATTAAAAAATATTATGTTTTCTTTATAAGGATGAGATGATTGTATCTATTTCATGAAGCCTTATTTTTGTTAATTATTATTTACAATATTACATGATTAATTTTCAAAAAAAAATTCCTTTGTATGTGAACAATATTCCTTTCATGTTAGTGGTTTTACTCAAGGAGTTTATTTACGATGCAAGTACTCATGTTTTGTGATGATGTTATGGTTCTTAAGAACTATTTTTGAATATTGGTTGTCAAATTATAAAAAACAATATATGTGAGTATGTGATATTACTCTATTTCATTGGGAATATTGTAACTTGAAGATAATGGTTATTTCAAGTGTAACTACAATATTTATATCATACGGTAGCCAAGAGGGTTGCATTGTAAGGTATCTTTGAGGGATACAAATAATATGGTATCTTCAAGATTTATAATAATAATTAGTAATGGAAAAAAAATTATGCCCCATATTACCTAAATAGATTTTTATTCTTGTTATGTTTTATGAAAACCTCATGTCTTTATAATGTAAGTGAATGTTACTTTTATGGGTGGGAATAATATCATTCTTCTGTTTATAATTATTCTTAGAAAAATGGTTTATTTCCTTCTTTTTATCTCCTGTACTCATATTTTTGTGCTTATACCATGTTTTAAAATTTTTTTCATAGGATTTAAGGTTAGATAAAAGAAAATAAGAATTCAATATTAATGTTGTGATGCTTTTTCATGAAATAAAATAATGTTTTATTTTTAATGACTATTGTAAAATATGGATACTATTTTAATAGAAGAAAAATTGTATTTTTTGAGTTTTTATGTATTCATTATGACCTGTTTCTCTAAAAATATAATCTCAAAAGATTATTGGGAATGTAAAAAAGATAATTATAGTTTAATTAACTAGATTATGTATTGTTTAAGTATGGTTCATTATAGTAGGTATCATAACATGATTTAAATAACCTTAGGGGTTAAAATGATATTAATAAAATAACATAAATTATTTTTAATTTATGATTATTTTGAAATGATAAATAATTCGAATATTAACATGTTTCTTCATCTAAGATATATCTATTTAGAATGGTTTTATAAAGAAGAAACAAGGAATCTGAAGTAGGAAGTTGTAGAGAGGATGATATCATTCTAAATCAGTAACTTGGAATGGTGGGAATTATAACTTACTAGTATGTGAAAGTAATGGATCAGTTGATGTGGGACATAAATGGTGGTGGGATCCACGAAAGAGAATATATAGATATTGTAACACCCGAGATTTTTATGGGAGATATTTTTTTTTGTGTCATATACACCATCAAAGGAATCTTTCATGACACACAACACTAGCTTGGTTTGCTTTACACGCAATTGCAACCTTCCCCGATAGCTTGCGTTGTACGCAATACCGAGTTTCACTAAACAACGATATGCTATTAAAATATTATTAAAACTAGCAGTTATTAATAGTAATACCCACTTTTTGAAATTTTATTTTTCAAAATGGACTTTATTTTTGGATTCATAATATCGAAATTAGCCTAGGGTGAAATTTTGGTATTTTTCTAAAAACTTTCAATTTTTTTATGAATAGTGAAGACACTAGGTTATTATTTAAAAACCGAATTTTTATTTAAATAATTATTTATTTTAATTAAATTTATTTTATGTGAAGATTGATACATAATACCTATATAAGTTCAATGTAATTCATTGGAGTCATTTTATAATAATTTTAGACATATAAAAATTTTATTGATCTTTTCACCGTCTTTTACCCACCTTCTATGAGAGTTTGAAAATTTACATAAAACATAATTTTACCACTTTGGTGAGTAGAATTTCGAAAATCCAAGAGATACGGTTAATATCACGGAGTAAAATTTGGTACAATAAGATAAAAATAATTTCTGGTGAATAGTAACTTTTTACTTTTTTTACCACGGTTAAACATAAATAGGGTAATTAAGGTTAAAAATGATATTATTATTACCCTAACACATGTCCTAATTCTATTTGATAAGTGTAATTCGACCAAAAACAACCTTGGGAATAAAATATGACCATTTAGGTCCACTTGGATTAGATTAGGACATTTAATATTATTTTATTTAAAGAAGAGTTAAAATAGTTAAAATCAAAGTTTAATAACTAAAACATTTTTAATATAGGGGTATACATAAGATAAATTAGACTATGAATATTCACTAGAAATATAAAAATAATTCCTAAATAATGGTATTTTATTTATAATTTTTAGACATTAGATAATTTAATTTATTTATGACACAATGATGATGCAATAATTATCTTATTAATTAAATATTAACATAATTGATGTTATAAATACTCAAATAAATGTAATTTGAGACTTTTTATGAATTAAAATAATTTTATAGGTTAATATGATATATTAGTATTGATTTAATAAACTGTTTTCTAACTAATCATGCTGTTATGATTTTTAAAAAAATCAATTACCAAATAGTGTCAAAATTAACATAAAATATTTTTTAAAAAAACTATTATATTATTAATTGTTATTATATTCCTAAAAATCTAAGGTTCGTCCAATATTCTTATATCATGATAGGTGTATAATTAATGGACCACTTGGGGGTAGCTTGGATGTATATGGTATGTTTATTAACTATATAATTTAAAAAATACAAAGTGACATGGTAAATGTCAATCTAATTAACTAAGAGTTAAAACTAAAATATAAGGTTAATAAAATGACCTAAACTACTCTAAAACCCATTTGTTGACAGTATTTAGACCCATCCCCACCTTAGCTTCAAAATAAATCAATTTGGAGCTATTAAAAACCGAATATGACTTTATAATAAAATAATATTGTTAGTTTTTCCAAAGGTTCCCCTCTCCTCCCTTATAAAAGGGAACCTAATCCCTCTCTTCCTCACACCACTTTGAGCCTTCAATCTCGGTCAACCCCTGCCAATGTTTCTTATCCACATCCCTAGAAACATCCTAGAGGTTTTGGTCTTCTTCAGAGACCATCTTTATTCCCAAAGAGGAGGTTAATAAGAGGTGCTTCAAAGAAGAGGTAATGTCCGTTACCGATTCTTTCAACTTTATTTCTTATTCTACTTCTTCTTCTTCTTTAGTTGCTTCATTATGAAGTAATAAAATCATTATCACCCATATAATGATATGTTATTATAACTATGAAACAACCCTATTTCACCATCTATCCATCCTACGGAAAACGAAATCACCGCGCGTGCGTACGTACGGAATACCGTCTTCACATCGTGGTGTAATCTATTTTCCACCACCACCATACTTGGATGGGTATAATGGTGTAAATAATTACTATATATGATTATTGTAAATTGATATTGATTCTGAAATAGTATACATACACTTAAATAAAATTCCACGATCATGAGAATGACATCATCGCTCGTGCGTACGTACGGCCTACCGTCTCCACGATTTAATGCGACTCGTTTTACATGATCTTCAATGATTAATGATTATATAAATTAATTGAATGAATAAATATGATATATATTACACTAATACCATTTTTTAAATGAGTTATCTATAACCTAATAGAAGAATAAGAATTTATTCGACAAAACACGCATAAGAACAAAAAAGAAATAAACACCCGAATAACAAGTAACAATGAAATATTACTAATAATAAGCTAAGAATATGACCACATATGATATCATAACAATGAGTAAAATTCTGGAATAAGTCAATTACATTATTTAGATCATTATACAGGAGGTTCTGACACGTACGAAGCAAATCGGACCTAAGGTAAAGGAAAATCTCGCAATGTCATTTTTATCCGAGATTGTTTATACTTCAGAATTTAATGGGGAATATTTATCATCCACATCCATTTTTCCCAAATATGTAATATTATTTCTATCCTACTAAAATTTTTTAAATCCAATTTTACCCTTCGGTGAGTTTTTAGTAAAATATATGAAATGAATCTTTTGTCGTTTTTCGTACGAGGTACTTTTTGGCTTTTCCAGTCAAAGTACTAGAAGAATGTTTTCTTTAACTTATATGACCTGGATGGATTTTTAAAACATTATTTCCATGAAGCTTCCTTTACAAGTTTTCAAGTTTATTTTTAATCAACTTTTTTTATTTTAAAATTTTATGAAATATTAAGAAAAGAAAAATGTTTTTGAAGTAGAAAGGATATTTTCTTCAAGAATGGAGTTCAAGTGTTTTATTAAAATAATTTTCCATCTAAGATAACAGAGGGTTCTGTTTCTATCCCTATTTTTACATTGATTTGATTATATTATGATGGAATTATTATTTATGATTTCCTTTAATCTTATATGGATTATGTTATGATGGCATGATGTTTAAGATTCCCATTTTTTTACATGGGTTATGCTATGATGTATGATTTATGATTTTGGGGAACACATAAGAATAGTTTCATTATGAGATGGATGAGACCTATATCTTCATCCAATGCATTGGGTAATGATTTATATCTCATGAGATAAACATGGCTGGAACGGCAGGTTAATCTGGTTCAGTGATACAGGACTAAAACGAAGAGTGAACTCGGTTCAGAAATGAACTTTGTTCGCTAAGATAGTTTTGCCAATGAGTCTTGACTACTAGGAAATGATTCTCTATGATTATGTGTGTATCCCACAAAGTTTCATGTGTTAAGTTATGATTATTGGGATTACATTTCACTACTATGATTTATCCCATGTTATTAAATTATAATCTCTTTTGCAGGTTAAGATTTCCAAAATGTTATGTTATTATGAATATGATGTGATTGATATTTCTTTTGTTTACCCTTACTGAGCATTTGAGCCCTCTCTTTTGTATGTTTTCTTTTCCCCAGGTCAGGAAGAAGGATATTAAGTATGATATTCTAAAAGTGACTCTAGATATGATAAAATAAACGGGAGACAGTGTAGATGATTTATGAACCATTTGTTTATGTTTCCCAGTTTCTAAAAACACTATACCTGTACGGTCCTTTCCTAGTTTTGTTATATGTTGTAATAAGTGTGCTTCAATTCTGAAGTAATAACAATGTATGTAAAGTATGGGTCGTTATAGTTGGTATTAGTGGAAAGGTATAGTCAACCTTTGGAAACTAGGATGTGAAAGCCCTAGTAAGAACCCTAAGGATATATCTAAGCATTGAAAAAAATATTAGTGTTTTAGAAATGGACATGAATAACCTAAGATAAGACCTTATGCAAAAAAATTTATTCTTGATTATGTGGTTTTCCTATTATAGTTAGTATTGGCCACACTATTCTTCTTGTTGTTAGTCAATGGCTGGAAGCCAAAGGAACTGCGTTAATGCGGAATGCGATGGGAAATGCAATGATTGTCCCCCTGAGCAACCAAATGTTATGGGAGATGGAATGAAAAATCTTCTAGCCATGCTCACACAACATTCTCAAGCTATGAATCATGCCGGACTTCCAAACGAGCAAAGGAAGGAGCAACATTTTGTTGAATCCTTCATGAGGCAGCATCCACCCTCATTCAGCGGGTTTACTAATCCATTAGTTGCTGAACAATGGATCAGTACTACTGAAAAGATATTTTTAGTTCTTCAATGTTCTGAACATGATAAAGTCATCTTAGCAGTATATCGTTTGGAAGGTGAACCTGATCAATGGTGGAATATTATCAAGAATACGATTTCAATAGATGAAATTGAGTCCATGGAATGGGACAAGTTCAAGAACTTATTTTTCAATAAGTACTTACCTCGTATTATTCGAAAAAAGATAGAGAAGGAGTTTCTTGAACTAAAGAAAAAAGATGATTAATATATTGGTACCTACAAAGAAAATTTTACAAGACATGCAAGGTACACTTCTGGGATTATTATCCAACCTGAGAGTAAGATCGATCAATTCTTTAGTGGCTTAAAACCAAGTCTTAGAAGAGAGTTATCCATAAGGGACTTCAATAGCTACGAGGAAATCGTTCGATGTGCTCTTAAGGTTGATATGGAGATTGGGGTAACCTATCAGTCATATGGGTTTGATAAGAAGAGGAAAATGGAATTCAAAGGAAAATCTAAAGACCACACTGAAAATAAGATGAGTTTTCCCTTGTTCTCAAAGTATGGAAAGAAACATGGAGGGAGTTGTCTTAATGGTACAATTAAATTTTTCAAATGTGGAAAAGAAGGTCATCGGGAATTTGAATGCCACAATGATGGGAAGAAGATGTCTAGTGATGCGAACAAAGAAAAAGATACACAGAGTGCACCTCCTACACTTCAATGTTACAAATGCAATGAAATGGGGCATTATGCTAATCAATTCCCTAATCCATGGGTTGTTGATGATGATCGACGTCCAAAAACTCTTAATGATAAAGACAAAGGAAAGTCACATGCAATTTCTATCAGTGATGTGGAGTATGATAACAAAGTGGTGAAAGGTACGCTTACCATCCACTCTAAAGAAGAAAATGTTTTATTTGATTCTGGATCCACCCACTCTTTTATTTCTGAAGAATTTACTAAGGGTATCATCGTATTACCTCAACATTTAGATGTTGAGTTAGCTATGACAACTCCTAATGGCACAACAGTCACATCAAAAGTTTATAATTCTTCTCTGATTGAAGTTTGTGGGAAAGTGGTTCCTGTAAATATTGTGATCCTTACTATTGTGGAATTTGATGTGATTCTTGGCATGGATTGGCTTTCTTTATATGGATATCATATCAATTTCCAAATAAGGGAAGTCACATTTCATATTCCAGATCAATCTATGATCATCTATCAATGCAAGGATGAACATAACCTTCCAGTGGAAATTTCTTCCATCTTTTGGGTCTTGATTCCACTAAATTAAGGTTATTTATCTCAAATGGTTGGTGAGAAACTCATGATTAAGAATATTCCCATTGTACGAGAGTCTGATGATGTCTTTCGGGATGAATTTTCGGGTCTTCCACCAAATCAGGAAGTTGAGTTTTTAATAGAACTCGTACCGGGTTCTTTGCCTATTTCAAAGACAGCTTATAGAATGGCCCCAATTGAGTTGCAGGAATTGAAGAAGCGACTCCAAGTGAATCTTGATAAGGGATTCATACACCCTAGTGCATCACCGTGGGGATCACATATTGTATTTTTTAAGAAGAAGGATGGATCAATGAGACGCTACATTGATTATTGAGAACTTAACAAAATCACTATCAAGAACAAATATCCTCTCCCACACATTGATGAATTATTTGACCAACTACGCGGAGCTCAATACTTTTCCAAGATTGATCTTTGTTTAGGGTATCATTAATTAAGGGTCAAAAGGGGGAATATACCAAAGACGGCCTTCCGTACAAGGTATGGACACTAGGAATTTATAGTTATTCCATTTGGTCTTACTAATGCCCCTGTTATCTTCATGGATCTGATTAATAGTGTCTTTAGAGACTATCTTGATCAGTTTTTGGTAGTCTTTATAGAAGATATTATTTTCTATTCAAAGAGAAAGGAAGAACATGAAGATCACTTGAGAATTTTATTAAAGACCCTGATAAAGGAGAAGCTTTATGATAAATTTACCAAGTGTGAATTTTGGATTCAAAAAGATTCATTTTTGGGTCACATAATCTCAAAAGAGTGGATATCTGTGGAACAAGAAAAAACATATGTTATCGAAAGATGGTTGAGACCAACAACAGCAACTGAGATATGATGTTTTCTTGGTTTGGCTGGATATTCTCGACGTTTTGTGAAATCTTTTTCACGATTATTTAATCCACTCACTAGGATGACTCGAAAAGGAGTTAAGTTCGTGTGGACGGAGGAATGTGAAGAGAATTTCAGGGAGTAGAAAAAAGGTTATCCAGTGCACATGTGCTCACACTGCCTTGTAGTAGAGAAAGGATTGTGATCTACAGTGATGCATCCAAGAAGGGGCTAGGGTGTGTTCTCATGCAAAATGATATAGTGATAGCTTATGCCTCACGACAGTTGAAAATCGATGAACAAAATTACCCAACTCATGATTTGGAGTTAGCTGCGGTAATATTTACATTAATGATTTGGAGGAATTATATTTATGGTGAAAGGTGTGATATTTATACGGATCATAAAAGTTTAAAGTATATTTTAACACAAAAGGAACTGAATATTCACCAAATAAGATGGTTGGACCTGATTAAGGATTACGACTGCCCAATTCATTATCACCCTGGGAAAGCAAACAAGGTGGCAGATGCATTAAGTTGACAAGGCCATGCTAGCTTATCCATGATGAGGATCCCAAAAGATCCAATATTTATGGATTTATAAAAGATGGATCTTGGAATTATAATGGAAGGGGAAAAATCATATCTTTCTCAAATGAATGTTCAACCATCTATACATGTGAAGATTAAAGAGGCACAGAAAGAAGATGTAGAGTTACAAAAGAAGGTGAGAAATGTTCATGAATTAGACCTTGATTGTGATGGGATAATAAGGTTTAGGAATCGGGTTTGTGTTCCTTCCATTACAGAATTAAAGAAGGAGCTGCTAGAGGAGGCTCATAGTTCTTCATTCTCTATTCATCCTGGAAGCACAAAGATGTATAGGGACCTGAAAGAGTACTTCTGGTGGGATGGCATGAAAAGAGATGTTGCTGAATATGTCTCTCGATGATTGGTTTGTCAGCAAGTTAAAGCTGAGAGACAGAAGTCTAAGGGGATGTTACAACCATTACCCATACCTGAATGGAAATGGGAAAACATCACTATGGACTTTGTCACTAGACTTCCTAAGACATCCAAATGTAATAATGATATCTGGGTCATAGTTTATCGTCTTACAAAGCGACACACTTCATTACTATGAGATAAAATTTCTCTCTAGATCAGCTTTCCAGGATATATGTAAAAGAAGTGGTAAGATTTCATGGAGTACCACTTTCCATTATATCTGATCGGGATTCGAGGTTTACCTCAAAGTTTTGGTGAAGTCTTCAGCATACTCTGGATACAGAGTTGATTTTCAACACTACTTATCATCCTCATACAGATGGTCAGTCTAAGAGGACAATTCAAACTCTAGAAAATATGTTAAGAGCTTGCTCTATGGATTTCAAAGGTGGTTGGAATCAACACCTACCTTTGGTGTAATTTTCTTATAATAATATCTTTCACTCCAGTATTCAGATGGCGCCTTATGAAGCTCTCTATAGAAAGAAATGCTGAACTCCAACTTGCTGGGATAATGTTGGGGAAAGAATGATATTAGGACCTGATCTTGTTGATGAAATGACAGAAAAGGTCAGATCTATTCAACAACACATAAGAGCATCTCAGAGTCGAAATAAAAGTTATGCCGACAACCAAAGAAAAGACCTAGAGTTTGAAGTGGGTGAAAAAGTTTTCTTACGAATATCTCCTTGGAAGAGAGTAATGAGATTTGGAAAGAAGGGAAAGCTGAGCCCTATGAATATCGGTCCTTTCGAAATACTGGATCGTGTTGGGAAGGTAGCTTACCGATTGGCACTTCCACCGAATCTCTCTCAAGTTCATGATGTGTTCCATGTATCTCTCCTAAGAAAGTACATACCCGATCCTTCACATGTACTCAGATCAGAAGTTGTACCGCTGGAGCAAGATCTTTCTTATGAATAACAGCCGATAAGGATTCTAGATCATAGCGAAAAAGTCCTACGGAACAAGACCACTTTCTTGGTGAATGTTTTATGAAGGAACCAGCAATTAGAAGAAGCTACATTGGAGCTTAAGGATATGATGAGGGAGAGGTATCCTCATATGTTTGTTACAGAGTGACGAATTTCGAGGGAGAAATTCATTTTTAAGGGGGGTAGAATGTAACACCCATGATTTTTATGAGAGATATTTGTTTTTATGTTTTATACATCATCAAAGGAATATTTAACTACAAGAAACACTATCTTGGCTTTCTTTACACACAATCTCGACCTTCCTCAATAGCTTGCGTTGTACGCAATACCGAGTTTCAGTGAACAACGATGTGCTATTGAAATATTATTAAAACTAGCCATTATGAATAGTAATACCCACTTTTTGAAATTTTATATTTCAAAATGGACTTCATTTTTGGATTCAGAATATTGAAATTATCCTAGGGTGAAATTTTGGTATTTTTCTGAAAACTTTCAATTTTTGATGAATAGTGAAAACACTGGGTTATTATTTAAAAACCGACTTTTTATTTAAATAATTATTTATTTTATTTAAATTAATTTTATGTGAATATTGATACATAATACCTATATAAGTTCAATGTAATTCATTGGAGTCATTTTATAATAATTTTAGACATAAAAAATTTTTATTGAACTTTTCACCGCCTTTTACCCACCTCCTAGGAGAGTTTGAAAATTTACATAAAACGTAATTTTACCGCTTATGTGAGTGGAATTTCGAAAATCTAGGAGACATGGTTGATATCAAGGAGTAAAATTTGGTTCAATAAGATAAAAATAATTTTTGTTGAATAGTATCTTTTTACTTTTTTTACCACGGTTAAAAGTAAATAGGGTAATTAAGGGAAAAAAGATATTATTATTACCCTAACACATGTCCTAATTCTATTTGATAAGTTTAATTCGACCAAAAACAACCTTGGGAATAAAATATGACCATTTATGTCCACTTGGGTTGGATTAGGACATTTAATATTATTTTTTTTAAAGAGTTGTTAAAATAGTTAAAATCAAAGTTTAATAACTAAAACATTTTTAATATAGGGTTATACATAATATAAATTCGACTATAAATATTCATTAGAAATATAAAAATATTTCCTACATAATGGTATTTTATTTATAATTTTTAGACATTAGATAAGATAATTTATTTATGACCCAATGATGATGCAGTAATTATCTTATTAATGAAATATAAACATAATTGATGTTATAAATACTCAAATAAATGTAATTTTTAACTTTTTATGAATTACAATAATTTTATAGGTTAATATGGCATATTAGTATTGATTTAATTAACTTTCATAGAACTAATCATGCTGTTATGATTTTCACAAAAATCAATTACCAAATAGTGTCAAAATTGAGCTAAAATAGTTTTTAAAACAAATATTATATTATTAATTGTTATTATATTCCTAAAAATCTAAGGTTCGGCCAAGATACTTATATCAAGATAGGTGTATCATTAATGGACTACTTGTGGGTCTCTTCGATGTATATGGTATGATTATTAATAATATAATATAAAAATACAAAGTGACATGGTAAATGTCAATCTAATTAACTAAGAGTTAAAACTAAATGATAAGGTTAATATAATGACATAAATCTATCTAAAACCCATTGGATGAGAGTATGGAGACCCATCCCCACCTTAGCTTTGAAATAAATCGATTTTGAGCTATTAAAAACCGAATATGACTTTATAATAAAATAATATTTTTAGTTTTTCCAAAGGTGCCCCTCTCCTCCCTTATAAAAGGGAACCTCCTCCCTCTCTTCCTCACACCACTTTGAGACTTCAAGATCGGTCAACCCCTGCCATTTTTTCTTTAACACTTCCCTAGAAACATCCTAGAGGTTCTGGTCTTCTTCAAATACCATCTTTCGTTCCCAAAGAGGAGGTTAAGAAGAGGAGCTTCAATGAAGATGTAATGTCAGTTACCGATTATTTCAACTTTATTTCTTCTTCTAATTATTATTATTTAGTTGTTTCATTATGAAGTAATAACATAAGTATCACTCATATACTGATATGTTATTATAAGTATTAAACAACCCTATTTCACCATCTATCAATCCTATGGAAAACGAAATCACCGCGCGTGCGTACGTATGGAATACCATCTCCACACCGTGGTGTAATCTATTTTCCACCACCACCTTACTTGGATGGGTATAATGGAGTAAATAATAACTATATATGATTATATTAAATTGATATTGGTTATAAAATATTATACATACACTTCAATAAAATTCCACGATCATGGGAACGATATCATCGCTCGTGCGTACGTATGGCCTACCGTCTCCACGATGTGATGCGACTCGTTTTACATGATATTCAATGCTTAATGATTATATAATTGAATATAATGAATAAATATGATATATATTACACTAATACCATTCTGAAAATTAGTTACCTATAACCTAAAATAAGAATAAAAATTTATTTGAAAAAACATGCATAAGAACAAAAAACCAATAAACACCTAAATAACAAGTAACAATGAAATATTACTAATAAGAAGCTAAGAATATGACCACATATGATATCATAACAATTAGTGTGATTCTGGAATAAGTCGATGACATTATTTAAATCATTACACAGGAGGTTCAGACACGTACGAAGCGAATCGGACCTAAGGTAAGTGTAAATCTCGCAATTTCATTTTTATCTGAGATTGTTTATACTTCAGAATTTACTGGGGAATATTTATCATCCACATCCATGTTTCCTCAATATGTAATATTATTTCTATCCTAATTCAATTTTTTAAATCCAATTTTACCCTTCGTTGAGTTTTTAGTAAAATATATCAAAAGAATCTTTTGTTGTTTTTCGTACGAGGTAGTTTTTGACTTTTCTGGCCATAGTACGATAAGAATGTTTTTTAACTTATACGGCCTGAATTTATTTTTAGAAAATTATTTCCATGAAGCTTCCTTTACTAGTTTTCAAGTTTATTTTTAATCAACTTCTTTTATTTTAAAATTTTATAACATATTAAGAAAGGAAAAATATTTTTGAAGTAGAAAGGATATTTTCCTCAAGAATGGAGTTCAAGTGATTTATCAAAATAATTTTCCATCTAAGATAACACAAGGTTCTGTTTCTATCCCTATTTTTACATTGATTTGATTATGTTTTGATGGAATTATTATTTATGATTTCCTTTAATCTTATATGGATTATGTTATGATGGCATGATTTTTAAGATTCCCATTTTTATTACATGGGTTATGCTATGATGTATGATTTGTGATTTTGTGACACACATAAGAATGGTTTCATTATGAGAATGGTGGGACCTATATCTCCCTCAAATTCATTGGGTAATGATTTATATCTCATGAGATAGACATGGCTGGAATGGCAGGTTAATCTGGTTCAGTGATACAGGACTGATACGGGGAGTGAACTCGGTTCAGAAATGGACTTTGTCCGCTAAGATAGTCTTGGCAATGAGTCTTGACTACTAAGAAATGATTCTTTATGATTATGTGTGTATAAAACAAAGCTTCATGTTTTATGTTATGATTTTTGGGATTATAATTCACTATTATGATTTATCCCATGTTATTAAATTATTATCTCTTTTACAGTTTAAGATTTCCAAAATGTCATGTTATTATGAATATGATGTGATTGATATTTCTTTTGTTTACCGTTACTGAGCATTTGAGCTCACCCTTTTGTATGTTTTCTTTTCCCCAGGTCTGGAAGAAGTATATCAAGTAATATATGCTAAAAGTGACTCTAGATATGATAAAATAAAAGGGAGACAGTGTAGATGATTTATGAACCAGTTGTTTATGTTTCCTAGTTTCTAAAGACACTATACCTATATGGTTCTTTCCTGGTTTTTTTATATGTTGTAATAAGTGTGCTTCAATTCTGAAGTAATAAAAATGTATTTAAAGTATGGTTCATTATATATATGCCACAAAGGAACATGAAAATAGTGGAAAATTTTATGAGGAAAAATCGTCATGTTATCATTGGATCATCTAACATTATGGTAGCCAAAGGTAATATTAAATCCATTAAAATGATATTTGATGTTATGTGGTATTGAAATAATAAGTATTCCACTCTTTATTTTTAACATTTTAAATTTTAAGAAGACCAATGGTGTTCAATGGTCAATAATATCAAGGAAATATAAGATATTTAATCCTTGTAATATGATGAATTTACAAATTATTTCATTGAAAAATATTTTTGATGTGGTGGTTTGACATAGTATGGAAAAGTAATTCCTTGAATTCAAAAAATGGAAAAATCTTTACTAGACATATATATAAAAACTTAACTTGATTGTGAAGGTACACATAAAACATTTTGAAGATGTTGAGAGTAAAATCAATCATTTTTACACATGATTAATAAAAAGATAATGTAAGGGAATTGGATTCCCAGGAATTCAATATTTATGAGAAACTTGTTTTATGTGATGATATGGTAGAAATAGAGTATTCTAATGATAATGTGTACTTTTAAAATAAGAAAATAAAAAATAATATGGTAATTAATGAGTGATATTGAAAGATATTAAAAGGTAGAAAAATACAGTTTCTAGTCTGTGGAAAGTGTTGTAACAATTACTGTAGGTAATGCCATTAAAAATTTGGGATGTGATTTAAATGTAGTAATTTTGGACACATGTCCCAATATTTCAATGTAAATGATCATAAGATTAATATTTAGAGGAATATTTTGATGTGTTTTAAATGAGATGGGATGGGGAAATATGTACATAGCTTCTTAAATAATGATATAAAAGATGGGAAGAATCCAGAAAATAATTGTTCTGTGAGGCAGTAGTTTGTTGTACACAGAAATAGTATGTTTGTTATCTATTAGATTAAGGTGTGTGTAATTTTAGGATTAAATATTAACATAAAAACAGACAATTATATTTATGATACCGGTTTTTTTATACAATAATGGAATAAAAAGATTATAGGGATTGAAGAAAGGAAATGAAAATAAAAATCTTGAGGGAAGATGTTACCTCTTAATCGGGTAACTTCTTTTAGTTTATAAAAAAGGCCTAAATTGAATTATTTCTTTCCAAAATAGAGGAATCAAGTTATAGGGGAGGGATTTTGGGAAGCTATTTTGGTAGATCATGTTAGGACCTAAGAGGTTTGATAGGTTTGAAGAAGTGGGAGAGGTGGTGGCCTTTTACAGGGAATCCAAAGGACTCAAATAGAATGTTAGGAAACAAGATAGGTGTACACATTTTATTTTATAATAAAATTCATAAAAAAAATAGTGGAATTTTTATATTATATATATGTCCATCCAATGGTTTTTTGACAAGTTGATATATCATTTGGTCCCTTAAATTAATGGTTTAGTCCTTTATTATGTTTAATTTTACATTAATAATTGTATTTAACTTTAATTACTTTCACAAATTTTTTTGTTAAAAAACTAATTTAACCTGATTAGAAATTATAAATTACACTGATTCCAAACATGGAATCCATTTTTTCAATTCAAATCACTAAATTGGTAGAAACTAATTTAAAATTCATCCTACAAGCGGGACGACAAAGTAGGGTTTTAAGGTAAAAACATCCAAAATATTTTAATGTTGTTATATTAAATTTCAACGTCAATTTGATAATAATAACATAAATTTAATTAATTGATAATAAAATTATCTAATTAATGTTTTAAAAAACAAAACATAATTTATCATTATAAATAAATCATATGAACAATCATTTTTGAATTAAGATGCAGCATTTTTAACTATTTAGTAAAAATGAAATGTTTCATAAAATCAGCAAAAATTACCCTAACCTAATGATTATGTTTTGATGTCAAATATGAAGTTTATTTTGACATATTAAACCAATTAAAGTTTAAAAATTAATATTTAAATTTGTTTCCTCATTAAAAGGTTGTAAAAATTCCTTAATAAAAATATAGTATTTTATGTATAAAATTTTGGTTGTTGTGATCCTATTCTTATAAAATCCATGGGATTAAAATAAAATATATTTTTCTTGAATATATAACATATATATTTCATTAAATCAATTCACTAATTTTTATTACTTTTATTTATTTTGGTAAAATAGTTTTGCGATCATAAAAACTTTTTTATTTAAAAAAATTATATTTATATTAAATTAGTTCCAATATTCATTTCTAATAAATTTTAAACCTACAAATTAATATTTTTTAATTATATACAATATATTTAATAATTTATTTAATAATATTCATAACACCTAATTTAATCGATGGGTTCAGTCTTATTATATTAAATAATAATATTTCAATAATGTATGGTTAGAAATCATTCTTGAATGTAACACAAGCCATCGAAGAAGATCACTCTTTAGTGTAACACATGAAAAATTAGTGTTGCATAAATTGAAAAATATAAAATTTATCAAATATATTTAGAATATTAATTATATTTTCAATTATCCTGCTATTATATCCCATTAAATTCTTGGTGATGTGTTTCATGTACACTATAAAATATAAGGTTCTTACTTTAGAATTTTGGGGTGTTACATTCCCCCAACATTAATTAAATTTCATCCTACCAATTTAAACTTGATTGTAATGATAGAGTGATCAAAAATAAATTATTGTTGAAATAATAAAATCATAAAAAGTGTTAATATAACATATTATTAATAATAGATAATGTAAAGTACGATTTTCTTGTAACTAGGTTCCCCAGTACGAGAATGTTGGTGGGAACTGGGAACATTGATACATAAGAAAAAAATCCAAATATATTTTTTGATGGATAGTTGTGGAGAAATTTTTTCGATGAATGTATTTTTCCAAAAGAACATAAAATATATGTGTGAATAATGGTCATTTATATCATAACAAATGAGGATAATAGGATAAAATTTTTGTATCAAAACCATTTTTTCTATAGATAATGAATTCTTTCACTCTATATGAATATAAGTAAATATATGTTTCTATAAACATGACTTATTCCTCTTATTTTTCCATGAACTATTTCTAATGAATCTATTAGTACATGATGCATCATATTGTGAAGTAACACATTAAACTATAAAATCTCAACCAATTATCATCTTAAAATATTTTATAAATGGTTAACTTTTCTAATAGATTTTGGTTCAATCACTTCTGAAGGAGAGTCACTGAATTTCCAAAATGAACTTATCATCAGACTATAATATGTATGAAGTATCTCAAAATTTTTACATACCAAATATATGAATAACTTCATGATGTGTCATCTATAGATATGGTATTAAATAAAATAAATATTAAACCCAATAGGAAACATGCATTCTTCCTTATTCCTAATGTTAGACACTAGTTATTGGTTATATTCCTTCAATCTAGATGTGTTGTAAGCCCCATCAATGATATCATATAACACTTCTCTAAAATTCATTATATAAGTCCAAGGTAGTTAGTACTTATCCAAATAAATAATTTCTTCATCATTATCTCTTTAATAATAACATATTAAGGGTTTCCTCTCCCTCAGTCATGTTTTTTCAGAAAATTTTAACTTCATACTAAATAAAATTTATTGGTACCATTCAGAATATGATATCAAGTCCTTAATAAAAAGGTACTGTTGTAAAATCCTCATATATTCCATAACTCAAATAACCAATAAATTACTGATAAAATATTCAAATGACATAATTATTTAATAGGAATATTAATCATTCGTATTCATCTACTATAGTAGCATAAGTTGATCATTATCCACTGAATTAATGTGTGGTATATTATTTTTACGCTTGGGACATTGATTTCCATAGTGTCCCATATCCTTTTAGTTGAATCATTGTACATTTGAATAATTTTTCTTACCCTTCCAATCACGAAATTAGTGTTCTTTCTCTCCACAATTAGACCAAATTCACATTCCCTTCAACCTAATGGTAATGATTTTCTTTCCATAATTATCACGTGTCATAAAATCCTTCTTTATCTTAGTCTTCATTGAATCATTCCCCTTTCCATGGTGCTCAGATGGCCTCTTCTTGTCTTAGTTTTCCTTTGAAGACATGGTACTTGGAAAATTGTTTACACATCTCATTGTTACATTATACTATGTCCTCATACGATGAGAATGTTTGGGAAACTATTTACCTTTGAAATATTATATTAAGACCATGAAATATGATATCCTTATTACACATTGGATCACATGAATCTGTGAGGTTCAAATTCCATCTACAATATTCCATTTATAAAACAATTAATACACTACATTAAATCAAAGAATAATTTATCATCCAAAACTTGTGGAATACTTAACATATGTTGGAAATTCTAGGCACAGATATTCTAATAACTATAAACA
The DNA here is from genome assembly GCA_963277665.1 of Viscum album. Taxonomy (NCBI): domain Eukaryota; kingdom Viridiplantae; phylum Streptophyta; class Magnoliopsida; order Santalales; family Viscaceae; genus Viscum; species Viscum album. Next base: position 339,160,511 of record OY728135.1, read on the forward strand.
TGGTTTCATTGGAGATATCGTTACGTTTAAGTATTTTACAATGTTTTGTAATGAAAAAAAGAATTATCCTAAGTGCATCCCACGAGAGAGTCAAAACAGGTGCATAGTAAGGCCCATTTTTTTCTAATAGGTTACCCTAATTCAGGACAAAAACACCTTTTCAGTGTTGTTATGCTTAGGTACATCTATGCCAAAACCATGTCCCTTGTAGTATACTAATAGGGATGTATTACTAAGAATACCCCCATAGTCTCTACCTTACCAAAATTCTAGAATGTTATTTTATAGTTATCCACAATTTATGTATTAGGGTTTTTCTACCTAATATATGTTTTTTAAATATAGATTGCATTGTTTCAGCTAAAATTCTTCTAATTCCAACTGTAATTCCCCAACCCGGGAATCTTAGAGTCGATGCTTTATTTTATTACGTAGACATGGTTATAACGAATCAATCATAAAGGATCATTCAGTTCATAAGTCTTGGAAATAAGTATTACATATATGATACCCATGATACAATGGTAAACAGGAAATACAAACATTTTACACTGTAAAATAAAATTAATTACATCCTTGAAAGCTTATTCAAAGAGGTATTCTTCATGACCAAGAGAAATGAAACATAATAAGGGTGAGATAAAATTCATTATAAGGGTAAGTAAATAGGAATAAATAATAAATCAACATGAAAAATTAACATTTCCTAGTAAATAAGTGATAACAAATTCAATTTAAATAACTAGATAAAGAAAAAATATTATAGTAAGGTAAGAAACTGAAATTCATTTTATTTAATCAATGAACAGAAAATGAAATGTATCCATAGATATGTCTAAGAAATTAATAATGGATGAATAATAATTATAACTAAATTATGTCAATGATTTTTTAATGGAATTCATGTGTTATTTTCATTAAATCCTATATCATCAAGACCTTTCATAAGATGGTTTAAATATATGGTTTGAAACCTGTTTATTTTGGACCACTTATTAGTCTCATGAGAACCTGTCAATGAGTCATAGAGATATATAATTTTATGGATCAACCCCTCATTTCCATTGAAAATAATTCCTCCTATTAAATAACCAAAATAATATACCCTATCAAATAACAATATTTAATGATAAATATGGATTTATTATTTATTCCCCACTTAATCAAATAATTATCAAAGTAAAAAATCATATGTAAATGTTATACAACATTAGAAATTTTAATATCCATTGTATGATAATTTTTATTTTCATGTACCATTCCAATAAAAATTACTATAGTAAATTGATTGTTTCAAGATATGTTTAATAGTAAAAAAATGAAGTGTAATTGCAAAGATAATCCTTACAAATAATCTCAAGGAGAATAATCATTAAACATTCCAAAGTGTCCCATACCACTTTGAAACATTTGAAAAATAATATCAAGAAATGTATGAAATTAAATTAATCTTATAATATCTTAATAATAATGTAATTTATTATATAACAAAAAAAGGTAGTATATATACCAAATAAAATTAAATTGTCACATAATAACAAATAAGTCTCAATGAATTATAATTTGAGATGAAATTCTCTTACCTTAACATTACTTTTTTTGTGTATTCTTTAGAATCATTTATAGTGGTTTAAAATATATTAATGACTAATATAATAACTATAATAATGTTTATAATACCATATATTAACATCTTATAATATTTCATTAGCCTTTTTTAACAAACTTTTGTTAATTTTATTATTTCAAGGGATAAGTTTCTAGAGTTCTAGCGTAATTTTTAACTTGTTGTCTGTTTTTATCATTAATTAGATCTTGGATTCATCATCTAAAAAATATAAAACATGAATTAATTATCATATATAATCAATATATATGAATTTATAAAAATCTATAATAATTAGAAATTAGAAATTAAATGCATCGTTCATGCAGACGGTAGGTCATCCATAAGCATGAACGCTAATTTCATTTATATATTGTGTTAAAATTATGAAAAATAAATGATAAATATGTATATTATAATTATAGTATCATATATATGTTATATATGTTACATAGTTTTATTAAAACCGTCTTTTATATTCTCCATGTATGGAATTAGTGAGTCCTATCGCTTTGAGGGGCGGTAGTCCACACTTGCTCAAACGAAATTATCATATTTACATCAGATGGAAAGAATAAAGTAATGTTCTATATAAAAATTAATTAAGAATAAATGAATTATAAATATCATAAATATCATATATAAATATATTTTCTATCATAATTTCCACCATGATATGTGGAAATGAAAAAATGGTCACTCGTCATTTGGTGAGGAAGTAGTTTGCCGTACACAGAAACAGTATGTCTGTTAACCATTAGATAGAGGTGTCTGTAAGTGTATGTCGAAACCTTAGCATAAAAAATAATATTATATTAAGGATAATTTTGTTTTTATACAATAATATAATAATAATAGTATAGGTAGTGGATAATGGAAATGAAACTAAAAATCTTAAGAGAATATGTTACCTCTTAATCAAGTATCTTCTTTTGGTTTATACCAAAAAGCTTCCTTGGAAGGAAGTTTACCCAAAATTATGATTAATGGTATAGGGGAGGGATTTGGGGAAGATTTATAAGAATATTTTTTCTGATCCTAATATGTTTGATATTTTAGAAGAAGTAGGAGAGGTGGTGGCCTTTATAGGGAAGGAAAAGGACTCACTTGGAATTTTTGGAAACAAGTTAGGTGTACACATGTTCTTACCTAAAAATAGTCATACCAAACCAAACAAAACCCTAAAATTGATGTTTTATTTTAGATATGTGTCCATAAAATGGGTTTTAGATAAGTTGATAGGTCATTTGTTCCCTTAAATTAAAGGTTTAGTCCTTTGTTATGTTAATGTTATATTAATAAATTTAATTAATTTCAATTTTTTTCACTAATATTTTCATTTTAAAACTAATTTGACATTCTAATATAATATAAATTATTCTTATTCCAAATATGGAATCAATTTTTTAAACTTCCAATCACATAAGTGGTATAAATTGATCTAAATTTCAACAAGTAAGCGGGACGATAATGTGGGGGTTTAAAGTAAAAACACCCTAAAGTTTTCTATGTTTTTATAGTCAATTTCATAGTGAAATTGATTATAATAACAAAAATTGGATTAAATGATAAAAATATTATCTAATTAAACATTAAATCCAATATAAAACTTAATTTATCCTTAAAAATAAATCAGATGAAAAAGTAGATTTGAACTAAAATGTTGTATTTTTAACTATTCATTAAAAATGAAATGTTTCATAAAAACATCAAAAAATAACCCTATTATAATTATTATGATATGGTTTCAAATATGAAGTTTGTTTTGAAATAAAAAATCAATTAATGTTTCAAAGTTAATATTTAAAATTGGTTCTCTATTAAAAGTCTTAAAAATGCGTTGATAAAAATATATTATTTATACAAAAAAATTGGTTTTGTGTGATCTTATGCTTATAAAATCAATGTGATTAACATAATTAATTATTTTATTGATTATATAACATATATAATTTAATAAAATAATTCATTATTTATTATGACATTAAATTATAAGGATAAAATAGCTTTGTGGGCCTAGAAATGGTTTTATATAAAAATATTCTGTATATATTCCTTTGGTTCTTATATTCATTTATAATTAACTATTAACAAATAAATTAATATTATATTATTGTAAATAATATATTTCATAATTTTGTTAATATGATTAATAAAATCTAATTTAACCAGTAGGTTATCTCTTATTTTATTAAATAATAATATTTTAATAATGTATGGTTAAAACTCGGTCTTACGTGTGACACATGCCTTCGAATAAGGTCTCTCTTGAGTTTAATGCATTCTAACATGGTGTTGGTGAATTAAAAAATATAAAATATATTTTACATAGTAATAATATTATTATTTATCATAGTGTTATATCCCCTTATGCACTTGGTGTCATGTGTGTTATGAACACTGTCAAATATATGGTTATGACTTTAGAATTTTGGGGTGTTACATACATCATGGTGCCTAGATTATATATCCTGGTCCACCCCCCCCCCCATAAAATTCTACTTTCATTTTTACGGGTTAGACTTGTGTGAGGAAATTCATATAACTACACCTGAATTCATTCTCATCCTAAAAAAGAGACATAGTGACACCCCGATCGCCTATAGCGGGCCCAGCTGTGATGAAGGACCAAAAGTATAATGTCGGTATCATTCATTATGTTACCACTATATGGTGGGATAAACCACTTTCACCCCTTTTTTCTCACACTATGAATATATCACATGGGCTTAGGATTCTTGGTAGGGGATTCCCCACATGGATAGGGCGTATCAATCTGTAGTAGGGCTTCCATTGTCCTAGTAGAAAGATCCAAAAAGGAACAACATATATTTCCCATTCACAACAGGGAAACCATGTCCTCACCATATGATCTTTGACTGTATGGTATATCAAGAATGATGTGTGGCTTGATTCCAAATATAAAAAAGATACGTAGTGATTCCCAAACCATGTTCCAAGGTCCAGCCATGAAAAATGAAAATAATTCCCATCTTCTCCATGTAAATATGGATCTAGGAACGACATTTCAACGCCTGGATCCCTCAATAAGGACCTATCAAGGAATAAAAATACTCCCACATATGAGTAATATCTATGTTGGGAAGCCCATACTTCCTGACTAATCATGGTCTGGATATTTCTTGCATAATTTTTTACACTCTTTCCATCAATAAAACACCAATATTTAGGAAATTTAGGATATTTATAAACCAATGACCATCAAAAATGAAAGGTCAATGTCCTGATGACACTTTTGATTTACTATTAACAATATTCCCCATTTCTCTACATAATTTTCCCACAAACAAGGCATTTCAACCAAAGAAAAATTATGCCCCATTAGTGGCTCTTCATACATCTGTACGCCCCAATAGATTACATGCACCATATCATTTCTCATGATCCATGAATTCCGGAAACCGTGGTTTACACTCCCCTGCCTCATGTTCGCAGTATGTTAGAATATCCTGACATAATTATCCTATACATAGACATGGTTTCTATAAAAATACATCCCTACAACATGACACTAAACTATGCTTCCATTTTCCTCACTGCATTACATTAAACATCATGTCCCAAAGTCAAAATCATATCCCAATGTTAAACATGCACCATCCCTATATATGGATTAGACCTATGAAGGGTGTTTTATAATAAGTATAATGTATGTCTCGATTCTCATACATTCAGGATATGTAGTGACACCCTAATCTCTAAATAAAGGTCTATCCATAATAAAGTATCAAAATTATACATCCTCTCTATGTACGAGTCTGATCTGCATAGTGAACTGTCTTATGAACTATGTCTATTTTGATTACTTCACAAGATAAATATATAGTGATGCTCGGATATTCATGTTGGTCCAGTCACTCCAAAAGAGAAATATCTTCCCCATATTTAAGGGCTAGACCTAGATATAGTAATTTAAATATTGAACTATGTAAGGTTTGATTTTCATCACATGGGATACGTATTGATGCCTGAATCCTATGACCCAAGCACAGCCATGGAACACATAACATTTTCCCCTCTTAATGATTCAAACCAAGTCAAAGCATGGGACTCAAAAACAATCCCTGTATTCATAACCATTTCAATAATAGAGCCATTTCTCCCTCTTTCATGTTGGTTTATCTAAATATTTACCACACATAAATAAACCACATGAAATATATGTCCTAACTTCTTTACATTTGACTACAGGGTATCCCATGAACTACATTGGGCTTGATTCATGTACATACAGGAAACGTAGTTACACATGGATGATAGATATCAAGCCCAACCACACCTAAAGAAAAAAAGAATATAGCAATTAACCCCCATACATATGATTCATATCTATATAGGTAATTCCCAAATCCATGGTTAATCATGGCTTGAATGTTTCTAATATGTCCCAACAAATCCTTTCTATTTATCAAAATTTGTTCCCTAAAAAATTATGGATCTCCATAAAAGTCCCCAACCATTAAAAATAGATGGTCTATGTCTTGAGGAAACCATTAATTGGATATGCACAATATTCTTCAATTGTTTTTCACAATTTTCCCATATAAAATGGAATTTTTACCAAATGAAAGTTTTTCCTCTTGAGATGCCTTTCCTTTTTTCATAATCGCCAAAGGATTTTATTCCCCATATAATTTATCTCAATTTGAGAACCCCTAGAACCATGGTTTATGCTCTCCTTCCCCCAAAAATCTTAGTAACATCATGATATTCTGGTCTGGTTATCCTCCTATTAATCCAGTCGTTTATATCAGTGTCCTAATCACATGACATTTAAACTGCATGATACCTAATGTTTATCCTTATGCTCATCTGTAGAAAAGATTTAAGATACCATATTCCTATTGTATGACATAGGACAACATAGGAAATTTCTAGACATATAGATTAATATTTCCACCATGTTTTTATGCATGAAATTAATCCATACATGAAAGTCCAATAGGAGTTCTGTCTCATTGGAAAGCTTGTATATAAATATGAAAACACTCCATTCCTATGTTTGAACCAGATCCAGATATGGAGAAACCTTAAAAGAACTACTTCCTTTTGATTCCTATTATCATAGGATATGTATTGGTACCCAAATATCATATATCGGGTCTATCTATAAAACAAAATGGTCTCATCCATTCCAGTGTGTGGGTTGGGCCTATGCGGGTAACCTCCTCACACCTGTTTGAGAAGGACATATATACATATTCCTGAGCAATTATAGCCTTAAATTATCCTTTCATGTTCATGCACTCCGTTTTCATAGATCATATTTTGTTCCTAGAAAGGAAGAATCTATATAACCATCTCTGGCCATCAAAGATGGATGGTCAGGGTTTTGAGGACACCTTCATTTGACTATGCACTATATACCTTGGTGGCTCTACAAAAGTTTCCAAAAAATGGCCATTCAACCAAAGGAAAATTCATCATCATAAGTGGATATTACTCCCATTTTATTCCCCTAGGATGTTTACATCCCACCTCACACCACAGTTTTAGAAACCCTAAAGATTATGGTTTACATCTTTTCTCCCCATTCATTCTTAACGACGATAGAACATTCCTGGTTAGACTAAGATGAAAATAGAGAATCGTTCACCTCCTTGGCCGAAGTAAAAAAAATTTGAATCAAAATTATAAAATTTCATGGTTTTACGACATTGAGATACATTATTCTTCAACCCTCTATTACACTAGTCAAATTTAGGTGGGTTCTGTGTTCCTATTCAAAATGGATAAAAACGCCCTATCATTTTAGACACTGTTCCATCAATGGGCCACCAACTATGGTCTTAAAAAGAATGAAAATCCATGTTTCCATAAAATTAATTGTCTATAAAAAATGGACGGTCAATTTCCTGAGGAATCCTTTGTTTGATTATGCACATTATTCCCTACTGGCTTTGTATTATTTTCCCAAAAAAAATGGGGTCATGTCAACAAAAGAAAAAAATTAAGCCTCAGGAGAGGATTTTCATACCTCTGTAATTATCATTTATTCCACACCTCATATCAATTCCTATATCCAAAAACCAAAAATTTAGGGTCAATAAAGATCCATCATTCATGATTGAAATATATTGGGACTTCCTCGGAAAATGAGTCCTAATTGGGGCCTAATCCCATCAATTCATGGTCAAAGTTGTTCAACCTAAAGCATCTGTAATGTTATTACTAGTTTTCAATACACAATATTGACCACATAAATAGTCACAAAACTCTCTAGTATGAAAAACAGCAAAGGGAAACCAAGAAAAAATTCGAGTACCAACTCGCTAAACAAAAATGTTTCATGGTATAAGATAAATATCAAGAAATCATGACATGAAAAGACACAAATATTTTTAGGTCTAAAACCTTCTAATATAGTCCAAATAAAAATTCAAGTTATACCCACTAAGCCCACACTAAAATGATTTTAGGAAATAATTAGGGTAATGATTAAAAATATCCAATGTTTTTAGGGTTTTTAGGTAACCCTAGAAAAATTCAAAATATAATCGATGAGCCCCATGAATTAGGAAAAAATTAGATTATGATATCATATTTTCTATTAACTTATCATAGATCATGATTCAAATTATTATCTTGCTGACATTATTGTTCAATATATAGGAAATTATTATTGATTTTCATCACAAAAATTATAATGGAGAAGCGCTGGAGAGAAATTATTTTTTCATTAAATTATGTATATGTTGAGGAGAATCCACGCCCTGGGGAATCCCTCTGATGTTAACAAAAAAAGAGGTATAATAAAGACTAAAATGATTACAACAAAATCTAGATCACTTGGGTAAGAAAATTAACTATCTTATAACCTAGGACATCAAGGGATTATTCTAAAACAACCATCTAAGAAGCTTCATATTAAACTTCTAGATGTACTAGTATAAAAAATTCCCTGAGTTATTGTCCTTTCTATTTAATGTCATCATAATTAAAACTTGTGGATGATAGTTATGCCTTCAGCCTAGACACATGATCCTCTCACTCCCACAAATCTTCTGTTTGGGAAATCTTTTTGTCAAAATAATTTGATTCCTCAACCCCCAAGTGATGCCATTCCTCAGTAATATATTGAAATTCATCTTCATGATTCATGGAGGTAGGTAATTGAACAAGGTCACCATCACGAGTATCTTGATCCTCTCGATCTCTGATGATTTTTTACACAAGAATGTGCATGTTTTAATAGTTAAAACCACCTGATCCCAAATCAAGGAATAATATCCCTAGTGTGTCTTTGTCTTCAAAAATTTATTTTAATGACAGTTTCTATGTTTATACATGGATTTGATGATATGAAAATATCCAAACATCTCGGTGACCCCTAAAAGAATTGGACCATGAGTTTTTCCTCTCCGTCGTAATGGGCATAAAATATGTATGTTCTATCATGGAATATGGATTTTCCCTCGATTGTGGCACCTAAGTATAAGAAACTTACATTTATATAAGTGGTTTTGTCTCTGAAGTTGAGCACGTGGGGATGGTTGTGATTTCAAGAATGCGTAGTGATTTTCCACTTTGGTTGGCCTCAATAGTACCACTTAAAATATTAGTCAATGATATGGGGTCTGAGTCACTCCCCAAATGTTTAAGGTGAATGGATGAAGTCCCCACTAAACACATGTGTCATTGAAAATAAGGAATTTTTATTTCAGGAATGGAGGAGGATGGACAAGCTCGCACAAGAATGGAAGTGACCAATAGTATTTGAACTCATCAGACTAACCTTGGAAATACTCCATCATGATGTGAAACTTACCACATTTGTGCATACTTCCATGAAAAAAAGGTTGAAACTATTATAGGGGGATAAAAACATACAGACCTGAGTCTTATAACATTATAATAAGTCATAATTAGTGAAGGATTAATAGGTGATATTCTCAATTAACTTGAGTAACAGGGAGAAATGTGACTACAATTAGCATCCAAATTTCCTAGAAAATCTATTAGGAGTATGAGGTTTTCAAATAGTTATCTTTCCTATGCAAGTGGTCAATATTTCATCTCATACTGAAATGATATAGGAACTTTATTCTTTAAATCCCCTTCCATTATCTACCACTGCACCATGAGGTGTAGTGGGAGGCACAAAAGTAATATGATACTAATCACTCAACAATTCAATCATACTATCCACAATCAATGATTTGGGATGGATGATGGAAATGTTGAGAAGGTCTAGCAGAAAACAGAATGTGGAAATGTTGCATTTTTAAAATACTCATAGAAAGGAATATGCTCTATCATCCATCCATAAAAATATTTAAATGGTCTACTAAGACAATGTGGAGATATCCCTTCTTTTATATGTCCATGTAATTCATAGTTACATGAAAGAGTTGATATGGTTAAATTTTTTTGATGTCATTCAGCCAATATAGCTTCCATCATCATGGTGAAAATTCTAACACCATGATAGATGTATTTATAAGGGAAGATTCATCCACTTAGGAACATGGTGAGGAAAACATATATTCAAAGTATAGATGATATGTTTGGTCAAACATCATCATCTCGTAAGGTGTATTATCCATCCTCAAGGGTAGCACGGTATACAATTGGAAGGCCTTGAGATTGTTGGGTTAGATACGTCTGGCTATGAAAGACATTCGGTCTCGATTCATTCAACTACAAAACTATTTTATCAAATCATAAAATGGAATAAAGGAATGAAAATAAAGGTGTTGAAAAATAAATATCTCTAGTAGTACCAAAAGAACGTGCACCAATGAGGAAATTTGTTTGACATTCTCCCAGGTATTGGTCGTTGGTAAGAATTCATCATACATATTACTAAGGATGGGAATTCCTCTCAACTGGTAGATATCCCACAAGATAATTCCTAATAAATCATGTGACAATTAGATAGTGTTAGTACTTAAGAACCAGTTACTAAGATATTTAGGTTGTATCTCACCTAATGAATAAACTATGAAAAAATAATCCCACATTGCCTAGTAAAAATGAACGGCCTACAATTGGTTTGGGAATTCAAAGAAGTTTTGAAATACCCAGAACACCCAAACCCATTCATCAAAGAATCACCATCCTGACCACAGATCATATTTAGAGTCCATCCCCATTAGTATTACCTTGATAAAGATTGACTATTGATGGATAATCAAGGATGATAGATTATAAGGATGTATTATGGCTATTTCGATTAATTTGGGTCAATCAGGATCCCTTTAGGATGAAACTTTCTTCCTGAAACAAATTAGATACAATCTCACCCATAGTAGAAATATTTTCTTGATTTCACCACCAATACTTCTCGAAAAAAATAGTAAATATATTCCTATCAACTGGTGGTAGAGTAGAATCATCTTAGAGCCCGGTTTTTTATAGTGGAAATTTATTAGACAATGGGAAGGTCATAATTTCTAGTGGAATGAGATCTTTTAGAGCACTATCCCCATGGATAAGATAGGACTAGAGACCATCTTCTACATTCTAAATTCTGGCAGCTCTTCTTCTAATCTCATTCATTGAAGTGGGAGGAAGATCCATTATTATTTCCTCCATAAAATTTCAAAAAAAATTATTCATCTCAAAAAATTGTCAAAGGAATACAAATAATGGTCTACATACTGATGAATCATGGAAACCATCATCCTGTGAACCATCACTCTACATAACCCACCAACTATGAAGTGTTGGCCAGTGATATAACCATTTGAGGAATGAACTGACCATGAATCATTTCCTGTTATGTGGACCAGCTATGAAGAAAATGGAAGTCACCTTTTTCATTTGGAGAATTTTATATTGGTGGGTGAAAATTTCTTATTCATAGGAAAAGGCATCCAGAAAAGGAAATGGTATGCATAATTCACACACATTCGAGGATTTTCAAGGGATCTGGTTTTTCTAAATACACGGTTAAAAAATGTGATGGGGCCCTATATAATGGAACAGTCTCCACCTATAGGTCCACTAAGATTCCATAGACTAGTTCAAATCAATACCGCTTTCTACATCGGAATATCCTCCTCTTCAATCTTATCGGTGCGCATTTCGATGGGGGCATTTATTTTGTCCTACAAAATTCCTCATAAAAGAGGAAGAAACTTTCATCAATTTTAAAAAAGGTAGTAAATTAAATTGAATTAATTGTTGAAGAAAAAATGATATAAGAAGATGAAAATTTTCAATGGGAGAAACGTTGTGAAGGGAAAACAATTTGTAGATTGCCACTCCACATGGCAGTCCACCACACCAAAATAACTCTGTGATCAAATATAGTTCATAGAAGGGGTGAATCCAGTGGATCCCACAAATTACATTAAAACATTTGTGGAATAGGGTGGCTATATCTACTCCCACAAAATTCATTCCCCCTAATTAAGTCATTCATGGGAAACATGGTGCCTCCAGCTTCCACAGATGAAATTAAGTCTTATGTGGATCTAGGTGGGGATTTCGATGACTGCAAGAAGCCCCCGTAGACCAAGTCCTCCATTGTCTTCCGCAAAATATGGACATGAAACACCATAGATAACCCATTACACCAATATATTGTTCCTATGATTCTCTAAAAATGGAACTCGGGGGGAACTAAAATATGGTTTTGCAGATCAACAGATTGAGAAGATCGAGGCATTAAGGAATTGACAGCTCTACAAGATATAGTCTCATTTAACAATTACCCTTAGGTAAAATCACTTTGTACATCATTAAAAGGAAAATTAAAACGACTAAAATAAATTAATAGTCTGTAAAATAAATATCATTTGCGGACATACTCCATGGAAGGAACAGATTCACTTCCACTTTATTAATCTATAATCCATCCTAGTGAAACACTATATGGGTGGAACCCTAACCCATGTAGAAAATCATTAGGCAGAAGGAACTCAATCCCACATAACACTATTCCACGTGGGTGGACCTTGATCCCGTATAACACCATGATATGTAGGTAGACTTTGATCCTGTGCAGGACCTTGCTATGTAGACCAAACCCATGTTTTGGTACCATAACAGTATACAGATGGCTACCTTTCCTACAAATAAACATTCCATGTGGGTTGAACCCCATACCACATAAGAACATGCTACATTATATGGGGCATCATTGGGTGTTCTTTTCTCCAACTCCAATTATGCACCTTTGCCACATCAACATCTCTTATGTTTGACCCTCCGTGAACTAGTCTAACATAATCAGGTCAAGGCCTCTTCTAGAGACACCAAACATTTATTATAACATCATCAGGTACATCTATGTGCCTTTTTAATTCTACAAACCTCTGTTAAGTGGATTCTCTTGGGTCACCCCAACGATAAGGTATACCCTTAGAACGACTTTGAGTATACATTCCTATGGAAATGAGGATTCAGATGCTAGGATGATAACATGGACCACCCCATTCAAGGGATTAAGGGGAGATTTGTTTCCTTTCCCATTGATTATGGGTACTGTGGAACATATTTCCATTTCCCTAGAACCTAATCCATGGAACTCTTCCAAAGGTAATCCCCTAGCTTTTATTACTAGAGGCGATGCTATTGCTTCTATTTTCCTTTATCTGAGATGTATTTGAATAGGTCTCAAAACATTACTCTCCTGGATATGAAAACAAAAAATAAAATGGGCACAGAAAAATCCCCCCCCCCCTTGGGCTCCAACGCCATCCATCAACAGATGGGGATCATCTGATATATTACATCCTCTTATTTCTCACATAGAGAAAAACTAATGTGGTATTAGAGGATGGTGGTGATCATGAAATTATCATGGTCCCAGCCATCAAATGGGACTTCTTTACATTTATAATCCACAACCATAAACCAAATTGGTAGCTTCCATACGTAAATCTCATGTCGAATCCAACTAATATAAATCCACTCGAAATGATCCATCTCTCTGTATGGAAGCCCAAATCATGACCCCTTAATAGAAATAATTTCACTTTTATGTCCAATTTTTTTTATAAATACGTTGTATTTGAATTGCAAACTAATTGGAATACATAAGAATCCTCCCTAAGGGTCAATCTTTCTACTTCACCCATCTCATTCTTTCTCTTGTTTTCAAATCATCTCACTCTCGTCCTCACTGCATGATGTTAATATATATGGGGCCACCAAACTATGTGGGATTTTATTTCCAACTAACATGGATATGTATTAATACATTATAAGTTACAAACACAATGCTAAGATTTATATTTTTTGGGCCACACCCTCAATAAGATCATGCCCCCACATGGGAGACCTCATCTCTCTTAGGTCCCACAAGATGCCTCTTCATAAGTCCTGCGTTAAATCTTTACTAGGGATACTCTAACTATGAATGTTTTATACATTATGCTAAACTTAATGGTTGGGTCCTTTTCACTCAACCCTAAAAGGTGACGTTTCCAGTTATGCGACACCAAATTATGTGGGTTGTGATTCCTCTCATGAGGATACATAGGAATCCCATATTATGGGTTTAATCCAGAAGTTGGTATAACTCTATGACCCATAAGATGAAAATAAACTAAAGAGAACCATCACATATAGCTTAAATATTTTTTTTATGAGTAAATGCATAAAACACGTCTGATTTATTCATAAAAGGGAGGAATTGATGGATATCCTCCAATACATACAGATGATTCCAGACCCATGCATATTTATGAAAGATCTTGTGACCTGGGGGTATTCTCAGGATACATTCTCGGAAATTAACCAATGATTCATGTAAATATGGATATAAATTAAATCTGTGATAGTGTACCCTAATAGGAAATAGTTCCTCGCAAAAGGGTAAGATGAACCTGAGTTCCCATCCTCTCCACCCATGTGAGTTCTTAAGTGTCATTGGACAAATCATCCAATGAATTCTTGGATTTGGAATGACGGTCAATGAATCATGGATGTGAGAGTTGTTCAGTGTTTTTGTCTCTACAAACAAACACGTTAGAGACAATTTGGAGCATTGTACCCTATGTGGATCAATTTCACAAAATCTAAAACCCCTATAATCAATCACAGAGAATAATGTTTTCCATCAGAAACATTAATAAATATAGTACGTAAATAATTTATTATATTGATAAATATACGCACATTACATGTATTGTTTTTATGAATCATTATTTAGAGTATCTAAAAAAATTTAATAGTTTCATTGTATGTATAGTAATGTAATTTGGATGTTTAGAAAATAAAATTCAAACTGTTAATGGTGGGTAATATATATGTGGGGATTTCAGAGATTATCTTGAAAAGAGAAGTTTTTTTATTAGTTATTTCACTATACACTTCATATAAAATGGTGTTTCTCAAAGAAGAAATATATGTTTCTTAAAGAAGGAAATAAAAAATTTTGATTGAACCTGAAAGTTATCCTTATTTTTTAGGAAAGCTGTTGATGCATCATTTTATGTTTAGAATCGGAATTTCTAAAAACTGAACTTTGTTATGAATCCTTATGATATATATTAAAAATTTTATATTTTTGAAACACCAAAGGTTGTTTGGAATTACTTTCACATTAAAAGTGATGTTTGATAATTTTTTGATGCTTGATCAGAGACGTATTGATGGAATATTTATTGGATACCCTTCTAATGGTAGGGGATACATATATTATAATAAGGCCTCAAGAAATATAGTTGATTTGAAAGATGTGAATGTTATTGAAATATCCAATAACAATGTTTCTCCAATAGTTTTAGATATGGAATAAAGGGAATATGAGGTGACTGTAGTTAAGCAATGTCAGAAAAATTATACTGATAGTAAAAATATTGAATTCGCTCAAGATAAAGATTGTGACTAAGCTATCTCAATTGAAGTGGAACAATTATGTTCATCTCATTCGAGACCGAGGAAACAAGTGTAATTTCATAACATCATTGGATATTAAAAAAACTAGTTAAAACTAGAAAATGTTTAATGTTTGTTTCAAATATATAATTATATACATAGTCTAAGCTAAAATATATTTTTGATGATTTAGAGTATCATCAATGGTTTGATTATGTGAATTAAGATCTTGATCTAGTTGAAGACATTGATAATAAAAAACATGCACCTAAACCAAATAATATAAATTTAATTTCAAAAAATTAGGTGTTATTAAAAAAGGTGAATGAGAAATTTCATGTAATTGGAACTAAGGAATTATTGATTTGTAAAGGTTTCTCACAAATTGAATACATTGAATTTGATGATATATTTTCTCTATTGGAAAGCTTAGAAACTATCAAAATCATTTTATATATTATTTTATTATGAACATATAAAATTTTATAGATGGATTTTAAGTCAACTTTTCTTAATGGATATATCGAGAAAGATGTTTTTTTAAAATTCCTGGGGATTCATTTATTAAAATGATAAATGTATTGTGCAAGAGTTAAGAAAGTATTTATAATGGTTGAAGAAAACTCCAAATTATTGGTATTATAAATTGGATACTTTATTAAGGGTTTTTAACATCAAGAAAGGAAAAATTGAAATTAAATTATATATAAATGAAATTCAAGAGGTTTCACCCAACGTGATTATTTACAATGATGATATTATATTCACTTTTAATGATGAGGAAACTTTATAATATTTTATTGAGTAAATAAATAATATTTTTGAGATATCTATTTTGAGTGAAATGAAATACTTTCTTGGCTTCCAAATTTCAATATATATGAAATATATTTTCCAATATCAATATATGTATGCTAAAAAATGATAAGAATATTTTACATGGATGACTCAAAACCATATTACTCAATAATTTTAGTGGGAATTGGGTGATCAAAAGATGCTAAATGAAAGGAAGTTGATCCTAAAGAATTTAGAAAGTATAATGGATGTTTATTATATCTTATTTATTAAATTATAGATATATTATATGTTGTTACTCACTATTAAAAGAATCAAGTTTTACAAAAAAAATTCATCTAAAGGATGGAAAAAATATTTATCAGATATATCAAAATAATAACTGATTTCTGGTTGAAATATGATGGTGTTGGAATTTTTTTATAATGATTAATATTTGACACGAAGTGTAAATAATATAAAATGAACATTTTTTGGACCACTATTATTTGGAGAAATATTTTTTAGCTAGAATAAAAATAATCATATTTCATTAAATCTCAGTATAATTGAACCATAATATGTTGATTCCACTCAAGCTACGACACAAATTATATGGATGAAGAAACACATGGAAGACTTTTTTGGTGATATGATGTTTCCCCTTGTCTTGGGTTATGATGATAAAATTTATAAAAATATCACTAAAAATACATAACAATATTATTATTCCCAATAAATTTATTTAAAATATTACATCATCAAACATCATTTGGTTAAGAATGAACTAAATCTTGAGTTTGTTTCTAAAATGGAGCATGTTGCTCATATTTTTAGAAATACATTTCGAAAGTAATAATTTTCCAAGATAAGGTTAATAATGGTTTTTTAATTTACCTATCTTCCAATATTTGATATGAAATATACATCCCCTTTCCATCATGTGTTTATATAGTGTTCTCAATAGAGGAAGTTTATATATAATAAATCTATCAGTTTTTATATTACTAACATTTTAAGTAATAAAATGTATTTACGGGTAGTTTTTGAAAGGGGTAAGATATGATTTCATAATTTTTGAACTATTTAAAAAAAAATTTGAATTGTATTCATAAAGTAACTGTTCTCACAAAATAAAAATTCGTGATAAAAACTTCATGTGAAATAAGTGGTGTAAGGAAAAAGTTTCTTATGTCACTAATTATGGAAATAATTGTATTATTGTTCAATGTTTCTTGTTTACTACATTTATTTCTCTCATTTTATACTAGAATTGTTTTATAAATAATATATTTAAATAATTTTTAATGTTTTAGTGATTTATATACCTTGGTTGACAACAAAATCCAAAGTGGATATTGTTGGGGCTAGGGAGTTTAGTGGCCTTTTTTTGAAGATACTGGAAGTTTCTATGAATTTTGTTAAGAATTTTTTTTCTTTTTTTTATCAAACAAAAATCATAAAAATTTTCATGTTGTATAAAAAAATTATAAAAAAATAACATCAAAAAAACCATTACAGATAAATATTTTATAGCATAGTAAATTAGAAATTTCTTAATCATTCTGGTTAAAAAATAAATGGAAATGGTTTTTAGTGAAACAAAACATGTAAAAACATGTTTTTATTAATGTTTAAAAAATCATGAGTATAAAAATATCTCATGATCCATCCCAAAAAATGATGGGGGAGAAATTGTTTCTATGTAAAATATAAATACTATGATGTTCTGAAGAAGTTCAGTTGAAAGAAGCAGTCAGACAATGGTTTTTCTAATAATAATTTGTGATTCACAAATTATTGAAGCACTATGTAAGGGTATATAAAAATAATTCACAAAAAATATTTATTTTCCTTTATATAATGTTTTAATTTTAAAATATTTTTGAATCTGATGATGTATGGGGTTATTTTGGTTAAATTTTCTATGAATCTTGGTGAACAAAGTGAAGTTGTCAATGCTCAAATTAACGAAGGTTATGAATGTCCTCAGAGGATGTATATAGTACAAATTCAAAATAATATTAATTATAGATTAGAATAATTCTAATAAAGAATAATTATAGAAAATCAATCATAAATATTATTTATACAATTTCTATCAGAGAGACATGAATGATGTTTTGATGTTGATGTTTCAGAATAAACACACACAGAGAGATTCTAATTGGATAAAATATTTTATACCAATTTTTACCAAAAACAAATTTAGTTGTATGATGTTTTATTGATTCCAAAGTGTTTATGGGGTTTAAAAAAATACATTTATAGTGAGGGTGCAATGATGATCTTTCAATGTAACAAACATCAGGGGATGAATATCTGTGATATTCACCAAGTATGAAGGAAGACTATTCGTGGTTGTGGATGATTAATTTTTTGAGAATATTATATAATAATTTATAATCATTAAGAACCATATTAGAATATTGTTATTTTAATGATAAAAAATCATGCATGTTTTGTTTCTAATATGTTTAATTTTTTTATGATAGAAAATAAGTTTGAGACTAACTGGTGAAATTTTAATTAATTTTTCATCTACCATCAGTTAAATAATTCTATTGTTGACTCATTAGAATACCACTATTTAAAATCTCTTACCATCAATCAGATCTAACTCCAATCAGTGGTACCATAACCCAATGTTACCATTAGTTCAATAATAATTCCACCATTATGTTACTATGACTATCCAATACTACAACCATCAAATGCCCCTACGACCAGTCTATAATAACACCATCTTTTACTACGATCAATCTACACTACCGCCTGAATGAAACTATATTTTAGAAGAAAAATTGTTAGATGGATCTTCCAGCAATGAAGATCCACTAAAAGAGTTCTTCCAAAGAAGTATATATTTTATTTTTACATTAATTCTCTTATAACTGGTTTAAGAATTTAATTATAGAGAGAACCATATGTATTTAATAATGATTATTCTTAAACAACTACATGGTTATATTAAATAAGAATTCAGTTTTTCTATATATTTTTATCTCTATAAGGATCGTGATTTTTCTAATTATATCAATCAATGTATAGTTTTACCTGAAGACCTATAAATTCAAAAAACCATCATATTTATCTGAGAAGAACACATGACATTGAGAGGTAAATACATGAACAAAAAATCATTAGCTATCACACTAGGGAAAAAAAGGAATAAGACAAATATTTGAATAGAATCACGTTGAAAATTCATATACTAAAATAAAAACATCTTCTAAACTTCCATGAACCCCTATTTTACTACAATTCATGTGTATATTTTTGTGTGTATCAAGAATATGAAACTTTGAGATTTGGAATAGGTATATCTAGTTGAATTAAGTAGAACTACATTTCTTCATCTATAGACTTTTTCTCATTCTATTAATGATTTATATTTAAGCTTTGTTTTTTGTTTTACTCTGTATATTTTTAAAGCATAGTATTCTATGATAAAATGATGATTCCTTGACATTATGACTAAATTTTCATCATCTGTATTCCAATGAAATAATATGGAAGTGGTATTGTTTGTCTTTGTATTTACTTTTACTCGATGAATAAATAGGGAATAATTTCTTTGCCTACACATCCTTGTGTTTCTTTGTTTGAAAAACCTGATCAAGGTAGCAGATCAGTTTATCTAAAAATAAAAAGCTTGATAGAAAGTGATTTTCAAGTAGAGGGGATTATATTTTAGCTTGAAACCAAACACCTTGTTAAATTATACTATGTTATATTTGATGTGACTAATATACATATTTATCTATTTTGTTTTATTTCCTTAAGATAATACATGTTTTTAGTGGTATAATATTTTAAATAAAATATTACACAGATTTTAAACTTATATTAGTGTTTTATATACCATGTTTGATAAAATTATATATTTTTTAAAATCTATATTATTTTATAATGTATTTTATATGATATATGATCGATATTTTTAGATCATTTTACAAAGATAAAATTATATATTTCAACTTATTTTGTTAACCTGATAATTTTATCAAATTGAAGGAATTTCTTTTTAAATTGGTTTTAATCAAAAAAATTATTGGAAACTCAATTCATCCCCCTATGAATTTTTCATCTCTGACCAAAATTTGGTATTAAATGTTTTTAAAAATATCATTTTATATGATCTACTTTTATATAAAGATATTAAATTTATGTTTGATATAAATATAGTTCATTATAGATAATAATTATATTGATGTAAATTATACAAATTCAACTCTTTATTTTAAGGGAATAAATTATTCTCAAGGGAAAATGAAACATAAAGTTAATTTAGAGAGTTTGGGATTTGATATCTAGACTATCATTGAAAATAAATATTGAAAACCACTAGATTATATATCTACTTGTTGTGATGTTTCTAAGGGAAAAGTGATGATAACAATAAGTCTATGAATGTTTTATAATTTTCATTAGGAAAATATGTGTTTAATAGAATATTATCTTATGCATCTACTTTTTGAGATTTGGGTTACCATTGTGATATCTTATGAACATATATTTTAATGAAATGTAAATAAATACTAATACTATTGAATATTATAATTTCATGATGTATCTAGATGAAACTATTTTTTCATGTATCTTATGTTTAGTGACACTTCTAATATGATTAATGCACAGTGAAAAAAATTGATTAAAAGGTTTAAGTCAAGAGAATTTTGATATTTTTACCAAAAAGGTGGACATGAGCCTCTATTTCTATAAGGGAATCATGTGATATATGTAAGTATCCATTCAATGAGATAGTTGAAAATCTCATAATGTATGAAGAGGAATTGGAAGTGAACAAATAAGAAATGGATGACCCTAAAAGGAAACCAATAACCAATAATACTTCTTACTATAAACAAAAATAGAAGATAAAAATTGAATGTTAAAGTTATAAGTAATCACCATTGAAATGTGATGGTGAGATATCTCATTTTTCAGATATTTTAACAAAATTTACACAAAGAAAAAGTTCATCAATAGATCTAATTATAGAGGAAATTATAAATACAAGGGGAATTAAAGATAATATTAGAACGTGGATGAGTATTCCAATGAAATATTTTATGATGACTGTAAATATAAATGACACATCCAAACACCCTATCCCGTGATGGGGAATAAAAATAAGTATGATGAAAATTAAAAAGATACAAATGATTTTAAGGACACATGAAGTTCTTTATAGGATAATTCTAGTGATTTATAATTAAGTATAGATGACATAAATGAACAAGTTAATATGTATTTTATGGAAAAAACATCCAATGTACATAATTGTTTCCCTAAATCATATATACACATTAATGCTCCTTCTGAAACTAAAAATAATTATGATAATATGTCAAGTAATGAATTATTAGAATATTGTAACATTATGGGAGACACATTTACTGAATTAAAAGATACATATAAAATCATAACATGTTATGTCTACTATAATAAAACTGATCTTACTATAGAATATAATGTAAATTATTAACTATTTAAAGAAAATAATGAGAATAAATTATACTAATGCAAAATTTAAGAAATATCAAGAGATATTTTTAAATGGAATAAATTCCTAAACTAGATTCTTCAAAAAAAATCCCAATTATACTATAAAATGTTTATATCAAATTGGACAGAGGGAGATATATAAAATAATTGTCTTGAGTTGATAATTATTTTAGTATTGTTAATAGATTGTATTCTACTAAACTTAATAATGTATTGGTTTTGGAAATTTTTAGATATTCCTAAAGAAAACCATTAAAAAACTACGAATTCCTAAAATATTATTATTAACATCTCTATAACAAATAAAATATGGATACCAAAATATTTCTGGGTAACAATATATTTTGTGTGAAATTTGTATAAAGAGTTCGGGTAATAAATTATTGTATCTAGTAAGTGGATTATCTTTAAATATGATTGGAAGAAACTCAATTTTCAAGAACAAAATCTAGTTGGATGGTGTAAATGTCTCATTTGAAGATAATTCTAGATGAAAAAATATTGGTCATTGTCAAATGGGTAACACTAGTACAATTTTAATTTCTAAATTTTTATTTCCATATGGACTACTATAAAAATAAAAATATAATTTCACAATTATCTGATGATGGTTTTAATATAATGTATTAAAAAATTATATAATTTATTTTATTCTAAATATCCTTTATTATTTAATAGTTTGGGAAATGAAATGTTTTATTCCATACATTAAAATCATTTATTTTCCCAAATGTGTCTTCGTTAATTTCTTTTCACAAGGAATATTCTCTTTTTCCTAGTATACTTTTCCAGAAAAATGTTTAGTCACATAGAAATATACCTATAAAATTTTATTTTAGGATCTAACCAAAATATAATTCCCAATATAAAAATCATGTAGTCCCTGTTATAATGGAAAAAACAAAAAATCTATTTCAACCTAAAAAAGGAAGTGTCGAATTCTTAACCATTATATTTAGTTTACATGGATTTTATGGGCCTTTTATAGTTTCTATTTTAGAAAAAAAATATTATTTCAATGTTATAGTGGATTAACATTAAATATATACCTTTTTTCCATTATCATAAAATATTTTATCCTTCTTTTTTTATAAATATGCTAAACCTATAGAAAATTTAGGTGGGATTAAAATAAAGATAATATGATTTGATCATGGTTGTGATTTTAGAAAACAATAGTTTGAATCATTATAATCACAAAATTTCTATAGTTAAAAAAGTTCCCCTAGAACCCCATAGGGTAATGGTGTAGTAGAGAGAAGAAATATAACACTTTAAGAAAGTTCTTATACTATTCTCTATGTGTATGATTTGCCTTTGAATTTTTAGTCAGATCCTATAAGTACCGCATGTTATATAATTAATAAATTTTAATTGGACTATTATTTAAGAATACACCTTATGATTTATTGGATTTTATTAAACCAAAGGTTAATTAACTTATACTTTTTAGTTGTAAAGTATTTACAATCAATTCAAAATAGAATTTGTTCAAATTTTCATCCAAGAGTGATGAAGTATTTCTTCTTGGATATTCTGTATTTTCTAAACCATAAATGGTTTTTAATAAAATGAAATAGACTATGGAAGAATATATACATGTCATGATTGATGAAACATATCCATATGAGCCTAAGACCCCTTAAAAAATTAGGACTATGATATTTCTAACATAGAAATCAATTCCAAAACTTGTGATAATTCTACAAATCCTCTTGTAAATACTTATCCCATTTTTAATGAACAGTATGTACCTAAATCTATAGATATAAATGGGGTTTAAAACACTTATATTCCATGATCTATTAGGACTCATAGATATTATCTCTTCGATGATGTCCAAGGTGAACTAGAGAAATTAACATGGAATTGATCTTCTACAATAATCCATGTTTAACATCAAGGCGTCTAGTTATAGCTTGAACCTCTGAACACTAATTAGTCAATTAACTATGAATTTTGGGAAACGAAAATTCAATAAAATTTAAATTAGTTTGAAAGATAATGTGTCTGAGAACTATTTAAAAGTCATAAATACTACCATACTATTTGGACTAGGTTGGTGTTTAGAAATAATGTTGATGTGTCTACAATAATAGTTATAATTAATTTAAGATATGTTTCAATATGATATAGTAAGTAATAATTTATATACAATGGGAAAAGATTTTCCCTAGTAGATATAATTCAATCCAATAGAATGTTTCTTGCCAATGCAGCATATTTGGATTCAAAAATATGTCAAATTGATGGAAAAGGTTCTTTATTAAATGGTTATATTGTTGAATATTTTATTTTTGAAAAACACCTTGGTTTTAAAAACCCTCAGTTTCCTAATCATGTTATTAAATTTTAAAAAACTTTATGTGGGTTAAAAAATATTCAAGAGATATGTACGATATGCTCAGCTATTTTTGATTTGAAAATGTTTTACTAAAAGGATTGATAACACTACTTTATTTATTAATATAATTTTAGAAGATATTAAATTTTCAATAATCTATGTTTATGATATAACTTTTCCATCTAAAATATATTATATTTATGATGTGTTTTCAAAAATTATCTAAAGTGAATTTGAAATCCGTTTAATGGGTGAGTTAATTTTTTTCATAGTTTTTAGATTTTTAAAAATGAATATTGAATTATTTGAAATCAATATTTGTGCACTAAATATCATTTAAAAAATTTTGGCATAGGCGATACTAAATTTAGCAATACACCCATTTGTACTAGATATAAGTTGGATCATGGTATTAATGGGATATCATCTTATTAAACAACTTACAAAGGTATGATTGGAATTATAAAATACTTGACTACCAGCCATCCTGATATAATATTAATTGTGTGTATATATGATCATTTTATAACAAACACAAAAACTTCACATTTACTTTCAGTCAAAATAATTTTCAAATATCTATATAGTGAAACAAATTTAATATTGTTTTATTCTAGAGAATAATCTTTTAAATTAGTTATTTATTAAACTATTTTTTTTTTGTAATTTAGATATAAAAAGTACCTCTCAAACATGAAACATTTTGGAAAATTATCTAGATTCTTGGTATAGTAAGAAGAAAAATTTTCTAGCATTTTCTACTATTAAATCTTAGAATATAGCTACAAAAATTATTTTCACATATTCTATGGATGAAACCCAATTTACTAAACTTTGGTTATAAATTTCAATATTTCCATATAAATTGTGATAATACATGTGATATTTCCATTTATAGTAACTATGTGTTACATTCTAGAACCAAAAAAATGGATATATCACATCACTTTTAGAGATATCACTTCCAAAATGGTGATATATAACTTCAGTTCATAAGAACTAAACATATTCTTGCTGACATTTTCACAAAATCATTGAACATTGAAATATTTAACTCTATCATACATGGACATGGTATGATAATTTAATGTTACTCTATTAAACATACATTATTTCAAATTCGAGTAGAAAAATCACAAAATTTGTGATTTTCCCTTTGTGATCGACCATTTGTTATCAATCCTTGTTGATCAACTTTTGGTGATCTACTTTTGGTAATAAACTGTCACATTCTACCATTTTGATTCTATATTTATAATTCTTTTATTTTCATGATTCCATTTATATATTACCCCTCCGATTTTTAATAGGTTTATTTAAATATTATTATTATATCCAATTTTAATTACCTAAATTACAAAACTTTTACCCTAAATCATAGTTTGAGAACCTATTTCTTTCACACACCTCCATTGAACACTTTTTGCTTTATTTTCTCTTGACTCCTAACCTTTCATATCCTTACTTTTTTCCTCAAAAAAGTGAATAAATAGTGATACTAAAGGTTCCTATTGATTCATATCCTAAAGAATTGTGTCCCTCAAAGAAGTCGTGTGGAAAATAAAGTTATCCTATTGTTGAACCTAACAATCTTAGCTCTGATCCCGAGATTTCATCACCGAGAAATAGATAGATGTTTAGGGGTTGATTTAAAGAAATTATCTTGTCTTTTATGTAGAAAAAGATGAAGTATGGGTGAAATGGTTCTTGAGGAATGGTCGATAATTCTACCCTATATGAGTTCATGTTTTTTAACAATTTACAATGCTTGATTTTAGTATGAAAAATGATTTTATTATGGGTATAATTTTTGGAAAAGAATGGGCAATATCATTAAATTAGTGACCAAGGGGCCTCAATGTACCTCATAAAGGTATATCTGATGATTTTCAAGGATTGATTCCCAGTAATAGTGAGACATTAATTTTTTAAAATTATTTTCTGAGTTAGCTTGGAATGTTCTTGTTTTATATCGTATAGAGGTATAGTGTGATGATGTGTGTCATTTGATGTTCAAGAATATTTAGCAAATGATTTGTTCAAGAAAGGTTTACTTTAGTATCATTCATTATTAAGATGTGTTTCCATTATTTCTTATAAAAATAGGATGTATGATAAATTAATATAGATATTTGATTATTCATATGATGGAATTTAGAAATCCCTCTTCTAGGTCAAATTACTTAGCCTACCCTATGTTTATTTTAGATATGATATAAGTTGGATGATTATATCCTAAATGTGAATAAATAGAGGCCAAATATGGACATTTATACCTATTTTAGTTGACTTTAAAAGGGATAAGGGTTAATTGGAAGCCTTGTTTTATGAATTGGGTTTATAAATGTGACATAATATATATGAAATTTAACCCAGTGTATCACTCTACCAGACTTAGAGACTTGTTTGACCCTCGCATGGAGATAGATTTCGTTGTTTTATATTCCTATAATGATGATGTTGGAGAATAATAATAATAATAATAATAATAATATTTTTGATATGAGGAATATGTTTCAGTGGATCATTCAATAGAAGTGTGAAGTGACCCATATGTAGCTAATTGCCCTATCATTTCCTTTAGATCGAATAATCCCCCACTTTTCTTTCTGACCAGAGGGTCTATGGTGAGGGAATATGGTGATTCAAAAAAGATATATGTATCTATTGGGGATTATATGTTTTTTTATTCTTCATTGATATCAGATGATGAAATAGTTCTATAAGATGACTTAGAGTATGATGATGGTGGAGGAGATGAGGATGTGTTGTCTTATCCTTATTAGTCTATTAGTGGGACCTGTAGATCTATCAGTGGTGAGTGGTGGGGTATAAAACCTTTAGTTCTATACATATTTTCCTCCAATGATACAGGTGATCTATATTTTTAGGATTTGGGAATCAATACAATATTAGTTTCCCCAGATAGAGTTGAGGATACAATATCTGGTAAGTGGGAGAAATCCCCAGTATATTCTCATCTAGGTTTTAACTAATGAGAGTCTGAGGATGATGATGATGATGACTATGATGATGATGATGATGGTGATGATGGTAGTCACCCAAAGGATAGTGGACTTGTCATTTTGATTGACAAGAGTGATCATGGGGTCATTAGTAGAGACGATTGATCAGGCATGTTAATTAATGGAATTTCTTTTTATAGGGATCCTTCTATAGATATAGGACCTGAGGATGTTGTTATTACTAGATAGAAGAGTAATCCTCCACCTCTTACTTATTATTATCCATCTAGGTATGTTACAAGATGTGATTATGATTACTTTAAAGAAATATTGTTCTCAGACCTCAGTGGGATTATTAGGTATTCTTCACTTTAGAAGTCCAAGAATAGTAAAGAGGAAACTATTATGATAGTCACGTTGGTTGTTACACATATCCATCCCAGAATGTTCTTTAAGATGGTATATACTGAGATTGAAAATAAGAGGTTGGTATAGTAGATGGATACCATTCAAATACCCATATATTAAATTACATACATCTTTACTAGGATGGACATATATCTTTTTGAGATTCTAGATAGTTTCTATACTCCAGGATAATTTTCTTCTAGATCTATACATCTACCTCCTCATACTTTAGGGGATGTAGATTTTTTCAATTATATATATATAGTGGTGCTGCATGTAGTAATGGATGGTCTTTATTCATCTCACCTAGATGAGATTATCCAGATCAAGTAACATTGTGAGCATATTTAAAAGTTAGTAAGAGAATGTTAAAATGAGTAAAGGAGTGATAAGGATACTATAACTAAATCTATTAAAAATTATCTCTAAAGGATATATACCAATCATGAGATAATTCTCAATTCATTTTCATGGATGAAAACACGAGGATGCATCCTTGGACTAGGGAGTTCATGGAGCTGGTGACACAACTAAAGACATTGGCCCCAATTCACATGCTTTTTATGGAAGAGAAAAGAAATTTATTCAGGCCTATAGAGCATGGTGGTTGAGTCATCACTTGATTTTTGGAGATGATGAACCCATTTTATACACAACCAAGAAAACAGTAATAGAACCAAAAAATCACCATCTCTCTATTCCCTTTATAGGATCCATTTCTACACCATTATCTATACCTCAATAGTCTACATAAATTTTATGGGTCCCATTCATCCCCAATCTTATTGAAGCATTGTGATGGATTATACCAATGTTAGCACTGGCACTTTTTCCATCCACCTACACCTTCCGCACAACATGCCTCCTTTTATGTTCCTCCTACCATAGAAAAAAAATGGATAGTGGATCCTACCTTTATTGAAAAAGATTATGGATCATCTAAATCTTAATATATTCATATAGGGATTTCCCTTTTTCCCATCTAATCCTTTTTTTTTGTGATGTAATATGTTTACATTGATATATAATGGAAATCCTATTTTATTCTCCTTTATATATCTTATTTAATTTACTATTATATTTATATTTTTGATATTCCTCCAAGGTGGAGTACAATTGAATGGAATTTTATAAATCAATGGAATTTCATAATTGAATTGAATTTGAAATTATAATCATATGAAATATCATATATGAATGGTTTTATATCTTGAATAGAAAACTTTTTGAATATCATAGTTAAATGGACTATTAATAAGTATATTCGTTTATATATGTTTCTTATATGTTAATGTTTTTCATAAATAGACAGTTACAAATTCCGTGAACTGCGATCATCAAAAAAGGGTGTGATTCGTGTTGTTATTTTAATGATCACAAATCATGTTTTTTGTGTTTCTAATAATTTTAATGTTTCATGGTATTAAATGATTTTCTGTCCAAGTTTTAAATTTTTATCCATGTTTTGACCATCCTTATGTTAAGCAATGGAACCATTGGAACATCAATCTACTGCTAGTTCAACTCTTCTACCGTCAAGGAGAGATACTGCCTGCCTATTCTACCTTCACCCTACATTACTATCAGTTCAACGGTACTTCCACTAGTATGATACCATGACAATAAAACACGGGTACTCTAAAACACTCTTAATACCAGTCTTCTCTACTGAAATCATGTGTTACCTCTAGTATATGCTTCTTCCATAATAAATCTACCATTCAAATTAGCTACCATTAGATGGATCCATTACTAATGAATAACATCCAACTGAGTTCCGCCATAGCTTTCTATAGTTAATTTTGAAATTAACTCACTAATTTATAGATTAATCATTTAATTATATAAATAAACTCATGTATTTATGAATTATTATTATGAAAAACTCTAGGACTATATTAAAAGAGAATTTAGTCTTTTCAAGATATGGTGATTAGTATGAGGATGTCATTTTTTTAATATTATCCTTCCATGGAGTGTTGGAACTAAAAAATATAAATTTAGGAGAACCATTCTTATTCATGGAGACACACCTAAGACAGAGAGGAACATACATGAACAAAAATCATTAACTCTCTCACTTAGAGAAAAAGGAAGAAGAGACACCTCTATGTGGAAGAGCCATGGAAATTCATAGATCAAAATTAGAATCATTTTCAAACTTCCATGGCCCCATTTCTAAATGTTATTACTATGAAACTTATTTTAGCTCCTTCCAAATAAGAATACAATGACATCAGAAAAACTACATCTATTTGTTTTCAAAATTACAACATTTATTCATCTCAAAATTCAAGCACATTATATTTTTTTCATTACATTCAATCTATTTTTTTTACACTATATATTTGTAAAACACATTCTCATGTTATTAACTGGATAGTTCTTAACACATTGTCTCTATCTTCTTCATCTTTATTCCCATGAACAAATATGGATGTTGTCTTATGTAGACTGGTATTCTGTTTTTTACATATTACAATGGAAAAGGCTCTATGCCTAGATAGCCTTGAGAGATATTTCATTTAAACCCATATCTAGTTTGTGTGTAACTTTATTTAATAATATTATTATTTTAAAAAGGTGACTTCAAATGGGAGTAGATTAAGTGTCATGTTGATACCAAAACCCTTGTTAAATTCGGCTATGATATATTTTTTATAAGTGGGTTTCTACATTAACTGTTCCATTTTGTTTTCTTCAAAAACAATTTTACTATGTTCTAGACAACCAAAAAAATTAAAAATATAGTTTAGTTCAGTTAGTTCTTAATATAATATGTTTGATTCAAGTAGATTATTTTCAAAAATGAGAGTATTGTTTAAATTATTTTAACTGAGATATGATGGGTATTTTGAAAACATTTTCCAAATATCAAATTATATAGTTGTTGGCACGAGACATCATTCCACTTGAGTCATGAAAAAATACATGGAAGTTTTAAATTAAATATAGACTCAAAATGACCTTAACATCCATCAAAACTATCCCAAATGGTCTGGTTTGTGAAGAGATTCATAGGGTCCTCCTGCCTCTATGTTCACGAGCATCCATGACAGACCCTCTACTAGTCTGATGAATCCTGAAAACTTTAAAGGGCAACAATATATCTATGGACCACTCTATGAAGGCCTCATCAGTTATCCCCCGCACAAATCTATGGAGACATACCTCTCCATGGTGTCAATTGTTCTCTGTGGATAGCTCCATGATCATCACTTTTACGGACCCTATACAGGTCCGACCAAGTCTGATTCCAGCCCTTTCACTTCATAGAATCCATATTTTCTCTGTGAACCCCACTAACCTTAATTACCTATAAATATAAGTCTCATTCCCATTAAAACCATGTTCACTCTATCCTTTCTCCTTCTAAGATCTTGTTTTACAAATACCTTCATGAATTCGAAAAATGGATCACCAAAGGTACTTGTCCTCTTCAAGTCATGCCTCCTTGTGATCTTCATTTCCCCCACCTGTGGTTGGGATTCCCTTCACAAATGGGCGATCCCCTTTTATTTTTTCAATGCTTCCAAAAGCTTTAATACTTTTCAAAGCACTATTCAAATAAAGAGTACTCTACTAAGGCAATGCTCTACTCTGTTGAAAACATCCCTCTTCAAAGAATCATTCCTTCATGAAGTCTATTTCCATCGTAAAGACCATCATCTTAACTAAGAACTAGAGCTCCTTGAAGGCCATACTTATTATTAAGCACCAAATATTTATGAAGCCCCTATTTCTAAGATCTTTTTCTTTTCAAACCCCTCTTCTGTGTGGCCCTCCAAGCTTGTATGAAGTGACTTCATGGTTCCCCATGTGGTGCTTCATGTTGTGTTTCCCTACATTGTTCTTCATCATATATGCATGTTCATGGCTATTTCTTCTTTGCATATCCACACTAACATGGACCCCCAAATGTATATCTTCATAACCCCATTAATACATGGTGTTTATTGGCCCTTCCCTTCCCCATGTGTGGGTAAGTACGAGTTATGTAATTCTTAGGGGCGGGGAGCGAGTACTATTCTTATGAGCTATAGGACATTTCAATTCCAGAAAAAAGACCTCCTCAAAACAGGACATTAATCCTTTATCATCACATTAGTGAAAATCCCAAGAGTACTGTGATAGGAATGGGCACTAGTGCCCTCTCACCCCTCCCCTCCCGTTGTGCTTTGTCGCAATGTTCACCACCAGGAATACCTTCCGTAAGTCCCAACACTCCTTAATAAGGTGCTCGATATACAGTGGTCATATCATCCCCATACATCTGGAACCCTATCCAGACTTCCCTCTTGGATTAAGTCCCAATATCCATCTCCCTAGAATGCCAACCATTCATAATCCCCTTTTTCCTCTTTGGGCCACTAATCACACATAAGCCCCGCTCTACTCCTTGCGGATGGAACTTTTTCCACGCGATCATCTAGCCTATTTTTTCCACTTTTTTATCATACTGATCATGACTCACATGGGATTATAGTAAGAATCAACCATGACATCCTCTTTGAGATGCCAATCATGCATAAGCCCCTTGTCCCTCTTTGCTTAACTATGTGGACTTTGATCCTTTCCCATTTTAAGAAAGGTACATAGGAAGCCTCTAAGAGGTTCAAGAGCATCACCCATCGTTCTTTTCCACTTCATTTCAGTTTACCCTCATCCCAATAACGTAAATAAGTATGTCCATTTCATCCCTCATGACATTAAACTACATAATTTCGATCTAATGGGATTTTAATCTTCATCTTCAAGATATGGTACATAAGAAGTCTCTCTGAAGTTAAACCACAAACACTTGTAAATTTCGGTGTCCCTTTTGTCAGGATCTAAATCCTTTGTTCACCCCTTAGTGGTGTCATGCCCATTCCTGGGTCATTTCAGTGTGTAAGTCCCACACTCAATCTATACTCCTCCAACCAAGATTCTCCCTCTTACAATAGGTTTCTAACCACACGTAATCCCCAGTATTTCTTCGGTTTGATGTCCATTGTGTACACCTCAATTGAATGCCACGTTCTTGAACTATATGGACTCTTATATTTTTTATTTTTTATAAAGTTATGTAAGAAGCCTCCCTAAGGTGAAATACCAACCAACTCATCATCCTCATCTCACCCTCGATCCTTGGTGTCTCATGAAGATCATGCCCTAACCCGTTGGTTCCATTTCATTTGGGTCCCTATCCACGTGTCCATTCTTGCTATCATCCTCCTCATGTGACTCGTCAAACCATCCTAGAAATACATTTTCGTTGATTACATGCCACTAGGATATGTAAGAAACCTCCCTAAGGTGAAATCCCAATACCTTCACCTTCACATAGGTTCTCAGTTCCATCCACATTCATTCCACACTTCGACACTTCATCCATATCCATCCTAATTTTACCCGGGCCACAACATTTTGTTGAATTCATGCCATCCATGCAGGCACCTAACCATGCGTAAGCCCCATTCACCCCATTTCTCTTGGTAGCACCCATGCCACTAACCACGCATAAGGCCAAGTGTGTCTAAAAGTTTTTTCCATTGTGTACACACTAATACCATGACTCAACTTCTAAAACAACATGGATTTGATCCCTTCCTTCTAAATAGGGTATACAAGAAGCCTCCATATGATCAAACCTAATCCAATTGTAAACCTTGGTGTCCCTATTTCTAGGACTCACCAACCTCTAATATTACCTTTCTAGTGTCTAGAGCATCCTTCACTGTGTAAAAACATCCCCATTCTGGGAAACAACATCTTAGGTCTGCCCTTATTGGGCGTTTTGAACCCTCCATCCAGTAAACATTCTAGGTGATACCTCCTAGGGAAGTACCCATCTGATCCACATTCATAAGTATAATGACCAGTTCAACCCATCTCCACTAGACGTTAAGCTAGAGGCATACCCTATTTTGAACATGGTAAAATGAGTAAAACCTCAAAGAAATTACTCTAGAATACAATTCCTCGCATTTTTTTTGGATTCCTCAGGCTTATGTTCCCTCAAGAATCTATCTAATAAGGGAATATTCAGGTGTATGAGTGTTTTAGTGCCCAGACATGCCAACAATGCCCAATGTGACTACTCTCCTAACCGGTGGTCGCTGCCCTAACTTGACCCCTTTGGAATTTCATTGTCAAAGAAACATAATTAACCAGCATCCACAATGATTTTACACTAGTAATAGTTTCATGAACAACAACTTTATCATTAAGGGAGACGCAGTCTAGGTGATGAATTCTGAGGAGGATTCCACAAAAGAATGGACTGACATCACATCATCTCGTTTCTCTCAAGGATAAAACTTCCCTCAATAGAAGACGAATGTCACACACATTTAGATAAAGGAAATGTGGGGGAAAACATGACTCATCCAGCCAATGTATCCCACACACGCAACACTATAAAGTGCTCCCTAATAGAAATGTGTCCAAAGTATAAATGGTGAACCTGATATGAAATTATTCTCCTCAATATGGGTATTTGTTTTGTTTTTGAAATCAAAAGATAAGAGTTTCACCATATCCAGATATCTGGTGCAAGGTACCACCAAGAAAAATAGTGGGTCCGGACAGAAACATACCATGATTTAGGGAAGTTAATCATTGTACATCTCGGTATGTGACATTTTCAACGTGGATCTTTCTACCCATCCATGGAAGACTGAATGGTGATGGGGAACTAGGTATTACTTTTATATTATCTGAACTAACGGTTGAATATTTTCTTATTCTGGTTATGTAGGGAGTTTTAGAGACCTCTCAGTTGTGACTTAATCTATAGGGATACCACGGAGTTCTCCCCCCATGCCATGACAATGCTGCCAGCTAATCGCAAATAATA
The DNA here is from genome assembly GCA_963277665.1 of Viscum album. NCBI lineage: Eukaryota > Viridiplantae > Streptophyta > Magnoliopsida > Santalales > Viscaceae > Viscum > Viscum album. The sequence goes on from OY728135.1 coordinate 339,194,758, forward strand.
AAGAGCAGGTGGTCTATACCCCTGCACAGTCAGCCCTAGCTCGGCTGACCTAGCGCTGAGGTTTGGCATAAGAGCAAAATTATTCCCTCTAGGGGGAGTCATCTTCTATTTATTTAGTGGCCCAATCCACTCTTGATGTGTTTTATCACCTCCCTGTTACAACAGAATAGGAGAACCTCTACACTCGAACAGGATTGAGGCATCAACCACCCCACATGTAGGCAGGGTTGACTCCTCGTGTCTCCAGTGCAAGTAGTAGTTGTCACAGGTTGACCAATGATGATTAGATTCTATAAAAAGTTCCTCCTCATACCATCATTATCCATCATAGTGTTACTCTTTGCTCCTGCATTCAACAAGGAGATCCACCCCATGCCACCATTATCAATCACACCATAGCTCCTCCCTGTGTTCATGATCCTTGTTATGGAGGTTTTTCCCTTATTTTAGGTCATCAATGTGAAGGTCCTCTGGGCATCATCACCAGCTCAAGTGGGAGACCTCCCCCTAATGGCACTAATCAAAGTGATGGTCCTCCTTTCCCTATCACCCATCACCATGAAGGTCTTCACCGTTTTCCATTCGAAATTTGTACAGGTTCTCCCCACACCCCAGTTTATCCAAGAGAGAGTTCTCTCAACTCTAACACCAATCGACGCGGAGGTCCTCCCCATATCGAAGATCTACCATTACATATGGATTCATATTGTGGTAGGAGGATGGGGTGTCACTTATAAATGATCATCCTTGAGAAATCATGGATCATGTTCCAACCCTTCCAATTTTCATACTCTGAAGAAGAGTGTAACTCAGTGATTGATCCCTCACCCTGACCCTCTATATCAGGGTCTGGAGTAGAAAATATGTGTGTCATCTTTGTCCTCCTAGAAATCGAGATGCACCAGATCTCCGAATCACTCCCCAGATACATATAAGAGGAGGAGTATTTGGCTCCATTACATGATCCTACTGTGAAATCCCCAATGTCATCACCAGTATCATTCTATGCTTCAAAATGAGATCACAAAGAATTATTTGGGGGACCGGTCGACGATGAGAGACAACCTAGTCCACCACCAATGGCCCCCTATGTTAGAAGTAGTTATCAGTACCCCATTATATAGGGATGTGGTGATACATTTAGTAAATTCTCTATAATATAAGCCAAGATAAAGTGGTTTTCAGCTCATCCACCATACTCTCCACTGACTATTCTACCGCTGCAACGGTCAACATCAGTGTCGTTACTTGTCCCTCAACTGCCTCATGTCAATGAATAGTGAAACCAAGGTCCAAATCCCATGTATGATCCAATAATGTTTGGGTACATTCTCACGGTAGAGCATCTCCCTAAGATGTTCTGGCCAATTGAAATGGCTTGCTTCAATATTTCATAGTCCCTCACCAAGGATGAGGTTGTGTGCTTCTAACAAACATTAGGGGTGATTTATTTCTATCTTTATCGTCGAAAATTAGATTACCCAAAATTCTAGACCATTCTTATGACATCGACAAGCAGTGCCTCTTGGTAGAGTTAGTCACACTACCATTTTTTTAGCACCTCACATCACATGGTTATCATTGGACTCTTCATAAACAATGTGTCTAGAGATTTTCTGTGCTATACACAGTTATTAAAGAGGCTTCCCCACATTTCTAGATTTGTGATTGGGGGTTGTATGATTCCCTACATTTCTGTCATATCCTATGCCAACTCGGTCAACCCAGTGATATCGAGGATGTGCCTTAAGGCATCTTTATAGTAAACATGACCATTTTGGAAATATACTCGGAGGGGGAATATGCATAGGGATGAAAGAGAATGAACATCCCATTATGGTAGCACATCACCCTGTAGACCATGCAGGTGCCCACACTCCCCAAAAAAGATAGATTCTTGGCCTTCATGAACCTTCTGAGTCATTTCACCTTAGTCAAGATCATAGAGAGGTAAAAGAACACACCAGGGCAGTCAAGTCCCACAACCCATCTGATATAATGCATAAGACAAAATAGGATCTCAAAAAGTTTGTGATATGCCAAAATTTTGGGAAATACAGAAAGATCCTTGATGATCTACTCACTGAGTGCCCCAAAGAACAACATCTTGATTATGGAGATCTTTTGTGTGATTCCACTTTTCCTCCACTAGCACATCAGGGGTAGGTACAACCCCCCCCCCCCCCAGCAAATTTACCGTAGGTGATCTTGACAACCATGTCCATGTAGAGAGGGTGGAGGATGGTGTTTATGGAAAAAGACACCGGTATACATCACCAAATACACCCTCTATGCATGACTACTTTTCTTAGGACCTGGTTCTGGTCCCACCAGCCCCACCTCAGGTTCCTCTAATGGCCCATTGGATCATTCCACCAGTAAAATCCCTGATCCGCTTAGCTAGCTTACCACATTAAAAACCATCCAATGATATGTTATTTAGGAATCCTATCCATGACTTGAATCCTCAACAAGATGATCCAATGGATTCTTCCATCACTCACCTTGAGGTTCTTGAAACCTGACAAGTAGCGATCCCACCTGATAGAAACACATATACATCATGTGTGGATGATATTACAGTAACCCCAAGCTTTAAAAAACCTATCATATCCCCTTTTAATGGAACAATCAATCCACTACACCAACTGGACCATTTTATTTCAAGGTGAGGACCCATGTCAGGAACTCGAGCATAGAAGGAGGCCACTAAACTCTGATTCTTCATACAGACTTTGAAAGGGACATTATTGGTCTAGTAAAACCAGTTTCTAAATGGATCCATGTATGGTTGTGAGGATCTTCATAGGTAGTTTCTCTACCAGTTCAGTTCCCTGACATTTAAGACTAGTGTTTCGATCCTCTTAATGTGAAAGAAAAGGCTGGATGAGCGAGTCACAAAATTTGTCTCTAAGTGGAAGGGCCTCACATACTCACTTGATATGCCTCAAACTCAAGAACAAAATCTAAATTTTTTTTAGGGAATGTGAAGACTAGACTGGTTCCTCCTATCATAACTCAGAATATCCCAGATGGATTCTGAGACATCTCTAAAAAGGCTCAATTTTTAGAGGAAGCCTTACAACAAGCCAATAAGGCATGCCTGTTTTCTCCAGCTGCACCCGCACGAAGACCACCAAGGCCAAGATCGATACTATTGTACAGATAGAGGCCCCTAGACTACTAGAATTATTATTGGAAGAACCAACACTATAGCCTTTTCGAGGGCCGCTTCCTCAGGATCTACCTCCATCTCAGAATTTCCTGGAACAAAATTAGTTGGTGTCACCGTGTAACACACCACCACCACCTAGGCAAGACAACTAGGTTCCACCTCCTCTTAAGTCGGCATCCCCTCTTTAGGTCCAGACTCCCAGATCCCTTTTCTTGATTAGAGAAATCATACCTACTCATTCATTGATGGTCAGGTCCCCCAGTTATTTCTGGACTGCCTTAGACCCATGAATCCTGTAGTTTCTAGAATACAGGAATCATGATGAGGAATATCTCACTGATCGCTCCAATTACTATCCCTATCAATTATTCCTTAGACACACTCTCAAGTAGTTTTATGTGGTCAAATAATAGATCCATAACCAGGCCAATAACTATATAATAAGATTGGGTTTAGACCTAGCACAAGTGGCATGTGTGTCTACGAATCTTGATAGTGACAACGATGGTGAATTGCAGCAAGTCTCTCATCGCGGGTCTCAAACATATGACAACTGGATGGTATGAAAGGAATTTTCTTGGGCCCATGGTATTTTTTCGTCTATTTAAATCAACCCAAGCCATCTAAAGTCACTATTCTACCTCAATCATCTACATCTACATTGATATTTTATCCTTCCACCTCCCAGAAAGGAAAGTGCCGATAGCGCAAGGGAGTTCAAAGCCCTTCCCTAGTGCCAAATATGTCATGTACTCTCAAATAATTAATTCCCCCCATATATAGGTATTGCTCCCAGGATCCACCCAACAATGGGGTATTCCTAAAGTGATGACCAGGAGTACGCCTAAGTGAACATCATCAAAACGGTGGACCCATACATGGTTTCTGAAGATGAGGAATTCCAGGAGAACCCTCCTAATATCCCTAGCTGATGTTATCATCGATGAAACCCTGGATATGTGAACTATCAAATTGTGTCTTCCATCACTTCCAATCAAAATGTGCATCCTACTGAGATGACATAATAATATCAGTCTAGGGCTCAACATTTGTAGTCCTCTCACCCTATTTCATCATATCCACTTAGTAGAGTGGTCAGGACCATGCTATGATCATCCAAGAACAGTTGAGAAAAGTCCACAGTCATCCGACAATTATCTTGTAGTCCTCCTATGAGATTCAGTTAGTGAGAAGTGGGATACTCCCAACACCAGCTAAAATATTCCGGTCCAACCTGCAGCATCCTCCATACCTCCTGCCACAAAGAAACCTCATATTAACATATGTGTGCACCTAAATCATAATTATGATGTTCTCAATAAAATTTCCATCATTCATGGAAGGAACATGATCCTCGAGGATCTCCACCTATCTACATACATGTGTGAATCTCTCACAAAGACTGTAAGAAGACCCCTATACATTGAAACAGATTTAATGACCACATATAATTTCCAGGCTAAGGAGTATATGCTAGCAGAATGTCAGGCCATCATCTCATTCTTAGGAGAAGATGAAGTTTCTCCGATAGAGTGGAACATATGTCCATTATACATCACAGGTCAGTTCAATAGCATGTAATTATTCCACTATCTTGTTAAAATAGGTTCTAAGATCAATAGTATCCCGACCTAGATGCTCTGCAATATGGGGATATCTAAAATATTTTTGTATCCCTCTGACCAAAAGATTCAAAGTTATGATAGGATATAGCAGACATTTTTTGGAAAATATCGCTTGATGTCCAAATTTGGGGGCCAGATTTCTAGTACAAAGTTCATGGTTGTCTCGAAGGACACCACCAATAATGCACGGATTGGTAGGTTCTGGATCTATCTACCTTCAGTAGTCCCCTCCTCATATCACAGATGCCTTAAGTACTCCCTTAATGGTTGAGTGGGAGTTATCCAAGGTGATGTGTCTTCCTTTTTCTCTTTTGAATCCCACTACCTGGATGTTGATAACAATAGAAGAAAGGAAAAGAATATTCAGGACAATGAGGTTGAGCATACTATTATAGTGGCTGACCCATGTAAAGAATTAGATGATGCCTATATCCTCCCAATTCACCGATTGGAGGCCACAATGCCAGACATGATACACTACTATGTCATCTCTGGAAAAAGGTGAAATTGTGTTCCCCATACTATAGAATTAAAGAAGATCACATCATAATATTACATGAATTAGACTTGAGTGAGCCCAGAATCCATTACCTCTATAAGGTATCGGGGTGTTCACCCCATGGAAATTGTAATTCATCGTACTTTCTTATTCCACAGGGCTGGGTTGAACTGACTCATGCCGACACACCACTAATTTTTTTGATATTATCAATCATGGACCATTGGTTTCAAAAATTGAGGAAATTAGATTGATAGCTTTTGTCGCCATGATTTCAGTAGTGTTGGAGTCACCCAATGAAGATTCCACTATTTCTCTAGCTGGCACCCGCACTCTGTCAGAATTGGCTAAATCATAATAAGTTCTCTCTATCGGTGATCATCTCACTCTATACAATGAATAAGATTTTAAGGATTCCCCTCATAAATTTGAGGAAGGTGTCTCTACCACCATTGATGAGTTGGTATAGTTGAACTTTAGCACTGAGATATATCTAAATCCAACACGGTTCAGTACAGCCATGTCTATAGAGGATCAGCAATACTGTGTGGGTTTACTGTAGAAGCATCAAGATTTATTTTCCTGGAGCTGTGATGAGATTCCAGGAATTGTTCCTCTGGTCTCCATCCACCACCTTGGTCTCCCAATAAACCAATGAGGGTTAAAAAATCCTCCCATAAAATTGAACCCTTCTCATGGTGCAATGGCCGAGACTGAAGTTTATATTCTTATAAAAAGACAAATTAATCAAGGAATTCTACTACCCAAAATTTCTACCCAACATCATTATCATCTAGAAGAAGAATTGAAAGATCAGAGTCTACATTGACTTCTAGGATCTTAGTCATCAATGTTTGAATGATGATCTCCCCCTTCCTGTGACAGAGTTATTGATCAGCGCTACCACTAGATTCCAAGCTCTTTCTTTCATGGACGGGTATTCTGGATATAATCAAATATGGTTGGATCCTAAGGATAAATATTTTACCACATTTATGGAATCACATGGCACTATTTTTACCATGTAATGCCTTTCATTCCGAAGAATGTAGGAACTGCATATCAGTATGCCATGCACCGCATATTCCAGCCAATCCTCGAGACATTGGTGGAATGGTATGTGTGTGATTTGGTGGTCAGATCCCTTCAGCGTTAGGACCATCTCAAAGATCTTGAGAGGGTGTTCAGCTTCCTCCACTCCTCCAATCTGGATATGAACCCTTTGAAGTGTACCTTTGGGGTAACCTCTAGAATGTTTCTCAACTTTTATGTTATATATAGAGGCATTGAGTTCAATATAGATAAGATCAAGTCTATCTGTCATATGTCACCTCCAAGAAAAATTGGGAGGATATAAGGATTTGAAGTCCATTTATCCTAAATATGCTGATTCATTGTAAATTTTACCGAAAAATGTAATCCCTTCTCTCAGATTATGAAAAAAGGTGTTGATTACCAATGGGATAAAGTGTTTCTGGATTATTTTGATGATATCGAGCAGTAATTTCTATAACCTCTAGTTCTGATGCCACCCATATCTAAAAAGCATATATTCCTTTATGTGGCCACTCTGGAATGGTCCCTTGGTACCCTTCTCACCCAAAAGAACAACAAGGGGTCTTAAAATTGTTTATACTATCTCACTCGCATGCTCCTTGATACAGAAACTAGATATTACTCTATAGAGAAGTGTTGTCTCACACTTGTATTCAATGTTTAGAAATTACGACATTACCTGCAGCACCATGAGATATTGTTGGTATCTCACATAGACCCACTGAAATATTTTATGAACCACCACGTGTTGACAGGCAGGCTATCTTGATGGGTAGTGCTCCTTCAGCATTTTGACATTAGGTTTATTCCCAAAAATGTTATCAAGAATCAAGCACTGTAAGATTTTATTTCCACCCATCCATCCACTAAAGAGAAGTCTATAGATATCGACATCCCAGATAAATATATCCTTTTGGTGGATTAGGTTGTACAATGTTGGTAGATGCACTTTAATGGTGCTTCGCAAAGCCCTACAGGTAGAAAAATAAATGATCCAAGGCTTAACAAAGTTGACCTAGGTATCCTCTTTGCCACACATTCACAGTTTTTCATACCCTATTCGTTCATGTTTTTCGAAGGTTGTGCCAACAATGAGGCTGAGTATCATTCCCTCATCAGTGGTCTCAAGATATTCGTTGAGATTGATGTTCCCCACCTGCATGTGAAAGGGAACTCTAAAATAGTCATCAAGTAGATCAATGTTGATTACGTCATCAGGAAGCCAGATCTTTTACCCATGTTAGAGCACACTCACTAGATAATGGATTATTGAACTTCTCGTATTGAGGTTATTCATGTTCCTTGATTATAGAATAGTTGAGATGATTCCATGGAAAGCCTTAATGCATCTCTCGTAGAGCCTCACCAGGATGGTTTGATCATCCATGGGGAACATCGAAGAGTCATTGCTCCGGTCACTCAAGATGATGATGATAGTAAGAATCTAATTAATCTCACCACTGGTACATCCACATTAGGACCTCATGTTCCCCATGACCTAGCACTGCAAGAGACCCATGATTATACAACTCCTTTGGTCGAGTACCTCCAACACGTCAATCTCCTGACAGACTAAGCCGAATGAGAGCGAATATGTCAGCACGTATGGAAGTTTACCACCCAGAATGGTCCCAACCTTGAGAATGCCCTCTAAAAACATGGTTTCAATGGAGGTATCCTCTACTAAATTCATGGATATTATATTTCCTAGGTTGGTAGGAAGTCCACTTTGATTCTTGTGGAGCTCATCTGGTAGGGCCGAAGCTCTCCAACCTGATCTAAATATAGGGCTACTTCTATCCCTTCATTATCCATGACTACATTGGTTTCACCAAAATGTTACGTGAATTCTGTATCTATTTTAATTTTGTACGTCGACCATCCGAGCTACTTCATACTACCATCTACTCTTTTCCCTTTTCAGTCTGGGGACTCGATGTTGTGGGGCCATATCCACCGGTGACACCTCGCCTGTGCAAGTTCATCATGACTACTGTGGATTTATTTTCCAAGTAGTAATAGGAAATTAAAATCAAGTAATTAAAGTATTATTCTATCTTTGATTTCATGAGATCTAATATAATCCATTGATTTTATGTCCCTCACATTGTCCTCACTGATAGCAGCACCAACTTTCAGCAAGCCGAGATGATGAAACTGTACACCAAGAACAATAACCATTCTAATCATACCCCTCAATATCACATGCCTGAAAATTTTTACATCCAGGTGTTTAATAAAACCTTTTCTAATATCATGTAGAAGATGGTTTTTAGAATAAGAATAGTTGGCTGAAAAATCATCCCAATGCTCAATGGGCTTGCTAGAAGGTGACTCATAATTCCACCCAAGTGACCCAATATTTTCTGGTGTAACCCACAGAGGTAGTACTGCTCATTGAGATTCAATTTTCACCACACCTCATAGAAATCAATTATTAGACGTTTTCAGACAAGGTAGTAGAATTCTGTCAGGCTGAACTAGAAGGGATCGATGAGAACAGGCTTCGGGCCATGCACAATCTAGAGAGACATCATAATAAGATAACTAGAGCCTTCAATAATAATGTTCTTCTCCAATCATTCCATAAAGGTGACATGGTATTGGCCCTAAGAACACCAATAATACCTTGTAGGAAGCCACCAATGTTGTAACCCAAATGGGAGGGGCCTAAAATCATTCACAAGGTTTACCCTAATGGTGCATACTCTCTTCTCACAATGGATGGTGAGCATATCACCCCTACCACAAATTCAAAATTACTCAAGAATTCCTTCATATGATTGGTCCATTTTGTGATGCATGACGATAAAATGAAAATGGTTCCGGCTCTATGATCTTAAACTAAGACCCCTTTCAGCTTGCATGATGATAAACTGAGAACGATGATTACACCTCATGATATGAGCTCTAAAACCTTAAACTAAGATCTTTTTAATCCTTACCACACAACATTAAAATGTGTCATCCATCCTTTTCATGATGTAAAATTACCAATCATCCTCATCATCCATGATGATAAACTACAAGCGATAAAAATAACTCATAGTCTAAGTACTATGACCTTAAAATATGATCACCCTCATCCTTACCGCAAGATGTTAAACAGCATGGGTACCTTAATGCTTCATTAATGCCCATAAATTGGGTATTATTCATCTTTCAAATATGAATTGACCCCACAATAATTCCTTTATCATGCCACCTTGTCTCACATACCATCCTGGGCCAATGTCGTGGAGAATCCCGAATAATAATTTGATACAAGTCCCGCATTAAGAATATGGTAAGTAGTCATTGTTCAACTGTTTGTTCTCATTCCAGGTCACATGATATGGATATTGTGTTTTGAACATAGTCAGTAGTTATCATCTTTCATTATCACCATCCCCATGGTTTCCCAAATATTGGGTGTAGTGATTCAAATTTTTCCTCCCATCGGTCCCATGAACACGACATTAAACTGGGAATCTACGGTCCGAGCTCTACGACCTTAAACTGAGATCTTTTTCATTCTTACCAAATGAAATTAAACTGAAATACATCTTAGTAACTACATATGGCTTGACCCCTATCTTTATGGGATATGTAGAAATGACCTGACATTTTGTCTTCGGGTCCAACCCAATATACTGCAGATTCTTCCTTCTTTCTATAATTTGAGTCCAAGTATCCTAGATCATGTGACACTTTGTGGACTTCTTTTGTACTCATTCACATTAGGATTAAAACTACTACATCACATATCTCTTTCAGGTATATCACCAATTCATCGTCCTTAAATCATGATGTTAAACTAAATGATATTCTAGATCTATGTGTGGCTTGATTCATGCCCTAATAGGATATATAAGAATTCCTAGACGTTTTTCTTCATGTCTAGACCAAAAAATATTTTCATCTCTTGGGTTACCCCTTTGGGTTTAGTTCACCTTGATGGATTTATATGTTATTATGTGGACTTACTTTTTCCTCAATCATGTTTGGTTTTCAATAGTCGTACCATATTCCCCTCCTTCCAAAACATTCCCTTTCATCTATATCCTTACCGCATGACGTTAAACTACATGAAATCCAATAACTACATATGGTTTTATTCGCATCTATATGGGATATGTAGGAACACCCAAATAATTCGTATTTGGGTCCAAACATAGGTCCCTCTATCTTTTCTAGCCCCTTGGCCTCTGGTTCCCCCTTGGGATTGTGCACAGTGTGGTGTGGTCTTTGCATGTCCTCGTTCACATCAGGTATACTATATAAATAAATGCACATTTCCTTTAGAACTTTATTCATCTATAGACATCCTTCTAGTATGATGTTAAAATTCATTTAATTCTAGAAATACGTGTATCTTGATTCCATTCCACATAGGATATTTAAGAATTCTTGGATGTTTTGTCCCCGGGTCCATCATAGACCTCACAAATTATCTATTTCACTCGGCCCCTTGGTATGGATCCTTATGAGATGAAGTCGTGTGGAATGTCGAATTTTTTTATCCTCATTCATATTGAATTTATAATAGTCACACCATGTACTCCCCTATATGGTATTTCATTTTTCATCTACGTCCTTACCACATGAAATTAAATAGGATGTCACTTTAGAACTATGTATGGCCTGATTTTCATCCTTATGAGATATATAGGAACTCCATGTCACTTTTTCCTTGGGTCCAGCCCCAGGTTCATCAACCTATTTTTCCCTCTTAATCCACTCTTCTTCTCAATTATTCCACTCTAATAAGGCCCCTTCTCTTCTATTACACCCATCTAGGCACTCACACGCATTGTTGTCTAGGTCCCCGAGTGTTGGATTCTATATGGACATGCTCTCATTCCATTTCCATGATTCATGCATCCCTTTGATGAGGTCTCCATCATCTCTCACATCTGAAAGGACACCCCCCCCCCCCGAGATGTTTGGATTTTCATCCTTATGGCTCACCTACCATTTTCAGGTTAATTTTTTAGAGGATTTTGAATGAAATTTTGAGATACCATCCGCATTTTTAATATGGTCAGTGGACGACCCTTAGGTATTTTATTCATCTTTAGGTCACACAATACAGATGTAGTTCTTTGAATAATGGCAATATTTATCCTACAATGTTGTGCTAACTCTTTTATGCCCAAAATATTGGTATAATTATTCATATTATTTTCTATTTCATAATTCTTAGATGAAAATTTAACACCCTTAGTGTTTTCCCTCCATGCACCTTTGCACGTTGATAAGGAGATCCAGAACTGTGGATTCATCCTTGACCCTATACCTTGGTTTCTTACCATGTACTTACATGTGTTGTAAAGATCTTATCCACCATTGTTTCCCAAACCAACCATGGCTCACACGGTATTATGGATTTTGGAAATGTTTGTGAATTCATTGAAGAGCCACACCTCCTTATGGTTCGAGCTCTATGACCATAAAGTAGGATCTCCTATGTCTTTATCATATGACGCTAAAATTTTCCTTTCACATCCAGGATATGTGTTGTTAAAATACCCACACATATGATATCTTCATTTAAGAAGATGTTTCCCCTTTGGAATTTTCCCTCTTATATGCCACATTCCATATATATGTGTGGCTTGATTCTCACCACTGTGGGGTACATAGTGATGCCTGAGTATTTTACCTTAGGGTCCAGCTATAGAGTCATGAACCTTTTCACCCCTACATGGCTTGGCTTTTCCTATTTGGAAAGGAGAGATTCTGTGTGGACTTATTCTGTACTTATTCATGTTATGTTGCCTCATGATTCTATATAACACCTCTCTACCCCCATAATGTATGAACTCTACAACCTTTAAACTAATACTTCTAGGGTCCTAGTTTGCATGTCATTAAACTGCATAATAACTGTGATTTTCCTCACCTGAGGGGATACCTCTTCTGTTAGTATTTTACTTCTTCCATACCATCCTCAATAACTATATATGGATTGATTCACATTATTATGGGATACATAGAGTTTCCTAGACTCATCATCTATGGTATATTTTCAGCCCCTTTCATATTTCTAGCCTCTTGAACTAGGACCCTTTCCAAAACGTGTGGTGTGGTGTGGGCATATTTTTTCCCCATTCATATCAGGTTATGTACCACTCCACATGTTTCTCTTTTAGGGTTCCCATATCCTTACCATATGATGTTAAACTATAGATAATTCAAGAACTGCATACCACTTGATTCCTACCCTCTCAGGATACGTAGTGATGCCTAGGTATTTCATCTCAGGAATTTCCCTTGGTTTATTATCCTTGCTAGCTTCTTCCCTCTAGTTATGGTTCAAATTCTATAACCTTAAACTAGGAGTCTCTAGTATGTGTAACATGACTTTAAAATGCTAACTAGGGTCCAAGAAGCACAAACTTAAACTATGTATAACTTCCAGACTATGTGACACTAAATTACTTGTATATAGTCCTCATTGACATAATATAAAACTTCAAGTAATCCTAGGTCCTCACAAAAGGGGATCTTTTGGGAATAGGTTTGATCTTGATTCAGATTGATATGCTCACTCAGTGTACATTCATGTTAGGTCCACTATGATAGATACCCTGAGATGGGGGTGAATTAGTGTATGGTAGATTAAAATGACTGCCCCTTTGATCTTGTTTTGTTGTTAGAAAAAACCCTCTTCTCTCTCCTTCCCGATGAAGAGTATGAAATAACCCTAAAGCATGCACAGGACACATCGACTTTTACTTGGTTCACCCTCACTGGGCTACTTCCAAGGAGCATACACTGGCAGTGTGTCGATGTACCTAATTGCAATATAAGCACACAGCTGTCTACAAGTTCAAAGTGGAATCACTGTCCCTACTGGTTTACAACCACTCACAACTTGAGAACTCACTGCTCTCTCAACTGAAGAGAGCTCACTACTTCTTCAAAAGATCCACTCATAGTTTATAGACATATAGGTATCTTAATTTGCATTAATACATGCATCCTAAACTATTGATAGATTCTATGTTGAAGTCCAACTTTCATCCACAGCTGAATACCCATTTTCCTCTTAAACACTAGGCAATTTCTTTGGAAATACCTTCGCAAAGAACCCTACTTCGTGTGGCTCTCAATTTCGCGAAGCTCAAACAATCCTTCACGAAGCTCCTTCCTTTTCGATAATCACTCTTGTGAATTACTCTCGTGAAGCACTCTCATGAAGCTCAAGCCTTCTCAATGCTTAGTGTCGTGGAGCTCCTGCCTCTTCACGAAGCACACTCCTTAGAGCACGTGGCCTCGTGAAGTGAACTTCATTTCACAAATCTAGATTAGCAACCGTGAAGCACCTCTCTTTCACGAAGAACAATACCTTCGCGAACCACCTTCACGAACTGAGAGCAAAATATTTTATTCTAAAACTCTCTACTTCTCTCAAGGGGGTCGAACTCTATTTATAGGTGATTCCACCAATCCTCGACCCTTCCACGTGAAGTTAGCACCACGTCATCGCCAATCGTGAAGCTCTGAAATTTCTTCCATAATTCTCTCAAAATCGCGAAGCACCTCGGAAATTCTTGGATCGCAGAGCTTGTCTTATTCACAGATCATTCCGTCAGTTACCTCGTGTCACTACATTGAAGCTCCCTCGCGTTTCCTTTCAACACTTTCATTCGCAAAGCTCTTCGTAAACGCAAAGCATCACCGTCAACATTTTTCTTCTCTTCGCAAAATCAAATCCATGAAGCCTATCTTCGTGAAACTCATGACTTTTCTGTATTAAAATATGATATTCATGGATATCCACTTTTTGAGATTCTCACCAACCTCCAATTTTTGGACTCCAAAAAATTAGGCAAACACTGGAAAACGGCGCCACCTTGTACTGCTCTTTTTTTACCGCCTCCAGATCGTCTATTCCTTTTTCATGGTTCTTTTGCAACATGGATTTTCAACAAATTCACTAGAACTCGACAATTATCCATGGAAACCTTCTTTTTCAACAAACAAAATCAACCCAAAAATACTACAGTGTTACCTTGAGGGACTTTTTCCCAATATTTCAACATAGTGATGTGATTTTAAGAGTGTTAGACTCTATTCGAAATTCCCATCACTTCATTCCCATGTTTCTCATGACCCTTATTTTGATCCTTGTCCTCTTTCAAATCCATATGGACCCACAATTATATGGATGCTCAGCCTCAAGGCTCTCCTACCACTCAGGACCAAGGTTTCGGAAGACATCGATGACACTTTTAGTTTTGGCCCCATGTTTTGAATTTGGTTAGCGGTCAACCCTCATTTTTCCCCATTTTAGGATAACAAAATATTGATATAGTACTTTGAACATAGGTAAAAATTTATCCTCTAACTTCATACCACCCTCATCGTGTTCCAAATTTTGAGTATTGTGATTCACACGTCTCATTCCCCTCTGTTCAGAAAGATTCGAAAACCCATGGCCTTATCCAGCTTTTTCACTAGAGCATGTTGGGAAAGGGAATTTTGGCTATTCAGAGAACACTATTCTATATTCATGGCCCCCTCTCTTATCTTGAAAACCCCGAGTGGTTATTCAGACCCTGGGTGATCGGTAATTTTTTGGTTCTCATGTGTTCAAAGTGAACAATTACGTGTTCATCCCTTGTTTCTCACACTGGTAATGACCCATGTGGGCTTAAGAAATGATTGATGGTTTTTTAATAGATATGATTGATCTATAGTAATCAAAGAAGATAAATAAACTCATTTATGCAACCAAACTAGAAAAGATAGCATGAATATATGTCTGTGAGTCCATAAAAATTATAGCCTCCATAGAATGGCCCCCCCAATATATGGGTTTCTATTATCAATTAAACATATCAGTTCCCTTGGTCTTTAGTGTGTGGAGTCCAGGATTTGTTTTCATCTTCTTAGATCCCTCTCTTTTTTTCTAGTTGGGGGCATATTTCATTATCCTTGTTCGTTGACCGGTCCTTATCATATTGAATGTTGTCCATTTCATGGGATGCTTACCTTATATCCTTTTCATCTTCTTCTAAATAAGATCATAATTGTGATATGAGATCTACATGGGTGTAAATGAATGAGGATTGCTCATATAACTACATTCCTAAGTGTTGGATCTCCTGTTCATCCTCATGAAGCTTCTGGGTGTTGATTTCCTTCCTCTACTTCCATCCAACACAGAGGCCACACTCGTCCTCCACACATTTTGGGAAAGGTAATCTCAAATGATCATATGAGGATGACCGACATCCACTCCTCCAACTCTTATTTTTCGAATCCAATGATGAGTATTTCCCATATGGATTATCCAAACCGATTGTGGGGTGTTATCGATAAATAATTTAATCAGTATCCTAGACTGTCAATAGATAGCCTTACTATCTTCTCCATTAGAATTGGTCTTGTCATGATCCTATGGGTTAAAAAGATCATTTTCAGGAAATTCCTCCTAGATATCAGTACCAAGATCTTATTTGGGTTGGAATTCATCGGTTGATTCTAATTCAATGATGTATACTCGGCCAATTCAAGACTTTTTCCCACTAACGGTATCACTCATCTCCATAGGTTGACTGTAAGGGACCATGGCATGGTCATCTTGGGCACTCATTTCTATATGGACCAGCGTCCCTCTTTAGTGAGTAGCCATGATTCCTCGAGCCATTTACACTAGAATCATGTGTTTCATCATGATAAATGTTCAAATGTGGGAAATATAAGCCAATTTTATTATACAAACCCAAGTGTGGGGAACTTATGTTGGTTAGCCAGACAATCCCACCTCAGACCTATCATTGTCAGTATTCTAGGGTGTGTTCATCCATAAATTTTAGTGGACACAAAAGGTTCCTATGAGACCACCCTCTCTTCCCAAGAACTGATGGACTATGTAACTACCATCTCACTGGTTGCGGGTCCGAATTTTTGGTTATCTGCACATGTCCTCCTACCTTAATTCCCATCAGTAGGAGCTCTGGGTTCAAGATCCTTTTGTACTGATAGGTGTTAGTTAAGAGACCAAAATAATGTAAAAAAAGATAAATGACTCAAAAAATATGACTTAGATCTTACTTCAAGTTTTGAAGTATCCTTTCTTAAATAAATCCACTCCAATAACACGATTTAACCTTCTTCATTAGATAACCCCTCTGAAGCCACTTCCTCATCGCCATTTAGGAGGTCTTCCTCACCATCCTCTTCCCCCTAGGAACTGTCCGAGTCATCAGGTTGGGAAATGGGTTCTAACATTTAAGTTGTTGAATCCCTTGGGGTGATGGTTTTGTTCAACAACACCCTCACCCGCTCTTTCAATGGTTGTGGAGTACCTTTAGAGTGCACTAGTCTCTCCAGTTACCATACAAATGTTCTTACCTCAGGAACAACCACATTGAATTCGGCCTTCGCATGAATGAGTTCCCCCAATTCCATTTCATGACTTGTTTATGTTATGCCAATGGTCGTAAGTATTGAGGTAAAATTTGCATAATTTCTTGTCTTTCTAGGCCACTAGATAAATAAAATTAGAAGGAATCATTGTCTGGTGAACCTTCTTCCTTGGGTTATGAGGAAACCACCAACAGAATCACCTTGATGATTCTCATCTCTCTTGGGTTCCTCTAGTCGAAGAAGTTGGGCTCATCCTTGGTGATTTAGTTTCTTTACCTTTAATTGGAGAAGGTTTGTGGGATGCTACCCCTGCTAATACAGCCTTATCACTATGATTCATGTTTTCACCACCCTCGTGATGTCCCTCCATCATCACTCTTTGACATCGAGATGTGGTGACTGCTACTTTTCTTGCCTGGATAGTTGGTTGCTTCAGTGTCTCTATTGGGTAGCAAGTTGCCCAATGTAATGCATATATGTGTACCAATATGAATGCAGAGGTGGTCGGTGGAAACCCAATCTTCATTTTACCATCTTCTTGTGTAACAATTAGACACAATTGTCTCATAATGCATGGATGATTCACATGGGTCACCCCTAGATACACCATCAGGATCAGCCTCTACATGAATATGAATAGTCTCATGAACTGGTGTGGAGTGTGTGGATCACATATGGGTTCAGAATATACCCATGCCACCATCACACTTACTCAGAAGGATAGCATGTATAATCATTTCTTGATGGTTTCAATTCCATCATCATTATATACTAAAGTTGGAAAAGGAAATTGGTGGAAGATGAATCATTTTGCCCAACCCAGCTAACCAAAAATGACCAATGTGTCTAGTTTCAGTGGGGTTCTCCCTAAAATATTTAAATTTTCTACTAAATATTGTATCCCAAGTGGAGCTATGGTGTTGATACACTTTTATCCACCTATATGTGATGAAATCCAGCTATATAGAAAATGGAATGACCTGTATACCCAAAAAGGCCTCTTTCCCTCATAGATTTTTCGAAGTAAATGATATAACTTATTCAGCATCAGTGTTCCTAGGTTTAAATGTTCTCTACCATCCAGTTGCACCACCCTAATAAACATGATCGATCTAAATCCCATGTGAGCTTCTCAGACCGATAGAAGCCATCCAAAAGTCAATGACGAGATAAATGTGGTCAGCCTGACATATGTATTCTACTCTATTTTGACATTGTAACCCCATATATTTTACTGGATATCCTAAAATATCCAACAATATGAACCCTATTTTCTCGACTAATCTCTTATTGGGCATATGTGGGGCCTTGTTGGTAATGTATCATCCTCCATCTAGAAGTTCGGAATGTAGTTGAACCACTTCTTAATACGGACATCTATGTTGTCCTACTTAAACTCATCCGTTCTGGGTACTAAATTCAGAAAAATATTTTTTAGAGGTGGCATTTTTTTCACATACTCCTATAAATTCATGGTTGGAAGGAAATCATCATACATCCCTCCCAGGATCCAGATTCCAACATCCTGATGAAGGTACAAGAGCCTTATGGAAACCACCCTGTGGTGCATGTGGAATGTGTTGGTATCTGGTGACCATTAGCTTAGCAGTTCTGGTATGAACTCCTTCAACTGGGAAATGATAAATTGGGAAGCCCATGCTACTTCGTATAGTCCTAATCACTTCAGAATAGTCTCAAACTCTTCATAGGATGTGAACACATAGTAGCCCCATACCCACTCATCGATGAATTTTCGACCATGCCACACATCCCATCTTTTGATCCATCCCATATCTAGATTCCCGATCCCCACCATGGTAATGGTCTTGAAAAAAAGTGGAGATGTCTTTATTGTAATCTCCTTTCCTCCAATGTTGTTGACATGTTTATGGAGTTAGTATGTGGTGATAAGAGTATGATCCTTTTCAGTATGGTCATCCACAACCCTATATCGTTTATATTGTTCTAGTGTGTTTTGTAACCAATAAGTTGGTTCATCTATGCTTGCCTCAGGGATGAAGATGTCATCCTACAAGCCGAATTTGTACAGTGGAACGAACATTCATAGAGGATATTCCTTTTCTGCCTCCATCATCAATTTCATTAATGATTGGTGATAAGAGGCACTTTAGATGTATTCCAATATTTGAATGTTGTTATCTATGGCCTCCATATGAGACGAAATGGAACAGACCTCTCAAGAAACCTCTTGAGAATCCATTGGCCTAATGCTTTGACAATTTATTTTTTTCATGTCGCAAAGATGCTCATAGAGGAACTTTCACGAAGATGGTTCGAAAAGAGACAACCCTCTACAACGATCTACGATCTCGGCCAGCATCTCAAAATTAGTAGTAGATCATGATGCACTGGTTCTCTAAAGCATTCACGGAGCACCAGACCAAAGAACTTGGTTCATGCATTTTAGTTCATGGGGCGGATTTCTTTATGAAGAGAGAGGAGTGGCATAGTCTTTAATAGAGATCCATGTATGGGGAAAAGATCCATTTTCACCTATTTATAGGCTTAGTCAGCATGGGCTTCGTAGCGATTATCACCCACGCTTCGTAGTACCCTTCTGGGAATGCCTCATCACGATTCCCCTTCATGATTCTTCATTGTGATTTCGTTTTGTGGAAACACTTCATGATGAAACTTCATGATGATGCTTTGTTATCATGCTTTCTGATCTGGATCCATGGAAAAGCTTTGTGATATTCATTTTTTGCAATCCTTCTGGATTTTTGGTGACTTACCCTTATAATTTGACCCTATTTTCCATCGGATCCCATTTGGGGGGGGGGCATTTGTTGGTGTCAAACATCACACCGCGTCAGGCAAGGAAATATTTACAGCCAATTCAAAGTAAATCTTGACTCAAAATGGGTTTAAAATCCATCAAAACTATCCCAAAGGGCCTGGTTTGTGAATGTCTTCATTGGTACATCTTACCTCTATGATCTCTAGTATACATGACAGACCCTCTGTAAGTTCTATAAATCTACACACCTTCGTGGTGTAAAATTATGTCTATGGACTGCTCTATGATGGTCACCTTAGTGATCCCATGTGGGACTCAATGGATCCCTACCTCTTCATGGCATCACATTTTCTCCATAGCCAGCTCTGCGGTTGTCACTTTGACAAACCCTTTATGATCCTGACTGAGTCATATGTCGCCCCTTTAGATTCGTGACACCACTTTCTCTTCACAGTGTCTATATTTCCTCAATAGTGAGCTCTATGACCCATTCCTAGCTTCATTACATATAAATAAAAGGCACACCCCCCCTATTCAAACCATTATTACTCCACCCTTTCACCTTATAAGTTCTCTTTTTGTAATGAACTTTACAAAGTCAAAATATTGTTTGCCAAAGTTACTTTCCCTCTGTGAGTTGTGACTCCTTGTTCTCTTTTTGGCCCCCACCTATGGTGGGGATGTGTTTTTATAATGCCTTTTCCCTTTGAGAATTCATATTCACTTTGAAAAAGATTTATCATGTTCAGGGTGCTCAATGCTTCGAGAATCACTCTCCAAATAACTAGTCCTTTTCTAAGGAAAAGCATTGATATGTTGAATACCTCCATTCAGATTTCATCAGCCCCTCACAAAGTCCCTTTCCTTTGCGAATAACATCCTATTCATGAAGAAACGGAGCTTTGAAAAGTCCATCCTCTTCACAAAGTAAAAATGATTCGTGAAGACCCTATTTTCAAGGTCTCTTGCTTTTCAAACCCCTCTCCCATATGGCCCACTAGTCTTCATAAAGTTACATCAAGGTCCCCAGAGTGGTGATTAATGTTGTCTTCCCATTCTTTGTTATTCTTTTCATAGGCACTCTAAAGGATATTTCTTCTTCTCCTATCCAATCTAATGTGGACCCCCCCCCCAATGGATCACTCCACTACCCCATAAATACATGGTTTTGTGTGTACCTTCCCTTCCACAAGTTAGGGTTGGTGAAAGTTATGTATGTAATAATGGTGACGAGCGATTCCTCATCATCCGAGCTATAGGATATTAATCTACAAATAAACCGCATGTCCTCAATACACGATGTTAAACTGTAATCATTGCATGGGTGAAAAGACTGAGATGACCATTAATGGTATGGTCACCCGTTTCCTCCCACTCCTCGCCTCTCATTGTGCTTTTTCTCCACGTGCTCCTATAGGTAGCCCTTGCGTAACCACCGACACTCCTTGATAGGGTTCTCAATGTATGATGGTCATATCCTCCTTATACATACAGTCCCCTATTCAGGCTTCCCTCTTAAATTATGTCCTAATCTTCATATCCCTGGGCCTCCAACCACGCTGAAGCCCCTATTTCATCTTTTGGATTATAATCATGTGTAAGGCATGCTATAACCCTCACATATGCACCATATTTTACATGATTATTAGTTCTATTGATGCCTCTTGTTTCTCACAATGAGCATGACTCGTGTTTCCTTACAGTAAGAATCAACCATGAAATCCTCTTTGCTCTTCCAATCACGTGTAATCCCCATGACCCTCTTCACCAAACTACATGGACTTTGGTCTTTTCCCTTTTTAGGAATTGTATGTAACAATCCTCTCTGATGTTCAAGACCATCATCCATCATTCCCGACTACTTAACATCAGTTTACCCTCATTCTGCATGATGTTAAAATGTATTCACCTTTCATCCCATATGACATTAAACTATATAAATTTGAGCTATGTGGGTGTTGATCCATGTCTTCTAGACAGGGTACATAGGAAGCCTCTCTAAGGTTTAACCCCAAACACTGGTAATATTAGGTGTACCCATTGTCAGGACCCACATCCTTGGTCTTCCCCTTAGTATAGTTAGACCAGTTCATGGATTGTTTCAGTGTGTAAGTCCCACATTCAATCCATACACCTCCAACCAAGAGTGTCCCTATTTTGATGGGATGTTAACCATCCGTAATCCCCAACATGTGTTCATGTTTATTCCCTTTTTGTACTCCTAGATTCAATGCCCCATTCATGAACTATGTGAACTTTAATCTTTTCCCTTTTTGGGAAAGTTTTGTAGGAAGCCTCCTCGAGGTGAAATCCCAATCCACTCCTCATCTTGGTCTCTCCCTCAAGACTTGGTGTCTTGGGAAGATCATGCCTTAAGATATTGGTTCCATTTCATTCGGATCCCCATCCATGCATCCATCTTCAAGATCCAGCTCCTCATGTGACTCATCTCTACATTCTAAAACAACATGGACATTGATTCCCTACCATTGGGATATGTAAGAAACCTCCCTGAGGTTAAACCCCAATACTGTCACCTTCACACATATTCTCAGTTCCATCGCCATTCATTCCACCATTCGACACTTCATCCATATCCATATTGATTTAACTTGGGAAGTTGCATCCCAATAAATTCATTCCATCCATGTGGGAAACTAACCATGTGTAATCCCCATTCATCCAATTACACTTTATAGAACTTGGATGCTAATCAGGTGTAAGCCCCATCGTGTCTTCGGGTTGTTGTCCATTATGTACTAAATGATCCCATAACTCAACTTCTCGAAATACAAGGAATTTTATCCCTTTATTATAAATAGGTTATAAAGGAAGCCTCTGCAATTTTCAGTCCAATACAATGGTAAAACTTTGTTTCCCATTTAATGGGACCCACTATCCTCTGATATTCCCTTTTTGGTGTCTATATTAGCCTTTATGGTGTGAAACCTTCCCCTTTGTGGGATACACCATCCTGGGTCTGTCCATATTGGGCGATATGCACCCTAAATCTCACTAGATTTATAGGTGATCCATCCTAGGGATGTACCCATATGATCCACTTTCATAAGTATTTCGATCAGTCTGACATGTCTCTGCTAGCTGTTAAACTCACAACATACCCCATGTTAAACCTGGGGAGCCGAGGAAAACCTCGGAGACATATAATTTCCCACATTCTATGTGGGATGCCTCCCACTTCCATGCCCTTGTGAATACCTATAATAAGTGAAAATTCTGATGTACATGTTTTTTAGTGCCTAGAAATGCTAGCGATGCCCAATGTGACAACTCTCCTCACTGAAGTTCATCACCCTGAAATGAACCATTTGGAATGTCATGGTAAAAGAAGCGTAATTTACAGGTTTCCACAATTATATGGCACTATAAGAGTTTCAAAAAACATTTATTAATATTTTAGGGAGATCGAGACTAGGGAAAAAATTCTGAGGAGGTATACATGGAAAGAGAGACTAACATCCCATTATCCCATTTTGATCAAGAAGAAAACTTCCCTTATGAGGTGAAAAATGTTTCCGACATTTTGAAAGTGGGAATGTGGAGCATAAAATGTTACTCGTCCTACCGAAGTTTCCCACGCACGTGGAATGATGGGTCATCCCCATCATAAAAGCATCAGAAATAATAGTTATACTATTTTTATTAACATGATTATGTTATAAAATTGGGGGATTTAATTGCTAAATTTATTTTAAATATAAATTTCATTAGAAACTAAATTCCCCCGACATTATTTTTCTACTCCGATAGAATTATAATCCATGAATATTGTTTTGAGTGGGATATATGAATTTCAAATTTTCATTGATAAGGAAATTAAATTATAAATCCCCCCTTTTATTCTTCTCACTCATCTATAAATAGAATGAATGTTTAGTATGAATCTATGTATTTTTCATGTGTGTAAAATAGAAAGTAATATAGGAATTGTTTCTTAGAGGTACATTGGATTTAATTTTAATGAAAAAGTCAACCAGTGAAAGTTTCCAACCATGGAATTTTTTGGTTGAAGAAGAAATAGGTAACTACTAGAGGAGTTGTGATCATAGTAAGAATAAAAAATTTACTAGAAAAAGTTTTATATCCGATTAAATCTGATGAACAAATCATAATAATTTTGTATCATTTCATGAAGTCATAAGAATTAATTTTTTGGATGGATGACCGAATAGAGAATTAATATGAAATGTGAATGGAAGTAATACTTATAATGAAATTCCAATAAATCATTTCCTACCAATTAATTGGTAAAAAGTGAAGGGGAATTATTTTCAAGTAGTGCATGTGTGAATAAGTATAAGCAACACAGTGAAAAGAAAATTGTGACTGTTGGTGAAGGTTCCTAAAAGTTGTTACACAAAAATGACTTCCATATTCCTTTTTGGGGATAGAACATGAATTGAGGTTTTCTTGAATGTGAAACTCATGTGTAAATATATTCCCTACTTAGTGTACCAATATAAAAGTGATGGTTTTCTAATATATTTTGTGTTATTAGTTTATTTACAAACCATGATAAGGGATATAAACTATTGTTGTGTAGTGAAACCTATAAATTATTTGATTCCATTATAATGTTCTTATGTTATTATTTCCAATAAAGTAATAACTCTTTAATAGGAGTCAATGGTTTCTTTTAGAATAAATAAATTATTAAAAAAATATCATGGAATCACCCCTACCCCTCTCAGTGATCCCACAGATCCTATTGGGTCCTTTCATCATTTAAGCCATAAAGAGTTCAATCTATAGAATAACTCCTTGAAACAATCCAAAAATAATTTTATGAGATCATATTCCATTCCCAACATCAATATACATCATTTTTTAGGTTCCTCCAATTAAAAATAGTGTAATCATACTAGGGGAACTACTCAAAGAGTGATCATAACTAGTACACCACACATCACTAGAATTCACCCTAAGATTCACAAGGATATTTATATAGATTCAAAACGATATTCAATTTTATTAAGTAAAATTTTTATAAAAAACATGTCATGTTAATCATTCATACACCCTCATATAGAAAAAACCCCGTTCACATCTATTAATCAAAAAATCATACCATAAATAAGGAACAATCACATGGACATTTTTAATTAATCATCAAGTGTGATTCACGTCACAATAAAAACTGTAAAACCATATTTATATTAAAAATTGGTCTATAGCCTTTAAAATAGGAATTCAAACAATAAAATAAACTTATAAAATGGAATATAGTAGAGATAAATGTATATAGAAGAAAAAAATGTCATAATAAAATCTATACAAAATTTAAAAAAGTATTTCAACATTTAAAATCTATTATGATAAAAAATTTCGCATAGTACCCTTAAAAACAATGAATAATATCGGTATTTTAAATATAGATAATGAATGTTTTCCCATATAAATATTAAATAAAAATATATAATTTTTATTCACTTAAAGAACTCTTTTTAATATCCTCAATCATTAAAGGATATTTTAAATAAAATGAAATTGTTAGAATCACCGGCCTCATTGGCTCCCAATGAAAATCATTGAGTATTAATTGTGAAATACCACTCATAAAATCCAATAGAATCATAGAAAAATATATTTTAAAACTCAAATCACTCATCTGACGAAATATATTAAACTCCTAGAATAAAAAACACATAATAATGACTATTATTATGAAAATAAAATCTCTAAAGATTTTTAGAGGACCTATGGAAGAATAAGTAAAAGTATATGAAATAGAATACATGGAGTGATCTGATTGAGAAAATATCCTCATAGCTTCGGTGGAAAATCAAGAGGAGAAAAAGAATAAAGGAGGAATAATATTTCCCCTACCATGTTTGTTAGTTGAAAATGGTGGGACAAAGTGGATTTCTCATTTTTATTATCAAAAAACTTATGATAATGATGACAATAATTATGGTTATAATTATGATGAATATAATAGTAATAACATAATAATAGGTATACAATATTAATATCATATATATTTTTTAATCATAACCAAATCCAAATAACTTTTCATCATAGATGTATTGTTAAATTAATAATTATTATTATAATAAATTAATAATAATATATATACATAATAGCTTTATTTTATAAAAAATGTATTTAAATATTCAAGACAAGAATAATTAATCAGAATACCATTTAAGAAATTAAGTAATTTCCTTATATCATAAATGAAATGTTTATGATAAGTATTTAGAAATTTAAGAATTAAAATTGATGTGTTTTGGTTTATAATAGAATACAAGGATGGTCACTATATTTTTTATTTAACACTACCTCAATACTAAAATATGCACATTCCAAGGTTGAGATACATTATCTTCAAACCATGCAATGAAAAGTGTTACTCTAAAAAAATTTAAATAATTAAAAATTATATCCCAAGAATATAACAAAAAATATATTCAAAATTACAAAATTGTGGTGTCACACAATATATGGGTGACCCAAATAAAATAATGTTTCAATATCTAGAATAGGTTTTAGGTCACACATATCTAGGAAACCCTAAAATTTTGGATAATATAGGAATATATTTTCGATAATCAATATTATGGATTTAGGAAAAGTTAGTTCTACTCAAAAATCTAAGGGTCATCGATGATATGGTTAACAAGTTGTTCTACCTAAATAGCTATGAAATACGATAAATTCTAAGGATAATCATATGTGTATTAAAATATATATCTTTTCACTAAAATTAATATGATTCATTAAGGAATTATCATTTTTGTGTTTTCATAGTTATTAAATGTTCTTATTAAATATTTTAATGGTGAGATTACTTTAATAAAAAAAATATATTATAGAAAATAATGGCATAAAAATCAACATTAAATATGATTTAAATTATTTGAAGTAAGAATCCAAATATAGGAAACTTATTTTACTTTTATTGAAACATAGTGATAGTTCTTATGAAATAAAAACACTATATGTTATAGAAATATCTTTATGATCAAAAGACTCGTGAGGTAATTAAGTAAATAAATATAGATTATTACAAGATTCATACAAAATATTCATTAGATTCTTCCACCCTTATAAATGAATTTATGGATACTTTGTTCAAAATAAAAATATGAGAACATATATTTGTTCAAGAAAATAGATAACCTAAAATGGAACTATCAAGCATAAGTAAGGAATGGGGGTATGTGGTTTTAAAATCATTTTTTTATATAAAGTTACTAAAGGATCATAAATATCCACTGATTCACTTAATAAGGTTGGGAGTGTTAATGAGATGAATAGAATCAGGTCTTATTTAGGGGTATATCTAGATAAATAATTTATTCTACACCCATTTCTATGTAGGTCCTAATAATTCATCATAAATAATAATAATAATATATTCTATAAAAGTTTACCCAATATTCATAATATTAATGATCGATGAGAAGTACACTGTTGGTTTTGGATCTAGTATTGTGTCGATAATATTAGTGTACAATTTTGATCAATAAAAAAATATTGGAATTTCCAACTGTAGTCTTTGGTCATTGAAACCTAAAAAATCATTCAAGGAGGGGAAATTTTTCCATTTTTTTAATATTGTACATTCGAGATGTAACTACTTAGAATACTTGAAGGGGTGTATGAAAATCCATAAATATTCCATATAAGATATTAATTTTTTAGAAAACAATATTTCATTTTGAAGGGTATATGATACCAATTTTATATTTCATAATTATTTAAAATATACATATTTTTAAAATAATGAATTTTTTTATGGATGGGACTTGAGTTTTCATAGAAACCCAAAATGGTCTTCCATCCACTTGACACCTACCTCGGTTTTAAAAAATTCCAAAAGGGAATTACTAGTCTAAAAGAGATTATAATTAGTGCGTAGGCATCACAATAATCCCATTAGTAATTATTTATCCTAAATTAAATATAGAATATAGTAAAACACAATTGGGAGTCTCACATGGAACCTCCTTAAATTGGATATCTACGAAACATAATAACGTAATATGAACAAATATGAATAAAGATTCCAAAATGCTTATGAGAAATAACATTGATATATGCCATTTTTTTTGGATAGACGCGTCATCATTAAAAAATACATCATGGCATAACATATAAATGTTTACTAAAAATAAAACAACTATAAACCAAATTGAGCACTCATCCTATCTATCTGGCTTTCTGAGCCTGAGATTTTCTCTTTCTTACTTTTTGAGATCGATTCATTATTCAAGTTTTGATGTCTCTCATTTTTTTACCTATATTTTCCAACTTTTCTCCTTATTCTTCATCTCCAACCAAGATATTCTCATTACTCCTATATAGTTATATCTCTTGTAGTGGTCTTTGTTTTTCATATTTTTTCCTCAATTAGGTTTTTATCTCTCCTCTATTTGTTAATTTGGTTTTCTGGTTTGGCTAGTTCAATTTTATTTGATTTTCATTGTTGTATCTTTAATGTCATTCTCCCCTACCTCTTCTCTTATCACTGGAACCTTCATTCTAAACTCTATCTTGATTTCCCATGAAGGCACTTTGATAGTTTGGGACATTTTGGTGTGAGGTTTGGTGGCTTCCTCCTTAGCCTATCCACCCTCATGTATTCTTAATACCCTCACTGTTAAGAGTTTCCACATATAATTTCAGTATTAGGATATTTTAGGTGGTTATGAGATAGTGTAGGTAGTTTTGAGTTAATTCCATGGTATCATCTTAGTTGGTGACATAAACCAATTTGGATTCCTGATAAATTAAATATTATGGTGATGGATATTTTCCGGTGTTTCATCCTGATGAATATGATGTCTAATCCTAAATTATGGTGTATTTTATATGGAGTTCCGCACACTTGTTTAGTTGTTCAGGTTCCAAGAATATATTTTTTTGTGGTATTGATGGGTATGGATTCATCATGGATCTCTATAGATGCCATGTTACATCTTACTCTGCTCTGGATTCTAGGTCCATTTCTCATTTCCAAGTTGGTTGTATGAGTTGGATTTCAATGAGGTTTTGAGATTTTTTTGTGAGCGATAGGGTGTTATAGGAGGAAGGAAAATTATTGGATTTTACATTTATTTTGGTTCTATCTATGATGGTTCATCATTTATGTTTCTTTTAATGCACGTTTTTTGTGGATATCTCTTTTTTCAAGTCAATTATGGATTCCCTGAATCTATTTCGGGAAAAAATGAAGATTTGGTTTTTTCGGTGTTTTACAGATGAAGATATTAGAGCGATAGGGTTTTTTATCCTCTTCTAACATTGATGTCTTTGATCAATGAGATGGTGATTCTATTATAGATACGTCATTGCCAATTGACATATCAGTATTTTTGTTCTTGTGTTGTTTTCTGGGAGGATCTATTTGGCTCAGGGATCGAGGTTCAAACTATATGTGATATTTGAGATGTTTAG
Source organism: Viscum album (assembly GCA_963277665.1). Taxonomy (NCBI): domain Eukaryota; kingdom Viridiplantae; phylum Streptophyta; class Magnoliopsida; order Santalales; family Viscaceae; genus Viscum; species Viscum album. The sequence continues at coordinate 339,223,659 of OY728135.1, forward strand.
TAGACCGAGGCAGTGTGATTTTCCTTTGGTCGATATTTTCAAATTGAAATTTTATTTTTTAAAGGAGATATGTTTTGAATTAATATCGTGAATAATGGAAATAATTAATATTGGTGATTGCAGGATGTTGGACCAGGGATGATAATTGAAGTAGCATGGTAAGTGCACTTGGCACGAGGCTCAGTAATATGTGCATTATGGTCTTCAGTTTTAAAATTTTAATTTTACTTTTTTGTACTTTTAATTTGGGTTGAAGGTGGTTTTTAATTTTGTAGTTATTTTTTCCCTATATTTTTGATTGTGATGGTTCCCACATAGCCATTAAAATGTGGTTTGAAAATAAAAAAAATGTAATATTGGAATAACTAGACAATATGAGAAAACACTGAAACCATCTCCAAGCAACCTCTAAATTCTCAACAACATGTAACTCATCCAACACCGGCCTCAAGGGTCAAAATAGAATCTCACTGAAAACCTAGAACATGAAAGATATATAGATGATCTAAAAATACCAATAGGTTACCACAACTAGTTTATATTGTAAAATTACTTACATTATGAAATCTATAAATACTATTTTGAAAATAAAATAGAAAATATGTTTTTCATATATACCTTATTGAAAAACAAAACAATTTTTCAATCACATTTTAAAACATTCTTATAATTTTCATTAACTGATGAAATTTTATTTGAAAGCATTTCCATTGGCCCAAAACACTTGAAAACCATACAATAATTATAATTTATCAATAAAATAAATTCATTTACTTAAATGAAAATGGTCACTTAATAAACATTAAACCAACAGAATCCTTATTTAAACAAAAATACCCATTTTTAAATCCACTATAAAAACATAGACAAGGTGTAATCAATGACTATCCATCACCTCTAAATCCATCATAATGAATAGCCCCATATATATCCCACGGACCCATGGAATAAACAAACAAATTCACATACATGGGGAGAAACAAAATCACATAATGATAAGAAACCCAACAAGAAGTAAACAAGTCAAATATGAAATGAAGGTGTGTATTTCACATAATCTATTTAATACCAATGTTCCAAATTGTAATTTCTCAAAAAATATAGAACAAGATGCCAAATCAATTATCATTTCATAATATACAACTAGAAATATACTTTATATGTCGATAAAAATCACACACGCGTTTAAAACATTTTCAAGGAACCCATAAAACAAGGTTCTTACCTATTTAAATACAAAAGGAGTCCAAATTCATGAAATTTACATCAGACACATTTTTAAAGATCCATTAAGGTTGTTTTTAAAAATCTTGACCTCACATTCAATTCAAATAAACATTTAAAATCCATAAAATACCCCCTTTATAGATTATTTGGTGGCCAAAACCTCTCTTTGAACTGAATATGTCTTCAAAACACAATTTTCAATCATTTTTGACCAAAACATGATAAAAAATAGAGACACACCATGAAAAACATTTTAATAAGCCTCCCAAGTGTTTCAAAAAAGCTTTTCCCAAGAAAAAATTCTATTCCAAACATGAAGACATGGAATTTATAAGAGAAACCCTTTATTTCTAGTTCAAAACACAATGAACCAATTTTAAATCATCACAAGGATACCACATATATTTATACATTCATATAAAAATAATTTCGAAAGAATAATAATAATTTTAATTTTAAAATGAATCAATTTAATAGAAGCACATACTTGGAAGAAGAAGAAACCACATCGAAACATGTCTCCTTCAATAATGAGAACACAAACTGGGAATTAGATGATTAAAAATAAATCTAGACACAAAAATCTCAAATATTATATCCAATTGGATCCATAAAATCAACCAAAATGGTTTTATGGGTCATGGGTAAAACGGTATCCAAGGGAAGAGCGAGATGGAAGGGGAAAGGGGGTAAAAACCCATTTTAATTCAATAAGGTAATTTTGGGAAGTTGATAAAATTTTAATAATTTAGAAAGAAGTACGGTTTGGCCACATGGTTTTATAAACTGACTTCCAATCATGCGCTGGAAATGGACATAGATAATGACACACAAATGGTTTTAGGGGAGCTCCACATGATTTTAAAAACCTTGTGAAATCCATACAAAATGGATTCATCACCACGATAGACCCCTTAGAATATGAACCACATGGACTCTCCTAATTGTGTAGGAGAACCACGCTTCATCCATAAAACCTACAAAAATGTGAAATTCCAACATGAAAACTACTAAATCATAGAATGGCCCAGAAATAATATAAAATATTGAAAATTATGCTCTACAGTGACATTTGGGTGTCACACTTTTTCCATAAAATTGATGAATAATAGTGTGGCTACATAAAAGATGAGGATACCATGGATTACTTTAAAACATAAAAGGATTTTATTAATGTTTTTCATTCTGTTTCATTTGTTTTCTCGTATACAAAAAAAGATTTGTTATAATATAATAGTTGATTTAATTAAATTGGATTGTTTATTTCCAAACACATGGTTGTTACATGGTTTAAATATTATGGATAAAATGGGGTTGTCCATGATAAAATTGTTTTATACCAGTTATGTTTTAAAATATAAGGGAAATTGTCCTTATTATCTTTCAACGGTATATATTAATATATATAAATTTATTTTTAAGTTTTTTTTATTAGAATATAAAATTTCATATGATATATGATTATTAATATTTTATTTTTTGAATATTATTTTAAAATAAGATTAGTGTTATATCCCTACCCTGATTATTTTGTGTTTTAGAAAAAGAAATTATTAAAATACAATTTATTTTCAGATAGTGGGTGTATATTTTAACATATATAAGTTCAAAGTGTAACAAAAAAATAATTTTACCAAACTATTTCGAATTGAATGGGACATTAAATCCTTATTTTTTTAGAAAATTTTATAAAGAAATATGTTTATTAAAATAGTTACCATTAAATCTTATACCAATTGATATCAAAGAAAAAATTGAGGTAAATATTTCCAATGTTGATAGTGAGGAACATATAAAGAGTTCATATTATTTGTGAAAAAATATGTAACAACGATCAGGAAATTGGATATTATGAAATAAATAATTTTTTCAATTATTTTCAAAGTGTTAAAAATAAAATTTATGAATACAAATAATTCCATTATTAAATAATTTTTTTATAGATGTTAACCCATTAAAAGATTATTGTTTTAGGATTTATCAAATGGTCACATAGATATGTTGCAGGAATTAAATAGTAATGTAGTGAGTTTAAAAACATTAAAAAATAATGTTATAAATATAAGGCTTGTTGGCCATTTCATAAAGGTTGTTATTAAAAAATAATTATTTATTTCTATACCCTACTAAGTAATATAAATTTTTTATGTATTTTGATGAAAGGAATGTGATGTTCTCATCTATCTGAGGGAATTCCATGTGATGTGTTCATCAATCTATTTAGTCTATATTCCTAGAATCTATATTTTATGATGTTTTTATGTGATATTGACCTAATCTATGTTAAATAGTAACTAGATTTCTTAGATAGAGGTGTTATGTGATTATTCCTATTAAATATAATACAGCAGGTGGATAGAAGTATGTAGATACATATGCTTGATAGAGATAATTCCAAATATCTTTATAGTTTAAGTCGAACTGAGGTAATTCTCAAGCCACCTATTCACATTTAATTATTTATTAGTGAATTTATATTTATTTTCAATGAAATAAAGACATGTTTGGTCACACAAAGTGGTTATGGGAATTCAGATGAATTTTTAGAAATTTTGTTTGAAAAACCATGAAATCACAATGATAGCTTCTAAACAATATTATTAACGGATATCCAAAAGAATTAATAAATATTTTTCCACAATTTACTACATATAATATGGAAAAATTGCTATATCATGTTTTAAAATTACATTATCAAGATCACAGTTTTAAAAATACCAATACATTATCTGCTTCAATAATTCCTACATTAAATTTTTATGAGTTCTATTTTCAATAAATTATCTAATTAAAAATATTTTTTCATTATGGATTATTCAATTTCGAAACCATAGTTATTTAAAAAAATATATATTCTTTTGAAAAAATAATTTTAAATGCATTAATTTTGTTGACATGCCTCCTAAGTGGTTAAAATGAAATGTTTCAGGGATAACTTTTATGAAATATTATTTATAAAAATTGATTATAAATATATATATCAAGACTCCAGACTAAATCTCATTGTTTGGATGAAATTATTGGATTCTGAACACAATATCTTTGATTGAGTGTGGGAGAAGTTTTTATTTAATTTGTATTTTTATTCAGTATAGTATTAGTGACACTAATTTTGTGATTATTTATTAAATTCACTACAACATTTCTATTGTAAATGTTTTATTTAAATCATTACAAAACAAATTTATCATGGGGTAAGAAAATTGAATTATTGATCATGGATCAAATAAGATCTATAGTAACATCTTTTTACTCTAATATTTTGATCAAAGAGGTTCCGTATTAGGACCTAGTACATATATATCAGGGTTTTTGATCTAAATATCAATTTGGGCTGAAGTTGTATAAGTTCTTTCGATTGAAATTTGGTTATCCTTTACTTAATAAAAAATTAGTGGTTTTTTTATTATTTATATGAACCCCATTTCTTTGTTACATTCTTAATTTTTATCATATTATTATCATTTTTATGTTCGGATTGTTTAATTTAGAGTATTAAAATCTTCTAAATTTTATGTTTTATTTTCATTTTGTTGTTACACTAGTTTATTAATTTTGTTTCATTAATTCATAATTACTCTACAGTGGTCCCTCCAAAAAATAAATTTTAATTGGGAATTATTTTTATAATCTTTATTTTACCCCCATCCTTCAAGAATATACCGATATAAGAAAATACTTTGTATTTGTAAATTTAACTATACATTCCTTATATTGTCATTTAATTTGAGAATAATTATTATAGATGATAATCTTATAATTATAACTTTAAGGAATAAAAAAATAGTTTCTTATCTTTTATGGTGGTCATTATGAATATTTGAGATATATAATGAAGAATTATATTATCTACACTACATTTTATTATTTTTAGATAAGGATCAATGTTTATAAGATTCTATATAAATTAATTCATAATTTTAGTTATGGTGAGAAGGAATCATTTTAGTTGGATTATATAGTTAGAAGCAGTATTATGTTTTTTGACTAAAAATATCTCTAGTTAGAAATCCACATGTGAAACTGATAATGTTATTTATAAGAAGTTTTAAATTTAAAATTTCGGAACATCTAATATTATTTAAATTATATTATCTATGCTTCAGGTTTATAATCATGCTTCTGATTTGTTACTTGTAGAAAAAGTATCCCATATGTATCAATGTTTTATAATTATTGTTAATAGATTAAAAAATTTAGGATAATAAAATATTCTGGATAAATGTGTAGTGAAAAATATTATTGATATGATTTTAAATGAATATGAGTATAAAATATCATCAATAGAGGACACTAAACCTCTTACCAGTCTAAAAATTGATGATTGTATCGAAAAATTAATTCATTATAAAAATATACTAAATTTATATGTAATGAAATAAAAAAATCTACGGGAGTTTCTTTTGTTTATTTTCCATAAAAACTACTATTAATCATATTTCTAATCATCATTTAGATGAAAATGACATTTATATAGGTGAGGATAATATTTCTCAATTAGGAAAAATGATGCTAAATGTTTTCTAAAAATAATATTTTTGTACTTAAAATAATATAAGGGGTAGAAAATATTTATATAAGTGATAGGGAAGAGGGGAAGATATAAATGAATCTAACAAACTATTTTTTTATGAATGAAAGAAACCAGGAAACATCAAACTAGATTCTCTAATGTTTAAGGGAAAGGATAAATATTTTATAAAGGAAAATGATTCTAGAAGTTTAATTAATTATATTGAAACTAAATTCGTGAAAGATACTAACACATGGAGTTCTATTGATAATTCTTATTTCTAATGTATTTTTGGATAGTGATGGATATAGAAATAGTTTCTAATTCATTACTATAATTTCATGAAATGAAACACTCTTCATATAATTTTATATTGATTCATTATCTTATAATTCATTATTTTCCTATGACTCATTAGATGATAAATAAAATTATTATCCATCAATTGGTATAATGAAAGAATTTATTTCTAATATGGATAAATATGATATATATTTTCAAAAGAAAGAACATAATTCTAATAAAAAAAATCAAAAGAATATGAGAATACTTCTAAGATAACTTCTTATTTTTATAATAAACCTATTTATGTTTCTTTGTTATATGAAAATTGAAATGAGTTTTTAAAAACTCAAATCCAAAATAAAAATTCAGAAGTTGGTTTTGTCCAACATTAATTCATGATGGAAAAAATTGGATAAAATATAAACTTATAAAAACCACCAAATGTATCATTCTTAATCAAATATTGATCTTCGTAGAATTAAATTTTTCATTATAACTACATTTTTTTTAAAGTGAACCATTTTAACTTTATACCAAATTGTAAGTCACTAGAAAATATATATTCTCCTTATGAAAGAAGAAATATTTTGGAATAGACCAAACTTATATTTAAATGAAATATACTAATATTGAAAATAAAAATGTGGTAGATATGGATTCCAAAAGTTTTATTTTCTAATGTTTTTAATACCATAAATTTTTTGCAACCAAAATTTTAGTTAAAAACGTTTTAGGATTAATTTATGGGTACCTACATTTGAAACATTTACTACATGGATAAAGATTCTTCTTAACACATGAGTGGAAACAATTCTATCATTCGAAACTAATAAAATGTTAGAGAAAACATTTTACATACTATGGAATGGAAAGAAACCAAAAGTTGGTAATTTTTTTTGGTGTAAAGTATTCATTCCAAATAGAAAATATAAGATCACTAAATTTGATCTGAAATTTGATGGAATAATTTTTCTTAGTTACCATATTACAACTATGGTTTATTTGATATTTAATTAATGATCATATATAGTTGAATAAATGGTACATGAGATGTTTTATGAAACCATTCTAATTGTAATATCATTTTTTAAATTAATAAAATATAAAATTTATTCATATTATAATTTTAAAACCCCGTTTGTTTTTAAATCTTGTTTCCTAACCACATATTTCAGAATTCCCTTCACTAAAAATGAAAATTTTGGAATGAGGAAATATATAATATATGGAACAACATACCTTATTTATAAAAATGTGTAATTTTTGATGGACAACTCTTTTAATAATATTATGGGTGATGATAACAACCTATCAAAACTAGATTTTTTTAGGTCATAAATGTAAAAATATTCCATTCTTATCTTGATTTCAACCAAAAATAGTTGATGAATATTTTATGAGTGAAAATTGCATAAATTGTATGAAAGATGTAGCTAATAATTTTGAATTGAATAAGGGTTGAATAGTGGTTAATCATCCTGAAAATCTTCTTTTTATAACAAATAATGGAGTTTTCTAAAGTAATTGTGATCATAATAAGAATGTAGATCAAAATAAGTCTAGACTAGTTGATAAAAAATATAATTAATAAGAGAGAAATAATTGTAAAGTATCATTGATATTGGAAGCTATACTTGAGTCTGTTGGAATTCAATTGGCCTCCGAAGCTCACAATAATTTCATTTTATCTTAAATAGAGTTAGGTTTATAAGGCTTTAAGAACACATGTTTAACACGGTGAAAGATATTATAAATAATAAATCCCTAAAACATCATACTTTGAATCCAAAATCGTGTATATATATAATTAAGAACATATAATTTTCATCAAAGAAGGTTTTTTCTATTATCTTTGATCATTGATTGACAAAGATCACTACGAACAACCTGAGACACCCCATGCCTACACTTTGAGATCTGGTGATAAATATGAATAAATAAAATGTTTTGGTATCATGGAAAATGAAACATTCATAATTTAATTACATATAAAGGTAATTCCCATATCTCTTTATAGTTACCTATAACTGGTAAACTATATCATCTCTTTAGAATAACTACAATCGAGTTAACTCTATCTCATTAGTTAAAGAATTGGAGTGATATCTGGGTGAACATGTCATATATCTTATTTATTTTCTTCCACATAAGGAATATATATATATATATATATATATATAATAACATAATATATTCATTAAAAATTGAATGGGCAGATAATGAAATTTGATACCTTTTTAGGTAAATATCCATCATTAATGATTATGAAGTCTAAGGTATTTACACAATATTAATAAAAGGGGTATATTGTTTAGTCAATAATTTCCCCATTCAATTGATGTAACGGTATCTAGGTGGATAAAGCTTAATCCTTGCCTCTCCAAATCTTCTTGGCTATGGAATTTTTCGATCCGAGTTGGAAGTGTTATGCTGATGAGAATTTCAACACATAGATGGAAATGAAAGCTCCTAAAATAATTGATCTAGCTCAAACAGTGACTCCGAGAAGTGTCTCTTTTCTCGAAGCTCTTAAAGTTTCCACCTCCTTTTATACAGCATCAAAAAATCGATCTTCGATTAAAAGACAAAAAGATGGAGGGTTTTTTGTTGAGGCTGACCCAGATGTGATTCAATAATGTCAAAATATTTGTACGTTTTCTATTATGGGTCGAATTTCATATGAAAAAGGTGATAAACCCTAGTCATATCATGATCTGAAATAGTGTATTTCTAGCAGCTGGGATTTTACGAATTGGAAATCAATTCCCCTAGGTAGAGGATATTTTTACATGCTTTTTAATTTGCAATATGAACTTGATAGTGTATAGAGATTATAAAACTTTAAACTTAGTCCTGGTTTTCTTTGAATATCAGAATGGGATTTCATGTTCAATCCAAATAATCAAAGGAGTAAATCAGCCCAGGTCTATGGTAGATTCCATAAGCTTAATTGGTTTTTTGGCATCCAAAGATCCTCAACGATCTCTATTATTACATTGGGACTCCTCTAAAGATATTTAAAATAATGCTAAATGTTGATCTGTTCATATTTTCTAGGGTTTTGATTGAGATTAATTTAGAAACCAAACAACCTCACTCTATCATCTTCAATTACCATCAGTACAAGACTGAGGTTAAACTAGAATATGATAAATTAACTCCCTTCTGTGAATTTTGTATGATTGTAGGAAATTATATTCCAAGTTGCAGAGTGGTCCATAGGGTCTCCAACCATAATTCCTCAGAATGGATAGAAGTGAAAAATATAATAAGGATAAAGGCCCTCTCCCTGATAAGCCAGATCCCCCCCAAACAAAAAACTAAAAAATGGATTGTAAAATCACATCATGTGCCTATAATTTCTTGGGATGACTTGGTGGAGGATCAAGATAAAGAAGTTGGGGAACAATCCATTAGACGTGACATTGAAAGTGAGATTCCTAAAATTATAGAATAAATAGACCTGGATGCCCCAGATAAATCAAATGCAGTGTCTTCACAATGTTCTAGGTGATGACAATGAACCTAGCATCACATCTCTTGCCCCAATGATATTGTATAAGGGTAAGAGTATCTTGAACCAGAGTGTGACTGGGACTGTTTTCGGGCCTCACTCCTTGCTTCTATCCTATATCAATGCACATACAAGCAATTTTTCTTCTGTGCAAGGGGATAAACCATCTATTAATCTTCCTATGAATCTGGATAAAACATATCTTGAGGATAAACATCCCAGATTCATCCCGCAAGACCTGAAATATCCCCCCTCCAAATATGTTTTTTCTGATAGTCATGTTGATTCTATCAACTACCTTGATATCCCCCTTAAGGGGATTGAGAAACCAGGCACTCTTAACTGCCCTTCTTCATCCATCTCTCAGTCCGAAATCATACATAATGAAGGATAATAGGCTATAATCTCCCAGAATGCTTTAGTATTTTCCCTCATTGAAAATTTTACAAATTTAGATGCTGGGAAGTAGGCCAACTGAGTCTTTGTTCCTTCCAGCATTTTTATACCTCCCATTCCACCTGTTCAAACTAATGTCAATCCAGGTGATTCTAAGCAGAATCATGCTACTAATTTTAGTAAACATGTGAATATTTTCCCACCTAATAGAGATTTTTTCCCAGAAAAACCAGAGGTAAAAACACTGGAGGTAAAAGGAAAGGGGGTTCACACACCGAAAACCAGTCTTAATGAATCTATTGTTTTGGAATTGTCAGGGTATTGCAAACCCATACACCCTTAATGTTTTAATAAGGATAGTTATCATTCATCATCCTAAAATTATTGCAATTGATGAACCTAAAACTAACTTCATGCCAAGATTCTTGCATATTTGTAATCTTTGGGTTTTTTTCTTAAGATCTAGTAATAACTGCAATGTTGTTGAAACTATTGGGATTTTATTTAATTCTTCCCTAAAAAAGGTGAATTTTTTTTATTACTAATCAATCATTGAAATTTTAATACTAATTTGATCACACACACATCTTCAACACTCTTTTTTATGATAAAAACAATTATCATAATAGAATACCCCATTGGAATGAACTCTTCCACCTTAACAGAAAAATTCAGCACCCCTGTATTTTGGTTGGTGACTTCAATGTTATTCTTTCTCCTACAGAAAAACTTGGTCCTTCACACTCCAATATCTATTTAAAATAATTTAAAGCCTCTATAAGGGCTAATAATTTTTCTGAAGTGAATCTCATTGGGTCAAAATTCACCTGGTATAGACATCATTAAAATAGGGTGGTGCCGAGAAAACTTGATAGAGCTTTCACTAATGTCTCAGTCCTCTATAAATGGGATCATATTTCGAGCATTACCCTTCCTAAACTAGCTTTGGACCACCATCCTATCTTGGTCAGTTTTGCTCAAAACTTTCAAAAGGCTTATCTTCCTTTTAGGTTTAATATTTCTTGGTCCTCATACCCTATGTTTTTTACCTTAATTAATAAAACTTGGACCAACATGTGTAGCCCTAATGATTATTTTTCTTGGATCACTAAATTAAAAAATCTCAAACTTATCCTCACAGAGTGGTGTAAATCCAAATATGATCTTATTGACAAGGAAATCAATTTCTTATAAAAAGAGCTTATTCAAATTCAAAACAATAACTCTACCTCAATTTTTGTTGGTGAACCTCAAAATGAAATTAATATCTCTTATAAATTTCTTTATATGCTCAAATTTAAAGATAACATCAAAAAGAAAATCATCAAAGCTAAATGGCTAAATGATAGAGATAGAAATACTAAATTTTATAACTCCCTTAAAAGGGGTAGAAAATCCAGTAGGCCCCTCTCCTATTTAAGGGATGGTGATAACCTCATTGATTCAGATGAAGGGATAGTTAACCCTTTTGTTTCTTATTTCTACGACATCTCCAATGGACCTAATATCAATAGATATATATTACCTAATGTCATCCCAAGTATGATAAATGTCAAAGAAAATAATCTCCTTAATTGCATCCCCCTGATAATGAAATTAGGGAAACTGTTTTCAGCCTTAACCCTGATAGTGCCCCTAGGCCCAATGGTTTAAATAACGGTTTTCTTTAAAATCACTGGGATGTCATTCAGAATGATTTCTGCTTTATGGTTAGAACTTTATTTGACAAGGGAATTCTTCCTCATGGATTAAACTCTCAATTCCTCACTCTTATTCCCAAAGTGGAAAATGTTGATGAAATCCATCTTTTTAGAACCATTTCCTTTTTAAACTCACTATTTAAAATTATCACCAAGATCATTGCTAACAGAATCTCTGCCATTAGTAATAGAATTGTTTTTTTGGAATCAAGTTGGCTTCATCAAAGGTAGAACTATACAATATTGTATCTGTCTCACCTTTAAATCCACCAATCTTTTAAATAGAAACTCTAGAGGCAGGAATGCTGCCATTAAATTAAATATTACTAAATCTTTTTGATAATATTGATTGGAGCTTTATATTTAAAGTTCTATCTTATTTTGGTTTCAATTACATGTTATCAATATAATCAAAACTATTTTCAACTCATCCCATATCTTGATCCTTGTAAATGACTCTCCTAGAGGATTATTTAAATGTTCTAAGGGGGTCAGACAAGGTGATCCTCTCCCTTCCATTCTTTTTAACATTGCAAAAGATTACCTAAGTAGACTACTCACTCAAGTTTTAGATCGAGGTAGGACCAACCCGATTCTTGCCTCTAGAAAACTAAAATCCTTGTCCCATATTCTCTATGCTGATGATATCATTTTATTCCTCCAAGGAGAAAAAAGAAATATTAATAACCTCAAAACCACCATTTTGCACTATGAGGAAGTGTCTGGAAAATATGTTAACTGGAATAAATCTTTCATCTACATTGTTAAAAGATTCCCCCAATAGAAAAGGTCATAATATTGATGCTCTGGGGGTCCAGGAGGGTTCCCTCCATTTCACCTATCTTGGTGTCCCCATTTTCTAGGGATGACCCAAATCCATCTATTTCCATGACATTGTTGATCATATTCATCAGCAAGTTTCATCTTGGAAAGGTAAACCCTTTTCAATGGCTATAAGTGTTTTCCTTGTCAAATCCACCATAGTATCTAAATTGGTTTACTCTAGGATGGTTTATAAATGGTCGAGGGGTCTTTTAAAACGTCTTAATATTTCTATAAAAAACATTATATGGAGAAAAAGTACTCCCAAGAAAAAACTGGTAATGATCCACTGGTCTACCTATTGTAAACCCATAGAGAAAGGAGGCATTGGTATAGAAAATCTTAAAACATTCAACAACGCTCTCCAAGAATGACTCATGTGGTATATTATTCATAAATACTCTCAATACACGAATTTTCTTAGGGCTCGATTTCTTGATAAGCTTAAGACATGTAATATTCCTTATATGATGTCTTCTATTTGGACCTCCATCAGAAATGCCTTTTCCTCCAGCACGGCAAATCCCAGATGGATTGTCAGCAAGGACTCTACTCTTAATTTTTGGTTTGAAAACTAGACTGTCTCCCCCCTAATTTCTATTGTTCCTAATGCTTTCTCCCCTTTCTCCACTAATAGAACCATAAGAGATGCGTTTAATTCTCAAAGAATAAATTTTACTGATAATGTTAAAGAGATTGTCGAGAACTACTCTTTCACAACTGATGATGATCTCTTGATTTGGGAGCCTGTTAAAAATGGAATGGTTGACTCTAAAAACTTTTATAACGACTGCTTTTCCAACTCTGCCAGTAATCTAAGATGGGATAAAAACTTTAGCAAAGCATGGTTGAAACCATCCCATCTTACTCTTATTTGGCAGATTGTGCACCAAAAAGTTGTTACTGATATATGTTTTCAATATTATGGTATTAATCTTTGTTCTAAATGTAGAATGGTTAATCAACATAGTGAGAACATTAATCATATTTTTCTATCTTTTGAAACATATTATACTCTTTGGCATTACATTTTTGATCTTTTTGAGTGTATATGGATTTTGGATAACTTTATTTTTTCTTAGCTAAAAAGGACGGTTGACTTTCTGAGGTCCCCGCAAATAAGGAACCTCTTTCTCACAGCTGTTGTGGAGCTCCTTCACATCCTCTGGTATATTAGAAATGATTTTATCTTAAAAAACCAAATTCAAATTAAATATAGGTAAAATGATATTCTTATTTCTATTAGGGAGGCTGCCTTAATTCAAAAGGACCACTACGACAACTCAGTTAAGGATCTCGAGATCCTTCACCGCATCGGAGTTTGTGGAAACCACCCAAAGCCCAAATACACTATTGATGTTTTCTGGAAAGCTCCTCCTACTGGATAGATCAAATTGAATGTGGAAGGAGCTTCAAAGGGAAACCCAGGACCCTCGGGCTATGGTGACATCTTTCGAGACCATCTTGATAAGATCCTAGGATGTTTCTATGGAAGCTGTGGTCTCTCTTCTACTTTGGATGCTGAAATGATCAGTGTTATTCACGTCATTTCCTTTTCCAAAAAGCACAAATGGAACACCATTTGGATTGAGAGTGACTCTACAACCATAGTGCAATCAATTTGAAATGGTGTTGCTCATCTTTCTTGGACTATCACCTCCCAATGGATTGATTTCCTTAACTCGCTCAAGAATCTCAATTTCATTGTCACTAACACCTACCATGAAGCGAACAGGATTTCCGATGGTATTTCTAATATGGGATTTCCTCAATAAGTCATTTGGAGGAATGAAATTCCTTCATATTTTATTCTTTAATATATTAGAGACACCCGAAAAATACCTACTTATCGTCTCATGTAATTTCCCCTTGTTCTCCTTTATTTTTTGAATAAAATTTAGTGTTATGAAATTTTTCCAGAACACAACCATCCCCCTAATATGATACAACATATACATAAAAATAGATATATATATATATATATATAGGTGAAAGTTAAAATACAAGAGGAATATGGAGAGTGAAAATGAAAAAGATCATGGGTTACAAATTAGTCATTAAATAAACCCTTTAAATGGATTAATGTTTTTTTCTTGGTTAATATCCAATAATATACCTAGAAACAATATTATTTTTACATTTAAAAGGATAGTACTCTAATTTGGGGAATGATGACAAGAAGTAGTTAAGGATACATTACTTGAATATGGATATAAATTTAATGTAAATATCAATCAATATATTCAAATTAGTTATTATAGATCATAAATTTCTTATGAATTATCTTAAACAAATCATCTGAGAGTATCAAAATAGGTGGGCATCATGGACTATACTTATATACTATGTGGTGATCAAGTCAAAGATCAATGCATCTGTTTCATGGGTACTACCACTAGGTAAAACATTTTTATATAAAACTATACATGTATTATCCATAAATGTATTTAATTTCTTGGAAAACCAAAAAATTTTTACCAAATTTATGATTGTCTATGGGTATGGGAAACCCTGATAATGGAGGGGTGAGGAACCCTTGTTTTCAGATAGTAAGGGCTTATGAAAAGGGTATAATGAGATGGAATAAATAAAGTCTAATTTACAAAATATCTCATGGAATATAATACCATGGAATACGAAAATAGTTATTATAAGAAAGGATATTTAAAAATAAAATATAACAAAATTAATGAACATTTAAAGGAAATTAAGGAAGGAAATCCTTACATTTGGTGGATTCATCATATAGCTATAGAGGGAATATTTAAGTTCATAAAACAAAATATGAGAGACTATTGAGAGGGATATTTAGAGATAAATCAAGCTTAAAGACATTTTTGTGTAACGTGATGAGGGAATGGGGTTATTTATACTTGAGTAGGGGTGGGTTTAATGGTTAAAATATTGGATATTTTATTATATAAGAAAACCACTTGTGGGTAAAATCAATAAAAATAAATTTTATTCCTTATTAAAGAGTGAGGGAGGGTGTTTTTATGTTCAAATCCTTACAAAAAAAACATACCTTACAAACAACCCACTTAATTCTCACAAACAGAAAATAATTTTTATCTTGCAAAATAAAAATTTTGGTTCCAAATGTAAAGTGTGATTTTATAAAGTAAAATTACAATTTTTTAAATTAAATTTTATACTTATTAAATTCATTTTTTATTTAATAAAATAAATCATAATTTTTTATTTTTGTTTACATAATAATGATTTCATAAATTTATAGTGCCCGTGAAATGAAAATTTTCACATTTTTACCCAAAAATTAACATTATCAACAAATTACCAAAAAATCACCTGAAAATATTTTTTATTTTCTAATTAAAAAATTTTAATTTTTTCAATCAAAAAAATTCTCTAAATTTCAAACTATAAAAAATATTTCTAATTAATAATTAGTAGATTTTATACTCTAGTAAATATCCATTCAGTAATAAAAATTAAATAGGGATTTGTTAAAGTATATGATCATTTATATAGTTTCTTATAATATTATTTCATAAAATTAAATTTCATATTAAACCTATACATATACCATTAATCATATTTTAATATAATATTATTATAGCCTCCAAAAAATAAAATTTTGATTATATCATTAAATAGACCCTTTACTAGTACATGCCATTTTTTCCATGATGTGTAAAGTTATTATGAAATATAAAAATATTTGTTCCTTTAAGAAAACATTAATTTTAAAATAATAGTTTTATTGATTACATAATGTAATTTTTTGGGTGTTAAATTCTACCCCATTAATTAAATTACATCCTCTCAATTTTACATATTAAATAACACTTATTAAACCCAAATGTTCATGTAAATGTTAACTATTGAAAGGAATTATTATAAATAAATATGATTAGTTTATCCAATGAGTTTATAATAGTTATACATAACCTATTACACTAAAGAAAAGTGTTATCTATATAAGGCTATATAACTAAATACTTTGAATCCTAATTCCCAGAAATAATCAAACCCTCCTATGATACCAAATGAGGTGCCCCATATGTAAAATTACGGTTATGGTACTAAACATGTATAAAAAACAATGTTGGTATCTTGGGTCATCAAAAATTCAAAATGGAATTACTTATCTAGTAACTTCCAAAATCTCTTATGAGTAACATATTATCGATAAACAATGTACTCTCTAAGGAGTAACTTATATCTAGTTAACATTATCTCATTTACAAATCCATTGGAGGTCTGTCAGAGAACACCCTTAGTATATCGTAATTCATATGTTCAATATCATGGGAACATACATAAAATAATAATAAAATGATAAACCCATTTGAAATTAAATGGGTAACAAATGAAATGTGTTAAATTTCTATGTAAATACCCATCAATCAATATTATGATATTTAATGTATTTACATTGTATAGATAAAAGGGTAATATAGTTTTGTTTATGATATCCCTAATTAATTGATGTATCTAGGTTAAAATACATCAATAATAATAAATATGAATTTGTATTCACATTGAAAGGTATTGGAATGAAATGATTGATTACACATTGGTGATGATAAGGAATGACAATGGTCGTGATGGAATATTCTATAAATAGAACATTATTCAACCATACAATGTATCATTACAAACACGAACATGCATAAAAAAGGAAAAATACATGTGGAATATAGAGAATGAAATTAAACATGGTCCTTGGTTATAAATAGGGTGGTAAAGAAACCCTTTCATTGGATTAATACTGTTATTGTTTTTCAATAGCTAATAATCAACTTAGAAACATCATGATGTTTACATTGAAAAATGATGTTTTCAAATTGAGTGAATTATATGAATTATTAGTTATGGATAAATTGAGGGAATAGATATATAAATTAAATGTATATAGTAATCCAAATATTCCAATACTTTATTTTTTCTCATAAATTTCATATGAATAATCAGAAAGAATCCCCCAGGTGTGTCAAACAATGTTTTCATCAAGGCCCATTGTCATGCAATAGGTGATGATAAATTCAAATTAAAATCACTCTTTTCTGGTTTATTACTCCTATAGGGAACTTTTCAAGCGCCATATCCACTTGTACTATCCAAATAGGTATGTCTTTTAGTTGAAAACCATGCATTCTTTTCTTCACAATATTTAGGATGGTTTTATTGTTATAGGAAACCTTGATAATTAACAATGATTATGAAGGTTATATATCTATATGTAATGGTGATATATTATTGATTATATATTGATTAAATTATTATAATGGTTTATAGTAACATTTTCTACTGAAACAAGAATGAATTAATAATGATCACAATATTAATGGGAAAATAGGGTTGTGGAACCCTTATTTTAGGGTAGTAAAAATTTAATAAAATCTATAATGAGAGCGAATAAATATAATCCAATTTAAAAAAATCATTATAGATAATAAAATGGATTAAAAACATTGGATGATAAGAACTTATTTTTAAAAATAAAATATAACAAATGTAATTAACATGAAAACAAAAGTGGAGAATTGGGGAAACACCTACATTTGGAGGATTCTTCATAAAGATACATGGGGACTCCATAGAACCTTGAAAACACAATGAAGATACTATTTAGAGGGATATTGAGAGATAAATTATGCACAACAGAATTGGTGTGTAAAGTAAGGAGGGAATGGGATTATTTATATTTTAGGTGGGGTGGTTTTATGGGGTAAAATATAGGTTATTTTAATATATATACCAACCACTTTTGTATGAAATAAATAATAAATGATGTTTTGGATTATTAATTTGTGGGTGAGGGTGAGTGTAAATTAAAATCCTTCCAAACATAATCTTACCATCCAAATGTCCCATTTAATTCCCACAAACAGAAAAACATTATCTAAAAAAATCCAATTATTTGATCCAAAATTTAGAGTGTAATTTTATAAATTAAAATTAATATTTTTTAAATGTAAATTCATTTTTACATAATGTAATTTTTAATTAATAAAAAAATTTATATCTTCTTTAAAAAAGAATAAAATAATAATTATGTCATAAATTCACACTACTCATAAAATATAAATTTTCACTTTTTCACCAAAAAATTATATTTTTATTAAAATTAAAAAAAAACAAAACCCCTTAGATAATATTTATGTTATGAGTCCAAAATAAAATTTATTTTATAAAAATAATTCTCTAAATATTATAATTTAAAATTTTAATTAAAATTACATAATTATTGAAAAATAACAGTTTTTATATCATAGTAATCTTTTTTTCATTATAAAAATCACATAGGTATTCATTAAAATATATTAGAATTAAGAAAGTATTTAATAATATTATTTCATGAAAATAAATATTATTTAAAACTTCTACATTTTACATTAAACACATTTTTTACAGAATGTGTTTAAAGTCACAATAAATAATACGGTCTTGATTATATCATTAAATAATCAAATTATAGTTCCAAGTTTCGATTGTCCATGATGTGTAAAGATATTATAAAATAAAAATTTATTTTTGTTAAAAATAAAACATTAATTATTAAATATTTATTCTCTTCATAATATAATGTAATTTTTGGGGTATTAGATAGTGAATGGTATATTCCACTCAAGGTATATCTATGAATTGAGTTTAATTCTTCAATGCTCGAGTAAGATTCTCTACACATCCAATATATTCATGAATATATTAGGATTCATGTAAGTAATAGGTATAGAGGTATTAGATGAATAAATAATAATTATTAGGTTTGGGGTCACCTAGTTGTCCATCATAATGACTATTACCCCCTTTATATTGGTTTTAGGGTATTCTTGAATCCTATATGGAATTTAAATGAAAATTATATAATGTTAAATAAGATAATTCAATTATGAATAATTCATGATATTTGGTCAAAAAAAATTCCATTGGATTTGTAATATAAAAATTCCAACTAATGATTGCATAATGTGGAATATAAATATGAATGTTAACACCTAACATGTTAATACCCATATTTGCTTTAAACTAGTTGTGTAAATATAGTAATATGATTCCTCAAAAAATATTTTCATTTGATATAAACCAATAAAACACTATAATTGGTTTTTTAAAAAAGTTACTTACGATATCACCCATTTCATACCATATGATATATCAAAGTACACATTATCAATAACTAGACTTTATGGAATATATCAATCAATATTTTACTTTTCAATTAAATCATTATAAACCAGGTTTCATTTCACCTTATATTGAATCATATAAAATATATCATGAAACAATATCCAAAAAACATTTTGGATGTCTTCCAAAATATATTATAAATTCTATTAACTAATTTATTCTGTATCTCTCTCTATGAAATACCTTGTGAAAATATATCCAAAACTCATTTTGTATAAACTCTAAAACATTTTTAGAGTAGCTCTAAGAGTTTCATAATAACAAATCCCCATTTAATAAACTTCAAAATATGGATATATGGACCTTAATATCATTGAAATAAAATATGAAATTTTGAATTCATATATGTATGAAAAGAGAGACCTCTAGAAAATCATCTGTGCTTCTCAATCTACAAAAGGGTTTTGTGATGATCTCCATCAAACACATGTATCATTATACCTATATCTACCATTTATATCATATAAAATCATTCATAATAGTTTAATAACTTTTTACAAGACACCATGTTACCATAGGACACTGAGTCTATCATTTCCATGTATAGTTCTTATATATTATTGATTCTCCATGTATATACTAACCAAGTTGATGAATACATCACATAAAATTCATCTAAATGAATTAGAAAATCACATTACCCTAGAAAAAATAGATAAAAATTCATATGTACTATATAAATATATTTTCATATACTTCCTAATTCTTTCTCAATCAATGTCTTAAATGTTATACTCATCATACAAAAGGATAATAACCATCTTATTTTATCTCCAACCAACAACATGATCAGAAACATACACAACCACCCCCTGATTACCTAAGCCTAACTGATTATATACGAAATGTATACAATAATGAATTTTATCATTATATGTATCTCACTAATGGTATGAAACATACACTCTTTTATACCGAATAGATATCGTATAACACTCCATGGGGTATACTTGGTTAGTCATCTATAACCCAAAACTCATTTTGTGCCTCATGAGAATATTTTATATCCTAATGGAAGAATCATACTCATGTTAACCTTATAATTTTAGCATAACCTATATGAGACCTTGGTAAAAATAGCTTACAAATAACTAAATATTTTCTTTGAGAGGTTAATTAATATTTTACTTCACAAAAAAATATATCCAATAAGAAAGAACCATAAATTATAAATTCATTTCTAAATCATCATAAATTTGTTATTCATAAACTATTTTATGAATACTATCATAACCATAAATATGTTTTTTTCTTACCATATCACAGATTATATATTGATATATCAACCTTATGTTTTTTCACTTTTAGGTTCTTATTAAAATCATTATATATCTATTTAAATTCATCCACATCCCTATGAAACCATCTCAAAAAATCCCACCCACTAAACTCTTTTAGTGATTTACATATATAAAGAATTTATCCTTGAATAATGGTGATATTTGGGAATCATATTCCTAATGTTCTACTCTTTGAACATTGTATTCAAACTTCATTACAAAAACAACATCCAAATTTATATTATCAGTAAATTATATTGTCTACTTTTAACTCTTTCTAAGTTCATCATCGTCGTCATCTTTCATGGAATCTTTTTAATAAAACTTTTTCCTCAAAATATTTTGGTAACTGGTATTACTCTTTGCATTTATCATATAAGTATTATATAATAATGGTTATATTTAGGTGTCAAATTCTAAATTTCAAACACTCTTATTATAGTATTTATTCTCCTTAAATTCATAATGGACAATTTTTTGATGTTAATAATATTTTTGTCTACATAAAACTTTTTATAAGTTCAATGTTATAATATTTCATAGAACCTTTACCATTATAAATGTTTCTGGAAAACCATTGGGAACTATATAAATATTTACATCAGTGTTGTACTAATATATTCTAAACCTTTTAGGATATTAAGTGGGATTCACTTTTTTCTATTACTAACATAATTTTTTTCCAATTATCCTTTAACCTTTATATGATTTGGTATACTCCCAGTAGCCTCTTAAAACTATATTGTTTTTTAAATATCATGCTATGATACATTAACAATTTTGTGTTTAGAATATTGAATTATTTTATTAGTGGGAATATTAAAAACTAATTATCCATATCATATATAGTATTCATTGTCTTTCGATCATTATTTTGAAAATAAGTATATATTTTTTAAAAATTCACTGATGTGTAGTGGGATATCATTCTATCATATTTTAAAATATATGAATAACAATATCTTTTTATTCTTATCTTATTCTCCAAAAATTTATTGAATTAGATCGTTCAAAATAATTTTTACCAAAACAATAGTTTAATTTATTGACAATAACACTTTGTTTACAATAACACTTATTTAAATATAATAAGTAAATAATATTATAATGAAACAATATTTATTTTGATATATTTGATATTTAAGTAATTATCAACATTTATAAGTATGGTGTTGAAACCCCATTCTTCATCAGAAAAAAGAAAAATTTAGGCTCTAATATTTAATAATTTAATATTTTTGAAAGCCTATATATTTACAACACTTATGAAATATATTATTCATACTGTATACCCTAAAAATAAAATAATTTAATTCTATAACATTAATACCTAGAGTGGAATTTATGAGAACCTCTTTCTAACTCCTAAAGTATTATAAATAGTTCCTTCACTAATAATAATGTTTTTTAATAATGAATGTATTAACATTCCATTTTTTAAAATGTCTGTATAGCCTTTCCATGGAATCTCTTATTTTCCTTTTGGAAAACATATTTACCCTTTTTTATGCCTTCAAAATGTCACTTGATCCTTGACCACCCCTATTATTATTATTTATCCTAATCATATTAATGAGATTAGATAAAAAATTTGAACACATTTATATTCAAATTCATATTGAATTTTCATTACTATTTAGAATTAGGATACAAAATTATGTTCATGTCCAGATCAATATTGATAGTTGACTTTCATCTCTATATGTTATTTACATAAATAATCATATTGATTACCTAAGTAGATATTAATGTACCATCTTCCATCATGAATCAAAAGGGACCCGTTGACACCTCATATCACTCATTATTTAATTGAACCTTATAGATCCTTTTAATTTTGTTTATTATATTATATGCATCCTTGTTTTTATGTTACTTTTGAAAATTTATTTCTATGGTCATTATCAAGATATTAGATATTTATAGTGAATCCTTTACCTAATTATCATATTTTACATATATTGTTTAATGAATTTTGTTAAATATTATCCTCCTAAAATTATAAACCCCTTCAAAATATACATTAGTTAGATAAGAATCATATTTCACAATGAAAATATAATTTATTAGAATTACTATTAATATTTATATATTTAGTTAATAAATATTGATATTCATATCGTATCTGACACAAGGACAGTGGAGCATTTAACTCTTTTCCAAATCCAACATATTGATAAACGTAACATCATCCATACGGTATCCTAACTCTTAGATTTTCAAGCTAATTATAGGAAAAACTAGAACCAAAAGTAAAGAATCTAACTCTTGAGGTTTACTCATTACTTTATGTTATTACACAAGGTAATATAAGGGTGACCTTATTTGGTTGAACCCACCCAGTTGGATAATCTAGGTCTTGATAAGCGGTTTCTTTTGACAGAATCTGATGCTTATAATTTTAAAGAGGATTATAAAATGAACATGTAAATATAATATTATACCATTTTATATTTTAATTATTCTAATTATTTTATTCTAAATCCATATTCATTGCACCAAATCAATTTTCTCAAATCATACTGATTTGTAAATCTTTACATAACTCATAGCTCAGTTACTCACCCAAAATAAAATCCACCAATATTCACACATATCCAATTATATCACATGTAAAATTTATAATAAATAATTTAATGTTAGGGATTATAAACGTAAAAATCAATAATCCTTAAAATATTAATACCAGAGAAAATGATTTCCATCCTTGGATTTTCTAGACATTTCAAAATCTTTTAGTCCAGTGAGAAGTTTAGACCAAAGCCACTCTTCCCAAGGTAACTTTACTGAATAGATATTTTAATTCCATCACAATTCTAATAATTAATATCTATAAATAACAATAAAATACTTAATTCATGCTCATAACCCAATTCAATCTGATGATTACGTAGAATAAAACCAAAATCAATTATAATTCCTATTATGTAACTCTATGAATTCTTGTATGAAAATTTATAAAAGTGGGTTTGACACTTTAAACTGGAGAATACATCCAGTTATAATATAGTAATTATACTAATGAATGTAATAATGAATAAAATAAATAAATTCATAATCCATTAATTTATACTAATGGGCCTAAACATTTGAGTTAAACTTCATTTTTATCTTTGGTCAAGTTTTCTTCCATTGGGTGCTATTTGAGTTTTTTGAGAAAAATGGGAATCTTTGTTCTTACAGCCTGAGGAACACTTTTGGTGAATAGTTAGTAGAAACCATGTAACCCTACTAAGGGAAATGTGTTGTAGTTTGGGGTTTTTAGAAAGAATATATTGTGGGGAATTCAAATTTTATGTGAGGTCCTGGAGACTAACTAAGTGGTGGGTACCTCTTAAAGAATAGTGGAGTTCACAGTCCCACACAGTTTGACAAACCGTGTGGGATTACAGTGCACCTATCCATGTCATTAAAAATTAAAAAAAATCTTTCTTTCCTTTCAAAATGTATCCTTAATCCCTCTCCCACTAACCCAACCCCCCACCCCCCCCCCCCCCACCCCCAAACACCACACCATATTTTCAGCCATGGGAATATCTTCCAAGATCATATAAACTCCTTAGGGACCTCTCTTTTGGTATATTTGACCATGATTCATCAAGGAATATCCATGTAAGTGGTTTTTACTCCAGTTATATATTTTCTAGGGTTTATTATCGCCTTCTTGGGGGTTTCATATCGCCAGAATGTTGGGTGGTCCCTTTTGGGTTGAATCTCAATTATTTGGGTTTCATATTTTTGTTTTTCTGGTCATATCCTCTTGTTATAGGGTCTTGTGGTGGTTTAGTTGTAGTTTCTCACAAATTTTAGGATGTTTCTACACTCTAGGTAGGTCTTTCCATGATATATCATTTTTATATGATTTTAATATTCTTTTTTTTGTATATAATCAAGTTCTATATTTTAATTGTGTGGAGCGAAAAATACTTTTCTAGTGTCTTTGTGTGCTTTAATGGTGAGAGTTGATTTTAAAAAGGGTATATTTATGTTTATGTATGTATTATTGTGATTTTTCTCAAAAAGGGTTTTATGACTTGTTTGGAAGGTAAGGGGTGGGTTTCTAAATGAACTTATGGTGTGACATGTTTCAATGTGGATTTTCAATAGAAAAATGAAATAATTTGGTATGTTGTATTTTATTGTGTATCCATAAATATGAATTGTAAATTTTTTAAATGTTTAAAGTCATGTTTCCAAATTGATCTTGGTTTATTTTTGGATTCAAGAATGGGATTTTCCTATGTAATTGGTTGATCAATTTAGTGTATTTTTTGTGCTTTGTAAAATAGGGATTTATGAATTTTGTAAGGGATGTTATATTTATTTAAAAAATATTTGTATGTGTAAAATGGAAAGTGGTTTAGCATATAGAAAATATTTATTTCTCAGAATGTTTATAATTCTTGTCATGTGTATTAAAAATGGGTGTTTTGTAACATGTGAAATGAGGGATTTAACATAAGAGAATCCTGAGTATCTAGTTTGAATGACTAGTTCTAGTATGCTAGTGATTCAGATGTTTCTTATCCCAGTTTAACTTATCGAGACTGATTATTACAACACTAACTAAAAATGTATGATTATTGGAGATGACTATTGCATTGTGGTGTCCCCTCCTAGTGGCTCATGCATGAGAAAGATGATTTTTGTGGTTACTATACCATATTTCACTAAGGAAAGACGTTTTGGTGTCCCAATCAAGCTAGATTACCCCTAAAGGTTTACCCATGGTACTATCTTTGGGCTTATGAAATATAGTACCATCGATTGGAATATAGTGGATATTGAGTAAATTTTATCTTAAAGAAAGTTTCTCTTAATAAATTTCCCCATTAAAAGTGTTTTCCTTGAAAGTGTTGTGTTAAAACTGGTCTTTATTTAAAATGTTTTCTTTGAAATTTTTCAAAGGGTTTTATATAAATGAAAAGGTTAATTTTATCTTGATGTTATAGAATGGGTTCCTTCTGTCGGGTAGAATTATTTTGGGATTTGTCTCACACCCTAAAATACCATTAAGTATACGTAGACATTGTTTTTGTTTTCCACAAGTAATGGAAAGGTGGGTTGTGTTTGTGTTTAGTAATTCTAGAGTTCCTATCAGGTAGGTTTTGGTGGTGGTGGCGTGAGGGTTATGTCCATCTTATTATATGGAGGTTTTGGTAAGTTTATTAGTTTCCCTTTTATTGTATTATTTAGAGTTTTACATAATTTTGTATAGTTTAAAGTTAGAAATTATTATTAGTAGTTTGGTTTTGGTTATTGATAAAAGAAATGTATTGATTATCATTTTTGGTTATTCATACTCATATAAATATGTGAAATAATTCCCAAATCATAACATTAATACTCAAGCACTAGTTTCTAACCCGTGGGGATCTGGAACACCATTTCAGTCGTGTCGGGGATCAGCTCAGGTGTCGAGTTGGATACTTCTCTAGCATGGTTCATGGAAACTTTTATCAGAGTTGGTCAGTATTTTTTTTGGTCATGTTATTTAGGGAAGTTTTAGGGTAGACTCAATCTTTGATTTTCGGTACATGATGTTATGGTTATGAGTAGGGACATCCCTAACACACCTTGCGCAAGGACTCAATTTTCCCTAGGAAGTAAAGTTTCTTTTGTTATCTTTGGTTCTTATAGGTTGTTTTGTATTTAGAAAATAAAAAGAGAGTGGTACTAATGATCTCTATGAGGTAATATGGCCTAAAAATCCATGTGGAGCTAGTTATATAGTCCTAGAATACTATTCATGACAGTAGTTTCATTGGTGTATGTCCACTGACCATATTGAAATGTCACCCACCGACACTCGTTTCCTCTGGAAATTTTTTTGATTCTTCTTGGGTTATGAAAATTAATTCAAAAACCTATATTTTTTAATTGTGAAAAAATGATTTTAAAGAGGTAATGGTTTGGTTTTGGGATGGATAAAAATGGATTTTCATAATCATTTTGAAGATAGATTTAGAAAAAAGGATTTTTTTTAATGATATTTCTTTGTATAAATATGAATTATGTTAAAGATGGTTGGTCTCTATAATAGAAATTTGGGGGTCATTACAATGGTTTGATTGAGAATCAATAAATTATATAAGTAAATGTTTTTTATGTTAATTTTAAGCAATGTGAAGTTAGTTTTTTTATGACACTGAAAATATTTGAAAATGGGATTTTCGGATTTCCAGAAGGAATATATGAAACATTATTTTTAATATGAATGATGTGGTTTAATTCACGAAGTTTGAAAATGATTTCTGACTCGTTGGTGATTGATATTTTGAAAAAAGATTTAGGAATTCCAAATATGAAATGAATTGAGAATTCAGAAATGTGGGATAAACTTTTTTTCTTAAAAAGATGAAATTTTTTATTATGAACTTTGATATTTCCATGACTGATTGCATTCATGGATATGTGTGGTAATGTGGATATTTAATGGGATGAGAGGATAAGTGCCCAAATTGACACGAAATGATGGGTTCCCAGTTTTGTATGAGAATATACAGGTGTGAGACTCTATATAAGACCACTGGTGCATGTGCATCCCTATAATACTATTTTTTTCAAATATGATTTTCAAAGAAAATGTGATGTTTTGATAACCAGCTATTTTGTGTTGTTAGAGTTTCAAACCCCTACTTTTTTTAATGGTTCTTCAAGTTTGGATTCTTACTAATAATTTGGTTCAAAAAATATTGGTTAGTGGGTTCTTTTGAGAAATGTTCTCGGAAGCCTTTAAGTTGGTTCCCTTTATATTTTTGAGCTTTGTTTACAATAATTTTTAGTTTATGTACTAGTTTGAGTGGTTCCCCAGTTTCCCGTATTTCCATGTTCATGCCTCCATAAAGATTTTATGGATATTGTGTTGTAGCTACAGGGGGTTTACCATTAACAGAACACCCAGTTGATCAACCCGTGGAATTTCTTCTCAAGTCTAAGAAGTTTAACCCTCTTGTATTTATGATCATGTGAATCCTAAAAAAGCAGAAGGGTGGATGTGGGAAGATGAAAGATTATTTAGTGTCCATGAGTTTATTTAGTTGTTAAAGGTATGTTTTTCCCACCATTATACTTGAAAGGACAACCTGGAAATGGTGAAGGTAATTCTAGTGATGGGAAGTGGTATAAGACTATTGGTGCTAGTCATTGTCTTAAAAAGGACCTATGGATATTTCATCAGTCTCTCTCTGGTATAGGATCATGGTGTTCCATCAGTGTGGAAAATCTAGTAATAAGAAGTCGTCGTGTCCATTTGCAAAATTAGTATGTTGTTTGGGGCTCGTTTAAAAGTACATTTATTTCTAAGGAATATTTGTTGGTAATTGTCATGTATGATTTCATTTCATGTTGTTGTGTTTTCTTTCAAATTCAAAGGTGTATATCCTGAAATAGTTTTCATATATTTTAATTTAACGGAAAGGGGTTTTTGTTTCAAAAATTCTAATTTTCAATATTTTAAATTGAAATTTTTTCTAAGTGTTCTTATTTTCATTGTTTTTTCACTGATATGAAAAATGGATGATTCTTGTGTATCTTCTATGCCCCAATCTTGGTAAAAGTGACATTTTGAGGCGATGTATGTTTTATTGTGTGTTGTGCTCCTTTGCTTCTTCCTAGAGTGATTCATGGCCACTCATGAAACCAAATAATGTGATTCTTCTATATATACTCGATGCCTGACTATGTGGCAGGATACGATTTAAGCATATAGCCTATATCCATACGCCCCAGAGTTATGCTGACACGTAGTCAGCTATCGTATAGGGTGTAAGGAACCATGGTCTAGATTGGTCTCTAGTGTTTGATGAGGATAGTTCAATACATTCTATTGTGACTTCCTTATATGGTAAATGTATTCCTTGTGGACAATTTTGTGAAATGAATTTATCTTCATTGTGAGTAGTGTGTGTGGAAGAATTATTCCTTGGTTATAAGGAGGCATGTAATTATCTTTTTCTCGATTATCTATGTTTTTGTCCTTGTGTTCTCAGCATTGAAAATATATTTCAGTTTTGTTCTATAATATTTTAGAGGGTTCATGTCCAAATGGGAATTGATAACTATGTAGTGTTTTCCATTTGATTGGGAGTGTCTCTTATTAGGCTCCTTCTGAATTATTTTTTTAGTTTGTATTCATTTTTCTTTGGGGGAAGTAAGTTGTCCAATGTCGGGTTTCCTATTTATTCTATTCTAATTGGTTTTTTTCTCTTTTGGTGGGTAGACCCACCACGGATATCGTCAAGAATATATTTTGGGATAAATTGGTTTTAGTTCAATTCAAATATTGGGGAGTATATTCAGGCTTCCTTGTGTTGCTAATCCAGGTTCGTTTCTTATATTGGATTGGCATTGGGTATTCCCATTCGTAACTATCTAATTTATTTTTCCTTCTTTCATTGAATATTGTGGTTGGGGTGTACCCATATGCTGGTTGAACTGAGGTTATGTAAATATTCATAAAGATGTGGTTTTAGTTCATTTTCTCATGTTAGGTATGTGTTATGAGTTTTGTTTGGTAATGTCAAAAAACAATTTTCTTGAGATGGTGAATTATGTGTTGTAAGGATTCATTTTTTTATTAATAAACTAGAGGTGTTTTATCTTTCTAGGGGAAGAAGGATTGTAAGGTAAAATCTATTTTGGCCTCTCGATTTCAAACTTCTGAAACACTTTTTCTATTCATGGTGTTCATGTTATCTTTTTGTTTGGTGTTTGATGGGAATTATATTTTATCTGCATAGGAGTATCAATTTTTTTTGGATCAATCCATGATATGAATTTCTGGAGGCGGTAAGAATTATGATGGGGAGGATTGTCACACCTAGGTTTTTGTTTTCACTTTGGGATCCAGTTTATTTTTTTGGGTCTCAATTTTTTTCTCAGGTACAGAGTGTGGTCAGTCTGAAATTTTGAGGAAAACGTTTCTTTATATTTGGTCTATATTTCATCCCCTGGGTCCTCTTTTATATTTTGGAGAAAAATGGAAATTTGTGTTCATACAACCTGAGGAACATGATCGGTGCATGGTTAGTAGAAACTATGCTCCCCTACCCAACTAATTTTCTATTAGTTTAGGGTTTTTAAACATAAGATAGCACAAGACTTCTTCATGTTAAGTCGGGCCATATGAACTAAAAATTAGGTAGGTGCCTCTTATATAAATAGGGGTGCACAATCTCCACACGCTTTGACACACCATACGGGATAACCATGTGACTATCTAGGTCATTAAAAATATCCAAAATACTGGTTGAGTCTTTTTAGGATTTAACACTAATCGCTCTCCAACTCACCACCACCCCAATGTTGTTTTCAGCCATGGAGGCCTCCTCCAAGCTCTCCTAGCCTCCTTGGGAACCTTTAATTGGGTGGATTTGACCTTAATTCATTAGGGAATCTCCAACTAAGAGGTTCATCCTTATGTTCTTCCCTCTTTTCTAGGGTTTCTTATCTTCTCCATTTGGGTTACATATGGCCATTGGGTTGGGTGGTCTCTTTTTTTGAATCTTAATTATTAGTGTTTAAACATGATTTTTTCTGTGGTATCTTTCCTTGTTATTGTCTTTTGGTGGTACAGTTTCAATTTTTCACTAATTTCAAGAAGTTTCTACACTTGAGGTGGGTGTTTTCATTCCTTGTATTTTTTAGATGCCTTTATTATTCTTGTTTGTTTATTTAATATTATTCTATAGTTTAATTTTGTGGTTTGAAATATAGTTTTTAGTGTATTGGAATTTCATCTTGATGGATGTTTATTTTTAGAAGGTTATGGTTATGTTTGTTTATGTATTATTATGATGTTTCTCAAAAAGGGTTTTATGCCTTGTGTGGATGATTCAGAATGGGTTTTTAATGGAACTTATGTTTCAAACATGTTTCAATTTGTTTTTTCAAATGAAAAATGGATTAATTTTGCATGTTGGATTTCCCCCCCCCCCCTTAATTGTGAATTCTAAATTGTTTAAATTGTGAAAATCATGTTTAAAAAATTATCTCGGTTCATGTGTGGATTTAAAAAGGGTCTTCCCCCATGGAATTGGTTGATCAATTTTGTGTTTTTATTTTGCTTCTTCAAAGGGGGTTTATGAATTGTTTATGTTATGGTAAAAGTTTTTTAATGTGGTTTTGGTGTGTGTGAAATGGAAAGTTGTTTGGATTATGGAAAATGGTGGTTTTCGAGTATGTTTATAATGCTTGGAATGTGTATATGAAAAAAGGTTCTTTGTGTAACCTGGGAAATGAGGGATTAAGAACAAAGGAATCCCATGTATCTGGGTGGGATAACTAGTTCTTGTATGCTAGTGATTCTGAAGTGGCATGCCCCAGTTTCACATAGATGGATTGACGATAAAAATAGTAACTAAACATGTATGATGATTGGAGCGAACTAGGCCATTGGGGTGTCCCTACTAGTGGCTCATGCATGAGAGAGATGATGGTAACGATTAATGTACCCATTTTCACCAAGGTACAAGGTTCTATTGTCTCAATTGATCTAGATTACCCCTAGGGAATTTCCAAGGGTTATCTCCTAAGAATTATGAAATTTGGTACCATTAGTTGGTATACGGCGGTCCTTGAGTGCATTTCTTCTTAAATCATGTTTATCTTAACAAATGTTTCCTTTAAAAGTGTTTTCCTTGAATGTGTTTTGCTAAAAATGGATATTCATTAATATTTTTCTGGTGAATGTTTCAATTGATTTTATATAAATGAGCATGTTAAATGTCTACTTCTATTATAGCATGGAATCCTTCTTTTGGGTGGAATCCTAATGGTCTTTGGATCGCACCCTATATACACATTTGGGTGTATGAAGACCTTGACTGTTTGGCACAAGTAAATGTAAGGTGTGCTGTAATGGTGGTTCAGGTTTCTAGAGTTCCTCTCAAGCATGTTTTGGTGGTATTGGCTTGAGTTTCATGTCCCTCTTATAATATATAGGTTTTTGGAATTTTCTTAGTTTCCTTTTCATTATAGTATTTTGAGTTTTACTTAAAGTTCTATGCTTTAAAATTAGAAATTATTTATCCTTATTTGGATTTGGTTATTCATTATTGAAATTTATTTTTTATATTTTTTGGATATTTATACTCATTTAAATGGGTGAAATATTTCATAATGCATAACATTGGTTCCCATGCACTAGTTTCCAGCCAGTGGGGATTGGGAACACACTTTTTTCCATGCCATGAATCATGTCGGGTGTCGAGTTGGATGGTGCTTCGACCAGGTTCATTACATAAAAATAGTATATATTTAACATTATTATGAACTTTATATTAACATTTATATGAAATTTTACTTAAATATGTAATATTAAATGAAATATAAACATTTTATACTCCAATTATATTATGCAAACAATTTACATAATCTAAATATCCCATATTAAATTTTATTTAAACATTTATCTTATCAATTATTAAACCTCATTTTGATATGGTTTAAATAATTTCTCAAATAAGACCTTAGATTTCAATATTTCAAAAATAATAATCATGAAGAATTAATAATATTAAATATAAACACTTTTATGTTCATAATTATTATTTTCAATTTATAAACACATTATAAATTAAAATTATAATTTCCATACAAACATTAATATCCAAATAATAAATCATAATATATAATTTTGAAAGGTATTTAATATTAAAATTTAATGTTTAGTATATTTATTTATTAAATGATTTATAAAATGATAATTAATTAATTTATAAATAGATTATAAATTAAATAAATATCCCAAAATAAATTTACTTTAATTTATAGGAAACATATAATTTTTAAAATATTTACAATGTATATAGTTCAATTTATAATATAAATTTAAGGGAAAAATTATCATGTATATCATATTTGATAATATACATTGTATCATAAGCTATGAATTTCATTTAAGAATATATGTTGTGGGTGTTATGTATCATACTTTTGGATAGATAAAAAATATCTTGCAAATAGGTTATAGTGTCCTGTGTACTATTAATCTGAATGTGCTTAAAAATCAAATCAAAAAATATGTGTCCTGTATAAAATTAACTCAATATGAAATCATATACTACAATACCGATGATATCGCCTCAATGATTTTAGGATTTGTTTTGTGTAATAAATATGATACTATCATTATCTAAAATAACCTATATTGTATGCTATGATAAATATAAAAACAAAGGATTTGAAATGAATCATACATTTTGATATTTCATATTGTATATTATGAACATATAGTGACTTACAATATCAAATATCATAAGAAAATACATATATTATTTTCTATATAATTTTTAAGATATAAAAAATGTCTCCAATAATATTCAATTTTTCTTCATTTTTAAATCATGTTTTCAAAAATCAGGAATTGTGGTAATTCAGCCATGTCATTGTTAGGATTCTAAGGATCAAAGATAAATTAATAAATGTTTAGGAATACATTAGAAATAATAAATACCAAAAACACTATCAATGAAATCAAAAACTATATATATAATAAATAGAATGTACCTTTCTTTAAAGAATGTTATTTATTTTTTTCGATCTGTGCTTTGTTAAGACCATTATGAATAGAAAACAGACTCTTCCCTCTATTTTGTGTAAATATAATGAACTAAATAACCCAATTCTCTAGTGATATTCTCCTCATTTTCAAGATATTTTAGTATCTCTTCAGAGTTAAGGAATGAGTAGGTAGATAGGTTTGGACGGAGAGAGAATTGACAAGAGATTTGGGAACACCTAGTTATTCATATCAATGGTTACTACCTACATTATATAGGGTTCTAGTCATTCATGAGTCCTTTGGGACATTCATATAAACATTGTGTAATGTTTGAGTAGAACCCACCAATTATGAATAGTTCATAATATTTTACTGACTCGCCTATAAATTATTTAACCCTGTGAATTGTTTAATAAATTATCATATAATTTAAAAGATAAATCTGAATGTTAATACTTAATTTTTGATTCACCATATTAATTATAAATTGATTTTATAAATCATACAATAATATTCTTTACACAGTACCACCGTAAGATATTGATGGAGATATAACATCAATATTTTCTATAGTATGGTATGATATAGCTATCATATATTATGAAAATCAGGATGAAATCACTTATTACAAGCCATTCGGAATATTGTTTCGTACGATATATAGATCTCCTATAACTTATAATTTTTTTATATCATACCATATGATTTGTTCATATCATAATACATTTATATGTATGAATTATTAAAGGTATAATGTTCAAATTATCACCCACATTATCCATCATTAATATATATATGTAACATATCATAGAAATAGTTTTTCATTTATATGATAAATGGTTGGATTAATTATTATAGTTGTAAGTTAAAGTGGTTGTTAAGTTTATCTATTTACATATATATTTTAAACAAATCAATAAATACATTAATGTTTCAGGAGCATGCTTGAAGGAAATTATAGGAGGTAGAGGCAATTTTATGGATTACTTTAGGATTTATTTGAATAACTACTAATACACTCATACATGATTCACTCTATCTACAAATCTCTTTCAATAATTTTCATTATGGGACACTAGAATGTCATAGAAATACATGAGTGCCCCGCTTATACGATGAGTGATTTAGTTTCATCTTATAGATAACTCTTCAAGGATGGATTTCATTGGGATTTCTCCTGTGATCTTTATCAGTCCCATGGAATGAAGATGGTTGATGCAACTCTATGGAGAAGTTACACAAACATGAGTTTTAAATTTACTATAGTATGGTTTTCAGTATTCATGGATTGTGATTGTGGATTTATGTTTTCTTGTTACATATACAATGTTGAATGAACCTTGTTTGATCCATAGAAACCTAATCATGGTTTTAAATCCTTACCTTTTTTGGATTATTTAAGTATTATCTTTCAAATGATAAAAATGAATTGTGGTTTTCTATAAGATATAAGATAAGGTAGGCCATGATTTGATCATTATAGATGATAACATATATCATAATTAGATACATGGTGTTAATATTTATTTTTTAACTATATTATAGCATAGGATATAAGTGGTTCATAATAAATCATGTCAATAATTTTTGTTGGAAAAATATATTAACGTGTCATAGCGATGACACCAATGATTTAAATAGTTTATGGTGCCCCAAATTTAAGAAATGATATAGTATGGGATTAATCCTATATAAGGATTATCATATATAGTTATCAATCATCCTATGTAGGTTGCTAAATTAACGATTCATTTTATATTATGTTAGTGGGATTAATTTAAAGTATATGGTTTCACAATTAAATTATCTTATGCGGGTCTCAATATCATAAATTGTGTTGTTCCTTCATTGGGTGTACACTGTATAAGTCATACACATCAAATTATTACAAGACACTGCACTCAATTACTATTATGAAAGACTATCTCACATCATTTTTTCTTACAAACGCATAATTTTTTAAGACACAATATCTATGTGTATGGGATGCATTGGATTATTCATATGTAGCACCTATCATAGGTATTTCGTATTACTCTTATGAAGATACCACGTTTAGTGGTGTTATTGTTATCTGTTCTAGGTAAATGATTCTAATGTCACCCTATGTGAGTTTCCAAATGTCTAGTTACATATTATGCAAATACATAAGTCATGGGATACGATAGCCAGGTGTAATGCTTTCATTTTTATGTAGAGGAAATATCACCTTGTAGCTTCTACCTATATCATTTTATATGATATGATTAGAAAAATAAAACTCCTATATTTTAAAGTAAGAATTAATTTATATTCTTTATAAAATGTTTATAAATCATAAAAAGAAGAATTTTGGGATATTTATAAAAATATAAAGGTTTTTAAAATTAAATAATTACAAATTTTTATAGTTAACTATTTAATGTGTATGAAATATTTAGTAAAAGCACATCCAAAAATATTAATTATTAATTTTGAAATATCATTTTTAATTTAATGTCATGACTCGTAATTAAAAAAAATCATTTATTTCGAAATTATATGAGTAATTTATAAGTTTTTTATAAATTTAAAAATTAGAACATATTATAAAAGAGTTTATATTAAAATTAAGAGTTATTCAAAATCATTTAATTTAAATATCTCAAATCTATATCTTTGTTTGAGAAAACATTTAAGCCTGACAAAAATGATATTTCATAATTTATTTGATCAATGTATAAATAAAATTAAATATGAAATACTTGGATTGTGAAAGTTGTTTATATAATATAATTGAAATAATATATATATATATATATATATATTACACACAATATAAAATATTAAATTTAATTTCAATAAAATGAACAATATAAAAGAGTTCATATTGGAAAATAATATAAAGTGTTTATATTTTTAAAATTATGGAATAGTCATATAGAGTTGAAAAACTGAAAAATATAATAATTATACTTATTTATGAATTGTTCCTAAATGTTTATCATTTTTTTGTTGGATCTATAATTCCATCACTCCATGACTGTTTATAATAAGGGCTTAAACACTATCATGCGAGTATGTTAGCACCAGGTCATGGTCCTAAGAGGAAAGTTCATGGTTTTCTACATACGAGTTCTATTTGGTGAATGAGTCCAACATGGGGTGAGGGGGGGATTCATGGGATGAAAAAATATCAAAGGGGGTCTCTTCCATAGTACAAGTATATTTATAGTGAGGGAAATGAATATGAGTGTAACACCTAATGATTTATAATATATTTCTCTTTAAGTAATGGTAATTTATTTTGATATCTTATAATGCATGCTACACTGATTTTAAACTAGCTGCAATAAACTATTGAAATATTTTTAATTATTGTCCCATTTATCACCTAGCCTTCGAATTTTCAATTATAATTAAGGAAAATTAAATTTTTATAAATATATGGTTGACACAATAATAAAATGAATTCATTGGTTATCAATTGATTTGAAATGAAAATAAAAATAATTTTGAAAATAAAATAAGTGTTTTTATAGAGAATGATTTTTATGCATGAAATATGTTTTTTCTCAATAAATTTAATTAACAAATATTAGTTTAAAATGTAATTAAATTTATATATTTTATATTCAATCAAATGTTTTAATATTCATCTACTTTCTTTTCAAGTCATGGGATAACAATAAATCCAATTTTATAATTAAAATTTATTTTTCTAAAAAATGTTTTCATTTACTTTTGTGAACATATATTGAAATTAATTCACACCGCATAAAGAAATTAAATCTTTAAAAATGACTATGATATTTCTAATTATAATATTTAGATTTTGAAAATAGGTCGCTTTTATTATTTTTTTTATGAATTGTATCTTCTATAAAAAAACACCTCATTAAGGGTAAAAAAAGTAAAATATTGTTGTAGAATTTAAATAGTGTAGATTGGAAACATACATCTTGGTCTTAAAAAATTAAACATGGTGATTTATTTCTTTAATTATAGATATTATATTAATTTTAGAAAAAATGAATAAAAAATGTCACTCTATTGACATTAATGTCTTAAATATATATACATAAGTATTAAATGAGGATTAGTTCCGTTCGAAATTAATATTTGAAACATGAGTTATTTTTTTATCATGGAACATTAATTTTATCTTGTAACGCCCCGACCCCAGTTACCCAGAGTCGGTGCATTATTACATAACATTGTCATGATCACAAGAAAGATCAAATCTCGAAAGACCGATTGGTTTAGTAGCCTTGGAAACACTAGATATATTCATAAGTTTTACATTACATCATAAAATGAAAAACTACTACAATAACATAATGTCTCCATAATCCACACTCATATCCCCACATAATATCCCTGCAGGTCATTCATAATTTACTTCTTCACTTCCTGGGAAAAATAAAACATAGAAAAGGGGTGAGCTCAAATGCCTAGTAAGGATAACAATATAGTGGAAACTTTCATAAATAAGAATAAACATTTAAGGCAATGCATTACTAAAACAAAAGCCTTTTAAACTTGAACTTCAACACAGTATGGCAAAAGTAAAATGAAATAATTCCATTTACTTATTCACATGGATATTCTACTAATAGAATAATCACATGCAAAAATCAATAACCACTTTCATAATGTTGGAATGCATAATGCCAGACTATCATAACCACATAGTCAAGGCCTCGTGCCAAGACTATAAATAAGATTTTGTCAAGGCCTTGTGCCAAGACACTAGTTTGTCTCATGAGACCTACCGATGCATCGAGGAGCTATAGCGGGCTCCACCCGTCACTTATTAAGTCCAATGCATTCCCATATGAAAAGGTTTAAACATAACATAAACATTCGTATTAAAACTAGCATACGAAATGTCAATAATTTCACCGTAAACTATGAATGGTATAAAAATAGCACATTCACAGTCAAACATATCACAAAACCTTCAATACAATATAGAAGTTTTGTATCATAATAAACCAACTTCAAATAAGCGTAAAATCCATAAAAGGATGTTGACATAGATGAAATCAAAACTATTTGAGAGAAATATCTCTTTTTTTGAAATCATTTAAAAGTCACACATTTATAAAGGAAGTAATTAAAAAGAGAATTTTAAATCAAAGTGTCCCATACCACTTTGAAACTTTTGAAAGGAATTAACATTTTTAAAAAAAACATTCATGTCCATATAAATAAATCCTTAAAAACCATTTTGAAGACATGGACATTAATTAAAAATATTTAGAAAGATAAATCTTTAAAACATTTAAAATTCTGATTTTGATAAAGAGTACCCTTCCAAAATTCTTAAAATATTCATTTTGAAATAATTTAAAAGTCACATAATTATAAAATAAAACATTTACTTTGAAAATATACTTGTAATATTGTAAGGGAATCTTTTATAATTTTATAACGGCGGTAAATAGCCGCAGCCGCCGTATAAGTTAAAAGAACATTCTTACCTTAATTTTGTCGAAAAGGTTAAAAGGGACCTTGTTTTGAAAACGATGGAAATATTCCTTTATAAACCAATTATAAAAGTCAAAAAGGGTATAAATGACTTTAACTCATATTCTAGTAAATAGTAAAAATGTTTTGAAATACATTTTTAAGAAACATGGATGTGGATGATAAAGAGATCCCAGTAGATTATTACGTATAAACAATCTCGGATAATGAAGAGATTGTGAAATAACCCTTACCTTGTACTTTTCCTTGGTTGGGGTAGGTTAACCTCCTGTATAATGGTGAAATAATTGTTACTAAATTATACAATAATCATATACATTAATATGATATCATATATGATCTTTTAATATCGATTTATAATAATATCTTAGTATTATCATTGTTTCGGGTGTTAACTTACTTGTTTTCTTTTATATGTTTTGTTACGTAAGACATTTTTGTAAAGGATAGTTTGTATATTATTCATATCCAGAATGATATCAAGTCCTTAAACATCATTTTTAAATCATCAAATGATAATTATACTTGAATGGATACGATGGAGAATGAATCACATCGGGTTCGTGGAGACGGTAGTCCGTACGTACGCACGAGCGACAATATCATTCTTTCAATATTGGAATAATATATAAATGGATGGTATATCATATATAAAGAATCATTAACATGTTATATTTATTATTTACATGAGTTACACATCATTATTATACCCATCCAAATAATATTATATTGAATAACAATTACACCACGACGTAGAGACGGTAGTCCGTACGTACGCACGTATGGTGACATGTTATTCAAAGGGTGGATA
The DNA here is from genome assembly GCA_963277665.1 of Viscum album. Taxonomy (NCBI): domain Eukaryota; kingdom Viridiplantae; phylum Streptophyta; class Magnoliopsida; order Santalales; family Viscaceae; genus Viscum; species Viscum album. The sequence goes on from OY728135.1 coordinate 339,263,321, forward strand.
GAATACTGAATATGGTTGTACCATATTTATAATAACATCACAGTATATGTGAGATACTGGAGTTATTATTTTAGAATGGTAAGAACAAAGGAAGAAGAAGTGGAAGAAGAAATGAACTTGGAGAAGGGTGGTGAAATCATTACCTCTTCTTCGGGTTCTTCCTTTTGATTTGATCAAAAGGGCTCCTTAGGTTGGCTTTCTGATCAAACTAAGGCCTCTAGGTTGTATTGAGGGATGTTGGGAGAGTATTTGGGCAGAGTTTGTCCGAACCAAAAGGCTTTGAAGGTGTGAAGAAATGAGAAGGAGGAGTGCCCTTTTATAAGAGGGGTGAGGGGCACCTTTGGAAAAGCTAGAAATATTAATTTATAATAAATTCATATTCGGTTTCTAATGGCTCCAAAGCTTATTATTCAAAAGTTAAGGTGGGGATAGGTCGAAAAACACCCAACCAATAGAATTTAGACAGGTTTGGGTACTTATATTAACCTTATCTTTAAGTATTAACTCTAAGTTAATTAGTTTCACTTTTACAATGTCTCTTTGTATTTTTATATAATATGGTTAATAAACTTACTATATACATCCAAGAGACCCCCAAGTGGTACATTAATGATGAACCTATCATGATATAAGTCACTTGGCCGAACCTTAGATTTTTAGGAATTTAATATCAATTAATAATATAATATTTGTTTTAAGAACTCTTTTATGTCAATTTTGACACTATTCAATAGTTGATTTTTGTGAAACTCATAACAGATTGATTACTTCGAACAAAGTCAATTAAATCAATCCTAATATATCATATTATCCTAGAAAATTAGTTTAATTCATTAAAAGTTTCATATTATATTTATTTGGGTATTTATAATATCAATTATTTTAATTTTTCACTATTATAGTAATTACTGCATCATCATTGTGTCATAAATAAAATACATTATTTAATGTCTAAAAATTATAAATAAAATATCATTATGTAGGAAATCGTTTTATCTTTCTAATGAATATTTATAATCTAAAATCCAACTTATATTACCCTATGTAACAATTGTTTTTCTAAAAGATATATGCTTGTGTCATTTTTGTATTCATTTTGACTTAATTAAAATAAAGTGTCATTATCACTTACAAGTGGATCCATGGGGTCCCAAAATCGACCCAAAGATTCCCATGGTCGACCATTTATCAACCAATACGGTTAAGACACGTTTTAGGGTAATTTAGTATTATTATAATATTATTGTTTTTACCCTTATTTACCGGATTTACCCTTAACCATGGTAAATAAAATATTTACCGCAGTAATTATTCAAAATGTCTAAAAATAAAAGTTACCTATTTACACAATTTGAACATCCTGATTCCAAATATGGAATCCATTTTCCTAAATTCTAAACACAGAAGTGGCAGAAATTAATTTAAAATTAATTCCCGCTGTCAAAACAAAAAGCGTGTTTTTAAGAGATAATAACTATCAAAATATTGACACTTGTTTATGTTCGGTTTAATTGTAAAATTATGTCCAATGAACAACATTATATTAAATGGTAAAAATATATTCTAAATATAATTTAAAACCACTAAAATTCATAATTTATCACTATTAATTATTTTGATTAAAAAAGTTGTTTTTAATTAAAATTTAGTAATTTTCACTATTCATCAAAATATAAAAGTTATCCGAAAAGTACCAAAATTTCACCCTAGGCTAATTTCGATATTCCGAATCCAAAAATGAATTCCATTTTGAAATATAAAATATATATGATTTCAAAAAGTAGTTATTACTATTCACAACGGCTATTTTAATTAGTTGTGGTGTGTGTTAGAACTCGAGGATGCGTACAACACACGCTATCGCATTATTCGAAGGGAAACGTACCGTGGACGCTTGGGATGTTTCATTTTAAATTTTTGATGTCACCATTTAGTCAAAAAGTTTAAAATACTGTATTTAAAAAGGGTTCACTATTAACAGTTGATAAAAGTGCAATACTGAAAATGAATTTGTTCTTGCATTATATCTAAGAAACTCATAATATGGATTCTAAAATTATAAGGATTATATAAAGTTCAAAATTTAGATAATACTATTCATAACCTCTTTTGAATGGATTTTTTTTGTAAGTCATGGTGTGATTGAACTCGGTGTTGCGTGTAGTGCAAGTTATTGAATTATTTTGAAAAATAACACACTATGAAATCTTGGGGTGTTACATTCTCCCCTCCTTCAATAAATTGCGTCCTCGCAATTTGAAATTGTTCTTCGAAAATAAAAGGTTTAAAATAGAAAATATATTTGTGGGAAAAACCACATCGGAAATTGGGTTACTAAAATTTAGTCTTAATATGAGGAAAAGAGAAATGAAAGGGTCACCACCAAATTATGATCTCGATTAGGAGAACATTGGTGGAAATTAGAGACATATAATTGGAGGAAAAACGTAAATATTTATAGGTAGTGATTGAGGTCATCAATCACAAAAAAGTATAAAATTGAGGTCCTTAAACTCATCAATCTATGATGATTTGAAGTACCATCGGTTCAACAAAATATAGGGTATTGGGATAACACATTTTTGACGTTTCAAAATATCTGAGTTGAAATCCCACATCGAAAAATGAATTAATGAGGCCTCTATTTAAAATAAAGAGTCGAAAGTATGAAGATCACCGAAAATAACACATACTAGGGTTCCATGTAGGAAAATATGGATATGGAAGAAAAATCTAACCATCAATTATCTGATGGAGAGTGGTAGATAACATGGCTATGAAAAGGCCAACAATCCCAAAGCCATAAATTAGTGATGATTTAAGGTACCATCTAGGAGAACATTTTTGTTCTAAGTTGCTTTTCTTAATGTTGAGGAATTTATTTATGATATTGGATAAGATCATAAGGAGATATACTTACTTTATAGTTAGATTTTTATCCATTAATAAATTTCTACCACAAACTCATCTTTCACTCTAAAAGATAATAGAATGTAAAAATTCTATTTACACTATTCGTATAGGGTTCCAAAATAAACGAATTTATAATTCATCTACAAGATCTTTTAATAAAAACTACATTATTTAATCCAGGACATCTTGTGGGCCAGTGGTAGGTGATACACCCTTGTCGCCCTTCGGTTACGGGTTCAAGTCTCGCAGCCCTGCCGGACGCGACGGGTTGCCGCCCGAACTCTGGGTTGTCCTTTTATGGCAATTCAAAATAATCCAAACTAGAACTATCCAAAATACTTCTGTCCAAACTCACAGTCCAACATTTATAAGGAAGGTAAATATAATGTAGATCCTTTTTACCCCGTAATAGCATATGAATACCTTCATCATGTATTACCATATTCCTTATTGATTACATTCATGTTCCCTTATTCCATATAGAATGCTGGATATACTTCATTAATCCAAAAATGTTTTAAACCCCAACAATGATGGAATATACAAATCATTAATCAGCTTCAAGGTAGTCAATAATATCCAATATAATTTATCCAAATCAATCATGTATTATTCTAAAATCACCACCTCGGTATCTGAACCATATTATGGTTTATCTTTCTCTCAACCATATATTTTCCAAACATTTAACCTGCTACTGAGTAACTTTTCTTTGTTCCACACCATCTCACGTCCTTAATGAAATAGTACTGCAGTACAATCCTTATATACTCCATAATTATTATAACAAGTACATTGTTGATACAACACTCAATTGACATAATCAACATAAGAACTCTAATCATTCCACTTCATCTGTGGTAGTATCATAACTTGATTATTATCCAATAGCATCATTTGCGGCATAGTCTGATGACTGGGACATAGGTTCGCGTAGTGTCCAAACTCCTTGCAAATGAAGCATTGTACATTTGAAACCATTTTCTTGCCCTTGCAGTCACGTACTTTGTGCCCTTTTCCTCCACACTTATAACAAACTCCCATTCCTTTCAGGCAAGTTCCAGGGTGTTTCTTTCCACATTTACCACATATGGGAAAATTCTTCTTTTCCCTCTTACCTTTATCCATCTTTCTCTCTTCCATCCTTTTCTTCTCTTGCTTCCTTTCAAATCCATAGGACTCAGTAAACTCTTTACTTATCTTATCAACACATGATATTATTTCTTCACATGATGATAAAACATGCAAAACTATTTCTCTTATAAATTCTGGCATAAGACCATGAAATATATGATCCTTCTTTCTCTTTGCATCATGTACATTTCTAGAGTTCTCATTCCTTCTACTGGGCGCCATTTCTAAACAATGGAATACACTAGATCAGTTTATGAATCAAAATAAATAATCCCATACTTATAAAACACTCAACATAAATTGAACTATTTATGGATATAATCCATAATCATAAAAATGTTTTCTTTGAGGAAGTATATACTCATAAACCCTTCATAATGGTTTGTAAAGAAAATGAGAATTATCCTAAGCATATCCCCTGGGAGTGTCGTAACCAAGAGTGCAGCAAGGCCCGTTGTCGTGCACCAGTTCCCGTTCGAGTCTAGCTCAAAGCGGTGTTTTCGGGTTTTACCCCTAGGTACATCTGTGCCAGAGCCGCCTCTACCTGCTCGTATCCATACAGGGATGTATTGCTTGGAAAACTCACAAAATCTCTAAAATACCAAAATTCTAGGAAGTTCTTCTATACTAATCCTCAAAGTTAATCTTAGGTCTACGTGCTCTAATCAGAGTTTATCTAAATCTAGCTTCCAAGGTTTGTACTAAACTTCCTCTGATACCAACTGTAACGCCCCGACCCCAGTTACCCAGAGTCGGTGCATTATTACATAACATTGGCATGATCACAAGAAAGATCAAATCTCGAAAGACCGATTGGTTTAGTAGCCTTGGAAACACTAGATATATTCATAAGTTTTACATTACATCATAAAATGAAAAACTACTACAATAACATAATGTCTCCATAATCCACACTCATATCCCCACATAATATCCCTGCAGGTAATTCATAATTTACTTCTTCACTTCCTGGGAAAAATAAAACATAGAAAAGGGGTGAGCTCAAATGCCCAGTAAGGATAACAATATAGCGGAAACTTTCATAAATAAGAATAAACATTTAAGGCAATTCATTACTAAAACAAAAGCCTTTTAAACTTGAACTTCAACACAGTATGGAAAAAGTAAAATGAAATAATGCCATTTACTTATTCACATGGATATTCTACTAATCGAATAATCACATGCAAAAATCAATAACCACTTTCATAATGTTGGAATGCATAATGCCAGACTATCATAACCACATAGTCAAGGCCTTGTGCCAAGACTACAAATAAGATTTTGTCAAGGCCTTGTGCCAAGACACTAGTTTGTCTCATGAGACCTACCGATGCACCGAGGAGCTATAGCGGGCTCCACCCGTAACTTATTAAGTCCAATGCATTCCCATATGAAAAGGTTTAAACATAACATAAACATTCGTATTAAAACTAGCATACGAAATGTCAATAATTTCACCATAAACTATGAATGGTATAAAAATAGCACATCCACAGTCAAACATATCACAAAACCTTCAATACAATATAGAAGTTTTGTATCATAATAAACCAACTTCAAATAAGCGTAAAATCCATAAAAGGATGTTGACATAGATGAAATCAAAACTATTTGAGAGAAATATCTCTTTTTTTGAAATCATTTAAAAGTCACACATTTATAAAGGAAGTAATTAAAAAGAGAATTTTAAATCAAAGTGTCCCATACCACTTTGAAACTTTTGAAAGGAATTAACATTTTAAAAAAAAACATTCATGTCCATATAAATAAATCCTTAAAAACCATTTTGAAGACATGGACATTAATTAAAAATATTTAGAAAGATAAATCTTTAAAACATTTAAAATTCTGATTTTGATAAAGAGTACCCTTCCAAAATTCTTAAAATATTCATTTTGAAATAATTTAAAGGTCACATAATTATAAAATAAAACATTTACTTTGAAAATATCCTTGTAATATTGTAAGGGAAGCTTTTAAAATTTTATAACGGCGGTAAATAGACGCAGCCGCCGTATAAGTTAAAAGAACATTCTTACCTTAATTTTGTCGAAAAGGTTAAAAGGGACCTTGTTTTGAAAACGACGGAAATATTCCTTTATAAACCACTTATAAAAGTCAAAAAGGGTATAAATGACTTTAACTCATATTCTAGTAAATAGTAAAAATGTTTTGAAATACATTTTTAAGAAACATGGATGTGGATGATAAAGAGATCCCAGTAGATTATTACGTATAAACAATCTCGGATAATGAAGAGATTGTGAAATAACCCTTACCTTGTACTTTTCCTTGGTTGGGGTAGGTTAACCTCCTGTATAATGTTGAAATAATTGTTAATAAATTATACAATAATCATATACATTAATATGATATCATATATGATCTTTTAATATCGATTTATAATAATATCTTAGTATTATCGTTGTTTCGGGTGTTAACTTACTTGTTTTCTTTTATATGTTTTGTTACGTAAGACATTTTTGTAAAGGATAGGTTGTATATTATTCATATCCATAATGATATCAAGTCCTTAAACATCATTTTTAAATCATCAAATGATAATTATACTTGAATGGATATGATGGAGAATGAATCTCATCGGGTTCGTGGAGACGGTAGTCCGTACGTACGCACGAGCGACAATATCATTCTTTCGATATTAGAATAATATATAAATGGATGGTATATCATATATACAGAATCATTAACATGTTATATTTATTATTTACATGAGTTACACATCATTATTATACCAATCCAAATAATATTATATTGAATAACAATTACACCACGACGTGGAGACGGTAGTCCGTACGTACACACGTATGGTGACATGTTATTCAGAGGGTGGATAGAATACCGAATATGGTTGTACCATATTTATAATAACATCACAGTATATGTGAGATACTGGAGTTATTATTTTAGAATGGTAAGAACAAAGGAAGAAGAAGTGGAAGAAGAAATGAACTTGGAGAAGGGTGGTGAAATCATTACCTCTTCTTCGGGTTCTTCCTTTTGATTTGATCAAAAGGGATCCTTAGGTTGGCTTTCTGATCAAACTAAGGCCTCTAGGTTGTAGTGAGGGATGTTGGGAGAGTATTTGGGCAGAGTTTGGCCGAACCAAAAGGCTTTGAAGGTGTTAAGAAATGAGAAGGAGGAGTGCCCTTTTATAAGAGGGGTGAGGGGCACCTTTGGAAAAGCTAGAAATATTAATTTATAATAAATTCATATTCAGTTTCTAATGGATAAAAAGCTTATTATTCAAAGTTTAAGGTGGGGATAGGTCGAAAACCACTCAACCAATAGAATTTAGACAGGTTTGGGTACTTATATTAACCTTATCTTTAAGTATTAACTCTAAGTTAATTAGTTTCACTTTTACAATGTCTCTTTGTATTTTTATATAATATGGTTAATAAACATACTATATACATCCAAGCGACCCCAAAGTGGTACATTAATGATGAACCTATCATGATATAAGTCTCTTGGCCGAACCTTAGATTTTTAGGAATTTAATATCAATTAATAATATAATATTTATTTTAAGAACTCTTTTATGTCAATTTTGACACTATTCAATAGTTGATTTTTGTGAAACTCATAACAGATTGATTACTTCGAACAAAGTCAATTAAATCAATTCTAATATATCATATTATCCTATAAAATTAGTTTAATTCATTAAAAGTTTCATATTATATTTATTTGGGTATTTATAATATCAATTATTTTAATTTTTCACTATTATAGTAATTACTGCATCATCATTGTGTCATAAATAAAATAACTTATTTAATGTCTAAAAATTATAAATAAACTATCATTATGTAGTAAATCTTTTTATCTTTCTAATGAATATTTATAATCTAAAAGCCAACTTATATAACCCTATGTAACAATTGTTTTTCTAAAAGATATATGCTTGTGTCATTTTTGTATTCATTTTGACTTAATTAAAATAAAGTGTCATTATCACTTACAAGTGGATCCATGGGGTCCCAAAATCGACCCAAAGATGCCCATGGTCGACCATGTATCAACCAATAGGGTTACGACATGTTTTAGGGTAATTTAGTATTATTATAATATTATTTTGTTAACCCTTATTTAGCGGATTTACCCTTAACCATGGTAAATAAAATATTTACCGCAGTAATTATTCAAAATGTGTAAAAATAAAAGTTACCTATTTACACAATTTGAACATCCTGATTCCAAATATGGAATCCATTTTCCTAAATTCTAAACACAGAAGTGGCAGAAATTAATTTAAAATTAATTCCCGCTGTCAAAACAAAAAGCGTGTTTTTAAGAGATAATAACTATCAAAAGATTGACACTTGTTTATGTTCGGTTTAATTGTAAAATTATGTCCAATGACCAAAATTATATTAAATGGTAAAAATATATTCTAAATATAATTTAAAACCACTAAAATTCATAATTTATCACTATTAATTATTTTGATTAAAAAAGTTGTTTTTAATTAAAATTTAGTAATTTTCACTATTCATCAAAATATAAAAGTTATCCGAAAAGTACCAAAATTTCACCCTAGGCTAATTTCGATATTCCGAATCCAAAAATGAAGTCCATTTTGAAATATAAAATATATATGATTTCAAAAAGTAGTTATTACTATTCACAACGGCTATTTTAATTTGTTGTGGTGTGTGTTAGAACTCGAGGTTGCGTACAACACACGTTATCGCATTATTCGAAGGGAAACGTACCGTGGAAGCTTGGGATGTTTCATTTTAAATTTTTGATTTCACCATTTAGTCAAAAAGTTTAAAATACTGTATTTTAAAAGGGTTCACTATTAACAGTTGATAAAAGTGCAATACTGAAAATGAATTTGTTCTTGCATTATATCTAAGAAACTCATAATATGGATTCTAAAATTATAAGGATTATATAAAGTTCAAAATTTAGATAATACTTTTCATAACCTCTTTTGAATGGATTTTTTTTGTAAGTCATGGTGTGATTGAACTCGGTGTTGCGTGTAGTGCAAGTTATTGAATTATTTTGAAGAAATAACACACTATGAAATCTTGGGGTGTTACATATCTTTTATTTAATATATAATTACCTTAAATTCTTATAAAATTTTGACTTAGTAATTATTCAATTAATAGAAAAAAATAAATTATTTCAAAAGTATTAAAATTAATATAATTTTGATGAAATATTATGTTACATGAATTTTTTAAAAAATTACAATATATTAGGGGTGTTTAAAAGGTTTATATTGGAATCCTTTTTTGTGAAGTAGTTTTAAAATTAAAAAATTTCATAAAATTTCATCAATGATATGTGATAATAAATAATATCTTGTTAAATGAATTAAAATTGTTATAAAAAAAATTATTAGTATAATTTAATTTTATATGGTTTAAAATATCATCTACATTCTATTTATGGGTCACTTTACTTTTAATGGTAAAATATTTTACTCATAAAGATTAAAAAACTTTGGTTTTGTGATAATTGTCAAAATGGTTAACTAGGGATTAAAACTAAATGATAAAAGTCAAAAAATATTCTAAAAATAAAAAATATTTTATGAGATTATTTTGACTCATAATCATCCTAACTTAGAAATATATCATTTTGGATACATTTGTTTCTTTATAATTAACATATATTAATTTATCAAATTAAATAATTCCAGGAGTTCCCTCCCCCCACTTATAAAATGGTATATCATCTCCTTTATTATTCATAATGTTTGAGCCCACTACCTTATTAAGTATTTATTGTATTTATATCCTATATTATATTACCACATCATATATCTTATTTTCTTTACCAAATACTATCCTTTCAATGAATATGGTGTAATACAATGAAGGTTTCTCAACAAAGATGAATAACTATTAACTGAGAAGTTTCTGTTTTATTTATTATTATAACTCCACTAAATACATTGTATCGATTCTCAAGTAATTAATTAGTTTTATTAAAGATATTATTTTTTATTTTTATTATTATGTAATAACCATTAAAGCCTTATTCCCAAATATAGTTAAGTGATAACATCGCTCATGTGTGTGTGTGGACTACCACCTCCATGAAGTGATGTGATTCATTTTTCATTTTACATAGATGGTATTTAGGACATATTTAATGAATATTTAATATATATATATATATAATATATAAAAATAATCCATCAAAATTAAATTATTTTTTATCGTTATTTAGTTCCATCAATGAAAAAGTGAAAACACCATTCATGCATACATACGACAAACCATCACCATGAATGGTGTAATTCATCTTTCTATCGATATAATTTATAGATGAATCTATATATATATACAATTAATATATATGATATTTATATCATTAATAATTCTCTATAGATGATGTAACCATAATAAAAGTACAATTATTATAACTTCCGAAGTGAAATTCTCTTATAAAATGAAATCATTAACACCTGGAAAATATGATTTTAATAAATAATTATTAATAAATGGGTGTTTAAATATTATATATGGATAATATATAATATTATAAGTATTTAAATTAATATCTTATAGATTTTTATTATATTTAAATTTATTCTATGGTAGGTTATATATCTTTTTAAGAAATTTGAACCTGATATAATGGTTTCTTATCTCAAATATTCATCTTTAGGATATATGTTATGTTATCCACGTATATTATTTTATGAGATGTATATAAATAACCTTTTACATGTTATATCATGAATATATTTTTTACAACGTATTTAATGTTTCATTTGAAGTTATTATTTCTTATGGACTGTGATTAAAAAGTAAATGGAAAGGACTTATGTTATAATCTCACTATCTACCAACAATGTTTATAATGATGTTTCCAATGATGAAATTTCACCATATACCGCTTAATTATCTCATTAATTATCATATAATTTATCTATTTATGTGTTAATAATTGTTTTCTTTCATTTTATTAACATTAATTACTCACTTTATTGAAATAACATTTTTAAAGAAAAATATACCATGTTTCTCTTTTCAGCTGAAAATCCACTTTTTTCCTTGTCCCTATTTTATATCATTTTTTGTAATTTTTTTATTATTATAAATGATATTAATGTTATTTTTTCAAATTAATATCTTTTTAAAAAATAAAATAAATGGAATCATATTTTTATTTACCAAATGATGTAATTCTGTCTTTTATTGAAAATATAAATGGGATATTTGTTTTAACGTACAAGTTATTTATAGAATTTTTATTCTTCATGACCACTAAATTCCTTAAATATTACATTATATATTTATAATTTTTTTTTTTAAATCATTTTTTCATTAATTTTTTGGATATTTTGTGGATTTTAAATAATTTATTTCATAGTGAAAAGGGTGTTTTCCTTAAGAAACATTTCCTTGATCTTTTAAAGGAATATTTCATCTATGATAAAATCCATTGATGATACTTATGTTTTAATGGGGTTATGATCCAATTATACCATCCATATTAAGTTTTTGGGTGTATTATGATGATAATGACTTAAGTATAATTTTAGGAAACATGTTTTTTTTCTATAGATTAATTATGTTATGAGGAAACTTTTAGGAATCCAATTTATTTTCCTTGGGTTATGTTATAATTTTATGATGAAAATATTATGAAACTAAATTTATATTCAGGGGTTATTATATGATAAAAGATATGTTCTATATTTAAACAAACGTGTATTATTTTAGTTATGTGATGGGTTGTCCCATGATTATATAATCCTCCAATGAATTGGGTAAATATAGATATATCATGAGATAATAAGGCCTGGAATGGGGAGTAAACCTAATTCGATAAGATACTATGTACATTATAATAGTATTGTGAGTAAAACATGACTTTGGATATCATTTTTGGGATAGTGAATCAAAAAAACTGTCATTGTCTTGGTTGTGAACCTCGACTACTATGGAAATGACTTACTATGCTTTTTTGTATGCCACAAACTTATGTTTTATAAAAAAATTATTCTATCATTGCACATGTTCTTTGATTATTTTATGATTCATGTCTTATGAAATTCCAAGGTTTATTCCATGATTCAATATGATTATCTATGATAAGCTGGGTATTGTTTTCAAATGATAATTTCATGTTATCATACGGGTTTTCTCATGTTAGGTTTAAGTAGTCATTGATTCCTCCCTTTTTCCTTTAATAAGAATATAAGCTTAACCTTTCATGTGTTTCCTTTCTCTAGGTTATGACTAAAGGTATTTTGTAATAAATGTATATGAATGGTTCTAGTTATGAAGAACTTATTAGGAGATGATGTAGTTCACTTATGAACCAATTTTTTATCTATCCAAGTTTTATTAGGTGCTAAACCTATATGCTTCTGGTGGGGATCGTATTGTTGTGTATTAAATATTCATCTATGGAGATGTAATATCTATGATTAAAAATTATGGGTCATTATAGTTGGTATTAGAGCATGTTTTTGTAACCTTTACAAACTATGATTATAAATATTTAAGGAGAATTATTGGTACAATCCTATATATACCCGAACATCCAAAGTTAATGTAATGAAAGTAGTGTTTTTTTCTAAGAAAAACATCAATATTTATATATATAAGTATACTTTTTTTCAATATATTTTTCGAGAAGTATTTATCTTAAAATTATTTGATAAATTATATCATGACCATCATTCTGGTGTATAGTTTTTTTCCTTGTTACGCACCTGGTTTTACACTCCCTAGGGATATGCATGGATTAATCAAAATTTTATTTATTATCCATTATGAAGTATTTATATATATCATGACCATGTATGAACAAGGATAACCCTATTTTTTATAGGATTAAAAGAATTTTTCATTATTCAGACATCATATAAATGATTTTTCAGGATTATATGTTTTCCTGTTTTGATTATTGTTTCTCACACTATACCTATTGGAACTAGTTAATGTATAGAACCTAGTTGAATCATGTTAATGATAAATGTGATATAAAATTAAATGATTTTCCTCTTAATTAATCAGATGTTATGGGATAAGGAATGAAAAATATAATTTTTATGATTACACAACATTCTCAATTTATGGATCATGTTATGATTCCAAAAGAGAAAGAGGGAACAATGTTCTGTTGAGTCCTTTAGGGGGAAACATCCACCTTAATTTAGTGGGTCTGTTTGTCAACTAGTTATTGAGAAATGGATCAGTGTCAATGAAAATATATATATTCCATTATCCAATGTTTTGAACATGAAATAGTTATTATGATTTTTTTTCATCTTGAAGGTGAAGCATATCAATGATGGACTTCTATCAAGAACAAAAGGAAGCGTGATAAAATTGATTTCATGGGGTGGTGTGAGTTCAAGAGATTATTTTTCAATAACAAATTTACTCATATTATTCCTATAAAAATGGATAAATAATTCTTTGTGTTAAATCATAAGGATGCTGAATCCATTAGTTCATATCAAGGAAATTTTCCATGAATTATGAGGTATGCTTTTGGTTTTATCATCCAACTATAAATTAATATCAATGGATTATATAGTGGATTAAAACAAGTATTTTAATGTTGTTGTCCATAAGATACATCAGTGGACATTAATAAATCATTTAATGTGATATAAAGTTGTTTATTGATATTATATTTACCAATTAATCTCATGGTTTCAATATGAAAAGAAATTTGGAATTCAAGTGAAATTCTAAAAACTATGTAGAGAAGAAGAATAGATTTACTTTATGCTCAAATTTTATAAGGAATCATTGAGGAAATTGTCTTAGGGGAATTGGTAAATGTTTGAAGTGAGGAAAGGAAGGATATAATTCAATAAAATTCTGAAGTAATGGGAAAAAAGATAACTAATGATGTAGAGAAAGTTCCATATAATTCACCACGGAATATTCAGTTCCTAAAATGCAAGGATTCTGAGAATTATACAAAAAAAATTTCAAATCCAACGGTTAAAGATTATTATTTTTGTAATTAACCTACAAATACCATAGAAAAATAGAAAACTCATGATATAACAATTGCTAATAAGTGTTACAATAAGACATGGTGAAAGGAAAACTTACCACCCACTCTAAAACTGCTAATGTATTATTTGATTCCATATATACCCACTATTTTATATCTGAAGAATTTGGTAAGAGTATAAAAATACAAACTAAATTATTAGATTTTTTATTACTAGTGAAACCCCTTATGGTATAATGATCGCATATCAAGCATTTGGTTCTCCTCCTGTTGATGTTTTTCAGGATGTGTTTCCTAGAACCCTTATTATTTTTCCACTATTTATGTATGATGTTATTATAGGAATGGATTGGAATTATTTACATAAATACCACATTAATTTATAAGGAAGGGAAGTCACATTTTATATACCATTCTAACCTTTGATCATTTATCATTACAATGATAAAGATGAATTTATGATGGAAATGACATCAATTATGTGGGCCTTTATTCCAATTAAAATTTGGTGTTTATCTCATATGGTTGGATGGAAACTCAAAATAAAAAATCTATATAATTTTTGGGAGTTTTTATGTAATTATAGAAGAGTTTCCTGGGCTTCATCCAAATCAGGAACTTGAGTTTTCATTTGAACAAAAATTTCATCTTACACCAATTTTAAATACTCCATATAGAATAACCCCTATTGAGTTATGAGAATTTAAGAATCAACTCAAGGGGAATCTTAAAAAGGAATTCATTCAGCCAAGTGTACCCCCTTTTGGTGCACCTACCATTTTTATTTAGATGAAATATGGATAAATGTGACTCTATATTGATTACAAAGAACATATCAACATCACTATAAATAACAAGTATCTTCTACCCTATATAGATACATTTTTTGATCAACTTTATGGATCTCTATAAATTTCTAGGATTGATATTCATTCTGTATTTCATCAATCAAATTTCATTAAGGAGTATATAGATTATAATGAATCACATAATATTTATGGAATCTATGAATTTATAGTGATTTCATTTGTTATTTATAATTTTCCATCTATATTTATGGATTTAATGAATATAGTCATTAGATATAACCTTGATCAGTTTGTTGTAGTATTTATAGATAATATTCTTATATATTAAAAGATAAAATAAGGGTATGAAATAACTTGAGTATTATACTAAATACCTTAATTAAAGGTAATGTGTTAGAAAATTTTACGAAGTGTGAATTTTTTATTAAAAAATATTCAATTTTTTCTAATATATTCTTAAGTGAGGGTATATCAGTGGATCCATAAAAGAAAAAAGTTATTGAACATAGGACCAGATTAACAATGGTTATCGAGATCCATAGTATTCCTAGTTTGATGGAATTGTATCAATAGTTTGTGTAAAAGTTCTCATGATTATCCAATCTACTGAAAAATCTTACTCATATGGGAGCTATGTTCCTTTTGATATATGAATGTGAGTAAGATATCAAGGAATTGGGGAAATGATTAGTGATTGAAATGTGATTACACTACCATACAGTATAAAAGGGATCATAATATATAGTGATTTATTGAATAAGGGTATGGGATTCATCCCCATGTAGAATGATATGGTGATAACATACACCTCATGGAAATTTAAGGTTTATGACTAAAATTCACCAACATAATATTTAAAGTTAGATGAGGTAAATTTTTCATTAAATATATAGATGCATTATCTTTATGGAGAAAAGTGTGATATATATACTAATCATATATTTTTTATGTATATATTCACTTAGAAAGAGTTGAATATGTGCTATATAATAAGTTTGGAGTTGATTAAGGATTATGATAGCTCAATACATTACCACCCTGGGAAAACAAATATGGTAGCTGATGCTAGGAGTCAAAAGGATCGGGTAAGATTATATTTTATAATTATCATAAATGGTCTAAAATTAATATATTTTCAATATAAAAATCTATAAATATTTATTTATGTGGGAAAATATTCTCTTTCTCAAATGAGTGTTCAACCCTCAATCCAGGTAAATATTAATGAGGCGTAAAATGATGATGTGATACTAAAAAAGTATATAAGATAAGATCTCGAGAAAAAAATTGATTACAATTGAATAATAAAGTTTAGTAACCATGTTTTTTTATTTAAAATAATATAATTTAATAATGAGTAATTTGATGATCCTCATATTTCATCATTCTCTACTCATCATAGAAGTGTGAAGATGTACAAAGATATGAAAGAGTACATTTGGTGGGACAATAGGAAGAGATATGTTGTAAAGTATATACCTTAGTGATTCGTATGTTATCAATTTAAGGATACTAGATATATTTCCAAGGGGCTATTAAAACCACTACTAATACAATAATGTAAATTGGAAAGCATCACCATGAATTTTTACACTACACTCCCAAAAACATCTAACATCCATAATTGTTATTTAGGTTGTATTTGATAGCCTTATCAAGTTAAAACACTTAATTTTTATCAAATATAAATTATATCTTGATCATATTTGCATAAAATGCATTAAAAAGTGATAAGATTGTATGGTGTACTAAATTTTATTATATCTGATCAGGATCTGGGGATTACCTTGATGTTTTGGAAAAGTATCTAGAAATATCTAGACAATTATTTGAGTTTCAGTATTACTTAACATATATACATATATGTTTAGTATTGAATAAACATTCAAACCTTAGAGTATATTTTGAGATCTTTTTCTATGTATTTTAATTTTTTTTGGAATCAATACATTACATTAGTAAATGTTTAATACAATAATAACTTTTAATCAATTATTCAGATGGATTATAATGAATCCATCTATGGAAAGATATGTATAATTAAAACATTTTTGGATAAAGTTGGAGAAAGAAATATATTGGGGCATAAATTATATATGGAAAAGATAATGAAACTTAAAGCCACTCCGAAACAAATCATGGAAAGTCAGATTCGATAGAAACGTTATGCTGATAGTCATTAGTGAAATATAAAATTTAAAGTCGGTGAGAAGGTTTTCTTTAGAATTTGTGCATGGAAAAGGATATGAGAATAATAAATAAAGGAAATAAAATCCCTTGTTATATTTCCTAGTCTAGATTATTTTTTGAGTAGTGATGGTATCTTGTAAATTAACACTTCCATTAAATCTCTCCCAAATTTACAATGTATTTCATGTATCTCTCTTGAGGAAGTACATACCTCATCCATTAAATGTACTAAACATAGAGGTAATACCACTATGGGATAAACATTACTATGAAGAACAACCAGTAGAAATATTGTGTGGTAGTGATAAAGTGATACAAAATATACTACTCTCTAGGTTAATGTTTTCTAGAGGAATTAGAAAGTCTAAGAAACTAGTTACACACCAAAGGATATAATGAAATAGATATATCCTCATATGTTTTCATTTAAGTGATGGAATTGAAAAGGGTAAATTAACATTAATTGGAGTAAAATATAAGACATTGAGATATTTTCATATATTTATCTTTAAATAAATTTATTTTCTTCGATATATTTTGATATATGAATTATTTAGTTTAAACAAACCTTGATATTCTATTGAAGTTTTAGTATTTAATATGATAGTTATCACCTAGCTGGTAGATTCGAGGGTATGGATATGACTAACTAAATTATGAAATATTTATTCTTTTCACAAGTTTATTATTATTAAATTGCCAATAAACTTATTAGAAAGTAAAAACAAAATCATTTTAATATAAAATAGATGTTTTTTCAGGAAAAAAAATTTTATCTATGAAATGTGTTTTCATATTAATAAATTAAATTAGAAACTATTGGTGAATTATTTTAATTAAATTTATATATTATATATTCAATCAATTATTTAAATATTCATCTGATTTTTTTATTTTCATAGTATAATAATAAATCTAGTTTTATCCATAAACTATATACAAAAGAAACTAGATTTCATCACCTTCTGATAAATTAATTTAAAATGAATTTTAAAAAAAAATTAAAAATGAAATAAGAAATATGGATCACATATGTGGAATCAAGAGAATAAAATTTGGTAAATATGGTGATTTTATTTTTGTTCTTGATTAAGTGGTCGCTTCTGTATCTTTTTGTCACCTTGTTAAGTGTAAAACAGGTAGAATATGGTAAAAACATTGGGATAAGGCTTTTAAATATTTCTAAAACATTCATATATCATATGTTAAGAGTGGATTTTATCCATTTCCATCCATTTATAGAAAATGTGTCCACTTAGTTCCATTTTCCATTGATTTTATCCTTTATATTCATTTTAGAATAGAATAAACACAAAATGTCACTCCTATGAATTTAATATCCCTAATATTTTTACAAAATGAATAGAAGATTAATATTTCAGTTTTAAATGTTTAAAGGATTGGATAACTAATTTTTAACATGTTAATTGATTTTTATTTTCGAGCAATTGATAATTGCATTAAATACTTACATAGTACTGACATAGTATTTTCTAAATTGATAGAAATATTAAATAAATAATCCTAAAAATATTAAAATTAATATAATTTAGATTACGTATTATGGTCCATAATTTTTGTAGATAATTATAACATATTAGGTATTTTTTAAAGGTCTATATTATAATTATTTTGTTTTCAATTTATACTCATATTATATTTAAATAGATATTTCCAAAAATGACATTGATGGGATTTTATAATGAATAATTATTTATTAAAATATCAAAAATTCATAAAATTATTATCATTAAAAAATTGAATGGGATAGGGTTTAAATGGAATATATGTTTCATTTATGGGTTATTTTTCTTTTTATTGTAGTATTTGAACCCTTAAAGTGTAAATAAATTCGGTTTTGTTATAATTATAAAAAGGTTTCTTGAGGTTTGAGACTAGAAATAATGGTTAAAAATTTCCTAAAATTGGCCAAAAAATTATAATATTATTTAAACAAATTCTCATCCTATATTATAAATATATAAATTTTGGATTCATTTTTCTGATGAAAAATAGTTTATATTAATTTATTACATTATGTAACTCAATGAGTTCCCACTCCCCTCACTTATAAAAAGGCGCTTCCTATCCTTCATTGTCCATAATGTTTGAGCCTTATATATTAGACTATAACTATTATATTACCATCCTACCTTCCTTTAACAAATTTTTCTTCTTCTGGTCTCTCTAAGAGATTATTCTTTCATGGATTGATGTATAAGTCAAAGACGGTTTCTCAATAAAGACGTATAACTCTAAACTGAGTGTTTTAAATTTTGTTTATTATACTAAAACCTATAAAAATATCTTATAAATTATAAAATAAAGAATTAATTAAATTAAATATACATAATTTTAATTATTATTATTAAAGAACAACCATTATCAACCTTCTTCTCATCCGTTCAAAAATGATAACATTACTCATCTATAAGTGTGGTTACATTCTCTATGAAGCAATGTGATTATTTATTCATTTTACATAGATAGTAATAAATAAAAATTTAATGAATATATAAGATATAATTCATATAGTAATTAACCTATAATGGTTTATAATTAATTAACTTTTTTTCTTTCCAACCATCAAAAAGTGAAAATAGCGGGCATGTTTGCTTATGACTTACCGTCTCCCAAAATAGTGTAACTCTTTTATCTATATAAATTGTTCATGTATGACTATAAATATATATATAATATATATATAAGGTATTTTTATAAAAATTTAAATTATTAACATGATGAAACCGTGATCAAAGTAAAAGTACTAAAACTACCAAACCTAAATTCTTATGAAAAATGAAACAATTAGCACCCAGAAATAATGATGTTAATAAGGAATTATTAATTAATATGTATTTAATAATATAATTTGTTCATATATGCAATTATAATTACATAAATCATTGTTTTATATATTTTAATATATTTAACTTTATTTTATAGAAGTTTAGTTCACATTTTAACGATGCTGAACTTGATGTAAGGGTTTATCGCCTCAAATTTTATTCTTTATGAAATATGTTATGTTATGACAATATATTATTTAATAAGGTTTATATACATCTATTTAAAATTTTATATTATGGATCTCCTTGTGATAATGAAATTTAATGTTTCCTTTGAGTTTTTTCTTTCATGTGTATTATGATTTCAAAGCTACCAAATTGGTTAGGGTATTATGTTATAATGAAATTGTTTACTGGTATTGTATATGATTAAGTATCCAATGACTAAATTTCATGACATACCTCTTTAAAATCTGATGATTTTTTTATCCTCTTATTATTTCTATATAATACATGTTTTCCATTCACTCTACTCACTTAAGGTACTCAATAGAATGAATAAAAAGTAATGAAAAATCAACTTTATTTATATTATCAAATGAAAATTCTTTTTTCATCCATGTCCATATTTTATAAAAAAATTCAAGAATTTTTTTATCTTAATATTATCATTTTAAATAAATTAACCTTGAATTAATTTTTAGGAAAATAATTAAATGGAATCCTCTTGTTGTTTTCCTAATAAGTCACTTTGGATATTTTACCTAAAATGTGAAAGAGATCTTTGTTTAAATTACATGGATTGAATTAAATTTTCCACTATCGGGAACAAAAATTCATTAAGGCTTCCTTTAAAAATATCCATGTTTATTTTCAAAGGAAAATTTTTCCTTCATATTTGGATAATTTTGTATATTTTAATGAATTTATTTCAAATTTATAATGGTATATTCCTTAATAAATGTTCCACTTATCTTTTAAGGTAACATTTCACCTATGATAACATCTTTTGATGTTACTTATGATTTATTGGAGTTATTATCCAATGATACCATCCACTTTCATACTTTTTATAGATTAAGATTGTAATGTTTTAAGGATGATTCTATGAAACCAGTTTGTTTCCCACAAGCTAATTATGTTATGATGAAACCTTTTTCATTCCCATAGGTTATGCAATAATTCTATGAAGAAATTTTTTAAGAAACATGTTTCTATTTAATTGGTTATGTTATAATGAATTATTTAGGATATTGTGTAAAAAATATATATTATTTTCATTATGTGACTCGTGGGACTAGAATTATATAGCCCTCCAACGCATTGGGTAAATATGGATGTCTCATGAGATAATAAAATTTTAAATTGTGAGTGAACCTAGTTAATATAGGGACTTTTTGTACTATTATATTCTTGGGAGTAAACCATTATTATGGATATGATAGTTTAAAGAGTGAACCCATTCCACTATGATATTCTTGGTCCTGATCCTTAACTAATAAAAAAATAATTCTTATGTGTATGCCTCAAACTTATTTCTCATGGCAATGTTATGCTCTCATAGTTCATGTTCACTGATTTTTTTATGGTTAATGTATTATTAAATTCCAACCATTATCCAATGATTTAATATTATGATCTGTGATATGATGGGTTGGGTTTTCATGTGAAAATTTCATGTTCTTAAACTATTTTTCTCATGTTATTATGAAAAGTTAATTGATATATCCCTAATCTACCCAAAAAAGTATCTTAGTTCACCCTTTCATAGGTTTTCTTTACCCATGTTATGAAGAGAGGTATTATGTATTATATATATAATAAGGGTTCTAGTAATAAAGTACTTAATTGGAGATAGTTTAGTTCACTTATGAACCAGTTGTTTATGTTTATGTAATATTGAATTTCTAGACCATCTAGTGAATTTTATTTTTTATGTTTGTTGTAACATTCTATTCATGAATTATATATATGATTATTTGAGTGGTTGATAATCCTAAATGATAAGTACAATAATTTTATATTTAATTTAGAGAGGTTACATAGTTACGTAAAGGTAATGTTGAAGTTTATTCAAGTTTCCAAGGGATATCTTGAATTTATGTCAACATATTTCTATAAATCAAATGTTATGCCAAGTTAATACTAAAATCCAGATTCTATATATAAATTTATGTCCTTTAATGTACTCATCCATGTAAATGTAACTTTATTCATTTTGTGTAAAGGTTTTTTTGACTCTACATAAAGGTTATTTGGGAATTTCAATACCAATGTAAAGGTAAAAATCATTTTCTGTAAATGTAACTTAGAGATCTAATTGACTACATGAAGGTCACTCAACATGTTATGTTATGTTCATCTAACTTTTAAACTGCCAAATTAAAGGTAGTTTAGTATCTTTATAATGGTAAAAACTATTTTCCTAAAGGTAATTCCGATGCCTTCTTAGTGGCATTAGGGTATAAACAAGTTGCATAAAGGTATTTTAAATCTATATGAAGGTAATATTCATTCTTTATAAAGGTAATTAAATTCATAATTTTTAATATTATTCTCATTTTTAATAAATATAATAATTCTGTGTTGTATTCCATGATTCCATCTACTATTAAGATGAATTAAAAAGAATTTAATTAATAATGGTGATGCATTATTGCAGGATGCAAATTAGTATTGGCTCCATCTAGGATTTTGTTTGAGAAAATTGGTGACATGAGTTGGTTTCCTAATTCATGTCGCCTATGGAATTTATTAAAATCAAAAAGAGAACAGTAAAACCATGAGGTGTAAATGATTTACACTAGTAGGAATTCAATGGGTTACATAAAATAATCAATCCAAAATAAATAAACCTGTTCTTGAAGGTATCCCAGAGAAGTCCCCTTTCAAATGTTGCAAATATGTAACTTCAAAAATGCAGACCATCCAAAAAAAATCAGCATGTTGTCCAATTGAAGCAAATAGGTTAGTCCAAGCCTGTCTCCCCTGCAGTCAGCATCATCACCATACAGAGCAGATCAAAAGATGAGAGAAAAACCATCTTGCAGCCAATGTATCACTACAATAGCCATCCAAAAGAAATAAGGTAAATTAAACAAAACAAGAATTATAAATCTTAAGTCCAGCCTTTGAAGCATAATAGACATCTTCTAAATCAACTAGTGTTCAGGAAAGAACCTGCTGTAGGTTAAGAAAAACCAGACCAAGTGGTGAGAAATCAGCAGGGAGAACCTCACTTTTCGATCATTCAACCTCAGTCAAAGAAACAGCAGCAGCAGATCAGAACCAAGTAAATCCTATCCTCCAATCCAGGCAGTGCCGCAACCAAACACTTAGAACAGAAAAAAGCAGCAAACATCAGTTCCATCCATACAGGGTAATAGCAGAAAAGAAGTACCTCTCAAAATCCAAAACAAATGCAGCAAGATCATCTCCAGAAATCAGTTTCCAGAAGTCAACCATTTTCATGAGCAGACTGAGCAGGACAAGAAGGTAACTCATATAGACAGCAAGAAACAAATACTCATAACATCCCCAAGAGAAAAAAGCATGTCAGTGCAGAGAAAGAGTGGAAATAAACCAAACATACATAGGTCTTCCATCATCCACCAGAGAAGATCATACAAATTTTAGAGCATGTCAAAGATAAGACAGGTCCAGAAGCTCAGGATTCTAGAAAAAATAAGCCATCCATCCATAAAGGCCTCACTAGAATCCTCAACAAGACATAAGCGCCAACAGAAACCCATATAAAAGTGCCAGTACATAATCACAAACCAGGAAAGAAAATCAGATAGAAGGCCATATCACTATATAGTTAAAGAACTGAAATCTACAGATCAGGCCAGCCAGAAACCAGATAAATTTCCCTAAGAAAAGGTCAGTCAAAGATATATAAAGAAGTCACAGAAGAGTACCATAATAGATTTTCCATCCAGCATCAAGATTCTCAGAAAATATAATCAAATAGAACAGTGAAGTTCCAGATACAAACCATCTAGATTTCAGAAATAAAACACTGATATAACTACACAGTAGGATGCATCCAACTCAAAAACAACAAAACCGGAAAGCATCAACAATTGAACTTCCTCACAAATAGAATCATCCAAAATATTTTAGATTCATTTTCAGTTTCTCATTGAAAATAAATCTCTTAACTTCAAGATATTGGTAAGCATTGATAATTCCTCATTGCAGCTCCGGATGATCAATTTCTTGTTGCTTTCCCATATGATAAATCCACTCTTGAATATCTTCATCTATGAAAGGTGGTGAGAAAAAATATAAGAGAGTCTTAGATTCCTCAATTTCTGGTTTTTGAAGATCTTTTTCAGGAGAAACCTTTTTATTGACATCTGTCGACCTAGTAGAAATGGTTCTCTCTACTTGTGAGTAGTCCTTACATCTTCTAGTTTTCTTTGGATTCGGGGTAGTAAAACCATCAGCATCTACCATTGGTGTTTTTCATTTTTTATCCATGGATTTCAAATAAGCTTCTTCTAGTTGTCCAGGAATATTATCATTCTCATCCGATGATCCATCATAATCAGAGTCATCTTTCTGGTCCCTTTCTCCTACTTCTTGATCTACATTACCAGATACAGTAGGACGGTCTTTACTTGCATCATTTATTGGTTTAGCATCAAGATGTATGTTGTGATCTTCCATGGTATGTTGGACAGAAACCCTGACATTAACACAATCATGTTGAGTGATCCTATTTTCCACATTAGTTTGTTCGGTAGCATCAAGAACAGCCTTGACAAAATCTCCAATTTGATTCTCAGGGTTGTGAGAATCATTAGTAGCATCCCTAACCTCCAGAATAGGGTCAATAATCTGTTCAACCACTTGAGTAGGTTCTTTAGAAGTACTTGTAATACTAGAAGAGTTAGGTATTTTAGAAGGGGTTGAGATCTTTCCATCAATAGTTAAGAGGTTCTGAGAATTAGAAGTTTCCTTGGGAACTTTTTCCACCCATAATGACTTTATCTGTTTTGGAGGGGTAGCTTCCTGTTTTCCACAGTTATTGGAAACATGTCCAGTTTTAAAGCATTTATTACAAAACTTCGGTAGGTTTTCAAAAACCACATTCTGCACAAAGCCCTTATCACCATTTTGGATCCAAAAGCATCTCAGAAGGCCTTTGGACAGATCAATCTCAGTGCATACCCTTGCAACCTAGGGCCTTGTTATATTTTCAGTAGCATGATCTAGCTTTATTGGGGTTCCAAGGAGATTAGCAATAGAAAATAAAGCTTTCCTTTTAAACAAATGGATCAGAAAATATGGAAAAGCAATCCAAATTGGAGCGATGGGGGATTCAAAACCAACAAGATAATCGAGCGACCATTTAAGGATTTTTATGATGGATCTCCCAAAGTTCCAAAAACAACGTACCCAAAATCTATAATAATACGAATCTGATGAGAATCGAAAAATTGCATTCCAAGAGTTTAAGAAACCGATTTTGAAATCAGAGAAACCAATCTTATCATGATTATTTCTTAGGAACAGGAGCGATGGGCTCTATTTTGAGAATTTACCTATCAAGGAAAAATGTAGATCTGAGGCAAGATTGTTTACCTCCTCCTTCGAGAATGATATGGAATTTAATCCTTGGTGTCTGTAAGTTTTTGGAGAAAAAAACTCTTCCTTATTCAATTCAGTGGATGAATCGGAACCCACGACAACTTCAGCAAAGGACCTTGCATCGTGGAACCCTCCCCTAGGGTTTGCTTCACCATCACCCACACCAGGCAGTGCCCTGGCTCCTGCTCCTGTGGGCATCTTTCCTCATTCGTTCCTCACTTTATTGGTGCATATGCCAATCTCCATCTCGGATGAATATAGTTGTGGATAATGAAGAAAAATATATAACATTAGTTTCTACAAATAAATAATGAGGTTATAATGTGATGCTCTTAGTTTTTAAAAAATATAACATTGTTCTATAATGTATATGACACATAACACTAAACCTAAATAAACCATGATAATTTAAATATGAACATTATAACATAGCTATAAAATTAACATGTATAAATAGAATTAATTTATTTATGAAATGTATATAAAGATCATACTCAATATAAATGTGTTCATAAATTCATTTCATATAATCACCAAATTTTTACAAATGCCATTTTATTCCTAAAAAAATTTTCTTCAAAAATTATTATTTATTGTTATGAAATACTATTATATTAAATTTCCTCTACTTTTATAAATTATTTCATATAAAAAGGATATATTTATTTATACAATCACATCAAAATAATCTTGGGGTGAAATTTTGTGATTTCTATGAAATGATTGGTTTCTTTTTTAATAGTTAAAATAACAAGTTTTTCAAAATATTTTTATTTATTTTCATCAAATAAATTAATTTAAAAGTTCCATTTTATTTTTGATTCATTTTTAATGTTTCATATGAACAATTTTATTTATAATTCTTTAATTAATTTTATTTGAATAATTTGTTTTCATTGTTTTTTATAAGTATATCTCCATATTAAAAAATACGTCTTTCCGAAAAGCATTTTCAAGTACACAAAGTTTATTCATTTTGATTAAATAAAATTTTATATAGAAAGTAAATATTAAAATTAAATTCATAGATTATATATCTATTCATATTGATTTAAATTCATATAATTATTATAACTAGTAATATTATTAAAGTAAGATAATCCTATGATTGAAAATTGAATTTATTAAAAATCTATTTTTCAACACATTTAGCTTGTTTAGTTTTAAATTAAATTATTCCCCTTATTTGAATTTCAATTTATTAAATTTATTCCATATCTATAATAATCATAATTAATACTATATAATAATCTCTACATAATATTTGGTCATAATGATTAGTAAATATATGATGAATTAATTACTGCAATTAAGGTTTAAAAGTGGTTTTTCGCATTACATGTTCTTGGGTGAAAATTAATTTCCCAAATGAATAGAATTTTAATTTGGTATATTATATTTCTTATTTTTAATATTTTAGTAAACATTATCTAATAAAACACCTTTTATTCTTATCCATAAAATATAAATTACCTAGGTAAAAACTACTTACTATGGTGAAAACTAAAATAGTAAAATTATGTAACTATGAAGGTAAATGGAATAACATGATTAAAAATGTTTGGTTATTATTTTTGGATATTTTTGTCAACCGTTTCATTTATATAATACATCACCTTTCAATTTTGGTGGAACTTGGATTTATATTGTCCTCCCCTTATTAAATATTTTTGGGTATTTTTAAAAATGTCACTATTAACTTATGAAAGGGAACCTTTTATCCTCTTTTATTCATACATTAAAACCCATTAGTTTGGAAAACCCCTAAAAATTTCCTTTCTTAATTCCATTACCACATCCTTACATCCTTGTTTTATTAAAAAACCCCAATAATTAAGGCTTTATGGGGAAATCTATAGAGGTTTTCCAAACAAGAGGAATTGTACTTAACCGATCATTTTTTACTTCTTATTCCCACAACATAAAATATAATTAAACCATGATTACGAAATAAAATTATAATAACCCATTTAATTATATTTTATTATGTTAATGTAATAACCTAAATCCATCTCCTCTTCAACCAAATGGGAAAGAAAGCCATTGTTTGTGTGTATAGAAGACTATCACTTTGTGAACTAATGTAATTAGTTATTAATCATGGACTATCAATAATATTTATTTTTATGTAATTAATGTATATATATGTGTGTATTTATGAAACATTTATCATTATGTTAAATTAATATATCATATATTTTCATACCATTCATTTCATTAACAATTATTACTCTGTTTGTGTGAATGTGTGGATAACCACCTCGAGGAAGGGATGTGATTTTCTTTCATTATCGCATCACACGTATGGTATATAAAGTATAATTAATCGAATAATATTATACATATGAAATAATAATAATTTTTAAAGATAAAATAATACTTACTTCTTTCTAAAATTATTGTTCAAAAAAAGAAATGTTGTTAATTCATACATATGGCCAAACATCTCCATGGTCATAACATAGTTCATTTTTCATAACCACCATTCATGAATAGTTTTAAAATTATAATTTATGTATAAAATTTATAATCATTTCATGATTATCATTATATAGATGATATAAAACTGAACTCTTTGACCATATTAGTCCTACAAATATCACTTTTGATATATGAGTCAAATATCATCAAAAAATCCAATATGAAATAAATTTATTCTGTAATTGAATATAACATGTTAAAAAATAATATTAAAGGAATAATATACACAAAAAAATGTTTTTAATAAATTCATTAATTATCCAGAGTTTATTACTAAAGAAGATAAGGAATACATGTGATTATTCGGGCTTGATATAAAGTGTCTATTTAAACTACCCTTTATCTATAGGTTATATACTTTCTCTCACTAAATCCATTTCTCTATATATTAAATATTGTGGAATGATTTTAATATATATATATATATATCTTAAATACATTCCTAGATTATTATACCTTCCTTTTATGGGGTAATACATGCCTAATGTTCATTTCTCAAATTCATTCTTTATGACATTTCCTTTGATTTTGATATGCATTCAGTTTTTATAACCCATTTCATTCCATGGGTAATTAGTATGATTATTCCTTGTGATTTGTATCATTCTAAAGAACACATAATCCTGAACATTTTATGATGGGTGTTCTTATATAGTGTTCAAATTAATTGGGTGATTCTTTGGTCTCTTGATATGTTATGTATAGGGTTAGGGAGTAAACCTAATCAATTATGGGACTTTTTCCACCATGTGATATTGTCTAGAAAGTAATCCTTGTCTCGTATTTATTTAATGTTATGGATTATTTTATATTTTTGGAATTTTTGTTATATTATAATAACATATTAATTAGATTATGATCCTATATTATTACCTATGATCCTTCTCTTTTATTATAACATGTTATACCTTGTAATCATTAGTTATATTTCCTTATCATGTTTATTCCCATACCAGGATTTTAGCTCACCCATTTTCTCTGTGTATTACCTAGGTTACCCATCAATGTTTAGGATCTCAAACGGATTTAGGAACGTATTATAGAGATTTTAATAAAAACACATTTCATGTTGATGTTTTAAAAACCTAGTCTTCAAAATACACTAGTATTTTTTATCCTTTGGTTGTATTTAATGGATATTTATATTTAAAATCATGTATTAAAATGTGTAAATTAATTGGGTTTCTATAGATACGATGCTAAATATATTAATACTATGTTTTGGTTTTCAAAATTCTAGAAAATAATTTTTACTGGACTTTGTTTAGTGAGTGTTTCATGATATATGTTTCTCTGTGTTTTAAATTGAGGCTCTCTCAAGTTATAGAATATATAAAATAAGTAGTTTGAGGTAACCACTTTGAAATGGTTATTTCGGTGTGTTTAAAACCCAATGTTGAGAAATTGAAGAATAAAAACACTATATTATATTTCATAATGATGCCCAAGAGAGTATATCTTTAGGTCAAAAAAATAAGAGATTCATGCATGAGTGGAATAAGAACTACTATGAAGTATTAAATATTGAAAATGTAAATGAAGAAGTTATAATTAATGAGTATACAATGCATGGAATAATTCCAAATTAGTTCATGTGATAAGTATGTTTAACTATATTTCATCGATAAAGGATCAATATGATGCCTCATACCTACACTATTAGATCCTATCCTATAAACATATATATTACATACTCACATTGATAATAGATATAAAATCCTGGATATTTCCATCCTTAATTAAAAAATAAAAAACAATTATCAAAACATGAACATCCTAATGATATTTTTACATTTATATATTTTTTAAATTAAAAAAAACTAAATGAGACTATTTATTTTTCACATAATGATTTTTTTTCATTATATAAGAAATTACTTATTCTATAATGTGTCTACATCATTTCATATAAATTATTCAAGATGTGTTATCCATTTAAACATGTAACAATACTACTTTTCTTACTAACATGGGGAATTTAATCATATTAAAGGGGTGACATCAAATCATCAATAAGGGAAACATGTAAATGAAATTATCAATAAAAAATCATGGTTTACATAACATGTTTCCAAGGCCTTATTAAAAGATAAAATAATGATATGGGGAGAGGTATACCCCAAAACCCAAGTTGTTTTGTCTCATTAGACATATCAATTCTTTGATGGTCTATATAATACTAAGCCCTTCCTATCACATTTCTATGTCAAATTATTTAACCATAAGATTCAACAAGACATTTCCTACCATTCCCTAAGAATCCTCTATCGGAATAAAAAAATGGCTATTATAATTAAGAATACAAAATTTCAATACATAATCAACCTATGTAAGAATTTAATAATCCTTAAAAAAAATTAGTATTATTCCCCATGTCAATAAATGGGAAGAAATAATCATAACCATTATTGATAAATATGGTATATGGTCAAATAATACAAAGAAAACATTCCAAAAATCAAATATATTCGAATAACAATAAACGAAACTAATATGTTTCCCCATGTAAGTAAAACGGGTAACATGATCATAATTATTCTAGAGGAAGAAGTTGTATGGTCAAAAAATATTAAACTTTATAATAGTCATCTATATTGGAATAAGAAAAAATATAATTCCAATAAATTTCCCTGTGTTAATAGAATAACATTCTTTATAGGTAGCCAACATCTCATACGAATTATGTAAAATGTGATGTTCATCCTATATATAATAATGAGTAAACGCAAAAATCAATATTTGAATAATATTATCATAACTCATTTAAATATATATGGAGGACGGTTTTAATATAATATATACCAATTTTAATAAAGGAAACATAGAAGTATGTTTACATATATGAAATACATCCTTTAAAAAGTTTTCTTGAATGATATCACCCAAGAAGTGATCAAGAATTGGATTTTTTTAGTATCATGAGTTCATTCCCACAAAATATAAATATATATTAAACTATAAATAGAAATAAATAATTATTATTAGGGTAAATAAATTTTAAAATTTTAAGGTAAATGGAATTGAAAGCTTATAAGATATTTTGGAAAGAATTTTTAATATTGACCTGTAAGAGGAATTTTTGAGTCCCTCGAAAAATTATCTTATAAAATATAAAGTGAAAAATATTTGAAAACGCTATTTTTTAATAAAATTTATTCAATAATAGGTCTATTAAATTTTATAAGGGTTATATTAGAAATTTATGAAGAATAAAAAACAAATGAAAATTAAGGTAAACCCCCTTTTTAATATTTTGAAAAATAGCCTTGTTTAAAAACCCAAAAATTAAAAAGTGTAACAAAACATTCTTTTGTAAAAAATGTATTTTTTCTCATGTAGGTAGAGAAATAATCTTGAAACTAAAAATAATATTGGGAGACTCTAATCATGGATGAAATATGTTAATGAGAAAACAATATAACTTAGGTAAATGAGACATGATTTATCAATATCCCTTACGGTAAACATACTCCATGATGTAATAAATATTTAAAAGTTGTATGTTATAATATAGAAACATAAATTCATAGGAACTAGTGTAATACTAGAAAATATATTAAATTGGTAAAATGTACCCAAATCTTATGTCCTAGAGGATGATCATAACTCAATGAATGAAAATTTGGTTACAAAAAGCATTACAATTTAGCTAACAATAGAGTAAAATAATTTTGATGAAAAGGAACTAATTTGGATTATTATTTTCCATGAATAAAAAAATATATTATAAATATGAAAACATATGTATTGAATTCACTACTCAATAGAAAACATGGGGCATGACATTTTCATGACTCAAGGGATGAGTGTTTGAGACAAAGAACCCTTGCGACTTAAGCAATATTTTAATCAAACCCCCTTGAAAGAGTGGGCTTAAAATTGGAATTAAAATAAAATTATTTAAGTATAATGCCTGATATTATATCTAAAATAGGTATTATATGCCTTGCATAAATTATATTAGGTTCATAATACCAAACATGTCTCAAATAGTGGATCTTTTAGAAGAAAGCCCTTACCTCATTCAAAATTCATTTTTCTCATGTGATTAAATTATAGAAAAGTAGAATTTAAATTTATTTAATACCATATTATAAACTTTATTAACTAATATTTTATTTCATATACACAATTTTAAGTCATATTATATTTATGTTTAATATATTATTTCTTCCTATGTTGTTTGCTTGAGGTTCTTCGGTCATTTTTTTGTAATTTCTTATGTATGTTGACCATTGTAGAAACCACCATAAAATAGTTTAAAATTGCCAAGAATATTAATAGTTTTATGGAAATAATTTTTCTATATAATATATTTTTAAAATCCAGCCATGATGGGTGGTAATCAAAAATGAAACTCAATGCTCATTAAGGTGGTTGTCTAAACATACACACGATTAACATTTCCATTTATCAAACAATGGGAGGGAAATAAACTATAAGATAGTGTAAAATTTTATAATTCTGTTTAAATGATATAAATCATATTTATGAATCAATTTGATCATTAAATTTATTCATTAGAGGGGATTATGAAAAAGGGGGAAATGTTACTTCGTGGAGGGAGTGGTTTTTGCACACACTCTAACAATGATTTTCATTTCCACAGTGTATGGAGAGGGACGAATAATTATTGATCCATTAATTTAATAACATTTAGTATAATAATGAACCAAATATTTTTATATTGGTATATTTTTAAGAGGCTTGTAAGAGAAAGATAAAGAAGACATGATTAAAAAGTAGGTAACATTTATGTTGGGGACTCGATATTCTCTTACACATATCCTTGGAAATAAAGGACTTATACTAACATCTAAAGACCAGATACTCTAGAATAATTGGAGGAATTATAAGATATTTTTTTTATGGAGTTTAAATTTACATTATAAAGATAATTGTATAATTGAAATGGTGGAATGATCCCCTTATATATGTATTGATAAGGGAATCTTTGGGAAGAACCATTAATTATCAATTATTTCATTACATTAATCATGTAAAAAAGATACAAAAAAATTAAATAATATATTTTTGGGAGAAATTGGCTCATGAAAGCCTTAAAAAATCACACATTTTATAAACGTATTTTTAGAAGTTTCTTCTAAGAATTTTATTTCTATGTTTTTTGTTTTTACATTGTTAACTAGGTTTTACTAAGTAATTAATGTTTTACGAAAAATATAAATTAACCATTATTACTAAATTTTTGTGCGATAAAATATTATTTAATATAAATATTTTTCTAAATTATAGTATATTAAATTTTAAATTAAAACATTTTATATATAGAAAATTATTTTTTTGTAGAAAAATATTGTTTTAAACAATATGTGTTCTAAATAGTTTTTAAAATTAGTTAGCACTTAAATGTGTGTTAAAAATTATGTATGTGATTAAATAAAAAAATTGAATCATAATTTAAAATATAATAATTTTAGTTATAAGATAAAAATTAATTAATATTGATAAAATAATTATCTAAAAAGAGTAGTTTTGTCCTTATCAAGGCCATTTACTTTAATCTTTGCAATAATACTTCTATGCACAAAATTGAATCTGAAATCATAACATAATATGATAATATTTATCTAAAATATGAAATTAATTTTGATATATTAAATTCATGCTAGTGACAAAAATATATTTTTAATATAAGTGAATAAAAACAGTTTTTATAATTAAATGTTACTTATGTTTTCAAAATGATATATATAGTTTTTACAAAAAAAACCATAATTATTTAAAATTAATTATTTTGATAATAAATATGTATATTTTATATAATAAAATTGAAAAAAAAAACATTTAATTTATTCATTTATTATGATAATGTTATAAAAGTGACTATTTTTAGCAAATTTGATATTTTTACTATTCACCTATAAACTATTTGTTTTAAAAAAATTAAAGAAATTCCCCTTTGGCTAATGTTGTTATTATAAATCTGAAAATGATGTTTCTATTATGAAATTAAAATTATAAAATTAAAATAAATTATTTTTACCTAAAATCCTAAAACATAATTAAAAAATTTTTATTAGAAAATAATATTTTCAAATATTAATAGTTATTATTCATATTTCAAATCATTTTCCAAAAAACTTTATGTTATAAAATAATTAATATAAAACATAATTTATCATTATTAATCATTGTTTCTTGAAAAATAAATTCATATCACATAATAAGATAATTATTTTAAAAAAACTTTTCTAAACAATAAATGATCTTATTGGTCATTTTTATTAAACAAATTGATATTCATTAATTTTAGAAGTGGAAGTTATTTTAATTTTATTTATATTTCACATATAGGTGACTAATATTAATTATAAATAATTAAAAAGATATTTTTTAATATTCATACTAAAATATTCATATTTTATCTAAATATATTGTGGTTTCATTTAAGTTTGGATTTGTTTGTGGAAAATGTTATGGGACACGTTTATTTATTTAAACATTGTTATATTTTAAAATATCATGGTGTTCAATTCTCCCCCTCAAATAAATTCTAACCTCTTAAATTTTATTATTACACATTAAAGAATTCTGGTAATGGTATTCTTAAAATATTCATTATTCCAGATGCAACCTCTAATATGGTATCTACCTTACTCTGATAGATTTTATCAATACACTAATATTTCTTGAAAAAATATTATGAATTAATAAAATTATATACCGAAGAATCTATAAATCTTAATCATAAATTCTTTATAACATACCATTCCAAAAACCATTTGGATCTCTATGTAAATAAATCATGGTGAAGTTATATATTAATCAAAGAAAATGACTATATGTTTAACCCAATAATGGTATTAACGACTAGTTTATATGGGAACACACTAGTCAGTATATATCACAAAATAAAAGTTATATAAAAAATAAAAAAATATATAAATTATCATCAATACCAATTATATTAACACTACATAACTTACATTTTCCAAATCACCCAACCCATTATTATATTTATGTCAACCAAATACTAAACCTAAGACTTATTCATACATCAAATAAAATTTATTCAATACTTTTCAATAAAAATATAACATTTACATAAAATGATTTCTAAAGGATTTTGATTCCATTTAATATATTATTTCATTCCCTTAATAAAAAACTAATAAAGAATAATACTTAGAAGATTCACATAATCCTCAATAACATTTAGAATATACAAAACTATTATCAATAAATATAACTTCACTAATTATAATAGCTAAGAGTATTATGAATTAATTTATATTATGATATCAACAAATATACCATATAAATTAATTGTAAACTCCCATTTTCTATTTTAATAGATATATACTATAATTATTAACCATTTACTTATGATCCCTTATTCATTTATAAAACATCGTGATTTCTAGATACATACCATTCTCATATTCATATTTTTCATCCTATTTAATGTAAATATAAAATATAAAATTATTATGATAATATCAAAAATATGAATATGAAAATATAAATTCAGATATATATTCCCTTAGGATGTGTGTTTATAACATATGATACTTTTGGGTCAACATATAACTATTTTTCATTAATATGGGGTTATCCATGTTCCATTTTCTGTTTATTTATCTAACAAAAACAAATTTAATTAATTCATAATGTTTCATATAGAGAATGTTGTTGACCAAATCATGACCAAAGGAGTTTCTATCTAGGTGTAGATTCGTATTTCCATTCATCTTACAGTAGTGTGAAGAACAATTCAATTCTTAATCAAAACTTTTTTGGGGTGATTATCCCATGATAAATATGTGTTATAGAAATATATACTTACCAGTATCTAGAAAATGATGTAATTTATATTAAACCCACAAAATCAATACTTTATTAAAACAGCTGGATGTCAAACTATAGTATGACTTATTCTTAGGATTTTCAATAATATTATCTCATCCTAATCCCCAGAACAAAATGTAAAATATTACCCTAGTAATAAATCATATACTATACAAAAGGGTTATTTATTATTATCAACCTTAACTTATCAAAAAAATTATCCTAAAAACATCGTAATATCTAAAGTTATCAAAACCACCTTTGATATGAAACCTCAAACTTGTACACCTAGATCTGGTTACATAAACATTTAAATTACATACTCAGATTGATATTAATGGTAAAATATATCATATAACAATCTTACTTACAAAATAAAAATTTTATTATTGCATATCTTAAAATCAAATTATATTGTTAGGATTATATATTTGGATAATTAGGACAAATAGTAAACTAAATAATCTCATGTCTTTCCCAGCTAGTGCACATTATTTTCCTTACATACAAAAATAATTAATCCATAATGAGTCTTCAACATTTTTTATAAATTACATAACATGTACTATCCTTATAAACATGTCATTTTTACTACATTAATTAATAAACTGATGAATGAAAGAATAATAAAAATGGTGGTATCAAATTCTTAGTAAGGAAAACATACAACTAAATCTATCCAAAATGTAAACAAAATATAAGGAATATGAAAGGAATAAATAATATGAATAATTTCAAAGGTAACTGAAAAAAATATCATGTTATATACATGAAAATAAAAAAATTAATATCATAATAATTATCTCATACTAATTGAAATCGTAGTTATGGAAACAAAAACATGTTTTAAAATCCTTATGCCAAAACATTATACTGATGTGGGGAGATGTATACACCAAAACCCAAGATGTTTTGTCTCGTGAGGCATGTTGATGCATCAAAGGTTATATATTTTTAGGCCCCACCAGTCTCTTTTTTATACACAATTTATTCACCATAAGAGTCATCATGACATCTTATACCATTCATTAAAGAACCATTAGCTTAATAAAAACATGGTTCTTCATATAATTAAACATGAAGACTATCAATACCTAATCATCATGAGTTAGTAGACAATAATCAACCAGAATTTCAATACATTTTCCCATGTAAATAAAATGGATAACAATATCATAACCCATCCAGAAAAACAGGGTGGATTTTCAAGCAATACATAGTTAATTGGATAATACTCATATGTATTTTCATAGAAATATACGTAACACCAATACTTTTCCCATATTAATTAAAGGGATGACATTATTATAAAAAATCTAGAGGAAGGATATGTATGCATAAACAATAAATATAAAACATTAAAACAATCATCCATATAAGAATGAATACATAAAAAAATCCAATACTCTTCCCTATGTCAATATAATAATATTCTATCTTGGTGAACATCATAAAATAATAATTTTGTAAAATTTGATATTTACGCTGTATAGATCAATGAGTGTATAGATAAGTCAATAATGTAATAAAATGACCATAATACATATACATAAATATGTTTTATGGTTACTAAATAATATAAATATAGTGTAACATAGTGAACATGGAAGGATTTTGAAATATATGAAATATGTCCTTGTAAATGAATGCTTGAATGATACATGCCTAGAAGGGTTATAAAAATTTACTATTTGGTACTATGAGTTCATTCTTCCAAAATTTAAATATATATTTTAGTATAAATAGTGGTAGATAAAACCTATTAGGGTAAATACAATTTAAAAATTAAAAAGGGAAATTGATGTGAAAAAAATAAAATTTCCTTTAGAAATCATTTCTAACATTAATGTAAAAATTTATTTTATGGGACACTTATAAAATTATTTTTCAAAATGAGAAGTGAAAAAACATTGAAAAACATTATATGTGAAAAAAATCATCACTTTTATGGCCTTTAAAATTCATATTAATTATCTTTTAAAAAATTAATGATGAAGAAAAAACAAATGAAAGTAAAATTATTAGACTTTTCAATATCTTGAAAAATACCCTAGTTTAAAAACACTTATTGAAAAAAGAGTAAAAATATTATTTTGAATAAAAATATATTTATCCCCAAATAGGTACATTAATTACACAGAAATAAAATATTTGTGTGGGATAACCTAATCATGGAATAAAGAAGTTCCTAAATAAAAAATATAACTCAAGGAAAGGAGACCTGGGTTATCAATTTACCATATAAGAAACATAATCCTAATGGTAAAAGATATTTCAAAAAGTTGTATTATTTGGTAAAAACATAGATAAATAGACAAAAAATATAAAAACAGATAATATAATCAATTTGTAGAATACACCAAACTATTTTTTCTTAAAAGATGATTATAACTCAATGAAAGAAAATGAGCTCACTAAAAGAATTATAACTACGGTAAAAATGAAGTAAAATTAATTTGACGAAAAAAAGATTCATAACATTATTTTTAGTGAATATGAAAATATGATAAATTTAAATCCATAGGTATTTAAGAAAACATTTAAAGGAAAACATGGTTTAAAACATAAACATATTTCAAGGGATTAAAGTTCGGGACAAAGTAGCCTTACGGTTCGAGAAACATAATAATTGCAACCCCATGAAATAGTGGTATTGTAATTGAAATTAAAAATAAAATTATTAAAATATATTTCATGATATTTTATCTCAAATTTCAATTATATACACCACATAAATGAAAATAGGTTCATAATACCGAACATGTCTCAAAGAGTCAAATTTGAGCTAAAACCCCTTTCCTTATTCCTGATTCATTTTGTGCATGATTCTAACTTCACGAATAATAAAATTAATAATATTAAATACCTTTTAAATTAACTTACTCATCTATATTTAATTTAATTTTTAACATTTATGATAATATTTTATTTTAATATTATATAGTTTTCTTTCCCATATTGGTTACTTGAGGTTATTCTGGAAATTTTTCTTTAATTCCTTATATAAATTAACTATTTATGAAAGAATCATAAAATAGATTAATTATATCTCAGTTATTAGAATTTTTTAAAAATATTTTTTTTATTAAGAATATTTTTAAATCCATCCGTGATGGTGGTGAAGAAAAATGGAACTCATTTCTCTTGAAGGTGGTAGCCCAGACGAATGTTTAATTAGTGTTTCTATATCTCAATGAATGGGAGGGAAATAAATTATATAGTAATTTTATATTTTTTAATAATATTTACATTTTATATAAAAAAATTATTCATCAATTTCAATATTAAAACAAACTGTAGTAGTTGGTTTTGAAACACTAAAGACATCAATTTACGAATGTGCTCGTCCGAACACACACCCTAAAGAAACATTTTTTTCTAAAGTGGTGGAGAGGAATAAATAATATTTGTTATATTTATATAATAAAATATTTTTATAATAGAAATACTAATATATTTATATTTTTATCGATATAAGAGGGTTTTTAGTTGAAAATTAATAATAAAATGTTAAACTGTAAGTAATACTTATGTTGGAGACTCAATCTTCTCTTAGATCCATCAAAAAAGACTTTTATTTATTATATAAAGAAAAGTTGATGAAAATCATACAAAGAAATAAATTAATGTGGTATACAATATTGTAAGATAATGGATTACTCCCAAAAAATGAGTACCCTCTGGAGTAAACGAACCAGTGTCATAGAAAATGAAAGCACGATCATCCGGTTAAGCTCGAGAAGTAGAAAAGTCATCCACCATATTACCCTCACACCATATATGGAGGATGGATATGTGATTATCCATAGAACCTTATATTAAGCCCTATATACTAAGATATTGTGGTTGAGTAAATTATTCTTATGATATCTAC
Organism: Viscum album; assembly: GCA_963277665.1. Lineage (NCBI taxonomy): Eukaryota > Viridiplantae > Streptophyta > Magnoliopsida > Santalales > Viscaceae > Viscum > Viscum album. The sequence goes on from OY728135.1 coordinate 339,302,905, forward strand.
TTTGTTTAGAGGTTTTAGTTAAATTAGTAACATATGTTTAACATTGAAGTGGTGGAAGTGATCACCTCTTATAAGTGAAGAAATGGGAACATTTGGGAACACCCTTTAATATTCAAGGACATAATTACACTCTTTGAGTCTAAAGGAATGCAAATTTTATAAATAATGGATTTTGGGGTGATATTCAGTCAATAAATCCTAAAACATGTATTCCCACATATGTTTCAAACCTTTCAGAAGCCATTTATACTTAGTGTTTTTCTTTGATCTTTCTTGTTGTTAAATTGGAAAGAAGTATTTCACTAAGTAGTTTAGGTTTTTCTAACAATATAAATTAACCACTATTAATAAATTTTCATATGTGAAACTAAATTTAATCTATATTTAATCAAATTAAATTTATAAATAATAAAACAATAACATTTAAATTAAAACATATATATATATATATATAGAAAATTTTGTTTTTGTAGAAAATGGTGTTATAAAAATTACATATTTTCAATCTAATTTAACATCAGTTTCCAAATACAATTGTGTTAATATAATTATATATGTGTTTAAAAACTATAATAGAGTCATAATTTAAAATATATTAATTTAATTTATTAGAGAAAGTTTCTCAATATTGATAAAATAAGTCTTTAGAAATAATAGTTTATCATTATCTTGTCATTAAAATTAAACATAGTAATCATAATTAATGACAAAAATTTAAATTGAACAAATTACATAATGTGAAAATATTATTCTAAAATATAAAATCCATTTTTATAGATTTAATTTTGAAATTTTTCAAAATTTTATTTTTAATAATTTATTAAAAATAGTTCTTAGGATAAAATATTACTTAAGTTTTCAAAATTATATTCATGAGTATTATAAAAACAACATCTTAATTTCAAATGATTAATTTTTATTATAAATATATATATTTTTATAGAAAAGGGTATAAAAAATTTAATTCATTATTTTATTATGATAATATTATAAAAGTGATAGATTTTAAAAAAACATTATTATTTTACTATTCACCTATAAACCATTTATTTTAGAAAGATTCCAAAAATTCATCTTAGGATAACTTTTTTTATAAATAAAAAATGATTCTCAAATTTTTTAAGTGAAATTATAATTTTATAAAATCAATTTTTACTTAAAATAATATAATATAAGGAAAGAAATGTTTTTATTAGAAATTGACTTTTTTGGATATTGACTATTATTATTCTTATTTCATATCATTTACTAAGTAAATTTTCTACCACTATTTATTAATATAAAACATAATTAATATTTTTTAATATTTTTTTTCTTGAAAAATAAATGTATATAACATATATATGAAATTTATAGAAAAACAATTTTTTAAATAATAAAGGATATTATTAGTAATTTTTGGTAAATTAACTGAATTTAAGTGACATTAGAAGTAGACATGGTTTCTTTACATAAATTTCATAAATTGGTTACTCATATTCACACTATCTAATTCAATAACTAGGATTTAATGGTAAAACTAAAATATTTATATGTTATCAAAACATATTGCGGTTTCACTTATGTTCAATGTTGTGTATGGAGAAAGGTATCAACCAAAATGACTTATTTAAAGGTAATAATATATTATGATATCATATTTTTACTATCTATTGAAAATAATATTGATGTTTTCATGAAGTTAAGAAGATTTAAATAATATGCCTCATTTTTTAATGAATATAATGAGAGAGACGAAACCATGATTTATTTAAAAATCATGGGGATTTTAAAACAGAAACTTTAAGTGAATTTATTTGATATCCAGATAAATTTCATTGAGATATTTTCTAAAGAAGATGTGTATGTCCTAAATTAATTCTATTCATCATAAGGGGTTTAGGATTCGAGATTTTTAACTTTTTGAAAATGCTCTGAAATGTGGAAATTTTGTATTTATGTGTTATTTGGAATAAAGATAGTGAGAAATGAGGAAGAAAGAATAACTGGTGTTATTAAAAATTATCATATAAATATATATTATTTCAGGTTAAAGATTAATATTGGTTTGGTACTATTATTCTATAGAGAAGTATTTTGTGTGACCAGATAAAAGATAAAGAAATATAATATATCATCTAGTTGTAAATCTTACACATTTAATACAATAATTGAGACTATGTTCTATTATTATGCGCTAAAGAAGAAGGAAGACGAAGAAGTAAAAGGTAGTGGCTCAATTTTCTAATATATTCATACATGTCAAGAATAATGATGAGTGATCCTAACTAGATATATTTTTATATTTTCATAATGGAAGATGATTGAGGTAGAGTCTGAGGTTCATCTTATTTAAATGGGTATATCATATTTTTATAAAGATAAAATCACCTATATTTTTTATCTAATCTTTTATCTTAATATGAATATTGAATCTTGGTGTGGAACTAGTTGTTGACCATTCTTATATGGTTCTAAATTTCATACCATTCCCAAGATTCTTGTGATAAAAAAATAAGAAATTATGTTTGATTGGGATAAAAAACATGGTATATCGGAGATGTAGACATCTGTATTGAAGGAGAACCTCATTAATAAACTATTGTTTTTATTTTTGTGCTTTCTAGCTTAAACTAAATTCATACCTTATTTAGTTTTATGGAAAATATTCAAATTTCCTTGGAAATAGTTTCAGTAAATGGAGATCATAAAACAAATATTATCAGATGAAGTTATCATGTGGTGAGGTTTCAATAAAAATGTGTCTAAGAGTCTATCTGATGGGGTCATCAGATCGTGATTATTGGACAGAGATCTTTGACGTAGTCCATCTTATGGATTTTCATTTTTTAATTTTTTTTGTGGTGATGCCTCTTTACATGGTCATATTATGTAACACCCTACTATTATATATATATATATATATGTTTGTGTGTGTGTGTGCGTGTATGTATGTATATGTGGGTGTGTGTCTATATATATATATATATATTCCTTTGTAATAAACTTTGAGTATTTGATAACTTATTTAACCCTAAACCCATAGTCTAAATGAACCATGATATAGAATATGAATATAACCTATCAGGTAAGTTTTTGTTATAAGTAAAATTAACCACACAATGAAAAATATTTATATATTTTTTATTTAATAAAAATTTGATGATTATTTCATAATAAATATGTACCCAATTTTTAGAAAATTCGTTTTCTACTTCAAAAACAAGTTTTTTTTAAAAAAAGATTGTTATTGGATTCTGCACATGGATATGATAATTAATTTATACAAATTTTTTAAATTCAATTTAATAAAATAGTATACATTTTTTGAAAACAACACATCAAAATTAATTTAGGGTGAAATTTTGGGGTTTTCCAAAATGATTAAATTTCAGTGAATAGTAAAAACTACCAATTTAATAAAAAAAATATCTATTCATTTCATGTATTAAAAATGACCCATTTTGGGTAAAATTTATTTTAAAATTTCAGTAATTAAAATTTATTAAGAACAATCCAAGAAATGTAATTGGAATCTAAATTATTCTTAATTATTGTTTAAAAACATTTTTATACTTAAAAATGCATTTTCTAAAAAATAGTTTATCGATGTGTTCTATTGTTTTATTAGAAAAATAATTTCCCCCATTTTAAGAAATTTAATTTTATAAAATTGATTAAATATTTGAAATCATAATTTCCAAATACTTTGATAAGCCCAAATTAATTTTTAACATAATGAATAGTAAAAAAAAATAAAAAAATCCATCACCTTGATTAAGTTAAAACATGATTACCAAAGGGGTTAAACTAAGAGATATTTATGATATTTCCATATAGGCATTTATAAATATTATTTTATCACAATTGTTATACTTTATCCACTCAACTATTTAAATATGATTCATTTTGAATTATTTTTTCTTGAGTTTGAAAAACTTTTATTTTAATCTTTAGAACATTTCCATGTCTATCATATACCTTCCTTATAAAATGACACCACATATTCTTATTATATTCTCATAAACAGCCTAGTATATCAAACTATAACTTAAAAATCCTTTCCTAACATCCCTCCCCATGTCATTGATGTCTTTGTTTGACTATAATTCCATCCTTTCACATCTAATGGTGTAAGACAAATTAGATTTCCCATTAAAGAGGTATAACTCTTAACCAAAATCATTCAATTGTATTTCTTCTTCCACATTATCTAAAACTATTTTATCCATCATAAAATGGTGAATAAACTATCATAAATATACATATAATTAATTATTATGGTTTCATAACCCTTTTCCACCACTTTTACATCAAATGGTAAATGAAAGTATCACTCAAGTGTATGTGTGGACTACCGCATCCACATAGAAATATAATTTCTTTCCATAAACATCATTAATTATATAATATTATGATTTATTTAATGTTTATATATTATTTTTATGTTATAATTTTGGTTTTTTAATATAAAAATATTATTTATCTATCTTTTGTTATATTTTTTAGAAAATGAAAACAATGTTTATGCATACATGCATAATATCGTCTCCATGAATGGTGTAATTAATTCTTTTGTTAATTACTTTTATGTATGATAATAATATGAATATAATAAATATATATGTAATTTAGGATGAGAATTATATGGATTATAGAAATATGATCTATGTTTAAGGACTAAAACTGTCAAACTGAAACAGCCATAAAAATGAAATAGTTTACCCCAAGAAGTGACTATTTTAAAAATAAATTATTAATAAATGGCTGCTTAAATGTTATAAGTGTATAATATATGATATTATAAGTATATAAATAGTTATTTTTTATAGTTATAATAAATTTATGTTCATTATATTAGAGGTTAGAGTGCTTATGGTGAAATTATAACTTGAGGTAAGGGATATATGTTTCAATCTCATGTCTTTTGAGGATTGTTTATGATTAATTTAAAATGTGTTAATTACATGGATATTATCATTTAATCCTCATATATTTTATTCACTTATTTTTATTCATGTAACTTTAATTTAATGAAAAAATTTTATTCTCTTCGGTACTAAAAATGATAAATAAAATTCCTTTAATAAAAAACATTATTCCCTTTTTGGGATAGAGTATTTTCCTTCCATATCCATGTTCTCAAAATATATTAAAGAATTATTTTAATATTCTCTAATGGTTATTTATATCATTTTTACCCTTGTTTTAATTTCATTAAAGGGTATAAAAGTACTCATTTCTTATCTTAACAAGGTATATTTTACCAAATGTGTAGAAAGAAACATTTTTTCCCATAATTATGATATTAATGGAATTTTGTGCCATCCAAAAGGGACATCAGCATTTACCTAGTGAAATATACAAGTAAAATTTTGAATGATTTTTTCATATATGATAACATAATTTTATGTTAATTATTCTTTACTAAGTATATGATCAATTGATACCATATTTATTCCTTTATTATATTGTTTGTTATTCTAATAATGATATTTCAATGAAACATGTTTTATTTTCCTGGGTTATATGATGATAAAATGATTAATGCATTTATTATCATGTAGCATAATTATAGTTTAATGATATATGATGGTTGGTCTGTTATACCCCTCCAAACCATTGGTAAAATATATATAACTCACGAGATAATTATTCTATTTTGAACCTAATTTCATTCCCACTATATTATGGGTGTACCTGGTTTCATTTCCAAATGTTAATGAATGGATTGGTGTTTTGTCTATAAGTTTATCAATGGACCTATTTTCATGTACATAAGTTTATGAAAGGACCCTATTTTAGGATATTAATATAATGATTGAACTTGTTACTATTTATACATGTTCATAATGTTATAAGATTTTGTTTTGACCGCATTAATATGTTTATTATATGCTTAGATGGCTCAAGATTGATTATTTATGATTCTGAACTATTTTTCATCTTGTATTTTTTTATGATAAATCCTTATTCCATGACTCGTGATTAAAGGTATTTAATTTTTTGGGTATGAATTTTTTTTATGAACATGTTATCATACCCTTATACTCACGTATGAATTTGTTATTAATATATTATTTACTTACCATTACTAATAATCTAAGATCACTCATCATTATATATTCCTTCCCCTATTTGTGATGTAAAGTTCTATATATAATATGTCATGAAGGGTATTAATATGATGAAATATGTGGGATATGTTGAATTCCCTTTATGAAATAATATTTTTATGCATCTGGTATCTAGATGAACTAAATCTCTAAGATTATAGGGTTAGTAAAAAAGGTTATGTTTTTTATATTAATTTCAAATTATTTAATATTCATGTATTTTATTCTTGGGTTTACTTAGTTTTTATTAAAGTCAGTTTAAGTTAATAATTGGATATTAGGGTTTGAAAACATTCTAGAAAACACTAGGGATAAGTGTATATATATATGATAGCATCCAGAATCATTGGTAAATTAGGTAGTATTTTCATTTACTAGAAAATAAATCCCTCTCTAGGTATGTAAAAGTGGATATGGTTGTGTTATAGAAAAACATAGGAGTATAAACATAAAAAAGGCATATTAGGTATTTACTCAATAATCACTAGTGCTCGAAGAGTGTGCCTAGGATTGTAGACCCAGATAGACACTCTCAGGGTGATATTATTGTGTTAATTAACATTTTTTGTAATAAATAATGAAGGATTAGAATATAATATTTCCATGAATAAGGTAGGTTAAACCTATTGTTTCATATATTGATAAGAAGGTGACATAATTTAGGGCACATCAGAAATCAATTTCATGAATTTATGATTCTTCGTAATTTTTTTAGATTTATGATTACACTGTGTTGTTTTTTAGTTAATGTATTTAACCCATATGAATAATGTGAAAAAGTAATGTGATTTCCAATGAAAAAATACTCTCCATGAGAAACCAAATGGATTTGGAGATGAGATGTAATATCTTATATCTCTGTTCACCTAATCATCTCAATCTATGAGAAGTAACATCAATCAAGTTGAAATTTTTAATGCACCAAGGTGGTTGAATTATACAATTGAATATTTTATGTAATAACTTACACCCTCCTTCTATGAATTTTATGATCTACTAGTTGTCGAGAAGTGTACTAATACGGTGTAAATAGTATTTTCCATTTTTCAGTTCCCAAACATAGAATAAGTTGTCATAGTAGTCTATTTCTTAAAATGAGCATCTAATAAATTGGGAATCTTATCTAAGAATATAATGTAAGAATAATAAATAAACTCCCTGGAATGGGAGGAATTTAAGATGGTATTCCTCAATTTTTACTTCCCCAAAACTCTACATAGGAAAAAGGATAATTAATACATTAATACTAATGAAGAAAACTATAAGATACTTATGAGGTTTGATTTTGGTTTTTTAATTGTCTTAGAAAGTAATATTGGTTGATTATTTAGTGGTATAAAAAAAATCATTAAAAATAATTTTCTATAAGGGACTTCAGATGTTATTCTGAAATCATTTGATGTATATTCAAAGTAGAAATAGAAGATAAAACACCTCACTGTTCTTATGATATAAAAATGAATGAATGGCTCGAAGGACTTAATTTTTATTTATTTTTGGATAAACTCCCTTTTAAGAAGAAAGGGGGAAACCCCACAAGACTTCAAGGAAATAAAGATATAAATATAACCACTTCCAAAAACAAGACTACTAAAAATGTCCCTCCCCAGCATCAACATCTTTATGGAAAGCCTCCACCAAAGCATAACTACTTAGCGAGTTGTCCCATGCGTAAAATGAATGGTCCTGGAACTTATGGCTAGGCCATACCCTATCAATATTGTGAATCTGAGTATCCTTGCATAATGAAATCTACCTATTCTAAATCCACATCTAAATCATTCCCTTGTAAAGAGTCTAGACCAAGCCCTCATCCAAAAACAAACTGTCAATTGCAAAAATGAAAAATCATGAATCCATCCATTTCAAACGGTTTCAGCAGCAATCTATTCTAGTATGATAACTTCCATTTTTTCCCACTAAATACTCTACCCTAAACCATGGGAGCTTCTGTTTCATCAAAAAAGAACACTACTTAATCAAAAAACACACTTGAAACATCATAGCTTCTACTTCCATCACGAGTTATTCCCACTACAAACAATCACAATTTCATCCCAAAAGAAAATCCCTTGAAATCAGATTCAAATCGAAGAACAGTAAACCTGAAATCCAACAGGCCTGCAAGAAAATGATCGATTCTATAAGGCGGTAAGAGCATTGCCAACCATTGCACAACACAAATCCGAGAACCCAGAGTAGATTCATCGAAGTAAGTTAAATGAAAAAATGCAAAAAACGAATAGAGCAGCAGTAAAAAATATAAAACTGAAAAAGAAGAAAAGAGGATGAGAAAGAAAACCCATCACCATACCGGGACACCATAGATCAACCAATAAAATCTCGTCATCTCCAACAGTCTGGCTGGAGAAGACCACCACGAACCTTCGAATCATTCAATACGTGTAAGATCATGAGCACAACCCTCACGCTCTGATAGACTAGGATGATCTCGTGCCTTGACTAACCGTGACCTGACGAATGCTCCAAAGAGTGAGCAGGAGAACAACGTGACCACATTGAAAACCAGTCTTATGCTTGGGAATCATGAACTGAAGCACCACAGAGCTTGTATCTTTAAACGATAGTAGGAGGTAGAGTCGCGAACATGACATAGAGAGTTCCGGAAGAGACCATAACAGATCTACCATGGGGAGAGGAAGGCAGGGACAGGGGAAACCCTAGCATCGTAAGTCCCTTACGAGCTAATTATGATATCAAAATGATTATGGAATTTCCTAGAATATAAAATGGTATATTACATAGAGTTAATAATAGAATTCAACCACCTATATGTTCAAACATTTGGAGGATAACTCAGGTGATTTCATGAAAGGAAAATGAATATGTTTCGAGTGTTGGAGGCATGGACATCAAGAAAAATAATGTTGAAGTGATGTTAATAGGTCGATCAAAGAAATGAATGGAGAAAAATCTCAAACAAATGAACCACCCACACTTTTTTGCTTTAAATTCATAGATCTAGATAATTATAGGAATTAATTCCATAAACCAATATCTATTGGGGATAATAAGCCTCATAAACCATTGAATTCAGAAGAAAATAAAAAATATCATTCTATCAAAACATCCAAATATGCATACAAGAATGGTGTGGTGAATGTTATACTAATTATACACACTATAATAGCTAATGTATCATTTTATTCTTGATCTAACCACTCATTTATATAAAAATAAGTTTTTAAGGGTATTATATTACCACCTCAACGATTATATGTTTATTTTCCTATTAAAACTTTTAATTTTATATAATTGTATCTCACACACCAAATCCATTTTTTCATAAACCACTTTGTAGAGGAGTGGAAAGAATATAGAAAATCCATTATGAAAAAAATGAAACCAACCAAAACAAAACCATTCAATGAAAATAACCAAAAACAAAATAAAAAAAAGTTAATACCTACACAAGATTTTTCACCACATAAAAACAAATGGTCTCTGGCTCGATGGTTATAGATGATATTTCCTCGATAGGTCATGAGTAACAAGGTCTTTCATTATTTGTTCATAAAAGTGTGGGGGAAGGAGAAGAGTATTTGAACGGGGCCATCTGGAGCCATGGGGCCCTATTTATCAACCTCCACTAGGACCTCCAAAGAAGAGATTTGGGGGGAAGGTGAGTTGTGTGTGTTACTCTGGGTCGCATGAGATATTGAATCCAATTTCACATGTAAAGAAAGAGTAATGGGAGAAACTTTACACTATAAACGCATTGGGTCTAGAGGAACTGGTGCTTCCTCTATATATGAGAATGTGATTTATGAAAATATATTGATTCTCCATCTAGTTGAATTTTATTTGATTTTCATTGTTGATTGGATCTCTTTTATATAGATCCTATATCAATTTACAAATACGGGAAGTATTATTTGAAAATATCAATCAATATATTATAAAATTTTAGTATGATTATGAATATGGACATCCAATGAAATTCACATCCATTATATTGGTCGTACTACCTATTTATGAGGGATATTTATCTCGAATGGTTGGGGAGAAACTCAATATCATATTTTTTACAAAAATTTAGGATTATTCTAATTTATTTATTGAACACTTTCATAGTCTTCCCTTAATTATGATGTAGATTTATAAATAGAAATCATACCTGGTGCTACCCATATTTCAAATACTCTATATAGAATGTCCCTAGTTGAGTTTTTTGTAATTGAAGAAGAAACTCTAGTAAAATATTTCCAAATGGATTCATATACACTGGTTCGCGACCATACGGTTCACCTATTATTTTTTTAAGAGAAAAATGTATTCATGAATATTTTCATTTATTATGGAGAGGTTAATTAGGTCACTATTAAGAACAAGTATCATCTACCATATATCAATGATATTTTTGATCGATTAAAAGGAGAACAATATTTTTTTAAGGATGATCATTGATATGGATATCATTAGTTAAGGGTAAAAAAGAAAGATATAGATAATGAAACATTTAATATGAGGTATTTTCATTATGAATTTATAGAAAATCCATTTATATATACTTATTTTCCTTCTATATTTATGGATTTAATGAAATAATTCATTATAGATTACCTTATTCATTTTTTGGTATTTTGTATGGACGATATTATTATACATTCAAAGAGAATGGATGAGTTAGAATTATATTTTAGGATTGTGTTGAACAATATCAATAAAGAGATGTTTTATGATAAATTTACCAAGAGATAATTTTGGCTATAGAAAGTCTCATTCCTAGGTCATATAATCTCATGTGAGGGTATATTGATGGATCCTTGAAAAATAGATGAATGATGTCCTAGAACAACCACAGTAACTGACATCCATAGTTCTCTATGGATGAAAGCATAATAATGATTATTTTTTAGAGATTTATCATAGATATATGATCTAATATCTATGTTGACATTGAAGGGATCTATATTCGATTGAATGGATGAATATATAGAAATTTTCTGGGAGCTGAAAAGAAAGATGGTCAAAGAACTTGTTGTTACACTTCCTTTAAATGGAGAAGTGTTTGTATGATTTACTGATACATAAGGTAATGTTTTGGGATGAACCCTTATGTAGATTTATATATTGATATATTATGCCTTCCTATAATTAGAAAACTTGAGAAAAATTACCCAACTCATGATTTGGAGTGAGAACATTAATTTTTGAACACTAAATTATGGAGTCATTATCGTATAGATAATGGTGATATATATATATATATATATTATAAAATGATAAATTATATATTCATGTAGAAAAACATTAATATTCACCAAAGGATATTGTTGTATTTTACTAGAGGTTATGACTTCTCAATACACTACCGTACAGGGATGGTAGAAAATTTTTCTAATGCTTTGGGTTATAAATACAAGGATAGTTTGTCCTTGATATATGTTTAAAGAGATATAATAATATTTATTTGAAAAATATGGATCTTGAAATCAGGTGTAATGGGTGTGACAAACCCGATATGAATACCCATGCAGACTAGTACCTAGCCTGAACTATAATATACCAAATGTGAGTTCTTGATCCCCATGGTCCGGAAAGTAACCCCCTAGACATCAACAATAAATAGAGGGAATTATTTCACCAAACATAAGGAAAACAATATAAAATAAATATATAAATTATGGGAAGAATTGGGGAAGTGAAAATTTAGAAATACATGTCATATCAAAACAAAATATGATCAGAGATTCAACTTAAAAGAAGTGGTATAGTCTCCAAAATACCCATCCAACATAAAAGGAAAAATGAAACCAAAACAAGTACTACACTTGATAGTATGGAAAAAATCCCACCATCTCACCACTATTTACCCAGACACAACTAAAAAACCTCACCACCTCACTGAAGCGCCTTAACATTCCTACTATATAAATACATAAAAATGATTATGAACTACCAAAGGGGTGTGAAAGGTGTGAGATAAACATGCTCAGTAGGATCCCAATAAAGTGTTCTATATCTAGTCACTATATAAGAATATTAAAAATTCCCAAATTTAAATTAAACAAGGGATGATAAATAGTTGAATAGTTTTTCTTTAAAAATCATGGTAAAAAAATTCAATTTTTTTCCAAAGTTAAAAAATAACATAGGTAACACAATTTCAAAGTTTTTAACATACATAAAGTTAGTCAAATAAAATATTGTATTTAATATCGTATCATATATAATAAAAATCAAACCCAATCATAAGAAACATCATTCTAAAGATCAAAATAGGTCAAGCTAGCTGGGACACTAAAACCTAATCATAGACAATTAAGTTCATCATGTCTCTAGAGATATGTAGTAAATCTAGAGAGAATAGGAACACCCTTGATATTGAACCACCCCAATAGGTCTAACCAGCCCATAGAGTAACAACCATTGGGAGCAGAGAAACATCCCATGAGTGAAACCTCCCAAATATATCAAAATATGAGGGCTCTTACTACACATTCCACCTTAGTACCCAAGGCTTCCTATATGTAATATTTTCCAAAAAAATTCATCAAACCCTGATTTAAACCCCATTTAATAAATCCCTTTCAAAATGCTTTCAAAATACATTTTATTTTAACAAAAAAATAGTAAACCATATTGTCTCAAAAAAACTATTTCAACCCACACAAATCAATCAGGATAATTCATTTATAAATAAATTAATAAAAACTAGATAAATTCAGTTCATCATGTATTGGCTTGAGATAGAACCACTTTCCTCAGACACAGGTTGTAGATGCCCATAATGGGATCCACCAACATAAAAGAAATAAAGGACCACAACAATGGCCCTAGGATCAATCTTGGAATTTGAAAACTCGTTTAACATGAAAATTTAGTAGTGGATAGTACAAATCACATCATAACACATTGAGACACTCACGTAGCACCATAACCCATAAAAGGTTAGCCTTCAAAGGAAGACCAAACAATTAATCTTGAAAGGATCAATAAGATTATAATCACAGATAAATGGATCCATAAATATCATGAATCAGTGCTATCATTATCAATGATATTGAAGAATTAGAAGTATTACCCACCCAGATAAATGAACCACAATCACAACATAGATTAATTACTGAACAAAATGATCTGGAGTGATAGGATTTTTCAAAAAATCGCATAGGAAAAATTCTGATTCTAAGGGGAAAGGAAAGTGGTGAAATTAAAAAAGAATTAGGTGTGTAGTGCCTAAAACATTCAAAAATTTTGAATTTTAGGTTTTGGATCCCAATATTATGATTTTAAATACATAAAATCCGAATACAATAAAAACAAAATTCCTCATATTAAAATCCTTCTTTTTGGCCATTTATAAACATGAAACATATTCATGGCATGTAATCATTTAATGTTTTGAACTGAATTCATGATATCTACTCGATGGAAGTTTCAAGTCATGTAAATAATTCACGATGTGAAAATATCCAACATAAAAAAAACAACCTAGATTTTGAACTATAACCAAAACCATATCTAGCGTTCTCCAAACTAAGGGAGAATCATGTAAATCCTTTGAATCATTTATAGTCATAACCCATTAATTCAAATAAAAATACATCCCTAAAAATTGGATCATTTTCCTCAGTAAAGTATCATTTTCATCAAGAGTCCCCAGGAACAACCAAACAAATTGGGAAACAAAAATATAGAAGATAAATACTTGATAGAAGGAAATTTCATGTCACAAACATCCCACCATAAGTTATTTTCCCCTAAAGAAGTCATTTGGATGTCTAGAATGAGGTGAGGCTAGTTCCCCTCATCAATGAATTACACATGAAAGTCTTGTGTGAATCATATCCACATCTTCATAACACTCTAACCAATATAATTGACTTCCCACATAAGACTTTCACCTAAGAGAAAATAGTCTACATTGGTTTCTCTACAATAGAAATGTTAGCCTCTAACTAGTTCTCTTCCCAAATAAAAATATGAGATGTATCAAGATGGATTTTACTATGATTTGATATATTGAAAACATGTTGAATGCCCATCAACATAACAGGTAATTCCAAAAAATAAGAAACATACATATAATACCGAACTATGAAGATCCCAACCCAGATACCCCCTAAAATTGGTACCTGACCCAAACCATCACAAACCTGATGGGTGTTCCCAATCCCCATAGGCTAGACACTAGCACACAAGAATGACCAACAGCTATATGGAATGATTCTTCCAAACCTGAAGTAGAAAACATGAATATATATACACATGATGGGATGAAACAACAGAAGAGAAAAATCGGAAATAAATATCATATAAAAAAGAAAAAATATGAAGAGATAAAACTCAAATGTTACTAAGAAGTCTCCAAGATACATATCTATGTGAAAAGGAAAACTAAAACCAAAATATATACTACAAATTATAGTGTAGGAAAACTCGTACGATCTCACTACTAGCTACTCAGACACATATGATAGAAAAATTTCCACCTTAGTGTGGTGTATTGCCTTTCCCTATATTTTAATATATAAAATGGTTTATGAACTACCAAAGGGGTGTTCACGATGTGAAATAACCAAGATCATTAAGATACCATATGGTACGTCTCACTATAGCTATACTTGAATCTACCTCCACTAGAAACTCATCTACTTCATGAAGGTTCTTAACTTCTAAGGCATGTGGCTGTAGCACTATATTCTTCGATGCATCTGATTATGTTTCATTAGCCTTTGGAATTGATGATCCTTGACCATAAATATGAATTGAAAAAGCCTGCTAGAAATGTTGTAAATGACTATAACATCTAAAAGTGTTGCACATTTTTGTAGGAACAGAACAAGTATGTAGAGTCTTCTCAAACTTTCCACATTATTATCAATTCAAGGTCTCATAACTAGATGTAACTGAAGGTGTAGAGGATGATTTCTACTGATTACCACAGCCACATGTCCTATAATGTCCATGAAACTTCATCTTTTTCCCTTGAGTTCTACTAAATCATCCACAAGGTGGATGAGAAGGGTAATAATAACTAACTATTACTACAATATTAATATCTATAATAATTTCCATTTCTACCTTTTCTACATATGTTGAAAGATTCATCATAAATACCTATGATCTAATGCCCGGTCACAAACCCTGTATTTACTTTTGAGACTTTAGCGGGTTATTCTTTACAATATCTAGAGAAAAACAAACTAGATCAGTAAATTAATTGGTATGCATCGACACAGAATGATCTCCCTGTAGTAAGATGATGAAATCTAGAGACTTATCCATCATCATAAAATCTATAAAAACTACTAGAATATGTGGTTATTAAAACCCTTAAATTCCAATACCACCTTCCGATCAACATGTACCATGGAATCCGACCATCATTTGTTGGTACCCTAAAATCTGAATTTCATACACTTCACTTTTATACACTCAAGTTTATCTAGAAATTCAATGATCTAATAGATATTGTATTCCTAGTCCTCATACTATTGAGGTTAATTTGTACCCTTAAAGTTTGGAGGCTTCTAATTTAGTAACTGCCATGATCAATCCCTTTCTCCAGAAGCTCTTGGTAAACCTCTACATATGTGTTCAAGACTTGTGGTATGTTTTGTTTGATATAATGAATTGACCACTTGATAGTATCTATAATATTACATCTATAGGTGGATTCCCTTGACGAATATCTACTTCACCCTTCTGAGAAACAAATGGGAGACACCTCATAAGAATACTTTTCTACACCGAAATAGAAAAAACAATCAAACAAGGGGATATGCTTAGTTCAAATCATAAAACCATAAACATTGATATTAAGATCAATCACTCATACGTGGGGTATACATACCTGCATCACATGGTAAAATGAGTCACTTCATGGAAACATATGGATGATAACTCAATAAAACATACATCCCATGTCCTAAAAATTCTATCTCTAAGCTACCAAATTCTCTAAACTAGGAGAAAAAACATTGATACCAAAATGTGATGAATCCCACATAAATACCCTGTTAAAATGGTACCTGATCCAAACCATCACATACTCAAAGGGCATTAACAATCATCACAAGTTACAGAACAACACCTGGGAATCAACAAAAACTATAATTAATGATTTCACCCAACCAGAAGTATATAACATAAAATATAAATATACATGATGGGAAGAAACAACTAATGATAAAAGAATGAAATATATTTCATATAAAAATAAAACAATAGATGTTATACAACTCAAAAGTAGTTAAACAGCCTCCAAGAAACATATGATAACCCTTCTTTTTAATACAAACATAAACATGATTTATTACATAAAACATCACTTGATACAACAAAGAAGATCGAGAGTTTTAGTGTCTTTGGGGATTAGGATAATTACATAAAAACTTAAAACATTAAATACAACATCTTTATTGAAAACATCTTTTACATGACCACTACATTCCCTTGTACTTAGCATTGCATGGAATAACCTGAGGACATGCATAAGAAAAGGGTGAGCTATAAAGCCCAGTAAGGGAGTACACATGGAATAATATGAGGAGTAAAATACATGTCAGGAAATAGGCATATCAATAGAGTATAAGATAAACATGAACATAAAGGCATGATAAATCATGATAATCATAACATGGAAATGTGGAAACAACAGTTAACATGGAATTAGCATGAGCCATGGCCCATTGCACATAGAGCATGAGTAAATCCTCATTGCACATGAAGCATGAGTAAACCCTTGTTGCACTTTAATTATCTTGATTCAACACTCATTGCACATGACGTATCATGATACTATACTTTACCCAATGTATTGAAGCGCTATAAGGGTGCACCCTTCTTAAACATTTCATTTCATGCATAAGTGTGTCACGTGGATCATAAAACATGGATTCATAAAACATAATAATTTATTCCACGATATAGGAATGTGGAATTAATACATGAAACTTTATAATAAATAAGTAAATGTGCATAAAGTTGAATACCCTTGATGGAGAAATAGCCATGGTATTCACTACACAATGACATTGGCTTAGAAAATCGGTGTGATTTCGGCACCATAACGGCGTGACATAAGAATTCATAAAAATGGTTGATGAGACCAAAAGGGGTTCCTCATCATATTTAAATTTAATGGATAGTAAGGAGGTCATATAGATACATTTCCCAACAATTGTAATGGAATTTAGATTCATGATACAAAAGTATTGCTTGAATGTAAAAGAGGAGAGAGAAGTTCCTTTCAGAATTTTGGCATAGTAACGGGTGTAATTGGGAGGAATTTAATGAGAGAGAAAGGGTCTCCCATCATTAAAAAATAAAGAGGTCAATATGAGGGAGGTTCGAAACCATACCCCAACATTCAAAATTGAAATTAAAAGGGCAAAACAACTTAAAAAAAATTGGACAAAAATGAGAAAGGAAGAAAAAACCCTTAATTGGAAGTGTGCTTCCAAAGGCTAGAGAGAGGCTTGTGAGAGGATTCTTGGGAGCATGTGGAACCTTGGGAGGATTCTAAAGAGATTAGGGTATATTTTGGACGAACTAAAAACTCTTTGATTGAGGATGAAGTGGGAGCTTGGGTGGGTTTATATAGGAATGGTGAGGGAATTCTTTATTATTTAGGTTTGGGTCCCCTTACATTAAATTAATCCAAACCACAAACCATCCCATGGTTTTTGCCCATGTTTTTTGGAAAAGGGAAGAGGAAAACAATATTTTATAAGGCCAAAGTCCTAACTTCTTAAATTAATAGGGTTTCTTATGTGGAGGTGAGTCACACTCCCATGGAAATTAATTTAAAAAGACAAGGTGTTTAATAAGTCTTGAGGGGTCCATTAATGCTTTGAAAAGTAAGTCAAACAAACCCAAAATTAAATTATTTTAATGTTAAAACATATATTGGCCGAACATAAAGCTTATATTATTTTATTACATCACTATTGGGTCATTATGATGTCATAAAACACATTATATATTTAAACGGTATTTAATTTTTCCCCAAACATTTTACTGTCTCGGAAAATTATGAAAAATTCACCATTGGATAATTTTGACTTCCTGATCCCAGAAATAATATTTATTTTATCTAAATAATTTTCTAAATATGTTAATTTTCACTTTTAAAATAAGAACCGACATTTATTGAAAATTCACGGGTTTTGACTGAAATGGTATTCAAACCTTAATAAAAATTACAATTGCATTAATAAAATTATAAGATCATTTATATTTAATAAAAATTAATTTAATAATAATAATATTTTATTAAAATATTATTTATTTCAAAAATCCCTTAATATAATAAAATATAATTCTTAATTAAATAATAACTAAAAATAGTATTTATACTTTAAAAACTATTTACAATGTATCAATAATGACAAGAAAGTATATTCATTATTATATACAAGAAATAATGTACATGAACATAGTACAATTTATTTGTTACATAACCCCTTAAAACAACCGCATAAGACCTAAGGGTAAGGTGTGCGATAGTGACAGACTCTTGGGGTGGCTCGGATAACATCGCTCGAGTGGTAATTTCTATTAACTTCCACTTCTCCCGTAGACGGTCCCGTTCGATCTTGACATGATGAAGCTCAGCTTGGGCTTGGTCAAGAGCAAATCCCAAGGATTCCACCTCTTTTTCGAGCTCTAACAAATGGGCTTCGTATGGGGCGATTCTATTGGATGAGGACATCACTTCCTTTTTCTTAGTAAATTGGATTTTTTAAAGTCATATATTTATACTAATCATGTGATCACTATTCAACGACTATATTAGCAATGGTCAAAATTCTTATCATAAAACCAATGAAGTTGACATTTTGTATAAACATAAAGAGACATTTAATTATATCAAGAGGGATTTCCATTAATGAAACTTTGGGTTGTTACAATATCCCCCCCTTAAGAAATTTATCCCTAGAAATTTTCCTTTTCCCACACTAAAACAAATGTGGGTAACTTAGCTTCATCATTTCCTCCGATTCCCAAGTCGCTTCTTCAAACTTGTAGTTTCTCCACAACACCTTGACGAGGGGCATTGTCTTATTTTGTAGAACTTTTTCTCTACGATCTATGATCTTCACTGGTTACTCTTCATGAGAAAGATCATCTTCCAATTTTACCACCTCAGAAGAGAGTACATGTGAAGGGTCCGGTATGTACTTCCTTAAGAGGGACAAATGAAATACCTCATGTACTTTGGCCATAGTAGGTGGAAGTGCTAGTCGATAGGCCACAGCCCCGACATGATCAAGAATATCGAAGGGGCCGATGTACCTTGGACTTAACTTCCATTTCTTTCCAAACCTCATGACCTTCTTCCACGGAGATATGCGTAGAAATTCCATGTCTCCAAATTTAAACTCAAGGTCTCGTCGATGATTATCTGCATAACTCTTCTGTCGACTCTGAGCTACCTTGATATGCTGTTGAATGGTTTTCACCTTCTCCACCATTTCCTCGACCATTTCTGGTCGAAGAAGCTTACGTTCACTGACCTCATCCCAACATGCCGGTGTTCTTCACCTTTTCCTATAATGGGCTTCATATGGTTCCATTTGGATGCTCGAGTGGAAACTATTATTATAAGAGAACTCAACCAGAGGAAGTTGTTGATCACATCCTCCTTTAAAATCCATTGAGCACGCTCTCAACATTTTCTCAAGTGTTTGGATAGTTTGCTCGGATTGGCCATCAGTTTGAGGATGATAAGCCATACTAATGTTCAGTTCAGTATTCAGAGCAGGTTGAAGACTCTTCCAAAACATAGAGGTGAATCTTGGATCTCGATCAGACACAATAGATAGTGGTACTACATGCAACCTTACCGCTTCCCTGATATATATCAGTGCCAGTTTATCCAATTATAAATCCTCCCGAATATAAATCAAGTGTGCAGTCTTTGTAAGATGATCCACAAAAACCCAGATTGCATTGTTTCCTTTGGATGTCCTCGGAAGTCGAGTGACAAATTCCATGGTGATGTTCTCCCATTTCCATTCTAGTATGGGCAATGGTTTCATCATCCCCTTAGATGTCTGCCTCTCTGTCTTCACTTGCTGACACACCTGGCACTTTGATGTATATTTAGTGATCTCCTTCTTCATATTATCCCACCAAACATTTTCTCTGAGATCTCGATACATCTTTGTGATTCCTGGGTGAATAGAGAAATTTGAACTATGTGCTTCATCCAAATGTTCCTTCTTCAGCTCCAGACATGACGGAACACATAGTCTTTTCCCCAACCGCACAATTCCATCTTCATTAACATTAAACTCCGAGGATTTCCCCTTTTTGATAGCTTCCACTTTTTCTTGAATTCCCACATCATCCTTTTGAGCATCCTTTAACCTTTCCAAAAGAGACAATTGAGTAATCATTTGTGAAAGGATTGATTATGTTCCCTTCTCTATGATTCCCATGTCCATCTTCATAAAGTCTAAGAATATTAGATCCTTCTCAATTCACATCATTGATAGAATCGCTAGATCCTTTCTACTTATGGCATCTGCCACCTTGTTCGCTTTCCCAGGGTGGTAATGTATTGAACAGTCATAATCCTTAATGATATCTATCCATCTTATCTAGCATATATTAAGCTCTTTCTGTGTGAATATATATTTAAGACTCTTGTGGTCAGTATATATCTCACATTTCTCTCCATATAGATAATGCCACCAGATTTTCAAGGCAAAGATCACCGCCGCCATCTCTAGATCATGCGTTGGATAGTTTCGCTCATGGATTTTCAACTGCCTTGAGGCATCGGATATAATTTTATCATTCTGTATCATCACATAGCCTAATCCCTTCTTTGAAGCATCACTGAATACCACAAAAAATTCCCCACTTATGGGTAAAGTGAGCACGGGCGTAGTGATAAGCCTCCTTTTCAACTCCATGAATCTTTCTTCATATTCATCACTCTAATCAAACTTTAATACCTTTCGAGTTAGCTTGGTAAGAGTTTTGGACAATCATGAGAAATTTCTCACAAATCGTAGATAATATCTAGCTAACCCCAAGAATCTACGGATATCTGTTACCGATGTTGGCCTCGGACATCCCTCAATTGCATCTGTTTTGGAGGGATCCACAAATATCTCATTGCTTGTGATGATATGGCAAAAGAATGAGACTTCCTTCAAACAGAACTGACACATGCTATACTTTTCATAGAGCTTCTCCTTGCGTAAACTCTCCAGTACAGTTCTTAAATTCTCCTCATGATCCACCTTGGTTTTGGAGTATATTAGAATATCATCTATAAATACTACCATAAATTTTTCTAGTTAATCTCTAAAGACTCTATTCATTAAGTCCCTGAATATTGTTGGAGCATTAGTGAGTCCGAAAGGAATTACTATGAATTCATAGTGCTCGTATGTTGTGCGAAAAGCAGTCTTGGGGATATCTTCCTTCTTCACCCTTACTTGATAATATCCCGACCGCAAGTCCACCTTGGAGAAGTATTGTGCTCCACTTAGCTGATCGAACAAGTCATCAATTCTTGATAGATGATACATTTTCTTTATCGTGATTTTTTAAAGTTCACGATAATCGACGCAAAGCCGCATTGACCCATCCTTCTTCTTGACGAAGAGGACTGGTTCACCCCATGGTGAAGCACTTGGGAATATAAACCCTTTATCCATATTATGTTGTAGTTGTTTCTTCAACTCTTCAAGCCTACAATAGCCATTCTATATGGATTCTTGGATATTTTTAAAGCCCCGGGTATATGTTCAATTGATAATTCAACATCTCTTATAGGAGGAAGACCAGGAAGTTCCTCGGGAAACACTTCCGTGAATTCCCTCACAATAGGCATTACTTCAAGAATGGTTTCTTTCACGGACATAATCATATAAGCCAGATATGTGTGCTCATAGGGCAGTAATATTCATTCTTGATATGATGGATCTAAAGGAGATTCATCTTCCTCCTTACACTTGTAAAGATTCGGGGGTCGATTCTCCATATGGAGTGGGATTTCCCTCTCCCAACAATTTATGTTGGCTCTATATAAGGAAAGCCAATCTATTCCAAGAATTGCATCAAATTCCACCAGAGGGAGTATGACGAGGTTCGCCGAGAAATTCAATCCACGGATTATAACAGTGGAGGACTTAAATTCATGGGATGCAATGATTGCCCCATTTTTCGTAGTCACCGACATCTTCACTTCCATGGTTTTTGGTGGTGTTGGGATTGTTCTACAAAACATTCGAAATATAAAAGAATGCGTAGAACCTGAATCAGAAAGTATGTTCGCTATTCTTGAATGAATATCTAGTGTAGCTATCACCACTTCATTTTCGGGGTTCACTTCGGCAGAAGGGATTGAAAAATATCTTCCTTGCTGCCTTGGAGGTTGTTGGTTTCCTCTGAAAACCCTTGGATTAGGGCACTGATTTGAAAAATGACCCAGTTCATTGAATTTGTAGCATTGAACAATGTGTTGAGGTTCGAACGGATCATTCCTCTCCTCTTTCGCAACCGCGGGTCTTTCTTGCCGATAGTTAACATCTAGGTGCCCTTCTCTTCCACACCTGAAGCATTTTCTCGTCCCCTTAAGGCAATTTCCAGGGTGCTTCTTTCCACACTTTTGGAAAGTGGGGTGCTGTATCTTCTTAGCACCGTTGGATTTATCCATTGGACCACCAGCATTGAATTCCACCTTACGCTTCTTGTCCCCATGATACCCCTATGATTCCATGATCTCCATTTCGACCTTGAGGGCACATAGGACAATTTCCTCATAGCTATCGAAGTCATGGATCACCAATGCTTTTCGTAGGCTAGGCTTCATCCCACCAAATAAGAGGCCAACCTTGCATTTGTGGGTAACGACAAAGCTGGAATCATATCGTGCAAGCCTTGTGAAGTTTTCCTCGTACGCTCCAACAAATTCTTCATCTTTTTTCGTGAGGGAAAGGAAGTACCTTTCCATCCTAAGCCAGAGGGTGCACGGAAAATATTTATCGAAAAACATCTTCTGGAAATCCTTCCATTCCAATGCCTTGATCTCCTCCTCAGGCTTCCTATTTTTGATCAATGCCCACCATTGATCAACTTCACCCTCCATACGATAAGCAGCAAGGAGAACCTTTTCTTGTTAAGAACATTGAATGATGGAGAAGATTGTTTCAATGGAGTTGATCCATTGTTTAGCAATCGTGGGATCGAATGATCCACTAAAAGTAGGAGGCCTTGGTCTCATGAAGCTCTCGATGGTGACTTGTTCTTTCTTAGGGGGGTTTGAACATTCCTCTTGACTCGTGTTTCTATTCAAAACTTGAGTTAGCTAAGAGAGAAGCGCGACAAATTTCGCGATTCCCTCTCCCATTGGATTGGGCATCTCATTAGTACAGTCATCACACTGATCTTCACAACGGTTGTTCACCCGAGTCCTCCTATTACTGGCCATTCGCTGGAATAAAATGAAATTTAGGGGTAACACATAAAGGGTAATCCAAAGACAAAAGTTGATGACTTATAAATAAACTTTTATTTCCTTAACTCATGAGTCTACAGGCTTCAATCTAGGCTTTTCATGATCTACTTTATAACATATATTCTTACGGGCATTTTTTTTAATTCCCTTAATAAGGGTTAATACTAAGCTTGTGAATTTGTCAAAACATATCCCCCGGGAGTGTCGTAACCAAGAGTGCATCAAGACTCGTTGTCGTTCACCAGTTCCTGTTCGATTCTAGCTCAAAGCGGTGTTTTCGGGTTTTACCCCTAGGATACATCTGTGCTAGAGCCACCTCTACCTGCTCGTATCCAAATAGGAATGTATTTTCTTGATAACCCACTTACTCAATACTCACCAAAACATAGGGACGTTTTTATTGTACTTAGTCTTGTATCTAAGGCTTTACTAGGGTTTTCTAATCCTAATCCCAAAAATAACTAAACCTCCCTTTGATACCAACTATGACAACCCTTCTTGTTAATACAAACTTAAACATGATTTATTACATAAAACATCACTTGATACAACAAAAAAGATTGAGAGGTTTAGTGTCTTTGGGGCTTAGGATCATTACATTAAAACTTAAAACATGAAATACAACATCTTTATTGAAACTTCCTTTACATGACCACTACATTCCCTCGTACTTAGCATTGCATGGGATAACCTGAGGACATGCATAAGAAAAGGGTGAGCTATAAATCCTAGTAAGGGAGTACACATGGAATAACATGAGAATTACAATACATGTTAGGAAATAGGTATATCAATAGAGAATAAGAGAAACATGAACATAAATTCATGATAAATCATCATAATCATAACATGGAAATGTGGCAACAACACTTAACATTGAATTAGCATGAGCCATGGCCCGTTGCACATAGAGCATGAGAAAATACTCATTGCACATGAAGCATGAGTAAAACCTCATTGCACTTTAATTATCATGAGTCAACACTTATTGCACATGACGTATCGTTTTGCTATACTTTACCCAATGCATTGAAGCGCTATAAGGGCGCAACCTTCTTAAACATTTCATTTCATTCATAAGTGTGCCACATGGATCATAAAACATGGATTCATAAAACATAATAATTTATTCCATGATAAAGTAATGTGGAATTCATACATGAAACATTATAATCAATAAGTAAATGTGCATAAATTTGAATACCCTTGATGGAGAAATGGGCATGGTATTCACTACACAATGACATTTGCTTAGAAAATCGGTGCGATTTCGGTAGCGTAACGGCGTGACATAAGAATTCATAAAAATGGTTGATGAGAGAGAAATGGGTTCATCATCATATTTACATGTAATGGACAGTAAGGAGGTCATATAGATACATGTCCCAGAAATTTTAATGAGATTTATATTCATGATACAAAAGTATTGCTTGAATGTAAAAGAGGAGAGAGAAGTTCCTTTCGGAATTTCAGCATAGTAATGGTTGTACATGGGAGGAATTTAATGGGATAGAATGGGGTATCTAGTCATTCAAACACAAAGAGAGCAGTATGAGGGAGGTGTGAAACCATACCCCAACATTCATAATTGAAATTAAAAGGGCAAAACAACATAAAGAAAATTGTACAAAAATGAGAAAGGAAGAAAAAACCCTTACTTGGAAGTGTGCTTCCAAAGGCTAGAGACAGGCTTGTGAGAGGCTTCTTGGTATATTGGGGCACCTTGGGAGGATTCTAGAGAGAGTAGGGCAGAGTTTGGATGAACTCCAAAGGCTTTGAGTGAGGACAAGTGGGAGCTTGGGTGGGTTTATTTAGGAAAGGTGATGGAATTATTTGTTATTTAGGTTTGGGTCCCCTTACATTAAATTAATCCAAACCACAAACCATCCCATGGTTTTTGCCCATGGTTTTTGGAAAAGGGAAGAGGAAAAAAATATTTTATAAGGCCAAAGTCTGAACGTCTTAAAATAATAGGGTTGCTTATGTGGAGGTGAGTCACACTCCAATGGAAATTAATTTAAAAAGACAAGGTATTTAATAATTCTTGAGAGGTCCATTAATGATTTGAAAAGTAAGTCAAACAAACCCCAAATCACATTATTTTAATGTTAAAACATATATTGGCCAAACAAAAAGCTTATAGTATTTTATTACATCACTATTGGGTCATTATGATGTCATAAAACACATTATATATTTAAACGGTATTAACTTTATACCCAAAAATATGACTGTCTCAGAAAATTATGAAAAATTAACCATTGGATAATTTCAAAATCCTGATTCCAGAAATAGTATTTATTTTATCTAAATAATTTTCTAAATATGTTAATTTTCACTTTTAAAATAAAAACCGACATTTATCGAAAATTCACGGGTTTTGACAGAAATGGATTTCAAACCTTAATAAAAATTACAATTGCATTCATAAAATTATAAGATCATTTATATTTAATAAAAATTAATTTAATAATAATAATATTTTATTAAAATATTATTTAATTCAAAAATCCCTTAATTTAATAAAATATAATTCTTAATTAAATAATATCTAAAAACATTATTTGTACTTTAAAAACTATTTACAATGTATCAATAATGAGAAGAATGTATATTCATTATTATATTCAAAAAATAATGTACATGAACATAGTACTATTTATTTGTTACATAACCCCTTAAAACAGCCGCATATGACCTCAGGGTAAGGTGTGCGATGGTGACAGACTCTTGGGGTGGCTCGGATAACATCGCTCGAGTGGTAATTTCTATCAACTTCCACTTCTCCCGTAGACGGTCCCATTCGAGCTTGACATGATGAAGCTCAGCTAGGGATTGGTCAAGAGAGAAGCCCAAGGATGCCACCTCTTTTTCGTGCTCTGCCAAATGGGATTTGTATGGGGAAATTCTACTGGATGAGGCAATCGCTTCCTTTGTCTGTGTAAATTGGATTTGTTAAAGTCCTATATTTATACTAATCATGTGATCACTGTTCAACGGCTATATTAGCAACGGTCAAAATTCTTATCATAAAACCAAAGAAGTTGACATTTTATATAAACATAAAGAGACATTTAATTATGTCATGAGGGATTTCCATTAATGAAAATTTGGGTCGTTACAATACATGTTCAATAGAAAAGGATAAATAAAACTAAAATAGATACACCACATGATAGTGTGGTAAAACTCCCACCATCTCACCACCATCCACCTGAACACAATTGATGGAAGACTCACTTCCTCGCTAGGGAGCCTTCCCATTCCCTATATCAAAATGCATATAAATGTTTATTCACTACTGAATGGGTGGGAAGGGTATGAGATAAATAGTCTTAGTAGGATCCCACCCAATTGTTCTATATCAAGTATCTGTACAGAAAAATGAAAAAATTTCAACTTTAAAGAAAACTAGCCATGATAATGAGTAAAATATTTTTTATACAAAGATCATGCTAAAACATTTCACCTTATTCTATTGTTCTAAATAAATCGTGTAAAATATTTTTAAAGAATTTAATATACATCAATGCAATAAAACCAAATCATGTATAAAATATCATTTAATATTGAATACAAATCAATCCAAAACATAGGTAACATCGTTCCATGGATTAAAACAGGTAAGGCTATCTATGACACATGTACCTAATCATAGACACTTGTAAATAAAATTTATATACATATTAATAGAATCTAGAGTATATGAGAATAACCTGGAAATTGAACCCTCAAATAGGTCTAACAAGTCCCTAGAATAATAATCCAAGGGAGGAGAAGAACACCCCCTGAATGAACCCCGCTACTATATCAATAGAAGAGGCCCGATTATTACACCTTACAACTAAATAATCAAAGTTTTCCATTTACTACATTTTCCAAACCATTTCATCAAAACCATGCTTTCAAAACCATTTCATAAATCAATTTCACATTTTTTGAAAATAACTTTTATTTTACCAAATCAGTAGGATAATCATATTTTCGTAAAACCCAATTTCCAAACAGACAAATCAATCATTCCAATTATTTTTTAATATAATTTATAAATACCAAGTAAGAGTTCATCCAAAATATGCTACATACTGAACCATATATCTCAAAATCGGGTTTTACATGCCCGAAATGGGATCCATAAACACATAAGAATTAAAATTAAACAACATTGGCCATATATTTAATCCTCACTTCTTAAATTTAGTTAAATAAGAAAAGTTGTTAGTGGAGAGTAAAAATCACAACATTCCATAAAGAAACTCACACACCTTATCATAACCAACATAAGGGTCAACATTCAGAGGAACACCACCCAATAGATCAATAAAGGGTTTAGAAAATTATTATCATAGATCAACTAATCCATAAATGTAAAGAAATAGTGAAACCTCTATCAATGGAAATAAAGAAGTATAAGGATTACTCAATAATAGAAACACACCGCAACTCAAAAGAATATTAAGATCTATGATAATAAATTCATATGGATTATAGGTCTCCAAAATCACTTGGGATTGCTTTTAGGTCTGATATAAAAATCCTACATTCGAAATGAAATTAGAATCATGGATTTCATACCTAAAACCTAAAAACTACAATAATTACATGTATTGAATCCCAATTTCATAATATAATATCCAGAAAATCCAAATACAAAAAAAAACATGTCAACTCAGATTAAACTACTATTTTTTCACATTTAATTACATGAAAAATATTCATGGAATATATTCCTTTCACGTATTGAACCAAATTCTTGAAATCATACCACAAAAATTCCATCATTTAATAAAATTATGATGTGAAAAATTCTAGTAGATAGTTAACACCCTAAATTATACACTAAAACCCAAGCCATCTCTGACGTTCTCCGAACTTAGGGAGAATCCTACAAATCCTTTGAAATGTTTTTACAAAAACTCCATTAATTAAAATTAAAATTAATCCTATCACTTTATTTAATTTTACCTAGAAAGGATCTCAATCCTCATGACTCCCAATACACACCTAAACAAAGTGGGAAAAAACATATAGTTGTTAAATACCTTAGGAATTTAACACAATGTTATAAAAGGGATAAATCATATCTTTCTTAGTTAAATCTTAAACCATCAATCCATATAAGCATTAAAGAGGTGAAAATGATTATATATAACGATTGAAGAATGAGATATATTTTCTTGAGTTTAACCATCATTATAAATGAACGATATGTTTTAGAAATATAGACTATGTCCCTTTAAACATACATTAAGAAGGACATATTTGATGAATCTCATATCACATCATTCTTTATTCATCATTGATATAGGAAGATGTATAGGGATCTTACAAGGTTTTTTTGTTGGAATAACATGAAAAGGGATATAAAAGAGTATGTATATTGATTAATTATATTCTAGAAAGTTAAGGCTAATAGACACAAGTCTAATGGAATGTTACAAACATTACCCATACCAGAATAGAAATGGGAAAATGTTACTAGGTATTTCATCATCAGAATAGCTAAAACCTCTAAAGAGTATAATTTTATATGGGATGCACTTGACCAAATTATCAAATCAAAATATTTAACATCCATAATAGAAGATTTATCTTTTTATCACATTTCCAAGATATAAATCAATAATGTTGAATGGTTTAATGGAGTACCACATCATGTTTTTTCTATCCAAGATATGTGGTTTACATCAAATTTTTAGAGAAGTATTTTGTAGCATCCATATACATAGTTGAGTTTCAATGATTCTTATTATCCACATACAGATTCTTAGTCTAATAGGTGCATTAAAACTCTAGAAGGCATGTTGTGATATTTCTCTATGGATTCCAATGGTTTTTGGGATCAACACCTTCCTATGGTATAATTTTCATTCAATAAAAGCTTTCACTCAAGCATATATATGGATCCTCATGAATATCTATATAGTAGGAAGTTTAGAACTCCCACGTATTTGTATGAAGTTAGAGAAATAAATATATTGGGACTTGAGATAGATAAGGAAATCTAATTACCAATTTCCACCTCCTTTTTTCATATGGGTAATGAAAGTATCTCTCATGCATACATGTGGACGACCACCTCTACATTGGGATATAATTCATTTTTCACCACCATAATTCATGGTTGGTTATTATGAATTCATTAATTTTTATTTATTATATTTATGATATAATTTTACTTCTTAAATGAAAAGGTTTTATTGACCTTTGTATCTTAATTTTCATTAGAAAATGAAAATTGTGTTCATGTGTACGTGTAGACTATCGTCTCCAAGAGCATTGTAATTAATTTTTTAGTTATATATTTTGTAGAATATTTTAAATATGTATATAATTAATGTATATGATATTAACATCGTGATTAAAATTTAATATAATATTGAAACATGATCAAAGTACAAGGATATGAACTATTAAACCATCAATTTTATGAAAAAATGAAATAGTTAACTACAAGAAATGATGATGTGAATAAGAAATTATTAATAAATGGATGTTGAAATGTTATAAGTTGGTAATAAATGTTATTATATTTTTTTAAATTATTTTTTTAGAGAATTATAATAAATTTAAATTTATTATATAGTATGTTTGAGTGCTTATAAAGCATGGTGAACTTGAGGTAATGGATTTATGTTGCAATATCATTTATTTTCGGGACTGTTAGTACTTAAGTTACATCGAAGAAATTTATATAAATTGTATAATTTAATCCCCATATATTTTCTTCCCTTCTAGATATTAATTTAATTATAAAATAATACACCAATTTTCCTCTTTTTGTTACTTCTAATAATCCAGAAAATTCCTCTAAGAAAAATAATTTTTTTTCTTTTCTATTTAGGAGTATTTTTATTTTATACCCATGTTACATAAAATTTGGTCAATAATGATTTAATATGCACCAATGATTCATTAAATTATTTTTTTTAATTTTTTTAATTTCAAAAAAAGTTTTAAAAATAAAATAATTTTCATATTCATAAGAAGGTACATTTTACCAAAAATGTGAAAAGAATGATTGTTTTTTAATGATTACGATATTAATGGAGCTTCCTATCATCATGACTACACAATACAATGAATATTCCTTAACAAAACTCCATGTTTATTTTCAAATAATTTTTTAAAAATAATATTTTGGATACGTTTATCTTTCAAATCAATGATTTAAAAATCAAAATTCTTATTTAACTCAAAAATATTTCTAGTGAAATATTAATGTAATTTTTAATATATAGTAACATCCATTGATGTTACTTATTATTTAATATGGATATGATCTATTTATGTCATCCTTATTATTTATTTGGATATTTTTTTTATTATCATATTGATATTTTTATGAAACCCATTTCATTTTCACAGGTTATATAATGATTAAATGTGGAATTATTTTATGCTCCTGTGGAGAAATTTTGGTTTAATGATATTTAATGGTGGGTATGTTATATCCCTCAAATACATTGGTTAAAAATGCATAAATCATTAGATAGTTATGTTATGAATGAAACAAATTTAATGATCATAATATTATGTAGACCCAGTTTCATGTCCATAAGATTATGAGAGGACCTGATTTCTTATCCATAAGTTTATATGTGAGCCTGGTTTTAAATTCATAAGTTTATGAAAGGTCTTGAATTCATGTATTTAACTTAATGAGTTAACCTATTAAAATTTATACATTTTAACATTGTAATGAGAATTTTTACTAGATTTTAATTTTTATAGTATTACCACATGAATCATGATTGTTTATTTTTTATTTAAAACCTTTATAAGTTCGGAATATTATTATGATAAATCATTATATCATGACCCACTATTAAATATATTCAATATATTTGGTAAGACTATTTTATGTTATGATTATTTTATTATACACTTATTCTCATGTATGAATTGTTGATTTATTTCTCTTTTATATATGCTAACTGAGCATCTGGGCTTAGTCTTTATTATGTTATCCTTCCTTGAATTATGATGGAGAGTTCTAAGTATGATATTTCTATAAAGATATTAATATGAATATAATTTTGGGATATATTTAATATTATTTTAGAAATAATATGTTTATGAATATAGTCTCTAAATATACTAAACCTTTAAAGATATAGGAAGTGTATAATTATGTTATTGTTTTGTATATTCATCTAAATAGGTGAAATATTCATGTTTGTTATTATTATGTCACCTAGTATTTCATGGTTTTTGGATTTTGGTGGTTTCAACATATTGTTTGAATGTTTTATTAGAACTTTCACAATTCAATGGGTGGTTAGAAATGAATTTCATAATGCAGTTTTACTAGTTCACTAGATGAAGACCTCTATAAATGTGGGCAGTGGAATAGTTATGATACACTTGTAATTGTGGAAAGATAAAGAGGTTTTTTACTTAATTTTATTCAAATTTATAAAGAGAGATAAAGTGAGTGATGATTTTTCTATCCAATTATTTCTCCTCTAGTGAAATATTTGTAGTGTTCTCATGTGTACGTAGGATATTTTGATGAATGATGTTAATCCTGTTTGAATTTTTAGTTTGTTTTTTCTATGAAGTGTTATAAGTAGGTTTCTATGCTGATTAGATGGTCATTACTCTTAGTTCCCATGAATAAATATATATATTATGTGATTATCCTGAAAACCTATATCGTGTATCATTGGGTAGATTTACACTACGCCGGATGTGGTGATTGGAAAAACATTCATATAGTACATGTTGTAAATTATATGTTTATTTAGAGGAATGGTGACACTATTTAACCTAGATACATTCATATTTAGTTCCCCAAAAAATTTATATTAGTGGTTTGGTTTTACTACACACATAGATTTAAGGTTTTTTCAATCCATGGTTTAAAATTTGTTTTTTGTTTCAGTTACTTCAATTGTAATATACATAACTTATTTTAAAGGTAAATTTCATTTAATATCTATTCATTATTTGTTTTAGGGGTTTCCCATTCATTTCTGAAGGAAAGGGTGACTTTTCATGATTTGGGCCAAATTGAGAGCCCATTTCGAGATTTAAAACCGATTTTGATTATTTTCTAAATATTTATTTTTAAAATATTTTTCACCCATTCTACTTCTAAAATATAATACACTGACCTTTTAACACCAACAATGCATTTTGGACCCCATATGAATCCATAACAATGTGTTATTTGGGTTTTTATTTAATAATTGGGCCAACCGAAAAGCCCATTTTCCAATTTTAAATTGTTTTTTAATATCATAATATATTATTAATTATAATGAATTTTTCAGTGATTCCACCTCCCTCTCAACCCTAAGAAGCTCAGGCTTGCTCCCATTGCCTTTTCCCCCTCCTATGATCTCTTTGAAATCTCCAATTAGGGTAGAACTTCATGGGGTGTCTCAAATCGGCCAGAATTGAAGAGCTACTGTTGTTTTGGAGTGATTACTTCAGAATAATTCAAGTTTTTTCTAGGTCCTTATTGATGCAGCGGTGGTGTGATTTAATTTTCACATGGTGATTCAAGGTTTTTCCTTATTTTGGTAGGTGATTCCATTGTCCATGAAATTTTTGTGACTTATCTTGCTGTGTTCATGGTATTTTCATGTTTATTGCATTTGAATGTTTCTGAAAAAATAGGTTTTAGTTGCATTTATAAAGAAAATGAATTTTAGGTTCCAATTTTTGGTGAAATTGGGTGGTTTTCATAAAAATATTTTATTGATTCATTTGGGGCTGACCAATAATTAATTAGTGGATTTTATTGAACTGTATTAAGAGTGAAAATCATGTTTTGAATATTCATTTTTTATTGTTGGTGCGAAAGTTTTTTTAAATGGCGTTTGGGAAGAAAATGGGCTTTAAGTGCCATGTTTGTGTGAAAATGGGGGTTTTTAAAAGATATAAATTCTTGGATAACATTGGGAAACCCCAAAACTGAATTTTTGGTTTCATTAAAGGTTATTGAACTGCCATTTTGTTTTGGTGACTTAAAAGTGTGCACATAGTGTGAAAAGTGGATATTTCAAAGAGCTTTGGGTGCAAAACAATGGGATATTTTGAGAGGTTGTTTTATTGAAAATCAAAATGTTTTTTGTGTGTTTTAAATGGTATAAAGTGTGTATAGATATTGTATTGTTTGTTTGTGACCAGTAGTGGTGTTTTATATGCAAAAGTGTGTGTTTTGTTTGCTGAAAATTTTGAGCACAAAAAGGGGAATCTCGGGTACTTAGGTGGGCAGATATGTACTAGTATGGCTAGTGAACCAGATGGGTTGTTTCCTTGTTTCACTGAGAAAATGGATAACAACAACTCTAACTAAACTATGTGGATGATATTTGGGGACCACTAGGTTATGGGTATGTTTCCTACTAGTGGCTTGTTCATTAGAAAGGATTGGTAGTTGGATACTTTACACCGAGGTATGAGGTATATAGGGCCTGAAACTATCTAGTTGCCTGGGGGTGTTCCCGGTTTTGGTGATCCTTGGATTTGTGTTATTTACCCTTTTATTGGGGTGTTTTTGGAATTAATTTACATTATGTCACATTTCTATTTAAATTTGTGAACATTCTGAAATGTTTATCTTGAAAACTGTTATTAATTGAAAGTTGCATTTCATAGATTTTATCACTTATTTTCTTTGCATATTAAAACTTATTGCTTTTTCAAATTGTATTGAAATCACTTTGGAATCATTGGGTGGTATCCTATTGTGATTAGTCTCACACCCTACTTACACCCCTTGGGTGTAAGTAGACTTGGTTATTTTTTACTCAGGTAAAGGAAAGGCTAAAGGTGATGGCGGTTCAGGGTGTTAGCCCTCATCCATGGGGCGGAGTTGTAGAGACAACTTGTGGGCAATGACCCCTAGTCATGTGGATTATTTGTTGATATATTGATGATATATTTATTTGTATTTGTACCACTTGTAGTTTATTTAATCAAATGTATTCAGATCTGGTTTTGTTAATAATTTTTTAGCATGAAAATTTCAGATTCTGATTAGTGTTTGTTTTTTTTATGTTTTATGCTTTCATACCCGGGTAAATCATTCCCAAACCGGATTTTTTGATACCCGGGAACTTGTTCCAGCCTGTGGAGATAGGTTAAGCCCTTTAGGCCTTGGCACGGGCCGGGTTGGGTGCCGGTAATAGTGGCGACCCGATTTGGTTCGTGAAAAATGGTGTCAGAGGAGGTTAATGTTTTTGGGTTATATTACTATTTTGGGATGAGTCAGGATAGATAAGAGCTAGGACTGTTGGGGCTCGGGGTTTTGATTGTGAGTAGGGTGCCTGGCCCGCACCTCTCATGGCATAACTTGAGTCACCATGGGATGTTAAAATTTATAGATTGACTTTACTTCCAGGTGAGATGTGTGGGCTGCAGACCACACGTGAACATCGGGTGGAGGTTGAGTAGTTGTTTCTTTTATTATTGAATGTGTTTAGATTATTTATATTTGATGTATTTGATTAAAATTTTCAGAATTGTGGTATTGATTTTTTTTGTGACTGTTGCATTTTGTAGAAACATGCCTCCCCGGAAAGCTCCCACGCGCCCACAGAAGGAAGCTGGAGAAAGTTCTCCCACACCGATTGATCAGAGGATCGTGGAGGTTGTGGTTCGGGCTATCCAAGATTTGGGACAGGGACCATCTCTTACTCCTATTACTATTATGGTAGAAGATATATGTCCTAAAAAAGATAAAGCACAAGAGCTTCTGAAAAACAAGCCTCCTACATTTCGAGGTAACTCAGAACCCCATGAAGCAGAGGAATGGCTCGAGAAGATCAAGAAAATGATTGAGATCCTAGAAACACCCGAGGAGCTTAGGGTCAAGTGTGCCTCCTTTCTGTTGGAGGGTCCCAGCCATAAGTGGTGGGAGTCAGTGATTCAGACTAGGAAGAATGAGCATATGTGCTGGGGAGATATCAAGGTTATCTTCAATGAACAGTATTGCCCTGAGGTGTTGGCTTATACTAGGTCTAGAGAGTTCATGGAACTTGTTTAGGGTAATCTATCTATGATGGATTATGCCAACCGTTTCAATGAGTTGTTTCGGTATGCTCCAGAAATTGTCTTTAATGAGCATGCGAAGGCCCATAGGTTTGAGAAAGGATTGCGACCAGAGATATACTCCCAGGTGTTCTTGTTTAAGCTGAGGACCTATGCTGAGGTCGTTGATCAGGTGTACATGGTACAGATTGATAGGAAAGGTAGGGCTGGTTTATATGGTTCAGTATCAGTAGTGGGAAGTGGTAGCTCCTCAGAGAAGAAAAGGGATCGGGAGGATCATGTGAAGAAAAGAGGTGGCAGTTCAGGTCACTCTTCCAGGCAGTTTTCTACTGCGGCTTCTGATGCGATATCGGTCATGTGCCACCAATGTGGGAAGCCCGGGCATATCCGACCATCATGTCCACTTCCTCCAAATCCTTGTTACCGGTTTGGAGGTATGGGTCATTTGCAGTGCTTCTGTGTTGTGGCACGTCCACTCCCAAGTGGGGCTGGGTCAGTGGCTTTAAGAGGAGTTCCATCATAGTTCGAGCTATTGAGGACTGGGGGATCTCGATTTGTTGGTCGTGGTGGTAGGGCTAGATTATCTTCTGGGAAGAGCTAATTTAGGGCACAGCCACAGACTAGCGGTCATACTCAGGCAGATCCTGGACATCTCCATGCAGTGGATCAGGAACCAGTAGGATCAGAGGCGGGATCATCGACAGTTCGAGGTACTGTTCTGATCGCATCTTCTATATCTATTGCTCATTTTGATACTGGAGCCTCTGTTTCATTTATTTCTGCCCATTTTGTCGACATGCTTAATTTTCCAACTAAGTTGATGTCTTTTGTGATGGATTTGGTGACACCGCTGGGAAAGAAGAAGGAGCAGGGCCTTAGGTGCCCCTCGTGTGCGCTTTCCGTGTCAGGGGTTGAGATGGAGTGGTTCCTCCTGGTTATAGATATGGATCTTTTTGACATAATAATTGGCATGTATTGGATAGTACACTTCTAGGCACACATCAATTGCTATAGATGTCATGTGAGTTTCACAGCACCTGATGGGAGTTGTTAGGTTTTTCATGGAGAATTGGATCCTCGGTTAGGTCGCACAGGGCCTCCACTCCCAGATTTGGGAAGTGTTATCTTCCAATTATCTTCACTCATTCTAGAGGATGGTATTTCCTCTAAAGGTTCACTACCTAATGTAGTGAATGAGTTTTCAAAATTATTCCTGGATGATTTTTCAGGTTTTCCCCTGGAGTGGGATATGGAGTTTTCGATTGATCTGGCGTCGGGAACACAGCCGATATCTCTTCCCTCTTATCGCATGGCCCCCAAAGAGCTAAGGGAATTAAAGATATAGTTGGATGACTTAGAATCCATAGGATTAATTTTCCTGAGCGTCTCTCCTTAGGCCGCTCATGTGTTGTTCATTGAAAAAGGCTGATGGATCCCTCCGGTTGTGCATTGACTACCGGAAGCTGAATAAGGTAACAATTAGAAATAAATACCCTTTTCCTAGAATAGATGATTTGTTTGGTCAGTATAAGGGGGAAAAGTGGTTCCCAAAGATAGACCTACATTCAGGGTATCAGGAACTCAGGGTGAATGAGTCAGATATCCCAAAGACAGCCTTCCGAAGCAGGTACGACCACTTTGAGTATTTGGTCATGCCCTTTGGATTGACCAATGCTCTAGCGGTCATTATGGAACTTATGAATAGGGTGTTCCATTAGTATCTCGATTCCTTTTTTGTGGTGTTTGTGGATGAAATTATGGTATACTCTATCTTTGAGGAGGAACACGAACATCACTTCAGGATTGTTTTGGGTACATTACAGGATCACCGCCTCTATGCAAAGTTGTCAAAGTGCACATTCTGGGTCAGGGAGGTGAGATTTCTGGGGAATGTGATCTCATACCATAGAGTTTCAGTGGACCCCGAGAAAATTAGTGTGGTTATTTCATGGGAGCATCCAAACAATGTGTTCGAGATCAGGAGTTTCCTTGGCCTGGATGGTTATTACAGGAGATTAGTTCGGGATTTCTCTCGGCTTGCTTCACCGATGATAGCGCTCACCCAGAAAGGGGTGAAGTTTTTATAGGGTCTAGAATTTTAGGCGTCATTCGAGGAGCTGAAGAGGAGGTTGACTACCTCCCCCGTGCTGATTTTTCCAGAGGTTGGAAAGGGATATGTGGTCTATTGTGATGCTTCAGGTATGGGTCTTGGGTGCGTGCTTATGCAGGATAATCACGTGGTGGAGTATGTCTCTCGCCAACTCCGACCACATGAAAAGAACTACCCAACCCATGACTTGGAGTTGGCAGCGGTGGTGCATGCTTTGAAGAATTGGCGTCACTACCTATTTGGAGATAATTTTTTGGTCTACTCTGATCACAAAAGCTTGGCCTATATCTTCTCGCGGAAGGACCACAACTTGAGGCAACGTCGTTGGATAGAGTACTTACAGGGGTGTGACTTTGACATTGTATATACCCTTGGAAAGGGTAATGTGGTGGCCGACGCTTTGACCAGAAGATTTCCAGTGAAGGATTTAATTAATTCCAGTGATGAGTGGACTTTGATGGGGATCTTTTCTAAGATGCATGTGGAGACTAGGGAACATAGTGCAGGGGAATTCTTGGCGAGTGTCTAGTTGACTCTTTCTCTGTTGGAGTTGATTCAGTGGGAACAACCCATTGATGAGCTTTGTCAGCGGTCGAAGCAGTTTCTTCATGGTGGGGAGAAATCCTCTGATTGGTCGTCATATCTTGAGGGAATCTTGTGCTTCAAGGGCCATTCAATAGTGTTGTTATCTCTGCAGAAGCTGGTGATGCAAGATAGCCACCAGTCTCAATGGGTTGTCCATCCGGGTGCCACTAAGTTGTATTATGTTGTCCTTCGGCAGTTTTGGTGGCCTGGTATGAGACGGGACATAGCGGACTTTGTGTCGAGATGCTACATATTCCAGTAGATGAAAGAAGAGAATCAAAGGCCCTCCGGTTTTCTCCAACCACTACCCATTCCTACCTGTAAGTGGGAAGAGGTTTCCATGGACTTCATTGTTGGCTTAACTTGTACACCTCGGGGTAATAATTCCATTTGGGTGGTGATTGATCATCTGACCAAATCATCCCACTTCATTCTGATAAAATATGAAACTAAAGTGGATGAGTTGGGCCATTTGTATCTTCAAAAAGTGGTGAGACTCCCTGGAATACCATTAGTAGTTGTATCAAATAGAGACCCCCACTTCACTTCTCGATTTTGGGAAGGCCTTCAGAAGGCCATGGGGTCCCAGATTAAGATGAGCACAACACACCATCCTCAGATGGATGGTCAGACAGAGAGGGTGAATCAGATTTTGGAGGACATGCTCTGTGCATCTATCCTAGAATTTTGAGGTTCATCGGATACCCATTTGAGATTGGTTGAGTCTTATTATAATAATAGTTACCAATCCTCGATTCGAATGGATCCTTTTGAGGCGCTCTATGTTCGGCCTTGTCGGTCCCCCCTGTGTTGGGCTGAGGTAGGTGAGACCTCACTACTGGGTCCGAGTCTGGTATAGGAGACATCTAGGATGGAAACATTAACCAGGAAATGTTTATTGACAGATCAGAGTCACTATAAATCATATGCTAATCGGAGGCATCGAGACATAGAGTTTTCTATGGGTGACAGGGTATTCTTGAAAGTGGCCCCTCGTCTGGGCCATCGTCGATTGGGGAAGCAAGGTAAGTTGATGTCGCGGTATGTCAGGCCCTTTGATATCACCAAGCATATTGTAAAGTTGGCATATAGGTTGGCCTTACCATCTCAGTTGACGTCCATCCATGATGTCTTCCACGTCTCTCAGTTGAAGAAATACAGCCCGGATCTGTCCCATGTGCTGAGTTGGGAAGAACAGGAGATAGAGCCTAACTTGTCTATTGTAGAGAGGACGGTGCCAAAAGTGGACTCCCAAGACAAGGTTCTTTGAGGGAAGTCAATTCCGCTGGTCCGAGTTCTTTGGCAGCATGGTAGTGATACTCATGGGACATGGGAGTGGAAGTCATGGGTCGAGGAAGAGTACCCATTCCTGTTTTCAAATCAACCTTCATGTTGACTTTCTAGGACGGAAAGTCTTTCATGGTGGAGAGAATTGTCACATACATTACTTATTTTAAAGGTAAATTTCATTTAATATATATTCATTATTTGTTTTAGGGGTTTCCCATTCATTTCTGTAAGAAAGGGTGACTTTTCATGATTTGGGCCAAATCGAGAGCCCATTTCCAGATTTAAAAACCAATTTTGATTATTTTATAACTGTTTCTTTTTAAAATATTTTTCACCCATTCCACTTCTAAAATATTCTCAACTGACTTTTTAACACCAAAAATGCATTTTGGACCCCTTATGAATCGATAACAATGTGGTATTTGGGTTTTAATATAAGAATTGGGCCAACCCGAAATCCCATTTTCTAGTTTTAAATTGTTTTTTATTTTTTAATATCCTATTCATTATAAGTAATT
This sequence comes from Viscum album, assembly GCA_963277665.1. NCBI lineage: Eukaryota > Viridiplantae > Streptophyta > Magnoliopsida > Santalales > Viscaceae > Viscum > Viscum album. The sequence goes on from OY728135.1 coordinate 339,342,961, forward strand.
GTTCGGTAATTCCACCTCCCTCTAGACCCTAAGAAGCCCAGGCGCTGTCCTATTGCCTTTCCCCCCTCCTTGAAGCTCTTTGAAATCGTGAATTGGGGCATAAATTCATAGGGTGTCTCAAATCGCCCAGAATTGAAGAGCTACTATTGTTTTAGAGTGATTACTTTAGAATAATTCAAGTTTGTTCTAGGTCCTTATTGGTGCGGCGGTGGTGCGAATTAATTTTCGCACGGTGATTCAAGGGTTTTCCTTATTTTGGTTGGTGATTCCATTGTGCATGAAATTTTTGTGACTTAGCTTGCTTTGTTCATGGTATTTTCATGTTTATTGCATTTTAATGTTTCTAAAAAAATTGGGTTTAGTTTCATTTATAAGGAAAATGAATTTTAAGTTCCAATTTTTGGTGAATTTGGTGTTTTTCATACAAATCTTTTATTGGTTCATTTGGGGCTAACCAATAATTACTTAGTGGATTTTGTTGAACTGTATTAGGACTGAAAATCATGTTTTGAATGCTTATTTTGTTTGTTTGCTGCTATGAAAGTTTGTTTAAATGGTGTTTGGGAAGCAAATGGGATTTAAGTTCCATGTTTGTGTGAAAATGGGGGTTTTTAAAAGATATAATTTCTTGGTTCACATGGGGCTACCCCAAAACTGAATTGTTAGTTTCATAAAAGGTTATTGAACTGCCATTTTGTTTTGGTGACTTAAAAGTGTGCACATAGTGTGCAAATTGGATATTTCAAAGAGCTTTGGGTGCCAAACAATGGGATATTTTGAGAGGTAGTTTTATTGAAAATCAAAATGGTTTTTTGTGTGTTTTAAATGTTATAAAGTGCGTATAACTACTGTATTGTTTGTTTCTTACTATTAGTGGTGTTTTATATGCAAAAGAATGTGTTTTTTTGCTGAAACTATATGAGCACAAAAAGGGTAATCCCAGTTACTTAGGTGGGCGGATATGTACTAGTACGACTAGTGAACCGGATGGGTTGTGTCCCTGTTTCACTGAGAAAATGGACAGAGACAACTCTAACTAAACTATGTGGATAATATTTGGGGACTACTAGGTTATGGGTATGTTCTCTACTAGTGGCTCGTGCATGGGAAAGGATTGTGACTTGGATACTTTACACTGAGGTACGAGGTACATAGGGCCCGAGACTATGTAGTTGCCTAGGGGTGTTCCCGATTTTGGTGCCCATTGGATTTTTTGTATTTACCCTTGTATTAGGGTGTTTTTTGAAGTAATTTACAATATCTCACATGTATATTTAAATGTGTAAACATTCTGAAATTTTTATCTTGAAAATTATTATTAATTGAAAGTTGCATTTCTTTGATTTTATCACTGCTTTTCTTTGCGTATTAAAACTACTTGATTTTTCATATTGTATTGAATTATATTTAGAATCATTGGGTGGTATCCTATTGGGCTTAGGCTCACACCCTACTTACACCCCTTGGGTGTAAGTAGACTTGGTTATGTTAGACTCAGGTAAGGGAAAGGCTAAGTGTGATGGTGGTTCGGGGTGTTAGTCCTCATCCTTGGGGCAGAGTTGTAGAGACGACTTTTCAGCGATGAACCCTAGTCGTGTGGAGTCATTGGTGCTATCCTAATGCTATATTTATTTGTATTTGGACCAATTTTAGTTTCTTTAAACAAATTTATTCAGATTTGGTTTTGTTAATAATTTTTTAGCACGAAAATTTCAGATTCTGATTATTGTTTGTGTTTTTTATGTTTTATGCTTTCATACTCAGGTAAATCATTCCCAAACCAGATTTTTTGATACCCGGGAACTTGTGCCAGCCCGAGGGGATAGGGAACGCCCTTCAGGACTTGGTACGGGCCCGGTTTGGTGCCGGTAATAGTGGAAACCAGATTCGTTTCATGACATCAATCGTTATCAAGACGAATGAATTTAGAGGATAGGAAGTTCGGTATGTAAAAAATAGAATATGGACGTTATCTTTATGATAATTAAATTAGAGGATATATTGATATAAATAGATCCAGATTCTTCTTTTCTTAATAAATTTCTTAATGTTTGAGAACAAGATAGAATGGAAGTGGTCTGACAATAAGGCTTTACTCTGGGTCAAGATTTTTTTAACTAAAGATGTTTCTTTCAAAATTAGAGAGATTAAAAATACTGAAAATGTTGTGAATGTTTTGGGTAAAATTTATAAAAATATGACATCCCTAAAACTGCTAGAATTAGAGGAATTTGCGATGGGATATTGGCAATGGGATCCCGTCATAAATAGACTTTAGCGACTAGCCACGTCACAAATAGCCCACTGCAGAAAACAGAGTCGCAAATATTATTACTAATTATTACTAATTATTTCTAATTATTACGAATTATTACTAATTATTACTAATTATTACAAATTATTACTAATTATTACTTTTTATTACTAATTTTTACTAATTATTACTAATTATTACTAATTATTACTATTTATTACTATTTATTACTATTTATTACTATTTATTACTATTTATTACTATTTATTACTCTTTATTACTATTTATTACTATTTATTAGTATTTATTACTAATTATTACTAATTATTGCTATTTATTGCAAATTATTCTTAATTATTCATAATTATTCATAATTGTTCCTAATTATTCCTAATTATTACTATTTATTACTATTTATTTCTATTTATTTTTAATTATTCCTATTTATTCTTAATTATTCCAATTTATTCTTGTTTATTCCCATTTATTCCTAATTGTTCCTATTTATTTCTAATTATTCCTAATTATTACTAATTATTCCTAATTGTTACTATTTATTACTAATTCTTCCTATTTATTCCTATTTATTACTATTTATTCCAATTTATTCCTATTTATTCCTATTTATTCCTATTTATTACTATTTATTCCTATTTATTACTATTCATTCATATTTATTACTAATTATTCATATTTATTACAAATTATTACTATTTATTAATATTTATTCCTATTTATTAGTATTTATTATCAATTATTACTATTTATTATTAATTATTCCTATTTATTACTAATTATTCCTATTTATTACTAATTATTCCTATTTATTACTATTTATTCCTACTTATTACTATTTATTTCTAATTATTCCTATTTATTCCTATTCATTTCTAATTATTTATAATTATTACAAATTATTCTTATTTATTTCTAATTATACCTATTTATTTCGAATTATTTATATTTATTTCTAATTATTTATATTTATTTCTAATTATTCCTATTTATTACTAATTATTCTAATTTATTGCTAATTATAAATATTTGTTCCAAATTATTACTAATTATTCCTATTTATTACTAATTATTTCTATTTATTTTTAATTATTCCTATTTATTACTAATTATTCTTATTTATTATTAATTTTTCGTATTAATTACTAATTATTCGTATCTATTAAAAAAAGTACTAATAATTTCAATTTATTAATAAAAATCAATACTGTCAACAAAACAATTTAAATCTAATTCAATTAAAACTAATCAAAAATAATTAAAATTAACTTCAAAAATGAAATAAATGTTAAATAAAATAAAATATAAATACCTTTAAACTTGATCTTCTATTGATGTAGACGTCTTCAAAACTTTTTCATAAAAAAACTAACTCAAACAAATTTTCCCTCTAAAAATAGGGTTGAGAGAGAGAAAAAAATGAGAATTGAGATAATGATTTGAAAAAAAGGATGGGGGTATATATAGGTTGGATTAGTTGTGATGGGACCTTTTCCGATCGGAATACTGTCGTAAAAGGTACTTTTTTGCGATGGGCCCCGTCCCAAATACCTTTGCCCACATTAATTGATGTCGGCAGTTAAAAGGGTATTTACGACGGGCCCCGTCGCAAAAGGTATTGGCCGACACACGTTTTGTGACGGGGCAACATCCCGTCGCAACAAACCATTTACCCCCGCTGGGCATTTGCGACGGGGCCCGTAACAAATAGCTTCGAGCGACGAACTATTTGCAATAAGAATATTCCTCCCGTCACAAATAACCTTCATGCGGTTTGGCGCGCAAACCGCATCAAACCGCGCATTACTTTTTACGACGGGCCACCAAGACCCGTCGCAAATAACAAGGTAGTTGCGACGAGGGGGGGTCCCCCGTTGCAAATAATCTCTGGACTAGACTATTTGCGATGGGAAATAATCTTGTCCCAAATAGCCCGTCATAAAAGGGTGTTTTTCCTATAGTGTAAACAATTTTTACCTCGTGGAAGGATTTTTCAGGTTATGGTTATTAATTGGAAGACATATAACATAATTTATAAATGCCTTCAATATGATCTGAGGGTATCTCGACTTATTTAAGGTAACATTAGAAGATGTTTTTTGGGTATTTCTTCTGATTTATTCACTTTTAATGTTTTGGGATATCATTGTGACACCAGTGAGAAACTGCAGTTTGAAGGTAGATTTTATTTTTGATGATATTAAAAACATGTTCTTAAATGAACTTTTAAGGAATAAGGAATCTAAAACTCCATCTAGAAGTGCTCAAAATACTACCATATGGGGATGGTACCCTCAATGGAATGATAATCATAGAAATAATTCTTCAGATGATATTTCCCAGAGAATAATTCAAGGTTAATCAATTGGTTCAGGTCCTATATGTGGGCTTTGTAGGATAAATGGACATATTGAGAAGGATTATAAGAATCGTATGGTGGATTACACTCATAGAAATATTAACTTAGTATGTATAATATATGGAGGGTCCATATTTAAATTGAGTGTAATCATTCTATAACTGTCATGGGTTTTTGAATCAAGTGCATATTTTTGTGAAACTGGTTAGTGAGGGTTCATGGTTGATTGTTTATCAGGAATCATTATCATAGTAAATATATTCAATGATAAATATTTGGAAATAGTTATTAAAGGTGATGTTGAAATTCCAATGAATTATATAATTTTATTGAAACAGAAGTATTTTACACACATTCAAAGCCTTTAGATGAACCCCATATATATGGGACAACAGAATGATGTTAGTTTCAGAATAACATTTTTTAATGGAGTTCAGAAGATCAATAGAGGGTCTATGGTGATTTATCATAGATTAAATTGTGGATCCATGTACTTGAATAGATGGAAGGATAATATTTTAGGTATCATAAGAACTTCATTATATGGTTAATAAATCTGGAATTGTAGGTTTGACCACCTCAGTGAATGGAATCTAAAAGTTCTAGCGGTGAATGTATTACTTAAACTATATCACACTGACCCTAGATTATATTAGGGTATTATTCTAAAATAAGAGTTTCCTTCATATGGGATGGTTGAAATCAACAAAATGAAAATCTATATCACGCCCATTCTAATTTTTTGGGACCATCCCCTAAGAACTCATATTGAGGATAACTATACTTTGTGGACTACATTAATGCCTCTTGTAAGTTCTAGGTTTACTTCCTGATGAAAAAACCTAATTTTTTTTGGGATTTTATTAAGTGGAATGTTTTGATAGAAAATAGTGTTATCAAAAGTTGAAATATATCCATATATAAAATTATAGGGAATAAACCGAACATAACATTAATATAGTTTTTTGAATGAAGAGAATATGGCATGCGAAGACTATTTTATGAAATCGACCATGAAATAGAGTATCAGAAATTTTTAATCAGACTCTACAAGAGAAAAATAAGATAATGAGGTTTAATTGTGGAATTCCTAATATAATTTTTAAAGAGGAAATAAATATTTTAGTGTATTTAGTGAACAAAATTATAAATCTCTCTGTGGGGAAAGAACATCTACAGGAACTGTGGTTTGGTAAGAGTATAAAGGAAGACTATCTCAATGAATTTGTAAGTATCACATATGTTCATATCAATTCTAATTAAAGAGATCATCTAGAATAAAAATACATAGTTTTCCTTTCTCTTTATTATGGGGTTAATAAATTTTGATATCATTGGTGTGATGATTAAAATAAACTATTCATATATAGTTGAGTTATTATTTTCAATGAACAACTTATGTGGAAAGATTGGAACTTAGCTAAAAAGAATGTTGATGATAGATCATCTATTCAAGTTCAAGTATATTTGACATAGGTTAATGGATAGTCTCTAAATCCGTATTTTTAAATGTAATATTCAAGGGTCGGTACTCTAATATTCATTCAACTTGATAGAGAATGATCAGACTAACTGCTTCAAAATGAATGATTATGTAACATAATTCTATTAGATTGAGAAATTTCTTATGGATGACTATTAGAGAGAGGTGTTTTATCAAATAAACTTGATATTCTACTAATGATATCCACTCATATAATAAAATAATTTTAGATTTTTATAATTCATATTATTTTCTAACTTCTAACAGACGGAGATGAATCAAATTTTCTATACAAATAAGCTACTCTCAGAGACTCAAAATTGTGGGATTCATCCATAGAAGAGGAATTGAATTCCCTAAATCTCAAAAAATATGTGGGAGTTTCTTGAACAACCAGAAGGAAAATAAACATGTAATAAATGTGTGTTTCATTTTAAATATGATTCTGGTGTAATTAAGAGACACAAACAAAGATAGATAGTGAAGGGATTTCAATAAAATGAATATATTAATTTTTTTAAAATTTTCATATAGTAATGAAACCAAAAACCACAAGGGTTATGCTAATAATTGTATTGTTTGATGATCTTCATTCGAAAAAGATGTATGTGAAGACATCTTTTCTTCAAAAATATCTATAGGAAGTGATTTATATATTATATCCCAAGGGTTATGAAGTTTATTTAGAGGACGATTTGGTTTGTAATTGGAAATGAAATTTCTAGGTATTAAATCAACCTCCAAGACAGTGTAATTAGATGTTTTATAGATTCATGATTTAGAAATGTTTTATTGGATGTGATTCTGATAATTTTTATTACATGAACCATTGGGAGGATGGAATATATATCATATTATTTTTTATCTAGATAATATGTTGATTTTTTGGACTGTATATCAACTAGATTAAGAAATAAAGGAGGAATATCTTCTTATGTTTTGTGACAAAAAACCACATGTAAAAGAAAAAAAATATATTTTGGACTTCAATTGAGAGGGATTATAAATATATTACATTGGTCTTATTGAAAAATAAATACATTAGGATGGTCATATAAAGGTTTGGAATGGATGGTCATAAACCATCCTCGACCCCCCTTACTAGACAATTCAAACATTTTAAATCAAAGACATAATCAATGGATGGAGAAGTTTTTGATTTGGATACGGTTTATTTTTCCCCATATATTGGAAGTTTGATGTAAATTATGGTTTTTACAAAACCAAAAATCTATTTTATGGTGGGAATTATTGTCATTTCATATCTAATCCTTGAAGGAAGCATTACAATGTAGTTAATTGGATCATTCGATACATGAAGGGGTCAAATGATGAAACTTTTTGTTTTAGAGATGATGATTAGTTTAAAATGTTTTTATATGAAGATATTTATAGTGTCATGGATTTATGAAAAATAATTATAGGATTAGTATTTAATTTTGGTTTAACATTGGATTGGTGAATATATCAACTATAGACTTTTGTTACTTTATCTATAATGGATGTGTATCATGTTTTTTCTTATGAAGTTGGGAGAGTGATGATATGGTTAATGTACAAACTAATGGAACACATAAAGGGATCTAAAAGATTAACGTTATTCTATGACGGTCATATTGTTATCCATATTTCTCACAATCTATTTTTTCGTTGAAGAATGAAATTCATTGACCTAATAGATCACTTCATACAAAGTTTTCTCTAAGATAAAGTGTTAGAGATAGAGAATATTTTTAAGAAGTAAATTCCTATTGAATAATTTTTAAAGGTGATAGTTTAATAGATTCTCGGGCCATATTATTCCTCAATTGTAATTAGATGATCAAACCAAAGGTAGAACACTACATTCATTAGACATAGGACAATCTCAGGTGGAAGGTTGAAGAAGTTTAAATCTTAAAGCAATTTTCATGTGGGAGATTTTTGGGATTTATAGAAAATAATCACATTTCACTATAAAGAGTTTCATTGGATGGATATTTCCATATAAATATGATCATTTGAATGGATCCAACAGTGAGGTTTCAGTGCATCTGGGTGTAAAATTCCATCGAAGAGTGTTGTAAAATAGTGATGATCATAAAAAGATCTTCAGTTCAATCCATCAGATAGAGTTTCCTCGATTTCTATTCACTAGGGTTATTTATAATTACATGTTCTAATAGAATGTTTATAAATTATTATATGTTTCATTAGATTTTTCAATATTGTATCTGAGGTTTCCCTGGTCAATAGGAATTTCACCATGAATCTTGTATGGCGGTGCAACCAGTTCAACAAAAGAAGGAATCTATAAATAGAGGTCATGGACTAGTTTTGAGATACATGAAATTTTGAAAATTATATGATATTTGTTTAGTTAATTTTTTAGGCCTTTTCAAAGTGACATAAAGTGAGTGATGCATTTTTATTATCTTATTTCTATATTAATGTAATTTATTATAGTGTTATACCATGAATATAGGATATATTTATAAACCATTTTAATCATGTATATCTACATTCTTTTAAATTTTTTGTAAACTGTTCTTATAATGTTTTGGGTGAATCGGTGGATGTTCATCCTAAATACAAATCACAATAATTGAAGGGTGGAACTATCAAAAACCCGATTTTTAGTATAAATGAGGATTTTTTCAATGAAAAATCTAAAGAAATAAAACCAACATCTATTCGGTGTTTGTTTTTCTATGTGGGCCCATTATGTTGAATAGAGGGACTATTTCTCCAGGAGGATTTCTACTTTAGTGCCCTTTATGTACCTGATATACCCAAATGTGTTTGTTTTTACTTGTTTAAAATTAGAAATATTAATATAAAAATGTAAAGGTGATGAAATAGGTTATAGAATGAGTATCAACCCACCAAAGAAGAATAAAAACTTCTGACATTTTTATCCAAAGGTGTTTTGAGGTTTCCTAGGATATATACATGGGAAATGTGATTAAAGAGGTTAATTCCCACGTATTTAGAAAAGAGAAAAGTTGAGTTGCAAAAACCATAATACTTTGATAGAAATATTTACATAGGTGGAAAAAGATATTAGATGATTAAAAGAGTTGATCTTTATTTTTATGATAATTTTTTAAGGTGAAAGAGAATTGTATTCAATAGGATGAGTGTAAGTTTCAACTACCTATGGAGATTTGGTTGGATAGATTCTATGTAGCGGTGAATCTATTTGGAATAGGAGAACCCATCTGAAAAGTAAAAAAGAAAATTGGCTACAATAATCAGTGTTTATTAGTTTTTATACACTCTTATATAATGGTTGAATTCAATAGATATGTATCAATATTTATTGTAGAATATTTTCACCTGATATAGTTGAATAACTTAAAAAACAATAATTTTGAGCATTTTGATATACTACAACACCTCATAAATTCATTTGAAGTTAATTTTAAATATTTAAATAATTACACTAATAATTTGAAGAAGTTATCAAATGAATTGAAGGGATTGGAGAAGCCCTGGAAGTAATTTCAAGTCACTTTGAAGCTTATTTCAGAAATTTATTTTTTGGAGTTTATAAAAAAATCAATAAGCCTTTAGTGTAGGACTTTTCCTACTGATCATAAGGCCTCACTCCAATCATAAAACTTAAGGTTCCTATAATAGGATTTTGAGGTGATCAAAAGTCTTTGGGATTTATCGTATGACTCTATCAATCTTATGTTTTTATCAGATGTTTCAATTACTTATAAAAATTTTTCTAATAAAAATTGATAAAGTCGTGATCATAAGAGATCATCCCTAGAATAATTCCTCATCTTAATAAATTTCTATATGTTTTTATTACCACAATATGGCTTGGTTGTAATGTAAGACTTCATAAAGATGTAGAATAATGGAAGTGAAAAGAAATTATATCTTTTGTAGATAAAAACAAATATTTTTATTATTGAGTTTGAGTTCCTAAACATAATCTATGTGGATCATAAGACATTAATGTCCATAAGGCAAGAATTCAACACCAAGAAAAATATCAATATTCTTGTGGATAAAAAATTTATTTTCAATATGTTAAATCTGATGAAGATGAAATTATTTATGATTATGAAACAGTTATTTCCTCATTGAAAAAAATAATAAACACTTGGAATAGTGTGTGATATAATAATGATAATAAAGAGAATTTGATATTCCCTATAATTATTTAATTCTTAGGAAATAATAATTGGATGATGATAAAGCTATTATTTTGAGTTCTAAACCTCATAAAACATAGATAATCTATGATCCGAACCTATTTCAGGTGACTAAATTATGGAGGACCAATGTTTGTATTTCATGAACCAAAATGAAGTTATTATGTTTTCAAGAATAATTCTGAGGAAGTTTCATAACAAATATATATACTTTTTATCCTATCCTATATATATTTTATCTAAGGCTATCAAAGTGTGCATGAGAAACTAATATGGTAGTCTGGTAATTTTCCCAAAACTTAATAAGTGAGACAACTTCCATATTTTATGGGTCTAGAAATAAAAGATGTGTTTCACACTATATATATGTTTGTTGTGTACTATTGATATATCTTTAATATTTGGAGTGTATATATTGTGAAATATTTTGAGTAACGTGAAGTCAAAATTTGTATTGATATTTTATATTGATCTTTTGTGATGATTTTCAAAAATGGGAAGCATTTATTGGTGGTATTTTTGGAATACTTTTTGAGAAGAAAAAGGCTTACATGATAATACATAGAAAACTATAACGGTTAGTTTATAATTTTATTTTACACCGTATGCTATTTTTTATAATCATCATATAATCTATAGTATTCTGAAAAGTTAAAATTCATTTAATATAGCCGCCTATGCACATAAGTTGCAGGAAAGATCAAGGAGATGAAAAGAGAAAAGAATATTTTTTGTAGTTATTATTGCAGAAGAGAGTGAATATGAAATATGTGAGTATTTGAGATAACTAATGTTTTTAAATAAGAATAATATAATCCACCTCATATTGTAGAAAATGGTAATAATAATATATAGAATAAGTAATTATATCTTTTAATAAAGAATAATATTTAAGAGATTAAGAGAATACTAGTGTACATTAGTGATATTTTCATGAAAGATTCTAAAGAAATGTTCATGTATATAAAATCCTATAAAAATATATTTTGTGTTGTTTCCTTGTGATGTGGGTAAGTAATCCAAGTGAACTAATATTTTGAAGAGTTTTAAGCTAATAATTAGTGGATACCAAGTTGTAGGTGCTTATCTTGATGATTATTTTAGATTCAATGACTCTACTGAGAATTCAAGGATATCTATTTTATTCCTAAATAACAATCCTATTTGGAGATTCTAATCATTACCCAAGAGGAAAATATAGGTATAACTTTCATATATATGGTGGGACTTCATAAAACCTATAAAACTCCTTGTATGAAAGGTTATCATGTTGTAATATTATGACTATAGTGGGATTCTATTGAAGAAGTCCAGTAAGAAGCTTCGAAGAAAAGTCTTGTTAGATGCATGAAAATAATCTGGTGTTACTCTGGATGATATAAGATCAATGATACTCTTATCTTGTTTTGTTGTGTGAATAACCCTCCACATTTATTTGGTTACATTTTTTTACAGTTGACTATACATGATTGGGGTTCATGAAAAGTCATGTTAATTCATTATACAGGTGAGGTTTTGAGAAATAATAATTAGTGGATCAAGACCAAATTGTTCTAGGAGTTTTGATTAAAATTTAATAATTCATAAAATCTTTAATTTACCACTAATTTACCCCTCCCCTATAAGTGGTTTATCACTCCCCTATCCATCTCAAGTGGTATAAGAGCTTAGATTACCTCTAAAAAGATATATATAAAATTTATATTTGAGATCCCTACATAATATCCTTAAATAATGATTTTTATTTCTACACTTACTAAAACAGAAATTCATATTTCATTCGGGATGTTGAAGAATAGTTTGATGAATAGGGAAAAGAAGAAAAGAAAATTAATTTAGAAACAAAGTGATCGACCACTTCTTAAATTTGAATAATTTGGTTAGTTCTTATCATTAGAATATATTTAAAAATATAAATTTAATTATTTAAGTTCTTTTAGGGAGTATTTAGTCAACAAATATTTGATACTTATACTCTCATGATGGAAATTTTTTGATTAATGTTCTTGGTGAATTCATTACGTATAAATTTGGTTTTTTATGGAACTATTTGATGAAAAATGGAAGCTATTTAAATAATTTAACTCTATGTAGAATTCATTTGAAAACAAAATTAGAAGAGGGAATAACCTCTCATAACCATTCAATGATAAGGGTGAAGCAAACTCACTTTGAAATGAGAAAAAGACACTAATTGAGGAAAAGTTGCAAAGAACAGTTATTGGGAATGAAGTGTTTGTGGACACTATGATGAAGTTTCTTCATGTTTAACCCCAAATATTTTATGATATAATTCTCTATAAATAAATTTTATTTCATTGATATCTTTACTTATATGCAACACAGAGTTTAAAAAAAATTGTGTTATGGTATTGAAATATTATAATTTAATGGGAAAATCATTTCATAACCATTCAATAGATGGATATGAATATGATTAACCAAAATATGGAATATATATAAATATTATACTCAATAAATATTTATTTATTGATTATTAAAAAATAATCAATAATTTTTTAGTAATGTTATTTTGTTATTAAAAAAACTTTTTATTTCTTTTTATGAGCCTGCATTATAATTAATTTCTAGAAATTTTATAAATTTTATTTTATAGAAATTATATCAATTTTTGTAACACCTAAAGCTTCTACAGTACGCTTCTCTTTGAATAATGCAATAGCGTCTGTTGTACGCAACATCGAGTTCTAATACACCACAACCAATCAAACTAGTCGTTATGAATAGTAATACCCACTTTTTGAAATTTATAAATTTTATTTTTCAAAATGGACTTCATTTTTGGATTCGGAATATCGAAATTACCCTAGGGTGAATTTTTGGTATTTTTCTAAAAAACTTCATTTTTTGATGAATAGTGAAACCACTAAGTGTTAGTTAAAAAATTGAATTTTTCATAAAACCTAATTTTACCGCTTATGTGAGTGGAATTTCTAAAATCCTAGAAACACGGTTAATATCAAGGACTAAAATGTGGTTCATTGAGATGAAAATAATTTTTGGTGAATAGTAACTTTTACTTTTATTTACTACGGTTAAAAGTAAATAGGGTGATTATGGGTAAAAATGATATTAATATTACCCTAACACATGTCATAATTCTATTGGATAAGTTTAATTCGACCAAAAAGAACCTTAGGAATGAAATATTATCATTTAGGTCCACTTGGATTAGATTAGGTCATTTATTATTATTTAATTCAAAGAAGAGTTAAAAGAGTTAAAATCAATGTTTATTTACTAAACCATTTTTAATATAGGGTTATACACAAGGTAAATTCGATTGTAAATATTCATTATAGAGATAAAACAATTTGCTACATAATATTATTTTATTTATAATTTTTATGCATTAAATAATGTAATTTATTTATGACACAATAATGATGCAGTAATTACCATAATAGTGAACAATTAAAATAATTGATATTATAAATACACAAATAAATATAATTTGAGACTTTTTATGAATTACACAAATTTTCAAGGTTAATATGAAATGTTAGTAATGATTTAATCCACTTTTTTTGAATTAATCATTCTGTTATGAGTTTCAAAAAAATCAATTTTCCAAATAGTGTCAAAATTGACATAAAATAGTTTTTAAAAAAAATATTATATTATAAATTGATATTCAATTCCTAAATATCTAAGATTAGGCCAAGAGATTTATACCATGATATTTGTATCATTAATGGACCACTTGGGGGTCTCTTGGAGGTATATAGTAAGTTTATTAACTATATAATATAAAAATACAAGGTGACATGGTAAGTGTCAAACTAATTAACTAAGAGTTAAAACTAGAAGATAAGGTTAATATAATGACCCAAACCTGTCTAAATTCTATTGGTTGAGTGGTTTTCGACCCATACCAACCTTAACCTTTAAATAATACACTTTGGATCCATTAGAAACAGAATATGAATTTATTATAAAATAATATTTCTAGCTTTTCCAAAGGTGCCCCTCACCCCTCTTATAAAAGGGCACCCCCCCTTCTCATTAATTCACACCATTAAAGCCATTTGGATCGGCCAAACTCTACCCAAATACACTCTAAACTTCCCTAACTTAATCCTAGAGGCCTTACTTTAGTCATAAAGCCAACCTATGGAGCCCTTTTGATCAAATATAAAGGAAGAACCCGAGGAAGAGGTAATGATTTCACCACACTTTTTCAAGTTCCTTTCTTCTTCCACTTCTTCTTTCTTTGTTATTACCACTCTAAAATAATAACTCCAATATATTATATATATACATTGATGTTATTATAAATATTTTACAACCATATTCAGTATTCTATCCATCCTTTGAATAACATGTCACCATACATGCGCACGTACGGCTTACCGTCTCCACGTCCGGGTGTAATTGTTATTCAATAAATTATTATTTGGATGGGTATAATAATGATGTGTAATTCATGTAAATAATAAATATAACATGATAATTATTATTTATATATGATATAACATCCGATTATATATTATTTTAATATCAAAAGAATGATATTGTCGCTCGTGCGTACGTACGGACTACCGTCTCCACGAACGCGATGAGATTTATTCTCCATCATATCCATTCAGGTCTAATTCTCATTTTATGATTAATAATATTATAGAAAGACTTGATATAATTCTGGATATGATTAAGATACAACCTATCCATGACAAACACGGCTTACGTAACAAAACATATAAAAGAAAACAAGTAAGTTAACAACCGAAACAACGATAATACTAAGATATTATTAAAAAATAAATGTTAAAAAATCATATATGATATCATATTAATGTATATGATTATTGTATAATTTAATAACAATTATTTCACCATTATAAAGGAGTTTAACCTACCCTAAACCAAGGAAAAGTACAAGGTAAGGGTTTATTTCACAATCTCTTCATTATCCGAGGTTGTTTATACGTAATAATCTACTGGGATCCCTTTATCATCCACATCCATGTTTCTTAAAAATGTATTTCAAAACATTTTTAGTATTTATAGGAATATGGGTTAAAGTCATTTATTCCCTTTTTTGAATTTTTATAAGAGGTTTATAAAGAAATCTTTCTGTCATTTTCCAAACAAGGTGTTTTTTAACCTTTTCGACAGAATGAAGGTAAGAATGTTTTTTTAACTTATACGGCGGGTGCGGCTATTTTCCGCCGTTATAAAATCGTCAAAGTTTCCCTTACAGGCTTATAAGAATATTTTCAAAGAAAATTTTTTATTTTATAAATATATGACTCTTAAATGATTTCAAAATATAAAGATATATTTCTCTAAAAAGAGTTTTGATTTCATCTATGTCAACATCCTTTAATGGATTTTATGATTATTTGAATTTGATTTATTATGATACAAAACTTATATATTGTATTGAAGGTTTTGTGATATTTTTTACTATGAATGTGTTATTTTTATACCATTCATGGTTTATGGATGATGTATTTACATTTCGTATGCTAGTTTTAATACGAATGTTTATGTTATGTTTAAACCTTTTCATATGGGAATGCATTGGACTTAATATGTGATGGGTGGAGCCCGCTACAGCTCCTCGATGCATCGGTAGGTCTCATGAGACAAACTAGTGTCTTTGAACAAGGCCTTGGCAAAATCTTATTTTTAGTCTTTGCATGAGGCCTTGACTATGTGGTTATGATAGTCTGGCATTATGCATTCCATCATTATGAAAATGGTTATTGATATTTCATGTGATTATCCAATTAGTAGAATATTCATGTGAATAAGTAAATGGAATTATTTCATTTTATTTTTTCCATAATATGTTGAAGTTCAAGTTTAAAAGGCTTTTGTTTTAGTTATACATCGCCTTAAATGTTTATTATTATTTATGAAAGTTTCTGCTATATTGTTATCCTTACTGGGCATTTCAGCTCACCCCTTTTCTATGTTTTATTTTTCCCAGGATGTGAAGAAGTAAATTATGAATGACCTGCAGGGATAGTATGAGTGGATAATAGTGTAGACTATGGAGACTATGTTGTTGTAGTTTTCATTTTTTTGATTTAATGTAAAACTTTATGAATATATCTGGTGTTTCTAAATCTACTAAACTAATCGGTCTTTCAAGATTTGATCTTTCTTGTGATTATTCCAATGTTATGTAATAATGCACCGAATCTAGGTAACTGGGGTCGGGGTGTTACAGTTGGTATCAGAGGAAGTTTAGTACAATCCTTGGAAGCTAGATTTAGATAAACGTTGATTATAGAACATAGATTTAAGATGGACTTTGAGGATTATTATATAAGATCTTCCTAGAATTTTGGTATTGTAGATATTTTGTGAGTTTTCCGAGAAATACATCCATGTCTGGATATGAGCAGGTAGAGGCGGCTCTAGCACAGATGTACCTGGGGGTAAAACTCGAAAACACCTCTTTGAGCTAGACTCGAACGAGAACCGGTGCACGACAACGGGCCTTGCGGCACTCTTGGTTACGACACTCTCGGGGGATATGCTTAGGATAACTCTCATTTTCATTACAAATCATTATGAATGGTTTATCAGTATATAATTCCTCAAAGAAAACATTTCTATGATTATGGATTATATCCATAAATAGTTTAATTTATGTTAAGTGTTTTATAAGTATGGAATTATGTATTTTGATTCATAAATTGATCTAGTTTATGCCATTGTTTAGAAACGGTTCTTAGTGGAAGAAATGGAAACTGTATCAACACACGCACTCCATGTAGGGATTTACCTCCTGCTTAAGATAATTATAGTGGAGCTGGTGATGCAACTGGTGCCGATCAGCTAATCCCCATACTGGAACAACTCACTCAAGTTATGAATAATAACCTTACCCGTATGGAGCACCCGGATCTGCAGCATGGAGGATCAATGTTAGATCTCTTTATGAGGAAATAACCACCAACATTCAAATGGAGTAAAAATCCCATAGTAGATAAGAAATGGATAAATTCTTTAGAGAAAATATTTCCGGCTTTGGGGAGTAGTGAAAGGGAAAAGGTTATCATGGAAGTTTACCGCCTCCCTGGAGATGCTAATCAATGGTGGTCATTGATTCAAAACATCAAGGAAGATGATGAAGTATCAAATATGGAATGGAGGGAGTTCAAATATCTATTTTTAGAAAAATACATTCCTTGTGACCGTCGAGCAGATATGGAAAGACAATTTCTGAGTCTGAAACAAAAGGAGGATAAGAATGTCGCAATGTATGAAGCTAACTTTACAGGGTTATAAAGGTATGCTAGAGATTATATAAGTAACCCAAGAAGTAAGATTGATCATTTCTTTGATGGGTTAAAACCATTTCTCCATCGAGCATTAGTCTCACAATCCTTCTTGTCGTATGAAGACATTGTCTCATGTGCTATCAAGACAAAGAAAGAATTCTCAAAGTCTTATGACTTTAAAGCAAAGCAAGAGAAGAAGAGATCTGCTGATCAATATGGGAATGGAAATAAAGGGAAGAAGGTAAAAGTTGAATATCCATCCTGCAGTAAATGTGTGAAGAAACACCCTGGTACTTTCTTAAAAGGAACGGGAGTCTGTTACAAGTGTGGTGAAAATGGCCACCAAGATCGTTATTGCAAGGGGAAGAAGGAAGATACCGATGTCCAGTGCTACAATTGCAGGGATATGGGACATTAGGAAAATGAATGTCCTAAGCATCAGGGGAACTTACTTCAGAAAAGTCCAAGGGATCAAGGCCAAGCTTATGCTATCACTACTGCTGAGGTAGAAGCTCCGAAAGACGTGGTGGCAGGTAATTTAATGGTTTCCTCAAGTTTATCAAATGAATTATTTGATTCTAGATCATCGCATTGTTTCATATCTTCCCAGTTTTCTAAGAAAATTAGATATTTCCAATTTTATTTAACAAGGGATTTTTCCATTAAAACTCCTAAGGGAAGTATCATTGCAACAAAGTTTTGTGAATCAGTCCCCATTAGAGCACATAAATGTTCTTTATCCACTGATCTCATCGTCATAACTATGATTGAGTTTGATATAATCCTCAGTATGGATTGGCTTTCGGACCATGATGAAAATATTTATTGTAAGAAGAAGGAGGTTACGATTTTTGATGATGATGATAAGGAACACCTTATCTTTAGAGAAGAATCGGCACCACCTAATTCTTATCTAGATCCACCCCTAGTAGATCAACTAAATTCAATTATTGGGGAGGAAGAGGATGTAATGATTGTGGGTGAGGAAAGGAATGTTCAAATAGAGGGTGTACCTATTGTGAAAGAATATGTAGATGTGTTACCGGAAGATTTACCTAGACATCCTCCAGAACAAGAAGTTGAGTTTTCCATTGATTTAATTCCTAGATCAAGGCCTATATCGAAGACCCCTTATAGAATGGCCACTGTAGAATTAGTTGAACTAAAGAAACAAATAGAGGAATTGAGTAATAAGGTTTTTATTCACCCTAGTGTTTCTCCATGGGGAGCCCCTGTTCTTTTCGTTAAAAAGAAAGATGGATCTATGAGGTAATGTATCGACTACAGGGAGATTAATGCTATAACAATAAAGAACAAGTATCCCATACCTCGCATTGATGATTTATTTGACCATCTGCATGGAGATCAATACTTTTCAAAGATTTACCTTCGATATGGATACCATCAGTTGTGTGTGAAGAAGTAATACATTCCGAAGACAGAATTTCGAACGAGGTACGGGCATTACGAGTTTACAGTAATGCCTTTTGGATTGACTAATGCACCCTCTATATTCATGGATCTGATGAATAGAGATTTCATGGAATATCTTAATGAATTTTTGGTGTTATTTATTGATGATATCTTGGTATACTCCAAAAGCTACGAAGATTATGAAAATCACTTGCGCATTATCCTGAAGACTCTGAGAAGACATGAATTATATGGGAAGTTTAGAAAGTGTGAATTCTGGATTCATGATATTTCTTTTCTTGGCCATATTATCTCTAAAGATGGAATCTTTGTTGATCCTTATAAGACTAAGGCAATCCATGAATGTCCAGCACCTATGAGTATAACTGAGGTACGCAGTTTTATTGGTTTGGTAGGTTATTATCGACGTTTTGTGCAGAATTTTTCCCGATTGGCTAACCCATCAACGAAGCTCACACATAAAGGGGTTATATTTGTTTGGACAAAAGAGTGTGAAGAATGTTTCGAAGAACTAGAGAGAATATTAGTCAATGTTCCTATATGGACTCTACCATCGGGGAATGATGGGTTCGTTATTTATAGTGATGCATCAAAAAAAGGACTTGGTTGTGTCCTTATGCAGAATGGTAGGGTTATTACCTATGCGCGATGATAGTTGAAAATTGATGAACAAAACTATCCTACTCCTGATCTCGAGTTGGCAGTGGTGATATTTTCTTTGAAGATATGGAGGCACTACCTCTACGGTGAAAAATGTGAGATTTATACTGATCACAAGAGTTTGAAGTATATTTTCTCACAAAAAGAACTCAACATGAGGAAAAGGATATGGCTTGAATTACTCGAGGATTATGATTGCACGATACACTACCACCCGGGGAAAGCAAACAAGGTGGCAGATGCTTTGAGCAGAAAAGACCATGGAGTTTTGAACCATAAGAGAATTGAAAGGGATCCAATTTTCATGGATCTAGTGAAGATGGACATGGGAATAACCATGGAAGGTGAAACATCAATTATTTTTCAAATGGTTGCCAAACCATCTTTACTAGAAAGGATTAAGAATTCCCAGACTGATTATAAAGAATTTTAAAAGAAGATTTAAGCTGTGAATGATGTGAGATTGAGAGACTTTGTGTATGAAGAAGGAATTTTGAAATTCGGGAAGAGGCTTTGTGTTCCCGATATACCTGATCTAAAAAGGTAATTTCTAGATAATGCTCATAGTTCCAATTTCTCTATACACCCTGGGAGCACCAAAATGTATAGATATTTGAAGGAACATTTTTGGTGGGAAAACATGAAGAGGGAGATTGCTGATTTTGTTTCAAGATGTATGGTTTGTCAACAACTGAAAGCTGGAAGGAAATAGCCTGGAGGATTCATGCAACCTCTTCCCATACCGGAGTGGAAATGGGACAATATTACGATGGACTTTGTCATGGGGCTACCAAAGACTCCTAGAAGAAACGATTCAATATGGGTCATTATTGATCATCTTACCAAGTCAGCACATTTTCATGATATAAGGGAAGATTTACCACTTGAACGACTAGCAAGACTATATATTAATGAAGTTGTGA
The DNA here is from genome assembly GCA_963277665.1 of Viscum album. Taxonomy (NCBI): domain Eukaryota; kingdom Viridiplantae; phylum Streptophyta; class Magnoliopsida; order Santalales; family Viscaceae; genus Viscum; species Viscum album. The sequence goes on from OY728135.1 coordinate 339,363,502, forward strand.
GACTTCATGGAGTACCCCTATCGATTTTTTCTGATCATGATCCCTATTTTACTTCAAGATTCTGGAAAAGTATTTAGAAAGCCATGGATAATGAACTTCATTTGAGTACTGCCTAACACCCTCAAATAGATGGAAAATCAGAACGAACTATTCAAACCTTAGAAGACATGTTGAGATCCTACTCACTTGACTTTCAGGGTATGTGGGATCAATATTTACCTCTGGTAGAATTTTACTATAACAATAGCTTCCATTCGAGTATTCATATGGCACCATATGAAGAATTATATGGAAAGAGATGTCTCACACCAACCTGTTGGGATGACGTTGGTGAAAGAAAACTTGTAGTCCCAGAACTGTTGGAGGAAACGATGGAAAAGGTGAAGGTAATCAAAAACCATATCAAAGCATCTCAAAGTAGGTAGAAGAGCTATGCTGATAATCAAAGGAAGTATTTGGAATTTCAAGTCAGTGATCATGTTTTCCTGAAGGTATCTCCATGGAAGGGAGTCATACATTTTGGTAAGAAAGGTAAATTGAGTCCCAGGTACATCGGACCTTTCGAAATTCTAGAACAAATTGGGGTTGTAGCTTACCGATTGGCAATGCCACCAAGTCTCTCCAAAGTTCACGATGTGTTCCACGTATCTCTGTTGAGGAAATACATGCCTGACCCAACGCATGTACTCACCTATGAGGAATTAGAACTAGAACCCGATCTGTCTTATTGCGAAGAGCCCGTCAAGATTCATGATATGAGAGAAAAAGTACTGAGAAACCGGACGACTTGTTTGTTAAAAGTCTTGTGGAGAAACCATAAGATGGAAGAGGCAATGTGGGAACCCGAGGAACTTATGATGAAGAACCACCCGAGTCTTTTAATGCGGTAGTATTCTAGAAATTTTGAGGATGAAATTATTTGAAGGAGGGGAGAATGTAACACCCCAAGCTTCTACAGTACGATTCTCTTTGAATAATGCAATAGCGTGTGTTGTATGCAACATCGAGTTCTAACACACCACAACCAATCAAACTAGCCGTTATGAATAGTAATACCCACTTTTTTAAATTTATAAATTTTATTTTTCAAAATGGGCTTCATTTTTGGATTCGGAATATCGAAATTAGCCTAGGGTGAATTTTTTGTATTTTTCTGAAAAACTTCATTTTTTGATGAATAATGAAACCACTAAGTGGTAGTTAAAAAACTGAATTTTTCATAAAACGTAATTTTACCACTTCTGTGAGTGGAATTTCAAAAATCCTAGAGACACGGTTAATATCAAGGGCTAAAATGTGGTTCATTGAGATGAAAAAAAAATTTGGTTAATAGTAACTTTTTACTTTTATTTACCACGGTTAAAAGTAAATAGGGTAATTAAGGGTAAAAAGGATATTAATATTACGCTAACACATGTTATAATTCTATTGGATAAGCCTAATTAGACCAAAAACAACCTTAGGAATAAAATATTATCATTTAGGTCCACTTGGATTAGAATAGGACATTTATTATTATTTAATTCAAAGAAGAGTTAAAAGAGTTAAAATCAAAGTTTATTTACTAAAACATTTTTAATATAGGGTTATACATAAGGAAAATTAGATTGTAAAAAATCATTAGAAATATAAAAATATTTACTACATAATGGTATTTTATTTATAATTTTTAGACATAAATAATTTAATTTATTTATGACACAATGATGATGTAGTAATTACCATAATAGTAAAAAATTAAAATAATTGATATTATAAATACCCAAATAAATATAATTTGAGACTTTTTATGAATTAAACTAATTTTATAGGTTAATATGACATGTTAGTAATGATTTAATTAACTTTTTTCGAAGTAATCATTCTGTTATGATTTTCACAAAAATCATATTTCCAAATAGTGTCAAAATTGACAAAAAAGAGTTTTTAAAAAAAATATTATATTATTAATTGATATTCAATTCCTAAAAATCTAACGTTCAGCCAAGAGACTTATACCATGATAGGTGTATCATTAATGGACCACTTGGGGGTCTCTTGGAGGTATATATTAAGTTTATTAACTATATAATATAAAAATACAAAGTGACATGGTAAGTGTCAAACTAATTAACTTAGAGTTAAAACTAAAAGATAAGGTTAATATAATGACCCAAACCTGTCTAAATTCTATTGGTTGAGTGGTTTTCGACACATCCCCACCTTAACCTTTAAATTATACACTTTGGATCCATTAGAAACCGAATATGAATTTATTATAAAATAATATTTCTAGCTTTTCCAAAGGTGCCCCTCACCCCTCTTATAAAAGGAAACTACCCGTTCTCATTAATTCACACCTTCAAAGCCATTTGTCTCAGCCAAAATCTGCCCAAATACTCTCTAAGCTTCCCTCAATTCATCCTAGAGGCCTTAACTTAGTCAGAAAGCCAACCTATGGAGCCCTTTTGATCAAATAAAAGGGAAGAACCCGAAGAAGAGGTAATGATTTCACCACCCTTTCAAGTTCCTTTCTTCTTCCACTTCTTCTTTCTTTGTTATTACCATTATAAAATAATAAATCCAGTATATTATATATACTTTGATGTTATTATAAATATGTTACAACCATATTCAGTATTCTATCCATCCTTTGAATAACATGTCAACATATGTGCGTACGTACGACTTACCGTCTCCACGTCGTGGTGTAATTGTTTTTCAATAAATTATTATTTGGATGCGTATAATAATGATGTTTAATTCATGTAAATAATAAATATAACATGATAATGATTCTGTATATATGATATAACATCCAATTATATATTATTTTAATATCAAAATAATGATATTGTCACTCGTGTGTGCGTACGGACTACCGTCTCCACGAACGTGATGAGATTCACTCTCCATCGTATCCATTCAGGTCTAATTCTCATTTGATGATTAATAATAGTATCTAAGGACTTGATATCATTCTGGATATGATTAAGATAAAACCTATCCATGACAAACATGGCTTACGTAACAAAACATATAAAAGAAAATGAGTAAGTTAACACCTGAAACAATGATAATACTAAGATATTATTAATAAATCAATGTTAAAAGATCATATATGATATCATATTAATGTATATGATTATTTTATAATTTAATAACAATTATTTCACCATTATACAGGAGTTTAACCTACCCTCAACCAAGGAAAAGTACAAGGTAAGGGTTTATTTCGTAATCTCTTCATTATCCGAGGTTGTTTATACGTAATAATCTACTGGGAACTCTTTATCATCCATATCCATGTTTCTTAAAAATGTATTTCAAAAAAATTACTATTTACAATAATATGGGTTAAATTCATTTATACCCTTATTTGACTTTTTATAAGAGGTTTATAAATGAATCTTTTCGTCGTTTTCCAAACAAGGTTCTTTTTATCCTTTTCAACAGAAATAAGGTAAGAATGTTTTTTTAAATTATACGGCGGGTGCAGCTATTTTGCGCCATTATAAAATCGTCAAAGCTTCCCTTACAAGATTATAAGAATATTTTCAAAGAAAATGTTTTATTTTATAAATATATTACTCTTAAATGATTTCAAAATAGAAAGATATATTTCTCTAAAAAGAGTTTTGATTTCATCTATGTCAACATCCTTTGATGGATTTTACGTTTATTTGAAGTTGATTTATTATGATACAAAACTTCTATATTTTATTGAAGGTTTTGTGATATGTTTGACTGTGGATGTGTTATTTTTATACCATTCATGGTTTATGTATGATGTGTTTACATTTTGTATTCTATTTTTAATATGAATGTTTATGTTATGTTTAAACCTTTTCATATGGGAATGCATTGGACTTAATATGTGACGGGTGGAGCCTGCTATAGCTCCTCGATGCATCGGTAGGTCTCATGAGACAAACTAGTGTCTTTGCACAAGGACATGGGAAAATATTATTTGTAGTCTTGGAATGAGGCCTTGGCTATGTGGTTATGATAGTCTGGCATTATGCATTCCATCATTATGAAAGTGGTTGTTGATATTGCACGTGATTATTCGATTAATAGAATATCCATGTGAATAAGTAAATGGAATTATTTCATTTTATTTTTTCCATACTATGTTGAAGTTCAAGTTTAAAAGGCTTTTTTTTAGTTATACATTGCCTTAAATGTTTATTCTTATTTATGAAAGTTTCCGCTATATTGTTATCCTTACTGGGCATTTGAGCTCACCCCTTTTCTATGTTTTATTTTTCCCAAGATGTGAAGAAGTAAATTATGAATGACCTGTAGGGATAGTATGAGGGGATAAGAGTGTAGACTATGGAGACTATGTTGTTGTAGTTTTCATTTTTATGATGTAATGTAAAACTTTATGAATATATCTAGTGTTTCCAAGGCTACTAAACAAATCGGTCTTTAGAGATTTGATCTTTCTTGTGATCATGCCAATGTTATGTAATAAGGCACCGACTCTAGGTTACTGGGGTCGGGGTGTTACAATTTTTATATTAGTATATAAAAAAAATTATGGTTAATTTTTTTATTTTTTCTAAAAAGATTGTTTTTAGGAGAATGTTGAAAAATAAGTATTTTCATTGAAAACAATAATTTTGTATAAGGTATTTACAAAGTTCCAATTTTTATAAAATTCTATAAAATTAAAATTCGTTCTCTTATATAATTTATAATTCAATTATATTCATTGGAATAATTTTTAACTTTGAATTTGGTATAAATACATTTTTATACTCCAAAGGTGTTTTTCTAAAAAATGATTTTTTTACATTTTTTTATTTTTTTAAATTATATTATTTCACTTAAATAAATTTAATATTGTCAAATTTTTGTATAGATTTTTCTTATATTTGTGGTAAATATTAATATCAACTATAATAAATTTGTGTTCCCGTGGTGAAGGTATAATGGGTTAATTAGGTTTAAAGACAATGTGATAAGGCATAAAATTCATTAAAACAATTTCCATTATTTAATTTTATGAGTATATTTCATCCATAATCCTTAAAAAACTAAAAATATGACATTTTTCTTCCATTTAAGTTTCATTTTGAACTTTATAATATTTAAGTAAAATTTAAAGTCAAAAATAAAAATTTATTTAATTTTAATATCTATAATATTTTTTCATTGGGATAAAATAAATTTTTTTGGGTTATAAATGTTTATTTTAAATATTAATGAATTTTTTTTCATGTTAAATATTTTTTAATATTTTGATTGTATAATCTCCATGAATTCTTATTAAACACTGACGCAATGTTTGTACAAGAAGTGTAAAAATAAAGTAAATTATTTTAATAACTTTGAAATTAATTTTAATATGAGTTATAGTTTCCTAAAAAAATTATATATATTTAACATATTATGGATTTTTTAATGTTTTATGTTTGAATTTATTTTTTCCCTGCATTTTTCAATGTCAATATTAGTGAATGGTTCCAAAAATGGATTTAATGGTATTTTACAATAAATAATTTTTTATTATATGATTTAAAATTAATAAAAATATTATCTTTGGCCAACATAATTGGATAGTTTCTAAAATATAAACCATGACCCATTTACGAGTCACTTGTCTTTTTATGGTAAAATTCATAACACATAATGAGTAGAAATGGTGATATTGTGATAACAATCAAAAAGTTTAATGAGGGTTAAAACTAGGATATGTGGATAAAAACATAACCAAAACTTGATAAACATTTATTGTATGAGATTATTTCAAATAATAATCATATTATATTTTAATTATATCGATTTGGATCCATTTTTTCAATAAATTAATTTACATTAATTTAATACATTAAATAATTCCAAGAGATCATATCTCCTTAGTTATAAAAGGGTACCTCCTCTACATAATTATTCATAATGCTTGAGTCTTATAACATGTCCAATACCTACCCTAATATCATCCTAGATTACTTAAAAATCTGAGATCTCATTTTATATCTATAATACCATCCATTCTAGGCTTAATGTGTAAGCCAAATAAAGTTTCTCAACGAAGATGTATAACTCTTAATCGAGTGTTTTCAATTTTTTCTTATTACACATTTTAAAAATATATGACATCCATTATAAAATAAGGAATTATTTATCTTCAATATAATTAATTTTTATTATGATGATGTAACAACCATTATCAGCCTTCTTTCTATCCGTTGGAAAGTGATAATGTTTCTTGTGCATACGTGTGGACAACCACCTCCCCGAAGTGATGTGATTCACTTTTCACATCCAATTTACATATATAGTAATAAGGTTAAATTTAATGAATATATATGATATAATAATGATCCTGTAATTGTGAATTATTATTTACATTTCTTTCATTCTCTCCGTCAAAAAGTGGAAACTGTATTCAGTCAGACATATGGCCTACCACCTCCATTAATTATGTAATTAATTTTTATATCACTAGATTTTATAAATAACTGTAAATATATATGTATATATTTTTAATATGTGTGATATATATATAATTATTAAATTTTTTTAAATGATGGATATCAATGTATAAGGATCAGGACTGCCGAACCAAAACATACCTGAGAAACAAAATAATTATCCATATAAATAGTGACTTTCATAACATTTTATTAATAAATGGGTGATAGGATATGTCAAATAAATCATATATGTTATGATACATGTGATTAATATTTGGAAATAAACTTAAAATAAATATATATTTTTTATACAAGAGCTTCTAATACATATGAAGAAACACAAGATTTGAGGTAAGAGATTTATGTTTTAAACTCATTTTTATCGAGATTTTTTATGATTAAATATCCATTGAGGAAATTTTATTATCCTTATATAAGAAATATATTTAATTTTATTGACCTATATTTATTCATGTTTTTTACACATAATATTTCCATTTTCCTCTCTGAGGTACTTAACATGGTCATGATAGTGTTTTTGAGAAAAATGGAATTTATTTTTCTTGGGATAAGAATCTTCTACATCAATGTCCATGTTTTAAAAAAATATAATATGTTTTATTGATCTCCTATGATTTAATTTTTACATTCATTTTACGATTTATAAAAAATTCAAATAATCTTCTTTCCATTTTCAAAATGACGTACTTTCGATTTTTTACATAAAAATGTAAAGGAATATTTGTTTAAATGTAATACACATAAACAGAATTACTCACCATCATTACCACTCAATATTTGAATCTTATTACCATGTTTCCATGTTTATTTTCATATAAGATATTTTTTATAATATTATTGATATTTTTATATGTTAATGAGATTATTTTAAAATAAAATGGGTGTTTTCCTTAAGAAATATTCTACAGAACATTTAATATAATTTTCATCTATGATAACATCCTTGGTGTTAATTATACTTTACTAGGGATATGATCCTATGATACATTAATTTTTATTTCCCTAAATGGGTATTATTTTTATGTTGATTTTTTTAAAACCTTTATATTTTAAAAAGGTTTTTCTATGATAAAATGATGAAATATTTATGATACTCATTTCATTACTATATGTTATTTTATGATGACATGATGAGTTTTTCATGACCTTTTTCACAATTATTTGTTGTTTTTGTTTTGTATAATGTGGGACCAGAATTATATATCACTATAATGAATTATGTTAATCATTATATCTCACAATATAATTATAAGATGTGATATTTTGTGATCATTCCACTAAAAGAAATTGGTTGGGAACCCGGATCCATTATAATAAATGGAAAGCGTTACCTAATCTTCTATGGAAAATATTGGGTGATGCTTAATCCACTATGGTAAATAGGTGACTATTCAAAACCCATTGTAATATTGTAAATTGTTTTCCATTCATTATCCAATGTGATTTGATGGTCTCTTTAGTTATCCTTGATAGATGAAATTGTTTTTATGCCTGGGATGGTGCCACACATTTTATGACATGTTCTTATTATCATGATCTAAACATCCAGTAAATGATTTATTTAATTTGGTTTATTAATATTATGATTTTTATCTATTTAAATGATAATGTATTAGTTCATGACTATTGTTAATGGTATATGGAATATTTGGAGTGAAATTTGTAAGTTATAGTTAAGATCTCATACCCTTATTCTTATCTTATTATTTCATATGATCTTTGACTGATATCTCCCATGTTTACCCTTATTGATCATCTGATTTCACCCTTTATTGTGTTTTCTTTAACCAGGTTATTAAGTAAGGTATTATGTAGGTTATGTTAATAAGGGTATGAAGTGGAATGTATATTATGAGAGATGATGAATAATATACCAAAATAATATTTTTATGTATCTAATCTCCAAACACAATAATACGTTATGGTTATGGAATGGATTCTAATGTTACATAGAAAAATATTATAAAAAAATATGTAATATTTTGGTTTAGAAAGTTTGGTTTTCAATATTTGGTATCAAAGTTGGATTTTAGTTATTATATGAAAATTATGGTTAGAAAAAATTGGTGAAACTATTAAGGATAAAGATAATTATAGGATAACATGTTAAGTCTTGTAATATACATGGATAAACTTGGCTAAACATAAGGTTTCATCAATTTAAAAGAATATTTCATAATTAAAGACAAATTAGGATTGATTTTATTATTATTTTCAATCATTGCAAGGATGTTCATGAACTTTCAATGTAATTTTCTTCTATCTTATGGGATTTAATTCCAATCCATGAAGGGTTTCTAGGTTATATGATTCCTTTACCAGATTTAATGGTGCATGGTATTTTTCGTATGAGGGAGGGAGCATTGTTATTTGGGATTCACATAGTTTTAATTATTTTAGGCCCCCGTATCCCCTTGTCCATTGTTCTGTACCCCAATATCATAGGGCACCTTCCTTTCGTCAATAAAAATTTATAATTATTGATGGAAAACAAAAAAATTGGAATATTACTAATTTATGTGGGTTTTATGATGTATTTCAAGAAGATTTTCATAGTCTTTTTCAAATCGTAAAGTTGAGTTTTCAATAAAACTCATACCTTGTGTTACACCTATTTCAAATAATTCTTATCTGACGGATCTAATTGAGTTATAAGAATTGAAGAAGAATCTCTAGGAGTATCTTGATAAGGGATTCATATTCTTTAGTGTTTCACTATGTGGTTCACCTATACTTTTTATTAAGAATAAATATGGGTCAATGCTTCTTAACATTGATTATCATAATCATAACAATATCACTATAAAAAAAATTTCATCTACCATATATCTATGATTTTTTTGATCAATTACAAGAGATGAATACTTTTCTACGACTAACCTTTTTTCGAGAAATCAAAAATCGATGGTTAAGAAGGATGATATACCCAAAGAATCCTTCTTTATAACATATGGTAATTGTGAATTTATAGAGATTAAATTGGGACTTACTAAGTCCCATACTATATTAATGGATTTAGGGAATCAATAATTTATTGATTAACATGATTAGTTTATGGTAGTCTTTAAAAATTACATTCTAATATATTTAAAGAGAAAAAAAGAGCATGGAGATCATTTGAGAATTATGTTGAAGAACCTAAGGAAGGAGAAATTGTATGAAAATTATACAAATTTTGAATTTTGGATTTGGAAATTTTCACTCATGGGTTATATGATATCATGTGAGGGTATATCAGTAGATCCTTTAAAGATATAGGTTATTGAGCAAGGGACAAGAACAACCATGATAACTGAAATCCATAGTTTTCTTAGTTTTTCTGGATAGTACTGATGTTTTTTGAATGATTTATCAAGGCTATATACTCCACTCACTAAGTTAACTCAAAGAGGGGTTGTGTTCTTGTGGATTGATGAATGTGAAGAGAATTTCATGGAGTTGGAGACATGGTTTTTTGGTCTACATGTTCTCACACTATCCAATAATAGACAAGAGGTTATTATCTAAAATTATGAATTAATGAAGGGACTAGGATTTTTCCTAATGTATAATGACATAGTTATATCATATTACTCACTCTATATGTTAATTCATGACAAAAACACCCAAATCATGATTTTGGGGTGAAAGTGGTGATTTTTTCATTGAAGATATCGAGGAATTTTATTTATGGTGAAAGGTGGGACATATATATAGGTCTTAAAACCATGAAGTATATATTCAATTATAAAGATTTAAATATGCACCAGATATGATGGTTGGAATTGATTATAGATTATTAATTCTCAATACATTACCACCATGGGAAGGTGAAAAAGGTGGATAGTGATCTATGTCAAAAGTACCATACAAGTTTTTCTATGATGAGGATTTAAAGAGATCCAATACTCATGGATTTATATAAGATATTACTTGAAATCATAGTGAAAGGGTATAGATACTATCATTCTCATATGAATGTGAAACCATCTATATATGCGAGGATTAATGAGCTATAAAAGAAAGATATAGAACTACAGAATTCTGTGATGTGTGTTACTGTATTCCATCCTGATTTTGATGGAATGATAATGTTTTGGAACTAAGTAAGTTTTTGTTCAATACCATTCTTGAAAAAGGATCTGTTGAATGAATCTCATAGTTCATCACACTTTATTCATCTTAGAAGTATGAATATATATATATAGATCTAAAAGTTTATTTTTGTTGTGAAAAACTGAATAAATATATTTCATATTATATATCTTTATTCATAGTATTTTAGTAAGTTAAGGTCGACATATAGATGTCTAGGAGGATGTTACAATCATTACCCATACCTAAATAGAAATGGGAAAACATTACCATGGATTTCATTTTCAGAAACCCCAAAACATCTAAAGGGAAAATTCTATTTTGGTTGTAGTCAATCACCGTACAAAGTTATCACACATTATTACCATCAGAGAATATTTATCTCCTGGTAATTTTTATAGGATGTATATTAAGCGGTATGATTTCATGGAGTAACACATTTTAATATATCTAAACAGGATCTGAGGACTACCTTGATGCTCTGGAGAATTCATCAGTAGTCTCTGGATACAAAGTTGAGTTTTATTATGATAGATGATCTGTCTAAGAGGAACATTAAAAATCTAGAACACAGGTTGAGAGCTTTCTATCTATATTTCAAACTTTTTTGAGATCAACAACTTCCTTTGGTGGTTTTTTTACAACATATCTCTCACTCAAGAATTCAGATTGCTCATTATGATTCCCTATATAGAAAGTCATGTGTAAATCCAACATCATGGGGTGAAGATTAATAAATAAATATATTAGGACATTATCTAACTAAAGAAATGGTAGATAAGGTTATATCCATTTAATAAAACTTAAGAGAAACTTAGGGTCGTGGGAAAAGTTATGTTGACCATCATCGGTGATAGTTGGGGTTCGAAGTTGGTGAAAACATATTTATATGAATGAATCCATGGAATAATATTATGAGATTTGTAAAAATGGATATATTATCTCTAGATATATTGTTCATTTTTTATATTGTTGATCACATTAGGATGGTAGTTTATCATTTGGATCTTCCACCAAATATCTCTTAAGTCCACAATATATTCAACTTATCTCTCTTGAAGAAGTAAATACCTTATCTTTCTCATGTACTAAACATAGAGGCCATAAATCCATAGAAAGATATATTTTATGAGGAAAAACCAATAGAGATTATATATCATAGATATAAAGTTATACAAAACACTAACAAACAATAATTAAATGTTGTGCGGAGAAGCCATAAATTAAAGGAAGCTATTTAAGAACCATATTATGTGATGAAACAATGATATCATCAATTTTTTATACCAGAGTTATGGAAATTTGAGGGATAAATCCATTTTAATTGGGAAATAATGTACCAACCAGATATTTTATCAAATTTTCTCTATAGTAAAATTTTATTTCTTTGATAGCTTTCTTTACACGCAACACTGAGTTTTAAAAAACCATGTTATATTATTTAAATATTAATATTTAATGTGAAAGTTATCGCCTACCCATTGAATTGGTGGGTATGAATAAGATAATAAAAATTAAGAAAAATATATAAATATCTAACTTAAAATAAATTCATTAATTAATTATTAATAAATAAGAGGTCATTTTTTGTAAATTCATTTCACTCTTAAAAATAATTACTCTCCAAAAAATGTTTCTATTACTTTTTTTGAAAAAAATAATAGAATTATATTCTTTAAATGTTATAATAATTATTTTATAAAAGTGAATTCGTTTATCAAAATCATCATATAAAAATTATTTTTGGGTGAATTGTTTGTATTTTCTTGAAAGATTGACTTTCTAGTGAACAGTGGAAAATATTAATTCTTATTTTAAACGATATTTTTGTTTTAAGAATTTATAAAAATTAATTTTATGAAATAAATGGTTTAAAAGTAAAATTATTTTTATTATATTGTTATTAATCTAATTATGTATATTGGAATCAATTAAATGGTTTATTTTGTTATAAAAACGTTTTATACTTAGAAGGAATTTTTATAAAAAACTATTTTTTGTTCTGTCTAAATTTATATATTAAATTAATTTTTAATAAATTTAGAAGTTGAATCTCATAAAATGGATTCCATATTTGGAATTATTTTTTTCCAAATTTTTTAAATAGTTTTCTTTTATGTCTGTTCAATATGAATAGTAATCATAATAAATTTATATTACCTGGGTTAAAGGAAAAATGGGTTAATTGGGGTTAAAACCAATATGATAAGGCTTCAAACTCATTAAAACTATATTCTTCTTTAATTATATGATTATATTTCATAAATAACCATCCAAAATTTTAAGATATGACCTTTTTGCACCATTTATCATTTCTTTTTACTGTGATAATACTTATGTAAAAGATAGTGTCAAAATTCCACTTTCTTGATTTTAATATTTTTAATATTTAATGATATGTAGAAAAAACATAGGTGTATTTCTAAATTTTTACTTAAACTATTAATTATTTTTTATCATGGTAATTTATGTTTAATTTTTGGTGGTTAAATAATTACGTAAATTCTTATGAAACACTAATAAAGTGTTTATGCAAGTAGTAGAGAAATCAATTAAATGATTTTAAAAACACTTAAAGTAATATTTTTGGGTGATTTATAGTGTACCATTAATTTTATAGACAAATATAACATATTAGGGTTGTTTTAATAATTTTAATATAAATTCATTTTATTTTATGTTTTTTAAAAGTCAAATTAAGTGAATACTTCTAAAAATGATATTAATTGTATATTATAATAAACAATATTTTATTAGATGGTTTAATATTCATAAAATTATTTTATTTTTTCATTTGAATAGGATATGGTTAAAAATTTAAACCATTTTTGATTATGAGTCATGTTTCTTTTTATATTAGTCTTCACAACCCTTAAAGAGTATAAAACATTGATATTGTTGTAAATGTCAAAAGTGTTAATGAGGGTTAAAACTAATAAATAAGGGTAAAATAAAAAATCAATAAATTTTAAAATATTATTTTAGGAGCTTATATACACTCATGACCATTTCATGTTATAATTATATCAATTTGTACCAATGTTTCAATAAAAATTAATTTATATTAATTTAATACATTAAGTAATTCATAGAGTGTCCCTTCTCCACTTATAAAAGGATACCTCATATTTTTCATTATTCATAGTTTTTTATCCTTTTATATCCTAAAATACCTAAAACAATATTAAACTATATTTCTTCACTACATCATGGTGCTTTTGGCCTTTCCAAAATACTATCCTTTCAAGGCTTAAGGTGAAATCCAAATAAGGTTTCTAAAAGAAGATATATAACTCTTAACTGATAATTTTCAATTTTATTTCATATAATACCAATTATAAATATATGGTGTCCATTATAAAATAAGGAATTATTTAATTTCAATATAATTAATTTTTATTAAGACGATAGAACAACAATTATCCACCTTCTTCCCATCTGTTGGAAGATGATAATGTCACTTATGTGTTGGTGTGGACAACCACCTCCATGAAGTGATGTGATTCGTTTTTAACATAAATTTTTTATGTATGGTAATATGGATAAATTTAATGAATATATATGATATATATTAAATAATAATTATTCCATTAGGTAGAATTTTTATTTACCTTTCTTTCCTTTAATTTTTAAAAAAGTGAAAACAACATTCATGCATACATATAGCCTATCGTCTTCCTGAAAATTGCAATTCATAGCTATATATTTAACTTTTATATATGATTATAAATATATATTATATTTATAACATAATTAAAACATTGGAGATGATGGAACCATGATCAATGTATAAGGATAAGGACTGTTGAAACAAAACATGCATGGGAAATGAAGTAGTTATCACATAGAATAGTGATTTTAACAACAAATTATTAATAAACAGGTGATAAGTTGTTATAAATAAATAATATATGTTTCAATACCATTCTAAATATGATTTTTTATACATTAATTTATATTAAATTTTTTTTATGACCATTATCACATAACTACAATTAATTTTTTTCTCCTATGGTTATTCATGACATTTTAAAGTAATTGGACAATTTTACTCTCTATAGTACTTTAAATTATCGAGAAAATGTTTTTGAGAAAAATAAACATTATTTATCTTTTGTCGAGATTAATTTTTTATCCATTTATATTTTTATTTAAAAAAATCTAGAATGTTTTATTATTCTTTTGTAATTTATTAAAGTCATGTATTACCCATATTTTAATTTAAAAAAAAATTAAAATATATCTTATGATGATTTTCTGAATGAGGTACTTTTCACTTTTTACTTAAAATGTGAAAGGAATATTTGTTTTAACATAATCTTCATAAATTAAATTTCAGGTCCTCATGATCACTTGATGTTTTGAAGCTTCTTTAACAATGTTTCTTGTTTCTTTTCAAAGAAAATGTTTTTCGTAATATTTTAGAAATTTGTTTATTTTAAATAAATGTTATCAAAATGAATAGGGTATTCTGATTAAGAAATATTATAGTGATAATTTAAAGTTATTTTTATATGTGAGAACATCCTATATTTTAATTATGATTTACTCGAGAAATTATCCAATGAGAACACACTTATCCTTTATCTAGATGTTTTATGATTATGATGATGAGATTTTTAAGAAACCCATTTTTTCAATGGGTTATTATTTGATGAAATGATAAAATATTTATGAAATGTGTTTCCTTCCCATGGGTAAAGTTATAAGGATGTGTTGAAAATTTTATGATCTTGTGGAACACATATGTATCGATTTTATTATGTGATGGTTGGACCTGTAATTATATATCCCTCTAATGATTTTGGTAAAGCTTTAAATCTCGTGAGATAATTAGGGGGTGTGAGTTGATGTAATCCATTTTCTGTGGGAAATATATAGGGATTCCTAATACACTATAAGAAACATGTGGATATATTATTCACGAACCAGCCCAGATACCCAGATACCCTAATACCCAGTCTGATGCTGAAAAGGCCCGAAGGGCATTCTTGATCCCCTTAGGTTAGATAATATCACCTAGAATCACACCAGAAACATAGAGGAATGATTCTTTCCACATAACTATTGAAGATAAAAATATAATTCATTATACTCAACAATATAAATAGAGAAATTACAAGAATCAAATCCTTAAAAAGGTATCCCAATAGTGAATAATCAAAAGATCTCACATCATGCTAGATAAATCTCAAAGATACACACATTAATTAAGAGTATTCAAATTCCATTAGTCAGCTACATTACATTGGTTCCCAAAGATCAATAGCATCCAACACCTCTAAGTGGATTTATTCCCTTTCTCAAACCTGGAATAAGAAAATCTATACACACCTAAATTCAAAATAGGGAATGAGATATGAATCCCAATAGTTTCACACCAAGTGTTTAATAATAAATTATATAATAATTGAAACAAATATTATTTAGTTATTTTCATAAAATCTAGGGATGAAATTTACATATTTTTTTAAAAACAACTTTTCTTAATTAAAGATAATGAATATATATCAAAAATGTCTTTGATTAATATTAAATTTTATATAAATAAGTTAGAATGTATAAAAATCCATAAATAAATGGAATATAATCAACAAATCAAGGATATCATGGAACCATGTATCAAACCTTGTGGTATAGTTTTTCTAGTATTAGTATCATCACACTACTCATTCATTGGTCTTCGGTCAAAGTGTGAACATTTCCAATGACTCGTTTATTTAAGACACAATATACCATCGGGGAAAAAGATCACGATGTAGTATGTTTATGTTAGGGTTGTAATCATAAATCCACTGTTAGTGGGAAATATCCTAGTGTTCTTATCCTAATCACCCCAAGTTACCTAGAATACATGTTCTTTAAAGGAAGCAATCAATCAAACACGGTTAAATCAATCATTTAAAATAATTTCATCTTTAATATTGCAACATCCTAGTTTCAATTTTTAACATTAATTTTCATTTCAAAATAAAATAATATGTTTTTAACAATTTCAAGACCTTTTTAAATAATCATTCATTTAATTCCATTTCTTAAAAGCAGGGGAGTGTTTTTAAAAAAAAATTCCCATCTCAATCCATCATTTAGAAAATAATTTCATGTCTCAAAACCCACCAAAAGTGGTGTTTTATTTCACCAAAACATGCCTTAGAAGTCATACATAAAATTCTGTTAAATTAAATGCATATAAAATAAATTTTAAATTCAGTAGGAATAAATAATTAAATAAAGGTACAATTGTGTGTATGAAATATTACAGAACCACTTACCTTTAATTACATGATCAATGATCAAATCAACACCCACAATGGGAATACCAATAAAGAGACATAGAGGTGGAAGATCAATGAATAACCCCCACAATCAATATTCCTCATCACTAAGATTAAATCCTTTAATAATATGATGATATATCAATTTATAATAAACAGAAATGTGAAAAAAAAAATTATTTCCCTTCAAGGAGAGATCTCTTTTAATAGATAACAAAAATTTCCCATGAGAGCTTAAATCCAATAAGAAATGAGTTAAGAAGAGTTAAAACATCTTACAGGGTTGATCAAAAGAAAAATTCTCAATTGAGTGTCAAGTGGGAGAAAAATAGTATAAATAAGGGACTTATTCATTTAATTATATAATTATCCAGACCACACTACATCCTTTGTTGCCACAATGTAGCCACCCCCAGTCAACTAGCCCCCTGAAACAACAACACATATTATTCCAGAAACTATTTACCTAGTAAAAGAGGCTATAGTGTAACCCAAACATCAATGCATATCATTAGTTGATTTGGAAGTGGATCTAAAAACCTTCATTCCATAGTTGGTTCCCATGATATAATTATTCCCAAATAGGCGGTAACATTATAATACACCGCCTAGGGCTCTACGTCGTAGGAATCCCTCCATGACATCACTATGTAAAAATTGGTTGTATCTTTGAAAATTTTCCTCCATCACCATAAAACACAGTCTAATGTACCAATTTATATTTATGACCACCCATGTTAATTCCCATGCACCATGGTACATCTCCCTACATACATATTTATACATAGACTCCATTAATTCACACAAACATATATCCCAAAACATTAATTTATTTTCCCTGAAAAGATATCTTCATCCTCAAAAATCCTGAAACATTCCTATAAAAAAAGGGAATCAAAGAAAGAGTCATAAAATACCTAAAATAATGTTAGAATATTTTAAAATCTCCCCACCATAAACACTTTTTTCACTAGAAATCCTTTCATGAAGGTTCCATTTTTTAGAGATTTGTCCACTTCTCTCTCATTAGTGTCTCATGATCCAATGTCTCCTACAAATTAGAAACATAATATTATAACACATGGACCAATTTTTTTTCTTCCAATGAAGCACATTTGTATCACAATCAACATTCCTAATGGGGTTTTATGAAATGGATATATCATTCTCAGCATCAATATCCTCATAGATTCAAACTTTATAAGGGCCTGAAAGATGCTTTCAAATATTTGATACATAAAACACATTGTGGACCGAAGTAAACCTTTGTAGGTGTATCAAAGGGTTGGAAACATTACCCACTATCTAAACAATCTTAAAATTACTCACAAAACTCGATGTAAGATTTCCTTTTTTTAAGATGTTAGTAATGCAACCGAGGTGAAACTCTCAAAATTTCATAGTGACCAACAAGAAAACTCCAACGATCATCCATGATGATCATCATAGGATTTAAACCAGCATTGTATCATCAACATCCAATGATGAATCTAAAAAATCCTTATCATCATCTCTTGGAAAAAACTCTTTCCAGGGAAATTTCACCAATATCTGACCAACACAATGGATATTTTAAAGGCCAGCTATACAAGGAATTTTAAAGAGTCATTCCATTAGAGTAATTGTAACTATTGTTATAGGAAAACTCAACCTCTCCCAAAAGGTTATCCACATCTCTATTAAAGTTGAGAATACAAGTCGGTATCATTTCTTCTGAAATCTATATATCTTATTCCATGTGGAAATACATCTGTAGATGATATTCCATACTCAGACATACTTGGTATCACATAGCCTTTCAAAGGTATTTTTAGATGTGATAACAGAAATAGGGATCCCTATCAGAGACTATAGAATATGAAATTACATTAAATCATAAAATATCATAAATGTAGAGACATCCCAAGTCCCCAAATTTAGTTATTTCATGAATAGGGGTAAAGAGATTTTATTTTTTCATCCCATAAATCGTAACCCATATCACATTATTCTTCTGAGGGGTATGCGAAAACACAAAAATGAAATCCATAGAAATATTTTCCCACATCCAAGTTGGCACTAGAAGTTGTTGAAGTAAACCTAAATGTCTCTAGTGTATAGAATTGAATAGTTTAGAAGTATAACACCGTGAAAAAAAATTGTGATGTCGCATTTCATACCAAACCACCAAAATCATCATCAAATGTCATAGACTATCTTTGTGGTACCTTGGTGAATTTTCCACTAAGAATTATATCAATCCATTTTCATAACATTTCTCACATGTAAATTTATAACCTACCAGTTTAATAAACATAGGATGCCCTCTAAAAGGAATGAACACTCACCCTTAGTCTCCCCCACCATAGGTAGAATTATTAATACCATGAAATTCATCATCAAATTTCTTCTCCCATAGAATCATATCCAGAATAGGGGGTCAACATCATGCATTAAAAATCAAATTTAGACTAATTATCCTAGACTCCAAAATCTAAAATTAAATAGATCCATAATATTACACTCCCTTAGTGATTCTTTCATATCTTGGGTTCTATGTTTACTTCTCATAGAATTAGAAAAAACATTCCCATTTCCAGGGTTGTAGGAAATATCAAAATCAAAAGACTAGAGGTACTCTACCCAATGCCTCTATGGGAGATTCAATTAATTTTTATTTAAAATATGACTCAGTATTTTTTGGTTTGAATAAATGGTAAACCATTCTATAAAAAGGTAATTCTTTCCACTCTTGAGATAAAGCATCACAGCTGGGAGTTCGATATCATGGTTTATATAATTCTTCTCATGTGTCCTAAGATGTCTAGAACTATTGGCTACCATGTGGTCACACTTCCTAAGAAGAAAATAAAAACAGAATCCTAAATCATTGCAGAATACCACATATCCCTACTCAACCTATGGAATACTCAACACTAGTATATAAGTCAAAAGATGATTCAACTCAACAAGTTTACTTTCACATTTCTCATCCCAAGATAAATTAAATACTTTCTAATTGAGAAAAGTTATCATTGAAACTATCTTCAAGAAATCTATAATGAACATGTTATAATACCCTTCCAAGACTAATGATATCTATATCTCAAAAACATTATGTGATTCCCCAATTTAATAACTAGTTGCGCCTTCTCAAGATCAACTAAAATACCATGTTATGATACCATGTATCCCAGTAACTTCACTTCTTAATCCAAAAAATTAAATTTTTAAGGCATCTCTTACCGTCGATAATTTTTTAAATATTCCAAACCGTCTCTCAAATTAAACACATGGTCTTCCTCAAATATAGAGTAAACTAGGATGTCATCCATAAATACCACCATGAATTCCTCAAGGTACTCATGAGATGTACGATTCATCAAATACATAAAATTGTAGCATAATTTGTTATACAAAATAGCATAAAAAGATAATCATAATGTCTATACATATTTCTATAGGCTTTCTTCTAAACATTAGATTCTTTAACTCACAACTGGGGATAACTATATTGAATATCAATCTTCAAAAAACACCTTTCCTTATATAACTTGTCAAATTGATCATCAATATTTGGCAATAGATATTTATTATTTACTAAAACATTATTGAGTTTCCATTGACCAACACATAGTTTAAGTGTTCTAATATATTTCATTTTAAAAAGAATAGGTGTCGCCCAAGGTGACACGCTCAAGTGTATGAAATATTTCTCTAGGAGATAATCCAATTGAGTCTTAAAATCTTTCAAATCTGTAGGTTCTATGTGGTATGAATGAATAGACACTAGCTGAGTACCATGTACTAAATCAACAGAAAACACCACCTCTCTTTCTCGTCGAAAGTTAAATAAATCTGAAGGAAAAACATTGGGAAACTAAATGATAAATGGAGTGATATAATCACTCAAATATTCTCTCTATAAGCCAATAAAATGCACAATTATTACCCTTCCCATATCTGGAAAATTAGGTCTATCTCTTCTCGTCCTTGGTCCCCATTTTTAGTGAAAGAAATGGACACCCCATCGGGTGAAGTAAAGGAGACCCACTAAAGGTAATAGTCAATCTGTTCTGTATATGAAATCATCCAATATATCACTAAACTGAAATTGAAATATTTTATATTAAGAAAAATAAAGATCTAGTTATTCTTAATCTATAATAGAGATAAAGAACAATCAGGGCACTAAAACCCTAGTCTCTCTTTATTATAAGGGGCATAATAATATAAATCACATATGGAAGAATCTATCTAGGATGATTTAGAAAAATCATAACATTGATTAATATAAACAAGTGAGATGTTCCAATATCAAATAAAGCAGGTACTAAAAATGAATATATAGTGATGGTACCTCTCACGGTCACTATACCCACTAGATCTTCCTCTAGAGACTCTCCCACTACCTGAAAAAGCTTCTTTCAGTAGTACTTTTTAATGCTGATAATACCATACCACTATGAATATTCTAAAATAAATGGAATAAAATGTATAGTAAGCTTGAGTGACTACCAAAAAAACATATCTTGGGTTCCTCAGTGAAAACTGTCTCAAATACCCAACTTTTACACACATAAATCAACTAAAAACCAGAAACTACATGAGTTAAGAATGACACATATTGTCTTTACCCACCATGAGACTCATCAATACTTCTCCTTCATTTATAAGAACTCACATAACTTCCAATGGGAGATAAAGAAACTCCCATAATCCCTGACTTGTCGGCCACATCAATCTTGACCATCAACACTCTATCCATAATATCAGCATATTAATTGAGTTTTAACAAAAAAAACATGTGAATGGATATCATTTAAAAGTCCCATATATAAGAACTAATACCTAATCTTCTCATTGGATATAAATTCATGAAAAAACTAAACAATATTTGTAAAGAGGGTATCATAATATGTCATAGTTTTATCAATATTCTGGAGGTTTAGAAATTTCATGAATTATTCCATGAAATTCAACTCTGGATAGAAATGATCAGTGAAAATAACCCTAAATTAGTTTCACTCCAGAACCTTGTCTTCTTCTCCATCACCATTATATCTCAACATCTCCTACTATATACCTCAATTAAGAAGTTATCACATTTAACTTTAATCAAATAATGTTTTTGAATAACTCAAAAAAAATATTAATATTTTTCAACCAATCCCTAGCTTCTTGAGGTCCATTTGATCCTTAGAACATTTGTGGCTTTCTATGAAGTACCTATTAATCATGATCTCTTGATCCATCCCTTTGAGATTCTATAACCGGATCTTAAATGGGAATAAGTGTTTTTGCATGTCCCAAATCTTGGGCATCACCCACCACTATGTCAATAATATTTTGGTCAACCATGGTATTTTTCTAGTTTGGTTCACTAGTAGTTTCCTCCTGCAACCAATTAAATCATCTTCTAGATGGAATGTTGTTACAAAAAATAAATATACAACACTAAAATAATCATCAAGGAAACATATATCGATAACTAAAATAAGGGTCCCATGAATAAAAATTCCATCAAATAGAGATAAGGTTTTGGATTTCAACATACACAGATCATATGTGGGGAAAATACTAGAAAATAGATCAAATAATTCCTCAAGATAATTTTTCCCAAATATACATGGTGACTTAAGGATCATTATAATGAGATTTATCCATGAACTCACTCACAACTACCTCCAAAGTACAATCAATCCTACCTCTAATATACCTATACAACCCACTGCATATGAACTTCAAGGAAATATACACAACCTAAAAATTTGATATCACTATGTCATAAACTAGTATAGATGCCCAGGTACCATGATACTTGAGCTTGCACTGACATGGCCTAAAGGGTATTCTCGATCCCCACTATTTGTCGACTAGCACCTAGAATCATAAAAGAAATATAAGAGAATGATTTATTCCATAAAACATCTTAAGATAAATGATAAATGTAATTATTATCAACACTAAAAATAGAGAAATTACAAGAACCAAATGGGTACAAAATACCCAAAAATTACATAGTAAAAAGATACAACATATTCTAAGATAAAAATAAAATATAAACCCATGAAACAAGTGGATCACATCTCCACTAGTCACCTCTGTCACTATGGGTCCCGTGGATCAAGAATATCCACCTCCACCAAGTGGAAAATTCCCCTTACTCAGACCTAGCATAAGTAAATCTATAAATATAGAAAGGAAAAGGTAGGGTATGATCTATAAATCCCAGTACGATCTCACTAAGTATTCCATAATCAATTCTATAACAATTAAAAATATTATTTTGATTTAAAAGAAAAAATGAATGAAATGAATTTTATATATTTAAAAAAACATGTTTTTATTTTTAAAGAGAAGGAAGATATATCAAAAATGTCTTAGATGAACGTTTTATATTAAACATTTATATAAAAAAGTTGGCATGAATAAAATAGTACAAAAAATCAATGTACTGTAATCATGAAATCAAGTACATCATATCATTATATATCAATCCCTATGGTACATTATTTTTTGGTAATAGGATCATCGTATTACACAATATATATTATTAACTTAAATTATTTTCATGTCCCATGCCTCATGTTGTTGCGACCCAACTCACCAACATGGAAAATGATCATGTCGCAGTATGGATTATATCACTCTTCTAATTTTTAATCTAGTTTTAGGGAATCAGATCAAAGTTATCATTCCCTAATTACCACTAAATACCCATATTTCATGTTATTAAAATCAAAAAATAAAAAAAATATGGTAAAATCATTTCATATCATTTCGTATATCATATTTCGACTGACCAGTTTAATTTTTCAACATTCATTTCAAAAAAAATCATAGGTTTTAATAAAACTCTTTCCTTTTTCAAATCATCATTCAATGGAATCCGTTTTTCTCAATTAAAGTTGAATCATTTTATGAAATTATTCTCAATACAAGACATATTTTCTAAAATCATTTCATGTCATAAAACCACCCAAAATGGGATTTAATTTTACAAACACATGCCTTTAAAATCATACATAAAAATAAAATTCAATTAAAATCCTGGAAAATAAGTCTTAAATGAACTTTGAATAAATAAAGAAAATAATGATTCAATTGTGTGTGATAAATATTATATAACCACTTATCTTGAATCTTCATATTAACAATCAACACTACGCCCTCAAAAGGAATGACAGTAGGAGAAGATGGCATGCATATCAGAGAATAGTTCTTAGAATCAATATTCATCATCACAAATATTAGATCCTCCAATATAATAATGATATATCAATTTATAATAAATATACATGAGAAAAAAGGATTTCAGCATGATGATATCTCTTATATAGGAGAGGAATTAAACTCTCCCATTGGGGCTTCACTTCAAGAGGATATGATATAGGAGGAGTTAAAACATATCTTGGGGTCCCTCAAAAAAATTCAAGTTTGAGTTGAGAGAGGTAAAAATGTAATATAAAATAGGGATCAGATAATTTGATTATGTAATTAGCTAGAACATTCCATATCCCCTATATTTATAGTGCATCCACCATCGAACAACTAGCCTCTTAAATCCACAGCACAGATTACACTAGATTCCATTCACTTGAAACAATGGTCTATAACAGAGCAAAAATATCATACCTCACCCCTAACTGATTTGGTAGTGTCTCTAAAACCTCTATTTTTTTGTATTTCACATGTCATATTTATTCCCAAAATATCAGAATCATATAAATTTACCACCCAGGGCTCCATGATGTTTCCAACCCTCCACGGTGACACTATGCTGAAATTGGTATTAGTTATTCCAACTAGCCTATAACTCCCCACACCACAACGTAATTCCCATGACATAACATGAAATATCCACACTGAAGACCCTACACCAAGATGAAACTCCATGTTGATACATTTATACTAAGACACCATTAATTAAAATAAGAATAGATCCCAAAAAAATTATGTCATTTCCCCTACTAAGATCTCTACATCCAAAAAAATCTTGAAAGGCACCATGAAAAAAAGAGAAATTGAATAAAGAGAAAAAAATACTTAAAAGAAGATATGAGATGTTATATAATTCATAATCTATGGTAAATAGGTGGTAATTTATGATCCAATATTTGAAATAGGTAATGATGATGAATTTTTTTGATATGGTAATTAGGTGTGGGTTCTTAATGCACTATGATTTGATGTTCTCGTTAGTTAACCTTGAAATATCAAATAGTTTCAATACATAGGATGGTTCCATACTTTTTATAA
The DNA here is from genome assembly GCA_963277665.1 of Viscum album. NCBI lineage: Eukaryota > Viridiplantae > Streptophyta > Magnoliopsida > Santalales > Viscaceae > Viscum > Viscum album. The sequence goes on from OY728135.1 coordinate 339,388,520, forward strand.
TATTTTCTTATGAATATAATATGAACTTATGGTTCAATATTTATTTATGATGATTACTCAATATTATGATTTAATTCTTTTTACATGATATTTTTTTCATGCCTCTTATTTATGGACTATGGATTATTGGGTATGAACATTGTCAGTTATGGTCATGATCACATACCCTTATACTTTTCTTATTCATTCATATGATAATCAATTTATATCCCCCATTATTACCCTTTATGGGTATCTAATCTCCCCCTTTCATATATTTCATTTACATGGGTTATGAATAATGGTTTTATGTAGGGTATGTCAAGAAATGTAAAAAGTTAGAATTACATTATGAGAGGTGGTTAAGAATATACCTAAATAATATGGTTATTCATCTAGTATCCAAACGCAATAAATCTTTACAGTTTTCGAATGAATCATAATGTTATATACTGAATATTTATCTAAAAAATTAATATTTATGTATGAAAAGTTTTTATTGTTATACCATCCATTGACAAACTTATAGAAAGTATATATGGACATCAAGTCTACCCAACTATAAGTAAATATGAAATGGAGAAACAGTGGTACTTTATACGTTTTTAGATAAGGATAATTCATGAGGATAAAATTTATAATATGGAGAGATATTGTTAAGTAAGTCTAAGATCACTGGATTTAGAGAATACACCCTCAACATGATGTTCGTTGAGGTATAATACCTTTTAAATAATCTAAAACAATAAAAGTATAAAACTTTCAAGTCAGTTTAGAAAATATTTACTATCACATAAAAATTAGAAGTGAGTCCTACAAATGAAGAGTCACATAATGGTGGATTCTGGAGCTTGAGATCACGTAAAGAAGCATCCACCTCTATCACTTGGGAAAAGGTAACTCATAATACAGACAAAGTAGCTTTCACTAAATCATGAATTTGTAGGAGTCCTGAATAGAAATTAAATTATATGAAAAGAAAAAAGGATAAAGGTAGTTCTATTTCCACCAATATGTCAAGGAAAAAGGTCCTTAACACCAAGTAAAATATCCCCTCAAAAGGTTCCAAAATGGTTGTGGTTATAATCCCTAAATTTCATGTCATCCATGTTAGACATCCTATATCTAAATTGAAAAAAACATGAATAATTGTAAAGTGTAACTTCTTTTACATGTTCAGAAAAAATATATTTATTAATAGACCAATATATCAGTAGGTAGAAGGTAAAAAATAATAGAAACAGGGGGGGAAATATTATGAAACAAGATATCCTGTTTTACTGAGGAAAATTACATAGAAAGGAATGAAATTTTATTTAATGAACACAATTAAAATATTCATTAATTTATTTGAGATTTGGATCATTGGTATTTATAATTATGGTGATTTTTTTATAATTCAACTAGATATCATATATGAACTAAAGATAATTGATAAATATAGTACGTAGGGTAACAGGATAAGAAAGAAAGTGTTTTAGCATTAGGTTCCAAATCCATGAAACTTAATTCACCCAGGAAGGAATGAAGAAAGGAATTCAGGAGGTTAAACCTAATAGGAATAATTTCTTTCATTATGGTGATAAATATAACACCATGTAATATTTAGAAACGTCCATGAATATTAATAAAGTTCAGAGTAATTTGAAAAATAAAATATGGTCCATCAAAGAAAGAGGTATCCATATTTGACTTGTGATTTCTAATCCATAAAAAGTATAATTGGAAGAAATACTTAAGAATAATGGAAAAGAAATAATAATCCAATGTTCTAAAATTTCTTTTAAAATAAAGGCATCCACACCTAAGAAAAATTATGAGTATATTTCTAAAGTTTTCCTAACCATATGTCCAAATAAATTATTTTTATATATATCTAGAATAATATGAAATGAAAAAAGGTGATTTATTTTAACTTGTCAAGAAGACCACTCCAACTAAGAATAAAGGTTCTCTACAATGGTTTAGTACTATTTTTAAGAAATATTCTCTATAATGGGCTAGTACTATTTTGAATCTCACTCTCTTAGGTAGTTTTGAATAATAAAAAACACACACATGTGTTTCTAATGATTTATTTCAATGTATTTTTTATTTATGTTTTAGAAATTTTTCTGGAGTTTCTAGGCTAATAAAAGATATTGAGAAGATATGGAAGAATTTTTTGGATCCTTCCACTAAAAAGTGTCAGTGTCTACTAAATAGGAACCACCAGCTAGCTGGTGGCACCCACTGGCTACTTGGTGTCACCCAAAAAGACTAAAAAATATATTCATTGATGTGGATCCCTATCTCCTTAACTCTTCCTCTCACGTCTCTCTACGACCCCCAAATCCTCTAAAAGATTCCTAAATCCATGGAAGTATATATATATATACACCCTCAATGGTTTCATAAATCCACTAGATACCTTGTAGAATTATTCTAGAGATATTTTTCATCACTTTTCACTCATTCTTGGTCTCTCCAACTATTGTCTCTCTAACTCTCATTATTTTTTTTCTAGAATTTTTTGTAGTGGTGAGTGTTCATCATTGGTATTTTTCATAAAATTAACTCCTTTTTCTATTTTTAGGTGGTCATTATCATTGAGTGTGAGGTAGATAGCTGATAACTACCTTTAAGGTGAGTTGATTTGGGTTTTATCCACACCTATTAAAAGCATAGTTGTTCTTTGGGTTTCTTATCAGTAACAACTAAAAGAATATATAACTTACTATAACAGGTTTCTTTACACAGCTACTAAAAATAAAGTGATATGTTTCTTGAAAAAACATTTAAAAAAAATTAACCCAAAACCCCTTAAGGAAACTTGAGTAGAGCGGGTGTAGGGACACTTTACGAATTACTTCCAAAGTATTTTATAAATTCATTGAACTTTGTCTTAATTTTCTATTTACATAATTTTTTCCTAATAAAAATTTATTTCATTAATTTCATTACATTAATTCTATAAAAATTTATTTTAATTTATAATATGTTTTTAATAAAAAATTTACCCCCCCACCCACTTTCAAACTCTAATGGGGATAATAATCAGTATCAGATCTAACCTTTATTTTTAAAACCTTAACTAGTTTCAAGTACCGATCATCTAAATATGGCCACTACATCAAATAACCTAGGTTCTACTAAATGACATTCTATGTGTATATTTTCATACTTTTATGTAAATTATTATAGTTATTGGAAAATAAGGATTTACACATTTATTATAAAAATGTAATATACAATTTATATATTTTTAATTAATGGATATAACTACACTAAATAATCTAAAGATAAATGGACTCTTGAGGGAATAAACAAATTTTATATTGATGGAAAACTAATGAATTATTGATATTTTGGGTTAGATAGAAATGAATTTAATAGAGTATCCATGTGTAAAACATCACCTGAAATTTCGATATTATTAGAGGTTACCCATGAGGGAACCAATATAGGGAATGAAAATAGGCTTGATATGTACTAACTTGATTTTTAATTCTTCATTATACATCCTAATAAGTTTATAACTAAAATTTTTACCTATTTCACTAATATTTGTAATAGAATAAATTCATTAGTTGTTAGGGTTTCAATAGAGATACAAGTGAAGAATATACATTGGGTCTTAATGATTTCTTGGGCACCCAAAGTGATAATATTTCAAGAAGTGATGGACATAAAAAATTATAGATAAAGAACTCATAGGATCACTCATGACCTAGATATTACAATGAAAAAGAAAATTGAAAGACGAATCCAATGATTTAAAGAAGAAGAAGGCCATTTCATTCAAATCCAACATTAATTAGTCTTTAATAAGTGAATAATATATTTATCATCTTTCCAAGAAGATGAAGAGTTTATTTAATAAAAAATAAGGCGTATCACTATGGAAAGAGGGATACGAAACCCTGGCTAGTGGTAAGATTATATGAATATAATAAAAAGGATCACAAAAATTTGGAGTGTCCCATTATCAAAAAGAAGAAGGAAAAAAGGAAAAAATAATTTATGGTTTTTACATTGTGTGAAAGTGAATAATCCCTCCTCCCTTAAAAATAAAGTGATAGAATCCTCGAGTGTCTCATGGAATACATTCAATAAATCCAAGGTTATTTTCTTCCAATACTTGTTCTGATAGCCACCTAAATTATGAATATTTAATATATTCAAGTGACAAACTAGAAAAAGGAATTTTTAAAACTCACATATAAGTTCAAATAAATTAAAAATAAATATAGCCTTATTATTAATGATAATGAATCTATCTTTATATAAGTTTATAAATTAAAAGAAGAAAATAAATATGCTAAATATTTCATACCAAAAATGATGAAGATAAAAATATAATATAAAATGTGTTATTGAAATTAAATGAAGTCTTAAAATTATTTAGATATTGTTAAAGGGGGAAAAGGTTTTCCTAAAGGAACAATCCAATAGTGAAAATTTAGAAAATAAAGTCAAAGAGTTTAAAATTGATCTTAAAATTTTCACTCATGGTTATAAATATTTGAAGTTCTTTTACCATTTCCCAATATCAAAGGAAATGTATATATGAATTTGGTTTTTAAAATAATTCTAGGACCTAAAAAATCCTACCAATTTTTTAAAAGGGTTATCTTAAAATAATTTTTTCAACTATTTAAGGAAAACTGGGAATCTAATTTATGAATATGATTGGAAAAATTATCCAAAAAGAAGGACTAAATACATTAATATATTATAAAACTTTTATTCTATATAATCATTTTAAAATCAATTATGGGTTCCAAAATTCATTTTGGATAACATTTTTGGACCTAAATTTTGGGTACCAAGATCTTTATTCCTTTAAAATTGTTTTGAAGAAAAATTTCCTCAAAATAAATTCTTGAGGTGCTACTTGGTATTTGGATTTTTAGTCCACAATGAATATGTGTGGGGACTATACCAAATTCAAACCCATTGAGGAGATTATTTCTGGGAACATAGAATTTAGAAATAACTCATGGAGTAAGAACATTTGGACAGGTACCATTTTCTTTTCAAAATCCTATTTTATTGAAGATGATTTGTATATTAACTCTTTAAATCCTAATTTACTTATAATTAGTCAATTATGTGGTATTGGTTTTAAAGTTTTATTTGGAAATTTTTTTTCGAAAGGTTTCTTGTTCCCATGGAATTATTTTATTTTAAAATTCTAGATTTCAAAATTTTTATGTCATTTTTTTTATAAAAGTTTGGGGCTGAAGCCTCAATTTATTATTTAGATCAAATACCTATTTTAGACTAGGTAGAGGGTGACCCATTACATAACCGAAGGTCCAAGGCCTGGTGGCCTGAATACAAGGCATGAAAGCCCATTTTTTGGCCCAAAGGACCCCTTGGTGAACAGTACTACTATTGTACCCACACTGCTACAATACCACCCACGCTACAGTACCTGCTACAGTCCCTCTTCCGCTATAGTGTCACCACTTCTACAGTCCCACCGTAGATACAGTAATGCTACAGTACCTTCTTATGGTAGCCTGGAAATTTTCCCCTGCCCGGATTTGATCCTGGGTCATTTGGATGCCAAGCAAGAGATAGTGAGTCGTGGTTATGGTTTGGATGCATTTTTTATTATAATGCACAATCACTTGTGAAACATTATTGAGAAAATCTAGAATGATTTTTACTAAAATTATATTTCAAAATTTCCATTGTGTGTGAACCATTCTGAATTGGTAAATAACACAAATTTTGGGTAAAATCCATAAAGGTAAAATTGAAGTATTTTTGGGTTCATTGTGTTTGTTGACAAAGAGGCTTTCCTTGGTTAGTTTTGGTGTTCCAGATATATCATTGATAGTCTATGTTGAAAAGGAACCATGCTAAAGGAATGGATGATCTGAATGTGGTACAAAAATAACATATATAATGTGGTACTAGTTTACAGTGTTTTCCAAATATTTGGGCCTCAAAATCGGTAAAATAGATATATGTGTTTTTGGTAAAGGATGTTGCACGCAAGATTGAAGATGCTATGGGAACATGCGCGAAGGGAATGTTTCATGATCATAATGTCAAAATATGTAAAAGGCATTAAGTACATGAAAGAATCATAAATATGAATGAATGATGAGGTTGCATGAAAGAAATGTATGTACCCAATGCAACATAAAATTGGGTTTTTTGTGCACAAAGGGGATCCTGTGTGATGCCTAAAATCTTCTACGCAGGGTTCAGTGACGTATATAAATAAGTGGTTACCCCTATCATTAAAACTATCTCAACACTTAGAGAGAATTTGATCTCTGTATAATGTATGAATTTCATGTAAATGGGGTTTTGTGAAAGAATTAGAGTTTTGCATAAGCTAAGACAGTTGCGCATAAGATTAAAATTGAGCATAAGATTAAATATGTGCATAAGAGTAGGTTATGTGCTCAAAGTATAAAACTTGTGTTAAAGGAATAGTAAGGGTTGCGTGATAGATTTTATGTTTCCCAGTACATATTTGGTTAAGTGGAATTCATCAGTGGATGAAAGTGGGACATCAATAGAGAATATACAATATGTGAAGAATGTATTCATTAGAGAAAATGAAGGGACCTACAAGTATATAAATTGTGAATGGATCTTCTGAAGAAGCAGTGAGCACACTTCAATTGAGAGAGAAGTGAGCTTTAAAATTGTGATTGGTTGTAAACTAGGAGGGAAAATTAGTCCGCTTTGAACATTGTAAACAGCGGTGCGCTTTTAATGGATTTGGTACATTGGAACTTCACTGTGGTATGCTATAGGGACAGAGCCCAGTGTGGGTGAACTAAGTAATTTTTTTCATGTGCAAGATTTAATTTATATTTCTACCTTGCTACAGGAAAGGGAGAGAGGAGGTTTTCTTAACAATAACACAAGATCCAAAGGGGAAGTTGTTTTAATCTTCCATACACAGTTTCACCATCCCTCTCGGGGTATTTGGGCTAGTGGACCTAACAAAAACTCACCAATTAAAAATAAAAAATTAATTTTTTACCTCCAAATCCATTAAACATATACATCTATATATTTTTGGAACAACCCAAATGGATATTATTTGAGGTAAATATTAATAATTATTATTTATAAATGATTATACATGAATTACTTGGGTTTATTTCTTGGCACATAAAAGAATGTATTTTAAATTACTCACTAAATTTTCTAAAAATTTTGAAAATGAAAAAGGTGGTATAAGATTATTTCTCTATATAGTGATCTTAGAGGAGAGTTTTAAAATACTAACATTGATTACTTTTTTGTTTCATTAGGTTATAACCATTATTTTTCTACTACTAGAACACCCCAACAAAATAGAGTTATTGAAATGAAATTTTGATCTTTATAAGAAAATTATCAAACTCTACAAAATGAATTCAACCACCATCATTATTTTTAATCCAAGTTGGTAAAAACTACATGTTATATCTTTAACTATATTATTATAAAATTAATTCTTAAAAATACCTCTTATGAGATTTGGAATTTTAAACTACCTAAGGTTGGTTATAATAATGTGTTTTGTTATAAATGTTTTATTCTTAATATGAAATACATCTTAGGTAAATTTGACCCTAAATAGTATTAGGGTATCTTTCTTTGGTACTATAAATAATTAAAGCATAAAAATTTGTGAATAAAAGGACAAAAATCATTGATAAACCAATTCACATGAAATTTAATGATAATTTTCTCAACCCTCATCTTAAATTTTATGATGTTGAGGTTGTCTCTGATAATTTGACCTTAACTTTTACTGAACTTCCTGAAGATATTGAAGTTGAAGAAGTTCCTATCCTTTTACCATGAAATTATTTAAATATAAATTCCATCCTCTTGTAAATGTAATCGGTTATTTTCATGGTGTTTCTCATACTTAATGTTCCATTTAAAATGATGGAGAACATTGTGCTTCTATGTCACACCGACAGACCAAACAAAATTATGATTCCATTAATAATTAAAATTGATTTCCTTCCACGAAAGATAAATTAAATCAATTTTCCCAAAATAATGTTTTAAATATTTTGTAAAGACCCAATGATCTTCTTGTTATTCAGTAAAATCGGGTCTTTAGAAATTTATTTGATGACCAAGGAAATATCACTCATAACAAATCCTAACTTATAGATAAAATAAATAACTAAGAAGAATTAGTTCATTATGGTGTTACCATTTACCTAATTTATAGACTATAATCTATAAGGATCTCCTTGAAAGTGGGACCTCATTTAAATTTATTTTTTTTCAAATTGATGTTAACATTTCATTTTAGAATGTTTTTATCTAAAAAAATTAGGGAAAACCCACATGGTTTTGATGATTTAAAGTTTCTAAATCATGTTTTCATGTTAACTATAGCACTTTATTAATTTAAACAATCCCTTATGTATTTTTATTAATGTTTTAATATAAAAAATTAGAAAATTGTTTTGAAATGGGAAAATTGGATTACACATTGTTTTTAAACAAAATTTAAATTTTTATTTTGGTTATTCAAATTTATATTGTTGATGTAATTTTTTTCAAAATATAATGCCATGTAATTAATTTTTTTATTTAAAGGGTAGGTATTTGAAATGAGTTTTATTGGATAAATCATTATCTTTCTTGGTTTTTGAATTTCTCAAAATTTGGAAGGCACTTTTATTAGAAAAGAATAATCCATTGATATTTTAAATAATTCTTGCATGGATAATTTTAAGGTGACTACTAATATAATTAGTACTTTTGGTAATCTACCTCTTGATGAAGCTGGTAAAGTTATAGATAATAATTTGTATATAGTAATGATTGGGATTATTCACAATCTTACCACAACTTGGACAAACATCATGTTTAGTGTATGTTTTGTGCCAATTTTCAAGAAAATTCAATCTAATAAAATTTAATATCTCTAAAAAATGATGTATTTAAAAGGAACCAAAAATAATGTGTTTTTTTGTACAAAGAAAAAATATTTTTAAATTTCTTGTTTTTTCTATGTATATTTTGGTGGTTTCTTGCTACATAGGAAAGGTATAAGTGGGACAAACCATGTACTTCGAAAATCCATTGTCTCATTGACTAGAAAGAAGAAAATTTTTGTTTCTCTTTTTATATTAAAAGCATAATATATTTTCATGTGTATTCTTTTCATCCAAATTATTTTGATGAAACATACCATTATAGATTATTTCGTAAATTATAATCATGTGAAAAATAAGTGTGAAAACATAAGTGCAATTTTTATTTATAAAAATATAATTATAAATTCTCATTCAAATAACATTGACCGTTGAAACCATTTTCTTATAGAATATTTCCATACATATTATATTATACTAGATTTTATTTTCACTAATCTTTAATTGGTTGATATATTCATTAAACCCCTTATAGTTTAAGGTTTTTATCTTATTAATGGGGATTTAGGAATTGAATCTTTATAATTTCTTCTATATATTAATCTTGATTTAATTATTTCTTTAAATTGAATTTTTTTCATCATGAATCTTTTTTTAATAATTTCTTTCATATATACCTTTAATTGATTGATTAGATTTTTTTCACTCTCTTAGGTAATGACTTTCTTTTTTTTTAACTCAAAATTCATATAATTTACGGTGGCCCATCCTTATACATTAAAAAGAATGTATCCTCTGAGGGTGAGAAAATCCTTTTAAAACATAAATGTTATAATAGAGGGATTAATTTTAAATTAGTTTTTGATATTTGTAAAATTTCAAAAACCCATCTTTAATCTATGGAACTTGTGGTGTGAAATTTTTGATTTTAAAAAAGTCTATTTAAAAATATTGAAATAATTCTGGTTTTGAATATTATTTTAAAATATTTTCATAAAATTATAATTTTCATATTTAATTACTCTAATATGGTTTCTTCCAACTATAATATTGTCTCTCTAAAGAGAACCTTAATAACGGTCTTAATAAAACCCAAAAATATGTAGTTTATTCTATCATGAATGAATATTTCTTTTTATATAACCCATATGAGTGCGATTATCAATAATATCAATTAGGGAAAGGACTTTAATGAAAATTTGATATTTTTATCAAACATTAATACATTTATGTTTTATAACTTCAAAGGGGATATTTTGTTTTTGACTTCTTGATATTATGAGGATAAAAACGGCCATACTTTTTGAGATTAAGGATTGTGACAACATTTTGATTTTGAATTTTTGATAAAAAGGGGGATATGTTTTTAAATTAAATGATTTATGAATAAAAAATATTTTAAAATCCTTCCAAAAATACTTTGTGATATTTTGAAAATAATTCATTTAATTTCCCTATAAAATATTGAAATTAATTTTAGTTATAACTATGAATGTAATCATGTCTATATTTATTATATAATTATTATGTGTTTATGATCCTCAAAAGGGGGTAGAATGTTTTACATATCACTCACTTAGGTATTTTTTAATGATCACAGACACACACTTGTGATTTAATGATTTATTTTGATGGAATTATATTTTTATATTTTATAAATTTTTAATTGAGTGTTTTTTGCCAATAACAAGGCTATAGTGGGGAGGAGAATCATTTTTTGGATCCTCATACTAGTAGGTATTAGTGGATACTTTGTGGGTTCCACTAGATGGTCAGTGGTACCTCGTCTTAACAAATGTTCTTTTTATGTTCCATCTTCTCATTGGTGGGCTTTGGATGGGACACATGTTCTTCATAGGTTCTATTTACCATCCAATGGAACCTTGAAAGGCTCAAAAATATATCTATTGGAATGGGTCATGTTTTCCTTAATTTAGACTCTAATAGCTCTCTATGGCCTCCAATGCCCCCAGAATATTCATATGGCCATGAGAGGCTATAAATAATACAAAAATGGTTACATTAATCCACAAAATAACTTGGATAATCATTATAAAGCAATTTTACAACAGTTTTCTGACACAATTATTTCTCTCTTCCACCCATACTATTCTTGTTTTAAACTTTTTGTGTGGTGGAGAGTGTTATTTATTGGTATTACTCATAGATAGTAACTTATTTATCTTTTTTTAGGTTCTCTCTACCATTTAGAATGAGGAGGATAGGTAATTATTATCTTTAATGTGAGGGGATTTGGTTTTATTGCAACATTAATTAAACGGATAGTTATGCTTTGGGTTTCATAATATTAACAACTAAAAACCACGTTTCCTCCTTCTTGTAATTAGTTTATTTCTATAAAAACAATAAATCAAGGTTATGGTTTCTTACTAAAATCAATAAAAGTAAAGTTTTAAACTAAAACATATAAAAGAAAATTGAATGGAGAAGACCTAGGGATCTCTTATAAATTATCATGGAATTGGTATACCAATTCCTTATACTTTAGATTTTAACTTGTTATTCTTTCCATATTAAAATCATATAATTTTAGATCATTGATTTAATTTATTTAATTATACTATAAGTTTTTTAATAATTAAAAAATAGAAAAGTAGTATCACCCATTTTTTCCATCTTTACATGAATCGATAAGACCATAAAGGCATGGAGCTTATTTTTTGATGATGTGTTGCTAATAGAAAGGTGATTACATATAATTTGGATGATGTGGTGTTGTATATAACTTCTTAAAATCACTTGTAACTAGTATGGTGTGATTAGAAAATATTTTTTTCTTTCTAGGTAGTGGAAGACCAGGGGGAAGATTTTGGAATTTTTAGTTGATGAGGATCTCTCCATATATTTCAATCGATATCATTCAGAATCTTAATTAATATTTCAAAAATTATTATCTATTAATTGGTATCATATGTCATGTGATATCAAAATTTATTTGTGTATACGAATTTGAATGTTGCAAAAGTTCTACTAAATACCAATCTTTTCAATTATAGGATAATATTTTCCTTCCCCTTGAAATTATATTCTTTTAGGGGGACAAAAATTCATTCAAATTTTATAATTATTTGAAATATTTTTAATTAGAATAAAAAAAGGGGTTAATTTATGTTCCCAAAGGTTCTTGGTTTTATTTTTATTCAATTAAGCTTTTTAATGTCATAATTGAAAAAATTGATGAACTAGGTTGTGGATTGAGTGACCACACACCAAAGAAAAAGTAACATTGCCCATGGTTTCAAATAAAGGTGTTCAAAGTTAATTCTATTATTGGTATGTTAAAATGGTTAATGAAGTGGCTAATACCCAAATATTTTTATAATATAAAAGTTTAGTTTTATTCTCGTGACTACCAGGCTAGACAGATTCAAGTGGGAAACCCAAAACATAGAATGAATGAAAGATACGATATTCATTTTTTTGATAAGTTCTTATGGTGAAAGATAATTATCTTCAATAGGTTTAGTAGAAGATACTATAACCTATATATATCTTGATGTATATCTTCTAGGTTATAGAATTTATATATGTAAGAGGAGAACCCATCTAGTGAATATAAAAGTGTTAGTTATTTCAATCAATGTTTATCAGTGTTTATACACTATTATATTAAGGTTTATTTCAATAGATACATATTTATATAGATTAAATACGTATTCTACCAAATATGGTAGATTAATTCATCAAACAAATCTTATTTGGGTGTTTCTATATCCTGAAAGAACTCATAAATGAATTTGAAAGTGTTTTGAAAAATCAATCCCAATAAGAGTTTGGAAATATTTTTGAGAAAAATAATTTTACGAAGTTATGAGATGATTTTAAGATATTAGAGAATCTCTAGAAGTAATTAGAATTTTTTTGAAAAAAATACTACAAAAAAATAGTTTTTGGAGTTTATGGAAGAAATTGATAATCCATAAGTGAATGAATTTTCCAACAGATCAAAATCATTTATTGGAAAATAAGACATCGAGTATTGATTGTATGAATATGAAACAATTTTAAGAGTTAAGATTCATCTTATGACTCTGCTGATAAAAAAAATTTAGACTATTTGAATTCATCATAATACATTTAAGTCTGCTGAAAATTGATAACGTTATAATATTAAGAATTCATTTATAACCTAAATATGGATCATTAGATATTATTGATAGTATTTTTTCCTATCATGTAACTTTTCTAGAATATAATACTTCATGATCATATAGAAAAATGAAAAAATCGGAGCATAAGTATTTTGGATCTAAACATAAGACTTATTCCACTAAGAATGAGTCTTTGATCATAATACGTAATAAGATTAATAAATTAAAGCCCCCTACATAAGATTTTAACACTTAGGAAAATTTTAAATTTTTTCTGCATTAACAATAATGTTTCTAGATTTCAAATAGGATGAAGATAAAATATATTGTGATGATGAAATAATTGTTCCTTTATGGTAAAAATATCACAAAACACTTATAATAGTTATCCAAGTATGATAATAAATAGAACAAGATATTTATCTATGTAAATGGAATATTAGAGAAAAATAAAAATATCATTTTCTAGAATAATTAAATTCCAAGGAAATAGATGTATTATAATGTTTAATGAGTTCAATTCAATTTATAACATCATGATGCTTAGAGAAGTCATGTTTTGGGTCAGTTTGAAAATATAAAAATGAGGATAACCCTTTCATGTATTTCTTGAAGAAGAAAAATGATGTAATCATGTTTTCAAGAATAATAGAGATGAAGTTCCATAAAACATCAAGATATTGTGTGTCATAGTCATAACCATTTTCATCTAATTATGTTTGAGTATTCATGATAAACTGAGAAGGAAGAATGTGATTTTTCCAAGATTAAATAAATGATAATACCTTTAAAGTTATCAAATCTAGAAAATAAAGATAAGTTACATGCCATAAATATGATTTTCTATACCAATTAAATATATGGAAGATTTTGAGTATATATTTTTTGAATAATTTTTAATAAGATAAATCCATGGAAGTGGTAGATTTTTTAACTATATTTTATGTAATGATTGAAAAATGAGAATCATTTTTAGGAGTATTTTTTGAATACTCCCCAAGAGGAAAAAGGTGTACATTGGAATACATAAAACATATAGTGTGTATTCTATAGTATTTATTTATCACTGGTGTCAGTTTTCTCGTCTCAACATACCATTTATGCTATTTTAAAAATAAATAATTCATTTAATGTAGCCGTTTGGGAATGTGAGGAGATGATAAGATCAAGGAGAAGAAAAATTGACATGAAGAAGCTACAATTATTGTTATAGAAGATAGTGAGTGTGTGATTTTTTATCATCAGAAAAAAATAAATCTCCCAAATAAGAAATCATAATTGGATTCAAGTTTTAGTGAATTAGAAGAATAAGAAGAAGAAGAAAGATGAAATGTCACTCGAACATATTGACAGGATAAAGATTTGAGGGGGAAAGATCATACCATTGTTCTTCAATGCTATCAATATGATAGATTATAGAACTTTTTTCAATTGTATAAAATCCATGAAAATATATATTTAGTGTTTTTCCTTGTGATGTTTATATAAAATCAAAGTGAATTGATTCAATGAAGATCAATGAATACAATCTTTAAGTGGATACCATGCTACATATTTTTATCATAAATATCGGTTGGAATTTGTAGAATCTACTATCAGTTGAAGGAGATTATTTATATTGATGCATAAGCATCTCATGTAGAACTAATAATATAATCGAAAGGGGAACTTATATAGGGGGCGTTCATATAAATGATGGAACTCTATAGAACATTTTTGACTTATACTATGCATGGATAGCATGATGTTGAGATTTGACTATATTGGGAAGTTGTTGAAGAATAAAAGAGAGAATCTGACAATAAAAGTCCAATCAAATGCAGGAAAAATGGATGGTGTAACTTAGGTCAAAAGAACATTAATGAGACTCCAGTATGGTTATTGTGTACGAATCACCCTCCACTTATACTTAGTGAAATTTGATTATAGTGGGGAATCCTTGATTAGAATGCATAATTAATCAAGGAAAGGATTAATTATTCACATTGAACCTTATAAATATGTGTGTTCTTGGGACATCATTTACTACATTATACAGGTGAGTCCATGAACCACTGTAAGGATAGGATCAACAATAAACAAGTGTTAGAGTTTTAATTGAAAGGGGATAATTGATAAATGTTTTAACAAACCATGGATTCACCCCTCACCTCCTACTAGTCCATTAGTCCCCTAGTAATATTAATACCAACTAAGTATGTGATAAATAAATAAATAGGGAAATATATTAACTGAATAATTAAAGAGGTAACAAGTGATAAAGTGACAATTGGATAATGTGAATTAACACATATATCCCCTCTCATTATTGGAAATATCCAATTTAGATCCTGTCATTTTTACATATATGGATTAGTAATTTTTAATTTATTCCCTTATTTATTATTCACAAATATAATTAATATATTATGAATGGATATATAATTATGTTTCTGTAGATAATTAGTTTATAAGTTATCATTCATGAATATAAGGAGATACATTCTATATATGATAATTTATTTAGTTTTATTCAACCATGAATTTATATTTTACTAAGTTATGAGTTTTAATTAAGTACTTGATTTTTATTTATACATTTTAGGTTTTATAATTATGATATAATTTATGTCTTTCTTGAGTAAAGTATCATTGGGAAGGGGGACATTGGTTTGAACTTCTCAATGGCCCGAAGTCATATGACTTGTCAAGAAAAGTGAGGGTTGACTATATATGGCTCTAGTATTACTCATGTTGGGACTATTAATTTAACATAATTCTAAACCATAACATGAAAAGGTTTCATATACCTTATTCATGGGATTTATTTGGATATTTATGAATCTTATTATATTTCTATTTAGGTTAGTAAGATAATGTTTGAGATTTTTAAAGAGTTACACATTAATATGATATTATAAAATTGATTTTGTGGATGGAATAGGATTCAAAAAAAATCCTTTGTAGAATTCATACGTGTAAAGGGAATAAAATAAGATAATACTATGATATTGAATCCAATATTCAAATACTAAGTGTTTTTTCCCTTCAGAAGAAAACACATTTCAAGAACTTGATCATTCAATCGAGTAGGTTCTTACAATTAAGGGTATCCATAGATTATCAAGTTTATGTCATGGTGGAAATTAATAACCCTAATATTTAGGTAACAAAACCCCACTAAAATATTTTATATACACAAATCTATGAAACCATAAGATTGAAAATAAAAGGGGAATAGATTTGGGATTATCCATATGATGGATTGTGAAAAGTAATTTTTTTCTCAACTATTAAAGAGTTATATATGATATGATTAGGTTGATTCTCGAAATAAATAAATAATTTAGGAGAATAAATTAAAATAACAATATTTTATTAGTGAAATAAATACCTTGTCCCACTAATGGATATAATGAATTTAAAATTGGTAATCTTTTTAGTGGGAGAAAAATTAATAAAATTACACATTAAATGTTTCTAAAACATGATACATGTATAATAAAGTATCTTTTTAAGATATTAGTATCATCATAATCATCATAAAAATTAATATTGATATCCATCCTTATAAATTAAAATTTTAATGTAATAAACTCCTAATACTAGTAACTTAAGAAAAGTTATTCAATAAGAAAAATTCTATGTATTGGAGAAAACCCTTCCTAAGTAACCAAGTGTTGATGTTATCAACTAGGTTAATCTTGATTGTTGTGAGAATTATATAATGATTCAATTAATCTTTCGAACACATTAGATAGAAGATATCCAAAGGGAATTTGGTCTCACCTTATATAATCAATATGATTGAGTGTATTAATCACTGGATGTGATTAGAGGTTTCCTTAAGCCTTTTTCTAGTGGTGGAAATCATTTTGTAGAAAATGTTTCTGTGAGATTAATGAGTTCAAAAAATAATTACCATATTTCTCAAAGTGTTCAGAAATTATGAATTAAGGATTGTAATTTGTAGGTTTTGGTGTATTATTAAAAATAAAAGTGGGTAAATGTTCAAAATAGAAGAAGAACATATTGTTAGAACATACAAAAATGCATCTTAAGGTAGTCTCTCTATGTCATTAAAACCTAAAATTTTTATCAGGAAGAATTAGGAATGATTACATTAGATTGAATTATATAAAATACC
Source organism: Viscum album (assembly GCA_963277665.1). Lineage (NCBI taxonomy): Eukaryota > Viridiplantae > Streptophyta > Magnoliopsida > Santalales > Viscaceae > Viscum > Viscum album. The sequence goes on from OY728135.1 coordinate 339,405,583, forward strand.
TGAAGTATTTTTTGAAACTTCATGGTATTTCTATATTAGTTCTTAGGGTTATAGGAATTAATTATTCAATTTTTAAGGGTATATAATACCAAGGGTACACATTGCAAGTTTTGTAAATATTCAAGAGTAAAAAATCAAATAAATCATTGATTAGTGTGTAGTTTTAATTAAAGTGATGAGGTAAATAGTTTTTATATTAAATAACTAAATATAAATGAATATACAAAGCTTGGGTATATCATAATAAAGCATGTGTATATTCATCTTATTTTTTCATATGATGGGAAATGTTTTTTGTTATCAATTAGTTAATATGAATAATATAAAATGATACATATGGTTTAGGATTCATAAAATACTATAACATTACATGATAATATGATAAAGAAAAAAATTATAATATAAAAGTGCTTATCCATATATAATACTATATAAGATACGGTTATAATGATTTATTTTTTAAATATTTCTGCTAAAAGGAAATAAGAGTAAGATCCTGACACAAAAGAATTATTATATTATAGTATCATATTACTTATATAATATATTATCTAAAATATTATTGGGAGAAATTTGTTTAAAATAATTTCATATTTACCAAATAAAATATCATTTTGGTCAAAATATGAAGTGAAATTGGCTTAAATATATCAAAATGTTTAGTATAGCATGTAAATAATAAATGTAAAGATGTATATTAATTACCAAATTATTTTAAAGAATATTTTGATTGAAAGGGATCCATGTATGATAATAATAAACTTATTAAGTGTTATAAGTTGATAATATAAGTTACTAACAGCAAAACATTTGATGTTGTGAAGATAAGGTGTTTAAATATGTTCAAGGAGTCAATCATTAGGAATATGATTCATGAATATCACCATTATTCAAACTTTATTACTTAATTGATTTTACACACTAAGGAGTTTAGTAGGATTTTTTTATCAGGTGGTCACATAGTGATGTGGTATAAAATAAATAGAGATAACAAGTTTAATAAACCCCTTGAAAATTTATCGAACATAAGGATGGCCTAACAGACTATCATATGTGATATGTTGTGCAGATTCTTAGGTATGGGTTTGTAAATTATTCTTATAGTAGTTTAGGAATATAAAATATTTCATGTCTTGAAAAATTAAATCTACAATATAATTCATTCATGATGGATGCATATATAGGTATATAATGATATATATATTATAAAATGAATTGATAATTGACCTATCAAAGAATGAATTTGATTTATACCTAATTGATGTTATTCATGGAGTATTTTAGGTTTTGATGAAATGGTATTGTTTGTGTGAGCAGGATTCTTATATCAGGATATATAATATTCTCATAAGACACAAAATAGGTTTTGTGAACTGGATGAACCCCTAAGTGTATACCACAGAGTGTAATACACTATTTCCATGGTATACTAGGGGTATATGGTTTGTAATTAGAGTCACAATTCATAAGGTTTGTGAGATTCCTTGAATAAGAAACTTTATATTTTAATACCTATCTTACATAAATCTAGAGGCTTAGCTAATCAGGGGTGGTTATATATATTATTGATCATATCATTAGTTGTATCATAACTATGACAGGATTTTTCCTATCATATGGTAAGTAAGAAATATAGGCCCTCAATCTAAATTGAATGAGGCAATATATTATCATACCAAGATAGTACATGTAATTTTATAGTCAATTTAGTTATGTGTAACTCGATGTGCTCATCCATAATGGCTAATGACATGTGATAAATGAATTGACATATTTAGTCTATGTTTATTTAATCGAGAATATTTGAGTAGTCTATATAATATTGTCATACTCTATGTACAATATCCACTGATAACTAAGAAAAAATGATCATATGAAAATGATTTCTTGAATATGGTGTGGCTGGTATTCATAGGATTAGATATACATGTGTTTAATTGTGACATCCTAGTCGAAGAGCCACTAAAATGGTTCCCCAATTCAGTTCACTACATGTCCTCAACTGAACCTCCTTGTATGCCAGAGGATACCAACTAGAAACAAGGATATGTTGGTGGTAATGTGGGGAGAAGGTGCCCTCATTATCAGAGTGAATCATAGCGGTAGGTAATAGATAAAAACAAAATCACAAGTAGTATTAATGAAGAAACAACATGATATTATAATAAATAAAAACCCAGCTAGAGAAAAATAAATAATGGTGTATGTAAATGTTGATTCAGAAAGAAAGATAACCATAAATACAACAAGGAATACAATAAATATGACTAGAATGAATAAAGAAACAAAAAAATAAAACTATAGAAGGTATATCGAGTACATGATTATCCAATACTCACAATATCTATCATCCAATTCTATCATATATTGATAAAAACATAGGGTACAATCCAAATCCTATCCTGTAATCAAGAGATCTATTCAAGTACAAATCAGCAGTCCGAATAAGATATGAGATATACTCATTCTTCCACCACCATTGTCATCTAATGAAATCCATTCCATGTGTATAAAATGTGTCATTTGTTGGTATAAAAATAAAGAAGTGAATAAATACATGTATTCACATAGGGATTAGGTTCTTCAAGGTCACATGGATGACCATACGAACTTCGACCTAAGCCGAAATGTCTCTGAACATTCCATCATTTATACATATTCATATATGTAAACATATATTTGTAGATATATACATTTATTGGTGATGAATCAAGTCATAATACCAGGACATCCATATAAAATAATAATTATAATAATATTGATTTCTATATTAATATTATTATTAATATTGAGAATAATAATAATAATAAGAGGGATATTCATTTTATAAATATGGGTATCATCCCAGCATATGAATTAGAGATACAGAGTTCCATGACCAACAATCCCAATCAATGATATGAAGTTTCATGTCAAACATCATAATCACAGGTGTGAGGTGTAATGTCAAACATCCCAAAATTATGTCAAGCCTCATGTCTAACATCCTAGTCAGGGGTGTGAAGTGTCATTTACAAAAACCCAAAATGATGTAATGTTTCTTGTTTGGCATCCTATAACAAGGGGGTGTGAAAAATCATTTCCAACAACCATAACCAATTCCTCTCAACAAAAATCATTTATAAGGTGATCACACTTTCCCTATGAACCCTTAACCAAGGCCTTCCATAAAAAGGAACTCAGTGTCACTCAAGGCCCATTGTATCTAATCTGACCTATGATCCCATCCAAGGTATTCCTATGTGGGAATCCATATTTTTATCAGGGAATAATAATTCATTTTATATTTTTTAGTCACATAATTTTTAAAGTATTACCCATTCATAATGTAAGGAGTGGTAATGTTCCAGGTTAACTATACATAACAGGTGGCACTATACCTAAAAAATGTATATCATAGGCCATTAAGATATCCATGTAATAATATATTTCAACTATATAATTAGTCAATTTAATTTATAACCAAACAATAAAGTCATGGGAAGTACCCATAACTAAAAAAAATTGAGGCATGTATTCAATTTTTTCCTTAACAAACATAGAAGAGTGATAATATTTCCAATCATAGAGTACTTCCCATACGACAATCCAATTATTGTAATGTTGTTGACCAATTCATGACCATCTATTATAAAGAAAGTTATTAGAGACTAATGGTTTATCCAAACCATTCAATTCATTTGAGAATTTAACCATCAAGTTTCATGTTCAACACACCCATAAGGGTGGATTTGGAAAGTATGAAACAAATACCATCATAAAAATTATAATCAATCTAACCTTAAATGGTGGTTTAGGTTTATGTTTTTGACATCCAATCACATTAATGTGGTTAATAATCATCATGGTTGTGATATAATTATTTAATTTAATGCCTTCCATATTTTTTGGGAAACACACGGATGGTATGGTGTGAAACACAACAACATATTTTATAAACGAGTCCACTTTGATGGAAATGTATATATACCACCCAGATCATAGTTAGTAAGCCTTAATCATCCATTATTTGGATTTAATTTTATACCAAAGTATAAAAATAAAATTAATAGATAACCTACAAAACAAATAGGGAATAATAGCTCATATGGAAATAAAATCCAATATGGAGAGATGAATGAAGAAAAGAAATAAGTGGAATCATAGTTCAATCAATGGATATCAAAATTAATGAATGCAATCTGATTTGGTGCTCAAATTAAAGAGGTTAGCCACATCCTAGGAGGAGTTCATGGAGAGATATCAACACAGGGGATTCTATGCATGGATGAGAGGAGAAAAATTGGGGAGAATGACTTAGAGTAGGAAGAGAAAATCTCCATTTATATCCCTTCTAATATCCTCATGGTATGGACTTATTGTTTGGAATATGGTGCACCTACTATGTGGTGTTATTGTCTAAATGAAAACCCCCTTGCATGATTAGGCACACTATTTAAAAAAAACATGTGCAAGCCACACGATCTCAACTACAATTTTAAGAAGACAATTTGCATGTTTGTGTAGCCTTGGGTGTATGGTTTAACAAAAATTGTGACACCCCTTATAGGTTTTTATAGTCAGGCTGCATAGTCAGCACTAACCATGGACTAACCATGTTTCACCCTATCTTTCTAAAAACCGAGATTCTAGATCCTATCACTCTCAGACCCCATCTAAACACCTCAAACACCTCCCATGCCACAAAACCAATCCAAAAACAAAAATTTTATGTATTTTAACTCTCATAATTCTAATTTTATTCTTATTTTGGCATTTGTACCATCCACTGAATAGAAAACACAAAATTATTTTAATGTTTCATCCCGCCCAAAACAAGAGATGCTATAATATCCCCACCTTAAAATGTCACATCCCGGAGAAGTATTGGGGGGAATGAAAAAATAACCTATGCTACTTAGATCATGAATTCTTGTTCAAATGGACATATTTATTTTCCAAATTCCCAATACACTCATAAGAATCACTTTTATTATAAAGTGATGAAAATGATATAAATTTATCTCAAACTTGTAACCAATAATGAAAAACTAATACATGGATTACATGAGCCCATGTAACCTATGATATGATCATGTTGTCATATTCTTCACCAATCATCCAATGGTGCTCCCCACCATAGGTTCTAGTTTAAAATAGACAATTGTGAGTCATAATACTCCCACAATTAGAACATCCTAATGAGGGTTGTCCGCAAAGTCCTAACAATGAACTGGGCATGATTCACAAGTTGGTAGACCCAAACATACATGTGGATAATACTCTAGGTCCTCAATTAGATTCAAATTAAACTATCATATCTTAGTTGTGTTTTATTTTCCATAAAAATCCTTTAGTGAACTTTTCACTAAACTCATGCATACTTACAAAACATTATAACTTACTCTCGATGATGCCTTCTGGTCAAACCATTATTTTATTAAAACAATCATTGTTCCACAACACAATAATTGATTCCTTCTTGATCTATCACCCATGGATCATAATAAGGTATCTTATACCTAATTCTTGCACTCTAACTTCTCCCAAGATGGAATTTGAACTCGTAAGTGGAATTCACTAAGGAATCCAGTTGTAAATTTTTTCATTTAACCAAAAAATAAATAACTGAAAAAACTATCTCATGAATGTTATAGTATTGAAATGAGAGTTACCATAAAATAACTAATGGTGGTAATCTAATCCATAAGGATTTATTGGTATCGCTTCATGAGTGAAACTCTCAAGGATTACATACTTATAACTTGAAAGTAATTGGTTTCAATTATTTATCTTGACATATATCCAATTCCCACTCAGTGTACTGAGGTTGATGTCAAGGTATTTTGAATGGTCTCCACTAGATTAACTGTACACCAAGATTATATAAATTACCCAGTTCTGATCTATGGAAGGGTAACATGGTATTCATCGAAAAATTTATCAATAGGCATGCCTTTATCTTCTTATCCATGCCTCATCAAAACAGGACATACATTCCTTGAAACAACCCTGAGAACCATGCCTCCCAGTGATGTTTCTCCAGGTTCAAATATGTTTCAAACACCTCATGACAACAAAAAGACACTTTCATACCCTTATGGTACAATTTTAATGGCCACACCCAAAACACACTATTCATGTTTAACATGATATACACAAGTTAGTCTCATCCCACTATCAAAATATTTTCAAAACAATTTCATTGGATCAACTCCAGAATGGCCTGTTTAAGAGACACCCATATTAATAGCTTTCATTTTAATAAAAAATTCCCAATCACATCACCATTAATCCTAAGGTACTTGTGATCATTCAACATAGCCATGTAATTAACACCCAAACACATAGAATTCATCCATGACTGGGTAATCAACCAACCACCTCACCATTGTGCTACCTAGAAAGAACTTGTCTGATACAGAATCATCATACTCACAAATTTATTATTCCCCATGAGCCTAAATATAGTGTCTATACATGGTTTAAAATTACACCAGAGTTCTAAAACTGATCACCACATCCATTAATTGAATCTTGAATCTTCCAATTCACTAGATTATATAATTCTCTCTAGTCATCTCCAATTGGTTTATTATATTCATATCCCCTCTACTAAGATGGACACGCTCCTCATGAATGACATGATTCTCCCCACTATAAAAGTTTCCTGGTCATTATATCTTAGAAAAATGGGAACTCATCCCATGGAACACACTTCATTACCACTGAACACAGTTCTTAGACATGGTCATCGTACTTATGACAAGTGCTAACATGATAATAGCGGAAACCAATAACTTATCAGCATGATAAAGTAGGTTCTATTTTATAATAATTTATGACTCTCATCCTAAGTCATGTTCAATCCCACCATCAAAATCTATAAAAAAAAGAAAAATTGCTCCTGATTGAGAGTGTTATCTTACCTGATCTTTTTTACTACACTATCTCGACTAATGGGATAAATCAAAATTCAGAAAATGGCTCCAGTCTACGTTCCTCTCAACAAGAATTCACATCTGGTCCATTATTCCACAGAGATGACCTGAAAATATATCCTTATTAAATTCATTACCCTTTCTCCTATATGTAATGAAACAAAATATTTTACGGAGTTATGCGACATTGTAACTCAAACATCATGTGGTTGAATGACACACTTCTTAAATTGATGATCACCATGTGTAACAACACATTATATAGTGATATAAAAATAGAACAATAAGCACTACACATTCCTATAATGTTATTTTGTACACATTGATGAACATATAATCATGTTATCACTATGACTATTAATGAACTGATAACTCTTGAGTCGTACTCCAGTAGAAAAGAAGAAAGTTCACACGACCATCTAAATATCTAATAATGCCCATGGTATGTCTAGCCCATTGAAGTAGATAATTTTATTATGATAACATAATTAATAAGCATTAGATTATATAATGAAGTCATATCTACTTAGGGGTGTCGTTTCATCATTAAGACTCCTACGCATGACAAGTGGCACCTGAATGGAACCTCATATCTGAAACATTTCATAAAAATTTAACAAAAAATTTACATCTGAGGGGATATCATAACATGATGACCCAAAATTTAGCACAAGGAATCAACTTTAAAATAAGATTCATGCATATAATTTCTCTAGGATCTACCACAAATCTTTTAGGTTAAAGCGAAAAAAGAATAATTCTTAATGTAACATTCAAGTTCCCATTCAGTGTAACTCTCATGGAAACATTATAAATTGAACCCTACAAAGGTTCCATTTTATTATTACCATATAAAGGTTTAATTTTAACTCATTTAATTTGTGATCATTTATTATTACATTTAAATAATCCCTTGTTTATGGGATATGTAATGATAGTAATAAAGTAAAATTGTACTAATCACATTATTTAGATGGCTCCATGAAGCTATATGAAAAAAATATCTTATAATTTTTTCTTTAACAATATTTTATTTAGATAGATATTATCACAGTAGGGCTCATTTAAAAAAACAATTATCAGCTATAGAGGAAAACACCCATTAAGATTTGATTGGAATTTTAATTGTATAACAACTCATATAATTAAATATCAAATGAATATAAAAGGACTTTAATCATTTTATTAGGGAATAGTTTAGTAATATTCCAAAATAAATTTATACTTAACATCATATAAGTAGCTACTGACACTTTATAATATTGTGCCATATTTATCACAAGTATACCCCCATAGGTTTAAGTACTAAGGCATATAAAGATAAAGATAACCTATGAGGGTTCCTTCATTTCATCTTGGGTCCATTTAAGTGCAGCATAATACGAGTTAATTTATTAAAAATTAATTACACCAATAGTGTTTTTATCGCATAAACATATCATGTCAATACTTACATTCTAGGGTTGAGTCCATTTTATCTAATAATCATAAAACATCTTTCCAAACCTACTCAGGTAGAGTCATGTTTAAGGTCCATAAGAAACCAAAAAACTGTATAGCTTAAATTTTTGATAAATTTTATATTTATACAATGTTATAGTCAGATAAATTATCATCAAAAAGTTATAAAGTTAACTTCTTTGATAATTATAAATTGTAATTCATGTAACTGCAACTAGTTTTTGACCTTTGTTCTCAATATATAACAAGTCCATATGTGATGGATCAATTATATCGGTAAATATTCCCAATTTTCAAAGGCTCATATTCTTTATAAATTATTTTCAGGACTAATTTAACCACTACCATTAATGTTTCATCCAATGAAACCAATGGTCCATGGATCAGACATGTCATAATTGTCAATTAAGGTTTTATCATCAATCTATGTAAAATGAACCCCATTTAGATTGATTAATAAACATTAATTAACTAATTAAATATCTCATTCATAATAAATAAATTCTATTTGAATCACTAATACATTACTTAAGGAACATACATCTTGTATCTGGAAATTAAAACAATACAATCTATATGAAATGGAATATGAATGGGATGTGAAGCTCTACATGCCTATAATGATGCATGTAACAATACACCCTTTCCATTTTGGGCCAAGGTTAAAATATCATAAGTTAGTACCTAGTAGAAATAAAATAATCACTACTAGTGAAATAATAATCATATATAATAAAACACATAGTTAACATCAAACCCATCCCTGGAAACATGATCTTCCCCCCTGCTTGGGTTGGCCAGAACCAAATATGACCTATTTACCAAGTGAAAACACATTCTTAGTTCCTTATATAACATCTAGAAATAGTAATAGAATGGGATATGAATCATATCATACCACCTATAACATCCCAACCCTGGAGTCACAAAAATGGTCTCCTGATGCGGTTTTCTACATGGCATTAATCACACCTCTATGTATTTCAAAGGCTGTCAAATAGCAATGAGGGCCTAATAGTGGTAAATTAGGGAGAATATAAACTCATTATTAGAGTTAATTAAATTGGTAAATAATATATAACAAACTTATAAGAATTAATAATGAAATAATATAAGAAGATATCAATTACTAATATCACGAGAATATCCAAATACATAAAAATGCATGAACATGCGATGTCGCAATGCAAGATAGCCAAACAAATAGAAAGAAAAACATTAAACATACCTTGACTGGAAAAAATGAATAAATAAATAAAATACTCCACCTTTGGAAGGAAACCTAAGTATATGCTCAGCATCTACTCCCAGCATCCTGCATCCAATTCTAGTCCATAATGAAAAACAATACATAGAATAGTCCAAATCCAAACTAGTAATCGGGAGATCTATTTGGGTAATAATTTATAGAATGAAAAAGGTGTGATATATACTTATAAGGGAACCCCCAATGGTTCCTAATTAAATCTATTTTGCAGTTATATAATGAAGTTGGGTGTAGGTATAATAATAATGTAGTGAATAATTAATTTAATCTTTTCGGTTTAAGGTTCCTCAAGGACATCTGACAGACCATACCTGGTTCAGACTAAGATTAAATGTATCTGAACATTCCATCAGGTATAAATATTCATATATGTATACAAATATACACATATATATATACATGTACTAGAGAGGACCTGAGGCATAAGACCAAAGGATCCATATGTAATGATAATAATAATAGTAATAAGAGAGGGTCTCATAATTTAAATATTGGTACCAGCCCAAGAATATTAACAATGTACAAAAAGATAAATACCTGAAAATACCAATCAATTATGTGAACCATAATGTCCAACATCCTATTATGTGTGTGAAGCATCTTGTCCAATAACCAAAAATGATGTGAAGCGTCATGTCTAACATCCTAATCATGAGAGTGAAGTATCATGTCCAAAAACCAAAAATTTTGTGAAGAATCATGTCCAAATCCTAGACCAAGGGAATTTGAAATGTCACATAAAACATCCCAAATCATGGCCTATTAGAAAAAATCATGTGTAAAGTGATCCCACATTCCCTAGGAGACCTTATCCAAGGTGTTCCGCAAATAGGAACTCTGTATCACTCAAGGTGCAGTGTATCCTATTTGATCTATGATCCCATATAAGGTATTCTGACATGGTGATTCAAGGTTCAAACAAGGAATAATAATTAATTTTATTATTTTAGTCACATCGTTTTTATATGATAACCCATGCATAATGTATGGAGTGATAAGGGTCCTGGTGAACATTCTATAATAGTTGGAACCATACATGCAAAAAGGCATATCATAGGCCATGAGAATATTCATTCCATAATATAATTAAACTATAAAATTAGACCATTTCATTTATAACCACACAATAAGTCCATGGTAAGAATCCATTCCTTAACACAATTGAAACAAAATTTTAATTATTTCATTTAACAAACACTCATGAGTGATAAGATGTACAAGCATAGAATACTTCCCATACTAAAATAAAATTTATTTAGTTCCATTGACTAATTGATAGCCATTAAGAAAAATAATAATTTATCAATGACTAATGGTTTATCCAACCCATTCAATTCATTTGAAAATTTCACTAGTAAGGGTCTTTCTCAACACACCTATAGGGGTGGTTTTGGAACGTTAGTTACAACGATCACCATAAAATTTTAACCAAAGTCAACTTAAATTGTGGTTTGAGTTGTAGTCATCAACCTCAAACCATATTAAGGGTTGAAGCACCTAAGGATCATAGAAAAACTAGTATGGGGGTTGAATAAGTTCTTATATTTTTTAATATTTTTATCTTTAAGAAACATGAACCCAATATCATGTTATAGTTATTACCTTACCACCTTATTATATACTCAATTTCATGAAAATTATGGAAAGTAAGGAATAAAATATTTACAAGTTTTGGCCTAGTAGTTTTAACCTACATCCTTTCCATACCACTCATGTGGGGCCATGGAAATACACTATTAGAAATAACCAAATACAACTTTTGATCCAGCTCATATTATATCTCTTGATGTGTATGATTATATTGACTCTTGTTAGTTTAAACATATTTCTTAAAAACAATTGAGCCACAACAAAAATATGTAACATTATGAGTCTTCTCCAGCAAAGTTCCCTCCAAAAAAAATTATGATACTACCTCTATCAGTTTCCTCTATTTGGTAAACTCTATCTAGTGTGTCTATGTCTTGTGGCCTCTATCTTATAAAACTGTTCTAAAATTGTTCTTGTTACAAAACCTAAATTTTAATCTGTTAACAAAACTCTATAAATTTTGGAAACTATTCTTAGTTACTTAGTTTAACCCACCTCAAACAGATACTCTCTGATCAATATAAAAATCATAGACTCCATCTGGTAATCTAATCAGAATATTTATTCTATCCATAACTTTTATTCAATAAGAAAACTAAAATCAATTATAAAAAAGATCTATCATGGTTCTCTAGTGTCTCATATTTTTTCCAATGAATGGTATCTCTAAGAAGTACCATTATACTTTTCACATCTATTTATAGGTTATATCAAAATATTAAAGGAGGGAAACAAAATTTCATTTCCTGATCACTGAAATTCATAAATATGACTTTCAGGATCATTTGAATCTCATTGAGATGCTTATCAACTATTCTAAAATCTTTTGGATTTCTCTTGATCTTATTAACAAATATCTAATTATTTATAGATTACAAATTTTCCATCTTTCTTCATTTTTATAAGTATATAATGTTATGAAGGAGTTCTATCTAAAAATTTCTTGTTTGTAACTTCTCTCCGTAAAATACTTTGTCTAAACTTTTCTTCTTTTGTACTCTTGACCCAATTGTGAAACAAAAGGATTATCTTCCCCAGTACAATGTTTATAATCCAATTAATATAATCTTGTTTTTTTCCATTTCATTAAGTCAAATTAAGAGAGTTTACTACATTGTTTTAAAATATAAAGACTTTAGTTTCTTTTAATGGTAGTTTGGTATAAATTATATCAATTCCAACATTTTTATTTGCCCGGAGACTTTCGCAATCTATTGACACCATTTTTTATGCCTAGGAAACTATGTCAAATTAAAAACCTGAAAATTACTCACTTATTTTGAATTATTCACCTAAAAATATTTCATCTCTTATGAATCATTAAAATTCTTTAGCAATCTATTTCTAGATAATTACTTCTAGAACATTGTTTTCAAAACCATAGATGATCACTCCCTATGTTTACTCAAAACTCAACTACATTATTTATCAGTTAAAACCTCTTAAATTATCTTCTTTACTAAAAAATACCATCTTCATTTTCTCACATTTTTAAAATCCCTACAACATTCAAAAAATAAAACATTCTAACAAAATAATTGTCCAAATATTATTTCTGGAAGGTTTTATTCATTCAGAAAGGATGAAATTTATCAAACATTAATAAGATCATGTTTCCATATTTCTTGTATTTTACCTATCTTGATAAATGTATCTAGAAATATAATTCTATAAACATAAAATTTAAACAAAACTCCATATTTCATTATTCTATCCAATAATTTTCATCTAAAGTTATGAATCTGTCATGATACTTCTGGAGGTATGCATCTTTAGCTACATTTGAATCACTAATTTCGAAGAACTACATCCAGACCACTATGTTTGGATCTATCTAATTAGTTTTTTATGATTCCATATTTAAATATTTCCTTCATGAAAAATCTTAATTTATGAACTTTGACTCTTTTTTATAGTATGGATTGAAAATTTCTTCTATCTAGAACTTTTATTCAACTAGAAAACTGACTTTGGTTTGAAACCCAACTCTGAAAAAATTATTCTAATGTCATGATTGTTTTTAGTGAGTAGTCTCTCTCATGAGGACCATTTTAATTTAAAACTCTATTTATATGTTCTCCCATAATTGTAAATTCAAGAAACCAAATTTCATTTCCCACTCATTGAAATTCATAAATCAAAATTTCACACACATTTGAATATCATTGACACACATCTCAAATCTTTAAAACAATTCTATAATTTTCTTCAATTCTATCCCAATTTTTTTCCAAAACTTCTTTGTTTGGAAGATTTTATATGAAATTATCTTATTCTATAGTTTTTATCCAATTGTAAAAAATATCTTATTCTTCTATACATCCTTTACAAGCCACTTGAATAAATATTGTTGAATATTTTGATTTAATACCACTTAATATTGTTGACTCTATAGTAACAACTTCTAAAGACTCCATTATAAAGAAAAAACTCTTTATTTGAAACATCATAATTTTTTATTTTTTCCCTTTTCACAGAGATATTTATCATTTTAATACAACATTTATTGTATGTCCAAATAATTGTTTCCAATTAAAAACTTAAACTTTACACACTACTTGTGACTTCTCCACCAGAGAATCTTCCATCCATTCGTGCATCTAAAAAATTCTTCAGAAATCATTTTCTGAAAGAGTTCATCTATAAATTTATGACTAGTACCATAGATAATCACACCCATTATTTTCACATAACTCAGCTACATTATTCATCAGTTAAAAACTCTTTCCTTATTGTAATTACTAAAAAATAGCATCATCATTTTCTCACATTTTTTCACAAAATCAAAGACCAACACCAACTCATAAATTCCAAAAAATAATCTAAACATTAAATCCATAAGGTTGTGTCTTTTCAGAAAGATTTAATTTTATCAATCTTTAATAAGTTCACAATTTCATTTTTATTTTAGTTTCTCTATCCCTAGAAATGTTTCTAAAAATATATGTCTGGGAAATTCAAATTTGAACAAAATTCATCTGATTTTGTTCAATCTAGTAATCTACCTCTAAAGCTTTGCATATTCTAAACTACTTCCATATTTATATATATAATGATACATTTGAATCTCTATATCAAGAAAACTATGTTCAAACCCCTGTTTCATGGTCAGTCTGATGATTTTTGTCTGGTGCATTAGCATAAAATTCCATTATAAAAAACTCATAATTTCTGTTGGAATATTCAATCAATGGTGTATCATATAGATTCTATGATTTTTAAAATTGAAATTCATCAGGATTCATCCTATTAATACATCTATTTCTATGACAGCTTCTATGTTCAGTGCTTCTCTATTCGATAAGTTGCATCTAGAAAACATCAACTTCACTTTTCAATAGAATATTTTATCATGAGATTTTTTTGGACATAATAAATATTTACATCAGAATAGTAGTATCTGACTTATGTTTACAAAGTAATGAACATTATAAATTTTGGAATTTTTCACTCTATTCTTCCTCAATGACATTGTACAAAACATTATGTTAGAAATTCCAAAAACATCACCTTTTTTATAGAAAATATTATTTAATAAAATTTAGTTGGAAAAAAATAAAAAAACCTTGTTATAAATACATAAAAATGATATTCAAGTGGGATAAATATCATCATGGTTGTGATATGACTATTTAATTTATGGAATTTAATATTATAGGATAATTTTATGGAAGGTGCATCTTGTTTCATTACATTACATTTTATAAATACCACCACATGTTGGGGAAATCACATAGGCCACCTAACAAATACTTAAAAAGCCTCACTTTTCCATTATTGTGCTTCTATTCGAGACGGAAGGAGAGAATTCAATGGAATAGACAAATACCCTTGAAATAATTCATATTATCTTATATGTAAATAAAATAAAATATGGTAAGATGAGTATAGAAAATAAACTAGGGGAATAATAGTATTACTTATGGATATCCAATTTAACGAACAGTGGTGGATTCTAATCTTATATGGAGAAGGTAGGATAAATCTTAGGAGGAATTTATAAGAGAGCACCCAATGAGGGTTTTTTTCATATATGGGAGGATACAAAGATGGTTGAATGATTTAATTGATAAAGGGAATAATAGTAATTTCTAGTCCTGTAAGTAGACATGTGAATTGGGTTCACTGTTTGGTAATCCATACACCAACTGTGCAGTACTACTATCTGAAGGGACACCCCCTCACACAGCTAGGTGAAGGGTTTGAAAAACTGTGCACAGGTCATGTGATCTCATTTGAAATTTTTTTCATAAAACTTGAATTTATATGTGTACAAAATTTAATGGGTTGAAAAACATTGTGAAACCCCTTAAAGGGATTCGCAGTTGGGGTGTGTGGTTAACACTAATCATGCGGTAACTGTGTGACCCCTATCATTCCAAAATAGTGGGATCCAGGAAACCAATGCTCTCGAAACCAGTAAAAACTCCCAGGACACCACCCTAGCCTGGAAATCTTTCAAAAAAATCACTTTTAAGTTTTTTAACTCCCTAAATTACATTCCAACTCTCATTTTTTTTATTTGGACCATCCACTAAAAAAACTCAAAATGCATTGAAAGTTTCAACCTATCCGAAACATAGGACATTGAATTAATGAAGATCATGTTAGGTCACCATGTAGTTGGAGTGGTGTAGATTTTTTTATAGAGTTTTCTCTTATCTTACCATTATATATTTGATTATTAATATTGTTTTAAAGTTAAAAAATAAATTTGGGCTCACATTTTTTAACGAGTTTGGATTGAGTTTTAATCATAATGCTTATTTTTAAGTGTTTTATAGGTTATCCAAAAGGAATTTTGGATGGGAATTTGTTGGCGTCAAAATATGTACAGAGGAAAAGGATGTGAAGATAACACGAATACGCAAAGGGCTGCTTCATGAAGAACCATTGCAGAGCCCTTCAACACCACGTCCAGTACAAATCCCCTCTGCAATGCGGCTAGCACAAAGTTGAGGCTCCCTCTGTGATCACCTCAGATTAAATAGGAAAAAGACTTTGTGTTTATGATGTAATTAATGGGATGGTTCACTCCGCATAGGGAACATGATCACCTATTTGATACCTTGTAAATTGGAAGAAGCCTTCGTGAGTGTTGTAGATGGAATTAAGGATGCCTCTACACCAAGGAGGGGATGATGGTCGACTACACGGTTATGGAAAACATTACACAATCCACTTTCAATCGCAAAGTGCCACGTGGCTTCGCAGCGAGTTTTCAAAACATTGCGGAGCCTCTCACCTATAAATACCAGGATTCCCTAGGACTCAAAGAATAGATACCCTAACATTTCTCCTTCTCAAATCTCAAATTGTGAAGCACCATCTGCTCTATGAAACATTGAACAAAATGAGCTCTTCAATGTACTTGAGAATTATGAAATAACTTTTCCTAATATCAAATACAACCCCTCTTCAAGCATGGATGTCCTTCGTGAATCCCACAGGCGATCACAAAAGAAGGATACACCTTAAGGAACTCAGGTATTCACAAATAATTCATGCTTCTCGAAGTACCCTCCATGCACATGTAGACCCCATGCTAAGGTAGGATCACTGGGCTTCATGAAGTACATTGATTTGTAGTGTCGTGGTTTGCGAGGCACCCATGAAATGTGATTTCCTACTCATTGAAAGTAATTTCTCTTCCCAAATCACCCTTTATATGCATTTATGCTCCATTCCAAGGATAGGACACTCCACTTCTCAAAGCATACCCCTTTGGGGAGTCTCTCCACTTTGTGGGGCACCAGAGCATCAAAATGTCCCTTCCTATGAACCTTTTTTCTTCAAGAACCCTTCTCTTGTATGACCCTCCACATTTGTACGATGTGATTTTAATGTCCCTTGGGTGGTGCTTCAAATTTAATTTCTTAGCGGAATGCTTCTTCTCAAAGACATGCTAACGGATACTATTTATTAACATTCCCATGCTAACATGAGCCCCTCAATGGATCACTCCATAACCTTATTTCACCATGGAATTGTTGATGCCTTCCCTTCAAAAATTATGGGTGGGTATTAGTTATGTAATTCCAGTAGTGAGGATTTAATCCTCATCGTCTGAGTTATGGGAAGTTAAACTTCCATGCGCCATCATCCTCAGCACATGATGTTAAACTGTAGCCTCGCCACAAGTAATATATGTAGGGTGCCCTGCCTCAGACATTTTCCAGGCCCACTTGTCTCCAGGGGGTGAGATCATCCTCACATTGAATGAGATTCTACTTTCATGGAACGACATCTATCTATGGGGGAGGTCAACCACCTTTGTGTATGCCCCAAACCTTTCTTGTGGGAGGTATAATCCATGCTCCTCCTCTCTTCTACTATGTGAAAAGGCTAGTGGAGAGATGTACATTGGGACCTTTGTTACCCCATCCCTCTCCTTTTTTGATTTATCTCCATCAACCATTCATCTTTGAGTCAATACCAATCTCCATCTTCTTGGGCCACTAACCATGTGTAAGAACCTCTTCATTCCTCACGTATGCACCTTTTGTGATGTGGTCGTCAGGTATTTGATGCCTCTTGTTTCTCACACCTAGCATGACTCACATGGTATTATAGTAAGCATCGACTATGGAATCCTTCCTAGGCCACCTTAGCATGTAAGCCCCTATCCCCCTCCATTATGAACTATGTGTACTTTTATCTTTTCCCTCTCTATAAAAGTTACGTAGGAAGCCTACATGATGTTCAAGACTGTCACCTATCAGTCCGGACCACTTAAAGTTGGTTCACCCCCATCCTGCATGACATTAAATTGTATGCCCCCTTTTTCATCTCTCATAACACTAAAATATATGTATTAAAACTATGTATGATTTTATACTTGTCTCCCAGGAAGGGCACCTAGGAATCCTCCCTTAAGTTTAACCCCAAACACTCGTAAACTTCAGTTTCCATTCTGTGATACCCACATCATTGGTCTGTCCCAATGGTGTCAGACCGTTTCTTGGGATGCTAACAATGCGTAAGCCTTGATATTATCTTTGGGTCATTGTCCTTCGAGCACACCCCAATCCTATGCATCACTCTGAACAACATGGGTTTTGATAATTTTCTCCTAGTTAGGGTACGTAGAAATCCTCGCTGAGTTTCAACCCCAAACACTGGTAAACTTCAGTGTCCCCCTTTTCCGGGACCCACATCCTTGTTCTGTCCCTTAGTGGCATTAGACTACCTATTGGACCGCTTACCACACGAAACCATCAGCATGTTGTTGGGTCATTTTCCTTTGCATACACCATGATTCCATGCCCCGTATTGAACTATGTAGACTTTGATTTCATACCATGGGGATAAGTAGTAATATTCTCTATGGTTCAAGCCCAGCACTCATGTTCCATCCTAAACTCACCCTTGAGCCTTTGTGTTTCGGGAAGTTCATGACCCGACCCAAAGGTTCAACTTCCTCTGAGTCCCATCCATGAGTCCATTCTCACAGGTCGCCTCCTCAAGTTTCCTATCACCCCATTAAACTGTGAAGATTTTGATTCCTAACCCCAGAGATATATAAGAATCTTCCCTGAGGTTCAATCCCAACACTACCATCACTTTCACAATGGTTCCATCTCATTCTCCACCCACCTTATTCAACCCCCCATAATCCATCTTGATTCTTACTCGTTCCACCACATCCCAGTGAGATCACACCATTCCCTTAGGAAACTAACCATGAATAAGCCCTATACAATCCATAACCATCCAACCAAGAGTTCCCCTATTGTGATGGGTCATTTTACATGTGTAACCTCTAGATATCTTCGGGTTTTTGTCCTTTGTGTACACCCTAATTTACCACACCTTCGAACTACATCGGTTTTAATCCATGTCTCTTCGGAAAGGGTATATAGGAAACCTCCCTAAGGTTCAATATCATCCAATGGTAAACCCTGGGGTCCCCTTTATTGGGAACCAAGAATCCTTAGATCCATTTTCATTGGATGTTTTCATCCACTCATCCAGTAATCCCCCATTATATTCTGCCACTTGGGGATGCACCCATATAATCTACTCCCGTTACTGTTTTGATCAGTCTGATCCGTCTCTGCTAGAAATTAAACTCGTTTCATGCCTTTTTTAAAACATATGAAGATGAGGAAAACATTAGGGAAATACATGTGGCATATAATTCCCCACACTTGACATGGGATGCCTCAGGCTTACGCTCCCTCAAGAAGCCCTATCATAAGGAGTAGAAACCCAGAAGCATTAGTGTTTCAGAGTCCAGACACACCAGAAATGTCCAATGTGACTACTCCCCTAATAGAAGGTTGCTTACCTCACTTTACCCCTTGGAATGTCTTTATATAAGCAATGAAATTAACCGATGCCCATAAAGATATTGCACTTGAGAAGAGTTTAACTAACAACTTCTTAACCATTAAGGGAGACCCAGACTAAGTAACGACTTCTGAGGAGGAATCCATGGAAGGAGGAACCGATATCCTATCATCCCATTTAGATCAGGGATAAAACATACTTGAATTTGTGAAGGATGTATCATGACTTTGGAAAATGGGAATGCAGGTAAACAATCAATGTGTCCTCCATGGACGGATCTGTACCCCAAAGAATGTGTTGAAAACAAAAATAGTGAACCTGATGTGAAGTTATTCTCCATAATGTGGAGATTATTAGCATTTGAGACATTAGTGGATAAGCGTGTCATCGGATCCAGTTATCTGATTCCATGTCCCTCTATGAAAATAGTGCGTCTGGCGTAAAACTCAATAGAGATTAGTGACATTGAACGTTGGACATCCATGTCCGTGATGTTGTCAGTGTGGATCCTTTTTACCAATCATCAGAGGAGGAGTGGAACTTGGGCACCCGACGTCGCTTTCCTCCTTTCAATTCTAATGGTTGAATCTCCCAACATTGAAAGACCCAAACTGATATGACTGAAAATGGTTCACCACCCACCCACATATATAGGGTCTGGGGAAAAACCAACATAGAAATCCCTCATGGACCCATAACTTCTGTTAAGGCCTCCAAATCCAAAATTATTGGTCGCCCATGCCCCATCTCACCATCTGAACTCGTTCATAGGAGGTTGATTAATGACCTCGTCCAATGGTATAAGGAAGAAGGGATTATCCTAAATCGTGAAATGGATGGACAGGATATAGAGGTTTATGTGCCTCGTTGTCACTGCCACCCCCAAGGGTCGTTTAGGGATCCAATTCTCCTCACTCCAACCTAAATTTAATTCTGGAGCCTCTCCCTGGAATTCTTTGACAACTCGCTCTCTTAATCTAATAAGGTGAGGGAAGTCTGGGCCAGCCCAGATGTGATCCTATCCCAGGGTCCGCTAAGGAGGGCTCCCATTAGGCCATGTTAGCACAATCACCCCATCCTATTGTCTTAGGAGTAGCTTAATTATACTCATGCACCACTGGCCCCATTTCGGTTAACCTGACACCAACTTTGGGTGTAAGCTGAGGAGGGCACCCGCTAGGGGGCATCATCATAAATGGATAAAGTGGCTCATACCACTGCTGAAACATACTATAAATGCCCCATTTATACTGAATAGGGGCACTTATACTCCAATCCCAGATCGAGGACCCAAACACCCTACGTATAGGTTGGGACAAGTATCTTGGTCACCGACACTGATAGCACCCACCACAGGCCAACCCGTGGTGATGGCATTCAACATAGAGGTCCTCCCTATGTCACCACTAATGACAATGCATGTCATCCCCACTCTCAAACATGATGTCAAGGTCCTCCCCATGCCACCATCATTCTTGCTGAAGGCCATCCCCACTGTACTGACATCCAACACTGAGGTTTCTTTCACACCCATGATCCTAGGTATAGAGTCATTCCTCCTATCACAGATCATCAATGTGAAGATCCTCCTCACCAAGTCAACCATTAGCATGGGGTCCTTCCCCCATGTTCTCACTACAACTAATGAAGTCCCTCCTCATCCCAGTAATTAGATAAGTGGAGGTCTGCCCCGCTTCATTGGCATCAAATGTAGAGATCTTTCCTGTGTTAAGTGTGGCAAGTACGAAGGCCCCCCTCATATATTCACTTCTAAGGGAAACAAACATGGAAATACTTCCCATGATCCCACCTACTCCAGTGGAGGTCCTAACTAATCCAACACTTCTCACTGGGATTCTCTCTGTGCGCCAGCCAGCAGATGCAGAAGCCCTCCTCACTTTCTTTTAGAAATTTTTTCGGGTGATCCTTGCACCCCGACTAACCTAAGAGGATGTCCTATCTGCTCCAAAACCAGTTTGACCAAAGTTCATCCTTGTGAAAAATACCTTAACTATCATGAAGAACAATATGAGGGTGGGAGGGTGGGTCTCCACCATCAAAGGAATAATATTAATAAGTTTTAGATAGCGATTAAACCCGTCTTCTTTTCAGATACTGAGATGGTATGCGATTTGTTAATGGAAAACTCACCTTGGTCTTCTGTGTTGGGGGATGAGGTAGTAACAAGGTGTATAAGACTCATCCTTCCATAATGTGAGGTCCAAATAATTCCTGACTCCCTATGAAGATACATTTAGGAGGATGAATATTTGGCCTCATTTTAGGGACTGGTCGTGCAATCCTCCCAATCATCAACATGATCATTCTCTACCTCAACTATAGATCATGGAGAGTTATAATGGGGACCAATGGAGGAAGAAAAAAGCATGACCTTCCTTCAATAATCACAGCCTCTGCGTGAGAAGCTATGGTCACTAGTATATCTTACCGAGATTTGGTCTCATAGTCATTGCATTCTTTGGAAGACATCCCAAGATACAGTGGATTTTCATCTCACTATCTGTATTCTCCACTTTCCAGTCTATTATCTCAATGGTCCGCTTTAGTGTCTTTACCAGTCCCTCAGATTCCCCCAATTTTTGAATGGGTTAACCAGGGGATGGATCCCGAGATTGATCTTGGGAGCTTGTGGGACATCCTTATAGAAGGTCATTTCCCAAAAATGTTTTGTCCAGTTGCAACCACAATATTTAGTATGCCAGAATTGCTTACCCAAGAGGAGGACGTGTGCTTTCTCCAAACTCTATAGGTAATTCACTTCCACCTCCATCATCGGTGGGTGTCCTGCCCCATGATCCAGGAACACTTGGAATATATTGGCCAGCAATGCTGCATGGTCGACTTGGGTGAAATCCCTGTGGCTCAGAACCTTGAGTTTCCTGGTCTCCATCAGACCCTCCAGCAACAAACCATTCAGAGTAATAAACTTCTTTGAAGAATTATCAATGAGGCTTCCCCCCATGTTCAAATCCTTGGTTGGGTGTAGTATGAGGCCCTTCATTTCAATTTTGTCAAGCATTATCCCGACCTGCCAGGAGATATTGAGGATATGCCTTCTGGTATAATCGCAGTTAACATGGATGACCTATCAGAGGGAGAGAATGAGTTAGAGCTCCTTGAAGATAACTTACCCCCTAGGGGTGTGACACACCTATTGGACCCATTTGAAAGGATTACTTTCTAGAAAATAAATTTACTGGGTCTTACCATACATAATGATTCATTAGACTTTAGTCAGAATCTCAATATGTGCAAAGAGAATCTTGGGGCCACCAAACCCTCTGACCCATCTGGCTCAGTGCAGAAGATAGAATATGATCCCGAAAAGGCCGTGTTGCATCAACATCTTGCGGGTCATAAAAATATGGTCGATGACCTTCTCGCTGAACATGTTGTGGAGTGGCGACCAGACAATGGTAACCCTCGACCAGGGCAGTAGGTACATGTAAACCCTCCCCCGGGGAATTTCCTCTAGGTGAAGTTAACCATACTACCCATGTAGATAGGTTATATTCTAGATTTTATGGTAAAAGGGTGCAATATGCCTCACCAAATTCACCTATCGTGTGTGATAACCCTCCTCAGAACCCATCTTTGGTTCCCCCCAACCACTCCACAGTTCATCCCACCAGCCACTCCATGACCCACTGAGAATTTTTATCATGTTGAAGAACCTTCCAACACACTGGTGTTCATGGATCCTCATCAATATAGGAATTCCCGCCCAGATGATCCAATGTAAATTCTCATTTCCCTCCTTGAGGCTTCAAAAACTCGACAGGTGGAGATCCCACCTGATGGGAAGCCATATCTGACATTGGTGGATGATATGCTAGCACCACTGGTTTCCAAAATCCTACATTTTCCCCCTTTAATGGGATGGGTGATCTTTTGCAGCATTTGGTCCAATTCATTTCATTGTGTGGACCCATGATGGGAATTCCAGTGTAGTAGGAGGCCACCAAACTCCGGTGTTTCATACAATCATTAGAAGGCCCCACATTGTTTTGGTAAATACAGTTACCCATTCAGTCAGTGGATGGATGGGAGGATCTTCATAGGTAGTTTCTTTACATTTTTAGCTATACCACCCAGAAGAAAAGTATTACAAACCTCTTCAAGTGAAAAAAAAGGCATGTCGAGCACGTCGCAGACTTTGTCATCCATGGAATGGCCTCACATACTACCTTGATATGGTGTTAGTTCAGGAATAGTTGCTGACAATTTTTGTTGGCAATGTCAAGATATAACTGCTCCCCTCGCTCATCACCCAAAACTACCCAGGGGGTTTTGGGATTTCTCTAACAAAGGCCAATGTCTAAGGGAATCCTTGTATTAGGACAATAAGGCATGTATTTTTCCTAATGTAGTCCCCATTAGAAGAGTCTCTATGGTCGAGCACACCGTGGTAGCAAAAATAGTGTCCCCCATGCATATGGAGTTATTACTGGTGGATCTACCTCCACAGGCTTGTTGAGGCCTACCACCTAAGGCATAGCCTTCGATCCAGTAGTCCCACCTCAGAATTGGAAGGCACCACCACGTAACGTTCCAAGGCCTCCTATTCTTGAGAATTTTGTTCCACCACCTTGATAGGATCCTCTATCCCCTCATTAAGACCAGGATATTAGAGGCCCATTTACAAATAAATGGAACCAGACCTACTCATTTAATAAGTCTCAGGTCCCCGGTTATTTCTGAAGTGCCTTGGAATAGGTAATTCTATGGTTGATGGAATATAGGAGGCCTGAAGAGGCAAATCTCACTGATTGAACCAATTAATTCCCCATTCACCAGATCCTAAGTCACACCCTCAAGATTTTATATGTGTTTAATGACTGGTTTCAAGACCAAGTTCATAACAATATAGTCAGGTTGGGTCTAGCCCCAACATAGGTGGTATGCGTGTTCATAAAACCTGACAGCAATATTCATAGCAAAGATGAGTGGCATCAGGTTCCTAACAGTAGGTCTCAACAATATGAAAAATGTATGGCTCGTAAGGAAGTCACATATGCCTGTGGTATTATCTGTTCATGTTTTAACCAACTCAATCCATCAAAATTTTCCGCATCACCTGCAACCACTACTTCTGTGTCGACATCTCAACTTTCCTCTCCCTAGAAGGGAAAGCCTCAGCAATGCAAGAGAAAACTTTCCCCCATAAATTTCATCTTCATCCCATAATATTGGAGATTTCATACCCCTAAAGATGTAAAATTACCCCAGAATCCATCCAGTGATGGAGGATTCTTCAAGTGATAATTCAAGGTACGCTTCGGTTAACACTGTAGAGCTATTAAACCCCTACATGATTCCCAATGATGAGGAGCACCAGACGGATCCTCCCAACGTCCCCATCCATCGCCAGCATCGATGGAGCTGTGGATATGTGATTCATTGGAATTCCTCAATCAATACTTCCATCTAGGCTATGCATGCCACCGAAACTAGACAACAGGCCCAACATAGAGCTCAGCACGCGCAGCCTTCTCATCTTGTTTCACCATATCTGCCTCCACTGCTATTTGTGCTACATGATCAGGCAGAGCCACCATGATCATGCTATGATCAGTCATGTTCTATTGAGTATTGGTCGTATTCATCTATCCCTCATCCAGTAGTCATTCCACACATTTTGAATAGGGAGTAGTGGGACATTCCCAACTCTAGTCAACCGTCAGTTCAACCAAAATGGTATATCATACTTCATATCATTGAACAACCTCATGTAAGTAGAAGTTCACACATGTCACAGAAGTATCATATTCTTATGTATCTTGCCATAATTTCTTCAAAGCTATCTATCCTTGAGGATATTCTCCTATCAATGGATATTCATGAAGCCTTTTCTGAGGCTTTAAGAAGCCACCTCCAGTTTGAGATGGATGTATCATCCACATAAGCCTTCCATGTTGATGCAAACGAGCATGATGAATGCTAGGCTATTATCTCTTTGTATAGAGAAGATGAATTCTCTCCCATACTGGAGCATATTCTCCCACTATACATCACTATCCATTTCAATGGAGTGGAGGTTTTCTGATGTCTTGTCAACACAGGTTCAGGGAGAAACCTCATCCTGACCTGAAAACTCCGAAATATGGGGTTTTCGGAGGATGATATGAGTCCCTCTGACCTAAAAATTAAAGGTTATGATAGAACATAACATATTACAGTTAGAAATATCAACCTGAAGACCCAGTTTGGTGGCCAGGTTGCCTACACTAAATTAATATATGTCTCACAAGACACCGCCAACAACGTGTTGATGGGTAGGCCATGGCTCCACCTACACGCTGCAGTCCCTTCTTTACATCACCAATGCCTTAAGTACTCCCTTAATAGTTGAGTAGGGGTACTAAAAGGTGATGTGTCTCCCTTTTCTTCTTGTGTAGCTCGATACCTGGATGATGAATACTATAAGATAAAGGACAAAAGGATTTAGGATAACGAAGTGGGACATTCTATGGTTGTGACTGACCCGTGGATAAACTTGGATGATACCAACATTTTCCTGATCCACCGATTGGAGGCCACGACCATGGACTTGGGGAAATGATTTGTGGTTTCTAGAACAAGGGTAAAAAGCTTTACCAAATATGTGGGAAGTCAGAATATCACCTTGTATTCCTATACAAATCAAGCTAGGGTGATCCCAGAGCCCCTACTCCCATAAGGTGTCGGGATGTCCACCCCATGGTAATGGAAATACGTCATACTTGCTTTTTCTTTGGGCTGGGATAAACTGGATTAAAACAATGTGCCACTATTTCTTTGATATCATCATGTGTGGCCCCTTGTCCCAAAGGCCAAATGGGATTAGGTCAACAGCTTCCATCGCTATGGTCTCATCAGTATAGGAGATCCCTAATGCGGTGTCCACTGCCGCTCAGGCTAGAACTAGTTTCTCGTCAGGATCTAATTACTTAGAATAATCTCCTCCCACCGAGGATCCATCATTGTGAATAATGAAGAAGATATGGATAATGCCCCTAAAACATTTGAAGAGGGTGTCTCCTCCATATTCGATGAATTGGTACAGGTGTTCCTTGGTAACAAGATGGATCTGAAACCCACATTGATCAATGCCTCTATGCCTATGGAAGAGAAACTGTGATACATTGACTTCATGAAGAAACATAATGATGTATTTACCTGGATTTATGATGAGATGCCATGACTAGATCCTCAGGTCATTGTCCACCACCTCGGTCATCCAGAAAATCATTGTGGGTTCAAACAGCCTCCCATAAAGATGTGCCTTTCTCACTGTGTGATCACCGGGGACTAGGTCGATAGGCTCATCTGAGCCAACATATTTAAGGAGTTATAGTACCCCATGTGGTTCTCCAACATTATGCCTCTCAGGAAGAAGAAAAAAATCATCAGAGTCTTCATAAGCTTATGGGATCTCAATTGTCACTGTCCAAAGGATTATTTTCCCCTTCCTGTGATAGAACTATTGATTCACTCCACCACTAGGTTCAAGGATCTCTCTTTCATGTATGGGTATTCTGGGTATAACAAAATTTGAATGGCCCCTGAGGATGAAGATTATATAGTCTTCAGGGAACCACAAAGTACTTTCGGCTACTAGGTAATTCCCTTCGGTCTAAAGAATGTGGGTTCCACCTATCAGTGTTCCACGCATTGCATATTTAAGATGATCCTCAAGACATTGGTTGAATTCTATGTGGATGATCTGGTGGTCAAATATAACTAGTTCTAGCGACTTCTCAAAGATCTTGAGAAATTGTTCAGTTTATTCTATTCCCTCAATCTGAAGATGAACTCCTTGAAGTGTGCCTTTGGGGTCACATTGGGAAATTTTCTTGGCTTCGTTGTCAGATATATAGGCATTGAGATTGATTCGGAGAAGATCAAGGCAATCAGTCAGATGTCTCCTCTGAGCAACATTTCGGATCTTTGAGTATTACAAGGCCACTTAGATTATATATTTTGATTCATTACAAATCTGCATATAAAGTGTAAGCCCTTTTCTCAACTCATGAAGAAATTCATCGATTATCAATGGGATGAGGAGTGGCATACTTCATTTCAGGAGATCAAGAAGTACCTGTTACAGCCTTCGGTCTTGATGCCACCTGTTTCTGGAAATCTGCTGGTCCTTTATGTGACCTATATGGAATGATCTCTTGGTGCCCTTATTACCTAGAGGAATAATGAGGTAATGGAGAATATTTTATACTATCTAAGCTGCATGCTCCTCAATAGAGAGACTAGATACTCCTCTGTCGAGAAGAGCTTCCTTGCACTAGTATTCAAAGTGCAGAAATTGTGACACTACCTACAACACCATGAGATACAGTTAGGGTCCCCAATGGATCCGTTGAAGTATATTCTAAACCGCCCCATGTTGATTGGTCATCCAACTCAGTGGGCAGTGATCCTCTAGCAGTTCAACATCATGTTTTTCCCCCAGAAGGACACCATGGGTCATGCATTGGCAGAATTCCTTTCCACCTATCCATCTCCCATGGACCAATCTCTAGATCATGATTTTCTAGATGAGGCAGTATTCTCGATAGATCAATCCATTCTGTGTTGGAAAATACACTTTTATGGTGCTTCCCGATGTTGTACCGACAGAACAATCAATGATCCTCGACTCAATAGTGTGGGAATGGGTGTCATCTTCATCACACCGGCGCAAGCTGTTCTACCATATTCATTCTTATTATCATAAGGTTGTACCAACAATGAGTTAGAGTACTAGGATCTCATTACTAGTCATGAGTTGGCCCTCAAGATTTATGTTCGTCACTTACATGTGAAAAGGGACTCTGAACTAGTCATCAAAAAAATCAACAGTGACTACATCATTAGGAAGCCGGAGATCTGACCACTGTTAGAGCACACCCTCCAGCTGATGGTCCAGTTCACATATCATCTAGAAGTTACTCATGTCCCTCAGTCACAAAATGGTTGAGTTGACACCTTGTCCATATTGGCCACATCTCTTTCAGATCCGGATCAGGATGATATTATTATCCACATGGTGCATCAGAGATTTATCACTCTCGTTACTCCTGATGATGATGATAGCTGCTAGGTAAGACACCTTACCAACGGTTCCTCCACATCAAGACCCCCAGGTACCCTTTCAGCAGTATTGGAAGTGACTCTCGACTGTAGGACCCCCTTATCGAGTATCTCCAACATGGTAATCTAACAAAAAAGTGAGTCGGGTGTGAGTAAATCTGATGGAAATCATTACAGTTCACCCCCCAGAGTGGTCCCAGTCTTGAGAAGATCCTCTACAGACATGGGTTAGATGGGGTTCTCCTTCGTTGCATTTAGGTAGGTGAGATATCTCAGTTCATGGAGTAGTTTCATTCTAGTTCCTATAGTTATCATCAATTAGGGTCGAAACTCGATCTTTAGATCCAAAGATTGGGGTTTTTTGGGATCGCCATGATCTATGACTGTATTGAGTTTTCCAAGAGGCTCCATGCATGCAAAATCCATGATAATGTTTTTGCATTAGCCACCAGAGCCTCTCCACACTACCAAGTACTCTTGGCCCTTTCTCGTATGGGGACTCGATGTCATGGGACCATATCCACTAGTGACAGCTCACCAGTATAAGTTCATCCTGATCTCTAAATATTTCTTTTCCAAGTTGGAAAATTCAGCTCCACTCAAGGAGGTCAAGGCTCATTCCATCGTTGAATTTGTGAGCTCCAATATCATCTAATAATTCGGATCCCCTCACATTATCCTCACCGATAACGGCACTAACTGTTGGGAAGCTGAACTGAAGAAGTATTATGCTAATTACAACATTTGTTCTAACCATACCTCCCATTATCATGCACAAGTAAATGGGAAGATCTAGGCATTCAAAAAAAACCTCTCTAATATTTTGTAGAATATGGTTGGTCAGAACAAGAAGATTTTTCCAAATAAACTCTTCAACGCTCCATGGGATTATCGGATGACGACTCATAATTCCACTCTGGTGACCCCATATTCCCTAGTGTATGGAATGGATGTAGTACTTACCATATAGATTTAGTTTCCTTCATTGTGAATAGATGTATATGATAAGTAGATACCAGATAAGGTATCTCAAATCCATCTTATTGAACTAGAAGCACTCAACAAGAATAGACTTTGTGCCCTGCACAATCTGAAGAGGCATCACAATAAGATAGCCAGCTCTTTCAACAAGAATGTTCTCCTCCTCTCTTTTTTACAAGGTGACATGGTGTGGGACCTAATAATTCCAATGATACCCAGCAGGAAGCCACCGAAGTTGGATCCCAAATGGGAAGGACCTTAAATCATTCCCAATGTTTACCCTAATGGCGTGTACTCCCTATTTACCAAGGATGGTGAGTGTATTACTCCTCCCACCAATGATAAATTCCTCAAGAAGTTTTTTTTTCATGAACAGTCTTACATGACTCTAAACTATCACATCTTCACCGCATGACATTAAAATGTGTGATCCATCTAGGATAAAGTACATAAAACTACCCAAAACTTGCCTCGCATGACAATAAACTGCAAAATGGTCTGAGCTCTATAACCTTAAACTAATATCTTCCCATGTCCTTTTTATATGACGTTAAATTTCATAGAACATACAGTCCCACAGGACTCTAAACTATCACTTCTTAACTATATGATGTTAAAATGCATGATTCGTCTAGTATGAAGGATGTAAAACTACCCAACACTCATCCTGCATGACAATAAACTGCAAAATGGTCCGAGCTCTACGGCCTTAAACTATGATCTTCCCAAGTCCTTATCATATGAAGTTAAACGATAAAGAACTTAATGTCCCCCATGACTCTAAACTATCACTTCTTCACCACATGACATTAAAATTCATGATCCATCCAGGCTGAAGGATGTAAAACTACCCAACACTCATCCCACATGACAATATACTGCAAAATGGACTGAGCTCTAGGGCCTTAAACTAAGATCTTCCCATGTCCTTGTTATATGACATTAAACTGCATGGAACCTACAATCCCACATGACACTAAACAATAACATCTTCACCACATGATGTTAAAGTGTGTAATCCATCTAGGTTGAAGGATGTAAAACTACCCATCTCTCCTCCTTCATGCTAATAAACTGAAAAATGGTCTGATCTCTAAGACCTTAAACTAAGATATTCCCACATCTGTATCATATGATATTAAACTGCACAACACTTATAGTCCCACATGAATCTAAATTGTCACGTATTCACCGCATGATGTTAAAATTCACAATCCATCTAGACTAAAGGACCAAAAACTACCCCGCACTTGTCATGTGTGACAATAAAACAAAAAATGGTCTGAGCTCTATGACCATAAACTAAGATCTCCACACTTTCTCATTGCATGATGTTTAATTACATGGCCCTTTTATAACTATGTATGTCTTGATTCCCATCCTCATGGGATATGTAGGAATTCTTGTACATTTTGTTCATAGGCCCAGCCCCAAACTTTAAGATCGCCTCTTGGGTCTGGCCCCTTGGCCAAGATGCTTCCCAAAACACATGGTGTGGTGTAGGATTTTATTGCCTCCATTTATGTCGAGTTTATCAGGATCGCACCATGTATCCCCCTCCTTGCATATCTCCACTTTTTCTCCCTTACCGCATGACGTTAAACTATGTGGGCATATTCACTTATTATGTATCCCATAATTTGGGTTTCCATAAACATTCACATCTAAAAGAACCCCTTAATGGTATGTATGATCGACCTTATGGCTGGCCTACCATTTCAGAACAGCATCGTAGAGGGTCTTGAATTACCCTTTGATAGATGTCCCACATTTCAACTATGTTCAGTGGTAAATGCTCGTTTTTTGTTCCCATTTCAGGTCACACGATATGGATGATGTGTTTTGAACATAGTAAATAGCCATCCACCGTCATTATTACCACCCCTATATGTCTCAAATATTGGGTGCAATGATTAATTTTTTCAACTCTCCCTTTGAATGCTAGTGTGCCACAAGTAGGGATGTTGGTCTAGTTGGGATTGACCCATTCTGATCTCTTTTCTTTATTTTTGTTCCCTTATATGCTGGGGAGAACCTAATCCCATTCTTTGTTTCCCACACCGATCATTACTCACATGGGATTTGAAGATTTGGTAAGGAAATACCCACATAAAGGGTCAGGTAATCACTGCCCGAGCTCTATGAACTTAAACTAAGATCACCATCCTCCTCACCATAATATGTTAAACTATGTGACACTTTTGAAATGAAGGATTTAAAACTACTCATAACTCATCCCGCACGACGATAAACTACAAATTGGCTGGGACTTTCTGTCCTTAGCCCAGTCTTAGGTCCCTCGACCTTTTCAGCCCTTTGGCCCAAGTTCTCACTTAGGAATGTGTAGTGTGCTATGGAATCTATATCCTCATTCACATTAGACTATCTTTTCCACATCACACACACACCCTTAAGACGCCCCTCTTTCATCCATTGTCCTTGCTGCAAGACATTAAATTGCACGGGTACCACCATGCTTTACGCATCCCATCATTTGGCTTTCTATAATCATTCACATCTGAAAGGACCCACAAATGACATGTATTCTAGTCCCCAAGGATCCCCTACCATCTTGGTCCAACGTTCTTGAGTATTTTGGACAAATATTTGATATGAGTCTCGCATTGAAAATATGGTCAATGGTTGACGCTCATTTTTTTCCCATTCTAGGTCACATAATACAGATACTGTGTTGTGAACATGTCCAGTAGTTATCCTCAATAATTTTTGTCATTATATGGTCTCCCAAATGACAGACATGATGATTCACCCTTTCTTCCCATCTGTATCATGGAAATGACATTAAATTGGTCATCTATGGTCTGAGCTCTATGAACATAAACTAAGATCTACCATGTATTTGTACCATGACATTAAACTACATGCCATATTCTAGAACTATGTGTGATCTGTTTCCCATCATCATGGGATACGTAGGAAAACCCAAAAAAAAATTCTTTAGGTCCATCCCAGGTCCATATATTCTTTCTCTTGGCCTCATGGCTGGTGTTCTCTCTAAGAATTAGGAATGGTGTGGAATATGTGGGTTTATGTCCTCATTCACATTGGGTTATTCACCACGCCATGCACATTCCTCATCGAGATAACCCCACTTAACTATGTCATATCTCCATCCATACCACATGAAGTTAAACTACATTCCATCTTCTAGAAGTACTTCTAGCTTGATTCTCATCCTCATGGGATATGTAGGAATACCCGGATATTTTTTCTTTGGGTCCAACCCTGTTTTTTAGAAACCTCCTCATCTATCTATCCCCCTGGCCTGAGTCTTCCAAGAGGGGGTATGTGGTGCGGTATGGGATTATATCCTCACTCATGTCGTGTTTTAAATAGCCATGCCAAATACATCCCTCTTGAGAGCTCTTTATCCCCCTTTCATCCACTCATCTTCATGAATATTCTACTCCCAAATTGGGTCCCTCAACACTCTTTTTAAATTCACTAATGTGCCAAGGAGCACTCTGGTTCAGTACATAGAGTGTTCGATTCTACATAGACATGTTTTCTCCCATTTTCATGCTTCGTGATCCCCTTTATTTTGGCTTTCATCATCTTTCACATTCTAAAGTACCCTCGAATGGCATAGATGCTAGGCCCCATGGATATCCTACTATATTGGGCTAATGTCCCCAAGGATTTTGAATGACATTTTGACATAAGTCCCATGTTTTGAATGTGGTCAATGTTCGATTCTCAATTATTTCTTCCCATTTCCTATCACATGATATGTATTTTTTGTTTCGAACATGGTCAACAGTCATCCTACATCATCACTCAACCCCCATTAGTCTCAAAATATTCATTGTGTGATTCACATCCTTTTCCACTCCATCATGTACAAGTGGAATTTTGACACTCTGTGTTGTCCATCGGTGTGTTTTTTCACATTAAGGGGACAAATCCACAGTGTGGTGTCATTCAGAGCTCCATAAAATTTCCCCTTTCTCTGTTTTCCATGTGTTGTGAAGACCTTCTCCACCCTTGTTTTTCACATCAATTATAGCTCACATGGGATTGGGAATTTGGTCAAGGTTTACGAACTTCTATAAGAGTCTCACTTCCTTCAGTTCGAGTTCTAGGACCTTAAACTAAGATCTCCCCACATCCTTTTAGTATGATGTTAAACTGCACATCACCTCAAGAACTATGTGTGGCTTGATTCCCATCTTTATGGGATATGTAGAAACGTCCAGACATCTCATCTTCAGGTACAGATCAGGCTCCACTAATTATCACTTTTGTTCAGCCTTTTGGACTTGAATGTTATAGGATTTTTTGGTGTGGCGTATGTGGGATTATATCCTCATTCACATCGGTTTTGTAAAATACGCCTCAAGTACTCTTCTTTTTGGAGCTAGTCTCTCCTGCCTCTCTTCCCTCATGATGTTAAAATGCACTCTAATAACTACATATGGATTTATTCTCATCCTCATGGGATATGTAGGAACTAAAAAATGTTTTTTCTTTGGGTCCAACCCCATATTCTATGATCTGTTTCGGCCCCTCGGCCTAAGGTTTCTCCTCTGGATTTGTGTGCGGTGTGGTGTAGACCTGGTCCACATTCACATCGGGTATGATTTATCACACCTTGCACATTCCATCTAAAACCTTTTTCTTTTATATGTTTCCAATCCATATGACATTAAACTATTCTTCCATGTCCCACATGAATATAAAATGTTTCATCTCTGCTACGAAATGTTTAAATATGTTGGTTGGTCCTATCATATGACCCTAAAAATGACATTATCATCCTGGTCGGACGACAAAAAATGGACCCACATTTTGGTATCCTCACTTGAGGGTACATCATGTTTGGTATCAGTTCTCCTCCATGCCATTTTTCAAGGCCTACATATGGCTTGATTCCTATAGTGAATCCCAGATTCTCTGTCCCAGGTATGTTGCTTCACAAAAACAATATATCCACCCTAAAGAACAAACAAGATCCATCAAATGTCTCTCATTTTGGTGCATGGGCTAGACCTTCACAATAGTGTTGTGACTGAAATTGGTACACTACCATGCCATCCTCTATAGCTATGTATGGATTCATTCCCATCATAATG
Source organism: Viscum album (assembly GCA_963277665.1). Taxonomy (NCBI): domain Eukaryota; kingdom Viridiplantae; phylum Streptophyta; class Magnoliopsida; order Santalales; family Viscaceae; genus Viscum; species Viscum album. Next base: position 339,440,274 of record OY728135.1, read on the forward strand.
TGATATGAAGGAATTTCTAGGCACATTGCCTTGAGTCCTGCCCAACATTCATTTCTGGTCCCTTAACCTAAAATCTCATCAACCTAAAATCTCCTCAACCCAAATTCTACCCTAAGAGAACATTGTGTGATACAGACTCCTAATTTATTCATTCACACTAGGTTTTGAAAACAACTACACTATGTGTCTCCCTTGTCTCTTCCCAGCCTATTCTGAGCTCTACAATCATAAACTAAGATCTTCCTATAAGAACTACACATCGGGTTTGGCTAATTTAACCATATACATGTTCCATTAAACCAAGTCCCTTATTAAACCAGTATTTTTAATCCCCAAGACCCTTATTCTTGAAAATGGATTTGAATCCCTCAATCTAACATGTCTCATTGGCATACTCAAATATGTCATGGAAAAGATCCCAAAGTTTAATATTTCACATGGGCATTTCTTCATTTCATGTTCATTATTCATGAGACCTTTATTTGGATCTCCATAATCTTTTCTATCTAAAGGGACCCCCTTTACAGCCTGGTCTCATGCCATATTGGCTTAGCTACCATTCTGGGCCAATGCCACGGAATACCTCAAACGACATTTTGTGACAACTCCCTTGTTTTGAAAATGGTTAGCAGTCGACCTTGATTTGTTTTTTCCCATTTTAGGTCACACGATATGGATGTAGTGTTTAAAACATGGTCTACATTTATCATCCATTATCACTCCATCATCATTGCAATCCATATCTTGGGAATCATGATTCACATTTTTTTCACTCCCTTATGTTCAAGTGGAATTCCATCACACTTAGTTATACCCCTCTGTGCAGTTATGGGTGTTTAGTAGGCGGGTCAGTAATATTGGGACATCATTCACCAATAATTCTATTTCTACTAGTGTGTGCCTCCCTGTACCAGGAAAATCTTACCACGACTCCTTGTTTCCCACATGGAGCATGACTCGTTTGGGTTTAGTGGTTTTGGTTGGATGTGTGCTAGTGCATCCAAACAACACATTCCTCTCATCCCACATGACATTGTACTACAATTAGAGAACTATGTATGTCTTGATTCCCATCTTAATGGGATATTTAGGAACTCCTAGATAGTTTGTCTCAGTCCCAGCCCAAATTAGGCCACCTTTGGTCTGTAGTCTAAATAATCTTATTGGGAACATGTGTTGTGGTGTGGAATGCTTGGTCCTCATTCACACTAGGTTTACAGTTACCGCATCATATACCCCTTCAAATATCCCTTCCCTCTTGTGTCTTTATCGAATGATGTTAAACTACATGGGTCCAGCAGAACTATGTATGTCTTGATTCCTTCCCTAGAAAGATATGTAGTGACATCTGGATTTCTAGTTCTCATATCCATCCACATGCCTATAAACCCTCTATACGGTCGTCCCAGCCTCATTCCCACTTTTGGAACCATTCATTGCCTCTGTACTCACCGAATAATGTTAAACTATGTGTCTATAGTCCTCATTATCATGACATATAACTGAAGGACACTCTAGGCTCTCGCCGGAGAGATCCTTTTAGTAAATGAATACGATCACTGGTCAGACTGGTTCACCCACCTAATGTGTTTTTATCACGGTAGAATAATTTCAAGAGTTTTGGAATCCATTCGAACAACCCATCACTCCACCCTCCATGCCTTGCATACCCTTTATTCGGATCATCGTCCTCTTTCAGGCATGAAGGAACCACCTAACAGTGTGGATTCCCGGCCTATGGACCACCTACTATCCTGGGATAACATTCCAGAAGACTAATGGATGCCATTTTTAGTTAGACCTTGTGTTTCGAAAATGGTCAGTAGTTGTCCCTCATTTGTTATCCCCATTTCAGGATAACGTAATATGGATTTTTTGTTTCAAACATGGTCAAAAAATTTCCTTCATAGTCATGAAATCCCTATAGTGTTATGAATTTTGGGTATTTTGATTCACATATTTATGCTCCCCTATGTTCAGATTGATTCTAACACCCCTAGAATTAACCCACTCATGCACTAGAGCACATTAGGAAAGCTGAAATTTGAATGTTTTGAGAACTTCCTTCCCAAGTTAGGCCTCCCTCTTTCTCCCTATAAATTCGCATCGGTTGTTCAGACCTTAAACACTCAAAGATTGTTCAGCACTCTCAAATTCAGATGGAATAATGGTATGGTCATCCCTTGTTTCTCACATTGAGCACGACAAATGGGAGATTACATATTGATCACTGGATATTTCATGAATGTGATGGAAATGAAGAAAACCCAAAACAAATAACAAAACTCATACACACAATTAACATAACAAGACAATCATGAAAGTACATTTATGAGTTTACAAAAATTACAGCACCCAAGGATTGGTCCCTCCCATATATGGGTTGACCTCTTCAATGGAGTGTCCCAGCTCTTCCACTCTCTAGATTGTGGCATCCGAGGTCTGTTGTTGCCCATTAATATCATGATCCTACTCGATGGAAATAGGGCTTAGTTCATCATCCTCGATTCGGTCCCGATCATCTTTGGCTCGGATAATACCCATCTCTTTGAAGAATCACTTAGTCTATTCTTTAACCTCTTCCAGTTGGGCCTTTTTCCTTGATATGAGCCCTGATTGTGTGTCGAGAAAAAAAGAATAATCTTCCACCCACACCCTCATCCGATGGATCTCATTTTAGGCCTCCTGGAGTCTCTTGATGTTCACAAACATTCTTCTCTTCCATACCACACCATGGTTGCGGTCATATTCTTGTATTAACTCTACCATGAGTTCTCATACGTGCATATGAAGAATCTAGGAATCCACTCCAACCATGCATAGGTCATGAAACCAATAATGAAGCCTCCCCATTTTCTCTATCCAATTGTTATGTGGGGTCTCCCCAATGAAGCACTTGATCAGCTTCTATGACCGACGACGGATGGTCATGCTTTCCTCTTCATGGGAAGTTGTCTCATCTTAGTCCTAGAGGTTGGTAGGATCATATACAGGGAACACCTCCAGGAACTCATTAGAAAGATCCTCATCTAGTGTCTAGTTGGGTAGGTATGGTCTCATCTCATCTGATTGATCCCCATTGTTGGATTCCACCATGATGATTTGAGGTTCGGTCCTGCTGACGGTCCCACCTATGATTGGGAGTGATGAAACTTGGTAGGTCTGGGCATCCGCTTCCATGACAACTGGCGTTCCCCTAGGAAAGGCGACGCCTGGGGGCCCAATCATCATCTCCAATGTGGCCCATGTCATTTGAAGAACTGTGCATGTGAGAATATGAAGACCTCAGTTTTACTCATTCAATCGATGATAGTTGCAAATTTAGTGAAGAAGACTTATAGAGATCAAATACTTGAGCTCGCCATAGATTTTCCATCATTGGAACCCCAAGTCATGTCCCTCCATATACAGTTGGAAAATCCTAAGACTTTTGGAGAACCACCATGGGTGTGGTGGCCCTTCTAGGTGTGGTAATCACCATTGTCACATGTGCATATCCCGAAGCTCATATACTATTCTCTGAGAGCAGGTTTTGCATATGAGGCCCTCATACATAGATAAAATGTTAGTTAAGAAGGGTTAAGCCTCCTAAATGAGGATCATAGGGAAATTGTTTAAGTTCTACCTCAATAGCATCCCAAAACTCTTCCACCTATGAGTCCGAGTTGGTGACCTCACCTTCCATCGGAGGTCTCGCTCTACCAGCCTCTTCCCCACAGGAGGAACCTTGTGATTCTTCTTGTAGGGGGACATGCTCACTCATTTCGGTGGAAGAAATTTTTGTAGGGACCGTTTGATTGGGCATTAGCTCCACCTGATCGATCATTGGGCACGGGGTACCTTGAGTTTGCGCAAAGTCCTACAGATCAGCGATGTACTAGTCCCCTTCCACCTGAGATACCATAAAGCTATCCCTAGAGTGACCGATCCCTGAAAAATATATCCCGATATGGTTCAGATGGTGCCACATTTGGGAAGGTTTTAGGAATTTTCTGTTGACCTCCCTGGTGTCCAAGGCCTACGGGAAAACAGCATCCTTGGGTATATCTATATAGTGTAGACACTTCCTTAGTGCCTAAGTGGGTATCCTACAAAACCCCTTAGGTGGCCACCCCTCTGGCTGAATTTTCTTCTTTGGGACTGCCAAGTACACTGCTACTGTCTGCCTTTCGATTGGCACAGGTCTCACCGCTAGTGAAGCCCCACCACCCTGGGACGTTCTTGCCTCCTTCCGGCCTCCACCTCAAGGTTGAGGAGGTACCCCATAAATATCACGTACGAGAATCTTCTTCAACGTACCCTCTAGGTAGGCTTCCTACCAAATCTTGGCATACCCCTTCACTATCCCATAGATAGATGTGGTTGAAGGCATCTCATTTCAAATATTCCCATACTCTCAAGTGCACATGAACCACATTTGCCTGATAAAACACGAATGGTCCTTGTGGTGTACTCCCATGTAAACCCATGGGTTCATCCTCTACATGCACCGAAATTTCCTCGCGAAGCGATGTAGGGTGTACAGATCACAAAGAGTCTCATGGTCAACTCACACCACTAAACCCCATCCTAAAAGTCCATGAGGTAGGACCTATGTTCCTCCATTCCATGTCCGTCATTAGTGAACACGCTTGTTGGAAATGGTAATGGGTGGAAGTTTAATTCATCAGCCTTCCTTATTTGATTCATCACTAGAAGTGGGGTCATCTTGGTTGAGAAGCTCCCCACCATATTCATAATGTCCAGTCGGAAGTATGACCCTAGAGGAGAAATGGGGTTCGGGTATTCTTAGGAACCCATATACATCGTTATCCACCCATACAGAAGATGGAGTGGCCCACACACCCTATGTGGCTCATTCCTCTCATAGATATGCCACAATACATTGTACATATTAGCTAACATCGGGATCCCTAGATTGATCCATTCCCCCGTCGCCAACATGGATGTCGTGATAATTGTCATTGGTCGTATGCCCATGTTTTTATCCCTTACTAGCATTATCCATCCACAAATGAGCACTGATATGAATGCATCCTACCAAATCACTAGTTGTTTCTGAATGATGACACTGATCCCCCAAGTCTTCCACTATCTTTTATCCATAATTCCCTAGTAGGATTTCTCTTTACTACATTTGACCCCCTTCAAGAAAGTGGGAGGCCTCAAAAAAAACTTCCCATCTGCAGGGGAATTCAAGAACTGCCTAAACAACAACTTAAAGTATACATCTGTCACTGACTTCTTTCCCTATCCTAGCACTTGGTCCATCAATACCTTTGAGTGTGGTGGTATATTATCCAGGTCCTCCCATGTATTCGCATCATGGAGTAACACGTCATACAATGCCCCCAATATCTGGATCCTTGAGATTTTGTGGAGGTCCCAGAGGATGATACGAACCTCCCCATGATAAAAATGAAAAGTGTTGGTTCTCGACAGCCACTTCCTCGACAATTCTAGAATCATATTCTTTGGTTAGTAGATGTATAGTTTGGGGGCCCATGCTATCTCATATAGGCCAACTCACCTTATCTCTTCCCCAAACTCCTTTCAGGAGGCACATACCCAAAAAACCCATGCCCAAACATCTGTGAAATTTCCTATCTACCGCCAATCCCACTCATCGGTCCACCCCTTCTCCAGGTTCCCCATGGTCTCCTTAAAAATTTTGTGGTGATGTAGGGGAGATACCTCTAGTTGAAACATCATCCCATCAAAGTTGTTCACATGATTATACAAACAGTTGTTATTGATGGGTGTATGATCCTACCAAGTATCACTATCGGCCACCCTGAACCATTGGTGTTGGCACAACATACTCCTGAACTAGTAGGATGGCTCTTCCCTACTTTCTTTGGGAATGAGAACATCACCCCTTAGACCAAATCCATATATAGGTAGTATTTTTTACATGGGTTAGTTCTTTTGGCTATTCGAAAATAGCTCTATCAGGGATCTGTGGTCCGAATTGCTCCAAACATATTCCTTGATCCCCAAGTTATCATCCATCTCTTCCCTCCGGGAAGCATCCACAAGGACCCCCTAGTAGCTTCTGAGGGATCCATTCCATCTAAAAACATTAGAAATATTTTTTCATGGATCTTGGAGCTCGATCACAGAGCTTGATCGCAGAGACAGGTCGTAGAGCCCTGCCACAGACCTCACAGGCACAAGACGCAGAGTGCACGATCACAGAGTCTGAAGACTCATTGTGTACCGCAGATCAAAGAGATCTATATTTTCCAAGCACGATCATGGATAAAGTGGAGCTTCATGAATTGAGATCCCAAGAAATAAAACACATAGATATGTAAAGAAAAAAGAGCGGTCATCCTTCTCTTTTTATAGGCAATGACCTCTGATCTTCGCGGTGAACTTCGTGGTGTTCTCAACCCACGCATCGCTTATCTGCATCGTGACCATGATTTGCGGTCTTTCTTCATGATTAGCCTAAAACAATTTTAATGATCTACCCTCATAATTAGACCATCATTTTCTCCATGGCCCCAAGTCTGAGGGGGGAATTTGTTACTGCCAGAATATGTGAAAAGGAAAAGGACGTGAAGAGCACACCAATGCCAAAAGGGATTCATTGTGATGCACCTACACAGAGCCCTTCAGCACCACATCCAGCATGAATCTCCTTAGAACCATGGCTAGAACAAAGATGAGCCCCCCTCAGAAATCATCACAGAGTAAAGAGGAAAAAGGCTATGCAGTTATGACATAATTTAAGGGAAGCTTCGTGAAGTGAAGGTAACACAATCACTCCTGTGATCCCTTAGAAATTGATGGAATCCTATGTGAGCACTATGGAGAGAATTAAGGAGTCCTATGTGCCGAGGAAGGGATAAAGGTCGACTCTGTAGTTACAAAAACTTGATGCAATCCGCTTCTAATTGCAAGGTGACACTAGTATTCACAACGAGCTGTCAGAGCTTCGCACTACCTCTCGCCTATAAATACAAGGCTTCCCTTAGACCCAAAGGACAGATACCCTGACCTTTCACCTTCTCATATCTTAAATCTCAAAGCACCCTATTCTTTATGAAACATTGATAAAAAATTATCTCTTTAGGGTACTTGATCATTGTGAAATACCTTTTCCTTAGATAAAATACAACCCCTCTTCAAGTAGGGATGCCCTTCACAAAGCCCACAATCCATAAAAGAGAAAGGGGACCCCTAAAGGAAATTGGGTATTTTCAAATCATTCAGGCTTCACAAAGTACCATCCATGAACATGTGGGCCTCATGCTAAGGAAGGACCATTGTGCTTCGCGAAGTACATTGCTTCACAGTTTTGTTCTTTGCAAGTCACCCATGCTCTAAAAATTCCTACTCTGTAAAAGTACTTGCTCTTCGTGAAGCACCCTTTATATGCATGTATCCTCCATTCCAATGCTAGGCCACTCCACTTCCTAAAGCATACTCCTTCGCGGAGTCTCTCCACTTTTTGGGGTAGAATAGCTTCACAAGGTCCCTTCATGTGAACTCTTTTTCTTCACGAACCCTTCCCCCATATGACTCTCTAGGTTTATATGAAGTGATTTCATGGTCCCTTGGGCAGTGATTCATATTTAATTGATTAGCCTTATGAATATTTGTATAGGTACACTAACAGCTATTGATTCTTTGCATAGCCACACTAACATGAGCCATTCAATGGATCACTCCATAGACCCGTTTTATGAAGGAATTGTTGATCACTTCCCTTCCCCAAGAGTGGGTGGGTATCAGTTATGTATGTCATGGGGGTGTGGAGTGAATCCTCATCTTTTGAGATACAGGATGTTGAACTAAGAAGAACCATCATCCTCATAACATGATGTTTAACTATAGCCTCACCCAGTGTATTATAGATGGGGTTCCCCACCTCAAACATTTTCCATGCCCACTGGTCTTCACAAGAGTGAGATATTAATTACATGGAATGAGATCCTCTTTGCATGAAACAACATCTGTCAGCAGGGGAGGGAAACCACCTTGGTGTAATCCCCTAAGCTTTCTTACAGGATGTAGCATCCTTGCTCATCGTCTCTTCTTATATGTGCAAAGGCCAGAGGAGATATGGGCATAGGGACCTTTTTTACCCCATCCCTCTCCCTTTGGTATTTATCTCTATTAGGCCTCCATCCCAGAGTAATTTCTAATCTCCATCTCCCTGGGCCACTAACCAGGCGTAAGCCCCACTTTATTCCTCACGTACGCACCTTTCACAATGTGGTTGTTAGGTCTTTGTTACATCTTGTTTCTCACACCGAGCATGAATCACATGGTATTATAGTAAGCATCGACCATGGAATCCTTCCAGGGCTGCCTTAGTGTGTAATCCTTAATCGCCTCCTTTAAAAACTACATGGACTTTGATCTTTTCATTCTTCAGGCAAGGTGCATAGGAATCCTCCCTGAGGTTCAAGCCCATCACCTATCGGTCTTGACCACTTTACATCGATTCTCCCCAATCTAATATGAAGTTAAATTATATAACCCTTTTTTCCACACATGGTGCTAAACTGTATGTATTCAAACTATGTGGGTTTTTATCTTTGTCTCTTAGGTAGGGTATGTAGGAAGCCTCCCTGAGGTTCAACCCAAAACACTGGTAATCTTTGGTACCCCCTATGTGAGGCCCACATAATTGGTCTTTCCTAGTGGTGTCAGACCAACTCTCGGGCTGCTAACCACGTGTAATCCCTGACATCATATTCAGGTACCTATCCTCTGAGAACACTTCAATCCTATTCCTCACTCTGAACTACATGGGTTTTTATCTTTGTCTCCTATGTAGGGTATATAGGAAGCATCACCGAGGTTTAACCTTAAACACTAGTAAACATTGGTGTCCCCCTTTTCCGGAACCTGCATCCTTGGTCCATCCCTTAGTGGTGTTAGACCAAATCATGGGGCGCTAACCAGGAGCAACCCCCAACATGTCTTCGGGTCGATGTCCTTTGTGTACACCCCGATTCCATGCCCCATATTGAACTATGTGGACTTTGATTCCCTGCCATGGGGATATGTAGGAAGCCTCCCTAAGGTTAAATCCCATCACCCATGTTTCATCATAGTCTCTCCCTTGAGCCTTTGTGTATCGAGAAGGTCAGGCCCGACCCGAATGTTCTACTTCCTCTGGGTCCCATCCATGCCTCCATTCTCACAGGCTGCCTCCTCAAGTGTCCCATCACCCCACCAAACTATGTGAACTTTGATTCTATACCCTGTAGATACGTAGGAAGACTCCCTGAGGTTGAATTCCAACACTATCATCACCTTCATGGTGGTTTCATATCATTCTCCACACACCTCATCAAACCCCCCATCATCCATCTTAATTCATACCTGGTCTGCCACATCCTAGTGAGTTCATGCAATTCCCTTGGGAAACTAACCATGAATAAGACCCATACTATCCATAACCATCCAAAAAAAAAGTTCCCCTCTTATGATGGGCCGTTGTCAATGCATAATTCCAAGAATATATCTCGGTTGTAGTCCTTTGTGTACACCCTGATTCACCACCCCTTTTAAATAAACGGGTTTTGATCCATGCCTATTGGGAAATGGTACATAGAAAACCTCCCTATGGTTCAATCCTAGCCATTGGTAAACCCTGGCATCCCATTTATAGGGACCCAAGCATCCTAAGATCTATATTCATTTGACTTTTTGATACACTCATCCAGTAATCCCTTCTTAAGTGCTCACTCCTGGGGATGCACCCATTTGATCCACTCCCATCAGTGTTCTGATTAGTCAGATCCATCTTCTCTAGACGTTAAACTCATGGAATACCTTGGGTCAAACATGGTAAGATGAGGAAAAACGTAGGGACATTACTATGGAATATAATTTCTCTCACTCGACTTGGGATGCCTCGGACTACTACACCCTCAAGAAGCCCTATCATATGGTGAATAAACCTAGATGCATCAGTTGTCAGCATCCAGAAATGCCAACGATGTCCAACAAGACTAATCCCCTGATCGAATGTTGCTGCCCTAAATTGACTCCTTGGAATGTCCTGATAGAAGCAATGTAATTAATAGTCATCTATAGAGATATGTCAAAAGGGAAGAGTTTCATGAAAAACATCTTAATCTTTAAGGGAGACCCGGACTGGGTAATGAGTTCTAAGGAGGAATCCAAGAAAGGAGAAACTGACATCCCATCATCCTATTTCGATCAAGGAGAAAACATCCCTAAATATGTGATGGATGTCGCCCACCTTTGTAAAGTAGGAATGTAGGGAAATAATTGGTGTATCTACCATGGATGGATTCACACCCTGACGAAAGCATCATAAACAATATTTATAACATATTTCATATTATGTGATAAATTTTGAAGTTAATGACAGGTTTCTAATTTTTTTTCTAAAAATATCAAAAATTATTTTTGGGTAAGGTTTTATAAATTTTATATAACATACCATATATGGTGAAATGTAGCAATATCTATGAGGATTTATAAAAGTGGTATATAGAAATAGATATGACCTAAATGCCCTATATCATATGGTGTGATATAGAAATCACGGAGTAAAATAGGCATGATATAAGTTACTTATTGAATTTCATTTTTCATAATGTTTATATGATATATGGATACCGTATTATTGATATTTTTACCAAATTATACCATATGACATGTAATATCATTAAAAATTGATATGCATGAATTATCAATGGTACTGTGTTAAAATTATTACTCTCACTAGCTATCATTATTATATATATAACATATTGGAGAAACTATGTTAAATATATTTTTATATATGTCAAATTCTGTTTTAAATAATTATAGTCATGAGTTATAAATTTTGTAACTATAATCCGTTAACATATGCATTTACTACTCATGAGTAAATGCATGCATGTTCAAGGAGAAACATCAATGGAAGCAAAAGAAGGTCGATTCATTATGATGTATGGGTTCTATATTTCCTTACATTTCTATTAATACTATCGTACATGAATCTATGTCTCTCTTTTCCTTTCTTTTAATTAAGAGAAACTGACATGTCATGTAAATTAAAGTGTGTTCGACCCATACGATGGGTGTTTTAGTTTCAATATGTTGATAAAACATGGGGGAAACATGCCTTTTGGATTATTTTTTTGATACTAATCAATCCCATATGATTTAGATGGTTTTTTATCTCTATGGAGAAAGGTAAAAAAACATGATTTCTTCATTTTTAGAAGCATGTTTTCAAGTATTCATGGATGGTGATCATAGTATTTACTATTACTTATTACTTCTATTGTGTTAAAAGAAATGAATTTAATCATAAGAAATCTAATAGATCTAACCCATCGCAAACTGTGATTATCTTGGGCAGGAGTCCCTTATGATAATACCCATATATTACTATATAATATTTCCATGTACACATTATATATATGATTAGTTTAGGTCATATCTCCATTAAATGAAAGTTAGGAGTAACTTACTTAATGTATATATTCAAAAATAATTTTATGATGAACAACCACATGATTTTATAAGTCATTAATTTATGAATCTTTCCTTTAAACATACCAATGCACAATATAGGATGAAACAAGATCCTAAAGTCATGTTTGATAAATTATATAGATTCCTTATTCAAAATAATTTTACCAAAGTATACCTAGTTCCAAATTTTTTCACAAAGAAAGTATGTTAGGTAAGTGTAATCCTATAAATTTGTATTGATAATATAATTTCTCAATCCACCCCCAAAAAACTCTTGATAAAAATATTTCACAAATTTGAAATAATTAATTTGAGATAAATATAATGGGTGAACTTCCATTCTTTCTTTTTATTCAAATTTCTCAAAAACTAAAAGAAATATTTTTATCAAAACATAAATAAAGCGTAAATTTATTTAAATGATTTTCTTCAATAATGAATCTAGTATCAGTAATATGGTAGGTACATCATGTAAACATGACCTTGATTAAACTGGAAATTAAGTTGATCGAAAATGTTATGAATGCTGGATTATAATTTTACTATACTTAATAACCAGTTAAATACATATTATTTTCTTTGTATGAAATTGTGTAAAATTTCCAGGAAAATTCAAAAGAATACTATACAAAATATTTAAAAAAAATTACATTATTTAAAGTGAACTTTAGAGATTAGACTTTTATATCCTTCTGAATATAAATTTATTTTTTACATTTATGTGAATTCCAATTTTTCAGGTTGTAGGATGGTTATGTGATCCAATAATTACCTGATCTAGAAATATGCAACATTCAATATCACTTATCACTATTGAAGTGGAAAGTGTTGTTTCTAGAAGTTGTTGTGTTCAATTTTTTAGATCCTACAAATACTCATTAATTTTCTAATTTTTTTAAACAAACTCTAATATCATGTGATAACACTATTACCGCGTCTATTTTAAATAATCCAACACATTACTTGGTAGAAAATCACGTAGATGTAAGACACCATTCCATTAAAAATTACTCCCAAAAGATAGGTAATATTACTTAATTTTTTAGAACTAAAAATCATTTTATGGATATTTTTATTGATCCTATATATTATAAAATATTAGAATATATTAAATAGGGAATGGTAATGATTATCTATAATTGATCATCATTTATGTATTTCATTTTTACCCCTTATAGTCTAAAATATTTAATAAATGGGGTAAATTTATTATATAGTATTATTATACGTTTATACAGGTATAAAATTATGTAGTAAATTCATATTTAATTCAGGTTATTTTACAAACCTAATATTAAATAAATTAATCTCATAAGAATGATCTATGAAAAAAATACATATTTTATTACATGAAATTTAAAAATGAATAATATTTCTCTAGAATAATTTTTATATAAATAAAAACTATCAGAATAATTATTGTAGAAACTAAAATCAACTATAAGGAATATATATTTATATAAATATTATTTTCTAGAATGGCATTTTGGAAACATCACTCCTTTACATTGAATATTTTATCATTCCATTTTAGAATTCAAAATATTATAGGTAATCAACTTAACACAAAATTCAGTATTGAAATTTTTAATAAAATTCATCAATAAATATTATTAGGTTTAAACAAGATCAACCCATTTATTATAATTAATATTAATAACTCTAATTATTTATGGTTTTATATATAAAGTGTAGTCTTCCCCAATATTTCTATATATTTTTTTATTTTAAATATTTACTAAAATCACTTGAACCATTTGGTTTTCCCTATATTAATTTTCATATCAAATTAATCATTTTACTCTGACACCTATATCCATTAATCCCAGACATATTTCCCCTAAGTAAAATAAAATATACTGAAATCACATCTATGATAAATCTTGAGAAAAATAGTAAGGAATGATGTTTCATCAATCTAGAGGGTAAAATACCAACACATTCCCAAAAAATGAAATTAAAAAAATCCACAGGTGAGTTTCTTAAGGAACTAATAGAAGTAAAGTTCACCTAATCAGATGTTGAGGAAAGAGAATTTAATCCATTAACTAGAAGAACGTAAAATAAGGTTCATAAAAAAATAAATATTATAAGGAAAAAATTAAAATATTTTGAAAAGTGTTCATTGGTAAAGTCTATAAGAATCTGAAAAATATATACTTGTATTCTTTATAAATTAAAAAATATATGAATCTATATATTGAAAATAAGAATAATTACATTTTAAAATTGAACGGACACAAAGCTCAAAAAAATTACGAAGTATTATGAGGTGTTAAAATGGAATAAATATGACTTAGAAAATATAATTTTGATCTTGAAACAAATAAAATATATTTTTACATGTAAATAAAATATAGGGAAAATTGAGGTTTTGATAGGCCTAGGGGGGAGTGTACCACCACTAATAGGGGAAGTGATTCAATTGTCACTGAAAAAACAAAACTTATTTTAAAACAATGTAATAATCATTTCTAGTTAGTGTAAAATAATATAAATGTTGTTAATGTGATGATGAGAGGTTCAGTAAAAAATAAAAAACACAAACATATTATTGTTTCACAAGGTAAACTCTTTTTTATTACTAGGTGGATAATCCTTGGTTTGTAAAAGTTTTGATCACACTTCTAAAATTCAAAATTATTATCAATGGAAAAAAGGAACCATGATATAGGATTATCTTGAAATTTGGTTGTAAGATGATTAAAAAATTTCAAAAGGTTAACTGATTTTCATTTCCCACACTACATGTTCCTCATGAATTTATACATAGTTCACACCCTTGTTCATATCCTTAAAATCTTATTAAATCATCCTTGGAATACTCCTGTAATATGTGGATATTTATTTTTTTAAATACTCAAACACTTATATATGGGTCACAAGTTTAATTATAGACATTAAATTCATTTTATAATAACTCCCAAAATTGTAGAGTGATACTAGGATCTTAAATATACAGAATACTAAACCTCATGGATCTCCAAGTATCTCATAATATCATTGAATATATTTGTGATATGATTCTTAGATTTTGGAATGGAATCTTTGATTCTCTGGAACCATAGATATACCAATGTTATATATAAATAATTATTGGGGCGTTGTTAATATTATGTGATGTACCCTTATTCACTTCTCCACACATTACAACATGCATAGTTTCCACATAGTGAAACATCCAATTGACCCCTAAAATAGTATAACACTTAACTCTCGCAGGGTATTCTTCGTGATGTATTCCAATAATCTTAATATCCTAAGATAACCGATTATGTACTGAACCACTATCTCATTATAAAAGAACACGAGACTTAAAAAACTATTGATACACATAATTTTCCTATTAATACCTCATAGCATAGCCAAATCCTTTGGAAATCCAAATTCAAACCACTATAGTAAAACCACTCTAGTTTTTTTCATGAGAGTAATCACGTTAGATTAATTTCTTTATAATGTCATATAAACCCCATAAAATAGCCTCTAACATCATATTAACTAATTCTATAATCTACATCATTATAACACATCCTTAGTGTTCACACTCACATGAGATTAAACTGTTTCTTCATAGTAATAACTCAATAATGTTTCACTATCATGCCTAGAAAATTCTTCCCTTTGTGATATTATCTCAAAAATGTTAGAGTTTGAGTATATTTATTATTATTTGAATTTAAATAAATATCATAACATCACTAATTTCATTCATGTGTAGAACAAACAAAGTATAATGTGATTCTAACTCATCCAGGAGCATGTTTTCAATAAATATAACATGGAATTATACCAAAATCCTGAATTAATTGTTTTAAGAAACAATTCATGAACTTTTTTAAATAATAAGGTCATATAAAAACCTCACTATATGATATAATAGTTATTTGTATGGAACTCCATAACTAGGTGTAATATTAATACAATTTTGACCATGTATCAATTAAGATAACTTAGCTCCAACTTTTTCAATTTTATGCCATTAAGGATCTTCAAGATTAAATCACTCAAAGAAATCTTCAATCATGCCCTTTTTATTTATTAGAAACAGAAAGATTTGTACATTAACTCTACTCTAATCTAAAATCTAAATAACAACACCTCAAGATCCCCTAAATTTTAAAGAATTATCAGCTTCTCTTCCCCTTGATAGTCACCAAGAAAAGTCATTAGAGTTTCTCCCCTATTAAAATAAGTTATATTTTGTAATTTCACATTTTTTTAAAAAAAATATAAAAACTGAAATAGTAAATATAACAATATAAACTTTCCGGGATTTTGGGGAATAAAACATTCACAAAAACACCCTTAAATGATGAAAATCATCCTTTTAAATAGGTTTTGTCAATATACATTTCTCTCCTTCTTTGGTTGAAACATTTTCAAATGAAATATAAACCCACTTCACATTTTCATTTATTAAGTGGTAATTTATATTAATATTATTCAATCTCAAATATATCACTGCTTTATTTTATAAATATATTTTTCTTTGATTGTCACACCCAATCATCGATGGGTGTAAAATATAAACCCTCATGTGAAACACAAATTATAAAGTTTTATTATTCTCAATTTGTTTATTCTATTTTACCATCATGGAAATCTAATGCTCGTGTTGGAAAGCCACAACCACACTCTTTAGATCAATTTTTTAAAAAAGATGGTGTGATTATAAATTCACATGATCTTTTTGGTTTATAACCCCTTACTGGTGTCTCTAAAAATATTTTAAACATGATGTTTTTTTAATAATTTGGAACATAGAATCTATTCTATTTGATAATTCCTAAAATATATATTTTTTCTAATCATCCTAATAAATTTTAAAATATAATCATATATCTGAAATCTTTTCATGGTGTTTAACACTCTATTTAACGTATTTTTCAAAGTTATTATTAAGGGGAAATTATGTTTGTGAGGGTTTTTATTTTCCATTAATTTACTTCAAATATTTTCATAATTTTCTTCATATTTTTGTTTGTATAATAAATAACTCCATCCACTTGTTTTGTAACCAATAAATATGTCTTGGTATGCCATATCATAAATAAATGTCTAAATATTATCCTATTATATTGATAAATCATGAGATACCAAATATATTTGAGTTATTCGAGAATAGATTCTTTCTAAACCATAACTCATGAGGTTTTTTGACTAAATAACATCAGAGTAAGCACTAATTTAGAATATAAGCATCTTAAGTTGTGGATGGTATCTAAAAAAATTCAAATGTGATTCCCATCATATAATTTTTATTCCCATGTCCACGGAAATTCAATTATTTATCTTCGAAACTCCATTTTTGGTGGTGTGTATAGAGTATTATTCTCATGGATTATAAGATTATTATCTAGATATGATTCAAAATCTTTAGTCTTGTATTTGGATTCATTTTCAGATATAAATATTTTGATAACATGCCATATTTAATTCTTAGAAATCATATGAATGTGTTTATGTTTTTAAAGAGATCTGTATTTACATGATATAAAATAGAAATAATTCATATGAGTAAAATCATCAAAATAATCATGAAATACTTAAATCCATTGGTTGACATCATAATAATTAGTCTGAACATATCTAATTACACTAACACAAGATGTTTTTATCAAATTCCATTATCTTTTTACTCTTTCTATCATTTTTTCTCTTATGATATATAGAACATTTGTCGATTCTTTCATAATAAATCGATGATTGATTCATAACATATTGATTATTAATAAACATAGTCATATTATTCAGCCTAAAATACCTAATTATTCTATGATAAAATTAGTTTTTGTTTTTATGTTTACATAAGATGAAGGAAAAATCATTCTACATCCCCAAAATGATGATCTCATAAGGGGAGCTCCTCTGCTTGGGTACCCCCATCGTTGCTTCCTCCTTCTGCCTTGGGTCGGTCCATCTACCATGCTCGGTGCTTGCTCGATGAGTCTATGGAGGTGGTTCTTCCTTCTATCATGGAAGCATGCGACCATATGGACTCAGCCGTCTCGGCGTCTCATCATTGTCAGCCTGATTCCCCCCTCATTCCACCTTCACTGGAGAGGGATTCCATTGGAGTAACAGTGATGGTTCAGCGGATGATATCATGCTTCCACGTCTGAGGGTTGATTCCTCATCTCCTGGGTTTGTGTTGGGTGGTCTGTTATGGTCTCCGCGAGTAGGGATGGTAATGAAGGTTTTTGGGTTCTATTTTGCGGTGGAGTCTGGCGAGCTTGGCGTTCGGGTGGCCATCTACTTATTGATGATTTCTTGAACTCTGTTTACAACCTTTGTTTTTAGGTATTGTATAATACTTTGGTGTTGGTCGATTTTGGTGGTTTCTGATCTATTGTGGTTGATTTTTCTATTGGAGTGAATCTGTGTTTTTTTATTTGGATATGATTATGGTATTTGGAGAATTTTGGTGAATGGGTTCTTGGTTTGGGTTAGTTTGTGGTTTTATGGTACATTGCAAGAGTGAAGGATTCATGTTGGAGGAACAATCGAGTTGTGTTCTACAGAAAGTTGTTGATGATTTTGTGTATCCATGGACTAGTTTTTGTGTTGATCAGTTTGAATTGTGGCTCTTCAATTTGCAGTTTATGGGACATTGCCTTCAATTCATCTATGAGGGACAGTCTCAGAAGAGGTTCAAAGCAGAGAGATTTCATATCATCATTTCTATATAGAATTGGAATTTTGATAGGTTATGGTGTTTTTTATAGGTACATGATGTTATTAATTTATTCATTACATTTTACTAACTCCCTTTACTGATTTTATATGAAAAGTGCATAATTTGTGTGTAATATTCATATTTTAATATTCAATATAATTTTGAGCACTATTTGAATAAATCCTGATTTGAGTCAATTTAATGTATTATCTATAACTATTACTATACTGATCCAAATTTCATGGTTTTTGTTTTTTAGGATTCCTATCTCAATTTATAACATTTCACTCGAAGGGATCATGTGCCAATTCCGCCATTTGAAGGTCCATATGTACCACACAATAAGGCCCAATGAATCTGTGAACAAACTGGACCAGCCTTAAAGATTGATTTACTGTGCTCAATCCAGAAGTCCAAAACGGTTGATTATCCACCATAATTTTGAGGACAATATGTGTCATCTTGGATAAAAATTTCAAGGCCCAAAGTCTTCAACAAGTGGCCCAAATGATTCTATGAAGTCCATCCCACCATTCTGGCTGGGAATTAAAATCAGCACACAAATGTGGACTTTTTGCCTTATCTAGAAATCCATTTGAGATGAGAATTTGCATTGTGCACGAGGGGATATAGGCGGACAACTTTATTGAAGAAACTATCCGGATTTGATGGCATCTTACTATTCAAAAATCCATTCACATTTCATCCATTGAAAAGTCATGGATAGAAATGGACAGTTTAGCTTTGCTTAATGAAATAGCCATAACATTATCTAAAAAGTCCAATGACAGCAAGATTTTGAGGGTAGACAGAAGAAATCCATATCTACATTTATTAAGAAGACACCAGATCGTGATTCAGCTGTCTAGATTGTTAAATATGCAGGTCAAGTGGAGGGACAAATTTGGAATGCAAACAGTCCACTCCTTGGGCTATAAATACATCCCTCTCCTCTCCTTCCAAGAGGTTATCATTTCAGGACTTAAGGAGGAGGTTTGACATTACTAGATCCTTTCCAAGGGCCTGGGAGGATATGCTTTGATCTTGTTTCAACAATAGATACCTCTCCTCCTCTCTTTGTTTCCTTTTACTTTTGTATTCTTCTTTGTTGTAATTTTGTATGTCCTTTCTTTTGTAATTCCTTTTTAATGAAAGTTTCTTCTTGAATATATCTTATTCTCATCCACCTTATATAGTAAAATATTAATAGCCTTAAAATATTTTGAATAAATTTAAATTATAGTCCCTTGTTTTTCTTCCTCATTCAATTGAAATTCCATTTTGATTCTCAAAATCTTTCGTGAGTGTGTTTGACGCACCGCTCTTTTCTTATCCCTTTCTTTTTCTTATCTTCTTAATTTATCATCATAATAATTATAATCAGATTACTAATCATTTCAATGGATGAGTAAATATTCCATTGAGGTGAGTCATTATTTAGTTATGTTAAGCGATTGAGAGCTTTTTCTCGATGAGTATTCTTTGAATTAACATTGTGTATGTTGGACTTAGCATGTCATGGATTAATGAATTGTTTTGTTTAACATGTGGTTTAAATGGATTATTGGAACCAAAAATACACTACCATAAACAAGTAATGGTAATGATTAGAAACTTAAGTTAAGTTATGGCTTGGATTAAAGCTTTAACACTTAGGAATTCCGATCAAAATAATCTTGTGACATGGGTGTTAATTTAATGCAATATAAAGCAAAGCTCAAGGATATCACAAGCTTAACTACCTGATGATGAACTCACCAAAATATTTATCAATTTTTTAAATCCATTATATGCAATCAATCATTTCAATTAATCTCTACAAGCAAACCCCCCTAATAAAAATAAAATCAACTAAAAACAAATGACTATTCCAAAGTATCATCGCTGAGGATTCGACCCGAGTGCTGCTATACACATTAATAGAGCACCGGAACTTTGACTGGTCGATAGGCAACAATAGGCTGTGTGTTTAAAATGGCGTTGTTTCCAGGGATGGTGCTTTATGTAGTCATTAGTTTCTGGTTATTGTAAAAAAACCCAAAAAAACAAAATTTTAAAAAAAATTGAAAAAAAAACACAAAGAAAAACTTGTTTTCCTATTTCTTCCAAAATCTCTATGAATGCCCCATAGCCTCCCAAACAATCCCTCGGATTTGTTTGACCCTGAAATTGAGCGAACACTTCTCCAACTTCGGAGGAACATAAGAGATACTCAGATAATTCAAGAACCAGTCCTCATCCAACCAGTTGAAATTGAAAGGCCAATCCTAGGGAACAAACCCTTAAAGAACTCGCCGCCCCTGATATGAATTACCAAACTCTTGGTATTCAATATCCAAATATAGAAGCTAAATTCGAACTCAAATTGGTTTTGATTCATCTTCTCCCTCATTTTCATGGGCTAGCCGGTGAGGATCCACATCTTCACTTTATATACTTCCAATTAGTATGCTCTACCATGAAGCCTCAAGGGGTTTCTGAAGAAAAAATCAAACTCCGAGCATTCCCTTTTTCCCTAGATGACACTGCTAAGTCATGGCTCTAATACCTACCTCCTGGTTCCATAACCACATGGAATGACATGAAGCAGATTTTCTTAGAAAAATTCTTTCCTGCTTCTCATACTGCTTCTATCCGAAAGGAAATAATTGGTATTCGTCAGTTCCCAAGTGAATCACTGCATGAGTACTGGGAGAGGTTCAAAAAGATTGTGGAAACCTACCAACATCATCAAATCCCTGACCAACTCTTGATCCAATACTTCTATGATGGGTTATTGGCTATGGAGAGAACTCTCATTGATGCTGCAAGTGGTGGTGCTTTGGTTAATAAAACTCCTACATCTGCAAGAGATCTCATAAGTAACATGGCTGAAAACACACAACAATTCCATACTCAAGCACATGCTCAAGTCAAACAAGCCCAAGATAATCAATCAATTGAGCCGAACAAAATGACCGAGTGGATGAGTGAACTTAAAGGTCTTGTGCGACAGCTAGCTGTGGCCACCAAATCCCCAACCTCGTCTTCTCCGCAATCAATGTTTCTTGGACCAATCAAAAACTGTGGAATCTGCAACTCTTCATCTCATCCAACTGACACATGTCCACAACTTTAATAGGATCAATCTGATTCATCTAGACCAATGGAGCTCAATGCAGCATATGCTCAGCGGAGCACCAATCCTCAACTATCAGGTCAGTTTGTTATAAACATCAACCAACCTCATTATGATCCCTTCTCTTATACCTATAACCAAGGCCTTAGGTATGGTAATCCCATTTCTCATCCCCCTAAATTCCCCCCTCAAAACCAAAACCAATTCCAATATGGTCAAGGTGGTGATAACTTTCATCAACTTTATCCTTTTGTTCCTCAACCTCAAAGGAACAATCCTCCTCCGGGATTCCATTATCCTAGTGAGCCTTCCCAATCCCAAAACCAATACAATCGATTTCCCAAGAACCAAAATCAAGGCAATCCCAATCTGGGACAAGCCTCTTCTTCCAAGCAACCATGGGAAAGTGCAGTGGAAGAACTTTCCTCCTTCACCCGTTCTAGCCTTAAAAACATTGAAACTCAAATAGGTCAACTTGTATCCCACCTGAGCCAGCAAAAACAATCAAATTCTTCCCAACTCCCAGCTCAACCATTACCTAACCCTAAGGCTAATGTAAGTTCAATTGCACTTATATTGGGAAAGCACATTGCTATGCCTCAAGATAAGTCCTCTAGCCCTCCTTTGAATGTTGACCTAGAAAATGAAAAGAAAAAGAAAATTGAAAAGGAATCTGAATCCATTCCCTCACCTCCTTCCATTCCACTTAGGAATCCAATTCCTTTTCCTCAAGTCATTTCTAAACCAAGGAAGTCCTTTGAACCTGATCCTAAAATGCTCGACATGTTTAGACGTGTTGAAGTCAACATTCCCCTCTTAGATTCCATAAAACAAATTCCTAAGTATTCCAAGTTTCTCAAGGAGTTGTGTACCCACAAGAGGTAACTTAGGACCTTCGAAAATGTTTCCACCCAGCAGTCCATACCCCTTAAGTGCAAAGATCCAGGTACCTTTACGGTTCCATGCCAAATTGGAAGTTCCAACTTTGATGATGCACTCATAGACCTAGGAGCCTCAATTAATGTCATGCCCAAATCCATATTCTCCCACCTTGGTCTAGTTCCCTTACATCCAATGGGTGTTTTCATCCAGTTTTCCAATCGAAGCACAGCAAGTCTTGAGGGAATAATTGAGGATGTCCTTGTTCGAGTTAATGGTCTTATCTTCCCTGCTGATTTCTATGTCCTTGACACGGAAGGTGAGAATAACTCTTCTCGATCTCCCCTAATTGTAGGAAGGTCATTCCTCATGACTACGAGAACCAATATTGATGTCAATTTAGGCATCCTATCCATGGAATTCGGTGACCAACTGGTCAAGTTCAACATTTTCCAAGCCATGTGATACCCATCTGAGGATCACTCTGCATTCTCAATCCATGCTTCTGAGGATACTTCTAAGATTCAATTGAACCCCAATCCACCATGTTCTTCATGTTCTAATGACAAAGGAGTTAGTGAATATTTCATCCCCATTAACCAAGTGATTAATGGTGAAATTGATGTTGACATTACAAATGAAAACTCCATTGATCTAAAGGATCTTGAAAACTCTTTGAAATCTCATCTCACCCCTGACCTCCAATGCTCCAACATGAATGGTAATAAAGAAAATGAACTTGAACGCTCATTTGTTGATTCAAATATGATTATCTGACATTCATCCTTTACTATCCATGATTCTGAAAAATCTTTATTACCATTCATGTTGGAGCATTGGAGGTCAGGGGTGATATGAGATTTCAAAGAGTTTTCAAGATCCTTTAGATCAATGGAGTTTGCATTTGTAATGTCAACATCAATTTCACCATTAATCACTTGGTTAATGAGGATGCAATATTCAAAAACTCATTTTTCATTAGAACATGAAGAACATGGTGGATTGGGGTTCAATTGAATCTTAGAAGTATCCTCAGAAGCATGGATTGAGAATGCAGAGTGATCCTCAGATGGGTATCGCATGGCTTGGAAAATGTTGAACTTGACCAGTTGGTCACCGAATTCCATGGATAGGATTCCTGAATGGACATCAATATTGGTCCTCATAGTCATGAGGAATGGTCTTCCTAGAATTAGGGGAGATCGAGAAGAGTTATTCTCACCTTCCATGTCAAGGACATAGAAATCAGCAAAGAAGATAAGATCATTAACTCGAACAAGGACATCCTCAATTATTCCCTCATGACTTGCTGTGCTTCGATTGGCTAACTGGATGAAAACACTCGTTGGATGTAAGGGACCTAGACCAAGGTTGGAGAATATGGATTTGGGAATGACATTAATTGAGGCTCCTCGGTCTATGAGTGCATCATCAAAGTTGGAACTTCCAATTTGGAATGGAACTGTAAAGGTACCTAGATCTTTTCACTTAATGGGTATGGACTGCTGGGTGGAAATATTTTCGAAGGTCCTAAGTTTCCTCTTGTGGGTACACAACTCCTTGAGAAACTTGGCATACTTAGAAATTTTTTTTATGGAATCTAAGAGGGGAATGTTGACTTCAACACGTCTAAACATGTCGAGCATTTCAGGATCAGGTTCAAAGGACTTCCTTGGTTTAGAAATGGATTGAAGAAAAGGAATTGGATTCCTAAGTGGAATGGAAGGATGTGAGGGAATGGATTCATATTCCTTTTCAATTTTCTTTTTCTTTTCATTTTCTAGGTCAACATTCAAATGAGGGATATAGGACTTATCTTGAGGTATAGAAATGTGCTTTCCCGATCTAAGTGCAATTGAACTTACATTACCCTTAGGGTTAGGTAATGGTTGATCTAGGAGTTGGGAAGAATTTGATTGTTGTTGCTGGGTTAGGTGGGATTCAAGTTGACCTATTTTAGTTTCAATGTTTTTAAGGCTAGAACGGGTGAAGGAGGAAAGATCTTCCACTTCACTTTCCCATGGTTTCTTGGAAGAAGAGGCTTGTCCCGGATTGGGATTGCCTTGATTTTGGTTCTTGGGAAATCGATTGTATTGGTTTTGGAATTGGGAAGGCTCACTAGGATAATGGAATTCAGGAGGAGGATTGTTCCTTTGAGGTTGAGGAACAAAAGGATAAGGTTGATGGAAGTTACCACCACCTTGACCTATTGGAATTGGTTTGGGTTTTGAGGAGGGAATTGAGGGGGATGAGAAATGGGATTACCATACCTAAGGCCTTGGTTATAGGAAGAAGGGAATGGATTAGAGTGAGGTTGGTTGAAGTTTCTAAAAAACTGGCCTGATAGTTTAGGATTGGTGTTCCACTGATCATATGCTGCATTGATCTCCATTGGTCCAGATGAATCGGATTGATCCTCGTGAAGTTGTGGACATGTGTCAGTTGGATGAGATGAAGAGTTGCAGATTCCACAGTTTTTGATTGGTCTAGGAAACATTGATTGCGGAGAAGACGAGGTTGGGGATTTGGTGGCCACAGCTAGCTGTCACACAAGACCTGTAAGTTCCCTCATCCACTCGGTCATTTAGTTCGGCTCAATTGATTGATTATCTTGGTCTTGTTTGACTTGAGCATGTGCTCTAGTATGGAATTGTTGTGTGTTTTCATCCATGTTACTTATGAGATCTCTTACAGCTGCAGGATTTTTATCAACCAGAGCACCACCACTTGCGGCATCAATGAGAGTTCTCTCCATAGCCAATAACCCCTCATAGAAGTATTGGATCAAGATTTGGTCAGGGATTTGATGATGTGGGAAGGTTTCCACAAGCCTTTTGAACCTCTCTCAGTACTAATGGAGTGATTCACTTGGGAACTGACGAATACCACTTATTTCCTTTCGGATAGAAATAGTACGAGAAGCATGAAAAAATTTTCTAAGAAAAGCCACTTCATGTCATTTCATGTGGTTATGGAACCAGAAGGTAGGTAGTAGAGCCATGACATAGCAGTGTCAGCTAGGGAAAAAAGGAATGCTCGGAGTTTGATTTGTTCTTCAGAAACCCCTTAAGGATTCATGGTAGAGCATACTACTTGGAACTCTTTAAGGTGAAGATGTGGATCCTCACCGGCTAGCCCATGAAAATGAGGGAGAAGATGAATCAAACCCGATTTGAGTTCGAAGTCAGATTATATATTTGGATATTGAATACCAAGAGGTTGGTAATTCATATCAGGGTCAGTGAGTTCTTTAAGTGTTTGTTCCCTAGGATTGGCCATTTCAATTTCAACTGGTTGGATGAGGACTGGTTCTTGAATTATCTGAGTATCTCTTATGTTCCTCCTAAGTTGGCGAAGTGTTCGCTCAATTTCAGGGTCAAACAAATCTGAGGGATTGTTTGGGATGCTACGGGGAATTCAAAGAGATTTTGTAAGAAAGAGGAAGATGGGTTTTTCTTTGTATTTTTTCAGTTTATGATTTTTAAGAGGAAGACGGGTTTTTCTTTGTGTTTTTTTTTCAATTTTTTTTAAAATTTTGTTATTTTTTTGGTTTTTTTTACAATAACCAGAGACTAATGACTACATAAATCACCATCCCCGGCAACGGTGCCATTTTAAACGCATGGCCGATTGTATCCTATCGACCGGTGAAAGTTCTGGTGCTCTGCTAATGTGTATAGCAGTCCTCGGGTCGAATCCTCGGTGATGATACTTTGGAATAGTCATTTGTTTTTAGTTGATTGTATTTTGATTAGGGGGGTTTGTTTGCAGAGATTAATTGAAATGATTGATTTACTATAATTTATTTAACAAATTGATAAATATTGGGGTGAGTTCATCATTAGGTAGTTAAGCTTGTGATATCCTTGAGCTTTGCTTTATATTGCATTAAATTAATACCCATGTCGCAAGATGGTTTTGATCGGAATTCCCAAGTGTTAAAGCTTTAATCCAAGCCATAACTTAACTTAAGTTTCTAATCATTACCATTACTTGTTTATGGTAGTGTATTTTTGGTTCCAATAATTCATGGAAACCACACGTTAAACAAAACAAGTCATTAATCAATGACATGCTAAGTCCAACATACACAATATTAATTCAAAGAATACTCATCGAGCAAAAGCTCTCAATCGCTTAAATTAACTAAATAATGACTCACCCCAATGGAATATTTACTCAGCCATTGAAATGATTAGTAATCTGATTATAATGATTATGATGATAAATTAAGAAGATAAGAAAAAGAAAGGGATAAGAAAAGAGCGGTGCGTCAAACACACACATGAAAGATTTTGAGAATCAAAATGGAATTTCAATTGAATGAGGAAGAAAAATGAGAGACTATAATTTAAATTTATTCAAAATATTTTAAGGATATTAATATTATACTATATAATGTGGATGAGAATAAGATATATTCAAGAAGAAACTTGCATTAAAAAGGAATTACAAAAGAAAGGACATACAAAATTACAACAAAGAAGAACACAAAAGTAAAAGAAAACAAAGAGAGGAGGAGATGTCTCTCTTGTTGAAACAAGATCAAAGAATATCCTCCCAGGCCCTTGGAAAGGCTCTAGTAATTCCAAACCTCCTCCTTAAGTCCTGAAATGCCAACCTCATGGAAGGAGAGGAGAGGGATGTATTTATAGCCCAAGGAGTGGACTGTTTGCATTCCAAATCTGTCCCTCCACTTGACCCGAATATTTATCAATATAGACAAATGAATCACGAGCTGGTGTCTTCTTAATAAATGTAGATATGGATGTATTCTGTCTACCCTCAAATTAATTCGGTCATTGGACGTTTTTAGCCAAAGTTATGGCTATTTAATTAAGCAAATATAAACTGCCCATTTCTATCCATGACTTTTCAATGGATGAAATGTGAATGGATTTTTGAATAGTAAGATGCCATCAAATCCAAATAGTATCTTAAACAACGTTGGCCGCCTATATCTCCTCATTCACGCTGAAAATTATCATCTCAAATGAATTTCTAGATAAGGATAAAAGTCTACATTTGTGTGCTGATTGTAATTCCCGGCCAGAATGGTGGGCTGGACTTCATAGAATCATTTGGGCCACTTGTTGAAGACTTTGGGCCTTGAAATTTTTATCCAAGATGACACATATTGTTCCCCGAATTATGGTGGATAATAAACCGTTTTAGATATTTGGATTGATCCCAGTAAATCAATCTTCAAGGCTGGTCCAGTTTGTTCACAGATTCATTGGGCCTTATTGTGTGGTACATATGAACCTTCAAATGGCCGAATTGGCACATGATCCCTTCTAGTGAAATGTTCTAAATTGAAATAGGAATCCTACAAAACAAAAACCATGAAATTTGGATAAGTATAGTAATAGTTATATATAATACATTAAACTGAATCAAATCTGGATTTATTCAAATAGTGCTCAAAATTATATTTAATATTAAAATATGAATATTACACACAAATTATGCACTTTTCATATAAAATCAGTAAATGGGGTTATTAAAATGTAATTAATAAATTAATAACATCAGTACACTTTTACGATATAGATAGTCGAGCAACGATGATATGGTGGAAGCTGGTCTGAATGTTTTAATACTGGGGAAGGGAATTTCTTTGCATCTGGAATTGGATTGTTTTTGTCCTCGGGACTTTGAACTATGGGTCATGGTTTTATTTTATGTCTTTGATGTCATGTTGGGTGCCCCCTCACCCCTTAAAAGGGGTCTTCTTAATTAAAAAATTAATTTTCAGTCACATAACTTTAATTTAAACCATTATAAATAAGGAAAAAAGCTTCCATACATTCATTTACACTTGATATTAATTATACCATAATTAAATATTTATATGAAACACTTATTATTTTATAAGATAATTTCATTCAAATAGTAATAAAGTTAAAATAAACTTAAGAGATTGTGCCTCAACCCAATGATAAAGGGAAAATAACTAAATGTTTTCTTACTAATTTTAGTGTATCCAACTCCTTGACTATTGAGTGATCCATACTTTCTTAAAGTGAAAATTACAATACTATAAAGTTGTCTAGAATTTCAGAGATTTTTATTTTCAATAATTTTTTATGATAAAACAAATTAAGATTCCCCAACTTTTTTCATTTTATATCCTTGTAATCTACCTCAAACACAATTTTATGCTCTTTACTATTCCTCTTATTATGAGAATTTAAATTATATTTTTATTTCATCTAATATGGTTGCATGGTAAACCAATTGTTTGTCATGTTTACAAGTAAATAACAACTCCCACAAGCCTGCTGAAGAAAATAAAAGGTATTTTTATATTGTACCTTTAATTTAATATCTTTTCTCATTTTGAAATTAGGAATTTTAGATTTACTTCCCATCGATTCAATGCATATCTTAGATTGAGGTAGTGAGAGTTTATTACAAAAAATATATTATTTGTTTCCCAAAAATTTATTAAACATATATATTTCTTCTAAGAGAAATATCCTTGGATAGAAAAAATGGATCTATAAAATCTACAAATTTTTGTTTGTTTAAATTTTAAGTACGTTACTATTTTTAAACCTTCTGAATCATGAAATTATTATCCTTTAACACTAATATTTCCTTATTCTTATCCCCAAAATCATTTTTTATCCACACATATTTTACTTTATAATTTACAACACTATCATTAGTTTTATCTGCATCTGTATGTTTCTTTAAAATTTATATAATTTCATTCTTATTTCCTTTTTCACACTAACCAACACTATAATTGGAGTCACATGTGTCTAAAATAAATTTTCATGGAACCCTATAATAATTTATGGGTTTGTTATTGTTATTATAAACCTTTTATTCTATTTCAGAGATTTCAAAAACACCATTCAATGGATTCTTAAAATCTAAAACTTTGGTTTTTCTCAATGAATTTTACGATTCTACTCGAATTACGGAAAGTTTCTTTACCTCTTAATTTTTTAAAATTATAATTTTCTTGGTAATACTAATAATTTTTTATCTTACTTTAATAATTTCATTGTGATTTCCCCAATTTCATTTGAACTCATTTATATATCTATAATGTATTTTTCTTTTTACTCATCAATGTATTTTTATATTGAACCATTATTAGTCTTTTATGTCTTATTATATCTTTCAATTCTCCTATTTTCTTTCAAATGAGCCATTATACGCACTATCAATTAAAACTATTTCATTGTTTCCCCTTCACCACATTATACATCACTGCACTATTCTAATTCATTACTTGGGTTATCTTTGATAAAACATAATTTTTTCATGAAGGATAATTTACAATAACCATTAAATTCATATTTTTCTCTTTCAATTTCCACATAAAAATATGTGTATTCATTCGTGAGGTCATATTATGGTATTTATTTCAAGTATCAAATGTTTTTTATTTAATTTTTTTTATTCGATCGTTTTTTTCTGTTTTAGGATTTTTTTTTTAAATCCTTGGAGGATCTGAAGGTGGTATCGTGTAGTGTTTTCAGGTATTAAACGTTTTTTAACATTCTGAATTGTTATGGGTAGTGGTGAGTTTTTTCAAGGTAGAGAGAAAAATTTATGTAACAATTAGTTAATATATTGAACCACCTATTCATGTCATTAATCATTCATCTGTGATGATAAAAATTATGAATCATGTTTCATGTTCGGAATCAGTCGAAACCAGATTTTAAAAGTTGGTATTCCTCATTTTTCAATGGTGTATTTTAACCCTATTATTTCCCCCTTTTTTTAGTATCATGATTTGAAACATGTCTCTATTATGCACTCATGTCTCTTTTTTATGGTTATATTTTTGTGTCGAATCACCCCATATCTTTATATTTCCTAATGGTAAGTGGTTTCGCTCATCTTCTGTTGATATTACCCCCTCTATTTTTGTTTTACATTATTTAAGAGTCATGGTGGCCTATGTTTTATTGGATTTAGATTTATGGATGACGATTCATGGTTTAAGGATTTATTTTTCCTTTTAGGAGTCTCTTATCACTTCATTTTTTTATTTCATCTGGTTGTTGAGAGTTCTATGTAATGACCTAAACCATTATAAATAAAACTTCCATGGTGTTTTAATCAAATATCTAATTAATTAATATGGATATGGAAAACACATGAACTTATATGGTTTTATTATATCCTATAAAATTTAAATGAATGTTAAGAATCATTACCACTGAGAATATATCCTTTGAATAATGATTACATGGTTAGTATAAATAACTTGTTTTCATGAACCCAATTGACAAAAAAAAAGAAGTGATATACTCAACCAGCATGATCACACCCTATGAAGCTCATTTATCATTGATTCTAAGGGAGATATAATCATTGGTATTTTCCCTAAACCAAGACCAAGAATATAACCAACAACTTAATCTTGAGTGAAACTGTAGCATCCCTCCTTATTATTAGTTAACATTTCATTACATATTACAAATAGAGGATCTATAAATTCTAATGTCTTGGAAAAAATGTTAAATAATACATGAAAAATTAAAACAATATTTCAATCCTCTTTTAAGGATTCTTGACACTTTCATCCTAATTACAATTATTTCATCTGATAACCTGGTGACATACATCAAAAAAATGGTGAGGATAAGTCCAAGTAAAGGTAAACAAGGGAATCGTTTTTCTTGTGATATCAATAAGAGCTTGACGAAATACATAAATACATGGAAAATTAAAAGAGTTGAATATAATAATAAATTAATAAGAATAATAACAACAAAATGTGGCTAAAAAATTTAAATTATACCTTCATAAGCATATCACCAAGGTCCATCTCCAAGGTGTCATAAAATTTACCAAATTTATTCACCAAGGTATCATAAAACTTGTCGTTTCTAGAGATTAATTTCTTTACCCAATGAATTGGAGGGATATCAGGGATAAACCTTAATATGTATTTATTTTCATGTGATAAACATATATCATAATGAAACATTTTATAAATAACCGAAAGATAATAAAACAAATGGATTTCATATCAAAATCGTGTAGTTTTACAAAGTCTTAAAAAACATGATCATTATGTCATTTATAACCCACAGAAAGGGTTTGGGTGTTTTGTGTATGTCAATTACAGAATAAAATATATAATTTTTTGTTCTTGATGAATACCCTAGGAAATGAAATAGATCTGGGTATTCACATAAGAAAAATAATAGAATTTCTTGAGAAAAAAGATCGTGTTTTTGAGACGAAAATTTAGCAGCATAACGGCTATGAAGCATGGTTTTAGAAAACCTTAAAAAGAGAGGGAACATGGGTAAAACATTAATGAAAGAATAATAATATAGTATAGGTACATAATTGAATATAAATAATAACATGTTATGGAAACATGAAACACATACCATATATAAGATAACTTGAATGGAAAAAAAAGAGAAGTTGAGAATTTTCTTACCAAAATTCAGCAGCCTAATGGCGTCGCTTAAAAACTCATAAAACCATTTGATGAGAGCAGAAAGGGTCACTAATGATTTAGACATAAAATTAACAGAAATAAGGATACATAATAACATACCCCAACATAATAAAATGAAAATTAAAATACATAACATAAAACAAGTCGTGGCTAAAAGAGGAGGGTGAAAGGTTCCCTTACCTTGAAGAGTAACTTCAAAAACTTGAATATTGGGACCTTGGGGGGATTGAGGGAACCTTGGAATGAATAAATGGGAGGTAAAAAGACCATATATTCATTTATGGCGAATTTTTAATGAAATAAATGAAGGAATATGTTGGTATTTATAGAAAAACTGAGGGAATATTTTATTAATTTCTAAGGGACACCTCATTAGGGGTATTTGAAAAACCACGGGCATGCCCCTGGTATTTGGCCACATGGGACACCTCATATAATATTTTAATCCAAATGATTCAACCACCATTTTCAATTACTTATTATATCATTATGATGTCATAAAACACACTGAAAACTTAGAAACTATATTTTTACTATTCATCAAAAAACAAAACATTTTATAAAAATCTCATAAATTCACCCTAACCTAATATCGATGTTCTAAATTCAAAAATGAACATGATTTTTTGAATATAATTTTCTAAATATGATATATTTAATTTTTATGTAAAATCAAAATTTACCCAAAAAATACTAATACTTAACTAATAATTTCTAAAATAGTTATTTACTTATGCTATAATGTCATATTACCATTAAAGATGCCTAAATTATATTTATACTTACTTAAGTTAGGTTACTATTCCATTGGTCATATTTCTATTCCTCGGGTTAATATTACTATTCATTATTTACTATTCACAAAAAAAAAATTGATCTTATCATACTCTAAATTTCCTACTGCTCACAAAAGACTATGTCTATTTTTTGAAAATAATTTCACTTTATTAATTATTTAAATTATGAATAATATTTCAAAATACTCTTTTTTCTATATTAATCAATATTATAAAACTTCTAAAAATTCATCCTCTATTTATTTTAACATTTGAAATTGAAATAATTTACCATAATAAGAAATAAAAATTTTATTTATACAAAAGTATTATATGAATTAACTAATTCCTCTTTAAATATCCCCTTATAACACCTACATATGACTTAAGATTAGTGTGTGAAATGGTGATAGAATCTTGGGGCGGCTCAGACAACATTTCACGAGTTGTGATTTTTATCGCTTGAACTTCTCTCGAAGACAATTATGTTTAAGCTTAACATGTTGAAGATCAGTTTGGGATTGGTCCAGAGAAAATCCTAGTGATACTACCTCCTTCCCAAGCTTTACATATGGGCTTCGTACAACCCGAATCTATTGGATGAGGTCATCGACTCTTCTTTCTACATTAATTATCCATTATTATTTATATTTTAAACAGCATTTATAATGTTAAAAATTATTATTGTTTCCAACAGTCATACTGACCATTGGTCATATAATGGTCAGAACTTGAGGGTCACATTTCATATATACTTCTATATTTTTTATTGATTACAACATAGTATGGCATACATTTTTTGGAAACAAAATATTACTCAAAATTTTAGTTCATTACATTCTTCCCCCATTAATAAATTTTTCCTCGAAATTTCAACTCGTACCCTCAGAAGAGAAAATTTGTGGGTACTTCTGCCTCATAGACTCCTCTGGTTCCCATGTGGATTCTTCATATTTGTGGTTCCTCTATAACACCTTAACAAGGTGGGTAGTCTGGTTGCGTAGAACCTTGTCTCTATGATCCAAGATCTCCACCGGTGGATCCTTATAAGAGAGATCATGTTCTAGTTGTACCACCTTTGGGTTTAGTACATGTGAGGGTTTAGGTATATACATCCCCAATAGGGATACATGGAAGACATCATGAACTTGTAATAGATTTGGAGAAAGTGAAAGCTGATAGGCCACTGCTCCTATGAAATCAAGGATTTCATAGGGTCCAATGTACCAAGGGATGAGCTTCCCTTCCTTCCAAAACCTCATGACTCTCTTCTAAGGTAAAATTTGAAGAAAACACTTTTTCACCAACATCAAACTCTAAGCCCCATTCAATGGATGTTGGCATAGCTATTTAACCGAATATAAGCATCCTTGATGTGTTGTTGGATGGAATGAACATTTTATATCATCTCTTGCACTGGATAAGGCCCAAGAAGATTTCTCTCACCAGTTTCATCCCAATAAGTAGGAGTTCTACATCTCTTCCCATATAGAGATTCATAAGGTACCATTTTTATGCTCGAGGTGAAGCTGTTGTTGTAAGAGAACTCAATTAATGGGATATGTTGATCTCATCCACATTTAAATTCCATTTAGCATGTTCCCGACATTTCCTCAAGTTTATAAATAGTTCATTCAGATAGGCCATCATTTTGGGGGTGATAGGTCGTACGAAATTCAATTTGGTACTAAGAGCATATTGAATACTTCACTATAATGTTTATGGGAACCTTAGATCATGATCAGATATGATAGAAAGTGGAACTCCATGCAACCTTACCACTTCCTTCATGTAAATCATGAAAAGTTTATGAAGAGATAAATTTTCCCGAATAATGATAAAATGGGAAGTCTTGGTGAGACGGAGCACTATAACTCAGGTCACATTATTTCCTTTAGAAGTTCTCTAGAGACCGGTGACTAAGTCCATAGTGATTTTGTCCCACTTCCATGCTACTATGGGTAGTGGTTGTAATACCACTTTAGTTATTTGTCACTCTTCCTTCACTTTCTGACATACTAGGCACCCTGTAGTGTAATTATAAATATCCCTTTTGTATTATCCCATGAATAGTGATTTTAAGGACCCTATACATTTTCATGCTTCCAAGATGTATAGAGAAAGTAGAGATATGATCTTTAATAATCAACTCCTTCTCTATTTCCAGAATATATGGAACACATAGTCTTGTACTAAATTTCAACACACCTTCTTGATCAATATTGAACTCAAGAAACTTCTCATCCTTCACAACCTCAAATTTATTCTAAAATAAAGGATCTTCTTTCTGAGATTTCTTAATCTTATCTAGTAGTAACAGTTGAGAAATTATTTAGTCTAGGGTTAATGATTTCCCTTCCCTTATAATTCCCATGTCTATTTTCACTGGGTCTTGGATAAAGGGATCTCTTATAATCCTCACCATGGATAGAACTATTGGGTCTTTCCTACTAAATGCATCATCAACTTTGTTTACTCTCCAGGGATGATAATGAATTGAAGAATTGTAGTCTTTAAGAATCTTCAACCATATCCTTTATCTCATGTTAAATTCCTTTGGTGTGAAAATATACTTTCAAACTTTTATGGTCTGTGTATATATAATATTTTCTCCCCATAAATATAATGCCCCCATATTTTTATTGAAAAAAAACAATCGCAGCTAGCTCAAGATCATGTGTATGATAGTTCTTCTCATGAGTCTTCAACTATCGGGATGCATAATCAATCACCTTTTCATTTTTCATGAGGATGCACCCAATCCCTTTCAGAGATGCATCGCTAAAAATAACAAATCTTTCTCTGGAAGAGGACAGAGTTAACATGGGTGAAATAACAAATCTCTTCTTTATATCTTAGAATCATTCCTCACACTCCTTTGTCTAGATGAATTTGACCCCTTTTCGAGTTAACTAGGTTAATGGATTATAAAGTTGTGAAATTTTTTTCACAAACCTCCTATAATATCCTGATAATCCAAGGAAACTAAAAATGTCAGTTATTGTTGTAGGCTGAGGCCACTCCTCTACAACCTTTGTCTTTGCAGGATCAACTGTGATTCCTTCATTGGTTACAATGTTCCCATTAAAGTAGCTAGTTGTAACCAATATTATCATTTATTAAACTTTCCAAAAAGCCTCTCCTTTCGTAGAGTTTGGAAAATATTCTTTAGATGATCATCATGCTCCTCGAAACACTTGAAATATATCTGAATATCATCAATAAAAACTACCACAATGTTATCAAGGTAGTCCTTAAAGTCTCTATTAATCAAATACATCAAAATATAATGATCATTAGTCAAGCCAAAGGGAATAACAAAAAAACTCATAATGCTCATATCTTGGCTGGAAGGTAGTTTATTGAATATCTTCTTTCTTCACCCTCAATTGATGATAACCAGGTCGAAGATCAATCTTAGAGAAAAATTCAGCCCTTAGAAGTTGGTAAAATAAGTCACCAATTCCTGGAAGAGGGTATTTTTTATTCACTATGATCCCGTTCAATTCTCTATAATCAAGTAATAATTGCAATGACCCATCCTTCTTCTTCACAAAGAGAACAGGTTCTCCCCAAGGAAACACACTCGGTCAGATAAACCCCTTATTAAAAAGATCTTGGATTTTCTTCTTTAATTACTTCATCTCCACATTTTCCATCCTATAAGGGGTATTTGATATCGTATGAGATCTAGGTATGAGTTCAATAGAAAACTCTACCTCTATTTCAGGGGAAGGTTCATGTAACTCCTCCAGAAATACATCAATGTATTTAAGGACGATGGGGACATTTTATATCATTATACTATCATTTCCTTATTTTTCTTCACCGATCAACTATATAAAGAAGGATATAAGAGTTTCATCTTGGAAAAGATCAGGTTGATATATCTATACTAGTAAGATAACTATAGGTTTTCCATTTAAGACTATCGATATTTCCTTGATTCTTCATTTGATCTTAGCATTAAACTTTTAGAGCCAGTTCACCCCTAGTATAATGTCAAATTCTAGCACGGTAATGACTACTACATTTGCGAT
The DNA here is from genome assembly GCA_963277665.1 of Viscum album. Lineage (NCBI taxonomy): Eukaryota > Viridiplantae > Streptophyta > Magnoliopsida > Santalales > Viscaceae > Viscum > Viscum album. The sequence goes on from OY728135.1 coordinate 339,476,677, forward strand.
AATATTATGCTCAATAAAAAAATTCAAGAGTTTCTAAACACTAATGATTCTTCAATAATCTCAACAGGAGTATTGATTGATAACTCTACTTTTAGAAATTCAGGGGCTGATTCTAAATTCATTGAAAACTTGGAGGAAATAAAGGAATGTGTAGAACTATAATCAAATGAAGTAATTTTTGTATTTGAAATAACAATAAGATTACCTACCACCACAACATTTAGAGATTCAACATCAGCTATCATGATATAAAAATCACAAACTTTCCCCATTGGCCTTTTCTGAGGCTGGTGGGGATTCCCCTCCACTGCCCTTGGATTTGGAAAGTTATTGGAAAAGTGCCTAAATTATCCACACTTATATAATTGGACTTCAGGTAGGTTATACACCATCTTCCCTATGTCTTTACTATTGGAAAGTTTAGGATTCGCCTCACTGTGACAATTTTGAGTGATATGTCCATCTCTTCCGCACTTGTAGCACTTCCCACTCTCAATTAGGTAGTTTCCAGAATTCTTCTTCCCAAATTTATTATACATAGGACGTTGCAACTGCTTGACTCCTCTTCCCTGATCAAAGATCCTCCCTAAGTTTGGATCCATTGATCTCGTCATGTGATTGGATTTATCAGACCACTACATATCACTAAACTCTAGTCCAACTTTAATAGCACTCTACACGATCTCCTCATAGCTACCATAGTCTTGGTTGGCTATATTCTTCCATAGATGATATCTTAGTCCACCAAAGAAAATATCGACCTTCCCATTATGATCCATGACAAATATTTAGGTGTAATGAAAAATTATTGTGAAGTTCATCTCATAGCTTCAAATAGATTCATTTTCCTTCTGCTTCATCCTGAGAAACCCCTTCTCTATTTTTATTCTCATTGAGTGAGGAAAACACTCATTGAAGAAGATACCTATGAAATATTAACACCCCATATCTTAAACCTCCACTCTTGGCATCATTTTTTAATTAGTTACCAAAATTGATCAGTTTCTCCCTCTAATCGATAAACCACTAGGGTGACCTTCTCTTGTTCTAAACATCATAGCATATAAATGATCTTTTCAATAGAGATGATCCATTGTTCATCAATCAGTGGGTTAGTAGATCCACATAATTTTTGTGGTCATTGATGCATAAAGGACTCAATAGAAAGTTGTTCCCTTTATGATGAAATTTCTCTCTCAGCTTGATTCAAGCTATTTCCCCTAACATTAGTTAGTTGGTTCATCATTCTCATGGAAGTTTCCATTCTTTCTTCCATCGAAGAGCTGTTAGGGCATGGTCCATTGTGGTCACCATTTTCACGGTTCTGCCTATTTCTTGTTTTTTTTCTAAAAAAATAAAACCTTAGTGAGAAGCTTATTTCATTTAAGAATATTTTTACTATAAATGATTTTTATGTCTTAAAACTTCATGCTTAAACATATTATTATTTAACAATAATTACATTTCTTTATAAATACATAATAATGATTCATAAAAAGCTTGTGATTAACTAAAAATATCCTCTGAGAGTGTCAAACCAGGAGTGCAGCAAGGCTCATTGTCATGCACCAGTTCCCATTTGAGTATTGCTCAAATCATTGTTTTCATATCCAGACATGGATTTATTTGTTTGTAAATTTCTTACTTAATATTTTAGAAAAATACCAATAACTTTTCCTATATTTAAACTCTTCTATTGGTTTATTCCTAATTTTTTCATAGCCTAATTTCCCCGTATAACTAAACTATCATTTCATACCAACTATGGAATCCTTCCTTCTTATTACATAACTTTTCATTACATATTACAAATAGAGGGTCTTTAAAGTATACTGTTTTAGAAAAAAGGTAAATAATACATGAAAATGTAAAACATTATTTTAATCCTCTTTTAAGAATTCATGAAACGTTCATCCCAAGTACAATTACTACATCTCATAATCTGGGGACATACATCAAAGGATAGGGTGAGCATAAGGCCTAGTAAGGGTAAAAAATGGAATCAGTTTAATTGTGATATCAATAAGATCTTTATTAAATACATAAATACATGGGAAATGGATAAAGTAGAATATAATAATAAGATAACATGAATAATAACATGAAAATTTGGCTAAAACATTTAATTTAGACATTCATAAGCATATTACCATGTTCCATCCCCACGGTGTCATAAAACATCAAAACTTATTCACTAAGGTATCATACATCTTATCATCTCTAGAGATTAATTTCTTTACCCAATTTATTGGAGAGATATTAGGGAACACCCTTAAAATTTATTTATTTTCATGTGAGACACATAGATCAAAATAAAATATTTGATAAATAAACAAAATATAATAAAATAAATGGGTTCCATATCAAAATCGTGATGTTTTAAAAAGTTCTTAAAAACATGGTCATTATGTAATTTATAACCCACAGAAAGGGAATGAAGGTTTTATGTATGTCAATTATAGAATAAAATATAAAATTTTTATATATTGATTAATACCCATGTAAATTAAATATATTTGAGTATTCACATTAATAAAATAAGATAATTTCTTTACAAAAAAGGGAGAGATTTTGAGATGACAATTCTACAGCATAACGGCTATAAAACATGGTTTTATATAACATTAAAAAGAGAGGGGACAGGGTTCACCCATTCATGAAGGAACTAATAATATACTATAGGAATAGAATTATATTTAAATAATAACTTAGTATGTATACTTTAAATACATACCACATAGAAGTGAATTTTAATGAAAAAAAGAGAAGTTGAGAATTTCATTATGAAAATTCGACAGCCTAGTGGTGTCGCTTAAAAAAATAGAAAATCATTTGATGAGAGAAGAAAGGGTCTCTAATCAGTTTGAAATAAAATTTACATAAAAAGGATACATAATAACATAACATAAGATAATAAAATGGAAATTAAAAGAAAATAAAGAAAATAAGTCTTGACTAAAAGATGATGATGAAAGGTTCCCTTACCTTGAAGAGTAACTTCAAAAACTCGAATTTTGGAATGTTGTGGGACTTGAGTGAAACTTGGGAGGACTCCTAGGGAGGTAAAAAGTCCATAACATTGTTGAGGAGAAATGTGGAATAAAATTAATAAATTTATGGGATGGTATTTATTGTCAAAGTGAGAAATATTTTATTAATTTCTAAGGGACACCTCATTAGTGGTATTCGCAAAACCATGGGATTTTACTTGGTGTTTTCTCATGGTATTTGTCCACTTGGAAAAATTATTATAATATTTTAATCCAAATGAGTCTAACAACATTTTAAATTTCATATTACATCATTATGATGTCATAAAACACACTGAAAACTCAAAAATTGTACTTTTACTATTCAGAGAAAAAGAAAAGATTTTTAAAAAAATGTAAAATATTCACCCTAACCTAATATCGATATAATGAATTCAAAAATTCACTCCACTTTACTAAAATAATTTTCTAAATATGAGATACTTAGTTTTTAAGTAAAATCACTATTTACCTAAAAAAATACTAATACTTAACTAATAATTTTTGAAACAGTTATTTACTTATGCAGTTATATCATATTACCATTCAAGATGACTAAATTATATCTATACTTACTTAAGTGAGGTTAATTTTCCATTGGTATTATTACTATTCATAAGGGTAATATTACTATTCATAATTTACACTTCTCTAAAAATTAAATTGATCTTATCAGACTCTAAATTTCTTACTGATCACAACTTTATATGTCTGTTTTTTTAAAACCATTTCACGTTATTAATTATTTGAAGTAAAAAAAATTTAAATACTCTTTTTTCAATACTCATCAATAATATGAAACTTCTAAAAATTCATCCTATATTTATTTTGACTTTTTAAATTCAAAACATTTACAACAAAAAAACAGTTTTATTTATACAAAAGGATTACAAAAAGTAACTGAGACCTTGTTAAATAGACCCTTATAACACATGAATGAGACCTAAGAGTAAGGTGTGAAAAGGTGATAGAATCTTGGGTTGTCTTGGACAACATTCCCTGAGTGGTGATTTCTATCAGCATGAACTTTTTCTCAAGGTGATTACATTCAAGATTAACATGTTGAAGCTTGGCTTGGGCTTTATCTAGAGAAAAGGCATGTGATGCTACCTCCTTCTCAAGCTCCGAAAGATGGGATTCGTGAGGCTCAAGTATATTGGATGTGTCCATCGACTCTTCTTTCTAAATTAATTATCCATTATTATTTATATATTAAAAAATAATTATAGCATAAAAAATTAATATTGTTTCCAATGGTCATATTGACCAACGGTCACATAACAGTCTAAACTTGATGGTCACATTTCATTTATACTTATATATTATTTATTGATTATGAAATAGAAATATATACATTTTCAATAAACAAAATATTATTAAAAAAATCGGGACATTACATAAACCGTCTATAGTAGAAGTTCAAGTTCATCAAGTTTGTGACCCAAACCAAGTATATTGAACCACCCCATTAAAGTCCCACAATAACGTACCTATCCCTTAGGGAATTTACTAGTGTATTAAAGGGATACATATCAAGACCATATAAATATGAGTATTTTCATTATTTTATATAGAATAATGAATATATTTTCATCCTATTATTTTTATTTAATTAATGATTTTTATTTTGTTTCATAAAACACAAATAGAATTTTTTGTTAATATTCAAATTCAATTCAGGATTTTATTTTGAAAAATTAATGGAATTTTTAAGTAAATAATATTTTAATAAAATATTATTATGAAATAATTTTTATTTAATATAAATGACCATATAATTTTTATGACGTCAAATTTCATTTTTAAAAGGCACTAAAACTGTTATTATTAAAAAAACCCAACATTTCTAAATAAATACCGATTAATACATGAAAACTAAAAGTGAATATATATATATATATATAATTATTTGGATAAAATAAATATTATTTTTGGAATCATAACATTGAAATTATCCAGTAGTGAATTTTTCATAATTTTCTAATACAGTCAATTTTTTGCGTAAAAATTAAATACCGTATAAATATACTTTGTGTATTACGATATAATAATGTCCCAATAGTGATGTAAGAAACTATAAAGGGTATACGCGAACAAACATATGTTTTAAATTTAAAATAATTTCATTTTATTTTTATATGGTTAATTTTATAAATCCCTTATAATCCTCCAAAACCATTAATATATTTTATGTTTTTAAAACCATTTCATTAAGAGTATGACTCACCTATGCATAAGAAATGGTATTATTTTATTAATTTTGGAACTTGGACATATAAAATAATTATAACCACTCCCATGTTTAATAAAACATGGGCAAAAATCATGGTATGGTTTGTGGTTTTGGTTATTCTATTATGTAGATTCCAAAAACTAGACAATAAATAAATACCCCTCTTTTCCTATACAAATATGCCCAATATACAATTTATCTTTACTAAATTTACTTTTAGAACTTAATTACTCTTCCTACACTCTATATAATCTTCCAAAGGTGACCCTAAGCTCTCAATAATTCCCTCTAAAATATTTTTAGTCACACACTAAAGTAAGGGATCTTTTCCTCTCTCCTCTTCATTCAGGTATCTTCTTTACCTTATATTTTTTATTTTCATTTATTTATGACAAGATAACTTATTAAAAATACCCCATACTATCCAATTTATTTCCAAATTATGAGAGACCCCTTTCCCACTCATAAACCCATTTTATGAATTTTTATGTGATGTCGTTAGGCTGTCGAAATTTAACAGTGAGTTTCCTTGCCAAAAAAATTGTTTAGTCAATACCATACCAATTTCATATTAAGGGTATTCCCCTTTATAGACTTATACCTATTTTATTGGGGCATACATTTATCCATTAAACACTCCTTGATCATTGAATAATATATGATGATGAAAGAATCCATATTGTATGGTCTATGTGGCACACTTAAGCATGAGAATGAAATGAAAGTGACCAGTGTGAGAAAAATTATATAGCGCTCCAATATATAGGGTAATGTTTATTTTCATGAGAAAACATGTTGGTATAGGGATTTAACTAGATTCCATTATTTACATTTCTCCACCATTATTTATTTATGGTTTATCCATGAACTATAGTTATGAAGAAGTGTTTTTAGTTATTTCCACAATTCCTATGTTATGATAATCATTCCATATCATGTCTCATTTTTCATGTTTATGATTCCTACTATTTTTATTCCACATTGATATGACTATTTTCAAACATTTATCACCTTATTACATGCTTATTCCCTTACTGGGATTTATATCTCAACACTTTTTTGTGTTTATCCCGAGGTTATCCAATACAGTTTTAAAAGCCATGGAATTTTAGAAGCATGCTAAGGATTTTTTCAATAATGTTGGTGTATCACTATTAGAAAACACACCTATATAACCAGTTTTGAACCATTTTAATAGCCTCTAAAACCATTGTTATAGGTTTTACCCACTATTGTGGGAACCATTGGGAGTTTAGTCATCAATATAGCTCCAATCTATACCCATGGTTTTAAAATTATATACCCACGGTTTCAAAACCAATGGAATAAGTGTATTCCACTATTCCATTAATCATATACCCATGGTTTCAAAACTGTGTTTATTGGTTTTAAAAAATAATTGGTTATAGTTTTCAGTCCATGAACCACCTGTATCCAATTCCCATGCCTGACCAATACACCACATTGACATATAGGTATATCAATATATATTTACCTATATAAAGTTATCTAAATCATAGATATATGTGGGGAACATTAGAAATAGGTTTTCTACAATTTTTTTGTCCAAAAAAAATATTTTTTTCTATTTCTTAATGTGTGAAAGCTATACCCATAGTTTTGTAAAACTGTGGGTATAGGGCTTCAAAAAAAACATTATACCCATATTTTTGAAAAAACTGTTGGTATATATCTTGAAAAAAACATTATACCCATGGTTTTTCAAAATCCACTGGTATAAGTGACACTTTATAACCAATACCCATGGTTTCCAACATTTTAGGTATAGGTTTCCATCCAATCCCTATACCCCTAATTTTGGAAAAAAAATGTGGGTATATGGTCAGTTTTCAGTAGTGTATTCTTTGTTCAAGATGTCATTCTATGTACCTAATTCACAAATACAGTATAATTATTGATATTTTGGGTTTTATTATTTTTAATTTTAGGAAATAAATCATTAATTAATGTCTAATCAAGAACATGGTTTATATAGTCAGTATTATAAAGAAACTTTAGTTATTTTTTGGATTAGGATTACAAAACACTGGAGAAATCCTTGGAGATAAGAAGAAGTATAAGAAAACATCCCTAAATTTTTTTTAAGTATAGATTAAATGGTTTATAGAGAAAATAAATCCATTTTTGGAAAATAAAATTGGATGTGGTTTTTCTACAGATGTACGTAGGGGTAACAACTTCGATAATGTGTACTCGGCCTATCTTGGTGTAACCTGGTACACAACAACATGCCTTATTGTGCACCTGGTTTTTCACTCCTAGTGGATATTCTTTAGTAAATTCATATGATCATTATAAACCATTATTAATAGAACAAAAAATGGCCATAAGAATATATTTTAGAAAATAGATCATGGATAACAAAGATTGAAGCCTAGAAATTTATAGGTTGTGAAATAAAATTAATTTATAATTTATCCCTTTATATTCATTGGATTCACCCTTGTATGTGTTTAGTAGTTTAAGAATAATCATCCATAATTTTAAAATTATTTTATCCAATGGTAGGAAATAGGAGGATGCAAATAAAAAACCAATGCGACCGGAAATGTGATGACTGCCCCAATGGATTTCCCAACACAATGGGAGCATGAATTGAAAAATTTGTGATGATACTCTCTCAGTTAAATCAAATTCGAAATAGAATCCTTAATCATTAGGTGTTTCCAAATCCCCCTAAGAGAAAATAATCTTCAATTTAGTTTTTTATGGGCCAAACTCCTCAAACATTCAATGGGTCATCTGATCCCTTAATCGCAGAAAAATAGATTAACTCCATTTAGAAAATATTCTTCATCCTCCAATTTTTCAAATAAGAAATGGGTCTACTAGTTATTTATCATGTGGATGGATAAGCTATTTAGTGGTGGAAATTTATCATGAATACAAATCCTAAGGAATAGATCAAATAGATTGGGTGGAAGGATTTCTAGAAAATCTATTTTGATAAATATTTTCCTCACATTCTGTCTTAAAATAGAAATGGATTTATTTACCCTCTTGCAAAAATACAATGAATCTTTCAGGGTGTATGAGAAAAAATTCACAATAATTGCATGATATGCATCGATATTTTTTGTTACCCCCAAATTCAAGGTTTAATACTTCTTTGGTGGGATAAAACATATTATATAAAAATTCATGACGATCTATGACTTTGATTGCAATGAGGAAATTTTTTGATGTGCCCTCAATGTTGAAATAGAGATCATAGAATCTTAGAGGTATCATGGGGATAATAAGTAGAAAGGTTAGTTTAATTATTTAAGTCCAATGGATAAATATAATAGTTCCAATAACTTTAAACACCCCACTTGTTAATAGTGTGGAAATAAGAAACATAGAAATTTCCTAAGGGGGATAGGGAAATGCTTTAGATTCAGGAAAGATGGAAACCTAGCTAATGATTTCCAATAAGAGAAACCCACTAATGTGGTGGAGTAAAGGAATGATCCATTCAACCCCCATCACATGGTTAATTACTAAACTATAAGCAACTAGGGAACTTTTCAAATCAATGCACTAAGAAAAGAGTTTTTAGAGACAACCAACACCTCCAAGGCATCAAGGGTGATCGTTTTACATCACAACTACGGAGGTGGATCATAAAAATGAAGTGGTGATAGGTATGAAAGTTATTTATTCAAGGATAGTGAATATATTTTTTTATTCTAGTTCTACACAATACTTAATATCATGAAAGTTAAGTATAACTAGTCAAACACCACCATAAATCATGGAAGTTGATTTATCGGTGAAAATGAGAAATGGATATGTTATTAAATCCCAAGTATATAACTCATCCCTTATCAAAATATTTGGTCTGAACATCCCAGTGATCCTTTTAATACTCCATTTGGTGGATTTTGATTAAATTATTGTTATGGATTATCTTTCCCAGTATATATCCAACATAAATTTCCATGAGAATGAAATCACTCTTTTTATTGTGAATCTACCACCAATTTTGTACAATTTCAAGGGGGTGATGAATCTTCATTAGCACCAACATCACATGAATGGATATTAGTTCCCTATTATCAAGTATATCTACCTAAAATGATTGAGTCTAAAGAAAGAACCATCCTCAAATACATGCTTATTTTGAGGGAATATGTTGATGTGTTTCCCGAGGAATCGACTGGTCTTCCTCCTAGCCGAGTGGTTGATTTTTCAATCAAGAATATAAATAAAGAATTTCTATTATCCAATAATCTATATAAAATAGTTATTTGGGAACTAGAGGAGATGAAGAAATAACTATATGAGAATATGGATAAAGGTTTCATAAACCTACATGCTTCACCATGGTGTGTACCAGTCCTCTTTGTCAAGAAGAAGGATGGGTAAATGAACTTTTTCCTTGATTATCATGAGCTCAACAAGATCACGATAATTAAAAATTATCCTCTTGCATGGATTGATTACTTGTTTGATCAACTATGTAGATAATAATACTTCTCCCAAATGGATATATGGTTGGGATATTTCTGAATTAGGGTGAATAAGAAGGATATCACCAAGACTTATTTTCCTAGAAGGTACGAGAGCTATTAGTTCATAGTAATTCCTTTTAGACTAACTAATGCTCTAGTTATCTTGTTGGAAATGATGAATATAGTCATTAGATATTACCTCCAAAAATTTGTGGTAGTATTTTTAGATTATATTACAATATAATTCCAAACCAAAGAGAATAATTATGAGAATTTTAGAAATGTGCTAAAGACCTTGTGAAATGATAAGCTTTATGAAAAGTACAACAAGTGTGATTTATGATTGAATAAATTCTCATTCCTAGGAAATATCATCACAAGAAATGTAATATCTATGTACACTTCAAAAATAGGAGCAATTGAAGGATGGTAAGGTCCAATATCTGGAAAGATATCCAAAGTTTCCTTTGATTATCTTTGTACTATCATTGATTTGTGATAAATTTCTTGTGCTTTTAAAAACCTCTAACCAAGATAAATCGGAAGGGAGTCCTGATTTATTGGAATGATGAATGAAAAAATAGATTCATAGAGTTGAACAATAGGATTATCACTATACATATTCTCACACTACCCACAAATGGAGGGATTTTCATGGAATTCAGTGACACTTCAAATAAAGGATTGGGTTGTGTGATAATAAAGAATGAAAAATTCATAGCATATGTTTCAAGTAATTTGAATGTTCATGAATATAACTACCCAACATATGATATGGTGTTGGTTGTAGTGATCATAAATTTGAAAATATGGTAGAATTATCACCTTGGGGAGATGTGTGAAATATATAAGGATCACAAAAGACTCAATTATATATTCACACAGAAATAACTGAATATGCACTAATAAATATGGTTTGAGCTGATCAAGGAATGTGAATAATCAATTCACTACCATCCTGGGAAAGTAAATAAATTGTTAGAAGCTCTGTATAGAAAGGATCCAGTAATTTTATCAATGAAGATAATTGAGAAGGATTAGATATTCTTATGCTTGAAGAGGATGGACATGGGAATCATAAATAAATGAACATCATCAATCATTTCAAAAATGTTAGCTCAACAATCTCTTTTGAAAAAGATAAAGGATACTCAATGTGATGGTGTGGGAGTTTAGTAGAAACTAGAAAATATAAAAAAAAGGGAAATCCTTAGAGTTAAATGTCAAAAAAGTTGGAGTTGTGATATTTGGGTCATGACTTTGTTTACCATAAAATCCTGAGTTAAAGAAGAAACTATTGGATGATGCACATAGTTTGACATTATCCACTCACCCAGGAAGTACATATATGTATTGATATATCTTAGAGAACTATTGGTGGGACAATATGTAATGTCCCAGAATTTCTGTATAAATTTTTCTTAAATTATATGGAATTATTTCGAGACTAGGCACTAAGAATGAATGTTATTCTGAGGCCTCGGGTTCCCAAAATGTATTTTTGAACTTTTTTTTAGTTCACTTAAGTAAACATGTGAGCAGGTTTTTCTATCTTTTGAAAAGGTTCTCATATCGAAAATATGATGGCATCGTTGAACTCAAAATGTCAGGATTCTCTTAGAAAGGACCTAACTTCGATCGGCAATGGTCAGACAGAAACGTAATTTTATTTTATTTCTCACCATTGAGTGGAAGATGGCGGCGCTACGGCATGGCGATGAGGTGATGATGAGGAACATTAAAATAATCCCTTTAATTTCTTGTTAGGATGCAACATAATGAAGTAACATTGTAGCGTAATAGAAACGTCATGACGTGTTCTCTTTTTAATTATCCAACGCGTTGGAGGGATGAGAATTAAACTGCGGGAAATTCATTGATAATCCTCCAGTGAGTTTCTTCTCCAATGAACAAGGATGAACATAGACTGATCATTGTCGAATTTAACTTACCTCAAAGAATGATGTTGGGAAGCGATGAACAGCATCGAACTCTTGAAGCCTCAAAAACAGAACGTTATGGTAATGAATGTCAAATGAGGTTAGGGGTTTGTTTTGATTCATTTTTTTCTCCGTTATTATTTTATATGACGAACGTGGATCAAACCATGAATAGTTTGATTCCTGGATCATCCATTATTGAAGGAGGGTGATATTTATGGGATTTTTATTTTCAGGATTGAAGTCTTGTTGATCAAACATAATTACCAAGCCTCCCCTATTTTAATCTTCTAATGTGGAGGGAACAGACTGACACGAACAAGGTCATACCCCCTCCTCCTTGTGCATTCATGGTGGAAAATTTTTTTAAAATGGAAACAAGGAAAGATAAAGGTCTTCATAGGGAATTTGGAAGCCCTATGATCCCATAGGCATGAACGGTTTGATAAAAGGACCACCAAAGAGACACTGGCGGCCCATAGTGGTGGTCGTGGGTAGAGAGAGACAATGTTCCCATCAGCGCGCTGCGGTGGCAGAAATCCGCGACTCGCTGGCTACGGTGGCATGGAGACGTGGTGCCAATCAGCATCGCGTGGAAGGGAAGCCCACGTCCGAGATGCTCATGAGAGCTGGTGGCATGCGGTTGAAGACCGTGTTTAGAAATCTTGTTTGTCTAGATTGGCCAGTTTCATCGTTGCTTGACCACGATCAGTTGACCATGGTGGAGAAATGGCCCTACTGAAAACTGTGGGGTGAGCTGGGGAGTTAGAGCGGCATCCAGCCATGTTCCAGACTGACCGAAATCCAGTCTTCCTCTAGCGAACCAGTCATACCCGTGGGATAGACCCATTCCGGGTTAGGTCGGCATACCCCGGTCAATTCGATAGACCCCTGGGCTGGGTTGAGTCGGGTTGGTCTAACCGGGTCATGTAGGTCTAACCGGGTCAGACCTAACCCAGAGCCCATTGACCCCTTTTTGGAAAAATGTTATCAACTTGAAGATATGGAATCTAATTGACATGCTGTCTATTTCCTGAGGACTCTTTCGATGACGAGTTCCTTCTAAGATACTATACATGAGTTTTGGAGGAGGTTGGTGTATAGTCAGGTTGGATCTGACTCGAATACAACTAGGCCCTTTTTACAAAAATGTCTATATCTTACAGATCATGAGTTTTTTAGATGTTTCATATATTGTGTTTGGACCCTTACGATGAGACTTTCCTATAGGTTAGTCTATGTGGGACTTCATGGAAGTTGAGTTATGGCCAATGGATTGAGGAGTATACTATCTTGGAATCAATCCTGCTATGTGTGGGAATCCAGTGGCTGTTTGTGACATGAAGAATAAAGAGATACCCTTCAGGTATCAGTATAAAAGTGACCCTTCATAGATCATTATAAAATAGAACCTTCAGGGATCAGCATAAAAGAGACCCATCGTGGATCAACATAAGAGTGACCCTTCATGGATCTACATGAGAGAGACCCTTCATGGATCTTCAGTAGTGCGACCTGTCATGGATTAGCTATAGAGTGGCCCTTCATTGATCAACATTCGGGAGACCCTTCATGGAACATCAGCAGAGCGATCCTTCACGGATCAGCAGTATAGCCTCTAAATATAATAAGATTATCTAGCCTCATGACTAATCATATTTACTTCTTTACATATGTAACACATGGTGTTAGTTGTCTTTTACTTTGTCCTATGTAATTGAGATATTTCTTGGTGTTATTTTCTATGTAATATTTATTTTATGGTATTTTTCATTGTGGATTTCTGAGAGACCTTCGGGATTCTCGGGGTCCCTAGTGAGTATTTTTAAACTCACCCCTACATGGGATTCACCTTCACATGTTGTGTATTGTGCAGACGACAAACAACTTTGACTTGAACTCTAGGGATCCAGGGCTAGACGGTGCTCAAGGGTGGATAAATAGACGTGGTGTGCTAGATTAACATCTGATAGTGAGTTGTACCTACCCTTCATGTAGGATCCTTGGAAAATGACATGCAGACACTGTACTTTTTTGTACTTTCATTACATTTGGTCTTGTATTTTGGCCCCTTTACTTTTAGTTTACACATTTTACTCTCAGTGGTGGTACATTATGGTGGTCGTACTACTTTCTTTCCTTTATTTTTTTTCTTTGTGAAGTATTCCCTATCTATGTTTGTACAGGTTTAAAGGAAATGCCTTCCATTTTTTGGATCTTCCTTTTTGGTTCTATAGTCTCATGTTCCTGACCTATGGAAGGCGGTCTTGGGATAGTCATGGAACAAGCCCTGGGGGACTGTTTGTGACAAAGTGGTATCAGTGGGTGATAGGTTCTACCATAATAACTAAGAGTCTATATTTTTTATGGGGGAAATAGTGTTAAGTTTCTTGAGTTTGAAATTTAGTCTGGGGAGTCCATTTTTGTTGCGGTGGACAACATATCCATACAACAGGACCCTAAATTCTTTTTTTTACTCGGTACATGAAAAAACTAGTTGCATGTGTTTTCGAATTTTTTTCTCTTGATCTATTTTGAGTCATCCCGCTAGTTATAACATTTTTTTTAAATTGAATCATCATCAAATATACATTTTTATTAATAATGAGGCAAGATAGTCAAACCAACAACATAAAAAAGAGGCATAAGGAGGTATGAAATGGTGAAGTCCAAGGGCATACGCTCTAATCATATTTACCCCCTTCGGGTTTCAAAGGGAAAATATCATGCAGCCATATTTGATCATTACCTAGGACCTCCACCAAACCTATATTATTTGTTACTTGGTTACCCTCATGCCAGGAGTTCCTAGTTATGATTTTGTTGGTGACCCTGTATTTTCTCTTTTTGATAACATAGATAATAGACTATGGAGGAGAGCCAATATCATTCAGGATTTCATAAAGGATTTTTGAGTCCATTTTAACTTCTAATAAAGTTAACCCCTTCTGGTAGCAGATATTAATACCCATAAGCATTGCCTTGGCTTCGACATGAAGAGAGAAAACATGGCCCAAGCATGAGGAGAAAGCCAAGAGGACCGATCCTTGAGAGTCCCGGAAAACCCCTCCCTCACGCAAGACACCCATCCTGAAAGACCATCAGTACTGAGCATAAGTCCTCTAGAGGGGGGATTTCATCACACCTAGAGGTCTCAGGTAATGCTGATGTCTGACTTGGTATTATGTGGATGAGGAATCATCCATCGGAGTGAGTGGGTAAATCTTTAGTTTTCAATGAGTCAATACAAATAAATGATAATGCTCTTAGTCCTAATTATGATAGACTTACCGGCTGAATGAATCCCCTCATGTCTCAGCTTATTCTTGGCCTTCTATATAGACCAACACACATCATAGAGGATCACCGAGTGTGCCATCTTCTCTATCCCTCTATCTTTAGAACCATAGAATCACATGTCCAAGAATGTGAGATCCATCAGGTTTTTACCTGTAAGACTGTGAACTCCCCAAATAAATTCCACACTTCACTTTCCGTGTCTCCCCTTATGAAGAGGTGGTCGGCACTTTCCTCCCTACATGATGCCTCCATGAAGACATCCAACCAGTATTTCAGTGAGGGATCATGACGATGGCCCACCAAGCAATGAGGCATCAGTGTAGGTACCACTTACAGTGATAGAACCTTCGGGAGGTGTACTAGTAGCACCACTAACCCAAGAGCAGTAGTTGCTACCATCACCACTAGCGGATAGTTCACACTTACTGAGCACGCTTCATGACTTTCAGAGAAAGAGGCCTCTGAGGTTTCTAGGAGAGACAGATCCTCAGGAAGATGAGAATTGGTTGGAGGTAGTTACATTGGTTTTTCTCCTGGTAGAGACACCTACACACCCAATGGTGCTCATAGTCGCTAGAATGTTTTGGGGAATGGTAGATAGATGGTGGAGCTTGACGCTCCATACACACAAGGAGGAGACCCTTTCCTGGTTAGACTTCTAGAGACTCTTCACGGTAGATTTTGTACCATCGACACTATTCTCAGTGCATATACAGAAGCTACTGCACCTATAGCAGGGCAGCCTGACTGTGGCCCAGTACTCAGCGAGGTTTACCAACCTCTCCCACTACTCCAATGAAATGGTATGGGACCCTTTATTTGGGGCTTAGACCTTTGGGTAGGGACTCTGACGGGATATCAGGGCATCGATGATTTCTCTAAAAATCCCAATGGAGGATGGGGTGCTAGAGCGATCTCTACTGGTGGAGAGCTTCCAAGATGAGTAGGCACTGATGATGAGAGCCACCCCTGGAAAACGAGTCTTCAATTAATCTATATTAGGAAGTATGAAGATGACACAGAGGCCCAAATGGGCCAGAACATCCTGAGGATGGCCCCAGGACATAGGTTTGGAGGTGAGAAGCTTGCGATGAATAATAGGTTAGGTAAGGGCCAGAGTTTGTTAATCCTGAGGCAGACATGGTCACATAGCTCTTGACTGTATGAATCACCACATGGATGATCAGGAGATGGTCAATGGACCGCCTAGATAGCGACATAGGTTCGAGTGAGTAGTTTCGTAGGGTGGAAGATGTTATAGGGGAGCAGGCTGAGTGGAAGGCGGTGGACGATAGTTTGAGGTACTACCACCACCCCCCAGGTGGTCCACCACGGGCTCAGGGAGCTAGAGGATAGGGGTAAGGACACCTTCAAGAAATGGAGGCCTATGACCATGGCACACCAGAGATGATTAAAGGTATGATCTATGTCTTATCCACCTTAGTTGTAGTTCTTATAGACACATGTGTCAGTCAGTCTTTCCTTTTCACAGACCTCATTTGAGGCTCGTAGATTATGGTAGAGATTTTAGGTCGATCTGTATGATTAGAGGTTCATATGGGAGGAGATTTGATGATTACACACTGGTGATAACAGTGTGAGATTACTCTAGGAGGTGAGATATTCTACTGGAATCTCCTAGTATCAGTGTTGAGGTCTTACGATGTCATCTTGGGTATGGACTGGGGATCTACAGTCCATGCTCAAATCAACTTTCTTAGGTGCAAGGTGTGGTGTGTCTGTGAAGATAAGACCATGTTTTCCTTCACCGGTGAGAAGGGAACCTTTGCAGCACATGATGGAATTTCTCAGAGGAGGGTGCGGATGATCACTCACCTATTGGCTAGCCTTACCCTCAGTGTAGTGGATGAGAGGAGTTTGTGTTTAACTATAGTGGTGGAAGAGTATGAGGATGTATTTCTGGAATATGTCTCAAGATTACCTCCTCACAGAGAGGTAGACTTCTGCATTGACATATACCCAGGGATGACACTGATATCTACACCAAAATATTGGATGTATCTCGCAGATCATTGTGAGTTGAGGTTAAAGCTGGAGGACCTGTAGGAGAAGGGGTTTGTAAGGCCCAGTGTTTCCCCATGGAAAACCCCAGTGTTGTTTTTCAAGAAGGATGACAGGAGATTGAGGGTATGTGTGGACTTCTGGCACCTGAACTTTGTGACCATTAAGAACAAGTATCCACTGCTGAGGATTGATGAACTCTTTGGTCAGTTGAAGGGAGTGAGGTGGCTCTTAAAGACTAACCTTAGATTAGGCTATCAACATCTTTGGGTACGGGATGAAGATGTAATGAAGACAGCCTTTAGATATTGGTACAGCCACTACGAGTTCTTGGTGATTCCCTTCAGAGTGACTAATTCCCTAGTAGTGTTCAGGGACTCAAGAACAGGATCTTCCATCCTTACCTTCATCATTTCATTGTAGTATTCATTGATTAAATATTGGTGTACTCAGTGTTAGGGGAGGAGCACGCTACACACCTTCGGATAATCATGGATACACTTTGAGAGCACTAGCTTTATGTTAAGCTCTCGAAGTGTCAGTTTAGGATTTGGGAAGTCCACTTCCTAGGACATGTAATCTCAGAGGCTAGAGTTATGGTGGATCTGGAGAATCTAGAGGCAGTGCTTTCTTGGGAGCCTCCTAGGAGTGTGACTGAGGTGAGGAGTTTCTTAGGTTGGCTGGGTAATACTGAAGGTTCATACCTGACATTTCCAGAGTAGCAACACCCTTGTCAGCTTTGAAAAAGAAGGGACAACCCTTCATGTGGACGGAGAGGTGCCAGCAGAGTTTCCAGGAGCTGAGGAAGAGACTAATGAGTGCCCCCATTTTGAGAATACCAGAAGAGGGCGTTGGGTATGTAGTCTATTGTAATGCATTAGGGACCAGACTGGGTTGTGTCCTGATGCAGGATCAATCGTTGATTTCTTAAAGCTCATGGTAGTTGTGGAAACATGAGCAGAACTACGTGACCCATGACCTGGAGTTAGAAATATTGGCATTTTCCTTGAAGATTTGGTGCCACTACGTGATGGGTGAATGGTTTACCATCTACTCTGACCAAAAGAGTCTCAGAAATATCTTCTCACATAAGGACCTAAACTTGAGAAAGTGTTGATGGATGTAGTTCCTCTAGAACTATGACTTTGAGATAGTATATACTCTTGGGAAGTAGAACGTGGTGACAGATGCACTCAGTAGGAGGTCTGGTTTACAACTGTTGAGTGAGGTAGAGGAGTAGCTATCTACGATGTAGATATCCTTCATGAATAGTGATAGAGCAGCTTATCTTAAGTATATGACTGTCACTCCCCCACACCTTCAGCGAGTTAGGGAGGCAAAGCTTGTGGATGTTGACTATGAGGCCTGACTTACTTGGATATCCTTAAGAGAGGCTCCTGATGTATTTTCTCTTGGTGCAGAGCATGGCATCCTTTTAAGAGGATTCACCATAGTACTAGTGATGTTATGGGAGGAGGTGTTAAGGGATCTCTATACACCCCCCCCCCCCCCGTGATATATCCTAGTGTAGAGAAGATTTACCAGGACCTCTGATGTCAGTACTGGTGTTCAGGGATGAAGAGAGTAGTGGCATAGTTCATTTAACGATGCCTCACTTCTCAGAAAGTGAATGCCAAGTAACATGTCCCAGAAGGCTTGAAACAAACACTTAAGGTGTCAGATTGGGTGTTGGATGGTATCTCTATAGGCTTTTTGACGGGGTTACCATGCACTTCCAAGGGCCACAACTCTATCTGGGTGATTAGTGACTGACTCACCAAGTCATCTCAGTTACTACCCATCCAGGAGCAGGGATCGATTGAGGGCTTTGGATGCCTCCATGTCCAGGAAAAATTATGGCTTCACAGGGTTCCTTCGATTATTTTCTTGGACTATGATGCATTATTTACATCCTATTTGTGGTAGGGGTTGTAGGAGGAGTTCGAGACTCAACTGCGCTTGATCATGACTTTTCACCCCCATACGAATGGTCAGATAGAGCAGACCATAAAAACCTTGGAGTACATGCTTTGTGTTTGTGTCCAAGATTTTGGTTGCAGTTGGGAGGACCACCTACCACTGGTGGAGTTTGCGTAAAAAAATAGCTATCACTCCACCATTGAAATGGCACCTTTTGAGGGATTTTATGGGTGACCATGCATATCACCTCAATGCTGGACATACCCAGAGGATTCAGCACTCATGGGTCCATAGTTGGTATGAGCTACCACTTAGAAGTTGCAGATCATCCATGATCAGATGAGGACTATATAGAGTAGACATAAATCGTATGCTGACGTGAGGTAGATACCCTTGGAGTTCATGGAGGAGACCATTATTTCCTTTGAGTCTCACCCCTGTGGAGACTGCGGAGATTTGGTTGGGGCGGAATGTTATCTCTGAGGTTCATCGGACCTTTCTAGATTCTCAGCAGAGTTGGTGAGGTATCATACCACCTAACTCTTACCCCAAAGATGCATCAGGTGCATGATGTTTTTCACATGTCGCAGATGAGAAGGTGCGTGCATGATCCATCACACGTCATCAACTGGGGAGAGTTTTGCATTGAAGATGGGGTTTAGTTTGTGGAGTTACTAGTGAAGATAGAGGATAAACTAGAGCGGGTCTTTCTAGGATGGTTGATTCCTCTGGTGCATGTTCAGTGGAAGCCTGAGAACCTCTCAAGGATCACATGGGAGTGGGAAGCTCAAATTTGTTCTCAGTACCCCCTTTTGATTGATTATCCTTTGTCTTGGATTTTGGGGAAGTAAATCCCTAAGGTGGGGAGAATTTAATATCCTAGAACACCTGTAAAAATTTTTTAAATTATATGGAATTATTTTGAGACCAGGCGCTGAGAAGACATGTGATTTCAAGTCCTAGATTCCCTAGAATGTAATTTTGAACTTTTTTTAGTTCCCTTAAGTAAAAATGCAAGATAGTTTCTCTAAATTTTAAACAGTTCCTCAAATTGATAATCTGAGGTCACCATTAAACACAGAATTCTAGGATTATCCTAGAAAGGACGTAACTTCGACTGGCAAGGGTCAGGCGGAAAAGTTATTCTATTTTGTTTCACACCATTGAGTGGCGTACGACTGTGTTGTGTTGCAGTGATGAGAAAACAATGAGGTGAATTAAAGGAAACCCCTTAATGGCTCACTAAGATGTAGTGTAATAATGAAATGTCATAGCGTAACAGAAACGCCACGACGTGATCCCTTTTTATTTAGCTAACGCATTGGAGAGTTGAAAATTAAACTGCAGGCAATTCTTTGATGAACCCTTGGTGAGCTTCCTCTCCAATGAAGAATTACGAACACCGGAGGAACTTCATCGACTTTGATGTAACTTGAATAATGAAGTTGGGAAGAGATGAACAATGTCAACATCTTGAACCCTAGAAGACGGAACGCTATGGAAACAAATGTAAAACTAGGTAGGGGGTTTGTTTTGATTCATGTTTTTCCATTTTCTTGTTCTAAATGAGGAACGTTGATTATCCCAAGAATAGGTTGATCCACATATCATCCATTCTTGTGAGAGAGTGATATTTTTGGGATTTTTATTTTCAGGATTGAAGTATTGTTGATAAAACATCATTCTCGAGCCTCCCCTATTTTAAACATCTAATGTGGAGGGTGAAGGACAACATGAACAAATCATGACCTTCTCTTCCTTGTGACTTCTTGGTGGATGAATATTTGAAATGGTGGCAAGGTGAGATCAACACCTTCGAAAGAAATGTGGAATCCCTAAAGTCTTGTAGGCGTAGGTGTTTCAAGAAATGGACCACTGGAGCAACTCCAGTGGCCCACAGAAGGAACCATTGGTAGCGACTATGGGCGTGGGGAGAAGTTGAGCCCATTGGTGAATTGCGGCGGTGTGGAGACGCATCACCAACTGGTGCCGCATGGAGGGGTGGCCAGCGTCTAGGCCGCTTGGGTGAGCTGGCAACACATGGTCGAAGACTGCTTGCAGAAAACTTGGCTGCATTTCTTCCAGGTCATGGTCTCTTGACCACAGCAGAGAAACGGCCCCGCAACAAACCTTGAGGTGATTTGGGGATCCGAATGCGGCATCTCGTCGCATCCGGGCTGGGTCAGATCAGCCCAATCGGGTTTGACGAGATCCAGACACAACCATCCCCTTTTTGGAAAAACGTCAATAACTTGCAGATCAGGCGTCCTATTGATGCACCATCTGTGGCACAAGGACCCTTGTGACAGGGTGGTTCTTATGAGATACACAATACAATTTTGGTGGGGTTTGGTGTATGACTAGGTTGGATCAGACTCGAATCAAACCAAGCCTTTTTTACAAAAATGTCCATATCTTACAGACTAATCATCTGGTCGATGTGTCGTCTATTGCAGTGGTACCCTTATGAAGAGACTTTCCTATGGGTTATTCTATGTGGGACTTTGTGGTGTTTGAGGTACAACGGATGGATTGAGGAGAATATTCTCCCGGAATCAAGCAATCTAAGTGTGGGAATCTAGTGAGTGGGTGTGATGTGAAGAATGAATAGCAACCCTTTGTGGATTAGCATAAAAGAGACTCTTCTTAGATCAGCATAAAAGATACCATTCATGGATCATTATAATAGTTAACCTTTTTGGATCATCATAAGAGTGAACCTTCATGGATATACATGAGAGTGACCCTTCGTGGATCAGTAGTAGCACAAGCCGTCGTAGATCAGCCGTAGAGCGTCCCATCGTGGATCTGCAACAGAGTGACCCTTCGTGGATCAGCAGCAGAGCAACCCTTTTTGGATTATAAGTAGATCCTCTCAATATAACAAGATGATCTATCGTTATGACTAATAATCTTTAATTCTATACTTAAGTTATACCTTGTGTGAGCTGTCTTTTTCTTTGTCTTATGTATTTGAGATCATTATTGGTGGTATTTCATATGTGGTAATTCCTTTGTGGTATTTTTCTTTTTGGATTTCAGAGAGACCTTTGAGGGTTTTTGGGTCCATATTTTGTATTTTTATACTCACCCCAACATGGGATTCACCTGCACTTGTTGTGTCTTGTGCAGACGATGGATAGCTTTTACTAAGACTTTGGGGATCCAGGGCTAGATAGTTCTCAGAGGTGGATCAATAGACATGGTGTGATGCAGTGACATCTGATAGTGAGTTGTACTTAACCTTTAGTTAAGAACCTTGGAAGATGACCTATAGAGTTTGTACTTCTCTTTCTGTACTTTCCTTTTAGTTGGGATTGTATTCTGGCCCCTTTACTTTCAGTTTACACATTTTACTCTCGGTGGTGGTACTTTGTGGTGGTTGTGCTACTTTATTTATTTTGTGGTTTGCTTTGTGTAGTATAACCTATCTATGTGTGTATAGATTTAAAGTAAATTCTTTCCCTTTTTTGAATATTTCTTTTTGGTGCTAGTCACCAACCCCTGGCCTATAGAAGGCAGGCTTGGGGTAGTTATATCACAGGCCCCGGGGGATGGTTCATGAAACAATATGAAGAAGGATATCACTAAATATACATCAAAGTTCCAATTATATCATCAAGTGAAGGCCAAAAGGTTGAGTTCTAAGGGTATTATTCATCCATTACCCATACCAACATGGAAATGGTAAAAATTTACCATGGACATTGTCATCAGACTTCCAAATAAATCATGGGGAAACAATTCTATATGAATTTTTTTATATCATCTTACAAAGACAGATCACTTTATAACAAGTCAAGAGTAATTCTCACAAGATTAACTTGCATGGATATACATCAGATAAGTGGTAAGACTTTACAGATTACAACTATCGATTGTATCTGATCAAGATATGAGATTCACATATACGTTGTAGAAAATTCTACAACATGATCTAAACATTAAGATGATATTTTGTACGGCTTATCATCCTAAAATTGATGGCCTATGTTAGTAGAATATTCAGACACTGGAAGACATGTTGCAATCATGTTCTATAGACTTTAAACTAGGATGGTACCAACATCTATTTATGGTCTAGTTCTAATACAACAATAGTTTCCACTCAAGAATACAAATGGATCTCTATGAATCCCTTTATGGGAAGAGGTGTTTAACACCTGTATGTTTGAATGATGTTGAGGAATAAAACCACTAGGTCCAAAATGGTCAAGTAAATGGTCAAAAATGTTAAGACCATTCATCATCACATTAAGACTGCTCAGAGTCGACATAAGAGATATGAAGGTAATCATCGATGATACCTAGATTTCCCATGACAATCAAATTCTGTAGTGAATATCATACCCATTTCCTATCAAGGGTATTCACATTTATACACTTATACCTATACTAATTGGTAAATAAATTTCTGTATTACACACTCCATTATGATTGAATAAAATATCATGATTAGTGAATCCATGTTTTATGATCTATGTGGCACACTTTAGCATGAGAATGAAATGAAAGTGACGGGTGCACATGGAATTATATAGATTTACCATGCAAGAGATAATGTTTAGTCTCATGAGACATCATGTTGGGATAGGGAGTGAACCTGATTCCTTTATAGGACTTTTTCTACTATTAAATCTTGCTGGTTTATTCTTGACCATTGTTTATGATGCACTGTTTTAGTAGTTTCCAAATTTCCCATGTTATGACTATCACTCTATGTCATATAGAATTGAACAAGTTTGGGATACCTAATATTTTTATGACCCATTTATATACCTATTTTCTAACATGTATCACCTTATTCCATGTTTATTTTATTAATGAGAATTTTAGCTAACCCTTTTCTTATGTTTTTCACAGGTTCTCACATGCAGCATTGAAAGTCGTGTAATTTTAGAAGCATGTTAAGGATGTTTTCAATAATGTTGTTGTATCCAATGTTCCAGATGTTATCATAAGTAACTAATTCTGAAAAACATTGTACTTATCAATATTTTGGGTTGTATTATGTGTACTTTTATTTAATAAATCATTAATTGATTTGTAATAAAGTACATAGTTGTTTTATTCTTAGTGGTTGATGTATGTTGTTTCATAAAAAATACTTTCTCATATGAATCATGCATAATTTTACATTTTTAACACAGGTATTTTTATTATTAAAAGGCATGGTATTAATTCCATGGAATCTTTTTTGAAAATTGAAAATGATTTAACGTTTAAAAAAATCAATAATTCTTTTACTCTGTTTTGGGACATTCTACATTGAGTTTGATAAAGATGGATTTCATTGATAAAAATCCCCATTTAAATTATTTCTAATTATGAAAATGGTTCATTCTAGAGAGTGGGATATCCCATGGGGGGATGGGAATTAGGTGTGTAGTCTTGGAAAATAATGGATAGGTTTATTTATCTTTTCTAGTATTAGATATAACAAATGAAAACTAAAACTTGGTAAGTTTGGGAGAAAAATTTTAATGATATATAATTCCTAGACCTAAGATTTTGGGATGTGTTCAGAGTTAGTTATTTTTCCTTGGATATTTGATTTTTAAGTATCCTAAATAGATCTAACAAGATATACCTTAGGACTCTTTCATGGTGATAAATGGTTTTATTTTCAATTTTAGGATTAATGGTTGGTTGAAAATAGATTATAAGTATATTCTTTGTAATCTATTATGTAATTGTTAATTACTATGTTTGGTTTTAATCTGTAAAAATGTGTTCTTAATTCTTCTCATTAAAATAAGTGCAAATTTTATTTTATCACTATTTATTTAATGAATGTGAAAACCATCTTTCCTATTATTTTACTCCTTTAAACGGAATGTAATTGATTTATTTAATGAATTTTGATTATGGAATACTTGGTGGGACCCTATTAGGATTTTAAGATCATGTCTTTTATACACCCAATTATATTATGTTACTGTTTTTATGTCTTATACAAGAGTGTTAATGGCACCACTTAGAGGTGGTGGGTTCTCGTAATAGTTGAGTTTGAGTTATGGTGGTGGAATGGTGGGATGTTTACCCACATTTCATGTAGAGATGTGTTCTATTATCCTGTTTTATTTTCTTTATTTAGTTGATCATGGTTGTATTAACTTAATGAAACTTCTATATATTCCCAATTTTTTTCTTGGATCTATCTATTTATGTTATCTTTTTGTTTTGGGTTTTATTTATGATTTATGTTGGGAGTTTTTATTCCCTTTATGTTGATAGATCATATTCATTATTAATTGTTTGGTAGAAATAATTCCCAAATGTTTTTCTTGGATTGCTAGGAACATTTCTCCAACCCATGGGGATCAAGAACTCCCATTTTTCCATGGCACATGCTGGATCTGGTGTCTTTTTCTATGATAGACTATGTTCTTTCATGATAAATTGGTACCAAAGTAGGTTTTTTTTAGTTTATATGGTTTTAGATGTCCTGGTAGATAAGAGTTAGGAATATTAATAAATAATAATTATGTTATAAGAAAATTTCTATCCATATATCATCATTGAAATAATTAAGTTACCATGATATGCCCAGGAATGTTTGTTTAGAGTTTGGTTTTCATTTTATTTCAAACATTAATAGGATGGTTCCTTGCTTAAATATTTCTATTTTTTATTGGGTTTTATGTAGTAATATGCATCCTAGATTTCTTATAGTTAATCCTCCATTGGGTGCGATAGATTAAATTCTACCATAGAATCCTTTGTTTTATTAGGATCTTATTGAGGCTATAGTGTGTATAGTTCATTCTATGGATCAAGGTATGATTCTTGTCATTTCTTAAGATATAGAAGTGGATCTAGAAAAGGATGGATTTAGGTATTGATCCTAATATATTATTCACCAGAAACCACCATCTTTCAAGGGTATGATTTATTATTGCAAATTTTGGGATTGGTTAGAAAAAAAATGAATGGATCTTGAATTATTAAACACTCTATATTCCTTTAAGGTGAAGTGTGTTGTCTTTAATATTGAGGGTTTTGGGACCAAGATGATGATGAAGGTTTTTTTCATTCAACTATTTTATTTTATTTTAAATGAAATTGTTTTGAAATGAACTATCTTTTTTTATCGAAAAAATCATAAAGAGGATTGTTTTCAAAAGAATTAGATCCTTGTTATCAAAATAATCAGATCAATGTTTTGAAAAGAATCAGACTTGTGTTTTCAAAAAAATCACACTCACTATGAAATTCCATCGTAATGAGAAGAATCTATCCTAGAATAGAATGTTTTTATTGGAATCTACTCAGGTTCAAAATGAATTTGAATACATCTTATTATAAGTAAATTTCATTAGATTCACTCTATAATCGATGTGAATGAAGTGAATGTTTTGAATCGAATTAACTAAAACTAGGATGTTATAAATGTGACGATGCTTTTTTGATATTTATTTCATATAAATCATGAGTTGAATGGAGAAATTGTGATGAAAGATTCATTGAATAAAGGGATATTGAAAGATATGATACTGATCAGAAAAGGATGATATCCAAATTTTTTGTATCCATGTGGTAGGAACAAAGAAGT
Source organism: Viscum album (assembly GCA_963277665.1). Classification (NCBI taxonomy): domain Eukaryota; kingdom Viridiplantae; phylum Streptophyta; class Magnoliopsida; order Santalales; family Viscaceae; genus Viscum; species Viscum album. Next base: position 339,503,133 of record OY728135.1, read on the forward strand.
GATACCGACTATTTTTCAAAATAATCGTATATAGGTGAAATAAAAGTAATAGATGATGCTGATTGAAGAGGCGGTGTTGTATTGAAAAGGTGGTTCTAATTGAAGATGAGGTACCAATTGAAAAGGTGGTGATAACTGAAAAGGTGGTGTTGATTGATAAGGTGGGGTATATTCAAGGGGCGGTGACGATTGAAGAAGCGGTACCAATAGAAGAGTATGAGATTGTTCTTATTGTTTTTCAGAATGATCGTACCAGAAAAGATCATATTATGGAAAATTATATCTATTCCAATAGTATCCAGAATTATCATACCCATAAGAGATTGTATTCTAGAAAATTATATCCAAGACAATCATATCGAGAATGATTGTACCCAGGATGATCTTATCCAGACCAATTGTATTAAAAAAAATATCATACTTGGGTTGGGAATAAAATAAAGAAGTATGAATAAATTGAAGGTTATGATACTTTCCAATCCATGTCTTCCAAAGCTAAATATATTCTCAAATGGATTTAAAGTCCTAAAGTTGTGATACAAGAACATGATTTTTAATGATGTTTTGAATCTAAAGTGGTTCAACAGAAAATAAAAGAGAAGGATATTACTGAATGAATTATCTAGGGGGTATATATATTCAAATAAAATATTTTGATTCAAGTAATTTATGATAATCATATTCAATAAATCAAAATGGTATCCAATTATTCATACATTTGTTTTCATTGATACAGATCTTTGTATTGAAGAAATCAGATTGAGAAAAAATAGGCTCATGTACTAAAATCATACATACGATTCAAATTAAATTATGAAGAAGGATATTATGTTTTAATAATAGTTGAGAAGTTTCGAGAATAGTTGATTAATTCAAATTGAATTTGAGATTTTAGGAGAAATTTAAATGTGGGTGGATTTTTGTGAGTGAGGAGCATTTTTAGGATTCTCACCCAAACCTTTCGAGGGTCACATATAAAAGTAGAAGTAATTTGTACCTTCTAACCACTGGTACAATTCACCACATTAGAGAGAGAAGCTCTAAGTTTTTAATGAGAAAAATTGATAACATTTTATTTGTATTGAAGAAATTGTGATGGGGAGAAATACAAGATCTTAATATTGTATTAGACTGATCATTTTACTCAAAATTCATTGTACTCAACAGATCATCATATTCGGTTTTTCAACATTGTATTTGGATGATCATTATATCGTGTTGGAATAATCAAATTTGGTATTTCCATATTGGGTTTATTAGAATGAGGAATTATTTTATTATTATATTAATTGGTGATGATTCATTTCTATTGTATTCTATCTGACAATCAGGCTTAAAGAATTGTTTTGAAAGAATCATACTCGAATGAATTAGACTGGGAAAATTAGAACTGGGAAAAGCAAACTCAGTTTTCATAACAATGTCTTGGAGGTTATTTCCTTTCTTATGGGTAATGAATTCAATAATTTTATTTCAATTGAACACATTTTTTGAATTGAAAAAAAGTGCAGGAAACATGAGTTCTTACATAACAATTGTATTGCCCTATTTGTGCTAAGAGGGTACACACACACTAGTGGGATTGTTTCATAGTTCTTCATGAGTTTAAGGTTATATTTTATTCATTATAATCCAAGGATTAGTTTCTAGTATATTGATTTTATTGTATTATTTTCAAACCATTCCAAGGATGCAGCTATTCTTATTGAATACTGGACCTTGTAAATCTTTGTGTTTTTGTGGATGTGTAGGCTTAATTGTTTTTAGTAGGGAAATTAATCTTTAAAAGGAGGCGAAGTTTGTTTCAATTGAAACGAAATATAAAATAAAAATATTATAAATGATTCACCCCCTCCCCCTCTCGGTGATACAATACATTGACTGGGAACTTACAAGTGGTATCAGAGCTGAGGTTCCCTTTTCTTTTCTTGGCTGATAAATAATTTGAATTGTGTAAACAAAAAAGTTATTTCCATCTTTTATGGAAATAATAATCATATATAAAAGGATAGAAAAATTACTTATCTTATTTCTATTAGTTATGATGTTCTTGAAGCTGCAATAGTTGGGTTTTCACCCATTGATGATAAATATACACTTACACCTATCAATAAAAATAATCTTGAGAATGATGGAAGGGCGAAGAATTATATATTTTCATCCCTTTATAAAAGTTAATTCTTGAGAGTGAAAGGTGTTTCCACAACCAATGTTATATGGGACAAATTTAAAAACATATATGACAGAAATACAAAAGTCAAGAAGATAAAATTTTAAATCTTGAGATTGAAGTATGAATAATTTAATATGGGTGATCATGAATCTTATGGGGATTTATTTACTAGGTTTAATGATATTATGATTACTATCATATGTATTGGTGAAAAGTTTGATGATTCTATTGTTATTGAAAATATTTTGAGAATCCTACCAAAAAAAATTGATGCAAAAGTTTCTTCATTAGAATACAGAGATCCTGAGACACTATCTCTTGATGATTTTTATAGCACTCATATCTATTATGAAATGAGAATAGAGAAATCTATTAGAATCAAAACAAATATTGATAGAGAAATTTATTTCAAGTCTTTGAAGAAAAAAAAGTAAAATAAGATATTTATTGAATAATAATATGGTGATTGTGACATTGAAAATGTGGTATGTAAAAACCCCAATGATATCTTATCCTTGTCTTCTAAAAATGTGAAAAGAGGTACAAGAAAATACAAAGGGAAACCTTCCTTGAAATTTTTTAAATGTGGAGGAGTTGGTCACTTAGCAGCTAACTATCCTTAGAGAAATAATGAAGAGGATAGTGATGAAGAATAAATAATTCCAAGAAGATCATTGAAGAATAATTATTATAAGGAAAAGTTGTATTCCACAAGTAAAGAAAATAAATTATTCAAATCCAAAAGAAGATTGTTATCGAAAGATGAAGAAGAAGAAGGAAATGATGTTGAATCCAGAAATTCAGTTGAGTATAGTATTGAAAATAAATTTCATTACAACTATGAAATATGAAGAATATGGAATAAGTAGTTCTGAAGAATAAGAAACTCAACTTGAAATCCATTTGAAAAAATAATTAAAAGAATGTATGAGAAATATCAGAATTAATGAAAATAAAAAAAAATTGAATATGAATGTTCTTCAAGTAACAAAAATTTATGCTTTTATAATGAGAAATAAAAGCTGGTGAAATAGTCTGATAATTTTTATAAGTCTCTTGAAGAATAAAAGAATCATAATGATAATCTTGTGGTGAAGATAAAAGCCAAATAAGAAGAGTTGGAACTTATCTAACAAAAACTTTCCAAAGCTGAGTTGAGAAATACAAGATTCCAAAACTCTATCACTGAATTTTGGGGATCTATTTTGGTAATGATAAACCTAAGAAGGTTCAACAAAAAATTTACCTTTAAAGGGTGAGAAGAATAATGGAATTATTTCTGAAAAGAAGAATATTGGGAAAGTTATGTATGTGGGGAAAGTAAATAATTGAGAAGATACAAAACATCCTGAGTCCAAAAATGTTTTATCTGGATCCAAAAAAATTCAAATACTTCTAATTCTATTAAGGATTAAAATAAAAAGAAGAATCTGATTTATACTAAAAATATTGATGGCTCGGAAAAGAAATAAAATAAGGTGGGTGAGAAACGTATTTACAATTCTAATCATTGTGGAGGTTTCAAAGGGAAATAAAATTTCTAGGGGTATTGCTGGTATTATGGGGGATCCAAAAACATAGAAAGTATGTGTTGGTTTATCAAACAAAATTTATATTATCCTTTAGGATATAGAAGGAAACAATTGAGGGGGAGTTAATCTCTTCAAAGACAGAAGTATGAGAAATTTGTTGTGAAGAAATATGAAAATAATGAAGTGAGTATTGAAAATAGGTTCCAACCCTTAGAAACTATATGTGAAAGGTTTGAACAACCTGGATATCTTGAAAAAGTTTTTCTTGTTTTTTTACTGAAAAAAAAAAGAATATTATTAACAATTATCACAAGCTAGAAGTGAACAGAGAAAATAAAGGAGAAGAATCTCTTGTTGTTGAAACTGCATTGAATGCCCCAAAAGGAGAATGACCCTGGATACTTGATATTGGGTGTTCTTCCCATATGATAATATACTTGAAGATTTTTAATAAAGTAAAATAATTTAAGGAAGTCACAGTGATATTGGGAAAAGATTAATCCTTGCAACTTAAAGGTGTTGGATCAGCCATCATTAGAAAATAAAATATAGAATCAAAGAAAACATTGTATGTTGATGGATTGAAACCCAATTTTCTAAGTGTTTCAAAATTGTGTGATGAGGGTAAAAAACTTATCTCCAAGAAAGATGGTTTTTTTTGTGAAAAGATAAGAATATCTGAAGATTGTTATAAGAGGCCAACGTAAAAAAGGTAATCTGTTTATGATTGGTGAAATACAAAATTCTTGTTACATGAGTATAGTATAAGAGAATGAATTGTGGTATAAAAGGATGGAGCACATGTGTGAGAGAAACATGAGAAATTTATCTAAAAGATACCATGTTCAAAACATTCATAATTTTCTCGAAAGAAGAGATTGGTGTTTCAATATTTTTTAGAAAGGAAGGATTCTAAACATTATGCATAAGATATTTTAGATTTTTTTTAAACAACCACTGTATATGATTCATTCTGATATATGTGGGCCAATGAGAAAATAATCAACAAATGGAAATAATTACCTCATTACTTTTATTGATGATTTTACTCTCATTACTTCTATTATGTATATTAAACACAAATCAGATGCTTTGAAAATGTTTAAAAGTTTATAAAGGAAAGCATAAAAGGAATATGAGTATTCAATCAAGAAGTTGAGAACATACAATGGTGGTGAATATTAAAGTGAAGAGTATGAAGATTATCTTGTGAAGCATGTAATTTATCATGAGTATTGTTCCCCATATACTCCCCAAAAAATTGGGGTTTCCAAAAGAAATAACATAAGCTTGGTGGAAATGGGAAGAACAATGTTACTTGAACATGGCCTTTCTCATTACTTTTGGAGGTAAGCCATGAGTACTGATGTTTATATTCAGAATCTTTGTTTCTATAGGCCTCAATCAGGTATGAATCCATATGAATTGTTTTATGAAAAAAATCCAAGTTTGAAACACTTGAAAGTTTTCAAGAGTCCTTGTATTATAAAGAATAAAGGTGGAAAGATTGGTATGTTTGAGTAGAAAGGTGAAGATGGAATCTTTCTTCGCTATGCTCCAGAAGGAAGAGGATACAAGTGCTTCAACAAAGAAAAAATAATACTTTTTGATTCATTTGATGTGAAAGTAATTGAGAATGAATACAAATATAAACATTCTCGGTCATATAAGGAAGTTGATCAAGTTGAAGAAAAAGTTTTTGGTATGGATGCAGATAATTGTATTCCTGCTCAAGAAGAAGAATCAGACTATGTTATTTCCAGTACTAAGGAAGACACTCAGAAATCTCATCCAAATGTGAAGAAGAAGGTGGAAGATCATAAAATAGTTGGTGATCAACATATGAAGTTTCAAATAGAAAGAACAATAAAAACAATCACACATACTTCTCTATTTGAAATAGTGGGACAAAATGATGTGAAATAAACTTTTGAGAATATGGAATGGGTTCAAGACATGAATGAATAATTGGATAATATTGAAAATTAAAATACATGGTAACTCATACCCAATCCTTAAAACGAAAATATCATTAGCTCAAAATGGGTTTTCTGGAACAAGATGAATGAATAAGTTTATGTTATATGAAATAAATCAAGATTGGTTTTCAAAGTGTATTCACAGATCAAAGTATTTTATTTTGATGAAACCTTTTCTTAGATATCCATATTAGAAATTATTAGAATATTTATTTTTAATGCTGCACGATGAGGATAAAAAATCATTCAAATATTTTTTAAATCTGCATTTTTTGAATGGAGATCTTGAAGAAGAGTTTTATATTAAAAAACCTTCTCGCTTTGTTATTGGGGAAGATGAAAGTTATGTGTACAGATTGAAGGAATAATATGGGATAATACAAGATTTTAGGACATGGTATTCCAAATTGGATACTTTCTTAAGGAAGAGTGGATTGAAATATGTATATTAGAGAAAGTCAACAGTATTCCCTCCTTGTTATTGTTTATTTTGATGATATTATCTTTTCTTAGAATTATGAAAGAAGTTGTGAAATATTTGATAAAGAGAAGAAGAATTTATTTGAAATGTCTATGATAGGGGAAATTAAATACTCTCATGGATTTTAAATCTTTCAAAAGAAAGAATACATTTTTTCTCTCAAGAAATGTATGCTAAAAAACTTATCAAGAGGTTTGACATCGAAATTTGAAAACCTATTTATACACTCATTTCAGCAGGAACAAATATGGTTAAGATGGAGATGTAAGAGAAGTTGATCAGAAAGAGTATCAGAAGATGATTGGAAGCCTATGGTCTTTGAATGCCTTAAGACCTGACATTTTGTAAATTGTTACTTTATTTGAAAGATTTCAGAGTGCTCCAAAATAATCACATCTTAGTGCTGGAAAAATAATTCTCAAATACATCGAAGAAACAATAGAATTCAGAATCATTATTGTGTCACAAATAGTATTGACTTGTTTTGATATTCAAATGAAGATTGGGACATAAATGTTTTTGATAGAAGATCCAAATTTTGTGGAGTATTATTTATGGGAAATAATTTTTTTAGATATCATTCAAAGAAATATACATCAGTAACACTCAGTATGGATGATGTTGAGTATGTTTCTGCCACTAAAATCACTACTCAACTGATGTGGATGAAAACAAAATTGGAATATTTACTTATTGAAGTGAAGTTACCCTCTCACTTGAGTTGTGATAATCAAAGAACAATCAATCTCACTAGAAATATAATTCAACACTCTAGTTTGAAACATATTAAAATAAAATATCATTTCATCAAATAGAATGTGGAGAAAAATTAATTGAAGTTGGAATATGTTTTGGCATCTGAAAATGTTGCTGATATATTCACAAAACCTTTTCCAAATGAATAGTTTTCTAAATTTATATTGAACATGGGTGTCTAACCTCTTTCTCTTCAAGGATGAGATATATGTTTCTATACCCTCTCTCTTCTTACCTTTAGATTTTATTGTCAAGGGGGATAGTTTATTTTTATCATAAATAAATCCAAGTCACGCTTGTAAAAATAGAGAGTTGTGGGTAATCTTTGAATTCAACATTATTTTGTGAGTGAACAATTATAACTATTTTTTGAGTGGTTGTAGTAAATAAAAATTTATTCTAGGGATTTTAAAGAATATATGAGGAGGGAAGATGAATATTTTGTCATAATCACTTCTTTTTGACATCATGGTTTTTATATTAATGATTCTTATTTCCTATAATGAGTTAGCTCATGTAGGCTTCGAATTGTTGACACGTGATATATTACTTAAAGATACAAAGTTCATTGATTTATGAAACTTGGTTGAAAAAAAAATCCAAAGGGGAGATTGTTGGAACTAAGATGATGATGAAGGTGTTTTTCATTCAAGTGTTGTATTTTTTTTTGTCAAGTAATGCTTTCTGAAATTGCATCACATTATTTATAGAAAAAATAGTAATGAGTATTGTTTTCAAAATTATTGGATCCATCTTTTCAAAAGAATCTGATTAGTGTTTTGAAAATAAATGGACTCATGTTTTCAATAGAAATGTACTCACTATGAGATTCCATCATAATGAGAAGAAGTTGTTCTTGAAAAAAAGGTTTTCATTAGAATTGAATTAGGTCTGGAATGAAAGTGAATAAATCTTGCTGGAAGTAAATTTCATCAGATTCACTTTGGAACTGATGTAAATAAGTGAATGTCGTGAATCAGATTCAATATGAAAACAATGTTTTAAATGTGACGATGGTTTTATGAATTTTATTTCACATAAATCATGATTTTAATAGAGAACATGTTATTCAATCTTGATGGAAGAAAAATAGATATAAATGCATGATGTTGATTGGAAAAGGATCGTATGCAGATTTATCATATCTAAATGGAAGAAAGAAAGAATTGATATCGATTATTTTCCAAAAAAATCGTTTCTAGGTGAAAGAAAAGTAATAGATATTGTTGATTGGAGATGCAATTTTGTTTTGGAAAGGTGGTGTCGATTGAAAAGGTGGTACTAATTGAAGATGTGTTGTTGATTGAAAATGTGGTGCCGATTGAAAATGTTGTTCCGATTGAAGGGGTGGTGCTGATTAAAGAAGCAGTTCCGGTAGAAGATTAAGAGATGGTTCTAATATTTTTTTCAGAATGATCATACCATGAAAAGATCATTTTCTGGAAAATTTTATCCAGACCAATCGTATCCATAATAATCATACCCAGAATAATCATACCCCAAAAAGATCATATTCTAGAAATTTGAATCCATAATAATTGTACCCAGGTTAATCATATCCAAACCAATTGTATTCATAAAAGATCATACTCAAGTTGGGAAGAAAAGAAAGAAGTTGTAATTAATGTATTATGATATTTCCAATCCAAGTATGACAATATTAATGTTGTTCTCAAATGAATTTAAATTCATGAAGTCATGATACAAGCACATGATTGTGAATGATGTTTTGAATATCATGCAGGTCAAGAGAAAAGAAAAGAGAAGAAGATTTTTGAATGAATTATCAAGGGGGAGCTATACATTCGAATGAAATATTTTGATTCAAATCGTTTCTAGGAATCATATTCAATAAATTATAATGGTATCCATTTTTTTCAATTGATATAGATCAGTGTATTAAAGAAATCAGATTGAGAAAAATCAAGCTCATGTATTGAAATCATACTTATCATTCAAATGAATTTCTAGAGAAGGAGATTAAGTTTGAAGAAGAATATATAAGTTTTAAGAAGAATTGATGAAGTAAAATTGCATTATAAATTTTAGGGGAAATTGAAATGTGGGTAAATTTGTGTGATCGGGAAATGTTTTTGGGATTTCCACCCAAAAATTATGAGGGTCACCTATAAAAGGAGAATTACTTTGTACTTTCTGACCATTGGTACTATTCACTACAGTAAAGATATAATCTCCAAGTTTTCAGTGAGAGAAAGTGATGCATTTTTATTTTTTATTAAAGATATTTCAAAGGGTAAAAAGAAAAGATCGTAACATTAAATTCAGCTGATCATTATATTTAGAATTCATTATACTTAGTGGATCATCGTATTCGTTCTATAAACATTGTATTCGGCTGATCATTGTATAAGGGAGGATTAATTAGATTTGGAATTTACATATTGGGTTTCTCGGACTATGGAAGTAGTTTATTCTGATTTTAAGTGATTTTTATTCGTTTCTATTGTATTCTATATAAAAATATTACTTAAAGAATTATTTATCAAGAATCGTACTAAGAGTAATCGGACTAGGAAAATTAGACCCAAGAAAATCAGACTCATTTTCATAATAAAGTACAACATGTTCTTACCTTTATTCTTGGAAAGGAAGTTGAGAATTGTATTTCAATTGAATACATTTTTTAATTGAATGTAAGTACAGGTAACATGATTTGTTACATAACAATTGTATTACCCTATTTGTGCTAAGAGGGTGCACACACACTAGTGGGATTGTTTCATAGTTCTACATGATTGTAAAGTTATATCCTACTCATTATAATCCATGTATTGTTTCCTAGATGATTTTATGGTATTGAATCATATCCAAACCATACCAAGGATATAGCTATTTTTATTGAATAGTGAACCATGTAAATCATTGTGTTCTTATTGATGTGTGAATTGAATTGTCTTTAGCAAGGAATTGAATCTTTAACAAGAGGATAATAGTTTTTCAATTTAAAAGAAACATAAAAGAAAATTAGTATCACTAATTCACCCCTCCCCCAATCAATGATATAATACACTAACAGGTCACTTACAGAGGGCCCTACTCGAAGGTGCAGGGATTTAGTAGTTTTGGTGAAGTAGCATATGGGTTTTTAATGCAAGGGATTTTAAGCCATAACTACTCGGTAGTTTTACAAAAAAAATTGGTTTTTGAAAATTATATGGATATCCTCACTCTTCAATAAGGAGACCAGAAAGTGATGAAGTATACCAACCATTGTTTTCAAATTTTCATTTTATATCATGAGTTTTTATTGAATGAAAAGATAAATGGTTAGATGATTCATATGGTCTTATAACCAAAAATTATTTCAATTTTATTCATTCTAAAAAATCAACAAATTTTGAGCATTTGGATACAGTGATGACGGTGAAAATTTATTGTTATGGAAATTTAAATTTTTTTGGGATTCCTCCCATATTTTGTGGAAGTTATAGTATCCCTTCAAGAAGGAATAGAAAGTGGAATTGGGTCCTCAAAGTAAGTGGAAGTAGCTCCAATAACAATACACATAATATTCCCTCTAAAATTGAAAGAATATTCCCTTTTATTTACTACTATTGTTTCCTAACATGGAATATTAAACTTTCTTTCTTAGAAACTCTAAAATATTTCCCCTCATGTGTGTAATACCTAAAATTTTCTATTTATTATTTTTAAATATTTTATGGAATTATTACAAGACCAGAAATTCTGACGAAGTGATATTCTAAGGCCTGATGTGCCCAGAATAAATATTTGATATAAATAAAACTTTTAAATAATGCATGTGAGCAATTTTCCTAAAAAAGTGGAATAAAGTTTAAATGGGTACCAATATCTGAAATTTTAGGGCACTGTTACATTCATAGCAGCAACCTTACCTTAGGTGGGGCCTAACATCAACTGGTGTGGGTCATAATGAGAAGTTATTTTTTAAACGTTTTAAATGAAATAAAATAAATAAATAATTTATTTTATTTTTAAACATTTCCATAATGTGGTGACGAATTAATCTGTTTTAAATGAGTAAGAGCCTAGGGTTTGGCTTATGACCCTGGAAAACTCCCTGAAATCTTCTAGGGATTTATAGAGGGTCCACCCTTGGAGAATTCTTTATGAATGCTAATGAATGACAACATGTGGATCGTTGTGCAGCAGGATCGAAACCCGACTGACGACCAATCTCCCTCTTCGTCGATGATCAAGGAAGGGGTTTGTTATTTTGATTTTGTTTCCCCACATTCTTCGATTTAATGATGAATGCAGATCAACCCACAAATAGGTTGACCCGTGGATCATTCATTTTTTTGGGATGGATTTCCTATGCGTTTTATTTTTGGGGATTAATCCATACGAGATTTAATTTTTTATTATGATTTTCTTTATTTGATCCTACTAATGGGGGGGGATCAACACTGTGATGAACAATGGCGGAGGTTCATTCCTCGAATTTCTTTTATATTTCTTCTCCCTTTTTGACCCTACATTCTTCAAGTTCTTCATGGAGGTTTGAACAATGAATCCTTTCACATGCGTTTCACAATGCAACAATCCCAAATAGTAGATCCATCATCGTGATGGCCTAGTGGATGTGTGGCGATGATCTCGGTGAATGAATCGACATGGTTCAAGAAAAATCTTACTTTGAGTGTTCTTCATGAGGGTATATCGAAACATGTTTTGGGGGATGATCAGTGACCTGAAACCAATGGAATCGTCTTTTTAGTGTCAGGGAAACCTTTAACTTTGAGTTTCAAGGAGATCAGATAGCTGAATCAAAGAATGGAGAATCAAATGAGTCGCAGCGATAATGAATGTCATTTTTGGAAAATCGCGAAGAACACAGAGTGTTCTCCGAAAGACGTGGTGTGTGGGGCTGGATCAGAAGAGGCTAGGGTTTAGCGATATAGGAGTCGATGACATAGCATGTGACAACAATCACATGGCATGTGACAAAAATCACATGGCATGTGGGTCCTTACATGGGACTCATCATATATCTCGGACAATACACGGACATGGGGAGGAGTACATAGTATGTACTCCACCACACGGCCAGACCAGGCAAGTAATGTAGTTTAGCCCATGTACTGGTACATGGGTTGGAATACACGGGTTGAAGCCATGTACAGGAACATGACCAGCATACATGGAACAACCCCCAAATAGTAGGACCCGACATGTCACATTCTTACACTTTTTGTATATCTCTTTGTACGCGACATGCTATTCGATATGGGCCATTGTACACGGGTAGTACCTGAGGTCATTGTAAATGGTGTGTGACCTTTCTACACATCATGTACCTTTATATACATGTCTTGATCTTATTTTCCACCATTCCTTGGACAGTTTTCTATTTTATTAGCCCCCCCTTACTCATTCCCATGAAGGTCAAGTATTGTTTCCATCTACATGAGTATGATCACTTCAGCAAGAATTTCTGGGTAGACTCAAAATACCTCTAAGAGGCCTGGAGCAATATCCTATACCCATTCTTGTCCCTTGGTAGAGTCAGTTATTGACATGTCCAATCCTATAGGACACTGATCCTTTACTTATCAGGTGACTCTGGATGAGTTGTGGTATACGCCAAGGCCCTAATAGTGATCATCATCCCTGTATCGTGATCTTTCCCCATTCAGGGGTGAGTTCTCCCAGAGTGAGTGTATATGTTATCTCTTCAGATATATCAATGAATCTATCTCTCTCGTGATACTTTATAATGAACTTACTTCTCAAACGGATTTCATCAAAGCTATCAGACTCATGGAGTGAGTTCTCCTAGATGAGTGCTTCAGAGAATCTTTGAACTGAATCCCTAGAATTGGTATGTGGGTCATTGTGACTTACCAATATAATATGGGTCTGAGTTTCAAGTCTATCTGGATATGTTTCTCTTGTTATATGTTCTATAGAGATATATTGTGTAGAGATGATTGTACCATTAATTTTTTTATTTCTTTGTGGTTTTCAAGGTCCTCTACTGAGTATTGTTATACTCACCCCTACACGGGCCATTCCCACACATGTCATGTATTGTGAAGACGATCATCCTTTTGACGGAGTCCGATGAGTACCAGGTCCGAACTGATATTTTTTAGCTTTTCTATAGGATGAGGTGTTCCTACAACTACACACAGTAGTCCTAGTACCTATTTCTTGTTTGGAGGCTCGACCTTGTAGTTTTTAGACTCTTTCTTTTGGTTAGCTTGTATTTTGGCCCAGTTTCAATTCTTTACATTACTTTATGTTGTACTCTATTGGTTTAGTTTAGTTGTATGGATGATTTTTTAGTCCTTGGTGGTTTTTAGATTTCAGCATTTGTGTGCTTGGAAATGTGTGTGTTTGTACAGGTTCTTAAGAAATTCCTCCCATGTTAGTGATATGTCTACTCAGTGCTAGTCACTATCCCCTGGCCTATTGGAGGTGGTCTTGGGGAGTCACGGTGTGGGGGCCATTGGGATGGGTCATGATAGAGTAGTATCAGTGGTGTTTGATTCTACCTTAGGACCAACAGTCTGTAAGATTGGTTTGGGGAATACTTTTTTTTCAAGCTTGGATTTCTAGCCAAGGACTCTAGTGTTGGTGTGGGCGGCTGACATATCCATACACTAGAACTCTGCTAATCTACTTTTCGACTCGGAACATAAAAACACTAGTTGTAGAGAAACAAAAATAATGGTACGTGAATCATATAAGAATGAGTTGTGTCTTTCCATGTCCTTTTCTGTCATTTATTATGATATACTCTTTGAACACAGTACATCTTGTTTCCTTACAAGATTCCTCTACAATGCATAACTTCTAGGACTCATCAGCTCAATCACGTGGATAACCCCATTAGTGATGAGGCTTTGATACAGGGACCAATTCCCCATGAGTTACCTATAGGTGGTGCACCTGCTATACCACCACCAATGGAGTACCACGTGGTAACTAAAGTACCAACAGATGAGAATCAAAGGCTGAGGGTGCTCAATGAGTTTCAAATATAGAGACCCCTCATGTTCTAAGGTGAGCCTGACCCTTAGCGGTTGAGGACTGGATTGAGGTGATGACTATAGTTTTCCATCTATTGAGGACACCAGCAGACCATATGGTGATCCTAAGAGCAAGCATTCTTCAGGGTTCAGCAGGATGATGGTGGAGTTTGATCATTCTAACTCATGAAGAGGATTCTTTTTTGTGGATGGAGTTAGAGTGACTCTTTAAGGAAGATTTCTATCCATTTATGATGATATAAGTGCGTATCCAAGAGCTTATTCATCTCCATCAGGGCAGTTAACGGTGGTTGGATAATCATTGAGGTTCGCCAACATCACCAGGTACTCGATGGATGTAGTCAGGGATCAATACATTAGATCTCAGACTTTCAAGTGAGGTATGATATGATACATATGAGATAGTTTCATCGATATATGCATTTCAACTTATATAGGAGTGATCGAGAGATCTTAGTTGGTCGAGGGCTTCTTGGCTGAGCAGATATAGCCAGTGGAAGTTAGCAGCAGACAGACAGGTGCAGAGACCTTGATTGTAGGGAGTCGACATCAGGCATAGGGATCAGGACATGGGAGATTTCATGGGAGGACCCAAGATAGAGTATTTGTAGTCCAGTGCTCTCAATCTAGATCCAGTCATCCTAGGGATATGCGATGCTACTCGTGCGACGACATGGGACATCTCACTAGAGACTATCCAACCCATTGATCTACTGACAAGGACATGGTAGATAGACCACTGAGGTAGAGGTTGAGACTAGAGCAGGTAGGCCCTCTATGAGGCAGATGTGGCAGAAGAGCACGGAGAGCTGGAGGAGGTGGCAAACACTTTGACCTACTTCCACCACCACCCCCAGGTGTTCTGCACTAGGCTCAGAGAGCTGTGGGACTAGGGTGGGGAAGCTACATGTGTTCAAGTCATATGACCAAGGGATACTAGGGATTATACAAGTTAATATTTGTGCCTTCTATACTTTAGCTTCGATACTTATAGACAAAGGATCCAGTCATTCCTTCCTCACCACATGTCTTCTGCTAAACCTTGAGATTCTATTGGATCCATTGACTCGACCCTTATGTTTAGAGACACATACGATAGGAGACTCAATGATCACACATATTTTTTGACATTGTGATCTTTACCTTGGAGGTGAGTGTTTTGGTTGGAACCTCTTGGTGGCAGCATCGAGGCCTTACAACGTCATTCTCGATATGGATTGGTTATCTTCGGACCATTTCTAGATTGACTACATTAGGCGAAGAGTGTGGTGTGTCCGCAGTGATTGAATGAGATTTTCCATTATTAGTGAAATGAAAACCTAGTAAGCATTGAATGGGATCATGCTTAGGAGGGTGAATCTGATCACTCACGGGTTGGATAGTCTTTCCCTCGGAGTAGAAGACGTTGTGAGCTTTCAGTTCTAAGCAGTATTGGCAGATTATGAGGACATATTTCCAAAATACGTTACAAGATTACCTCCTTACTGGAGATCGACTTCTGTATCGACCTAAACCCTGGTACGACACTGATATCCTCACCGGAATATTATATGGCTCTCGTAGAGCTTCTTGAGCTGAGGGTGAAATTGAATTATTTGTAGAGTAAGAGATTTGTAAGACTCAGTGTTTCACCCATGTCGTCCCCAATTTTTTTTAATAAGAAGAAATATGGGAGTTTAAGGTTGTCTGTTGATTAACAATGCCAGAATCAGGTAACGGTGAAGAAAAAGTATCAAATACCATGGATCGAAAACCTCTCCGGTCAGCTAGGAGGATCATATTTGTTCTCAAAGGATGAATTTCAATTAGGTTACCACCAGTTATGAGTAAGATATGAGGATATACTAAAGACAGCTTTTAGATGCCTCTATGGTCCCTATGAGTACTTGGTGATTCCTTTTGGTGTGATGAAAACCCCTCCAAAGTTAATGGGACTTATGGACCATATCTTCTAGTTGTACATAGATCATTTCGTAGTGGTCTTCATCGATGACATCCTTGGGTACTTGGTTTCAGAGGAGAAGCATGCGAGACACATGCGGATGGTTCTAGAAGTACTCTGAGAGCACTGGATTTATGGGAAACTCTCAAAGTACAAGTTCTAGATATAGTAGGTCAACTTTCTGGGACATGTTATCTCAGAAGATGGAGTAGCAGTGGACCCAGCCAAGGTTGAAGTGGTGTTAGCATGGGATCCACCCTGGAGTATGACAGAGATGCAGAGATTTCCTAGGTTAGCAGGATACTATCGGAGATTTATCCCTGATTTATCCAAAATATCATCACTTATACAACCTTGACCTAGAAGGGGAATCCATGCGTATGGATGGAGAAGTTCTTGAATGCTTTCCAGTAGTTGAGACAAAGTTTGACAAGCGCACCGACATTGAGATTTCCAGAAGAGGGTGTCGAGTATTTTGTTTTATGTGATGCGTTAGGGACCGAGCTTGGTTATGTCTTGATGTATAGATAGGCACTAATTGCTTAAAGTTTTCACTAGATAAGGTTGTATTAGTATAACTACGTGACCCATGATCTTGAGTTAGCAGTGGTAGTCTTCACATTGAAGATGTGGCTACACTACCTAATGGGAGAACGGTTTATTGTCTACTCGGACCAAAAGATCCTCAAGTACATATTCGTGCAGAAGGTTTTAAATCTGAGGATGAGGTGATGGCTGTATTTCTTCTAGGATTATGAATTCGAAATTGTCTATAATTCTGGGAAGGGGAATGTAGTAGTTGATGCTCTCAGTTGGAGATCGAATTCACATCTACTGAGTGAGGTTTTAGATAAATTAACCTCACTATAATTATCCTTCATGGATAGAGATGATGCAGCTTATCTCCAGACGTTGGTTGTCACCCCTCAAATATTATGGTGATTTAGGGAGGCACAACTAGGGGATTTCGGTTGTGATACTTTACATGATATGTTATCCATAGGTAAATCTTCTGATGGATATTCTCGAGGTGGGGATCACATTATCATTTTCAAAGGACACACAGTTGTGCCAGTGGGATTGAGGGGTGAGGTTATAAAAGAGTTTCATACATTCCCCTTAGCACTACATCCTAGAGTGGAAAAAATGTACCCAGACCTTCAGCATCAGTTCTGGTGGATAGGTATGAAGAAGGCAGTAGCATAGTTCATTTCTCAATGCCTTACATGCCAACAGGTGAAGGCTGAACACCAAGTTCTAGCTGGGTTAGCTCACCCCCTAGAAGATCCAAACTAGATGTGTGATGGAATACTGATGGACTCCATGATGGTCTTACTAGGGACATCTAGGGGAAAATATTCCATCTGGGTGATCATTGACTGACTCACCAAGTCTTCCCACTTCCTGGCTATCTGGAAGTAGAGTTTCGTAGTGAGCTTGGGGCACCTATACATGTAAGAGATAGATTGGATTCATGGAATCCCTTTGATGGTATTCTCAGATCATGATTCTCATTTCACATCCAGGTTGTGGAAAAGATTATAGGAGGTGTTTGGGACTCAGCTACGCTTGATCACATCGTTCCATCTTGAGACTGATGGTCAGATGGAGAGAACCATTCAGGTTCTAGTGGATATGTTGTGGGCTTGTATATTGGATTTTTTTTCAATTGGGAGGACCACATACCACTGGTGGAGTTTGCGTAAAACAATAGCTACCACCCCACCATCAGTATTGCACTGTTTGAGGCTTTATATGGGTGACCCTGTCTGTCACCGCTTTGTTGGACTTACCTTAGAGAGTCAGCACTCATGGGTCCATAGATGGTGTGAGATACCACTACGAAAGTATAGATCATCCAAGATCATATGAAGACTTTATAGAGTTAGGAGAATTCTTATACTGACAGATGACAGATACCTATAGAGTTCGAAGAGGGAGACCATGTCTTCCTTAGAGTCTCACCACGTAAAGGGTTTCATATATTTGGATGGGGAGATTTGTTGTCTCTGAGGTTCATTTTACCATTTTAGATATTGCGTAGAGTTGGTTAGCTAGCATACCATGTAGATCTACTACCACAGTTGCACCGAGTATGTGATTTCTTCCACGTATCACAGCTGAGGAGGTACATGAATGACCAATCACAGGTCCTAGACTGGGGTGAGATATACATCGAGGATAGAGAAACCTTTGTAGAGTACCCAGTGGAGATTGAGGATCGATAGGATAAGATTTTTCAGGATGAGTAATTACCTAGGTGTGTGTTTGATGGAAACACGAGAATATTTAGGAGATCACGTGGGAGCATGAGGCTCATATTCATACGCAGTACCCACATATATTTGAGTAGCCTTTTGTTTTGTCTTTTTAGGGATGTAAAAGATCTAAGGTGGGGGGGGTAATGTAATGCCTCATATTTTTTGTGTATTATTTTTAATATTATATGGAATTATTATGAGACTAGACTATGCGATGGAAAGTGATATTATGGCCCAAGGTTCCAAGAATAAATGTTTGAAATAAATAAAACTTTTAAATATCCCACACAAGAGGTTTTCCTAAAAAAGTGTAATAACATTTAAACGGGTTCCCAGATCAGAAATATGAGGGAACTGTTGCATTCAGAGAAGTGACTTTACCTTATTCAGGGCCTAACATCGACCGGTGCAGGTCGGTAGTATAAGTTATTTTTTTAGAAGTTTTAATGGAAATAAAATAAATTATTAAATTACTTTATTTTTAAACTTTTTTATAACGTGGAAACACATTAATTGGTTTTAAATGATCAGGAGCCTAGGGTTAGACTCGAAACCCTGGAAAAATCCCTGAAATCCTCTAGATCTTGGGAAAGGAGCCACCCATTTAGAATTCTCAATGAACGCTAATAAACAATGATGCATGGATCATTTAGTAGTGGGATTGAATCCCAACTGACGAATGATGTCCCTATTCATCAATGATCATGGTAGGGGTCTATTATTTTGTATTCATTTTTCCCCATTCCTTGATTTAATGATGAACAAAGATCAACCCACAAAACGGTTGACCCGTGAATTGTTCGTTCTTGTGTGAGGGACTTATTTTGGGTTTTATTTTTCCAGATTAATCCATGATAGGTTTAATTTATTGTTTTTATTTTCTACATTTGATCATATTAACGATATTAGATCAACCTCGTGAAGAATGAAAATGAAGGTTTATTCCTCAAATTTATTTTGAATTTATTCTCCCTTTTTGACCCTGTGTTATTTTTGTTCTTCACGGGGTTATGAACAATGGATCATTGCATGTTTGTTTCGCAACACAATGATCCAAAATAGTAGATCCAACATTGTGGCGACCTAGTGAAGCTCTGATGGCGATGGCAGCAAAAAAATCGACATGGTTCAGGATAAATATTGCTTCAAGCATTCTTCGTGTGGGTGAATCAAAACATGTTTTTGAGGAAATAAGAGACCCAAAACCAATGGAATCAGCTTTTAAGTGTCAGGGTGATGGAGAACCTTGATTTTCAAGGCGATCGGATATCTGGATCTAATGATGGAGAATCACCTAAGGCCTAGTGATGATGAATGTCATTTCTGGAAAATCACAAAGAACACGGTGTGTCTGGCCAGCTTAGCGGTGGCTAGGTTTCATGATGTAAGAGGCGATGACAAGGTGTGTGACAACCGTCACATGGCATGTGGATTCTTACATGTGAATTGATGTCTATCTTAGATGATACACAAATACAAGGTTAAGTACACAACATGTAGTCCACCACATGGCAAGACCAATCCGGTTACGTGGTTTACCCTGTGTGCTGGTACACAGGTTGGAAGACATGGGTTGAAGCCATGTACGAGCACACGACCAACATACATGGAATGACCATCATATAGTAGGACATGGTGTGTCACGTTCTTACATGCTTTGTATATCTCTTTCTACACTACATGATCTTCAACACGAGCCATTGTTCAAGGGAAGTACCCAAGGTCATAGGACATTTCATGTGACCTTTCTACACGTTGTGTACCATTCTGTACATGGCTTGATTTTTTCCCCACTATTCCATGGATATTTTTTTCTTGGTTTAGTGCCCCCTTTCTCTTTTCCCTAATGTTTAGGTATCATTTCCATCCAAAGGAGTATGATCCCTTCATCTAAACATTCTGGATAGATTCATAATCCTTCTGAGAGTCCTAGAGCGAGATCCTTTACCCATTCTTGAACCTAGGTAGAGTTAGGTATTAATGTGACCAATCCTATAGGATTTTGATCCTCTACTTAACCGGTTATTTTCGATGAGTCATGGTATACACCAAGGACTTGGCAGTGATCCTCATCCGTGTATCGTGATCTTTCTCCACTCAAGAGTGAGTTCTCTCAGAAAGAGTGTATCTATTATATCTTAATATCTATCAGTGAATCTATCTCTCTTGTGAAACTTCCCAAAGAATGTACTTCTCAGACATACATCAAAAGAGATTTCATATTTATAGAGCGAGTTATTCTAGACGGTTGCTTCATATAATATTCTAACTAAATCCCTGATATGGGTATGCGAGTCATTCTGACTTACCGATAGGCTACAGGTTTGGGTTTCGATCATATCTAGATATGTTTCTCTAGTTATATATTTTATAGACATATACTATGTAGAGATAATTGTACCCATATTTTTTGTATTTTTTTTGGGTCTTCTAATGAGTATTGTTATACTCACACATGTATGAGATTTTCTCTCACGTTTCATGTCTTGTATAGACCAGCGACCTTTTGACGGAGTCCAGGGAAAACCAGGACCGGACCAATCATTGTGAGTTTCCTTACAGTACGAAGTGTTCTTAAAAATACTCATAGTAGTCCCAGTACCTATTTATTCTTTAGATTCTTTACCTTGTAGTTTGCAGACTCCTTCTTTTTATGGGCTTGTATACTAACCATGTTTACATTCTGCACATTAATTTCTATTTTACTCTGTCGGTTGGGTTTATTTGTATGCATGCATTTTTATTCCTTAGTGGTTTTTACATTTATGCATTTATGTGCTCGGAGATGTGTGTGTGTGTGTGTGATCTTAGGAAATGCCTCCTACGTTAGTGATATTCCTACTCAGTGCTAGTCTCCATCCCTTGGCCTATTGGAGGTGAGCTGTGGGAGTTACAGCATGGTCCCCATTGGGATGGATCATGATAAGATGGGTGTCTGGGTCATTTTCAATCATTCATATAAGATTTATTTTCTCATAAAATCGATGCATGGTCTTTATAATATCAAGGTTCTATGATATAGATAGATGCTTCCAAGGTATATTCTTTTCATATATCCACTTTTGGGGTTAGGGTTGACTTATCTTTTTCAGTGAATTAATTTCATGTAGTAGAAGAGTTTACAGTGGAAAATCAAGGGGGGCCAAAAATATTGAGAGTCACTATTTTCATTACTTCATCTATAGTGAATTATTTATTTTATAATGGTTCCTATCACTCATTTATATTAACCCTCTTTATGAATTTATTAAATCTCTATACTGAACTCATTATTCATATTATGGAGATAGAAACACCTATCTAAAGAAAAGTGAGTATAATATTTAATGCCACTCATGTACCTATTTTATATTCAAGGTTTAGTTATCATAGTATTTCTTAGTTCTTTCTATATACCTCTTTGATGTAATTATTTGGATAATATGCATAGTTTCCCATTGATCAGGAAATAATGGTTGTTATTATTAATTTTCTTTTACTATCATCAGTGGAAACTCTATAGTGTTTCAAGGAGAATGGTATTAAAGGTAAAGTTTAGAATGGTCTCTTCTACCTGAGATTAGTAAATAATTATCCCCATTAATAGTTGAAGTTAATAAGGAAACCTTAGGCAGTAAACTCCATCATATGATAAAGAAGTTTCCTGAGGTGTTTCTAGATGACATTATTTTTCCACCTCTTGAGAAAGAGGTAGAGTTATTTATTATATTAGTGTTAGGGACCTAGATAATATCTATATCTTTTTATCGTATAAAACTAGTATAATTTAATGAGGTGAAAACTATGTTGTGTGATTTGTAGTCTAACAGATTCATCCATCTAAATGTATCATTATGTTATACCACAATGATTGTTTCCAAGAAGGCTAGGGGAATTCTTCATTTTTAAATTTATTATCTGATGCTCAACTTGGTTATGATCAAGAATAAATACCATTTTACCAGCCTTGATGCATTTTTTGAACAATTTAATGGGGCTAGGTGGTTATCTGAGATTGATATTCATTATAGATTCCACCATCTCTGAATTAAAGAGTTGTAAATTCTAAATACTTCCTTTAGATAGAGTCATGGTCACTTTGAGTATCTCGTGATGGTTTTTGGTATAAATAATGTTCATTATATATTCATAATTATAATAAAAGATATATTCCACTAGTTTTTAGATACCTTTTACAAGGTATTAATTTATGAAATTTTGGTTTATTCAAGAACCATAGAATAAGGTGTGTTTCACTTGATAATATTTTTGGGAAACTTGATAAATCGCTTCCTTTATGATAATTTTTCAAAATTTCACTTCTGGATTCAAGAAGTGAAGTTATTAAGACATGTGATATCATATCATAGAATAATTTTTAAATATTTAATCGATAAATCCCATTATATTAGTGGAGGAGACATGAAATGTTTTTGAGATTCAAAGATTCTTGGTTCTGGTAGGGTATTATTGATAGTTTTTTAAGGATTTCTTAATGATGGAATCTTAGTTTATTGAACTCACTAGGAGGGGAGTAAAATTATCCTGGGAATTAAAATTACTGGATTACATTAATATATTGAAATGGTGTTTTTCCTCATCTTCTATCGTGGTTTTTTCAGAATATTTTTAGGTATATATGGTGTATTTGTATTCTTTAAGAACAGGTTAGGGTTGTTCCATATGTGTGGAGATCAAATGGTAGTGTAAGGCTCTCATCAACTTCGGATTCATGAGATGAACTACCCCACCCATGACATAGAGTGTGTAGTTATCATATAATCCCTTATGATATAGTGACATTTCCTCTTCAGTGAAAGGTTCTCCATATATTCTGGATATAAAAGTTTGAGTTAAATACTTTCATGGAAGAACGTGAACCTCTGGAAAATGTAGTGGGTAGATTACCTGCAATTATTTAACATTTACAAATCCAACACCACATGAATGAGGTGCGTTTTTCATGATTTTATTAGTAGAAATTTAATATCTTAGGATGTAACAGAATCAATATGTGAATGGAATATCATTGGAATCTTTACTATGATGCACCTAGATAAAGGGAATAAGGGACTAATGTTTATCTGGTGAGTATTATATTAGCATCATATATTCTTGATTTGGTTATCTTGGAGAAGCTTTAGGATAGTGAATTATGGTGTATTAGGGATTCTTTATATGGTTGGAATACCATCATAGAGTGGTATTTTTTTCCTAGAGGATTTTATTTCCTTCAGAGACCAATATCTAAATCCTCCACTTGTGAAAAGGTTTTTTTAGTGAAATGTCATTTTTCTCATAGGGTTGTTCACATAGTAACTACCCAGATGTATTATTACATGAAGTGATAATTATAGTGGCCCGATTTTAAGTGGGATAAATCTAATTTTATCAATCATTTATATATGTGTTAATAAATTAATTCTAAGAAACAAAATACTTTTAGTTTTATTTAACCCCTCTTTGTGCCGATATAAAAATGGGACGAGGTTTCCATGAATTTTTTCATTTGACTAAAATAGAATCCTCATGGGAAGAATTCCATATGGGTGGTGATTTCCTAATTAACCAAGTTAGATCATTTTATCCTAATACAAGATACCACTAAGGTTGAAGACATGGGAAATCTATACATGGAGAAAATTTGAAGATTGTGTGGGGTTTCTTCAGTTATAATTTTGGATAAAGACCACCAGTTTACCACATGATTTTGGAAATGCCTACAAAATAGGATGGGTTCTTATGTTAGGTTGATCATAGCCTACCATACTCTGATGTATGGACAAACATAATGAGAAAATCTTATTTTTAAAGGATATTCATTATGCATGTTTCATAGACTTTTGAGGTTCATGGGATAGTCTTTTGGTACTAGTATAGTTTTATTATAATATTTGTTACCAACAGTCCATCAAAATGAATACTTTTTAATACTTGTATTTATTTCCATTAAAATCACTACTTATTGGTCTATTATTTTTAAGATTATTTCGTTAGGTCGAGTATCATTTAGTAAATGATGACCAATATCAAAACTATTTTCCAATGGTTGGTGGTGGATTAGAGTTGGTATAAATCTTATTTGGATTTATCATACCTCCCTTTGGAGTTTTTGGTTGGTGATAAGGTATTCTAAAAAATATTACATCGGTTAGGTCATGGATGACTATGAACAAAAAATAAATTAGCTATGAGATAAATGGTTCCTTTTTATATCATTGAGTTGATTGGAAATAT
The DNA here is from genome assembly GCA_963277665.1 of Viscum album. NCBI lineage: Eukaryota > Viridiplantae > Streptophyta > Magnoliopsida > Santalales > Viscaceae > Viscum > Viscum album. Next base: position 339,527,474 of record OY728135.1, read on the forward strand.
GGAATATAATTTATCATTACTACCTCAATTGACTAAGATATATGATGTGTTTCACATATCTTAGATCAAATATTATCATTCTTACCCTTCTCACATTCCAAGTATGGAGAAAATTAATTTGTATAGGGATGATTTGGTGGTCGAGAAACCCATCCAGGCATTTTCTTCTTAAAAATTGATCCTATATAGAAATTTCATTCAATTTGTTTGAGTATTTGTAAGGGGATGAAACATATTCCCATTAAACTTGAGGGAGAAGTGGCCTTATATCTTTTTGGATCAAAATTCATCAACTTGATTTTTTTGGGACCGAAGGAAATGTGGTGGTGTATATTTTCAATCCCCAATATTTATTTCAAGTATTGAATTTTTTTATTATTTCTATTATTTTGTTTTATTTTAGGGAGTTTTGGTCCTTTTATGAGCTATAGGATGGCTTTTATAATGTTTAACAATGTGAAACATTAGTTGTCACTTTGAAATATTCTGGGTAGTAGAAATTTCTCTTCAGCCAGATTGCCTAATTTACATAACAAGTATTTCACATCATGATCCACATGTTCATGTTTTGAACCAATTGATCAAACATGACTGATTTTTTAATCATGTTTCATATTGAAAATCAGTAAGGACCAGTTTTTTTTTAAAAAAATCGATATTTTCCCTTCATAAATTTAAACCCTATTGTTTCTTCCTTTTTTTAATCTCATTTTTGTAAGGGTATCTATCATATGGAATTTTCTCACCATTCCCTTAGGGTTATATTTTTTTATTATTCACCCTGGATATTTAAGTGACTTTATGATAATTGGCTTCTCTTATATTTCATTGATCCTTACCTTTTCCTCTTATGTTCTCCTTCCACTTGAGGGACATAGTGTCCTAGGGTTTTTGAGGTCTATATTTATTAATGAGGATGCATGGTTTAGGATTTCATCTTTCCCCATATGAATCTCTTCTCCCATTAGTTTATGGATTCCATCCGATTATTGAGTATTCCAAGTGGTTTAGGTATGTTATTCCATAAAAAGGAATTTTTTTTTGAATATTGAATACTTTCACATGCTTAAAAAAATTTAGATTACTCGAAGTCATGGTTTTGATTCCATGGGAATTATTTTAAAGTATTAAAATGATTTGGTGCTAAAAATGATTTTCAAAAATGTTTATGCCTGGTTTTGGGGTTGTTTGTATTATATTTTATAAATACATATTTGATTGATAAAACACCTCATTAAAATGATTTCAAATTGTAAAAATTGTACCTCCCAATGATGGGAAGACACCATGGGTTCCTGGGTATTACTTTGGTAGTCTTAGTCAAGAACACATGGGTTTGGTTAGACTCTATAGCATTGGATATACATACAACAACCCTAATTAATAATTTTTACAGTACAGAGATACAAGTTAGAGATCTTAAATCCTTAGTCATGGGTTCTAGGGATGTGTGTGCACTCGGTTATTTTTCTAATGTAATTTTATGTGTGAGGATCCTAACTATCCATGACCTGATATTACTATAGACTCCTTACCTAGTTATAAATGGTTTCATTTTCACCATGGTTATTGATTCATGTTTTCAAAAATTTTTGAATGCATATTAAATTAAAACTATTATAGAATATTTAATTCTAATGATTTGATTTAAACTATGAAAATCCATACTTCATGCCTCTCTTTTAAATTTTCGTAATGTAGTTTTCATATCTATTTATTAAAATATTGTGAATTGAATAACTCCTTATATTTTAATCATTAAAATTTAGTATAATTGATTTATTTTATAATTTTTTCTTATGGAATACTTTGTGGGACCCCGCTAAGATTTTGATCTCAAACCCTGTATACACTCAATGGGTGTATGGAAGTATCACAATGTGTAAAGAAAGAAAGGGAAAGGCACCACTTGGGCTTAGTGGATTATCATGATAGTATTTTTTATGTTATGGTGGTGGTGTGGTAGAATGTTAAACCACATGTCATATTAATATGTGTTTTAGTATTTTGTTTTATTATCATTATTCATGGACCTTATTTGTATTGTCATAAAAGAACTTCAATTATTCCCTCGTTTTTTATCTAGATCTATCTTGTTATGTTACATTATTGTTCGTATTTTTATTCATAATATATGTTGGGTGTTGTTTATTACCCTATTATTGATAGATCTTGGTATTTATTACTTACTTTGAAGAAATCATTCACAATGTTTGTTCTTGAATTCCCAGGAACTTGTCGTCAACCTGTGGGGATTGGGCATTCCCTAAAAACCTTATCACAGGCTATCTTGGTTGTCTTGTTTGGGGATGACCAAGGATGGCTTATGACATGTGAGAAAATATTTTTCTTATTGGTTACATTTCCTTTTCCTTTTCCATTTAAGAATCAGCATCCATTGCATCTATTTGTCCTCTTATACATCCAAGATTATCATTTCGATTGATCATCATTTTTGTATTGTTATTTCTTCTCAAGTAATCCTACTGATAAATGGTTAATTTTTACATAATAAAATAATTTAAATGGATGTTTTTCTTAATATTTACCTTTTTCTTATTGTCTACCATTATAAAATAAAGAGATAGAATCTCCAAAGTCTATGGAATCATCTTTATCGTCATTTTATTACTTATTATCCTTATTTGACTCAACATGATTTCAGCCTTTTATAGAATTGAATGCGATATTCTTTTTAATTTTACATTTTCTCTAAAAATTATTCCATATTATCACCATGTTAGAGACTAATATTTTATTATGTTTTTTAACAATAAACTCATCCAAATATTTACCCTCATGGGATGAAATCTTCACATCAAATTTATCTGGGAAAATTATCATTAACTTATTCATGATTATAGAATCATTATGTTTTCAACATAACTTAGAATTGATTATGCAATAAAGTTTACTGTAATAATAAATTAAAACACTAATTAATTTTCTTACATTTAGATATCATTGAATTAATATTGGTATATTTTTAACAATTACCCATTGACCTTATATTCTCCTTTATGGATAACATGGTTTTTTCTCCAAATTCAATTTACTATGTTCATTCCCATAACTCGTGAATACTCTTTCTCTAAGGGTGATAATAATAAAAAATTGTATGATCTCACATTATCTTGGATATTTATATTTTCAAGAAAATTATTGGTCATTCCAACTTTGAGAATATTAACACCATTCATAGTGATGTCAATTTCTATGATGAGTGATATAAGATATTGAATTGTCCTCTCTCTCTAGAGAAAGAATCATTTTCCATAGAATAATGAAACTATTTTTTTATTTAAAAAATTAAAATAATTTTTGGATATCATCAATCAAATATATAGTAAATTTTAAATAAAAATCAGATATATGGTAGTTGTATTTGGAACCATTTTCAACAATTCTATTTTTCCAATTGATAGGTCTCTGGGAGAGTGTACCACTAATGAGTAGGGAGATGAATTAGTTGTATCCAAAAACAACAAATCTCACCTGAAAATAATTTGATTACCATTATAGATTAATGGGGAATATTATTGATGATGATTATGTATTTATGATAGGCTGGTATAGAAAGAATACATGTGAACATAAGGTATTTTTACAATTTTTGTTTACCCATTTTATTAGGTGGCTAGTTTGTTGGGATCTAGTGGTTATGCTCACACTATTCACATTCAAATTTATTATCAAAGGAAAAAAGGAATATAGAAAAATCATTTTCTTGAACTTTAATTACAAGAAGAATGGAAATCTCCAATAAGTACAACAATCTCTTATTTTCGTACATCAAGTGCCTGGGAAACATTTACTTGGTTCACACCATAATTATTCTCTATAATATCCTAATAAAACATCCTTGAAATCCTCTTGAAATGAGAGTTTATTAATTTTTTTCACCAGATACACACCTCCGATTTTTTTTCTTATTTATTTATATCCATTAAATGTCACTACTACAAAATAGGAATTTAAGAGTGCTCAAAATGAACATTATCAAAACTGTATAATCATTGACTATTGGAACGAGATTAAAATCTCTAGTCTTTTATCAACACTAAAAAACACCGATAAATGGGTCCTTTATCAGTGAAGAAAAATAACTGATAAAGGGGTATTTTAACAATGATTTCATAAGAACCGATAAAGGAAAAATTTTATTAGTTATTTTATTTAGTCCTGATAATGCATACCATTATCGGTGATTCTACAAGAACTAATAAATGTTACCTTTATCAGTGCTTCTAAAAGTACTAATAAAGGGGAATACAATTGGGTTTTGTAAAAACACACTATAAAACTATTGTTGTGTGTTGTAATAGCACACCACAACAAAATAAACACCAAGAAATCATAAAAATCAAGTACCAATATAGAATTTAATTGAAATAAAATTTACAACCCAAATACAAGAAAAAATACACTATATTATAAAAATTTCAAAAATTTGTTTATATAATTACGTAACTAAAAATTATTACATACATAAGAAAACATAAATGTTCCTTTGCCTTTTAATCCTAACCCTTGATTGAGAAAAAAAATCCTATATAAGAAAAAAAATATTATGTTATAAAAAATATAAAAAATAAATTAACAAAAAATGTTAATTTTAATCTAGAATTTGAGTCATATCAGAAACATTGTGTATTTGATTGAGTTGCGGTTGATTCTTCCACGTCACACCATTTCTTGTTCATTTTTTAGAATTATCTATAGTGAAATTTACTAAATTATTATAATATAAAAATGATAATAAAATTAATTAAGTAATAGCAAATAGAATGATGATAAAACAATCAATCCATGTTTCTCACTTTGGGTGATATGATGCACGTTTTAAAATAAAATGAAACTTATATACTGGAAAGATATACTTGGATTCATATTGGTCACATTTTGGGTCTTATTAAGGTGATATTTATTCCTACATGTCTCATATGATGTATAGATATTCTTCCAAAATTATAAAAACTATCTAAATATATTTACTTCGTTTTGAGTACGTCACTTTCCTTTTTTACTAACATGTCATTTTAAACTGGAGACATGTACTTTGGCTCATATCGATCACATCTTATATATGAATGATGTGAGAATGATTCCTAAACATCACAAATGACTTATGAATTGACTTATTAAATTATCAAGAAAATCCAAGAATGTTTGCTTGGTTTTCAATGAGTGACACTTTTTGAACTAAAATATTGATTCTAAACTGATAACGGACACATTGAGTCATACCTTCCACACCATGCATCATATTAAGGTGTGTATAATTAATACACATCCTCAATGACTTATGGAATAGTTTTTTAATGTGTCAGAATAAATCAAATCCTTTTTCTCGATTTTGAGTAGGTCAGTTATTCTTTTTACAAAAATTGATGTAAATTTTAAATAAAAATATGTACTTGGAGTATTTCCAGTCACCCCGTACATTGGATTGAGGTTAATATAATTCCTAAATTCCTAAAGTGACATATGAATCATTTTTATAATGTATCAAAATAATATGAACATGTTTTCTCTACTTTGAGTACGTCACTTGTATTGTTTTACTAAAAAATCATTTTAAACCCGAAACATAGACTTTGACTAATACTGATCACATCATGTATCAGTTTGATGTGATACTGATTCATACATTTAAAAAATGATTTATTAATATATTTCCTAAATTATCAAGAAAATATTATCATTTTTCATAGGTTTCAGTGAGTGAGACTTTTTGAACTAAAATTTCATTTTTAAACAGATAAAAGACACTTTGAGTAATACCAGTCACACTGTGCATCATATTGAGGGTTGGTTGATTCCTACACATCTTAAAAGGACTTAAGGATCGTTTTAATATAGTATTTAAACAATATGAATTCTTTTCTCATTTTTACTAAACTTTTTGTCATTTTTAAATAAAAATATGCACTTTGAGGCATACCGGTCACACCGTGTGTCAGATTTAGGTGTGGCTAATTCTTACACATCTCAAATAACTTACGGATCATTATATTAAGTACCAAAAAATACAAAAAAATTTCATTAGTTTTAAGTATTTCACTTTTCTTTTACACTAAAATGAAATTTTAAATCGAAAATATGCACATTAACTCATATCAATCACATAGTGTGTCAATTTGATGTGAGACTAATTCCAACACATCACAAATTATTTAGGAATAAATTTCATTAATTATCAAGAATACCTTAGTGTGTTTTCTCAATTCCTAGATAGTGATACTTTTTGAACTAAAATGTATGTTTTATACTTATAACGGACATTGTGAGTCATACCGGTCACACTGTGTGTCATATTGAGGTGAGGCTGATTAATACACATCCAAAATGTCTTATGAATCATTTTATTAAAGTATCAAAACAAAATAAATTATTTTTTTCAATTTTAAGTAGGTTAGTTTGCCCTTTTACTATAATTGATTGCAATTTAAATTAAAAAGACATACTTTGAGTCATATCAGTCACACCGTGGTTCATATTGTGGTCCAATTAATTTATACACATCTTAAATGACATATGAATATTTTCCTAATGTATCAAAAAACATTATATGCATTAACTTGGTTTTGAGTATGACACTTTTCTTTTTTAATAAATTATTGTTTTAAACTGGAAACATGCACTTTGACTCATATTGATCACATCGCGTATCGATTTTATGTGAGACCTATTCCTACATTTCACAAATGACTTATGAATTGATTTTCTAAATTATCAATACAATTTGAGCATGTTTTATTAGTTTTCAATGAGTGACATGTTTTGAACAAAAAATGTCAATTTTTAAATTGATAACAAATACATTGAGTCATATTGGACACATCATGTATTAAATTTAGGGTTGGATAATTCATACACATCACAAATGACTTGTGGATCATTTACGCAATGTATCAAAATAATAAGAATGTGTTTTCTCAGTTTTGATTAGGTCAATTGTCCTTTTTACTAAAATTGATATCTCTATTTTCCATATTGAAGTGCAACTGATTCCAACACATCCCAAATGACTTATGGATCCTTTTAATAAAATATCGAAAAAAAATACAAATGTATTTTCTTGTTTTTGAGTATGTCATTTGGATTTTTTACTAAAATGTCATTTTAAACTAGAAACATGCACTTTGAAGCATACTGATCATGTCATATATCGGTTTGACATGAGACTAATTTCTAGACATTAAAAATATGTTATAAATAAATTTCATAAATTAATATTAAAATATTATCACTTTATATTTTTTTCATAATATAACAGTTTTTTAACTAAAATGTAGGATTTAAACTTATAACGGACACTTTGTGTCATATTAGGCACATCATGTATCATATTGAGGTTTGGAATATTCCTGCATGGAAATAATGACTTATGTATCGTTTTCATAAAGTATCAAAATAATAAGAATATGATTACTCAGTTTTCAGTGTGAAAGCTATAGTTTTTTCTAAAATTAATATCAATTTTAAATAAGAAGAATCACTTTGAGTTATAAAAATCACACTGTGTGTCAAATTGAGGTACAACTAATTATTATACATCCCAAAGTCTTCAAATAATTCTAACTTCAATGTTACCATGATTTCAATTGTCATTTATTTTTGAACTACCAACATTGCATATTGAGTCGATGTTCTTAGTCAAAAACCATTATTGTTGTTGAATTCAAAAGAATTATAGGATTATCATATGCCCACTATATCATGAGAAGTAACCACAATTAAAATATGATCTTCCTCTATTCTTATAGCTTTAAAAAAAGAGAATTTTTTTTCTTCTTAGAACATCGACTCAATATGTAGTGTTGGAGGTTCAATAAATAAATGTAAGAATAAGCATGGTAAAATTGGAAGAAATGAAAATTTTATCTCTTTTGTGTCTTGTTGTAGATACTTGAATGAAAAATACGACTTCCCAAAATATCTATAAAAAGTATAAATAAGTATTAGAAAAAAATAATAGGTAAATTTACATATAAATAGTATCTAAAATGATGACAAAATAAATTAAATAATTACTAAGAATTCAGATTTTCATGATGGTTGTATGCATTCTTGACAAATTTCCTTATTATCATTATCTCATTTATAGTCTCAAACAAAATAATCCACCTGTATAAGAAAAAAATTCTTATGTGAGTAGTACTAAATCTAAATAAAGTAGACATATGTATGAACCAATGAATTAATTCTATGGAAAATGATTTTAATTCGAAAACATCAATATTACCTTCATGATTGAGTGGTGGAGGTAACTTGAACTAAAGTGATAAATGTCATCATAGTAGGGGTGAAAATGTTTTGAGGGAGAAGCAGTATGTGGAAGTTTTGGTGCAAAGTAGAATGAAATATGGACAGACCAGCCCAACTTGAACAAATTAATCTACCTTTATAAAAAAATAATTCTTATGTGAGTGTACTAAAAAGAAATAAATTAAAAAAATAACAATATATTAATTCTATAGACAATTAATATACTGTGCAAACATCCATATTGCCTTTTTGATTGATCAGTGGATGAAACATGATGAAAAGTGAAAAATTGCAACACTTTTTGGGTGAAAATGTTTTGAGTGAGAATAATTTTTTCCAGGTTTTCATGTAAAAAGTCATGAAATATGGACATACCACCCCAAATCAAAGAAAAGAATCCACCTATATAAGAAAAAAATCATGTGTGGTTAATAATAAGAAGAAATAAATTAAAAATAAATATTAAATAATACATTATTTCTATGGACAATGATTTTACTATGAAAACATCCAGATTACCACTGTGATTGAGTAGTGGAAGGAACTTGAATGAATGTGATAAATTCCAAAATTGCATGGATAAAAAAGATTTGAGTGAGAATAATTATGTAGAGGTTTTGGTGTAGAAAAGCATGAAAGATGGATAGAACACCGAAAACCGGAAAAAAATCCACTTATATAATAAAAAAATCTTATGTAAGTAATACTAAAAATAAGAAAATCAAACATAAATATTAAACAATAAATTAATTCTATGGAAAATATTTTTACTTTGAAACATGAAGATTACCTATGTGATTAAGTAGAGGTAGTTTTTTTTTCTCTTCCTACATAGTTAGTAGAGGGAACATAAAGTAAAATGATAAATGAAACACTACAAGGGTGAAAATGATTTATGTGAGAATAAATTTTTGGATGTTTTGGTGTATAATGGCATGAAATATCGACATAAATATTCTAAAAATAAATTGACTCTTCAAAAAATGATAAAAATTAAATCAATGTTTCATTATATATATCCATTTAGTAAAATAGAGAAATAATATCATAACATTACCTTTGTAACGCCCCGACCCCAGCTACCCAGAGTCGGTGCATTACTTCGTAACATTGGCATGATCACAAAAGATCAAGTCTCGAAAGACGGATTAGTTTAGTAGCCTTGGAATCACTAGATACATTCATAAACGTTACATTACATCATAAAGTGAAAAACTACAATAACATAGTCTCCATAGTCCACACTTCTATCCTCTTCGGATAATCCCTGCAGGTCATTCATAAAATACTTCTTCACATCCTGGAAAATATTAAAACATTGAAAGGGGTGAGCTCGGATGCTCAGTAAGGTCAACAATATAGCGGAAGCTTTCATAAATAAACATTAACATTTAAGGCAATGTATAACTAAAACAAAAGCCTTATAAACTTGAACTTCAACATAATATGGCAAAAGTAAAATGAGATAATTCCATTTACTTACTCACATGGATATTCTACTAGTCGAATAATCACATGAAATATCAATAACCACTTTCATAACGAGGGAATGTATAATGTCGGACATTCTGAAACATTTTGTCAAGGCCTCGGCCAAGACGTCTAAAATGATTAAGGCCTCAGCCAAAACCATAAATCATATTGGGAAAGGGCCTCGGCCAATTCCACATCTAGTTGTCTCATGAGACCTACCGATGCATCGAGGAGCTATAGCGGGCTCCACCCGTCACTTATTAAGTGCAATACATTCCTCATATGAATAGGTTTAAACATATCATAAACCATAACATAATTGTATCACATAAAACATGAATAAGGGAAACATAACATTTCCACATTTCAATCACAAGATATCAATACAACACATTGATATAATAAAAACGATTTCAAAACCATTTTCAATACCAAAATAAAAGAAAGTTAAAACTTTGTATTTATTTTTCATCAAAAAAAATGATGGCTTGTAGAGGAAGCCGAAACTCAAATAATGGTCACGGCGGCGGAGAAGTCATTGTCGCCACATATGTACGGAAAGAAAAACATTCCCTTTTTTTCGTTTAGTAAAACGCTTCATATAAAAAGATTCCTTTTGAATAAACGTAAAAGTCAAAGGGGTTTATACACCGTATAAAAGAAAGTCGTGTATAAAACCAAATATGCCTCAATGAAAGGGGATTGAGACGGAAGTCCTTAAAAAGGTCATTTTTAAAATAAAATAGATCTATTATGTGTATTCACTATAGGTATACATAAAGAAAGTAAAAATACAAAATAATACATAATAATATCATGACATAATTGGAAAGTAGGAGATTAACCCAAAGAATGGAAGTTGGGTTAAGAAGTTCCCTTACCTCGTGTCTGACTTGACTCAACCGTTCTTTAACCACCTGAATAATAAACTAGAGTTAATATATACCTTATTAAGAACCATTTTTAATTTCATTATCCTTATTATATAACTTATTACAATGATATGAACATTATGTAATTATTTAAGTTAATAACGGTTGTTTTGTCGATCTTTGGTACTTGAGTCAACAATAAACTTCTTATAATTACAAGTTGTTTATGTGGTAGAATATCCATTATCTCTAGAATTATATTCATGATTTAGATGTCATATATATCTTATATATCCAGTATATACATTCATTTATAATATTACGTAACATTTAGAGGTAAGAATTGAAATGCACCGTTCATGGAGACGATAAGCCGTATGTACGCATGAACGCTGCTTTCATTTCAATTTCATATTTAATGGAACGAAATCATAATGATATAAATTTATAATATAATTACAGTATAATATAGTGTATAATACCATTTACTCCATCCTTTATACATCCCACATATGGCATTAACGATTCAAATCACTTTGAGGGGGCGGTAGTCCGCACTTCCTAAAATGAAATTATCGCATTTTACCCATAATGGAAATCATAAAGTATGCCATAAATGAGAAATACAGAAGAATAAGTAAAACATAAACATATTTTATATCATATATAAATATAGTGACATCTTAATGGCCACATTTGAAGGTGTTATATGAGTGTTGAACAATCATCGTTTCGTGAGGCAGAAATTCGTCATCCACAGAAACCGTATGTTATTTAACCATTAGATGTAGGTGTGTGTAAGTCTAGCTCTAATCCTTATTATAACAACATACTAGTATATTGAGGATACTGGTGTTGTTACAAAAGAAATGAATAAAAAGAGTTTAGGGGGTTGAAGAAGAAAAATAAAACAAAACAACATTAGAGAAGACATTACCTCAAAATCGGGTAACTCTTTTTGATTTGAGCCAAAGGCTTCCTTGAGAAGAGTTCTGCCCAAAGTGAGGCTTCTAGGAGTAATAGGGGGAAGTTGGGAGAGTATTTGGTCAGAGGTTGGCCGATCAAAATGGCTTTAAGGTGTGAATAAGGTGGGAGAGGTGGGGGCCTTTTATAAGTGGAGAGGAGGGGCACTCTTGGAAAGTAAAGAAAAGTCACTTTATTATAAAATGAGTTTAGGATTTTAGAGGTCCCACACTTATATAATTCGAGGATAAGATGATAAGGGTTATAAATCTACTCATCCGATAGGTTTTTGACAAGTGTACGCTTTGGATTTTACATTATCTTTCCATTTTATTTAAATCGTTAAATAATGAGGTCATCACTGCATCATAATGATGTCATAAATAATTTAATTTATTTAATGTCTAAAAATTATAAAAAAAATACTATGATGTAGGAAATATTTTTAGCTTTCTAATTAATATTTATAGTCAAAATTTGGATCTGTGTAACCCCACTTAAAAACTGTTTTAGTAAAAAAACTCATGTTTGTGTCAATTTAATTTTAACATTAAATAAATATATATTAATGTCATTTTCCAACTAAAGTGGCTCCATGGGGTCCCCAAGTTGAACCATGGGTTGTCTTGGTCGATCATGACTCATCCAATAGGAGTAGGACAAGTGTCAAGCTCATCTCATATTATTAAAACATTATTTTTACCTTAAACTACACTAATCACCTCTAATCGCGATTAAAAACTTAAAAGTTACTATTCACCAAAAAATTATTTTAATCTCATTGAACCACATTTTACTTCTTAATGACAACCATGTATATCGGATTTTTTAAAATCAAATCACAGAAGTGGCAATATTTCATTTTAACGAAAAATCAGTTTTTAACAACCACTTTGTGGTTTCACTATTCATCAAAAATTGAAGTTTTTCAGAATAAGGCCAAAATTTCACCCTAAGCTATAATTGACATTCAAAATTCAAAAATGATGTCTATTTTACAAAATTCCAATCATATAAGTTTCATTAATTAAATTTATAATTAATTCCCGCTGTCACAACAAATAGCGTGTTTTTAAGAAACAATTTATATCAAAATATTGACAATTGTTTATGTCCAATTTTAATGCTAAATTAATTCTAATGACCACCATTGGATAAAACAGTAAAAATATATTCTAATTATACTTTAAAACCACTAAATATTATAATTTATCACTATAAATTATTTTGATTAAAAAAGATGTTTTTAAGTATTTTTCACAATTCATAAAAAATTAGAAGTTCTCAGAAAAATACCAAAAATTCAACATAGGCTAATTTCGATATTACGAATACAAAAATGAAGTCCATTTTGAAATATAAAATTTCTATAATTTTAAAAAGTGGTTATTACTATTCATAACGGCTACTTTGATTAGTCGCGGTGTTTTAGAACTCGAAGTTGCGTACAATCCAAGCTATTGCATTATTGAAAGAGAGGCGTATCGTGGAAGCTCGGGGTGTTACATTCTCCCCTCCTTCAATAAATTGCATCCTCGCAATTTGAAATTTTTCTTGGAAAATAAAAGGTTGAAAATAGAAAATACCTTTGAGGAAAACCCACATCAGAAATAAGATTAATAAAATTTAGCCTTAATAAGAGGGAAAGGGAAATGAAAAAGTCACCACCCAATTATGATCTCGATTAGGAGAACATTGGTGGCAATTAAAGACATATAATTGGAGGAAAAACGTAAATATTTGTAGGGAGTGATTGTGGTCATCAATCACAATCAACTGTCAAATTGAGGGCCTCAAAGCCTTCAATCTATGTTGATTTAAAATATCATCAGTTCAACAAGACATAAGGTATTAGGATAACACATTTTTTGTTTTAATATCCCTTTACTAAAGTTTAAGAATTAATTTATTCATTGAATAACAGATAGGTATATATATATTTATGCCTGACAATTGGAGTTTCAACCTTCAACTCACCTTTCACTCAAAAAGATAATAGAACCCAAAAATATTATACTTTTCCTAATTGTATAAGGTTCCAAATGTTAACACATACAATTTAGATTAGTAAAATTATTTTGTAATAACCAGGGACTTCCTGTAGGCTAGTGGTAGGAAATAAAGGCCTGTCGCACTATGGTTGTGGGTTCGATTCCTGCAGCTTTGTCCGACGCGACGGGTCATTCCCCACCCTGCAGGTTGTCCTTTTCCTAAAACTATAGTATTATAATATCCCAAAAATAATCTTCAGAAATGCTTTAACCTTAAACAATACTATCCAAAGATCAACTTAATCCACTCCAACCTTTATAGTTATCCAAAATACCTCTGTCCAGACTTTCTCCAAAAGGTCTCTTAATTCCAAAATCAATTGTAACATCAGATTCCCCAAACAAAGAAAAGTTTCACTTATTGTCACATACTAAAAATATGATTACCTTAATCATATTAAACCCTTACTGAAATCAAAAAGTACTGCAGTACAATCCATATATATATATCACATTATTCTTATAACCAGAATATAATCCTTCAGTCCAAAAGCACCAATACATTAATTATTCCGCTTCAACTGTAGTCACAGCATAAGATTGGCCTTGATCCCTTGGCCTTTTCTGAGGTAAGTTTCCTTGACGCTTAGGACATTCATTTGCATAATGCCCCATTTCCCTACAATTGTAGCATTCAACTTTGGCAGCCTCTTTCTTTCCCTTGCAATCACGAGCCTGGTGACCCTTTTCTCCACATTTATAAAAAACTCCCATTCCTTTTAGGCAAGTACCAGGGTGATTCTTCCCACAATTATCACATAGTGGAAAATCCTTCTTTCCCTTTTTCCCTTTATCCATCTCTTGTTCCACCGTTCCCTTCTTTTCTTGTTTTTCTTTAAAGTCATGAGACTTAGAGAATTCCTTTTCCGTCTTGATAGCGCATGAGACAATACCTTCGTATGAAGAGAAGGTTTGTGATACTAAAGCTCGGCGGAGAAAAGGTTTTAACCCATCAAAGAAACGATCAATCTTACTTCTTGGGTTACGTATATAATCTGCAGCATGTCTCGCTAACCTTGTAAAGTTAGCCTCATACTTTGCGACATTCTCATCCTCCTTCTGCCTCAGACTTAGAAATTGCCTTTCCATATCTGCTCGATGGTCATGTGGAAAGTATTTTTCTAAGAAAAGCTCTTTGAACTCCCTCCATTCCATATTTGATACTTCATCATCTTCCTTTGTGTTTTGAATCAGCGACCACCACTGATCGGCATCTCCAGTGAGGCGGTAAACTGCCATGACAACCTTCTCCCTTTCACTACTCCCCAAGGCATGGAATATTTTCTCTAAGGAATTTATCCATTGCTCAGCTACTATAGGATTTGTACTCCCATTTATGGTTGGTGGTTGTTGCCTCATGAAACGATCTAGCATTGATCCTCCACATTGCGGATCAGGGTGCTCCATACGAGTAAGGTTATTATTCATAACCTGAGTGAGTTGTCCCAGTATGGTAATAATTTGATCAGCACCAGTTGTATCTCCAGATCCACAATAATTATCTTGAGCAGGAGGGAAATCCCTACATGGAGTGCGTGCATTGATACGATTTCCATTCCTTCCACTAGGCGCCATTTCTAAATAATGGCATAAACTATATTAGTTTATAAATCAAAATACATAATTCCATACTTGTAAGATACTTAACATAAATTGAACTATTTATGGATATAATCCATAAAAATGTTTTCTTTGAGGAAGTATATACTCATAACCCTTCATAGTTGTTTATAAGGAAAATGAGAATTATCCAAATCATATCTCCCGGGAGTGTCGTAACCAAGAGTGCAGCAAGGCCCGTTGTCGTGCACCAGTTCCCATTCGATTCTAGCTCAAAGCGGTGTTTTCGGGTTTTACCCCTAGGTACATCTGTGCCAGAGCCGCCTCTACTTCCTCGTATCCAGACAGGGATGTATTGCTCGGAAAACTCACAACATATCTACAATACCAAAATTCTAGGAAGTTCTTCTATACTAATCCTCAAAGTCTATCTTCGGGCTATGTGCTCTAATCAGAGTTTATCTAAATCTAGCTTCCAAGGTTAATACTAAACTGCCTCTGATACCAATTGTAACACCCCGACCCCAGCTACCCAGAGTCGGTGCATTACTTCGTAACATTGGAATGATCACAAAAGATCAAGTCTTGAAATACCGATTAGTTTAGTAGCCTTGGAATCACTAGATACATTCATAAACGTTACATTACATCATAAAGTGAAAAACTACAATAATATAGTCTCCATAGTCCACACTTCTATCCTCTTCGGATAATCCCTCCAGGTCATTCATAAAATACTTCTTCACATCCTGGAAAATATTAAAACATTGAAAGGGGTGAGCTCGGATGCTCAGTAAGGTTAACAATATAGCGGAAGCTTTCATAAATAAACATTAACATTTAAGGCAATGTATAACTAAAACAAAAGCCTTATAAACTTGAACTTCAACATAATATGGCAAAAGTAAAATGAGATAATGCCATTTACTTACTCACATGGATATTCTACTAGTCGAATAATCACATGAAATATCAATAACCACTTTCATAATGAGGGAATATATAATGCCGGACATTCTGAAACATTTTGTCAAGGCCTCGGCCAAGACGTCTAAAATGATTAAGGACTCGGCCAAAACCATAAATCATATTGGGAAAGGGCCTCGGCCAATTCCACATCTAGTTGTCTCATGAGACCTACCGATTCATCGAGGAGCTATAGCGGGCTCCACCCATCACTTATTAAGTCCAATACATTCCTCATATGAATAGGTTTAAACATATCATAAACCATAACATAATCGTATCACATAAAACATGCATAAAGGAAACATAAAATTTCCACATTTCAATCACAAGATATCAATACAACACATTGATATAATAAAAATGCTTTCAAAACCATTTTCAATACCAAAATAAAAGAAAGTTAAAACTTTGTATTTATTTTTCATCAAAAAAAATGATGGCTTGTAGAGGAAGCCGAAACTCAAATAATGGTCACGGCGGCGGAGAAGTCATTGTCGCCGCATATGTACGGAAAGAAAAACATTCCCTTTTTTCGTTTAGTAAAACGCTTCATATAAAAAGATTCCTTTTGAATAAACGTAAAAGTCAAAGGGGTTTATACACCGTATAAAAGAAAGTCGTGTATAAAACCAAATATGCCTCAATGAAAGGGGATTGAGAAGAAGTCCTTAAAAAGATCATTTTTAAAATAAAATAGATATATTATGTGTATTCACTATAGGTATACATAAAGAAAGTAAAAATACAAAATAATACATAATAATATCATGACATAATTGGAAAGTAGGAGATTAACCCAAAAGAATGGAAGTTGGGTTAAGAAGTTCCCTTACCTCGTGTCTGACTTGACTCAACCGTTCTTTAACCTCCTGAATAATAAACTAGAGTTAATATATACCTTATTAAGAACCATTTTTAATTTCATTATCCTTATTATATAACTTATTACAATGATATGAACATTATGTAATTATTTAAGTTAATAACGGTCGTTTTGTCGATCTTTGGTACTTGAGTCAACAATAAACTTCTTATAATTACAAGTTGTTTATGTGGTAGAATATCCATTATCTCTAGAATTATATTCATTATTTATATGTCATATATATCTTATATATCCATTATATACATTCATTTATAATATTACGTAACATTTAGAGGTAAGAATTGAAATGCACCGTTCATGGAGACGGTAAGCCGTACGTACGAATGAACGCTACTTTCATTTCAATTTCATATTTAATGGAACGAAATCATAATGATATAAATTTATAATATAATTACAGTATAATATAGTGTATAATACCATTTACTCCATCCTTTATACATCCCACATATGTAATTAACGATTCAAATCACTTTGAGGGGGCGATAGTCCGCACTTCCTAAAATGAAATTATCGCATTTTACCCATAATGGAAATCATAAAGTATGCCATAAATGAGAAATACAGAAGCATAAGTAAAACATAAACATATTTTATATCATATATAAATATAGTGACATCTTAATGGACACCTTTGAAGGTGTTATAAGAGTGTTGAACAATCATCGTTTCGTGAGGCAGAAATTCGCCATCCACAGAAACCGTATGTTCTTTAACCATTAGATGTAGGTGTGTGTAAGTGTAGATCGAATCCTTATTATAACAACATCCTAGTATATTTAGGATACTGGTGTTTTTACAAAATAAATGAATAAAAAGAGTTTAGGGGGTTGAAGAAGAAAAATAAAACAAAACAACATTAGAGAAGACATTACCTCAAAATCGGGTAACTCTTTTTGATTTGAGCCAAAGGCTTCCTTGAGAAGAGTTATTCCCAAAGTGAGGCCTCTAGGAGTAATAGGGGGAAGTTGGGAGAGTATTTGGGCAGATGTTGGCCGAGCCAAATGGCTTGAAGGTGTGAATAAGGTGGGAGAGGTGGGGGCCTTTTATAAGTGGAGAGGAGGGGCACTCTTGGAAAGTAAAGAAAAGTCACTTTATTATAAAATGAGTTTCGGATTTTAGAGGTCCCACACTTATATAATTCGAGGATAAGATGATAAGGGTTAGAAATATACTCATCCAATAGGTTTTTGACAAGTGTACGCTTTGGATTTTACATTATCTTTCCATTTTATTTAAATCGTTAAATAATGAGGTCATCACTGCATCATAATGATGTCATAAATAATTTAATTTATTTAATGTCTAAAAATTATAAAAAAAATACTATGATGTAGGAAATCTTTTTAGCTTTCTAATTAATATTTATAGTCAAAATTTGGATCTGTGTAACCCCACTTAAAAACTGTTTTAGTAAAACGACTCATGTTTGTGTCAATTTAATTTTAACATTAAATAAATATATATTAATGTCATTTTCCAACTAAAGTGGCTCCATGGGGTCCCCAAGTTGACCCATGGGTTGTCTTTGTCGGTCATGACTCATCCAATAGGAGTAGGACAAGTGTCAAGCTCATCTCATATTATTAAAACATTATTTTTACCTGAAACTACACTAATCACCTCTAATCGCGATTAAAAACTTAAAAGTTACTATTCACCAAAAAATTATTTTAATCTCATTGAACCACATTTTAATTCTTAATGACAACCATGTATATCGGATTTTTGAAAATCAAATCACAGAAGTGGCAATATTTCATTTTAACGAAAAATCAGTTTTTAACAACCACTTAGTGGTTTCACTATTCATCAAAAATTGAAGTTTTTCAGAATAAGGCCAAAATTTAACCCTAAGCTATAATTGACATTCCGAATTCAAAAATGATGTCTATTTTACAAAATTACAATCATATAAGTTGCATTAATTAAATTTATAATTAATTCCCGCTGTCACAACAAATAGCGTGTTTTTAAGAAACAATTTATATCAAAAGATTGACAATTGTTTATGTCCAATTTTAATGTTAAATTAATTCTAATGACCACCATTGGATAAAATAGTAAAAATATATTCTAATTATACTTTAAAACCACTAAATATTATAATTTATCACTATAAATTATTTTGATTAAAAAAGATGTTTTTAAGTATTTTTCACAATTCATAAAAAATTAGAAGTTCTCAGAAAAATACCAAAAATTCAACATAGGCTAATTTCAATATTACGAATACAAAAATGAAGTCCATTTTGAAATATAAAATTTCTATAATTTTAAAAAGTGGTTATTACTATTCATAATGGCTACTTTGATTAGTCTCGGTGTTTTAGAACTTGAAGTTGCGTACAATGCAAGCTATTGCATTATTGAAAGAGAGAAGTATCATGGAAGCTCGGGGTGTTACAACCTTTACATCATACCAAAGGGTTTCCTTTATTATATTTCGTTCTTATTAGGGATTGGTAACATCATAATGTGTACAATACATTGTATAAATGAGTAGTTAAACATTAAATTATATTATATTAATACATTAGAGAATATATAATATTATAAGAAAAAACATAATATATTAAAAACACTTCTACCTTCTCATATAAATCTCTTTCTTTTTTTAATGGTTTTAGGGATTTGGTTCCTATATCAAGAATCTAAAACCCCTCTTTGTAGTCCCGTCAAATATAAAATTAATTATATACATTGGGAATAGAATTAACTCATTTTGATCTCCCAATGAAAGGTTTTTCCTCTATTGAATTTTCATCTGAACCAACATTTATTTTAGTCACCAGTTGAAAAATCGAACAATTCTAGTTTTCTAGATTTGAGACATAAAATACTTGTAGTGCTTGTGATTCCATTATGGATGGATCATCTTTTTCCCATTCTGCACTAAAATTTGTCTTCATAAAACTTATTTTATCAAATTTCACTATACTCATATTTTCAAACCATTTGCAACATCAAATTTTTACTTGAAATGTTGTGTAATACTATGCATATATCTGTTAGATAATGTTAAAATATGATATATTTTCATAAATTAGATTTCTATATTTCGAACCAGATATGTGTATCACTTCCACCATAAGCATAACTCCATTATTTTTTATTATAATTTATTCATTAATTTATTTTTTATATAAAGTATAACAGTTGATTACAAAACCACTATAATATATAATATTTTAATTTAGTCCCCTAGATAGCCATTGAAGTCTTTAAACAATTGAATTTAGATTTTTAGATTACTCATTAAAAATTTGATCTCATAAAAATCCAATAAACTATTTATTATTTTTATTTGACATCTATCCTGCATCCCCTAATGAATTAAAATACCTCAGAAAGTATTTGTGAGATTCAATGTATGTATCGAAATCTTCACTATTATGTAAAATAATGTGTTCATTCCCAATCTGTCAAGGTAATTATGACAACATATCTTCTATTAATTACTACAAGCATAAGGTTTCCACTATGATGAGTATTTTGGAGACATATGTTGTCAACATCTGATAGGTAATTGATATAGAATTCAATATCTTCTTCAACAATATATCATTCTATAATAAAACCTTCTAACCAAATTTAATTTTTGACATACCCTTTCAAAATTTTCATATACCACTCTATGGGGTACATCTATTAGTAATTGAAAGGACCACATAGTTGAACCTCTCAAAAAAAGTGAACCACCATGTGGACTATAATATCAAAGAATGATTGTGGGAAGAACATCTCTAATTTTTAAAATATGACTATAACCTCCTTATTCATGATTGACAACGTCATATGGTCCATAAAATTAGTTAATATATATTTGAAAAATAAATAGAGTCTGGTTAATATATGCCATATATTTTTTGGTATAAGGAAATGTAAAGAAACGGGTATCAAATCTTTAATCAAGACATGAAATTTTTTTTATTTTATTCCTTGTAACTTCAAATTAGTCATCGACATGACATTATTGATATTTGATTAATACTCCTATGGAACTCTTACACTATTAGGGAAAATAAAAAATGTAATCTTTTTCTAAATGGATAAAGAGTAAGCTTGGGGAGGAAGAACAATCCATCTTTTACCCTTCACCAAGGCTAACTCTTCCCTTATCCACATTTCAATCATGTCCAACCTTGCCTTGATTCCATATTTCATTTTTTCAGGAACATTTATTAATATTCCATTTACACTATAGAATATATATTTTTCTATATTCTTGACATCAATAACATGTTTAACATACAAAAAATTCCAATATGGTGATTCAAAGAAAATTGATCTCTTTTTTCAACCTGATTTCATAATGTTTTTTGAAAATGGATTTTTGAAAACAGTATGAATATTTTTTACTTTATCGAAGAGTTGATCACCCGTCATTGGTAATAGTGTTTTACCTTTTTCAATATTTCCCTATTTTTTTATCATAGATCAGTATTTATGTCATTGAGGTAAAAAATATGATTTCCTATAAACACAGTCTACAAAAAAAATTCAACTGAACTATATATTTCCTTTTTCCAAAAATGGGAAACCCCAACATTACTTTAACTCTACAGCCTAATAAATTTTCATAAGTGGTTAATTCATTTATTGTCTCGTAAAACATGTCCTTGAATGTGATTTTTTTTTTGATTTTATGAGAATCATACATTGTAACACCTATATCCCACATCCATTTTATATCTTTGGTCAATGGAGGAAAATAGATATAAATATCATTACCAGGTTTCTTTGTTCTAGATATAAGTAGAGAAAACATAATGTATTTTTGCTTCATGAATATCCATAGTGGAAAGTTATAATTTACCAACATAATGGGTCATGTTCAATGAGTACTACTCTATATACCAAAAGGATGTATTCCATTTGTATATAACATTGGATGAAATTTTCACAGCTCATCTCCAAATTCAAGATACTCATAATCAATTTTCTTGCACTGATAGAAATCTTCTAGAAGACATAGGTTCCCATATTTAATTATTGTATCTGTATGACATGTTAATTGCCTTCTTGTTTCCTTTAATCCATATAGTCTTCTAAACTATCAAATTATAGGAATATATCATATATCATTTTAAGTACTTGATTCATTTTTCATATATTGATCTTTAACACACTTAGTTTATTTTATGAGTGATTCATGGTCCTTTAAATATAATATGAAATAATTGGGACAATAATATATTTATATAGAGATCATTGCATTTAGCATATCATTCCTTTAGCATCATATGTTTAATATGGTAGTTAATTTTATCCCAGTATAATATCATTCAAAAGACCAAGTAATTCTATAAATCTTGTGTCACTCCATCTGCTTCCATATTTCAAATTATATAAATTCAATACAGGTGACAATTTTGGGAATTTTTTACAATTGGTATACAATAGTCTCCTAGAATGACTATTTAACTTCTCAAACAACTTTTTAAAATCATGATGGCTATCCTCAATTGAAACTTTCTTTTTTTCATGTGATCTCTATGATCATATAGAGTATAATTCATATCAAATGATTTATAAACTATAGTATCATTCTAATCATTGTGTGCATTAATTATTTCTTCATGTTTAGTCTAACATTTATATCTTTGATATATTCCATGGAAAATAATATGTTCTTATAACTCTTCAGTACTAATTTGTCTTGAATTAAAACAATTTAAAAATGAACAAATGATTTTAGAAGGTTCATATGAATTCTTTTTTACATACATGATGAACTATTTAACTTTATCTTCATACTCTTTCATGAAATGATTAGTGCAAGTACATTCTCGATTCATGTCCATTTTATATGGTTCATAAAATATTCATTTGGTATAATAAATAAGTAAATACACATAAGATATTCATTATCAATGGTGAACGTTATTGATAATTCTAATAAGGGAAACCCAACATTTGATTGTTTAAAATAATATCAGTACGATTTAAAGAAAATGGGTAATTGAATTTAAGAAAATAATTACCCCACTATGATAGGTTTTATTATCTGAATTCATCCAAAGGAGACTGTTATAGTAAAATTTCATCTTTTTCGTCTCGTCTTCTAAACAGTTATCATTTTATTTTGTTGTTTTTCACCCATCCCCCATCTCTAGTGGATATTCACCTATTTTTCTTTAAATACTCAAATCTTTAGTCATCTATAAGATGACTACTTCATAGAGTATTTCTAGAAATAGAAAAGAGATTTGGAATGAGTCCTAAAAAAATGGCAATAATAACTATTTGAAAGATGAAATAGATGAGGATAATAGTTGTACTCTATTGTATTCTCTAAAAGGGGAAATTCCTCCCATTTGTGATAATTTCATGGATTTTAATCATATATTTCTAAGGTTTGAACCAAAATAGAATTTTAAAGAATGATATGTTTTTAAGTGGACTAAATAAATTAATACCTAGTGTTTATTAAATTTGTGATGAAAGAAATTAATTGATTTTTACGAAGTAGTAATGAGTGGGTTATCATTTCCAAGATGGATATATTTTTACAAATGTATAGAAAATATTCCAAACCATTTTTTTGATTTAGGGTTAGAAAAAATTATGGTAATTGTGTTAGAATGAGGAAATTGATTTTTGGTAGTGAAAAACTGATCATATTAGATAATGAGATAATTTAATACTGACTTTGAAAGGGTGGGTTTAGATGAATTTGTGATGATAGGATAAAATTTATATATATTGTTTACTAATTAGAATGGGGATATTGATAATAATTAAAATAATTATGAAACGTTGGAGTAAATTAATGTTGAATCGAGTAGCATATGGGGGAGAAATCACGGCTAAGGTAGACTCAAAATTAGACAATGATGGTGTGTAAAATGAAGAAGGACTGTCAACTACAAGAAATAAAAGAAAGGATGAAATCAATGAATAAAATTTCATTAGTTATTGGATAATTTTGTTGCAAACGCGGAGGAGTAAGACTGTACAAAAACTCATTTTTTCCAAGTAAAGCCTAAAATATTTAGAGAGGCTCCCATGGAAGATAGTTGGATAAAATCTATGCATGAGGAGCCTAGTCTGAATAAGAACAATGTGACAAGGAAAATTTTTTAAAGGATGGAAAATAGATATGTTATTAGAAACAAGTAGGTGTTCTATAATAAACTCATTGACTATGGAAAGGTGGATAAAATAAATAATGGATAGTTTGAAATAAGAATTCTTCATCAAAGTAATTTATATTTATCCAAAATTTACCCCCATATCCTAGTTGAAAAATATATGAATTTTTTTGGGTATTTTAGTGAAAATTTAGTTAATATTATTCCAAATGGATGTCAAATCTATGTTACTCAATTGAGTTCTTAAGGGGGGGTATACATTTAGAAACTAAATTGATTTATTATGGATGAAAATGAGAGAAAGGTGTGCCAGTTAAATATTATTTTTAGAAGAAAAAGAAATCATAGAGTACATGGTATTTAAGGTTGGATCAATACCTTAGAATGATCTATTTTTAGTGAGGTAGAGTTGATCACAACCCCTACACTAAGAAAAAGAATGATAAAATGATTTTAGTACTCATATAAGTTGAAGATATAATATTTGAGTATTTGCTAAATAAAAAATCAATTTGTTTGTGGATTATATGAGGTATGATATCAAGATGTCTATGATTGGTTATTTAAATAGTTTTCTTGGTTTATAGGTGAATCAAGGAAATCATAGCACTTTAATTTATCATTAAACATATGAAAAAGAATTTCCCATGGGATTTGCAATGTAATTTTCCAAACCAGTGAAAACACATACCACTATATGGATGAATTTTTAAAATATTTATGATTGAAAATATATATATGTCATAGAATATATGTATTGGGATCCTATTTTACCACAAAAAAAAGACCCAACATTCAGTTTGATATATTTCAAGTTTCACACTACCAATGTTGTCCTAATGATATCCATATGCTATCGGGGAAGATGATACTTCAATATATCTAAAAAGTGAATTTTGGGTGGTTTTATTATAGTATAGTGATACTGAAGTTGTTGGGATTCATAAATGTTGGTTGGGATAGTTTTTTGGATAACCAAGGTAAAGTAGAGATATCAAAAAACCTGGATTTATTTCGAACCTTGGTTGCATTCGACCCTTGAATCATTTGAGCCTCGTATTCGAGCCTTGGAGTAGTTGGAGCCTTGATTATAGCCAAGATTTTATCATGGATTTGATAATAAGGATTTTTAGAAGCAGGTGGATTATACAGAGATCTGTGGATATCGTGAACTTGTTTGTGATAGTTAGGGTGCTTAAAATAGATCATGACACTTTTATCAACATTTCCAAAAAAAATGCTTATAGAGATTCCTTGTATCAGTGCTTATTACTTAAGCGTTGATATAGGATTAATAATTATAATTATAATTAAAAAATTAAAAAATATTTATATAATAAATATATATATACTAAATATATTATTTAATTAAAAATATTTATTATAATTTTATAATTATTTAAATATATTATTAATTATTTATAATTATATAAATACTTTTAAAAAATAATATTTATATAATTATATATAATTATATAATTATGTATATTTATATAATTATATATATATATATATTCATTTAATAAAAATATATAAATATAATTATCATAAATATTTTAATTATATAAATAAATTTATTAAAAATTAATTATTATTTAAATATATATAATTATTTATTTATAATTATGAAAATTCTTGTTAGAAAAATTATATTTATTTATATATAATTTTAAAATTATAAATATAGAAAATATACATTTATAAATATATCTATTTATAAATATTTTTTTTACAAATATATTATTAACATTATTAATTAATTTTTAATATTAGCTGAATGCTTGTTAAAAGTGAATGAAATTGAATAAAAAAAAGAGTGCACTTTAACAATATTGAAAAAATGGATTAGTTTAATTAACTAAATATAAATTTTTTTAAAAAATAAAGATATATATTGAATAAAAGATGAATACATATTGAAAAAATTAAAACATAGTAAATATATTTATATATATAATAAATAATTGAAATTATTTAAATTCAAAAAAAACATATTAAAAATGAATAAATAATATCTAACTTTAAAAATATTAAAAATAAATAAATAAAATTTACTAATTCAAAACATAATATATTAAATGTTTCATGTGGTAAAGAAATTCTAAAATTAATACAAAAAATTGAATAAATTACATAAATATTATATGTGTTTCTGTATAAGATTTCATTAATTGCATAAATATTTGTTTGTGTGGGTTATATATAAAAATTCATTAATTATATATATGTATCAGAAATCAATATAACACACGCTTGACCTATTCTAAATTGGAAAATCAAACGACATTCAATTATATCAATTACCTGATGCAATTAGTCGGTATTTTTAATTCATATTAATTTTTAATTAAAAAACTATATTCACTAAATTTATTACTATTTAATGTAATGCACAAATATTTGGTCTTATATAAATAATATTTATATAAATTCATATATATAAATATATTTAATATATAATATTTATTAAAATTATCCAAAATTATTTAGTTAATAAAATGTTTAATATCTTTCCAAATTTTTTTATTTTTATTTTTATTTTTTTATTTTTTATTTTACGTATATCTATATATTTAATATAGACTATTTATTATTATTTATAATTTAATAAGTATATTTATTTCTATCAATAATCATTTATATAATAAAAAATTAATATTTTTTTAATAAACTCATTTTTATTTTTTATTTATTTCATTATTTCATTTTTAAGACCTTTATCAGCACTAAAAAAACAATGATAACTGATCTCTTTTTGGGTGCTAAAAAGAAATCACTAATAAAGCATATCCTTTATTAGTGCTAAAAATAATGTGATGATAATTTTACCCTTTAATCAGTGCTAAAAATAATGATAAAGGGTACCTTTTATAAACACTAAAAACACTAATAAAAGGTACCTTTTATCGACACTTTTTTTAGCACTGATAAAGGGAACCTTTATTTGTGTTTTTTTCTAGTGCTGATAAAGGAATGTTTTATAGTACAATATGTTGTGAAATGACTAACTTATTTTTAGTGTGATTCTAAAATCTAGAGGATGTAGAAGACTAAATCCCAAGTACATAATAGCATTTCATAATATCATTAATTATATTTTCATTATAATTTATAGATTAAAACATGGAATCTTTTATTTCTAAAAAATTAACAATCCACTAATATTCTCTGATCAGACCCATTATGGTATGGTTCATGCTTTTTAGTGTCGTAATTCTTAAATAAACCATACATTGGGCCATGCATCATTGTCTCACACTACAATTTCCACTTTATCCCAAAAATAGAATGGCACATTAATCTCCCAAGTCATTCTTAATGGTATAGTCCACTTATCATTATCTCCTTATATGAACCATTTTTGTGTGGACCACCATCTCAAGGAATGAGGCCATAAGACATCCTAGACTAATGAGGCACATGAATTTCCCAGGGTTTCATCACAAAACAGTTGACTCATTATGCACTCCTTAGTGAACCCATTGTGTCATAACCACTCTAGCTATAGAATAAAGATTATCACATAAAATTTGTTCCATCCTAATGTATGATTAACCCCACAGTATTTCCACTCATTTCAGATAAATTAATTCTCCAAACTATATCTCCAGGTTGAAACTTTAGTGTTTGTGGGTTGATTTCCCTTATTTGAGAGTCAACAATTCCTATGTAGGAATAACTAAATAATTATTCCATAATAAATCATCTAAATTATTTACTATGTGAGATTAACTCAAACGTGTTGGGGTTTGAAAATCTCATTTCCTCCACGATTTAGAATCTATTGAATAACTTCACTCATTTCATATATATACAAATCCTCTAAAATCCAACGTGATTGAAACTCATCTATGAGCATGTTTCCAATAAATTCAACGAGAAATCATCTAAAATTGTTAATTGATTTCCAAAATAAACAATTTGAATAATGTATACAACAAGAAGTTCATTTAGAAACCACACTAAATAATATAATGGTGATTATTATAAGACTCCATCCCTTGTCATAATATCAATAAATTTTGTTTCATGCCCCATCTAATAAAAATTATCCCCCTTTAAATTCCTACCATAAGGCTTCTTAAAGATTTAATCTCTTAAAGGGGTCTTTTGGTTAAAGTGGAGAAATAGAAAGATGTAGAAAAATATAAGGATGAATCTAAAAAGTAAAATTGTCCAAGGTTAATTCAACCTCTTCTCATATTTAGATATTCCAAAAATAATTAAATCTAGATACCAAGGAATATTCTAAACAACATTTAAATTACAAAAGAAAAATGAAAAAGAGATTCTATTGAAGTAAACATCCATGATTCTTCCAATTCAATATTTTATCCACCTTTATAAAAAGTTTATAAAGAAAAATTGGATGAAAAATACAAATATAATTAGAAATATAGATATCATTTATCTTTTGATATACACAAAATCTTCATCAATATCATCATTTTTATCCTTTAGAATATCCATAAAAAATAAATCATCTGATTCTAAATCTATTTCTTCATATATAAGCACAACATTAACCTAACTTGTTTCCAAAAATCATTATAATAATTTTCTAAAGAATCAAGTTTGAAATAAGTTCTATAACCATGATCATATAAGGATAAACGTGGTGAAGGTTTGAAACAAAAAAGTTAATATAATGTAAAATCTGAAAAAAAAAATGAATTTCTTAACATTGATTACATAATCTCAAGAATTAATAGAGTTCATATGAATGATAATTCAAAAACTTTTAATTATATTTCATAATAAATAAATCAATTATAAAAAACTTCAGTGATTATTTTAATAAGATTATATCACAACTCATTTTTTGATGAAAATATGGTGCTTGAAGAGTTTTTCAAAATATAGTTCTTTGAAATACTTAATAGTTAGAGAAAGATATATTTTTATGAATAAAATACCTGAGAAAAATTATTAACATAATTTTATTTTATACAAAAATTAGTTCCTAGTTAAGAATCATGACAGTATCAAACAATTTTTTCGAAACTATTTAATATTAAATTGAAGTCATTGAGAAACAAATTCAGATTAAGGAATATTTATTTAACTTCAAGGAATATTTTTTAAAAAACATCCAAAATATGAAAAATATAATACAGTTTATATAAGATCAATACATCCATATTCAATATCTATAATAATAAAATAACTAATTAAGGAAGAGGTGTGATAATATACATAACTATAATGAGTTTCTCAAACAAAATGCTAGGGATTTAGAAAAAGAATCAATTGTTAGAGAAAATTATTGAGGAATCTAAAGGAAAATTTAAGTCCTAAATTTATCTTTTACTTTATGCTTTTGATAAATCAATGGAAATATTTTTCAATTCATGTTTATTCTATTTTTATTAACTCTATTTTTTCTTTTTTAAATCCACAAAGGGGAGGAGATATATTATGGTATGTGTGAATTAAATTATAAACTCATTTCATTATTGTGACTTATGAATATCAAAATGGGGTATATTTTTTAGTAATTTTTCAAAATGAAATCATTTATATACTTTTTTATCAATTATAATAAACTATTATGTTTACTAAGGATTAATTGAAAGTTTTCTATGTTTTTTTTAATTTTTTCCATTATGAAAATATTATCAAATTATAGATTATAAACATCATGAATCATAATAATATTTAAATTAATCAAAGCCTTATCATAACTAACTATAAATGAATAAAAATTACATAGATGTATCTTAAGTAGTTTGAAGTATATTTGGAAAGAATAAAATATAATAAAGTTAGTTATAGTGATTACTTAATAATAGAGACCTAAATTCATGGATATAGTGTTGTTGACTCAATGAACTGATAACTAGTTTATCATAATCACTATGATGTAGGGTGAGTGTAATTTTTAATCAATTTTTTTTCTTTTGGTATATTTTTAGTGCCTCTATTTTTTATAATTTTTTAGTGGAATTAAAACATTTATGTTCTAATTGTCTTCTTTTGATCTATGGTGATCGAAAAGTTATTTGGGTAAATACCTACTAAAATTGATATTTGATAGAAGAATCTATATTGTAAGAGATTTTCCTTTTGATCATTTGATCAAATAGTTTCTATCTCAAAACAAGGTACATCTAGATCAGGGTTTTTAATCCTCCCAAAACATTGGGTTCAAATAGAATAAGTATTAGTGATAGGAACTTAGATATTCATTACTTAGTAAAATTTTATTTATATATTTATTGATTATTTATCTAAAACCCACTGCTTTGTTACATTCAATGTTTTTTACTTTGTATTATCTTCATTATATTATTAATATACAATTTAGAGTGTTTATAACTTCTGAATTGTTAATTTTATTTTCAATTAATTATTAATCTAGTTTATTTCTACCATTATTTTTGTTCAGGATAAATTTATATTAGTACTTCCGAACTAAAAACATCAATAAGGAAATATTTTTTTAATATTTTATATACATAAATTCCCTCCCACCCCTCTTTAATCTTCCTGTATAAGATTATAAAAAGTTTAAAAAATATTAATGTTGTAAGGATTTAGTTTAAGTTTTAAATTGATAAAAATATTCACTAAATAAAAACCATGACATGGAGGCATTAATTTTTAGTTACAGTCATAGAATAAGTGTACAGTGGTGGGAGATATATTAAAAAACATTTAATTAACATTCCTTGAAACCATTATCAAGGTTTTTCAAGACCAATTTATAGTTAATTTGATCAATAAAAAAAGAAATTATTACCTTGTATTAGGAAAATTCTCCATTGATAAGTTTTGATCATTTGAAAAGACACTTTCAGATTTTCCTTGTTGCGTTGTGAGGATCCAATTATAGAATTCATCTAGCGGTGATCGACACATGCTCTACTGATCATTGATAAATTCAACTCGATCTCTAGGGGCTAGTGTGGTAAACCAAATATCTTACATTGTTCTTTCTTTATCTCTCTTTCTTCAGTCTTAAAGAAATATCTCTTTTGGTTCTCATTATTTAGAGTGAGAGAAAAGGAGGATTCGAGAGAGAAATCAGTATGCATAAAAATTCTCTCTATTTATTTTAAACACTAATTGATTTTGGATACCCAGCACAATAGACATGACCACATATTTATAGAGGTAGGTTTTAGCTTAAAATGGTTATTTAATTTCAAGAGAAAAATTAAATAATATTACAACCATTAATAAACAAAATTACACAAAAATAATAATATTAATAATATAATTTTGTGGTGTGCGTGAACTTTCACAACTATCAAATATTATTTAACCAACTACTTAATTAACATTTTTCATTTGACTCAATATTGGTTCGTTCGAACTCCTCTAGAATTTATTGAATACCAGAATAAAATATTTTATTCTCTTAAATAAATACTTTATTCATAAACATAGAAATATATAATTATTAAATATTCAATAAAACAAATAAATATATTTTATTCAAAATCCATTCAATAAATATTTATTTAATTTATACGATCAATAAAACTGAAAAAATTATTCCTCAATTTTGGAATAATATTTATTCCATTAGATAAATTAAAATTGAATTTAATTGAGATCAACATAAACTCATAGTTTTTAACCCTCTAGGATTCATTATCATTAGAAATAAGTGGGATTACATAAAGACCAAGATTACCATCTAGACATAGTTCAATACACAGAAGAGAAAAAACTTAATGTTTCAACGTTGAGAATATATCATCAAGAAGGTTGCACAATAGTGTCATCAGCCTTTATGATTTATATGTATTTATTTTATTATATTAAATACACACATATCCACACCATGGATATGGAACTTAGGGTGAAAATTCTTTTCCAATCAAACATTCAAGATATCATCTTTCATAAAGATGTCAGAAAAAACTCCTCCCGTGACTTATCAGTTAATGACATGTCAATCCTGACACACCCAATATACCTGACTTCCTTCCAATATTTGAATTAACAATTTATTTGGTAAATATCAGTGTGTGAGTCATGAAATCCTCCAATGATAATATTAAAGTCTAAGGACCATTATACTTTCTCATAGATATTAATATCTAATGACATGAAAGCATCAATAATTCCTACTGGTGTGTATGTTCTCATATTCTCCCATCTTAGAGATTACAAATTGAAAACTTCATGAGAATAATCTTCATCTACTAATGAGTAATCGCGCTTGATGATATAAATACTATGTATCCCATCATAGTTTTTATCTAACCATAAGATAATATTAAAAATATTTTCATAACACTTCAAGGATCTCACCATAATGGGGAACTACTATGACCTTATCAATACAAAAAATAATATATGACATTATTACATTAAATCCATGAAAAAAAGTAAAAAATATGTAATAATATTTTTAATTAATATTCAACAAATCAAATATTCATGTAATCAAATTACAAAAAGATGGGTCAGGGACACCAGCTCCAACAAACTCCCACTTAGACTGGAGATAATTGCCTACAACATTCAGTCTGATATACCTCACATGAAAATCATGTTATAATGAGTAATGGTTTTATTCAAGGGGTCTAAAATGTTTCCCTCCATGGATATATTTCCCACTACAACCTCACCTCTCTTAGAAAAATCCCTCAAGACATGATGCTTATGAATTATGTGCTTCATCCACTAATGTAAACTTGGAACTTTTACGAGATCCACCACTATAGTATTATCACAATTGAGTGTGATAGGATCTTTTCTACAAGATACCATATCAATCTCTTGGATGAAGTTTCACATCTTTAAAACTTCTTTCTCAACCTCATAAGTCATAATATACTCAGACTTTATTGTAGAATATGTGACCAAAACCTTCTTTGATCCCTTATAGCTCATAGTACCTCCATTCAAAGTGAAGATGTATCTCGTTTTGACTTCATGTCATCATGATCATATTTTGAAACTAACATCTACATATCCTTTGATTACTAGTTCCTCATCTCCTCTATAGACCAAGAACATATCTATAGTACACAACATATACTTAAAGACATCCTTTCCTAGCATCCAATGGAGGTCACCTAGATCTACATGATATCTTCCTACGACACTCAACGTATAAGAAAAATTGTACCTAGTACATAACATAGCATACATGACTAACCCAATCTATAAATTGTATGGAATATAGGCCATTTTTCTTCTTTCTTAATGTCTCTAAGGATACCTTTTCATGAATAGATTAATTTCATGTGACTATAGAGATAATCTCCTCTTTTATTCTTCTATACTGAATCTATTTAGTATCTTTCAATTTATGTAACATGATTTAGGCCAAGAGATCTCTTGGATCGACCCTGATGGATCCTGATCCCAAGAATATATGCTACATTACCTAAGTCCTTCAAGGAGAATCATTTATTCAACAATGTCTTAAGAGACTGTAAGACTGGTGTTTCATTTCCTATTAGTAATATGTCATCAACATATACTATTATAAAAATGACCACAGTCCCACTAAAATATATATAGACACAAGGCTCACATTCATTCTTTATGAAACCAAATTCCATTATGGCCTCATCAAAATGATCATTCCATGACCTGGATTCTTTCTTTAATCTAAAAATGTATTTTTTTAACTTCCATACCTTGTTGGAATCCTTTAGAGTCCCAAACCCTTTGGGTTGTGTCAAATAGACATCTTCTTGAAGGTTTCCATTAAGGAAGTCAATTTTGACATCCATTTTCCAAATTTCCAAATCATGGAAGGATTTAATGTAATGTAGAATTTCAATGGATTTTAGTATTATAACTGGTGAAAATATTTCTTCATATTCAATGTCTTAACACTTTCTGAACCCTTTTTTAACTATTCATGCCTTATATGTACTAACTTATCCTTCCTTTTCAATATTTTCTTGAATACCCAATTGAAATCAATAGTATTTTCATCTATTATAGGGTCTATGGAAATCCATACTTGGTTTTGGTGCATATAATTCATTTCTGAATTAATGGATTATTTACACTTCGAAATATAAATACCACTAACTACTTCTTTATAGGTTAGAGTATCATTATTATCAACTAATAACGAGCCATCATCCTTGATGATTAGAAAAGTATAACATTCTTGTTCAGTAACCTCTATTATACTTCTATGTATTACTTTTATCTCCAAAAACTTTTCATCTTCCATGGGAATTTGTGGAATCCACTCCTATACATACTCTTTTGTTCCTTTATCCTCACCTTTATCTAAGACTATCTCACTCCCACTATATCTTTTAGAGATGTGATTACTCTCAAGGAATATAGAATGTCTTACCATGATAACCTTTTTGTCTATGGTTTTGTATAGGTAATTTCCACCCATTTCCATGGAGTATCCTATAATGGTATACATTGGGCATTAAGTTAAAATTTTGTTACCTAAAGAGGCCTTAACAAATGCTTTTCTTACCCACACATGTAAATTTGATAGTATTATTTTCCTTCCACTCCAAAATTCATATGGAATACCAATTATTAATTTTTTTTAAACATGGATTAGTATATTTTCTATTATTTATAACACATATACCCAAAAGGATAATAAAAGACTCGCATGAATCCTCATTGATCTCACCATTTCCAAAAAGGTTTGGTTTCGCCTTTCATTTCCACCATTCCATAGAGGCATGCAAGGGGGATTGAGTTGGGATAGTTTCACAAACTATCATAATTAATCAATGGGTTCTTGAATAAGATATTTTCTACCATAGTCAAAGAATATTTTCTTAATCTCCTTAACAAGATAGTTCTCAACTTCATTCTTGTATTCCTTATATTTTTCAAAGGAATCTGACTTATACCCCATTAAGTTGACATATCAATATCTACTAAAATATTCAATAAAAGTTATGAAGTATGAGTACCCACCCATTTAATTAATAGTAAATGGTCTACACATATCTATATGAACTAATTCTAAATTTTCTTTGGCCCTTTCACCATTCCCACTAAATGGGGATTTGGTCATTTTTTCCGATAAACATGCATGACATGCACTAAATGGTTTTAGTTAAAAAGAATATAAATATCCATCATTATATATTTTATTCAATAAATTTTCATTTTCATAACCTATATGGTGATTACAAAGTTGGGTGTGGTATAATTCATGTGAAATGATTTCAATATTGATTGACATTATATGGTTTTTGTAGACCAACACACAAAGACCATTATTTAATTGTTCCTTACCAAAAAAATGATATATTTATAAAATAAGAAACATTTATTTCTAAATTTAAAAATAAAATAATATGTATATTTTATGGATATTGATATAATGTTTCTAGTAACTAAAGTCACATAATAACAACCCTTTGAAACCAAGATCATTCAGGTTGGCAATGTGAGGTGATAGTCCCTGATGGCTATAGCATAAAGTTTATCTCTATTGGTTTATCATAGATCTACCTCCCCTCATTCATTATTTCTAAATATATTTGTTATATATATTTAAATATATAATTTAGCACCAAATGTTGTATCTAATAACAAATTTTTAGAAGGAGATAAATTTCACTTGAAAAAAAAAATGAACCCAGTGCTTCCCCTTTCTTCTAGTATCCCTTATTTCCACTAGAAAATAGAAAAAAAATCCTCTTCTGTTTCTTTCCTTATTTTCTTCCTCTTTTTAGAAAGGAATTAATAAGCTTTGGGCTTAATGATATTTTCTTACCCTTTCTATTTTCTCACATTAATGATAAAAAGATTTTTATGATTTTTATCCTTCTCTACATAGAAAAGAAAATTCATAAGAGATGGTAGAGACATATCAATGTTGTTAATATGAAAATTCACAACAAAACTAGAGAATATCTAAGGGGTGATTCTAGAAGGATGTTGATTCCAAATTCTTCAAGGATTTTCAACCCTAAAACCTCTATGCGCTCAATATATCCAATTATCTTGACTATGTGAGGCCCATATGTGGAATTTTCTCTATGATTACTATAAAACTGTTACTTAGAAATATCAAATTGTTCATTTATATCTCTCCTAGTAAAGTCCAAGGAGGTGGTCAGACATTCTATATGCATCCATGTTTTCATGATACTTTATATGTTCACTTAACATAGACGAAAGCAGCAAACATTGAACATCGATTGATTTATTCAGTTTTTTCTCATAGACTAAGAACTCATCATCACTCACCTTCTTAAAAGGGTGGCCAAAAAATGAGGATTCTGGCATGAGTGATTATTATTCATGGAACAAAGTGACCTAATTGCATATGTACCATTCATGGATATTGCTACCATTTATGAGGTTAATTTTATCTGATATTGAGAACAAGGATAATGTGGATGATGAGATTCATATTTTATTCCACAATTTAAAATATAATATTATGGGTAATTTTCTAGATTAAAAATTTGGTGAGAAATAATTACTTTATTGACTATATTAAATCTCATTCCAATAGACACCACTATTAAACTTATAATTTCTAGTTTCTAGGACATTCTAGTAGCAAGGATCCATATTAACCTTCTCATAACCCCCCACAAGAGTTTGAAAAACTACGTGAAGGTATTTTGGTAGGTGGGTCTTTTCCAACATTGGGATTTCACTTCCTTGATCTATGGAATGGGCTCCCCTATTCTGAAATCTTGATTTGAATTTCTTCAACACTTGACTCCATATTAAACCAAGAGTATCAAGAGCTACTCCTATTGATGTAAAATGGTTAATTATACCCAAAACCATCATAATAACTCTCCTTATAAAATTAAGAGTTCCAATAAGGGTTGGTCAAACACTTAGTTCTATTTAGTTTCATTTATAATCATATAATGGATCGCTAAGTTTTACTATATATTTCATTGAGCTATTTTATTTTATTATGAATAAATTATCTATTGATTTATCCTTTACATGAAATGTTAATTTTAAGTGGATGTTACTTAATTAATTAATCATATTGGATAAAACATTTATGAAAAAAATCATTTATTTAACTTCCATCATTTCACATTAATTCATTTATTTATTTGAATATATCCTTGTATCAATAAAATTAATAATTTCATAGATGAAAGTAATTAATTAATTATCTTACCCATTAATGATATTTATATAATGGTTGATTTAATGAAAAAACAATAAAAAAATTATTACCTAGGGGAAATAACTCCATTTTATGGTCTAGGCATGAGTTAAAACATTCTACCTCTACATATATGTACCACCTATCTTGGAATCATAATGGTTCTATCTTGAACTGCCAATACGCACCTCGGGATACTCCATTAATTACATGTATATATGAATCACACATAGGTTAGGGGAACCAAAGGATTGGTTAAAATATGATTACATAAATATCTTTGGACACGCATGTCCAGCATAATAATTGAGGGAGGGATAACTCACAAGCCATTATATTTAATTTAATAATAATTAATTACAAACTCTTATAATAAATCAAATTAGAACATTCAACACATACAATGGTCTTTTTCAAGCTCATGAAAGGTCAAATATTAAATTAATACACAAAAGTAACTTCCAATAATTTATTTTTTTATTCATTATTTTTTATTATTATGAACACAATTGCATTCATTAATTAATTTAATTAATTAATTAATTTCTTTTCATCTTAATGATCATATGAGCTTTATTGAAGATACTCATCATTGATGGATAGAAAATAAATGACAGAACCAATGAAGAAATATTTATTACAATAAATTAATTGAGCATTTAAAATTATTTAATATCATTATTAAAATTTCAAACATGAAATGGTGTTCTAGTCAATAAAATAAGTTTTTAAATCCTCAATTTTAAAATTTAAGGTATTTTTTATTAATATTCATTAATGGGAGGCAACATGGTGCGTAAATTCAGATAAATGATGTGTTTCTTGGTTTATCTATGTCCAGGGTACACACATGGATCTATAGTGTGTACTTAGGCTAGACTACATGGTGTGTGCAGACCAGCTACACACCATGTGTTCTATTTTTTGTGTTTGGGATGCATGCTTGGGTCTTCAGTATGTGTATTGATGGTCTACATGGTGTTTATAGGCCAGTTACATGTCATGTATCTCTTTAAAACATATATCACTTTTCTCCATGATTCTCTTGGTGTATTCTTGAGGATGGTGGGTTTGATGAACTACAGGTTGTGTACACCACATACACATCATGTATATCATAAATTCTCTAGGTTTTCAGTCTCAGATGGTTTTCACCATGTATAATGACAAACTAGATTGCAATATTTACACTGCTAACCAATTTGGACTACATGGATTGTACACTGATACACATCATGTAATCTGAAAACCGTGTTCCATGTTGTCTGGTGAAAATGGGTCTTACACTATGTGTAATTATTATGTGGCATTCCATGTATCCTTTGGTATATCTTGATGCAATGCACTTGTGTACATGGAATGTACATTTGAGTACAAAACATGTTACCCTATCTTTCCAGCTAAAAAGCATCAGTTTCCATATGAAATCTCTAGTGGTTCTTAATATGTTCATCAACCATTAATAAAATTAAACACTAAAAGAGTCATTATTAATATTTCTAAGCATGTTAATTTTAATCAGATTAGATAATGAGTAACATGAAATGAAAATCTAACCATAATTGTGAATAGATCAACAATCATATAAATAGTTTAAATTTAAATGTTCCCCCTCTAATACAACTTTTTGGTTCTGAGTGTAGTGGAAGTGTCCAGTGGTGGGAGATATATTAAAAATTATTTTAATTATTATTACATAAAACAATGATAAAAGATCTTGCTTGTAAAATTTATAATTAATTTATTTAATATCTGAAGAAATGAATACCTGAGCTTAGGAAATTTCTCTTCTGATGAATGTTGATTTTCTTGAAAGACTATTTCAAATTGTCTTCATTGTGATATGAGGATCCAAGGATAGAATCCCTCAAGTAGGGATCCACCTAGGTTCCTATGATCTCTAATAAATGCCACTCGATCTTCGGGTGCTATCTTAATGAATTGAATGTATAGATTTTTTCATTCTTGATTTATCGTTCTTTGGTCTTGAAGATATATCTCTTTCCCTTCTCATTCACAAGAGGGAGACAGAAAGATTATTTGAGAGAGAATTATTTGTGCACAACAATTCTATCTTTTTTGATTTTCCACCGATCAGTTTTGGTTACCCTATACAATAGACATAAATTCCTATTATAGAATTAGGGTTATGGTTAAAATAATTATTTAATTTCATGTTGTCCGTAAAATAATATTATATCCTTTAATAAACCCAATACTATATAATAATAATATTATTATTATTTCACGGTGCACACCAACTTCCACAATTAATAGAAAGTATTTAACTGACTTGTTAATTAATAATTACCATTGGACTCGATCTTGGTATGTTTGAACTCCTATAGAATTAATTGGATACACAAATAAAATATTTCATTCTATTAACTAAATATTTTATTTACTAAATAGTAAATAATTATTTATTAAATATTCTATAAATTTAATAAATATATTTTATTCATAATCAAGTGAATAAATATTTATTTAATTTACACGGTTAATAAAACAAGAATAAGATTATTCCTCGATATTAAAAATAACATTTATTACATTAATTATATTCAAATATAATTTAATAGAGCTCAATGGAACCACTTAGTGTGTGACCCTCTAGGATTATGTCTCAGGGGTATTAGGCAGTCTTGCCTAATATAACAATTCTGATCTTTATTACACAATTAGACAAGATTTAATACATAAAATTGCACTTAATACAATTAAGAATATTGAAAGGTCTAGTGTCTTTTGGGATTAGAAACATTAAATAACAACTTAAAACATTAAATACACATCTTTATTGAAAACTTCATTTACATAACCACAAAATTTCTTTGTACTTAGCATTTCATGGGATAATGTGAGGACATACATAAGAAAAGAGTGAGCTATAAATCACAGTAAGGGAATAAACATGGCCTAACATGAGGAAGACAATACAAGTCAGTCAATAGGCATATCAATGGATCTCCATAGATACATGAACATAAAAGCATGATATAGAATGATAATCATAACATGGAAACGTGTAAACAACATACAACATGATATTATCATGAGCCAAATATCATTGCACATGGATTAGAATGACTAAACCATCATTTCACATGAATTATCATGAGTAAACCCTCATTTCACATGAATTAGCATGATTAATCCCTCATTCCACATGGCGCATCGTGATACTAAAAATTACCTAATGCATTGGATTGTTATCAGATCACACCCTTCATAACCATTTTGTTTTCATGTATAAGTGTGCCACATAGATCATAAAACATGGATTAATTAAACATAATAATTTATTACACTAAAAAGGAATAAATAATACATACATGTAAGTCCTCAATTAATAAGTACATAAGCATAAAGGTGAATACCCTTGATAGAGAAATGGTTATGGAAATCCCTACATGATGATTTTTTGTATAGAAAATCATGGTTCAATTTAGGCAGAATAACAACGTCGAATAAGTGTTTGGAAAATGGGTTTATGAGAGAGAAAGGGTTTTATCATCATTTATATGGGTGAGGGATTGTTGGTCTACTCAAAAAACACCACCTAGTGGTTTATTTCGCCTCAGAGGAATATATGGTTTTCACATGGTCCAGTGCTCCTCATAAGTGCATTAGTCTCAGATTCTTCTTATTTCACTGGTCTTATGATTTTCATATGAATTGGGACTCCTCTGCAGTCTCAATATGGGTTTCTTTCCCAGAACTTCTATTTACATTCCAAAACCCTGCAATCCTCCGGATACTAAGGAACATGGCTAGACATTTTTTGTGCTCTGAAAACCAGACTATGTATATCAGCCATCTAATTAACCTACAGATTAGTGTAGAGGTTGATGTCTCCAAGGAACCGGTGGAGTGGTTATGGGTTTCTGTTGGTGAAGAATTCAGGTGCAAGTAATCGGTATTCTTTGAATCATGGGTGGAGTACTGTAAGATGTGTAGGTGGCTAGGGAATCTCAATTCTAGTTCCTAGAGAAGAGCTAGTGTGGGGTGTTGTTCTGATGAAGTACAGAGTTGAGGCAACGACTCAGGTGGGAGGTAATTCTATAGTAGAAGTAGGAAGACCTGCAATCAATATTGTGGATATTTTTTCTTGCCAGAAGAACGATTTAGGTGATTGCATGTAGACTGAGAATGATCTTCTGGATTCAGAGAAGGCTGGGGAGGCTCACATTGATGAGTTCTTATACATTAGGAATCTTTCTCCAGAGCCATCCACTAATCAAGGGGTTTTTTCCTTGGTCACAGTGGAGGAAAACAGAGGTGACAAGGGTGTTCTTGTGGGTGATTATATAAAAGAGGTTGATCCACATGTAATTTAGAAGGGGAATTCCTTCTTGATCACTACTACAGAACCTTATCATGGACAAGGAAGGTATGATGGGGATAGTTTATTGGAATCCTTGGACCCAAACATTCCCATTTTTACGTCCTCATCCTTTCAGAAGAATGGGAGTGAGGGGAAGAATAATAATAGCATAGAGGTTAAAATATGCAAGGTGGACTCTCCGTGAAGGCTGATGCCTCTCAATGAAGTCATGGGGGTTGTTTTGAAAACTCATTTTTAAGGTATGGAGGTTCAAGAACAAACTTTTATGCATGAGGAATATGATTCGGGTGATAAAAATTATAGCCAACTTTCAATGGACTGTTTGGTCTGTTTCAAGGGAAAGGTCTTCACAACCCAAGAAGGTAGAAGGGGGATAAAGGAAAGTGTGACTCATAGAAATGCATTGTGGTCCAGGGAAAAAACCAAAGGGATTCAAATATTATTCTCACGTACCTAAACCAATGGAAACTAGGTCATCCAAGAAAGGTGGAACTAAGGAAAGAAAAGACCCACAAGGCGGGGAAAGTGGAGATCAAATCAGAGAAGAAACAGTGGTGGAAGAAGAGGTAGGGGAGTGTCTGAGGCTCATATTCCACTCCAAGGAAGAAATTACTGAAACATTCCTTCTTCCCAATGTCTCAAATGAGGATATTTTAAGTATTTATTAAAGAAGGTTGCAGGTTGAGACCACTAAGGATCTAAAGGCG
Source organism: Viscum album (assembly GCA_963277665.1). Taxonomy (NCBI): domain Eukaryota; kingdom Viridiplantae; phylum Streptophyta; class Magnoliopsida; order Santalales; family Viscaceae; genus Viscum; species Viscum album. The sequence goes on from OY728135.1 coordinate 339,569,728, forward strand.
TGGATTGACATGAAAGACCGAATCATCGCCTGGGGCTTCAACTAAGGAAAAATAACCCTACAAGAATTCATCCAAAAAATGGAAAAAATGGTTTATCACATATAATAACATATCAAGGAGAATCTAGACACCCAGTTTAGTACTCTTCCCTGAGAATTATATAGTGTCTGACTCAAATAATACTAGTCTTGTGTTTAATAATTTTGTGAGCTCTTTCAGCACGTAGTGGTCCTTGTTTTGCGAACTATGGTTTCCCACTCTCCCTTAAAGTGGATTAATAAAAATTTATATTTGTATGGATAATAAGGAAATTATTAAAAACTAATTTCAATACAATCAATTGAAATTAAAAGAACTACTCTCAAAGAAGGTGCTTGAATTCAAAGAGGAGGAGAGGAATCTGTTACTTGGATGTGTGATACCAATGGCTTGGGAGAGGATTATAGGGAGCTTGGGGGAACCTTGAGAGGACTCTAGGGAATAAGGGGTAGAGGGTGGTAAAAATTCAAAGATATTGAGTGAAGAGAAGTTGGTGCTTGGGTGGGTTTATATAGTAAAGGTCGGGGAATTCTTAATTATTTTGGTTTTGGACACTACACACTAAAATATTCAAAACCACAAACCATCTCATGGTTTTTCACATGGTTTATGGAAAAGGTGAGTGGTATAAATTATTTTATAAGGCTAATGTCCAAAGATATTAAAATATTGACGTTTCTTATGTGGAGGGGAGTCACACTTTCTAGGAAATGATTTTAAAATCATAAAATATTTTATATGTCCTGGAAGATTCCCCAAGGAATTATGAATTAAATAAAATAAACCTAAAATTAAATTATTTTAAAGTAAAAACATATATTTTTTCAAATATACTTTTTATAGTATTTTATTACATCACTATTGGGTCATTATGATGTCATAAAACACATTATATATTTATACGGTATTTAATTTTTACCCAAAAATTCGACTGTCTCAGAAAATTATGAAACATTCACCATTTGATAATTTAGACATCCTGATTCCAAAAATAATATTCATTTTATTTATATAATTTTATAAATATTTTAATTTTCAATTTTAAAATAAAAACCAACATTTTTTTAAAATTGATGGGTTTTGACAAAACCAGTTTTTTAAATATTAACAAAAAATACAATTGACTTCATAAAAATTATATGATAATTTATATTTAATAAAATTAATTTAATATTAATATTTTAGTAAAATATTATTTAATTAAAATATCCATTAATTCATCAAAATATATTTCTTAATTAAAGTTGAATATTAACCAAAAATACTATTTGTTCTTTAAAAATCATTTACCAAGTAACAATAATAAAATGAAAGTATTTTCATTATTATATAAAAAATAATCATAATGCTAGTCCCTTGATACATATCCCTTTATTACATCAGAATATTCCCTAAGAGTAAGGTGTGCGATGGTGGGGCTTTTATGGGGTCATTCGGTGAACATGGTTTGGGTCGTGATCTCAATGAGCTTGAAATTCTATCGTAAATGATTTCACTAAAGCCTAAGTTATTGGATCTCATCATGGGATTGGTCTAGCGAAAATCCCAAAATTATATCTACCTTGTAAGCTCTGATAAATAGTAATTATAGGGTATGATCCTACTATTATAGGTCGTCACTTCATTTTTCTATGCCAAAAATATTCGTTAAAACCCTGTATTTATACTAGTCATTTGATCACTATTCAATGGCTACATTATCAATGGTAATGATACTTAACAGTCATTTAAATCCAATTGGATATATTAAAACAAAATGATATCATGTGTTTTCTATATCCAGAAAACATTTAATTAAAATAATGGTAATTTTATTCATAAATGTTTGGGTCGTTACAACCTCCCCCCCCCCCTTATGAAATTTCGCCCTCAAAATTTCCTTTTCACAAATTAAAATAGATGATGGTAACTCGACGTCATTACTTCTTCTAGATCCACATTTCCTCTTCATGCTTTTGGTTTCTCCACAACACTTTGATGAGGTTCACTTCCTTATTTCCTAGAACTTTTTCTCAATGATCTAAAATCATCACCGACTTCTCCTCATATGAAAGATCATTCTCCAATGGTACCACTTATGGATTGAGTATATGTGATGGGTCAGGTAAGTAATTCCTCAATAGCGATAAGTGGAATAAATCATGTACTTGAGATAGGTTTGGTGGGAGTGATAGTATATAGGCCACTATTCTGATGTGATAAAGGATCTCAAAAGGGAAGATGTACCTTGGACTAAGCATTCCATTCTTCCCAAATATCATAACTCTCTTCCATGGAAATATGCCGGGTAATACTATGTCTCTAATATCAAACACTAGGTCTTGTTGGTGATTGTCATCATAGCTATTTTTTCGACTTTGGGAAGCTTTTATTTTCTTGTGTATGGCCTTAACCTTCTCCACAATTTCTTCGACCATTTCCAAACCGAGAAGTTTTTGTTCCCCAAATTCATCCCAACATGTCAGTGTTTTACAAATCTTACCATAAAGGGCTTAATATGTATTCTTATTGATGCTTGAGTGGAACCTATTGTTGTAAGATAACTCCACGAAAGGAAGATGTTGGTCCCATCAGCCTTTGATGTCCATTTAGCAAGCTCTCAACATGTCATCAGGTGTCTAGATAGTCTGCTTAGATTGGACATTATTTTGAGGGTGATAGGTTGTTCCAAAGATCAACTCAGTGTTCAAAGTGTATTGGAGACTCTTCCAGAACATATAGGTGAAACTTGGATCTCTATTGGACATAATAAATAGTGGTACTCAATGCATACTTACAACTTCTCTAATATATATCTGTGTCAGTTGATCTATTGATAAATCCTCTTGAATTGCAATGAAGTGTACAGTCTTTGTAAGATGATCCACAACAACACATATAGAATTGTTTCCTTTGGATGTCTTTTTAATTCAAGTAAAAAAGTCCATGGTGATGTTTTCCCATTTCCATTTTTGTATCAGTAATATTTTCATCAAAACCTTAGACTTATACCTCTATGCCTTCACTTACTGACATACCAACCACTTTGATATATATTTAGCATTCTCTTTCTTCATTTTATCCCACCAATAGTTCTCCCAGAGATCTCGATACATCTTCATGTTTCTTGGGTGATTGGAGAAATTCAAACTATGTGCAGTATCCAAAAGTTATTTCTTTAACATCTGATTTGATGGAACACATAGTCTTGACCCAAATCTTACAATTTTTTCTTCAATAACATTGAACTCCAAGGATTTTAATTTTTTAATATTTTCCACTTTCTTATGAATTCCAACATTATATTTTTTAGAATCCTTTAACCTTTCCAAATGAGGCGGTTGAGAAATATTTTATGAAAGGATTGATGATGGTCCCTTATTTATTATTCTCATGTCCATATTCATCAAATCTAAGAAGATTGGAATATTTTCAATTCTCATCAATGATATAATTTTTGGGTCCTTTCTACTTAGAGAATCCAAAACCTTTTTAGCTTTCCCATGGTGGTAATGGACTGAGAAATTGCAATCCTTGACGAGATCCAACCATCTTCACTGGAGAATATCTATCTCTTTCTATGTGAATATATTTTTGAAACTTTTGTTATCCATATATATTTCACACTTCTCCCCAAAGAGATAATGCTTCTAGATTTTCAACACAAATATTACATCCTCCAACTCCAGATCATACATGGGATAGTTTTTTTCATGAATTTTTAGTTTCCTATAGTCATAGGCAATGAATTATCCATTCTACATCAACTCATAACCCAGTCCCTTCTTTGAATAATCACTAAAGATTATGAAAATATCCTCACTTATGGGTAGTGCAAGAATAGGGGTAGTGATAATCCTATTATTCAATTCCATTAATCATTCTTCACATTCATCATTCCAATAAAATGTAACTCCCTTATTAGTTATCTTGGTAAGAGGGTTTTATAATCATGATAAATTTCTCAAAAATCGGTGATAATATATAGCTAACCCCAGGAAGCTAAAGATATCCATCATAGATCCCAGTCTCATCCACACCTCAATTTCTTTTTTTTGGAAGGATCCAAATATATCACATTAATTTTGATGATAAGCCCCAATAATGAGACATCCTTCAACTATAACTCACACTTATTGTACTTTTCATATATATTCGCCTTTCACAAGGTCTCTAGCAAAGTACCCAAGTGCTCCTCATGCTACTCCTTGGTTTTGGAGTATATTAGAATATCGTCTATAAGGACTACCACAAATTTGTTGACCTAATCTCTAAAGACTATATTCATCAAGTCCGTGAATATTTCTAGAGAATTAGTGAGTCTTAATAGAATCACTATGAACTCAAAATGCACGTACCTTGTACGAAAATAAGTCTTGGGGATATCCTCCTTCTTCACCTTAACTTGGTAATATCCCGACCGAAGATCCACCTTGGAGAAGTATTATGATCTATGTAGATTATCAAACAAGTCATAAATTCATGGAAAAGGATACTTGTTCTTGATCATGATTTTTTTGATCTCATGATAATCAATGGAAAGGTGAATTGACAGATCCTTCTTCTTGATGAAGAGAACTAATGTACCCCATAGTGTAGCACTTGGGTGTATAAACCCTTTATTCAGATTTTCGGGTAGTTGTTTCTTTAGATCCTCAAGATCCACAAAAACCATTCTATATAGAGTCTTGGATATTGGAAATTCCCAAGGTATAATACCAATCAATAACACAACGTTTCTTCTAGGATGAAGACCAGGAAATTCCTTGAGAAACACATCAGCGAATTCTCTCATAATAGGAATGTCTTCAAGGATGGCTCTTTCCTTAGACTCAATCATCATAGAAAGATATGAATGCTCATTGGGCAGTAATATCCATGATTGAGAGGATGGTGATAAATAAGATTCATCCTCCTCCTTTAACTTGTATAAAATTGGGGGGGGGGGTCTATTCACCATATGTATATTGATTTACCTCTCACATAAATTTATGTTGGATCAATATAGGGAAAGGCAATTCATGCAAAAAATTGCATAAAATTATACCATGGGGATTATGATGAGGTTTTTTGGGTAGTTCGATCCACAAATTGTGATAGGGGGGATTTATATACATAGGATGCAATAATTTCCCCATTTTCCATTTTTACCGACATATCTACTTACATATATTGTGGTGGTATTTTGATTATTCTATTAAACTTTCAGGATATAAAATAATGTACAGAACCATGGATGATAACCCTACATTTCAGTTTGGGATTCTGGTTATAATTTTTTCAATATAGACTTAGGGGTGAGTAATTTTAATCTATTTAACAGATAAAGGGGAATCCAATGACATTAAAGTTATAACTTATAAATTACATTTTTATCCTTAAATTAGGAATTTCTGGGCTTCGATCTATGTTATCTATGATCTATTTTCTAATGAATATTCTTATGGGATTTTTTTGTTCCCTTAATAATGGTTTTTACTATGGTTATGAATTTACCAAAGCATATACATGGGGAGTTTCGAACCAAGAGTGTAGAAAGGCCTCTTTTCATGCACCATTTCTCATTCAAGTCTAATTCAAAGCAGTTTTTTTGGGTTTTACCCCAAGATACATTTGTGCCAGATCCACCTTAACTTGTTTGTATCCAGACAGGGTGGTATTTTATTTATAAACCACTTAATCTATACTCATTAAAATTTAAGGATTCTTTTCATAAAATTAGTCTTATCCCTAAAGATTTCACTAGATTTTTCTAATCCTAATCCACAAAAATAACTAAACATGTTATCTAATATTAAATAAAACAACCCTGGTCTTTATTACCCATTTAAAAATGATTTATTACATAAACATGAACTCAAAACAACTCAGAAGATTGATAGTTCTAGTGTCTTAATGGATTAGGAACATTACCTAACAACTTAAAACATGAAATACACATATTTATTGAAAACTTCTTTTACATGACCACAAAATTCCTTCGTACTTATCATTTCATGGGATAACCTGAGGACATACATAAGAAAAGGGTGAGATATAAATACCAATAAGGGAATAAACATGGCTGAAATGAGGAAGAAAATGCATGTTAGTCAATAGTAATATCAATGGATTGTAAAATAGTCATGAACATAAAAGAATGATATAGCAAGATAATCATAACATGGAAATGTGGCCACAAAATACAAAATGATATTAGCATGAGCTAAGGCTCATTGAAAATGGATTAGAATTCTAAAAACCACATTTTACATGAATTATAATCATCAAACCTTAATTTCATATGAATTATCATGAGTAATCCCTCCTTTAACATGGGTTATCATGATACTAAACATTACCCAATGCATTTGAGCATTATCAGGGAATACCCTTCAAAATAATTTCACATTCATGTATAAGTGTGCCACATAGATCATAGAAAATGGATTAATTAAGCAAAATAATTTATTCAATGAACAAGGAATGTGTAATACATATATGTAATCCCCCAATCAATAAGTACATGAGCATAAAGGTAAATACCCTTGATAGAGAAATGGGTATGGTATTCACTACATGATGATTTTTGGCATATAAAATCGTGGTGTAGTTTCAGCAGCATTACAATGTAAAATATATGTTATTAAAATTGGTTGATGAGATAGAAAAGGTTATCTCATAATTTATACAAGAAATTTATATTAATGGAATCATGTAATATAATATCCAACCATACTAAATGGAATTTATATTTATAAAATAAATGTACGAATGATAATTAGAAGAGAGAAATTCCTTACAGAATTGTGGCATAGTTACAGATTAGGTAAGGGACCAAATGGGGGAGGATAAATGATATAAAATTTAAATAACATCAATTTGATAGTGAGTTAATTATTATAAACGAATTTTAATACAAGCAATTGGAATAAAAATAACTACTCTCAAAGAAGGTGTTTGAATTCAAAGAGGAGGAGAGGAATCCCTTACATGTATATGTGATCCCAAAGACTTGGAAGAGGATTCCTGGGATCTTGGGGGATCCTTGGGAGGACTCTAGGGAGTAGGGGGATAGGGTGGTGGAACTTAAAGGATCTTTAGTGATGATAAATTTGTGCTTGTGTGGGTTTATATAGGAAAGATGGGGGAATTCTTTGTTATTTTGGTTTTGGAACTACACATTAAAATATTCAAAACCACAAACCAAACCATAGTTTTTTACCATGGTTTATGGAAAATGGGAGTGGTATAAATTATTTTAAGTATAATGGTCTAATATATTAAAATATTTCCCTTTATTATGTGTATTTGAGTCACACTTTCAAGGAAATGATTTTAAAATCTTAAAATATTTTATGTCTTGAAGGATTAATTAAGGATTTGTAAAATAAATCAAATAGACTTAAAATTAACTTATTTTAAAGTAAAAAATATATTTTTGGATGAAGATAATTTTAATAGTATTTTATTACATCACTATTGGGTCATTATGATGTAATTAAACACAATATATATTTATATTATATTTAATTTTTACCCAAACAATTCGACTATCTCAAAAAATTATAAAACATTCACCAATGGATAATTTTGATGTCATGATTCCAAAAAATAATATTCATTTTACCTAAAATATTTTATAAATATTTTAATTTTAACTTTTAAAATAAAAAACTTACATTTATTGAAAATTTACAGGTTTTGACAAAAATAGTTTTTCAAACTGTAATAAAAATTAAAATTGACTTCATAAAAATTATATGATAATTTATATTTAATAAAAGTAATATTATAATTATATTTTATTAAAATATTATTTAATTAAAAAACCCATTAATTAATAAAAATATATTTCTTAATTTAATTTTAATATTAACTAAAAATATTATATATTCTTTAAAAATAATTTACAAAGTAGAAATAATAAAATGAATATATATTCATTATTCTATAAAAAATTAATAATAATGAAAGGTTATTGATACATATCCCATTATTACACCAGAATACTCTCTAAGATTAAGGTGTGTGTTTGTGGGGATTTTATGGGGTCGTTTGGATAACATGGTTTGGGTCATGATCTTGAGGAGCTTGAACTTATCCCATAAACAGTTTCGCTCAATCTTAAGTTGTTGGATATTGGATTGGACTTGGTCTAGGTAAAATCCCATAAATTATATCTCCCTAAAAATATCTAATAAATGGGTATCATAGTGTATGGCCCTACTCATTGAGGCCATCACTACCTTTTACTATGCCCAAAGGATTTGTTAAAACCCTATATTTATAGAATTAATGTGATCACTGTTCAATGAGTACATTATCAATGGTAATGATACTTAATGGTCATTTAAATCCAATTGGATATAATAAAACAAAAGTAGTGAAATTTTTTCTCTATCCATAATAAATTCAACTAAAATAAATGGAATTTTATTCATAAATGTTTTTTTCATTACACCTAAGTCCAATATTACAGTCCACAAATGGGTCAAGGCACACAAGAGAAAGAACTTAATATCACTACGTTGAAAACCACATATGATTTCTCGCTATGTAATATAATCCATTTTTCATAATATCACATCAATAAGGATACACATTGACTTCATCAAACTATATACTCGATAATCCTTTCTTGGAATATCTAAAATAAACACGTCATTCCACCATGGCCATGGGATTTGGGTGACAATTCTATTTCAATCAGAGGGTCGAGATATAATATTTTATAAAGATAGAAGGGAAAAATAATTCCTCAACTTATCCATTAATGACATGTAAATCATGACACACCTAACATACCCTACTTCCATCCAAAATATGGAATGACCATTTTCATTAGTAAATATAAGTGTGTAATTCATGGCATGCACCAATGATAATCTTAAAGTCTAAGGATCATTTCCCATTCTTGCAGATATGAATATCTGATCACACCAAAACATCTATAATTACTACTAGCACGTCTGTTCTCATAATGACCTATCATGGAGATCACCATGTGTAAACTTCATGAGAAGAAGCCCCATCCACTTATGAGTAATCGCACATGAAGGTCTAAATACAATGTGTCCCATCAAAGTATGGTATCCAACCGAATAACTATATTAAGAATATTATCATAGAAATTATAGGATCTCATCATATTGGGGAACTCCTATGGCCTTATCAATGAGAAAAATAATCTAGGACATTATTAAATTAAAGTTTCATAGAACAATGAACAATATGTAATAATATGTTTAATTAATATTCAGTATATTAAATATACTTATAATAAAAGTAAAAAATAGTTGGTCCTAGGACACCAACTCTAACAATAAGCATGTCATGGTTCATGCCTAAGTTAACAATGTCATATTTAAGGTCACTACATCATAAAATTATGCATTGATGTGCATTAGTTAAAAAATAACACATGTTGATTTATTTATTCACCTATTGAAAGTAATCATGATTGGTTATAACATAATATTATAATGATTTAAGAAGTATGAATTTATATATTGATTATCTAAATTTTATTAAATCAATAAGATGTTTTATTAAAAGATAAAAATGTATTTAATTTTTTTAAAAAAATAAACATTTTAATTATAACCTAATATTTAATAAATATTTGGGAAGTAATTACCTGATTTTTTTGTGTCTATAAAATGACCATTGGGTCAACTCTCACTTATTTAGTGCCTAAGTGAATTAAAATTTTGAAAATATATTGAGAGGGGGTCTTCTGGATATTTTATAGAAGCTTAAACAAATATTTTTGTCTTAAAATTTCTTATGAGAAGTCCTATATTAGAGTTTTTACAATGAGTGGTATTGATTAAGGTAAGGTGGTAACCCTAAGACTCAACCAAAATTCCAGTGATATGCCACCAAAATACTGGTGGGATGAGCAGTGGTGGTGTCCCACTACCTATAACTAGGTGATTATTTTCATACCACTAAGTTTCCAGTGAGATACACTTGACTTCTTGTGGTTCCCTGGAACATTTTTATAAATGGATATAATGGGATTATTTTACACACTACCTTTTAAGATAACATTAAAAGATATTCTTATTGGTAGATCATACTCAGTTGAGATTGAAACTTCCCTACATCACATCCTCCCCTTTTTACTTATTAATCCATGTGGTTCAGGGTTCTTTAAATATTCCAAGTCAATGTATGAAATCCTTCTTATTTTTATTCCTCATTTCCTCCTCCTAATTTTATTTCTCTAATTTTAGTGCCTTTGAATTAATGATTCGATTATGATTCCCCTATATCATTACAGAATCATGTCTAGATGAATGGGATTTTATGTGAGGTGAATAGAGAAGGACTGTAAAGGAAGGATTCTCTCTATTTCATGTTATTTTGATTAATATATGTGACTAAAGATACTATTTAGGTGTTCTGATGATATTAGAAGAAATTAAACATTGATTCAGTTTTTAAAATTAACTATTTTCTATATTATCGGCATGAAGGGGTGTCATGAGTGGTCCACTTTTTCTTTTTTGGGTTTTCAATAGCATATCACCACTCAAAGAGTTTTACACTAGTTAGGATAATTATATAAATTTCATATAAATGATTCAATGAATAAATTTTTAGGATTCTTAATTTGGAATGTTCTCATTATAGTCGTTGGATTTCATTATAATATAGGGTTATTATTTGGAGATTGGATTTAAGTACATTGAATTTACAAATTATGTATCTTGATCATTTGGATTATTTATATTCATTTGTTTTATTATTATTATTGATGTAATTCTTATATGATACTATATTTCTCAATAAATGGGATCGTATCATGTTCTATTAATAGTATAAAAGGACCATGTAGCTTGATAAATTGGTTAGTTGGTGGTACCTTAATAAAACAAGTGTTAGTGTACCATCTTATGGTTTTCTTGGTAGTGAGAGTTAGTAATTGATTCATGTTTCTAAAATAAAATTTCTTGAAAAATTAAAATGAAATTTAAAAAGGTTTTATTACATTTAAATATAATCCATAAAGTTAAATTCAAATTTAAAGTGGTTGTTTGGAAGTGGTATTTTATCAAAATGAATTGAAAATAATTTTAAATTGGGAAACGTTTATTATGATAGTATGTTAACATAAAATTATTTTTGAATTTATTTATTTAATGGATTTTCTATGGTAGTTTAAAGGAAATAAAATGGGGTTGTTTAGAATTTTTTTCTTATCTCATTGACCTCTAGAGGATGATACTGTATCTCCTATGATTGTGTGCTTGCATAATCTCCTATGATTGTGTTCTTTCATAAAAGATTTAGATTTAGGTTTTCTATGTATGTTGTCATTTAGTAAATGATGATGAATGATAGAAAATGAACCATTGGTGAAGAATTACCTTGGTTGATGGGTTGATTTGACTAGGTTGGGATGTCATGTGATATTATTGTTGATAAGATATTAAAGGTACCTAGAGAGGTACCCTTTAGTACGATGGGAGAGTATAGGACTCTTGAGTATCCTTGACTACTTGGAGTATGTCATGGTTTCTAGTGATATATTTATTGAATTATAACATGTCAGTTGTGATGATTTCATCGGATAACCTTTGGATCATATAGTATAACTTAAAATTGATTGAATAATGGGTGAGAAGGCTTATTATAAGTGTTTGGATAGAATTTGATATATTTATGAGTTGTTGGAAACCTTAGTTCTTTAATTAGATCCCATTTATTTAACATCTTTGGATGAGAGGGAAGGTAGTACCATCAATTCTTTGATTAATCGATAACGCCATATTCTTGGGAAATATACTAGTGTTGTAATGATACTTAGTGTGGATCAAGTTCTTATATTTAAATGGGAGTAGGTTTCCTATTTAGTATTTAGAGTAATTGAAGGTTGGACATCCTCATGAGTGATGATGGATAAAGATAGTAAGATATATAATGATGAGGCATGTATCCTTTAAGGTAGTGGAATTTCATGATAGAAATATTGGCTGGGATATAACCCTATTTGGATGGTGTTAAGGATGAACTCAAGGTTTGATTTAGACTAATGAAGCAAGATTATTTTTATATGAGGTTATGTGTGTTAATTGTTTTCTATCGTGCTACATTTTCCCAACCCCATAGGCATCCATACATGGAGAGACGAAAGGTAAGGATTTTTGTAATATAGTTCTATATTCTTGGGAGTTCCAGTAGGTTGCATGAAATATAGTAAACATGCTTCCTATAAGGTTCAAATAATGGAAATATTGTGTCCATGGTACACACTTATTGATAACAATGATGTTTTTTCTAATATAAGGGATCAGATTATAACCAGAGTGTTGTTCTATTATGTTTTTAGAGATTTCCATTATAATGAATCGTGATATTTGGTTTATATTAAAATGTTTTCTATGGTGATTCTAGAAGATTGTTTCCCTGAGGACTACTGAGAACATATGGGGATGGGTATGAGAGGTTGGATTTTTATTTCATTCAGTTGGGAACCATTCATTGTTTTCATATTACATATATCATGGGATTATGATTTAGTTTATATTTTATGGTTTAGTCCCTCTATAACTATCATTTTTTGTTCACATTATCAATTTCTTGATGGTTTTTCCCTAATCGATTTCCCATTATTGTTGTTTTTTGGGATAATATCATTATTTCCCATGATATTTATATTTTTTAATATTTATGAGTAGTTAGATGACCAATTGTTTGTGAAGGACTCTAAGAGAGAGTCTTCATGGATGTGAGGTGATTCCTCTCGATGATCATTTTTAATGACATGTTAGTAACTGTGTGATATACTTCATTACTATGTGAGGATATATGGGTCAATTATTATAGGAAGTTGAGACCTTTCTTGAGTTGGGAAGATCTAGTGTCATTATTTGGAGAATTGTTTTCTTATAGCCATGATATAATTAAATTATGGCCATGTATGAGCATGAAAGGATTAGGTTTCTATGTGGGTTGAGTTGTATAAACCAAAAAATTTCATGCACCATATAATTTCACATACATCCCCTTGGTCACTAGATACAAATGTGTGAAGGTGGGTGGGGGTCCTACTTGGTAGTTGAACTCACCCCTTTAATGTATAAAATGTATGAGTTTTGATATATGTTGGAATACCTTCATGATTTAATTTCAATCGTAGGTATTAACTTGGATTTGGAAACTTGAAACCTCAGATGATAAATGTAAAAAATTCTAGATATTCGATTGGATTTTTCAAGTGAGATGGGTTAAAGTCCATTGTATTATCATTTATACTCTTATGTTGTCTATTTATCAGTCGATGGCCCAATGTTAATTGATTTAGATTATACCCAGTATATATATTATTATTGATTATTATATATTTTATGTGATGCACCATGTATATTTTTTCTTTCACTTTCTGGATTATAGCCTTCCATCCTATTTCACTATTTATTTCAATCTTGGTTTTGTGTATGTCTATTATACAAATATGTCATGAAAAAAAATTAACATATTAGGGCATGAAACTTATGAATTATATTTTTGGTAATAGTCTCTCTATACCTACTTATATCCCCCACTACTATTCTATAACCTATGGTATATGAGAATTCATGTATTATGTAAAATAGGATCATCTTTCTTGGTTACTTTTTGGGTCATCCGAGTTGAGATGTTGAAAATTCGAGTCCTTGGAGGCTATATAAATATTGATAATCCATGATAAATTTATGTAAATGAACCTTAATTAATCACTTTGATACTCCTTAAAGTCATATCTCTTTACTTTTTATCTTTCTCTTTAATCAAAGGATCTTAGAAACCATTATAAAAAAGAGAATCCTTCCTAAGAATTAGATGATTTATATAACCTATAGATACCATTGGAGGAAGTATTATTTTGATTGATTATGAGGGATATTAATTGATCTCAAATAGAGAAACTTATATAGATCAAATTTATAACAAAAAAATATATGTTCTTTATTTATGTATTGTTTGAATCAAATGAATGGTTGAATCTTATAGTAAATGAGACTTGGTGGTTAGTTTTCACTTCATTTTGATGATTTATTTCCCTAAAAATCCCAATAATAATCCATATAATTATCACCATAATTAACAAAAAATAATCCAATAAAAATATCATTAATATTTTCAAGGGTCTTAAATAAAAATAATAAGGTCCCTTATCATACCTTATCACTTACCTATTATTCATACAAAAATTTATTCACCTAAGTTACATACCTTCTTAAACTAACACCTTGTACAAATAATCTAGGGACATTTCAATAACACTATAAAACACCAATAATAAAAGTAAAACATCAACTACCATTACAAATTTTATTTATAATAATTAATAAAAATTATAAAAAAATCATTTCATGCATCAATTAATCCAATTTTAGAAAAAAAAAATCCATATTAGTATATATATATATATATATCTACCTACACTTTTATATATCATTCATCATTTCATATCTTTCTATTGTCATCTCATAATCTTGACAATATCCATCATCATTACTACCATGATAAATCCACCATTTTTAATTCACTTTTTTATAATTCACCTCACATTAACACATTAAGTATTTTTGAAATTATGATTTATGTGAATCGTATGTTATTTTACCAAAATATAATAATTTCATAAAGATTGTAAAGTTGCCAAAATTAATTTCCTTAATATGTTTATAATTTCACTAATGTTCCCTCCGAACATAACTTGATGTTACAATCAATCCAACTTAATCATACCATAATCACAAGAAGGATTTTAAAATCATATAAATCTATTTCAATGTATGGAGGAATATATTTTTAATTTTAAGAGGAATGGGTATGTAACACCCGAGACTTTTATGTTATATAAACCATCAAAGGAATCTTTTTCTACACAACACTTGCTTGGCTTGCTTTTCATGCAATCGCGACCTTCCTCGATAGCTTGCGTCGTACGCAATACCGAGTTTCACTAAACAACAATATGCTATTAAAACTAGCCGTTATGAATAGTAATAACCACTTTTTAAAATTTTATAAATTTTATTTTTCAAAATGGACTTCATTTTTGGACTCAGAATATCGAAATTAGCCTAGGGTGAAATTTTGGTATTTTTCTGAAAACTTTCAATTTTTGATGAATAGTGAAACCACTAAGTGGTAGGTTAAAAACTGAATTTTGCATAAAACTTAATTATACCGCTTCTGTGAATGGAATTTCAAAAATACGAGAGACACGGTTAATATCAAGGACTAAAATGTGGTTCAATGAGATGAAAATAATTTTTTGGTGAATAGTAACTTTTTACTATTTTTACCGCGGTTAATAGTAAATAGGGTAACTAAGGGTAAATATGATATCAATATTACCCTAACACATGTCCTAATTCTATTGGACAAGTGTAATTCGACCAAAAACAAACTTAGGAATAAAATATGACCATTTAGGCCCACTTGGATTAGATTAGGACATTTATTATTAATTTATTTAAAGAAGGGTTAAAATAGTTAAAATCAAAGTTTAATAAGTAAATCATTTTTAATATGGGGTTATATATAAGATAAATTCGATTTTAAATATTCATTAGAAAGCTAAAAAGATTTACTACATGATGGTATTTTATTTGTAATTTTTAGACATCAAATAATTTAATTTATTTCTGACACAAAGATGATACAGTAATTATCTTGTTAATGAAATATTGACATAATTGATGTTATAAACACCAAAATAAATATAATTTGAGACTTTTTATGAATTCCACTAATTTTCTAGGTTACTATGATATATTAATGTTGATTTAATCAACTTGGTTCGAACATATAATTCTGTTATGACTTTCACAAAAATCATATATCAAATAGTGTCAAAATTGACACAAAATAGTTTTTAAATAAAATATTATATTATTAATTGTTATTTTATTCCTAAAAATCTAAGGTTCGGCCAAATGACTTAAGGATATATATATTAATAATAAACAATTTGGGGTTCGTTTGGCATGTTATAGTAAGTGTATTAACCATATAGTGAAAGAAAACAAAAAGACACGGTAAAAGTTAAATTAATTAACTTAGAGTTAAATCTAATTGATAAGGTTAAAATAATACCCTAAACTTGTCTAAATCTTATTGGTTTATAGGATTTCGACCCATCCCCACTTTAGCTTCGAAATAAGACCCTTTGGAACCATTATAAACCGATTTTGACTTTAATATAAAATAATATTTTGAGATATTCCTAAGGTGCCCCTCTCCTCCCTTATAAAAGGGCACCTCCTCCCCCTCCTCCTCACACCAATTTTAGCACTCAAGCTCGGCCAAACCCTACCATTTTCTCCTCTACACTTCCCTAGAATAATCCTAGAGGTCCTGGTCTTCTCCAAAGACCAATCTTAGTTCCTTAAGTGGGGGATTCAAAGAGGCGTTCCAAAGAAGAGGTAATATCCATTACCGATCTTTTCAATTTCTTTCTTCTTCAACTTCTTATTATTTAGTTGTTTCATGATAAAGTAATAACATCAGTATTACTTACATACTGATATGTTATTATAAATATGAAACAACCCTAATTCACCTTCTATCCATCCTACGGAAAAATGAAATCACCGCGCGTGCGTACGTACGGAATACCGTCTCCACGCCGTGGTGTAATCTATTTTCCACCATCACCTTACAAGGATGGGTATAATGGTGTAATGAGTAACTATATATGATTATTATGAAGTAATATTTATACTGAAATAATATATATATACTCCAATACAATTCCACGATCATAGGAACGATATCATCACTCGTGCGTACGTACGGAATACCGTCTCCACGATGTGATGCGACTCGTTCTACATGATCTTCATTTCATAATGATTATATAAATGAATTGAATGAATGAATATGGTATATACTACACTAATACAATTCTGGAAATGAATTATCTATAACCTAAAGATAAGAATAAGAATTTATTCGACAAAACACGCATAAGAACAAAAAGTTATAAAGACCCGAGTAACAAGTAACAATGAAATATTACTAACAAGAAGCTAATAATATGACCATATATGATATCATATCAATATTTATGATTCTGGAATAAGTCAATAACATTATTTAAACCATTATACAGGAGCTTCGGACACGAACAAAGAAAATCGGACCTAAGGTAAGGGAAATATCACAATCTCATTTTTATCCGAGATTGTTTATTCATAAGTATTTAATGGGGTGTATTTTATCATCCACGTCCATGTTTCATCAATATGTAATATTATTTCCATACACCTACAATTGTTTAAATCCATTTTTACCCTTCGGTGAGTTTTTAGTAATATCTATGAAAGGAATCTTTTGTCATACGAGGTACTTTTTGACTTTTCCGACAAAAGTACGGAGAATGTTTTTTTTAACTTATACGGCATGAATGGATTTTTAAAACATTGTTTCCAAGAAGCTTCCTTTACAAGTTTTCAAGTTTATTTTTAATCAACTTCTTTTATTTTAAAGTTGTATGACATGTTATGAAAGGAAAAATGTTTTTGAAGAAGAAAGGATATTTTCCTCAAGAATGGAGTTCAAGTGTTTTATCAAAATTATTTTCCATCTAAGATAATAAAGGGTTCGGTTTTTATCCCTATTATTACATTGATTTGATCATGTTGTGATGGAATTATTTTTATGAATTCCTTTACCTTATATGAATTGATTTATGATGTCATGATGTTTCAAGAATCCCATTTTTGTTACATGTGTTATGTGATGATGTATGTTTTATGATTATGTGGCACACATAAGAAAGGATTCATTATAAGATGGGTGGGACCTATATCTCCCTCCAATGCATTGGGTAATGATTTTATATCTCATGAGATAGACATGGCTGGAACGGAAGGTTATTTCGGTTCAGTGATACAGGACTGAAACGAGGAGTGAACTCGGTTCAGAAAGGGACTTTGTCCACTAAGATAGTCTTGGCAATGAGTCATGACTAACAAGAAATGATTTTCCATGATTATGTGTGCATGCCACAAAGTTTCAAGTTTTATGTTATGGGGATCTCATTTTCACTTCTATGATTTATTCCATGTTAAGATATTATGATCTATTTTGCAGGTTTTGATTTTCATAAAGATATGATATGATTTTTTTTATTTCCTTTATTTGCCCTTGCTGAGCATTTGAGCTCACCCTTTTATGTTTTCTTTTCCCCAGGTCAGGAAGATAGATATTAAGTAGAATATGCTAAAAGGGACCCTAGATATGATGAAATAAATGGGAGACACTATAGAAGATTTATGAACCAGTTGTTTATGTTTCCCAGTTTCTAAAGACACTATACCTATACGGTCCTTTGTGGTTTTGTCATATGTTGTAATAAGTGTGCTTCAATTTTGAAGTATTAACAATGTATGTAAAGTGTGGGTCGTTATAGTTGGTATCAGAGGGAGGTTATAGTCAACCTTTGGAAACTAGGATGTGAAAGCCTTAGTAAGAACCCTAAGGATAAGTCTAAGCATAGAACACAATCTTATAAATGGCCATGAATAACCTAGGATAAGACCATAAGCATGAAAATTTTATTCTTGAATTATGTGGTTTCCTATTATAATTAGTGTTGCTCACACTATTCTTCTTGGTTTTAGTCAATGGCTGGAACCCGAAGGAACCGTGTTAATGCGGAATGCGATGGGAAATGCAATGATTTTCCCCCTGAGCAAACAAACGATATGGGAGCTGGAATGCAAAATCTTGTAGCCATGCTCACACAACTTTCTCAAGCTATGAATCATGCAGGATTTCCAAACGAGCAAAGGAGGGAGCAACATTCTGTTGAATCCTTCATGAGGCAGCGTCCACCTTCTTTCAGCGGGTCTACTGATCCATTAGTTGCTGAACAATGGATTAGTACTACTGAAAAGATATTTTCAGTTCTTCAATGTTCTGAGCATGATAAAGTCATCCTAGCAGTGTATCGTTTGGAAGGAGATGCGGATCAATGGTGGAATCTTGTTAAGAATATGAGGCAAAGGGATGAAATTGAGTCTATGGAATGGGACGAGTTCAAGAACTTATTTTTCAATAAGTACTTCCCTCGTATTCTCCGAACAAAGATGGAGAAAGAGTTCCTTGAACTGAAGTAAAGGGATGATGAATCTGTTAGTACCTATGAAGCAAATTTTACAAGACTTGCAAGGTACGCTTCTGGTATTATTATCCAACCTGAGAGTAAGATCGACCGATTCTTTAGTGGCTTAAAACCAAGTCTTTGAAGGGCGTTAGCCATAAGGGACTTCAATAGCTACGAGGAAATCGTTCAATGTGCTCTCAAAGTCAAGATGGAGATTGGAGTAACCCATCAGTCGCATGGGTTTGATAAGAAGAGGAAGATGGAATTCAAAGGAAACTCTAAAGAGCACACTGAAAAGAAGATGAACTTTCCCTTATGCTCAAAGTGTGGAAAGAAACATGGAGGGAGTTGTCTTAAAGGGACAAGTAAATGTTTTAAATGTGGAAAGGAAGGTCATCGGGCATTTGAATGCCGTGATAATGGGAAGAAGATGTCTAATGATGCAAACAAAGGAAGGGATACACAGAATGAACCTACTACACTTCAATGTTTCAAGTGCAAGGAGATGGGGCATTATGCCAATCAATGCCCAAATCCAAGGGTTGATGATGATGGTCGACGTCAACAAAATCTTAAGGCTAAAGACAAAGGAAAGTCACATGCAATTTCTATCAGTGATGTGGAGTACGATAACGATGTGGTGAAAGGTACACTTACCATCCACTCTAAAGTAGAAAATGTTTTATTTGATTCTGGATCCACCCACTCTTTTATTTCTAAAGAATTTTCTAAGGGTATCACCGTATTACCTCAACAATTAGATGTTGAGTTAGCTGTGACAACACCTAATGGCACAACAGTCGCATCAGAAGTTTATAATTATTCTCCGATCGAAGTTTGTGGGAAAGTGCTTCCTGCAAATCTTGTGATCCTTCCTTTAGTGGAATTTGATGTGATTCTTGGCATGGATTGGCTTTCTCTACATGGATCTCATATCAATTGCCAAAGAAGGGAAGTCACATTTCATATTCCAGATCAACCTACGATCGTCTATCAATGCAAGGATGAACATAACCTTCCAGTGGAAATTTCTTCCATCTTATGGGTATTGATTCCACTAAATGAAGGTTATTTATCTCAAATAGTTGGTGAGAAACTCACGATTAAGAATATGACCATTGTACGGGATTTTGATGATGTCTTTCCGGAGGAATTACTGGGTCTTCCACCAAATCGTGAAGTTGAGTTTTCAATAGAACTCGTACCAGGTGCTTTGCCTATTTCAAAGACACCTTATAGAATGGCCCCAATTGAGTTGCAGGAATTGAAGAAGCAACTCCAAGAGAATCTTGATAAGGGATTCATATGCCCTAGTGCGTCACCTTGGGGAGCACCGGTTCTATTTGTTAAGAAGAAAGATGGATCAATGAGACTCTGCATTGATTATCGAGAACTTAACAAGATCACTATCAAGAACAAATATCCTCTCCCACGCATTGATGACTTATTTGACCAACTACGCGGAGCTCAATACTTTTCCAAGATTGATCTTCGTTCAGGGTATCATCAATTAAGGGTCAAAGGGAGGATATACCAAAGACGGCTTTCCGTACAAGGTATGGACACTATGAATTTATAGTGATGCCATTTGGTCTTACTAATGCCCCTGCTATCTTCATGGATCTAATGAATAGAGTATTTAGAGACTATCTTGATCAATTTGTGGTAGTCTTTATAGACGATATTCTTGTCTATTCAAAGAGCAAGGAATAGCATGAAGATCACTTGAGAATTATATTGAAGACCCTGAGAAAAGAGAAGCTTTATGCCAAATTTACCAAGTGTGAATTTTGGCTTCAAAAAGTTGCATTTTTGGGTCATATAATCTCAAAAGAGGGGATATCTGTGGATCCAGCAAAAATAGAGGTTATCGAAAGATGGTCAAGACCAACAACAGTAACTGAGATCCGAAGTTTTCTTGGTTTGGCTGGTTATTATCGACGTTTTGTAAAAAAAATTTCACGATTATCTAATCCACTCACCAAGTTGACTCGAAAAGGAGTTAAGTTTGTCTGGACAGAGGAATGTGAAGAGAATTTCAAGGAGTTGAAAAGAAGGTTATCCAGTGCACCTGTGCTCACACTGCCTTGTAGTGGAGAAAGGTTTGTGATCTACAGTGATGCATCCAAGAAGGGATTGGGGTGTGTTCTTATGCAAAATGATATGGTGATAGCTTATGCCTCACGACAGTTGAAAATCCATGAGCAAAATTACCCAACACATGATTTGGAGTTGGCTGCGGTAATCTTTGCATTAAAGATTTGGAGGCATTACCTTTATGGTGAAAGGTGTGATATTTATACTGATCATAAAAGTTTAAAGTATATTTTCACACAAAAGTAGTTGAATATGCGTCAAAGAAGATGGTTGGAGCTGATTAAGGATTATGACTGCTCAATCCATTACCACCCTGGGAAAGCAAACAAGGTGGCGGATGCATTAAGTCGACAAGACCATGCTAGTTTATCCATGATGAGGATCACAAAGGATCCAATATTTATGGATTTACAAAGGATGGATCTTGGAATTATAATGGAAGGGGAAAAATCTTATCTTTCTCAAATGAATGTTCAACCATCTATACATGTGAAGATTAAAGAGGCACAGAAAGAAGATGTCGAGTTACAAAAGAAGGTGAGAAATGTTCCTGAATTCAACCTTGATTGTGATGGGATAATAAAGTTCAGGAATTGGGTTTGCGTTCCTCCCATCCCCGAATTAAAGAATGAGCTGCTGGATGAGGCTCATAGTTCGTCATTCTCTATTCATCCTGGAAGCACGAAGATGTATAGGGACCTGAAAGAGTACTTCTGGTGGGATGGCATGAAAAGAAATGTTGCTGAATATGTCTCTCGATGCTTGGTTTGTCAACAAGTTAAAGCTGAGAGACAGAAGTCTAAGGGGATGTTACAACCATTACCCATACCCGAATGGAAATGGGAAAACATCACTATGGACTTTGTCACAGGACTTCCTAAAACATCCAAAGGCAATAATGTTATCTGGGTCATAGTTGATCGTCTTACAAAGTCTGCACACTTCATTCCTATTAGAGAGGATTTCTCTCTAGATCAGCTTGCCATGATATATGTAAAGGAAGTGGTAAGATTGCATGGAGTACCACTTTCTATTATATCTGATCGGGATCCGAGATTTACCTCGAAGTTCTGGCGAAGTCTTCAGCATACTCTGGATACAGAGTTGAGTTTCAGCACTGCTTATCATCCCCAGACAGACGGTCAGTCTGAGAGAACAATTCAAACCCTAGAAGATATGTTGAGATCTTTCTCTATGGATTTCAAAGGAGGTTGGGATCAACACCTACCTTTGGTGGAATTTTCTTATAATAATAGCTTTCACTCCAGTATTCAGATGGCTCCTTATGAAGCTCTCTATGGAAAGAAATGCAGGACTCCAACTTGCTGGGATGAAGTTGGGGAAAGAAAGCTATTAGGACCTAATCTCGTTGATGAAATGGCAGAAAAGGTTAGATCTATTCAACAACACATAAGAGCAGCTCAGAGTCGACAGAAAAGTTATGCCGACAACCGAAGAAAAGACCTAGAGTTTGAAGTGGGCGATAAAGTGTTCTTACGAATATCTCCCTGGAAGAGGGTTATGAGATTTGGAAAGAAGGGGAAGTTGAGCCCTAGATATATCGGTCCTTTCGAAATACTGGATCGTGTTGGGAAGGTAGCTTACCGATTGGCGCTTCCACCGAATCTCTCTCAAGTTCACGATGTGTTCCACGTATCTCTCCTGAGAAAGTACATACCAGATCCTTCACATGTACTCAGCTCAGAAGTTGTACCGCTGGAGCAAGATCTTTCTTATGAAGAACAGCCGATAGAGATTCTGGATCGTAGCGAAAAAGTCCTACGAAACAAGACCACTCGCTTGGTGAAAGTTTTATGGAGGAACCACCAACTTGAAGAAGCTACATGGGAGCTTGAGGATATGATGAGGGAGAAGTATCCTCATTTGTTTGTTACAAAGTGACGAATTTCGAGGGCGAAATTCTTTTTAAGGGGGGTAGAATGTAACACCCGAGACTTTTATGTTATATAAACCATCAAAGGAATCTTTTTCTACACAACACTTGCTTGGCTTGCTTTGCACGCAATCGCGACCTTCCTCGATAGCTTGCGTCGTACGCAATACCGAGTTTCACTAAACAACAATATGCTATTAAAACTAGCCGTTATGAATAGTAATAACCACTTTTTAAAATTTTATAAATTTTATTTTTCAAAATGGACTTCATTTTTGGACTCAGAATATCGAAATTAGCCTAGGGTGAAATTTTGGTATTTTTCTGAAAACTTTCAATTTTTGATGAATAGTGAAACCACTAAGTGGTAGGTTAAAAACTGAATTTTGCATAAAACTTAATTTTACCGCTTCTATGAATGGAATTTCAAAAATCCGAGAGACACGGTTAATATGAAGGACTAAAATGTGGTTCAATGAGATGAAAATAATTTTTTGGTGAATAGTAACTTTTTACTATTTGTACCGCGGTTAATAGTAAATAGGGTAACTAAGGGTAAATATGATATCAATATTACCCTAACACATGTCCTAATTCTATTGGACAAGTGTAATTCGACCAAAAACAAACTTAGGAATAAAATATGACCATTTAGGCCCACTTGGATTAGATTAGGACATTTATTATTAATTTATTTAAAGAAGGGTTAAAATAGTTAAAATCAAAGTTTAATAAGTAAATCATTTTTAATATGGGGTTATATATAAGATAAATTCGATTGTAAATATTCATTAGAAAGCTAAAAATATTTAATACATGATGGTATTTTATTTGTAATTTTTAGACATCAAATAATTTAATTTATTTATGACACAAAGATGATACAGTAATTATCTTGTTAATGAAATATTGACATAATTGATGTTATAAACACCAAAATAAATGTAATTTGAGACTTTTTATGAATTCCACTAATTTTATAGGTTACTATGATATATTAATGTTGATTTAATAAACTTGGTTCGAACATATAATTCTGTTATGACTTTCACAAAAATCATATATCAAATAGTGTCAAAATTGACACAAAATAGTTTTTAAATAAAATATTATATTATTAATTGTTATTTTATTCCTAAAAATATAAGGTTCGGCCAAATGACTTAAGGATATATATATTAATAATAAACAATTTGGGGTTCGTTTGGCATGTTATAGTAAGTGTATTAACCATATAGTGAAAGAAAACAAAAAGACACGGTAAAAGTTAAATTAATTAACTTAGAGTTAAATCTAATTGATAAGGTTAAAATAATACCCTAAACTTGTCTAAATATTATTGGTTTATAGGATTTCGACCCATCCCCACTTTAGCTTCGAAATAAGACCCTTTGGAACCATTATAAACCGATTTTGACTTTAATATAAAATAATATTTTGAGATATTCCTAAGGTGCCCCTCTCCTCCCTTATAAAAGGGCACCTCCTCCCCCTCCTCCTCACACCAATTTGAGCACTCAAGCTCGGCCAACCCCTGCCATTTTCTCCTCTCCACTTACCTAGAATAATCCTAGAGGTCCTGGTCTTCTCCAAAGACCAATCTTAGTTCCTTAAGTGGGGGATTCAAAGAGGCGTTCCAAAGAAGAGGTAATATCCATTACCGATCTTTTCAATTTCTTTCTTCTTCAACTTCTTATTCTTTAGTTGTTTCATGATAAAGTAATAACATCAGTATTACTTACATACTGATATGTTATTATAAATATGAAACAACCCTAATTCACCTTCTATCCATCCTACGGAAAAATAAAATCACCGCGCGTGCGTACGTACGGAATACCGTCTCCACGCCGTGGTGTAATCTATTTTCCACCATCACCTTACAAGGATGGGTATAATGGTGTAATGAGTAACTATATATGATTATTATGAAGTAATATTGATACTGAAATAATATATATATATACTCTAATACAATTCCACGATCATAGGAACGATATCATCACTCGTGCGTACGTACGGAATACCGTCTCCACGATGTGATGCGACTTGTTCTACATGATCTTCATTTCATAATGATTATATAAATGAATTGAATGAATTAATATGGTATATACTACACTAATACCATTCTGGAAATGAATTATCTATAACCTAAAGATAAGAATAAGAATTTATTCGACAAAACACGCATAAGAACAAAAAGTTATAAAGACCCGAGTAACAAGTAACAATGAAATATTACTAACAAGAAGCTAATAATATGACCATATATGATATCATATCAATATGTATGATTCTGGAATAAGTCAATAACATTATTTAAACCATTATACAGGAGCTTCGGACACGAACAAAGCAAATCGGACCTAAGGTAAGGGAAATATCACAATCTCATTTTTATCCGAGATTGTTTATTCATAAGTATTTAATGGGGTGTATTTTATCATCCACTTCCATGTTTCATAAATATGTAATATTATTTCCATACACCTACAATTGTTTAAATCCATTTTTACCCTTCGGTGAGTTTTTAGTAATATCTATGAAAGGAATCTTTTGTCATACGAGGTACTTTTTGACTTTTCCGACAAAAGTACGGAGAATGTTTTTTTTAACTTATACGGCATGAATGGATTTTTAAAACATTGTTTCCAAGAAGCTTCCTTTACAAGTTTTCATGTTTATTTTTAATCAACTTCTTTTATTTTAAAGTTGTATGACATGTTATGAAAGGAAAAATGTTTTTGAAGAAGAAAGGATATTTTTCTCAAGAATGGAGTTCAAGTGTTTTATCAAAATTATTTTCCATCTAAGATAATAAAGGGTTCTGTTTTTATCCCTATTATTACATTGATTTGATCATGTTGTGATGGAATTATTTTTATGAATTTCTTTACCTTATATGAATTGATTTATGATGTCATGATGTTTCAAGAATCCCATTTTTGTTACATGTGTTATGCGATGATGTATGTTTTATGATTATGTGGCACACATAAGAAAGGATTCATTATAAGATGGGTGGGACCTATATCTCCCTCCAATGCATTGGGTAATGATTTTATATCTCATGAGATAGACATGGCTGGAACGGAAGGTTATTTCGGTTCAGTGATACAGGACTGAAACGAGGAGTGAACTCGGTTCAGAAAGGGACTTTGTCCACTAAGATAGTCTTGGCAATGAGTCATGACTAACAAGAAATGATTTTCCATGATTATGTGTGCATGCCACAAAGTTTCAAGTTTTATGTTATGGGGATCTCATTTTCACTTCTATGATTTATTCCATGTTAAGATATTATGATCTCTTTTGCAGGTTTTGATTTTCATAAAGATATGATATGATTTTTTTTTATTTCCTTTATTTTCCCTTGCTGAGCATTTGAGCTCACCCTTTTATGTTTTCTTTTCCCCAGGTCAGGAAGATGGATATTAAGTAGAATATGCTAAAAGGGACCCTAGATATGATGAAATAAATGGGAGACACTATAGAAGATTTATGAACCAGTTGTTTATGTTTCCCAGTTTCTAAATACACTATACCTATACGGTCCTTTTTGGTTTTGTCATATGTTGTAATAAGTGTGCTTCAATTTTGAAGTATTAACAATGTATGTAAAGTGTGGGTCCTTATAGGGTAACATCTCATCCTCTTTTATTAATTGTCTTAACCACAAAAAATAATGTCTCATTTGTAATATCTCTTTGAATAAAAGGTAATCACCAAATATAATTATAGATTGGATGAACGACAATGACTATTTATCCAAATAAATGTACACTATGCCTATCATTATTGAACTGCGTATTATTATAATTTATTTTTAAAAATATCATACCAATTATATTATAAATATAAAATAATAATTTCAATCACTCAATCATGATTAATAATGATATGTTAATATATTTTTATCTTTGAATTATTTTTGTATATTATTTATCTTGTAAAGAACATTTTAAATTCCCATGGGTCACATAAGATCTTATGTTTTGAAGGATAAATAGATTTAATATTTTTAAGAAAATAATTTTCATCTATAAATGTTTTTAAACTTCAAAAAATATTCTATGAATTAATATAGAACATTGTTTCTTGAATTGGTTCCCTCATATACTCCATTCAAAGGACCTTGGGTTTAATAAACCAAAAATAATTGTAATAACAATAATAACTTTAATTATCATTTTTTATTTTTATTAAATTTTAATAAATTTGTTAACTCCCATATAAATTCCACAAACTTACAACTAATATTTAAATAATTAATTATATTATATTAATACATGAATAATTCTCATCACATTAAAATCATTGATTATATAACTAAAATAAAATAGTTTTTATAATAAATTGTAATAAACTTAATTATTAGAATACCACAACATTCATTTCACATTATACATAGAATCCTCCACTACCTCATTAATATATGGAAATATCCAAATTTAACCTCATTTTTATTTCATAGTCAAGACCAAAAAAATATTATTTGACAGATTATTATTTTTCGTAATTTAGTAGAAAACAGTGACAATAAAAATAATCCATAATATTCTTATAATGTAACTCATAAAAATACTCACATATTAACATAATGTATCTTAATTATTACATAATACAACATATAATATTAAATATAATTATTTACTCATCAACCCTCTATAAATATTAATGCTATATAAATTTATAATGCTTTACAAAAAACACTTTATGTCTTAATATTTTACCCAACATGTAATTGGACTTCTATATTAAAAATATTAATATAATATTTTCTTAAATTTTTAATATATATGTTTTTATAGTGATAACATCGTTATATATCATGTAAAAATAATAAATACAAGAAATAAATATTATTGGTCAAATACTAATAATAATTTCATTAAATTAAAATCATTAATTTAGAATATGAATAATAATTCATTAGATCAATGAAAATTAATTCCACCATTTTAAAAAATTATCATAATGATATTTATTTACTATAGTTAATTAATAATCCCACATTCATAATTTTTCTACACATAAAATGTGACACTCATGAATTTTTCAATAACACTATGTTTCATAGCTTATACAACTTGAAACACTAAGCTTAAATAAACCATGAAATATTATTATTTAAATATGATAGTTATAACCTTATCATTGAATTAGTGGGTATGAATAGTATTAACCATAATATGATACATATATATATAACGGACTTAATAAATATGAATGTATTTATTAATACTTACTTAATAATTACTTAATTTTTAGTAAATTCGTTTTATTCTTTAAAAATGGGATTTTTTTAAAAATGAATTTTATTTCTTTTTATGAGGGAATATCATAATTAATTTCTACAAATTCTAGAAATTTTATTCTACAAAAAAGATATTGTTCTTTTTTAATCATCATGTCAAAATTATCTTAGAGTGAATTTTTCAAAGTTTTCTAAAAATATTGATTTTCCAGCGAATAGGGGGAAATATTTATTTATATTGAAAATTGTTTATTTTTTAAGAATATAAAAGTTATATTTTATTTAAAATTATTGCAAAGTAATATTAATTATCTTATATTATTAATAATAAAATTAATTTAATTGAAATAAATTATATGGTTTAATTTGGCATAAAAAATATTTATACATAAAAATGACTTTCTTTGAAAATTTATTTCTCATTGTGTTTTGTGTTTTTATCTTAAATTGATTTCTTATATTCATAGAAAGTGAATTATGAAAAATTTATACCATTTTTGGAATCATATTTTTCAAATTTGGTAAATAGTTCCACTTTATTTTTGGTCATTATTAATAGTAATCCGGGAAAATATTTTTGTTACCTCGGTAAAGGTAAATTGGGTAAAACATGGTTAAAAACATGAGATAACGTCTCAAAATCAACCCAAAACTATCTATTATCCTATTTTATGGGTATTCTTTATCCATATCCACACAAATACTAAATATGTGTCCACTTTGTACAATTTTATTTTATCATGACCTTTATATATATTTAATGAATGACTAAATAGAAAATGTCACTCTCTTGAATTCAATATCTCTAAAAAAATTACATAAGGGTAAAAAGAGTTATATGTTCGGTTCTAATTTTAAATTTGAAATATAAATTAATTTTTTATCATTGTAATTAATTTTTAATTTTTAGTAATTAAATAATTACTTTAAATACTTATGCATCACCGATATAGTAATAATTAAATTAATAGAAGAAAAAAAATGACTTTATAAATAATAAAAGTAATTAAATTTTGTTAAATTATTATTTTATATGAATTTTTTAGATAAAAATTACATATTTTATATGTTTTAATAGTTATTCTTTTATTTCCATTATGTACATGTTGTTTTTTATGTTAAATTATGTGAATGGTTATTAAAATTGCATTAATAGTATTTTATGAAAAAATTATTCCATTAAATTATTTAAAAAACATAAAAATATTGGAATAGGACAAGTAAGATGATAAATTGTTTAAAATTAAATTCCTTGGTCATTTAGGATTTAATATTTATTTTATAATAAAAACTGTAACACTTTAATATTAAGAAGTCATTATCGTGGTTTGAATAAAAATTGGTTAACCAAGGGGTTAAACTGAAATATAAGGTTTAAGGTGACACAAAAACCTATCTATATTTTTTTTAATTATATTTATACCTTAGACTCTTTTTATGTGAATCTATATCCCTTTGGAATATTTTCTCTTTATAATTACTTAGTAATATTTTAATATTTTTAGTAACTCCAAGTGTATCAATTCTCTCTATTATAAAAGGACACCCTTCCCTCTTTTAATTACACCAATTTGATCCATATATCCTGAAAAAAACCCATCTCGTTTTCCTTATAAACATAAATATACACTAATTAAAGTTTATTATCTTCTTAAAATTTCATTATAAGGGTCCTTAAGAAGTATTCTAAAGGAATTCTACCGAAGAAGAGGTAATCGTCTTTACCGGGTCTTTCAAATTTATTTATTCTTCTAATTAATATAAATATTTTGAACCCATACTAAAATACTAAATCCAGAATCATAAATTTAATAATATTTTATTATATTTATTTTACAACCATTTTTATTCTCTTTTCCATCCTATTAAAAGAAAAAACATTGCTTGTGCTTATGTATAACTTATCATCTCCACATAGTGATGTAATTCATCATTCATAACCAATTTAATTGGATGGTTATAAATATGTAACTAATGAATATATATGGTATATATGATATATTATTTATTCTGTATAGTTGAATTATTGTTTACCTTTCTTTCATTCCATCCGTCGAAAAGTGATATAATGTACAGGCTTATGTACGGTCTGTCGTATCCATGAATAATGTAATTCATTTTTATATAACTATAATTTAATTTTGATTATGAATATATATATATATAATGAATATTTATATAATATTTATATTATTATTATAATTTTAAATATGAGGAAACTATGATCATAGTACAAGGATCGAAACTGTTGAACTAAAACTTACATGAAAAATGAGACAGTTAACACCTATAAATGGAAATTTTAATTAGGAATTATTGATATATGGGTTTTTAAATATAATAAATGGAATATATATGATAACATAGTTATAAAAATTATTATAATATATAATTATAATAAATTTAAATTAATTATATAGAATGTTAAAATCAATTATGATGCAAGTCGGACTTGGGGTAAAGGTTCTTCGTCTTAATTTTGTTTTGTTGAGACGTGTTTGTTGTTATATGCCTATTTTTTATGAATTATATATAATAACCCTTATATATTTTATCTAATTAATCTAATTATGTTAATTGTATTTATATTTTTACTTGAATTTAATCTTTCATGTGGCATACTATTCAAAATTTACTGAAGTGTTAAGGGAATTATTCTCAATTTCCCTTCATTAAAGAATATTTTAAAGTTTTAGACATAATTTATTTTATTTTGGGTATGTAATTACACTTTTCATATTATATCATTAATCATTAATAATTCATGTTCATTTATTTTTTAATTCAAATTTTTAATGCATGTGGATTTTACTTGAACGTTACCAAAGCATTAAAAGTTTTCTTAAATCGATTTTCATTCATTATGTTATATGACTTATTTGTAGATTATAGTACATCTAGATTATGTGTGAAACAACATTTTTTTATTTAGGTTTTATTACAACTTATTTTTTGGATTTAAACTTTTTATACATAATCACTTCATTGATTAATTATCACTTCAAGGAGACGATCATTCCAAGGTATTTCTTTTACAATCTCATTTTATTTTAGGATTATGTATGTTTGAATTTACATTGAGGGAAAGTATATGATACATATATGATAAAACCATTTCATTTTATTCCCTTATGGTTATTTAATAAATTCATAGGTTTTCCTTTCATTTTAAACTACTAAAATACTCAAGAGACCAAAAAATAATAATGAAAACCAATATTGTTTTCTATTATATGGGCAATATTTTTCATCAATATCCATATGTTATTTTAAAAAGTTTCAAAAAATTTATTGTGATTTTTAAATGATTTATTAAATACATTTTTACCCATGTTTTAATTTTTCTAATCATGTTTAAAATTAATCCCTTTTTAATTTTCAGAATGAGTAACTTTTGACTTTTTATAGAAAATGTTGAAGGAACATTATTCCTAAAAAGCATGGAAGGAATATAATTTCTCATCATCATGTATAATAAATGTATTAAATAATCATATATAGGTTTCCTTGGTTCTTTTTGAAGAAAATTGTTTACCTGTTACTTTGAAAAAAAATTATATTTTAAATAAGTTATTTCAAAATTAAAAGCGTATTTTCCTCAAGAAATCTTCTAGTGATATTTTAAAATTATTTTTATATATTTAAATGTATGTTTATGCATATTTTCATTTACTGAGGATATAATCTATTGATACCATCCAAAATATTTCTTTGTGTGTTTTATGATTATTTTAGCTTGGAAAAGTGTTGACATTCTATATTTAGTATTTCCAACATGAACAATTGTTGAATTTTTAGGAATGTTAATAATGCTATATTGTTTATAAATATAATGAATACATTAGAATTATTAAGTGATTAGTGGATCCTAAAATTAAATATCCCCTTGATGCATCAGTTGGTCACATAATGAAAAATAGGTTAGGTATTTGTCTGATAGCTTACCCATTTATGTAAGATTTCTTGGAAAGATACATAGATGATATGTTTATGATTCCTTGGAATAAGGCCCTGATAGTAAGTTTAATATATTCAGAATGATGGATTACATCATATCTATATTATTATTTAAAGATTCATTATATTTAGGGATATTTTTCAATCTCATATGATTATTTATATGGAATTATTTGATCATCATTTATTTTTACCATAATATTATTCGTGATCAAGTTATTTATTAAATGATATTTGTTTTCAGATATTTACATTTCTTTTTTGATTATTCCTTATTTACTCAAGATAAATTCTATTGTATGTAAACCTTAATGAGTATTTGAGATCAATCCTAATTTTTTTTCCTTCCCATAGGATGAAAAGAAGTGTATTATGATTGATATGAAAGGATATGATAGCATGATTTATGATGTTCTTAATGAAAATTATATTTTATTTTATTTTATGTTTTCAAATGTAATGTATGATTTCCATATGTATCTAGTTTATCAAGACTACTAAAGTATTTTTTTTCTTTTGGTATGTGATCAATTTTATCTAGTTTCAATGTAATAATATAACCACTAACTTTGGGATACTAGGGTTAGGTTCTTTATTGTTGGAATTATGGTAGGATTTAGTACAATCCTTGAAAAATAGATTTAGAAAAATAAATATAAGGGAACAAAAGCTTATGTTTGAATATAATGATAATTATAAGTATAGGATAATATCCTAATGTTTTGTTAAGATTGATATTACGTGGTTTTCCTAGAAATAAATCCTTGTGTAGATACTACAAGTTGACATGGATTTGGAACAGATGCCTCTAGGTGTAATAACATTAAAAAGTATTGGTTGAGTAAATATCAGTTATCATTTTGGTGAAGGTGAGTGTTCCCTTGCTGTGAAACTATTCTAACACTCCCAAAATATGTGATTAGGTAAATTCAATTTTCTTTACAAACCATTATGAAGGATTTTAATAGATGGTGACCATGTATGGACTAGGATAAACCTAAGGTTCCTTATATTGAAAATAAGGTATCATGATTTAGACATACTATAAATTATTTTCATGATTGTGTGATTTCACGCTATGATTATTATTATTCATACTATGATTTTTTTTAGTGAATAGATAGAACCAGTAGGAATCATGTTAACATTGAATATAGAGGACAATGTGGTGATTATGAAAACCCAAATTGGATAGTGACTATAGTGAAGGATATTGTTATTTTACCTAATTTTTTTTCACCACATATGAATACAAACACAGACCTTAGCCAACTATAAAACTCGCCAAATAAGAGAAGAATATTTTTTCTAAGATCTCAGGTGGTGTCGACCATGGAGTAAAGAATTTTCAATTTCCATCTTGTTAGAAATATGGAAAGAACCACCATATAAAATATATTAAATTAATGGGAAATTTTTTTTACATCTGAAGGAAATTGATCAATAAATTTTCAAGGAAAATTGAGAGTTCAATGGAGGAATATGAAGTTCATCCTAAGGAATCATTTATAGTTTAATGTATTATGTGTAGGAATGGGGAAATTATTCATACCAATTAATAAATCTAAGGTTTTACTCTTATACTAAGGAAGTATGGTATACCAATCATATAAGTTTAATAATTTATGTGTTTATATATTTTGATTTGATAATTATGTTGTAGAGTGTTATATCAATGATATTGTAAATATGAAAATCATGAAACATCTTATCATTGTTCCATGTTAGTTTTTATTTAAGAATTTGAAAATATATGTTGAATGCTTTCGATAACCATGAAAATTAATTTATTTGTAATGTGATAATGCATAGTTGGGATGAATAGATTATAATAATTTATGGAGAAAATGAGATGGTATTGGTGACCTTGAAATTTATTAGTGATTTTATGATAAAGTGATTTAGGTCATAGTTGAGGAAGTTTATTAAATTTTTGGATTTATTGAAATAATTTGAGATTTTATTTGAGGAATAAAGATTATATTAATTTTTTGAAAAATATAAGCCTTCATGTGAGGTTTACTTAAGAGTTATGAATATCATATTAGGTTTATAATTTTATGGTTTATCATATGTATAAAGTCATAGATACAGAAGTCGAGGTTTTAAGTGATGGAATTTGAGGTGATTTGAAACTTTTAATAGGTTTTAGGAAGAATACACTATTAATGTTCAAATAACCCATTGGTTTAGTATATTTTTTTGATGTTATGTTAATTATGGACTATTGGATAGTGGAATATAGGTAATATTTATCATCAAAATGTGATTCATTGATAAGGAATAATTTTATAGATATTTATGGTCAAGCTAAGGATTACCTTTATGGTTAGTATCTAAATTTTATTCATGATATTTTAGTCTGAATTTCACTATGTCATAAGATTATATTGTGTTTTATGATATTTTTTTGGCATGATTAATAGTGTTTGATTTATCTATTACCTTTAGGTTTAACATGTGGTTTTATATAAAGGACTATTTGGGAATAATGTAATTAAATATTTTATAATGTAAATTAAAATTAATGAGGTGACATTTGAGGATAAATCATTATATAATGTTGAGGTGATTGAGGTTAATTGGGATATAGGGTTATTTATTTGTGGGATAATATATGTTTAACCTTTGGTATTCTTGTTGAAATATTGAAGTAAAATTTATTTCTTCGTATTATGGTTTATATATTTTGGATATTATCTTAACCTATGGTTACTATTTCATTTTTTGTTAACATATAAAGATAATATTAATAGCTTAGTATCATTTTTTGGATTATATAATCAATTGGAATTTGATATTATTTCTTTAAGAATGAACAAAATCATCTTGAATACTCATCGTTTTGAGAAAATGATGATATTATTGTAAAAATTGATTAAAAGATGAGATTTTACTTTTAAAATGAGTATATTTTATTATTTTTTCAGTTTAAATGGTAAAGGAATTCTTAGACTCTAGTAAAAGGATCTTGAAAATAAAATGTTGTCATATTACATTCATTCGTAAAGAATCGGTGATCTTTTTCACACCATATTTATTTAGGGTTTTTTCTTCATTAAATTTGTTGTGATCATTCGATTTCTTTTCAATAATGTTCGCTTTCAATTTTGATCATTATTTGGGAATTTATTTTTCCACCATGTTTATATATTAACATCACAATAATGTACACCAATTTGAAAACCCATTTTTGTTTTATTCCATGTGAGCATCATATTTCCATTTCCCTCTTTTTAAGAGAAATTTTTATTAACCCTTTATACAATGTGGGTTTTAAACAAAGGGATTATAAAATATAAAACCCATGATTACCAAGAATAAGTTAAAATTATGAGTATTAAATTTATTAAATGGGGTTAGAATGAAACACCCTGGTATTTTAAAAGAACACTATGTTAGATAGAAAATACAACATGAGATACCATGCTTAAATGAATCAAAAAATATTATTATTTAAATATGACCACAATAACCTAGACATTTAATTAGTGGGTATGAATAAAATGAGATGAATTATATATATATATAAAGGAATTATTCAATAAAAAATCATTAAATAATTATTATGAAACAAGCACTTAATTTTTAGTAAAGTCGTTCTATTATTCCAAAAAAATATTACTTTTTATAAGTTAATATTTTAATTAATTTCTATAACATTTAAAAAAATTATTTGAAAAAAAAGCTATAATTTTTTAATCAGTATTTCAAAATTAATTTATTCTGAATTTTTGTGATGTTTATGAAATGATTGATTTTCCGGTGAATAGAGAAAAATACTAAATTTTATTTGAAATTGTATTTTTATTCAAAAAAAATACAAAGTTTCATTATTTTAAAATGTTTTAATAGTAAAATAAGTTGTATAATATTATTAATATTTAAATTATGTTATTTTTAATAAATTTCATGGTAGAATTTAGTATAAAAATATTTTTATACATAAAAGGAATTTTTCTGAAAAACTTTTTTCATTATGTTTTTGTTTTTATATTAAGTTAATGTTTGTACATACTGAGATTGAATCTCAAAAAATGAGTACCATATTTGTAATCAAGAGTTTAAATTTTTTTTAAATATATCCTTTTTGTATTTGGTCATTATTAAGAGTAATCGTGTAAATATTTTCCACTTTGGTAAGCATAAAATGGGTAAAACATGGTTAAAACCATGAGATAAGGGCTCCAAATCAACGCAACACATTAATTTACCATATTTTATGGATTTAGTTCATCCATGTGCATAAAGTTTTTGAATATAAAGCCACATAGTGATATATTTCTTTGATTATGACCTTTATATTATCTTAAAGAATTAATAAATACAAAATTTCACTCTCTTGAATTTAATATTTATAAACTTTTTATATAAGGATAAAATGAGGATATATTCAATTATACATTTTCGTTTTAAATATAATTAATTTCTTTAAAATGGTAATTTATTTCCAATTTTTTTGATTAAACAACTATCTTAAATGCTTATACAACTCGGATATAGTTTTTATTAAATTAATAGAAAAATAAAATAAATTATTTTAAAAATATAAAATGTAATAAAATTTGGATGAATTATTTTGTTACATGAATTATTTTGATACAAATAACATATTAGATATGTTTTAAATGATTATAGTCGAATTAAAATTTTGTCATGTTATTTTAAAAGTTAAATTATTTAAATAATTCTTAAAATGACATTAATAGTATTTTATGATAAAAATATTTCTTAAAATTATTCAAAAAAATAAAAAACTTTAAAGGGGATGATTATGATGAGAAATTCTAAAAACATTCATCTTTTGGTAATTTTTTAGCCAATATTTACTTATAGCTAAAATTATAAAAATTTAATATTAAAAAGTTATTAGGACAGTTAAGATTAAAATTGGTTAACCAAGGGGATAAACCAAAAGAAAAATGTTTTAACTGACATAAAAACCAATATAAATTTCATTTTTGATGATATATAGACCTTATCCTATTATTATTTTAATATAAGACCATTTTTAAGTATTTTCTATATAATGACATTGTAATATTCTAGTCTTTTTTATAATTCCAATTATATCATTTCCCTCCATTATAAATGGACTCCCCTTATCTATTTTCTTTACACCACTATGAGCCATATATATCAAAAAAGCCCTAAAATTTTTACTTTTATACTTCTATATAAACTAATTCTATGAATTCTTATTCTTAAAACGTCATTATAAGGGTACTTAAGCAGGAATCTAAAGGAATTATACCAAAGAAGAGGTAATTTTATTTACCAACTATTTTAAAAACATTATTCTTCTACTTACTCTAAATTTTTTGTTACCATCCTAAAAAAATAATTCTAATATCATAAATATACTAATATTTTATTATTATTATTATTATTATTATTATTATATAGCCATTTTCCATCTCTTTTCCATCCTATGAAAAGAAAAAACAGTGTTTGTGCGTATGTACGACTTTCCGTATCAAAGTAGCAGTGTAATTATTATTTCATCAACACTTAAAATTAATAGTTATAAATATGTAACTAATGAAAATATATGAAATATATAATATAATATTTATTCTATAAATTTGACTTATTATATACCTTTTGTTCATTCCATCTATTCAAAAGTAAAAATACTATTCATGAGTATGTACAGTCTACCGTCACCATGAACAGTGTAATTAATTTTTCTATCCCTGTAATTTATGGATGATTATATCTATATATATAGTATATATTATATTTATATCATGATTATAATTATGGAGAATATTGAACCATGATTAATGTATAAAAAAGGAACATCCAAACTGAAACATATATGAAAAACATGATAATTTTAATATGGAATTATTAATAAATGGTTGTTGAAATATTATAATTTGATAACATATGATGTTATGAGTATGAAAATTATTCTATTGTATAATTATATTAAATTTAAATTTATTATACATGAGGTTAAATGAACTTTTGAAGCATGTTTACATGAGGTAAGGGTTTTTCAACTCAATATTGTTTTATTGAGTCTTGTTTGATATTGTAAACCTATTTACTTTTATCAGGTTTATATAATACCCCTTTTATATGTTATATCTTAAATATTCTTAAGTTCATTATAATTATAGTTTTACTTGA
Source organism: Viscum album (assembly GCA_963277665.1). Classification (NCBI taxonomy): domain Eukaryota; kingdom Viridiplantae; phylum Streptophyta; class Magnoliopsida; order Santalales; family Viscaceae; genus Viscum; species Viscum album. Next base: position 339,608,188 of record OY728135.1, read on the forward strand.
ATTTTTTCTTTTATGGGCCTTATGAGTCAGAATTTAAAAAAGTGGTAAGGGATTTCATCTCAATGTCCCTCCCTTGAGAAATTTTTTAAAAGTTATATGGATAATTTATTTTATATGGTGTATTTACATCCATCTTTAACGTTATATAATATATACACCATACATCATGTTATCTAAATTTTCAATTAAAATTATTTCTTCCAATACTATTTGACTTTAATGTTTCCAAAGCGGTAAATGTTTTCTTAACTCAATTTTTTTCATTGGGTTATGTCACTTATTCATTGATTATATTACATAAATATTTTGTGTGAAATGAAATTTTTTTGGTTTGAGTTTTATATCAATTTTTTTTGTATTTTCATTTTTTCTCATCGTCACTTCAATAATTAATTCTCACTTCAATTATGTGATCTTTCTAAGGGATTTATTTTACAATATCATTTTATTTTGGTATTGTTTGTGTTTAAATTTCCATTGGAGGAAGTTATATGATACTTATCTGATAAAACCATTTCATTTTATTAACCTATATTTATTTTTAAATTTACATGTTTTACTTTTTTTTTTAATTTTTTATGTACTCAACTGACTGGAGAAAATTTTTGTAGAGAAAACCAACTTTTTTTTATTTGATTAGGAATATTTTTCTTCCATGTTCAAATTTCCATAAAAATATTCTCAAGGATTTTTTTTAATATTCTTCAATGATTTATTAAAGAAATTTTTACCCATGTTTTTTTTCCTATAATAATGTCTAAAATGAATCTCTTTGTTATTTTCTGAATGAGGCACTTTTGACTTTTCACCAAAAATGTTAAAGGAATATTTATTTTTACCTACATGGAAATAATAAAATTTCATGACATCATGGAAAATCAATACTCTGAATATTCTCTTATAAGTTTCCATGGTTCATTCCAAGGAAATTTTTTTCCTAATATTTTGGTTAATTTTATTTTTAAAATATGTTCCTTCAAAATGAAAAGGTTATTTTCCACAAAGAAATATTACGGTTATATTTTAAAATAATTTTCATCTATGTCAGCATCTTTTGATGAATGTTATGATTTATTGAGGATATAATTTAATGATACCATTAAAATTATTTCTATAGATATTTTATTTTTAGTTTGATCAAGGAAATTATTGAAATTCAATATTTAGTTATTACAATATGGGAAGTTAATGATTTTTTAGACATGTTGATTATGTTTTATTATTTATTCATTTAATGAATTAATTTGAATTATTGAGTGATTGGTAGGGCCCTAAATTACATATCCCCACAATACATCAGTAGGTCTGATGAGACAAAACTAGTTTGGTATTTGGATAAGTACATACCAACTTATGTAATATTTTTTGGTACATGGACTTTATGGTATTCTTATGTTGTCTTGGAACAAGTACCAAAAATTAATTTTATGATATACTTCATTATGTATTCCTTAATTATGAAATTATTTATTAATTTCCATGTAATTATTTTTAAATCTACGATATCCATGGATATATTTTAAGATCATGTGATTATTTATATTCCATTATTTGATCGTCATTTATTATTTTTATATTATTTTTTTTAATCAAGTTTCTGGTTAAATGTAATGTGTTTTCAGTTTTCACCTTTTCATATTTATCATGCCTTATTTACTAAATATAGATTCCACTTTATGTTACCCTTACTAAGTATTTGATCGCACCCTTATTTTTTTTCTTTCCCCATGATTCTAGGAAGTGTATTATACTTGACATGAAATGATATACTAGTGGTAATTATTATATTATCAAAGAAAAATCTTTATTATATTTCAATGTTTTCAAATTTTCTGTAAGATTCATTAATGTATCTTGTTTAACAAGACTAATAAATTATTTTTTCCTTTGGGAAGTGATCAATTATATCTAGTGTTAATATAAATATGTAACCACTGACTCTGGGATACTGGGGTTAGTGTATATAGATAAACATTTTATATTTTAAAAAAAATTACTCATGGGGTATTTTGAGATATTTTATTTTTTAATAGTAAATCATATAACTACATATAAATTCTTCCACACAAATTGTTTTTTGGGTTCACCACACTAATGTTAATTATTAAAATGTTATTCAAAACACTTTATCAATGAAAATTTTATTTTTTTAGTCCCTAACAAGGCTTAAACCATTATAGGGGTTGAATTAGGGTGTGTTAATTAATAACATTCCTTTTTCAAAGATCATTTTTTGTATTTGTTAGGAATACTTCTATCTCTTTTCCTCATAACTAAAATGCAGTAAAAATGGTTCTCTTGATAAATTTTACATGGTTCACCAAAATTATATAATAATAAGGTTAATTTATATAAATTTTACTATAAATCCTAGATAATAACACCCAATTTTTTGTTGAATTCATGTTTGGAGTGGTCTCACTAACCCTTTTAGATTACAACCATACACAAATGGAAAGTTTTATAATCCCCTCATAGTGTGGAACTCACAAATCCTTCTGTGTTGTCTTCTTCCACCATGACCAAAGATGAAACTACACTAGGGATGGTTTATCAAATATCTCTAATTACTTCTATTTAAAGGACATCATAGAATCATTTCCATTGATTGATCTCCTAAATTACCACTTATTTTTCATATCCTGCTTTACAAAATTAAAATTTAAATGCTTATTATATGAGTAATAATAAAATTTATATCACTTATCACATTAATAAAATATGATACATTTCACTATATTTTTCTATGATTCAATTTCCAAAATATTTTAAAAAAACTATTTTCCATTTCAATTTTTTTCAATATACCTGTTTTAACCAATTTCTAAAACGATCGCAACCTCATTTTAAATAAAATATCTTGTTAAAAATGGGTAAGTCTTCCTCAAAATTTACAAGACCGATCTATATGTTTCCTCAATCTAGGAATATTACTTACATGCTATGAAATTAGTAGGAAAAAAGATCAAAAAATCTACTAACTTTTATATTAAAAAATATGAATGTTCCAACTCTACAACACCCTTTATTTCAACCTCCATAGCTTTGTCGATGTAGGGTGTGTGACCAAGTGTAGACCCACATGATCAATATTAAACATGTATAATAATAATCCTAAAAACATTAAATATTATTCCATTTAATCACACTTTTATTTTCTAATCAAAAATTTCCATATAAAAAACATATTTCATATTTATAAAAATATATAACAACAACTGCTACTAGACTCCTCTTGAAAATTAAAGATTATTAGATAACTCGTACAAAGAGTAAGATGACTCATATATAGGTATAAAACACTCATACACAATATATATGACTCATATGTGAGGATTAATGACACACACACACCCTATGAATTACTCATCCATACTATAGAATGACTTGTATGTAGCTTTTATTTTACACATACACAGTCTCTATCTTTGTTGACTTTTTGTGTCCCATAGAGAATTAATCATACAAAAACATTTATGACATGTATTAATCCTATAAATTACTGATCTACATATTTTTAATGACTCATTTTTTAAATATACTTTTCTAAATTTCAAAATATTTTGTTTAACCAGATTTTTCCATAATTCCTTCAAACCACAACAAACCCAATCATAAACTCTTTCATCCTCAAAAAATGGAAATTAAATACAAAATATATATATATATATATATATATAATATTACTTACACTTAATTTTAAATAAAAACAATCAAATATTCACTCCAAGGTTATTTTTTATAATAATTTACCCCTTTGGGTTTTTTTACAATTCCAAAACACTGAAAAATTATTATTCCACTTCCACGGACAAAAAAATACAAAATTATAGAATTTGAAATTATAATAGAAAAAATACCTTCCTTAAATTATTTTTATAATTATTATTCACTAATAACTAATTATAAGAATACTTAAGCCACGCTCGGTGTGAGAAACAATTGTTGAGTGAAAAGAGCCTCATGAATATAAGACCTTAGCCTTGAAGCATTGTCTCTTATATTCCAAAAATTGTTAATATACCACTAATATAATCTCCCCCATCCTTAACACATGAATATATCCCCTTAAATTTATAGTTAGGTAACACTTCTCCCCATTTTTTAATGAAACAAAAGATCACTTCTCTAATAATTTTCATGACAAAATTAGAGGTTAACACATGAATTATAAGAGAGAAACCATATTTTTCTAGAATAGAATTTTCCATGGGGGATTGGGGGTCTATTATTCAATTAATTGTTTTTAGTGATTATGTTATAATAAAAGAGATATTTGATTCCTTTATAAACTATATTGGGTAGTTTATTTGTCATTATACCATTAATTTTATATTTATTAGAGACATACTTCAACCTCACAATTTTTTATTCAAATTTTTATTGAGAAAATAATATTTTATCTCGATGTTATTTATAATATAATGATGAATGTGATTTTTTTTATAATATATAACACTCAATTTTTTCACTTTGTGAGAATAAGATAGGTCACTTCTAACCCAATGTATCCAAGATATTGTCTCGTCGATATAAAAGGGTAAAAAGATTGTGTGGTTGAAACATACTCATTATTCATCATACATAAAGTGATTCACTCTTGATTACTACATAGAAAAAATATATAAGAACTAATAATAAAGAATACACCACCAAATTTTGACATTATTACATCTACCAAAGATACCCAATCTACATATATATAACCCAATAACTATGAATATAAACTATAGTAATAAAACAACTCAAACTCTCCTATGTGATTGATATAATGATGTATTCTATTCAAATATTTCATTTGGATTTATTTATATAAGATTTCATAACAAAAAAATTTTAAAGTATCAAAGATAATATTCAATCAAGTTTCTATCATATATAGAGAACTCTTAATGATCTAACAATAATGGGTAACATTGACCTCCATCCAATATTTGGCCTTTTATAATTTCATTCGATTCTATATAGAAGTTTTTATTTTCCTTCAGTATACCATTTCAAACTTTTTGATTAAATCTTCAGACTATTTTATTTACTAAATTAATGTAACTTTCTTTTCTTAAAATGCTCATCAGAAAAAAAAATCATGCTAACTAAAACATCAAAGACACCCTGAATTCCAACCCATGTAATCTAAAAATAGCTTGAATGTTTTGTCATTTTAGAATATAAAAATTATGTCAATAATATAAATAAGCACCCACATCCATGGATTCTTTTCCATCTTGATGTGTATATTATGATCATCTCAACCTCTATTAAATTTTAGATTCTTAAAATATTGATCATAATAGAAATAACAATCCCCTAGTTAATTCTTTATAAATTACTAGTAATTATTCAATTATCATACTTTCTTCTCATCTTCATCCACTAATGATCCAAATTATTTCTCTATATAAAACTCCTCTTCAACTAATCCATTAGATGGTGTCAATTTGACATCCATTTAATATAAATTAAATCCTCTTTTCACTACCATATCCAAAAATAATTTTATAGTTTCCAACTAGACCACCAATGTAAAAGTTTAATCCATATTAGTGCCTTATATTTTGGAATATACCTTCCACCCTAATCATTCCTTATTCAAATTCTCCAAACATATTTTTTTATTTTTATTCATAAGGACCATTTGGTTATGATTACATTCTTGTCTTATGACCTTATAAAAACATCTTGTGTTTGGTTATTTTCATTTTGGTCATTCTCTTCATGCATAGATTTGACCCACCTCACATCTCATGTATCCACTTAAAAGTTTATATATTTCACTTGATATAGAAAAAAATTTTGTCTTCACTGATTTATTCATTGTAAATTTTATAGTATAAAGTTATTTATACTTCTTAATTTTCTTCATCATCACTACTCACATCATTGTTTTCAATATACCGATAAAATCCACCTAAGACACTGACATCACCATCACTTTCTTCCTCTATTTCTTTTCTATTTTTATGGAAAATATACTCACCAATTCGAAAATTATTCTCTTTTATTAAAAAAAGTTACTTATTTTGTTTTTATAAATTTTTTATTCATTATTTATATAATTTATATGCCTTGGTTTTTTATAATTATTCAAGGAAAATACATTCATTACCTTGAGATTTTGACTATCAACACTTCTATTTATTTAGAATTAAACATTTTATTTCAAACATTTGAAACTATTTGAGTATTAGAATCCTTTAGTTTCATATTTCATAAGGGTTATTCTCTTCGTTCAGACATAACAAGTCCCTATTAGTGATTTACATTTAGGTGATCACTGCTTCTTTTAAAAAATTCAATGATAGGTTATTCTATATAAGAATATTTTGAGCTATATTGTTTATAATTTGGGTCCTCCTCTCAATAACTCAATTTTGTAAAAGAGTCTGCACTAATTACACTTGATTCTTAATCCAATGTTTTTATGTATTCTTTGACATAGTTGTTTTTAAATTTTATTCAATTATCAGTGTAGAGATTTGTCATTTTTACACCACATAACGTTTTATATTTTATTGAAAATTTAGTGATATATTTGAATACCTTAGATTTGTGGGTAGTCTCCATAATATGTTACATCCTATATAATTAATAAATAAATAAGATAAATAGCCCTTTTTATCTGATTATCTAGGTTTCATTGGCCCTAAAACATATTCATGAACTCACTCAAGTAACCTTGATGAATTTACTATGTTTGCTTAAAGGGTTTTTGGACAATGTTCCCCTTTGTAGATAAATTGCATGTGTGTATCAACATACGTGATTTTAAGAAGGAATAAAGAACCATCATTCTTAAACAAGTTTTTCAAATAGTTTTATCTCAAATAACCATGATTCCTATGACATTACATGTTTTCATCTTCTTCGGATAGGAATCAAAAATTCTCCTTAATAATAAGGTAATGGTTACCCTTGGTTTGTTTACATTAATGAATAATTGAACCATATCCTACCTTAATAGTGCATTTCTTCTGGTTGAATTCCACCACATTTTATGAGTCATATAGTTTACTTATGCTTATTATATTATGATTAAGTCCTTTAACTAAGAGAACATCAGTCTTTCTCAAGTCCTTTTCACTAACCTTGGATTTTCTATATCTAAAAAATATTCATCCTCTCATCTTTTCTTAATCGAAAAAATATATTTGTATTTTATTTTATTTTGATGATGAGGTCTTGATTTTCCATCCTAAGGGAAGTTCACCCACTATCCAGAATCCATGTTCTGGACTTGTCCATTTCTTTTAAATCTATTTCAGTAATGTCTTCAAACTAAACTCTTCCCTTATTGATCTATGACTTGTGGTTTGATTTGTTTTAATGAAGATCAAGTTTTCATCACATATATATCCTCATTTTCTTCCTCATATTACAAAACCTAAAATCTATTTTGAGTCTTAATACTGATTGATGATGTTTATAATTGTTCTTTAATACTTATTTGGGTCTATTTTTGGCATTTTTCTTCATTATATAGATAAATAGTTGACTACCTTATTTCTGAATAATTCATAGAAATGTAAGTACCCATCAAATTCATACCAAGAGTATAAAAAACTAATCAACCTTTTCTTTAATCTATAAAGTAAAATATTTATATATAGATTTTGGGTGTGCATATTCTTTTCCACTTTTATACAATTGAAAATAGTATTGTGTGTATCATACAGCTCAATATTCCTCTGAGGTGGTAGTGCCAAAGATTTTGGATTCACTACCACTACCATATGTTTTCGGATTATACACCAACACTGACGTGGCTTTATTACTAAACCACTACAATCATGGAATAGGAAAATTTTCATTAATGGATATCCCATAAACTTCCTTAGTGGATAATATAGTTGTGCTACCCAATGTCATACTAGAAGTAAGGATTCATTCTTTCTCTTCACACTTAAATAACCAACTAATTACTAATCCTTCAATTTCTTCAATTATTTTGACCTTATCTTTCATAAAATTATTCATACCATCACTTAAATGATCCTATTATTTAAGCATTATATACATCTCAACATATTTTCCCAAGATTCTAGAATTTTTAGATTTAATTTTTTCATGTTCTAAATTCAGTTATGATATATCCTCATCTTATTTATAAATATAAATCATAGATTAAATTAAAAACCCATTATATTTATTTTTTTTAACTCTCTATATATCTATTTCTTCATATTTTTATTCATGTTCAACTTCAAAGTAAACTCTTCCCATGATACTAGAATTTTTATTATTATTTTCCCCATATTTTTTCTTTTCTATAATATCCATAAGGACGTATTCACTAAGTTTTATATAATCCTCTACCTCTAACCCTTTTATTTCCTCTAATTCCTTATCTTATTTTGATATAAATTTATTTTTCTTAAATAATAATTATTTCATTTTCTACTTGTTGTTCCCATAATTGAATGAATTTGTTTTGGGTTATTATTCCTCATCGTCATCTATAAATTCCCTAGGATACATAACCATAATATGAAATAATTTTATACATAAAAAACAAGAGATTTATTTCTATCCATTGAACTAACCTTTTCCTCTATTGGTATTAGAGAAAATAAACTGCATCATCTCATCAGCTACTTCATCATTGGGTTCTTATTTGATTGATAATTTCTTTATATACATGAATGATATCTCTTGAGAGTTTTCTTTTGAAATTGATTCATTGTGATTGTTCCTTGTCTCATAAGAAAAATGAGTTTTATACAGGTGGTACAATTTTACCACCTTCAGGTGTTTAACTTCAATCACTAAAAAATATTATGTAACCAAAATGGAAACATTTTAAGGATTATTTTATCAATTTTAATATAATCAATTATTTCCTTAAAACCATGAATATCCTCAAAAATAATTTTTATGAAGTAACAAAATAATCAACTATTATATTTAATATCATTCTTAAATCTCAATTTTTACTCCACAAGACATTCAAATTTTCATTGTTAAGTTTTGAATTAACTTAAGGGATATTTAGAAGCTTCGACCACATCATATAATATGTATTTCATTAAATCACATTTATATGGATCAGGTTCACTAAATCTCCCACTAAATAATTTTTTCATTGTAATCAACATCTAACTATTTTTTGTATTGGCCCATCAAAAATATGTTATCTATACTTATGAATATTACAATAATTCTCACCATATATTCATCCATTTCCATCAAAGTAAAATAACATCTTATAAGATTTTTCCATAGATAGAAGTTATTTCCATAAAAAATAAATATTCCATTTTTATTCACCACTACCTCCGCCATGCCCCAAATATAGATAATTCTATATAGAACCTTCTACTATCACACCCCAAACTGATACATGAGAAAGAATAAACCTATTGAGTGGGTGAATTATGGTGTTTTAATTAAAACATTACCTTTTAAACAATCATGCCCTGTATTTCATAGGAATACTTCTATGTTTTTCCTCACAATTGTATTATATTAAAAATAGATGGAATATGGAATTTTAATTATTACACCCAATTGGGAAAATCCATATATAAAGAACATAAATTTTCATGTGCACCAAAGACACTAAATCTAAATTATTTGATGATTAAAATATCTTATTAGATGCAATTATCCTCCTGGTTTATAACTATTTACAAAACAAATCTCACTACTCTCCTCATAGTGTGAAACTCACTACTCTGGTATTTTCTTCTTCTCACATGGCCAATGATGAAACTAAACCATAGATTATGTATCAGATAATCTATACTTACTTCTATTTAAAGGACAATATATAATCCTTTCAAGTTAGATAACACTAAGAGTACCTCTTCTTCTTACCCTTATCATTTCCAGCATCAAAACTATAATTATTATTTTTTGTATGATACTCTAATGAAAAACACTTCTCACATTTAGAAATTCTTTTTACCTTTTCTATATTTTTAATCATGGTATTTTGAATTATTTTTATAATGTATTTAACTTTCCTTTTTTGGTAAGACATCTCTTCCAGCTAATTTTAAAAAATGATACAATTCAATTTTAAATAAAATATTATTTTAAAACTATGCAATTCATCCTATAATTTTCTAATGCTGGTATACATGCCTCTAAAATCTTTAAAAACTACATTCACAACATGTATTTATATGAAAACAAGATCCAAAAAATATCCAAACATGTGTATTTAAAAATAAAAATATCCCAAAATCGTAACACCCTCCATCTTAGATCTAACAATTAACTCTACATAATGGGAATGTCTAAGGACAGACCCATATGATCACCATTGAACATGGATAAAAATAATCCTGACATCAAGGAATATTATTCCCTAGAATCTTACCTCGATTTTATCCTTGCATGTTTATCTATAAAACAATCATATTTATTATTTATGAAAATTCATTGAAAAATATGCCATTAGACTACTCGTGTAATGATTTGTTTTTCCAGTCTATATACAATCCCCAAGGGAATTTGAATTTTAATATTGGTATGATAGGATATTCTTTAAACTAAGTCTTGGAGCATAATTTTGGGATTTGGAACGCTCAAATTTATTTTTTTAGACTTATTTTACTAATCGGGATGTGTCTCAGGTGTTTTGTTGAGTTTTGGGAGCAGCGAGCACCGAAAACTCAAAACTGATAAGAATTGTCCAGTGTGCGTCGTTTTTCTGAAACCATACATCCCATTAGGTGAAATCATAAAGTCAATCTAGTGTAGATATAGGTTTCACATGGTATTTTCTAACCATGTGAGAGTATCTTCACAACCGTTAATTTTGTTGTTTCTTCTTGAGAGAATGAAAGTGTGTTGTTTGCACACAGATTCCCAAACCATGCTCATGAACCATGTGGTCCTTCTTCTTCGGTAGTCTCTCAACCACGATTTGTACAACCATGTGGCCAAACTATGAAACTATTTTAAAGGGGTGAAACCCCCATTCTTCCCCTCCAACATTTTAATCCTCTTTCCTTTCTTTCTCCCCCCACACTTGCATCACCTCCCTCAAACTGTGGGTTCTTTCACCTCTCCTCACCTAGGAATGGATTTTTATCCTTCATAAATTGTTGGATTAGAGTGTCTTCAAGTTAATTGGTTATCCCTTAGTAATATATTTTATCCTCTTTCTCTTTTCTTTGTATCTCTCACTGTCGTTGTAACTATCTTTGTGTGAGATAATTCACCCTATTCTCAAGGTGTTCATCTGTTTCTTCAATTTATCTTGAAATGGCTCAATTAAAGCCTCAAAATTGGATGATTATACCATCCATGGAATAAGGTAGGTGGTATATATCTTTTCCCACAAAATTTCATTAATTTATAAAGTACTTCATTGTGTCACATGCTGGTATTTACATGTGATGGCTTTGAAATGTGTAATACATGATATAGAACAAAATTCCCTCATTTTAATTGCCTTGTATATTTAATTGATATCGTTGAAGGTCATATAACTTGGGATGTAACTACCCCTTAAGGGTTAATTCATTGAATTTATTCAATTAATTTATTTTTACTAATAAAATTCATCATTTGGGTGAACTATCGTATAAAGTGTTGTTTAATTGATTAATTGGAGTGTGGTAGGATGTGAAACTCCACTATATTATGTTACTAGTGATTGAACTACCACTTTAGGTATTGGAACATTATCTTATTAAATGAACATGATAAATTGTATATGGAATTCTTATTGGATAGATTTTATTATTCTTTAAATTGAATTAGTAGAAGGACATAACCCTCATAAAGTGATCATGACTTGTGATGTGGCTTTCTAATGTATACAACCCTCCTCCTTATTTCTTATTATTGATAAATATAATTTTGAGGTTATGGACTCTTATCTTATTTATAAGTGGATATTTATTAAGTTCATTTATAAAAATATGGAACATTTATAAATTTTAAATTTATTATATTAAAATGATCCAATGGGCCTTGAGTGACATTAGTTTTCTATTTTTGGAAGATTGGGATAAGGGGTCATCCAGGAAATAGATTACCCAATATTTCTTAATAATAAAAGGAACCTTGAGTAGGGTCATTATCCATTACATGTCACACCCCATTGTTTAAGAATATTGTCATGACGTCCACATAACTTGTGTTACTAGTCACGATGTTCCATGCACCCTTGATTAAGAGGTTGGTTATGACCCATCCCATTATTGATTATGATACTCAACATGACATTTTATATTGATTATCATACTCGGTATAGAAGCTTTTATTGATCTCAATCCATAGGCATGACAACCCTTATTTACTTTCTTGAGTACTTATTATTGTTATTAGTAGTATTGTGCATGGATTCCAGAGTTACCCCACAGTCTTGGATAATACTATATATCCATATATATGTCTATTAATGTCACTACATTTTTAGTGCATATATATGTATATGTGTGTGTGTGTGTATTATACTCATAGGAATTTCAGATTAGTCCAAAGAAGGTATAGTTGGGTAGGTATCCTTGAGGATCATGGGTCCAATATGTTGCATTTATTTATTTATTTATCTTCTATTTATTTTTGTCCCTCTATACTATTGTATTTTTTATTCACATATTGTATAATGGTTTAGACACCATTGGTGGTGGCCTACTGTGTATATCACACACATTTCTTAGGCCATAATTTCACTAGGGTTCCTTAGAATACATCATGTTCATAGGTCCTTGGATTATTATTTCAGTTGTTCATTTTACATGGGCGATTAGGAGAATATGACTAAGATTCTACTCAGAATGCATGGTGATCACCCTCAGGGAGTTTTATTCTTTTTCATTCTTCATTCATGGTATTTTTTCTCCTACTATATGATTATTGTTTTATTCATTATATATTCTCATAAACATTCATACATCATTGTATATTCAGCATAGACCGTGTTTATTCTATTATTATATTCTTTTGCAACTTGTCTTTTTTTTATACTTCTTTCATTGTTGGTTAAAGTATTATGTAACAACCAGATGTTTTTAAGAAATATTTTCATTAAATAATTTTTATTCTTTAGTATCTTTATATACATGAAATATTGAGTTTAAACAAACCTCGATATTCCCTTATTGTAAAATTACCATTATAGCCTAGCTTTTAGGTTAGCAGGAATAATTATAACTAACTTATGAAAAAACATTATGAATTCATTGGATATTAATTATTTATGAAAAATATAAACCTATTAAATATTTTTATTTTTGAGTGAATTAATTTTGGTAATAAAATTAATGAGATATATATGTGTTATATACATAATAAAATATATTTTTGTATTAATCCAATGGATATTTTAGTCATAGGGTATGAATAAAACCCTATTTGATGTATAAAAACATATTTTTTAATAAAGGTTATTTTTACACCTTTGAATGGAGAACATATTTTAAATTAATATTTTGACACATTTATAATTTTTATATTACAACATAAACCTTTTATTTTTAAGTGGGATCTAAAAAATTAGTTTGGATAATTTTTTTATTTTTCTGATAACTTTCATGTTTTTATGAATTGTAAAAATACGGTAAATTTTAATTAAAAAAAATTTAATCGAGATACTTTGTATAGAGATATTATAATATTTAATGTTAATGTATAAATAGAATCTATTTTTATAATTCAACATAATTTATGCCTTTAACATTAATTTTACAATGAATTCATAGGTAAAAACATTTCCATCTTTTGCAATGTTTTAACTATTAAAACCTCTTTTCTAATTACAAAAATGGAATTAATTTTAAATTAATTATTGCAACTTATGTGTTTTCCATTTTGAAACATGGATTCCATATTTGGAATTATTAGGTCCAAATTATGTTAATAGTTTATTTTTTTGGCATTATGAATAGTAACTTTGATAATTATTTTTATTACCAAAGTTAAAGGTAAATCGGGTAATTAAAGGTAAAAATAATATTATAAAATTACCTTAAATCATGTAAAAATCCTATTTGATGACTGAATTAGACTCTTATCATATATTTTTCAAACTTTAATCCCGTTATTCCCACTTAACTATGAATATGACATGAATGTAATAAAAACTGATGAATGTGACAAAATGTCACTATCTCATTTTATATAAGTATATTAATTTTAATATATAGATAAATAAGGGATAATATTGACTATATATAATATATAGAAAGATAAAATAATTCACTACATCATGAGAATTAATATATAATTTTTACATATTAAATAATTCCCATTAATGATGACACAATAGTGATGTAAAAATTATTTGTTTAATAGAAATATCAAAATAAATGGTTTTAAAAATATTAAAATAAATATCATATGGACTAAGAAATATTCTAAAAAAATTTTATAGGTTACTATGACATGTTATAAGTGTATTTTATATTTTTGTTTTGAATTTATCTCCTGTTTGGATTTTTAAAAAGTCAAATAAATAAAGTGTCAAAAATGACACTATTGATATTTTATGAAAATAACATTTTATTAAATTATATAAAAATATTTATAAATTAAAAATTGATAATTATAAGATCAAAAAATTTATAAATATTTATTAATGTTAAATTAACACCATATAATTAAATATTCATAACCGTTAAATATTTAGAATGTTATTATAATAATTAAAATTAAATAGAATAACTAAGTATCAATTAAAAAGATATGGTTTAAATTGAAAAAATAACTTGTCCAAAATTTATTGGTTGAGGATATTACAACCCTATATCATCTCATCTTCTATTTTGGTACATATTGGAGGTACTTGGTAATGTTTTGAGTTTTATTATAAATTATTATTTATGAATATTCCAAAAGTGCCCCTCACCACAATTATAAAAGGGAACCTCCTACCTCACCTATTCACTTGATTTTGAGCCTTCAAGCTCGGCCATCCCATGCCCTATTTCCTTATCAACTTATTTATTTTCATTATATATTTTTTGGTCATCTTTAAAGACCAACTCTAGTGCTCTAAGAGGAGATTTATAAGAGGCATATCGAAGAAGAGGTAATATCATTTACCGATTATTTCAAACATATTTCTTCTTATACTTCCTCATAATTAGTTTCTTCATTACAAAGTAATAAAATCAGTATCAATCAAATTATGATATTTTATTATAAACATGAAACAACCATATTCCACCTTCTACCCATCCTATGAAAAGTAAAATCACTACACGTGTGTACGTACAGCTTACCATCTCCACACCGTGGTATAATCAGTTTTTCACCAGCACCTTACAAGGATAGTTATAATGATTGAATTAAATATATATATATATATATATATATTATTGATATAAATTATTTTTATTATTATATAATATACATCATCCACTTGAATACCATTCAATAATTATGGGAACGATATCGTCGCTCGTGCGTACGTACGGCTTACCGTCTCCACTGTACGATGTGATTCGTTATATATAATCTTCATTAAATAATGATTATATAAATGAATTGAATGAATAAATATGATTTATATTATACTAATAACATGTTTTAAATTATGTAAATATAACCTAAAAATAGGAATAATAATTTATCTGACAAAACATGCATAATAACATAAAGCAGTTAATACCCGAATAATGAGTAATAATGAAATGTTACTAACAAACGTGTAAAACTATGATCATAAATGTTATAATAAAAATGATTGAGATTGTTTAATAAATTAGTAACATTATTTAAATCATTATACAAGAGTTTCGGATACATATAAAGAATATCAAACATAAGGTAATGGATAAATTTTCAAATCTCTTTTTTATCTAAGATTTTTTATTCATAAGTATTTACTCAGGGTTATTTATCATCTACATCCATGTTTCCTAAAAATTTTTAAAAATATTATTTATATAATTATGTATTTTTTTAAATTAAATTTTACTAATTGGTTATTTTTTACTAAATGATATGAATGGAATCTTTTGTCATTTTCGGTACGAGGTACTTTTAAACTTTTTCGGAAAAAATAGGAGAAGAATGTTTTTTTAACTTGTACAACATGAATGGATTTATATTTTTTCATAATTATTTATTTCCTTGAATATTACCCTACAATATTATAGGGTTATTTTCACATAAAATTATTTCTTCTAAAATCGTGTGGTATTTTGAGGAAGGAAAGTGTTTTTGAAGAATAAAGGATATTTTCCTCAGGAATGAAGCTCAAGTGTTTTAGAAAAATTATTTTTCATATAAGATTACATAGGTTTATGTTTTGATCCAAATTATTACTTCTATTTGATTTTTTAAATGATGGAATTATTTTTATAAAATCAATTTATGGATTATATTATGATGGAATGGTGTTTAATAAAGCTATTTTATTTCATGGTTTATGCTATAGTGAATTTTTTTAGGTTTTTGTGTCACACGTAAGAATGGTTTCATTATGAGATCGATGGGACCTATATATACCTCCAATGAATTTGGTAAAGATTTATATATCATGATATATAAATGATAGGAATGTAAAATAAATCTGGTTCAGTAATACAGGGCTGGAATAAGGAGTGAACTCGGTTCAGTAATGGACTTTTTTCTTCTATAATGGTCTTAGTAATAAGCCTTGACTAATATAAAATTATTTTCTATGATTATGTGTGTATGCGATGAAACTTCATGTCTTTTGTTATGAATATTGGGATTATGTTTCACTTTGTGATTTAACCCATGACACGATATTATGATCTTTTATATGTAGGAAAATATTTTCAAATGTTATGTTTATGATTGATATTTACCTTGTTTACCCTTACTGAGAATTTGAGCTCACCCTTTCATATGGTTATTTTCCCTAGGTCATCAATAAGGGTATTAAGTAATATATTTCAAAAAGGATTCTAGTTAAGTTAGAGGAAATGTTGATGTTTTATGAACCAGTTGTTTATGTTTCCCAATTTCTAATGACACTAAACCTATACGGTCCTGGCATGATTTTGTTATGTTATGTAATAAATACTCTTAAATGTTGATTTAATATCTATATGTAAATTATGATCTATTATAGTTGGTATCAAATCAAAGGTATATTTAATATTTGGAAACTAGGATGAGAGACCTCAGTAAGAACTGTAAGGATATGTCTAAGTATAGGTTACAATCATATCCTAGTGTTTTAGAGATGTTCATGAATAACTTAGGATAAAACTGAAAGTGTCCTAATTTGAAAATTTTTTCTTGATTATGTGTTTTTTCTATTATTATTTTTGTTTCTCACACTATAATTCTTGGTATTAGTCAATGGATGGAACCCGAAGTAACAGCGTTATTGCTGAATGTGACGGGCAATGCAATTATTATCCCCCAAAGAAACCAAATGTTATAGGATATGGAATTCAAAATATTGTAGCCATGCTCACAAAACTTTCTCAAGATATGAATCATTTAGGACTTCCAAACGAGCAAAGGAGGGAGAAAAAAAATTTGAGTCCTTTATGAGACAACATCCACATTAATTCACGGGTCTTCTGATCCATTAGTGGTTGAAAAATGGATCAGTACCACTGAAAAGTTATTTTCAGTTCTACAATGTTCTGAACATGATAAATTCATATTAGCAGTCTATCGTTTAGAAGGAAAAGTAGATCAGTGGTGGAATATTATCAATATTACGAGGAAAAGAGATGAGATTAAGTCCATAGAAGAGTACAAGTTCAAGAACTTATTTTTTTTAATAAGTACTTTCCTCATATTCTTTGAACAGATATAGAGAAGTAATTACTTGAACTTAATTAAAATAATGATGAATCTGATAGTACCTACAAATAAAATTTTACAAGACTTTCAAGGTATTCTTTGGGAATTATTGTCCAACCTAAGAGTAAAATTGATCAATTCATTAGTGGCTTAAAACTAAGTCTCTAAAGGGAATTATCCATAAGGGACTTCAATAGCTATGAAGAAATTGTTTGATGTTCTCTCAAGGTTGAGATGGAGATTAGAGTAACTCATCAATCATATGGGTTTGATAAGAAGAGAAAAATGGAATTAAAAGGAAAATATAAAGACCCCACTGAAAACAATATTAGTTTTAACTTATGCTCAAAGTGTGGAAATAAACATAGAGGGAATTATCTTAAAGGGACTAGTAAAAGTTTAAAGTGTAGAAAAGAAGTTCATTAGGTAGTTGAATTCCAAAGTTATGGTAAAAATATGTCACATGATGTGAACAAAGAAAAGGCTACAAATAATGCACCTCCTACAATTCAATGTTACAAGTGCAATGAAATGGATAATTATGCCAATCAATGCCCTAATCCAAGGGTTATTTATGATGATTGAAATCAAAAAATTATTAAAACCAAAGACAAAGTAAAGTCTCATGAAATCACTAGTGGTGACGTGTAGTAAGATAATAAAGTGGTGAAAGGTACACTTACCATCCACTTTAAAGTAGTAAATGTTTTATTTGATTCTAGATCCACCTAATAATTTATTTATAAGGAATTTTCTAAGTTTATAACCATATTACCTCAACAATTAGTTGTTGAGTTAGCTGTTAAAACTCTTAATGGCACAAAAATAGCATCAAAAGATTATAATTATTCTCCAGTTGAAGTTTTTGGGAAAGTGAATCATGAAAATATTTTGATCCTTCCTATAGTGGAATTTGATGTGATTCTTGGCATGTATTGGCTTTATCTATATGGAGATCATATCAATTTACAAGGAAAGAAAGTCACATTTCATATTCTATATCAATCTATGATCATCTATTAATGAAATGATGAATATAACATTCTAGTAGAAATTTCTTCCATCTTATAGGTCTTCATTCTAATAAATTAATGTTATTTATCTCAAATTGTTGGGGAGAAACTCACGATTAAGAATATTCCCATTGTATGGAAGTTTTATATTGTCTTCTTGGAGGAATTTCTAGTTCATTCACCAAATTTTGAAGTTGAGTTTTCAATAGAACTCATACCGGGTGCTTTTCCTATTTCAAATACACCGTATAGAATTGACCCAATTGAGTTGTAATAATTGAAGAATTAACTCCAATAGAATATTGATAAGGTATTAATACACACTAGTGTGTCACCTTGTGGATCACATATTCTATTTATTAAGAAGAAATATGGATCAATGATACTCTTTATTGATTATCGATAACTTAAAAATATCACTATCAAGAACAAATAACATCTTCCCCACATTGATGAATTATTCGACCAACTACACGGACCTCAATACTTTCCCAAGATTTATCTTCGTTCAAGATATCATCAATTAAGGGTCAAAAAGAGGATATACCAAAGACATAATTCCATACAATGTATGGACACTAAAAATTTTTAGTGATTCCTTTTGGTCTTACTAATGACCCTGCTATCTTCATGGATAAAATGAATAGAGTCTTTAGAGACTATATTGATTAGTTTGTGGTAGTCTTTGTAGATTATATTATTTTATATTCAAATATAAATGAATAACATGAATATCACTTGATAATTGTACTAAAGACCCTGAGAAAGGATAATCTTTATGCAAAATTTACAATGTGTTAGTTTTGGTTTCATAAAGTTTCATTTTTGGGTCACATAATCTCAAGAGAGGAGATATTTGTGGATCTATCAAAAATAGAGGTTATTGAAATATGGTCGAGACCAACAATAGTAACTTATATCTGGAGTTTTCTAAGTTTGGATGGATATTATCAATGTTTTGAAAAATAATTTTCACAATTATATAATCCACTCACCAAGTTAACTCTGAAAAGAGTTATGTTTGTTTGGACGGAGGAATGTGAAGAGAATTTCAAAGAGTTAAAAATAAGGTTATCCAGTTCACCTATTCTCACACTACATTATAGTGGAGAAATGTTTGTGATCTATAGTGATGTATCCAAGAAGGGATTGGTATGTTATCTTAGGAAAAATGATGTGGTGATAGCTTATGCCTCATGGTAGTTGAAAATTCATGAGAAAAATTACCCAACTCGTGATTTGGAGTTAGATACGGTAAGTATTTCATTAAGGATATGGAGGCATTATCTTTATGGTGAAAGGTGTGATATTTATATTGATCATAAAAGTTTAGAGTATATTTTCACACAAAATGATCTGAATATGAACCAATGAATATGGTTGGAGTTGATTAAATATTACGAATACTCAATACATTACCACCCTGGGAAAGAGAACTAGGTGGTAGATGCTTTGAGTCAAAAAGACCATGCTAGATTACCCATGATGAGGATCACGAAAAATTCAATATTTATGGATTTGAAAAAGATAGATCTTAAAATTTTAATGGAAGGGGAGAAATATTATCCTCATCAAATAAATGTTCAACCATCTATACAAGTGAAGATTAAAGAGGCGCAAAAGGAAGATGTATACTTACAAAGGAAGGTGATAAATGTTCCTAAATTAAACCTTGATTGTGATGAAATAATAAGGTTTATAAACTGGGTTTTATTCCTCTGAAACCATAATTAAATAAGGTTCTATTAAATTAGGCTCGTAGTTATTCATTATAAATTCACCCCAGAATCACAAATATGTATAGGGACATGAAATTGTACTTCTGGTGGGATGGTATAAAAATAGATGTTGCCAAAAAAGTATCTCAATGCTTGGTTTGTCTGAAATTTAAGGCTGAGAGAAAGAATTCTAAGGGGATGTTGCATCCATTACCCATACCACAATGAAAATGGAAAAACACAACTATAGACTTTTTCATCATACTTCCCAAAACATCCAAAGGCAATAATGATATTTGGGTAATGGTTTATCGCCTTATGAAGTTGGAACACTTCTTTGCTATTAAAGAGTATTTATCTCTTGATCATATTTCCAGGATATATGTAAAGGAAGTGGTAAAATTTCATGGAGTACCACTTTCCCTTATATCCGATCAGGATTTGAGATTTACCTACAAGTTCTGGATAAGTCTTTAGCATGCTCTGGATATAGTGTTAAGTTTCATCACTACTTATCATCCGCAGAGAGATGATCAGTCTGATATGAAAATTCAAACTCTGGAAGACATGCTGAGAGCTTGATCTATGGAAATCAAAGGTGGTTTGGATCAACACCTACCATTGGGGTGATTTTCATACAATAATAGATTTCACTCTAGTATTCAGATGAATCCTTATGAATCCCTCTATGGAAATAAGTGCATAACTCAAACTTTATCGGATGAATTTGGGGAAATAAAGATATAAGGACTTGATCTTGTTGATGAAATTGAAGAAAAGGTTAGATCTATTCAACAACACATAAGAAAAGCTCAGAGTCGATAAAAAAAGTTATTCTAAAAACTGACTAAAAGATCTAGAGTTTGAATTGGGTGGTAAGGTGTTCTTAAAAATATATCCCTAGAAGGGAGTAATGAGATTTGGAAAGAATGGAAAGTTGATCCCTAGGTTCATCGGTCATTTTCAAATTTTGGATCGTGTTGGGAAGGTATCTTACCGATTATCACTTACACCGAATCTCTATCAAGTTCATGATGTCTCTAATGTATCTCTTCTAAGAAAGTACATACCTGATCCTTCAAATTTACTAAGTTCATAAGTCATACCGCTAGAGAAATATCTTTCTTATGATTAACAATCGATAGAGATTATAGATCGTAGTGAAAATGTTCTGTGAAACAAGACCACCAGCTTGGTTCAAGTGTTATGGAGGAACCACCAATTTGAATAAGATACATGGTAACTTGAGGAAATGATGAGGGAGAGGTATCCCCATCTTTTTGTTTCCAAGTGATGAATTTTGAGGGAAAAGTTTTGTTTAAGTGGGGTATAATGTAACACTCTGGTGTTTTATGAAATATTTTCTTTAAATATTTTTTATTATTCATTAGCATTTTTTTCGCGAAATAATGAGTTTAAACAAACCACAAGATTACCTTATTATAAAATTTCAGTTATATTCTAGTCATTAGGTTAACAGAAATAATTATAACTAACTTATGAAAATGCATTATGAATTCATTGGCTATCAATTATTTATGAAAAATATAAATCAATTAGATATTTGTATTTTTGAGTGAATTACTTTTGGTAATAAAATTAATGAGATATAAATGTGTTATATACTTTATAAAATATTTTTTATATTCATCCAATGGATATTTTAGTCATAGGGTATGAATAAAACCATATTTGATGTATAAAACCTATTTTTTTTTAAAGGTTAACTTTACACCTTTGAATGGAGAACCCATTTTAAATTAATGATTTGACACATTAATAATTTTTATATGAAAAAATAAAAAATTTATTTTGAATTGGCATAAAAAAAATTAATTTTGATAACTTTATGATATTTTTATGATAACTTTCATGTTTTGATTAATAGTAAAAATGCCCTAAATTTTAATTAAAAACAATTTTTTAATCGAGATAATTTATATGGTTAAATTATAATATTTAATAGTTTTAAAGTATAAATAGAATATATTTTTATCATTCAATATAATTTATTTCACTATCATTAATTTTACATTGAATTCATAGGTAAAAACATTTCAATCTTTTGCAATGTTATAACTTTTAAATCTCGTTTTCCCATTTCAACAACGGGATTATTTTTAAATTAATTAATGAAACTTCTATGTTTCAAATTTTGAAAAATGGATTCCATATTTGGAATCAGTAGGTTCAAATTATGTTAATAAGCTAATTTTATTTTTGGGCATTATGAATAGTAACTTTGGTAATTATTTTTATTACCATAGTTAAAGGTATATCGAGTAATTAAGGGTAAAAATAATATTATAAAATTACCTTAACACCTATAAAAATTATATTGGATGACTAAATTTGACTCTTATCATCTATTTTTCGGAATGGAATCAATTTATGGCCACTTACATATGAATATGACATGAATGTAATAAAAACTAAGGAATGTGACAAAATTTCACAATCTCATTTTATATAAGTATATTAATTTTAATATATGAATAAATATGGAATAATATCGACTACAGATAGTATCTGTAAATCTAAAATAATTACTTACATCATAGTAATTTATTTATAATTTTTATAGATTAAATAATTATCATTAATGATGACACAATAGTTATGTAAAAAGCATGTTATTAATAGAAATATCAAATAAATTGTTTTAAAAATATTAAAATAAATAACATATGATCTAATTAATGTAATACACTGATTTTATAGGTGAATATGACATGTTATAAGTGTTTTTTTATTTTTTTTGAATTTATCTCTTGTGTGGTTTTTTAATATCAAATAAATTAATAGAGTCAAAATTGACACTATTGATATTTTATGAAAATAACATTTTATGAAATTATTTAAAAATTATAAAAATATTTAAAAATTACAAATTTATAATTATAAGATATAAAATTTCATAAAATATTCATTTATTGTCAATTAACACCATATAATTAAATTTTTAAAACCATTAATTATTTAGAATGTTATTACCAAAATTAAAATTAAATAGAATAACTATGTGTCAATTAAAAATATTTTGTTTAAATTGACAACATACCTTGTCCAAAATTTATTGATTGATGATATTAAAACCCTATATCATCTCATATTTACTTTTGGTACATTTTGGCGGTGTTTGGGTACATTTTGATTTTATTATAAATTATTATTTATTCAGTTTCCAAAAGTTCCTCTCATCTTAACTATAAAAAAGAACCTCCTCCCTCACCTCTTCACTTCATTTTTATCATTCAAGATCATACATTACCTACCTTATTTCCTTATGTAATTCCCCATTTTCATTATATAGGTTATGTTCATCTTCAAATACAAACTCTAGTGCTCGAAGATGATATTTAGAGGAGACACATCGAAGAAGAAGTAATATCATTTATCGACTATTTCAAACTTCTTTCTTCTTATACTTACTATTAATTAGTTGTTTCATTATAAAGTAATAAATTAAGTATAACTCATATACTTATATGTTATTATAAACATGAAATAACAATATTCCACCTTCTACCCATCCTATAAAAAATGAAATCACCACGCGTGCGTATGTACGACTTTCTATATCCACACCGTGGTGTAATCCGTTTTTCACCACCACCTAACATGGATGGGTATAATAATGGAATTAATAAATATATATATGATTGATATAAAATTATTTTTATTCTGAGATACTATAAACCATTCACTTCAATACCATTCAACAATTGTGGGAACGATATTGTCCATCGTGTGTACGTACGACTTATTGTCTCCACGGAGCGATGTGATTCGTTCTACATAATATTTATTAAATAATGATTATATAAATGAATTTAATGAATATATATGATATATATTATTCTAACACCATGATTTCAATGATATAACTATAACCTAAAAATAGGAATAATAACTTATCTGAAAAAACATGTATAAGAACATAAAGCATTTAATACCCGAATAATGAGTAACAATGAAATGTAACTAAAAATGGATGAAAATATGATCATAAATGTAATAATAAAAATAATTATGAGTATATAATAAATCAGTAACATTATTTAAGTCATTATACAGGATTTTTGGATACATACGAATCATATCAGGCCTATGGTAAGGGATAAATTTTCAAATCTCGTTTTTATCTCAGATGGTTTATTCATAAGTATTTACTAGGGGTTATTTATCATCCACATACATGTTTTCTAAATATGTATTTAAAAATACTCTTTATATCCTTCTATAATTTATTAAAGTTAATTTTACCCATTGGGGAATTTTTACTAAATGGTATCAATGGAATCTGTTGTCGTTTTTGGTATGAGGTACTTTTTGACTTTTTCGGCAAAAGTTCGAGAAGAATGTTTTTTTAACTTATACGGAATGAATATATTTTTACATTTTTATAATGACATAGTTACTTGAAGCTTCCCATACAATATTACAAGGTTATGTTCACATAAAATGATTTGTTCTAAAATTGTGTGGTTTTTTGGGGAAGGAAAATGTTTTTGAATAAGAAAGGATATTTTCCTCAGAAATGAAGCTCAAGTGTTTTATAAAAATTATTTTCCAAATAATATTGAATAGTTTTATGTTTATATCCAAATTATTAATTTTATTTTATTTTGTAAATGATGGAATTATTTTTATAAAATCCATTTATGGATTTTGTTATGATGGAATGATGTTTAAGAAACCCATTTTATTTCATGGGTTATGCTATAGTCAATGATTTTATGTTTTTTGGCACACATAATAATTGTTTTATTATGATATGGGTGGGACCTATATCTACCTCCAATTCATTGGGTAAATATTTATATATCAAGTTTTATACATTATTCGAACGAAAAGTAAATCTGGTTCAATAATACAGGGTTGGAATGAGGAGTGAACTATGTTCAGTAATGGACTTTGTCTGCTATGATGGTCTCGGCAATGAGACATAAATAATATGAAATGATTTTCTATTCTTATGTGTCTATGCCACGGAATTTAATTTCTTATTTTATGAATATTCGGATTACATTTCACTTTTATGATTTATCCCATGACATGATATTATGATCTTTTATATGCAGGATACGATTTTCAAATGTTGTGTTTATGATTGATATTTACCTTGTTTACCTTTACTGATCATTTGATCTCACCCTTTCATATGTTTATTTTCCCTATATCATGAATAAGGGTATTAAGTAAGTTATTTAAAAAAGGATTCTAGTTATGAATAAATAAGAGGGAGGTAATTTGGATGTTTTATGAACCAGTTATTTATTTTTCTCAATTTCTAAAGACACCAAACCCATACGGTCCTAGAGTGGTTTTTTTATGTTTTGTAATAAATATTCTTCAATGTTGAAGTAATATCTATATGTAAATTTTGGGTTGTTAAATATTATTTAGCTCTTATACTGGTTTACTACTCTGTTCATGATGTTATAGTCTCCCTATCATACCACCATTAGACCCTCTCCCATGGTCAGCATCATTTTGGGTATAGGTAAGGGTTGAGTCCATGTGGTGATTGGTTCGGCTACTAGTTTTATAGTTAGTCGGGTCAGGATATTACAAAGTGGTATCTGGGCTATTTGTTTTTCCTTTGACTTCTTGTTTTGGAATTCTATATCGAAGCCTAACAGTTTTTCTACACTTTTTAAATAGTCATGTTTGGGAGTGATCAACCTATGCATGAGGAAAATTAAATGTGGCTAGGGACGTGATTGTTTTTTTTTTTCATTGTTACATTTGATAATGATTTCACCTTGAGTGATTTGTGTACTTTCCACTTCTTACTAATTTATGAGATTTACATTATTTTACCCTTGACCTGGTATAGAAAGTAAGTGTCATTATATGCATCATTCTAGGAACATATATATTCACATTTCATGCATATTCCATACCATGTAGTTGCATTTATAGATGTACCTTGTGTGTTTATTAGAATACATGTGATATACATTGTTAGGTATTTTATTAACATGCTTACTTTGATACATATTTTGGTATTTCATTACTCTATTGTTTTTTTAAATAATGTTTGATTTATTAATTATATTTTCCTATACAACATTCTTCAATGTTTTATTTAGTATGCTTCGCTTATATACCATGATCATGTGGTTTCTTACCTTTGTAGTAACTTTAGATGTTAGTTGTGATGATTTTGTGACTATGGTCATGTTAATTTATATCTACTACTTATCATAGAACATGTTGTTATAATTACTATTTAAGGGTTGTCTAAATAAAATTTCAACATCAACCTAAGTTGTCGTTTCCTACATATATTGATTGTGACATTCTATTTGACTAATTTGCCATGACATGTTTGATCCATGAAACATTGGATGAATGGGATGAAACATACTGGTTTCAATTAAATGGGATCCAATTTTCAATCTATATGGTGTATAGGTGCTTTATAAATTGGAAAACAAAAACCCATATAATTGAACCAATGTATAGTAACTTCATAAAAATTGAAATTTTTGTATAAATATAGAAGTTGTTGAATCATTACTTTAATTGAAATGGATGCCTATATATATTATTTTAACCTTTAACTTGGGAATAGTGAACCGTATATCTAGATTCTTTAATGCACAATTAGGACCAAGTAGGTCATTTAGGGAATGTTGTCATGGGATGACCCTTTTGGGGAATGTAAATCTATTACAAATCACTATTATCTGGTTTCATTTTGATGAATCCAAAATTAATTGATTAGTACCCTCATAGGTCACCTTTAATTTATCTTTTATTCCGTAGTACTTAACCTCAAGGGGGTATATTTATGTTATATAGTAATGGTTATTTAATGTGTTTGAATCCAATTATATTGATTTATATATAGATGTATAGTGGAATATTACTTGACTGACCCTTATTTTAATATTAAAAGAATCCATGTTATCTACTTTTGAGATTTTATTTTTTATGAGGATTTTACTAATAAAAATTTGAAATTCAACCTAAAGGTTGTTTTCCACTATATATTGGAATTAAAATTTTGTTTAACTAATCCCAATTGTGAGAACCTTATGGATATATAGAATAGAAAAAGGGAAATCTACATGTTAAATTTCTTAACTATGATTTTATTTCAGTAAAATAAATAATGTTTAAAAGAAATTTTGATAAATGTTTCATGTATTCCTTGTGACTTTATCTAAATAAAGTACCAAATAATTTCATCTTATGACGGGTACTTGACGTTTCAAAATGGAACCTTTAAAATCCTAAAAGTTCATATGTAATTAAATAAATAGGTCCAAATTAAGTTTTAATGTGGTTTTTATAGCTCCAAAAATTGAGTAAGGGTAGTTTAAATATTTTTTAGCTCTTTCCATGTCTAGTAATAGGAGTGTTTCTAGAAGGATCCTTCTAACCCAAGTGATCGGCAGTATAGCCTAGTGACCTTTTCATCATGGTCGATCTATAGATTTGACACTTTATGATTTTGTAAGGGGCTAGCATGAGGTAGGTTTCTCCCTCATAACATTATAACCTCTATAGATACTTGTGAACCATTTCAGGCATGTGGTTCGATTCAAGCGTCATTTTTTACAAGTAAGACTCCTGGGCTTCTAAAACAACACCCAGGTTGGATAGGTGGTCGTGCTATCTTTTAAACCTTTTTATAGACAAGAAAATCATGTAATGCTTGGTTTATGTGGGTTATACATTCCTAGGGAATGGTCAACCGCTTAGTGGGTTATGTGACACTTATTTTCTTTCTTTTATGATAGCATACTTGGGGTTCCATCAACTGAATTTACAGTCATATGGGATAGTATGACTCTGGGATAATTATTTCTACAGGTCATTGGATTTTGGGCTGCATAGGGCTGATAAGACTATGGATAGTATCAAGTATTTGTAATGTTTCTTATGAAATATCAAGGGAGTATGTGTAAATACATGTGGTTCCCTTTTCCAGTTAAAAAGTAACAGTGAATAGTATGAGTTTTTGGTTCCCCATTTAATACTAGATCTATTTTTATGAGCTAACAAGTTACTTTAAGGGTAGAGTAATTGAGTAGCTGAAATTTTATATATTTTTTTGATAGACTTGTTTAAGGTTTATTCATGAATTATTCAATAATTTTATGGGTTTTTTTTCACAGGAAATAGGAATTATGGACTAAAAGGAATAAATGATAAAAAATTCCAAATATGGCCTTTACATGTTGTGTATCACATACACGATGCATGGGCTTCATTCAGAGCATGCGTGCAGGATGGAAGACTAACCTGTAAAGTTACTATATGACATGAATATAGTAAAAATAATGTAAATACATTACACAAAATTAATATTTAAAAAATAAAAATCCCACTAAAAGTTAATTCCATACACAACATGTAGAGATTGCATGATGTGCATGTTTCAAGGCCTCTCTTAATCATAGATACAAACAGATTATTTGATGGGAAAATGAATCTAAATTATAAAATGTGAAACCATTAGAAAATTATATGCAAACATTGTGACTCAAGTCATATTATCCAGTACCAAACATGCAAGAATTTCACACTATGTAATTCTTGAGCCTATTTATAATTTTAGCACTCAACACGTAATAGTGGGCTTTGAACATTTAATTTCATCTCATTTTTCATTCACTTTCTTCATTACTTATTGTTCTAAATTTGATTAATTTCATTATTGTCATTGTTTTTATTGAATTTTTTTGAGTTCTTACTCATTTTACATCAGTTCTTTAACACTGTAATCCGGTTTTTTCCCGAAAATTGTTTCCATCACGTCATTCCATTCTTCATCAATTCCTGCATCATCCTTCATATGTTATTCATTCATAGTAATTTTTTGGTGGTTTCTATTCCTTATTCTGGATTTCAATTTCATCATTTATTATCCATGAGCATTATTTGACTAATTATATTTTCATTTCTTTAAATTCGTTAACATTTATTCTTGCTTGCTTAATCCTATATTGTTTCTTTTGCAAATGCTTCTCAATTACGCATAGAATGTCTAATGAAATCTTTTTTTTTTGATCAAAATTTTCATGTGTGAATAATAAATCTAGTTTAGGGGTCAAGAGTAGTGTTGTTTACAAACCAAATTAATCTTTATATTAAACCTTCGTATCCCTATGGCTATAAATTATGTTAATAATAATTTCTCATTGAATTATTTTGCACAACCTAAACCATGGTAAGTGGGATTGAATGAACCTCACCTAATTGTATTTGATAAGTACTATGACCATTATCCTATAACTCTTTATAAATATAATCCATGATTAATTCACTTAATTTTTTACTATACCTTGACCATGGTATAGTTTCATCATAGGTAGATCCAATTTTTTTACCAAAAACAATTTCTGACTTTATCATTGCTTCACATCCTAATAAATAAACCATTCCAAAATAAATATAGAATTATATTTTATAAAGAACCCTAAAATTTACCTAGATCACTTCCTTTAATATATAACTTAAAACTCTATACTACATAGCCTAAGTTGAAACTAATACATTAAGAGTGGCATGAGAGATAATTCCAAATGTTTTGTGTGACTGGTGCTGGCCTACTAGTATTATTCATGGGATAAACCTTATAATGACACTCTAATATGATCTTGTAGTAAGGTTGGTTTTCTTTAATAAATTAAATTATTATCTTATCACAATAATATTCAACAATATTTTTGGGAGATTAAAATTTTAGAACTATTTTTGGGGTCAAATGTTTCTCAGAAACAGAGACCTTTGGATCAAACCCTGAATTACCCCACTCTCTCTCACTTTCTTCTTTTTTATTTCCTTTTCATTTTTTTATTTCTCTTCTTTAATAACACTTGATTCCTCCCACTATCCCCCATTATTTCCTTAATTTTTTTCCAATACATACTCTAATAACTCTTGACTCACTCAAGAATCCTGGACGCACAAGAACAACTACTTTTCGATCTCGAGATTGATAGGACCATAATTGCAAGATGATATTTTTCAATGGAAAATTATAATAATCTTGCACTGTCACCACTTCAATACCCCTAATATGTTCTACCACACCATTATAATGAGAGACCAGCATTGTAGAAGCACACCATTATGGATTACGGTTTTCACTCCAATAGTGGTGTTTCCCCAACATTATGTGCCCACCAATTCAAGGGAACACTTTTTAAATCAAACATGGACTCATTAACATGATCTATAATATGGTTATGTTTAGTGTGATTCAAATTGAATACCCCCATGAGCATATTTTTAATGTTATTAAGGTTTTTGTCATGTTTTTTAACTAAGGAGTATCATTAGACAACATTTTGTTAAGAGTATTCCCTTTCTCCTTGTGTGTCCATGACAAAGACAATCTGAAAAGTCTAGATCTCATGTCTATAAATACATAAGAATAATTATAAATGATTTTTATAGAAAATTACTTCCCACCAATCCAGAAATGGAATCCCTATAATCAAATTCAAAACCTTTCCCGGGTAGATGGATAATCGGCGTGGGAAGCATGGGAAAGATTCTAGGAGTTAACTCATAAATTCTCATATAACAATCCTGATGTGTAGCTTCATTTATAGACATATTATCATGGACTCCAATATACTTATCGTACTATGTTAGAAACCTATATTTATGGAGGACTCATAGTCAAGATTCATGAAGTCATCTAGACAATTTTAGATGAAGTATATCACAATGTTAGTATGTGGTAAAGTGATAGAGGACTACCCTGACATAGAATTCATCAAGTTGATGAATCTATCTGCCTTGTTTATCAAGTTGAGGTGCTTACCAAAAATCTAGAACCATTTCAATTACCTACTACACCACAACCCCCTCCAACTCCAGTAATGGAAATTCAATCCTGTGAGATGTGAGGTGTAAAAAATTCTTACCAATATTGAAGGGTGGGAATGGAAGATTCGAAAAATCGAGACGATAATTATATCAATTACAATAAATAAGTCCAGTAGTACCAGCAACCCTATAACTATCAAAAGTAAAATTAAAATAAAACATCATCTCATATAGAGAAGAAAAATCAAGGTTACATTCAACATATGAGTGTACAAGTGCCACAAAGAAAACATGGACCACCTAGGTACCCACCTCAAGGTCTATCTCCTTGACCACAATAGAAATTAAAAAAATCTTTTCCTAGAGCTAAGAAATATCCACCAGAACCATAGTAGAAATTACATTAAGCTCTACCAAAACCACCACGATAAGAAAAAAATATCTAAACTAATATAGAAAACATTCTCACTGCCATTATGCAATAATCAGACAAAAGGATTCTATCCCAAGAAACAAAGATGAAAAACTACAAGGTTAAACTCTGCAACCTAGAGTATAAAATGGGACATATTTCAAACACATTATGTAATATGCTACATTTTACTCTACCCATTAATGAAGAGGATAATATTATGGAAGTGACTAAACCTATAATGGTTAAAAGTGAAAAAAATTTGTATTTTCAGCAACCATGTGGAAGTGAGAAAATCAGTTGAAAGATTCTATTAAGGCTAGTCAAGAGACAACTCAAAAGTTAGAACCATCTGAGGAAACTTTAATTCAACAACAACATGAAAAGGATGTTGAATACATAGAACCACCTATATACAAGACACCTCTCTTATTTCTCAATTATTTATATAATTAAAAGAGGATGCTAAATTTAAAAAATTCTTGGAGTTGGTTAAACAATTGCATATGAATTTCCCTTTTGCGCAGGAAATTTGAAAATTTTCTGCTTATGCATGAATCTTTAAGGACATTATCTTGTGTAAAAATAATATTATATACTTAATAATTGTCTCTCTAAATGAATAATTATTCATAATTATCCAAAGGTAACTGCCTCAGAAAATGTGAGACCCTAGATGTTTTTCAATTCCATGCACAATTGGGAGATGTACTTTTTAAAAATCCATGTGCAATATAGGCGCAAGCATCAATATAATTCCCATGATTGCTTACAAGAATCTAGGGCTCATAGAAATAAAATCTAAAAAACGGTAACTTCAACTTACTGAATACTCATTCAATAACCCTTGAGGACTACTTGACAATGTCTTAGTAAATGTTAAAAAAAAATTAATTTTCCCTACTGACTACCTTATTTTGGATATGTAAAACGAAGGTGATATCACCCTCATTTTTGGAAGACTATTTCTCACCACAGGAAATATGGAGACTTATTTTCACAAAGGGATATGGATTTTTAGAGATAGTGAAGAGAAATTTGTGTTCATCATGAAAATGTTTGTTAATAAAAGCAGTGTGTCGACAAATTTTCAAACCATCTGTCACGATAATGAAAAATATGATCATGTAGAAAGTGAAGATGATAATAATATAACAAATACTATTTTAAAGGGACCAAGTTCTCATGAGTATGTTAATTACAAAACACATGTAATAAGATAGGTTATCCTATATTCTATCCCCTCTGTTTTCAAGTATAATTTTACATGAGGTATCAATTTGAAGCTAACACGTTCTGCTTCTGAAAATGTCTAACTCTATAGAAATAATAAATATCTAACTGGGAGGAAACCTAGGGTAGGTTTAAAAGTATATTATAGGTTATCTTAGTCTTTAGGGATGTTTATAGGTATTCTAGAAGTATGTTGAGAGGACCTAATGTAACTAGTCACAAAATGAAACAATGCATGTCATGTAATAGTTACAGTACATGCAAGTGTTGAGCAGCTAAATAGTTTGAAAAATTCTTGATTTTCATTTCATGTAGTCAATACATGGTGTTTAAATGTAAAAATCGGATTTTTTTAAATACCGTGAATCTAGGGTTCATGATAATACACCCATCATTCAACCTCCCTCTCACGACACTCCCCCTCTAAGCTCCCTCTACCATGTGTGTGAACCCAAAACCCCCTCAAAGCCCTCTCCTCCTTACATTTCACCATTTTCATCTCTACATATCCTTTACTTTTCATTTCCATCCAACCAAAATGGAACTCACAAAGAAAATTCACACTCCACCTGCCAACCTCTTTCCCATGTGTAAGGATAACCCTCTTCTACCCAAGCGGTGGAGAAACACACCTCCTCCTCCACCTGCAGTTCCATACTCCTCATATTTATATTCCTCCATTGCATCCACATCCGCATAAGCTGACTCCC
The DNA here is from genome assembly GCA_963277665.1 of Viscum album. Classification (NCBI taxonomy): domain Eukaryota; kingdom Viridiplantae; phylum Streptophyta; class Magnoliopsida; order Santalales; family Viscaceae; genus Viscum; species Viscum album. The sequence continues at coordinate 339,641,765 of OY728135.1, forward strand.
AATAATCCTTTAATAGATCATAGGGCCATTCCCATCCTCACCTTCACACTTGCTTACATTTTGGTGACCCCACACACCAGCTATGCTTGGTCCGTCTATAGACCAAGCCAATATGGAAAAACAAAACAATGGATCTCAACATCCTGGAAAACATCCACATAAAACATGGGGTCATTCAACTCATGGACCGTCGGAAAATGAACCTTATCACATAGGTGTGATAGGTTAATTAGAGAGATCTTCCTCGATCTCCTTTCAACATTCAAGATGGACATAGATTTTTTTTCACTTCTGAATCATAGGATGATCATGGTAGCTCAAAATGGGAGACTTTACAATTTGAATCGATATTCATTAAGACAATTTCACCACCTCCCAAATATTTTCTACTATGTATCTTGAGCCTAACAAGGTCTAGGGTATAAGACTTTGGCCCAATATCTACAGATATTGCCAGAGTGAATATGAATCTTGCACCATGAAGTTTACAGATCTATGAGGTGTAGCTCTCTGGATTATGCATAAGGCCCTCACCCATGCTTGGATGGCATGTGGTGATGCCCATAGTGGGGAAAACTAGATTGAGTTCCACATTCCAGCATCATCTATGGGAGGCCTCATCGTCAACATAGTTAAGTAGTTTGTAGAGTTCTAAAGGATACAAGGATTGATGAGTCACGACACTTTGAAGGGTGCATCATTCATCACCCACTTGGATAGACATCTAGGCGCCTTCAAGGCCGCTTAGCCTCACACATCACTTGGCCCTCTGGAGGGAATCTCTCTTTCGTCGCTCCACAATATGGGGCTTCTCACAAAGGATGGTGACATCTACCGTTGGGAACCATCATACTTGGAGGATGATGATGAGGCCCCCGCTTAGCATGCTACTGATCCTCCAGTCACCACAACTTACCCACATCATGATCTTGCTCCCTCCCCATCCTACACCACCACAACTACTACTGTTAGAATCACACCCACCACCATTCCCAACCATATTACCACACCCATCCCAACCCCATCCACTATACATACCACTACCATCTCACCCTCCCTATCCATCCCAGACGAACTATAGCTCTCGCAAATATATATTTTGGTGAACCTACTCCAGATCTGTCACCACCTAGGCATCCCATTAATTTTTAACCCATTATTTACTAACCATACCTCCACACCATCCCCTAAATACCCTCACCCCCACTACCAACAGGCCCTTCATTATCCTCCATGCCCTCACCAACTCCTACCCAAACCAATCTACCCTATGACCTCACAGACCTTGTATCATATTAGGAGTTTGTAGAAGAGAAGGCCTAGTAAGGTAAGGGATGATCCCCTCCATAATTTATTGAGTAACTGATCATCGAACCTACTGCCAAATCCATGAACACCCTTGGGATTGGTACCTCACCTCCACCATCCATTGAGATAGTTTTCGGCACCATGAAACCCACTATAGTAGTTTATACGTCATCCCCTCCCTTCATTGATGATATTGATAGGGTGGGATAGCTGTAGGAACCCACTATTTAGAAGAGAACTCTAGATGATGAGATCAATGGTTTTTATTATTCTTTGTATATCCTGATCCCCTCCCCCATTTTTTTTACTCTTTTTGGGTGAAAAGTTTTGAAATACTTGTATTATACTTCATATGATGTATTATTTCTCCATATATATACTTGGGATACAGTATATTATTCACTGTTGGTTGGATTATTTTCATTTCATTACAATATTTTTTTATCTAGGTCTAGTTCTTCTACCTTATCCATGGTCATCGATGTGCCTGTTCCACCACCATCTACCCTCCTACTTAGGATGACTCAACATTTGGATGACATTGAAAACCATCTTGAGGATCTATCTCTGGTGGTATATGCTCAGCAGAGGTCCCCACCATGATAGTAATAGATTATTTTCTTACCATATTATATTTATACTAAGTACTCTCATAAAGTAGTTAACCCCGCTAAGAGTCCATGTGTGCTCCATCACACCACCGCCAGTTCTTGTAGGAGGCAGATGACTTCTAAGAAGATGGAATACACTTTTTATCCTTTTATCAATCCATTAGGATGATAACGTTATTTTTAGCACTTTATGGGAGGAAACATATAATTTATTTATTTTCCCTATGTTTAGTCTTCTACATAGGATTTTTTTCTATTTAGTAGATATTTTTGTTCATAGGACACCTTGAACTTCATTGTACTCATGTATCTACATGTATATGAGAAGCTTTTCATTACTATCCACCATGTGCACCAACCCATTTCATTGTATTCATCCTATTTAAAACCAATGGACTAATGTTTTAACTAGTACAAGATTTGTCTTTCTAACCAATTATGCAGGTAGACCAATTTAAGATCATCCACTACAAGAAAACCTCCGTTTAGCAGCAGTTTTTTTGCGGTAGTTTTTAAAATCGCCGTGAAATGCGTTTCAGGCCGGCATTTCGCGGCGGTTTTAAAAACCGCCACTAAACGGCAAAAAAATTTAATTTTTTTATTTATTTTTTAATTTTATTCGATGATTAGCGGCGGTTTTTTAAAAAACCGTCGTGAAATAGCGGCGGTTTCAGTAAATCCGCCGCGAAATAGCGGCGGTTTCAGTAAAACCGCCGCGAAATGAAATGAAAAAATAAAAAACACGAGAAACCCCGAAATCACTAAAATGACCCTAACTTTTGATCCGGGCGTCCGTTGAAGCGCCACGACCAGTCAAATCGAAGCTCGTGAAGAGATCTAGAGGCATATATAATCAAAACCATGAGACGGTCTAATTTGTGGAAGATATTAGAGTTATAAGAAAGTTGAAAAAAGTTCTCCCACTTCAAACGGCCATAACTTTCGCTCCGGGTGTCCGTTTGGGCTCTACCACATATGAAATCGAAGCCAGCGAAGAGAGCTACGCACTGGATTGACACAAGAGAGCTACGCACTTCAAACGGCCATAACTTTCGCTGCGGTTTTATTTATTATTTATTATTTATTATTTATTATTTATTATTTATTATTTATTATTTATTATTTATTATTTATTATTTATTATTTATTATTTATTATTTATTATTTATTATTTATTATTTATTTATTTATTATTTATTATTTATTATTTATTATTTATTATTTATTATTTATTATTCATTATTGATTATTTATTATTTATTATTTATTATTTATTATTTATTATTTATTATTTATTATTTATTATTTATTATTTATTATTATTTATTATTTATTATTTATTATTTATTATTTATTATTTATTATTTATATTTATTTATTATTTATTATTTATTATTTATTATTTATTATTATATTTATTTATTATTTATATTTATTTATTATTTATTATTTATATTTATTTATTTAATATTTAATATTTATTATTTATTATTTATTATTTATCTTTATTTATTATTTATTATTTATTATTTATTATTTATTATTTATTATTTATTATTTATTATTTATTATTTATATTTATTTATTATTTATTATTTATTATTTATATTTATTTATTATTTATTATTTATTATTTATTATTATATTTCTTTATTATTTATTATTTATATTTATTTATTATTTATTATTTATTATTTATTATTTATTATTATATTTATTTATTATTTATTATTTATATTTATTTATTTAATATTTAATATTTAATATTTAATGTTTATTATTTATCTTTATTTATTATTTATTATTTATTATTTATTATTTATTATTTATTATTTATTATTTATTATTTATTATTTATATTTATTTATTATTTATTATTTATATTTATTTATTATTTATTATTTATATTTATTTATTATTTATTATTTATTATTTATTATTTATTATTTATCTTTATTTATTATTTATTATTTATTATTTATTATTTATTATTTATTTATTATTTATTATTTATTATTTATTATTCATTATTGATTATTAATTTATATTTATTTATTTATTATTTATTATTTATTATTTATTATTTATTATTTATTATTTATTATTTATTATTTATTATTTATTATTTATTATTTATTATTTATTATTTATTATTTATTATTTATTATTTATTATTTATTATTTATTATTTATTATTTATTATTTATTTTTTATCTTTATTTATTATTTATTATTTATTATTTATTATTTATTATTTATTATTTATTATTTATTATTTATTATTTATTGTTTATAATTTATTATTTATTATTTATATTTATTTATTATTTATTATTTATATTTTTTATTATTTATTATTTATTATTTATTATTATATTTATTTATTATTTATTATTTATATTTATTTATTATTTATTATTTATATTTATTTATTTAATATTTATTATTTATTATTTATTATTTATTATTTATCTTTATTTATTATTTATTATTTATATTTATTTATTATTTATTATTTATCTTTATTTATTATTTATTATTTATATTTATTTATTATTTATTATTTATTATTTATTATTATATTTATATAATTTGATTGAGGAAATATTTGGTGATACACTTTTTCCATAGACGCACATTACATATTTTCTTATTTATCCCATAGTTTCCATGAATACCCTTTTTAGTATCGATCTATTTCAATCTGATTATCCCTTTCTACCCTGATTGTAAAATTATGCATGATTATTCTTTGAATAAGTATGGGGGAATTATTAGATAATAGACACAGGATGTATTTATTGAAGAGATGTGATTTGGAACTTTTACTAGATATATATTATGTTATCCATGATTCCTTTTTGAATTTTACAACAACTCTGTTCCTTTAATAAAAGAAAAAAAAAAGAAAAACATTTTGGGTTGTGTATTATGAAGGTCAAAAATCACTATTTCCATACCGATGAATCATCTACTGGATCGTATTTAGTTAAGGGATGAATATGAGATCTTTCTTGGACAAGAATTTCAAAAAATAAATAAATAAATAAAATAAAAAAAAATAAACATGGTAAATTTTGATACATACTTGATATAATCATGGATCTACTTGTGTTGTTTGGAGTAGGTAACCATTCTAATCCTAGAGGAGCCACTTATTTACACTATTTATGACTTTCATGCATTATAATTTAGATCTTACCCTCCTTTTGATATTGACTTTCAATTTTTACCCACCTTACCTCATCCATAGAGTTATTTGAATGCTTTTAACAAAATCCATCATCATTATTTTTTTTATGAAGTGAAGATGATATAACCAATGCAAGCCTGTGGTTAGGAACATGTATTCATTGTATGAACATAAATCTAGTTACATTTTACCTTGTGTTATGAGAGTGAATTTATTGTGAGGTAAATTTTAAAATAGGTCTATAATTTAAGGAACAATTGTGAAATTTTAATTAAAATAACAAACATTCTAAATAAAAGAACAGAACTATGAGTCATGACTGATTTTATCAAAAGGATTGATTCAATAAGACTGGTTATTTTAATTTAAAATTATTTATATTTTAATGGTTTTAATTCATGTTTATAGTTTTAAAGAAATATTTCAGAATCCTTGTTGAGGTTCTTTTTTCTTGAGGACAAGCAATTGTTCATGTGTGGCATAATTTGATTAGCTAAAATTTTATATACATTTTGGATAAGTTTATTTCAGGGTTATTCATGAATTAATTGATAATAAAATGGGTTTTTTGTTTTTATTCATATGAATTAGTAATTGTGAACTTAAAGGAATAGATTTTAAAAAAATTCCAAAAAATTCCTTTACATGTCGTGTATAGCATACCCGACCTGTAGGCTTAATTCACATAATTCCTATAGGATGGAAGACCAACCTATGAAGTATCTGCATGACCAAAATACTTTACACACTTTTAAAATCCATTACATGATTTGAAAAATTCAAAAATCATAATCCCTATAAATTTTGATTTCATACATGGCATGAAGATATTGTAGTTCGTGTAGGCTTTAAGGCCCCACCCTATCAAAGATACGAATAGATTCTTCAATAGGAAAATGGATTTGAATTACATGGCATGAAACCAACATATGTGACATGAAAATTTTAAGACTCAACTAATTTAATCTAGTAGGTGATGTTAGAGAATTTAATTCCATTTACTTCTCGAGCCTATTTATATTTTTCATGCTCTTCACACAATAGGGGGATTCATACATTTAATTTTCTCTTATTTTTTATCCACCATTTTTATTCTTTCTTGTTCTAAACTAGATTAATTTAATTTCTTCAATTTTTTTATCAAATCTTTTTGAGTTGTTATCCCTTTTACACCTGTTCTTTTCAAATACAATCCTATATTATTTTCAGATGATTGTTTCTATCACTGCCTGTTGTTCTTTATCGACACATTCATCATCCTTTATATTTTATTCATTCATATTATGTTTTGGATTGTTTATTTTTTTATTCAGGATTGATCATTATTAATTTATTTTTCTTGAAATGTTAGTTCCAGATTAGATTTACATTTCCTTAAATTTTTTAACAATAATTATTTATTTCTTAGTCTTAGATTATTTCTTTTTCAACTGCTTCCCAATTATGCGTAGCATGTCTAATACTTACTTGATTTTTATAACCACATCCATGTGCAGATAATCCATCTAGGGTTAGGGGTTGAGAGTATGGGTATAAGGCCCCGGCCTTAAACATTACTTAATCTTGAGTTACTTCAAGAATACACGTTGAGGATCTTTTCAGGTTTAGAGTTTTAGAGAATTAGATCATAAAACATGCATTACATTCCACATTTAAACAAAGTGGTTACATAAAAGATAGTACTCATTTTTCCCATCAACAGAAACCTATTTAAAATAAAACATGGATTCTTTCTTGACACTTCATTGACATTATCATCACATCATGTACATTTCCATTGACCTGTGAAAAACATTTCAAAAACTTGGGATAAGAATAAAAAGCTCAGTAATGGATATAAAATTACGAAATGAAAACATTAGCCCATGCATGGAATCATAATTTACTCATAAAACATAATCACATACCTCATCAAATCATGAATAAATCATAGAAATCATAATACATAAAGGTAACTTGAGGCATTCATAACATTCTTACGTAGGGAGTAACCCTCATGGTTACGTTTGGAATACCCATCACAGTATATTCCCTAAATCTCTTCAGAGAAACCTTACCGTTTAACTCCTTTGCATTAACCAATGCATTGGAGAGCTATATCGAGCTCACCCGCCCTTAGTTTATCACGGAACCAACCATCTTCATAATAATTCCCAAGAATCATAACATAATTGTATCACATAAATCATACATAAAGGAAACATAACATTTCCACATTTCAATCACAAGATATCAATACAACATATTGATATAATAAAAACATTATGAAAACCATTTTCAATACCAAAATAAAAGAAAATTAAAACATGGTATTTATTTTTCATTTAAAAAAGGTATGGCTTGTAGAGGAAGCCGAAACTCAAATAATGGTCACGGCGGCGGAGAAGTCGTTGTCGCCGCATACGTATGACAAAAAAACATTCCTTTTTTCACTTGGTAAAACGCTTCGTATAGAAAAGATTCCTTTTGAATAAACGTAAAATTCAAAGGGGTTTATACACCGTATAAAATAAAGTTGTGTGTAAAACAAAATATGCGTCAATGAAAGGAGATTGAGATGAAGTCCCATACCTCATGTCCGGCTTGACTCGATCGTTCTTTAACGTCCTGAATAATAAACTTGAGTTAATTTCTACTTTCTTAAGAAACTTTTTTCAAGTTCATTATTCCTTTTATATCACTTATTACCATGTTATGAACACTATGTAATTATTTAAGTTAATAATGGTCGTTCTGTCGATCATTGGTACTTGAGTCCAAAATAAACTCTTTATAATTACAAGTTGTTCATGTGGTAGAATATCCATTATATCCAGAATTATATTCAATATTTATATATCATATATATCATATATATCTAGTATATACATGCATTTACAATATTACAAAATCATTTATAGGTAAGAAATGAAATGCACCGTTCATGGAGACGGTAATCCGTACGTACGCATGAACGCTACTTTCATTTCTATGTCATATTAATGGAATTAAAACTAAATGAGAGATATGTATATTTTAATTCCAGAATTATATTCATCATTTATATGTAACATACATCATATATATCCATTATATATATGTACTTATAATAGTACATTACATTTGGGGATAAGAAATGAAATGCACCGTTCATGGAGACGGTAAGCCATACGTACGCATCAACGCTACTTTCATTTCTATCTCATAATTTAACGGAAAGAAATAATAATTATATAAAGGTATATTATAATTCTATTATAACATCATATATAATAACTTTAACTCCATCCTTTATACGTCCCACATATGGCATTAAGGAATCAAATCACTTTGAGGGGGCGGTAGTCCGCACTTCCTAAAATGAAGATATCGCGTTTACCCATAATGGAAACCATAAAGGTATGCCATAAAATAAAAATACAGTAGCTTAAGTAAAACATAAACATATTATATATCATATATAAATATATTGACATCTTAATGGCCACCTTTGAAGGTGTTATATGAGTGTTGAACAATCATCATTTTGTGAGGCATAAATTCACCATCCACAGAAACAGTATGTTCTTTAACCATTAGATTTAGGTGTGTGTAAGTGTAGCTAAAATACTTCACATAAAAACATCCTATTTTTTGAAGATACTGGTGTTGTTACAAAATAAAGGAATAAAAAGAGTTTAGGGGGTTGGAGAAGCAAAATAAAACATAAGAACACAAGAGAAAACACTACCTTTAAAATGGGTAACTCTTTTTGATTTGAGCTCAAAGGATTCCTTGGGAAGCCTTCTGCCCAAAGTGAGGCTTCAAGGAGTAAGATAGGGATGTGGAGAGACAAAATGGGAAGGTTTTGGGCGAGCCAAAGGCTTGATAGGTGTGGGTAAGGTGGTAGAGGTGGGGGCTTTTTATAAGAGGAGAGGAGGGTCACTCTTGGAAAGTTATAAAATGTTACTTTATTGTAAAATTATTTTCGGATTTAAAAGGTCCCAAAATTATATATTTAGAGGATAAGGTGATTAGAGTTCGAAATCCACCCATCCAATAGGTTTTTGACATTTTTAGGTCTTAGATTTTACATTATCTTTTCATTTTTTTTAAATCGTTAAATAATGAGGTAATCGTTGCATCATCATGGTATCATAAATAATTTAATTTATTTAATGTATAAAAATTATTCAAAAACTATCATGATGTATTAAATCATTTTAGATTTCTAATTAATATTTATAGTCAAAAATATGACTTGTATAACCCCATTTAAAAATTGTTTTAGTAAAACAACTCATGTTTGTGACATTTTTATTTTAACTTTAAATAAAAAGGTATTAATGTCATTTTCCTACCAAAGTGGCTCCATGGGGTCCCCAAGTTGACCCATGTATTGTCTTGGTCGGACATGACACATCAAATAAGGGTAGGACATGTGTCTAGGTCATTTCATATTATTAAAACATTATTTTTACCTTAAATTACATTAATTACCTCTAATCGCGATTAAAAACTTAAAAGTTACTATTCCCCAAAAAATTATTTTAATCCCATTAAACCACATTTTACTTCTTAATTACAACCATTTATGTCGAATTTTTGAAATTCAAAACACAAAGGTGGTAAATTTTCTTTTAAACGGAAAATCAGTTTTTATAAGTACCACTTAATGGTTTCACTATTCATCAAAAATTGAAGTTTTTCAGAAAAATACAAAAACTTCACCCTAAGCTATATTTGATATTCTGAATTAAAAAATGATGTATATTTTAAATTATTCAAAACATATAATTTACATTAATTAATTTAATAATTAATTCCCGCTGTCAGAGCAAATAGTGTGTTTTTATGAAACAATAAGTATCAAAAGATTGACACTAGTTTAAGTCCAATTTCAAAGTTAAATTAATTCCAACGACCACTATTGGATTAAATGGTAAAAATATATTCTAATTTAACTTTAAAACCAATTCAAAATATAATCTAATCATATAAATAAATTAGATTAAAAAGAGGTTTTGAATTAAAATACATCATTTTTCACTATTCATTAAAAAAATGAACTTTATCGGAAAAATACCAAAAATTCACACAAAGTAAATTTTGATGTCCCTATTCTAAAGAATAATTTTATTTGGTCTAATAGAATGTATAAGAGTGACCAAAACTATATTTATAGACGGTTCGCCATCAAAAGGCGATAAGTCGACCTTTAGTGAATGTTAGAGTATATATGCCTAAAATTGAATTCTTTTCGTATTTTAAGCCTTTATCCTTTATTGGATAAATGTAAAAACATTTAACAAACATATATAATCATATTTTAGTTATTTCTATTCATTCCCTCCAATACAACAGCTACGTGTTAACTACCATTTAAAATAATACTATTTTATTACTAGTGTGCAACGTAAGATTTCAAAGAAACTCTCTGTTGTGTATCGGGTACGCTATCGAACATAGAAACCCCTTTAAAGTAATATTAATATTTAATTCATAAATATTAATAAAAATGAAAATTCTTTATTCTTTATTTACCTGGGATTTTACAACCTTCCCCCCTTTTGGGAATTGCGTCCTCACAATTTTATTCACTTATCAAAATAAGTGGGGGTATTTATCCCTCATAGCATTTTCAGATTCCCATGTTTCCTCTTCAACCATATGGTTTTTCCATAAAACCTTTACCTGGTGAATTACCTTATTCTGCAACACTTTCTCTCTATGATCAAGTATCTGGATTGGTTGTTCTTCATAAGAGAGATTCTCTTCCAGCTGAACTACCTTTGGGATCAAAACATGATATGGATCTGGAATGTACTTTCTCAACATCGAAACATGAAAAACATTGTGTACCTGAGATAAACTTGGAGGTAAATCCACTCGGTATGCAATTGATCCAACTTTCTCCAAAATTTTATATGGTCCAATGAACCTTGGACTCAGCTTTCCTTTCTTACCAAATCACATCACACTTTTCCATGGCGAAACTTTGAGAAAGACATGATCACCTACCTCGAAAGATAGATCCTTCCTCTGGTTATCCGCATAACTCTTCTGCCTTCTCTGAGCAATTCTCATGTGTTTCTAAATCAATTGATCTTTTTCTGTCATCTCTTCTACCAATTCTGGTCCCATCAACTTCCTTTCACCCACTTCATCCCAGAAATCTGGAGTTCGACACCGCTTCCCATATAATGCCTCAAATGGTGCCATATGTATACTGGAATGAAAACTGTTATTATAAGAAAACTCAACCAAAGAAAGATGTTGGTCCCAACTTCCCTGATAATCCATCGAACAAGCACGTAGCATATCCTCTAAAGTCTGAATTGTTCGTTCTAACTGCCCATATGATTGAGGATGAAAAGCTGTATTAAAATTTAATTCAGTACCCAACGACTTCTGAAGGCCTTTCCAAAAGTTAGAAGTGAACCTGGGATCACGATCAGATACAATTGAGAGAGGAACTCCATGTAACCTGACTATCTCTTTAAGATACAAACGGGAAAGTTGATCTAGGGAAAAATTATCTTGTATGGCAAGAAAATGAGAAGATTTAGTCAAGCGATCAATAATAACCCAGATTGAATTATTACCTCGAGGTGTCTTCGGCAATCCCACAACGAAGTCCATGGATATAATCTCCCATTTCCACTCTGGCACTGGTAAAGGCTGAATCATCCCTTTCGGTAACTGCCTCTTTTCTTTAACCTGTTGACAAGTCAAACACTTCACAGTAAAATCATCAATATCCCTTTTCATTCTGTCCCACTAGTAATACTCTCGAAGATCTCTATACATCTTAGTACTTCCTGGATGAACTGAAAAAAGAGAACTATGAGCTTCACATAACAACTCTCTCTTCAACTGTGAATCACAAGGCACGCACAATATCTTCCCAAATCTCAAAACACAATCATTATCAATGTTGAATTCAGGAAACTTACCCTTCTGAACTAGCTCTACCTTTTTCTACAACTCACTTTCTTGCTTCTATTCCTGGTTAATTCTGTCTGATAGAGAAGATTTCACTGATACTTGAAACAAAACAGAAGGACATCCTGCACCAACAACTTCTATTCCAAAGTTCATCAAATCCTTAACCAAAGGATCACGTTCCAAACGCAACATTTCTAATGAAGCATTACTTTTTCGACTCAAAGCATCAGCCACTTTATTTGCTTTTCCCGGATGGTAATGAATTGTACAATCATAATCCTTGATTAATTATAGCCATCTCCTCTCTCTCATGTTCAATTATTTCTGAGTGAATATATACTTTAAACTTTTTTGATCGGTATATATTTCACACTTTACTTCATACAAATTATGCCTCCAAATTTTTAAAGCGAAAACAACAGCAGCTAATTCCAAGTCATGTGTAGGGTAATTTACCTCATGAGTTTTCAACTGTTGTGAAGCATAAGAAATTACCTGATCATTCTGCATTAGGACGCAACCAATTCCTTTCAATGAAGCATCACTGTATATAACAAACTCACCATTCCTGGAAGGTAGTGCCAAAACTGAAGCATTCACCAATCTTATTTTCAGTTCCTGAAAACAATCATCACATTATTTTGTCCAGATAAACTTAACACCCTTCCGAGTTAGCTTAGTCACTGGATTAGATAACCGGGAGAAATTTCTAACAAACCTTCGGTAATAGCCTGCCAAACCAAGGAAGCTACGAATCTCAATTACATTTTTGGGTCTTGGCCATTCTTCAACAACCTTTGTTTTTTCAGGATCAATAGTTATCCCATCTTTAGAAACAATGTAACCAAGGAAAGAAATTTGTTGCAACCAAAACTCACACTTACTGAATTTCCCATACAATTTCTTTTCTTTTAAGATTTGAAAAATAACCCTTAAATGACTTTCATGCTCCACTTTACTTTTAGAAAACATCAAAATATCATCAATGAAAACAACCACAAACTTATCCAAGAACTCATGGAAAATTCTATTCATTAAGTCCATGAATACAGTAGGTGCATTGGTTAACCCAAAAGGCATTACTAAAAATTCATAATGGCCATATCTTGTATGAAACGCGGTCTTCGGAATATCTATTTCCTTTAACTTCAACTGATGGTACCCCGATATCAGGTCAATCTTTGAAAAATACTGAGCTCCCTGGAGCTGATCAAACAAATCATCGATATAAGGAAAAGGATATTTGTTCTTAACAGTGATGTTATTCAAGGCTCTATAATCAATGTAAAGTCTCATAGAACCATCTTTCTTTTTAACAAATAAAACAGGAGCACCCCATGGTGATGTGCTAGGTCGAATGAAACCTTTCTCTAATAAATCTTTCAATTTCTCCTTCAACTCTAAAAGTTCAATTTGAGTCATTCGATAAGGGGGTTTTGAAATTGTCTTAGCATCAGGAACTAATTCTATAGTAAACTCAACTTCCCGATATGGTATTATTCCAGGCAACTCATCAGGAAAAACATCAGGATACTCATTTACCACTGGCACATCACTAATCTGAACAGTTCCCTTATTTTCAACAATATGTGCAAGGTAACATTAATTTCCATCTTTTACAAGTTTCTCGGCCTCTTGATACGTTATCAACAGTAAGGGTTCATTCTTTTACACAAACTGAAAGTCTTTCTGAAAAGAAATATCTTTAGCTCTACAGTCAATCTTATCATGGTAAATAGAGAGCCAATCCATACCTAGGATAACATCAAACTCTACTAGAGGTAAAATAATAAGGTTTGCAAGTAGGTTCTTTCCACAGATAAGGATAGGAATATTCTTATAAATTATTTTTTCCTCAACATTTCCCCTAGGTGTTTTTACCAAAAATTCAGGAGTCATTTCTTGAGATGGTATTCCCATTTTACTAGAAACGTTTTCAGAGATGAAAGAATGTGTAGACCCCAAATCAAACAACACATTGGAATAATCTGAAAAAACAAACAAAGTACCTGATACAACTTCATTTGATGGCCCGACATCTGCTCAAGTAGTTTCAAAGGATTTCACCGCCCCTTTATGATTTTAGTCTAACTGCTTCCCATCACTCGAGCTCTTTGTCAGACACTCATTTGCATAGTGACCCATCTCATTGCACTTAAAACATTTCACTAACTGTAAATCAAATTTGGTCTTACCATCACCCTGATCTTTTTCAGTGCAATCAAGAGCCTTATGTCCCATCTTACCGCATCAGTAGCACTTTCCAGAATTCATAAGACATTCCACAGCATTCCTTTTACCACATTTATCACAAACTGGAAACTTAGTTTTCTTACCGTCAGACCTTTTTGAAGAATTCTTTCCTTTCTCCTACCACCTCGGTCTCTTCTTCTGCTGGTTGTTATAGAACACTTGATCATCGGCAAACTCCATTTCCACCTTCTCATCACATCGAACAAGATTTTCATAACTTTTGAACTCATGAGAATCCAATTCCCTTCAATATTTTGGATTTAATCCTGAGTAAAAATGATTTATTTTACTATCAAGATCTCGGATAAAATTTGGAGCATACCTTGCCAATCGAATGAACCTCTCTTCATAGGCAGCCACTGAGTCTTCCTCTTGCCTCAATTCTAAGAATTGTTTTTCCATCCTAAGTCGAACATCCTTAGGAAAATACTTCTCCAGAAACATACCATTGAATTCATCCTAGTCGAGAGCATCAATCTCATCAGCGTCCCTGATATTTTTAACCATCGACCACCACTGATCTGTCTCACCCTCCAAACGGTAAATAGCAAGACTAACCTTTTGATTGTTTGAAAACCCCATGACATCGAAAATATTCTACAGTACTTTAATCCACCCTTCAGCTAGCACAGGGTCAGATGATCCTCTGAATGATGGGGGGTGTTGCCTCATGAAATGTTACACCACTAACGTGTTCCTCTGCGGTTGATTTGGCGGATCTCGTGCATGGATACCACCACCATTTATCGTTTGAGTCAACTGTGCCATTAATGTAACAAACTGTTCAGTTCCAATTCTGACCATCCCAGGATGCTTATTCGGAAGGTTATTTCCTTCTGTATGTCTTCCTAGCACTGCTTCCCTGTTTCCTCTGAGGAAAACCATTCTGAACAAACATTTCTTAGATGAAGCAACATGGTAATATTCAAATTCTATATCATTTCAATTTGACCATAAATAAAATATTTTTGGATAATCATTTAATAGAATTATAACTCCTAAAGTTATCTAAACCGACCTCTGATACCAACTATAAGGCCCCAGCCTTAAACATTACTTAATATTGAGTTACTTCAAGAATACACATTGAGTATCTTTTCAGGTTTATAGTTTTAGAGAATTAGATAATAAAACATGCATTACATTCCACATTTAAACAAAGTGGTTGCATAAAAGATAATACTCATTTTTCTCATCAACGGAAACCTATTTAAAATAAAACATGGATTCTTTCTTGACAATTCATTGACACTATCATCAGATCATGTACCTTTCCCTTGACCTGTGAAAAAAAATTTAAAATCTTGGGATGAGCATAAAAAGATCAGTAAGGGATATAAAAGTACGAAATGAAAACATTAGTCCATGCATGGAATCATACTTTACTCATAAAACATAATCACATACCTCATCAAATCATGAATAAATCATAGAAATCATAAGACATAAAGTTAACTTGAGGCATTCATAACATTCTTATGTAGGGAGTAACCCTCATGGTTACGTTTGAAATACCCATCACAGTATATTCCCTAAATCTCTTCGGAGAAACCTTAACGTTTAACTCCTTCGCATTACCCAATGCATTGCAGAGCTATATCGGGCTCACCCGCCCTTAGTTTATCACGGAACCACCCGTCTTCATAAAAATTCCCAAGAATCATAACATAATCGTATCACATAAATCATATATAAAGGAAACATAACATTTCTACATTTCAATCACAAGATATCAATACAACACATTGATATAATAAAAACATTATGAAAACCATTTTCAATACCAAAATAAAAGAAAAGTAAAACATGTTATTTATTTTTCATTTAAAAAAAGGTATGGCTTGTATAGGAAGTCAAAACTCAAATAATGGTCACGGCGGCGGAGAAGTCGTTGTCGTCGCATACGTACGACAAAAAAACATTCCTTTTGTTGTTTAGTAAAACGCTTCGTATAGAAAATATTACTTTTGAATAAACGTAAAAGTAAAAGGGGTTTATACACCGTATAAAATAAAGTTGTGTATAAAACAAAATATGCCTCAATGAAAGGATATTGAGACGAAGTCCCATACCTTGGGTCCGACTTGACTCGATCGTTCTTTAATGTCCTGAATAATAAACTTGAGTTAATTTATACTTGATTAATAACCTTTTTTCAAGTTCATTATTCCTTTTATATCACTTATTACAATGTTATAAACACTATGTAATTATTTAAGTTAATAGTGGTCATTTTTTGATCATTGGTACATGAGTCCAAAATAAAATCATTATAATTACAAGTTGTTCATGTGGTAGAATATCCATTATATCCAGAATTATATTCAAGATTTATATATCATATATATCATATATATCTAGTATATACATGTATTTACAATATTACATAATCATTTAGAGGTAAGAAATGAAATGCACCGTTCATGGAGACGGTAATCCGTACGTACGCATGAACGCTACTTTCATTTCTATGTCATATTAATGGAATTGAAACTAAATGAGAGATATTTATATTTTAATTCCAGAATTATATTAATAATTTAGATGTAACATACATCATATATATCCATTATATATATGTACTTATAATAGTACATTACATTTGGGGATAAGAAATGAAATGCACCGTTCATGGAGACGGTAAGCCGTACGTACGCATGAACGCTACTTTCATTTATATATCATACTTTAATGGAAAGAAATAATAATGATATAAAGTTATATTATAATTCCAATATAACATCATATATAATAACTTTAACTCCATCCTTTATACGTCCCACATATTGCATTAACGAATCAAATCACTTTGAGGGGGCGGTAGTCCGCACTTCCTAAAATGAAGATATCACGTTTACCCATAATGGAAACCATAAAGGTATGACATAAATGAAAAATAAATAAGATTAAGTAAAACATAAAAATATTATATATCATATATAAATATAGTGACATCTTAATGGCCACCTTTGAAGGTGTTATATGAGTGTTGAACAATCATCGTTTCGTGAGGCCGAAATTCGCCATCCACAGAAACAGTATGTTCTTTAACCATTAGATGTAGGTGTGTGTAATTGTAGCTCTAATAATTCACATAAAAACATCCTATTTTATTTAATATACTGGTTTTGTTACAAAATAAAGGAATAAAAAGAGTTTAGGGGGTTGGAGAAGCAAAATAAAACATAATAACACAAGAGAAAACACTACCTTTAAAACGGGTAACTCTTTTTGATTTGAGCTCAAAGGCTTCCTTGGAAAGACTTATGCCCAAAGTGAGGCTTCAAGGAGTAATAGAGGGATTTTTATAGGCAAAATGGAAAGGTTTTGGCTGAGCCAAAGGATTTAGAGGTGTGGTTAAGGTAGTAGAGGGGGGGGCCTTTTATAAGAGGAGAGGAGGGGCACTCTTGGAAAGTTATAAAAGGTAACTTTATTATAAAATGATTTTCGGATTTAAAAGGTACCCAAATTTTATATTTCAAGTATAAGGTGATAAGAGTTAGAAATCCACACATCCAATAGGTTTTTGACATGTTTAGGTCTTAGATTTTACATTATCTTTTCATTTTTTTTAAATCATTAAATAATGAGGTAATCGTTGCATCATCATGGTATCATAAATAATTTAATTTATTTAATGTATAAAAATTATAAAAAAATATCATGATGTAGAAATTATTTTTATATTTCTAATGAATATTTATAGTAAAAAATATGACTTTTATAACCCCATATAAAAATTGTTTTAGTAAAACAACTCATGTTTGTGACATTTTTATTTTAACTTTAAATAAAAAGGTATTAATGTCATTTTCCTACCAAATTGGCTCCATGGGGTCCCCAAGTTGACCCATGGATTTTCTTGGTCGTCCATGACACATCCAATAAGGGTAGGACATGTTTCTAGGTCATTTCATATTATTAAAACATTATTTTTACCTTAAATTACATTAATTACCTCTAATCGCGATTAAAAACTTAAAAGTTTCTATTCACAAAAAATTTATTTTAATCCCATTGAACCAAATTTTACTTCCTAATGAAAACCATGTATGTAGGATTTCTGAAATTCAAAACACAGAGGTGGTAAAATTTCATTTAAACGGAAAATCAGTTTTTATAAGTACCACTTAGTGGTTTCACTATTCATCAAAAACTGAAGTTTTTCAGAAAAATACCAAAACTTCACCCTAATCTATATTTGATATTTTGAATTCAAAAATGATGTCTATTTTACAAAATTAAAAACATATAAGTTACATTAATTAATTTAATAATTAATTCCCGTTGTCAGAGCAAATAGCGTGTTTTTATGAAACAATAAGTATCAAAAGATTGACACTAGTTTAAGTCCAATTTCAATGTGAAATTAATTCCAACGACCACTATTGTATTAAATGGTAAAAATATATTCTAATTTCACTTTAAAAACAATTAAAAATATAATCTAATAATATAAATAAATTATATTAAAAAGATGTTTTGAATTAAAATACAACATTTTTCACTATTCATTAAAAAAATGAACTTTATCAGAAAAATACCAAAAATTCACACAAATTAAATTTTGATGTCCCTATTATAAAGAAGAATTTTATTTGGTCTAATATAATGTATAAGAGTGACCAAAACTATATTTATAGACGGTTCGCCATCAAAAGGCGATAAGTCGACCTTTAGTGAATGTTAGAGTATATATGCCTAAAATTGAATTCTTTTCGTATTTTAAGTCTTTATCCTTTATTGGATAAACGTAAAAACATTTAACAAACATATATAATCATATTTTAGTTATTTCCATTCATTCATGCCAATACAACGGTTACGTGTTAACTACTATTTAAAATAATATTATTTTATTACTAGTGTGTAACGTAAGATTTCAAAGAAACTTTTTGTTGCGTATCGGGTAAGATATCGAACATAGAAACCCCTTTAAAGTAAAATTAATATTTAATTCATAAAAATTAATAAAAATGAAAATGCTTTATTCTTTATTTACCTGGGATGTTACAATGGGTGTTTCGAATTCTAATGAAGTTTTATATTGAAACATATAAACCCAATAGAAGGTAATTAGTTTAATAATAATTATTTATCATATTCTTTCACACAACCATGACCATGGGAAATGATATTGAATGAACCTAACCTAGTTGGAGTTTAGAAGGACTAAGACCATTATCCTGTAATGATTTATGAATATACTCCAAGTGTACTACAAATATTTTTTTATTTATAAACTAACCATGGGATAACTGCAGCATAGGTATATCCAATTATCTTTACCGAATCTGATTGGTGACATTTGCACTGATTCGTAGCCTACACTCTAAGGCTATTCCAAGTTAAATATAAGATTATATTTTCTTAAGAAGCCTAAAATTGACCCTGATCCCTTCCTTTAATATTTTCCTTAAAACTAAATACTACATTTTATTATTTAAAACCCAAACTTTAAGATTAAAATTGAGGAATCATTTCAAAGGTTTTTTTTATTAGTCGCTAACCTACTAGAAGTCTTTGTGGTATCAACCTCGTATTATCACTCAATTACTTCCTTGTAGTAAGTATCGATTAGGACTTTAAATTATAATATGATCTCATCCTATGTGAATTAAATTAATTGTGTTAGTGAGTTAGTAACCTAGGCATTAAAGGAAATCTAACTCGTCCTAATGCTCAAGAAGATGTTCCAAAGAAGGTCAGTTGTTTTGACGTTGTTTTGTCAGTTTCCGATTTTATACCAAATACTAATGGAAATCATGGATGTAACTTGGGAGGAGTTTCATGAATAATTATAAATAAAATCTTTCCTCGTTTACA
Organism: Viscum album; assembly: GCA_963277665.1. Taxonomy (NCBI): domain Eukaryota; kingdom Viridiplantae; phylum Streptophyta; class Magnoliopsida; order Santalales; family Viscaceae; genus Viscum; species Viscum album. Next base: position 339,661,862 of record OY728135.1, read on the forward strand.
TGTAATTGGATTTTCAATCTCTCATTTTAGTTTACCACTTTCTAAAATCATTTTTGGAATACTCTAGGACCCATGGTTAGTGATCACTAGAGCGTGTTCCATGAGATAAGTTTCTTTTTCATTAAATCCAATGATAAGGACACTCCTAAGGTGGGTAGAATCACTTCAATTCAGTTAATGATTTTCCTTTTAAGTATAATGAACATGAACAAAAAGGACCAATTGGAAATGGTTAGTGATACTTTTGAATTCCCGTGAGGTTGGTGAGATTTTAAATGTTTAGGTGTGTATAAGGAAGCACAACAATGATATGGTTGGAAGTAAAAGGAACCTTCAAGAATACTATTGGTCATGGATGGACTCTGGTGGCTTTTCTTGATTGATAAAATGATGCCTCGGGTAGTAAGAACATCATGGTCAGGTAATGATGATGCATCATTAGGTGAAGTTGAGATTCTTCAAAAAGATTCTACCATATAAGGTTTTGAAATCCTTTCCTTTAATAGAAATTTTGATGGTTTGAAACCATAAAAATCACTTAATCCTTGATTTAGAAAGAGTTTCTTGAGTCCTTTTTAAAAATATTTTGAATTATCTTAGTGTTCCCTCAGCTTAATGATGATCATACCTCTTATATTGACATCCTCTGGGTACACTAAGAGAGAATTGGTTATACACCATGCTACATTTAAATGCCATTGGGCTTCATAATTGATCTCCATAGAATTTATTCTTCTATAGTGTGGTGATTTTAAAGGGATGGTTAGTCCTTATGGGTACTTGGGTTCCCAATTATGAATTCCTTGGATGGATTCATGGGAACCAACTATTTATTCAATAACATGACCTCTAAGAAGATTCCTCTTTTGACCCATCCAATGTTCTTGATGTATGTACATTACGGATTTGTACCAAAATCTCTCTTGATAACTTTGGAGTTCAAATTATTATGAATGGACTAATTAGACTCCAATTTATGTACTTGAGGTTACCTCGAACATCATTCTGGCTCGAATGAGATGTTTTTAGGGTGAAGATCAAAGTATGTGGGATCAGGTATTCACCCATGTTCATGTCTAGGTACGACAACTTAAGTGGCCATTTTGGGATTGAGATGTCACCAGAAGTTGGGTATGATCTTTTGTAGAGATTTTTGATTTAAGCATGAGGGTCCATAAGATAAGGTACCATGTTTTAGGTTGTGTTACGCCATCAATATAAGCCAAGAAATGTTTATAATAGTTGTTTGGAGATGGATAAACTTTATCCTTGCTTCAATGAATGAATTTTGTGAAGACCCACTTGTGGAATGTCTTCGGGTTATGATAGGTGTGATGTAAATGTAGACAATTCTTTTTAAGGAAATGTGATGTGAAAAGTTTTAGAAATCCTTGTCATGATTTTATTGTTTCACTAAAATTAGTATCAAGTTATGTCCTCAGATGTAGTTAGGATTCCAATTTGAGTAAATCACTCTTGGAGCATCGTTCGAATGCATAGAGAATGCTTTGATAGGAAACTCTTACATTAGGGTGTATTGTGGCTTGTAGTTGTCCATTAAATGTTAGAACACTTTGGTGGTATGTTACATAGGCTTTTTAATGAATGATAATATTATGTGATCATGTCTCTATTTTAATGGTGTTGAGTAAGTGTTGTCTTGATCTTTTAGCTTGAAATACAAGCATTTTATTGAGTTTAAAGTCTTATGTATTATATTATAAAGTGATTTTTGGTCGTGTTTTGGGAATTAGAAACATAATGCACCCATTAGTTTGAAATATCAATACCTTTGTAGGTCAATTTTTTTCATTATCTTTCAAAGGATTCTTAAGGATGATAAGTTATAAGGTGGGGTGGTTGTAACAACTCGTTTTTTGGACCAGGTAAAATTACCTAGGAAAATTTAATTTTACCATTTGGTGGATGGGTTGTTCTTTAAACCAATTCTTGAAAAATAATTATAAGTGATGGAACAATCATATGTGATTTTTTAGACTTTTTTTAGGACTTGGGAGGTTTCCTGGGTTTTTTGTTGACTTTTGAGAGTGGAAAGGTCTGAAAAGTCAAAATCGGGAAGAAATAGTTAGAGAAAACATATTTTTTATAACCATGAAGCCCACTATGTGAAATTATGAAACTGATTCAATGGATCTAGATGTCTTGTGCAGTTTTTTCTAACTATATGAAAGGATCTTCATAGCCATACATTTTTTATGGGTTATTGATAGAGGGAAATTACACGCTTGCCCACGGTTTTACCACGGTTTCTAAAACTGTGCACATTAACCATGTGTACCACCTTCTTGGGTAGTGGTTTGAGCTTGGTTGGCACATTTCTTAGCCAGCTATGTGTCTAAACCTTTCACCTCATTTAAAGGGGTGAAATACCCATTTTTTCCAAAACCATTTTAAACCTCTTTCCTTTCATTCTCCTCAAACTCATGTAGCACCTCCCTCTAATCGTGGTATTCTTCTCCTCACCACACCTAGGAATGGATGCCTCTCCTTTAGTCGGTGTAAAATTCAAGCATTACTAGGTTCCTTGGTTATCCCTCGGTAAGAGCTTCATTCCCCTTTCTCATTTCTTCATTTCTCTCACTATCATTGGTGTTATCTTCGTGAAATATAATTATGCTTATTTTTTGGATGTTCATCTATTTCTTTGATATAACTAAAACCATATCAATTAAATCCTTAATATTGGATTAGTGGACCATGAATGGTAAGGGTAGGTGGAATATATATTTTCCACTTAAGATTCGCTAATTTATAAAGTACGATATTTTGTCGTACGCTGGTATTTCTGTCTGACACCTTTTCAATGTGTAATACTTGATGTAGAACCTAATTACATAATTCAATTGGCCTTGTATATTTAATTTGAATCTTTGATGGTCATAAAACTCAAGATCTTACCACCCATTAAGGGTGTGTGCATTGATTTCCTTTAATTAATTAGTCGTTTTCTCATAAACCCCCTCATTGAGGTGCGTTGTGTTATAAAATGTAGGTGAATTTATTAATTACAGTTCGGTAGGATGTGAAACTCCGCTATATTATTACCCTAGTGACTGAACCACCAACTTAGGGATTAGAACATTATCTTATTAAATGAACTTGATAAATTTTATATGGCATTCTTAGGTCATGGGATTTATTATTCATTAAATTTAATTGATAAAAGGGCGTGATCCTCATAAATCAAAGATGAATTGTGATGTGTATATCTTATATTATTATTTATCATCCTTATATATGGTTAATGATAAATGGAATTTTAAGATCATGAAATGTTCTATTATTTTTAATTGGATGTTTATTAAGAGAATGGATGAATAGATGGCCCATTTACAAATGTTAAATGTAATATATTAAAAGGATCCAATGCACCTTGAGAAATAATGGTTTCCTATTTAAAAAAAAAGTTGACTGAGGGGCCATAGGGTAAAAAGATTACCCTATATTGTTTAATGATAAAAGGGACATTAAGTAGGGTCATTGGCCATGAAATTTCATGCCCCATTGGTCGAGGGTGTTGGCATTATGTCAACATCACTTGGGTTACTGGGCATGATGCTTCACTCCCCCCTTAATTAGGAGTTTGGGTATAACCCTCCTCGTTATTGATTATGATAGTTGGAATGGTGCCCTGTATTTATTATGATACCCATCATGGGGTCCAATATTGATCTTGATCTATAGGCATGACATCCCTTATATACTATCATGATATCTTATTATTATTAGTTGTATTATGCATGGACGCCTAAGTTACACCTCAATTCATGGATAATACCATGTATCCATATATATATATATATATATATGGCTACAATTACATTTATAGTGAATATATATATACATATCTTTATATATATGTGTCTGTGTGTGTGTATTATACTCAAAGGCATTCTGGTTTAGACCGATGTAGGTATGGTTGGGCAGGTTGCCTTGAGGAACTCGAGTCTGACTTGTTATGTTTATTCATGTATTTAACTTCTATTTATTTTTATCGATGGACACTACTATATTTTATATTTATAGACAGAATTATGTTGCATACGTCGTTAGTGGTATCTTATTGAGTATATATCACACCCTGATTGAGCCACCATTGAACTAGGGTACCCAAGCAGACCTCTTGTTCTTAGGTCATTGGATTATTACTTGTGTTGTGCATTGTACATATGAGCTTATGAGCACAGGAAAAATAATTTACTCAGGATGATCATGGAGATCACCATCGATACTTTTTATTATTTTGTATATTTATATACTATATTTTATCACATATTATATGGTTACTATTTTTTCATTCTAGATTCCCATGTACATGAATGAAACATTGTATATTCCGTGTTGGATGTGTTTATTAAATTATTAAATTATACCACTTCTTTTCGTTTGGTTATAAAACTTCTATTTTTAGTTGAAGTATTATTTATATCTTATACCATTGTGCTACTCTAGTAATGAAGGTATAGTCACCCCACCATACCACCAGTAAACCCTCACTTATATTAGGTAGCCTCTGGCATATAGGGAGGCATGCTTGAGGCCATGTTTTGACCGGTCCAGCTACATGTTTTATAGTCAGTTGGGTCAGAATGTTACGGATCCTAAATATTTCAAATTTCGAGATGGCTCATAAATAGATTTCAATGAATCATATGCATGTATAAAACACTCATATTCTCTCCAAATGACACATATATTAAGATGAATGAAACATACTCATCTCTAGAATGACTCAGCTGAAACTCTAAATGAATCATACAAAGATTCTATTTTAAACATATGTAGTCCCTTCCTTTTTTGTATTTCTATGTCATAGAGAGAATGAATCATATGAACATGCTGATAGACTCTTATATATCATAGAAATGACTAGTACATATATGCATAATTACTCCTATGAAAAATAGACTTAGTCAAATTTCACAGCATGTTGTTAAACAGATTTTTTCTAGAATTCCTTCAAACCACTATCCTTCAGGAAATGGACATAACAAAAAACATTGTCCATGTTCAAGAATCCTTCCACTTCATTATCAACAAACACAACCCAAAAATAATTCCTAGTGGATTTTTGATACCAATATTTTATATCATTACTCGTGTCAAAATAAAATATACAATAATAAAATTATATATATCTAAACTTAAAATTATTATTTTTAATAAATAATAAAATTTTATATTATTATTATTTTTTTAAATTAATTTAATAACCATCCATAAATTCTTTTATCACTTATAATTATTTCACCTTTCTCCATAGAACAACCATTTAAAATTTGTCTAATAAACTAATTACATTATTGAAAATATTATAAACTTACACCAATAACATATACAAAGAAAGGTAATTACCAATTACAAAAATATAAAATCTTTGGAAAGGTAGTGAAAATTTATAAATATTTGAAAACATAATTCCTTATTAATCTAAATCTAAAATCAAACAATATATCTAAATTAATTCCATAAAAATAAATTTTTTTGAACCAAAATATTTTGCATGTTGGATTATATTCATGTAATTATAAAATTATTCACACACTCATATAATAAAATCAATATCACAAACAATACATATTTTACCAATAAAATATTTTAACAAATTTCTAGATGATAATATTTTCCACTAATAAAATAATTTTTATCATCAATATTTATAATAAATTATTTTTAATTATTTTTTCAAAAAATATTATTTTTTGATGAATTTCTTTTACAAAGTACAAAATATGGTTTTATAGGTATTTGTAAAGTCCCTCGAACTAAACACTTAGGCCAGTGCATATGTTGTGGTTGACAAATGGCCTTTGGAATTCTATTATGTATGTTAGAGGTTGTTGACTTATAGTGATAACCTAGACCAACTATATGGATACTATCTCTAAAGATAACCTATAAGAGTCATGTCTGAACCTATCAAAAATTCATCATGACCCATTTTTATATCAAAACTTTTAGAACCCTATGGAAAAAACAAAGTGAAAATAGTTTCATCCCAAATTTGATTATATAAAATTAAATTTTCTATATTATATGAATACAATAATACATACCTTGAAACAATATAATATATTGAACAACACATAAAGACATAATAGTTTTCCCCATGGATGATATATATAAATATATTGTGTAATAAATAATTTAATGTACACTGGTCTCTGACACATCTCACTATAAAATCTTGTGTCAAACCATTGGCCACCCCAACACTGATCATCTTAATCAGATTCATGATGATACATGAACCTAAAATAAAACATGAAGGGATACCCATGTACATTGAAACTTGTGTAGTATACTCTGATAGTGTTGAGGATAATAACCCAATAGCATTCCATCATTCAACTCAAATCACTTAGCACTAGAAATCAATTGGATATATGTGCATGTCTACAGGGAGTGTCTCCCAGCTCCCTTGAAACATATCTCATGTGTACTCATTTAATATTACAATATAGCGTACTAGACACACATTCCCTAATGACATATACAAGTACCACCAAACAACATTTCAAGTACCATATTCCTACTACCAAATACATATACAACTAGATCTCATCCTATGGATACCATAATGCTAAAGTCTCTCATCTCAGTATGTATGATCCTTATGGTTGTATTATCTCACATCTATAATGGATCACCCAATAGAATCCCACCAAACCCATCTATCACCTCACAACTCATCAACAACCATAACCTTAAATATCATGTAAAATATTTATCATATCATTAAATAGAATAATTGGTAAAAAATAGGGTCCATTGATTAATAACAACCATCAAATGACAAGAAAACAATAAATAATGTTTAGGGGGGGATAAATTAATAAAAATTAATCTAACATCAATATCATGATAAAAAAATAATAAAAAATGAATGGGACCCAACCAAATAAAATAATATTGATCAAATATATTATATACTACCCCATAATATTTCACTAATCCTATCCAATGTTATTATCCAAAAATCTCACATAATAACCCATGGTTTTTCTCATATGTCACACATCATCACATGGCATAGCTCTTACTATATGATGGTGTAGCACGCCATCTACACTGGGATGTTGGGGATCAAATATCAGTATCACTATCAATATAATAATCTTATGTGTGTACATGTGTTTCATGAATGTGGTCATATCATATATAGATCCCTAGATAAATCCAATTTTCATCATTGTACAATGCCTTAAAATTATCCCAAGAATATTCCACCCTTTTTCATGGAGACTGGTTGGTCCTCTCTTTCTATCTAGATATCCATAGAAATGAATTAAAATGGTGTGAAAAAACATAAAAAATGAAAATAATCAGTTCACATGATCATGAATTGAAATAATTAATGCTACTCATGCTTATTAAAAACCATGAGGTCATGCCAAACATCACCTCTATAGATGAGGTTCATTACAAAGGTAACACTACCTCACAAGATACATTCCCAGTAAACCATTATTGTAATGTATAATTATATAAATACACTAATTTGGGAACCCACTATCCTCCTATCAAAATATTTGGGCCCCATGGGGTGGTCATAATAAAATTGGGACTATCACCCAAAATTTGATCTTATATATCAATAAAAAAGTATATTGGGTCTATTTCTTTAAAGTCAGACATATATATCAATCAAAATAATATCAATACTATATCCTAAAGTATATATTTATCCGCAATTGAAATAATATTGTGACTATCCATGGATATGGATAACACCAATAAGGTTGATGGTGAACTAACTCACACATCACTCAGATAGTAAAAAGAGTCATACACCATCCCAAGGGTCATCATGTACCCTAACTCCAACCAATGTTTGATTACCCACAGAATTCTTACAACACACCCATAAATTATCTTCAAAAACTCAAGATAAACAAAGGGTCCTTGACTCTACCACTATACAAGGTACCTCTCAATGTCCCATGATCATACATTCATCAGGGAACCCCAGAAGCATATTATCCAAGTTTAACCAACCCATCACCTGAGGTATGTTTTATGTACAATTATCACATAACATCTTGATTCATTATACAAAAAAAATAAGTCATGTTATACATCCACAAATCAAGATAAAATAATCAAACATGTATTTAAAAATATGGATAGGACTACATATGGAAAATTAAACCAAATAATGTTTTATATAATGCTCTATTTAATTTAATTTAAATTATGATCTGAACACCAATTTTATGATCTATTCAAAAATAATATCATAATGGATTTACTCACTCAATTAATTTGACAAAAAATTATAGAAAACAGCTTTTATAACACTAATTACTTTGTATAAAAATATCATCTCATAACCTTTAATATCAATGGACCTTTTTCATTAAAATATCATTTCAAAACCATTTTACATTTATGTTCCCATTTAAATGTTAAATCATTTAATTTCCATAAAACCAACTAAAAATTAAAATCACACATCTGATGGAATCCATAAAATTTTTCACCATATCTTGTTCAACTAAGGAACTAATAAGAAACTTGTTTATTTAATATATGTGATCCTTTTGTCAATATAAATCTAAAAAGGGTTCTTCCCATTTTAAGGGGTCATACAATGTAATGAAATCATGATTTTCATAATAATAATAATCATCATATGAACAGAAAATTACCATCAGTAAATCCATAACAATCTAAAATGTCAATATACTCAATTATTTAGGGTCACATTCTTCAATGACACATAAATTTATATATAATATAATACAATCCACCATTAACTCTAATGAGTACCTTTCTAATCAATATTTCCAATAATTCCATAAGTCATTACATTTTTAATAAAATCCTAGAATTAATATAATGAGGGATAAATGAACATGTTTTGTAGCTATGTTATAACATTATATAACAACTTTTACATGGATTATATATAACAATAACCCCCAATGAAACAAGACCCTAATTTATAAATAATAATCAACAGTCAATTTTTTACAATTCTTAAAAAAACTGAAGAATAACTCATTAATAAACTTACTAATATATAAATGACGAATATTGATGAGTATTATTCGACTATCTATTCCTCTATACACCAAAAACAATGGTCCCATAAATCAATTTGATTTCACCATATTCCAGTGAAATAACATACTCAAATATCTAATCCAGTCATTATGAAATCAAAGAGAAAATAAAGGGAAGGAGAGTCAAGGGTGAATTAAGATCATTATTTAAATTTACTTAAATAATTAATCCTAGGACAACTAGGATAAAATGATAACAAGTGATAGAATTAAGATAAAGGGGTATTAACTCACCAAAAAAAATTACTAAAAAAGAAGATCTAGAGGGGTGTTTTAGGGAGGTGAAGAAAACTCTACCACTTATAGAAGAGTTTAAGGTTTATATCCAATGTCACGAACTGAATCTGGTCACCACTAATACCGGGACCAAACCTAGACCATGAAAAGGCCTGAAGGGTGTTCCATATCCCCACTGACTTTCACAAGTTCCTGGGTATCAATAAATTTTGTTTCGGAATGATTTACCCGAGTATGAAAGTATAAAACATTAAAAACAATCAATAATATGAATCTGAAATTTTCATGCCAAACAAGAATTAACAGAAAGCAGTTATGAATACATGGTTTTAAATAAATTAAAAGAGTTCCAAACATAAATATAAATATCACCAAATTATCCACAAAGACTCTACACAACAAGGGGTCATCAACCCCGAGTCGTCTCTACCACACCACACCATATGAGGGGACTAACAACCTGAACCTCCTTTTCTTGTGTCTAACATAATCGAGTCTACTTACACTTAAGGGATGTAATTATGGTGTGATCCTAATACCAATAGGATACCACCCAAATATTCCAAAGATTATGCAATAGAAGGTGAAAATCATGCAGTTTTGATATGTAAGGAAAAGTAGTGATAAATTCCATGAAATACAAGTTTCAATTGTAAACAGTTTTCAAAAGAAAATTTTCAGAATGTTGACACATTTAAATAATAAATGTTAGATAATTTAATTTAAAACCAAAAACACCCTAATACAATGGTAAATAACACAAATCCAATGATCACCAAAATTGGGAACACCCCAAGGCACTAGATAGTCTCGGGCCCTATGTACCTCATACCTCAGTGTAAAATATCCATGTCACAATCCTTTCCCATGAACGAGCCACTAGTAAGAAACATATCCATAACCTATTAGTCCCCAAACATCACCCACGTAGTTTATTTAGAGTTTTTGATATCCAAAATTCTAAATAAAACTACGACAATACCCATCCGGATCACTAGTGTACTAGTACATATCTGCCCTCCTAGGTACACGGGCTTCACCCTTTGTGCTCAAACAATTTCAGAATTATACATACATCCCTTTTCATATAAAAACACCACTAATGGTCACATACAAAAAATACAGCATCTATACACACTTTATACCACTTAAAACACACAACAAAATATTTTGATTTTCGATAAAACAACTTCACAAAATCCAACAATGTTTTGCACAAACAAATACATTTAAAACCCCAACTTGAAAACCATGTTCATATTAAAATTCAAAAAAACAATTTTTAATCACCCAAACCATTTCTATAAACCCATTACATGAGTTATAAAACAACCCCAATAGGCATAACATAAAATATTCGTGTAAAACAACCAATTTAACACCAAATTGGTACACAAAAATTATTTACTTAACAAACGTCACCAAAACCAGATTTTTCATAAACAAACAAAGGAGATAAAAACTCAAAACATGATTTTATGCATTAATACATTTCAATAAAATCAATTAAGTAGTTATAGGTAATCCCCAAATGAACCAATAAAATATGTCTATGAAAAACCCCCAATTCCACATAAAAATGTCACTTAAACTAAATTTTCTTTAAAACTACCACAAAAAAGAATCACCAATAATAAAATGAAATAAATATTCAAATATTATAAACAAAACAATATAATTCACAAGTCTTTCATACACATGTAATCACCTAAAAAAAGTGTCAAAACCTCAAATCTTTCTGTGAAAGTTCAACGACACCACCTCCACACCAAAAATGAGTTAAAATATACCTAAAACCAGAATTTCAGACCATGAAACACAACATAAAACCTTATTTTTTAAACCCTGGTTGTTGGACTTTAAGAACTTCAATAATAAGGGAAGAAACTTTAAGCAAATGGGAGCAGGAAGGAAGGAAACCCACTTATTTGAGGGATCTCGAAGAAATATTACACAATACACCAGTAGATAAATTTCAAAATAGCCAAAAAAATAAATTTAGGTTTGTAAAAGGATGAGGAGGTCATTTAGGAACTAGAATGGGAGAAAAAGAGTTATAAATGAAGGAGTTATGAAGGAAGCAAATTACATCTTCAAATATAGATGATTTGAGAAAGCGTGAAAATATTTTCCCTAATACATGATAGAAATGAGATTCAAATATGGATAATAGATAATGGGGTCGTGCCTAGGGATGTTGGATTCTAGCGGGATGTTGAATAACTAAAAAAGATTAAACAATGAATATGTTATTAAATAAACAAAATTTGTTTTTACAACTGGAAATATGCTTCCGGGCTGGCCCAATTCTTTAAATAAAAACCCAAATCCACCATGATTATGGATTTATAAAGGGTCCAAATTAATATGGTGGTGTTAATAGGTCAGGGAAGGAAATTTTGGAACTCGAATGGGTGAAAAATATTGAAACATAAAAGAGTTATAAAAGAAAAAAAATTGGTTTTTAAATCTAGAAATGGGCTCATGCTTTGAACCAAATCATGAAAACCCACTCATTCCTCCAAAAATGCATGTGAAACCCCAAAAAAAAGCAATAATATAAATTAAAAGAAAAATTCCTTTAAAATAAGTCATTTATGTGACAATTATCTCCACCATGAAAGACTTTCCTCCCTGAAAATTCAACCTTAAGCTTGATCAAAAAATAAGAAAGGGTACTCTTCCTCAACTCATGAATTTTGTTCCCATGCCTAATTTGTATCACTCCCATGCTTCCAAAGAACCCAGGACAATGGAATATACTTTCCCCAAAGAACCTTTTATTGGAAGTCCACTATTCTCATCGGCTACTCAAAAACAGATAAATTCGTCTCTATATCCAACTCATCTCAATTCAATACATGGGATGGATCCATATTGTATATCTTCAACTGGGAGACATGGATGACATCATGGATGGATATCAAAGGAGAAGGTATGGCCAACTGGTATTCCACCTTTCCAATATGTTTGATGATCTCAAAAGGTCTGACATACTGTGGTGTTAGCTTCCCTTACATTCCCAATCGACGATAGCCCAAACGAGGGGCCACTTTCATAAATACCATGTCACCCACAGAAAACTCTAGGTCTCGACACCTCTGGTAATAATATAATTTATAGAGACTCCGAGTTGTCAATAAGCATTTCATGATCAACTTGACCTTCTCAAATATCTATTGCACCAAACTCAGCCTTAGTAGTGAGGTCTCACCTACCTCAGCCCAACATAGGGGTGACCGACAAGGACGACCATAGGGTGCCTCAAAAGGAGCCATTAAAATCGAGGATTAGTAAATATTATTATAAAAAAACTCAACCAATCCAAAATGGCTATCCCAAAAACCTCCAAATTCCAAAACACAAGAACAGAGCATGTCTTCCAAAATCTGATTTGCCCACCCTGTCGGACCATCCATTTGAGGATGGTATATCGTGATCATCTTAATCTGAGACCCCAAGGCCTTATGAAGGCCTTCCCAAAATCAAGAATTGAAATGGGGGTATCTATCTAAGATGAATATTAATGGCACACCATGAAGCCTTACCACCTATTGAAGATACAAACGGCCCAACTCATCCACTTTAGCTATATCTATAATCAAAATGAAGTGGGATGATTTGGTCAGATGATCAATCACCACCCAAATGTAATTCTTACCCTAAGGTGTACAAGGCTAGCCAACAATGAAGTCTATGGTAACCTCATCCCACTTCCAGGTAGAAATGGGGAACGGATGGAGAAAATTGGAGGTCTTTTGATGCTCTACTTTCACCTGATGGCATGTGTAGCATCTCGACACGAAGTCTACAATGACTCATCTCATACCAGGCCACCATAAATATTGAAGGATGTCATAATACATCTTGGTGTCACCAGGATGGACATCCCAACTGAAATTGGTGGCTATCCGACATCACCACCTTCTGCAGAGATAATGGAACTACTGAACGGCCCTTGAAGCAATGGATTCCCTCAGGAGATGATGACCAATAATAGTAAATCTACCCACCATGAAGAAACTACTTTTACCACTGACAATTCTCATCACTAGGTTGTTCCCACTGAATCAACTCCAAGAGATAAGGAGTCAACTGAACGCACCCCCATTTGGCTCTCTGGTCTTCACATGCATCTTACCCAAGAGCCCTATCAAAGTCCACTCGTCACAGGACTTCCTCAAATCCTACAGTGGAACTCTTCATCTCAAGGCATCAGCCACCACGTTACCCTTTCCTAGGGTATAGACAATGTCAAAGTCAAACCCCTGCAATTACTCGATCCAATGACACTTCCTCAAGTTGAGGTCCTTCTGTGAGAAGATATGGGTCAATATTTTGTTATTAGAGTAGACCACAAACTTCTACACAAATATGTAGTGACTCCATGTCTTAAAATCATGCATCACAACTGCTAACTCCAAGTCGTGGGTCGGGTAATTCTTTTCATGTGGTTGTAGTTGGTGAGATGCATATGCCACCACGTAATCATCCTAGATAATCACGCACCCAAGACTCATACCTAAAGTCTCGCAATACACCACATACCTCTTTCCAGCCTCTGGAAAAATTAGAATGGGTTCAGTGTTCAACCGCCTTTTTAGCTCCTCGAATGATGCCTAACATTCTGGGGGCCAAACAAACTTCACCCCTTTTCAGGTGAGCGCGGTCAATGGGGGAACAAGCTGAGAGAAATCCCATATGAATCACTTGTAATAACCATCCAGTCCTAGGAAACTCTGAATTTTTAACACATTCTTCAGTTTCTCCCATGACATAACCACAATTATATTCTCGGGGTCCATTGAAACCCCATACTCTGAGATCACATGCCCCAGAAATTTCAATTCCCTGGTCTAAAAGGTTCATTTGGACAACTTTTCATAAAGGTGATACTCTCGTAAGGTGCCCAAAACGATCCTCAAGTGATGTTCATGTTCCTCTTCATATCCATAGTATAACATAATTTCATCCATGAACACCATGAAAAAAAATCAACATTCTGATGGAACACTATGTTCATGAGTTCCATAAAGACCACTGGAGAGTTGGCCAATCCGAAGGGCATGACCAAGTACTCGAAGTGGTTTTACCTACTTCAGAAGGTTGTCTTTGGGATATACGCCTCTCTCACCTTGAGTTGATGATAGCCCAAATGCAGGCCTATTTTTGAGAACCACTTTTCTCCCTTAAATTGATTGATCAAATTATCTATTCTGGGCAAAGGGAATTTGTTCTTAATTGTTACTTTATTCAGCTTCTGGTAGTCAGTGCACAACCAGAGGGATTCGTTAGCCTTTTTCATGAACAACATAGAAGAGGCCCAAGGATAGATGCTAGGGAAAATGAATCCATTGAATTCTAAGTTTTCCCATTGTATCTTTAATTCCCTCACCTCATTGGTGGCCATACGATATGAGGGAAGAGATACCGGTTGTGTTCCTGGTGCTAGATCAATCGAGAACTGCACATCCCGCTCTAGGGGAAAACTTGAAAAATAATCTGGGAATACCTCTGGAAACTCATTCACCACATGAGGTAGTGCACCTTCAGGGGAAATACCATCGTCCTCTAGCACGAGCAATGATAGCTATAAGATAATACTTCCCAACTCTTAGAGTGGAGGTCATGCACAACCCGAACGCGGATCACATTCTCCACAAAAAAACCTAACGACTCCCATCAAGTGCTGTGAAACTCACTTGCCACCTGTAGTAATCGATGTGTGCGTGAAAGTGTACTAGACAATCCATGCCAATTATTATTTCCAATTTTTTCATATCTAAGACTAAGAGGTCCCACTCTATCTCAAACCCTAACACGGAAAGAACACACAACGGGCACCTGAGACCCTACTCATTCTTTCCCAGCGGCGTCACCAACTCTATCACAAAAGAAAAAAACTCGGTTGGAAAATTCAGCATGTCCACAAAACAGGTAGAAATGAATGAAACATAGGCACCAGTATCAAAAAGATAAGTATCTATAGAAGAGGTGATCAAAACAGTACCTCGAACTGTCGATAGTCTTGCCTATGATCCTACTGGTGCCTGATCCACTGCATAGAGATGTATGGTCTCTGTCGGAGGATGACCGCTAGTCTGTGGTTGTGCCCTGAACTGGATCTGCCTAGAAAATGACCCAAACCAGCCACCACAGCAACCAAAACAATATCCTCCCATCCTTGACGGCTCGGACTGAGTTGGCATTCCTCTTGAAGCCACTAACCCTACCCCACTCGGAAGTGGACGTGCCACCCTGAAAAAGTGTTTCAAGTGACCCATACCTCCACATTGGTAATAGGGATTCAGATTAATTGGGCATGTTGGTCGGATGTGACCTGGACTCTCACACTAGTGTTACATGACTAATCTACATCAGAAGCCACGGATGAAAACTTCTTGGAAGAGTTTTCTGAATTACCACCTCCTTTATTCACATGTTCCTCCCACTTCCTTTTCTTCCCTAAAGAGATGTCACTTCTCACTATAGATATTGACCCATAGAAACCAGCCCTGCCTTTATGGTCAATCTCCACCATGCACACCCGATCAACCACATCAGTATTGTTTCTCATCTTAAACAAGAAAAACAGGGAGTATATCTCTGGTCGCAAGCCTTTCTCAAACCTCTAGGTTGTCGCATGTTCATTTGAGACAATTTCAGGAGCATACCAAACCTGCTCAGTGAAATGGTTGTCGTACTCCATCACAGAAAGATTCCCCTGAACAAGGTCCATGAACTCTTAGGACCTATCATATTCCAAGATCTCGGGGTAGTATTACTGATTGAATACATCCTTGAAATCTCCCCAACCCATCTTCTCATTCTTCACAGTCTGAAGTAATGACTCCCACCACTTGCGGCTGGAACCCTCCAACAAAAAAGAGGAACATTTCACCATGAGATCCTCCAGTGTATCTAGTAACTCAAACATGTGCTCGATCTTCTCGATCCATTCCTCTGGTTCCTGAGGTTTTATGCTGCCTCGGAAAGTAGGAGTCTTGTCTTTCAGAAACTCCTAAGCTTTATTTTTTCTAGGACCCATATTTTCTGCCCTAACAAGAATGGGAATAGGATCCAGTCTTTGTCCCATAGATTGGACAACCTGGAACACAACCTTGACTAGCCTCTGATCAATAGGTGTGGGAGAACTCTCTCCTGATTCCTCGTGTGGGTGCATGGGAGCTTTTCAGGGAGGCATGTTGCTACAAAATGAAAAAGTCACTAAAAATATACAAAACCACAATTCTGAAAATTTTAATCAAATACATCAAATATAAATAATTTAAACACAATACAGTAATAAAATAAACAACTACCCCACCCCCTTCAGATGTCCATGTGTGGTCTGCAGCCCACACGTCTCACCTGGAAGTGAAGTAAATCAGACAATTCCAACATCCCTTGGTGGCTCAAGGTATTCCATGAGGGGTGTAGTTCAGGCACCCTACTCATGAAAAAAACCCCAAACCCTGACATTCCTTGCTTCTGTTTATCCCAACTCTCCCAAAATAGTAATATAATCCAAAAACATTAGCCTCCTTTGATACTATTTTGTCACAAACCGAATTTGGTTGCCACTAATACCGGAAACAAATCAAGACCATGACAAGGCCTGAAAGGCGTTCCCTGTCCCCACTGTCTGGAATAAGTTCCCTAGTATGAATAAATTTGGTTTGGGAATGATTTACCTGAGTATGAATGCATAAAACATTAAAAACAATCAATAAAATGAATCTGCAATTTTCATGCCAAACAATCCTTAACAGATACCATATATGTATAAATAGTTTTAAATAAAGTAATATAGGTCCAAACATAAACATAAATATCAGAAAATCATCCACAAATACTCCATGCAATAAGGGGTCATTAACCCTGAGCCGTCTCCACAACACCACACCATAGGAGGGGACTAACAACTCGAACCGCCTTCACCCGAGGCTTTGCCTTTACCAATGTCAAACATAATCAAGTCTACTTACACCCAAGGGGTGTAATTTGGATGTGATCCTAAACCCAATAGGATACCACCCAAATATTCCAAATAGTATTCAATACAAGGTGAAAATATTGCAGTTTTAATATGTAAGGAAAAACGCTGATAAATTCCAAGAAATGAAACTTTCAATTGTAAACAGTTTTCAAAATAAAACTTTCAGAATGTTAGCACATTTAATTAAAATTTTTTGCTACTGTAATTTATATCCAAACAAACCCTAATAAAGGTTAAATACCATAGATCTAATGATCCCCAAAACTAGGAACACCACTACGCACTAGATAGTCTCAGGCTCTATCTACCTCGTACCTCAGTGTAAAATACGCATGTCACAATCCTTTCCCATGAACGAACCACAAGTAGGGAATATACCCATAACCCAGTGGTCCCCAAAAATAATCCACATAGTTTAGTTAGAGTTTTCGTTATCCAAAATCCTAAGTGAAATAGGGACAAAACTCCTCTAGATCGCTAGCGTACTAGTACATATCTACCCTCCTAGTTATCTGGGCTTCCACCTTTGTGCTAAAACAATTTTAGCATTCTATATACATCCATTGTTTTATAAAAACACCACTAATGGTCACATAAAAATAATACAATAACTATTCACACTTTATACCACTTAAAACACACAACAAAACATTTTGATTTTTGATAAATCAACTTCACAAAAGCCAACAATGTTTTACACAAGAAATCCCTTTAAAATCCCACATTAAACACCATGTGAATACTCACATTCCCAAAAACAGAATTTACAGCAATCAAAACATTTCTATAAACCCATTACATGAGTTATAAAGCAACCTCAATAGGCATAACATAAAATCTCCATGTAAAACACCCAATTTAACACTGAATTGGTATCCAAAAATCATTTACTTAACAAACGTCACAAAAACTATATTTTGAATCAACAATGAAAGGATATGAACACTAAAATAATTATTTTTAGCCCTAATAAATTTCAATAAAATCAACTAAGTTGTTATAGGGCATCCCCAAATGAACCAATAAAAGATTTCTATGAAAACCCCCCAATTTCTCATAAAAATGGCACTAAAATTCATTTTCTTTACAAATACCACTAAAAAAAATTTTTTCACCAATAAATAAATGAGATAAACATAAAAATATTATAAACTCATAAATATAAGTAAAAAATATTTCATACACATGGAATCACATACCAAAAGTGTCAAAACATCAAATATTTGTGCGAAAGTTCAACTGCACCACCTCCGCACCAAAAAGAAGTTAAAACAGACCTAATACCAGAATTTCAAACCATGAAACCCAAGATAAAACCCTATTTTAGAAACCCTACTTTCTGGACATTAGGAACTTCAAAAATAAGGGAAGAAACCTTAAGAAAATGGGAGCAATAAGGAAGGAAATCCACTTACTTGAAGGATTTTGAACAAATCTCACACAATACACCAGTAAATGAATTTCCAAACAGCCAAATATGAAAGTTAGGTTAGAAAAAGGATGAGGAGTTCATTTATGAACTATAATGGGGGGGAAATAGTGAGAAATAAAGGATTTGTGAAGGAAACAAATTACCTCTTCAAATCTGGATGATTTGAAAAATCTTGAGAAGTGTTTCCCAAATCCGCAATGGAAATGAGCTCCAAAGAGTGTGAAGAGAAGTTGTGGTTGCGCCTAGGGATGTTGGATTTGAGTGGGAGGTATAATCACCAAAAAATAGTAAATAATGAATAAGTTATTCAAAAATAAAATTTTGTTTTGACAACTGGTAATGGGTTTCCGATCTGGCCCAATTTCTTAAATAAACACCCAAGTCCATTGTGATTATGGATTCTTAAAGGGTCAAAATTACTATGGTGGTGTTAATAGATCAGGGGAGGCCATTTTTTAAGTGTAATGGATGGAAAATATTGAAAAATGAAAGATTTATAAAAGAAAAAAAATTGGTTTTTAAATATGGAAATGGGCTCACGGTTTGGCCCAAATCCTGAAAACTCATCCATTTATCCAAAAAAATGCATGGAAAACCCCCCCAAAAAAAGAAGAATGTAAATTAAATGAAAAATACCTTTAAAATAATTCATTTATTTGACATAAAAACTCTTAGTGAGTCCCTATAGATGGTCTTATGGGCCACCGGGTTTCTGGTGGGTTTTATATCCCCACAAAAAAACCACATTTCTCTCATTTAATGTAAAATATCTCATCCATATTTTTTTCACCAATTCTAACATTTATAAAACGTCTATTTAAATTGTCATGTGACAAAAAATGACCCCAAATTAGTTCAAACTTAAAAATTTTAAGTTCTCCAATGTTTTTATCTACTAAAATATGTCATCAATTTGTTTCACTTACATTCAATGATTTTAGTAATTATAGTATCATCATTTATAGCCACACCACACATATATGTCCTAAATTTTTTAAATTGAATATAAAATCACTCAGACAACTTTATTTACCATTAACTTTTACTTCAATGTGAACCATTAGATAATGGAAATGACACTTACTCACTCCATGAGTTAAACTCATGTCATTCAAGTGGCATAACTTAAACAAAATAATCATTTTTAAAAAAATTAATACAAAATAAAGTGTTACTTGGAACATAATTAAACCATTATGTGGTTTTATAATCACTATATCCTATTATTTTTATATTAATAATTACTTCACTAGAAAAAAAGATCTATAAAATTGTTATAGCCAATGATGATATTTTTATAATAAAACATCAATTCTTTTTCTCAAACTAAATCAACACACCACTAAACATATTGTTTGTTTGTAATCCATCCAATTTCCTATAACTGTTTTCTAAATCAATTCTTTTAAAAAATTATATCATTAGGAATTTACATCAATATGCATTTCATTTTATATGGGAGTTCCTTTATATCAGCACATAAAAATAAATTTCAACGATGAAATATCACCATCACCCATGTTATTTCAATAAAACTCTTTTAATTAAAAAATAACCATAAGTTCTAACAAAAACCTATCTTTTACTATTTGAAAATTCTTATCTATTGGATTTTTTTAGTCATAATTTAAAATTCCACTAATTTTTTTTCATTGTTTTTCTTAAACCACCATAACATGAAATGTTTGGGATTATTTTTTAATAGTTATTGTAATTAGAAGTGGTTTTATGAAAAAAAATGTAAAATGAATATTTTAGGACGTTTTTATATTTTTTTTGGTTCATCATTTGAATTTTGGTTTTGAAACTACTTGTAGTTAAAACTTCATCATATATAAATATTTTTTGGGGTATATTTAAGCTACCAAGATTCACTACTATGAGAAAAAATTAAATTTAAATTGGAACTCGTAATATAAATATATACAAAATATACAGACCAGTGGATTTATATAAAGTGAAGTGGGGATCTCAAAAATAGAACTTATGTATATTCATTTCCAATGATAACATTTAGTTTATTAAATTATCATAAAATACATATTTTCTAGTATTAATGAGTTATTTTTATAAAATAATAAAACATGGAGGTATCACAACATCTAGAAGGATATTAATGTGACTTCATAATAATGATAAATCATAACCCATGTCTCACTCATCAAGTCAATAAATTATTATGAATTAATTTCTAATAATAAATTTATATTGTATAATACAATTTAAAATACCTTTAATAAAACACATCCATGGTTACATTTTCATTAAGCATACTAGTGGAAAATTATCATTTAACAATGTAAAAAAAATTGATATAATGAAAAAATATCAAATGAATCATCTAACACTATATTAAAATTTTAAATTATATATTACATGATCCAAATAGAGAAAGAGTAGATACTACATAATTATCCAAAAACAAAATAAAAAACAATTAAACTGTAAATATTATGTAAAGCATTAACAAGCAATATCGATGATGTCTAGATCGTGGGAAAACCATTTTTCATCAACCAACTATTTTAACTTAAATGTTTTATACATAGAATTCATAAAATCTAAAAATGTAAATACATTATCAAAACATAATTTTTAAAATAAGTATACCTTTTAAATTTTTAAAATTTAAAATTTAATACATGATAAGAAATTTAAATATGATAACATTTTTACAATACTAAAAATAAATAGTATAATTTATTACATAGTTGATAAGTTAAGGAATTAATATATATATATATAGTTATATTCTCCTTCAATGGTAATTTATTTGGTTCCAAATATAGTGGAAGTGGGAATTGGACCTATGTATAAATTGTTTGTTTTCATATTTAATGGATCATACATGATTTATATAATGATGAATGTTGTCACCAATAAAAATATTTCTGAAAAATATTGAAAAATATATTCACCTGAACCAATAAATGATATTTTACATTAAATTTTAATTAATTTAATAGTAATAGGAAATGACTTGATCTTTATTTCTTTCATTAATGAAGGTTTTGATAATATGAACATTGTTCGGTGGTATTTTTGTTTCATTGATGAGGTCCTAAAGTAGATATAGCACCTTATATCATATTCAACCCATAATTACATGACTTACAACAATGCTTTCAATTTATTATATTTTGAGGATCTTTTAAGTTTATTGTTTTATGAAACCAAGAAAAATATTACATTATATAGAGAATACTAAAACATTGTGTCCATCTTTTTTCCCAAAAATATAATTCTTAAATTTAAACTTTTGTTTAATTAAAAACACTACATTATATTTTTAAATGAGTCAAAAAAAGTTGAAATATTAACCTTAATACATTTTATATCCATCCATAGATCCTATAAAAAATGTTTTAAAATATGATATGAATAAAAAAACCTTAGTAACATATATAAATATTATGGAATCAGTATTGTATAGTGAAAAAAATTAAATCACATAATAATTTTTACCTTTTCACAATAAAAATGTGAGCACATAAATAAAAAATATCCATATGAGAAAATAAAAAATTTCTCAAATAAATTATTTAAATCCTATTATAAGTCATAATAAACCTATGAAATAATAATTAAAACATTTTTAAAAAAAATAAAACCTTTAACCTTTAAAAGTTTATGAACATTTCTTACCTTATGAAATCAAAATATATTTATAAAAACATTGAGTAAGTATAAAATATGTATCTTAGAGAATCATACTTATAACCGATGTTCAATCATGTTTATATTTTTTATAAATAATTAATTCCTACTTAATTTTATAGGAGTGACTATCCTTTTAGCACCATCATTTTTCACCACCAAAGTCTATTTGTTTCCCAATGTATTTGAGAGTTATATCAAACTCACCCATTATCAGAAGCTATATCTATCTCAACCATCCTTATATATAATGATAAATTACCATATCATGTATAAAAAATTATAATATTTGACATTATTATCATATAACCCTTTTGAAACTCATTTTAACCTATTATAAAATCACATTCCATTTTCCCATAATCATAAGGAGAAATATACTTTTCCTTTGAAAACTATTAAAATTGAGAAATTTCTAGAAGAGAGGGAATAATATATTATTTGAAAAACCATTTTAAAATATAGAGTAATATTTATAAAAAATAATGGATATTACATTGGAAAAAATGGTCTCACTGCATATGTTAAAAAATATTCTTTTATGCTTTATGAAAAACATCATAATAACCCATACTGTAAATATTTAAATTATTCCTTTTTAAAATATTAGAATGAAAGTAAAAATTATTTGAAAATGAAATTAAAAAATATTTTTTATATATATGAGAACATTATTAGAACATTTTGAATAACATAGATATAGAATAGTATGATTTGAAATAAATACTTTAAAAAAATATTTCATAAAAAATCTCTTACCTCGAGTCCTGACTCATTTTGTTTGTATATAAACCATCCTAAGTAATAAAAACTATATTATTTTATATAATTTCATAAGTAATTTTTTCATATTAATTTCATTATCATTATTCCATTTATTTAATTTCTAACCATGTTTTATTTAGTTTCTAAACTATTTATGTTCACATTGGGCGTTTTGAGGATGTTCGGTTTTTAACCTCAAAATAACATTGGTGCATTGACTATGGTAAAAATTATTATAGTTAAATTTACTAAAGAATTTTGAAATTTTTTTAATTATCATATTTATATATTATATAGACTATTAAAACATCCATGTAAGACGACCATGAAAAATGAACCCTGTCATTTCATGGAGACAGTAGTTTGTACATACGTATGGATGTCATTTTCATTTTTCTAATAGGTGTAAGAGAACTAAAATAGAAAATATTTAAATTTTATAGATTAATAAACATGTTATAAATTTAATATTTCTTCACTAATTATATCATTATTACTAGTCTACTAATGTGGGGAATAAAAATGAATCACATCACTTCGTGGAGATGGTATTCCACATGTATGCATGAGCAGTGTTATAAATTTCCATCGTACGAAAATGTTAAGAAGGTAAGTAATATTTTAATATTCTAGAATCATAAAAACTTCATAAAAAAATATATTTATTAAATTTATCTATATAACCATCTGTGAGAGTTATTGATGGAAAACAAAAAACATCGCTTCATGGGGTGGTAGTCCACACGTACGCACGAGCGATGTTTTCATTTTCCATATGTTGAAAAATGATAGAAAATATTTTTCCATCAACATAATAAAATTTAATTATTAATAAGATATTTATTGCATTATATAATAGGGGTTATAATAAATTTTAATGACGTATAAAAATAAAGAAACATGAAATGTGTTGGTTAGGACTTAAACCTTCTCCTCGGATATCTCCAGTTATATTACACCTTCATCCATATAAGATTGATATTTTGAGAATAAAAATACCTCTATAAAGTGTTAATGGATTTTATGAGATATTTGGGTAGGTCTTTTACAAACTATAGTACTCAAAGGTTTGAGGAAGGGAGGAGAGGAGGTTCCTTTGTATAAGTGAGTGGAGGGGCACACTTGTAATTATTCAATGTTTCAAAATCTTATAAAGTAAGATTCATGGAAAATTGGAACATAAAAAACTAAAATTAAAGATATTGTGATATGTTTCTAAGTACAATCATACAATAAGAATTAAGATGAGATTTTTTGGCCTTGTCACTTAGTTTTTACCTTAATTAACATGATTTACCCTTTACCGTGGTGGCACATTCTTACAACAGTTACTATTCAAAATGACCAAAAGTGAAATATACCTCATTAATAAATTTTAAATCATTGATTCAAAATATGTAATAAATTTTTCAATATTCAATTTATATAATTTTTAGAAATTAATTTTAATATAAGTGTGCAAAAAAGAATAAAAAATAGTTTTTAGAAAAATTCCTTTTTAATCATAAAAATGAACTTATAAAAAAATAAAATATATTATTTATTAATATAACATTAGTTGGATTCTTTTTTAATAAAATTTATATTATGTTACATTAAAAATAAATATAAAATAGAATTTTACTTTTATATTACATTATTTAATGAAAATAAATGACTTTTTGAAAATATCAGTATTTTTTTCTATTCAATCAAAAATATATATTTATAGAAAAAACCTAAAACTTAATCCTAATATATATTTTATATTATGATTTAAAAAATTATTTCCATTTTATATAATTCAATTTCTAAAAATTAAAGTAAATATATATATTATTGATGCATAGAATTCAATAAAAACCATTTTTTAAGAAAATGTATTTTTGAGTTATAAAAAGACTTTCACATTTCTTAGCTTATTAACATTATTAAATGAATTTTAATTAATTAAATTGGATATATAATATAATTATAATATTATAATAATTTATCAATAGTTACTAACATAATCTATTAAGTTAAAAATACATTTCACAAATAAAATAGTTTTTTGAAAAATGACTCTTTTACCTTCAACAGATTTTATCTTTATTTACAACCAATTTATAAACAAAGTGTGATTTATTATTCATTTATTATGGACAAAATTATACATATATTCTAAAATATAGATACATGTAAACATATCTTCCATACAATTGGCTAGGTAATAATAGAGATATTAAAATAATAATATTTCAAGAGCATACTATGGTTTGTTTAAGATTGGTGTTGTGTATAACACATTTTATTGGACAATTTTTTTATAGGAAATAAATTCAAAAATCATGGGGTGTTACATTCTACCCCCTTAATAAAATTTCATCCTTTAAATTTTATATCGTGTTCGATAAAAAGGTTTTAAAATAATTATAAAAAATAAAACAATTCCAAGAATTAGAAGATAAAATATATCATCATGAAAGGAAAAACCTTTTAAAATTTTAAAATTAAATTATTGAAAAATCACATTATAGAAAGGTATTATAAAAAAAAATTAAAATAGGAAAAGGTAAATATTAAGGTTGCCTGGAATAACACAAAATGGGTTCCCAAATAAAGAGAATTTTGGTCAATAGTGAAAATATGGACTTAGAAAGAAGAACCATTTAAGAGATAACATTATAATTTTATTTGAAGAAAAGTGATTATAAATTTATCATAAATGATCATAGAAGGATAAAATTCTCATTTTCAAGAATCCTTTCTATAGCCTATTTATTCTTTTACCGTCATGATATAGATCATCAGAAATATATACTTACTTAATTTCTCTCCATTCGATAAGCACAATTTTAACCTTTGGTTGTGCTTAGATAATATTTCCCACTTATATATTATCTCTTAATCTAATTAAGGAATATTTAAGATTAATTTTGAATACCTAACACTACGGGAAAAATGGGTATTTGCGACGGGATTTATTCCCGTCGCAAATAGCCCTGTTAAAAACTTATTTGCGACGGGGGTATTTGCCCGTCGCAAATAAGTAGCCTTTTGCAACGGGATAGCTTTCCCCGTCGCAAAAGGACTGGCGCCCTTTGCGCGCCAAATCGCGGGAAACATATTTGCGACGGGGGAATATTCCCGTCGCAAATAACCGGCGGCGGTAAAAGGTATTTGTGACGGGAATATTCCCTCGTCGCAAATAGTATGTCGACAGGTGGTTATTTGAGACGGGACCCGTCGCAAATAACTATTTAACCGTTGACCGTAATAAATGATGGCTAAGGTATTTGCGACGGTACCCGTCGCAAATAATCTAACCTATAAATACCTCCATCCGTTTTTTTCAAATCATTCTCAAACTCCATCTTCTTCTTCTCTCAATTTTTTTTTTCTAAAGTTCAGTTTTTCTCAAGTTTAATTTTTTTCTCCGGAGTTGATATTGAAGTTTTGAAGAACGATCAGAGATCAACCTCAGATCAATTTTCAAGGTATTTATATTCATTTTAATTTAATATTTATTTTTAATGTTTTATTAGTTTCAATTATTCTTAATTAGTTGTAATTTAATTATGTTTACACTGTTTTATTACTAAATAATTAGTAATAAATACCAATAATTAGGAATAATAACATTATTACATTATTAGTATATTTTATTATTAATATTAAAATAATATAATTTTTTATATATATACAATTCTCTTTTCATCTGTGTGTTTGCTGTCTCCACATGTATTATTTGTATATGGAGATAGAAAACACACAGATGAAAGGAGAATTGTATATAAATTAGAAAATTATATTATTTTAATATTAATAATAAAATATACTAATAATTTTTTATTCCTAATTATTGGTAATTATTCCTAATTATTGGTAATTATTCATTTAATTACTCATAATTAGGAACAATTACCAATAATTATCAATAATTAGGAATAATTATTCATAATTAGTAATAATTACCAATAATTAGTAATAATTACCAATAATTAGTAATAATTACCAATAATTAGTAATACTTACCAATAATTAGTAATACTTACCAATAATTAGTAATACTTACCAATAATTAGTAATAATTACCAATAATTAGTAATAATTACCAATAATTAGTAATTATTAATAATAATTATCAATAATTAGTAATAATTAGTAATAATTACTAATAATTACCACTAATTAGTAATAATTAGGAATAATTACCAATAATTACCAATAATTACCAATAATTAGGAATAATTAGTAATAATTAGTAATAATTAGTAATAATTTGTAATAATTAGTAATAATTAGTAATAATTAGTAATAATTAGTAATAATTAGTAATAATTAGTAATAATTAGTAATAATTAGTAATAATTAGTAATAATTAGTAATAATTACCAATAATTACCAATAATTACCGGTAATTACCAATAATTACCGGTAATTAGAAATAATTTCCAATAATTAGTAATAATTACCAATAATTAGTAATAATTACCAATAATTAGTAATAATTACCAATAATTAGTAATAATTACCAATAATTAGTAATAATTACCAATAATTACCAATAATTACCAATAATTACCATAATTACCAATAATTACCAATAATTAGTAATAATTACCAATAATTAGTAATAATTACCAATAATTAGTAATAATTAGTAATAATTAGTAATAATTACCAATAATTAGTAATAATTACCAATAATTATTAATAATTACCAATAATTAGTAATAATTAACAATAATTAGAAATAATTACCAATAATTAGTAATAATTACCAATAATTAGTAATACTTAGCAATAATTAGTAATAATTACCAATAATTAGTAATAATTACCAATAATTACCAATAATTAGTATTAATTACCAATAATTAGTAATAATTACCAATAATTACCAATAATTAGTAATAATTAGTAACAATTAGTAATAATTAGTAATAATTACCAATAATTACCAATAATTAGTAATAATTAGTAATAATTAGTAATAATTACCAATAATTACCAATAATTAGTAATAATTAGTAATAATTAGTAATAATTACCAATAATTAGTAATAATTAACAATAATTAGTAATAATTACCAATAATTACCAATAATTAGTAATAATTAACAATAATTACCAATAATTACCAATAATTAGTAATAATTAGTAATAATTAGTAATAATTAGTAATAATTAGTAATAATTAGTAATAATTAGTAATAATTAGTAATAATTACCAATAATTAGTAATAATTAGTAATAATTAACAATAATTACCAATAATTAGTAATAATTAGTAATAATTACCAATAATTAGTAATAATTACCAATAATTAGTAATAATTAGTAATAATTAGTAATAATTAGTAATAATTAGTAATAATTACCAATAATTAGTAATAATTAGTAATAATTACCAATAATTAGTAATAATTACCAATAATTAGTAATAATTACCAATAATTAGTAATAATTACCAATAATAACCAATAATTACCAATAATTACCAATAATTACCAATAATTACCAATAATTACCAATAATTAGTAATAATTACCAATAATTAGTAATAATTACCAATAATTAGTAATAATTAGTAATAATTAGTAATAATTAGTAATAATTACCAATAATTAGTAATAATTACCAATAATTAGTAATAATTAACAATAATTAGTAATAATTACCAATAATTAGTAATAATTACCAAAAATTACCAATAATTAGTAATAATTACCAATAATTACCAATAATTAGTAATAATTACCAATAATTACCAATAATTAGTAATAATTAGTAATAATTACCAATAATTAGTAATAATTAGTAATAATTACCAATAATTAGTAATAATTAGTAATAATTAGTAATAATTAGTAACAATTACCAATAATTTGTAATAATTACCAATAATTAGCAATAATTAACAATAATTAGTAATAATTAGTAATAATTAGTAATAATTAGAAATAATTACCAATAATTAGTAATAATTGCCAATAATTAGTAATACTTAACAATAATTAGTAATACTTACCAATAATTAGTAATAATTACCAATAATTAGTAATAATTACCAATAATTACCAATAATTAGTATTAATTACCAATAATTAGTAATAATTACCAATAATTACCAATAATTAGTAATAATTACCAATAATTATCAATAATTACAAATAATTATTAATAATTAGTAATAATTAGTAATAATTAGTAATAATTAGTAATAATTATCGATAATTAATAATAATTACCAATAATTAGTAATAATTAACAATAATTAGTAATAATTACCAATAATTAGTAATAATTACCAATAATTACCAATAATTAGTAATAATTACCAATAATTACCAATAATTAGTAATAATTAGTAATAATTACCAATAATTAGTAATAATTAGTAATAATTAGTAATAATTACCAATAATTAGTAATAATTAGTAATAATTAGTAATAATTAGTAATAATTACCAATAATTAGTAATAATTACCAATAAATAGTAATAATTAATAATAATTAGTAGTAATTAGTAATAATTAATAATAATTACCAATAATTAGTAATAATTACCAATAATTAGTAATACTTAACAATAATTAGTAATAATTACCAACAGTTAGGAATAATTACCGGTAAAAAGTAATAATTAGTAATAATTAGAAATAATTACCAATAATTAGTAATAATTAGTAATAATTAGTAATAATTATCAATAATTAGTAATAATTAGTAATAATTAGTAATAATTACCAATATTTAGTAATAATTACCAATAATTAGTAATAATTAGTAATAATTTGTAATAATTAGTAATAATTAATAATAATTACCAATAATTAGTATTAATTAGTAATAATTAGTAATACTTAACAATAATTAGTAATACTTACCAATAATTAGGAATAATTACCGGTAAATAGTAATAATTAGTAATAATTAGAAATAATTACCAATAATTAGTAATAATTAGTAATAATTACCAATAATTAGTAATATTTAGTAATAATTTCCAATAATTAGTAATAATTAGTAATAATTAGTAATAATTAGTAATAATTAATAATAATTAGTAATAATTAATAATAATTAATAATAATTACCAATAATTAGTAATAATTACCAATAATTACCAATAATTAGTATTAATTAGTAATAATTAGTAATAATTAGTAATAATTACCAATAATTAAAAATAATTAGTAATAATTAGTAATAATTAGTAATAATTACCAATAATTAGTAATAATTAGTAATAATTAGTAATAATTAGTAATAATTAGTAATAATTAGTAATAATTTCCAATAATTAGTAATAATTACCAATAATTAGTAATAATTACCAATAATTAATAATAATTACCAATAATTAGTAATAACCAATAATTAGTAATAATTACCGATAATTACCAATAATTACCAATAATTACCGATAATTAGTATTAATTAGTAATAATTACCACTAATTGGTAATAATTAGTAATAATTACCAATAATTAGTAATAATTAGTAATAATTACCAATAATATTAGTACTATGAAAATAATGAAAAATTTATATAATATTAAAATTATCAATATTTGTAACATGTTTTGCTTTATTCTCAACATATTTAATTCTTAAAGGGTCAATTTTTAGGTCTATCTCAATAAAAAGTTTGCGTCAGTCGTGTATGATCTAAACTCTATAATTATCCTAGCTTGAGTGTTTTTTCTAAAAAATTATTCAAAACCAGTAATGCTTTTATATTTTATAGAAAAATATGGAACAACGAGGTCGTCAACAATCATTATTAGGTGACCGCATATGGATAAATCAACGTAGAAATATAAACGGTTCTGGTATAAATTCAGTATATGTAGAGGGTGTGGAGACTTTTTTATCATTTGCGACATCAAATCCAGAATTTGTTTCAGA
The DNA here is from genome assembly GCA_963277665.1 of Viscum album. Taxonomy (NCBI): domain Eukaryota; kingdom Viridiplantae; phylum Streptophyta; class Magnoliopsida; order Santalales; family Viscaceae; genus Viscum; species Viscum album. The sequence goes on from OY728135.1 coordinate 339,692,920, forward strand.
AGACAAAATAAAATGCCCTTGCAGAAAATGTGCATTGAGAACGTTTGACACGTTTGACAAAGTGGGAGAACATCTCTTGCGTTTTGGTTTTCAACCAGATTATGTTTTTTGGTATCAACACGGTGAACGCAGTTCTAGAGCAGGTGATACCAACTTGATTCCAGATCCATCCCGGTTTCAAGATTTAGTACATGATGTTGCAGGTTCATCTGTTCAACATACAGAAACTCCGGCTGATATAGCTTCAAATCCTGAGTTGGCACCGTCTGAATTTTATGAGTTGTTGAAGTCTGCTGAGGATGCATTATATCCTGGCTGCAAGATGAGAAAATTAGAAGCAGTTGAAAAATTTATGGCTATCAAATTAGATAACGGAATGTCAAACACCTGTTTTGACCAGATATTTTCTTTTCTTAAAACACTGTTACCCGAAGGAAATGTTTTACCTGCAAATTACTATAAGAGTAAGAGGCTGGTTCGAAATTTGGGACTTACTTGTCACAAGATTCATGCATGTTCAAATGACTGCATTTTATATTCTGGGGAAAATGAGTCATTGGATAGTTGTCCCACATGTGGGAAATTGAGATATAAAGAAGGACAACACGGGAAGTCTGGTTTGATTCCTGTAAAACAGTTGAGATATTTTCCGCTTACATCCAGACTCCAGCATTTATTCATGTCTAAGAATACAGCGACAATGATGTCATGGAATAAAGAGAATATTTCAACCGATAAAAGCTTGAATCATCCAGCCGATGGTGATTCATGGAAACATTTTGATAGAGTGCATCCATCCTTTGCTTTAGAAGCTAGAAATGTTCGACTGGGCCTTTCTACTGATGGTTTCTGTCCGTTTGGATCTTATGGTAGTCAATATTCATGTTGGCCTATTTTTTTAACTCCGTACAATTTACCTCCATGGATGTTGATGAAGGAGCCATATATCTTTTTGACTTTACTAATTCCAGGACATCCGAAGAAAAATATTGATGTTTATTTGAAACCATTGATTGATGAATTAAATTTATTGTGGAGTACTGGTGTCAGTACATATGATGTTGCAACGAAATAGAATTTCATACTGAGAGCAGCATTGATGTGGACAATAAGTGACTTCCCGACTTATGGGATGTTATCTGGTTGGAGTACACATGGTCAGAAATCATGTCCTTACTGTATGGGAGAGAACAAAGCATTTATGATCATTCATGGAAAGAAGCCTTGTTATTTTGACTGTCATCGCAGATTTCTTCCAGCTGATCATCCTTTTCGCAGAAACAGATCTCATTTCAGAAAAGGAACAGTTGAAAGGGATGGACCTCCAAAAATGCTATCAGGTTCGGAGTTAAAATCAGTTGTATTTTCATTACCTACCATCACTTTTGGTCCCACAATAAACCAACAGAAAAATTCTGGTTTTGGGAAAGAACACAATTGGATTAAACGTAGCATATTTTGGGATTTTCCATATTGGTCTGATTTGTTGGTCCGACACATGTTATATGTCATGCATATTGAGAAGAACTATTTTGATAATTTGTTTCATACAGTTTTGGATACGCCAGGAAAGAGAAAAGACAATGTAAATGCACGTTTAGATCTTGCCCAAATTTGCAGGTGTCCAGAATTGGAACTGTTTGAGAATGTCAGAACAGAAAGGTTACTGAAACCAAAATCAGCTTATACATTGTCTAAAGAAAACCATTTATTATTTTATCAGTGGATTGCAGATTTGAGACTTCCAGATGGCTGTGCTTCCAATTTGGGTAGATGTGTAAAGAATGGTCATATTACTGGATTAAAAAGTCATGATTTTCATGTTATAATGGAAAGACTTCTACCCATTGGATTAAGTGGTCTGTTGAATTCTGTGATTTGGGATTCTATAACAGACATGTCTCATTTTTTTCGGGAAATTTGTGCGGCTACAGCAGATTATGATGCTCTAGGAAAACTTGAAAAAGATGTTGTTGTAATTATATGTAAACTGGAAAAAATATTTCCGTCGTCTATCTTTGACTCAATGGAACATTTGATGTTACATTTTCCATATGAAGCCAACTGTGGAGGTCCAGTACAGTTTCAATGGATGTACCCATTTGAAAGATGCATGCAAAAATTGAAAAGAAAAGTACGTAATAAAGCATATGTTGAAGGATCTATTGCAGAAGCTTATTTGCAAGAGGAAATATCTTTTTTCTGCTCCCATTATTTTGAATCTGAGTATCCTTCAAAACACAACCGAATGGGACGAAACGAGAAGAATATTGATGAAACCGACAATCAATTATCTGTTTTTAACCAGTCAGAGCTTGGTTTTGGTGGATTTTATGAACGCTGGCTTTCAGATGATGAACATCATAGAGCTCATACATATGTTCTGCTCAACTGTGATGAGATGACATCAGTTGTACTGTAAGTGTTTATATCACTTATTCTATCATTTATGTTACAGTAAATAACTTTGGTTTTTATAGGTTGTATGATAATCATATCAAGAAACAAATTCCACAAATTATAGCAGCTGCTCTCGAAGAACGTCGACTGAAAAATTTCTCTCAGGGGTTTCAAAAACTGGTAAAATAAATTCTTTATCTTTTAGCAACTAATTCAATGTATAGTTTACTATATTGATAATTATTTCACAAATTTTCAGGTGTCTCGACATGCTGATAAAATTGGCAAACGGCTGTGTGTATTGACTAACCCACCTTCCAAACTTGTTAAAACTTATAATGCATATGTGGTGAATGGATTTCGATTCCACACACATGCATATGGAGAATCGAAAAAAAACAATTAACAGTGGAGTTAGCTTGAGAGGATCTCATCATCGAGAAAATGAAGTTGACTTTTATGGCATACTTGATGAAATCATTGAACTCTGTTATCTTGGACAAAATTACATAACCATGTTCAAATGTCGGTGGTTGGATACAGAGAGAGGCGTGCGTGTTCATCTGACTCATGGAATCATCGATATTAAATGTAAAAGTGTTCTCGCAGTAAATGAACCATTCTTATTGGCTCAACAGGCACATCAAGTTTATTACACAAATTACTGTGCTACATCAAGAGACTTGACTGATTGGTGGAGTGTAATAAAAATCAAAATTCGAGACAATCAGTTTAGTCAAAGTGAATGTGCTTTCACTGATGTGCAAAGAATTGAAGTTTTTCAAGAGAGTACTCAAAATCAATCTTTTTTACAGAGACATGAGTATCGATGACGACACCCCACATTTAAGAGTCGGTGATGACGATGATGTTAATAATGTCACATATGAATTTGAAATGTTAAGAGATGAAGCAACTGTAACTTGAATGGATATCGATGATGTTGAGGAGGAATATGAAGATGACATTGACATATATGAAGATGATGATGAAGATGAACAATGATAGAATTCCATGGTATTTATATACAATCATAATATGTATATATGTATATATAATAGTAATTATCAATTATTTGCTAACAACATTAACATTTTCTGTTTCAGATGGACGACGCCACATTTCGTGAGTTGGCGGATGCTGATTTGCCTTTCGATGCGGATGAGTTGCTGGCAGATGACCCTCAGCCTGCAGGCGCTCCAGGGAGTACGCGGAGGGGGCATGGTCTTGCACGATTGATGATTCCTGACCCCATACCCGAGCGACGTCCACGTCTTGGGTTTGATCCACGCACACGGAGGTGTGATAACCTGTGTGATAACCTGTGGATTTGAATAAGATTTCATTAATCTATTCACATAATAAATGTTTATTATTTTTACAGTTTTCCGTATATAGCAGTCGGACAGGGCAACGCTATTTTGCGCAACTATTTCTCTCAGCCGTGGACCACATGGGAGCAGATTCCCATTGATGTGCAGCAGGCCATGTTCGGCCATTGGTTGGTACGTACATAAATAAATAATTTTTATTTTGAAAATTATTTCATTTCTAACTTGATATTTTGATTTATTTGTAGGGTTAATGGTATCCGATCGAGGATACCATGCATGACGTCATCCACGAGGCATGGGAGGTGGCCATGCATGATCGCTTTCGTCAGTTTTTGCACAATTTAAGAAAAGCTGCGATGAAGAAAGCAGGAGTGTCAGATTTTGACGAGTCATGTAGAGCACACCGACCAGAGTACATTTCATCCCATGTATGGGATGGATTATGTGCGCACTGGTTGAGTGGTGCCTTTCAGAGGAGATCATCGGTGGGGAGGCAGAATCGGGGGAGACAGGAGGTGACTCATCGAGCTGGGAGTCGTTCTTTCAGTACTCATAGACAGCATCTGGTACGTACATTATTTATAAATATTTTATATAACTATAAATATTAACAGTTTATTTTTTATTCTTATAGGCTATCGAGCACCCCGATATTACGGAGTACGACGTATATCGGAGGATGTATAGTGATCCTGCTACTGGGGAGCTCAGAGGTGATCGTCAGCATCACATCGTGGTTAGTATTATTTTTTTCAAGTTTAAAAATTAACTGTATATAATATATTCACAATTTTAATTTTAAATTGCAACTACAGGAGTCATATGAGGCCGCAGTGTCACAGGCCCGGCCTGAGAGTCAGGCCGAGTCATCAGATTAGACCACTGGTCGTCACTTTGATGAGGTGGCATGGATGTAGGACACCCAGTATGCCTTCGAGAAGGGCCGGGTAGTTGGTATCAGCTCTCGACTGACTCCCGGAGATTATTATGGCAGTGCTGCAATGTCGGCGTCCAGCTCGAGAGGAGCTCGTGCATCTTCTTCTGCTACACAGTATGAGGATCAGTTGCGATCTCAGACTGCACTGATAGAGAGTATCCGACAAGAGCAGGAGCAGATGCGTCAGTAGCATGAGGAGGAGCGTCGACACCAGCAGCAGCTGTACGAGGAGCAGATGAGTTGGTGGCAGCAGCAGCATCAGGAGCAGATGGAGTACATGCGCCGACTCACTCATGCTTTAGGGATGGAGTTTCCTCCACCACCATCTGCAGATCCCCCCCCCTCCCCCCCCTCCTTCAGATTAGAGTTTGTATTTATGTTATAAAATTTGTGAAATCAAAATATGATTTTTTTTCTATTCGTAGTTTTTGTTTCATTATAAAATATTTATTAATATTCTATTATTTTTTATTTTTGAATTATAATTCTATTATTATTATATTAATTAAAACAATTTATTATTTTTATTTGTGAATTATAATTCTATTATTATATTAATTAAAATCATTTATTAATATTTTATTATTTTTTATTTTTGAATTATAATTGGATTATTATTATATTAATTAAAATAATTTATTAACAATTTATTTTTTTATTTTTTTTATAGTATTTGCGACGGGATACTATTCCCGTCGCAAATAGTATTATTATTATTTTTATTTTTTTAAAAATAGTTTTTGCGACGGGACCCGTCGCAATAACTATTTGCGACGGGTCCCGTCGCAACAGGTATTTGCGACGGGGCCCGTCGCAAATAGGTTTTTACAAATATACGGAGTACTAGTTGCGATGGGGATTCTCCCCGTCGCGGAAAAAGGCTTTAGCGATGGGCCCGTCGCAAAAATTTGTTATTGCGACACCGTTTTCAGCAACGGGTCATTTGCGACGGGCCCCCGTCGCAACAAGCCATTTGCGACGGGATCCCGTCGCAAATGACCCGTCGCAAATACATGTTTTTCTAGTAGTGTAAAGTACTAAAATTAAATGGATCATAATATCCATAAAATAATGAATAATTATTTAACATGTTTTTATCTATAGATCAACAATAAAAATGGTTATCACAAGTTAAGATAATATGAAATATTAGTAAATATTACTATAATATTAAAAGAATCAACAATAACCCCCAAAAGTTAAAATTAAAATATTCCATAAATATTTAACTATAAAACTTTTCAAAATATACCAGACTAAAATTCATTTCCAAAGATTTGAATTATTTGATAACATATTCTTCCAAGTTAAAATTTATATTTATCTATAAATAACATAAACCACTCCCAGTTGCATACCAAAAATGTATATAACCTAATCACATAATCTCTAAAGTATCCTAATCTTTTCCATAAATAACCAAAATATCCATAAATTAAAAATAAAAAACATATATGCTTCCAAAAAATAACTCAACCTTCATTAATAAAATTAAAACTCATCTTATCCAAAATTATTTCTTTTTACCTTAATCATATAATATTTCCATTATATTGATTTTTTTAAAATAAATTTAATCACTTAGGGCCACATTTCATTTTAATTCCATGTTTATCTATACAATAAAGCATTTTTTCCAAAAATATAATAACACTTTTATCCTAATTAACTATAATTACCTCAATATAAAAGATCATCTTAACCCTAAAGGTTATAAATACCTTCTAAATTATGTCTACAAAATATAAAATCATTCTTCCTGAAATAACCATTTCACTATAATGTTAGTTAAACATAAGGATTTCATATACCTCAAATATATATTAAAACTCAATTAATGTTCCAAAAAATACTCACATGATATAAAACATCAAAATAGGTATCAATTTATTTAAAATTATGATCAACCTTATACTTATTAACCCATATTGGAATATAAAACTCTTAAAATATCCACATATTAATCATCCTAAACTATAAATTTATTTTAATCATTCTTCTGAAAGAAACTATAACACCCAGTATCATATTCAACACATAATTACAAGATTTATAAAAATGAGTGTAAATTATTAAATTTAGAGGATATTTTAGGTTTAGAGTTTCAAATAATTAGAAAAAAATTAATTTATATAGGGAACATTGAATCATAGTGTCCACCCTTTTCCATAAAACATGATTCTTAAATTTAATCTATTGTTTCATTAAAATCACTCCTTCCTATTTTAAGATGAGTAACCATAGATATAATATTTACCGTTATATAACTTCTAATAATAATTAGATCTAGTGAAAAACATTTATAAACATGGGATGAGAAAAAAATCTCAGTAAGGGATATGAAAATAAAGGAATCATGTTAGTCTAGTAAAAAACATAAAAACCCATAATAATGTTTACATTTTTCAAATAAAACATTGTTTACATAAATAAAAAATACTCACATAAGAAAATAAAATGTTTCTTAAATAAAGACTTTCAAACCCATTATCAAGTATAGGAAATCCAGGAATGAATTGGGAAAATTTTCGTTGAAAAATGAACCTTTCAACTTTAAAAGTTTATAAAATTTCTATACGTAATGAAATAGAAATATGTACATAAACTGTTTAACAATTATAAAATAGGCATCCTAGATAATCATATTCATAACCCATGTTCACTCGTGTTTTAACTCATGTCAAAAATAAATGTATCACAAATTAATTATATAGGAGAAACCATCATGATTATCTCCCTCATTTTTCACCTTTGAAGTATTTTCATTACCCAATGCATTGGATGGCTATATCATGATCACCCCTTTATATGAGCTATATCAGGCCCACTTATCACTATATATAATTTTAAATTACTACATAATGAAGAATAAGTTTATAATCTAGAACATGTTTATCATAAAACGTTTTGAAAACTCATTTGAAACCATTATCAAGACACTTTCCATTTTTACATAATGACAAAGAGAAATTTCTTTTTTAAAATAAAAATCTATTAAAATTGAAAAATTCCCAGATGATTGGTAATATGATATTATTGAAAAATAAATGTTATTTTTTATAGAAATATTGATAAGGAATATTTTCTATGGGGGCTAGAAAAGGTGGTCTATCCATATACGTTAAAAAAATCTTTTGTTGTTTGGTAAAAAGACATCATAATGACTTGCATGGTAAATGTTTAAATAATTAATTTTTAAAAATTTAAAAATAAAATAAAAAGGTATTTCAAAATTATCATAAATAATATTTTGATTAAAAATAAGGACATTATTAGAACATTTTTTGAATAATTTATATGTAGATGATATATTTTTGTAAAGACCTGGAAATTTCAAGGAAATATTTTTCTTAAATTATTTGAAATTTTACGAGTCCGCAGTTTCTGACGGCGCTTGATTCTGAGGCCCGGTGTGCCCGGATTCATTTTCTGAAGTTTAGTTCGGGTACGTTCAGTAAATGTACATGCGGGTTTTTCTATCTTTTGAACTGATACTCGGAATTAAAATCTGAGGACACCGATGAACACGCAGTGCCGGTATTCTCTTAAGGGGACCTTTACCGCAATTGTGTTTTATCAGGAGGAGAAGTTAATTTTTGAGGATTGTTAATAAATTAAAAATTATGTGTGACATAATTTTTAGGTGGTCATTAAATCCACCAAAGGAAATTTGGGGTGGGGCCCACACCCCACATAACCTCCCATGGGAGGATATTGTGTGGTGGGGCCCACACGAACACCAACCCCTCAACTCCCTTTAAACCCCCCTATGTAACTCTTGGAATCCCCTTGAGTTAATGAGGTCACCTCTCCTCTCTTAATTTAGAAAACTCTCCACCTCCCACCTTCTCTCATTAATGTGCCAACACCATCAAATTAATTAATTAATCTCCCTAAATTAATTGACTAATTTGAATTGTTTTAAAATGCATGACAATCTTAGTATTGGGAAGCCTTTTATTTTATTTTCCTTGGCAGATATTCTGTTGGGAGACTTTGGGAGGATTAGAAAGAAAGTGTTCTTCCATGAAGAACACCTTTCTCTCGACGAAGAACGCGAAGAACACTCCAAGTCTCGAAGAACGTGAGGCAACTCCTTCTACCTTCTTCAACCGGGGCAATAACGTGAGGTGATTCCCACGAGGAACGCTGTCTTCCTTCCTCTTCCTCCGTGTTAAGGGAGAAGATACCGCCCGTGAAGAACGTCGCCAACAACGACGCTTCCTCCTCAGACACACCCCGACGTCAACGAATCGACGCCATCGACAACGAATGACTTTGAAATCAAGGTAGGGGGTTTTTATAATTTTAAATGAATAAAATTATACCCTCGTTCTTGATGTATGCTTTGGTTCATCTTTATCCATTTTTTATCACCTAATGCGGAGGGCGTGGGCCGAACAAACACATCCTGAAGACCCTCCATTGATTCTTATTTGTTTTGGTGATGGAGGCAGTGTTGGAAGAGGCGACGATGACCGAAGTCAGCGGCGACCGGAGGCTGCGGCAACCGGAGGCTGCGGCGGCTGTGCACCGGCCGAATGAAGAGACGGGCGGTTGCTCGGGCCGCCCGATCTGCGGAATGACCGGCCGGCCAATCTGGCTGACCCGCAGGGAACCGCGGTACCCGAAGGTGCCGCACGGTGGAGGGAACTGCAGCCCGCAAACCGCAGGCCACTTTCTGGACGAACCGGATGGCTACGGCCAGCTGGGTAGAAGAGTGTGGCGCTGCCTGGCACCGCACTGCAGAGAAGCCCACGGCCCGCAATCCACAGGTCGCTCGGCTGGCGAACCGGTCGGTCGCCTGCCAGTCAGACTGAAGGAAGCCACTTGGCGCTGCGTGGGAGGAACAACGGCCCACTGTGCAAGCCGCTCGCACCAGACAGAACCAGCCAGCTTCGGCCAGTCGGGCAGGTAGAGGCGGCGCCGCTCGGCGCCGTCGGGCCAACCAGACCGGCCCGCTTCACGGGCCGAGTTCGCTGGTGGGTTGCGCCCCACCGAGCCGGGCCAACCCCCCAGGCGGGTCAGACCTGCCAAATCGGGCCGGGCCGACCCCCATCCGGGTCAGACCCACCGAACCAGGTCGGGCCGACCTGCCAGCCCACTGGGCTTGACGGGCCGGGCCCGTTTCGCTTAAGCGTGAATAACTTCTAGACCGCGCGTCTGATCGACATGCTGTCTGCGGCACTGGGACCCTTGCGATGAGGCGGTCCATTTTCAATACTCTAAGTGAGTTTTGGATGAATTTGGAAAATGGCTGGGTTTGGATAGAGTGTAAATCCAACTGGGCCCCTAGAACGAAAAAATCAATAACTCTCAGATCGGGCATCCGATTAACGTTCTGTCTGTCGTGTTGGGTTTCTTTTGATGAGACGAAACATCAGGATACATAAACTTAGGACTTCGTGATAGTTGATGTATCTACCCCTTTTCTTGAGGAGCGTACCCTCCTAGGATCGAGCGTGCTGTGTGCGGGAACCCTAAAGTTGGCGGCGACTGCGACAATGACTACCATACTGGAATCCTCTTTGGGTTCGACGATGACGACAACTGTACCAGAATCCTGTGTGGGTTCGATAGTTATGATAGAGTAGCTGTTCCTATATCCTGTGTGGGTCCAATATCTTAAATGAATCAATTACTACATCTTATCATCTCTATTACTCTAGAATAGCTGGCCTGTATCCTGTGTGGGTCCGACAGCTTAGACGATGTAACACCCGAAACTTTTATGTGAAATATTTTGTTTTTATGTTATATACATCATCAAAGGAATCTTCCACTACACACAATACTATCTTGGCTTTCTTTACATGCAATCGCAACCTTCCTCGATAGCTTGTGTCGTACGCAATACCGAGTTTCACTAAACAACGATATACTATTAAAATATTATTAAAACTATCCATTATGAATAGTAATACCCACTTTTTGAAACTTTATAAATTTTTTCTCTCAAAATGGACTTCATTTTTGGATTCGGAATATTGAAATTAGCCTAGGGTGAAATTTTGGTATTTTTCTGAAAACATTCAATTTTTGATGAATAGTGAAAACACTAGGTTACTATTTAAAAACCGACTTTTTATTTAAATAATTATTTATTTTATTTAAATTTATTTTAGGTCAAAATTGATACATAATACCTATATAAGTTCAATGTAATTCATTAGAGTCATTTTATAATAATTTTAGTGATATAAAAATTTTATTGAACTTTTCACCGTCTTTTACCCACCTCCAAGGAGAGTTTGAAAATTTATATAAAACTTAATTTTACCGCTTCTGTGAGTGGAATTTCGAAAATCTGAGAGACACAGTTAATATCAAGTACTAAAATGTGGTTCAATGAGATGAAAATAATTTTTGGTGAATAGTAACTTTTTACTTTTATTTACCACGGTTAAAAGTAAATAGGGTAATTAAGGGTAAAAATGATATTATTATTACCCTAACACATGTACTAATTCTATTGGATAAGTGTAATTCGACCAAAAAGAACCTTAGGAATAAAATATTACCATTTAGGTCTACTTGGGTTGGATTTGAAAATTTATTACTAATTTATTTAAAGAAGGGTTAAAATAGTTAAAATCAAAGTTTAATAACTAACTCATTTTTAATATAGGGTTATACATAAGATAAATTCGACGATAAATATTCATTAGAAAGATAAAAATATTTCCTACATAGTGGTATTTTATTTATAATTTTTAGAAATTAAATAAGTTAATTTATTTATGACACAATGATGATGCAGTAATTATCTTATTAATGAAATATTAACATAATTGATGTTATAAATACCCAAATAAATGTAATTTGAGACTTTTTGTGAATTCCAATACTTTTATAGGTTAATATAACATGTTATTTTTGATTTAATTTACTTTTTTCGAACTAATCATGATGTTATGATTTTCACAAAAATCAATTCCAAATAGTGTCAAAATTGAAATAAAATAGTTTTTAAAACAAATATTATATTGTTAATTGTTATTATATTCCTAAAAATCTAAGGTTCGAGAAAGATACTTATATCATGATATTTGTATCATTAATGGACCACTTGGGGGTCTCTTGGATGTATATGGTAATTTTATTAATTATATAATATAAAAATACAAAGTGACATGGTAAATGTCAATCTAATTAACTAAGAGTTAAAAACTAAAAGATAAAGTTAATATAATGACCTAAACTCGTCTAAAATCTATTATTTGAGAGTATTTCGACCCATAGCCACCTTATCTTCGAAATAAATCAATTTTGATCTATTAAAAACCGAATATTACTTTATAATAAAATAATAGTTTTAGTTTTTCCAAAGGTGCCCCTCTCCTCCCTTATAAAAGGGCACCTCTTCCCTCTCTTCCTCACACCACTTTGAGCCTTCAAGCTCGGCCAACCCCTCCCAATTTCTCTTCTCCACTTCCCTAGAAACATCCTATAGGTTCTGGTCTTCTTCAAATACCATCTTCAGTGCCCAAAGAGGAGGTTAAGAAGAGGCGCTTCAAACAAGAGGTAATGTTTGTTACCGATTCTTTCAACTTTATTTCTTCTTCTACATCTTCATCTTTAGTTTTTTCATTATGAAGTAATAACATCAGTATCACTCATATACTGATATTTTATTATAAGTATGAAACAATCCTATTTCACCATATATCCATCCTATAGAAAATGAAATCACCGCGCGTGCGTACGTACGGAATACCGTCTCCACGCCGTGGTGTAATCTATTTTCCACCACCGCCTTACTTGGATGGGTATAATGGTGTAAATAATAACTATATATGATTATTGTAAATTTATATTGATTCTGAAATAGTATACATACACTTCAATAAAATTCCACGATCATGGGAATGATATCATCGCTCGTGCGTACGTATGGTCTACCGTCTCCACGATGTGATGCGACTCGTTTTACAAGATCTTCAATGCTTAATGATTATATAAATGAATTGAATGAATAAATATGATATATATTAAACTAATACCATTATGTAAATTAGGTATCTATAACCTAAAAGAAGAATAATAATTTATTCGACAAAATAGGCATAAGAACAAAAAAGCAATAAACACCCGAATAACAAGTAACAATGAAATATTACTAATAATAAGCTAAACATATGACCACATATGATATCATAACAATGAGTAAGATTCTGGAATAAGTCAATAACATTATTTAAATCATTATACAGTACGTTCGGACATGTACGAAGCAAATCGGACCTAAGGTAAGGGAAAATCTTGCAATCTCAATTTTTATCCGAGATTGTTTATACTTCAGAATTTAATGGGGAATATTTATCATCCACATCTATGTTTCCTCAATATGTAATATTATTTATATCCTCCTACAATTGTTTAAATCCAATTTTACCCTTCGGTGAGTTTTTAGTAAAAGATATGAAAGGAATCTTTTGCCATTTTTCGTACGAGGTACTTTTTGAATTTTCCGGCCAAAGTACGACAAAGTACGAGAAGAATGTTTTTTTTAAACTTATACGACATGAATGGATTTTTAGAAAATTATTTCTAGGAAGCATCCTTTACAAGTTTTAAAGTTTATTTTTAATCAACTTCTTTTAGTTTAATATTATATGACATTTTAAGAAAGGAAAAATATTTTTGAAGTAGAAAGGATATTTTTCCTCAAGAATGGAGGTCAAGCATTTTATCAAAATTATTTTCCATATAAGATAATATAGGGTTATATTTCTATCTCTATTTTTACATTGATTTGATTATGTTATCATGTAATTATTTTTATGAAGTCCTTTTATCTTATATGGATTATGTTATGATGGAACGATGTTTAAGAATCCCATTTTTATTACATGGGTTATGCTATGATGTATGGTTTATGATTTTGTGGCACACATAAGAATGGTTTCATTATGAGATGGGTGGGACCTATATCTCCCTACAATGCATTGGGTAAAGATTTATATCTCATGAGATAGACATGGCTGGAATGGCAGGTTAATCTGGTTCAGTGAAACAGGACTGAAATGAGGAGTGAACTCGGTTCAGAAATGGACTTTGTCTACTAAGATAGTCTTGGCAATGAGTCTTGACTACTAAGAAATGATTCTCTATGATTATGTGTGTATTCCACAAAGTTTCATGTTTTAATTTATGATTATTGGGATTACATTTCACTACTATGATTTATCCCATGTTATGAAATTATGATCTCTTTTGCAGGTTAAGATTTCCAAAATGTTATGTTCTTATGATAATGATGTGATTGATATTTCGTTTGTTTAACCTTAGTGAGCATTTGAGCTCACCCTTTTGTATGTTTTCTTTCCCCGGTTCAGGAAGAAGGTTATTAAGTAGGATATGCCAAAAGTTACTCTAGATATGATGAAATAAATGGGAGACAACGTAGATGATTTATGAACCAGTTGTTTATGTTTCCCAGTTTCTAAAAACACTATACCTATACGGTCCTTTCATGGTTTTTTTTATATGTTGTAATAAGTGTGCTTAAATTTTGAAGCAATAATAATGTATGTAAAGTATGGGTCATTATATTTGGTATCAGAGGAAAGGTATAGTCAACCTTTGGAAACTAGGATGTGAAAGTCCTAGTAAGAACCCTAAGGATATATCTAAGCATATAACACAATCTTAGTGTTTTAGAAATGTCCATGAATAACCTAAATAAGACCTTAAGTGTAAAATTTTATTCTGGATTATGTGGTTTTCCTATTATAATTAATGTTGCTCACACTATTCTTCTTGGTTTTAGTCAATGGGTGGAACCCTAAGGAACTGTGTTAATGCTGAATGCGACGGGCAATGCAATGATTGTCCCCCTGAGCAACCAAACGTTATGGGAGCTGGAATGCAAAATCATGTAGCCATGCTCACACAACTTTCTCAAGCTATGAATCATGCAGGACTTACAAACGAGCAAAGGAAGGAGAAACATTCTATTTAATCCTCCATGAGGAAGCATCCCCCCTCATTCAGTGGGTCTATTGATCCATTAGTGGATGAAAAATGGATCAGTACCACTAAAAAGATATTTTCAGTTCTTCAATGTTCTGAACATGATAAAGTCATCTTAGCAGTATATCGTTTGGAAGGTGAAGCTGATCAATGGTGGAATCTTATCAAGAATATGAGGCCAATAGATGAAATTTAGTCATGGAATGGGACGAGTTCAATAACTTATTTTTCAATAAGTACTTCCCTCGTATTCTTCGAATAAAGACGGAGAAGGAGTTTCTTGAACTAAAGCAATAGGATGATGAATCTGTTGGTACCTATGAATCAAATTTTACAAGACTTGCAAGGTACGCTTTTGGGATTATTATCCAACCTGAGAGTAATATTGATCAATTCTTTAGTGGCTTAAAACCAAGTCTTCGAAGGGAATTATACATAAGGGACTTCAATAGCTACGAGGAAATCATTCGATGTTCTCTCAAGGTTGAGATGGAGATTGGAGTAACCCATCAGTCATATGGGTTTGATAAGAAGGGGAAAATGGAATTCAAAGGAAAATCTAAAGACCACACTGAAAAAAAGATGAGTTTTACCTTGTGCTCAAAGTGTGGAAAGAAACATGGATGGAGTTGTCTTAAAGGGACAAGTAAATGTTTCAAATGTGGAAAGTAAGGTCATCAGGCATTTTAATGCCGCAATGATGGGAAGAATATTTCTAGTGATGCGAACAAAGAAAAGGCTACACAGAGTGCACCACCTACACTTCAATGTTACAAATGCAAGGAAATGGGGCATTATGCTAATCAATTCCCTAATCCAAGGGTTGTTGATGATGATCGACGTTAACAAACTCTTAAGGCTAAATACAAAGGAAAGTCACATGCAATTTCTATCAGTGATGTGGAGTATGATAATGAAGTGGTGAAAGGCACACTTACCATCCAATCTAAAGTAGAAAATGTTTTATTTGATTCTGGATCCACCCACTCTTTTATGTCTGAATAATTTTCTAAGGTTATCACCATATTACCTCAACAATTAGATGTTGAGTTATCTGTGACAACTCCTAATGGCACAACAGTCGCATCAAAAGTTTATAATTCTTCTCTGATTGAAGTTTGTGGGAAAGTGCTTCCTGAAAATCTTGTGATCCTTCCTATAATGTAATTTGATGTGATTATTGGCATGGATTGGCTTTCTTTATATTGATCTCATATCAATTACCAAATAAGGGAAGTCACATTTCATATTCCAGATCAATCTATGATCGTCTATCGATGCAAGGATGAACATAACCTTCCAGTGGAAATTTCTTCCATCTTATGGGTCTTGATTATACTAAATGAAGGTTATTTATCTCAAATGGTTGGTGAGAAACTCACAATTAATAATATTCCCATTGTATAGGAGTTTGATGATGTCTTTCCGGAGGAATTACTGGGTCTTCCACCAAATCGTGAAGTTGAGTTTTCAATAGAACTTGTACCGGGTGCTTTGCCTATTTCAAAGACACCTTATAGAATGGCCCCAATTGAGTTGAAGGAATTGAAGAAGCAACTCCAAGAGAATCTTGATAAGGGATTCATACGCCCTATTGCGTCACCTTGGGGAGCACCTGTTTTGTTTGTTAAGAAGAAAGATGGATCAATGAGACTCTCCATTGATTATCGAGAACTTATCAAGATCACTATCAAGAACAAATATCCTCTCCCGCGCATTGATGAATTATTTGACCAACTACTCGTAGCTCAATACTTTTCCAAGATTGATCTTTATTCAGGGTATCATCAATTAAGGGTCAAAAGGAAGGATATACCATAGACGGCTTTTCGTATAAGGTATGGACACTATGAATTTATAGTGATGCCATTTGGTCTTACTAATGACACTGCTATCTTCATGTATCTAATGAATAGATTCTTTAGAGACTATCTTTGTCACGACCCGTCCTCGAGACCCGTGACGTGACTACCCCAAACCCGCCTCCCATAGGCCAGGGGCTGGCGACTAGCACCAAGGCGTAAATCCCGACAAAAAGGGGAAGTCATTGCCTTTATAAAATAAACAAACACCACAGAGTAAGCAAGCAGAATTATACACTAAGTAAAACTGGATACAATAGTAGTGCCGAAAGTAAATGGTCCAGAATACAAGACCAAACTGAAAGTAAAGTACAACTGGAAAGAAATTACAGCAAATGAAAGTAAAGCAGCAACGCCGAGTTGTCCACTAGAAATCCCACCTGAAGGGTGGGTACAGATAGCCTCCTCAGCTCCTCGGGTCCAGTCGTCCGCTCCGTGTACGTCCCGCCCAGTGGTCTACCTCTAGGTACCGACTTGCTCCACAAGCCTCAACCACGATCAACACTTTCCGTCGTCTGCATCCAACACAACGTAGTGCGGGCATAGGCCGTGCAGGGGTGAGTATACGCTACTCAGTAGGGACCTCAAGACCCCCGAAGGTCTCCCTGAATCCACAAAGGATAATCCACAAAGGAAAGATACAATCACGAAGTAACAACCAACACTAATTAGGTATATGCCCATACATATACCTAAGTCATCAATTCCTGTTCGGCTCCAACATTTGAGCCCAAGTTTGATCACATCCACATAGGAGTACAACCCAATCCAAAAAGGATAACACAACTCAATCCACATAGGAAAGCAAGTCAATCATATCGAAGATATTGATTGAAAGTCAATAATAATCTCACACAGGTATACTTCTTATTAAGGTGATAGAGATGATCAGATATAGCCACGGATTCATCTAAGTTAGGACCCACGTAGGATACTAAACCAGCTAAGCTGTCAGACCCAAATAGGATACAAACCAGCTACTCTGCCAGACCCACATAGGATAGCAAGAACAGAGTCAAACACTGCCAGAATCACGTAGGATACAAGAACAGTAGTCATCGTCGTCGAACCCATGGAGGATTTCAGTACGGTCTTCATCGCTGCCGAACCCACAGAGGATTTCAGTGTAGTCTTCATCGTCGTCGAACCCACAGATGATTTCAGTACGGTCTTCATCGCTACTGAACCCACTGAGGATTTCAGTGTAGTCTTCATCGACGTCAAACCCAAGGAGGATTTCAGTACGGTCTTCATCGCTGCCGAACCCACGGAGGATTTCAGTGCAGTCATCATCACTACCGAACCCACGAAGGATTTCAGTGCAGTCATCATTGTCGTCGTAGTCGCAGCCAGCTCTAGGGTTCCCGCACACAGCATGCTCGATTCCGGGAGGGTCCGCTCCACGAGCCAAGGAGTTGATACATCAACTGACATGTAGTCCGGAGTTGACGTATCACAAAGTTCCGTCTCGACAAGAGGAACTCAACGTGATAGACGGCGCGTCAATCGGACGCCCGGTCTGAGAGTTATTGGCTTTTTCATTCCAGGGGCCCGGTTGGTTTTTAAGTCAAAACCATCCCGAACACACTCCTACTGCATCCAAACCTTGATCTGAGTGATCCAAAAGGTCCGTCTCACTAAGAGGAATCCAACAAAGTTGATGGCACGTCAATCGGACGTCCGAAGCTCAAGTTATAAGCGTTTCCGCTCCGAGGGCCCGGTTGGTTTCGTGCTCGAACCAACCCGTCCGTACTCAAAGTTCTTCAAAACCTTGAGTGTAATATACCTAAATGACCGTCTCGATCCAAGGATCGCATCTCAACTAACAGTGCATCGATCGGAGGTCCGTAGCCCAATATATGGGCAAAAAAACGAACCTATCCGGTTTTACGGGGTTTTGGGCCCGGCCCGATACCCCCTAGGTCGGCCCAAACCGGGTCCAGGTCTGGACCATTAGAGCGCGACCCGGACCAACCGGCGCGGCCCGGCCTGGCATGGTCGGCCGGTTGGCATGGCACGGGTGTGGCCCGGTGTGGCCAGCTCGGTGCTGGTCGAGCCGCCGCGGAAGGGGGGGTGCGCTACCCTCCTGATTGAACCCCCCCCCCCCCACGTGGGGGCCGCTCCCTTGCTAGTCGGGGGTTACGACCCCCGATCTCCCTTCCAAAACGGCCTGCCCGGTCCAGCCGGCCGGTGCTGCCGCCGCGGGACCCCACGGTCCCGCCCCTCCGAGGAGCCGGCGGCCGGCGGTTCCGGCCGCCCCGCTGCGACTTTGAGCCGCGGCCTTGTCCGACCGGCGCGGAGCGACGGCGCCGCGCCCCTCCGCCGCGCCCCTCCGCTGTGGCCCCGCTCCGTCCGCGGCCTCTTCGTGATTCTCCGGCGCGGCGCGACAACGCCATGCTTCTTCGCCGCATTCCTCCATGTTTCTGCGCGGTGTCGTTGCACCGTGCTGCCTTCGTTCGAGCCGTAATGAACACAACAAAAAAAGGGGGAGGAGGGTCGGCCGTGTTCGTGCGGTCTGACCTCCTCCCATTAAATTGATAACAAGAGGACCAAAGAAATTGACGATGAACGGAAAATAATAAACACGAACAAAATCAAACTCATACCTCAAGGTGTTGTCGAAGGAAGGTTCGTCGCGGGAAAAGGACGTCGCGGAAGACGGCGTCGCAGAAGGAGGATCGTCGGCGTCGTGGTACACGGCATCGCGGTACACGGCGTCGCGGTACACGGTGTTGCGGAGAAGAGGACCGTCGGCGTCGCGGTACACGACGTCGCATTGTCAATCTCCGAGGAATTAGTTTTCTTCATTGTCCTTCGTCGGAGGTCGGCGTTCTTTGTCGGTGTCGGTGTGTTCTTCGCGTTCTTCAAGGAGGAAGATGAAGTTCTTCATGGAACTCTCCCTCTCAACACAATGAAGCAACCCCTAATGAAATAAGAATTGTCTTATTTAACTAACACACACAAGCCAACATTCCATTCAAAATTCAAAATGAATTCAAGAATTAATTACATTGAATAACATAATTTAATTCATTAATTAAGATAGTTGACTTGGTATTTAAAAGGTGTGCGGGTGAGTTACATATTAAATGCACGAGAGGGAGGTTAAAAGGGATTTGAAGGGGTGGGGATCGTGTGGCCCCCACTTCGCTAATATCCTACCTAGTGGAGTTGGTATATTAGGGGGTCCCACTCCAACCACCAAGCATAGGTTTAAACTACCTAGAATAGAAATAAAATTTGTAGCACAATATTTTATTTTATTCTTTAGTTAACCCATTAAATTAATAACCTCACTCGAGCAAACACAACTCCGGAAAAGGTGTTCTTAAGAAATTACCGGTGCTACGGTTTCATCGGCGCCCTCGGATTTCGATTCTGAGCACCGGTTCAAAAGTTAGGAAAAACTCACTCGTTTGTTTACTGAACGTACCCGAGCTAAACTTCGGAAAATGATTCTGGGCACACCGGGCCTCTGCATCAGGTGCCGTCAGAAACTACGTTATTGTAAAATCCCAAAGAAAATTAAGAAAAAATTTCCCTTGAATTTTACGGGTCTTTACAATCTTGATCAGTTTGTGGTAGTCTTTATAGACGATATTCTTGTTTATTCAAAGAGCAAGGAAGAACATGAAGATCACTTGAGAATTGTATTGAACACCCTGAGAATGGAGAAGATTTATGCCAAATTTACCAAGTGGGAATTTTGGCTTCAAAAAGTTGCATTTTTGGGTCACATAATCTCAAAAGAGGGGATATCTGTGGATCCAGCAAAGCCAGAGGTTATCGAAAGATGGTCGAGACCAACAATAGTAACTGAGATCCAAATTTTTCTTGGTTTGGCTGGATATTATTGACGTTTCATGAATGATTTTTCACGATTATCTAATCCACTCACCAGGTTGACTCGAAAAGGAGTTAAGTTTGTGTGGACGGAGGAATGTGAAGAGAATTTCAAGGAGTTGAAAAGAAGGTTATCCAGTGCGCCTATGCTCACACTGCCTTGTAGTGTAGAAAGGTTTGTAATCTACAGTGATGCATCCAAGAAGGGGATAGGGTGTGTTCTCATGAAAAATGATATGGTGATAGCTTATGCCTCACGACAGTTGAAAATCCATTAGCATAATTACCCAACTCATGATTTGGAGTTAGCTGCGGTAATCTTTTCATTAAAGATGTAGAGGCATTATCTTTATGGTGATAGGTATGATATTTATACTGATCATAAAAGTTTAAATTATTTTTTCACACAAAATGAGCTGAATATGAGCCAAAGAATATGGTTGGAGTTGATTAAGGATTACAAATTCTCAATTCATTACCACCCTAGGAAAGCAAACAAGGTGGCAGTTGCATTAAGTCGACAAGACCATGCTAGCTTATCCATGATGAGGATCACAAAAGATCCAATATTTGTGGATTTATAAAGGATGGATATTGGAATTATAATGGAAGGGGAAAAATATTATCTTTCTCAAATGAATGTTCAACCATCTATACATGTGAAGATTAAAGAGGCACAGAAAGAAGATGTAGAGTTAAAAAAGAAGGTGAGAAATGTTCCTAAATTCAACCTTGATTATGATGGGATAATAAAGATCAGAAATTGGATTTGTGTTCCTCCCATCCCAGAATTAAAGAAGGAGCTGTTGGATGAGGCTCATAGTTTTTCATTATCTATTCATCCTGGAAGCATGAAGATTTATAGGGACCTAAAATAGTACTTCTGGTGGGATGGCATGAAAAGAGATGTTGCTGAATATGTCTCTCGATGCTTGGTTTGTTAGCAAGTTAAAGCTGAGAGACAGAAGTCTAAGGGGATGTTACAACCATTACCCATACCCAAATGGAAATGGGAAAACATCACTATGGACTTTGTCACTGGACTTCCTAAAACATCAAAAGGCAATAATGCTATCTGGGTCATAGTTGATCGTCTTACAAATTCTTCACACTTCATTGCTATTAGAGAGGATTTCTCTCTGGATTATATTTCCAGTATATATGTAAAGGAAGTGGTAAGATTTCATGGAGTACCACTTTCCATTATATCTGATCAGGATCTGAGGTTTACCTCAAAGTTTTGGCGAAGTCTTCAGCATACTCTGGATACAGAGTTGAGTTTCAGCACTGCTTATCATCCTCAGACAGATGGTCAGTCTGAGAGGACAATTCAAACTCTAGAAGATATGTTGAGAGCTTACTCTATGGATTTCAAAGGTGTTTGGGATCAACACCTACCTTTGGTGGAATTTTCTTATAATAATAGCTTTCACTCCAGTATTTAGATGTCTCCTTATGAAGCTCTCTATGGAAAGAAATGCCAAACTCCAACTTGCTGGGATGAAGTTGGGGGAAAAAAGCTATTAGGACCTGATCTTGTTGATTAGATGGAAGAAAAGGTCTGATCTATTCAAGAACACATAAGAGTAGATCAGATTCGACAAAAAAGTTATGCCGACAACCGAAGAAAAGACCTAGAGTTTGAAGTGGGTGATAAATTGTTCTTACGAATATCTCCTTGAAAGAGAGTAATGAGATTTGGAAAGAAGGGAAAGTTGAGCCCTAGGTATATCGGTCCTTTCGAAATAATGGATTGTGTGGGGAAGGTATCTTACCGATTGGCGCTTACACCGAATCTCTCTCAAGTTCACGATGTGTTCCATGTATCTCTCCTGAGAAAGTACATACTCGATCCTTCACATGTACTCAGCTCAGAAGTTGTACCGCTGGAGCAAGATCTTTCTTATGAAAAATAGCCGATAGAGATTCTGGATCATAGCGAAAAATTCCTACGGAACAAGAACACTCTCTTGGTGAAAGTTTTAAGGAGGAACCACCAATTATAAGAAGCTACATGGGAGCTTGAGGATGTGATGAGGGATAGGTATCCTCATATTTTTGTTACAAAGTGACGAATTTCGAGGGCGAAATTCATTTTAAGGGGGTTAGAATGTAACACCTGAGACTTTTATGAGAAATATTGTGTTTTTATGTTATATACATCATCAAAGGAATCTTTCACTACACACAACACTAGCTTGTCTTTCTTTACATGCAATCACGACCTTCCTCAATAGCTTGCCTCGTACGCAATACTGAGTTTCACTAAACAACGATATACTATTAAAATATTATTAAAACTATCCATTATGAATAGTAATACCCACTTTTTGAAATTTTATAAATTTTATATTTCAAAATGGACTTCATTTTTGGATTCGGAATATCAAAATTATCCTAGGGTGAAATTTTGGTATTTTTCTGAAAACATTCAATTTTTGATGAATAGTGAAAACACTGGGTTACTATTTAAAAACCAACTGTTTATTTAAATAATTATTTATTTTATTTAAATTTATTCGAGGTAAATATTGATACATAATACCTATATAAGTTCAATGTAATTCATTGGAGTCATTTTATAATAATTTTAGTGATATAAAAATTTTATTGAACTTTTCACCGTCTTTTACCCACCTCCTAGGAGAGTTTGAAAATTTATATAAAACATAATTTTACCACTTCTGTGAGTGGAATTTCGAAAATCCGAGAGACACGGTTAATATCAAGGACTAGAATGTGGTTCAATGAGATGAAAATAATTTTTGGTGAATAGTAACTTTTTGCTTTTATTTACCACGGTTAAAAGTAAATAGGGTAATTAAGGGTAGAAATGATATTATTATTACCCTAACACAAGTCCTAATTCTATTTAACAAGTGTAATTCTACCAAACAAAACCTTAGGAATAAAATATGACCATTTAGGTCAACTTGGGTTCGATTAGGACATTTATTATTAATTTATTTAAAGAAGGGTTAAAATAGTTAAAATCAAAGTTTAATAACTAAATCATTTTTAATATAGGGTTATACATAAGATAAATTCGACTATAAATATTCATTAGAAATATAAAAAGATTTCCTACATAGTGTTATTTTATTTATATTTTTTAGACATTAAATAATTTAATTTATTTATGACACTATGATGATGCAATAATTATCTTATTAATGAAATATTAACATAATTGATGTTATAAATACCCAAATAAATGTAATTTGAAACTTTTTATGAATTACAATAATTTTATAGGTTAATATGACATGTTAGTATTTATTCAATTAACTTTTTTCGAACTAATCATGATGTTATGAGTTTCACAAAAATCAATTACCAAATAGTGTCAAAATTGACATAAAATAGTTTTTAAAACAAATATTATATTATTAATTGTTATTATATTTCTAAAAATCTAAGGTTCGGCCAGGATACTTATATCATGATAGTTGTATCATTAATGGACCACTTGGGGGTCTCTTGGATGTATATGGTAAGTTTATTAACTATATAATATAAAAATACAAAGTGACATGGTAAATGTCAATCTAATTAACTAAGAGTTAAAACTAAAAGATAAGGATAATATAATGACCTAAACTTGTCTAAAATATATTGTTTGAGAGTATTTAGACCCATCCCTACCTTATATTCTAAATAAATCAATTTGGAGCTATTAAAAACCGAATATGACTTTATAATAAAATAATATTTTTAGTTTTTCCAAAGGTGCCCCTCTCCTCCCTTATAAAAGGGAACCTCCTCCCTCTCTTACTCACACCACTTTGAGCCTTCAAGCTCGGCCAAACCCTGAAAATATCTCTTCTCAACTTCCCTAGAAACATCCTAGAGGTTCTGGTCTTCTTCAAAGACCATCTTTAGTGCCCAAAGAGGAGGTTAAGAATAGGCGCTTCAAAGAAGAGGTAATGTCCGTTACCGATTCTTTCAACTTTATTTCTTCTTCTACTTCTTCTTCTTTAACATCAGTATCACTCATATACTGATATGTTATTATAAGTATGAAACAACCATATTTCACCATCTATCCATCCTATGGAAAATAAAATCACCGTGCGTGCGTACGTACGGAATACCGTCTCCACGTCGTGGAGTAATCTATTTTCCACCACCACCTTACTTGGATGGGTATAATGGTGTAAATAATAACTATATATGATTATTTTAAAGTGATTTTTATTCTGAAATATTATACATACACTTAAATAAAATTCCACGATCATGGGAATGATATCATCACTCGTGCGTACGTACGGCCTACCGTCTCTACGATGTGATACGACTCGTTTTACATGATATTCAATGCTTAATGATTATATAAATGAATTGAATGAATAAATATGATATATGTTACACTAATACCATTCTGGAAATGAGGTATCTATGACCTAAAGAAAGAAGAATAATTTATTCGACAAAACACGCATAAGAACAAAAAAGCGATACACACCCGAATAACAAGTAACAATGAAATATTACTAATAAGAAGCTAAGAATATGACCACATATGATATAATAACAATGATTACAATTCTGGAATAAGTAAATAATATTATTTAAATCATTATACAATAAGTTCGGACACGTACGAAGAAAATCGGACCTAAGGTAAGGGAAAATCTTGCAATCTCAATTTTTATTCGAGATTGTTTATACTTCAGAATTTATTGGGGAATATTTATCATCCACATCCATGTTTCCTCAATATGCAATATTATTTATATCCTCCTACAATTTTTTAAATCCAATTTTACCCTTCAGTGAGTTTTTAGTAAATGATATGAAAGAAATCTTTTGTCATTTTTCGTATGAGGTACTTTTTGAATTTTCCGGCCAAAGTACGAGAAAAATATTTTTTAAAACTTATACGACATGAATGGATTTTTAGAACATTATTTCCATGAATCTTCCTTTACAAGTTTTCAAGTTTATTTTTAATAAAATTCTTTTAGTTTAATATTATATGACATTTTAAGAAAGGAAAATTGTTTTTGAAGTAGAAAGGATATTTTCCTCAAGAATGGTGTTCAAGCGTTTTATCAAAATTATTTTCCATCTAAGATAATATAGGGTTCTGTTTCTATCTCTATTTATACATTGATTTGATTATGTTATGATAGAATTATTTTTATGAAGTCCTTTTATCTTATATGGATTATGTTATGATGGAACTATGTTTAAGAATCCTATTTTTATTACATGGGTTATGCTATGATGTATGGTTTATGATTTTGTGGAACAAATAAGAATGGTTTCATTATGAGATGGGTGGGACCTATATCTCCCTCCAATGTATTGGGTAAAGATTTATATCTCATGAGATATACATGGCTGGAATGGCAGGTTAATCCGGTTCAGTGAAACAGGACTGAAACGAGGATTGAACTCGGTTCAGAAATGGAATTTGTCCGCTAAGATAGTCTTGGAAATGAGTCTTGACTACTGAGAAATGATTCTCTATGATTATGTGTGTATGACACAAAGTTTCATGTTTTAATTTATGATTATTGGGATTACATTTCACTACTATGATTTATCCCATGTTATGAAATTATGATCTCTTTTGCAGGTTAAGATTTCCAAAATGTTATGTTCTTATGAATATGATGTGATTGATATTTATTTTTTTTACCCTTAATGAGAATTTGAGCTCACCCTTTTGTATGTTTTCTTTCCCCAGGTCATCAAGAAGGTTATTAAGTAGGATATGCCAAAAGGGACTCTAGATATGATGAAATAAATGGGATACAACATAGATGATTTATGAACCAGTTGTTTATTTTCCCAGTTTCTAAAGACACTATACCTATACGGTCCTTTCATGGTTTTGTTATATGTTGTAATAAGTGTGCTTCAATTTTGAAGCAATAACAATGTATGTAAAGTATGGGTCGTTATAAACGAGATAGTTGGCATGTATCCTGTGTGGGTCCGACAGCTTAGATGATCCAATGGCTACATATGATCATCTATATCTCTCTACAGTTGTGGCATACCTGTGTGAGTTGAGTCATGTATTTAAACCATTATCATCATGGTGTTTGACTTTACTTCCTTTGTGGAATTGGTTTATGCTTGGGCTCGAGAGTTGGAGCCGGAATGAGATTGGTAACTTAGGTATATGTATGGGCATATACCGAAGTAGGGTTGGTTGATACTTCATGATTGTGTCCTTATTCTTTTGTTTATCCTTAGTGGATATTGTTAAACTTTGTGGGTCTCAGGGTCCCTACTAAGTATCGTTATACTCACCCCTGCACGGGTTTTGTTCGCACCTCGTTGTGTTGGATGCAGACGATGGACAGTGCTGATGGAGGCCGAGTGCGCCACGACTGGATGGTACCCAGAGGTGTACCTTGCGACGAGTCAGCACACAGAGTAGACTGACGAACGTGAGTGTTGAGGTGGCCATTTGTACCTACCCTTTAGGTAGGAATCCTTGAAGGATTATCTAGGATCTGCTCTTTACTTTCAGTTGTTTGTCCCTTTTTACTAGTACTTGTTGTTCAGTTGGGTTTGTATACTGGCCCATTTACTTTCCAGCACACTCTTTTGTATTCAATTTTACTTAGTGTTACTTCTCGTTGCGTACTCTGTTGTGTTTTTTTACTTTCATAAAGGCAATGCCTTCCCACCTTAGGGATTTACTCCTTTGGTGCTAGTCACTAGCCCCTGGCCTATGGAAGGCGGGCTTGGGGTAGTCACGGCACGGGTCCTGAGGACGGGTCGTGACAAATTGGTATCAGAGGAGTCGGTTCTACCGCATACCTTAGACTCTGATTATTTTAAAGGCAATAGTGTTAAGTATTTTGGGTGTGGTTATCAGATTATGGAAATCGGTGTTGGTGCGGCGGCTGACGTATCCATACACTAGGACTCTGACTTCTGATCTCCGACTTAGTGCACGAAAACACTGATTGCGTGTTTGTTTCCTTGAAAAAGTTTTCTTCGTGATTACTTTGTGTCAGCTCACCAGGTATACTATTTTAATCATGGATCACTCGTTTATTTTCAGGATTTCCCCACGAATTCATCCAGCTAGGGTTCTGAGTTACGTACGAGATGGTAGCCCACTGAGCGACGAGGCCTTGGTACAGGGCCCCATCACAGCAGAGGCACCAGTGGTACCATTACCCGCATGGCCACCTATACCACCAGATCCAGCAGCAGAGAGTGCACGCTGCTCGAGTGCGTTGCACGAGTTCCAACAACAGAGGCCGCCCAGGTTCTGGAGAGATACGGACCTACAGGCAATTGAGGATTGGCTGGAGGCTGTCGTGAGAGTTTTCAGATTTGTAGGGACACCAACCGACCTCATGGTGATCTGTGTCGCGATTCTCCTGCAAGCGGCGGCAGGAAGATGGTGGAGCCTGATGCTCCAGGTGCATAATGAGACATCATTACTCTGGATAGACTTTGAGAGTCTCTTTCGCTCAGAGTTTGTTCCAGCCACACTTTGTGTAGTGTGGATTCATGAGTTACTTCATCTGCAGTAGGGAAGTATGACAGTATCTCAGTACTCAGGGAGGTTCACCGACCTCTCACGCTACTCCACGGATATGGTGCAGGACCCGTTCTTCAGGGAATGGACCTTTGAGTAGGGACTAAGGCATGAGATCAGGGTCTCGACGATTCCCCTCAGCATTCCGACGTAGGTGAGGGTACTGGAGTGATCCCTTCTAGTGGAGAGTTTTTTTTGTTGCGCAGTCACCAACGGTGAGACCCACCACAGGGTGACACGTAGCGGAGTCTTATACATCCAGCAGTAGACAGATGACACAGAGGTCGAAGTTGACCAGTCCATAAGGTGGGCGATCCCAGGATATAGGTTTGGTTGTGCGGGGAACATGAGACAGTGTCAGCTATACGAGGAGCAGGCAGTGATATGCATGCGGTGGGCAGGGCCACATGGCTCGTGACTGCCCGCCCTCCATGTAGATGAGTAGAAGACGGTAGAGGGACCTCCCAGGCAGAGGTAGAGGTTCAATCGTGGTGGTCCACTGGGATCAGGCAGACGAGGCAGAGGAGTTGTCCAAGCAGCGAGTGGTGGACGACGTTTCGAGGCTCTACCACCACCACCACCAGGAGTTCCACCCTGACCACAGGGAACTGGAGGACAGAGGCGGTATCAGCTCTAGGCAGTCGAGGCCTACGACCAAGGAACACTTGAGATTATTCGAGGTACTATCTGTGTCTGATCCACCCTTGTTGCAGTAATTATAAACACAAGTGTGAGTCATTATTTTATTTCCACTGCCCTCGTTCATAGCACTAAGATTACGACGAATCCGTTGGCTCAATAATTATAGCTAGACACTCCTACGGGAGCAGAATAAATGATTACGCACTGGTTCCGGCAGTGTGAGATTACTCTAGGAGGAAAGAGCTTCAGCTGGGATCTTCTTGTAGCGGTGTCGAGGCCATACGACATCATCTTGGGTATGGACTAGTTATCCACAGTTCATGCTCAGATTGACTGTATTAGGCACAAAGTGTGGTGTATCCGCACGGATGGGACCAGGTTCACCTTCACTGGTGAGAATGGATCCTTTGCAGCACAGGATGGACTTACGTAGAGGAGGGGTCAGCCAAAAACACATCATTTGGCTAGTCTCATCATTGGAGCAGTTGATGTGCGGAGTCTGAGTTTTCCTATTGTGGTGGATCAGTACGCGGATGTTTTCCCGGAAAACATTCCAGGAATACCTCTTTTGTAGAGTGGTAGACTTATACATTGACCTTTACCCCAGGACAACACCGATATCTACTCCAGTATATCAGATGGATCCCACTGAGCTTCAGGAGCTTCCGGTACAGCTGGAGGACTTGAAGGGGAAGGGATTTATCTGACCCAGTGTTTCACCCTGGGCATCACCGATTTTGTTTTCCAAGAAGGCGGATGGGAGCTTGTGACTACGTGTCGACTACCGTCGCCTAAATCAGGTGACCGTGAAGAACAAGTACCCACTCCCAAGGATTGAAGACCTCTTTTATCAGCTCAAGAGAGCATGATTGTTCTCAAAGATAGACCTCAGGTCAGGCTATCACCAGCTCGGAGTTCGAGATGAGGATATGCATAAGACGGACTTCAGGTTTCGGTATGGCCAATACGAGTTCTTGGTTATGCCCTTCAGTGTAACCAACGCACCAGTAGTGTTCATGAGTCTCATGAACAGGATCTTCCAGCCTTACCTCGATCGATTTTTCGTAGTCTTCATCGACGACATACTAATTTACTCGACTACTGAGGAGGAGCACGCCTACCATTTGCGGGTGGTACTGGATACACTTCGAAAGCACCAGCTTTATGGTAAACTCTCAAAGTGACAGTTCTGGATTCAAGAGGTTCACTTATTGGGACACGTCATATCAGAGGATGGATTTGCAGTGGATCCAGCGAAGATTGAGGCAGTACTTTCTTGGGAGCCACCCAAGAGTGTGACGAAGGTGCGGAGTTTCTTGGGACTGGCTAGGTACTATCGGAGATTTGTGACAGAATTATCCAGGGTTGCAGCACTGCTTTCAGATATGACAAAGAAGGGGAAACCCTTCGTGTGGTTAGAGAGATTCCAGTAGAGATTTCAGGATCTGAGGAAGAGTTTGACCAGTACACCCATCTTGAGGATACCGGAGGAGAGCGTAGGGTAAATATTTTACTACGACGCATCATGGACCGGACTCGGGTGTGTCCTAATGCAAGAGCGATAAGTGATCATGTATGGTTCACAGCAGTTGATACAACATGAGAAGAACTACGCTACCCATGACCTGGAGTTAGCAGCAGTGGTCTTCGCCTTGAAGATGTGGCGAAACTATCTGATGGGTGAGCATTTTACAGTCTATTATGACCACCAGAGTCTCAGGTATATCTTCTCGAAGAAGGACATGAACCTGAGATAGTTACGGTGGCTTGAATTCCTCCAGGACTATGACTTTGAGATAGTCTATACTCCTAGGAAGGGGAACATTATAGCATATGATCTCAGCAGGAGATTAGGTATTTAGCTGCTAGGAGAGGCGACAGAGAAGCTGGCCACGTTGTAGATATCCTTTGTGGATAGAGATGGAGTAGCCTTTCTATAGTCTCTCATAGTAACTCCTCCACTTCTTCAGCGAGTTAGAGAGGTAAAACGTGGGGACATTGACTGTGAGATGCAACGTGCTCAAATATCCTCAGGGCAGGAACCTGATGGGTTTTCTGAAGGTGGGGAGCACATCATCCTCTTTAGAGGACGTACCATGGTACCAGTTGCACTACAAGAGGAGGTGTTGATGGAGTTCCACACTTCCCCACTAGCAGTACATATAGGAGTGGCGAAGATGTATTAGGACCTTAGACGACAACACTAGTGGCCAGGTATGAAGAAAGCAGTAGCAGATTTTGTCTCTCGATGCCTCACTTGTCAGCAAGTGAAGGTGGAGCACCAGGTTCCAGCAAGCTTGGTTCAGCCCTTAGAGGTTCTAGAGTGGAAGTGGGACAAGATATCTATAGATTTTGTGACAGTACTTCCACGTACATCTAGAGGACACGACTCTATCTGGGTGATCATACACCGACTCACCAAGTCGGCCCACTTCCTACCAATCAGATAGCAGGGCTCAGTAGAGATCTTGGGACGCCTCTATGTTCAGGAGATCTTACGACTTCATGGTGTGCCATCGACTATCATCTCCGATCGAGATGCTCGTTTCACTTCCCGGCTATGGAAGGGGTTACAGGAGGCTTTTGGCACGCAGCTTCGCTTGAGCACCGCCTTCCATCCTCAGACGGACGGTCAGACTGAGAGGACCATTCAAACTCTCAAGTACATGTTGCGTGCATGTGTCCTCGACTTTGGTCATAGTTGGGAGGATCACTTACCCTTGGTGGAGTTTGCGTACAACAATAGCTACCACTCCACCATCAGGATTGCCTCTTACGAGGCACTGTACGGACGAACTTGCAGATCACCTATGTGCTGGACTGACCGAGGGGAGTTAGAACTTGTAGGACCAGAGATGGTTCAGGCTACGATGGAGAAGGTGCAGATCACCTAGGAGCAGATGAAGACTCCACAGAGCAGACAGAAGTCCTATGCTGATAGGAGACAGAGACCACTGGAGTTCGAGGATGGCAACCACGTCTTCTTACGGGTCTCACCTCGATGAGGTCTACAGAGATTTAGCCGAGGCGGCAAGTTATCTCCACAATTCATCGGACCTTTTCAGGTCCTCAGCAGGGTAGTCAAGGTGTCTTACCTCTTGTCCCTTCCACCACAGTTGCACCGGGTGCACGAAGTCTTCCACGTATCTCAGCTAAGGAGATACATGCACGACCCATCCCACATCATCGACCATAGGGAGCTAGACATCGGTGATGGGGAGACTTTCACGGAGGTTACAGTGGAGATTGAGTATCGATAGGAGTGAGTCCTGCGTGGATGGTCGATTCCTCCGGTGCACGTTCTCTGGTAGCACGGGAACCTCCAAGAGAGAACATGGGAGCAGAAGGCTCAGATGCGTGCTCAGTACCCCTTTTTTCCCTAGTGTGTGTAGTAGATTTATGGGGATGTAAAGACCTGAGGTAAGAGTAATGTAAAGACCTTGAAATTTCAAGTAAAATTTTATCTTAAATTCTTTGGAATTTTACGAGTCCGTAGTTTCTGACGGTGCCTAATTCCGAGTCCCGGTGTGCCCGAAATCTTTTTCTAAATTTTAGTTCGGGTACATTCAGTAAACTTACATGCTGGTTTTTCTATCTTTTGAACTGAGACTCAAAATTGAAATCTAAGGACACTGATGAACTCGCAGCATCGGTATTCTCTTATGGGGACCTTTACTAAAGTTGCGTTTTATCGGGAGGAGAAGTTAATTTTTGGGGATTGTTAATAAATTAAAAATTATGTGTGACATAATTTTTAGGTGGTGGTTAAATCCACCAAAGGGGAGTTGGGGTGGGCCCCACACCCCACATAACCTCCCATAAGAGTATATTGTGTGGTGGGGCCCACACGAACACCAACCCCTCAACTTCCTTTATACCCCCTTTGTAACTCTTGGACTCCCCTTGAATTAACGAGGCAACCTATCCTCTCTTAATTTTGAAAACTCTCCACCTCCCACCTTCTCTCATTAATGTGCCAACACCATGAAATTAATTAATTAAGCTCCCTCAATTAATTGATTAATTTGAATTGTTTTAAAATGCATGGAAAGATTAGTATTGGGGAGCCTTTTATTTTATTTTCCTTGAAAAATATTCTGTTGGGAGACTTTGGGAGGATTAGAAAGAAAGTGTTCTTCCACGAAGAATGCCTTTCTCTCAACAAAGAACGCGAAGAAGGCTCCACGTCTTGAAGAACGTGAAGCAACTCCTTCTACCTTCTTCAACTAAGGCAAGAACATGAGGTGATGCCCACGAGGAATGTTGTCTTCCTTCCTCTACCTCTGCGTTAAGGGAGAAGACGCCGCCCGCGAAGAACATCGCCAACAACGACGCTTCCTCCTCGAACACACCCTGACGTCAATGAATCAACGACGTCGACAATGAACGAACTTCGAGTCAAGGTAAGGGGTTTTGTATAATTTTAAATGAATAAATTTATACCCCCATTCTTGATGTATTCTTTGGTTCGTCTTTCACCATTTCTTATCACCTAACGCAGAGGGCGTGGGCCGAACAAACCCAGCCCGATGACCCTCCATTGAATCTTGTTTGTTTTGGCGACGGAGGTGGTGTTGGAAGAGGCGACGGTGACCAAAGTTGGTAGAAACCAGAGGCAGAAGAAACCGGAGGCAGTGGCGGCCACGCGCCGACCACGTGAAGAGACCGGCGGCCGCTCAGGCCGCCCGGTCTACAGAATGACCGCCCGGCCAATCCGGCAGGCCCACAGGGAACTGCGGCACCCGCAGGTGTCACGCGGCGGAGGGAACCACGGACCAAAAACTACGGGCCGCTTACTGGACAAACGGGACAGCTACTACTAGCCGGGCAGAATACCACAGTACTGCCTGGTGCCACGCTGCGGAGAATATCGGGGCCCGCAATCCGCGGGCCACTTGGTGGGTGAACTGGTCGGCCGCCTACCGGTCGGGCTGAAGGAAACCACGGCGCCGCTTGGCGCCACATGGGAGGAACAGGGGGCCATTGTGCGGGCCACTCGCGCCGGACAGAACTGGTCGGCTTCGGTCGTCTGGGCAGGGAGAGGCGGTGTCGCTCGGCGCCACTGAGCGAACCGGACCAGCCCGCTCTGCGGGCTGGGTCCGCTGGTGGGCTGCGCCCCACCGGGCCGGGCTGCGCCCCACCGGGCCGAGCTGACCCCCCATCTGGGTCGCACCCGCAAAACTGGGACGGGCTGACCCCCATCCGGGTTGGACCCGCCAAACCAAGTTGGGCCGACCCGCCAGCCCACTGGGTTTGACGGGTCGGGCCCGTTTCGCTTAAACATGAATAACTTCTAGACCACGCGTCTGATCGACGCGCCGTCTGGGCACTGGGATCCTTGCGACGTGGTGGTCTTTTTCGATACTTTAAGTGAGTTTTATAAGACTTTGAAAAACGGCCGGGTTTGGATTGAGGTTAAATCCAACCGGGCCCCTCGAACAAAAAAGTCAATAACTCTCAGAGCAGGCGTCTGATTGACACGTCGTCTGTCACTTTGGGTTTCTTTTGATGAGACGGAACTTTGGGATACATCAACTCAAGAATTTGTGATAGTTGATGTATCGACCCCTTTTCTCGAGGAGTGTACCCTCCCGGGATCGAGCGTGCTGTGTGCGAGAACCCTAGAGTTGGCTGTGACTACGACGATGATTACCGTACCAGAATCCTCTTTGGGTTTGACGACGAAGACAAATGTACCGAAATCCTGTGTGGGTTCGACAGTTCTGACAGAGTAGCTGGTCCTGTATCATGTGTGAGTCCGACAGCTTAGATGAATCAGTGACTACATCTAATCATCTATATTACTCTAGAATAGCTGGCATGTATCCTATGTGGGTCTGACATCTTAGATGAGATAGCTGGCATGTATCCTGTGTGGGTCCAACAGCTTAGATGAGATAGTTGTCCTGTATCCTATATGGGTCCGACAGCTTAGCTGGTCCTGTATCTGGTGTGGTTCTGACAGCTTAGATGATCCAGTGGCTACATCTGATCATCTATATCTCTCTAAAATTGTGTCATACATGTGTGAGCTGTGTCATGTCTTTCAACCATTATCATCGTGGTGTTTGACTTTACTTCCTTTATAGAATTTTTTTGTGTTTGGGCTTGAGAGTTGGAGCCAGACTGAGATTGGTAAGTTAGGTATATGAATGGGCATATACCTAATTAGGGTTGGTTGATACTTCGTGATTGTATCCTTATTCTTTTGTTTATCCTTAGTGGATATTGTGAGACCTTACGGGTCTCGGGGTCCCTACTGAGTATCGTTATACTCACCCCTGCACGGGCTATGACCGCACCTCGTTGTGTTGGATGTAGACGACGGACAACGCTGACGGAGACCGAGTGCGCCACAACTGGACGGTACCCAGATCTGGACCTTGCGATGAGTCGGCACACGAAGGAGACTGACGGACATGAGTGATGAGGTGTCCATTTGTACCTACCCTTCAGGTAGGAATACTCGGAGGACGATCCAGGATCTTCTCTTTACTTTCAGCTATTTTTCCCTTTTTACTTGTACTTGTTGTTCAGTTGGGTTTTTATACTAGCCCATTTACTTTCTAGCACACTCTTTTGTATTCAGTTTTACTTAGTATTACTTCCCGTTGCGTACTCTGTTGTGTTTGTTTAATTTTATAAAGGCAATGTCTTCCCAGCTTAGGGATTTACGCCTTTGGTACTAGTCGCCAGCCCCTGGCCTATGGAAGGCAGGCTTGCAGTAGTCACAGCACGGGCCCTGAGGACTGGTCGTGACAATTTTCAACGAATATTTTAAAACAATGTTTTGAAGAAATTTTTTTTACCTTTAGTCATGAATAATTTCATTTGTATGTCTACACTCATGAGTAATAAAAGTGTATTAATATTTATACTTTTATAAGAAATTTTTCATATTTATTAAATTATCATAATTCAATTTATTCCATTTATTACAATGTTTTATTTATTTACTAAAATGGTTATTCTCGAGTTAGATGTTTTGATGACGTTTGGTTTATAGCCTCCAAATAGTTTTGGTACATTGAATGTGGTAATATAGATTATAGATAAATTAACTCCATAATCTTAAAAATGATATAATTATTAGATTTATATACTATATAAGCTTTTAAATACAACAATGAAACTCCATCAGGATAAGTGAATCACGCTATTTCATCTAGACGGTGGTTCATACGTACGTGTGAACAACATTTTCATTTTTATAATAGGTGGAAACGAAATGAAGTAGATAATATTTAACTTTTAAAAAATCATAAATATATTATAAAGTTAATATTAATTCACTAATTCTATTAATATGATTATCCTTGTGAAATGAATATAAAAAATGAATCACATCACTTTATGGGGTAGGTATTCCACATGTTCACACGAGAGACATTATCAATTTATAATAGACGAAAAAAGAGAGAAGTTAACTAATATATTTAATTTATAAAACCATAATAATTTCATAAAAATAATATATATTCATCAATTATATATTTATAACCATACATGTGAGGTGGTGATGGAAAATAAAATTCATCAGTTCATTAACCTGGTAGTCCACAGGTACACACGAACGATGTTTTTAGTTACCATTGGTTTGAAACATGATAGAAAAAAATAATAACTTTTAAGTATATATAATATAATTAT
Organism: Viscum album; assembly: GCA_963277665.1. NCBI lineage: Eukaryota > Viridiplantae > Streptophyta > Magnoliopsida > Santalales > Viscaceae > Viscum > Viscum album. The sequence goes on from OY728135.1 coordinate 339,729,082, forward strand.
TTTAATATTTTATAGATGATATAAAATATTTCAAGGAGGTTTAAGAATAATTAAAATTGAAATAAATCGATTATGACTTATACTTTCTCCTCAGGTATCTCCCTTTTTCTTACACCTTAATCCATATTGGATTGATATTTTTGGAATACCATGACTTATAGGATGTTTTCATTAATATTGGGGATATATCTAGGTAGTTAATGGTTGAACTAGAGTTCTCAAAAGGTGTGAGGATGGGAGGAGAGGAAGTTCCATTTTCAAGTGAGTGAGTGGCACACTTGTAATTATCCAGAGTTTGAAAATAATATAAAGATTTACTCAAGGGAATTTGGAACATAAAAAACTATAATCTGAAGATAATTTGATATGTATTTAAATAAAATCATTAAATAAAAATTAATATAATATTTATGTGGCATTATCACTTAGTTTTTAAAACACTTAACACGGTTTTCCCTTTACTGTGGTGACATGTTTTTACAATGGTTAATATTAATACTAACCAAAGAGGAAATTGAACTCATTAAGAAGTTTCAATATACTAATTAAATATATGGAATCCTTTTTTTTAAATTAAATTTATATAATTTTCATAAATTAATTTTAACATAAGTTTTTAGAACATAATGAAAAACATTTTTTAGAAAATTGTGTTGTTAAGCATAAAAATGATCTTATACCAAAATAAAATATATTTTGGATTAATATTAAAAAAAATTATTATTTTTAATAAATAATTATATTATTTTACATTATAACTAAATCCAATAAAACATGGTATTTTTAATTTACTTGATTTAATGAAAAGAAACGATCGTTTTTATAAAATTGTCATATTTCACTTTTTACTCAAAAATATATAATTTTTATAAAATCAAAAAATTAATCTTAATATATATTTTATATGTTGATTTAAATAAATTTTCCCATTTTTCAAATGAAATTTCTAAATTTGGAGGTAATTAATTATAATATTCACAAACAAAATTCAATAAAACCCATTTTTTAAGAAAATGTATTTTTGCAACATAAAATGATTTTATTCTCATTACTTACCAAATAACCATACAAAAATTTATGTTAATCAATTTAATTGGATATATAATCTAATTATTTAATTTTATTAATTTATAAGTAGTGATTAATTGAATCTATTAATTTAAAAATACACTACACACATAAAAATAGTTTCATGAAAAATGTCTCTTTTACCTTCAAAATATTTTATCTTCATTTCCAACCAATTTATATTCAATTTACTATTTATTATTAATTTATTAAGTATAAAATTTCTTAAAATTTTTTATCATACATTTACCCATATTTATACCCACAAAACCAATAGTTTGGTAATAATGGTCATATTTAAATAATAATATTTCTATAGTATATCGAGGCTCGTTTAAGCTCAGTGTCATATATACCACATAATATCATATACATTATTTTAAAGAAAATAAATTCTAAAATATATTTTTTTTACATTATTACCTCTTAATGAAATTTGATCCTTGCAATTTTATCTCATGTCTAATAAAAAGGGTTCAAAACATTTTTTAAACAATTCAAAAGAGACAAAGATAAAATATAATATCATGAAATAAAACCAATTTTAATATTTATAAATACATATTTGAAACCAAAAATCCTAAAAAGTAATAATAAAACATTATTTTTAATATAGTAAAATGAAAATATTAACATGACCTGGAATAACACATAATTTGGTTCCCAAATTAGGAGAAAATTGGCTCAATGTGAAAATATAGACTTGGAAATAAAAGACATTTAAGATATAACGTTATAATTTTTTTAGAATATAATGTCATATCATTTCTTAATAAATGATCATAAAAGGGTAAACATTTCATTTTCAATATTCTTTTCTAGATTTGAGTTATTACTTTACTATCTCAATATAGAACATGAGAAAATATACTTAATTTATCTCTCTTCATTCAATTGGAAAATTTTCAACCTTTGGTATCAATGGGAGAAATTTTCCCAGTTCTATATCATATCTTACTTCAAGAAATGAATATTTATGTTTAATTTTTCATGATTCAAGCACTAAAATGGGATTTTAAGGAATGATAAGATATATAAAAGGATGAAAAATTATTCCTACTATTTATATCCATTAATAAAAACCCAAAAATTGTTGCTGAAAGTTAAGATAATATATAATATCAAGAGATACTGTTTTTATATCTATATCCTAAGTAATTACATCCAAATTTAATGTTCAAACACTCCATAATTAACTAACCTAAAAAATTCTTCAAAGTATACTGGACCAAAACTGAATGCCAATGATTATATTGATTTGATAATATATTATTCCATGATAAACATAACATTTAACTCCAAATAACATAAATCACGTCTAAAGTCACATACCACAAATATATATTTCTTAATCATATAATCTATAAAATATATTAATCATTTCCAAAAATAAACAGAATTACAATAAAGTCACAATAAAAGAAACATGTGTTCTTTCAAAGGATAACTTGATCATTTTACTAAAATAAAATCCCATATTATAAATAAAATATTTTCATCTAACATAATCATATAATGTTCCAAATGTGATGAAATTTTTGTAAAATTAACTTTAATCACTTATTCAACAAATTACATTTCAGTCCAATGGTTATCTACCTAATAAAATAGACGATCCAAAAATATAATAACCCTTTTATCTCGATTAACTATAATTACCTAAATGTAAAATATCACATGAATCCTAAATGTTTTCAATACCTTATAATGTATATCCAAAAAATTTTAAAATCAATCTTTCTCATATTACATTTTCACTATAACACAGGTTAAACATAAGTGTTATATATACCTCAATTTTTTTTTAAACTCAATATATTTCTCCTAATGTAATCCTGTCACATATAACCTCAAAAGGTGTATCTATGTTTTTAAATATATGATCAAACTTAGACTTATTAACACATCATAGTATCAAAAAACTAAAATTATCCTCATTAGATTTGTCATAATCACTAAATATTTCTAAACCTTCCCTTCATTACCAACTATAACACCTAATATCTTATTCAACCCATAATTACATGATTTATAAAAATTTTATCACTTGATTAAATTTTTAGAAGCTTTAGTGTATAGAGTTTTAGAGAATTAGGAAAAAATTAAATACATAGAAAAGACTAGAATACAATGTCCATCTTTCTTCCATAAAAATGGATTCATAAATTTAAACTCATATTTTATTAAAAACACATCATCATATTTTAATACGTTTCAATGTAGAAAAAATATTGATCATGATATAGTTTCTAAAAATCCTTAGATCCTATGAAAAAAATTAAAACTATGGGATGATAAAAAATCTCAATAAGAGATAAAAATAAAGTAATCCTATTAGTCTGTTAAAAAACATGAAAACCCCTAATTATGTTTACCTTTTTCAAAATAAATCTTTGAGAACATAAATAAAACATATCCACATGAAAAATTCAAAAATTTCTAAATGAAACCATTTTAAACTCATTAGAAATCATAGGAAACCCATGAAATAATTATGAAAAGATTTATTTGAAAAAAAAAATATTTCACATTTAAATGTTCACAAACTTTTCTTACCTTAAGAAATAAAATATCAATAAAAACCATACCAAGTAAAAACCTTTATATTAGAGTATCATATTCATAACCCATGTTCACTTATTTTTATCCCATTTAGGAATAAATGAGTCCCATTTCATTCTATATAAGTAACTATACCAGTTATCTCCCTCATATTTCACCATCGAATACTATCATTTACCAATGCATTAAAGAGTTATATTAGGCTCACCATCATCATGAGTTATAAAAAGTTCACCCATAATCATATATAATTCTCAGGTGACATATCTTGAAGAAAAAAATTATAATATTTTTCATTTATATCATAAAACTCATTTGACCCCATTAGATAAATACTTTCTATTTTTACATAATCATAATGAGAAATATAATTTTTCTTTTAAAAGTTTTAAAATTGAAAAATTCCCAGATGAGTATGAATAGGATATTATTTTAAAACCCATTATAAATTGAATATAAATCCAAATAAAGAATAATGGATGTGATTTCAATAAAATGTATTCCAATCATATACAATAACAAAATCATTACTTAACAATTTGGTAAAAAGAATATAAAAATGACTCATACGGTAAATGTTTAAATGTTTCATTTAAAACCCATTAAAAATAAAATAAATAGTAGCTGAAAATGGATTTTAAATAAAAAAAAATTTATTAAGGAAATTTTTGGAACATTTTAAAGAACATGGATATGGAGGAGAAATATTTTGAAGGAATAATTTAAAAATAAGTTTTTAAAGATAAATATCTTAACTCTAGTTCGATATCATTTCATTTTATGTATACCCTCCTAATTAATAAAATTATACTTTTTTTCTACATGAATAATAAAAATTTTAATGTAAATTAAATTATAATTATTCTATTTATTTTATTTTATAATATGTTTTATTTAATTACTGAAATGATTATGTTCATGTTGGACGTTTTAATGATGTTCGGTTTATTACCTCAAAATAACATTGATGGATTAACCATGGTCAAAAGGAATTTTTTTCCACTAACTCAAAAATAATAAAAAAAATTATTATTAACAAATTTATACATTATATAAACTTTTAAAACTAACCATGTAATATGGTCATGAAAAATGAACCATGTTATTTAATAGAGACAGTAGTCCGTACATACGCATGAATAAAATTTTAATTTTTCTAATACATATTAATGAAATAAATTAGATTAAATTTCACTTTTAAAGAATCATAAATATGTTATAAGTTTAATATTTATTCATTAATTCAATTTTTATGACCATCCTTGTATTTAGGAGGTGAATAATGAATTACAATGCTTCGTGGAGGTGGTATTCCACACATATGCACGAGTAGCATTATCAATTTCTAACAGATAGAAATGGTAAGAATATTTGTAATATATTATCTTTGTAGAAATATATACTTTCATAAATATATTATATATTCAATATTTTTATCTTTATAACCATATTTTTTCAGTGGTGATGGAAAAATAAATACATCGCTTTGTGGAGGTGGTAATCCACCGGTATGCATGAGCCATGTTTTCATTTACCATGACTTGGAAATGTGATATAAAAAAGTTGTTAAATAAACATAATAAAATTTAAGTATAAATAATATAATTATTTAATTATTTTATATATTTTTTAATAAATTTAATGGAGTTATAATAAAAAATAAACCTGAAATAGATCGGTTAGGACTTATGACTTCTCCTTTGATATCTCACTTTGGATTATACCTTTGTTATTCTAGGATCTATATTTTTAGAATATTGGGAAATCTAAGATGTGTGGAGGGATTTTTAGGAGATATTTGTTTAAATGAATTTCCAAACTAAAGATCTCAAAATTTGTGAGTAATGTTGGAGAGGAGATTCCCTTTTATAACTGAGCAGTGTGGCACACTTCTAATTATTCAAAGTTTTAAAATAATATAAAGTATTGTTCATTGTAAATTGGAACATAAAAAAATAAAATTAGAAGATAATGTGATAAGTTTTTAAATGACATTGTATAATAATAATTAAAATAATGTTTTTTTGACTTATCACTTAGTGTTTACCCTTATTAACATGATTTACTCTTTAATGTGGGGACACATTTTTACCATGGTTACTATTCATAATGAAAAAAATTAAAATTATCCTAATTAATAAATTTGAACCAAATAATTAACAATATTGAATCCATTTTTCAATATTTAATTTGAATAAGTGTTACAAATTACTTATAATATAAGTGCATAAAATGCAACGAAAAATGGTATTTTGGAAAATTGTGTCTTTAAGCATAAAAATGAACTTATAACAAAATCAATTATATTGTATATTAATATGAAATTATTTAGATTATTTTTAATTAAACGGATATTATTTTACATTAAAAAAATAAAAAATATAATTTGACTTCTAGATTTCATGATTTAAAGAAAATAAATTATAGTTTTGCAAAAATCATCATTTTCACTATTCACATAAAAATGTAAATCTTTATGAAAAATCACTACAATTAATCCTAATATATATTTTATATAATTATTTAAAAAATTATTTCAATTTTATCAAATTAAATTTGTAAAATTGTTAGTAATTAATTATAATATGCATACACAAAATGCAATAAAAATCATTTTTGAAGAAAAATTATTTTTAAAGAAGAAAATGAATATATTCTCATTACTTTCATAATAACCATAATTAAATGAATGGTAATTAATTAAATTGAATATATAATATAATTAATTCCTTATAATCATTTTCAATAGTGATTAATTTAATCTACTAATATAAAAATTCATTGCATGCATAAGAACAGTTTTATGAAAAATATCTCTTTATCCTTCAAAAGTTTTTGTTTTCATTTATAACCAATTAATAATAAAAGTATTATTGATAATTAATTTTTTATGTAAAAACTTTATATATATATATATATATCATAATATGGTTACTCCTATTTACACTCATCAAACTAATGACTAAGATATAATGGTTATATTTAAATAAGAATATTTTTACACTCTATAATTGTTCATATAAGATTAGTGTTGTGTACAACAAATTATATCATATAAATTATTTTTTAAAAAATAAATTCTAAAATATTGGGGTGCAGTACTAGTTCCCCTCTAACGGTGATGTAGTACCCCTGGTTTGTGGTACTGTTGGAACTAGAAAACACGTCCTTAAAATATTTAAAATTCTTAAATATATGATCCATGATCGTAGAACATTTCACAAGCTTCGGTTTGGTAGGTCGTAGGGCCCGAACAGAGTTACGGATTAGGAGTAATTGACATTTGAAGTTGAGCTGGAAAACTAGTTCATGGAGCCCACTCGCGAAGCTCCCTCCGCGATCGCGGAGCAAGGGAACTTGACCAGAGACTCCTTGAGCACCGTGAAGCTTGATGATGGTTAGCTCCGTGGTTATGAATAACTTGAGGTAACTTGACCGGAGCCTCCGCGAGCGCCGCAAAGCTTGATGACGGTCGACTATGCGGTTACGACGAACTTGAGGGAACTTGACCAGAGCCTCCATGAGCACTGTGAAGCTTAGTGATGGCCGGCTCTACAGTTACGAGAAACTTTAGGGAACTACCTCAAGTTGCAGATCACGATTTCCTTTGTGGTGCACATTTGTGCTTCGCGGCGCGCATTTGTGCTTTGTGGCGCGCATTTGTACTTCGCGACGCGCATTTGTGCTTCGCGGTGCGCTTCACTGACCTCCCTCACCTATAAATACCCAGATCACCCCCCTTCATATGGACGGTCACTCCGCCCCATGGTCAGTCGATCTCCCATTTTGCGGAGCTCGGTTTTACTTCGCGAATCTGCTCCGTGAGTCCATGCTCCGCGAGTCCATGCTTCACGATTCCATGCTCCACGAGTCCAAGCTCCGCGAGTCCATGCTTCACGATTCCATGCTCTGCGAGTCCATGCTCAATGATTCCATGCTCCATGATAAGCTTTCCTTCATGAAGCTGCTTCACGAGACCCCATACTCCGCGAGCCCCTTTCCTCCACGAAGATACTTTGCGAAGACCTATCCTTTACGAAGCTCCTACCTTCGCGCCCACCAATCCATACTGCAGGGATTGCGCCCTCGTACCCTCGCTCAGACTCAATGTCGATCTATGGTCTCGGCCCTCTGGGCTGGTCCCTTCACTACTGTCACTCACCCCCAAGAAAAATGGAGAGTCGCACTGCAAACTTTTCAGGCCGGGATGTCGGCATTTTCTATTGCGCACCCACCTCCCACCTATGGAATATCATGATTTGAGATACTCCTCCACACACCATGAAACACCTTGAGTTGAAATATTTCCCTTGGTTCGTTTCCCATGTCATGAGTTGAGAGTGTAATCATCAATTCCTCAACAACCTTGAGTTGAACCATTCCTCAAGCAACTCCTCAAAACCCTATCACTTGGCTTATATACCAGGTTGAACCAGAAAGGTCCGCTCTTGCATAAGTCCCAACACCAGCCATTTATATGTGCCTTATGCCTAATAGTCCTTGCTACATGACTCTAAACTATAGTATTCCCTATGTTCCAAACATATTATTCCTCTTTCTCCAAACAAGAGATGAATTTTTCTCTAATCATGAGATGCCAATAGTCCTCTCTATATGATTATAAACTATAGTATACCCTATGCTTCAAAAATAGGATGCCTCTTGCTTCAAAAAAGAGATTCCTTATGGTCCAAACAAGAGATACCAACCGTCCTTTCTATATGACTCTAAACTATAGTACGACCTATGTTCCAAACATAGGATGGCTCTTACTCCAAATAAGAGATGCCTTATTCACCATGCATGAGATACCAATAGTCCTCTCTACATGTCTATAAACTGTAGTACACCCTGTGTCACAAACATAGGATTCCTCTTTCTCCAAATAAGAGATGCCTTATGCGCCATGAATGAGATGCCAATAGTCCTTTCTACATGACTCTAAATTTTAGTACACCCTATGTTCCAAATATAGGATAACCCTTGCTCCAAACAAGAGATTCCTTATGATACAAGCATGAGATGCCAATAGTCCTATCTACATGACTATAAATTGTAGTACACCCTATGTGACAAACATAAGATGCCTCTTGTCTAAACAGGATATGCCTTATGCTTCAAGCATAAGATGCTTAATTCCATTATTACAGTGGCGTAATTTCAAGAGCATTGGAATCCATTCAAACATTACTTAACTCCACCTCATGTTTTGTGTGTCCTTTATTCGGATCTTCATCCACTTCCATGTCTGAAGGGACCCCCTAACGGCCTAGTCTCATGCCACATCGGCTCACCTATCATCCTGGTCCAATGCCCCGAAAGACTTTGGATGAAACTTTGAGTCAGGTCCTGTGTTTAGAACATGGTCAACATTCGACCCTCATTTGTTTGTCCTCATTTTAGGCTAATGCGATATGGATGTTGTGTTTCGAACACGGTCAACAATTATCCTTCATCGCCATGCCACCCACACCGCATTCCGAATGTCGGGCATGTGATTCACACTTTTCATCTCCCTTTGTTCAGACTGATTCCAATTCCCTTGGCATTATCCCTCTTGTGCACTAGCGCATAGGTGAAGGCCTCAACCCACCAGTGGGTTGGGATGCCCTCATATCCAGACATGAGGAAGACATTATAGGCAACTTCCTTGCATAATCCCCATGAACCATCACCACTCCATAGAGACACCTGGTCAGCTTTCTTGTGTAAGCCCCATCCATTGCCGCTCTATAGCGGCACCCGGGAAGCATCCTTGCGTAATCCCCATTCACCATTACTGCTCCATAGCGGCACCTGGGTAGCTTCCTTTTGTAAGCCCCACTCACCATTGTCACTCCAGAGTGGCACCAAGTACGCTTCCTTGTGTAATACCCATTCACCATTGTCGCTCCATAGCGGCACACGGGCAGCTTCCATGTGTAATCCCCATGCACAATTGCCACTCCATATCGGCACCCGAGCAGCTTCCATGCCTAAGAATCATTCCCCATTGTTGCTCCATAGGGGTACATGGGCTGAATCCATGCGTAAGCCCCATACATCATTGCTTCTCCTTAGCGGCACTCGGGCAGCTTCCTTACATAAGCCCCATTCACCACCCTTCATGGATGCACCTTTGCACCGTGATCTTCAGGTCCTTCCACCTCTTATTCCTCACACCAAGCTTGACTCACGTGGGATTAGAGTAGTAAGAATTGACTATGGAATCCTCTATAGGAAACCTACAGTGTAAGACCCACACCCATCCCGAACTAAGTGGTCTTTGATATTTTCTAAGGCAAGGTACGTAGGAATCATCCTTGAGGTTCAAGCCCAACACCCATTAGTCCCGGCCATCTTCACGTTGGTTCACCAAAAGTCATCCTGAACTATGTGTTCTTTGATACTTTCCAAGGAAAGATACATAGAAAGCCTCCCTGAAGTTTATGCCCATTGTCAATTGGTTCTGACCCCCTTCATGTCGGTTCCCACTCCTTCTCAAACTACGTGGGATTTGATCCTTGTCTCCTAGACAAGGTACGTAGGAATCCTCTACGAGGTTCAACCCCATATAGCGGTAATCCATTGTGACCCCATCCAGCGGTAAGCCGTTGTGACCCCATCCAGCGATAAGCCATTATGACCCCATACAGCGGTAATCCATTGTCAACCCCATCCAACGGTAAGCCATTGTGACCCCATCCATCGGTAAGTCGTTGTGCCCCCAATTGATGGTAGGTCATTGAAGTCCTCAATCGACGGTAATCCGTCTTCAGATAAAATACATGGACTTTGATTCCCTACCATGGGGATACGTACGAAGACTCTTTGAGGTTCAATACCATCACTCATGACTCATATTTATCTACCTCTTGATCCCATGTGTTCCAGGAAGATCATGCCCCAACCTGGAGGTTCTATTTCCTCTGGATCCCATCCATGCCTCCATTTTCACGGACTGCCTCCTCAGGTGTCCCATCATCCCATTTAACTATGCGGACTTTGATTCCCTACCACGAGGATACGTAGGAAGTCTCTTCAATGCTCAATTCCAACATCACTTTCATCCTACCATCGGTTCCATATCATTCTCCCTCAACTTAATTCAACTCTCCATCATCCATCTTGATTATTACCATGGCCGCCACATTCTGGTTGGATCATGTCATCCACCTCCTCGCTACTCTTAGTAGTACTTGGGATGATTTCCATGTGTAATCCCGAGCATGTATCCGGATTTTTTTGCTTTCTGTACACCCCAATTAATCACCCATTCAAACTACGTGGTTTTTGATCTCTGTCGTCTACACAAGGTATGTAGGACACCTCCACGAGGTTCAATCCCAGCCAATGGTAAACCTTGGTGCCCCTCACTTTGGGGTGCACTCTTGATGATCCACCCTCAGTGGTGTCTAGATCAGCCTTCACGGTGTGACATCTTCCCTTTATGGGACACACTATCCTAGGTCTTCTCTTATTGAGTGTTCTGATCTATCTACCTGGTAAACACTCCTGGAGATCCCTCTTAGGGATGTACCAATTTGATCCATCTCTATGGGACATTCTGATTACCCTCATTCCATCTCCGCAAGATGTTAAACTCATGGCCTACCTCATTTATAACATGAGATGCCTGAGGAAAAACTCATAAGACACACCTTTAGCGTAACAGTCTCTGTAAGATGTTAAACTCGCAACATACCCCATGATAAACTTGGGAAGCTAAGGAAAACCTCAGAGAAATGCCTCTGGCATATGATACCCAGCGACTGATGTGGGATGCCTCGGGTTATGTGCACTTGAGATTCCCTCTTATGAGGAAGAATACAGGTTCCCCAATGTCCACGCATCCAGATATTCCCTGACATGCCTGATGTTACCGTCTACTCCGATCTAAGGTTTTTACCATGTCAAGACCCCATGGAATGTCCTAACGGAATTAGTGTAATTAACAGGCGTCCACAAAGATATTGCACCGGGAACGAGATTCATGAACCAAGACTTAATCTTTATGGGAGACCCAGACTAGGTGACGAGTTCTGAGGAGTAATCCATGGAAGGAAGAAAAGACATCTCCTCGTCCAATTTCGATCAAGGAGAAAACATCCCTGAATAAGGAACGGAAGTTTCCCGGCTTTAGAAAGTGGGAATGTCGGGAAACAGTTACGTGCCCTCAACAGGAGGATGCATGCGCCCCGGTGAAAGCATTGGAAATAGTTAAATAACCCTTTATTTGTGTTTTTATGGATATAAAGTATAAGAGGCCATGTGGAGAGAGTTTGGTGATCTTTCAGTATGTTTTGTGGGGGAGGAGAGGTGCATGGGTTACACACGGTTTATCCAAACGGTGCGGTCATCCTAGTAGAAACCATGTGCAATGGTAGGTTTGAGGTAGATATCTTTGGCATGGTGTGCACGAGGTTAGGGAGAATGTGAAAGGTGGTCATGTGAGGGTATACCTATGCAGTAGCTAATGCACATTAAGAGCATGGTTTACCTAACCATGTGAACTAACTATATGGATGGTTTATGTGAGATCCTAAAAAAGTGGATCTCACATTTTTTGCCTCTAAGTGGCTCATTTTTTCTCCTAATCAGCTATAACATAGGATTTCTCTTCCTTGAAGATATAAGAACCTCTCCCAAGTGATTTTGAGTCAATACGAAGGCTTCCCTTAGTGTTTTGAACCTATATTCTTGAGGTATTTTATCGTTCTTCATCATTCTTCATCGTTTTCTTAGATCTACTTCTCCTCACTTATGGGTTTCTCAGATCTACACCCTTTATGGGTATATTTATGAGTGTGTATGCTAAATAATTTTTGATTTTATTTTCATGTTACTAGGAGAAGAAATATGAAGAGGTTCTGTGAAGAATCAACTCGTTTTTCTTAAGCATTCTTCATCCATGTTAAATTTTGTCAAAACCTTTGACGTAGGTGGCTTCACTCTCAACTCCTCTTGATAGAAATGTTGGGAATGCTTTAAAATTTATTTCCTCTTGATTAATTGATTGTGAATTGGCTGGTTTTGAATTGTGGTAATCCTTATTTTTTTATGGTTTGGTAAATTGTAGAAATATGGAAAATTGGGTGTTTTGAATAAAGTGCTTTTGTTATTTGTTTTAAAATAAATATTTTAAAAATGGGGATTTTCTAAAATTGTAGAACATGGATTTGATTAGATTTTTTCAATAAATAGGGGGTGTTTTATTGAAACAAAATGGTTATTATGAAATTGGTTTATTCTTTGATTTTTAATAAAAGTACAGTTTTATTGAAATGGTTTGAAATGGTTTTTTGGAATGGTTTGGTCATACATGGGATTGTCTGAGTTCATGATTGACGTGACCATAAATAAGGGATGTGTACCATTGGGGTACAAGGTGTGTTACCCTGTATCAGGGGCATGTGTCATTGGGACATAAGGTGTTTGGACTAGAGACCGCTCATGAGTATGGAACTATCGAACTAAGCATGCATGTGTGGGTGTGTTGTGAACTATATTGAATAGGTATGGCAAAATGATAATAATAATTTTTTTTCAAGCCTTGATTAGTTATTTTATGGAAAAATAACTTTATAGAAATCGGTTTCATTTAGTTTTGTTTTCACTTGGTTGTAAATGGTTTTTGCGACTTATTTATATTTCATTATAACTATTTTTCAGGAATTGTTTTATATAAACTATTTGATGAAAATGTTGTTAAATATTCTATCCTAGAAGTGTGAGAAGGGAAGCCATTGGGGAAAACCTATTGAGTTATATACTCACCCATTCTTTGTCACTTTGGTGCTTTTGTAGATTCTACCTTCTGGTACTTGGGAAAGGGTAAAATATCACCTTTCTTTAGCACCCTGTCGTGATATTTTAGACTACTTGGTGATGTTGGGGCATGGATATTATGGAGTATGAAGTATTTTTCTCATCATGGAGTTTATTTTTTGTCTTTCCACTGTTTACTTTGATTTTGGTTTATCTTCCTATGTAGCATAACTTGGTTGGCTGTCTTAAAGGGAATGATTTGAAATGTCTTATTTATTTCATGCATCATATACTGAGATGTTTTTGGATGTTTTTTCATGATGTTTTTTTAGATATTAAATTGTAAATTGTTTCCCACTTTATTTGAAACCCTTCAGCATCTATTTCCATCCTTAAGCATCTTAGAGATGTTTCTTAAGGCCTAATAATGACTCATTGTACTCTCAAGCTAATGGGAATTAGTGGGTCATTACAGGTGATCTACATGTGCTCCTTTTATCTCAAAACATCATTGACGGTAATCGAGGTGCTATCACGGTAGTTCCAACCATATTACACTTCTCCCATGATCAATACCATGATCCATTTGATCTGGAAGGATCATATCATGATTTTTGTAGAATGAGGGGAAGTGAATGAATATGATAGAATCTCTAGATCTTGAGATAAAACCATATATACTTTATTTATTAGGAGAGGATTATTTAGATATAATACTATTGTGCACAATGATGGAGCTCTCAAAATTCTCATAATTATCTATTTATCAACCTAGGGTTAGGGTTTAAAATTAATTAATTACACAAAATTCTTTAATAATATGTTAAACCCACAAAGGAACCACATTCCTTGTAATAAAATTATTTTATTATTTTATTTCATGGTGTGTGTTAACATAAACGATGAAAAATAATTATTTTACAATATGGTAAATAAATATTTTTCACTGGAAAAAATAAGATCCACCCATCCTCCTAGACATTTACTGGATTCTTGAATAAAAAATCAAATATTATTTATTCAATAAATAAATAAATACCAGGAAGGTGCAGGACTAGGCCGAATGCCCAGCCCCGTAGAAAATTATTAATAAAAAAAGATAGTACAAACGCAGGGAGAGAAAGAAATAAAACAGCAAAACTCAAAGCCCCACAGCCTCATGAACTAGAGCACATCAAACACATCATCACCGCCACCTTCTGAGAACTCATCCGGGTCCGCCGACTCCCATTCAGATTGGGGAGCATATTGACTTAGCATTTGTATATATTTCTCCCTCAGTCGTAGTTTCGCTGGGGACATGGGATCCTTGCTCTGTTGTCCCTTCTTTTGCTCCGATTCTTTCAGCTTTCCATTTTTGGAAGACGACCTGGTTGCAATGGTCCTTGGTGTGTTGGAGTAATCTTTCCTATGTTTCCTCTTCGGTGGAGCAGTGGAAGCTCCATTACTCTCAGCCCTTTGCCCCACTTTTCTGAGAATATCACTATATGACTCTTTCATCACACTCTGTGCTCTGCCTCCTTGATTCTCCTTCCCCTCGCCTGCCCCTAAAGAGCCCTCATCCACCAGAGGGGTTGTAACCTGAACAGATTCTCTGTTACCATCTCTAGGTGTCAAACATGGATACTGGTCCTCATTATTATGCCTCTTACAACTTCCCTCTAAGCAGTCCTGCTTGTTCAAAGATGTTACCCTGCCATTCTGCCGCTCTGCAATATCAGTATCACTCAATACATCCTCTGAAATTTTCCCAACATCATCTTCAGTCGGCTCCTCCTGTATCAGAAAATCAGGACCCCATCAGCCAGCTCACCGAAGTCCTCAGCTAGCTCCCCCTCTATCAGAGTAGCAGGATCCCCATCAGCCTCCTCCAAACCCCCATTCCCACTACGGCCAAACATTTCAGCACCATCTGCAGCCATAACCTGCTGTGAGTGTGTTGCTCCTTAATCAGTGGAGTCCAGATCAACCAAATCTAAAAAACTATTGCCCAGAGATACACCGCTGACTTGCTTCATCAACTTTTCACCTTCTCCCTTGTCTAGCATCCTGTTTCCACATTCAGAAACTGGAATTTCTTTTTCCCTGTCAGATTCAATACCAACATTGCACTTTAGATCCTGCTTCAGTCTTTTAAAAACATCTCCAACTGATGGGTTCACCAACCCACTAGATATCCTCTTCTGAAAATAAACCTCAGCACACGGGGCCCCAGTGTGTGCATATTCAGCGGCTGTAATAACAGCAGCTCCCTATAGTCCATCTGTCTCTGGCACCATCTCTCGGTCAGGAGCAACAAAAGTTGACGCTGCGCCAACCTCGCCACGACGTGTGCTGCGATGACATAGCAGATCCGAATGACCAAGGCGGCGACAAATCCCACAGAAGGGCATCCATGACTCAAAGAGGACAGACTGATGCCATCTAAGCTCACCCTCCACCTCAACGCAGACAGACTCAATCGGCTCTATCGAAACATCTACTTCCACACAAATTCGCGGTGCAACTGGATGTCAAGCAACCCGTGTTCGCAGGTCCATACACAAGAACAATACCCGCATATAAAGAAGATATGTCACAACAACAATACCCGTATATGAACACTTATAGTGTAATATAATCTCTTTTTCATGATAAATCATCAAGCAGGTTACACACCTATGTTATCAACTGTATGTTTGATACATATTTCATTGACTATCTAAATTAAACTCACTGTTACACCATGACCAATGAATTTAATACAATGGATCCATTTTAATCAAATGGTAAAATTATAAACTTCCATAAATATGTAAGGAATATATCCTTACTTGACTTATTTATTAATAATATATCATTCGGGATATACTTGACATACCTTAATTCCTGAGAATATATGTCATCATGGTTTTTATTAGTACATTAATGTACATGATTCATGATATGCATTAACAATAATCTTAAAATCTATAAATCATTACAAATGCTTGTGGATAGGAATATCCCTTAACACAATATTATTTGTAATTCCTAAGGGGGTTTTTATTTGCATAATCTACCCTCATGAAGATTACCAAGTGTGAACTTCTTGAGATAATGTCTTATCTATTTATGAGTACTCTTACTTTATATTCAAAATATTATGTTTCCATTTATGGAATATTATATGACTATAGAAAAATATTTATGAATATCATCATAAAAAATTAATTTTTTCTTCTTATAAAGGAATAGTTATGACCTTTTTAATGTGACATGTTTTTAAGACATTATCACGTTAATGTTACATAGAAGAATAATTAATATGTGATAATTTTTTTTATTAATATTTAAATCCATGAATATACATAATATATAAAGTACAAAGTATTTGGTTCTAGGGAACCAACTATAACAAACTATCACTTTCACTAGAGCTAACTACTAACAATTGATCAGTTCTCACATGTTAAATATGATTATTCTGTGTATGGAAACAATTATTGGGCCTACCACATTTCTATGGCTAGGTCAGGTATAGCCACGTGACTATATGGAGAATCGTCATACTATGACATCAATACCTTGAGGAAATCCCTTATGTAGTGTTATTAATAAGTATTAACCTCTTATTCCTATGTAAAAATCTAGACATACTAATTAATGCATATTAAATTCTTATCATAATAATGATAAAATTATTACTTTTAGTATGACATAAAATATGAATAGTATGTTATTAAACTTCTTCCTATTATGCATTAAAAGATACAACATACTTGAATATTATGGATATGGAAAATACTGGTTGTAATAAGTTTTTCTTATAAATTAATTTAACCTTATTAATTTACTAGACAAAATTAAAATAAATGGAAATAAGTGTTTAATTACCTCAATCACTATTAATACCACTTCTCAAGGTACTAAGAACTCATTTAGTTCTACTTTTTCATGTACTGTAAGATAATTCTAATTATAAGTCAATGTAATTGTATTTTTTGTTGATATTCACATAATATGAATCTTGCATCAATAATATCAAATTCCATTACATATCATGGTATATGAGATAAAATCATATCACTCATACTTGTAAAATTCTTTTAACCACAATAATTTATTCCCATGATAATGTGTGTTCTACTTGAAAGAATATATGCCATCAACGACTCGGTCTTGGATTTTTTCAACTTTTATTTTTAGTAATTTATCATTATATATACTATGAATAGACTTAGAAACCCCATGGATCTATTTTTTATAGATCTTGTTCCCTAGAACATGGTTGATACTTTTAGTCACTCTTGGAGAAATCCATTCCTTTGTCTTAATAAATTAGTAATATATAACATTTTTTCCTTATGTTATTAACATATCTATATAAAAAACTTATAGAACTACAACTAACATGTTAGATAAACATTGGATCCTTTGTTTCTAAAAAAAATATTCTATGATCATTATTCTTGACTTATCCAAAAATGAATGTATATAATCTCTATATCTTATTTGAATTTATTGATGTCTCTAGACTTTTTTATTTATTCCATATAGACATATACCATAGAGTCTTCTTTTGGTCACATCATATAGACATATTCTATATGGTTTCCTCTAAATGAGGTGGACTTGGAAATAAATAGACCAATATGATGATAAAGAAGTATTCTTTTACAAGTAGAATCCAAATGTATTTTAGTGATGATGATTAGTGTATTGGTTTTTTCATAGACTAAACCTTTAAATAATTAGTCATTCTGTATTTGTATCTTTTTATATCTTCCATGTATATTTTCTCTTGAATACACACCCTGAATATCAAGTCTTTGATACATTCATATTACAATGCCCCCAAATGTTGATACATTGAATCCATTATTTTAATTCATATATACTTTTTAACTTTAGCATGTTTCTATTTTTTAATTTTTTCTAGGAATATTTTTTTTAAAGAATAATTTATGAATTTACCATAATCATGAATATAAACCACATATTTAGTTATGATTTACTATGTAGTATGTGTCTTGGGAAATACTCCTCTCACTGAACATGTTGGAGTGTAGCATTCCTATGCTAACTCATGTGAATCTAGATCCTTAACCCATAGAAGTTATGTTTGGTCCAATTATCCTTAACGATAGATGTTTCCATCAGGGAAGCATAGTTTTTCTGACTATAAATTAATATACTTAGTGGCTATATGGTTATTAAGTAACATGAACTAATCATTTTGATGTCTTTTTGTAACTAAAACCATCTTTATAAAAATAGTTTTCAACAAACACTTGAGTTTATGATCTAATGTATTCTTATCATATCCTAATTAATATGATATCTATTAGTCAATTTAGTTGGTGTATGGTAAGTTTTTGTGTTTTTATTTGAAAAAAAATCTTGAAGGAAATTATGAAATATTTGTAATATATAATATCCATTATTGTTATTTATTTTACCACCATCACTACATTGATGTATATAAGGAAATGTGAGTTTGGTAATACCATTACTCTATATGTATGATCAATGATTACTTTGATATAATGATCTCTAAAAAACCCATCTCAGAGGTTCCTTTATCTTTACCAATTTCACTCTCACGGGCCATTTCTAAAAAATTTAAATGAATCATATAGGGTATATGAATTTACCTCTATCTTTAAAATAGTTCTCACGGACTTGTTAAAATAAATATGAAATATTTATGGAATTCCATTATTTATAAAGATTTATTTATCTTAAACATGATAGATAGTTTATTAGTATAGTAAGTATCTTAGATAAATGGATACTAAAAATCTTTTTTAGATATAAATATGCCAACTACTATCCAATTTTCTTGAAAATGATTTATCTTTCCACCACTGAGTAATTAAATCTTATATATTATTCATAATTTGATTTAAAATTGTATATTTATGATTCTATAATTACTAAAATATTAGTCTAGTATGAAACACCATAAGAAATTATATTTTAAATATTAAATAATGTATCATTATGTTTAAAATATACATTGAGATAAATGTTTTAGTAATACTCAATAAAAATTATCTTAACTTAAATTATTCCATCGTACAATTCATAAGTTGTGCACTTATCATTACTTATGTAAGAATAACCCTTATTAAATATATCATAAAAATTACATGTAATGATGAATGTTCTTAAAATATAATTTAATTATTGATTATTCTTGAATCACAATTTTTCTTCCAATGACATTCATTTTCATATGAGAAGAAAATAGCCACTTATTTATTACTTTCCTTTTTAGTACTTTATTATGTAAATAACATCATAAACAATATATTGACTCTATAATGACTATGGGATTCTAAACCTTGTATTTTTCTTTGTTAATAAGGTATGAGGTATCAAGTTCCATCAAAAAACTTATATGTATAGAAAATCAGGGATATAATATTATTGAGAAATGTATCCATATTTTTCATCTGGTCATGAATGAATAAGGATATCCTTGGTAGTGAGGATGATAATATGAGATTATTATATCCAAATTAAAGCTTCATCTTTCAAACGAATCAATGTATTATTTCATTTTAAAGAAATGATCAGTATCTAGTTGGTCTTATTCTAGTTTACACTAATTAACCGCGATGAAAATATCATTTATCTAAAGTATCTACTTTAATATTTTTAGATCAAGGAGATGTAACTTCATGGTGTGAGGATTCATGTCATTTTTTTTCATTATTGTCGCTCTAGACAAAAATTATAGTGTGATATAATTAAAATAAGAATCCTCCTCCATGAATCTCAAATAGACATCCTTCTAACTATCTCACAGTCAATAATGTAGAAAATTGGGAATATAGATTCTAAGATATATTAAAAAATCTTTGATGAAATCTATGATACTCTTATAAATTTATGCCTATGAGGACATTCCCTGATATTAGGAATGATCATAGTGTTTTCATGGTTTCTAGTGTCTTTTTAAAAAAACTAAAACAAATATATTAGTATTTTACATGATTACCAAAATGTGTGAGATGAAATAATTATAATTTTAATAAGTCTCACACTATTTGATCAAGTCTCAGCAGCCCTCAACATTAAACACTGAATGTCTCATCACATTGAAATTCTAGTGTAAAGGATCTATATTTACATTATTATAATTAAGAAAAAATCCATGAAAATTATAATAAAATTTTGAGGAAGACGATCATTCCAACTATAGGCTTTCGGCTTCATTTTCTATTGATTGGACCCCCCAATCCTAAAATAATGACTCAGATATTTTCAACACTTGGATCTAAATTTGTATTGAATTGAAAAAGGTTGTAAAATCTAATTCAAGTTTCTCTGGGTGAGCCCACTATATTTGTTAATATTTCTCGATAATTACAATTTCCCCCAACAAAGGCATAAACTAACACATTAATTATTGATCCATATTAAATTAAATAATGGAAGGTGTAATGAATTAATATTAACTTTATGTATTTTTTTATTTTGTGAAAACTTCCCTATTTTATCCATTTACATGTCTTGTTAATATTAATTGAATTTTATTTAACTGATTAAAAATGTAGTGATAAAATATTTTTGAAAAATAAATTTATTTTAATTACATATTTTCATATTAATCCATTTATTTATGTGATTATGCTATTGAATCCATAAAATAAATCACTCATTAGATAGATATAAAACAAATAAATCATGGAATGGTCATGATATTTAAGTAATAGTTTATTTATTGGGAATAAAATAAACAAACTATTGACCCTGGGGGAAAACTCATTGATCTGGTCAGGTATTGAGTTACATCATTACAAATTTATCATATATATCTCATTTTTTTAGTTTAGCCTTACCTTTATCTTGAACTAAATCCATACCCATGGGAGATCCATCAATACAATGAATTTACTTCCCTAATAGATTAAGGGAATAAGAAAGGGGTTTTTAATAAAATAAAATGTGGGAACACAGGTCCATACATAATATGTAGATAGGGATAACTCATTGACCATCATTTTAATCCAAAACAATAGTAAAACCCATGAAATAATTAAATCAAAATAAACTATACGCATACAAAGGTCGGTCTAAAATCATTACCATCTACTTGTTTAAGGAATATGTATTTCAAATTATGGGCTAGTATTAAATTTCTTTCATTCTTTTATTAAGATAAAACACACTTGAATTAATCTGATTAATTGTTTAATTAATCAATTAAATCATTTTATCTAAATCTCTATCCAACCTATATTATATATATCCATCCTCTATGATTTTAAATAATTTAAATTGATTAATTTTATTTTAAAATTTAATAAATAGAAATGCACATCTTTTACTTGGAGGACACTCTGTGAGTACCAGTCTGAAATGTTTACAATGTATTAAGATCGTATACAATCTATCCATGTGACATATAACATACATATTTTTTCATTTAATTACATGGTTTGTACAATTAAATAAATTACATATAAAACACATGTTAATTAATGTGGTGTGTGATGATTTTAATCCCTAAGGATTAGTCAATGTATTACGACTATACTTGGTGTCTTGTTTATAATTTAATCACAAATTAGTCAAGAATTATATATATATAACCTCTCACACAATTTTTATGAGTCAACAAATGACATGTGAAAAACATGTTGATGAGGTTTAATGGAGTAATAAGTTAAATTTTTATTCTCTACAAAAACAAGTTGGGTACATGATGTGTACATCTGGACACATGTAGTGTATCTTACATGATGTATGTCATTGTTGCACATGTAAGAATTATATGTGTATTTTTTATTGAAATTTTTGAGCTATAATTCATATACAACTAGTAAACATCATGTTAACTCCTTATGACATAGTTATCATTCCTCATGTCATGTAACAAATGCATGACACAACTTAAACCACATGTTTTATACTATAAAAACATGTTGACTATACAGTGTGTAACCTAGTAACATAGTATGTAGTCCAAAAAACTGTTTTCTAACCTATCCCAAACAACACAAGGGGTGAAATTAATAAATATCCCTTATAATTAATGAATGATTCTTTAAATTAATTCAAGATAAATCTGGGTACATTGAACATGGGTGCACAATGTACATCTTTAGGCTACACATTGTGTTCTCTTATGTTACCTAGATGGATCCATTGGAACCTCTTGATGTATTTTTTATATGTTATTTATTAATTAATAAGTAGATATGGTTTATATGATTATAAAGTTAATAGGATAATAAAATATCTCAAAAATATGATTAATATAACGAGTTTATTAAAATGAATGCTAAACTTTCAATAGATAAAGGATCAATAATTAATAAATAATTATAAATTGATAGTGTCTATTATGATACCATGTTTTTGTTCTAGATTAAATGAAATCACATATTTTGCCTATATCCAAATAATTTTTTTCTATTTAATGTATTATCAATAATGTACATGATGATTAATTCCACGACCAATGAAAATTTTTCTAAATAATATTGATAAATATTTTCACTGAAACCAAGAGAGGTTCTTTTGATATCAATATATAATTAATTTAATTGAAAATATAAATATCTATATCTTAAGTTATTTTCTTGATGAAAGTGTTGATCATTTGAAAATCATTCATTTGTATTTTTTTTAATTGATGAGGACCCAAAGTATATCCCCTCTATCAGTGATCCACATGTTCCCCTTTGATCTTATAACATCATTGATTGTACTATGGTTACTAGTATGGTGGTATAAATCATCTTCCATCACTAGCTTTATTAAAACCATGATCCATTAGGTCTGGAAAGACCATCTCTTGATCTCTCTTACTTAAGGAAGGGATATAGGAAGAGATAATATATCGATCTTGAAAGAAAACCATAGAGATGTTCTTCATTGAGAGAGAATTATATAGGGAGGAGATTGTTTTTTACAACAACTAACCTATCACAATTCTCACAATTATCTATTTATAAACCTTGGTTTAGTGTTCCATAGTAATTAACTATCTGCATAAATGCCCTTAATAATATATTAGACCAAAAAACAATTCCATGTAAAAAAATTGTATTATTATTTTATTTCATGGTTTTCACTAATACACACAATAGTAGATATTTATTTTATATTTTAGAAAATAAATATTTACCATCAGGAAAAATCTGATCCAATCATCCTCCAAAAAAATTATTGAGATCTTGAATAAATATTAAAATATTATTTATGAATAAATATTCTATTCACAGTCTAAAGAGTGAATATTTCTTTTAATATTCATGTAACTAAATAAATTATTTAATTAATAGATAATAATTTATTACATTGAGGATAATAAGTGATAAATAAATAATATATATTCACATAATTAAATAATTACCTTAAAATAAATATTTTCTTAATATTTGAAATCAATGAATAAAACATGAATAAATATTTTTTCTCGATCTGGAGAATAATATTTATTCTAAACATTAAATATAAATAATATTTAATAGAGATCAATAAAGACAGGTTTTTGACTCTCTAGGACACTTCCTTTGTAGAATTTGAAAGGCTTTCTAGAAGTCCAAGATTATTGTATAATAACAGTTTAAGTCACCCATAGAGGAAGAATATATGTCTCGATGACAAAAACTATATGTGAAGGCTTAGTGTGTCATATTATCCCATTTTCATGAAATTCCATTAAGTTTTTTTGACACCCATGTCCTCCACTTATATTTTTGATACGTCTTTCTTTGACTATATGAAATAAACTCATCATTACACTATATCCATGGAATTTAATATGATTAATCCATTTAAATCAAACTGTTAAGATATATACTTTCATAAAGATTCATGGGGAAACAAATTCCTCATATTATTCATTAATAACATACCATTTTTGACACACCCATCATACCCCAAATCATGTGAATATATGGTTTCATGGTTTTAGTTACTACATCAAATTGCATGAGTTATAATATGAATTAATAATAATATTAAATTCTGAGGATCATTACAAACAATCATATATAGGAATATCTAATGAAACACTGACATATAAAATTCCTACTAGTGAATATATTCACATAATATCCTATATTGAATATTAAAAACTGTGAATTTCATGAAATGAAGTTTCATCAGCTTATGAGTACTCACACATAATAGTCAACATACTAAGTGTCCCATCATAGAATGATATCATATTGTAGAACAATATTTAATAATATCATTATAGAACCTCAAAGTTCTCATCAAGGTAGGGAACCACTGTGACATTTTCAGGGTGAAAAATATTATAGTACATTATCACATTATGTTACACATAATAATAGTCAATATGTGATAAGTTTTATTATTAATATTAAATTCCATGAATATGTAGGCAACCTAAAGTGAAATTTTTTTGGTTCTAGGGCACCAATGCCAACAATATCATTATCATGATCTATCATCACTTCCTCCACTTTTTCTACTTCATCAACCCTTTCAAGATTAACATTTTAAATATCATAATATAAAAACAATTCAATGTCTTATCACAAATGAGATTAAATTTTGTAGGTTAATTCTTCCATGTCATCACTTACATCATATAAGTCTCTCTATTTCAAGTGCACAAATACACTCTACCCTTAATCTACTATATATTTTACATAATATACCTATCTTTTTTATGATTCATGGATGTAGATATGTTCTTTATGGTAACCAATATTAATTATGTAATATAATTTCGCATAAGTATATTTTAAGGTATCTCTTTTAATACTCTGGGAAATATTATCGCACTTTAATTTAAATAAAGAAAATAAAAAATAATTATGGTAGTTTAATTTTATAATATTAGTCAAATTTCCATAAAATCCTAGTTTGGTGAAGGTAAATAACAAAAAAAATTAAACATCATCCTTGATCAATTTTATTATATTTGAATTCATTCACATTGAATATATTAAATAACCTAGAATTCTTTAGAAAAACCTGAGTTAAAAACATCAAATAATCTAACAATTCATCTCAAATATCAGTATCATGATATATAAAAATTAATAAAATTATTTATTTCAAATAATATATATGACAACCTATTATATATATAAGTTATAGTATTTTTTAACATACACAGTGTGTAAACCATTCAATAATATATTTATAAATAGTTTTTATAATATCTTTCTCAAGACATGATTTACTTCTCATGTGTTTCTTTATTTTTATCCTTAGTTATTGAATAAATGGATCAAAAATTATATTATTAATTTTCAGATATTTATGTGTTTATAATAAATCCATTTTTGTTAGTGTAAAATTTTAGGTCCTCCCAATTGATCATCCAACAGTGGGAAAGATTTTTGCTTTCCTGTCAGGTTGACATTGGGTCAATATATCATCAACGTGACCAAATAAATAGAATTATATTTCAAAATCATCTATATATCAATAATAAATATTGAAACACTCCTCTTCTAAATAACCTTTAAAAATAAATCCTTCTATTTTGGATTTATTTTCACATATGATTTCATCTTACTAAGGTATATGTAAAAAATGATTAAAAAATAATTAACTATGTATGTAGTTAATTATAATAAATTTTTTACTTAAGAATAAAAATAAATAAATAAATTTCCTATCAATTGGATGCATCCATCGATAATGAATGGGATATATTAATTTAGTTTCCTTGACTAATTTCACATTCAAACACATCATGTGAGTAAATAATTAAGGGGGAAATATTATATATATGTGTGTGTGTGTGTGTGTGTGAAAATGTGTTAATAAAACTCATTCCTGAAACTTTTCAATCCTAATTAGTTATAGAGATGTATCATAAAGGTGTTTATATAACGTAGAAAACTCCATTATAACATTATTTACTTTTTTATGTAATAATGTATGTAATTCCAGTGGTACTGTGATGGACCGGGTGTTTTAGTAAGGTAATTTGAGCCAATGTTTGTATTGATCATATTTAATTGGGAATGTTTGAGTTATCATAGGGGTTGGTTAATCCATGAGGGATATTTTTAGGAAAATTATCCTCATTCGGAACATTTTTCTCTGAAGATAGAAGTTATCATGTACCTAGTGTACCCAATAGGTATATGGTGGTTCTGTGAGGTCTATTGGCCATCTAATAGACCTAGGATGGGTACATGATGGTTTTTTGGTACCTGGTGGAAGAGGAAATGGTATCCAGTTCTCATCTGGGTTATTTTAAAAAAATTAAATAAAATTTTTCATTTTATTACATGATGGGATCCCACATTTGGTCTAGAAAAAGGGAAGCTCAACTACCCCCACTCCCTCTCTCTTTATCTTCTCATCTAAAGGGGATATTTCATCAAGTTTTTTATCTTTATTTAATACATCTATCGTAGAGGGAATCATAGGTAAGGCTCAATATTATACATTATCTATTTTAGGTTTTTTCTCCATTATGGTGGGTTTTAATAAAAATCATAATTTCAAGTATTTTTCATTAAATTATGGATTTCTTCCACATTTTATTGAATCGGGAAATATAATCAGATGAGTATGGTTATAAAAGTACTAGGTATATTGTGCCTAGATATTTCAACTAATATATGTGTGTTAATGAATTATATGATTTGTGAGTGTGGGTATGGTCATGTAGCCAACCAAGAATGGGACCTACTATGGCCCAAAAAATTCAAGGGGAGTTTCCTAGAAGTAGTCTTGCGTAGTTGGGTATGTCTATGGGTTGAGCTACATAGAGGATACATCATGTAGTGGTCGATGGACTAGGGTCTTGGTTAAAAAATTTATTTTGTGGATTTTTGTGATTGTTATGTGGTATGACATTGATTGGTGATTTTATTCATAGATATATTAATATGGTGATATATCGTTCACCAATGGTGGGGAGAAGGAGGGTCCTTATGTTAATGATTGTATGTTGTTGGTTATACTTCTCATCAATGGGGCTAAGTTCGTTGTGGTCATGTGCACATAGAGGGAATCATAAGGTAGTTTTGACTATGGAAATATTGGATTTATCCTCCGTAGATGGGCACCTTAAGGTGATAATAGTTACCATCATACTAGAGTGGGATAATTAAAAGTTGTATACATAGGATTGAGGGGTGATTTAGATCACTTATTGGGGCGATATTCTAATTGTGTACATGAATACTTATACATTTTTGAAAAAAAAATAGAAAACATGAGATTTGAAAGATAATTTATTTTCAAATGAGGACGGAAATGAAGTCGGATTTTCTTAAAAATGTATTCTTTTAAAAAAAATCTTTTTAAAATATAAAAAGTGTTCACATAAAAAAAATCATTTTCTTTGAATATAACTTTTGAAATATATTAAGGGAATATAAAATCATTTAGGATTTATAGAAGGGGTAAATTCTTTTCATATCTTATTTTTTGAAGAAAAAAATACATTCCTTTTTAAAATAGATGAAAAATAGAACTTTAAAAGATGATTTTTAAAGAAATTCCTTTACCAATTTCAAAACATTTTAATCATAAGACCCATGAAACATTAACAATAAAAAAACATTAAATATCATGATATCAGATAAACGTGTCATATAACATGTCAAAGGGAGATATATACAAATCAAAAATGAATATAGGTGCAGATCATAAACACTTTTCTCAAAGAATGATAATTTGAGATGAATAACCCTTAAAAATTTCTATTAGTTGAGAATTAATCAATGAATTAATTATGTGTATCAAATTTAAATCCATATAAACCAATTTTAAATGAAACATAATATGAAAAAAGTCATTATAATAATATTCTATAATATCAAGTACAATTAATAAGTAATATAACATAATGAAAAGAAATTGATTTATGAAATTATTTATCACTTGGTAACTTTCATGTTAAATCCACATGGATGAAATAATTAAAATTGATACTTAAAATAGAATTTTGTATGAATTAACCATGATATTACATTTAAAAGGTCCTATATATACACAAAGCAATATAAATAAGTGATGAATATATTATTTGTCTCATAAATATAAAAAGTCAGACAATAAAAATCCTTGCCTCAAGTTAAGGCTTTCCATGCATGTACTTTAGCTCTTGTATATTAGGATTATATAAATTATTTTATTTATTAAGAAACTTGTATTGTTTTATAAAATTATTCTTAAATCATTTATTTTATTTCTTTATAATTAAATATTTGAATAATTAATTAGTTAAGTCCATGTTGGGTGTTTTTAGGATGTCTAGTTCATTATTTCAAAATGGATTCGGTGTGTTGACTATTGTCAAAGAGGCCATTATTTAAATATATGAAAATTAATAATCATGAAATAATTATTCAATTTATTTATCAATTACACTTTTAAAACAAATCATGAAAATTGTTATGAAAAATTAACTATGTTATGATCAACGAGACGGAAGGTCGTATATACGAATGAGTAACGCTTCTATTTTTCAATGATCATTATCGAATAAAGGTATGTATTATTTTCTATTTAAAAAATTATCATAATATAATAAATATTATATTATTTATTTAAATATAATTATATATATAATTAATGAGATGTGGTGATAAAAAAAATTGCATTACTTTGTATAGTATTTAGTCCACACTTACACGAATGGCGTTATCATTTTTTAGTGTAATAATAAAGTGATTTATTATATTATCCAAAAGGTAAATATGTCATAAATATCCTTATTATGTCATTTATATCAAATATATTAATTAAAATTTTACTTATTACCTTCCATGAAAAGTTTTGGTGAAAAATGAATGACATCACATCATTAGGTTGTAATCTTTCATACACACAAGCGACCTTATCTTATCCACCACAGAATAGAAATTAAAAAAAGGGGTATGTGATATAATCACTAAAAAGTATAAATATTTTATAAATATTATATATATATATATAATTTAAATCAATCACTATAATAGTCCTTGATAGGTAATGATGGAAAATGAATGACATCAGTTCGTGAGGTGGTCGTCTCTTGTACACACGAATGATGATTACACATCCCATTTGTTGGAAGATGATATGTATTTAGGTAATTACAATAGTATAAAAACATATAATTATGTATTATATATTTTTTATCATATTATAATGGTTTAATAATATTATATGGATGTATAAGAATAAATCAAACAAAAATTTATAGTTTGGTATTTTACCTCTCCTCAGACCACCTCTTTAGGATTATAACTAAAGTATTACTAGAATGTATTTATGACCAAAAAATGATTATATTATGATAGTATGGAAGTTGGGAATTTATTTTTGAATGATTTTGTAAAACAAAAATGGGCTACGGTGTTAATAATAGAGGATATGTGGTTTCCTTTTATAATTGAGGTGAGTGGAATACTTGTAAAATTTGAAAATAAAATGATATACCCATGTTTTTCACATTACAAAGGGATCAAAAATAAATTATTCTATATAATTATACATGATATGGTATAAATATATCTATAAAATATATTTCATATAATTTTTTATGTCATTTTAACCCCTATCTTTTCAGTTTAACCCCCTGGTAAAATCATTTTTACCTTAACCATGGTAATTAATTTTTAATGATTTCACAATTAATTATTTTAAAAAATTATGTTGAACTTATTAGAAAATATAAATTATTTTTATTACAAATATGGAATCCATTTTACAAAAATAAACTTCAAATAAGTGTAAAAATGAAATTTAAAACAAAACTCATAGAGGTGAAGAAAAATCGGGTTTTCAAAAAATGTATGTTTCAACCAAATAATGATTTAATATTAACTCAATGACTAACAATAATCATTATATGAACATAAATTAAAATTTATTTTTTTATAATATATAAATTTAATTTAAATAATTACTCATTTGGGGTTAATTTAATAAATTAATAAATAGAAACATTATGCACTTTAAAAAAGTTTTTCAGAAAAAAATCTTGTTTTTAAACTGAAAGATAAACATATACTAAAATATAATATGAAGTTTATTGAAATTAAATTATTTAGATTAAATATAACTAAATTATACTTATTTCCATTTAAATCATTTTCAAAACATAATGGTACTTTTAAATTTCTTAATTTATTGAATACGGAAAACATTTTTAAAAAAATCAAAATTTTCACTATTCACTGAAAAATCCCAAACTTTCTCACAAAGTAAATTTTAATATGATGATTTAAAAAATAAATTTAATTTTATAAAATAAATTTTATATAATTTCAGAAATCTAATTATAATATTTTTAATTAAATGAAATAAAAATCATTTTTAATGAAAAAATATTTTTAAAGAACAAAATTACTTTACAAAAAATTGTTTGATTATTTACTAAACATTTATCAATAATTTATATTGAGTAGGAAATATATATATATAAATAAAAAATTAATAAATATTATTCTTACCTTACAATTTAATAGTTATATTATAATGATTATATATATCACGGGTCGTTTAAGCTCGGTGTTGCATGTCAGATACGTTATTGAACATAGTTTTCATTTATAAAATCTTAGGGTGTTACATCCTACCCTGCCACCATTTTAGTAAATTGATACCATTAAATTTAACTTTATCTAAGTAATAAAAGGTTTTAAATTTGAAATTAATTTTATTTTAAACCCATATCATAAAATAGGTTGATAAAACATCCTCTTGGTAAAAGAGAAAGAAAAGTACAAAGGTCATCTAGAATAACACATACTAGGTTTAAAAGTAGGTGAAAATGGGTTGGAATTGAGGATTTGGATGAAAAACATAAATAATTATAGATATTGAAAGATATCATTGATTATATGAAATTGAATTATCAATAGAATGTTACGAACCTCAAAACCAAAGATATGCGATGAGTGAAAAGACCACGGTTCATCAGAAATGAACCTACTATGATAAAATTTTTGTTTAAAGATTATTTTACTAGATTTGAGGAATTTTATCACCATATAAAATAACATAGTAGGGAAATATAATTAATTTATGAGTATAATTTCATCCTTTTTTCAATTTCCATCACAAACTCAACTTTATCTCTAAATGGTGAGTATTCAAGATTAATTTTCCTTGACTGATGCACTAAAATAAAATTTTAAATACTAGATAACCATAAAAGGGATAACAAGATATTCCTCATATGTTTATACATTAACCAAAACCAAAATGGTTATCACATGGTAAGTTAATTCCCAATATTAACAAACTTCCTTATAATACATTAACTTTAAAATCCAATACTAATTCCCAAAGTTCAAATTAAATCATTCCTAAATAACCTCAAAATTAAAGAGTGTTTTAACCTAAAAGTTTATCTCATGCCTTTCATTTTGAAAGAAAAAAATATGGTGAATTATTTTTTAAATAAAATTAATCACTTAGT
The DNA here is from genome assembly GCA_963277665.1 of Viscum album. Classification (NCBI taxonomy): domain Eukaryota; kingdom Viridiplantae; phylum Streptophyta; class Magnoliopsida; order Santalales; family Viscaceae; genus Viscum; species Viscum album. Next base: position 339,760,799 of record OY728135.1, read on the forward strand.
CACCAAATCACTTTTCAATACCATGATTATATATATGATAAAACATATATTCCATTAATTACCTTAAAATCAAAGATCATATAAACCCTATTGAATATAAATATTTTAAAACTTATGTCTGAAAATTTAAATTAATACTTCACATTAAACAAAATAAATACATATACTACAACCTAATAAAATGTCTCATAACGTGTTATTAATCAAATTAATATCTCAACACATAAAACCTCAAAGGGTTATTTAAGTATTTGAACTTGTGATTATCGTTAATCTTGTAGGCCTTTTATGGTATGCATAACGCTTAAGATAACCTCACATGAAAACATAATAATCTCTAAACTTACGTAAACCTTTCTTATGATACTAACTATAATATCTCTAAACATGTACTTCCCGATCTAGTGCTAAAAATATTAACTTTACATTTCTATCTTTAATAATGATCAAGGTGGCCCAATTTTTTCCAACCAAAACATAAAACATAAAAAGGAAAAATTAGATCACTTACATTCTCAATGACCTTTTAGGTTTATAGTATTATATAATTTGTAAAAACTCATACATAAACAATACCCTTGTCCTTAAATGATATTTTCTCCTATTTAACCAAACTTTACTTATTTAATATTATTTCATCATATTATTCTATATGAAACCCTTCATGACATAATTTATTAAACATAATTATTGATAACATGGAGGAAAGGTAACATAATAAGGGTGAGATCAAATTCTTACTAAGTGTAAACATAATCATTAATAGTTAGATTTTATTAGTGAGAATAATAAGTGAATTAGGGTATGATGACATAATCTAGGTGAATGAGTACAACATAAAAATATCCATAACCATCAAAACCTAGATCATTAAACACGAAAAAATGGAATAAGGTGTTAACAAAGGCAAGATTCATCAGGATCAATAATCATGAAAAGTGTGATATCATTATTCATCATAATAATCATTTTAAACCCATATAAATCATAGATAAAACGTGTTAGTATCTTAGAAACACTATCATTATATCACTCTTAAAAATATAATATCCAATATGGTTGACTTACACCTTTATATTTCCTAATGCATTGGATGGCTATAACACACCCACCCATCCTTGGTTCATAACATAACTTCACATCCTTGGTTTATCACTTTACCACCCATACTTAGTTTATAATGGAACCACCCATTATTATAAATAATTTCTAAGAATCGTATCAGGAATAATGTGCATAGATCAGTAGTTTCATCATAAAATCATTGGAACAAAATTTCTTCTTTTTATATTTTGATTAACCCATGGAAAAGAAACGAGTTCCATAATAATATCTTTGAAACATGATTAACCCATAAAAATAAATAGATTCCATAAAAATCACTTTTAAACATGATTAACCAGTGGAAAATGGTTTACATCACAATATATTTGAAACATCGTTAACCCATGTAAAAGAAATGGGTTCCATGTCAATATCTTTGAAACAATCTTAATTTATCTAGAGAAAAATGAGGATGAAATCAAAACAAAATATCCATTGTGAAGTATAATTAAAATCAATGGATTTTAATGTCAATGAATGGAAACAATATTAAAATATCATTAAAACATTCTTGGGGAAAATAACCTTTTAACTTTGAAAATCACTTTTAAAACTTAAAAATTCATAAAGTATTTGAAAAACCTATTCTTTGAAAATAACACTGGATACATGAAAAGTAATATTCAAATAAAATAATCATCATGATGGAGGAAAAATCCATTCATATCATATGTTTTAAAACAATTATACTTCTCAAATTTTTGGTAATAAAATGGGTATTTTTTGGAAATCGATTTGAAGATTCCTTTTAAAACATTTTGTAAAAATCCAATTGTTGGTAAAAATGGCTTCAAACAATTATAGTAAAAAAATTGAAAAATGTTTATTATTTTAACATATATAGAAAATTATCATGTCATAATTATCATATTTAGGAATAATTTATATTTTAAAACCGATCATGAAAAATGGTTATGAAAAATGAACTATGTTATGATCATGGAGATGGAAAGTTGCACGTATGCATGGGTAACGCCTACATTTTTCAATCATCATTATAGAAAGAATGTATGTATTATTATATCTATCCAAAATTATTATAATATCATAAATAAAATATTATTTCATTTAACATACTTATATATATAGTTATTTTTATTTGGTGATGAAAAAAACCACAACGCTTTATGGAGGCGGTGGTCCTCACATACACGAACGACGTTATCATATTCAGTGTAAGAAATAAAATGATATATTAAATTTTAAGAATTATAAATATGTATTTAATATCATTATTATGTAATTTATATGACATATATTCATAAAAAATTTCTTTATTACCTTCCATGTAAAGTGTTAATAAAAAAAGAATCACATCACTTTATGAGGCGGTAGTCCTCTATACACACAAGCGGCGTAATCGTATCCCCCAGAGAATGAAAATTAAAATATCTATGTTATATAATAACTCCATAAGTATAAATATGTTAAAAATAATATATATATATATATACTTTAAATCCATCATTATGAAAATATGAGAGGTGATGATGGAAAATGAATACCATTGGTTCGTGAGGCGGTAGTGCTCTGTACACACAAATGACAATTTAGTATCTCATTTTATTGAAGAGGATATGGATTTAGGTTATGAAATTAATATAATAATATATTATAATATATTATATTCTAGTGTTATCATATTATCATACTTTACTAATATTATAATTAGGTATAAAAATAAATAAAAAATGCATAGTCAAGAATTTTATCTCTTCTCATACCACCTATTTAAGATTATACCAAAATTATTTCTATAATAAATTTATGGATAAAAAAGAATTATCTAATGAGTTTTTGGATGTTGGATAGTGATTTTGTTAGTTCTAGTCTGAACCAAAAGGGTTTTAATGTGTTAATAATTGAGGATAGTGGGTGGCCTTTTACAAGAGATATGAGTGGCAGACTTTAATTTCTTAAAAGAAAAATGGGTACCCAAGTTTTCACATGTCACAATACTCAAAAAATGGAGTATTACCTATAATAATACATTATAAGGTCAAAATAGCATCATAAATTAGATTTTATATAAATTTATAAGTCATTTTAACCATTACATTTTTAGTTTAGCCCCTCGGTAAACCCATTTTTACTTTAACTGTGGTAATTGATTTTTAATTTTTTCATTATTCATTCTGGTAAAAAAATTGCTTGGATATATTAGAAAATATAATTTTTTATTATTTCAAATATTTAACCCATTTTTTCAAATTAAATTCACATAATTGAAAAAAATACGTTTTTTAAAAAACTCGTAGAGGCGATGAAAAAGAGGGTTTTCAAGATTTGTTTTTCTCAAGAAAGTGATGATTTTATATTAACTCTATAACTAATAATAATAAATTTATGAATATAAATTAATATTTATTAATATATAATATAAAAAATTAATTTAAATCATTCTTTATTAGTTTTTTAAAATTAATTAAAAAGGATAAACATTATGAACTTTAAAACAGTTTTCATAAAAATCATGTTTTGAAACCCAAAGACAAAAGAATAATAAAATCCAAATTAAAAATAAATTAATTAGATTAATTATAAATAAATAAAACATATTTTTCTTTAAATAATATTTAAAACATAATGATAATTTTAAATTTATTAATTTATTAAAAATTAATTACATTTTAAAAAATGATATTTTTCTCGATTCACCGAAAAATCAATATTTTTGGGAAATTCCCAAATTTTAAACCAATATAATTTTGAAATTCTAATTTATAAAATTAATTTCATTTTATCCAATATATTTTCTAAAAGTTCTGAAAATTAATTAGAAATTTTTTTCAAGAAAATCAATAAAAATAATTTTTGAAGAAAACATAATTTTGAAGAATAAAACTACTTCACTAAAAGTTGATTAATTATTTACTATAAATTTATCATTAATTTATATAAAATAATACATTTATATATATATGTATATATATATATATATTTCATAAATTAATTAATACTATTCATACCCACCAATTTAATGACTAGGTTATAATGGTCATATATTTCACGGGTTGTTTAAACTCGGTGTTGCATGTCGAATATGATGTCAGGCATAGTTTTCATTTCTAAAATCTTAGGGTTTTACAAAAGCATGTATATTATGAAATGGAAAATTGAATTCCCAATATGTATGTTTGACAAAAATCTTCTTTTCTTCCCCTATTTTTTTCCAATTTCAACTGATTATGTACATCATTCTCGTTTCCCACTATCATTCAAATGATTGACCTTCCCAAATTCTTTGTTAATATTTATTAGTTATAAAAATATTTATAAACCTACAAGAAACCTTTGGGGTGATATATGATCAATAGTTCGGTTAAAATTTTTACTTGTTCAACCAAATTCTATGAGATTCATATAAGAATCTATAATAACTTAAGAAAAGTATTTTTTTAGGTACTCGCCCTGGCTCAAAATAAAAATTACAAACTAGACATGCCAAAGTATAATAGTTATTCTAACCTTATAAGTTCCTAAGTATAAGGAAGTCACTAATGGTCTACATTAAATCATAATTCATTTTAAACATTTTTTGAAGTAGATACATCATATGTTTCAACACCATTATTCTATTACTCCTATAATTATTCAATTAGAAGATATAAGTAAACATTGATGTTATTGTAACACTCCAAGATTTCATAGTACGTTATCTCTTCAAAATAATTCAATAACTCGCGCTACACGCAACACCAAGTTCGAGCGCACCACGACTTACCAAACTAACCATTCAAAAAGAATTTATGAATAGTATTAACTGAATTTTGAATTTTATATACTCCATATAATTTTAGAATCCATATTATGTGTTTCTTAGACATAATATAAGAACAAATTCATTTTTTTCAGATAAAAGACGTATTTTTTAAAAAATAAAATTTTACAGCCTTTTAATGGAGAACCCTTTTTAAAACCAATATTTGACACATTTATATATTCAATTTAATTAAATTAAATTCTTCTTTAAAAGTGGGACATAAAAATTTAGTTTGGATAAATTTTTCATACTTTTCTGATAACATTCATATTTTGATGAATAATGAAAAATACTAAATTTTAATTGAAAACAACTTTTTTATCAAAATAATTTATATTGTTAAATTATGAATTTGAATGGTTTGGAAGTATAATTAAATTATATTTTTATAATTTAATACAATGTAGTCCATTATAAGTAATTTCACATTTAAATTTAACATAAACACATGTCGATTTTTTGATAGCTTTTACTTTTTAAAAACTCGCCTTTTGGTTTTGACAATGGGAATTAATTTTAAATTAATTAATTAAACATCTATGTTTTTAATTTGGTAAAATATACATCATTTTTGGATTTGGAATATCAAAATTAGCTTAGAGTGAGTTTTTGGTATTTTTCTGAAAACTTTCGATTTTTGATGAATAGTGAAAAACACTGCGTTATTGTTTAAAACCGACTTTTATTTAAATAATTATTATTTTTAAATTTATTTTAAAGTTAAAATAGATACATAATACCTATATTAGTTCAATTTAATTCATTGGATTTATTTTATAATAAGAATAGATGTATAAAATTTTAATGAATTTTTTAACATCTTTTACCCACCTTCTAGGCACATTTGCAAATATGCATAAAATGTAATTTTACCACTTAAGTTAATTAAATTTTAAAAATAAAAGAGAAACAGTTTACATCAGTAAGTAAAATTTGGTTCAATAAGATGAAAATAATTTTTGGCAAAAAGTAACTTTTGACTTATTTACCACAGTTACAAGTAAATAGGGTAATTAAAGGTAAAAAAGATATTATAATTACCCTGACACAAGTCCTAATTCTATTGGATAAGTATATTTCTACCAAAAAACCTTAGGAATAAAATATTATCCTTTTGGTATAATTTTATTAGATTTGGCCGTTTATTATTATTTTGTTTAAAGAAGAGTTAAAAGTGTTTAATTCAATGTTTAATAACTAAACCATTTTTAATATAGGGTTATACATAAGATAAATTTGACTATAAATATTCATTAGATATATAAAACTATTTCCTACATCATGTAATTTTATTTATAATTTTTATAAATTAAATAATTAAATTTATTTATGACATAATGATAATGCAGTAATTACCATATTAACGAAATATTTAAATAATTGATATTATAAATATAAAAATAAATGTAAATTGAGGATTTTTATGACATCCATGAATTTTATAGATTAATATGAATTTTTAGGGTTTATTAATTTATTTTTTTCATAGTAATCAATTTTTTATGACTTTCACAAAAACCAAATACTAAATAGTGTCAAAATAGACACAAATGAGTTTTTAAAACAAATACTATTTTATTAAATTATATAATAGTCCTAAAAATCTAAGGTTCCACAAAAAGACTTATAAAATAATATATGTGTCATTAATGAACTACATGGGGTTCTCTTGTCATTTTATAGTAAGTTTATTAACCATATAATATAAAAATACAAGGATACAAGGTAAATGTTAAACTATTTAACTAAGAGTTAAATATAAAATATAAGGATAATATAGTAACCTAAACTTGTCTAAAACCTATTGTTTGAGATTATTTAGACCCATAACCACCTGAGTCTCGAAATAAATTCATTTGGAGTCATTAGAAACCTAATTTGATTGTATAATAAAATAATATTTCAATCTTTTTCTAACGTGTCCCTCACCCCTCTTATAAAAGGGAACTTCCCCTTCTCTCAAATTCACACCTCCAAATCCATTTGGCTCAGCCAACCCCTTCCCAAATCTCCTAAAAACTTCACTTAATTCAACCTAGGGTCCTTCCCTTGAGTATAAATCCAACCTAATAATCCCTTTTGTTCAAATCAAAAGGAAAAACCTGAAAAAAAGGTAATTATTTTATCACCTCTTTCAAAGTTCTTTTCTTCTTCCACTTTCTCTTTGTTTGTTATTTATATACCAAAATAATTAATCCAGTGACTTATACATAACTTTATGTTATTATAAATATGGTACAACCATATTCATTATTCTATCCATCCTATGAATGATAATTTCACCATGCGTGTGTACGTACGGCTTATCATCTCTACGTCGTGGTGAAATTTGTTATTCAACACTATGTTATTTGGATGGATGGAATGAAGAGTATTATGTATAAAAATAATAAAAATAACATGATAATTTCTCTGTATAGTTAATATACCATCCAATTCCACACCTTTTAATCATTAATGAAATGATATTCTCGCTCGTGTGTACGTATGGCTTACCATCTCCACAACGCGATGAGATTTATTTCCAAGTTCACCATTCAATGATGATTATAAAAACATATATTATTAATAAGTATATAATATATGACATAATAATTCTACTGGATATATATGTCTGTGTGTGTTTGTGTGTGTGTGTACTTACATATATCTTATTCACTTACTTTCCTTCAAAACGATATGAAAACAGAAACATCGTTTATGCGTACGTACAGCCTACCGTCTCCATAAACACTATTTTCCATTTCATATATATATCTATTATAAATATTTATATTTTAAATATATATTATATATAAATAATGTTTTATATTATGGAAGTATTTAAATCATGATCTATGTGATACGATCAAGAATAACAAGTTAAAACACCTATGATAAAGAAAGCGATTACTACCTGAAATGTTAATTTAACATGGAAATTATTATTAAATGGGTATTATAAATTCAAAAATGTATCATTTATGATATCATAAATATTAATATGGTTCTGTTATAATTTAATAACATACTATGGTCATTATACAAGAGGTTAAATGTGCCCTTGACAAATGGAAAGTACAAGGTAAGGGTTAATTACTCAATCTCATTATTATCTGAGATTGTTTATTTGTATGTTTTTACTAGGACATACTAATTATCCATGTCCATGTTTCATAAAAGAGTTTAAAAAGGATTATTTTTATGGTACTCTTTAACTAAAAATCATTTTAAATGTTTTAAATATTTATTCTTCTAAATCTTTCTCATTAATGTCCATGTTTTCAAAATGGTTTTAAGGATTTATTTATATGGACATGAATGTTGTAAAATGTTAATTCATTTAAAAAGTTTCAAAGTGATATGGGACACTTATATTCAAAAATATATTTTAAATGTCATCCTTTATAAATTGTGTGACTTTTTAATGATTTCATAAAAAAGGGGTATTTCATTCAAAGAGTTTTACTGGTCATTTTCAATTATATCATCATACTTTACTAGATATTATTCTTCATTGAGGTTGAATTATTATAATACAATCTTCCATATTGTATTTAATGAGTTATGATATGTTTTACTGTGTATGTGCTATTTTTATACCATTCATGGTTTATTTCTAAAGTATTGACATTTCGTATGCTAGTTTTAATACAAATTTTTATGTTTTTTTTTTCAACAATTTCATATGGGGAATGTAGTGGACTTAGTAAGTGACAGGTGGAGCCCACTATAGATTCTCGATGCATTGGTAGGTCTCATGTGATAAACTAGTGTCTTCGAACAAGGCCTTGAAAAAAATTTTATTTGCAGTCTTAGCATGAGGCCTTGACTATGTGGTAATGATGTCCGGCATTAGGAATTCTCTCATTATAAAATTAATTATTACATGTGATTATTCGACTAGTAGAATATCCATGTGTATGTATATATGGTGATGTTTGATTTATTTTTTCCATATTATGTTCAAGTTTTATGTTTAAAAGACTGGTATTTTTATTATACATCTTGACTTAAAAGTTTATAGCTTCTGCTAAATTATTTACCCTTACTGACCATCTGAGCTCACCCCTTTCTTATGTTTTATTTTCCCAGGATTCCAAGAAGTTTATTATGTTTGATATGTAGGGTTAAGATAGGGGAACAATGTAATTCTCAATATATTATTTATGTTGTGTTTTATATTTTAATGTGTAATGTAACGTTCATGTATGTAATCTATTTTCCAATACTACTAAATTGATCAGTCCTTCGGGACTTTATTCCTTGTAATCATGCCAATGTATTAAAATAATGTACTGGCTCTAGGATTATAGGGTCGGGGCATTATAGTTGGTATCAAAGGATGTTTAGTACAAACCTTGGAAACTAGATTTAGAAAAACTCTTATTAGAGAACATTACCCTAAGATAGACTTTGAGGATTAGTATAGAAGAACTTCCTAGAATTTTGGTAATGTAAAAATTTTGTGTATTTTCCAAGAAATACATCCTTATCTAGATACGATTAGGTAGAGGTAGCTCTGGCATAGATGTACCTAGGAGTGAAAACTCTGACAATGAGTTTCGGGCTTGACCCGGGGTATCCTGGTACATGACAATGGGTCTTTCTGCACTCTTGGTTACGACACTCCCGGGGGATATGCTTAGGATAATTCATATTTTTTACAAGTCATTATAAAGGATTTAGTAGTAAATACTTCCTCAATAAAAACATTTTTATGGTTATGGATTATATGCATAAACATTTCAATTTACTTTATGAATTTTACAAGTTTGAAATTATTCATTGTGATTCATAAACTAACCTTGTGTATGCCACTGTTTATAAATGGTGCCTAGTAGAAGGAATGAGAACTCCAGCAATATGCATGATCCAAAGAGTAAGAAGGATCAAATCATTCATGGTCTTAATCCAACATTTATAAAGGAAATAGTCTCCCATGTAATATCATCATATGAAGAAATAGTATCATATTTTAATAAGATAAGTAAATAATTCTATGAGTCTCATGGCTTTTAAGGGAAGCCAGAGAAGAAAAGGATGGTTAAGAGAAATATGGATAACGGGAAGAAGGGAAAGAAGGATTTTCCCATATGTGATAACTATAGAAATAATAACCCTGGAAAGTGCTGGAAAGGAATGGGATTTTGTTATAAGTGTGGAGAAAAAGGACACCATGTTCGTGATTGCAAGGCTAAGAAAAAGGTTTCAAATGTAAAATTCTTCTTCTATAATGAGTTGGGGAACTATGTGAATCAATGTCCCAGACATCATAGTATACCCCAAATGATGTTATTGGATAATAAAAAAGTTATTATACTACTTAATCTAAATAGGAATGATTAGTGTTCTTATGTTGTTATTAAATAATTGTGTCATTTGAGCAGTGTATTAATGATGTACAAGTTATAAGAATTATAGAGTATATAAGTATTGTATTATAGTACTATTTCATTAAGGATTTGAGATTGTATGGTACCAATTAGTGTGACACAGTTTCAAGTTAAACATTTTAGAAAATACATGGTTTAAGGAAAGGTAAACCATAATATGGTCCGGATACTGAGCTAGTCATTTTTGAGTAATAGATGGTTGATTTGGATAAATTATATTGGATATTATTGACTACCTTGTAACTGGTTAATGGTTTGTTTATTCCATCATTGTTAGATTATTCAAAATTTTTGGATTTAAGGAGTATATCCAAAATTCTATAAATAACAAGGGATAATGAATTTATTCAATAAGGTTTTATGGTAATTCAGGTTGTTAACATGTTTTAAGAGAATACATGATGAAGGTATTCACATATTATTATGTGGGAAAAAAGAGATCTTCATTGTGTTTACCTTCCTTGTAAATTTTGGACTAAGAGTTTCGATAGAAGTATTTTGGATAAGTCTAAAGGTTGTAATGGATTAAGTTGGACATTTTATATTATTTTTTAAGGTTAAAACATTTATTAATATTATTTTTGGATTGTTGTAGACAACTCGGAGGTCAGGTGATAACTCTTTGTGTCTGCAAGGCCATGATACTTGAACCTGCAACTGAAGGGCGACAAGGGTGCATCACCTACCACTAGCACAAGTGGTGTCCTGGTTTTTATAATGTATTTTTTTAAATGGACTGACAGATGAATTATAAACTCATTTTTTTAACCCTATACGAGTAGGATAAATAGAATATGCTTGAATTCTATTATCTTTTGGAGTGAAAGATGAGTTTGTGGGAGAAATTAGTTAATGGATGGAACTCTACTTGTAAAGTATTCTTTGTTTACTTATTATATAAAGAATTTAATTCTTAACTTTTAAGGAAGGGATCTTAAAACCAAAAAAAATTTATCTTAATTCCTTATGTTTTGTTGAACTGATGATATTTTAAATCATCATAAATTGATGGCTTTGAGGCCCTCAATTTTACACTTGTTTTTTATTTATGACCTCAATCACTACATGTAAATATTTACGTTTTCCCTCCAATTATGTGTCTCTAATTTCAACCAATGTACTCCTACTCTAGATCATAATTTGGTGGCTACTTTTTCATTTCCCTCTCCCTCTTATTAAGACTAAATTTTATTAATCCAATTTTTGATGTGGGTTTTCCACAAAGGTATTTTTATATTTTCAACCTTTTATTTTCAAAGAATAATTTGAAATTGCGAGGATGTAATTTATTGAAGTATGGGAGAATGTAACACCCCAAGATTTCCTAGTATGTTGTTATCTCTTCAAAGTAATTCATTAACTTGTTCTACATACAACACCAAGTTTGAGTGCACCACAACTTACAAAACTAGTCGTTCAAAAAGCGGTTATGAATAGTATTAACAGAATTTCGAATTTTATATACTCCATATAATTTTAGAATTCATATTATGTGTTTCTAAGACATAATATAATAACAAATTCATCTTTTTCAGATAAAAGAAGTATTTTTTAAAAAAATTAAATTTTACCGCCTTTTAATGGCGAACCCTTTTTAAAACCAATATTTGACACTTTTATATATTCAATTTAATGAAATTAAATTATTCTTTATAAGAGAGACATAAAAATTTAGTTTGAATAAATTTTTTTACTTTTCTGATAACTTTCATATTTTGATGAATAATGAAAAATACTAAATTTTAATTAAAAACAACTTTTTTAATAGAAATAATTTATATTGTTGAATTATGTATTTGAATGGTTTTGAAGTATAATTAAATTATATTTTTATCATTTAATAAAATTTAGGTCATTATAAGTAATTTCACATTTAAATTTGATATAAACACATGTCAATCTTTTGATAGTTTTTACTTTTTAAAAACCCGCCTTTTGGTTTTGACCACGGGAATTAATTTTAAATTAATTAATGATATTTTTATGTTTATAAATTGGTAAAATATACATCATTTTTGGATTTGGAATATCAAAATTATCTTTGGGTGATTTTTTGGTATTTTTCTAAACACTTTTAATTTTTGAGGAATAGTGAAAAACATTGCGTTATTGTTTAAAACCGACTTTTATTTAAATAATTAGTATTTTTAAATTTATTTTAAATTCAAAATAGATACATAATACTTATATTAGTTCAATTTAATTCATTGGAGTCATTTAATAATAAGAATAGATGTATAAAATTTTAATTAATTTTTTAACGTCTTTTACCCACCTTCTAGGAACATTTGTAAATTTACATAAAACAGAATTTTACCACTACTGTGAATTAAATTTCAAAAATATGAGAGACACAGTTGACATCAGTAAGTAAAATGTGGTTCAATAAGATGAAAATAATTTTTGTGAATAGTAACTTTTGACTTTTATTTACCATAGTTAAAAGTAATAGGGTAATTAAAGGTAAAAATGATATTATAATTACCCTAACATATGTCCTAATTCTATTGGATAAGTTTATTTCGACCAAAAAAACCTTAAAGATAAAATATGATTCTTTTGGTCCACTTGGATTAGATTAGGACATTTATTATTATTTTATTTAAAGAAGAGTTAAAAGTGTTAAATTCAAAGTTTAATAACTAAACTATTTTTAATATAGGGTTATACATAAGATAAATTCGACTATAAATATTAATTATAGAGATAAAAATATGTCCTACATCATGGGATTTTATTTATAATTTTTAGAAATTAAATAATTAAATTTATTTATGACATAATGATGATGCAGTAATTACCTTATTAATTAAATATTAAAATAATTGATATTATAAATATAAAAATAAATGTAAATTAAGGATTTTGATGACATAAACGAATTTTCTAGATGAATATGACATGTTAGGGTTGATTCAATGTATTTTTTTCACAGTAATCAGGTTGTGATGACTTTCAAAAAAACCAAATACTAAATAGTTTCAAAATTAACATAAATGAGTTTTTAAAACAAATACTATTTTATTAAATTATATAATAGTCTTAAAAATATAAGGTTCGGCCAAATGACTTATATAATAATAGATATCTCATTAATGAATCACTTGGGGTTATCTTGGCATTTTATAGCAAGTTTGTTGGCCATATAATATAAAAATACAAGGAGACATGGTAAATGTTAAACTATTTAACTAAGAGTTAAATATAAAATATAAGGTTAATATGATAACCTAAACTTGTATAAAACCTATTGGTTGAGGTTATTTCGACCCATAACCACCTAAGTCTTGAAATAGATTCATTTGGAGCCATTAGAAACCGAATATGATTGTATAATAAAATAATATTTCAAGTTTTCCCTAAGGTGCCCCTCACCCCTCTTATAAAAGGGCACTTCCCCTTCTCTCAAATTCACACCTCAAAAGCCATTTTTCTCGACCAAACCCTACCCAAATATCCTCCCAACTTCCCTCACTTAAACTTAGAGGCCTTACCTTGAGAATAAAGCCAACCTAAGAAGCCTTTTTATTCAAATCGAAAAAAACACCCGAAGAAAAGTAATTATTTTATCACCTCTTTCAATGTTATTTTCTTCTTCCACTTTCTCTTTCTTGGTTATTTCCTTACCAAAATAATAAATCCAGTACCTTATACAGATAATTATTTTATTATAAATATGTTAAAACCATATTCATTATTCTATCCATCCTATGAATGATAATGCCACCATGCATGCGTACCTATGGTTTACCATCTCCACACTATGGTGTAATTTTTTATTCAACACTATATTATTTGGATGGATATAATGATGAGTATTATATATATAAATAATTAAAATAAAATGATAATTTCTCTTTATAGTTAATATACCATTCAATTCCACACCTTTTAATCATTAAGGAAATGATATCGTCACTCATGTGTACGTACGGTTTACGGTCTCCACGACGCGAGGAGACTCATTTCCACATTCACCATTCAATGATGATTATAAAACTTATATTATTAATATGTAAGTAATATATGACATAATAATTCTACTATATATATATGTGTGTGTACTTACATATATCTTATTCACTTACTTCCCTTCAATACGATATGAAAACGGAAACAGCGTTTATGCGTACATACGGCTTACTATCTCCATAAATAGTGTTTTCCATTTCATATATCTATCTATTATATATATATATATTAAAAATATATATGATATATAAATCATATTTTATATTCTGGAATTATTTAAATCCTGATCTATGTGATATGATCAAGAATAAAAAGTTAAAACATGTATGATAAAGAAAGCGATTATTACCCGAAATATTAATTTAACATGGAAATTATTATTAAATGGGTTGTATTAATTCATAAATGTATCATGTATGATATCATAAATATTAATATTGTTCTAGTATAATTTAATAACATACTATGGTCATTATACAGGAGGTTAAACGTACCCTCGACAAATATAAAGTACAAGGTAAGGGTTAATTCCTCAATCTCATTATTATCTCAGATTGTTTATGTGTATGTTTTTACTGGGTCATATTTATTATCCATGTCCATGTTTCATAAAAGAGTTTTAAAAAGGATTCTTTTTAAGTTACTCTTTAACTAAACATCATTTTAAATGTTTTAAATATTTATTCTTTTAAATCTTTCTCATTAATGTACATGTTTTCAAAATGGTTTTAAGGATTTATTTATATGCACATGAATGTTTTAAAATGTTAATTCTTTTAAAAAGTTTCAAATTGGTATGGGACACTTTGATTCAAAAATATCTTTTAAATTTTATCCTTTATAAATTGTGCTACTTTTAAATTATTTCATGAAAAAGGGGTATTTCATTCAAACAGTTTTACTGATCATTTTCAACTATATCATCATCTTTTACTGGATATTATTCTTGATTGAGATTGATTTATTATAATACTATCTTCCATATTGTATTTAATGATTTATGGTATGTTTTACTGTGGATGTTCTATTTTTATACCATTCATGGTTTATGGCTAAAGTATTGAAAATTTTTATGCTAGTTTTAATACGAATGTTTTTGTTATGTTTCAATAATTTCATATGAGGAATTTAGTAAACTTAGTAAGTGACGGGTGGAGCCTACAATATCTCCTCGATGCATTAGTAGGTCTCATGAGACAAACTAGTTTCTTGTCATAAGGCATTGACAAAAAATTTATTTGCATTCTTGGCACGAGGCCTTGACAATGTGGTAATGATGTCCGGCGTTAGGCATTAACTCATTATGAAATTAGTTATTACATGTAATTATTCAACTAGTAGAATATCCATGTGCATGTTTATATAGTGATGTTTGATTTATTTTTTCCATATTATATTCAATTATTTTGTTTAAAAACTGATGTTTTTATTATATATCTTGCCTTAAAATTTCATTTCTTCTGCTAAATTATTTACCCTTACTGAGCATTTGAGCTCACCCCTTTCTTATGTTTTGTTTTCCCAGGATTCCAAGAAGTGTATTATGTTTGATATATAGGGTTAAGCTAGGGGAATAATGGAATTATCAATAGATTATTTATGTTGTGTTTTATGTTTGAATGTGTAATGTAGCATTCATGTATGTAATATATTTTCTAAGACTACTAAACTAATCGTTCCTTCGAGACTTGATTCCTTGTAATTGTGCCAATTTATTAAAATAATGCAACAACTCCAGTCTTCTAGGGTCGGGGCGTTATAATTATTTCTTTTAATTTTTTCCCATGTATAATAATTGAAATGATAAATTAAGTTTTCTATATACACATCCATAAGGGTTGATTTTAAGGGATTCTGGGAACCATTAAAATTCTAAAACTAGTAATCAATGTCTCAAATGGGTTGAATCCATAGGTATCTAATCCCAGTCACTCATTCCTTGTATCAGGTGATAAATATGGATGTAATGAATCAAATGTTTTTTATTTTTCTCAACCTATTAGATATCTCATTAACCTAACATTTTTATTTTACATAGCATGTTAATTCATATGATCAATGGTTTTTGATGACATAAATAATATTTGAAATCAAGGTTTTAATGGGAAGTAAGGTAAAACCTTTATCGGGGTACTCTTTTTATGTTTCTTCATAGACTAATATTGATTTTGGGTATCAATATTACATGTTTACTTTCATCTAGAATAGGTATATATTTTATACACTTTTCTATTTGAATCATCTCCCCAATATAACATACAGTAATTAGGATAGGAATATTTTTATATAATTCAGTTCAGGCTTTTTAATAACTTTATCTATGTCATAAAAATACCTAGGGATATTTTATTCATGAAATGAAACATGAAATAATTATATTATTATAGAAATTTATTTATTTTTTAATTATTTATATGAACTTCATATGATACAACTTGAATAAAAAATAATGTTTTGAATACTTTTCACATCCTCTATAAGGTTCTTGATTTATATCTTTAACCAATTAATAAAACCCTTTTTTCTAATAAGTATTGTTTTCTATTTCATGATGTTCATTTTAATAGATCAGTGAGAGATACCACTGAGTAAACACTCTAATAAAATTTTCATCTCCCTCTATCTTCTACATTCTTCTATTTTCAGATACTCAATTTCTCTCTATTTTATTCTTTATTTTTATAACATTTTATTAGAATTAATTCTCAAAGGGGGAGAAATATATGTCTTTATTTTAAAATTTATTCTCATCACCTAGTTGGATTATTCTAATTATTTATTCTTTTTTATCTTAAACCTTATTTTCATCACCTGGTATGATGGTTCTAATTATTTATATAATATTATTTATTTATTGCTGGTTTGGATGGTTTATGTGGTTTATTTAATTACCACCATAACGGCCAGGTATCCACCTATTTGAATTGTTTTAATTTATTAATTTTACACTATGTGATTGGACGGTCTGATTAATAAATCAAGACACGCAAGAAAGTTTCAAACGATTAATGTGATATATTTATTTATTTATTTCAAACCCCCATGAGAAATATTTATTAACTGATTAAGGTAGGAAATATATATATAATTAATTAATAATATTAACATGATTTTAATGTTTTTTAAATAATTTTATTTTCTTTAATGCGAATGTAAACACATATGGTATTAATGAATGGACCGCAAATCATTAGTTTTTTGCATGACCAATTAAGTAATACTAGTTTAGAAATAATGCTAAAATTAATTGAAAGTTTTAATTGACATTAAATAAAGGTCCAACAGATCTATCTTCTAAAAAAATCCATGTAAGGCATGTTCAATTGGAAAACTGATTGTGAGACTATCTCCAACTAAAATTTAAGGGTGAAATTCCAACCTTTCTTGAAATAATTCAAGGGGATATATGTGGAACAATTCATCCATCATGTGGGCCATTCAAATATTTTATGTTATTAATTAATTCATCATGAATGTGGTCACATGTATGTTTGATATCAACACATAATTTTTTGTTTTAAAGTTTTTTTGCTCAAATAATTTAATTGAGGGAACAATTCCTTGATTATGTCATCAAGAAAGTAAGGCTTGATAATGCTGGAGGGTTTACCTCTCAAGCTTTCAATTATTATTTTAGGTTCATGGGGATCATTTTGGAGTATCCAGTCACCCATGTGCCTACACAAAATTGTTTAATTGAATCACTGATAAAACACCTCCAACTTATTGTTATACAATTAATAATGAGAACAAAGTTTCCAAGCTTCGTATGGGGTCATGAAAAATTTCATTCCTCAACATTAATTTAAATCAGACCAAGTGCATATCAAAATCACTCTCCACTATAATTGGATTTTGTCCAAGAGCTTAATATCTCCCACTTAAGAATATTTGGGTGTGAAATATATAAACCAATTTATCCCCCACAATATACAAATATGGAACCTCAAAGAAGGTTGGGAATATATATAGGATATAAATCCTAATCCATTATCATATATCTTGAACCAAAAAAATATGTATTTATAGAATGCTTTGTTGATTGTCACTTTAATGAAGAATAATTCCCAAAATTATGGGGGGAAATAAATGGAAGATATTTCTCAGAATGTGAAAACATTTTGTTTTCTTGATCCTCCCACCAGGAAGTGTGAGTTAGATGTGAAAAAGATTTTACATTTTCAATAATTAGAAATTAAATTTCCTGATAAATTTATTAATTCAAAGTTCATGACTAAAAAACATGTACTACCTATGAATTCACCAGCTATAATTGATGTCCCAAAGATACAATTGCATAATTATGTTACAGAAATCTCAAATAAATGCCTAAAACCTAGAAGACCAATTGGATCTAAGGATATAAATCCTGTGAAAATAAAATGGATGAGTATAATTAAAAACCCCATTATAGAGGCATGGGTTCCAAAAGAAACACGTAATTTAACTATTATTAAAGAAACAAATGATGATAATTGTAAAGAGAATTCATGTGATATAGAAAAACCTGAATGTTTTTAAAATAATGAAATCTTTATTAATTATACCACCATATGTGATATATGGAGTCTGAGTAATGTGCAAAATATTTATGAAATATTTTTATATTCTATGTCACGTGATATAGAAAATGAAGACCCTGAACCAAGGGCTATTTTGGAATTTCCAAAATGACCCAATTGGAATAAATGGACAGACGCAATACAAGTCAAATTAAATTCACTTAATATATTAAAGGTATTTAGAAATATCATTCCCACACCAAAAATTGTGAAGCCTATGTGATATAAATGGATTTTTTTGTAAGAGTAATGAGAAAAATAATATTGTAAGAAACAAAGATCATCATGTCGCACATGGTTTTTCTCAGATACCTAGAATTGATTATAAGGAGACATATTCTCTTATTATGGATGATATTTCTTTTTGATATCTAATCATACTTGCAATAGCTAAGAAGTATAATATGCTTCTTTTGGATGTTGTTAGAGCTTATTTATATGGGTCACTTAATATTAGTTTATATATGAGAATCCCTAAAGGATTCAAAATACCCAAAGTATTGAAATCAAAACCCAAATACCTATATTCAATTAAATTTCACAAATCGCTGTATTCATTAAAACAATCTAGGATTATGTGGTATAATTTTTTGAGTGAATATTTCTTAAATAAATGGTATGTAAATAACCCCATATTCCCATGTGTTTCTATTAATAAAAAAACGTCTCGATATTCAATTGTTTTTTTTATGTTGATGATTTAAATATCATCTGAAGTACTGAATAGATAAATGATTAAATAATAAACTTAAATCATTAATTTGAAGTGAAATAACTAGGAGAAACCAAGTATTTCCTTAGATTAAAAATTTATCATAATCAAGGTGGTATATTTTTACATCATTAAAATTACACTAAAAAGTTCTCTAAATGATTTAATATGAATAAAGAGAATCATTTAAGTACTACAATGATTTTTTGGTCTTTAAATACCAAGAAAGTTTAATTTTGAACTTGTGAATAAACTATGGAGTTGGTTGGCCTATATGTACCATACCTCACTACTATAGGAGCACTAATGGGTGTTGCTAATTGTACTCTTCATGATATATCTTTTTATAGTAATATATTGGATAGATTTAGTTCAACACCTATATGAATGAACTCAAATGAAATTAAACATATTTTTTATTATCTTTGGGTACTATTGATTTGGGTTTATTCTATTTTAAAAAATTAGAAAAGAAGATGACTAATTTTATAGATGTTGGTTATTTATCTGATCTATATAATGTGAAATAAAAAATTGGTTATGAGTTAACAGTAGGATGTATTTCCATATATTAGATATCAAAAAATAAGACACTCATTACAACATCTTGAAATAATGTAGTAGTAATAGCATTACATGAAGCATGTCAAGAATGTGTTTGGTTGCGGTTTATGACTCAACACATTCAAGCAGAAAGTGGATTTCTTATGGATTTTAGCCCAAAAATATTATTCAAAGATAATAATGTGTGCATCACACAATTAAAGTAAGGATTCACCAAAAATGATCATAGAAAACACATACCACCAAAAGTTTTCTCCATCAACCAATAGTTAATTAAAAATAAAGATATCAACATGTAATATATTTGATCCAGTGGAAATGTTATATATTTATTTACAAAGGAACTACCAGCTTTTATCTTTAGAAATATTGAAAATTAAATAAGAATGTGTGGATTGAAAATTTTGTAATGTAATGTAACATTCAAGAGGATTATATGTGACTGAACTCTTTTTTCATTATTCTGGTTTTTATCCCACATGGTTTTTCTGGAAAAGGTTTTTAATGAGGCATTATCAAAACACATATGACATTGGAAGTGGTGTGCATCCCAAGGGTCAGTGTTAAGTAGACACTGAATGTGGCTTCTAATTTCAATGGGGGTGGGATGACCACCCCCACGAATCCCTTCCACCTACTGTTGTACTGACTATAAATGGGCAGTGAAATCCCCCTTTTGATTTGAATAGATCATTGCGAGATACTATTATGGAAACACTCTAGTAAAATATTTGTCTCTCTCCCTCTTTAACGTTATCCTATTTTTCAATACTAAGTTTCTCTTGGTTTTTTTATTCATTTTTATAATAAATATAAATTAATTTAAAATAGTTAAACGTGTACTTTTCATAAAATCAAACAACAATTGAAATTATAAATATAAACAATTTAAAACATGTAAAAATAAATTTTAATGGCTTAAAAATAATAATTATTTATAAATTTTAAATAAATATATAGATAAAAAATTAAAACAAACTTTCAATAAATCATATAATCAAAAATATATAAAATAGTGTATCATAAATAAATTTTAAAAATGTACATATTTTTTTCTATAAATGGAAGAAAAATAAAATAAACTTAATATTATTGTACCATTTCACTCCATAGCTGCAAAATTTTATAACTAATAGTTTCATATCTGACAGTAGTATATTTTGTAACTAATGGAAAAAGGTGTCTGCTACTGATATTACTACCAATTCTAGTACTGCTTCCATGTAGTGGAGGCAAACATGTGATACCATTATAGGAGTGTTTTTGTTATGGTAATAACCAGATTTTGCAATTATAGTGATATTTAACTATTGTTAGAAGATGAATTGATTATTCTATCTTCGAACAGAGAGTCTTATAGTGTTCTAAGAAAAAACATGACATAAATAGTATAATAATCTCATTATTTAATTAATACATCACCCAAATAGTTTCACAACTCAAGTATCGATATGCTTAGTTTCTTTTAGACTAAGATCTATATGCTTAGTTTCTTTTAGACTAACTATATAAATAACTTATTTTAAAACACTTCCAAAATTTTATCTATAATTATGTTACTCTAGACTCTTTATATACATCTCACATGATATAATCATCCCAATAACCTAGGGAATGAAAAGATAAAAAATTGGTGGGATCAAATGCTCAGTAATAGAAAAACATGCCATAAATTATTTGATCATAAACATGAAGGAGAACAAAAGGAAAACATAAATAACATAATAAAATAGTAAAAGTACTTATATGATAATCATAAAATATGTTAGGGAAAGATGATATCATAGAGATTTAATTAACATAAAATATATTAATTTTATCAAAATATATATCCATTATCATAAAACATTTGAAAATAATATAAAAGTGTGGAATACTATAAAAATAAGGCATAATATTGAAAACATGGAATTTCATGGAAATGAAATTCATCTTAAAATTTTGTAAAAAAATTGATAAAAAAATATAAGAATGTGGAATATTTATAATCATAGTAAAATTATAAAAAACAAAATTTTTGTACCATATTGGGCTTTTGATAATCTTCTCATGTACCCTTGGTCTTGGGATAAAACCTCATGTGTACCCTTCGTCTTGGGATAAATCCTCATGTATTTATTTTGGCTTGGGATAAATCCTCCCACATACCCTTTATCTTAGGATATAACCTCCCATATATCCTTTGTCTTGGGATAAATCCTATTGTGTAACCTTTGGATTGGGATAAATCCTCATGTGTACCTCTTTATCTTTGAATAATTCCTCTTATTTACCCTTTTTCTGAAGACAAAAAATTAAACAAATGCATTGGAGGGGTATATAAGACCCCATCAATCATAATCCATATATAGTGTACCATAAAAAATAAATCATAAACATATATTAATGAACCAATGGAAAAATAATCAATTTCTTAAACAATTCAAAAAAATCACATAACATGAATTTAACAAATCATATAATATCAAAACTCTCATTTTCAAAAATAAATCATATCATATTAACTTATAAATTGTGATCAATTTATCACTTCATGAAAGATAAACCTTGGAGGTTAAATATAAGTTTAAATGAAAACGTTTTTCTAAAACCTTTTATAACATTGAAGTAAAAATTACTTTCAAATAACATTTTTGTGAAGGGAAATAGAATAATTTTGAAAGCCTTATTTCTAAATAAAATATACTTTATAATACATAGGCTTTCAAAAAGGATAAGTTAAAATACATTGAAATTTTTTAATTTTAAAAAAATATTTAATAATGGAGACTTGAAGATAACACAGAGTTTTAAAAAAAGGAATTTAAAATAATTTAGTAACATATAATTTAAAAATATCTTTAATAATAAAAACATGAAAAAAAATAATGTTTTCCAAAACATATGTGAAAATAATTTGAAATTTTTTAATTTTTAAAATAATATTTAATAATGGAAAGTTGATAAAATATATAAATTTTATCAAAATAAAATTTGGAGTGGATTATAAAACTTTCTATTATGAAAATATGGAAAAAAAATTAACATTTTTAAATAACATTGTTGAAAACCCTTATTGTTAAAAATATAGAGAAGTTTTTGTTTAAAAATGAATAATGTTTAATAAAATAATCATTGGGGAAAAAACAATTTGATATTCCTCTTGGTAAAGGATAACATTAGTGGGAATTAAAAAACATGGATATAGAAGGAAAATTTATTAAAGGATATAGGGATTATTCTTAACAAAAATTAATTTTCACAAAATAATAGAATCGTGAAGGAAGAAGACTTTAGTATGAACCATTATTTTACTATAAAATAATTATTAGATACAATATATCTTTTCCATAGGTTAGAATATATCATTTTTTAAATATAATATTCAAATTAGGGTGATTAGGACCCAAGGAAAAAATTTGAGTCATGAAAACCACATGCAACCTGAGGAGTGTTTAAATAAAATCCTCATTAAAGAGAGAGATTCAAAATAAAATAAAATTTCTAAAAAAATAAGTTTTTTACATTATATAATTCCCAAAATTATAATTATATATTCCAAATAAATTTAATTAGGTTCATAATACAAAACATGTCTCAAAGAGAGAAATTTGAGACAAAAACCCTTACAGCTTAGGCAATCATTGAATCAAAATTCATTGGAAGATTTAAAATCATATGGATAAATAAATAAAAATAATTAAATCATGAAGTATAAAAAAGTACGTTCTTGGGAAGTATATACACAATATAAATAATAAATTAGTGCATAACATTAAAACATGTCTCAATGAATATGAATTGAGATTAATTCCTTACCTTGCTCCCAATTTTTCTGCACACGGGATAAACTTTATGAATAGCCAAATTAAATTTATTAAACACATTATTAATAACATTATTGATATATATTTAATTTTATATGTACCATTTATTATCATATTCTATTTATTTATTATATTATTCTGCCTCGTGTTTTCATGAAAATTGAATTGTTGTAAGCTTATTTTGGTAATCTTAGAAAATGAAAATGTTGCTTTAATAATAGGTTAAGTACTTAATATAATAATATCATAAACATATAATAATCATGATTTACTTAATTTATTAAAATAAATTTTTTTCCATGTTACCATAGTAATCTATAATCAAATCTTAAGTCATTGGTAACATGGGTGGTCAAATCAACTCAAAATTGAACAGTCTTTAACTCGATTGGCTATTATGGCTAAATAGGTGTTTCTCTTGACATAATATAGTTATAAAATATTTATGATGATATTAATTTTATTTATTTATCATTTTTAACCATATTCGAAGATTTTTATATAATGTATGAAATTATATATTAAAAATGAAAAATATTTCATCGTGGAGGTGGGAGTCCACACGTATACATGTTAAGGGTTCTCGTTTCTCAACACTTGAGAGGGTTGAAGGGTGAAATTTAAAAATCATAATTAAAATAGGTATATTATATTTTTTATTCATTACCACCATTAATACCATCCATCAAGGGTAGTACTGAAAAAAAATGATGTCACTTTGTGGAGGCGGTGGTTCATGAAACGCACTAAAGATGTTTTTTTATCTTCTAATTGGATGGGAATGAATATATAATGGTTTTACTATTAATAAAACAAAAAATTATTATAATAATTATACTTAAGTCATCATATTATAATTTTTCTATGATATTAGGAAGATTAATATTAAGAAGAAAACATAAGTAAATAATACATACAATCGAGACTCGACCATTCCTTGAAGTTCCCTAAAAATTAGAAATGATTAGGATAACAATGAGTGAAAAGGGGATTATGTTTGTGAGTTATGGTTATATGGAGATTAAAAGGGAATATATTTAAATTTAAAGTTGAATGTTAAGTTAATTTTTTAGTGGTGGATGTGGTACCCTTTTATAATAATAGAAAATATAAACTTTTAGAAATGATCATCATTTATCAATAATGTCATGACACTATTCAAGGTTCAGTGAATGAAACGTGGAAAAATAGAAGTTTCAAGGAAATATAATGCTAAAATAATCTCATCCATTCATTTTTAGACAAGTTAATACTGATTTGAGCCTTTTTTACATTTAACTATCTACCTAAATAAACTTTTACCTTGGTAATTACTTTTTAACCTTAGTAATTAATTTTAATGAAAGAAATTAATATTTGATCATTTTACCTAAATTAATCCTTATGATTTGAAATTTTAAAATAATTTTAACCCATAAAATTTTTAAATGTGTGAATGGTTATTTTTAAAAAAATACACTTAATCACTTAGATAACAATTTTTATAAAAATAAGTTTTTTAAGATTTGAAATTATATAAGATATAATTATCTTGAATACAAATTTTAATGACATAAATTGACTTATTTTAAATAAAATTAAACGTATGACACATTAAAGGAAATTCAAGACCAAATTTCACCATCTAAACACTTAATTAGAGGAAAATACCATAAACAATTTTTTTTATTAAAGTAAAAAAACAATTAAGTTTTAAAAAATATTATACATAAAATTATAAGTTCAAATAATATTTTAAAATATATAATTTCATTCCTTAAATAAATATTTTGGTACTTAAAATGTTTATTAATTTTATATGACAACCTTACATAGTGATAAAATAAAACAAAGTACATTTTTCGCAAAAGAAGAATTTTTCATCTGAAAATGAACCATTTTATAAAAACTAATTATAACAGTTCGGGGAGGTTGATTACAAAGAAACAAATAGATAATATTCCTACAATTACTCAGGGAGACTCATTCTAGAGACCTACCATGATACCTACAGAGATGAAACCACTAGCCTTCACCCCTAAGGGCATTTCAGAAAAAACTAAAAAAATTCATATTATGTCAACATTCATATGAATAATTCAAAAATAAATTTTATTTTATAAAATTTAATTACTAAAATTTTTAAATTTAGATTTTAAAATAAAATACACAATAAAAATAAAATTGATTTTATTGAAAAAAAATTCAATATTCACTCTTATTAATTATTTTCTTTCTGAATATTTAATGGTATACCATCATAGTCTTTATTATAGATATATTAAAAAATTATCTTATTATTTTGAGATTGCTTTACATTGGGGATATCATGTGACATAAGTTATAGAACATAGTTTGTATTTTAAAGGTTTCATAATATTGGGTCATTACATTCTCCCCACCACCCCTAAATAAATTTAATCCTCACAATTTTAATTATCACTAACAAATGAATATAGTTAAGGGTATTAATAATATTCATATGAATCGAGAGTTGACTTCCAATGTGGTATCAATATTACTAATTTTGGTGATACTATAAAACTAATTTATTCCTTCATAATAGTCATATCAAAATATTAATTTTACTTCAAACCATTTGGGTTAAAAATCTCTCATAATTAAGTATCATTACTCCTATAATGAAATTTATTTTTGAATACGGTTAATAGTCATCTTGTACTAATATATGATTATAATTTGTATTAAAAAATGAATTTTGGATTCCTTATTCTCACAACTGATTTGGGATCCCTAGGAAGAGATAAATATAATGTCCAAAATCACATTAAATTCCCCTAAAGGAATAATATTAAGGTTCACATGTAGAATATTATAATAAAAATTATACTATGATATAATAATATAAGTAAATATAAAATCATTAGGCTGTTGATTTTATGCTCTTAGAAGAAATCCATGAAATATTAGAGTGACTATAACTGAAATCAGATAAGACATCAATAATTAGGGGGTGTAAGATAAGTGTACCTCAATTATCACTATCCACTTACATGGTAGCCATTGTATATGAGTTTTCTTATTATAGGGGTGTATCATGTTAATTATCTTCGTCATCCCCTGGGTTTGGGCATCAATTTTTATAATGTCCTAGTTCTCCACATTTAAAACATAGAACCATTAATATTACCTTAAAATGGACTTTGTTTCCTTTTACCTTTATAACAAACTATTCAATTATCCTTAGTAAATTTCAACTCTATTCCATCTATTTCTATTCATTGAATATATTTATGTTCCTTTGAGACATTTCACTCAGTGAATTTTCTCCCATCTTTCACATTTAAAATTTTCAATCTTATTTCTTTTATAGTCCTCACCAAATAATATTTCATAAAAATTCATTTTTCTCTTATTTGGAGTTTTTTAAAACGCAACTAAGATAAATTTTTTAATCATAACCACAAAATTTATTACATAAATTCTTATCTCATTAGGTTTTTCATAAGGAAAATTTCTTAAATTACCCATGGATTCCTTTATTAAAATATTTCCTTTGATATTCATCTATTACTAAAACTAAAATGTGTTAATCATGAGTATTCAATATTTAATTCATAAAATAATTTTGTAAAACTCAACCTCAAAATGTTTATTTCTTTGAAACTATCAAATTTTATTTTAGTTAAACCTATATCACTCTTCATTTAATATATATTTATTTAGGTTGGGTTCTCCCATTTTTTGTATCTTATTCCTTAAAATAATTAATCTTTATTAATTAATTATAAAGTTAGTGTGATTAACCAACGCATGTCTACTAAGATTTTCAAACTAGTTCTGCAGTTATGACTCTTTGTCGTGCACCTAGTGACGATTGATTTAATACCCAACATACCCTCTTCGAGGTTATTACCCTATGGTACATTTATTTCATAGCCTAAATCCACTTGTAATATTCATACAGAAATGTATTTTTATAGAAAACAATCTATTCAAGACTTTACCAATATTTTTTGATATTATAATATTCTAAAGCTCATTTATTAGACTTCCTCCTAATGTTTTTCCTAAATTTATCTAAACTAATATCCAATAATAAATAAACAAACCTACAAAAATAACTAAATCTTTCCTTTGATACAAACTATAGAGACCCAAGATAAACATTATATAAATTATATAATAATATCTTGATTTAATTAATACATCTCACAAATTGTCACACTACTCATTGTCTTATAGAATAGCTATATAAATAACTTATTTTAAAACACTTACAAACTCTTATCAATAATAGTACTCTTATAGACCCTTTCTAAACATATCACATGATAAAATCATCTTCCTACGTTGGGGAATGAAAAAAATAAGAATGGGGTAAGATCAAATAGTTAGTAAGGGAAAATAAACCCTGAAGTATTAGATCAAAAAAATTAAGGAGAAGATAATGAATACATAAATATAATAATAAAATATCAAAATATATTATATGGAAATCATAAAACATGTTAGGGAAAATGTGATCAAAAAGAGATCATTAACATAAAAGATATGGCATGTCCCAAAACACATATCAATAATCATAAAACAAGTGGGAACTATATAAAAGTTAAGAATACTTAAAAAATAAGGCATAATCATGAAACTTTTTTTTTCATGGAAATAAAATGTATCATGAAATATGGGAATAACTTGATACACAACTTGGGAATGTGTAACAAATGTAAGCATTGAAAAATTATAACAAAATTTGTGTACCTTTTTAGGATTTGGATAAACACTTGTATACCCTTAGGCTTGGTATAAAACCTCATGTTTACCCCTTTATCTTAGGATAAATCCTCTCATGTACCCTTTGGCTTGGGATAATTCCTCTCTTGTAGCCTTTTTCATGGAATAAATCCTCCAGTGTACCCTATGTCTTTGGATAGATCCTCCCAACTACACATTGAATTGGTATAAATCCTCATATATTCCATTTATGTTAGGATAAATCCTCCATTTTACCTATTAAGTAAAATATAATTAAAAATAAAAAAATCATAAAACCTATTAAAACATTGAAGTACAAATTATATTCAAAAATATATTTTTCTTGAAGGGAAACGGAATAATTTTGAAAACCTTATTTCCAAATAAAGTATTGTTGAAAAGATATAAGTTTTCTAAAATTATAAGTGAAAATATGGAAATCATTACTTTTAAAATAATATTAGATTATGGATACTTGAAAATATATAACCTTTTTAATAAAAGGAAGTAAAACTAATTTGAAAACTTTTAATTTTAAAAATAATCTTTGATAATGGAAAATTGAAAATGATATAATGTTTTCCAAAACGTAAGTGATATTAATTTGAAAAAACATACTTTTAAAAAAATTAATAATATAAACCTTAACAAATACATAAATATTATCAAAATAAAATGTTGAGAGTATTATAAAATGTTTTATTTTGAAAAGACAACAAAACTTATTGTAAATTTTGAAATAACCTTGTTGAAAACCCATATTGTTAAAAAAATTGTGAAACATTTATTTTAAAATTAATAAAGGGAAATAAAAGGAACATTAGAGATAGAAAAAAATTTATTTTACACAAGGGAAACAATAACATTGGTGGGAAGTAAAAATAAGGTTATGGATGAAAAATTCATTACAAGAGATGGGAATTATTTTTTAACATAAATGTATTTTAAAAAAAATAATAGAATCATGAAAGAAGAGTACTTTGATACGAAAAATTACTTCTCCATAAAATAATTTTTATATTCAATATAACTTCATCATATGTTATAGTATATCAATTTTAAAAGATAATTTTCAAGGATAGTGATTATTATAGGATTTGAGTCTTGAAAACCACTTTTAACCTTAGGAGTATTTAAATCAAATCTTCATGAAAGAGATAGATTAAAACTAAAAATAAATGAACATGAATACAAATTAATTCATAATATAATGTAGAAAATTATATTTATATTCACTGTAAAATGGAATTAGGTTCAAAGTATAAAACTTGTCTAAAAGAGATCAATTTGAGATGAAAACCCCTACGGATTTGGTAATATTTGAATCAAAATTCATTAGAATATTGAAAATCATATGGTTTAGTAAATACTATGAATTAAATCATGGATTATGAAAAAAAATTATTTGGAATTAAATACACCAAATATATAAGAAATTGGTGCATAACATTAAAACATGACTCAATAAAGAAGAATTGAGAGGAAACCCTTACTATGTTTCAAATTCATTTTATCCACAAACTTAACTTCTTGAATAACCAAGTTAATATTATTATATAGACTCTTAAGAACATAATAATTATATTTTTTATTTAATTTTCACCATTTATTATGATATTCTATTTATTTTTTATATATTTCATCCTTGTTTTTGTGTAAATATTTAATCGGTGCCATCTTATTATGGTGATCTGAGGGAAAAAATGTTACTATAATAGTAATTTAAATAATAAATATAATATATCAATAAAAATTTACTAATTATGATTTAATTAATATAATAAAATAAAAAATCATATTCCCATATTCATCTATAAACATAATTTAATTCATTGTTCACGTAGGTGGTTAAATCAACCCAAACATGAACATGCTTTAACTCGATTGGAGAGTAAGGTTGAGGATATGATTATTTTGAAATAATATCATTATAATAGTTTTATGATGATACTATTTTTAATTATTTATCTTTTTTAAATTTATTTGAATATGTTTAGATAGTGTATGAAAATATAGATGAAAAAAGGAAAAATGTTTCATCATGGAGGATAGAGTCCTCGCATATGCATGTTTAGCATTATAATTTCTAAACGATTGAGAGGGGGTGAAGTTTTATATTTAAAAATCATAATAACGTGATATATTTCATATTTAATCATAATTATCACCATTAATACCATTCATCAATGGAATTAATGATATAAAACAAACATTTTCACTTCATGGAGGTGGTACTTCACGCAACTCTCTAATGATGTTCTTTTGTTTTTCTAAGTGGATGGAAATGAATAAATAAGAATCATACCATTAATATAAAAAAAATAAGTATAATAATGATACTAAATTCATTATATTATTATGTTTATAAGGAATTAGTAAAATTAATATTAATAACAAAAACATAATAAGTAAATAATACTTACATTGAAAACTTGATCTTTCCTTGGAAGTTCCCTTGAAATTGAGGGGATTAGGATAACTATGATTAAAATTATGATTATGATTTTGGGAGAGGGTTATATATAGATTAAAAGGTAATATATTAAAATAGTAAATCAAATTTAAAGTGTATCTTGTAAGGGTTTAATTTGTACCCTTTTATGATAAGAGAAAAGGATCACTTTTGGAAATACTCATCATTTTTCAATAATTTCATGACACTATTCAAGTTTCAATGACTGAAAAGTGGAAAAATATGGGGTTTGGGAAAATATAAGGTATAAAATCCTCTCAACCATTTATTTTGAGACATTTTATGAATTACTAAAGGATATTTTTTTAGTTTTAACCTTTTACCTAAATTAACTTTTACCTTGGTAATCGATATTTATCCATAGTAACTGATATAAATAAAAAGAATTAATATTGGTTCATTTTAGCTAATTATAACCCTTTTATTTAAAATTTGAGAATAATTTTAACACGTAAAATTTAAAAAGGTGCGAGAGGATAATTTTAAAATAAACACACTTAATCGTGTAAAACCATTCTTTAGAAAAATAATGTTTTTAAGATTTAAATTTATATATTAGATATAATTATCTTGGATACTTATTATATTAACACAAATTTATTTATTATAAAAAAATAAAAAATTGGTGGAATTCATGGAAATTCAAAAATAAATTTCATTATATAAACACTTAATTATAGGAATTTTTTGGAATTTTTTTTAATAAAGTGACATTTTAATTTAGTTTTAAAAAATATTGGACATATATTTGTAAGTTGAAATGTCACACCCCGACCTTGAATATCAATAATTTTAGTCATTTTATTTATTATATTTGTTATTATTATTATTATTAGTAATTTTATTATTAATTAGGTTTTATATTGGTTTTTTTCTTTCTATTTATTTTATTTTTTCTCTTTTCTTTCATTCTTTCTTCTTCATTATTTCTTCTTCATTATTCTTTATTTATTCCCTCTTCTCTTCGAATCACGTGGGTTGGGCCTCTTCCCCCTCCCCTCTTCATGCTCCCCCCTTCATGGTCAACTTTTTCTTCGGGCGTGATGCCTCCTATGACCTCCCCACTCTCTTATAGCCCTCTCTTCTCCGGTGAAATCACCGGATTACCCCCCCCCCCCGGTTTTGCGGTCGGTACATCGAGGTAATATTTATTCTTCTTTCTCCTCCCTTTTTTTGGATTTGGTTCGGCCTACTCGTCACCCCATAGGGTTCAGCCAAACCCTATATCTTTGGGTAATTTGATTTATTGGTTTTCTTTTGTTAGAGGGTTGTGCAAGTGGTCTCTCGGGGCCCTTAGGTCCATGATCCGACAACCACTTCAGAATGCGGAGTGTTTTGTCTTGTCGCAGTTGGTCGTTACTATCCTAGGTGAGTTTTAAATCCTGTTTCTTGGTTTCGCACGGTCTAAATTAGGTTCTTTAATTGTTTTGAGGTTTATATTATTTATCTTATAGTGTGTTGGTGTTTTTGTGATAGTAGAATTTTCTAAAAATAGATTTCGAAGTATTTTATTATTTATGATTATGTTTGTCTATGCCAATTGTGTGTGGTTAAATTTTAATTGGTTTTTAATAGTGAAATTGGATGTTTCATGTGGTGTAAAATATTTTTCAAAAGTTTTTTTGACATGATTATATGATGAAAGCGGGTTTTCTAAAGGATATGGTTATGTTTTCAAGTGTGCCTCATTAGGGTACTTCATAGAAGTTTTTTTTTTAAGATTATGCAAAAGGTTTTAAATGTGTTTTCAAATGCACTTGAGATGTGAATGCATTAATAGTGGTTTTTTACAAAGGGAATGGATCTTTTCGGCGTGTTGGATTTTGTTGTGCATCTTTAAATGTGATTTGTAAATTAGGAAAATGATGTGGAATGCCTTTTTATGTGAAGATGGCATGTTTGTGGGTTTTAAAAGGGGGATTGCCCCATAAAAATGGTTGAATTGAATATGTGTCCTTGTGATAATTTCAAAGGGTTTCATGAATTTATTAATTAATGGTGAATTCATTTGAAAAATGTTTTTGGTGTTTGGAAAATTGAAATCAGTTTGTTTATGGAAAATGGTGTTTCTTTAAAATCATGGTTTCTTAAATGGTTCTTTGTTTAATAAATAATATTGGTTCCATTTTGGCATAATTTTATTTTAGGGTATTATCATGTTTATAGATTCCTGTTTCTATTTAATTAAGGTGATCTAGACACTACTTGGTGTTTTCGAGTCACTGGATCTAAGGTGACTTACCTGTGTATGCATAGGTAAGTATATATATATGTAGATTCCCCTATTATGTGTATATTCATTCATGGTAGTGAATATACATGTATTTATCTAGGTGTGCCTATGTATATATATGTAAATTCATACGTAGGTGAGTGGAGACTGGTACATGCATAAAATCATATATGTAAGTATCCCCTTGCACACATTCATGGCCATACGGGTGTGTGCATAGGGGCTAGGTGTCCTTATATGTATGTGAAGATGCATATTCTCAGTGGGGGAGTAGAAGATCTTAGATAGAAAGCGTCAAGGGCCGAATTTTTGGTTTGGTTCCACTTTGAGGTAGGATCTCTATACATTAACCTTTAAATTTAAGAATCGTTTATTTCTTTCATTTAAAATATAGTTTTAATATTAATTATTCATATAGAACTGTTATTAAAATTTCCTTTCTTGAATTGGAGTGGTTTATTTCTTGTAATTTGTTTCAATAAATGGTTTAATTGTGTTTTCACATTAATTTCCTGATGAAATGCCCCTTTGGCCTTTGTGAATTTATTTTAGATTTAAAATGCTGGTTTGGGTTTCTTAAAAGGGTTTTGAAGTGTATTTCTAGTTTTCAAATTGGTGTGTGTGTGTGTGATTCTTTGAAAAATGGTTTGGCATGTGAAAATCATGTGAGGCCCAGTTGGCACTTTTATAAAATTGGTTATCTCAAGAAACCTCTCCTTGGATGTGGTACCCTTACTTTGGTTGAGTTATATGTTATAAGAGGTCTGTTGAGTAAAAATTTCCCCTGATCAAATGGTTGAAAGGCGGGGGGTGTATTCCTTGGGGTGACTCAGGGGTGACTTTGTTGTGTGTGTTGACTGTGTGTGAGGAATGTACTTATGACTGGATACTTATTAGAAATTATTGGATCACCCCACTTTTTAGTCTAAACATGGGAACCTATCATAGCAAGAAAATTTTTGGTGAATGGTTGTTGCACTAGTTTAGACTATGCACTGGCTAGTGGCCTATAGCAAGGGGTAATTTTGTTATCATTTCTATGGGATTGGGCCCCTTGTTCAGGACAGGTAGGGTGATGATCGGGCGTTTGGGCGTTATGACATCATTGATTAGGGCATGACTTTAGGATGAGTCACATTTATAGTACGTTCTTGACTATTCACAAGCTCTTAGGTTTTCTCATTTATATCATCACTTAGTTATCAGTGGTAGATGATTGACATTCATTGTTTGGTTGGTTACTCTTTCTTGTTATTTTCCCATTTCCCTTGTGTGATCATTGCTTTTTTACTTTGTGTATGATGTGTCTCTTTGTTAAAGGTGATAAAAATGATCTTCAAAAGCTTGGGGAAAAGGTTTTTAAAATGTTTTACACTTATTTATCCCTATTTCTATAAAAAGGTTAAATATTTATCCTTGGAAAATAAATTAATTTAAAATAAGAATGAAATGGATCGAGATTTGTTTTTAAAGGGAAAATGTGTAAAAAAATTACTCATATATATTGTACTTAAAACATGAAATTAATGTTTTTTTGTTTAAAGGAAATTCATAGGGAAATATATTGTTTGGGAATGCCTAATGAGTTTTGATACTCACACCTATAGTTTTGTCTTTGTTTTTAGCTTCAATACATCTTCTTACTCAGATTCTATCACCGTAGTGTGACGTTGGTTTGAGGTCGGTGGTGGCCCATAGAGTCACATGGAGGTATGTACGACTTTGTTTTCTCACCTCTCCTCATTTTAGTTTTCATTGTTCAGTTTTTGTTTATTTATTTGTCTTTAATTTATGGGTCATATAATTCCTACCTATTTAATCTTGATTCATGAATCTAGTTACCAGCCTGTGGGGATCAAGAACTCCCTTCAGGCCATATCGCGGCCTAGCTCAGGTGAATGGTTCTGGGTCGACCTAGGTTGGTTCATGAAAAAATAGTATCAGAGGTAGGTTCTTGTTATTTTGGGTGTCTAATAGATGGAGATTATGATTTTTGAGGCTCATGAGGTAGGTTACGGGTCGGTGCCTGATCACCACCACTTGTGACGAGACTTGAGTTACCAGGTTTAGTTCGGGTTTTGAGTCTTTTTCCCTTGTTTTGGATTGAGGGATAACAATAGAGGTGAATCGGTGTCACACTATGACCCCACATGGAGTAGTGACCCATGTAGAGCCCAAGTTCCCGGTTCAAGATTCACTGGTGTTATGTCTTACTTGGGGCATGGATCACTACCATGTTGATGGCTTGGTCATAAGAACTTGTTCCTCATTCCATTTTTTCATTGTTGGTTGTGCTTTGTCTAGATTTTGGTTGGTGTTCGAGTGTTTTTGGAAATTAAGGTGGTTTTTAATTGAAAGGGAACTTTCTCTAATGGTTTTAAAACTGGTAAAAAAGAAGTTTCTTTCATGTTGATTTGAAATTGGTGAAGTGATTTTTTAAATAGGAAGTGTTTCAATTTGGAAAATTTGGATTATGTTTGGACTTGGTAACATAACGGAAAGTGTGACCCTTGGTATTCCTTAGGATCATCCGCATATGTTTGGGTAGACATGTGAAGTGCACGTTGACACATATGTATGGGTGATTTGAGTGGAAAGGTATGAAGGATTATACGGTGGTTCATAGGATTCCATGAGTGGGGTTTTGGAATTTAAGGCTTGACTTGATTTTTCTAAAATGGATTTGAATGAAAAAAAATGATTTCAGGACTTGGTTTTTTCTTGAAAATTGGGTTTGGGTATTTTGAAAAGTGAATTACGCCTCTGTTTTTATATGTTTTAATTATGAGTCTATTAGACTTGGCTTGGGGTGTTGATTTTGGTTTTGTTTAAGCTTGTTCAACATTCCGGGTAAGTTGTCTTCACTCAAGGTGTTTCTTTTGATTGAGTTTTGGCTTGATACCAGTTTCAATTTTGTTTTTCATGTTGTTATGAATATGACACCCAGAAATTTCCTCAGAATTCATTAATGAGTTGTGCCCAATTCTGGTTTCTATTGAGTGTCACTTGTTCTTCGAGTCCTTCGGGGTTTTTTAGGGGAAGTGAAGCAGTTTGATGGAAGTAGATCATGTCTTCAGGTGGTTAGGGACACTCAAGTTTGTTAGAGTTTGTATTATCTAAGGTTTAGTGAAGGGTCCAACCTTGGACTAGTGGAGGTGGATGTCTCATCACACTTAGAGTTGGGATGATATGGTAGGTGTTGAAGCACATCCTCATCTGATGGATCATGCCTGAGGAGGTGAAGGCGAAAAGAGGTAAGAACTCATCCGTAGTTAACAAGGATAGTGGTTGGTGATGGCCTGTGTTGGATACTTTAAGGATTCAGTATCTGGAGCACAAGTGCTTGGAAAAATATGGTGCATCTCTTCATTCATGAGGGTTCCCTATCCAGTGAGCGGGGTGTACTAGGGGAACCCATTTATGAATAATCCCTTTCATTGGACTCAGCTTCTAGCTTGTCAGACCACTTTCTGATGTGACATCAGTATGGCCAGTTCAGGCATTCCAAGCTACCTTGTCACATCCCTTTAAAGCCTTCCCATTATTGTGGTCATTTGGGTCACCAGGGAAAGTTCTGTAAGAAGCACCATTAGAGGAAGGAGTTATGATCGGGGGATGTTAGTGTCTGACTTTGAGGCATAAGATGCTTCAACCATCAGAACCCCAGCCTTAGGTATTAGGGTGAAGCTCGTGCACAGTCAGGATTTCTGAGGCATGTGAGACCTTTGTTGGGTTATTTATCTTTTATCTTGGAATAGATACATTCAGGGTTTCCTTTTTCTTGTTTTCCTACTATTGTAAGTTTATCTTTTGTGGTGAGAGTGCGATGAACTTATTCCATCATGATCATTGTAGTTATGTTCTACTGAATGTGGCCGCTAGAATTGCTTGTTTTTTGTAATTTTATTTGGCCCATGTGTGGGTTTTTCTTGGTTTTATTAATGATAATTTGGAGTTGTGAGTGTTGGGGGTTTTTGGATTGGGTCGATAGTTCCAGGTTTTAGTGGAGGCATTATCTCACTCATACTAAGGGTGCTCGATGTGTTGGGAGTTTTATATCATTATGGGTAATTCTTAGTTCTGGTGGTGTTGTTATAGGGAGTTCTCATGTTATCCCCTCCTTGGGGTAGTATGTGTGGGTTTTAAAGTTTCCATGTTAGTCGAGTTCTTGTGGTGGGGAGAACTATCACGTATTCTCCCCTTGTTTTATGTTATGGTTTCTTCTTGATCAGTCAGGTGTGACTTGTGGAGTGAATCATCAACCCAAAGTTCTTGATTTTTATTTTGGTTCTCTTCAGGAATGGACTCAATCATTGGTTATCATTTGACTTGGTGGCTTTCTGGGGGCAGAAATTGTTTGTGGTCGGAAGAATTGTCACACCCCGAACTTGAATATCGATTATTTTAATAATTTTATTTATTTATTTATTTATTATTATTTTTATAATTATTAGTAAGTTTATTATTAATTAGGTTTTATATTGGTTTTTTTTCTTTTCATTTTTCTTTATTTTATTTTTTCTCTTTTATTTCATTATTTCTTCTTCTTTATTTATTTTTCTTTTTCTTTCCTTCTTCCCTATTCTCTTCACATCGCACGGGTTGTGCCTCTTTCCCCTCCCCTCATCGTGCTCCCCCCTTTTCAACCATCTTCCCCTTCGAACATGACACCTCCTCTGACCTCTCCACTCCCTCACGGTCCTCTCTTCTTTGGACAAATCATCGGATCCCCCCCTGGGTTTTGCAGTTGGATCATCGAGGTAATCCCTATTCTTCTTTATCTACCCTTTTTTCGGATTTGTTTCAGCCTAACTGTCACCCCATATGGTTGGACTAGACCCTAGGTCTTTGGGTATAATCTGATTTATCTGTTCTCTTTTGTTCTAGGGTTGTGTGAATGGTCTCTTGGAGACCTTGGGTCCATGTTCCGACAACCGCCGCCGAAGGCAGAGTGGCTCGGCTTGTCCCGATTGGTTTCCACTATCCAAGGTGAGCTTTAAATCATGTTTCTTGGTTTTTCATGGTCTAAATTATGTTCCATAATTGTTTTGAGGTTCATATAAATTATCTTGCAGTGTGTTGGTGCTTTTGTGATAGTCAAATTTTCTAAAAATATCTTTTGAAGTATTTTCTTATTTATGCTTCTGTTTTTTTATGCCAATTGTGTGTGGTTAAATATTAATTGGTTTTTAATAGTGAAATTAGATGTTTTATGTGGTGTGAAATATATTTAGGAAGTGTTTTTGACATTATTATATGATGAAATCAGGTTTTCTAAAGGATATGGTTATATTTTCATGTGTTCCACATTAGGGTACTTCTTAGAAGTGTTTTTATGATTATGAAAAAGGTGTGAAATGTTTTTTCAAAGAAACATAAGATGATAATGCATTGATAGTGGGAATTTACAATGGGAATGGATATTTTCGGTATGTTTTATTTTGTTTTTCATCTTTAAATGTGATTTATGAATTAGGAAAATGATGTGGAATGCCTTTTTAAGTGAACTGGGCATTTGTGTGGGTTTTAAAAGGGGGTTTCCTTGTAAAAATGGTTGAATTGAATATGTGTACTTATTATAATTTCAAAGGGTTTCCTGAATTGATTAATTAATATTTAATACATTTGAAAAATGGTTTTGGTGTTTGGGAAATTGAAATCGGTTTTTTATGGAAAATGATGTTTCATTAAAATCTTGGTTTCTTAAACGGTTCTTTGTTTTATAAATAATTTTGGTTTCTTTTTTTCTCAATTTTATTTTAGGGTATTATGATTTTTATGGATTTCTGTTTCTATTTAATTAAGGTGTGTTGCTCACTTCTTAGTGTTTTCGAGATGCTGGGTCTAAGGAGACTCACCTGCGTATTCATATGTAAGAATATATATATATGTAGGTTCCCCTGTTATGTGTACATTCATTCATGGTAGTGAATATACATGTTTGGGTCTAGGTGTACTTACATATATATATATAAATTCATACCTAGGTGAATGGAGACAGGTACATGCATATAAGCATATATGTAAGGATCCCCTTGCATGCGTTTATGGCTATACGGGTGTGTGTATAGGGGCTAGGTGTCCCTATATGTATGTGAAGATTCTTAAGCTCAGTGGGGGAGTATAAGATATTAGTTATAAAGCATCAAGGGCTGAATTTTCGGTTTGGTTTCACTTTGAGGTAGGATCTCTATGCATTAACCTTTAAATTTAAGAGTCATTTATTTCTGGCATTACACACATAGTTTTAATATTAATTATTGATAAAGAAATTTTAGTAAAATTTTCTTTCTTGAATTGGAGTGGTTTATTTTCTTGTAATATGTTACAATAAATGGTTTCATTGTGTTTTCACATCAATTACCTAATGAAATTCCTCTTTGACCTTTGTGAATGTGTTTTAGATTTAAAATGCTTGTTTGGGTTTCTTAATGGTTTTTGAAGTGTATTTCTGGTTTTCAGAGTTCTATGTGTGTGATTCATTGAGAAATGGTTTGGTATACAAAAATCATGTGAGGCCCAATTGGAACATTTTTAAAAATAATTATCTCAATAAAACTCTCATTGGATGTTGTCCCCTTTCTTTGGTTGAGTTATATGTTATCGGAGGTCCGTCGGGTAGGACTTTCCTATGATCAAATGGTTGAAATATGAGAGAAGTGTTCCTTGGGGTGACTCAGGGGTAACTTTGTTGTGTGTGTTGACTGTGTGTGAGGAATGTACTTGTGACTAGATACTTATTTGAAATTTTTGGCTCACCCCCCTTTTTAGTCTTAACATGGGAACCTACCATAGTGAGTGAATTTTCAGTGAATGATTACTACACTAGTTTAGACTACGCACTGGTTAGTGGCCCATAGCAGGGGTTGTTTTTTTGTCATTACTATGGGATTGGGCCCCTCAGTCAGGCCAGGTAGGGTGACAATCGGGCATTTGGAAGATAGGATGTCATTGAGAAGGGTATTCCTTCAGAATGAGTCACATGTATAGTATGTTCTAGACTATTCATGAGCTCCTACGTTTTCCCATGTATATCAGCACTTAGTTATCTCTGGTGGATGATTGATGCTCATTGTTTTGTTTGTTACTCTTGATTGTTCTTTTCCCATTTCCCTTGTGTGATCATTGCTTTTTCCTTCATGTGTGATGTGTCTCTTTGTTAAAGGGGGTAAAAATGATCTTCAAATGTTTGGGAAAAAGGTTTTTAAATTTTTTTACACTTCTCTATCCCTCTTTCTTTAAAAAGGTTAAAGATTCATCCTTGGAAAAGAACTTAATTTAAAATAAGAAGGAAATGGATTTTGATTTGTTTTTAAAGGGAAAATTTGTGAAAAACTTAATCTTATATATTGTAGTTCAAGCATGAAATTAATTTTTCTTTGTTTAAAGGAAATGCATAGGGAAATATATTGTTTGGGCACACCGGCTAAGTTTTAATACTCACATCTATAGTTTTTTCTTTGTTTTTAGCTTTGGTACTTCATCTTGCTCAGATTTGGTGACTGTAGTGCGACATTGGTTTGTGGTCGGTGGTGGCCCGAAAGGTCACATGGAGATATGTACAAATTTTTTTTTCTCACCACTCCTCATTTTTATTTTCATTTTTTAGTTCTGGTTTATTTATTTGTCTTTAATTTATGGGTCAAATTGTTCCCACCTATTTAATCTTGATGCCTTCCACTAGTTTCCAGCCTGTGGGGATCGGGAACACCTTTCGGGCCATATCGCGGGTCGGCTCGGGTGACCGGTTCAAGGTCGACCCGAGTTGGTTCGTGACATGAAAGAATATTTTAAAACAAATAATGTTACCCCTTAAATAAATATTTTATTTTTAAATTTTTTTAAATTTTTCTTGGATAATATTACATAATGATAAAATCATAATAAGTATAATTTTCACAAAAAATGTATTTTTCGACTAAAAATCATCCATTAAAGAAAAAACCCAAAAAAATTACTAAGTAAATTTTGATGTGAGGAATTAAAAAATAAATTTTATTTTATAAAAAATATATTCTAAAATTTGAAAATTTACCTTTTAAAATAAAATACGTAAAAAAAATAAAATGGATTTCATTGAAAATAACATTTTTCAATATTAACTTTTATTAATTATATACCTTATGAATATTTAATGTTCTTCTATATTATTATTTATTATAGATTTCTTAACAATTTTATATTATTATGTTTTGGTTTGTTAATATTGGGTGCGTAACCTAACACAACTTATAGAACATTGTATGTATTTTAATGTATTTAAAATTTTAGGTCATTACAATCCTGTGTGCTGCCGTAGAAGGATGATATTGTTGCAACATTTTTGGTGTTTTTTGAATGATACTTATAAAAGAATATATCCTACCACTATTTTGGTTTTGAAATATTAATTTCAATTAGAGAAAATTCTTCCACTACCATTAGTCGGATGAAGGTGTGCTACCATTTGTAGAAGGTGTCCCAATGGAAGGAGGTGGTGTGCTTCTGGTACAATAAAATAAAGGAACTTCCACTAACACTAAGTTGAAGAAGGATTATATATATATAAATAATATTTACACAACTATATATAAATATATATGTGCTTGGAAAAAGGCCTATAAGGGGTAAGAGAGAACTTCAACTATTGCTACTGTGAGAAAGTATAGGGTAGAACGTGGGTGATGCCATTATTATGAAGGTGCTTCCATTCATTAGAAGGACATACTACCATTATGTAAAGTTAGAGCTAATCCGCTGCCATTGAGGTCCTACTATCATGGAAGCGAATGAGAAGAAATAGATGAGGATGTCATGGTTATTCAGGTGTGGAGGCGTCATATGAAGACAAAGAAAACAAATATTTTTATATTTACTATTTATATATATATATATATATTATTTAATATATTAAACAAAAAAATAGTAAACCATGAAAAATAATTAACACACATTTAACACAAATGTATATATATATATGTGTGTGTGTGTGTCTGTGTGTGTGTTAAACATTTATGTATGAATAAATACTAAACACAAATAGAAGATAAAAACATCTAAACATCAATACATGTTAATATAAACATTATTTTCTTACAAAATAACACATAATAAATATATGTGATATAAAACATTAATCATTCTAAAAAAATACTTAAATATTAACACATGATAATGGTAATTGTAATCAAACAAATATTATCACATGTATATAAACATTAGTTTTAATGAAGAAAATCACAAAGAAAAGTATATGCACAAGAACAAAAATATCCTTCATTTTGTTTTATTACTAAAAAATCCTATAAAACGAAAATATCCTCACCATGTTTTTAAGTAAACAAAATGATAATAGTTAAACTTTATTTAAATAGATTAACTAATTATCATCATTTTTACACTTTATAAAAATAAAAAACTTAAATAAAAAATTAACTCTGATCATATTGAGATCAAGTTAAGAACATAAAGTACACCTAAAAACATGTCAGGATAATCACATGATAAAAATAAGAAATAAAAAATATAAATCTCCCCTTAAAGGAATAAAATTTTATACATAAGAAGAGATCCATATAAACATATTTTTTACTTCAGAATAGAATATCCACCTATACAAAACAGTTATAGAATATAAAATAAAATTTAAATACTTCATATATTGAACAATTATTTCTCCAAGAAATGAAATTTAATTTATAGAGCAGTAACCACTTGATTAAAAATTTGGGTACATGTGGCATAGTCCTATGAAAAATTAACATGAATAATTTTTAGTACCCCTACTATTTTGAGTCCAATTATGTTAGTACCAAAAATTTTTGATACCCAATTAGAATTAAAACATTTATTGTATGGTACATGAGTAGATAGTTTTTTAGAGATATATACATGAGTGAAACTGAGAGATTGAGGGAACAAAAAAGACCATTAATCGGCATAATTTCATTGATATCGATATTTGAAGAATGTAACTATTGAAACCTTCCCTATAGAACTATTAACAAAATCAGTTTTTTATATCTTATGAATCTTATTATTATAACTAAAACTAGTCTTATATCTATTTGGTTTCATCATAGATGTCATATTATTATATTTTCCCCTGAACAATGGTATATAACGTTTTTTAAAATTGAAAACTTCATTTTTTATATTAATATTATCTTTATAAACAATCACAAGATCATCACATACATTATCTTGGGTAGAAGAATTATTATTTATCAAATTTTTATTTTCCTTTTCAAGCATAGAATTATTATTCTCCATAATCATTATTTTCTCTTTTTCTTTATAAAACTCAAATATAGAATTTTTCAAATTTTAATTTTCCAAAAATATGATTTTTATTTACTTTAATAACCTTATTCTAATCCTTATATAAATTTCCATGTTTCATATAATTTTTTTTAATTCCCTCTTCAAATTCAACACATAATTCACTTAATTATTTAACATTAGATTTATCAAAATGAAAACTAGAATAAGATTTATAATCAGAATAAAAATTAGAATTAATAATAATGATACTTGAATCATCCATAAAAAAACTAGTAAGATTTAACATATCATCAAAGAGATATTTTACCTGAGGATATTTTCCCATCAGATCAGGGTTACTAGCATATTTATCACTTCCTGATTCTTCAATGGAGTTTCATTCTACAGTGTTACTCCAACCAACATAATAAGAATGTTTCATTTCATTCTTCTATTTTTTATATCTCCCTTATTTTTTCAATTTTGGAAACACATATTTGGTATGTTTATGTTTATTACATTCATATAAAATGATAGTGGATTTACCTTTCCCGCCTTTTCTTTTTAAATGCTTCATGAATCTCTTGATTTTTCCTTCATCTTTTCTAGTAGAATGTTTTTTCTTTATGAATACTTGGATGAATTTTACAAATTAATTTATCTTATAATTCTACTATAAGATATAATAATTTATGGAAATATTAGAATTTTTATAAGAAACATATTTATATTTAAACGGAACTCTATTTCTTTTATTAGATCAATCGATCATATTTTTATTCAATTAAATATTGTATTATAATAAATATTCAATCAGCTTATCTAGAGATTAATATGAAAAATATGTTCTTTCTTCAATAGATACTTTCTTTTAATTCCACTTATTTTTTAAGGATCGAAGTATCCATTCAATTATCACTTCATTCTTTATAGTTTCATCATGTATAAACATGATGTTGAAAATATTTTTGAATTTTTTGAACAAATCATTCAAACTTTCATGATCAGGCATTCTAAATTCTTATAATTTATCCCTTTGACTTCCAAGATTAGTTATAAAAAATTTTAGTTCCTTAATGGAATGTTTTTAAAGTCCTCCAAATGTCATTAGTAGTCTTACAAGAATATATATGACTATAAACACTTATATTAATATAAAAATATTGAAAATTTAACAGTTTGTAATTAAAAACATATTTTTTAGCATTATTTCTAGTTAAAGCTTCATGTTCAA
The DNA here is from genome assembly GCA_963277665.1 of Viscum album. NCBI lineage: Eukaryota > Viridiplantae > Streptophyta > Magnoliopsida > Santalales > Viscaceae > Viscum > Viscum album. The sequence goes on from OY728135.1 coordinate 339,805,534, forward strand.
CCTCGGATATTTTATAAGGTCTATCCATTATATTCCAATATTAAATACCCATATTTATCAAAAATATCTTCATTTTATCTTTACAATATAAATAACCACTTCTATTTAAACTATGTTGTCTCACCGAATTCCAAAATCCAATCTCATAACATTACATAATTGAAATACATCATTCCTTAGTTTTGTTAAGGCCTAGTATACAAGTCTGATAAAATAATCCCAAAAATATAAAAAAAATGTTCTTTTAAGGATAACTTCTAATATCAATTGATGTTATTAGTAAAAACACAATAGAGTTAAACTAATAATTTTGGAAAGGGTTTTCCCTTGGATACTAATTATTGGTATCAAGAAAATTAATAACAGATCTAAGAAATCATTATGAATGTTCACCTATGATACTAATTTTTAATTTATAAAGGATATGGAAGATGATACAAAGGGTTGGTGAATAAAACTTTTAAAAAAATGTTTTGATAAACTAGTTTAAATAAAAAAAGATAGAGAGAACATAAAAATGTTATAGTGGTTTAATCTAATTAACCTAATCCACTCTTAGTACCCCAACCAATGGATTATAAAACCCACTATGAAAGAGATAGATAATTTTAAAAATTTATAAATCATTACATGGACATTTACAACATGATCATTACCAAACTTGGACTTTGTGGGGAACTTCCCCAAAACAATACATTCTTTTTTGGGAAAAAATAGAACCCGAGTTTTCTACCAAGAGTGTCCCCGACTTAAGTGTACTACTATTTAGTCATGTAATCATAATTAGAGTAATACATTTTATAGGTATTATAACTTTTGAAAGAAAATATTTTAGTGTAAACCTTTACCCATATAGAAAAGTTAGAACAAATATTATAACTAAATAGAAGCGAATTGATTGTTTTTTATGAAACATTTGATGTGGGAACTTTTAAAATATATAGATTGTATACCAAAAACATTCCAATAATGGAACATATCAACTCCCTTGAGCGTTATGAAGTCGGAGAAGATTTCTCCCGACCTTGAGATTTCATCAAAAATGATGTAAACTATTGAGAATATGATCTCTTGATTGTCACATGAGTGTAAATGATTCGAATCACTCTATATCAAATGTGTGTATTATATTAATAACAATTATGTTCGTTAAAAGCATATTTGATTTATTTATATTGAGAAATATTTGGGCTACACATTTGAGTAAACCATTAGAATAATTTAGAATAATAAAAATAGAGTTAACTATAAATCATGCAAAAATAAAACAATTTCCAAAAATAAAAAAAAGGAATTTAAACTAATTTGAATATACAAATTGTAAAAAAATAAAATGGGTCAGAAAAATTAAAAAAAAATCATTTTAACTAATTATAGAAAATCCAGTAAAATAAAATTCTTTAAAATATCATAAGATAAATATATTTATGATTCCAAAATATAATTTAATATAATCAAGATAAATACATTTGATATAGTCAAAGAATTATTTTTCATCAAATCAAAGAACAATTTTAATTATTAATATAAAAAATTTGAAACACCTACAAATAAATTTTAATAAATTAAAAATAATTATTTTATATATTTTTTAAATAAATAAATAGATAAAAATAATTAAAACAAACTATCATTAAATCATACTGTCAGAAATATATAAATTAGTGTGTCTTAAATAAATTTTAAATATATTTAAATAATTTATTTTTAAAAATAAAAGAAGAATAAAAAACATAGATATTATAACACCATTTGACTCCACATTCACCTAATTTTATAAATTATTATTTCATAGATGATGGTAGTATATTTTGTAACTAAAAAACGGAGTATACTACAAAAATTACTGCTAAAACCATTATTTCTACTCCTACTTTGCAACAGAGGCATAAAGGTACTACTATTTGAGGAGTGATACCATTATCAATACTGAACCTTATTCCACTACCGTTAAGATATTGTGATACCATTAGATGCTAGAGTGATTCTACAACTATCAAGAATATGAACTAGTATGTTACCATCGAAGGATATTATCGTTACGTCATTGCTGGTGTTACGAACATGCTACCACTAATAGAAAACCCCCTACCACTATTGTGGTTGTTCAGTTCTATCGTTGGGTAGAATATATGCTTCTTCTTCCATTCAATGGAAAAAATTTCCCTACCTTTTATAGAAGGTGTGCCCACAGAAGTAGGTGGTGTTCTTCCACTATTGTTGGATAGAGGAGTATCAACTACCACTGAGTTAAAGAAGACTTATATAAATCTATAAAAATCATGTTTATATATATATATAAATATATATAAGCTTCAATGGATTCCTATTGATGACTAAAAGGGGATGAATGAACAACTGTCAATGCTACCATGAGCGGGAATAAGGGAGAACATGGGTGCTACCATTAATACAAAGGTGATACTATTCATCAGAAGGGTGTGCTACCATTGCATGAATATATAGGTGATCCACTACTATCAATGTCCTGCTACTATGGAAGCGAAGAAGAATAACTAGAGGAAGACTTTGTGGCTATCTGGGTGTGGTTGTACATGAATAAGACAAATAAATCAATATATTTATATGCACTATATATATAATGATATATATATATATATATTTAATATTTAATATATTTAAAACAATATAAAAATAACGCTATAACATGAAAAAAATGAAGACGCATTTAGAAAAAATATATATACATATGTATTTAAAATAGTAATATGTGTGTGTGTGTGTGTGTTAAATATTTGTGTATAAAAAATAATAAACACAAAAAAGGATAAATCTCTTACAAATTTACACTTTCTTAAATAATAATTCTGTTCACACCAATTAACACATGATAAAAATATGAGATATAAAACATTAATCATATTAAAAAATTAAAACACTTAAATATTATCACATGATAATAGGTATTTTAATTAAAAAATATTATCACATGTATATAAACATTATTCGTAATAAAAAAACACAAAGTAAAGTATATTCAAAAGCACAACATTGAGGACTTTTGTGATGACTAAAGTATTATGATTAGGGTAATTATAATTTTTAGAGAACTAACTAACATATATGATCACCACTCATGGGGATGAGATATTCATGAGACATTGATTATTCATTGTCTTACTAGTTGGGGTAGGACATATTCTATTTATATTTCAATTTTAGTTTTTTTATTTTCTAGCTATATATGTGTAGATTTTAATTTTGATTCACTTATACATAGTCTGGATATTGGATATGTTTCTCAACATGGTATCTCAAGAAGGGGTGAATTGAATTTTCCCAAAAATAATATTAAATTTAAATACTAAATCTAATTTAAGGACCTATTATTTAACACATAAACCAATATAAGAATTATTTAAATCTATTTAAAAATATTTAAACAAATTCTAAAAAAATTGATGATACTCGACTATATATTTTGATTAATATAATAAATTTTAAAATAAATTTACTCGCATAAAATCTATTTAAACACTACAAAATATTATTTATTGTAGTCTAAATACTTTACTTTATAATAAGAAAGAATTGATAAAAATGATTATTTTTAAAATATAGAGAAAAAATATTTTTTTATCAGATATATAGTCATGAGGCATCACAATTAGAGCAGAATAAATGAAAAAAAATAAAAAATATTTCAAGGATTATGGGGAACTCTTATCCTTTCCACCTAATACATATATCACCACCAAACCAATCACCACTCATAAGTAATTAAAAACCCAAAACTAGATACAAAATTTTATGAGAGAAAAATATTATACCCTAAAATACAATAGGGGACACACATATCTAGGAAACTCACACATCATCAGGATAGTCACTCATCATTAGATAACTCACACATCAATGAGAAGAATATTAGATCGATCATCAAAGGGGGTGATGGAATTGATTGGATGAAAAACACTAATGGGTTTTGTGTGAGGGGTTTGGTGTGAAGGGGACAATAGAGGGATTTGTATTTTTTATTTTTCACATATTTCATGGTGGTTTTTTAAGAACTTTTGTGAAATATAAGAAGATTTTTTTTAGTGAAATATTTAAAAAAACTACTAAAATCATCCTTTAAATATGAAAAATAAAGTAATTTTATTTAAAATGACCATAATTATTTATTGTAATACAATAAAACATGACATTTATTGACCAACCATGGAATTTTTTTGCACAAAAAATATTTAATGTTTGTACTTTCATATATTTCATAACATTTTAAGCCCATCTATGATGTGATTTTATTATAGTATATAGAAAATATGTTAAAAATGATCATATGTTATATCTATCATTATTATTATTATTCCTTCTCAAAAACATTATGTAATCTATAAAACTACTCTATCATGTTAAAAATAATCCTTCAAATATTCTCCATGTTCAGTCAACAAAATATTTTAACTATATAAAAACATAACCTCAAAAAAAACTTGAGATCTTTATCAACATGGCATGTTTTATTTTCTATTATATATAAAATGTGTTTTATATAACTTGACAAAACATGGGTTATATTCTCTTTGAAAAATCATGTGCTTGATCCCCTAAAATTTTATATAATCACCTTCATTTTTAGTCTTCACCTCACAAAATTCCAAGCCAATCCTATTTTTATGAACTCAATCTACCATCAAATTTTTAAAATCTAATATTAAAAAACTGTATAAATAATTACTTCAAACTCCCTCAATGGGTACTTCATGCAGAAAATGAAGGAATCAGGTACCCAGATAAAGCATGATAAATAGATATTTTAAAGAAATTGGACCAAATTGGTGTTATAATAATATATCGAGTATGGTTATAGTGTATTATAACATAAGTATCATGTGTCAATAATTTAAGTACAAAAAAATAAATAAAATGTTACCTCATTATTCCATGTGATTTCATCATAGTTCAGTCAATAACATATCATCATAGCTCAAAAGGATCCAAGAAAGGATCCCTTTAGATCATATTCACATGATCTAGAAGAAAGTAGTTCATCATTATATGATCTCTATGTTCTATAAATAAATAATTGAGATATTAATGATTTCCTTTCGATTATAGGAACATAGAGAACATGATTTTTGATGATTGAATTGATCATTCATGTTATCTGTTTGAATTTCTCTCTCTGTAACTAGATAAATAGGATGGGAGAACTCAAAATTCATGTAATAGGTTTGGAATACTATTCATGGATCTAAAATAGGCTTATATAGTTAGGTTAAATATTTTAGAATTTCATTTAGGTACTTAAAGATGTTTGACCTCTTAAATTGACGTGTTTGGTCACTAATGACATAATTAACTCATTATAAGTGTAATAATTATTTTATCATTCACATGTAACACTTTAACATGTCTCATGTATAAATTAAATTCATCCACTAAACTCATTTCTCCCAAATTAGTTTATCAATATATGAATAAATATTATTTTCTCAAAAAACTATTTTTATCATATTATCTTTTTATACCAAAATAAACTATGAATACATAGATAGATAAATCAATTATCATTATTCTAAACTTAAATAATATATAATTGAATTTATTAATTCATTTAGTTGTGATCATTCATAATCAGACGTTCACTGACTCTTGTTTAGGTGGCCCACTTTAAATTTAACTCAAATTCAACTGAATTGATGGAACTTTTGAATTCACATTCTGTGTAACACTCTATGCCCATATCTCAACAATAGTGAGTTATACTCATAGACCAAGAGTGGTATCTTGCAACACATTAGGGACCCTAAAGGGTTAAGGATAAGTTATAGATATGAAAACCTCCTAAAAAACTAACCATTCAATATACTATCCTTGTATCAAGATAGCATATAATGTAGGATGCATACTTTTTGTTATCTTCCTTTAATTATTTATTTGACTTTTTTTTACTATATTGGATAGAATTTTATTCATATATCATGGACATGGACTTATTCAAGGAACTATAATCCCAGTAAAATGGTTAAATATATCTTCTTCCTATAATCAAAATAGAAAAACCAAGTCTTATTCATTAAATCAATGTTATACCCCAATGATGCACCTGACATTAGATACCACACCATAATCATAAATTATCAATGTATTCATCATACATCAAATAACATGATCAAATTGTTCACAATTATAATGATTTCAATTTAAAATTCTAATACACATTCACATAAATAAAATATCCAATGCTACCAATAACATTTTGTGTTCATATTATCAGGTTAGTTTTAATGATATCCTCTACTTTAGATCACCACGTAAAAACTTCATGTGAAGAATTAAGAATTCCTATAAACCCCTATTATATAATAGTTAAATATCATTTTTTTCTCTTCAATATAATGTGTCTATACTATAAGGAATTTTTTTAAGCTTATTTTCATAGCACATATTTGTTCTCATTATAGTTGGGAACTATTATAACATTTTGATAGGATGAATAACCCAAAAAAATTACCATGTAAATAGTATATATATATTTAATTACATGATTATGGAAATAGAAGTAATTTATAACTCTCTATATAAACTATATAGTGATCAAAACGTACTAATCAAGTTGGGTTTAGGATTCTTACACTCACAAAACTCCCAAATTAATTAGAGCCAACTTTATAACCATCACGTGGTAATCTATAACATGATAAACATTATTCATCTAAGTTATAGATTTAGTCATTTTCCCTTCAATATTTTTATCCATGGATACTCTCATATCCATGAATTCACTTATTTGAGTAAAAATCCCTCAAAATATTATATATCCTAAATATATAACTTTTTTCCTTTGTCGTAACCTTGAATTCTTGGATAGTACAGATACTAAAATATTATAAATATATATATTATAATATATATTGCGCTTTATTTTTAAAATACCAATATTTGGGATAATTTTCTATATTTAAACTACTTATTTATATGCATTTAAAGTGAAAATATACTCAAATTATATATATTTAGATACCACTTACTTTAATGAAATTTTATTACTCATTTCTATAGCCTATTTGTGATTCAAGATCAAATTAATTTATAGTAATAGTAATTTAGTATCTTCTTTATAACTAGTGTACATTATTCTACAAGTATTTGGAATATATACCTAGTTGTTTTTTAAGTGTTATTAGATTTTTTTACCACTTATATATATAGTTCTCCTGAATTTATTAGATATTTTCCTGCCATTCTTAATGCATAGGCAATATAAAATCTAGTACATATCATGGAATATGTGTTAGTTCCCATCACTTAAGTGTATGGATTTTTAATCATTTCCTTGATCTCCTCATTTATATTTATATGTAATCTTGGTGAGATTTATTCAATGTGACATAGCTATCAATTCTCACTCAAATTGTTTCATCTTTTATATTTTTAAAAACCTATTAATATATATACTTTGAATTGGACAATTAAAATCTTAGATCAATCATAGTGGATATTATTTCCTATAACTTTTGTTGTTAATTTAATTCATTCTTAGAGAAATATTTTGAACTTAATCTTAACTAGACTTAATAATAATATATATTTTCAATATTTTAATCAATATATATCACTTATAAAATCATGGAAATCACACTAAACAATTGAAGAAACATGAAAAAATAATCATTTCATGGTTTAAAGTATGCTTTGATCTATAAATGTATCCTTATAGAATTTATATAATAATCATGGTAAGATTCTTATTTCAATATGAATTCAAATGGATTTCAGTATCTTGACTAGTGAGAAAGTTTTTTTTATAGTCACGTATTTATTTACCTTAAACCTGTAGCTATAAATATTTGATTATAGGTATTTACTTTACCTCCCATGTACATTTTTATCATGAATAACCATTTGGACCCCAACTTATTTACATTAATTGGATGTACTGCTAGAATAAAAACCTTATTTTGGTATATAGAGTCTATTTCTAAATTTATATCCACTTTATAATTTATCTTATTTCTATTTACTACTTTATTTTATAAAATGATTTATTATTCTTAATGAATAATATATCACTAATCCAAAACATTAAGAATAAAACCATCTCCCATTTGTTTTATCTTTCCTATATAGTATGTGTATTTTTTGAACTTTATTTTATATGGGAACTTATTGAACTTCTTCCTATTCCAACTAAATATACACCTTGAGCCTTTACTTTATTGAATTCAATCTTGATCCTACTATCTCAAATAGAGATGTGTTCCCTCTAATATAAATCTAGTCTCTTACTTGACTATAAATTTAATATCTTATGGATTTATGTAATAGCCTTTATAATTTATTGATAATGTACATAGATGAACTTTGTGTTTCATAATGAAAGTTTATTAATAAAATATTCATTGATAAGGGATTTTCATATCTATACATGAATTTTTGGAATATTGTATTTTTCATATTATAACTTATATAAAATCCCATTTTTCATTTTAGTTAGAATATTGATAATTGTTAATGCCAATATTTTTGAAATAGGTACCAAAAATATAATAGAATACTTGTAAGACTTTATAAGACTCGCCATCAATAACACTTAGATAATAATTGTTTAATTTCTCTTATTTTTTACAATATGACTATCATACGTATGTGGATATATGAGTTTAGTAATAATTAAAACTCTTTATTTAATTATCCATGAATTCTTGATTAAGATATTCTCTGGATCACTCACTTAAATCCTCTTTTATCTTCTTACCAAGATCATTCTCTACTTCAACATTAAATTTGTTAAATGTATTAAATGATTCAATTGAACTATGTGAATTTACCTCAAGATTAAACATGAAATAGTTCAAATATCTTGTTAAAATAATTCTTGAATATTTTCATATTTATCCCTCTTAATAAAAAAAGGCTTCTTGGTCTTTATATCATATAAGAAATCAAATCAAATACTTAAGAGTTTTATCTCAAAAGATTCGCAACACCCAGCTAATGGGTTTCTTATGTTTGGATCACACTTTTTCATGGTTGTAGAAATAATTAGAAACATCATCCTAAGAACAACCATGAATGAAACTAAAACCATGTATATATAAAAATAAATAACACTGTTGTGAAACTTACACTAGTGAATGGTTGATCCTCCTTCTTTATTTAAGTTCATGATGAAGATCTATAAATGGAATCTAAAATAATCCATCATCTAAGGTGTGTCCATGATTTAATATGAATCACCTGATGTTTAGGTGGGATTATACTTCTCTCTAGTTTATGCTACTACGTCTCATGGTAAAGGAGGAAGAAGAGATCTCTCGGGTTGGGTAAATTGGCTAGAGTCATATGTAAGTTAGAACACACTATCTCATAGTGATTATCTATTTATATATGATTTGAGATATTCTCATGCCTCTTGCATCACTTATATATGTGTTATGGGTAAATAGAATATAAATTAAAACTCATGTAAATCTAAGGTAATATAAAACCCATTTGTCTCATTAGATGATACATTATAATTAATGATAGATTACATGAGTAATAATTCATAATTTAACATATTAATGTTCTCTACATCTGAATTATAGGATGTTATTCTAATCGTACAATACAATAATCACAACGTCGTGATATTACCACATCATACAATATGATATGGCCACAGTAGTATAGAAATATCCAATATTTATCCTTATGATATACCAAAACCAATCCATATGATATGTATTTTGTTTATATATTACATACCATAAAACATATATATATATATATATCATATATTATGATAGGGTCCAAAACACATCATATGTGTAAAGTCTTTTCAGAATATCTCCTTCAATATCCCACTTTCACTGAATACTTTTATAATATATGACAATTCATATTATAGTGTATCATATCCAATAAATAATTAATGTATATCCAAAAATATTTTCTAATATCTTCCAAAAAATTGAAATCTATTATCAACTTCACCATGTATCACATCATATGAAAAACCTGGTGAATATCCTTATAATACTCTTTTTGGATAAACTCTAAAAAAAATTTAATGCATCTATTTGAGATTCATAAAACAAAATCCCTATTATGTAAACAGTAAAGTTTGAACCTATGATCCTTTTTATCATTTAAAAAATATAATTTTTTTAATTCATAAATATAAGAAAGCAATGGGATCTAGAAAAGAATCAGTGCTACTCATGCTACGAAGGGATGTGGCATAATATCCATTAAACATATATATCTTTATAACTATTTTCACCATCTAAATCATATAAAAGAATGAAATTCCATATAATCCCTTTGTCCAAGTCATCTAGTAACCATGGAGCATAGAGTATTCTAATCTGGTATAGCTTCTCATACATTACAAATTCTCTTAGTATAGATTGATCTAATTGATGAATACATCATATTTCACTCACCTTTATGGATGATAACATTGCATACCCCTCATATGATAGATAGGTACACCATATGTCTTATATAGGTATGGTCGTACACTTCCTTATTCAATCTCAATCTGGGGTCTAGATTTCATTATCATTATATGAGAGGAAAAATCTCATCTTTATTAAGCTCCAACCAACAACATGATCAATAACATACCCAACCATTTATGATTTTATAAGGCTCTAGGGTTTCATAATAAAGGTATCAACTTATGAAGGTTCTCATGTTAGATATCATGCCAACCTCACATATGAGGAAATCCAAATATGAACCCTACACCTCTAATATACCAAAGAAATAGTGTATAGAACTACATGTAGTATTCTTTATGGATCATCCAGTGCAAAAAACCTATTTTGTTCCTCATTGGAATATTTTATATCCCAATTCATAAATCCTACTCACACAAACCTTATAATTTTTTCAAAAACAAAAATACCCAATGAAAAACATCAATGAGGGATAAATAAATGTCTTACAATGAGAGATCAATTATCACTTCACTTTATGAGTATATTTATGAGAAACTAATTTCTATAATTTTTTTATTGAATTTCATGTCATCAATTTATACATTTTTAGGGCATTAATCACATTTCATTAGTTATATATTAAGTATAATTTTAATTGTTAAATGGATTAATCTAAAAAAAATTAATTTTTTATTATTTTAGAATTAATTTTTAATAATCAAACACTAAAATTTATTTTTTATAGGATAGAGATATGAAAAATGAATTTTGGGTGGCTCTCATATGATTAAATAGTTTTTTTTGGAATCTATGTGGGAATAATATTGTGTTTAATATTTTTTTGGTGTTAATTCACATTGGGGAGAAAATATTTAGTATTAAATACCCAAAAAAGTTTAGTATATAAGATTAAAATGCTAAAATATGCATTTCAATCAAAATAAACATGGGTTACATGAGAATAATCGACCATTACAAGGGCTGCATAGAAGTATCTTGGATGAAATAAAACCTGAATTAGAGAAATAGGAACCTATGTAAGATTAAATTTGTTTTCAAAATGGATATTTAATGTTTTATAGTAGAACATAAGATTAAATACAATGTATTACTATGTTTCACATCACATACAACACATTTATCACAGTTGGCGGTAGAACAAATCATTACCCCTTTCCTAGATATTACCTATAATTTAAACATAGGCAGTGATTTCCTTTATCATGGTTTGATCCATGCACTATAAAGAACCCTTAATCACATGAAAATATTGTAACTTTGTAAACCTTTGATTAGTAATCACAATAAATGCTCAAAGAAACCTTAAGGAGATAAAATATGGTTGTGGAATAAATCTAATTCACATGTAGAAGCCATGGATGATCTTGCAATGAAAAATTAATATTCTCATTCCTCATACCTTACTAAATTGGTTAATGGTCAAGAAAGCTTCCCAAATGCCACTCATATAGCTAAAATAATTAATAACAAATCATGTAGAGAAATTTAAAGTTGGGAATAATCATTATGCCTTCAATATAGAAAAAATATCCACCCAGTCATTATTATGTGGAATTAATCCATACATGTCAAAGGATTTGTTTTTGTATATGATTTAACTTCACCTTGAAAGGATATGGGACCTTGGCCTTCATTTAGGGATTTTATGTACATAGGTTTCTTCAGTTTCTTTTCTATGATTTAATAAAAAAATATTTTTTCTTTATTTTTTTTCTAGTCATGTTTCTATTACTATTTCGTGCCTCTTTTGTATTCTATCATTATAGAGTAGTTAATTTGGGGATTCTTCAAGGAGGTTCAAGGGACTCCTGGATATCATTTCTTATATTATGTATGTTTTATTTAATTTTTTGATGTATAATTAGGCATGGAATATTTTGGTGAGATGGGATACCATATTTATATTCATTTATTATAGTCATATTATTAACCCTGCAAAATAACAATTACCTCCCTTTACTTTTAGTATCCTAATGATAATTTAATGTGGTCGGTTGAGCATTTAAAAGTGGTGAAAAGGGTTTTCATGCCTTGACCATGGTGTTTATCATTTTCCACTATGGTTGAGGTGGGATAAATGTATTGATGAAATTTTTTCAATTTATGTTGTGTTTCACAAATTAAGTAGGGGAAGGAAAATCATTATTGGTTATAATTGAATTAACAAATGGTTTTTAAAAAATAAAATGGATAATAATGGACTCTTTGGATAAACCCTAATGGTAACCATCCTTTCCCCAATAACACTTGTTTTTTCATTTCTTTTATTTTATGTTATTTAATTCACACACATTTTTTTTATTTTCCCCCTTCTCTTTATATTTTATTTCAAAATTAATGAAAAATATAAAAAAATTAGTAAGTGAGTAAGCTGAAACTAACATGTGTGATTCCTCAAGTGAGACAACCCTAGTCAACTCCTTAGCTACACTAGGTTTATAAATTTTATTGATAAGAACACCAAGAAAGGTCTTATATCAAATTTTTCACCATTTTTGAGGAGTCTCATTGGGTAGATGTACTTAATTCAACATATAAATATTTTTTAGTTCATTATTTTATAATGTTTGTTTATTATTTTACCTATTATTTCTTATCTATTTATTTTCACTATAAAGTGATAAATTTTATTATGGATCCATTCATCTATAGTTTATCCATTATTATATGCCTAGTTCAAGTAATTGGATGATCTAATCACTAAGTTAAAAGATTCATTCCTGTGCAAATAGTGCATTGATGACCACTTCCTCTTCCAATAGAAACTTAGAGAGAAATTCCAATGGCCACAACACACAAATTATACCATGGTGTACAAAAATAAATGGGTGTAATAATGCTACTATAATAATAAAACAATTAAATATCATTAATAAAATACCCCATTACACTAAGAATATGATAAACCAAAAACTAAGGAAGTGCTGACAATTTTCACTAACACATTACAATTAAACCAACAATTGAGAGAACAATAAGATTAAATAGGAAAACCAGAGGATATCATATCAATGATTGACACCACTCTGTAAGAATACATGGATCAAGGACCTTGAAAAAATAAGAATAAAAACTACTTCCCATGGTCTTTTCTAAGGAACAGATCTAGGAGGTGGAAATTCAAATTTAAAACCCATCTCTACTGTACATCTCAAAATTCCTTATAAAGTTATTTAATAATGAAAAGAATATCATGTCTAACCAATTAAGGGATTTTAACTTTATTTGAACACCATTACCTTTTTTAACTACTTAAATTCACTTTTAATAATCTTTATGATGATATAACAAATTATTCTAAACCATTTATATCCCCCAGAAAGTGGTGAAGATGAAGAAGATACTACCCTGGAAGAAAGGGTGGATCTGGACATTAATAACATGGGAACTATGGTGAAATAATTAATCACTTAAAAATAAAAAACCATATTTAGGGATATATAATAATACATAGATATAACCATTTATTTTCTTTCCATCCCCCAATGTACTTACCTTTCTTTATCCACTTAAGGATGGTGGTTTTTATTTATTTTTATTATTTTTCATGCCCAATTCATGCTGATGGAAATTAGTATAAATAATATCAGATAGTTCCAATTAAGGAAACCACCACTCCCCCTTCTATTTGGGGATAATAGATTGTAACTACCTGGTTATAGGTATTATAAATACAATACCACTAATGGGATTATCCATGAATCTTTTCTCTTTATTTCTCATTTTCTTTGTTTTTTTGAATAAAATTTCTTATTCTTATTATTTTATTTTATAGGTTGAAAATGGTAGTATTTAGAAGACTATATCCTACACTATAAAATAACCTGGTGGCATTTTTCCTTTGCATTTCTCTCTTTCCCAACCAATCAAATTGTATGATGTTTTGATGAATGGTAGCAAAAGATGAGTATTTAGGAATATGTCTCTCTTGTTGTTAGTATTTTTCATTCAGTTTTTTAGGAAAATTTGATCTTAAATGATTATTCATAGTCATATTTCATACATGAGTTGATTTTGAGAATTCATCCATGATTTTATAAGAAATATATTTTAAATGATTTTTTATATAAAACATTATTCCTTGACTTTTATTTTCAAAAAATTAGATTAGTTTTTTCAATTTTATAAATTCATGTTCATAATAACTTGATGAAATTTTGTTCCCCACCCAAGGAGGTTTCTAATCCTATTTTAACATATTATTCCAGATACCATCACTTTCCATAGAGAAACTATGATTTTTTATAAAAACTATAACTTTTTATTATTTATTATTTAATGATTTGGAATTAATGAATTGTTTTTAAAATGATTCAGGAACTTATTTAGTTATCCCACATTATCCATGTACCCACCTTTATATAAACCCATGTTCATATCATAGAGGACGTGAATTAACATATTGGTTTAATCCATATTTTCCCTTACCAAAACATCATTCTTAACAAATTTTCATGACTATTTCAAGTTTGAGTGTGGGTGGGGATTTATGTGTTTAATTTGGGAGTCATTTCATTATTATGAGAAATAAATGGGTGGGGTAATCATTTTAAGTACCTTTAAAAAAATAGGCTTGAGTCGCATTCATTAAATTCATTTATCTACACATTCTCCCTCAAAAAATATATATAAAACAATTATACATAAAAACTGTGTGCATAAAAAAAGAAATATATATATATATATAAGAAAAAAAAGAGATTGGGTATTGATTATCATTCACTATGCTTCATTTTTAACTCATGACCCACAAAAGGGTGTTGGATGTGATTATTATATATGGGAATTGCTTGAGTAATTTCATTAAAAAATACTTGAATACACATGAATTGTATTTAATAGTATACCCACCAATTTTTGGCCAATTATTTTTAAAGTCTACCTACCAACATTAATCCACCAATAACACCTTTAAGGCCTCATTATTAAACATATTTTTTGTCTCTAAGTGTAGAGAAATTAGAATTTGTAAAAGCATATATTGATCATGAATTTTATATTTGTGATCATAACACCATTAAATATTCTCTTGAGTGATATTTATATATACTTACGTGTGAGGTTGGTTGTGATTGGGGAACATATTGATTCTTGAGGTTAAAAAATATTTTATGTGAGATGATAAAAGTAGAGGGAAATGTTTTTTAATAAATATAAATTGTTATTTCCATTTTTGAGGAAGGATTGGGTGTGTTTAAGAATTTAAATTTTTTCTGAATTTCATTTCTGATATTGATTTTTTCTTGGATTCAAAAATATATGTTTGGGGGTAATGAGAGCCAAATTATCATAAACATTTTATTGAACTTAATGTATTGAATCCCCATAAGATAAACATTTTTAAGGCATTAATCACATTTTATTAGTTTCAAAATAAATAAATGTTTAATTGATAAAAGGATTATTCTCATTATTTTAGTTAATTTATTAATTTTAAAATTAATTTAGGATAATCTAGTAATAAAATGGATTTTATTATATGTTAGATATGTTTAAAATTAATTTTGGGTAGATCACATGTGAATAAATATGTTTTTTAGCATCTATATATGAATAACCTCACATTTCAAAATTTGTGTGATATCAATTCACATGGGTAATATGTTTTTTAATATTAACTATGTATTATAATCCATTTTTGAAGATTAAAATAACAATATATTATATCATGTCAGAATAAACATGGGTTGGATAGTAATAACCATCCATGATAGTGGTTTTGTAAGATTATCTTAGTTAAAATAAAGCCTATGTCAAATAAATAGGAACCTGGGTATGATTAAACTTGTTTTCCAAAGGGATAAATAAGTTTTTCTAGGATTCATGTATGATTAAATACAATGGATTTCCATTTAACATATCACTTTAAATTCTTCAAACAAGGTTGTAGATAAACCCAAACATCATCTCTGGCCCATCCACTATCTATAATTCAAAAACGGTTAATGATGTCTATTATCTTAACTCAATCCACACACTATAAAAACTCTTAATTCTATGAAAATATAGAAACCATTTAAACCAATGTTTAGGTGTTACTAAGAAGGATCAAATAACCCTTAAAATATTAAATAAGGTTTTTGGGTTAATCTAGTTAGCCTTGGGAATCCATGAATAATCTTGAAATGTTAAAAAGAATAATCACATTCCTTATACCAACCTAAATTGGTTCATATTGAGAAAGATTCAAATATGTCTCTCATCTTACCAAAATAATTTACAAGGATCATGGAGAAAAAATTTGAGCCAGGAAGAATTTGGAAGCTTTTGACATAGAAAAAACTTTTCTTGACCATTGCTCTATAGAATTCATCCATAAACGTCAAAGGAATTTAAATTTTCTTTGAATTTAATACATCAATACCTTGAAATGAGTTGGATCCTTGTCCATTAAAAATTTCTTCAAAGTTGATAGATTCTTTTATTTTATTTTCTTTCAATTTAATATGGAATTTTTTTCTTTTTTTTTTCTTTTATGTTTATGTTTCTCACCTCGTGTTGTGCCTCTATTGTTCTATATAGTTATGGAGTATTTAACTTTAGGGTGTGATCCTAAAGGGAGTTTCAAGGAATTTCTTAATTCTATGTCTTAAATTATATAAGTTTTATTCCATTTTATTATGTGGAAGTAGGCGTACAATGTGTTAAGAAGGTGGGATCTCATTTTCATTTTCATTTCATATAGTCACATTCTAGACCCTACAAAATCTCTCTTACCTCCATTCACTAATATTATCCAAATTATAGTTTAATGAGGTGGTATGAGTGTTTAATAGTGGTGGGAAGTGGTTTCATACCTTAATCAGGGTGTGTTTTTCATTTTCCATTATAAAGGATGTGAGATCAATGCATTGAGGAAGGATTTACAATACATGTTGAGTTTCATAAATTAATCTAGGATAGAAATTTAAAATAGTTTGTGTTTGAATTAACAAATTGATTTTGAACAAGAAAAAGATAATGTTTAGTTATATAGAAAAATATAAAAATATAAAAAATATTAATAAGTTTGTAAAGTGAAACTACCATGTGTGACTTCTCAAGTGAGATGACCCTGATCATCTCCCAGTTGCACTAGGTATATAAATTCTATTTAGCAAGAAACCCTATGAACCATTTATTATAAATATATCCAAAATTAAAGAATTAAAAAGTATATAATTATTTTTATATGATATTATAAATTTAACATTCTTAAACTCCTTTAATAATTTTTCCAAATCCATACAAAAGGGAATGTGTCTTCATATAACATATTATAGACTACTAGATCAGCCTTATGTTTACTAAACTTATAATTTCTTTTTAAACTCATTACAACTCTATGTAACTCAAGCCACATATCTATGTTACCATATGTGAAAACCCTCTAACTAAACTCTTTATTAAGTAAAATATATGAAGAAAGAAATTTTGAATATAAGTGATACTTATCAATAATATTCTTAATGTTAAACTCATTAAAAAAGTATTCAAATTATTTTACTTTATAACACCTAATGTTATTATGTCAATAAATTCTATTTTCTATATAAAATGTTTCCTAGTTCATTATTATCATAATTCTTGCAACAATTAGATCAAAAACGTTCCTTGAAATATTTCAGTAACTAATGTAACTCTTTATATTAATCTTTTACCTACATTCCCTAAACATTTTAGGGTATAAATTGACATTCATTTTTCATTTTAACTATAATTATATTTTATTTTTTATACATTGAACTTCTCTAAAAATAGACTCCAATTATCCTTTTAGATACTATAATCTTTTCATTATATCTTACTGAGAAACATGAACATTTTTTATAGGAAATAAAACTTATTTCCTTTAGTGGGAATACATAAAAAATAAACTATTTATCCTTATAAAATATTTTATTCTATGTATTTGTAGTATTATTCTAAAAATAATTCATTATTCTATGAAATATGATACAGATTGGTGGTGGGATAACACCCCTTGTATTTTAAAAACATCTGGATAAACACTTTTATCCTGAATAAAACATTTTTTATCCTTTTCTTCTTCTCAATAATGTTATATAATCTAATGATTCATAAATCTTGTATAAAATATCATATTATTCATAGTAACTCCTTATTAATAGAAAACTTTGCTTATAATGTTAGAGAAATATGATGAAAATATTGATCCTTTATTTTCATCTATGTTTAATAATTTTATTTGAATCCATTCGATGATTTAAAAACCCTTTGATCCATCATTTGAATTTAAGATACAACCTCCATAAATTCATTCCTTGATTTTAAACTCTTGTATATTTACAACACTTCTAAAATAAATATTTTGTATCTTGTAGCCTTAAAAAGTGAATAATTAATTTTTATAACACCAATACCTAACTTTGAATTTCCATGAAGTTTCCTAAACTCCTTCAAGTATTATAGAAAATTGTATTCCTATGGAAACAACGAACTTCATTTTTAATAATTCAATATTTCAATGATTTCACTGTCTTCTTGAAGAAAATTTATTGCACTTTCCAACTAACATTTATCTTTTCAGTTTCATAAATTTCTCGTGGATAGTTGAGGGGAAAACTCATTTTGAAAAACATCATATGGATAAACTTAAATATATTCCTTACATAAAATAATACATTAAGGGTATCCCAGATAACAATAATTCAAATCTAATACTAGGTAAAGCAATTATATAAGGTTCACCCATTACAATATTTCCTTATATAAGATAATCTGAGGGAATCTAGCTTTAGCATGAACTACCTAATTGGATGATTGAGGATTTAATAAGTGTGTAATTTTGAATAAATCTAAAACTTAGTATTTTTAAGTATATTTAATCTCACCATATTACCTAATGTATTTATTTTTACATATACAAATGATTCTAATTATTTAGTTTGGAAACTTTATTCTTTCTAATAAATCAATATTTTTTAAAAAATATTGATGTCAAAATCGATACACAACTCATAGTCTATGTTACTAACCTAAATTAAAATCCAAACATATTTATACACATCCAAATTAATCTAATGAATAATTTATATGAAACCCTTTCATGAAGATTCTTGTAATCATATGAAATCAATAATGTGAATGATATTAATCTTGGATAAGAAGATAGTCGACCCCCACTTTTTTTTAGACAAGGAATAAGCCTCCTGAATACTGAGAAATATTACACAATTTACCTTAACCTAATGATACATTTCTCAATAGAAAACTTAATTCCATCACAATTCTAACGCTGAATATTTCATAACCCAGCCCACTAGGACACCACTTGGGATGATAGTAAGCCTAGGGTAACACCCCAAGTCCATCTCCAGTTGGCCAGGGTTTGGCAATAAGTGTCGAGTGGGCATATCACTTAAATGGGAGGCATTAACCAAATGTAATTTTATGAACACACACAACCATATCAATGTAAAAATGCATAGATATAATAAAATAATAAAACATGTAGAGTATCATAAATGCATGAAACAACTCTAGAAAAATGTCAGAGCGCAATATTGTAATATAATGATATAATGGAAAAAATACACTCCCAATTAAAAAATATGTTTTAAACTGACAAAAATTAGAAAAAAATAAAAACTAGAGAGAGTAAAAATCACAATATTTGAGGATGATCCCTAGAAAAGGTCAACACCTTTAATTACCCTTATTCTCCTCTAATACTGGGTCAACCAAATTCATCGTCGATCTTTCTATCGTCTACATAATACACAGCAAGTGCGGGCATAGATGATGTAGTGTGAGTAAAAAAATAATAATTAGGATGACCTAAAATCCAAGATAGATGAAATAGAATAAAATAGTGAACTCAACCCATAAATAAAGAGGTAAAATAAACCCAACCTAAGATATGCTTATCTTGAAACACCATTCAAAAAAGAAGATAAGTATTTATCTCAATATCTATCTAAGGATGATGATGAGTTCAGATGAAACTCTCAAGGTCACATATCTAATGCTAAGGAACACCTAAAACCACACAATAATCAAGTTATAGGGATATATTCTTGCCACTGTGATCCATATGTGAGGTACTACTATCTTCAGTAGAGGACCCACTCCCTACTGAAGCTTGATAATGGGGGTGTACCACTCTGTAGATAGAGGACCCTAACCCTCTATAGTGTGAGGAGTACCAACTCTACCTATATAAAGAGTATGCAGGATATGTGCCCTGGTGCAGTAGGGGAGTATGGACCTCAACATCTCTATGATGATTTAACTTGATCACTTTCATCAAAACAATATTACTAAAAGAATCATATTTCTCACAACACATCAGTTCATATCATTGATTCCAAAAAAAGGCTATGATCATGTCCTATGTAGAAAACTACTCAGTATAAGATACTCATGGGCCAAAATTTGAATCTTGAAAGAGGAGATAATAAAGTTATAGGTTCCTAGGAAAATTACATGGCATATACATAGATTTACATGATGTGTGACACCACCTGTAAGACAATCCATGACATTACCTTGACATAGATTGGCTATCCATGTCTCTCAACATGGTGTATTCCTATTGGAAAACGACGTGTTAGTTCACCCAGGTACTTGGGCATGTTCCCTCAGCACACGGCTCATCCATCCATGTAGCTACACACAGCATTTCCACATTGGGACACAACATTTCCATTTACCTATGGTCATCGGTGTGTTCCCTAGGTACACAGATTAGCTACTCAGGTAGTGTCACTTGGTGTGTGGTCCTAGCCACAAGATAATTGATAATTAACCTAGATAAAACCCTAGTATCCATGGGATTTTATGGAATGCGACATGTTCTACTCTAGATTTTACATTTTGTATTGTCCATTTTCATAGAAAGTAACTCTGTTTTCCACATAGATGTTAGATCCATGATTTTCTCTATCCTTCACACCATTTAACCCACAAGAAACTATCGAAGTCAAAGTATTTCATCTTCAATCATCATTTATCAGCCTCATATGGTTTAAATATGGGATTTATATTATACAAGTGGTAACCTATCATGACCAGGCCCATGCTGGGGCTCGAGCTGCAACTACCCCAAGCCCGCCTCCATAGGCTAAGGGGTGGAGGAAATCACCGAAGGCACAAAAAATTCAGGGAGGCCTTTCCCTAAAAAATTGTACACACACATGCATCCCACTCAATGAAAAAGTGAATTGGGAAAGGAAAACAAGATACAAAACTTCTAAAAAAGGAAACCAAACATGCATCAACCTTTAAATAGTAAAAGTATATAAAAGTAAACCAAAAGGGAAATGGAAAAAATACACGCCCAACCAGAGAAGCACCATAACAAAAAAACAAGTGGAAAATTAAAATGGCTGAGAGAGCCTCACTCTTAGATCCAATTCTATGACCACCACATGTGGTCCAAGCACCCAGTATCCTTAAGGTTCTCTGATGTCACGATCAACTTGTTCTTCATCTGCAAGGGAACACCAAGTATGGGAAAATACCAAGCAGTTTTGAGTATAAAAATACTTAGTAGGATTCCCAAAAGTCTTAAGGGAGCAACAAAATAGGTAATGAAGAGGGGAGATGTATATAAAACAAGGTAAATTAAAAGAGTATAGCTTAACCCTACAAGAGAGTTAAGTAAGATCATACAAACAAAAGGATCTAGAAATGGTGAGAAGATGAACTTCCCATTGAGTCTTATCTACCCATAGTAGGGAAGTATACTTGTCAAACCATTAGAATCTAGACATAGAAATCATGTGGCATACCTCATGTGGCTTCGCCTCTCCTAGAAGGAGAGTAACCAAAACCCAAGGATTGGGTATTGGAATAGGATACATATATATATTCTTAGTCAAGTAAATCCAAACAAGAGAGAAAGGGTATATTCATATCACAGTTTAGTCCAAGAAAGTGAGTAGACAATCATTCCATAAGTAACCACTATCAATGCCCAGCATCCCACATGTCTGCCCTAAACTGCAAGTTAAAGGGACTCAATCACTGCACCTTGATACTATCCACTTTGGGCAGCACTGTCTCGCCCTCACTGTTTTAGGTCACATCACAAGGATGCGTCTTGGTGGGAAAAGTGTCCATGTTCCTCCTGAGTCCAAAGGTATGTCAAACATGTCTCTTCACTGGTCTGTATAGTCAAGAGGTCGTGCCTCAAGGATGAGGACCCACGCCCATCCCGACTGGAAAGTTCCACTCTAGTGTCTTCAAGGAACCATACCCATCCCGGTTGGAAGGTTCCACTTAGAATAGGTTGGGGACCCATGCCCAGCCCGACTGGAGGGTTCCACTCTAGTGTCATTGAGGACCCATGCATAGCCCATATGGAGGGTTTCACTCTAGTTTTGTTTACAACCCATGGCCATCCATGTTGGAGGGTTCCACTATAGTGTCGTCGAGGACCCATGTCTAGCCCGGCTGGAGGGTTCCACTCCGGTGTCGTTGAGGATACATTCCCAGTATAGTTGTAAGGTTTCACTCTAGTGTCCTTGAGGAACCATGCCTAGCCTTCCTGTAGGGTTCTACGCATAAGTAACTATATAGGAACTACACTTTCCATCCTTGTTGGATGGTACCTCTCAGAAAGCATCGAGGAAATACACTGGTAAACCTACCTGATCACAGCCATCATCAGACATTGCCTAAAAAGAAATCATGCTTGGAACATCTCACATCATAACTTGAAAGCTGTTATAGAGGGAACCATCACATTCTACACATAAAAACACTTAGGATATTCTTGCTAAAATCTAAGTCCAAAATAAGTAGGTACAAGAGATAAAAGATTCATAAAGTGGTATATGGCGTGTGAGGGGGAAAAATTATGTGTGACCCCACCTCATCGCTTGTACATGTACCTAGACATACTTAGGTAAAAAATTGTGAACTAGTACCCGTAAGGCATGTTAGTGTACTCCCAGAGTACAAGGCACTTCTATCCAAAAAATATGATGAGAACACATTTATCATTGTTGATCTGAAGGGGGAAATTTTAATTGTACCAACATGCCTCTTTAAACGGCCCTGAATAACCAACTGAATCACACCGTCATGATCCTTGCAAAACAAACGCACATTATCGACTATTCATTTGCTTGAATCGGATTCTCAGTGAAGAAACTACATTTCACAACATCATACATGAATGGTGCTTCATAGGGCCCACACCTCGATCTCATAACACATCATACAGATCACACAGTTTCAACCCTCATGTAAAAACACACCGGATATACTGTTCATTTTTTCAAAATGGACACCTGGTGAAAAAACCTCATTTCACCGTAAATTCCCAAACCGGGCCCCCTGGGGCCCATGCCTTGATTTTGGTTCAAGCACTTGAAATATATCTTTAAATTCCCACCTCAATTCTAGGGTTTAAACACCACTGACGGTGCATCAATCGAACATCAAATGTAGGAGATATGTTCGATACAAGCATCGCTGAATAATAATAATATTATTATTATTATTTTAATTGAACGTTTCATGCCACCTAGCCCTGAGCCCAAAATATAAAGTTCTCTAACTGGCCTCAAAAGTTCCACCTTAGATCAAGGGTCATGTTTCTATAGACATAATGTTAATCGAACGCTCTATGTAGGATTTATGCTCGAATCATCATCGGAATAAATAATATTATTATTATTATTATTTTCCGGGAATTTTATTGAACAACTCCCTAATTTGGTAAATAGTACCCAACATTAGTCTTAAAAAGACTTCATCAGAAGGTAGGGTCACAATCCCATTGACAAACCGTGAATTGGACGACGTAAGTGGAAGTTATGGGTGTTTAAAAGTTATTATTATTATTATTATTAGTATTAGTATTATTATTTTGTTTTTTTCATGTTTTCTAAAAAACCCGTAGGGGTGGGGTTCCCATGGCCAGCCTCCTACTGCCTCTTCTATCCTGTGGTGCTCTACCGCCATCCTGGCTCTACGCCAGTACACCCGGCCTCAGCACCGCCTGCCGAACCCGCCGCGTCGTCGCCTTGTCAGAGACACACCCTGCCAGACCCATGCCACTTTCACCTTCCACAAACCACTGGAACCAATTTGGTGGTTGGTAAATTTATCTATGACCAGATCTGGTAGCCTCAAGATCTAATCTTCATAGTGGTGGTCTCCTCTCAAAGAATCATCAATGTTTCGACGTGATAAAAAGTTGGTTGATATTCCACTCACCGTTGCGCCTCCTTCGGTGACCAAAACTAAAATTCGAGCCCAGATTGGGACTCCTCAGGTTGAGATATTCATAGATATCTGTCTTTATCTAATATTGGAGGTCTTTTGATCATGTAAAAAAGTTATCATCAAAGAACAACAAAGAACACAAAGAACGGATGATCCCAAATCAAAACAGACGATGGTCGTTGTTAGTTGGTCATCAAAAAAGGATTCTAAAGCAGAGAATGCCAACCAAAATTGGAATCGACAACAAAGGATTCAATTGGAGATCTTCAAAATCTGAAATAGAATATCTACCTCGATTTTGAATCTGATTTTGTGTCTGTTGAACTCTGATCTACTAGCATCTGCATTTTCATCATGATCTAATGAAGATCAGATATCGAATTGTCATCAGAAGTAGATGGCCAGAGCTCTTCCATCCATGAGATAAATGAGTTAACTCAAGATCAATTATCTAAAATTCTATTTATAGGAAACTATCAGTGTTCATGGAATATGAACCTCCTACTCCCTCTCACCTGAGGTCTCCCCTGGGGTAAACACCCTATTACGAACTCAACAGTGGTCTTAGATTTCCAATATGAGTACTCATTAAAGAGTTATTCGAATTAATGTCTGGGATAAAATAATTTAATTTAATTATTTTATTAACAGTTTCATCCTCCATGACATTTTCTATAAAAGGCATGTGCTGACAAAAGTTATGTCCCACCTAGGGTAAACTCCACCCTTCGGACTCAACTGTGGCCTTGGATTTATGATTAAAGCTACTATATGAGTGATATCCCATTTCCATAATGTGCATAGTATAAAATATTCTAATTTTTTTTGTATTATTTATTCCAAGAACATCGGGCCTTAGAATCGCATGTCGTCTCAACTCATAACTCTGGAAATATATGTATAAATATTCCAAAGTCTTACAAGGCAAAAATTGGGTCTCTAAATCATTCCCTCTTTCAATATTTTTGTACCCAAAAAGTAAAACTAGGGAAAAAATTAGGATACTGAGATCACACCTGGATCTCCCTCTCCCAGGAAAACCTTCATGTTTTTATGCTACCGCATAACATGAACCAAAGAGATTGTTCATCCTTATATGGTTTTCTCTTATCGATGACATGCATAGGAACATGCACGTATCTCCCCAACTATTCCATGTGGGAGACGTCGTGCACCCACTCTAGCTATTAGGGGATAGGGAAAGGCCATATATAATCTCACCAACCCTCTGATTGATCTCAAAAAACCCGATAAACCTCAGGGATTTATTTCCTTACTAGCTGAAAACCAATAGGCAAGCCCTCTGCATATCCTACGACACCTCGATAATACACTTGGTCTGCCCATCAGCCTGGGGATGAAAGGATGCACTCAACCGTAGCTGAGTCCTAAATGCCTCCTGTGGGCCTCTCCACCCTCATGATGTAAACTACACATCACTATCAGAGAAAATCGTCAAGGGTACCCCATGAAGGAATACGATATCCCGTAACTACAACTACCCAAAACACTCCAACGAACTCTTCTCCCTGATATCAAGGAAGTACAACGACTTGGTGATTCAGTCTACAATTACCCAGATAGATTCATGGACCTTCACTATGAATGCAAGTAAGGTGAATAAGTTCACAGATATGTTGTCCCACTTCACACTGGGATTTCAAGAGGCTGTAATAACCTGCTGAAACTCAGTGTTCAGCCTTCACCTACTGATAGGTGAGACATCATGAGATGGACTCAGCTACGCTTCATCTCTCTATGAATCACCAAAAATCCCACTAAAAATCTATGTACATATTCCCCACACTAGTATGTATAGCTATGGGTGAAGTGAAGAACTGTCACATCAACTCTTCCCTCATCGCAACTGAAACCACTGTTAGTCCCTAACATAAGGTCTAGTGATTACCTCCTTCAGAATATCTATCCAGTGAAACACCTAAGGATATCGGGTTATACAGTATTTCATAGTCGATGCATCACAAATGAGACTCTCTTACATGCTCAAGAAGCGAAGGATTCAACACCATCGATTGAAGAAAATTGTACCATCCTGCTCCAGGAGGTTCAGCTATAGGGAAGCTAACTGCTCTAAAACATACCGCACTATGTGAGCCTATGATTTCCTGCTAAGGGAAAATTCTATAATGTAGTTATTTCCTGAAGTATAGACTATATCAAAGTTGTGTTCCTATAGGAAGTTCAACCAGTTTCACTGCCTTAGGTTCAAGTCTCTCTAGGTGATGATATACCCAAAACTCTAGTGGTCTAGACCAACCACAAAGTGCTCTTCCATAAGATAGTGTCTCCACCTTCTTAGGGAAAATACTACTGATCCAGCACTACATAATCAGTTGTTTAGTCCTATTCATGGAGTCTCCATTGCATTGGAATGTACTTGATAACTACAATATCAAGATTTACGTTGAACACGCAAGGTATCGACGAATAGGGAAGGTGTGTAAACTCATCCAACCACAAGATTCTAGACACGAAAAGAACATGGAATACCCTGCGCGTCTTTTCCTCTCTTTGAAGGAGATTAACCCCAAACCAGAAACTATATCGTACCAACTAGTGGAATTCCATGAAAAAGGAGGTCAAGAAGAAAAAACTCCATTTTCAATGATAGGACCTTCTATAACACTACACTGCACAACCCCACCCTAAATTCACAAGTCAGATGGACTCATCCACCACACCTCAATACTATCCACTTTGGGTGGAATTAACTCACCCTCACAGTTTTTCTTGCATCAAAAAAATGTGTCTCTATGGGGGATGTACCCCTCTTACTCATGAATTCAAAGATATATCGAACAACACTGACACAAGGTTACACTGATGCCCCATGTTACCCCAGTAAAAAATCAAGCAAGAAGCAGGGAGAAAAGAGTACCTCGCATAGTGTCTAACTAGTTTTAATGAAAAAATGTATAAAAGACACATAGGGTACCTCTTATCATATCATTATTTGTAAGACCATAAATATCCAAAGCATGTAGCTACCTACGGCCCCGACCACCAGCTCCTTGAGCTTGATGTCGTCTTCCTAGTGGTGGTGGAAGAACTTCATAGTGTCATCCACCAACCATAGTTCTTCCCACTCTTCTTCCAGCACTGCTCCCTAGGGACCACCCTATCCCCTCCTGTGAGATACCTGATCATGGATTTGTCTCTTCCATGCCATTCCATCTCCCATCTGTTTGCAAAGCTCAACACGTTTGGTCAGGTAGTCTCATTCCATGTGACATGGCCTGTCATAAACATAACATTGACCTTCCCTGGGATGCCTCAGTGCTCTATGTTGTTTTGGACCATGTGCATGAGTCTGATCATGGGAAGGCCTCCTATGTTGAGGCCCTACCAACTAACGTCCCTACGACAGAAAGTTCTCTGTCTCCAGTGTCTGCTTTAGCACCCTGATATAGGTGGGGATGTACAAGGGAACTACATCAACATAGATCTCTCTATGAAGATCCTGCTCAAACTTCCAGGCTCAGAAGTTACCATCATGGATCATGTCCAAAGAGTAATGATTAAGGTATTTAAACCTATCTGTATACTCATTCACTATAATCCCGCCCTACTGAAGTTATAGAAGCTCCTGAATCCAAACGGAGGGTAAGCATAAGGGGTAGTACTCCTCACAGAACAACTTTTGGAAGTTATCCTATGAGAGCACTGAATCATCGTGTATATGAGTAACCAAGATCCACCAATACCCAACTGCTTCATGGAAAATACTGGCTTTCAAAGACACCATATGATCTATCGGTGTCCTAACAATCCTGAATAGATTGATCACTAAATCTAGTCAATCCTCAGCTACTTGAGGATCTGGCTCACTATAGAACAATAGCGGTCTCTGGCACTGAAACTTACAAAGTGCACCCAGCCTGCACACATCCTTATCCCACTCTTCTGGGAATAAATACTACTCGATGGGTGGAGGTGCTACTACCTATCAACCTGAAAGAAGGGGGTTATATGGTAGATCATGAAATGAGGCATTTTTTCTCATAAGATCATCATCACGGACCAAATATAGTATCCTATCTGGATATCGTTGTGGAGGCATCTATTACCCATCAAGGAGTACAGTGTCCAAATGAGAATATATAAATCAATAAAAATGGGGATTTGACTCAAGAAGGATATTCAATATCTCAATCTTATATGATGTATGTACTAAAGTTCCCTACAATAACTATCTCAGCATGTCGAGGTGACAAGTAGGTAATTAGGGTCCTGGTGAATGGAGACATCAGCCGCCTCACCATCAATGGACTCCCTGGACTAAGATTTTCTCTCAAGAAAAGTTGACACAGTTTCCCTAAACCCAACCAATACCTTTTTAGGGAAATGATCAAACAACGTCCCAAGGTTTGAACCACATTTTATACCACTTTTTCACGACTCGGCCCATGTCAGTGATCGATTTGCAACTACCCCAAGCCTACCTCCAAAGGCTAGGGGTGGTGACAAGTACCAAAGGAACAAATAACTCAAGGAGGCCTTTTTTTAAGAACCTGTACACACACATGCAGCCTAATCAATGCAAAAGTGAAGAGGAAAAGGAAAATAAGATAAAAAACTTCTATAAAAAGGAAACCAAACATGCATCAACCTCTAAATAGTACAAGTACAGAAAAGTAAACCGAAATAGAAATGGTAAAAATACACGCCCAACCAGAGAAGTGCCACAACCTAACAACAAGTGGAAAATTATAATAGTTGAGATAGCCCCACTCCTGGATCCCAAACTATGACCACCACACGTGGCCCAATCACCCCATATCCCTAAGCTTTTATGATGTCACGATCAACCTATTCGTCATCTGTAAGGGCACACCAATTGTGGGAAAATCCCAAGTAGGGGTGAGTATAAAAATACTAAGTATGATTCCCCAAAGGCATAATGGAGTAGAAAAAGAGGTACTGAAAAGGGGATCAGTAGATAGAACAAGGTACAGTAAAAGAGTACAACTCAACCCAACAAGTGAAGTTCCCAATCAGGATCTAAGTATCACTGAGAGGGGGAGGGGGTGAATCAGTGATATCTTTTTCTTTTTAAGTTTCCCTTTTTTTTGAAACAACCTTCGCCTCCTGTTAAAGAGTTTCTTCCCTGCTGAACACACACAACCACAGGAACACAAGATTTACAAGGTTCACTACTCAATAAGAGTAGCTACGTCCTTGGTATGGTACGGAAACAATCCAGTACCACACAATCCACTAGAAAACAATCCTTTGATGTGGAATACAACGAGTAGGATATACCCTTACACTCGTGCAGCACTTTAAAAACAATCTAATAGTGCATGTGCTCCCTCTTAGCACAAATAGGGTAACAAAATGTTTCAGTGCTTCTTTACAATTGAACAGATGTATTCTCTGAAGTACAAATCTTCACTTTCTTACCCAGAAGCCGGTAAGAACCCTCTTACGCAAAACTGAATACGCGTGAAGACCCCAAATGTTTCACGCAGCCTTTAGGGTGACTTGCGCGCAATTCAAATGACTTGCGCGTAAAACCCTTTTGGCGCGAAAAAACGTTTTCACGCACCTTTCCTTTTGCGCGCAACTTTTTCTCTTTTCGCGCAACTTCTCAAGTTTTCGCGCAGCTATCCTCTTATCATACAAACTTCTTCCTTTTCGCGCAACTCACTTAGCGTATAATTTACGCACACCAGAGCTCGAGATTTCTTCTAAGTGTCGAGCATTAACAACTAACAAGGATTAGCCTCATATTTATAGGCATTTTCGAACCCGCGCAAAAAACACTAATCCACGTGTAAAACCGCCTCCATGCGCGTAAAAACTCTTTTATGCAACTTCATATTCCGCGCCATGATTCAATATTCCACGCACCTCATGACTTTGCCATCTTTCATCCTTCTAAGCATGAAGCACCAATTGCGCGCAAAATTCCACACCGCGTTCCACATTGCGCGCAAACCCAATCTTTCCTGCAACATCAAATTTCGCGCACTGCTCCAATATTTCACGCATTTTATACCTTTGCCAATTTTTGATCTTCTGATCTCTAACCATCATTTGCGCGAAAACTCTATTCCTCAATTTCGCGAACCATGCCAATATTTCGCGCATCCCGCAGATTTTTCGCGCAACCCGCTATTATTTCGCGCATCCCGCAGATATTGCGCGCACCACTTTATTTTTGCGCGAAACGTGCCTAAATTTCCGTGCACTCCATTCCTTTGTCATTTTTCATCGTTCTGACCTTGAATAACTCTTTTGCACATATAAACCATCTTCAATCTTATGCGCAACATCCATTGCCAAGCACATTTCTTCATCTCCCGATTTTCAGGCCCAAAAATTTGGCAAACACTGGAAAACGGCGCCACCTTAAACTGTGCTTTTCTGCCATCCCCAGATTGTCTATTGCTTTGCCATTTTATCTCTTTACTGCTTCCCATAACCATTCTTCTGCTCTTATCACGAATCCCACTATCGTGATATTTATCCTTTGATAGATCAGCTTAAGCATCGTCAGAGTTGCAATGGGAACTGAATCTTTCCTATCTTCCAACAGCATCATTCCTTCCAATCAAAACATTTATATGACTGACATCATCATTTCTCCCCCTTTCCTTCATAAGGCTTGCATCACAAGTTCTCCTAACTCATTATTTGTGTGAAATACATACCAGCAAAGCATCGTCTGATTTATGATCCTTCTACAAAGTGAATTGATTTATCGCCTTTGACAACAAAATACAACACTCTGCAAAAGCTAATTCTTCAAACTGTCATCTTCATTCAACTTGGTCCCAACAACAAGTGTGTGAAAGAAGCTCATCCAAACACAAGAATTTAGAAGTAGTGAGAAGTTGAAATTCTCATTGATTCTTTGCTACCTATAGTATGAGAGTATACTCATCCAACCACGATAATCTAGGAATGAAAAGTACATGGCATACCCCACACATATTCACCTCTATTGGAGTGAGAGTAACCAAAACCCAAGGAGTGGGTGTTGAAATAGGATACATATATATGCTGAGTCGGATAAAACCAAATGAGAGAGTGAGGGGATATACATCTCACATATCTTCCCAAGAAAGTGAGTAACCAACCATTCTAGAAGTAACCACCATCGATGCCCAGCATCCCACATGTCTGCTCTGAACTGCAATTCAAAGGGACTCAATCACCACACCTTGATACTATCTTCTTTGGGCAGCACTTTCTCACCCTCATGGTTTTAGTTCATGTCACAAGGACATGCCTTAGTGGGAAAAGTGTAACTCTACCTCGTGAGTCAATAGGTATGTCAAACATGTCTCGTCACTGATCTATATAGTCAAGAGTTCATGCCTTAAGGTTGAGGACTCATGCCCATCCCGGTTGGAAAGTTCCACTATAGTGTTATCGAGGACCCATGGCCAGCTTGGTTGGAGGGTTCCACTGAGAATAGGTTGAGGATCCATGCCTATACTGACTAGAGGGTTCCACTCTAGTGTCATCGAGGATCCATTCCCATCCCAACTGGATGGTTCCACTCTAGTGTTATGGAGGACCCATGCCCAGCCTGGCTGGAGGGTTCCACTCTAGCATCATTGAGGACCCATGCCCAGCCCGACTAGATGGTTTCACTCTAGTACCATTGAGGACTCATTCCCATCCTAGATGTAGAGTCCCACTCTGGTGTCATTGAGAACCCATGCCCAACCTAGCTAGAGGGTTCCACTCAGAAGTAATTATAGAGGAACTACATTTTTCATCCCTGTTGGATGGTACCTCTCGGAAAGCATCGAGTAATTACACTGGTAAACCTGCCCAACCACAGCTATCATCAAGCATCACCTAAAATGGTATCATGATCAGAACATATCTCATCATAACTTTAAAGCCACTATATAGGGATCCATCACATTCTACATGGAAAAACACTCAGGATAGGATACTCACAAGCCAAAATCTGAGTCCAACAGAAGGAGGTGCAAGAGATATAAGATTCATAAAGTGGTACAGGGTGCGTGTTGGGACCACATGATGTGTGACCCCACCTCATCATCTGGATATGTACCTAGCCATACTCATTTACTAAACTATGAACTAGTACCCATAAGGTATGTTAGTGTACTCCCGGAGTACAGGGCACCTCTAGCCAAAAAGGCTGATGAGAGCACGTTTCTCGTTACTGATCCGAAGGGGAAAACGTAATTCTATAAAAATACCTCTTCAAACAGCCCCAAATAATCAAATGAATTACACCTTCATGATCCTTGCGTAAAAAATTCACAGGATCAACTATTCATTTTCTTGAATCGGACTCCCAGTGAAGAAACTGTGTTTCGCAGCATTATACACAAATGGTGCTTTGTGGGGCCTAAGCCTTGATCCCAAACCACGTCATATGGATCGCATCGTTGCAATCCTCATGAAAAAATTCATGGTATCAGCTATTCATTTTTTCAAAATAGATACCTAGTGAAAAGGTTGTATTTCACTACAAACACCCGAACGGATCCCATGGGGCCCACACCTTGATTTTTGTTTAAGCGCTCAAAATTAGTCTTGAAATGTCCGCATCAATTCTAGGGTCTCAATTCCCCTAACTTTTCTTAAATAGAACATCAGATACAGGAGATACGTCTGATACAAGAATCTTCGAATAGTAATAATTATATTATTATTATTTTAATTGAACGTTTCATGCCACCAAGCCTCAAGCCTAAAACATAAAGTTATCAAATTGGCCTCAAAAGGTCCATATCAAAGAAAATCTTATGTTGTGGTAGATGGAATATTAATTAGAACTCCATGTAAGAGTTACGTTTGAATCAGCATCTAATATTATTGTTTTTTGGGCGTTTTATTGAACCATTCCATGAGTCGGAAAAGAGTACCAAACATTAATCTTAAAAAGACCGCATCGATGATAGGGTCACAAGCCCGCTAACTAATAATGAATTGGACACCGCACATATAATTTAGGGGTGTTTACAAGTTTTATTAATGATAATATTATTATTATTATTATTTATTTATTTTGGTTTTTTTTGGTTTTTTTTTAGGTTTTCTAAAAAACCCATGGGGGGGTCCTGTGGCCGACCACCATCCCACGGTGCTTCGCCATCATCCTAGCTCTGCGTTGCCACACCACCCAACAGCTCCTATCACCACACCTAGCCTCTGCACTACCAGTCGAACCCGCCGTGTCGCCACCGCGTCGCCGCCTTGCTAGAGTCATGCCTTGTCATACCTGTGCCACAGCCACTTTTCACGGACCATCAGAACCACTTCGGGGTTCATAAAATTTATTTGAGACCAAATCTAGGATCCTCAGGATCCTATCTACACAACGGTGGTCTCCTCTTGAATAATCGTTGAAGTTTTTATATAAGAGAAGTTGGAAAATCTTTTTCTCGCCATCGCACCTCCTCTAGTGCCCAAAAATCGAATTTGAGCATAGATCGGGACTCCTTAGGTCAAGATATTCATAGATATGTGTCTTTCTCCATATCCAGAGGTCTTTTTAGCATGGAAAAAATTTAATGTCTAATAACAACAAATAATGCAAAGAATAGATGATCCCAAATCAAAACAGATGATGCCCATTGTTAGTTTATCCATCAACAAAGGATTATTAAGCAGTGAATTCAAATAGAAATTGAGATCATCAATAAATGATTCAATCGGGGAGCTTCAAAATAAAAAATAGAAATCCTACCTAGATTTTGGATCTGTTGTTGTGTTCTATGCTCTCTAAGCTACTAGCATCAGCATTTGTATCACAATCCGATGAAAATTTGACATCGAATTACTATTAGAAGTAGATGTCTAGAGCTTTATTTTCCATGAGAGAAACAAGATAACTCTATATTATTTCTCTAAACTTCTATTTATAGGAAACTTCTAGCGGTAACGGAATACAAACCTCTTGCGCCCTCTCACATGAGGTCACCTCTAGGGTAAACACCCCATTATAAACTCAACTGTAGTCTTGGATTTTTAATCTGAGTCCTCATTCCAGATTTATTTGAATTAATGTCTGAGATAAAATAATTTAATTTAAATTTTTTAATTATGGTCACATCCTCCATGGAATTTTCTACAGAAGGCTCATGCCGAAAAAAGTTATGTCCTATCTAGGGTAAACGTCATGCTTTGGACTCAACCGTGGATTCATATTTCTATTCTGAACTACTGTTTTCGATATATCCCATTTCTATCGCATGAAAAGTATAAAATATACTTAAATAATTTTTATAATTTATCCCGGCCACACCAGTCCTCAGAATCGCATGTCATCTCAGCACCTAGATTTAGAAATATATATAGAAATATTCCAAAGTTTCAAGGAAAAACCCAAGTCTCTACATAATCGGTGTGCCTCACATCATCATTTGGGGTCTTAATCCACAAATCCATCACCAAAACACCAAAAATCCATATTGATTTGTCTAAAAATTAAAATACCTAAGTCATTCACATATCTATCATGAATATTGGGGTTCAATCACACTCAAATCTATCCTAGAAATGCTAAGTCACAACCCCATGGGATAATGAAGAAGAAAACAAAGAACAATGGTGGGAATAGGTACAAAAATGAGTTATAATCATCATTGGACAATATGATCCCCACTAATGATCATAAATCATGGAAAAAAGGCTGAATCAAGGGATCTAAAGATATAAGTCATTAGGTTCAAGAACACTAATTAATGTTCGGATCATATGAAGAAAATGATATCACAGAAGTAAATAAGATATGTAATCCATGCTTGGAAACTAAATTAATGGGTAAAAATCCACAAAATAACATGAAAAAACTCAAGAATGGATAGTTTATTGGTGAATAACACAACTGCTAGATATGATGATTAATATCCCGATACGTTCACTATTCAAATCATGAATCCCCAAGATCTTTTATCAATGATTTTCATTCCTAATATTGAAAAAATCAATAAATCTCTCCTCCTACTACTCTCTAATATCCCAGTATTATATAGCTAACCCTAAAGATTTACTATAATGGAATTTATATAAAGAATATGTCTAGGTTAAAATTTTAATAAATTAATTTAAATTAATATTTAATGTATTTAATATGACCACTAACGAGTTCCCTCAATAGAACATCAGGCATCGACAAACCTTTTTTCATGCCTAGGATAAACCTCATGTTTCAAAAACAACCATGATTGCATATTTCCCCTATGAGGTCCTAATCAATTGGGAACCCATTTATTCCAAAAAAATCATGTGTTCTTTAATATATATTAATATTTTTGATATATTAATTATGGGGTCATGCAACAACAAAAATACAACTCCAACTCTAAGTATAAATCTAAATATATATAATGAAATATAAAAAGGATCAAATTTTACAAACTATAGTTTTTACATTATCCCCTATTTTAATTCTCTTCATACTAAAAAAGCACAAGACACTCAAAAATGTGGGGTTCATGAGCCTACATCTGACTCACACATTACCGGGAGCTCTCCTACATGCTCCCATGCTTCCAAAGTGCTCAAACTATAGGAATGGTCCATCCATGTGGGATCTTCTCCTACTGATCCTCAATCACCACTAGGTACTCCAAGAAGAGGGCCTCATCCTCGATTTCTATCTCACCACAGTCAATAATATGTGTCAGTTCATGCACATATCTCCTCATCTGTTATGCACATTATATGTCATGCACTTTGTCCAGTTGTGGGGGTAGGTCCAAGTGGTAAGCAACCTCATCAACCCTCCATAGGAACTATAATGGCCTAATGAACCTCGGGGATAACTTTATTCCCTAACCAAATCTCTTAAATCATCATCATATGGATACTATTAAGAAAACATGGTCTCTTTTCATGAACTCCAAATTCCTATAATGCGGGTTCAAATAAGATTTATGTTGGCTTTGGGATGTCCTCATATTCTCATTGATCACCTGAACCATCTTCACCATCACCTGCACCAGCTCTAGTCTAATAAGAGATGTCTCACCAATCTCAACCAAGAATAAGGTTTACCTATAGTGTCTCCCATACATGGCCTCAAAAGGTGACATACCAATAGTATAATGATAGGTTTTACTATAGGAAAAATACACCAATAGAAATTGATCTGACTGTCATCATCCAAATTCCAACACACAGGCTCTTATCATATCCTCCAAAACCATGATGGTCTAATCAGTGTGAACATGTTTCTAGGGGTGTAACGTCATTATCTTCCATAATTGGGTATCAAAAGCCTCCTAAAAATCCTTCCAGAACCCTGATGTAAGCATCACTGTTAGAGACGATCATAACAGGTACCACATGAACCTGAATGATCTCACACTTGCACCACCGACCTAAACTCTCAATCGAAATCTACTCTTATATGGAAATAAATTCTACTAACTTGGTAAGTTAGTCCAATATCACCCAAATAGCATTATGACCTCTCATTTTTCATGAAATCCCCTTTAAAAATCCATCAAAATTCCATCCCACCTCAATTATGGGATCTTAAGAGGTTCAGTCGAACTTGCTAGACCCTGATGTTTTTCCTTTACCTATAGACATACGAGAAACTTATAAATAAACTTGACAAATATCCGACTCATGTTATCCTACCAAAACTACCATAGAATGTATTTTTACATCTTTTACACACCTGAATGTACATCGAAGGGGGAGGTATGAAACTCCCTCAACACCTCTTCATGAAATGTGACCGGAACCACTGTCTACCACTTGAAAAGGATGAAATGCACCCAACCTTCTGAAAATACATATGGTGTGTCTCTTGAATATATCTAGTCACATAAAAATTCACATTCAATATATCCCAACTAAGCTTAACCCACATGATGAAAAATTTTTGGGGTCACCAACATAGACTGAAGGTAAGATAAAGCCCTTTCCTCCACCAGCATCAACTATAACAAGGCCAACTGCTCTGATTCCACATCCACCAAGTAAGAACAAGAATTTAAACTAATGGAATCTTCCACAATGTTTCCCTCCCCAATATTGTATACTATCTCAAATTAAATGTCCTATAAAAACTCCAACCAATGCCTCTGCCTCGGTTTAAGATATATATAGTTTAAGTTGTACCTGATACTCTGGTGGTCTGAGTAAACAAAAAAACACTCACCTAGAATATAATTCTTATATATATTTAGGGAAAATACTAATGTTTCCAACTCTAATTCAGGGGTCATGTAATTCTGCACATGGGGTCTCAACAGCCTCAGCCCATTAGCAATTATTTCCTATATATACATCAAAACACATCTGATCCCATCTCTATAGGCATAAAAAACACCACATACTCAATTCCATCCTCTAGTTGTACCAAAATAGGAGCACTAGTCAACCTATTCCTTAGATCTGTGAAGGATCTCTAACAATACTCAGCCTAGGAAAATGGATACCCATTTCGTGTTAAGGTATTAAAAGGGACTACATTCCTCAAAAATTCTTCCAAGAACCTCTAATAGTTCCCTACCAAACTAAGAAAAATATACACCTCTGACATGCTCTTGGGTGGTTCCCAAGTAAGCACTACATCAATCTTCACCAGAACCATAGTTATAACATGGTCAAAGAATACCTTTCCTTAAAAGTGAATCTCTCAAATCAAAAACTGATGCTTTGAGAGAATGTTCTAAATTTAGTTCTCTGAAATTATATCTAGGAATTTCCTTTAATGAATTGTATTCTCCTCCTTTGACACAAAGTATATGATAATTTAATAAATAAATTCCACTAAGAATTTTTCCATGTATGTCTAGAACATATGGTTTATAAATTCCATGAACACATTAGGGTTATTAGTCCCAAATAAAAGAATCAACAGGAACTCATAATTCCCATAGAAACATTAGAACTTCAACTTTGAAATATTATCCTCTTTAATTCTAAATTGATTGTATTTGGACCTGAGACCGATCTTTGAAAACCAACTCACACCTTTCAACTATTTGAAAAGTTCATAAATCCTTAGAAAGAGGATTTGTTCTAGATCATCACCAAGTTAATTCCATGCCAATCAATAAAAATCCTCAAGATCCTATATTCCTTTTTCATGAACACTAGGTCCACCTAGGGGGATACACTGTGTATGATAAAACCACTCAAAGGTATTCCAACTACACCCTCAACTCCCAGATTTCGGTGGGGAATTTCATATATGTTGTAAAATATATCGGTGTGGTACTAGGGTGAAAGTCAATATTTAAGTCAATATCCCACCATAGAGTTAGTCCTAAAACATCTTCGAGAAAGACATTCATATAAAGCTCCACTGTCATTAGAAGCCGGATGCAAAAAATAGAATGTTCCACCAAGGTTTAAACTCACCAAATGATGGGTGATAGGTTGTATCTTCTTGATCATGATCCCCACTCACTCAACCATAAGACCCCTCTCACCCATGAAAGATAATTTCATCCCATCCACACAAATAAATATAACTCTCTAGAAATGACAGTCCATCTATGCATGTTTTTTTGGAAAATTAGTCTACTCCCAAGATGATGTCATAAAATTTCATCGTAATGATCAAGAGGTCGAACATGAAAATATTTCCATTGATTATTAACTCACACTATTGATAGACATGTGATATAAAATAATCCCCCCTTTTAGAAACTTCTATCCATAGCTAATGGGTCAAAGAATCTACCAAAATCTTTATCTCTTGCACAAGGGATAACAATATAAATAAATGTATCATACTAGTGTCTATAAGTACTAGACCTAAAGCAAAGAATACATAGATTGTACCACGAATCAACTCATGTGAAGCCTATTCATACCCCTCTATAGCCTACAAATACCCATGGACTTGACCTCTATCCCTCTAAGCCTCTCATGGGCCACCTGGTGGTGGTGATGGGAGTATTTCATAGTGTTTTCATCCACCAGTAGCTCCTCCCTCTAGAGTTCCACTTGCTCCTATATAAACATTGCCTCCCTAGGGGCCACCCTGACCACTCCTGAGAGATCCCTACTCATGATTGTTTCTCTTTCATAGAGGTCAATCCACTATATTCGGACTGTCTAAATCATTGTGATTCAGGAAATCATGATCCATATAATCTCACCCATCACCAACATTACATCACCCCTCTACAGGCTGATCAGACCCTCTTCCTAATCTATATTCTTTAGATCCACATGTTTGACTCTAGGAATGAGTTTGCCTCCTATGAAAAGACCCTGACGATCGATGCTTTCTAGTTTTTTAGAGGACTTAACCTCAGGATGTCCACTACCAGCTCTAGTCACCTTGCATCCCTCCATGAAGGCCCTTCCCAAACATCCACACTCTTAATTATCCATCTTACACTATATCAAGAGAGTAGAATATGAGTTCGGTAAACCTAAATGTATACTCCAAAACAGAAATATCACCCCACTAAATCTTAATAATCTCATGGATCCACATAGAGTACAATATCAAAGGATAATACTCATCATAAAATAACTACTGAAAGTATTACCAAGAGAGAATCATCTCATCATGGGTCTGAGTGATCAGAATCCACTAGCACCTTTCTACACTAGGAATAAAACTAGTCACAATAATAATTATCTTATTGGGTGGGTCAGTATGAAATGTAAAACTTGTACCATTACCTTGAGCCAATCCTCTACATCCTAGGGGTCTATCTCACTATGAAACCTAATATTTTTCCATCGATGGAACTCTTATGATGTTATAAGTATATGTGCATCATCTTCCTAGACTACTAGAGATATCAAC
The DNA here is from genome assembly GCA_963277665.1 of Viscum album. Lineage (NCBI taxonomy): Eukaryota > Viridiplantae > Streptophyta > Magnoliopsida > Santalales > Viscaceae > Viscum > Viscum album. Next base: position 339,845,884 of record OY728135.1, read on the forward strand.
TACACAAAATGAAGTAGATCACCCTCTTATAACACTAGAGGTGGATCCACACATTTACCATCGGGTGGAAGAACTGCTCTGTGCTCGCCTGGAGGAAACTCCTCATGTATGGGTCCCGTAACTGAGGCCTCATCACCTAACTGGTCATCATCATGACCCTATATTGGCATATTAAAAGTTAACAAGATATACCATGGTTATATGAGAATATCTGGGGAGCTAACTCAAGAAGGAAATGAAAGTCAAAAGGAATAATCCTATATAATACATGTTCCATTGGTTTCCCTACAACTGATACCTTGGAATTCCAAGTCAACAGATAGGAATTATGAGTCTTGATGTATATATACATTGAATGTCACTACATCACTATGTTCCCTAGCCTGAGAGTCAAAATTAAGAAACCCCAACATCATTTCCCTAATTTCCCAGAAATAATCCTCATTACATGTCCAACTCCAAACACTAACCTGGGAAAAAGGCGCCTTTTATATCACTCTGTCATGACTCAACCCACCAAGACCCTACCTGGGTCAGCAATAAGCTAAGGGTGACACCCCAATCCCACCTCCTGTAAAGACCCGTAAAATTCAAGGGAATTTTTTTCTTAATTTTCTTTAGAATTTTACAAGAGCGCGGTTTCAGACGGCACCTGATTCCGAGGCCCGGAGTGCCCGGAATCAATTTCCGAAGTTTGGTTCGGGTACGTTCAGTGAACGAATGAGCGGGAATTTCTAACTTTTGATCCGGTGCTCGGAATTGAAATCCGAGGGCACCGATGGAACCGTAGCGCCGGTATACGCTTAGGAACTCCTGTTCTGGAGTTGCGTTCATGCGAGTGTTGATAATAAAAATTGTGGATGTTTACTTTGTAATTACACTACAATTTTTATTATTTTAATCTAAGTGTTATCTCTTGTTGGAAGTTGGGTAACCACCCAACCTCCCATGGGAGGTTATGAGGGTGGTGGGGCCCACACGAACCCCACCCCTTCATATCCTCTAAAACCCCCTCAACTCCCTCTTAAATTATGTTAACTTAAGTTATAAACCTATGAATTAATGTAATGAGTTAATGAGGTGAGTTGTGTGTGGTTATTGAATTTCAAACCTTTGAAATTCAAAGAGGTTGGGTTGTGTGAATAAAATATGATAGAGACTTATTTTATTTTGTTAGAATTTTATCTCCTTGAGAGAGTAGGGAAGTCTTCTTCATCTTCTTCAAATTCAACGAAGAACGCGAAGAACGTCGTTCTTCAACGAAAAACTTCTCCGCCGAAGAACACGGTCCATCCGCGACGCCGTATCCGCGACGCGACGTACTTCTTCCGCGTCATCTCTTCCGCGACGGTTTTCCGCGACGAACGCCAACGACAACGACTCTTCCTCCGACGTCAAAGGAAATGACACCGATATTCCACGACTACGTCAACGTGCGACTATCGAGGTAGGGATTCTTGAGTTCGTTGTTTTCTTTTTATTTGACTTTCCTCAAGACTTGACGTGAACGCTCAAGTTCCGAAGAAGAACGCCGCTCCGCTCTTCTTCGTCTTCCGTGTCAACGAGAGAGGACACCGCTTCTTCCTCGGACAACCTTCGTCGGCGTACAAGTATTCGCCAACGACGTGTCTCTTCGGACGCACCCCTTCGTCATCGGATTTGACGAACGGCTACCGCGACGCCCGACCTCCGCGACGTCGTCTTCCGCGGAACGTTGACAAATCTTCGAACGTTATACCCAAGGTAGGGGTTGTTGAATATTGTTAATTTATTCCATTTCTTGCTCGTGGATCGCATGTCTACGTGAGGCTTTTGAATATTTTATATAAGTGTTGCTGTTAACGCGAGGGGGGCCGGACCGTACGAACACGGCCGAACCCCCCTCCATCGTTCTTGTTTATTCTTGCGGATGGAAGCAAGTGGCGTGGTGCCGTCGCACCACGCGGATGATCGTACTTTTATTTTACGCGGCGCCGTCGCGCCACGCCGAGGTAGAATCTTCAAGAACGCGACGTCGTCGCGCCGCGTTGATAGGAATCAAGGTACGGCGAAAGGGGCGCGGTGCCGTCGCACCGCGCCGGACGACGAACACCGCGGCTGGTTCCGGGCCGCGGCGGAACGAGGAGACCGCGGCCGGTTCCGGGCCGCGGCGGAAGAGAAGACCGGCGGCCGGGCCGCCGGCGTCGGAAGCCGAAGGGGGGGACCGGAAATTTCCGGTCCGTTTGAGAAAACCGGTCGGCCAGCTGGCCGGCCGGATGTCTTAAAAACCGGGGGAATTAATCCCCCGGCCAACCCATAAAAACCCCCCTCTTTAAGAGGGGGGCGGTTCTTTGAAGGAGGGGGGCAGCCGGCCCCCTCGGTTCCGCACCAGCAGGCCCCCCACGTGGGGGGGGCGCTTCTTAAAAAAAAACGGCGCGGCTATGCCGCGCCGCCACTTGGAAAAGCGGGGGAATGATCCCCCCGCGCGGCCTCCTTGCGGCGACAGCCGCCGCGGCACCCCGCGCCGCCGCGCCGCCCCAGGGGGGGGTCGGGCCGGGTCGGGCCGGGTCGGCCCGGACCCGGACCCCCCCCGTTTCGAACCAGAATTGGTTTTTGGCCCATAACTTGAGCCTCGGACCTCCGATCGACGAACAGTCAGCGGCAACGCGATCCTTGGATCGAGACGGTCGTTTCGGTATATCGCACTCAAGGTTTCGGGTTACTTTGAGTTCGGCCGGGTTGGTTCGTTCACGAAACCAACCGGGCCTTCGGAGCGGAAACGCTCATATCTTGAGCTACGAACGTCCGATTGACATGCCGTCAGTCGCGTTGTGTTCCTCTTAGTGAGACGGATCTTTTGGCATACTCCGTCCGAGGTTTGGACGCAGGTGGAGTACGGCCGGGTTGGTTCGTTCACGAAACCAACTGGGCCCTCGGAGCGGAAATGCTCATATCTTGAGTTCCGGACGTCCGATTGACGTGCCGTCGACTTTGATGGAATCCTCTAAGTGAGACGGATCTTTTGGCATACTCTGCCCGAGGTTTGGACGCAGGTGGAGTACGGTCGGGTTGGTTTTGCCTTAAAAACCAACCGGGCCCCGGGAACGAAAATGCCAATAACTCTCAGACCGGACGTCCGATCGACGCGCCGTCTGTTGCGTTGAGTTCCTGTTGACGATACGGAACTTTTGGATACATCAACTCTGGTCTTTGTGACAGTTGATGTATCAGCCTTTCGGCTCGTGGAGCGGATCCTCCGAACGAGCTTACTGTGTGCGGGAACCCTAGTGCTGGCTGCGACTGTTACTGTGACGACTACTACTACTGCTACTGTGACTGCGACGACGACAGTACAGAGATCCTATGTGGATTCGACGACGACGACTACAGCACTCAGCGATCCTACGTGGAACAGTGCTACCGAACCTGTGTGAGCTGAATCTTCTGTTGATCTTGGGTGGTGGAGCGCTTGGGTGTAGCGGCGGACCCGTGGTACTTGACAGTGGTGGTGCGCTTGGATGCAGCAGCAGACCCTTGGCGGTGGAGCGCTTGGTTGTAGCGGCGGACCCGCGATACTCTACGGAGTGTGTGTGCTTGGTTTTAGCGACAGACCCGCGACGGTGGAGTCGTGCGTGTGGAGTTCGGAGATCGTGTAGCCGACTGAGACCTGACGACTGCTTGACCGAATCGACTTGGAGTGAGTCGACTAGCCCAGTGGACGGAGCGCCCGGTATTTGGCGGCAGACCCACGGCGGACGGAGCGCCTGGTAGTTGGCAGCAAACCCGCGGTACTCGACAGGAGGGGTACCTCAGTAGGCTATTTGGGTGAGCGCCCGGTATTTGGCGACAGACCCTCAGCGGACGGAGCGCCCGGTAGTTGGCCGCAAACCCGCAGTACTCGACAGGAGGAGTACCTCAGCAGTCATAGGTTAGTGAGCAGTACCTCGGAGTCGTGACAGGACTACTGCACACTTCAGAGACGGGGCTCTTCAGCAGCTACGGTTTCGATAATGAAAATCCTGGTTTGAGCTGAGTCAATGATCTTTGTGTTTCCTCATGATTGAGATGGGTCGCTTGATAACTTAGGTATATGTATGGGCATATACCTGGGTAATGGTTATCCGTTGATTTCATAAACTTTTTATAAACCATGTGAACTTGTACTGTTTTCCTGTGTGGATTTACTGTTTACTCTTCTTTGTGGAATGGGTTGTTCTTGGGCTCGGTGTTGGAGCCGAACGGAAATTTGTGACATAGGTATATGTATGGGCATATACCTAATCAATACTGGATGTTACTTCGTGATTGTATCCTTCTTGTGGTTTATCCTTTGTGGATTTCGGGAGACCTTCGAGGGTCTCGGGGTCCCTACTGAGTATCTTATACTCACCCCTGCACGGGCTATGCCCGCACTTCGTTGTGTTGGTTGCAGACGACGGACATCGCTGACTGTGGTTGAGGCTTTCGGAGTAGGTCGGTACCGGAGGAGGACCACTGAGCGGGACGTGCTCGGAGCGGACAGTTGGACCCGAGGAGTTGTGAGCTATCTGTACCTACCCTTCAGGTAGGATCCGTGGTGGACGATCCAGGAGCTGAGCCATCTGTACCTACCCTTCAGGTAGGAATCGAAGAGGACGTCCCAGGAGCCGCTTGTACTTTCAGTTGCTGTTTTCCCTTTCGAGTTGTACTTTACTTTCAGTTGGGCTTGTATTTCGGCCCCCTTACTTTTCTGCACTTGTAGTTACTTTCCGCTTGCTGACTCTGTGGTGGTTGTTACTTATAAAGGCAATGCCTTCCCTTTTTACTGGGATTTTACGCCTTGGTGCTAGTCGCCAGCCCCTGGCCTATGGAAGGCGGGCTTGGGGTAGTCACGGCACGGGCCCCGAGGGCGGGTCGTGACAAATTGGTATCAGAGGCGGTCGGTTCTACCGCAAACTCTGATCTTTTCTATATGAAGCAATAGTGTTTAGTGTATTGAGTGTGGTTATCAGTCCAGGGAGTCCAGTGTTGGTGCGGCGGCCGACGTATCCGTACACCAGGACCCTGACTTCTGATTTCTGACTTAATGCACGAAAACACTGATTGCGTGTGTGTTTCCCAAAAGGTTTAAAGTCAGCTCAAACCAGGTCAGCTCACCAGGTATAAATCGTTGACCGTGACACAACTGTTCAGGATGTCACCATGCAGATAGTTAGCTGGAGTTCCGAGAGAGTTCTCGATGATGGCCCACCGAGCAGCGAGACTCCGGTGCAGGGCCCCTTTTTCAGTGTTGGCACCTTCGAGTGGTGTACCAGCAGCACCACCACCCGTTAGGCAGCAGATGCCACTAGCTGACGGTGCACGCTAGCAGAGCGCGATGCACGAGTTCCAGCAGTAGAGGCCTCTGAGGATACGAGGCGAGACAGATTTTCCCAGGCAGCAGTGGACTGGATGGAGGCGGTTGCTAGAGTTCTACGCCTAGCTTGGATACTAGTAGAGCGGATGATGATCTTAGCTCCTGTTGTTTCCAGTGAGTGACCATGAGGTTGGTCCTTATAGTAATGAGGCTTCGGTACGCGAACCGATACCTGGGATAGTACCTACGGGTAGTGCGCCAGCTATGTCACTACCTGTTGGTCAGCAGACACTACCGGCGGTACCGGTAGCAGAAACTCACAGGCTTAGTGCCTTACATATGTTTTAGCACCAGATATCCCTCAAGTTTCGAGGTGAGCCTGACTCGTAGGCGGATGAGGACTGGCTTGAGGAGGTGGTTGTGAGTTTTCTGGAGCTAATACAGCTTCGACAGTACGACATGTCGGAAGCAGAGCACTCATCGTGGCTTACCAATCAATCTTGGTACTCGTTGGTTACGTTGTGATCAGTTCCTTAGATTCGAACTTCTGAGCGAAGTGTGTCTAAAGGAAATCCGAACCATTACTTTTCCTCTATGCATTTCTACCTATGCTAGGATGCTAGAGAGAACCTTTGTGGTTGTGAACGTTAGCAGTGAAAGGCAGGAAACTAGCGCCAGTCTCAGAGACTCGGGCGTGTAAAATGTTTCAGGAGGAGGAAGTGCTAAGGACAGATGAATCTGCAGGGTAGCAGACGTGGAAGCGGAGCTTAGAGAGCAGCATGTGGTGGTGTACATTTCGACATGTTACGACCACCCGACTTAGTAGTCCCCGCCAGGCTCAGGGAGCAGGAGGGCTAGGGAGGAGAGTAGCTGCATTGCGGTCAAGGAGTGTGACCCAGGAGCTCTAAGAATGATTCGGGGTACGAATTATGTCTACTACGAGCTTCCATATCTATAGACATAATAACCAATCATTCTACCCTTCCGCGAATCATGTCCCAGACCTAGAGGTTCCGGGTAAGCCGTAGACTTGACCCTCACGTCTGGAGATACCTTTGGGAGGAGACTCGATAATCACACTTACGCCGATGGTGTGATTTGACCTCGAGGCGAGAGTTTCGGTTGGAATCTCTTGGTGGCAGCGTAGAGGCCTTACGACGTTGATCTGGGTATGGTTTTGATTCACAAATCATACCCCGGTTGACTGTTTTAGGCAAACGTCGGAATGGGTTTTCCTTGGTCGGCGAAAAGGAAACCCTGGGCAGCACATGTTAAACTCAGGCATAAGAGGGTGTGACCGATCACTCTTGAGTTGGTCAACCCTACCCTTGTGGCAGCAAGAGTTTTGAGTTTCAGTTCTAACCCAAAAAGGGAAACCTCTTGAATTCGATGGTGACGAACACGTTCTTATACAGTCTCAACCTGATGAGGTTTCGGAGATGTGGCCGAAGCGGCATGTTATCTCCGAAGTTCAATGGACCCTTTTGATCTTCAGCAGGGTAGGCGAAGAGGTTTACCGCTTGACCCTACCACCTCAGTCGCACCGGGTGCATAATGTCCACCACGTGTCTCAGCTGTGGAGATACGTGTATGTTTCTTCACACGTCATCGACCTCGGGGAGTTGGACGTCGATGACAGGGCGACAAGCACAGAGGTTCTAGTAAAGAACGAGGATCGACAGGAGCAGGTTCTACATGAACGGTTGCTTCCTCTGGGGTGCTTCTCGGGTAGCACGAGATCTTCAGGTGAGCATATGGGAGCGTAAAGCTCAGTTGCGTGCTCAGTACTACTTTGTTTCCCTTAAGTGTGAGTTGAAGCTTTACGGGGACGTAAAGCCCTGAGGTGGGAGTAATGTAAAGACCCGTAAAATTCAAGGGAATTTTTTTCTTAATTTTCTTTAGAATTTTACAAGAGCGCGGTTTCAGACGGCACCTGATTCCGAGGCCCGGAGTGCCCGGAATCAATTTCCGAAGTTTGGCTCGGGTACGTTCAGTGAACGAATGAGCGGGAATTTCTAACTTTTGATCCGGTGCTCGGAATTGAAATCTGAGGGCACCGATGGAACCGTAGCGCCGGTATACGCTTAGGAACTTCTGTTCTGGAGTTGCGTTCATGCGAGTGTTGATAATAAAAATTGTGGATGTTTACTTTGTAATTACACTACAATTTTTATTATTTTAATCTAAGTGTTATCTCTTGTTGGAAGTTGGGTAACCACCCAACCTCCCATGGGAGGTTATGAGGGTGGTGGGGCCCACACGAACCCCACCCCTTCATATCCTCTAAAACCCCCTCAACTCCCTCTTAAATTATGTTAACTTAAGTTATAAACCTATGACTTAATGTAATGAGTTAATGAGGTGAGTTGTGTGTGGTTATTGAATTTCAAACCTTTGAAATTCAAAGAGGTTGGGTTGTGTGAATAAAATATGATAGAGACTTATTTTATTTTGTTAGAATTTTATCTCCTTGAGAGAGTAGGGAAGTCTTCTTCATCTTCTTCAAATTCAACGAAGAACGCGAAGAACGTCGTTCTTCAACGAAAAACTTCTCCACCGAAGAACACGGTCCATCCGCGACGCCGTATCCGCGACGCGACGTACTTCTTCCGCGTCATCTCTTCCGCGATGGTTTTCCGCGACGAACGCCAACGACAACGACTCTTCCTCCGACGTCAAAGGAAATGACACCGATATTCCACGACTACGTCAACGTGCGACTATCGAGGTAGGGATTCTTGAGTTCGTTGTTTTCTTTTTATTTGACTTTCCTCAAGACTTGACGTGAACGCTCAAGTTCCGACGAAGAACGCCGCTCCGCTATTCTTCGTCTTCCGTGTCAACGAGAGAGGACACCGCTTCTTCCTCGGACAACCTTCGTCGGCGTACAAGTATTCGCCAACGACGTGTCTCTTCGGACGCACCCCTTCGTCATCGGATTTGACGAACGGCTACCGCGACGCCCGACCTCTGCGACGTCGTCTTCCGCGGAACGTTGACAAATCTTCGAACGTTATACCCAAGGTAGGGGTTGTTGAATATTGTTAATTTATTCCATTTCTTGCTCGTGGATCGCATGTCTACGTGAGGCTTTTGAATATTTTATATAAGTGTTGTTGTTAACGCGAGGGGGGCCGGACTGTACGAACACGGCCGAACCCCCCTCCATCGTTCTTGTTTATTCTTGCGGATGGAAGCAAGTGGCGTGGTGCCGTCGCACCACGCGGATGATCGTACTTTTATTTTACGCGGCGCCGTCGTGCCACGCCGAGGTAGAATCTTCAAGAACGCGACGCCGTCGCGCCGCGTTGATAGGAATCAAGGTACGGCGAAAGGGGCGCGGTGCCGTCGCACCGCGCCGGACGACGAACACCGCGGCCGGTTCCGGGCCGCGGCGGAACGAGGAGACCGCGGCCGGTTCCGGGCCGCGGCGGAAGAGAAGACCGGCGGCCGGGCCGCCGGCGTCGGAAGCCGAAGGGGGGGACCGGAAATTTCTGGTCCGTTTGAGAAAACCGGCCGGCCAGCTGGCCGGCCGGATGTCTTAAAAACCGGGGGAATTAATCCCCCGGCCAACCCATAAAAACCCCCCTCTTTAAGAGGGGGCGGTTCTTTGAAGGAGGGGGGCAGCCGGCCCCCTCGGTTCCGCACCAGCAGGCCCCCCACGTGGGGGGGCGCTTCTTAAAAAAAACGGCGCGGCTATGCCGCGCCGCCACTTGGAAAAGCGGGGGAATGATCCCCCCGCGCGGCCTCCTTGCGGCGACAGCCGCCGCGGCACCCCGCGCCGCCGCGCTGCCCCAGGGGGGGGTCGGGCCGGGTCGGCCCGGACCCGGACCCCCCCGTTTCGAATCAGAATTGGTTTTTGGCCCATAACTTGAGCCTCGGACCTCCGATCGACGAACCGTCAGCGGCAACACGATCCTTGGATCGAGACGGTTGTTTCGGTATATCGCACTCAAGGTTTCGGGTTACTTTGAGTTCGGCCGGGTTGGTTCGTTCACGAAACCAACCGGGCCTTCGGAGCGGAAACGCTCATATCTTGAGCTACGAACGTCCGATTGACGCGCCGTCAGTCGCGTTGTGTTCCTCTTAGTGAGACGGATCTTTTGGCATACTCCGCCCGAGGTTTGGACGCAGGTGGAGTACGGCCGGGTTGGTTCGTTCATGAAACCAACCGGGCCCTCGGAGCGGAAACGCTCATATCTTGAGTTCCGGACGTCCGATTGACGTGCCGTCGACTTTGATGGAATCCTCTAAGTGAGACGGATCTTTTGGCATACTCCGCCCGAGGTTTGGATGCAGGTGGAGTACGGTCGGGTTGGTTTTGCCTTAAAAACCAACCGGGCCCCGGGAACGAAAATGCCAATAACTCTCAGACCGGACGTCCGATCGACGCGCCGTCTGTTGCGTTGAGTTCCTGTTGACGATACGGAACTTTTGGATACATCAACTCTGGTCTTTGTGACAGTTGATGTATCAGCCTTTCGGCTCGTGGAGCGGATCCTCCGAACGAGCTTACTGTGTGCGGGAACCCTAGTGCTGGCTGCGACTGTTGCTGTGACGACTACTACTACTGCTACTGTGACTGCGACGACGACAGTACAGAGATCCTATGTGGATTCGACGACGACAACTACAGCACTCAGCGATCCTACGTGGAACAGTGCTACCGAACCTGTGTGAGCTGAATCTTCTGTTGATCTTGGGCGGTGGAGCGCTTGGGTGTAGCGGCGGACCCGTGGTACTTGACAGTGGTGGTGCGCTTGGATGCAGCAACAGACCCTTGGCGGTGGAGCGCTTGGTTGTAGCGGCGGACCCGCGATACTCTACGGAGTGTGTGTGCTCGGTTTTAGCGACAGACCCGCGACGGTGGAGTCGTGCGTGCGGAGTTCGGAGACCGTGTAGCCGACTGAGACCTGACGACTGCTTGACCGAATCGACTTGGAGTGAGTCGACTAGCCCAGTGGACGGAGCGCCCGGTATTTGGCGGCAGACCCACGGCGGACGGAGCGCCTGGTAGTTGGCAGCAAACCCGCGGTACTCGACAGGAGGGGTACCTCAGTAGGCTATTTGGGTGAGCGCCCGGTATTTGGCGACAGACCCTCAGCGGACGGAGCGCCCGGTAGTTGGCCGCAAACCCGCAGTACTCGACAGGAGGAGTACCTCAGCAGTCATAGGTTAGTGAGCAGTACCTCGGAGTCGTGACAGGACTACTGCACACTTCAGAGACGGGGCTCTTCAGCAGCTACGGTTTCGATAATGAAAATCCTGGTTTGAGCTGAGTCAATGATCTTTGTGTTTCCTCATGATTGAGATGGGTCGCTTGATAACTTAGGTATATGTATGGGCATATACCTGGGTAATGGTTATCCGTTGATTTCATAAACTTTTTATAAACCATGTGAACTTGTACTGTTTTCCTGTGTGGATTTACTGTTTACTCTTCTTTGTGGAATGGGTTGTTCTTGGGCTCGGTGTTGGAGCCGAACGGAAATTTGTGACATAGGTATATGTATGGGCATATACCTAATCAATACTGGATGTTACTTCGTGATTGTATCCTTCTTGTGGTTTATCCTTTGTGGATTTCGGGAGACCTTCGAGGGTCTCGGGGTCCCTACTGAGTATCTTATACTCACCCCTGCACGGGCTATGCCCGCACTTCGTTGTGTTGGTTGCAGACGACGGACAGCGCTGACTGTGGTTGAGGCTTTCGGAGTAGGTCGGTACCGGAGGAGGACCACTGAGCGGGACGTGCTCGGAGCGGACAGTTGGACCCGAGGAGTTGTGAGCTATCTGTACCTACCCTTCAGGTAGGATCCGTGGTGGACGATCCAGGAGCTGAGCCATCTGTACCTACCCTTCAGGTAGGAATCGAAGAGGACGTCCCAGGAGCCGCTTGTACTTTCAGTTGCTGTTTTCCCTTTCGAGTTGTACTTTACTTTCAGTTGGGCTTGTATTCCGGCCCCCTTACTTTTCTGCACTTGTAGTTACTTTCCGCTTGCTGACTCTGTGGTGGTTGTTACTTATAAAGGCAATGCCTTCCCTTTTTACTGGGATTTTACGCCTTGGTGCTAGTCGCCAGCCCCTGGCCTATGGAAGGCGGGCTTGGGGTAGTCACGGCACGGGCCCCGAGGGCGGGTCGTGACACCTCCAATAGTATAGGATATTGGGTCAAGTGTCAAGTTATCATATCATTTAAATTGGATGCCTTATCAGGAAGTACTTGTATTCATGCACACAACCATCTCCATAAAACAATATAGAGATATAATAAAAAACTAAAGCATATTGAGTGTAATCAATGAAAGAAACAACCTCTAGAAAAAACATCATATTTTGGAAAGGTAATATAAATATATAAAGGAAAAAATAAACACCCAACTAGAAAAAGAGGTCTCAACCTGAAAAAAACTGGAAAAAATTAAATTGAAGGGATATCGACTCACAATCTCATAGTCTAACCACTGAACACAGCCAACACCTCCAAGTAATGTTATTATCCAATAATATCCAGTCCACCAAAGTCATCACCGATCTCCTTATCATCTTCATAAGAACCAACATATGTGGTCATATCCTATGAAGGAATGAGTATACACATACTCAGTAGTATTTCTTGACAAGCAAGATGGAAGAAATAAAATAAAAGAGTATGCTCAACCCATAAATAAAATTGGTAAAGAAATCCAACATTAGACATGTTTATCCTAAAACCTCTGTCTAAAAAGGAGAGAATCCTTAATATACATATCCAACTAAGGATGATTATGACTCTTTCTATTTCTCCAAAGGTCTCATCTCTAATGCCAAGAACCATGTAAAAACTCACAAGAATATGGGTGGAGGGTCCACTCATCGCTATTGTGCTCCACATGTGATAGAGTATTATCTCTAATAGAGGACCTAATACCCACCAGATCTAAACTAATAGGTATTAACACTCCTTAGATAGATGACATTCACCCTCTATGGCATGGGGTTACAAACTCCACCTGTATAAATAGTATTGTGGACCCGTGCCCTGGTGCGGAATAGGAGTACCAACCATGGCATCTCTCTGATGATCAAGCTCGATCACTGTCATCGAACCAACATTTCTAGAAGAGTCATATCTCTTGAAACACCTCTTGTCATATTTGTGATACTAGAATAAAGGATACCATTATTTACTATGTAGATAACTACTCAGGATAAGCTAATCATGAGACCATATTTGAGTCTTGAAAGAGGATACATGCATGGTATATGTTCCTAGGAAAATTACACCATGTGTACATGGGGTCACACAATGTGTGACATCGCCTGTAAGCTCATGTGTGTCCTTACCTAGTGTCTTGGGTAGCCATGTATCTCAACACAAAATGTTCCTTTGGGAACATGGAGTGTAACTTCACCTTGGTTCTTGGGTGTATGACCTTGCACACAGCTCATCCAGCCATGTAGTTACACACAGCTTGTCCACATGGGGTCATGGCATGTATGTTCTCTCGATGTCCTCGTCGTGTTACATAGGCACATGGTTTGTCTACCTAGATAGTGTCGCATGGAATGTAGGCCTAACCACATAGTGTTTGATACTTAACCCATCCAAAACCAAATCCTCCATGGGATTCCTCAGAACATGACATGTGTTCCTACGGATTACACGGTGGGTACTCACATTTTTCATAAAAAGTATGTTTGGTCTCCACACGAAGGCTAGATATGTGATTTATTCTAGTAGTCATTCCATTTAACCAACTCAAAACTGCTAAATTTGAATGATATTGTCCTCTATCATCATTTCCCGAACTCTGGTGGTAGAAAAATAGGATTTCGGTTACCCAAGTGGTAACCATTGTGCATCCCTTCACTATTTGGGGTCTCGGTCCCTGAAGCCATCACCCACGACCCACAAATATATCTTTATCCATTTGAAAGACACTGATACCTAAGTCATTCATGTATCCATCATGAATCTGGGAGTTCAATAACACTTTAATTCATCCCAACAATGTCGAGTCATGACCCCATGATCCAATGATAAAGAACGTGATGAAAAGTGGTGGGAATGTGCATAAGAATGAGGTAATATCATCATTGGACGATGTGATCCCATAAAACAATAATAAGTCATGGAAACAAAAGGGTGAATAAAGGATGAAGTACATATAAGTAATTAGGTTTAATAAAACCAATTAATTTTGGGCTCTTGCGAATAACATAGATCAGAGAAATAAAGAAGATATGCAATCCATACTTGGAAACTAAATCGAAGGGCATAAATCCAAAAAATAACAAGCCTTGCCTCAAGAACAGATTGATTTTTGGTGAAGAGCACATCCACTAGATATGTTGATGAAGATATCATTGTGCTCATCATTCATCTCATGAATCCCCTCGATCGTTTGTCTGCAATTTCTATTTCCGAGCATGACAATGCCAATGAATCCCTCCTCCTCCTACTCTCCAATATCCCAGGGTTATGTGGAAAACCATGGTGATTTTACTTAATGAAATATATAGATAAGAGAGGTTTTGGTTAAATAAATAATTAATTGAATTGAATTTATATTTAATTTATTTAACGTGCACGCCAATGACCGTCTTCCACCTAACATCCACCACCCACCAACCTTATATCGTGCCTAGGGTAAACCCCATGTTGTACAAACAACCACGATCTTGAATTTCCTATCTTAGGTCCTGATCAATAGTAAAACCATTTATTTTGAAAATATTCCCACAAATAATTTAATATATATTAATATTATTAATATATTAATTTTGGGGTCCTACAACGCCCAAAATACAGTGCCAACTCCAAGGCAAAACCAGAGATATAAAAAGAAATATTCAAAGGATAAAACTTTAGAAACCAAAGTTGTTACATAATAAGTATAAACTATAATCAATTTCTTAATTCAAGCTCATAACCCAATACAATACAAATTCAAGTTAGACTAAAACTAAATCATTTTTCATACCTATCATATAACTCCTTATATGAATGTATTCTAATTTATAGAAGTAGTTTAACACTTTAAACTAAAGAATGCACATATTCATAATATATCAATTATATTCATAAAAAATATATAACAATATAAATAAATGAATAATTCAAATATTTAAACATGTGTTAAACTATTAGTAGAAAATTCATAAAATCGATTATAAACACTTTATAATTTAGCAATGCATTGTGGACATTCCATAATTAAATAAATATAAAAACTTTATATTTATTCCCAATATGAACTCATTATGTTATCCTTTTATATGGAATTTACTTTGAACATATGATATTATATGAAATATATTAATTTTATATCCCAATTATATTATGTAAATAATTTATACAATCTAAATATCAAATATTTAATATTATTTAAACACTGATCGTATCAATAGTCAAAAAACATTTTTAACGTGGATTAAATACATTCTCAAGTAAGACTGTTTGAATTGAACAATTAAAATTGAATAATTATGAACAATTCATAACAATAAATATAAACTCGTTTATACTTTAACTTATTTTGTAATTTAGAAAAAGTTTATAAATTACCCTTCTAATTTCCATATAAAACTTTTATATCGAGAATATAATTCATGTCATATAACAAGGAAAATATATTTTAATATTAACAATTAATATATGGAATATTATTTTTATTTAAGTTTCACAAACATTTGATTAATTAATTATAAAAAATTTATAATTTCTTAATTTATAAACACTGTCACAATTAAAAAACAACTGAAAAATACCATTTCCCATAATTTATAAACAATTTATAAATTATATGATCCAATTCATAATTGAAATTTTAGAAAAATAAAATTATTCTTTGTATATATTCTACAATATATCCATATTAGAATCAATGATTGATAATCCACGATGGTCAAAAACACTCATCACTATCAACCATATTTTATTATTGATAATCTCCTCCTACGATATATCATGGTAGTCTTCATGATATTAACTTAAGGCACTAGTAGTCAAAGCCTTTTATTTCCCTCTATGTAATAATAACATGGCATGTATGGACCTATGTAGATCCTAGATGGATCATATAGGGGCACTGATAGGGGGTGAGTCAATGCACCCAACTTTTACCAACTTTTACTTTCTTTTTAATTAACCCCTCTTACTCTGGAACCTATTCTATAGTTAGAAGGAATGGATCTAATATGAACTCTCGACAATTTGACACAAATGATAAATCAGACATCACCACAGAGATATATTTACATGGTTCGACCTCAATGAGAAATCACACTCCTTGTTTTGATCAACCTATGGTTATTTCATGGATTTTATTATCACTCTAATTTGTAGTGATTACAAGTGAAATTCAATTCGCATACAAGTTTTATAGGAAATATCTATTTCATATCAAGGATAGATGGTGTCATTTGTACTTACAATGCCATGGTTTATACTGGCGCAACCAATTCCTTAAAAGATTCCTTTCAACAATGTTCGGAACAAGATCACACAGTCTAATCAGGAATTTCACCACATCAAATTGAATAAGATCTTCTTCCTCAAACAATAAATCTTTGACACCTAGTTAATCTCAAAGATATCTTTTGCTTTTCGGTCATGTTATATCAACTCATAAACAGAATAATCCACACTTTTCAAATTCAAATTACTCAGTCTTTCCTTATTCCTCAATTTTCAAAATCTTAGGAAAATATTCCTTCTATTAATGAAGTTCTCAAGCTCAATTAGATGTGTTTCAGAGATTCATGCACATTCTTCAATATTATTTTATTCAAGTTAAAATTTTCACAATTCAATTATCTTTTATTCTTGAAACCCTAGCACATATTATATGTTTCTTACTTATTTTATGCGATTCTAAAATATAATTTAATCAATTTTTTATATCTCAATATCAAGACTTTTATATACTGTCTATATGTATTTAAGTGTGTGCAAACATTTCTTAATGCCTTATACTATCCAAGTACATCCGTTCATATATGGAAAAAAACCTTTACAAATAATTCACGCATTTGATACATAATTTTCATTTTTTTTACTTTAATATTTATATATAGATATATAGATTTAAATGCTTTTACAGGCCATCCCACCTTTTTCCACACGCATAATTAGGCAAATTAGGGCACGAAATCCCCGTCCTCGTCCCCGTCCTCGTCCCCGTCCTCGTCCTCGTCGGCGGCGGTGCCGGCGGTGGGGTTCTTATAACCGCTGCCGTATAAGAACTTGGAATTTACGCCAGCGGGAACTCCGGCAACCGAATAGAAGCCGTTGGCGTCCCGCTCCTTGCCGACGTCGTAGTGGAACTGGCCGCCGTAAATGAACAGGGTGTCGCTCATCCCCTGCCGTTCCGGCCGCCGCTGCCGCCGTTGGGGTTCATGCTGATTCCGGTAAGCAAATTTCTCGTCATCCTCATTGTTTCGATAGGCTGCGTCAGCGCCGGTAGTGGTCGCGGCGGCCGGATCGTACCTGTTTTCGCCGCGACTGTAGAAGCTCCCGGTGGCCCCCGCCGCAGGGCGGTGGTTTTGGGAGGCGGTGCGGTGGTACACCGTCCCCTCGGACTCCCTGTGGTGCGACTTAGACTTTATGGAAGAATGTTCAACAATGGTATATAAAGAACTTCCTTCAAACCACAACAAGTATGCAGCTTTAGTTCTTCACAAATATAAGAATGTCATGGTTATCATTCATAGTTTCTTCACAAACTTTGGAGTGTAAAATGCACATGTTAAGAGGCTATGGGATTTTCAACTTCTTCCTCATAAAACCAAATTTCTTTTTGGAATATCTTCTTCAGAAAATAAGGTTATGCGGCACTCTGCTTTTTGAGATCTCACTCAATATGTCAATCAGAGGAAAGAGTAATTTCCCCTAGTACCTTGGTATTTATAGTCAAGGACACCACCACCTCTCATCTGAATTTCATAGAATTAAATTCTAGAGAATAATTTCATGTCAATGAATTATTTTGAATGCATAAAGACATCAACATTTTGAATTTGTCAAATGTGTGTTTCCATTATATCACATGATAATGTTGAGATTCATGGAATTTTCTGCTTCATGATCGGATTCATATTTTATGATGAAGTATCACATGAATAGGATGATAAACAGATGATCCATTATTTTTATAAGCTCGAACTCATCCAATAATTGATGGACCATGAATAGAATCTGGAACTTTGTTTTCATTCAGTACAATATCAACTTCTTTAAATAAATGCATCACTAACTTTGGTTTATAAATCTAAAGAATATCTCAATCACATTCGATCATCTTCATCATAGTAATGATCTTTGTTCGATCTTGAAATATTATACCATGTATTGTGGATACATGTAGATCCCTCATACATCCAAAGGTAGAAGACGATGCAGCTGACTCGATCAAGCAGCTCAGATTAAACGAATTTGATGGCTTTGGAAATGTCCATATATCTTTACTATAAGAACAGTAACTTGTGGCATGCTTGTCCCACATTGGTTCATCAAACGGTTGAGTGCTTCTCAATATTACTCTTTGTGTCACTTCACCCTTGATTGAGCAGTGGGGTTTGGTATGCAAAACATTGCACACACACATATGGGATGGACCAACCCACCTATCCCCTTACGCACCACAACATGCACACTGCGGGTGCTTTGTGCCCACCTCCACATACCTACCTCCCTACCATCCAGGAACTCACACCCATTTCACAATGGATTGTTGGTTCAACCCTCTCCCACATCCCTTTGGTCCACACATGTGGTTGATGGGGTCCTAAACTGGCCTAGATTTAGCCCATTTTTTTACCCCATATACTTAGTAATTACTCAGAATAACATTGCCAACCAACTCAAATACATTCCCAAAATAGTCCATCATTCGAACATATAAATATATTTTCCTTTTTTCATAGCCTTCAAGAATCTTCCTCATGAAAATAAATATTTCCATGATCATCTTAAAAACTCCTCATGAAATAATGAAATATTTCACGACCTTCATTTATCTTACTCAAAATTCATCCAATTAGAAATAACATGGGATGGATCCTCTTCACTGAATTCATATTCTTCTTTTCTTTTTATTTTAATTGCCAATTCTATTAATCTCTACTTCTTTAACAATTCCTCATGAAAAATATATTTTTCATGGCCTTGTACTTCTACGACTACAAATTATTCAAGTAATATTAAGGGTATTTCATGCCTTCATCTACACATGCACTTCATGAAAATACGTCTTTGTATGGTATTCAATTTTTTAAATGTTTTAGACAATGTTCCTTCTCCTAGTTCAATTGGCACGTGTATTTTGAACTTAAGAACAGTTCAACAATCAACAGATTTAACATGGATAATTTTCTTACCAAATGTCATCCAAAGAATCCATAAAAATTATACAAGAATCATCACCAACCTGCTTTAATGTTTCTCAAATTATTTTCATCCCTTTCCATGATTAATCAATAATCACAGAGGACTTCATTATACATTGACTTTGATTCCTTATTATATATTGACTTCAAATACATCCATACTCATCAACCATTCGGATGGGCTTTTCAATCTTTCCCTTTGGATTTTTCGTCAATGCCATTTTCTTAAAGAAATTCAATGTTTCTTCTCCCCCTTGTTGATGATAAAAGAAAAGTATTAATGTAAGGGTTTTATCATTTCATATTATATATCTAACAATTACCTTTCAAGGAATTTGGGATTCTCTACTCTTTTTTCTAAAATAAGGATTGTACCACAAGATTCTATAACAAACCATATCTTTAATACACCTTAATTCATGATTTATTACATAAAAGTACCCATAATACAACCCAATACGATCTTGATGCCTATTGAAATTGGTAAATTAGGTACATAAAACAATAACCTGAAACATGGGTACATCGACATTATTTAAAAACTCCAAAATAATCTCTTAAAATTACATCGCTCTTCTAAAACTGTATGTGATAACTTGGGAAGGTACATAAGAAAGGGATGAGCTATAAATCCCAATAAGAAAATAATCAAAGAATATAAGAGGGGTAGTAATCATAAACTTCATTATCAAATCATGATATAAGATGATTACATAAATGCAACATAGGAATGCGGAAACAACATTGTAGGGTCCTGAAAAATCCGCAAAGAGGAATGAGAATCCCCCTTAATTCGAGAAAAGATTATACCCAATTTCCCTCAAAGAATTGGGCAAAAATATGGAGAATACTCAAATTGACAAAGGACCGACCAGTCCGTGTACTGGTTCAACATCGATGGTACGCGGCCGGTTCAACGAGCTGCCCCCTCTGCGGACCAGCATCGTTCGCGAAAGGGAGGCGGGAACTCCTCCGCGGGCGCGAAGCAGGACGGGCGACAGGCCGGTCCGCCATTACGAACCGCCCTAGCCGTGAGACGCGCCAACCGGCCCAGACCGCATACGCTCTTGTTCGCGGAACAGAGGCGGAGCCCTGCGTGGTCGCAAAGCACTGATTTGGTTTGCAGATGAGGTGCATTCAATGCCCCCGCAAGTTGCGGATTGACCAAGTCATCTGTAAACCGGGTTTTCGGTCATGAGCCTCCGCAAAAGGTGTCGCATGACCACAAATACATCTCTTACCCCCTCTATAAAAGGGCATTGAGGGGGAGAAGAAAAGGATCAATCAGATTCGGGTGGAAGAATTCCGGAGGAATGAGTTTAGGATTTCGCGAACAACGAAGTTCCAATTCGCGAACCAGAACAGGTATGAAACTGGAAACGAATTAATAAGGAACCGGAAAACGCATAACAAATTGGTGAACCGCGAACATAAAATAAAAACCGCACGTCATGGCCCCTCCGCGGATGTACTCCCCGCGGACCAGGGAGTTTATGCCCCTTTTTCGATCCAACTCACCGCGTAGAACCCTCCTACGCGGGCGAAGCCTTGACCGGCGAACCTCTGACCGACGTCGCCCCTGGTCGCTGCTGCTCGCGCGGATTCCACTGCGTACCAAGCTGGTACGCGGGCCGAACCCGAAGCTGCGTACCGTCCTCGTACGCGGGATGCCTATCAGTCCACGTACCACCCTAGTACGCCAACGACCTCTCCAGCTGCGTAGCACCCCCATGCGCGAAGGGCGCCACTCCTCATGCACCCATGCGGCCCGCCAACTCTTTTGGTGTTCCCATTCCCCGAGCCAGATAAAACCCTTCCAACCTGGACCGATCCTTCGTAATCCCTTCATTGGCCTATTCATCGGCCCCGAGCCAAGGCCTCTACCGAAGCCACCAGACCCGTATGATGAAACCTTCGGGCGCACCAGCGCGCCACTTTGAGTTCACATACCCACGGTAGGTAAGGACAAAGGGGTTACCCCGGCCCTTGAGCGGATTCCTTAGGCATTCCCGGGTTCACATTCCCACGGTAGTACAGGGTTCGAGCCCGGGATTCCCCTTTCTGCCTCTCCACTTGCTAGGATTGAGGGACCCCGCTCGCGTTTCCCTTTTGACGAGCGCCGGCGGTGAGCGCTTCTCCCCTCTCCTGGGAGTGGCTGGGCATCCCTCCTAGAGTAAGCCCTACACCATCCTCGCCGGAAGCCAATGGCCCTTCCCCTCTTATCATGGAAGGTTCATTGCTCCACTGCGCGACTCCTACCTTCCTCCAACATCATGGAGAAGGAGAGTCCAGTAGTCCCGACCTCCTCCTCTGCTCGTCGTCTTCCTCCCCTTCCCTCGGTAGGAAGAATGTGCGAGGCTTGCCAAGTGTGTCGCATTCTCTTGTTTCTCACACCGAGCATGACTTACGTGGGCTTAGAGATTTGTGATGGTCACGACATTCGCACGATGACGACGACTCAATGAACTACGTGGGTTTTGATCCCTGTCTCCTAAGCGGGGTACGTAGGACGCCTCCTCGAGGTTCAATCCCAATAACAGACAACTCTCACGTGTAAGCCCAAATCTCCCAAGAACTACGTGGACTTCGATTCCCGACCAACCGAGATACGTAGGAAACCTCCCCGAGGTGCAAGCCCGATATCTAAGTCTGATACACATCTGTCCCTATCAGACCATGTCCTCATACTCCAGCAGGACCATCTTCGGGCCCAGGAAATCACTTCCCTTGGGTCTTCCGGGCCGCTTCAGCTTAAGTCCCGCACCAACTTTGACCAGACATCTCTCACCCGGAGGTCCTTGCCACATGACGTTAAACTGTACAGGTGGGTCCTTGTCGCACGACCTTAAAAGGTGATGTGTCCCGTCAAGTGGCACCGAACTACGTGGATTCTGATTCCTCTCACGAGGATACGTAGGAAGCCCGTATCACGGGTTCGATCCAAACGCTCAAGTCGTTATCTGTCCCCCCTGGATGACAATAAACTCCAGAGCGCCCAATTATGAGGCTTCAAACCAGTGCTGTCTCAATGAGTCCAAACTCTTCAGAGTCATTAATCCAATGAGGGATGGTAAACCTCAGGCCTAAATGATTTCGAATCCCTGTGTTCAGCTGACCATTGCCTACCAGGAGTAATCTGTGGATATTATGCTTGGGTATAAACCAAAGATTCGCGAACATATGAATACGTCTTAAATCTATAAGAGAGTCCCAGAACATGCGATAATTCCCCCCAAAAGGGTGCGATGAGCCCGACTTCCCATCCTCTCGACCAATGTGAGTTCTTAAGTATCGTTGACCAAATCACCCAGCGAACGCCTGCCTTTGGAAAGAAGGTCCACGTATCGTTGGATATGGAACCGTTGGGCGTTTCGAAACGAAAGCGGTGCACCTGATGTGAGTGATTATGCAGAACCCAACCTTCTCTAATCAACCGTCGGGCAGCACACGTCTTCCCACCCTCGGTCGAAACAAAAATGGTGAACCCGACGTGAATCTTTAACCAAGCATGACAGATTTAACCTAATCCCACTTTGTGCCCCCTTATACTCACAAGGAGGGGCAAACAAGGTCATTAATTACACATGGGATTATGAGATGCTGGTTTGATGAGTTTGCTGTTTGTATTTGTTAAAAATATTTTACAGGTACCAATCAGAACTCCCTTCGATCCAATGACATCACGGAGGAACTCACATACGCGTACATCAAGCAACACAATGACCGGACATCCTCACCAACGAAGGACCCCGTCACCTACTCAGTGTCTTCAACGCTGGGTCTCAGATGCGTTGATCCGAGAGTACCACTTGAACGATGCTCTCCCGACGGTGGAGGCGGCCATGCACGCCCTCCAATCCGCCAAGACCCGCCGGTCGCCTGCTCAGCAACGACCGTGAAAGCAGATCCAGACGGCTCCTGTTGTCGTCTCAAACCGTTTCGGGAGTCTATCCCTGGAACGAGACAACGCGTACCTCCCTTATCTTAGGGAGGCGAATGAGGTCGACACCGAGGACTTCATCCCCGCTGAACGGGGGTTCCGCTCTAAGGCCCCCGCTGGAAGACGTCGTCGCGGTTACGCCGCGACTCAATATCCTCACGCTAAGGAGGATGTCGCCCCGAGAATCCAGGCCCACGCTCCCCGAGCTCCGACCCCTCGGACCGCCCGATGAGGGCAGTAAACATACAACCTGGAACCGGTCATTACCCTTGTCCCTGAGGAGGAGCTCCGCTGTCCAATCACAGAGACGTATTGCGAGCAGGCACATACACCTGTCCGCTCCTCCAAAGCCTGCCATCCAGACATGGCAGCATCATGCGAGCAGGCGCGCATCCCCGCCGAGCTCCATTAAGCCTGTCACTCACATAGGACGACACCTACCCGGCATGCACCTCTCCCTGCCCAGGGTCATGAAGCCCACCAACCAGACGTGGTGGCAACCCAGCGCCTGCAGGACCAGCTCCTAGCAGATGCTCTTGATGCCTACCATCCCGATGTGGTGACGATCAACAAATCCCGCCATCTAGATGTGGCGGCAATTAATAGGCAGACACGTCTCCCTGCCAACAAAGGCCACCGACTCGATACGGTGGGGAACCAAAATACGCAGGGCCAGCTCCCTGCGGATGCAAGTAAAGTCCGCTATCCCGATGTGGCGGCAAACGAAGAGATTAACCGGCATATCCCGGCACAGGGGCAAACTGGTTCACCTGCCCCGACACAGGAGAATTGTCAGTACCCACTGACCACCGGAGGACCGGAGCAGGATATTCCTACTCCGACACCGGAATGGGCCTTCATACCCGTTCCAGCCAAAGATGTCTCTCTGCATATCCTGACAATGATGGATGAGCAGGTATCGATCCTAGATCATATCTTGCAGACTTTCCAGAATGTAATTGCATCAGCGGCGACAATAAGAACTCGGGCCCATGAGCCCGTCTCCCCAATTGGGGCGACTCATCTAAGAGATGAGATAGTCAGCTCGGAGCAGATCTGCATCCCTGCTTCTGCCCAGGAGGGTCGTCGGCCATGTTCCGCGATACAAGGGCAACCAGATCGAGCAGCTTCACTCGTTCCAACTGGGGGACACCTTTCCATCACGGCGGATGCTCCAGAGCAGACATATATCCCTGTCAAAAGTCAAAATGTTCGTCGGCATATCCCGACAGCATCACGGGACCCAATTAGAAAGGGGCCCAAAGGTGAAGGCCGTTATCAACAGTAGACGGTCCTCGCTGCCCACAAGAAAGCACCCCGAACGCGCCGAAGGCAGCCGAAAAATAAAGAGCGGGTTCATGACTCCGCTCTGTTGGAGGTTGGGGTTCCCAATGCCGCTAAACACATATCCAAGGCTCAGAACCCTGCCCACCCATTACCATATTATGGGAGTGGCAGTAGCAGTTGCGAAGGTCCTCCCCGCAATGTCGCTACCAGCAGCTCTGAAGGTCCTCCCCAGAGCACCCGCGAGGGCCTCCCCCACGGGTATATAATGATCGATCACGAGAGCTTCTCTTTTGATGCGAGTCACGGAAGCCCTCCGTGTGACCAGAAGATCGAGCAGCAAGAAGGCCCTCCACTTGTTGCGGTCCACCCTGAAGGTCCTCCCCGTGGTATACACTGCAAACACTCTCCGTGCAGTGGGACCACAGATTATGATAGCAGTCCTTGCTATCGTAGTCGCAACTGCGGAGGCCCTCCCCGCAGTGACGTCTCATCACGACAAGAAGGTCCTCCCCTTGTCGTGGCCTGCCCTGAAGGTCCTCCCCAGGGGTTACGTTGCAACGACACTCCGCGCAGCCAGACATCAGATCACGATGGTAGTCCTCGCCACTATGATAACGGAGGTCCTCCCCGTAGAGACGTCAAGCATCGAGAAGGCCCTCCCCTCATTGCGGTACATTCTGAAGGCCCTCCCTAGGATGTACCCCGCAGACATTCTCCCTGCGGCAGCTGTGATGGTAGTCCTCGTCATTGCAGTAGCTGTGATGGTAGTCCTCGCCACCATGGCCGCCATTGCGAAGGTCCTCCCCGCAATAGCCCCAAGCAACAAGAAGGTCCTCCCCTTGTCGCAGTGTGTCTTGAAGGTCCTCCCCAGGATACACATCGAATGTCAAACCATGATGGTCATCCTCACCATGATGGCAGTTATTGCGAAGGTCTTCCCTGCAGTGACATATCATATCGACAAGAAGGTTCTCCCCCTGCCGAATCAGGCACAAAAAAGCCCTCATATGCTGAGGCACTCAGAAGGATGAGATCAAGCATGTCGGATTCCCAGCTAGTCGCCAATGACACCCTTCTTTAATCAGGAGACGGTCTGTGGCCACGTTCATCTTCTAAACCACCTCGAAATCGCCCACATGATAATTCAATACCTATCGGCCCCATCGACCCCGACCACACTATCGGTGAGCGTCTCAGTTGGGCCAACCAGGTAGAGGAATCACTAGCGGAGGAGTATGCCGACATGTTTCACCTGAGGAAACAACTGGCCAGAGATGATGTACCCGTTATGTTTTGGCCCACGACCACCTCTCAATTCGACATACCCATAAAGTTATCAGAAGAATGTGTGCACGACATCCGCTCCAATATATGAACAACCCTCCATCGGCTGAAATCAAGCTTCCTGCCCTACGATGAGTATATAGACCATGTCAAGACAATAGGAGACCTCATGCGTCACATCGACCTGGAAGCTCTTCCTTCGGCGCGACAACTGCGACCTGAGAGGCGTAAAGGAAACCTGGAGTTAGCCTGACTCCGTGCACTGCACCGGTTGCGCCGCCTCATTGATGACGCTCCGACGGGAGTCCATATCAGAGGATGGGGAGAACATGGAGCTTTGCATTTCACTCCACTCCCCGCCCAGAAGAACCCGTTCGACATAATGTCTTGCAACATCATCACATCAAGACAACAATCGAGTGAGGTCCCCGTTCAGGAAAAGCGACACACCCAACAGAGACAGGCCTTGAGTAAGTCCCAGAAGCGTCAGGCCCGACAGGAACAAGCTATTCACAAATACCTGAATCAGGCCACCGAAAGCATACGACTGGCCTCTCGCCTAAGAGAGGCCAATCAGCAGATATCACTTGCCTCCCCAGAGGGGATTGATTCACAGGTGAACTCGGCATCAGATCCAGTTCACCCCCGAATGGGGGCACGCAAGATCAGACAGGTAGCGATTGCAGCAGCCACTACCGCAATCCAGGGTCAACCCCAGCCTGCAGGGATGAGGGCATTTTTAACAAAAATACCCCCATAAGACCAATAAAAACGGGAAGAGACTCAACGTCCAAGGAACAGAGCCAACCCCAGCCCTCAGGGCTGGGGGCATTTTTACCACCTCAACAACAACCTCCCCCGCGAGAATCAGTATTCTTCCGTCTAGGGAGGACAGTCAGAAGAGGAGGTTCCTGCCCTATCCCGTCCTTTGAATCATCATCCCCTTAAAGAGGGAGACGTACCGTAAGGTCACATCAAAGAACTCTCCGCGTCACCCTCCGTCAGGGAGTCCGAAAGAAATCCCAGGACAGGAAGGGGAGGACCAGTAAAAGGCGCAGGAGATCCTCTTCCTATTTGGAAGATGACATCTCCTCCACCCCGCGATATGCATCCATCAACGCCATAGAGGTTAACCCCACGGGTAACACCGGAGATGATGCAAATCCGGATGGATCGGGGGATGACGGTTCCGTTCAGGCTGTGATTCACAACGAACCATCAGGTGTGCACACCCAGAACCAGAGGGCCGCCCTAAATATGGTCGCCCCTCCAGCTAACCCTCCTCCGCTTACCCTACGAGCTTCCAACGAGGATAAGAATAAAGGACCGGTTACCCTTAACCCACCTCCTTCTCTCAATAAAAACGAGCCACTTACGCCCGAAGATAGATTTGCCCGGCAGGAAGAGGAAATGAAAGAATTGAGGCGGCTTAACACCGAGCTACTCCAGAGGAACCGTCTTATTGAAAGCGCTTCCCAAGAAGAGTCACACCTTTCACTTCCATCAAGTGTGCCTCAAAGACTAAGGTTTTCCCCGATAAACGAAGCACGGTCAGGGCTCCCGCCCAATGTGGCGCCCGACCCATCCAACTACCTGAACATTGATTCAGATGAATACCAAGACTTCCCCCCACTCAGGAAGCAACCAGAGCGAGTACGTCTGAACCCTCCGAAGGTGTCACAAACGGCATACACACCCTTGGTGTCGGCCGAGTCAGATCCTCAAGCAACGCCTTGGGCTACACCTGCCCAAGACTGGGCCCAACAGGATGTGAACCTGGGTCTCGCCAATACCATCGAGGCACTGACAGCTCGATTGGAAGCAATATAAGGTTGGCGCGCTCCGGTACAGCCAGAGCGAAAGCCCTACCCAAATTGGGTGAGCAACACGCCTCCTCCATCCAATTTTGGGAGCCATGTATTCCCTATTTTCAATGGATCAGTCGATCCAGAACAACATTTGATGCACTACACGTCTTATTGCGACCCTATGATGGGAACTCCGGAACAACAAGAAGTAGTGAAACTCAGATGATTCGTACAGACCTTGCAAGGATCTGCCTTCGTCTGGTATACGAGTCTACCAGCTTAGTCAATAAAAAGCCGGGAAGACCTTCGGCAGCAGTTCCTGTTCCACTTCAGCTCAACGCTGCCTAAAACAACGGTCAACGACCTCATGAATTGAAAACAGAGGGAGAACGAGAGGGTCTCAAATTTCATCGCCAGATGGAAGGGTCTGGCCTACTCTCTGAACAGGCCAATACCCCAAGATGAGATGCTTGCCATATGCATCGATAACCTTCGAGATGAGCTGCGAACACCGCTCATACCAGTGGAGTGCACCACTGGCTTCTACAATCTCTCTGCCATTGCCCAGAGAATTGAAGACTCCCTGCAACGGACTAATCAGAAGTCCCGAATAGCCTCACAGGCTCCTACAAAGAGAGTAATTAGAGCTGAAGCATCCTCTGTCACGCTCAAGTCAGCCCCTGCGCCTGCTCCACCGCCTAGGCCTCCACCAAATCGTCAAAGGCCCCCTGTATATTAGTGGCCGCCTCCGCCCAAGCGGGACGATCAGAGAGGGTCGAAGCGGAACCAGTTTGAGGAACGAAGACACAAAGTATACTCATTCCGAGAGGACCAAGTCCGCGGCTACTTCATCGCCGCCATGAATTGCAATTTGCTCCACCTCCCGGAGCCAAGGAAGCCCGAAGAAGTCGACCGTGATGACATGCCAGATTGATGTCCCTACCATCAAATGTTGGGGCACAATATCCATGAATGCTTCGTCTTCAAAGACCTCCTGCAATGGATGGTAGACTTCGGGCAGGTCGAGCTGGGACCACCCCCAGTACATGTGACATATATTTCTACCACCAACTCCGACAAAGGGGAGGGGTGGCAGGAAGTCACCAGCAAGAAGGGGCAGAAATTTGATGGCTGGATGACACGGAAGACTGTCAATCGAGCTCAGGGCATACTTCGAGCTCAACTACAGCAGTCAGTGTTGTCGCCAATAGCCCCTAATGCCGCACAACCGACAATATCGGCCTCACAACCCTCCACGAGCCGGTCATCCAGGCGAAATCGAAAAGGGAGGAGACAAGCACAAGAGGAGCAGTCCACAATGAGGCCAAAGTTAGTCCCGACACTGTCGAATTTTATGCCCTCAAACTTGGAACCATGTGCACCGACCCACCAAACGGCACCATCAGGGACAACCGACCAGGTTGACCTGTCACAGGATAAGGAGCTAATCTTTGGTCCCATCAACGTCATCCATCTAATGGAATCACTCCTTGACGAAGGGTATGGTTACGAACCCGAGTTCCCAACATAAGGGGCCGGGAGGAGGAATCGCAGAGGCAGGGGATACCAGGGGAGGCGCAGTCGTGGCCGAAACCAACCCTATGGTTTTACCCCGTCCCAAACCGTTAATATCGCGGAAACCCGTGGGAGAGCCCTTCAACGGACTTAGCAGGAGAAAGAATATCCCTCCACCTCCACAAGCAGCCACTCTGGCCCCGTTATTTTGCGGTACCCATCGGAGGAGGAACAAGTGTCTAGCCGCCTAGTGCGCACAAACAGACCGGCCGGGTCGAGTCCCCAAAACGTGGGAAAACCGTCGACATCCGACCCCGCGGCCGGTCCCTCCTCGTCACATACTCTAGCTCCCAAAGTGCCTGCTAAAACTCTCCCACCAATGGAGAAGCGTCGACCGCTGGAGCAGAAATACGATATCCTTAAGAAGCTGGCATCGGTACCAGCCAAACTGTCAATCCTGGATGCCCTGAGTTTGTCAGAAGATCTCAGGGAGGTTCTTATAGAAGCCTTGCTCAGCCCCCAGGAGTTTCAAGATGAGGTAGCTGTCGCCGAGATTTACCAGATGGAGACTGGCCCAACTGAATGCAATACAATGATTTCCTTCACTGATCAGGATGAAGATGTCATCATGCAAGGACACATCAAACCACTCTATGTGTTTGGTACACTAAATGATGTTGAGATCCAGAAAGTCTTTATTGACAACGGCTCTGGTGTTAACCTCCTTCCCCTACGGACACTTCGTAAGTTGGGCTACAGTGAGGATGATCTAATACCCTCAGCCACAACTCTGTTGGGTTACGACAAGATTGAACAGAAGCCAATGGGAAAAATCAAGCTAAAAACCCATTTTGGCGACCTTGTGGCCTACTCAAAATTCATGGTGGTCCGGCAGAACACAACATTCAATGCCCTGCTGGGAAGGCCATGGCTCCATAAGCACATGGCCATTCCTTCATCCTACCACCAGTGTATTAAGTATTGCGTCAATGGACAAGGTGGAACATTGCACGATGACAAGACCCCTTTCGAGCTCTCCGAGTCACACTACATTGACGCCGAGATTTATGAGCAAAAGAAGAAGAAGCCTTCGATCGATGGTATCGACTGAATCTCCGCTCCAAACGGCCTGGAAATGGTTCTTGATAACCCCCTCAAGCAGCTCGGTGAAGACTACGTACTTCCCATCAACCATGTTGAGAGCATGAGTTCAAGTCCAGACACGTACTCAGCTATCTTCATGACTTCAGCCATGAAGCCCGAGCATAGCAGTGTAGAAACGACCGCTAACCCTCAAATTGGGGGCGAATACTTGAGCGAGGACGCCCACAATGCCTCGCCTCCAGACTCCCAAGAGCCTGTGCCGAAAACTCTCCCCCCGTCGGATCAAGGAGGTGAGAATGTGGGGGAAGAAGAGGAGGACGATCTCAGGGATGCACCTCCCGCATTTGAGGAAGGTATCTCCACCACTGTGGACGAGCTCAGGGAAATAAACCTGGGTATCGAGGAAGAACCGAGGCCCACTCTCATTAGTACAACCATGTCTCCCAAGGAGCATGAGGTATATACCTCTTTCCTGAGGCAACATCGAGATGTTTTTGCCTGGAATTACACAGAAATGCCGGGACTCGATCCCGAAGTGGCGACGCACCACTTAGGTCTTCCAGAAGACCACCGGGGCTATAAACAAGTCTCCATAAGGACGCACCCCACACATGCTGCCAAGATAGAGGCTGAAGTCGATAAGCTTATTAAAACAGACTTCATTTGGGAGGTCTAATACCCCATCTGGCTAGCCAACATTGTCCCCGTCAAGAAAAAGAACGGACAAATCCGCATCTGCATCGATTTCAGAGATCTCAATCGGCATTGCCCGAAAGATGATTTCCCAGTCCCGATCACCGAGTTATTAATCGACGCAACAGCCGAATATGAGGCTCTCTCCTTCATGGATGGTTATTCTGGGTATAATAAAATCAGGATGGCCTGAGAAGATGAAGAAGCCACTGCCTTCAGGGCCCCTCAAGGAGTATTCTGTTACAGGGTCATGCCCTTTGGTCTCAAGAACTCTAGCGCCACATATCAACGCACCATGCATCGTATCTTTAAACCATTCCCGAGGAGATCCATCGAATGCTACGTGGATGACTTGGTGGTCAAATCAAGAAAGCGCTCAGATCACCTGTCAGACCTTGAAACCGTCTTCAACAAACTTCGACAACATAGCCTGAAGATAAACCCCTTGAAATGCGCCTTTAGGGTTATCTTAGGGAAATTCCTTGGCTTCATCGTACGCCATCGTGACATCGAAGTCGACCATGAAAAGACAAAGGCTATCCTTGGTTTACCACCTCCCTGCAATCTCACTGAGTTGAGAGGATTCCAAGGACACCTGGCCTACATTAGGCGGTTCATAGCCAACCTGGTGGGTAAATGTTTTCCCTTCACCAGGTTAATGAAAAAGGGGGTTACATACCAATGGACAGATGATTGCCAAGAGGCATTCGACAACCTAAAGAAGTACCTCTTAAGCCCACCGGTGCTCATGCCCCCAGTTGAATGAAGACCTCTTATCCTATACGTGACGACCCTAGAGCGGTCACTGGGAGCCTTCCTCGCACAAAAAAATGATGCCAGCAGTGAAAACAGTCTCTATTACCTCAGCCGAACCATGATCGACGCTGAAACTCGATACTCAAACATCGAGAAGAGTTGTTTGGCCTTGGTCTTCGCAATTCAAAAATTGCGACATTATCTGTAGCATCATGAAGTCCATTTGGTCTCACGTAGTAACCCACTCAAGTACATCCTCAGCCGCCCGATGCTGACCGGGCACCTATCCCGATGTGCAGTCATCCTGCAATAGTTTTGTAACAGCCCGAGATTTTATGAAAAATATTCTTTTTTATTTCACTAATGTCTTGTGTTGTACGCTACACCAAAAGGAGCTTGCACAACACGAATCCTTGACTTTCCTTGCATTACACGCAATCGCGACCTTCCTCGATAGCGTGTGTAGTACGCAATACCGAGTTTCACTAAACAACGATATGCTATTAAAATATTATTATAACTAGCCGTTATGAATAGTAATAACCACCTTTTAAAATTTTAGAAATTTTAGCTCTCAAAATGGACTTCATTTTTGGATTTGGAGTATTGAATTTAGCCTAAGGTGAAATTTTGGTACTTTTCGGATAACTTTCATATTCTGATGAATAGTGAAAATTACTAAATTATAATTAAAAACAACTTTTTTAATCAAAATAATTAATAGTGATAAATTATTAATTTGAGTTGTTTTAAAGTATATTTAGAATATATTTTTACAATTTAATACAATGTTGGTCATTGGATGTAATTTCACATTTAAACCAGACATAAACAAGTGTCAATCTTTTGATAGATATTGTTTCTTAAAAAAACGCTATTTGTTTTAACAGCGGGATTTAATTATAAAATTAATTAATGCAACTTCTATGTTATGAATTTGGTAAAATAGACTTCATTTTTTGAATTCGGAATATGAAATATAGCTTAGGATGAAATTTTGGTATTTTTCTGAAAACTTTCAATTTTTGATGAATAGTGAAACCACTAAGTGGTAGGTTAAAAACTGAATTTTGCATAAAACTTAATTTTACCGCTTCTGTGAATGGAATTTCGAAAATCCGACAGACACGATTAATATCAAGGACTAAAATGTGGTTCAATGAGATGAAAATAATTTTTGGTGAATAGTAACTTTTTACTTCTTTTTACCACGGTTAATAGTAAATAGGGTAACTAAGGGTAAATATGATATTACTATTACCCTAACACATGTCCTAATTCTATTGGATAAGTGTAATTCGACCAAAAACAACCTTATGAATATAATATGACCATTTAGGTCCACTTGGATTAGACTATGACATTTAATATTATTTTATTTAATGAATAGTTAAAATAGTTAAAATCAAAGTTTAATAACTAAAACATTTTTAATATGAGGTTATACATAAGATAAATTCGATATAAATATTCATTAGAAAGCTAAAAGGATTTCCTACATAATGATATTTTATTTATAATTTTTAAACTTTAAATAAATTAATTTATTTATGACACAACGATGATGCAGTAATTACCCTTTTAAGGAAATATTAACATAATTGATGTTATAAATGCTCAAATGAATGTAATTTGAGACTTTTTATGAATTCCACTAATTTTCTAGGTTACTATGATATATTAGTGTTGATTTAATCAACTTGGTTCGAACATATAATTCTGTTATGACTTTCACAAAAATCATATATCAAATAGTGTCAAAATTGACACAAAATAGTTTTTAAATCAAATATTATATTATTAATTGTTATTTTATTCCTAAAAATCTAAGGTTCGTCCAAATGACTTAGATAATGATATATATATTAATAATAAACAATTTGGGGTTCGTTTGGCATGTTATAGTAAGTGTATTAACCATATAGTGAAAGAAAACAAAAAGACACGGTAAAAGTTAAATTATTTAACTTAGAGTTAAATCTAATTGATAAAGTTAAAATAATACCCTAAACTTGTCTAAATCCTATTGGTTGATAGGATTTCGACCCATCCCCACTTTAGCTTCGAAATAAGACTATTTGGAACCATTATAAACCGATTTTGACATTAATATAAAATAATATTTTGAGGTATTTCTAAGGTGCCCCTCTCCTCCCTTATAAAAGGACACCTCCTCCCCCTCCTCCTCACACCAATTTGAGCACTCAATCTTGGCCAACCCCTGCCAAAATCTCTTCTCCACTTCCCTAGCAACATCCTAAAGGTTCTGGTCTTCCTCAAAGACCAATTTTAGTGCCCTAAGAGGAGGTCTCAAAGAGGCGCTTCAAAGAAGAGGTAATTACCGTTACCAATTCTTTCATCTTTATTTCTTCTTCCACTTCTTCTTCTTAGGTTATTTCATTATGAAGTAATAACATCAGTATCACTCATATACTGATATGTTATTATAAGTATGAAACAACCCTATTTCACCATCTATCCATCCTACGGAAAAAGAAATCACCGCGCATGCGTACGTACGGAATACCGTCTCCACGCCATGGTGTAATCTATTTTCCACCACCACCTTACATGGATGGGTATAATGGTGTAAAGAATAACTATACATAGTTATTACAACATCATATTGATTCTGATATATTGTATAATCCACTCCAATTCAATTCAATATTTATGGAAATGATATCATCGCTCGTGCGTACGTACGGACTACCGTCTCCACGACGCGATGAGATTCATTCTCCATGTTAACCATTTAAGAATGATTATAAAGTATATATAAGAAATAATAATGAAATATATGACATTATAAAGCTACTGGATTTATGTATATATATATATATATGTATGTCATCTACTTACTTCCATTCAAGACAATAAGGAAAGGAAAACAACGTTAATGCGTACGTACGGACTACCGTCTCCATGAACGGTGTTTTTCATTTCATTTATCTATCTATTATATATATATATACTGAATATATATGATATATAAATCATATTTTATATTCTGGAAGTAAGTAAATCATGATATAAGTAATAGTAATGTCAAGAACAACAAGTCAAAACACCTACGATAAATGAAACGATTTTACCCAAAACGCTTCTTTAACATGGAATTTACAAAAGAACGAGTAATATAATGTCATAAGTGAACCATATATGATATCATAACAATGAATATGATTCTGTAATAAGTCAATGACATTATTTAAATCATTATACAGGAGGTTCGGACACATACGAAGCAAATCGGACCTAAGGTAAGGGAAATATCACAATCTCATTTTTATCCGAGATTGTTTATACTTTGGTATTTACTGGGGTGTATTTTATCATCCACATCCATGTTCCCTCAATATGTAATATTTTTTCCATCCACTTACAATAGTTTAAATCCAATTTTACCCTTCAGTGAGTTTTTAGTAAAGAATATGAAAGGAATCTTTTGTCGTTTTTTTTGTACGAGGTACTTTCTGACTTTTCTGACAAAAGTACGAAGAATGTTTTTTTTAACTTATACGGCATGAATGGATTTTTAAAACATTATTTCCAAGAAGCTTCCTTTACAAGTTTTCAAGTTTATTTTTAATCAACTTCTTTTAGTTTATAATTGTATGACATGTTAAGAAAAGAAAAGTGTTTTTGAAGTAGAAAGGATATTTTCCTCAAGAATGGAGTTCAAATGTTTTATCAAAATTATTTTCCATCTAAGATAATATTGGGTTCTGTTTTTATCCCTATTATTACATTGATTTTATTATGTTGTGAGGGAATTATTTTTATGAAGTCATTTACCTTATATGATTTGTTTTATGATGTCATGATGTTTCAAGAATCCCATTTTTGTTACATGTGTTATACGATGATGTATGATTTATGATTATGTGGCACACATAAGAAAGGATTCATTATAAGATGGGTGAGACCTATATCTCCCTCCAATGCATTGGGTAAAGATTTTATATCTCATGAGATAGACAGGGCTGGAACGGTAGGTTATAACGGTTCAGTGAAACAGGACTGAAACGAGGGTTACTCGATTCAGAAAGGGACTTTGTCCACTAAGATAGTCTTGGCAATGAGTCTTGACTAACAAGAAATGATTCTCTATGATTATGTGTGAATGCCACAAAGTTTCATGTTTTAAGTTATGATTATTGTGATTACATTTCACTACCATGATTTACCCCATGTTATGAAATTATGATCTCTTTTGCAGGTCAAGATTTCCAAAAGTTATGTGCTTATGTATATGATGTGATTGATATTTATTTTGTTTACCCTTACTGAGCATTTGAGCTCACCCTTTTATGTTTTCTTTTCCTCAGGATATAAAGAAAGGTTTTAGGTAAAAAAAAGGAAGATCTTTATGGGAGATTTTGAAGATCTTTCACCACGATTAGAATATTATATT
This sequence comes from Viscum album, assembly GCA_963277665.1. NCBI lineage: Eukaryota > Viridiplantae > Streptophyta > Magnoliopsida > Santalales > Viscaceae > Viscum > Viscum album. The sequence continues at coordinate 339,881,373 of OY728135.1, forward strand.
CCGAGTTTTCAAAGACACTAAACTATTACAATCCTTGTGTGTGTGTTTTTTTGTTATGTACTAAGTATTCCGCAAATGTAATGTAATGTCCATGTACGTTAAGCTTCGGGTCTCTACAGTTGGTATCAGAGGAAAAGGAGGTAGGAATGTATCCGATCCTTGGGAACTCTCACATGTGAGCGTTGGACGAAGCATGGCTCTCCGCCCAAGGGCTTCATAAGGAAATGACTGCCACTGGGGATGGTGGTGTGTCCCGCCCAGGAGGTGTAGCCGCCCATGGAGTGCCCTGATAGGTATCAACTATAGTCCACTGGAAGTAATTCCAGACCGTTATAGTTGGTATCAGAGGAAAGGTTTAGTCAACCTTTGGAAACTAGGATGCGAAAATATTAGTGAGATCCCTAGAGATATTTCTACGGTATGTCTAGGGATGTCCCTAAGGTTAAGTATACGTATAGGTTATAGTACTATAACTACGCTAACGATCATAGAATTAAACTTAAGATGTTAGATATTGAAGGTACTCCCCCTTTATTATGTTGTTTTCCCTAGCATGATTTTTGCCTCTCACACTATTCTTTTTGGGTTTTAGACGATGGCTGGAACCCGAAGGAACCGTGTTGATCAATGCAATGGACAATGCAATGATTGTCCTCCTGAACAAACAAATGTTATGGGAGATGGAGTGCAAAATCTTATTGCTATACTTACACAAGCTATGAATCATTCTGGACTTCCAAATGAACAGAGAAGGGAACAATATTCTATTGAGTCCTTCATGAGGCAACGTCCACCTTCTTTCAGTGGGTCTTCTGATCCACTTGTTGCTGAACAATGGATCAGTACCACTGAAAAGATATTTTCAGTTCTTCAATGTTCTGAACATGATAAAGTCATCTTAGCAGTATATCGTTTGGAAGGTGAAACTGATCAATGGTGAAATCTTATCAAGAATACAAGGCAAAGAGATGAAATTGAGTCCATGGAATGGGATGAGTTCAAGAACTTATTTTTCAATAAGTACTTCCCTCGTATTCTTCGAACAAAGATGGAGAAGGAGTTTCTTGAACTAAAGCAAAAGGATGATGAATCTGTTGGTATATAAGAAGAAAATTTTACAAGACTTGCAAGGTATGCATTTGACATTATCATCCAACCTGAAAGTAAAGTTGATCGATTTTTCAGTGGCTTAAAACCAAGTCTTCGAAGGGCATTAGCTATAAGAGACTTCAGTAGCTATGAAGAAATTGTGCGTTGTGCTATCAAGGTAGAAATGGAAGTTGGTGTTACATATCCATCTCATGGTTTTGAAAAGAAACGAAAGATGGAGTTCAAGGAGAAATCTCAGAATAATGGTGAAAAGAAGATGAATGTTTCCTTATGCACAAAGTGTGGAAAGAAGCATGGTGGAGATTGTCTTAAAGTGACTAGAAAATGTTTTAAGTGTGGAAAAGAAGGTCATCGAGCAGCTGAGTGTCGAAGTAATGGAAAAATGGTTTCTAATGATGTGAATAAAGCAAACACTGCAGAGAACGCACCACCAACACTTCAATGCTTCAAGTGCAAGGAAATGGGGCATTATGCTAATAAATTCCCTAATCCAAGGGTTAGTGATGATCAACATGAGCAACCACTGAAGGCAAAGGACAAAGGGAAGTCACATGCGATCACTATTGGCAATGTTGAATATGACAACGATGTGGTGGAATGATTAAGTGTTTATGTAATGGGATTCCAAAATAATGTTGTATCATTGAGTATTGCAATATTTATTGATGTGGTATTCAAAGTGATTGAGATATTTTTTGGAAATAAGATGATATGCGCATAATGAAGGGAAAACGAGAAAATGAAATGTTTAATAGTATTCATGAGCTCATGATTGATATAAGGACTAAGTGATATCATGGTTTGAGTATATAGAATTTTGAGGATTTTGGTATGTGGAAAGTTTTAACTTTAAACTGCATTCATGTTTTCACTAAGGTATTCAAGAGAATACATGATTAAGGACTTTGAATGTTTGGAATGTGACCAAAAAAACATATCTTATGATATATGGGGATCAATGATGGTATTAAATCTCTGGTAATCGTTTTCACTATGTTATGAGAGTGGACTACAGTATTATGGATAAGCCTAAAGATTGAAATGGATTATGTTGGACATAAGTGAGTATTGTTTAAGGATAGAAGTTTTTTTCGATATTATTGATGGGATGTTATAGTAATGTAGTTTTAGAAAAAGGACAACCTGCAGGACGGGCGACAACCCATCGCTTCGGACAAGGCTGTGAGAATCGAACCCACAACCGAAGTGCGACTGGCCTTTATCGCCTACCACTAGCCTACAGGAAGTCCCTGTTTAGTAGAAACTAGTTTTATTATATTAAGCAGTATGATATATGAAGTATAAGTCCATTTTAGGAACCATATGTGATTAATCTCACTATAGATCGAATTATGTATATAATTTTTGCTAACCTTTTGTTTGAGACAGATGGAATGACCCGTCATTCTATCACATGATCTGCTAACACTTCACGAATAACAAATTCAACTTCATTTATTTAAGAGATGAAGTGGAAATTGTTCAAGGCATGAACAACAGTGAGATTGTACCAAAATAAAGAAAGTATTTATTCTAATTCAAATTTTCAACTTTAGGGAAATGATCTTGAAAACCAAAAATGTTGTCCTAGTGATCTTATACCTGATGAATCAGATGGTACCTTAGATCGTCACAAATTTATGGATTTGTGATTACTGGATTTTCCATAGCCATGTTCTCTACCACTCTCCATCAGAACATGATGGTTAGATTTCTCTTCCATATCCATATTTTCACCTATGTGGAAACACAGTGATTAGTTTATTTGGGTAATCGTTACATTTCATACTTTAGTTTTTAAAGCCAAGTTTTGGTATTCCTTTTTATGATGTGGGTTTCTATTAAAGAAACTTTCGAATAGTAAACCATTTATAACCCCGACGAATTTCGAGGGCGAAATTCATTTTAAGGGGGGTAGAATGTAACAGCCCGAGATTTTATGAAAAATATTCTTTTTTATTTCACTAATGTCTTGTGTTGTACGCTACACCAAAAGGAGCTTGCACAACACGCATCCTTGAATTTCCTTGCATTACACGCAATCGCGACCTTCCTCGATAGCGTGTGTAGTACGCAATACCGAGTTTCACTAAACAATGATATGCTATTAAAATATTATTATAACTAGCCGTTATGAATAGTAATAACCACCTTTTAAAATTTTAGAAATTTTAGCTCTCAAAATGGACTTCATTTTTGGTTCGGAGTATCGAATTTAGCCTAAGGTGAAATTTTGGTACTTTTCGGATAACTTTCATATTCCGATGAATAGTGAAAATTACTAAATTATAATTAAAAACAACTTTTTTAATCAAAATAATTAATAGTGATAAATTATTAATTTGAGTTGTTTTAAAGTATATTTAGAATATATTTTTACAATTTAATACAATGTTGGTCATTGGATGTAATTTCACATTTAAACCAGACATAAACAAGTGTCAATCTTTTGATAGATATTGTTTCTTAAAAAAACGCTATTTGTTTTAACAGCGGGATTTAATTATAAAATTAATTAATGCAACTTCTATGTTATGAATTTGGTAAAATAGACTTCATTTTTTGAATTCGGAATATGAAATATAGCTTAGGATGGAATTTTGGTATTTTTTTGAAAACTTTCAATTTTTGATGAATAGTGAAACCACTAAGTGGTAGGTTAAAAACTGAATTTTGCATAAAACTTAATTTTACCGCTTCTGTGAATGGAATTTCGAAAATCCGACAGACACGATTAATATCAAGGACTAAAATGTGGTTCAATGAGATGAAAATAATTTTTGGTGAATAATAACTTTTTACTTTTTTTACCACGGTTAATAGTAAATAGGGTAACTAAGGGTAAATATGATATTACTATTACCCTAACACATGTCCTAATTCTATTGGATAAGTGTAATTCGACCAAAAAAAACCTTATGAATATAATATGACCATTTAGGTCCACTCGGATTAGATTATGACATTTAATATTATTTTATTTAATGAATAGTTAAAATAGTTAAAATCAAAGTTTAATAACTAAAAATTTTTTAATATGGGGTTATACATAAGATAAATTCGGCTATAAATATTCATTAGAAATCTAAAAAGATTTCCTACATAATGATATTTTATTTATAATTTTTAAACTTTAAATAAATTAATTTATTTATGACACAACGATGATGCAGTAATTACCCTTTTAAGGAAATATTAACATAATTGATGTTATAAATGCTCAAATGAATGTAATTTGAGACTTTTTATGAATTACACTAATTTTCTAGGTTACTATGATATATTAGTGTTGATTTAATCAACTTGGTTCGAACATATAATTCTGTTATGACTTTCACAAAAATCATATATCAAATAGTGTCAAAATTGACACAAAATAGTTTTTAAATCAAATATTATATTATTAATTGTTATTTTATTCCTAAAAATCTAAGGTTCGGCCAAATGACTTAGATAATGATATATATATTAATAATAAACAATTTGGGGTTCGTTTGGCATGTTATAGTAAGTGTATTAACCATATAGTTGTTTCGCGCGGAATCCGGGGATGACCTCCTGGACGGGAGATTCAAACGTTCCGATCGGTTTCTAACAGGTTTGTTCGTAGAACCGGAAACATCCAATGATTCCACATCCGTCTGGACCTACTTTCCAAAGGCAGGTGCTCATTAGCTTGTGGGCTAATGAGGCTTAGGAATTTGCATTGGTCGAGAGGATGGGAGGTCGGACTCATCACACCTTTTTGAGGGGAATTATTGTCTACTCCGGGACTCTCTTTATAGATTTAAGTTAAGTTCGTGAATCCTTATTACATTACCAAGTATAAAATGAGCTTTCCTTTAGTTTTAACAATCAATGATTAAATATGCAAGAAATTTAGAGAATCTTTTATATGTATTCGAGGTTCTTCATCAATATAGAATCATCTATATTTGTTTAGAGATTCTTGGTCAATGGTATCCTTCAAAACATTTATATAAAAGTCTCTTGGTCATTTTGATGACCAGGCTGGTTTTAAAGCCCCTCAGTGGGGCACTTGAAGTTTATCGTCATTCAGAAGGACAGAGATTATTTCAATGTTGGGATCGAACCCATAAATGGGCTACCTACGTATCCTTTGTTTTGAAAAAGGAATCAGAACCCACGTAGTTCGAGGAATGGGATATGATGTTTATGATTGATGGCTCAAAGATGAATGTCATAATTACTTTTACACTCTAAGCTCACGTGAGTCATGCTCGGTGTGAGAAACAAGAGGTATTGGTAAAATTTAGACAATTGTGTCATAAAAGATGCAATCATAAGAATTTGTTTTGGGGATTATGTATAGATGACTGCCCAGATAGATGAAGGTTTAGGATTTACTTTTAGGGAGAAAATCCAAGAACAGGGTCCACAAAGTTATATGTGCTTCATGGAGATTTGAATACTCTAATCTTGGGGCTTACTCCTAAGGAGGATGCCCAAGTTAGGAGGGGACTTATGATTGGGTTTTATTCCTGAAAAGGAAACCCAAATCAAAGGTAATTTATGACTGGTTAGGAGAAATTTTAAGAGACTTGGGGCTTACTCCTAAGAAGGATGCCCAAGATTTATGACTAGGACTTATTCCTGAGAAGGAAGCCTAGGTTAGGGGACTTGGGGCTTACTCCTGAAAAGGAAGCCCAAGGTTATGACTGAGTCTTATTCCTGAAAAGGAGACCCAGGTTAGGGATTAAGGTTTGGGGCTTACTCCTGAGGAGGATGCCCAAGATTAAAGGACTTGATTGGGGCTTATTCTTAAGAAAGATGCCCAAGATTTATGACTAGGACTTATTCCTGAGAAGGATGCCTAGGTTAGGGGACTTGGGGCTTACTCCTGAAAAGGAAGCCCAAGGTTATGACTGAGTCTTATTCCTGAAAAGGAGACCCAGGTTAGGGATTAAGGTTTGGGGCTTACTCCTGAGGAGGATGCCCAAGATTAAAGGACTTGATTGGGGCTTATTCTTAAGAAAGATGCCCAAGATTTATGACTAGGACTTATTCCTGAGAAGGAATCCTAGGTTAGGGGACTTGGGGCTTACTCCTGAAAAGGAAGCCCAAGGTTATGACCGAGTCTTATTCCTGAAAAGGAGACCCGGGTTAGGGATTAAGGTTTGGGGCTTACTCCTGAGGAGGATGCCCAAGATTAAAGGACTTGATTGGGGCTTATTCTTAAGAAAGATGCCCATGGCGAAGGTTTTTATAACTGGGGATTTATTCCTGAAAAGGAGACCCAGGTTAGGAATCTCTCATCTTAAAGGATGAGGTTGAAATGAATGAACTCTCAATCTTTGGTGACATCAAGATGTTTAAATCACTAGGTTTTGAGAGATATTTCACAGAATTCCTTTCAGATAAGGATGTCAAATCAAGAAATCATGCCATAAATGGCTTTGAAGAGTATCTTGAAGACTGAATCTTGAATAGGAAGGGTGAAATGGCTTAAGAGGGGTAAAAATGGGCAAGATGGGCACCCAAAAAGTTAGGGGCGCGCAAGTCTTGAAAGGCGCGCAAGTCCTGCGGCGGCGCGCAAGTATTGGTCGCGCAAGTATACTTGCGCGACATGAGGGGTACTTGCGCGATTTTCAACCAGTATTGAAATGCTTGAGCGACTCTTTATTAAACCCTTTACCATCCTCTTGAGGTTCTTCCAGAAGAGGGACGCGCAAGTTATATTGAAGGAATTAAGTAGGCGCGCAAGTGTTTGATAAGTTTCAACACTTAGGCCTTCCTTTTTCTCTTTAGATCTTCCGTTCTAGGTAAGAAATTACCTTAGAAGTGTTCCGGAAGCTTTGAGAAGAGACTTGGGTGTCGGGAGCTTCAATCCGAGTTTCTGGAAAAAGATCCTCTTTGAATGGGGGGCCCACAGGGTCTATTTATAGGCAAAATAAGACCCCGGGCGGTTATTGGGCGGTTACCAGGCGGTTACCACATATGTCGCGCAAGTCCCTTGCACGAACATGAGGAGTCGCGCAAGTATTGAGGCGGCGCGCAAGTGTACTTGCGCGACCAAGAGGGAACTTGCGCGATATATGGGCAATGTTCTCCTTTTTTATCCCTTTGTCGATTTTTGATGTTTCTTCAAAGGATTAATCACTTTGAGCTCAGATATTCCCTTTTCCGATCTTTAGATTCTGTGACGAAAGGAGCGTCAACAAAAGTCCCCCCTCAGAGTTGGATCCGGAGAGAAAATGAGGATTTGACTCTGAGGAAATTGAATTCCTCAAAAGGAAAAGGGAGGGCGCGCAAGTCTTTCAGCGTCAGTGGGTAGCGCGCAAGTCTGCGTCGCGCAGGCTTTGAGCGCTCTGGGTGCGGCGCGCAGATAGGCCCCCTGGCCTATAAATATACCGCTTCCGGCCGTAGATGGCATCTGAAGTTCCGGATTTCTCGAGCTCTCGCCGCGCAAGTCTTCCTCGCCGCGCAAGTCTCTTGTTTTCACTGTTTCTTCGCTGCCGCGCTACTCTCAAGGTAATAGGGCTTGCGCGGTAATACTTGCGCGACCAAAACTTGCGCGGCACATGTATCACTTGCGCGACATCTCCATACTTGCGCGCCTTAATGCCTAGCCATTTTTTTCAAATTCTTTCACAAATTTTATGAAAAATAAAACCCATTTAAGAGTTTAATTTATTCAACTCCTGTGCAGATTCAATGGCTCTTAGACCTGGATTAATTGATGAACTGGCTAGCAAGCGGATAGATGATATGATGAATATCATTGGCCCTGATTACTATACTGTCAAAAACAGCACTCTTCCAGATTTGGCTAAGTATCTGAAGAAATATCATCACGACTTTCCTCACTGCACTTACCTACCTTTGTATGGTCATGGTCATCTGCAAGAAGTCATTATTCCAGAAGTAAAGAATTATCTTCCATTTTCTTGGTTTCAGAATTATACCAATTTTGCTTCAGCAAATATCTCAGGCGGAGGATCATTTCAAACTGCTGGAACAGTGGAGAAGGCTTATGTGATGCATCATAGCCCTTGCACACCAGATCTGAAAAAACATACACCTGAGCTTCAACCACATTGTCATCCTTCAATCTTCCGAAATGCTCAGATGGATCAATCCAAAGGCTGGAAGAAAAGTTGGGATTTCCGTCCTGGGGGAGGTGTGAAACCAACTTGGATGTGGGTATACTGGGTGCGACAGACTTGCGCAGAGTTTATTGAGGATCTGAAGAGAGCTGCAATATATGAGGCTGTTTGGGTTGGGCAAACATATATTTACAGACATGATATTTTCGTGCCAGAGATACTCAGCCATTGGAGTCCAGCGACTAATTCTTTCCATTTGACTCATGGAGAAGTAGGTATTAGTTTGTGGGATGTCCACAAGATTTCAGGAGCTCCAATCTTGGGCGATATGTATGATGAATTCATTCCTCCCAAGGTGACTTGGAATGATCCAGAGAAGACTCCTGCTTTGGCTCGAGAATTATTCAAAATCTTTCACAAGCTCAAGAGTTCAGAGACCTCATTAACTCATTTCAGAAAAGATATCCATCCGGAATAATGGATGAATGTGTTTCTTACTGAGAAGAAAGGGATGGAGCCAAAGGAAAAAGGATCCAAGAAAAAGAAATCCAAGGATACCCGGCCCAAACGTCCTACCACTTGTCCAAAACCTGAGAAGAGAGGAGCTCCTGGCACATTCTGGCCAACTCTAGAAGCAGGAGAGTTTGAAAAATGGGGGTATGAAGTGAATCAAAGAATTCCAAAGAAAACTCGTCTGGCGGGTTTCTTGGCAATGTGGCTCAGTATTTATCTATTGCCGGTCAGGGATTCGAAGGGAGGCGTTAGGCCAGGGACCTTCTTCATTACGGCCAAGTTGGCTGAGGGAAAAATGGTTGGGTTAGCTACCCCCATTTTAGCAAAGATTCACAGGAGTTTACTTCACGTCTTCCAGGGTAAATCTCCTTTAAGAATAGTGGGACCATTCCAGGTTTTGTGGGGATGGATCGCCACTCACTTCAGGACTTACAATGTACAGAATGGATTACAAATTCCTGGAAGCTCTTTCAGACCGTCAGTGCAAGCATTCTCTGGAATTGCTCCATTAGATGTCAATGGTTATGACATAAAAGTAAGACTAAGCATGTATAAGGAATTAAACTTCTTTCCTTATGGAAGTCCTCCATCTGGGCGGTTTGTTGATGATGGGAAAGCCCCTTTGGATTTGAGGGCATACATGCTAGCTTGCAGGGATGGCGTGTTAGTAGCCAGGATTGATGGAGAAATCATATGCGAGGCCTATGCTCCATATAGATTTGCACGCCAATTCAAATGTTTGCAACAGATTGTTGTATCCCCTCCAGTACATGTCAGGTTAGAGCAACATCCGATGGTTGCTCGACAACTATGGTTGCTGACATCAAGAGAGAAGACTGGGGCAGTATTTGATCTACCAGTTGAAAAAGCGGCACATTATCTGACTACATTTTATGCCGAACACTGGATAGCATCATACCCTAAAGGGATATTGAATCATCCTGTATATCAAGTGGGAAAGAGGAAGAGGACTGTAGAGAAAGAAACTCTTCCTCATGAAGGTGATGCTTCTCCTCCTGAAATAGGTTCAACAGACTCCTCCTCTAGAACTGATTCCTCGGATTATCATGATGGGGATGATGAGGCACAACCGGCAGCAAAGCGGTTTCGTGCCCGATATAATCCTCCGGCCAGAGTTAAAAGACCCACTCCATCAACTCCTGGTGATTTATTTGATTGTAATAATTTCAATCACTGCTACTTTATAAAGTAATAAGTCTCACTTTCTTATTCTCTATCTGTAGTTGCAGGAGTCGGGAAGAAATTAAAATCAAAAATTGTAGGACCTTCCTCACAGCCTTTATATCTAAGACCAGAGGCTGTTCAGCTATGGCAGAGCTTATACTGTGATACTGAGACCGCCTGGCTGGATTTGTGTGAGGGCCTACAACTTCCTGGGATAGGATATCTTCTAGCTTCTAAAGACCTTCAATACGGAGATAACCCCAATGAAGTGCGAGCTTACATCAGAGAGCTGGAAATGCTCATATATGCCACTGATAATTCGGTTCCTATCACCAGGCGGGTGAAGGAAATGATTGATCGTGGCACCACTGAGGGGGCTGGTGGTTCTGGAGATGAGGAGTGGCAAGAGTACGTGGCTCCTGAAGATGTAAGTTTTCTTTCCTTATTTTCTTTGCAACTTGATTTCAGTTGAAGCTTTGTTACTTAAGGAAGTTATTTTCTTCATCTTGCAGCTTGCAAAGAAAGGGACCGGGGTTCCTTCGCCACAATATAGCCCTGGTGGTACCACTGTTGGGGCTGCTGCTGATTCTCCTCGCGAACCAGGCAAGATATCTCCAGGCCAGCAGGCCATGAATGAGGCACTGGACATAGCCTTTCATTCGCCAATCCAAGTGCCAATAAAGGAGACAACTGAAACTCCAAAAAAACAAAAGAAGCCAAGGCAACGAAGGAGGAAATCCTTAGCTAAACGTTTCATTAGCAGTGGTAAGTCCTTCGAACAATCATGAGTTTATACCCATAATCATATGGTTACTCATATTTCTGAGGATTGCAGGGGCTTCTTCAATTTCCCCCTTGAGGGAAGGGACTGATCCTTCTTCAAAGGTCGTGGAGGGTGCTGTAGAACAACCACAGACTCAAGCTAACTTGGTTGCTCCTAGAGAAGAGCTACCATCCATTCCCAGTATCCCTCCCACTACTGAAGATGTTGTCCAGGGTCAGGGGTTGCAGGACATAAGTCAGCAAGAAGACGTAGCAAATGCTCCCACTGGTGAGACTAACCAAGATTCTGAAGTATCATTAGATGAAATGATGAATCAAGGAATGACTTTTGAAGAATTTTATGATCATGCTAGATTGTCATGTGATTTAGAAGACCTTGGGCGTGAGTGTTACCCTTCGCCCAAATTTTTCTTTTAAAAACAAAACATATTTCTAATCATGATGTAAAATAATATGCAGTTTCTTCCGTAGAAGCTGCTGAACTGCCAATGCCCGAAGAGGGTGTGGACACTGATGTCAACCCTATCATTGCAGAAACATTAGCTCAAGTAGAGCTAAATCCAATAAACTCTCCTGAGACCCATCTTGAAAATCCTGTTGAAACCGGGAAAGATGGGGAGAAGTCTTCTCATGTTGCTGAACCACCATTGGGTAAGGGATAACAATATTTGTGATTGTACTTTATTTGCAAGACAATCCATTCTTTTGTTATCCTTTAAGATTCAACTAAAATCTTTCAATTGATCATGTAGGGCCATCAACTGTAATGGCTAGATCCGGAGATGAGGCTTCAGCCTCTGCCCCAACGGTAATTGAAAGTGAAGAAGCCCAAGTCAGAGGGGAAAGAGCAGGACGAGGCACTTCCTTAAGCATGTTAATTCCAGATTACATACCCCCTTCTGACGAAGATGTTGAATCAGATCCAGAGATGCTCAAAGCGTTCAGCTTTTCACGACGTAAGGCATGGAACAACATATGGAACATCATATCGAGGGTGCCTTTAGAAGAGCTACCATCAAAAATTTCCCGATTGTCATCCCAATTTGTTATAATGGGACTTGGTGGTTTTGGGTATGAAAAGATCCATGCTGCGGTGAAACAGATTATTTTCAGGAGGGAGCAAATGCAGAAAAGTCGCGAAGATTTGACCAGAGTGAAATTGTCAGTCAACATAGGCGAATTTGAGGCTGCGATATCCCAGGCTGAAGCTGATTATGCTGTCAAGATGAAGGATCTGAAGCAAAAAATCAAAGAAAAGGTCATCCAGCAGGTGCAACTCCAGCAACAGTTAGATGCTGTTACTGGGGAACTTGATCAGCTTAATAAATCATTGGATGAAACTCATATGAATGGCATGAAAGCCATTGCAGATGCTAAGAAGGCACTTCATCAAGCTGAAAAGAGTGAAGCTGGTCAAGTGCACGAGCTTCAAGTAACTGTTGATAAGGCTCAGGATGCTATACATCAAATGAAGACTTATGTTGACAATCTTCTGTAATTCTTGAAAAAGAGAAGAGATTCCAGTCTGTGGATGTCCTTCTAACTCTTGTGTATCAATGAAAAACACTTTTGTCTTCAATCATTTGTACTTGCATTCTTCCATTACCTGCTTCAAATTTACTTAAGCCAATGGTCTTAGTAAGCATAGTTTGATTTTTACTAGGATTATTACAAATAACCCTACAAACTTTGAACCTTTTAACTGCTCAATATTACCTAAATCATACAAAAATGTATATTTAGTGAGCTGGAACTTGACTTTTATTCAGAGTTCCTTTGTCTTTTGTGTGGGCAGTTTAAAGTCATGCAAGCCGGACATAAAGGGGCTACTGTTTAAGGTCGAAATAGCTTTGACCGGAAATGGATTAGAATTGACACAATTCCTTGACAATTTATCTGAAAACAAATTACCATACTCAAGTATGAGAGAAAATATGTAAACTATGGCTTAAGAGTATTTGAATCTGAGGAATGATATGAAAAAGAGCTAAAAGGCATTAGAAGAAGTAGTTTCCAAGAATGAAGTTACTATTATTTAACAAAACCCGTTAGGGGGTTGAAATATGCAGGGCCACCTATGGGCATTGACTGCATAGTCAAATAAAATAGCATCTTTTGGCTGACAAGTCTGTTATGTGGACTGTTTATGCAAGGCCACCTATGGGCACGTGCTGCATAGTCAGGCAAAAGAACTCCCAGAAATTTACTTTCCTAGTGCTAAAAGCTAGTGAAAGTTTATGGAGATTCAAATTTTCTAAAGCATAGAGTTTGTTGTATGGAAAGAGGTACTTGAATATGGAGAAGATATTTCCAAACAAGAATATCAAAGAACTGGATGAATATCACTCCTACGAAGGTCTGACCCAAACGTAGGGAAGAAGAATAAACCATAGACTTGAATACTTTCAGATCATGAAAAAGGATATGGGACAAATACGTTAAGGATGGCTATTTTTGCGGATCCCTACATACTGTCGTTTAAGACAAATAAGGACAAAAGAGGCATTCTTCCCAAGAATGAAGTTACTATTATTTAACAAACCCGTTAGGGGGTTGAAAACATGCAGGGCCACCTATGGGCATTGGCTGCATGGTCAAATAAATAGCATCTCTTGGCTGACAAGTCTTTTATGTGGACTGTTTATGCAAGGCCACCTATGGGCACGTGCTGCATAGTCAGGCAAAAGAATTCTCAGAAGTTTGACATTTTTGTGACTAGAAGTCATGAAAAGGGTTATGAAGATCTGAAAATATTTAAGGTTAGGATTATAATACATAAAGATGGGTATTTTCCAATGTATATAGAGATACATAGGTCAATGAAAACCATAATCATGTTGTGGCTGGGTCTTGAATTGAAACTTGGACTTCACTACGTATCTCATAAGAATGAGAATCAAACCATACATAGTTCTTGAAATGTAGTTTAACGTCGTGCAGGACGAAAGTATGAGTAATCTTAGTTTAGGGTCATAGAATTCGGACCATAATAATGAATACACAGTGTGTGTCTTCATGAGGACTTTTCAGCCAAGGGACTGAAAGTGAAATTTGGGGTTAGGCCCAAAAGACTTGGGACTGGATTCGAGGGACACTCGAATGTTCCTACGTATCCCATAAGGATGGGAATCAAGTCCACGTAGTTCTAGAGCTACCCTTTGTACAAATTTGGTTCGTACATGTGAAGGGTGAAAGGGGACTTTAGTGCAATGATGGTTTTAACCTAAGATAAAAAGTTTAGGCATTACCATGTATGTACGTAGTCTTTTTGAAAATGAAAACCATGATTGAAAAAGAATCAATGTTAATAATGGTTCCTTCTCAAATGAGGAAATCAAAGAATATTGTAGTTTATTGTCGTACCGGACAAAAGTGTTGTATAGTTTAACGTCATATAACAAGGACGAAAGTGAATCAATGTAAAGATATTGATTCCAGGGGTGGTTTCACAAATCATCATCATATGAGATGGTGGTGAACCAATGTGAAGAGATTGTTTTTGGGCTTGAACCTTTGGGAGGTTGCCTACATACCCAGCCTGGAGGGCAAGGATCAAAGTCCGTGTAGTTCAATTAAAGAATGAATCAATGATCAAGTTGTTCTTGTGGACAATGATCTAATAAAAAATATTGTTGGGACTTACACATGGTTAGTGGCCCAAAGAGAGTGTTATGGTTGATGTTCGCTCTAAGCTCACGTGAGTCATACTCGGTGTGAGAAACAAGAGGTAATAACAACCTTAACGATGTACAGTTTAATGTCATGCAGGACATAAAAAAGGGACTTTCTGTACAGTTTAGCGTCATGTAGTTAAGACGATGGGGACAATATAGTTTAACGTCATATTGGACGAAAGGGGGATTGTGCAGTTTTAATGTCATGCTGGACTTTTGATGATTATATAGTTTAACGTCTTTCCGGACGTGAGGGACTTTTATACAGTTTAGCGTCATGTAGTTAGGACGTCACAGTTTAACGTCTTGCTGGACATATTTGCAAATAGTTTATGGTCATATACATGGACCAGGGATGATGCAGTTTAAAGTCATACGGGACCATTGCTGTATAGTTTAACGTCATATAGCAAGGACGAACTGGTGCTGTATAGTTTAAAGTCATGTAGCTAGGACTAAGGTGAACCAATATGAGGATATCAGTTCTGGGGATTTTTTTTTTTTACAGTTTAATGTCATGTTGGACGATGAAAGTGCCACACAGTTTAATGTCATGTTGCTAGGACACAATATAGTTTAATGTCATCTCGGACAAAATATAGGAACTTCTATACAATTTATTGTCATGTAGGACAAAATCAGGGACTATGCAGTTTAAAGTCTTGCAGTTAGGACTATTGGTGCTGCACAGTTTAGTGTCATGTTGCAGGGACATAAGTGCGAATAGTTTAAGGTCATATGCATGGACCATACAGTTTATCGTCATGCTGGACGTATTATAGTTTAATGTCATCTCGGACAGAAGTGTGACACAGTTTAATGTCATGTTGGACGAAGTTGTAGTTTAAGGTCATACTGGACCATTGCTGTATAGTTTAACGTCATATGCATGGACCGTACAGTTTATCGTCATGCTGGACGTATTATAGTTTAATGTCATCTCGGACAAAGTTGTAGTTTAAGGTCATACTGGACCATTGCTGTATGAACCAAATGTAAGAGTCTTGGTTCTGGGAACAATATTTTGTGTTTATACAAAATACTTCTTCAGAAATCTGGCATTAGTTGGAGTCGTGATGTGTTCTCCATCCATTGAGATTAGAGAATACGCTCCATTGGAGTAGACCTTATGTATTGAATAAGGTCCTTCCCATTTTGGTTCAAGCTTGGGAGGCTTCTTTCCTGGTATCATTGCTGTTCTGAGAACCAATACCAATTCTCCCTGAATGAATGAACGAAGACGAACTTTTTTGTTAAAAGCTCATGCTATTCGATTCTGATAGATTTCCAAGTGGTGCAAAGTGCACAATCTTTTCTCATCTAACTGTTCCAATTCATTCAACCGCTTTTGGGATTGCTCATCTGTTGATAACTGATCACAAATGGCTATTCTGAGTGAGGGCAATTGAACTTCAATTGGCAAGACTGCTTCTGTTCCATATACCAATGAATATGGAGTAGACCGCGTTGCATTGCGAGTGGTAGTCCGATAAGCCCATAAAGCATGATAGAGTTTATCAGGCCATGACCTCTTATCTTTATCCACCATCTTTTGCAGTATATTTGAAAGAGTCTTGTTGAAGGCCTCTATCTGGCCATTAACCGCTACATGATATCAAGATGAATGGTTGGACTTAATGTTGTATTCTTGATACAATCTCTTTACCTCAGAAGAACAGAAGTTGGTGCCATTGTCTGTCAATATGGTATGAGGGAAACCAAATCTAGTAATGATGTTAGACTTGATGAAGCTAACAATGCATTTAGAACTGACTTCTTTGAGAGGTACTGCCTCTGCCCATTTGGAAAAGAAATCAGTAGCAGTAAGAATGTACTTAAACTGCTTGGCCGTAGCTGAAGGGTAAGGTCCCACCACATCCATTCCCCATATGGAAAATGGCCATGAGTATTTAGCTGTATGAAGCAACTCTGGAGGTTGATGAATGAAGTTGGAATATACTTGGCATGAATGACACTTCTTTGTGAAATTAACACAATCTTGTATCATTGAAGGCCAAAAGTATCCAAGCCTTCGAATTTGATCAGACAATCTATGTCCAGACTGGTGGGCACCACAGACTCCTGCATGTACTTCTTTTATGACATCCATTGTCTCTTCACCATCAATACATCTGAAGAGAACTCCATCAAAACCACGTTTGTAGAGAATTTTCTCGAGGTGGTTTGGACCATCATAAAGAGTAAAATTGACCACACGTCGCCGAATTTGTTCTCTCTCGGCTCTATCAGGTGGAAGTATTCCATTTTGAAGGTATTCCCTGATAGGTGACATCCATCCTGTAGTATGACCATATGGTTCAGGAATGGGACTAATTTCATTAATTTCCTCTGTTCTGACTTGAACATAAGGTGAAATTGCACGACGGTGGGAAATACAGATGGTTGTCTCGTCCCGATTTGGATCTGCTAAAGCTGTGGCTATATTAGCCAGTGCGTCAGCTTGAGCATTTTGTGATCTTGGGACATAAGAAAATGTCGGTTCTGTAGGGAATTCCGACATTAACTCTCTGACGTAATCATACAAAGGGATTAATTCTTCTTTTCTGATGGCATAATCCCCATTGATTTGTTTGATTACCAGGTCTGAATCACCTTTCACCTTTAAGTGATTCACTTGTGCTTGAAGCGCTAACTCCAAGCCTGCAATGAGAGCTTGGTATTCAGCTTCATTATTGGTACCACCTTCCCACAACAAAAAGGAGTAAGGTAACACTGCCTTATCTGGAGAAATGAGCACAATTCCTAAACCAACTTTGTTGGATTTAGGATTTTCCATTTTCTTCCCTGTTGGACTTCTAGAAGCACCATCAAAATACATTTCCCATGTTTGAGGACTCTCTTGAATAGAAAAAACCTCCTCATCAGGGAGTTCGATATCTGAATACGTGTCTTCCACTGAAGGGTGTTCAGCCAGGAAATCAGCCAGAGCTTGGCCCTTAATTGCCTTTTGAGACACATACTGGATGTCGAACTGCTGTAGAATAACCGCCCACCTTGCCAGACGTCCTGTAAGCATTGGACGACTAAGGATGAATTTGAGTGGATTATTACGAGATACCAATTGGACCTCGTGATGTTGCAGGTAGTGTCTCAGTTTCTGAACTGCAAAGATTAATGCTAGGCAGCATTTTTCAATACTCGAATACCGGGTTTCTGCTTCAAGCATAGTTCTACTAAGATAGTAGAGACTATTTTCATTCCCAGCATCATTCTTTTGAGTGAGAAAGGCACCCAATGATCACTCTAAAGCTGTCACATAGAGGATAAGAGGCCTACCCTCAACAGGTGGCATGAGTACTGGTGGACTTAAGAGGTATTTCTTGAGAACATCAAATGCTTCTTGACATTCTTCAGTCCACTGGTAAGTGACTCCTTTCTTCAATAATTTGGTAAAAGGTAAACTTTTGCCTGCCAAATTGGCGATGAAACGCCGAATATAGGCTAAGTGTCCTTGAAGTCCTCTTAATTCTTTCAAATTCTGAGGAGGTGACATACCAAAGATTGATTTGGTCTTCTCAGGATCGACTTCAATACCACGATGGCGTACAACAAAGCCGAGGAATTTTCCTGAGGTTACCCCAAAAGCACATTTTAAGGGGTTCATCTTCAAATTATGTTGTCGAAGCTTGTGGAATATGATTTCCAAATCAGCCAAGTGATCAAAACGTTGTTTGGATTTAACCACCAAATCATCTACATAGCATTCAACAAATTTCCCTAGAAAAGGTTTGAAGATACGATGCATGGCGCGTTGATATGTTGCACCTGCATTCTTTAAACCAAAGGGCATCACCCGGTAACAAAACACACCTTGAGGAGCTCTGAAGGATGTATATTCCTCATCTTCTGGGGCCATTCGGATCTGATTATATTCAGAATATCCATCCATGAAAGAAAGTACTTCATAGCCAGCCGTCGCATCAATTAAGAGTTCTGTAATCGGAACTGGAAAATCATCTTTGGGACAATACCGATTAAGATCTCTGAAATCGATGCAAACCCTAATTTGTCCGTTCTTTTTCTTTACTGGGACAATATTAGCCAACCACTTGGGATATTGAACTTCTCTGACGAAGTTAGCTTTGATAAGCTTATCCACTTCAGCCTCGATTTTGGAAGCATAGGTTGGGTGTGTTCTTCTCGCGGCTTGCTTGAATCCTCGATGTTCTTTTGGCAAACCCAAATGATGGGTGGCAACATCAGGATCAAGGCCAGGCATCTCTGTATAATTCCAAGCAAAAATATCTTTATTTTGCTTTAGAAAAGAAATATACATCTCTTGTTCTTCAAGGGTCATGGCCGCACTAATTAAAGTGGGGCGTGAATATTTCTCTGTACCCAGATTTACTTCTCTGAGTTCATCCATAGTGGTAGAGATACCCTCTTCAAATGCTGGAGGAGCATCTCTAAGATCTTCCTCTTCCTCTTCATCATGTGTTATTTCTTCCGTTTCTACTTGCAAAGTAGATGAAAAAACGAAATTCTCATGATCATAAGAGATGTCAAAATTTTCACATTTTGAAGAAGAAGCTTCCATTTCCGACCCTATTGATGAAAAAGGGTCTTCTTTGGGAAATAAAGAGGAGATGATGGATTGAGAATCGACATCAACATTCACCTCTGGTGTTGCTATAACTTCTTCTGGCCTGATTAGCGAAGTATAGACTTGTTGGATTTCAGTAGACGAAATGAAAACGTCACCACTTATGCTTTCATCACTGCTTGGTAAGTTACCAATTTCTCCCATGTTGTCTGGCTCGATTGCCGTAATTGACATTATGGATCTTTCCATAAGAGTATTTTGATTTGGGCCTATTTTGTCAATTTGACTGATAGGTAACACATAATCTGTACTCACATGTGAAAATGGATTTATTGGAATTTTTTCCAAACCATATGGAGCATTAACTTTGGTAATTTCCTTCATTGTAGATTTTTCTCTTCCCTTCATGTGATAAAATTCCGCCTCAATGTATTGAGACTCACATGTTTTGAACGGGGCCTTATCACCATACAATGTTCCAACTTGACCATCGAAACAGTATTTGAGACATTGATGGTATGATGACGGAATAGCTTCATGCTGATGTAACCAGGGTCTTCCAAGCAAGATATTGAAAGCTGAGTCTTGATCAACAATCATGAAATCTGAATTGGAAACAAGATCTCCAAACTGAGTTCTGAGCGTAACTTCTCCCAGTGGTTCTTGTTCATTTTTATCATATCCTTGCAACATCATAGTAGAAGGAGATAAATCAGATTCCGTGAGGCCCAATCGACGAAGTGTGCGAATGGGCATGAGGTTGACTCCTGAACCATTGTCAATAAAAGCTCTTCGAACATCTATACCATTGACTTTGCCAGATAGGTACAAAGGTTTTATGTGCCCATGCACAACATCATCTTCATCTTTATCAGTAAAAGATATCACTGCATGGCATTCTGCAGGATTATTCTCTATGTGATAAATTTCAGCTGCAACAATTTCAGCTTCAAACTCCTGAGGACTTGACAAAGCTTCGATGAGTGCTTCCCGAAGATCTTTTGATAGATTCAAAGCATCCAAAATTGATAATTTGGCTGGTACTTGGGCCAAGTGTTTCAATATATCATACTTTTGATCTAGAGGCCTGCGTTTCCCAATAGGAATATGCGGTTTAGCAGGTACCTTGGAAGCAGATGCTTTGGAAGCTGATGCATCTTGTATTGAAGTTGGCAACATCTTTGGTTTTGGAAAATTAGACTGATTAGATCCATTTACTTGCTGAGATAAAGAAGATGGAACCTTTAATCGGTCTTCCAAAATAACTGTGCCGAAGCTGAGTTGGCCATTGGCAGAAGAACTTGCTTGTTCATTTTGAGCTCGCTGAAGGGCTCTACCACGAGTTTTTGCTGCATATACAGTGCTAGCAGGGGTAGAATTAGAGTAGTGGCTTCGGAAAGATCCACGTCTTCCCCTATATCATGAACCTCTAGAACTTCCTCGGGTTCCCTTATTTGATACAGGGAATTCAGGCTCATCAAGACTGGAATGTGAATCTGTTAATTGAATCATATTAACAGAACCAAAGATTAACTCTTCGTCTGATAAAGACTCTGCCAAGTTAGCCTGTTTAGGCTGTGCCGTTTGGTGGGACGGTGCCCGTGGCTTTGAAGTAGATGGCATGAAATCTGCCAGAGTCAAAGACAATTTAGGCTTTGATACATACTCATCTTCTCCTGATTCATCTTTCTTCTTTGAATTGCGCTGCCCTTTTGAGGATTTGTCCTTTGATGGAGGCTTTACTGCAGCTTTTGTAGGAGACACAATTGGCTTCTTCAATTGTGTTCGCAAAATGGAATGGGTCCGATTGATTGTCTTTCTGACCATCCAATCATCATATTTTTTCGCAGTTTTGCTTTTGACTTCCTGCCACTCGCCTCCTTCTTCTGGATCTGTAGCGGTAATACACGCTACATGAGCTGAAGAACCCTTCAATTTGACTTGTCCCAAGTCGACCATCTTTTGTAGGAGGTCTTTAAAGACAAAACACTCCTGGATGGGATGTCCCAACATTTGATGAAAAGGACAATAATTGGGACGGTCTTCATCTCCTTCCTTGTTTGGCCTCTTGGGCACTGGTAATTGAACCAAATTATTTTCCAGAGCTGAAATGAAGTAACCAGGAACTTGCTTACTTCGGAAAGAGTATGTTTTACTCTTCATATCCTCAAATTTTTTTCGTCGTTGATCTTTTTGATCATTTGGACGAAATAGCCTTTGTTGTTGGCGTTCAGGAGGTGGAGCCCTTCGAGAAGATGAAGGTTTTGAAGTAGAAATAGGTACAGGTGCCTGTTTAAGCATAACTGTAGCAGTTTCTGCTTTACCCATTCTTCTTCCTGGAGCTGATGGAATTACACGAGATTTAACCTTAGCCTGTATAAGGGAATCTTCAATCTGTTGAGCGATTGAAGTAAGGTCTCGAAACCCTCCTATGTATTTCACAGGGATCAATGGCGTGCGTAATTCGTCACGCAAATTTGCCACACAGATTGGCAACAATTCCTCCTGAGGGAGTGATAAACTCAAGGAATACGTTAATCCCTTCCAACGAGCAATGAAATCAGAGACTCTTTCATTCTCCCTTTGCTTGCAGTTTGTAAGATCGAAAACTGTCGTTTTTGGCAAAGTTGAGCCAAACTGAAGAAGGAATTTTTGACGAAGATCCTCCCATCCGATGACTGACCGGGATTGCAAGCTTGTATACCAGACAAAAGCTGGTCCTTGCAAGGTTCGCACGAAGCATCTGAGTTTCACTGCTTCTTGCTGCTCTGGAGTTCCCATCATAGGATCACAACAAGACACGTAATGCGTCAAATGTTGTTCAGGGTCGCCTGATCCATTGAAAGTAGGGAAAATAGGGTTTCCAAAACTGGATGGAGGAGAAATTGAATCTACCCATTCAGGGTAAACTTTCTTTTCAGGTTGAACTTGCACCCGTTTCCCTTCCATAGTTTCTAACCGAGCTGTTAATGACTCAATAGTAGTTATTAACTTTTGAGAAACGTCAGGTTGAACTTGGTTTTGGGTAGGTGCAATGAATGGAGCTTGGACAGCCGTGGAGGTTGGTGCTGCAACTAATGGTAGTGCTGCCAACCGTTGTTGCGTTTGACCCGTAGGATTAGACCTCTGTGGGTGTACTGATAAAGGAGGATATTCCTGATCCATCTCAGTAGTTACAACAAATTCCTTCGGCTGTCGGACTTCAGCATTCTTAAGAAGAAGACTACTCTGAAGTAGTTCTGCATTCAACCTTTTTAATTCTTTCATCTCTTCCTCCTGTTGTGCAAACCTTTGCTCTAATGAGAGCGATTGACCTCCTTCAGAGGAAGGGTGAGAAGTAACCTGATTTTTACCTTTCCCCTTATTGGATCCTTTTCGGAGAGGGGGAAGTGGGTTACTTGAAGGAATACCCAGATTTTGGGTAAGCCTTTGATTACGTGTGCGCACACCTTCTTCATTTAGGTCTGTGTGAGCGACTTCTTGAGCAGGAACCTCTTCATCTGATCCCTCTGATTGAGCCTCATCTGGTGAATCAGCAGCAACGGCAGTGATGACATTAATGGATGCATATTGCATGGAATCCTTTCTATCAGCATTTCTGTGATATTGTCTCCTTCTATGTCCATGATAAGACATGACATTCCGTTGACTTGATCCCTCAGGAATTTCTTGGAGAACCGTCACTTGGAGAGAATCTCCTGACATCTTGGCTCTTCGTTCCTCTTGAGGCTTATTCCCTAATCGAGAGAATACTGACTTTCTCTGAGGGAGGGATTGAAGATTTGAAAAAGTCCCCAGTCCGGTGGACTGGGGGTGTTCCTGTTGCTTCCGCTCAACTCCTCGAATCCCATTCGTTGATTCTGAGGGTTGGGTTAGAGAAGTCCCCAGTCTAGCAAGCTGGGGTGTCTCTTGACATGCTATGTCTGAGATCTTTTTAAAATCTCTCTTGATCTTGCGAATCTTAGTTCGGAAATTAGCTGGATGCATTAAACTGTATCCACTTTTATCACCTGGTTCAACAGACCGTTGGATGATTTCCGAAACTTCTGTCATTTGATGACGTGTTTGCTCCAGACGAGAGGCTTGTGCAATATTCTCGCCTGCTTGATGTAGGAGCAATTCAACAACCTGTTCTCTATATACTTGACTTTGAGAGGAACTAGTTGAAGCTTGATCTCGAGCAAGCTTTTGATTATGAACAAAGCCCATTGACTGTGGCCGGCCATGGGCAATAACATTGCATGAGACCATTTTCGGCGGGCTCTGCTGACCGGAAAGCACTGTGAAATGCAGTGCTCCGTGAACACCCCATCCTCTGATATGAACATTAGATGGAGCATTGGAAATTAACTGACGCAATCTTCTTAGTGCGCCAAGGCATGAACGTTGAAGGGTTCTCTGTTGCTTTTCAGCCTTCGGATACCGAGAGACTGATAGAGATGCCAAATCAATCTGGCGTTGTAACCCTTCTATTATCTTAAGATGATTTTCATATTCATCGTAAGATAATACCTTCTTCTTTAATTGACAAAGAGTTTTCCATATGTTGAGACGAATATCATGGATTCCATCATCCGTCAACATCTTTGGAATGTCATACTGTGAATCATCCAAAGGCCAAAACATGACTGGTACTTCACCTTTTGCCAGTTTTTTCCTCATGTTCAGCATTTCCTCTTTATCATTAAATGAAGATTCTTCTACCTGTTTGGACCAGAGTTGGTGTTTCCTTGTTGCTTCATCGGATTCAACAAGATTGGTAGAGGAATCACTATTCATGCTGGAAGATGAATGACCCAGGGAAGGTTCGGAGAATAACCTGAACCCCAAGCTATCTTCTGATGGAGAAAGAGTTTCACCTGCCGATAGTAAAACTTCAGACATGACTGGTTTTACGTTTGCAAGTGCCTCGAGATAGGAGGGCTTTCTCGTCACTACATTGCCTTCTGAAGAATTTTCGAGACAACGTGAATCACTACTGCGGAGAGGACTTTCGCAGCTAAGTTCATTACCATGAGGAGGACCATCATGATGGGTTACAGCAAAAGATGAAATCTCTTGCTCCTTGGCCTTCTGACCACACAGAGGGTTCCTGTGGCTCTCATCTGAAGAAGAAACTTCAAGATTGACCGAATTTTCATGAAGCAAGTCTTCATGAGGAAGTGTCTGTTGAAGACCTTCGGGATTAATGTTCCTGTTATTGGGAACTGAGGGAGTAGAATCTTGAATTCCGACAGATAAATGTCTGAGGGCTTCAAGAACTCCAGCATCGAGCAAGGCCTTGTTGCAGATTGGCCTTTGATCTCCTGACTGTGCTGGGCAGATCTTTTTCTTAGATGCCTTCTTACTCGCTTTAGAAACCACTTGATGACGAAAGTGATTGCTCTGAGCAGGTGTATGTGCCTGATCAGGAAAGATGGTCAGGTTAGGCTGACAATCATCGCTCAAATCAGGTGTATGTGCCTGACTTGGTTGTCCATATGATATGGGGGAGTAGGCCCCACAACCCTCTTGGACTGGAACAGATGTGTGTGTCTGTTCCGGAGTGAATTGTTGATGTGTCACTCCACTGCTAGGGATAGATTTATGTGTCTGTCCCTGAGATGATGCTGAAGCTGTTATGATATCCTGGCAAGCATCCAGCATATGAGCAGGAATTTGCTTCTGCTCTTTCACCATTGACAAAATATGTTTGGTGACTTCAGCCGCCGGAACGGGGATATACGTCCATTCCGGGCTTGGAGTAGGTGTATGTGCCTGCTCCTGTCCTCCTTTTCCTGTCAGTGAATCCTGACAGTACTCAAGTGTGGAGGCAGAGAGTTTAGTATGCCTCCTGTTTGTCGTTGGGGCTTTCCGACTGACTTCTCCGTGCGCTACCAAGCGAGACTGTTGGTAGGCTTGATTAGTATTAGCAGGTGTATGTGCCTGCTGATTACACTTCGCCAAACGCGGTTGACGAGATCCATCATATGTAGTCAGACGAGCCTGCTGACTAACTGCTGATGTATAAGCAGGTGTACGTTCCTGCCTATGGTACTCCGCCGGAATTGCCTGGCGGGATCGGCTTGATGCTGCCAGACGAGTCTGCTGGACAGCGAGATTAAAACGAACAGGTGTGTATGCCTGCTCGTTATTTGCCACCAAGTTAGGTTGGTGGAATTCTCCGGAGATGGCAGGGATGACAACCTGCCTATTGTTAACCGGATTCCGTCTCTGGCGATTCATCTTGCCTGCTCGGGTTCGAGGAACCTGAGCTGAATGCCTGGAGTCGGTACCCTCATCATGTTGAGGGCGCACTACCGCACGAGTCTGGCGGCGATTGTTGATGGGAGCCTTTGAGAAGGACTCCTGTCTTTTTGAATTAAGGTCCTGCGGGACCTGCTCATTCACTTCCTCGGAGTAAGGGAGTGAATGGAAATTGCGTTCCGGGGATAATGACCCGAAACGGTTGGAGACGGTAGTCAGCACCGCCTGCTTCTTGATTGCTGGTCGCCGTTGTCCGGACGACCAGGTAGAATTGTTAACTTGGAGGGCTTGACGAGCGGCCTCCAGAGTTGGGATAGTACCGTTGCGACGGTACTCCTTAACCAGTGCATTAGAAACACAGCGTTGAAGACGCTGAGTTGGTGATGTCATCCTCAGAGTGGATGACGTTCCAGCAGGAGTAGCAGCATTGGTTTTCACAGCAGCAGACCTCACAGTAGAGGTGTTCCCAGCAGCAGTATTCACAGGGGTGAATTTAAGGAAATCCATTTTTGTAGAAGATCTTGAAAAAAAGAGTGCCTGTTCCATGTAACAGACATAATCAAGATGAATCCGGCTACTGCATCTTTTGGATGATCATATGTCAATGATTGCCTTGTTGGCCCAAAGGGCCTAACAGATAAGAAGAACATCACTTTAACTTGGTTAAGGATTCACGTCGGGTTCACCATTTTTGTTTCGCGCGGAATCCGGGGATGACCTCCTGGACGGGAGATTCAAACGTTCCGATCGGTTTCTAACGGGTTTGTTCGTAGAACCGGAAACATCCAATGATTCCACATCCGTCTGGACCTACTTTCCAAAGGCAGGCGCTCATTAGCTTGTGGGCTAATGAGGCTTAGGAATTTGCATTGGTCGAGAGGATGGGAGGTCGGACTCATCACACCTTTTTGAGGGGAATTATTGTCTACTCCGGGACTCTCTTTATAGATTTAAGTTAAGTTCGTGAATCCTTATTACATTACCAAGTATAAAATGAGCTTTCCTTTAGTTTTAACAATCAATGATTAAATATGCAAGAAATTTAGAGAATCTTTTATATGTATTCGAGGTTCTTCATCAATATAGAATCATCTATATTTGTTTAGAGATTCTTGGTCAATGGTATCCTTCAAAACATTTATATAAAAGTCTCTTGGTCATTTTGATGACCAGGCTGGTTTTAAAGCCACTCAGTGGGGCACTTGAAGTTTATCGTCATTCAGAAGGACAGAGATTATTTCAATGTTGGGATCGAACCCATAAATGGGCTACCTACGTATCCTTTGTTTTGAAAAAGGAATCAGAACCCACGTAGTTCGAGGAATGGGATATGATGTTTATGATTGATGGCTCAAAGATGAATGTCACAATTACTTTTACACTCTAAGCTCACGTGAGTCATGCTCGGTGTGAGAAACAAGAGGTATTGGTAAAATTTAGACAATTGTGTCATAAAAGATGCAATCATAAGAATTTGTTTTGGGGCTTATGTATAGATGACTGCCCAGATAGACGAAGGTTTAGGATTTACGTTTAGGGAGAAAATCCAAGAACAGGGTCCACAAAGTTATATGTGCTTCATGGAGATTTGAATACTCTAATCTTGGGGCTTACTCCTAAGGAGGATGCCCAAGTTAGGAGGGGACTTATGATTGGGTTTTATTCCTGAAAAGGAAACCCAAATCAAAGGTAATTTATGACTGGTTAGGAGAAATTTTAAGAGACTTGGGGCTTACTCCTAAGAAGGATGCCCAAGATTTATGACTAGGACTTATTCCTGAGAAGGAAGCCTAGGTTAGGGGACTTGGGGCTTACTCCTGAAAAGGAAGCCCAAGGTTATGACTGAGTCTTATTCCTGAAAAGGAGACCCAGGTTAGGGATTAAGGTTTGGGGCTTACTCCTGAGGAGGATGCCCAAGATTAAAGGACTTGATTGGGGCTTATTCTTAAGAAAGATGCCCAAGATTTATGACTAGGACTTATTCCTGAGAAGGAAGCCTAGGTTAGGGGACTTGGGGCTTACTCCTGAAAAGGAAGCCCAAGGTTATGACTGAGTCTTATTCCTGAAAAGGAGACCCAGGTTAGGGATTAAGGTTTGGGGCTTACTCCTGAGGAGGATGCCCAAGATTAAAGGACTTGATTGGGGCTTATTCTTAAGAAAGATGCCCAAGATTTATGACTAGGACTTATTCCTGAGAAGGAAGCTTAGGTTAGGGGACTTGGGGCTTACTCCTGAAAAGGAAGCCCAAGGTTATGACTGAGTCTTATTCCTGAAAAGGAGACCCAGGTTAGGGATTAAGGTTTGGGGCTTACTCCTGAGGAGGATGCCCAAGATTAAAGGACTTGATTGGGGCTTATTCTTAAGAAAGATGCCCATGGCGAAGGTTTTTATAACTGGGGATTTATTCCTGAAAAGGAGACCCAGGTTAGGATTCTATCATCTTAAAGGATGAGGTTGAAATGAATGAACTCTCAATCTTTGGTGACATCAAGATGTTTAAATCACTAGGTTTTGAGAGATATTTCACAGAATTCCTTTCAGATAAGGATGTCAAATCAAGAAATCATGCCATAAATGGCTTTGAAGAGTATCTTGAAGACTGAATCTTGAATAGGAAGGGTGAAATGGCTTAAGAGGGGTAAAAATGGGCAAGATGGGCACCCAAAAAGTTAGGGGCACGCAAGTCTTGAAAGGCGCGCAAGTCCTGCGGCGGCGCGCAAGTATTGGTCGCGCAAGTATACTTGCACGACATGAGGGGTACTTGCGCGATTTTCAACCAGTATTGAAATGCTTGAGCGACTCTTTATTAAACCCTTTACCATCCTCTTGAGGTTCTTCCAGAAGAGGGACGCGCAAGTTATATTGAAGGAATTAAGTAGGCGCGCAAGTGTTTGATAAGTTTCAACACTTAGGCCTTCCTTTTTCTCTTTAGATCTTTCGTTCTAGGTAAGAAATTACCTTAGAAGTGTTCCGGAAGCTTTGAGAAGAGACTTGGGCGTCGGGAGCTTCAATCCGAGTTTCTGGAAAAAGATCCTCTTTGAATGGGGGGCCCACAGGGTCTATTTATAGGCAAAAGAAGACTTCGGGCGGTTACTGGGCGGTTACCAGGCGGTTACCACATATGTCGCGCAAGTCCCTTGCACGAACATGAGGAGTCGCGCAAGTATTGAGGTGGCGCGCAAGTGTACTTGCGCGACCAAGAGGGAACTTGCGCGATATATGGGAAATGTTCTCCTTTTTTATCCCTTTGTCGATTTTTGATGTTTCTTCAAAGGATTAATCACTTTGAGCTCAGATATTCCCTTTTCCGATCTTTAGATTCTGTGACGAAAGGAGCGTCAACAATAGTGAAAGAAAACAAAAAGACACGGTAAAAGTTAAATTATTTAACTTAGAGTTAAATCTAATTGATAAGGTTAAAATAATACCCTAAACTTGTCTAAATCCTATTGGTTGATAGGATTTCGACCCATCCCCACTTTAGCTTCGAAATAAGACTATTTGGAACCATTATAAACCGATTTTGACATTAATATAAAATAATATTTTGAGGTATTCCTAAGGTGACCCTCTCCTCCCTTATAAAAGGACACCTCCTCCCCCTCCTCCTCACACCAATCAAGCTTGGCCAACCCCTGCCAAAATCTCTTCTCCACTTCCCTAGCAACATCCTAAAGGTTCTGGTCTTCCTCAAAGACCAATTTTAGTTCCCTAAGAGGAGGTCTCAAAGAGCCGCTTCAAAGAAGAGGTAATTACCGTTACCAATTCTTTCATATTTATTTCTTCTTCCACTTCTTCTTCTTAGGTTATTTCATTATGAAGTAATAACATCAGTATCACTCATATACTGATATGTTATTATAAGTATGAAACAACCCTATTTCACCATCTATCCATCCTACGGAAAAAGAAATCACCGCGCGTGCGTACGTACAGAATACCGTCTCCACGCCGTGGTGTAATCTATTTTCCACCACCACCTTACATGGATGGGTATAATGGTGTAAAGAATAACTATACATAGTTATTACAACATCATATTGATTCTGATATATTGTATAATCCACTCCAATTCAATTCAATATTTATGGAAATGATATCATCGCTCGTGCGTACGTACGGACTACCGTCTCCACGACGCGATGGGATTCATTCTCCATGTTAACCATTTAAGAATGATTATAAAGTATATATAAGAAATAATAATGAAATATATGACATTATAAAGCTACTGGATTTATGTATATATATATATATATGTATGTCATCTACTTACTTCCATTCAAGACAATAAGGAAAGGAAAACAGCGTTCATGCATACGTACGGACTACCGTCTCCATGAACGGTGTTTTTCATTTCATTTATCTATCTATTATATATATATATATACTGAATATATATGATATATAAATCATATTTTATATTCTGGAAGTAAGTAAATCATGATATAAGTAATAATAATGTCAAGAACAACAAGTCAAAACACCTACGATAAATGAAACGATTTTACCCAAAATGCTTCTTTAACATGGAATTTACAAAAGAACGGGTAATATAATATCATAAGTGAACCATATATGATATCATAACAATGAATATGATTCTGTAATAAGTCAATGACATTATTTAAATCATTATACAGGAGGTTCAGACACATACGAAGCAAATCGGACCTAAAGTAAGGGAAATATCACAATCTCATTTTTATCCGAGATTGTTTATACTTTGGTATTTACTGGGGTGTATTTTATCATCCACATCCATGTTCCCTCAATATGTAATATTGTTTCCATCCACTTACAATAGTTTAAATCCAATTTTACCCTTCAGTGAGTTTTTAGTAAAGAATATGAAAGGAATCTTTTGTCGTTTTTTTGTACGAGGTACTTTTTGACTTTTCTGACAAAAGTACGAAGAATGTTTTTTTAACTTATACGACATGAATGGATTTTTAAAACATTATTTCCAAGAAGCTTCCTTTACAAGTTTTCAAGTTTATTTTTAATCAACTTCTTTTAGTTTATAATTGTATGACATGTTAAGAAAAGAAAAGTGTTTTTGAAGTAGAAAGGATATTTTCCTCAAGAATGGAGTTCAAATGTTTTATCAAAATTATTTTCCATCTAAGATAATATTGGGTTCTGTTTTTATCCCTATTATTACATTGATTTTATTATGTTGTGATGGAATTATTTTTATGAAGTCATTTACCTTATATGATTTGTTTTATGATGTCATGATGTTTCAAGAATCCCATTTTTGTTACATGTGTTATACGATGATGTATGATTTATGATTATGTGGCACACATAAGAAAGGATTCATTATAAGATGGGTGGGACCTATATCTCCCTCCAATGCATTGGGTAAAGATTTTATATCTCATGAGATAGACAGGGCTGGAACGGTAGGTTATACCGGTTCAGTGAAACAGGACTGAAACGAGGGTTACTCGATTCAGAAAGGGACTTTGTCCACTAAGATAGTCTTGGCAATGAGTTTTGACTAACAAGAAATGATTCTCTATGATTATGTGTGAATGCCACAAAGTTTCATGTTTTAAGTTATGATTATTGTGATTACATTTCACTGCCATGATTTACCCCATGTTATGAAATTATGATCTCTTTTGCAGGTCTAGATTTCCAAAAGTTATGTGCTTATGTATATGATGTGATTGATATTTCTTTTGTTTACCCTTACTGAGCATTTGAGCTCACGCTTTTATGTTTTCTTTTCCCCAGGATATAAAGAAAGGTTTTAGGTAAAAAAAAGGAAGATCTTTATGGGATATTTTGAAGATCTTTCACCACGATTAGAAGATTATATTCCGAGTTTCCAAAGACACTAAACTATTACGATCCTTGTGTGTGTGTTTTTTTGTTATGTACTAAGTATTCCGCAAATGTAATGTAATGTCCATGTACGTTAAGCTTCGGGTCTCTACAAGTTTGACATCCGGTTTGTGCCTCAGAAAGTCATCAAAGGCCAGACATTAGCAGATTTTTTGGCAGAGCACCCCTCGACAGGGACCACCGCACCAGACGTCGAGCTACCTAATGAAGACATCTTCTCGGTTCAAGAGGAGTTCCTAACATGAGAGATGCACTTCGACGACGCATCCCGAAGCCCGACCGGGAAGAGGATGGAGGATCCCAAATTTAACAAAGTGGGGCTGGGGATCATACTCATGTCCCCAGAAAAGTCAGTCTTGCCATATTTCTTCCTCCTGTCAGAAGGATGTACGAACAATGAAGCGGAGTATCAAGCCCTCATTGCAGGCCTGGAGCTCGCACTCCAGGCACAAGTACAACACCTTATGGTAAAAGGTGACTCAGAACTGGTCATCAAGCAAGTCAATGGTGACTATGCTATTAAAAAGGAGGAGCTGATTCCTCTGTTTGACCATGTCCGAGGGCTAATGGCAGAATTCTCCACAGAACCAACATTGACCTAGATTCCCCGGTCTCAGAATGCCCAGGCCGATGCATTAGCTAATGCGGCCACAACCCTAGCTGATCCAGATCGGGATGAAACAATTATCAATATTGCTCATCATCGAATGGTATTGCCGTTTGTTTAGACTAAGACGGAAGAAATCAACGAAGTCAGTCCTGTCCCTAAGCCAAATGCTCCTGCCACCGGCTGGATGACCCCCATTGCAAACTACCTTCAAAGGGGAGAACTTCTATCAGACAGGGCTGAACGAGAGCAAATACGGGGAAGGGAAATCAACTTTGTCCTATATGGCGGCACATGTCAGCAAGAGGTCTTCTACAAACAAGGCCTCGACGAAGTCCTCCTCAGATGCATTGATGGAGAAGAAACCGCTGCTGTCATAAATGAAGTACATGCCGGAGTATGTGGAGCACATCAGTCAGGGTCTAAGCTTTCCCATCAGGTTCGAAGGCTTGGGTACTATTGGCCCACCGTGGCGCGAGATTGCGAGCACTTTACCGCAAAATGCCACTCCTGTCAAATTCATGTCAACTTCATTCACCAACCCCCAGAGTTACTCCATCAGGCCAAGAACTCCTGGCCATTTTCCATCTGGGGAATGGACGTCGTGGGACCATATCCTCCCACCACGGCCAAACAACTGAAGTATATCCTCACAGTAACCGACTTCTTTTCCAAATGGGCAGAAGCTGTACCCCTCAAGGAAGTCGGGGCAAGAAACATTGTCAGATTTGTGAAAGACAATATCATCACCAGATTTGGCGTCCCTCATACCATACTAACAGATAACGACACTAACTTCTACTCTGCTGAATTGGAGAAACTATACCAAGAATATGGTATCAAGGCTAACCATTCATTCTGATACCATGCAGTGACCAACGAACAGATAGAGGCTTTCAACAAGACCATGTCCAACATTCTCCAGAAAATGGTGGACAAAGACAAGAAATCATGGCCGGATAAACTCCTTCATGCATTGTGGGCTTATCGAACCACAATCAGCACCGCTACTCGGGCCACTCCGTACTCATTAGTGTATGGAACAGAAGCGATCATGCCCATTGAGCTCCAATTTCCCTCGCTACGTGTTGCCATTTGTGATCAGTTATCCAACGATGAGAAATCAGAAAAACAGCTAGGTGAATTGGAACAATTGGATGAGAAGCGGTTGCACACTTTGCACTATTTGGAAGTATATCAGAACCGGATCACACGAGCCTTCAATAAAAAGGTTCGTCTTCGGTCTTTCTTGGAAGGAGAATTGGTGTTAGTCCTCCGGACCCCGATGATACCCGGAAAGAAACCTCCAAAGCTGGAGCCCAAATGGGAGGGACCATATGTTATACACAAGGTCTACTCCAACGGAGCATATGCCCTGATCTCCATGGATGGGCAGTTCACTACCGCTCCCACGAATGCGAGATTTCTGAAGAAGTATTTCGCATAACCAAAAGCAGTTATCGTCCGAGCTATAGGTCATTAAACTGCCAAGCGCCTATCATTCGAGCTGCAGGACATTAAACTGCCAAGCCCCATAGTTCAAACTCTATGACCCTAAACTAAGAGTATTTCGTCCTCACCGCACGACGTTAAACTGCACGGATTTTAGAGAACTACATACAGCTTGATTCCTACCCATGCAGGATACGTAGCGACGTCAGGATTCGGTATCCTGGCCCAACCATCCCCAAATAAAATTAAAATTTCCCTTTTCCCCTGTGTACGGACCAACCCTGGACGGGGTGTATCCCTTTCAGAGAACTACGTACGGATTGATTCCTGCCCTCGAAGGATACATAGCGAGGCCAGGGTCCCCCATCTTGGCCCAGCCATCCCCGAATGAAGATTAAAAATGCTCTTTTCCCCCGTGTACGGAACAGACATGCACGAGGTGTATTATCTTTCAGAGAACTACATATGACTTGATTCATGCCCTCACAGGATACGTAGTGATTCCAGAATTCCACACCTTGGCCCAACTATCCCCAAATAAAGCTAAAAATACCCTCTTTCCCCCGTGTAAGGACCAAACCTGCATGGGGTGTATTCCTCATCCTTACCGCGCGATGTTAAACCGCACAGATAAGAAAACAAATTTCCCCTTTCCCCCGTACGAAATAGACCTGTACGGGGTGTATTCCCCTTAAAATAACTATGTGTGGCTTGATTCCTGCCCTCGCAGGATACGTAGCGATGCCGAGATCTTATTTCCTAGCCCATCCGCCGATAAAAGAAAACACAGGTATATATACCCCTCGTCCTTACCGCATGACGTTAAACTGCATGGAATCCCCTTTTTACGTCGGTTCATCTTCATCCTCACTGCATGACGTTAAAACTGCACAGACTTCGTCCTCACCGCATGACGTTAAAACTGCACGGACTTCTTCCTCATCGCATGACGTTAAAACTGCACGGACTTCATCCTCACCGCACGACGATAAACTGCACGGAATTCGTCATGACCCACCTAAGATATATGGAGAAATGGGATGAGAATACTCCTTACACATTTGGATGCATCCCCTCCATACATCAGACTCTGCGACCCGGATAATTGCGGATCTTCATAACCACCCATGGCCATCGGAAGTGGAAATTCATCGACCCGTGGACACCTTTGTATGACTATGCATACCATGCCCTCAGCGGCTCTGCATATTGATAGCCCCCAACCCATATACTAAAAGAAATATTTCCTCAGGCGATACTCTTCCTATCTCCGTACGCTTACTGGCTTCAGAGCCCCCATATCATATCTCCCGATCCAAAAATTTACAGAGTAGTGGTTTACAAGTTCATTCCCCTCTCACATCCAAACGTTGTCGGGGTATCCCTACCTAGTTAGCCTATGTATCCGACCATGGTTCACATGATGATCTGTATCTACAAACATCAAGACAGTGCTAGGCTACTTTGACTCAACGGTCAATTGCGGTAAAGATGTTTCTTGTATGCTTTGACACCATTATCCCCATATGCCGAACTCTGTTCTATGAGCAATCCCAGATTTTCATAATCATCCATGGCTATCAGAAGTAGAAATTTATCGACCCGTGGACACCTTTGTATGACTATGCATACCATGCCCTCAACGGCTCTGCATATTGATAGCCCCTGGTCCGTTTACCAAAGGCAAGATTTCCTCACGTGATACTCTTCCCATCTCCGTACGCTTACCGGCCTTAGAGCCCCATACCATATCTCCTGATCCGGGAAACCCCAGAGTTATAGTTTACACCCTCATTCCCTCGCACTTGTTCAGAGTATACCAGAGCGTCCCAACTCAATTTCCCTTTGGGTGATTGTAGCAATAGTCACCCCATGGTCCGAACTCTATGACTGTTAAACTAAGAGTAATTTGTCCTTACCGCACAACGTTAAACTGCATGGAGTAATGGTACACCCTCATGCACAAGATAAATCAGCGCAGGGAACTCCCCAAGCTTTAACAGCAACCAGGGACGAACATCCCCGACATGTCCAGATATTTTCTTACCAAATGACAGACTTCGTGGCCCAAACAATCACAAATCCTCATATTCATTCATGGCCATCAGAAGTGGAAAGTTACCGACCCGTGGACACCTTTGCACGACTATGCATACCATGCCCTCAGTGGATCTGCATATTGATAGCCCCTGGTCCTTCTACCAAAGGCAAGATTTCCTCAGGCGATGCTCTTCCTAGCTCCGTACGCTTATCGGCCTCAAAGCCCCCATATCATTTCTCCTGATCCAAGAAGCCCCGGGACCACGATTTACACCATCAATCCTTCTCCACGTCTTGGACATGCTGAGATATTCGAGCCCAGTTACATTCTAATCAAGAGTGTCCTTTGCAACAACATCCTCACCGCATGACACTAAAACTGCACAGAGCATGTCTTTGTCACTTGGCGTGAAGCTGCAAAGACCAAGCATTAAACATCCAGGGAAATGCCTCCAACTACAAGCATTTTTAATGGATTTTAAAAAAATGCCCCCCGTCCTCGCTGCACAACGTTAAACTGCACAGTATCTTTAATAATGCTCCCCGTCTTTACCGCATGACGTTAAACTGCACGGAAGCCGTCCTCGTCGCATGACGTTAAACTGCACGGATTTAGTAATAATAACAATGCCCTTCATCCTTGACCCATGACGTTAAACTGCATGGTCGAAACCTGTCATGGGTTCGGTCAGGAATAGAGGTTTTCCTCCTTCCCTCAATGCACGGGCCATACCTGCACAAACCACCATCTCACACCAGCGTGAGAAGGGATGACTTTACCCATTCCTGGGAAATTTAGCCTAGATGTTTCTCCCATATCCAGGTACCCTCTCCTCATAAATCGCACTCTTTCACAACCTTGTTGGGATGTGGTGGAACATCTCTGACGATATTACCGAGAACCAGGAGAAGCCATTCCATTTTAAGGAATGTCCCAGCTGCATGACTTTAAACTGCGCCAAGCTCCCACCATCCTTTACGTTATCTAAATGCGTAGGATAGGGACCCTTCATCCACAGTCCTGATTAATAAAGATGTTCCCAAACCCTTTCAGACGTCACATACCCTTTCCGAGCCACCCCTGGTGGTTTTCATAATTCTCCAAACCACCCATGGTGGTTTCCGTAATCCAGACTTCCATGAAGTCCTCAGGCCATCAGAAATGGACAGTCATTGACTTAAGGACACTTTTTTATGACTATGCATACCATGCCCTCAGCGACTCTGCATATTGATCGCCCCCAGCCCATCTAACAAAGGAAAGTCTTCTTTAGGTGATGCTTTTCCTACCTCTGCACGCCGATACGGCTCCCATGTCTTGTGACATGCCCTGCATGTTGTTCAAATCTAAACATGTTCCCCCCACGTGCATCTGAAAGGTATTGAGACATCTTTTAATCAACCAAACCTCATCGGGGCCTTCACCCCACCATATCTGGTCAAAGCTGTTTGATCTAAAACATCAGTAATGATAGTCTTGTCGGCGGGACTCTAAACCGCTCACAAAAAGAGGCACAAAGCCCGTTAGGACAAAAACCTAAAAAGGGCGACCTAAACAAAAGTCGGGCTATACCCACTGGGTCCACACCAAATGGGCCCAGACAAGACTTAGGGTATTGACGGAAAAGACAAAAAGTTTGTAGGGTTTTTCTACAAAACCCTAGCAAAAGTCGAACTGTGCTCGCTGAGTCCCTTGGCTCAGGAAAAATTTAGAGCATTGTCCAATCACTCATCGATTTTCAGGACCACTCTACATCAGAATAGCCTCCTCTTCATTCCGATCGGACCCCATTCTGATGGGGGCATTTTTAGGGTCCTAAAAAAATCCGCAGAGGAATAGGAATCCCTCTTAATTCGAGAAAGGATTCTACCCAATTTCCCTCAAGGAATTGGGAAAAAATATGGAGAATACTCAAATTGGAAAAGGACCGACCAGTCCGCGTAGCAGTTCAACATCGATGGTATACGGTCGGTTCAACGAGCAACCCCCTCTGCGGACCAGTGTCATTCGCAAAAGGGAGGCGGGAACTCCTCTGTGGGCGCGAAGCAGGACAGGCGACGGGCCAGTCCAGCATCACAAACCGCCCCAGCCGCGAGACGCGCCAACCGGCCTAGACCGCATACGCTGTTGTTCGCGGAACAGAGGCAGAGCCCTGCACGACCGCAAAGCACCGATTTGGTTTGAGGATGAGGTGCATTCAATGCCACCGCAAGTTGCGGATTGACCAAGTCATCCATAAATCAGGTTTTCGGTTATGGGCCTCCGCAAAAGGTGCCGCATGACCACAAATACATCTCTTACCCCCCTCTATAAAAGGGCATTGAGGGGGAGAATAAGGGGATCGATCAAATTCAGGTGGAAGAATTCCAGAG
This sequence comes from Viscum album, assembly GCA_963277665.1. Classification (NCBI taxonomy): domain Eukaryota; kingdom Viridiplantae; phylum Streptophyta; class Magnoliopsida; order Santalales; family Viscaceae; genus Viscum; species Viscum album. The sequence goes on from OY728135.1 coordinate 339,918,843, forward strand.
GAAGGAGCTTAGGATTTCGCGAACAGCGAAGTTCCAATTCGTGAACCAGAACAGGTATGAAACTGGAAACAAATTAATAAGGAACCAGAAAACGCATAACAAATTGGTGAACCGCGAACCTAAAATAAAAACCGCACGCCATGGCCCCTCTGTGGATGTACTCCCCGCGGACCAGGGAGTTTATGGCCCTTTTTCGATCCGACACACCGCGTAGCACCCTCATATGCGGGCGAAGTCCTGACCAGCGAACCTCTGACCGGCGTCGCCCCTGGCTGCCACTGCTCGCGCGGACTCCACCGCGTACCAACTTGCTACGTGGGAAAAACCCAAAGCCGCGTACCGTCCTGGTACGCGGGATGCCTATCAGTCCACGTACCACCCTAGTACTCGGACGACCTCTCCAGCTGCGTAGCACCCCCCTACACAAAGGGCGCCACTCCTCATGCACCCATGCGGCCCGCCAACTCCTTCTGTGTTCCCATTCCCTGAGCCAGATAAAACCCTTCCAACCTAGCCCGATCCTTCGTAATCCCTTCATTGGCCTATTCATCGACCCCAAGCCATGGACTCTACCGAATCCACCGGACCCGTATGATGAAACCTTCGGGCGCACCAGCGCGCCACTTTGAGTTCACATACCCACGGTAGGCAAGGACAAAGGGGTTACCCCGGCCCTTGAGCGGATTCCTGAGGCATTCCCGGGTTCACATTCCCACGGTAGTACAAGGTCCGAGCCCGAGAATCCCCTTTCTGCCTCTCCAATTGCCAGGATTGAGGGAACCTGCTTGTATTTCCCTTTTGACGAGTGCCGGTGGTGAGCGCTTCTCCCCTATCCTGGGAGTGGCTGGGCATCCCTCCTGGAGTAAGCCCCACACCATCCTCGCCGGAAGCCAATGGCCCTTCCCCTCTTATCACGGAAGGTTAATTGCTCCACTGCGCGACTCCTAACTTCCTCCAACATCAGGGAGAAGGAGAGTCCAGTAGTCCCTACCTCCTCCTCCGCTCGTCGTCTTCCTCCCCTTCCCTCGGTAGGAAGAATGTGGGAGGCTTGCCAAGTCTGTCACATTCTCTTGTTTCTCACACCGAGCATGACTCACTTGGTCTTATAGATTTGTGATGGTCACGACATTCGCACGATGGCGACGTCTCAACGAAATACGTGGGTTTTGATCACTGTCTCCTAAGCGGGGTACGTAGGATGCCTCCTCAAGGTTCAATCCCAATAACAAGCAACTCTCACGTGTAAGCCCTAATCTTCCAAGAACTACGTGGACTTCGATTCCCAACCAACTGGGATACGTAGGAAACCTCCCTGTGGTGAAAGCCTAATATCTAAGTTTGATACACATCTGTCCCTATCAGACCATGTCCTCATACTCCAGCAGGACCATCTTCGGGCCCAGGAAATCACTTCCCTTAGGTCTTCTGGGCCGCTTCGGCGTAAGTCCCGCACCAACTTTGACCGGGCATCTCTCACCCGGAGGTCCTTGCCACATGATGTTAAACGGTACGGGTGGGTCCTTGTCGCATGACCTTAAAAGGTGATGTGTCCTGTCAAGTGGCACCGAATTACATGGATTCTGATTCCTCTCACGAGGATACGTAGGAAACCCGTATCACGGGTTCGATCCAAATGCTCAAGTCGTTATCTGTCCCCCCTGGATGACAATAAACTCTAGAGTGCCCAGTTATGAGGCTTCAAACCAGTGCTGTCTCAATGAGTCCAAACTCCTTAGAGTCATTAATCCAATGAGGGATGGTAAACCTCGGGCCTAAATGATTTCGAATCCCTGCGTTCAGTTGACCATTGCCAACCGGGAGTAATCTGTGGATATTATGCTTGGGTATAAACCAAAGATTCGCGAACATATGAATACGTCTTAAATCTATAATAGAGTCATGAAACAGGTGATAATTCCCCCCAAAAGGGTGCGATAATCCAGACTTCCCATCCTCTCGACCAATGTGAGTTCTTAAGTATCGCTGGCCAAATCACCCAATGAATGTCTGCCTTTGGAAAGTAGGTCCACGTATCGTTGGATATGGAACCGTTGGGTGTTTTGAAATGAAAGAGGTGCACCTGATGTGAGTGATTAAGTAGAACCCAACCTTCTATAATCAACCATCGGGCAGCACACGTCTTCCACCCTTGGTCGAAACAAACATAAAACATGACATCATAAACATAAGTCAAGGATAATAATTAAGAAATAAAAACATATTGTTCTTAGGATAACCTTCCATGCACCATACATGGATACACTACTACAAAAACTGGCAAGGGAAGCGCCAACCTTTATCAGCGCTAAAAAAAAGCACTGATAAAGGTGGAGCTTTTATCAACGCTACAAAAAAGCACTGATAAAGGAGACCCCTTTATCAGCGCTTTTTTTAGTAGTGCTGATAAAGAGGGGCTTTATCAGCGTTTTTTCCTAGCGCTGATAAAATTTATATTTAAAAAAAATCATGAAAAATAATATATTGTTATATAAGTATATTTATATTGATATAAATATAATATATATATTTTTAAATATATTTTAGATAAGTATAAATAGACTATTACATTTAATATATTATAAATTTAGTGAAAATGACTTTAAAATATTTTAAAAAATATTATTAATTAAAAATTTCATATTTATCATTGATTAATAATCATTTAATAGTAATATGAAGGAACAAAAAATTAAAAAAAAATGAATAAAAGATCTAAAATAAGTTGAAAATGTAACTCAAACTTCAAACGACCATAACTTTTCATCCGGGTGTCCGTTTGAGCTCTACAGCATATCAAATCGAAGTTTGCGGCGAGTTCTACGCGCTAGTGACCCAAAGGAACCTTCAGTCACATTTTCTGAGGCCTAAAAGGCACAAAAGGCCTCCAAAACTGAGTTTTTAATCGGGATACCCTGATTTTTTAACATTCAAATAGGTATTATAGCGACCCTAGCCTTTTACACATAAAATTTCATGATTTTAAACACAATTCATCATCAGAGTACAAGCCAAGGATCGTTAAGTCTAGTGTCTTGGAAGACTAGGTACATATATCACAAAACATGGGGCTAAAAACACTTCTTTATTTAATCTTCATAATGAGCTCCTAAATTCCTTTGATCCCTTACATCTGCATAGCGTGCCCTGGGGAACACATGAACAAAGGGATGAGCTAAAAAGCCCAGTAAGGGAAAGAACATAAGAATAAACTTTAAGCACATGAGTTAGGAGGCTTGACATAATGATATTGGAAGCATGGAACATATGGAATCATAACATATAAACATGGGATCATAAAAACATGGAATAAAATAATCATGGGATCATATCAGCATGAGATTATATAAGAATAGTTTCATAGAGAGGTGGAAGCAACTTTAAACATGACTTTAGTACGAGTCAAGGCTTACCGCCAATCTCGTTTTCCATAGTAGCACAAGCCAAGGCTAACCGCCCGGACCGTTTGCCCATAATCTTCTCATGAGACATTAACTTTACCCAATGCATTGGAGCGCTATCTGGGCGCACCCATCTAAGCTTATTCATGTATATGATTTCCACATAAAGAATCTCCCATAATCAATCATACATAAACATAAGTGTACCCAAGGAAAGAAATGGGCACACAATCACGTCATGAAGCATAATAAAAAGGGACGTAACATACAAGCATCCATGAAAGAAAGGAATTAAATCATAAATTGACATTAATAATGTATAAAGGCATAAATCATGACAAGATATAACAAACTGAAGTGATAACATGTAAAAATAGTTTTTAGGAATCTTTGAGTCAAAACATTTTAGTGCGGTTTAAGAAAACATCGAATATCTCTTAAAACGAAAAGCAACATAATATTTTTTTATAAAACCAGAAGTAAACCAGGAGGGTTTTCATAATAAATAGACTGATTTTATAAAGACAAAGGTGACTTAAAATAGAGGATATATTACACTTGATAATAAGAAAGAATTTGGGAAGTTCCCTTAAAATGGGTTCACTTATCGGGAAGTAATGAGGAGAGAATCACTTAAAAGCATGCATATCCCCAAAAGAGATTGATGAAAGAGTCTTGATAAATAAAATTGGAACATGTACACAACATTTAGAGTATTCACAAGAAAAGATAAGATAAAATCATTTTGGTATAAAGGTGGATAAGACAACCTGAAGGAATAAAAGAGGTTCGGGTAGAATTCTTTACGGATTATCGGCATGGTATCAGGAGTACTTGAGGGGGATTAGTGAGAGAGGAAAGGGAATTATCATCAATTATACATAAAGAGGGAAGTATGAGGGAGGTGATAAATCATACCCCATAATTAATAATTACACACAACATGTCTTAACATAGTGAACAATCTTGAATAAGGGTGAAATTGAGAGGATCCCTTACCTTAGGTCCGTTGGTGTTCTCCACTTGATATTAATGACCTGAATAGTCAAATTAGGTTTATTAATCAATAGTTATAGAACCTTATCTAAAATTAAAAGATTCAGTATAACATTTTTAAGTTCATTTATACCCATTTTGATTGATTACAAGGTTCAATTTCATTGTTTGAGTCCGTTTGTTTCAATTGTTTTAATGATTGGTTCAATTGTATTTAGGTTCAAATAAATTGTAAGATGAAAGTGGTTGTCCAGAATTGAAGTTATATAACATTAGTAGACATGCAGTAGGTTAAATGGTTACAAAATTAATTTGGTTAATTAGAGTGAAAGAGAACCTTTTCATTAAATATTAATGATAAACACTTGAATTAATTTTAACGATTTTCCCCATAATTGACTTGTTTTGTATTATTGTTTTATATCATGAGTGTAAGAGGATTACAAAACCTTAAATAGGACATATAACATATATAATAATCTTGTTCAACCATAACATAAATGGTTTCATGACTAGAAACAAAATGATAAAAGAATTTGAAAACACATTATCCATGATGTTGGTAATTTGACACATCACGGACGATGTTTTAATTCTAGAACGCGAGGGAGAGGAGGGGAAGCATGATGCTTGAAATTTTCCATAAACATGATTATAATCCAGAATATATTAGATTATGGAGCTTTCATGCCTTTTGGATAATGGAAGGGGAAGAGGGTGTATGAAAGGAAAGAAAAAGAAAACAAAACACTTGAAAACGAAAGAGGGTTCTTACCCTTTGATCTCCTCTCTTTGAGACTCCTCTTAGGGGCTTTGATTTTGGTCTTTTGGAAAGACCAGAAAGCCTTAGATGTGGGGAAGGAGCTTGGGAGGGTATTTGGGCAGAATTTAGAGAAGGCTTGGAGCTTGAGAGGAGTGGAGAAAAGAGGGAGTGAAGGGGGGTTTTTATAGTGGAGGAGAGAGAGGTTTTCTTAAAATAAAATTCATTAGTTTATTAATTCCTCCCAAGACAAGGAATAGTGAGTCTTCCATGACCAAAAATAGTAATTTTATAATGTAATCCCGAACCAAGTGGGCTTACATCAGCAGAACATCACCCATGACTCAGTTAATCCATTATTTTGCATTTATTGTGAATTATCGGTTTCTACTATTCATAAAAAATTCAAGTATTTCAGAAAAATCCCAAAACTTCACCCAAACCATTTTTCAATGTGTAGAATCCAAAAATGAAGTCCATTTTTCCAAAATAATTTTCTAAATATGATTATTTTAATATTTAATTAAAATAATAATTTATTATCAAAAACTAGTTTTAAAACATTCATTAACTTATTCTAAAATATAGGTTTATCGTACTTCCAACTTTAATATTATTTCTATACCACCAAAGGTGAGGTTACTATTCATTAGGGTATATCACTATTCATAAGGGTATGTTACTATTCATTAGGGTAGGTTACTATTCACCAAAAAATATTTTTGTTTTATTAGATTCCAAAAAACATCTTGAACGCAACTGTGTCTACCAGATTTTTGAAATTTCAAACACAGAAGTGACAAACATATGTTTAAAGGTCACTTATCACTTAGTAGTTAATTAATTTGTGCTTTCATGTGGCTTTATGACATAAATATAAGAAGATAATTTCCATTGAAAAACTTTGGGTCGTTACATTCTTCCCCCCTTATGAAATTTCGCCCTTGAAATTTTGTTTTACAAACTAAGACAAAAACAGATGCGGGTACTTTTCCTTCATTGCTTCCTCCAATTCCCATGTTGCTTCCTCAATCTTATGGTTCCTCCACAACACTTTGACATGATGTGTTGTCTTGTTGCGTATAACCTTATATCTCCGATCCAGAATCTTTACTGGCTGCTCCTCATAGGAGAGATCATCTTCCCGCTGCACCACCTCTGAGCTTAGTACATGTGAGGGATCAGGTATGTACTTCCTCAAAAGTGATACGTGGAAAACATCATGAACTCGATCCATATTCGGTGGAAGTGCAAGCCGATAGGCCACGACTCCTATGCGGTCAAGGATCTCAAAGGGGCCAATATACCTTGGGCTTAGCTTCCCTTTATTCCTGAATCACATGACTCTCTTCCATGGAGATATTCTAAAGAAGACTTTATCTCCAACGTCGAACTCCAAGTCCCTTCGACGGTTGTTAGCATAGCTCTTTTGCCAACTTTGAGTAGCTTTGATATTTTTCTGGATGACCTGAACCTTCTATGTCATCTCTTGAACAAGATCGGGTCCAAGTAGCTTTCTTTCTCCAACTTCATCTCAAAAGGTTGGAGTTCTACATCTCTTTCCATACAGAGCTTCATACGGAGCCATTTGAATACTCGACTAGAAGCTATTTTTGTTTGAGAACTCAACCAATGAGAGATGTTGATCCCATCCACCTTTAAATTCTAGAGAGAAGGCTCTAAGCATATCTTCAAGCGTCTGAATAGTTCTTTCAGTATGGAAATCAGTTTGGGGGTGATAGGCCATGTTGAAATTTAATTCAGTACTCAAAGAATGTTAAAGGCTCCTCCAGAATTTAGATGTGAACCTTGGATCACGTTCAGAGACAATTGAGAGTGGAACACCGTGCAGTCTCACCACTTCCTTCACATATAACTTTGCAAGTTGTTCAAGAAAAAGATCTTCTCGAATAGCGATGAAATGGGATGTCTTGGTGATTAGGTCAACCACAACCCATATTGAATTATTTCCCTTCAACGTCTTCGAGAGACCCATAATAAAGTCCATAGTAACATTTTCCCATTTCCACATGGGGATAGGCAATGACTGCATCATACATTTGGACTTTTTTCGCTCAGCTTTAACTTGCTGACATACCAAGCACCTTGATATATATTCCGTTATCTCCTTCTTCATGTTATCCCACCAAAAGTGTTCTCAGATATCACGATACATTTTGGTACTCCCAGGATGGATAGAGAAGGTCGAGCTATGTGCATCAATCCATATCTCCTTCTTTATCTCTGGATCAGATGGTACACATAATCGTGTCCCAAATCTTACAACTCCTTCCTCATCAATTTTGAAATCAGAGGATTTCCCATTTTTAACAGCTTCCATCTTTTTCTGAATTTCCACATCCTTTCTTTGCGCAACCTTTATTTTCTCCATGAGGGATGGTTAAGCAATCATTTGATAAAGGATTGATGATATTCCTCCCTTAATGATTCCCATGTCCATCCTTTGTAAATCTAAGAAGATTGGATCCTTTTTAATTCTCATCATTGATAAAGATGCAGGATCCTTTCTACTTTAAGCATCTGCCACCTTGTTTGCCTTACCGAGATGGTAGTAGATTGAGCAGTCGTAATCCTTGATGAGCTCTATCCATCTTCGCTGGTGCATATTAAGCTCTTTCTGTGTGAATATATACTTGAGACTCTTGTGGTTAGTATATATCTCACATTTCTCCCCATAGAGATAATGCCGCAAAATTTTCAAGGAAAAGATCACAGCCTCTAACTCCAGATCATGCGTTGGATAGTTTTTCTCATGGATTTTCAGCTGCCTTGAGGCATAGGCTATCACTTTATCATTTTGCATCAGCACACAACCTAAACCCTTCTTAGAAGCATCACTATACACCACAAAGAGTTCCCCGCTAATAGGGAGTGTAAGTACTGGCGTAGTGATAAGCCTATTTTTCAACTCCTTGAAACAGTCTTCACATTCCTCTGTCCAGGCAAACTTTACTCCCTTCCACGTCAGCTTGGTCATTGGGTTTGACAGTTGTGAAAAGTTCTTCACGAATCGTCGATAATACCCAACTAGACCCAAAAAGCTACGGATCTCCATTACAGAAGTTCGCTTGGGCCACTCTTCAATTGCCTTTGTCTTGGAAGGGTCCACAGATATCCCTTTACTGGTGATAACATGCCCCAAGAATGACACTTCCTCCATTCAGAACTCACATTTATTGTACTTTGCATACAAATTCTCCCTTCACAAAGTATTTAACACAGTTTTCAAATGCTCCCCATGTTCCTCCTTTCTCTTGGAGTATATCAGAATATCATCAATGAGGTAATCTCTAAAGACTCTATTCATTAAATCCATGAAAATTGATGGAGCATTAGTGAGTCCGAAGGGAATCACTATGAACTAATAGTGTCCATACCTCGTTCAAAAGGCAGTTTTGGGAATATCTTCCTTCCTCACCTTTAGTTGGTGATATCCCGACCGAAGGTCCACCTTAGAGAAATAACTGACCCCATGTAGCAGATCGAACAAGTCATCTATCCGTGGAAGGGGATACTTGTTCTTTATAGTGATTTTATTGAGCTCACGATAATCAATGCAGAGGTGCATTGATCCATCCTTCTTCTTGACGAAGAGGACTGGAGCACCCCACGGTGAAGCACTCGGGCATATAAAACCCTTCTCCATATTCTCCGGTAACTACTTCTTCAACTCTTCTAGCTCTACGGTGGCCATTTTGTAAGGTTTCTTTGAGATTGTCAGAGATCCAGGGATAAGTTCAATTGAGAACTCAACCTCTCGGTTAGGGGGAAGACTAGACAACTCTTTAGGGAATACATCAGTGTAATCCCTCACGATGGGCATGTCTTCAAGTATGATTCTCTCCTTCATCTAAATCATTTGAGTTAGATATGCATGCTCATAAGGAAGCAATATCCACACTTGAGACGATGATTAGAAAGGAGATTCATCTTCCTCCTTGCACTTGTAAAGAATCGGAGGATGCTTCGGGATGTGATGGGTAATTTCCCTTTACCAGTAGTTGGTGTTGTCCTTGTACAAAGATATCCAATCCATGCCCAATATAGCATCAAATTCCACTAAAGGAAGTATGAAAAGATTTTCTGGGAGGTTCAGTCCACAAACATTAACCGGGGAGGAGTTATAAACCATGGATGCAATAATTGCTCCATTCGCTGTTCTCACATATAACTTTTCCTCAAAATTTTGTGGTGGTGTTTGAATAGTTCTACTAAACTTGCAAGATATGAAAGAATGCGTAAAACCAGAATCAAATAGTACGTTTTCTATTCTTGAATGAATAACAAGCGTACCTGTCACCACATCGTTTTCTGGCTCCACCTCAGTAGTAGTGATAGCATAACATCTTCCTTGTTTCCTTGGAGGTTGTTGCTGATTGCCTCCGACAACCCTCAGCTTAGGACAATTGTTCGCATAATGCCCAAGCTCCCTGCAGTTATAACACTGCACTGCAGGCTGAGTGTTGATCCGAACCTTCCTTTCTTCTTCAACATTAGCGGGATTTTTCATACACCTTCGACAATTCTTGGCCAGATGACCAAACTTTCCGCATTTGAAGCAATTCTTAGTTCCCTTTAGACATTTACCAGGATGCCTCTTCCCACAATTTTTGCAAAGGTGAAAGTTGGGATTCTTTCCATCATGAGATTTGTTTGATGAATCACCCATGTTTTTATCCATTTTCCTCTTCTTGTCACTAGGCCCATGAGACCACTGAGAGTCTCCAATCTCCATTTAACCTTGAGGGAACAACAGACAATCTTATCATAGCTGTCGAAGTCTCGAATCGCCAACAATTTTCATAGACTCAGCTTTAGTCTGCTAAAGAAGCGATCCACCTTACTTTCGGTGTTCATGATAAAGCTAGAGGCGTACCTTTCAAGCCTTGTAAATTTGCTTCATACGCCCCGATGGACTCATCTTCCTTCTGCTTGAGTCCAAGAAACTCTCTTTCCATCTTGAGACAGAGGGTTCGAGGAAAATATTTGTTGAAAAACATCCTCTTGAATTCCTCCCAATCTATGGAATCAATTTTCTCTTGGGACTTTGTATTCTTGATCAGTTTCCACCACTAATCAGCTTCCCCATCAAAACGATAGACTACCAGTACCACCTTCTCTTCTTCTGAGCACTGGAGGACAGAGAAAATCTTTTCAATGGAGTTAATCCATTATTCTACGAGGAGGGGATCAGAAGACTCGATAAACATGGGAGGCCTTTTCCGCATGAAGGATTCCATGGTAACTTGCTCTTTCCTTGGAGGAGGAGGACATTCCACCTGATTCAAGTTATTATTCATAACTTGAGCTAGCTGAGCAAGTACTTCCATGAAGTTTTGAGCACCCAATTCCATCACCTCAGGCATATCATTAGGGAAATCATCACATTGCCTATCACATTGGATGTTGGTATGTGTTCTTATATTTCCTGCCATTAACTAAGAGAAAGAACATATAATTAGAGGTCTTGAATACTTATCTATTGAGAAAAAAAATAAACTTTGAACATAAAAGGATAAACTTATAAAGAAGAATTATATCCTAACTTATGATTCCTCAGGTTAAATCTAGGTTATCCTCAATATACTTCTTGACTTGTATTCTTATGGTCTTTTTCCCTTAATAATTGTTTGTACTAAGCTCGTGAATCTACCAAAGCATATCCCCCAGGAGTGTCGTAACCAAGAGTGTAGTAAGGCCCGTTGTCATGCACCAGTTCCAGTTTGAGTCTAGATCAAAGCGGTGTTTTCAGGTTTTACCCCTAGGATACATCTGTGCTAGAGCTGCCTCTACCTGCTAATATCCAGAAAGTGATGTATTTTTTTGATAAACCACTTACTCAATACTCATCAAAATTTGGGAATGTTTTCTAATACTTAGTCTCATCCTTAAGGTTCTCACTAAGGTGCTCTATTCCTAATCTCCAAAAATAACTAGACCATCCTCTGATACCAACTATAGCGACCCTAGCCTTTTACACATAAGATTTCATGATTTTAAACATAATTCATCATCAGAGTACAAGCCAAGGATCGTTAAGTCTAGTGTCTTGGAAGACTAGGTACATATATCACAAAACATGGGGATAAAAACACTTCTTTATTTAATCTTCATAGTGATATCCTAACTTCCTTTGAGCCCTTACATCTGCATAGGGTGCCCTGGGGAACACATGAACAAAGGGATGAGCTAAAAAGCCCAGTAAGGGAAAGAACATAAGAATAAACTTTAAGCACATGAGTTAGGAGGCTTGAAATAATGATATTGGAAGCATGGAACATATGGAATCATAACATATAAACATGGGATCATAAAAACATGGAATAAAATAATCATGGGATCATATCAGCATGAGATTATATAATAATAGTTTCATAGAGAGGTGGCAACAACTTTAAACATGAATTTAGTACGAGTCAAGGCTAACCGCCAATCTCCTTTCCCATAGTAGCACAAGCCAAGGCTAACCGTTCGGACCGTTTGCCCATAATCTTCTCATGAGACATTAACTTTACCCAATGCATTAGAGTGCTATCTGGGTGCACCCATCTAATCTTATTCATGTATATGCTTTCCAAATAAATAATCTCACACAATCAATCATACATAAACATAAGTGTACCCAAGGAAAGAAATGGGCACCCAATCACGTCATGAAGCATAATAAAAAGGGACGTAACATATAAGCGTCCATGAAAGAAAGGAATTAAATCATAAATAGACATTAATAATGTATAAATACATAAATCATGACAAGAGATAACAAACTGAAGTGATAACATGTAAAAATAGTTTTAGGAATCTTTGAGTCAAAACATTTTAGTGCGGTTTAAGAAAACATCGAATATCTCTTAAAATGAAAAGCGACATAATATTTTTTTATAAAACCAGAAGTAAACTAGGAGGGTATTCATAATAAAAAGACTGATTTTATAAAGACAAAGGTGACTTAAAACAGAGGATAGAGTACACTTGATAATAGGAAAGATTTCAGGAAGTTCCCTTAAAATGGGTTCACTTATCGGGAAGTAATGAGGAGAGAATCACTTAAAAGCATGCATATACCTGAAAGAGAGTGATGAAATAGTCTTGATAAATAAACTTGGAACATGTAAACAACATTTAGAGTATGAAAAAGAAACGATAAGATAAAATCATTTTGGTAGAAAGGTAGATAAGACAACCCGAAGGAATAAAAGAGGTTCAGTTAGAATTCTTTACGGATTATCGGCATGGTATCAAGAGTACTTGAGGGGGCTTAGTGAGAGAGGAAATGGAATTATCATCACTTATAAATAAAGAGGGAAGTATGGGGGAGGTTTAAAATCATACCCCATAATTTATAATTACACACAACATGTCCTAACATAGTGAACAATCTTGAATAAGGGTGAAATTGAGAGGATCCCTTACCTTAGGTCCGTTGGTGTTCTCCACTTGATATTAATGAACTGAATAGTCAAATTAAGTTTATTAATAAATAGTTCTAGAACCTTATCTAAAAGTAAAAGATTCAGTATAACATTTTTAAGTTCATTTATACCCATTTTGATTAATTACAAGGTTCAATTTCATTGTTCGGGTCTGTTTGTTTCATTTGTTTTAATGATCGGTTCAATTGCATTTAGGTTCAAATAAATTGTAAGATGAAAGTGGTTGTCCAGAATTGAAGTTATATAAAATTAGTAGACATGCAGTAGGTTAAATGGTTACAAAATTCATTTGGTTAATTAGAGTGAAATAGAACCTTTTCATTAAACATTAATGATAAACACTTGAATTAATTTTAACGATTTTTCCCATAGTTGACTTGTTTTGTATTATTGTTTTATATCATGAGTGTAAGAGGATTAAAAAACCTTAAATAGGACATATAAAATATATAATAATCTGGTTCAACCATAACATAAATGGTTTTATGACCAGAAACAAAATGATAAAATAATTTGAAAACACATTATCCATGATGTTGGTAATTTGACACATCACGGGTGATGTTTTAATTCTAGAACGTGAGGGAGAGGAGGGGAAGCATGATGCTTGAAATTTTCCATAAAAATGATTATCATATAGAATATATGAGATTCTAGAGCTTTCATGCCTTTTGGATAATGGAAGGTGAAGAGGGTGTAAGAAAAGAAAGAAAAAGAAAAAAAAACACTTGAAAACGAAAGAGGGTTCTTACCCTTTGATCTCCTCTCTTGGAGATCCTCTTAGGGGCTTTGATTTTGGTCTTTTGGAAAGACCAGAAATCCTTGGAAGTGGGGAAGGATATTGGGATGGTATTTGGGCATAATTTAGAGAAGGTTTGGATCTTGAGAGGAGTGGAGAAAAGAGGGAATGAAGGAGGGTTTTTATAATGGAGGAGAGAGGAGTTTTCTTAATATAAAATTAATTAGTTTATTAATTCCTCCCAAGACAAGGAATAACGAGTCTTCCATGACCAAAAATAGTAATTTTATAATGTAATCCCAAAACAAGTGGGCTTACATAATCAGACATCACCCATGACTCACTTAACCCATTATTTACCATTTATTGTGAATTACCAGTTTCTACTATTAATCAAAAATTCAAGTATTTCAGAAAAATCCCAAAACTTCACCCAAACCATTTTTCAATGTGTAGAATCCAAAAATGAAGTCCATTTTTACAAAATAATTTTCTAAATATGATTATTTTAATATTTAATTAAAATAATAATTTATTATCAAAAACTAGTTTTAAAACATTCATTAACTTATTCTAAAATATAGGTTTATCGTACTTCCAACTTGAATATTATTTCTATACCAACAAAGGTGAGGTTACTATTCATTAGGATATATCACTATCCATAAGGTTATGTTACTATATATTAAGGTAGGTTACTATTCACTAACAATTATTTTTGTTTTAGACTCCAAAAAACATCTTGAACACAACTGTGTATGCCATATTTTCGAAATTACAAACACAGAAGTGACAAACTTATGTTTAAAGGTCACTTATCACTTAGTAGTTCATTATGCTGTGCTTTCATGTGGCTTTATGACATAAATATAAGAAGGGAATTTCCATTGAAAAAATTTGGGTCGTTACAAGTATAACTTATTATCTAGATTTTCTCTAGGCCTGTACCACATATCATATTGAAGATTGTTTCATTTTCTTCGATTTGACTAGTTGTAGTGTTGAAATGGACTTATGGATTAGAAGTTATGGTCATTTTAACATTCTATGGATTTTCAAATACACACACACACACACACACATATATATGTATTTATTCGTGTGTGTGTGTATATATATATATCTATGTGTGTGTGTCTTTATGTGTGTGTGTGTGTTGTATATATGAATGTATTTATTTATTTATTTATAAACACACATAAAAAACATATTTTATAAATGTATTAAAAAGTAATATTATAAATATATATTAATATACAAATAAATGTATGGATAAAAAATTATAACTAAATATATATATATATAAATAAATATAAATATAAATTAATATACGAATAAATATATATATATATACTAATATATGAATAAATATATATGTATTAATATAACTAAATTTATTTATATTAATATGAATCTATATTAATATACAAATAAATATAACTATATATATATAAATAAATATAAATATATATTAATATACAAATAAATATATATATTAATAAATGAATAAATATATATGTATTAATATAACTACATATATTTATATTAATATGAATCTATATTAATATACAAATAAATATAACTATATATATATATATATATCATTAAATAGAGAAAAAAAAATGAAATGGCTTAGTGGTAAAGGTGCAGGCCCGCAAGGAGGGAGATCACAGGTTCGAGTTCGGGTGGAAGCAAGAAGGTGCACGTGGGCATGTTGGGCGATGCGCGGGTAAGGGAAGCACGTGAGAGAGTGGGAGGGGTCTTCCTAGCACTGATAAGGGGGGGGGGGGGGGTCAAGTGCTGTTAAAATCTCCTCCCCACACATTATATATTCTTTTTTATTTTTTTAACTTTTATCAGCGCTTTTTTAAAAGCGCTGATAAAAGGTTCCTTTTATCAACACTAAAAAAAGTACTGATAAAGGACCCCTTTTATTAGCGTTTTTTTAGCACTGATAAAAGGGTCTTTTATCAGCACTTTTTTAGCACTGATAAAAGGGCTTTATTAGCACTTTTCTGAGTGTTGATAAAAGGGACCCCCCTTTATCTTCACCTAAATTAACAACTTTTTTAGCACTGTTAATGCTCTTTTCTAGCACTGATAAAGGCTATACTTTTATTAGTGATATCATGAGATAAAAATACTACCCAATGCATTGGAGTGCTATATAATTCTAGACTCACCATCACATTCATATCAGGTACATTCATAAGTGTTCCACATATATCATACAACATAATGATGTCTTTAATAACTTTTAATCCCATAATTACGGTTTATGTGCGTTTTAAATACATGTAATTCCCCAATAAATTAATTATTGTTTCATATAGGTGAACACCATTGAGTGGAAATTAGTATGGGAATTCACTAAACAATTGTTTGGAATGGAAAATCATAGGATAATTTCAGTATCATAACGAGGGTATGTAAAGATTCATGGAAGGGGTTTAATGAGAGCGAAAGGGGTATCACATCATTTGAACATCATAAGGAAAGTAAGACGAATGTGTAAAATCATATCCCAACATAACAAATTGGAAATAAAAAGGTATAATATAAAGAAGGTGCTTGAATAAAGAGGAGAAAGAGAGAATCCCTAACTTTATCATAGTAACGACTTAGGTAAATGTTATACCAAGCGTGAATAAATTATCTATCATTATTAGAACATAAATTTAAAAATAAATGGATATTTATAAACACATGAAAACATAACCAATTGAGATTCAAAAGGTTAAATACAAAAAAAGGTTCTTGAATGGGAAAGAATAGAGAGAGATCCCTTACATCGGTATAGTAATGACTTAGGTAAAGGTTATACTGAGAAGGTATAAATGATCTCTAATTATTAAAAAATAAATTTTATAGTAATGTGATATTTATAAATACATGAAAAAATTACCAATTGAGATTCAAAAGGCTAAATACAAATAAGGTCCTTGAATAAAAAAGAAGAGAAATTGATTCCTTACCTTGAGAGGGTGCTTCTAAAATATTGGGAGGAGCTTCATAAGTTCTTGGGAACAACATGGGAGGTATTTATAGAGGGATAGGGAGAGTAACATTGTGATAAATGGGTTTTGAATGAAGTGGAGTGGAAGGATGGTTGGGTATATATAGAAAAAGAGGGGGAATTCTTTATTAATTTCTAAACTTAGGTTTTGGACTCTATATCATAAAATTATAAGAACCACAAACCTTAACATGGTTTTCTTCACATGGTTTCTACCAAAGAAGAGTTTCTGTTAAATATTTTATAAGTAAAATAACATAATTCATTAAAATAATGTCAGTGGTGATGTGGAAGTGAGTCATCTTTATAAAGAATTGATTTTAAAACCTTAAAATATAATATAGGTTTTGGAGGATTCATTAAGGGTTTATAAAATTAATCAAATAACTTCAAAAAAATATTATTTTAAAGTGTAAATATAATTTTGGTCTTAGATACCATTTATAGTATTTATTACATCAATTTTTTTCTTTTATGATTTCATAATACATATCATATATTTATAACACATTTAATTTTTACCTAAAAATTCAACTGTCTTAAAAAATTATGAAAAATTCACTGCTAGATAATTTTGATATGATGGTCACAAAAATAATATTCATTTTACCAAAATAATTCTATAAATTTAAAAATGTACACTTTTAAACCAAAAATCTCCATTTATTGAAGAATATTGGTTTTTACAATGATAACAATTTTCCGAACCTTATAAATATTACATTTGACTTCATAAAATTATATTATCATTTAAATTTAAGTAAATATTATTTAATAAGAATATTTTATTAAAATATTATTAATTTAAAAAATTCTTGAATTCATTAAAAAGAGTGTCTTGATTGGAACTATATATTTTCCAAAAATAAAATTTGTGTTTCATCATATCAAAATTTAATTTTTATCAAAATAATTATATAACCATTTGATAGGTAATAATAAAAAGGATAATTATAATAATTATTTTAATAAAAAATACCAATTAATACTATTATGTTCTAGATATATAACCCCTTATTATGTCATTGTATGCCCTAAGGGTAAGGTGCGCGATGATAACACTTTCTTGGTGTGGTTTAGTGAACATGGTTTGTGTCTTGATCTCGATAAACTTGAACTTATCCCATAAATGTTTTCATTTGTGCTTTATTTTTTGAATCTCAAATTGGGATTGGCCAATGGAAAATCCTAGTGATTCCATCTCTCTCAGAATCTCTAATAAATGCGATTCATAGGGTATGATCCTACTGGTTGAAGTCATCACTTCTTTCATATTTGTCAACTGGATTTATTATAACCCTTAATATATAATAATCATAATGGTAATTATACAAAGGATATATTATCAATGGTTATTATGCATAAATTTATTTTTAATCCAAAAGGATATTACTTATAATGGTCCAAAATAACCAAATTGGTTCATGGTTTTTCTATAACTTTATTACTCAATAAAGAATTTATTCATTTTAAAATGGAATTTAATTTATGAAACTTTAGGTCATTACATTCTTTCCCCTTTAGAAATTTGACACTCAAAATTTCATTTCTTACACTAAAATAGATGAGGGAACTTATTTTTCATCACCTCTTCTGGTTCCTAAGTTGATTCCTTTAACTTGTGGTTCATCCATAGTGCTTTCACTAGGTGAGTTATCTTGTATCATATAACATTGTCTCTATAATCTAAGATATTCACTGGATACTCCTAGTTTGAAAGATCATTCTCCAAAAGTACCACCTCAAGATTCAATACATGTGAGGGGTATGAAATGTACTTGCTCAAGAGTGATATATGAAACACATCATGTACTTGAGATAGGTTTGGTGGGAGTACAAGTTTATAGTTCATAGCTTCTATATAGTCATGAATATCAAAGGGTATGATGTATCTTGGACAAAGAATTCCCTTCTTTCTAAAACACATGAATTATTTCTAGGTTGATATACGAAGGAACACCTTATCTCTGACCTCAAACTATAGATCATGTTTACAATTTCATTCATAGATTTTCTATCAAATTTTTGGGGATTTAATATGATGTCGAATGGTTTGAACCTTCTCTATAATCTATTGGACAACATTAGGTCCCATCGGCTTCTGCTCTACAATATCCTCCAAGCTTATCAGAGACTAACATTGCTTCCCAAGCAGAGCCTCATAAGGTTCCATTTTAATTATATAATGGAAACTAGTATTATATGAGAACTCCACTAGGCGAAGGTGTTTATAGAAATATACATGGAAATCCATTGAACATGATCTCATCATATCCTCTAGAGTTTTAATGGTTCTCCCAAACTGACCATCCTTCTAAGGATGATAATCTGTAATCAAACTCAACTCTGTATCCAATTCTTATTAAAGGATTCTCTAGAACCTCAAGGTAAACCTCATATATTTATCAGATACAACATATAGTGGTATCCCATGAAGTCTTACCACTTTCATTATATATATATCTTTGATATTTCATCAAGAGAGAAATATTCCTTGATAGTAATGAAATACACTAACTTTGTAAGGTGGTCTACTATCACCCATATGGAATTATGTCATTTTGATGTCCTGGGGAGTCCTATGAAAAAATCCATGATTTTTTCCCATTTCCATAATGGTATGGGAAATGGTTTCATTATTCCCTTAGAATTATATCATTAAGCCTTGACTTCCCAGCATACCAAGCATCAAGTCACAAATTCTAAAATCTCCCTCTTCATGTTATCCCACCAAAAGTTTTTCTTATGATATCTATACATCTCAGTGCTTCCTAAATGAATAGAGAATGATGGTCTATGTGCATCATCTATAAGTTCCCTCTTTAGACCTGGTTTTTAGGGGACATATATCCAGGTTTCAAAACTTATAAGGCCATCTTTAGCAATGTTAAACTCCAGAATATTAGATACCTTTTTCTATAGAACATTATCATTTTTTCTGCCTCCTTGATCCTATCAGGAATATATGGATTTTTATTTATTTGAGAAAGGTATGATAAGGATCCTTTTATTATTCCAATGTCCATCATCTACATGTCTAAGAAGATTTGATCCCTTGCAATCATCATCCTGGATAGGGTTTTAGGATCTATTATACTCAGAGCATCTGCCACGTTTTTCACCTTCCCAATATGGCAATTCATTGAATAATAAAAAACCTTGATCATATCTAACCACCTTCATTGGTATATATTGATATCCTTTTGTGTGAATATATACTTGAGGCTTTTGTGAACCTTATATATCCCAGACTTCTTGTTGGGCATGTATTGTCTCAACAATACTCTATAAATCATATTAATTTTGATACTCAAAAATACCCTTATTTTTTTAATAATGATATTACTTTATGTGTATTTAAACTAATTAATATTTATTTTAATATTTATTCAGGATTAATATTCTTGGAATATTTTTTAAATTATTTGGAACACATTTTTATGTTTTTTGTAAACACTGTTCATACCATATGTTGATAAACGTAACGTAAGAAATAAAACCTACACTTTGAATAACGCATAAGGAATTAACCCTATGTTCAAAACAGTACATATGGATCATAAACTACATGTTATAAAAAATTATGGTTAAATAAACTTATGTTTATATGGAACCTTACATTTGTTAAGAGATGAAAATATGGTTAAAGAACCCTATGTAAAGTAAGTAACCCTACGCCTTAGATACAAATGTATAGTTCATCAACCTTACTTTTATGATCAACCTTATGTTGCAAACATTACATTCAGATAATGAAATCTTCATAGTTAAACCCTATGTTAGTTAATTTTTTCATTTTATGAAGGAACCCTACGTTTGACTATTCAACTCAGAAGGTTTAAATTCGTGATTTTATCCAAGATCTCTTCAACAGTCTTGAAAGAATTAAATGTCTAATAAAAGATCATTTATGATCGATTAAAATCTTATTGTGGTCGATTCAAGAACCATATTCAAGGGAGAAAATCACTCCTATTCTTAAGAGAAGTTATGAATCCCCTGTTTATTTATTATTTGAATATCCATGGTCTATCATGAGATTTTCTTGGATCTAGATTATCAAAGCAAGAAGTATACACTATATTTTCTACCAGTGTATCTTTCCAACATAGAGTGGTAAAAATATTCACACATACGACTCTATTCTTGTGAATATCTTTTATAGTGTTGCTGCAATGAATGATTGAATCTATTATTTTCTGAAGAGGCTACAATTTGGATACATACATTTGTCAACCTTTCACTAATGTAAGATTACTGATTCTATTTTTTGTTTTTATTGTTGATGATCATTTTTAACTGGGATCACTTCAGAGTTATTGTTTTGTGATGACTTTTCATTTCTGAAGAAGAAGATCCATCTACTTTCAATTTCTTCTACAAAAATTATGAAGATTACCCTGAACCATCAAAAAATCAAACTCTTTTGATTTATTGGAGTATCAACTACTCATAATCAGTTTTGGTTTAAGTATCAGCTTCCTATATTGAGCTATGGATTTATCGATTCTCTATAAATGAACCAGAAGGCTCTGTTTATCCTTGATTGTAAAGGTGTCAACTACCCATACTCAATTGTGGATTTGAGGTCTTCTGATAAGAGTACATTTTCTAGTGAACTTCACCAAGCTTGCAGAGAGAGTGTTGGTGGAGTGGACTAGGGGATCTTTGTTCCCCAAACCAATATAAAACTTATGTATTCAATCTTAATATTTATCTACTGCTCATATTTCATACAGAATATAATGCTTCATATTTTCATTAATTGAAAATAGATTTAAAAACCCGAATCTATGGATATTTTCAAAAATACATAATTCACCCCCTCTTGTGTTATCATTGTATTATTCTGACCAAACAATTGGTATAATAGGAAAGATTTTGTTATAAATCTATAGAAATCTTAAAAATAATAAGGTCTATACAAATAATATGGAAATAGATGATCTGAAAGAAGGTATGTCTATTGTTCGTGCTCTATACTTTAATGGTGAAAACTATGGATACTGGAAATCTTGTATGGTCATTTATCTGAAGAATTTGGGATTCAAAGTTTATTCAAAGATCATCACTCCTTATGTGATTCTTGAAAAACTAGAGACTTGGATTGCTGAAACAGAGGATGAATATGGAATCAACTCAAATGAAATGAATTCTATTATTTGTGGTCTTGGACTTGATGAATTCAATCGAGTATCACAATTCCAAACTTTTGAAATGTGGTAGACAATAGTTGTCACTTATGAAGGACAAACAACATCATACAAATGAGACATGCTACTGTCAAACTAACATTTGATACTTTTAGAATGTTTGATGGTGAAAGAATCACACAAATTAATGAATGGTTAATAGATATTGTTAACAATATTACCACCTTGGGAGATCCCATCAATCAATCAGATCAAGAACTAAAAGTGATTAGAGTACTACCCTCAAAATGGAATAGCATATCTGTAGCTATCCAACAATAATCACCTGTCAAAAACATGACTATGAAAAAAACTAATTGAAACATTGATGATGTATGAAGAAAAAATAAAAGATGAAGCTGAAGATCACAAGTTATAGTAAAAAGGGAAAACACTTCCCTTAAGGTGACATCTCGGAAGCATAAAATAAAATCAAAAAAAGATGTAAAACCAAACAGAGATTTAGACTCCTCATATTCTAAAATTGAACTGGAATATCTAACCAAAAAATTTATCAAATTCTACAAGAAGAAAATATGATTCATAAAATCTTTCAAGAAGGATGAACAAGAACCTCAATAAAGGAGATGTTGTGAATGAAAAAAATTGGGTCACATCAGAACTGATTTCCCTCAATTGAAACATGAAAGAAAGAGGATAGAAAAGAAATATCAGAAGAATACTAATTATAGGTATAAATAAAAAAAGAGACATGAAAGCTATGTGAAGTATATCTGAATACACCAGTAGCTCTTCAAAATATAATTCATAAAAAAGAGCCATCAAATCTTGAACCTAATATGTACTTTATGGATAAAAAAAAGAGGTATAAACTTATTACTCTTTTGATTTTGGTACTAATAGTTTCTCAAATAATAAATTATCAGCTAAATGTTCAATGTTTGAACAGAAATATGATTCTTTATTAAAAATATTAAATCATTGAAAAATATTCACAATGTTGTTTTAGGTGAAAGAAACACAATGATAAAACAACATCAATAATTAATTGAAAAATGTAATTTGTCTACATCACACTATATTGATAATTAAAAAAAGAGAAAAGAATCAGAGGATAAAGTAGAATCTCATAAAAGTGTTTCTCTTATTTTTACTAAAGGAAAAAATACTCTCAATGAGATTTTTGGAAAGAATGTAATTAAAAGATAAAAATTTGGAATATGAAAAAAGGTTGAAGAACCAAAATTATATAAAAAATATTTTTTACCCAATTAAAAAAATGATACCCGCTGTTATTGTGGAATAAAATGTCATTACACTAACAAATGTTACATAAAAAATCCTTAAATTAGTGGTATTAAAAAGTTTTTTTTAAAATATCTTTGAAGCTAATAATTACAATTTTGGTAAGAAAAGGCATATCTGGATTCTCAGATCATTACTCACTGACACTACTGGACCCAAAAAAATATGGGTACCAAAACAAACATGTGCTTAATTATTTTTTCAGGAAAAGGCCACAGGGACAAGAATTTTATATGATATATGGACAATGGTTTTTCTAGACACATGAGTAGATACTCATCAAATTTCTATACACTGACTCAAATGAATGGAGGTCTAGTCACTTTTGGTGAAAATGAAAAAGGAAAATGTTTTGGAGTTAGAATAGCTGGAGATCCAAAGACTATCTCAATCAACAAAGTACTGTATGTGAAAAGGTTAAAGCATGACCTAATAAGTATTTCTCAACTTTGTGATGATGGATTCTATATTGATTTTCCTAACAATTCCTGCACAGTTTTTAAATATAAACTACTTAAATTTAGATCACCTAGAACTGATAATGTTTATACTTTGGATATAAATTCCTTATGTAAACAAAAAGTGAACTATTTAACTGCTAAGAAAAATGAATCATGGATTTAACATATAATAATTTCTCATAGAAATACATATGTTGTAAATAAGTTATCTATGAAATAGTTAGTTTCTGATTTTTCTAGTATTAAGTTTGAAAATGATAGATTCTACGATGCATGTCAAATTGGAAAACAACAAAAATATTTTTTAAATCAATTAACAAAATTTCTACATCTAAACTATTAGAGCTTATCCAAATGGATTTTTTTGGACCATTCAGAGTAGCAAGTTTGGATAGTAAATTATATGTTTATGTTTTAGGTAACTATTATTCTATATTTACTTGGGTATATTTTCTAAAACTCTAAAGTGAAGTATTTAATATATTTGAATGTTTTTGAAAAATTGTTCAAAATGAAAAAGGTTTTAAAATAATTTCGTTAATATGTGATCATGGTGGAGAGTTTGAGAATAATTTTTTTCTCAAATCTAGGTTTTAAATACAGATTCTCTACACCAAGAACACCTCAAAAAATGGAATTTTTGAAATAAGAAATAGAACTATTCACGAAATGGCACGGACTATGCTAAATGAATATAGTTTTTTACCAGCTTATGGGAAGAATCTATAAACACATTCTACTATATCATGAATAGGGTTTTAATAAGGCTTATCTTTAAAAAGATACCCAATGAACTTTGTAATATTAGAAAACATAAATTAAAGTACTTTAAAGTATTTGAATGCAAGGTTTATATCTTGAATACTAAGGACAACCTTAAAAAGTTAGATCCAAAAGCTGATAAAGGAATATTTTTAGGATATTATATAACTTTTAAATCCTATAGAGTGCTTAATAAAAAGTCAATGATTTTTGAAGAATCAATTCAAGTAAAGTTTGATGAAACTAACCTTTTTATTAAGGATAAATAACAGACAAATGAAATTACCGATTCATTTGACAATATGAAACTTGAATATCCAAAAACTAATTTTGAAAATGATATAAATAAAATTCAGTCCAGTTCAGAAGAACATGAAACTAATGAACCTGAAAGTGTCTTACCAATATAGTCTAGAACCCTAAAGAACCATCCTTTACAAACTTTTATAGGGTACCTAAACACATGAATTAGAAATAGAAGAGATGTAGGAAACCTAGTTGAATTTTATGCTTAGAACCTAAATATATTGAAGAACCTTCATAAGATGAGATTTGGATGTTAGATATTCAAGAAGAACTAAACTAATTAAGAAGAAATAAAGTTTGGGAATTAATGGAAAGACCATAAAATTATCCGATAATAGGAACTAAGTGGGTCTTTAGAAGTGAATAGAATGATCAAGGGATCACAACAAGAAACAAATCTAGATTAGTAGAAAATGGATATAATTAGGAAGAAGGTATATATTAGGATCAAACCTTTTCACTTGCAGCTCGATTAAAAGCCATTAGAGTCATTTTACCTTATGAATCTCACATGAATTTTAAATTATATCATATGGATGTTAAATATACCATTTTAAAAGTATATTTAATGGAGGAAGTTTATGTTGAATGAACCCATGGTTTTAAAAACCCTCATAAACCAAATTCTATTTTTAAACTTACCAAAACTCTTTATAGCCTTAAACAATCACCTAGAGCTTGGTATGAAACACTAAGTTATTTTCTTTTGAAAAATGGGTTTTTCTGTAGGATTATTAGATACTACTCTTTTTAAGAAAACTGTTTGTTCTAATATTTTATTAGTAAAAATTTACATTTAGGATGTAATTTTTGTTTTAAAAAATAAAAATATTTCTAATGGTTTTTCAAATATAATGAATTTTTTTTGAAATTAGTATGATGGGAGAATTGAATTTATTTTTAGGATTTCATATTTATCAAAAATATTATGAAAATGTTTTAAATCAAAGTAAATATATTATTGATTTCTTGAAAAATATTGGACTTGGAAATAACAAGACTTATAAAACTCCTATGTGTTCCAATATTAAAATTTATTTGGATGAACCTAAAAAACAAGTCGACAACAAGTAATATAGAGTTATGATTGGTAGTTTATTATATCTTACTGTTAGAAAACCATAAATTAAGTTTTTTGTATGTTTATGTGCTAGATTTCAGTAAAATTCAAAAGAATCCCATCTTACTTTTTTAAATGAATTTTAGATATTTAAAAGGAAATATTTTTATATATCTTATCTACCCCAAAACTTATGATTATAATTTAATCTCATTTTCAGATAATGACTTTTGAAGGTTGTAGATTAGATAGAAAAAACACCTTAGGAACCTTTCACATTTTAGGAAAATCTTTAGTATCATGGTTGAATAAAAAACAAAACTCAATTTCCCTATCAACAGCCAAGGAAAAATATATTTATACTAGAAGTTGTTGTGCACAAGTGTTGTGGATAAAAAACAATATACTAGATTTTGGGATAAATTATAATAATATACCTATTTTATGTGATAATACTAGTGCTATAAATATTTCAAAATATCTTAAGTCATTATAGGATTAATCATAATGATATAAGACATCATTTTTTAAGAGATCATGTTCTTAAAAAGGATATTTCTTTACAATTTGTAAATACTGAATATCAATTAGCTGATATTTTTACTAAACCACTTCCCACTACAAGTTTTGATTTTATTAAGGGGGAGTTAGTTTTATTGATTTTTAAATAAGTTTTCATTAATTTATTTTGGTTAAATTTGTTTATTGTCTTTATTCACTTTTAATTTACTTTAATTTCACTATAAAATTAGTATTTTATTTTTTTTGTCAAAATAAATTTTGTTCACTTTTAGTTTTTAAAAAATCAAATGTTTTTAAAATTAGAATTTTAATGATTAATCTACATAATTGGCATGAGAAACCATACCGCATCATCTATCCATTAAAAAATCCTTCAACTTCTCCTACCTTTTAGTTTTTGAACTATTTCACCTCCCAGAGCCCTCATCTTTCTCCTAAAACCTAGAATCTAAAAACCTTCAACTTTTAGATCCTTAGAAATAATAAAGACCAATAGAACTAATGAAGGTGAACCAAGTGATCTGAAGCATCAGTGTGTTCCCTCTAGGAAGATTTTTCAAGGAAAAGTCGTAGATTTTGAATGGTTGTATGAGTCAAAACTTTTTCTCAAGAAAGATATTACATTTCAAGGTCTGAAATTTCTATTTAATGAGGAGAATATATATTTTCTTTATGTGATAGAACTAATAGAGTTTTATATCAATGTTCATTTTAGTTTCAGTGAAACAGAAGACATGATTTCTTCTTGAATATAAGATAAAGAGTTTTCAATATCTTTGATAGAAATTTATTAATTTTTGAAATATCCCCATAAAGAAGTATTCCATTTTGATCTTTGATAAATTGGAAATCAAGATCATAAATCAAAGGAAATTATTTAATTTCTGTTGGAATCAAAAAATATTAGGAAAATGTTTGAAAAGTATCCTGAGGAAGATCAAAAAGGTCTTAATAAAGTTTATTCAAACTATTATTTCTCCTAGGGTTGATGAAATAGAGAATATTGTATACCCATACATGTATATCACATTCCTATTAATTAGGGACATCACGCTGATCTTTCCCATATATATACTCATATTTCTAAGTTATTTTTTTCATTCAGAGGCAAGGATGTCATTATATCCTTATGGAAGGATACTTTATCTTATTCTATTTAGGAAAAATTTGATTTGTCTATTTAATTCTCAAGTCAAATGTCACAATAGTATTGTCTTGAATTATGTTATGTTAAGGAAGTTTGAATTATTTTAGAGTATAGTGAAAGTGAAATTATTTCCAGTAACTACAACAGAATCTAAATCTTTTTCTTAGGGGGAGTAAGTAAATGTTAAGTTTGTAGGTTCAGTTCACCTAAGAAATGAAGAAGTTTGAGAATATATAATTGAAGGTATTGCTTACTCTACAAAAAATAAAGCTTAGATATGATGATATAGATATTTAAAAAGAATTATCAGAAGGAGGAATTCATGAGGAACTGGTATTAAGACCAATGATTAGAGAACAATCCCAACCTAAAGAACCAGTGTTAGGATCTGGAGATACAACTTTTTTAGTGCATTTGGAGGAACTGGATAAAGATATAGATAAATTAGAAGAAATTATGGAACAAGAGATTTAGGATGTTCCTCAAACCAATAACTTGGAAGAAGCTTCTCAAGGAGAACAACATGTTCAGAAATAAGTCACTGAGATCACCGAGATTGTTGAAATACAGGCGGCTTCTACTTTTTTTTCATTATATAGAAAGAACTGCATCTGTATCTGGAGAAAGGAAATAGGTCATTGATGGTATATCTTATTCAAGTAGGAATTATATGGATAAGACTCATGAAAATACCTTAGCTATTTTGGAAGTTGTTACTCATTCAAATAATTTAGAATCAAAGAACATTTGATTACCTATGAATTCATATAAAATAACTGGTTATAAATTTTAACAAAGTTCATGAGGAGAACTCCAGTCTTCGATAGGAGATGGAAGCATCCAGAAAATATTTTGATGATTTAGGAAATTCTTCTATTCCAAGGATGGAATTAGAGTATCTTTAGAATTAGTTTCCTAATATCAGAAAAAATTTGTGCCTAAAATAGATTTTGATGCATTCAAGATAGATGTGATAAATCATTTTGGGAAGCTAAAATAAGAATCCATTTCCAAAACAGATTTTTATTATTTAAAATGGTATTTAGGAAGCCAATTTTAATCAGTAAAGGGGAGCTTCAAAATGTCATGTGATTCTACATCTGTACCTCCAACATCACCAAATCTAATAAGAAGGTTTCAATCTGTCACGTTAGTAATGGATTATACAAATGGGAGGCTTTAGAATCTTCAATGTAATAGTGCACCCTTATATGTTCTGTTAGATAATCAGAGACATCTTTTTGAGAAACTGACTTCAAGTGAACCAGGTATCATGATGCTGCCTAATTAGTATAGTGATAAGTTATCTAAATTTTTATAGATGGAGGAAAATATGCATGAATTTTTAAAAGGAAATTTGATTGATAATATGAAATTCAGTTAAGATTCAAGAATTTTGATAAGGAATTTGGCAGACAATCTTTTAGAAAAGTTACAAGCTCAGATGACAGAATTGAAAGGAGTTTTTCAAGCATCTCATGCTTCTCTAGATCTAGCACCAGAAGCCACTCCTGACCAAACCCTTTAACCTTCTACTAGAACTGCTATTTAAACCCTTTCCTCAAAGCCAAACTCACTTGTGTATTTTTACATTTTTTATAATAATAAAATTTCCATTGTTATTTTTATATCTAGTGCTTCAGTTCTCTTTTTTATTATATATTTTTCTCTACTACTAGAACCCATGTTTTATTTATAAAAAAAGTACCATATAAAAATTCATTTATTATTATATACAAAATTGAAAGTGTTATAATCCTTTTCTTATACTTTCTTTTTGATATCACAGAAAAGGGGAGAAAACTGGGTAAAGATAACATCTCTCAATTTATAAGTTTTTTTAAAGTTTTATTTTAAATCAAAACAATACTGAAAATTCAGATTAAATACAAAATTCATACATTAAATACTATTTCCTTTGTGTTTACAAAAACCTATAATTTTTTTAAATTATTTTATGGGTTTTTTTATCGTCAAAATGGGGGATATTTTTGGGCATGCATTATCTCAACAATACTCTATAAATCTTATTGATTTTGATGCCCATAAATTCCGTTGTTTGTTTTACTAATGACATTAAATTAAGTGCATTTTAGGAAATTAATATTTATTGTAATATTTATTATGGACTAATATTCAAGCAATATTTATTAAAGTATTCAGAAAACGTTTTTATGTTTTCTGGAAACACTGTTAATACCCTTCGTTGATAAACATAATATAGGTAACAAACTATACGCTTAGAAAAACATGTAAGGAATGAATCCTTTGTTAAAAACAATACGTATAGATCATCAACCCTATGTTATCATAAAAATAGGTTATATAACTTTATGTTTGGATGGAACCTTATGTTTGTTAAGAGAAGAATGTATGGTTACATAACCCTACATAAGTAAGGAACCCTACATTTAAGAGAAAAATGTATGGTTCATCAACCTTACATTTAGAGAATGAACACTATGTGATTGAACCCTATGTTTGGTATTTTTTTCATTTTATAAAGGAAACCTGCATTTGACTATTAAAACCCAGAAGATTAAATTTGCGCTTTTATCTAAGATTTCTACAACGGTCTTGATAGAAATAAATATAATAAAAAATATCTTTTACCATCAATTAAAAGCTCACTACGATCGATTCAAGAACCATATTCAACAAAAAAATCACTCATATTATTAAGGTAAGTTACGACTCCCCTATTTATTTATTATTTGAATACCCACAATCTGTTAGGTAATTTTCTTGGATCTGGAATACAGAAGCAAGTAGTCTACACTATATATTCTATGAGTGTATATTTTTAACATACAATGATAAAAACATTTACACATACAATTATATTCTTGTGAATATATTTTACATCACTGCTAAAATGAATGATTGAATTTGTTATTTTTTGAAGAGGCTACACTTTAGAGACATGCATTTTCAACCTTGTACTGCTGTAAGATTACTACTAATATTTTTTTCTATTATTATTGAAGATTATTTGCAACCAGGATCACTTCATAGTTAATCTTTTGTGAAGACTTTTCATTTCTGAATAAGAAGACCCATCTACTTTCAATTGATGCTACTGAAATTATGAAGATTAAACCAAACCATTAACAAATCAAACTCTTTTGATTTATTGGATTATTAAGTGCATGTACTCATTTATGGTTTAAGTATCATATTCATGTAATTTTTTTTGAATTTATCGGTTCCCAGTAAAAGAACCAGAAGAATTTGTTTACCCTTGATTATAAAGGTGTCAACTACCTGCACTCAGTTGTGGATTTTAGGTCTTGTGATAAGGGGACCTTTTCTAGTGGAATTCACCA
This sequence comes from Viscum album, assembly GCA_963277665.1. Lineage (NCBI taxonomy): Eukaryota > Viridiplantae > Streptophyta > Magnoliopsida > Santalales > Viscaceae > Viscum > Viscum album. The sequence goes on from OY728135.1 coordinate 339,949,248, forward strand.
ATCTCAAAGAGAGAGCATTGGTGGAGTGCTCTAGGGGACCTTTGTGCCCGGAACCACTATAAAACTATTGTGTTAATTCTTTCCATTTATTCACTACTCATATTTCATATAGAAGAGAACGTTGCATATTTTCATAAATCACAAACTGATTTACAAACCCAAATCTATTGATATTTTTTTAAAGACACAATTCACCCCCCTCTTGTGTTATCTTTGTATTATTCCGACCTAACACTTATCCCTGTATAGATAATGTAAAAAAATATTCCATGTGAAGATCAATATAGAAAATTATAGATCATTAATTGGGTTTTTCTAATCATATATCTTTAATAAAAGGGAGTCATAGGCTTTCACTTTATCATCTTCCATGAGTACACAACCCAAACCATTTTTGGATGCATCACTTAAGATCACAAATCCTTCTCCACTATTGGGTAATATGAGCACAAATGCAATTATTATACTCTTATTCAAATATTTAAAGATCTCTTAATATTCATCAATCTAGAAAAACATGACTCTCTTATGAGTTATCTTGATTAGTGGGATTGAAAATCCTAAGAAGTTTCTCAAAAATCAATAATAGTACCCAGCTAATTATGAGAAACTACCACTAAAACATTATTCGCCTTTAGTGGAAGTTTATTAAACCATCGCTAAACTTGTTTTTTTATAGTCATGTCCCTTCTCCCCCAAAATCTCCAGAATACCTTGAATCCCCTGACACCCCCAACCCCCCCGACCCCTGACCCCTGACCCCCACGACCCCCCGAAACCCTAGGCACGACCCCAATGACCCCAGCGACCCGTGCGACCCTGGAAACCCCGCAACCCCATCGCGACCTCAAAGACCCCTATAAACCCTAGAAGTCCTCGACCCGAGTGACCCCCATGACCCCAAAAACCCTCACGACCCCGAAGATCCCCCAGAAGCCCACGATGCGTCTCACCGCCTCTCACCGCACCTCATCGCCCATCGCTACCAGTCAGTACCTTCACCACCCCTCTATGCAGGTCTGTATACCTTTGTGGTATAGTTGTGGTATGATTTTTGGTTGGTTTGGTTGAATATTAGATCAATTCCAATGTGCATCATTAAATTGTAGTATCCATTACTCTAAAATAGCACAACAATTGGAAGGTTCTCTAACCAATTCCATATTTTGCGATAAATCTTGAAAAGCAGATAGCGCATGAATAGGGGTGCGTCATATATAGAGATTTATTGTGGTTTCAATTTAAAATAGTGTTAGAAATGGTGCCTGGTTGGAGAAGAATCATTGTGCCATTTTAGCATTTTCACACTAAAATGGAATGGGTTAGAGATGGTCTTCATTATTTATTTTCAATATTGATGGTTGTGGTTGCCGCTTCGGCGGTGGCGTAGTGGTGTACAGTAGAGGGCCATATCCAAGGAGTTTGGTGAGGTCTAGGGTTTGATTCCTTGGAGCCTACTCTTGGGTGAATTTTTGCCTCCCATGTACCACTCGTCTTGCCGGGTCACCCGATGTCTCATCAGGTGGGCAGAATGGGTGCACTTCACCTGACTGATGAATTACTATGATGAACCATCTCTGATCGAGGTGTTACCCCATGGGATGCAATGTCATCTCAGATGGAAACGACTCCTTCCTGGCTGGGGCATCTCCATATGATCTCTTTATGGGGAGGGGATTCTTGAGTGTGGAGGGTTCAAAAAGGCCACTCTCGGGGATTCCCTTTTTAGAAGTATTGATGGTTGTGGTATGATCTTGCATTTATAGGTTCCCTTTGTGGTGCAGTTGTGGTTTTCCACAAGATTCTGGAAGTTTCCAAGATTTTGGTATGTGATTCCATAATTTAACATTATTAAATGAATTTAGTATGTTTTATGCGATTCTTAATTTCGTTTTATGAATTTTTTGAATATAGAATAATATGTTTTCAATGGGTTTCAAGGTACGTATGGGTTGAAAGATGATTTTGAAAATGAAATTAGTTAGGTTTCATGTGTGCCTTCTTTTTTATGATTTCTGAATGTGTTCCATGAATTGTGTAAATATGAGTAATTATAGTTGGATTCTTGAGTATTGAATAAATGATATTAGGTTATATCATGATATTAGGTAATGATGTCTTCTCCACTATGATATGAGAATCAAGTGTTAATGCATAATATATTATATTAGGGGAAACATGTAGTGATATCTGATCTGATATGTTATGATTTACTATGATTATTTCTATGTAACAATTTTATGTCACACTCTTTAATGCCTAAGTTATGATCAATGGATTATCTTTATTATATTATGTTTCCGTAATCTGATACTATGATATATGTTTGGTTATTTGAGATTACACATCCTTTTATCATGACATGTGATCAACTCTCACGAATCCATGACATTTTTAATAAGTTATTTATTCCATTCTCATGTTTACCATTTACTTATATGATCTAACCATTAATGGTATATTGATAAGTTTTGGGGATTGAATATTATATTTTAATTCCATAAAACTATGGATTTAATAGGCTATGCCACTTTCTATAATTTAAACAAAATTAAATGGAAATTGAAAAGGTATATTGACAATAATAACTTTCAGTGTTATTCCAAGATCTATTTTTGGAAATTTAATATACATTATTTCATTTATCTTAGGTATTTCATGTTTCATTTGAGTCTGGAAAAACAAATAACTTACTCATAAGCCTTGGATTCATCTACCCTAGCCATTAATCCTTTCACCTGATGATTCCTGGCATGTTCTAAATCTTGGTTCCCCATGTATTTTCTAAAGTAGTGAGTGATGTTTAAGGTAGGTGTTTGTTTCCATTTCATATTCCTAACTAATATTAAATTATTATATGATTTATCAATACCTTACCTTAGTGATATCAAAGTTATAAAATCATCAGTTTGTCCATCTGTTTTGAGGTAGCATGACATACAAAAAACTACAGGGATGGGATCCTTGTTCTCCTCTTCTTTTATGGATCTTTTTAATTTGCATGCTTTAGTTTTCTAGTGGGTGGGTTCATTATTTACCATATGTATTTATATAGGAAAACCTTATTTAACATATTTATATATTTTTTCAACTAGTATCTATGAATCTATTTCCTTATTTACTTATAGTTATGTGTTTTAATTTTATTTAATATTGCGTAGGCATGTTGTGATATACATAGATAAAAGTTGGATCACATTACCAAGGAACACAACTCAATATGATAAGGGTTTGGAGGAGTTTTTTATATTTTTCAATTTCCAATCGATATGTTGAAGGTAGAATAAGATGTCCATTCCCAAATTGTAAATTTAAAAGATGGTTAAAGAGAGATAAAGTTTATGAACATTTAATATTGAAGAAATTCCCTGCTCAATATTTGTGTTGGATTTGGCATGGAGAATCGAACGTTACAGAAAAGTTGATCACTGATGTCAATCCACATAAAGAGCTCCCAACTTCATTGACAATGGAAAATGAAATTTAAAACCTTATAAATGATGTATTTGGAATTGGAAGACACTAACAAAAACATAAAAATATTTCAGAACAACTGTATGGGGGTGCTACAAATATCAACGTGACAAGTGATGTTTTTGAGGATGTAGGAAAACTAGATCAAGATTGTAACATATCATTGGATCCTCCTCTTGATTCTGTGGAAAATAATGTAAGAGAAAACTTCATGTAGGATAATACGTTTCATGGTTTATTTTACGATGGAAATCAAGAGTTATATAGTGAATGTTTGAAATATTTAAAAATTTCTTTTATGCTGAAGTTGTACCATATCAAATGCCTATGTGGAATTACAAATATGGAAATTTCCATGATATTGGAATTGTTTTTTGAAGAATTTTCAGAATAAAACCTTCCTGAGTATTTTTATGATATGAAAAAAGTTGTTAACATGATTGGTCTGAATTATACAAAAATACATGTGTGTCCCAATGATTGTATGATTTATTGGCGAGAGGATTCAAGTAGATAGGTTTGTAAAAAATGTTCTTCTTCTAGATGGTAGTCAATGGGTGATGTTGGAAGTCTAAATCAACATACTACCATGAAGAAGAAGAAAAGGAACACACCTGCAAAGGTTTTGTGTTACTTTCATTTAAATCCTAAATTGCAAATATTATTCATGTCATCAAAAAATACCGAACACATGAAGTGGCATTATGTAGATGATAATAATGATGGGTTAATGTGACATCCACAAGATTCAAAATCATGGAGGATATTTGATTCATTACATCTAAATTTCTCAGTTGATCCTAGGAATGTTTGATTGGGATTGGCTACCGATGGATTCAACCCATTTGGGACTTTGAGGATTAGTTATAGCATTTATACATTTGTTTTTATCCCTTACAATCTGCCTCTGTGGATGTGTATGCAACAAATTTATTTCATCATTTCGATGATTATTCCTAGAAAAAAAATTCCTGGAAATTATATTGATGTATACTTGTAGCCTTTAATTGAATAATTACAGGAGTTATGGAGAAACAATATTGAGATATATGATGCTTATTCTAAAAAAATGGTCAAAATGCATGATGCTCTAATGTGGACCATTAGTGACTTCCCTGGACTTGGGAATTTATCTAGTTTGAACACTTACACGGGTTTGTCTTGTCCTATTTGTAACTTTTATTTTGAACCCAAATGACTACCTCATAGTAGAAAATGGTGCTTCTTGTGCCATCACATATTTCTTGATGCATCTCATAGATTTTGGATGAACAGATCAAAATTCAACAGTTTCATTGATCATAGACCACCTCCAAAGTTGTTAACCAGTTATAAAATATTGGCATAACTTGGAAATGTTGAAACATAATTTGGGAAGGTTCATCATTTAAATTATAGTGGGAAATGATTTCTAAGTGCATCGTCAAGTGAAATAGGAACACAACAATGAAAGAAAAAAAGTATATTCTTAAAACTTCCATATTGGGAATTTAATTTATTGAGGAATAATATTGATGTGATGCATATTGAGAATAGTTTTTGTGAAAATTTGATCTTCACATTTCTTAATGAGAATGGAAAGTCTAAGGATCATATTAATGCTTAGAAATACTTACAAGTAATGAACATAAAATGTGATCTATGGCCAGATGAGAATGAAAATTATGCTCCAACAATTTTTTTAATGAAAAATAGGAATAAAGATACATTCCTTTTAATTTTGAAGCATGTGAAGGTATCTAATGGGTATTAAATTAACATATCAAGGTGTTTTGACTTAAATCATTGTAGGTTTCATGGATTGAAAAGTCACGATTCACATATTTTTTTACAATAGTTACTTCCATTGGCATTGCGTACATTATTACCTGAAAAAGTTATTGTTGTTGTACTCCAATTCTGAACATTTTTCAGAAAACTATGTGAGAAATCTCTACATCCATTTGTGCTTGAAAACCTTCAGGAGAGGTTTGTATTGAAACTTTGTTCAATGGAGATGATCTTTCCTCCATCATTTCTTTACTGTCATGATGTATTTAACTGTGTATTTGGTTGAGGAAGCTAAATTAGGAGGGAACATACATTATCAATGGATGTATCCAATTGATAGGTACTATATTTATATGTTTTTGAATTATGTAAACAATTCTTGGCACTTAATTAAATTAGAAATTATGTTTTTTTATTTTATTTCACATATATCTTGGGAATTTGAAGTTATACATGAGAAATAAAGCTCAACCTGAAGGATCTATTGCTGAAGGCTATTTGAAAAAAGGAGTGTCTTACCTATTGTTCTAGATACTTGGATGATATTGAGATAAGATTTAATCGAGTTGGACATGTTGATGACACATCAAATGAATCTCAAATACATGTTAAATCAAAAATATTTCCTACTATTGGCTGATCAGTTGGGAGAAACTCAAATGTTACACTGACAGAAATAGAATTATTACAGGCACATAGATATGTTCTACTGAATAGTGAAATTTCAAATACATTTATTGAAGAGTTGAAGATACAATAAAAGATATTAATGAGAGGATGAACATGAAATGAGAAAGATATAATGAAATCTGTTAATAAAGATCTTTTAGAATGGTTTGCATGACATGTAAGTTCTTAAATATTGCAATAAATAAAATATAGGTTGACACATATATTTTGTAAATATAATAATGTTTTATTTTTTTAGACCATTAATACTAATACTCGAGTAGAGTTGTCAGAAGATTTGATGTTTCTTGCTTGAGGTCCTCTAAAACAAGTTAGAAAGTTCGACGCTTACAATGTGAATGGCTTTAGATTTCGTACAATCAATCGAGAAGAGGGTTTGAAAACACAAAATAGTGGTATATTTACATTTTATTAATTGGACTACTATAGAAAGCTGACAAATATTATTGAATTAAACTACTACGAGAATTTTTTAGTTGTTTTATTCAAATGCAATTGGGTCGATATTATCAGAGGTGTTAAAAGAGATTCCTTGCAATTAACTTTTGTGAACTTCGCTTACTGATGGATGTTGGTGATCGTGAACTGCATGATCCGTATATCTTATCATCACAAAAAAAAATGGTATATTATGTGAATGATGTTGTGGATGAAGGGTGGAGTGTAGTTGCTCACGTAAAACAAAGAGATTTGTATTATATGGGTGATGAAGTGGAAGATTTGACCTCTGATATTGAATCTCATAAATAGCAAGAAGCAGACTTATTTGTCCATCATGATATTGAAAATATTATTCTAGCAAGGATGAATAAAGTGGATGAAGTAATGGAGCAGGAAACTGACATGATTGAAGGAGAAAATTATTGTATGTACAATTATGCATTCATTTAGAAACCAGTTATTTCATTTGTGTAGTCATTCATTCTCATTGTTATGTATATTTTTTTTGTTAATAGTACTATGCATCTGTTATCATTTTTATTTTTTCTTTATGCATATTGTTTTTGAAATATATATTCTGAACTTAATTTTATTCGATTAAATGATAGGAATTCCAAGGAGGAAGCGTTATGCTATTTCATCTACCAAACTGACAGATGATGATTCATCTATCTTCCTCCCTATGACATCTAAGCCACCATCCGCTTTCCCCTATGCACTATCTCCCCTTGAACCATCTCTTACACCCTCCGTGAGTATCCCTTCAACATCTCAATCTTCACCTCCCCCTTCAAGAGCCTCAGTACTGGGGGAGCAACGCACCAGTTCTAGTTCTTCCTGGGGATACTAGAGGGTGAATTTCATAGGTAAAAATTTTAATATGAATAAATTTATTGCACTTTTTTATACTAAATGTTTGTTCATTAAATATGAAAAAAATGAAACTATGGAGAAAAATATAAAAAGTTAAGATGTATGGAATTTGACCAGAGAGAATATCCTTGTCCCATTTGATTCATATGGGGTCCCTAAGGATGACTCCATAGGATTACTTGTCCAAATTCTTGGTTAGCTAGCCGCAGACCTGGTTTCCCTTCCTATTTCGTATGATGATTAGAGGTATATTCCTTAAACTTGAAAAAATGAAGGTTTTGATTCCAAAATAAAAGTAATTTTAATACATTATGGTATAATTGAATGTCATTATGTTATTAAATTATAATATTTTCAAAATGAATTTATGTGTACAGATGTTTTTCCACTTTACGGTTACTGATGTGCTAGCACGAAAGTGGACATTGAAAAATCTGGGCAAGAAATGGAATGAATTTAAATGGAGATTGTGGAGCAATGTCAACAAAACTTCATTGACCTCCCAACAGATGTATGACAAGCTACCCGATGGGGTACCCAAAGAGCAATGGAAAGTTTTGGTTGACAGACATCATGATGAGAAAGAGATGATATTTAAATATATATTATTACATTAATCTCATTTTATATTTATACATGTATATGAAGAGGAAATGACATTGAATGAATTACTATTAAATTAAATTTTATTTATTTTAGGATCTTTTAAGGAAGAATGCATCAAGCAGGGCTAAACAAGTCATCCCTCACACTGCAGGGTCAAAGAGTTTTTCTATAAGCTGATCGACTCTTGTAATATTTTCATTAGTTTAAATATTTATAAGACAATATTATTTGTTTAATATATTAATTTTTTTATTTATATTTGTTTAATTCAGTCACAGAGTTTAGGACACCCAACATCCTAAATAGAAGTGTAGTTGAATGTTCAAAAAAAAAATACGATGGAAGTTTTGTTAATGAGACTATCAAAGAAGTTGGGGTATGAACTCATTTTTCATTATAATAACTTATTATCAGTTGTCACTATGTTAATATATATTGATTATAATATGACTTATATTTTATTTATATGTAAAAATTAAAGAACTATGGGATTCTAATCCTACACAGTCTTACTCAGTTTCCTAGGATGACCCAGTTGCTAATGTTCTTGGGAAGGAGCATCCTGGTCGAGTGCGCGGGATGGGTTTGTGACCCGTACCATCTATGGTATTTGGAAGGCCACCGGGGATTGTAGTTGCATCTACTCATGGTTTTAGTTATTCTATACCCTAAGATACTCAAAGATAGATTGTTTCTCTACGAAACACAGTTCAATAACAAGGGACTCCGATATTCGCTTTGCAGAAATTAGTGATTGATTTATATCAGAAGACGACTAGATCTTCCCCTAGTGGTATTGAATCAACTGGTGGTGAGTAGTTAAATCACAAAAATTCAAAATCATTTATTTTTCAAACATTTCTTGGTTTTAAGTTTAAATATAAATATAAAAAAATATTTAATTTTCAATATAATGTTCTTATAGGTTCTAGGAGGAAGTAGAGATGAAGGTGGAGAGGGTGACGATCTGTGTTCATCACCAGATAGTGATTAGTGGTATTGTTGATATGTTGTAAAAATATTGCAACAATCAATTTGTATATGTATCGTGTGTAGCATAGAGTTTTCACTTAACATTTTCATGACCTAAAATTTTCTTTATTTCTCATGTTTACTTTTATGTATTATAAACCCATTCTTCTAAAGACACTAGGAATTTATGATCCTTATGTTGTATTAATGAATATTTATATTTATGAATCATATATAGATCAAAACTGGACAGTTATTAGAGACTTCAATACTGTCCTGAGACCAGATGAAAATATTGGACCACATCTTCCATATTTTTGATAGATATGTGTTGTGAACAACCTCTTCTGAATCAACTGCATCTTTTCCATCATCTCTTGAATGAGACTTATCCCAAATAAGAACCACTATCCCCACTCTACCTATCACAAGAGAGATATATATGGATGTATATATAATGATTTAAATGGAACTATATTTATTGAAACCTAATAACTATTATTATAGGAAAGTCTTTCCAGTGGAAAATGATTTTCCCAAGATCCACCAAAATCAAGCACACAAGCCTGAATCATATCCTCAAGAACCTAGATAACTCTCTCTGCCTATCCATCCATCTATGGATGATAATCCATACTCAATTTTATCTAGGAACCCATCACCTCCTACAAAACTATACAGATCCTGGATGTGAACCACGGGTCCCTATAAAAAAATAAAGGGAAACCCATGAAGTCTCACAATCTCTCAGATATAAAAGTCTCTGAGGTGCCCCACATGCATCGTTTTCCTAATAGGTAAGAAAAGCATCGATTTTTTTAGTTGATCAATGATCACCCAAATCGAATCCTCCCCACTAGGATTTGGTGGAAAAATAATAATGAAGTCCATAGAAATATCATCCCATTTACATATTGAAATGGGTAAAGGTTGAAACAAACCAATGGGTCTCTAGTGTTCTGCCTTAATTTTTTGAAAACTGAGACACCATGAGACAAAATATACATTTTCCACCTCATCCATGCCCACCAATTCTTACATCTCTTATTGTGACACATCTAGGTAGCTCCAGGGTATACAGACTAACAAGATCAATTTCCATTTTCCATCAACTCTTACCTAAAATAAAATGGAACAACTAACCTTTTATGGAAGCACAAAGCTCCACTGGGAGACTAACACCACTCACCTGAGGTCTCCCCACCACAAAGGATTTTACTAAAGCATTTAAACTCAATATTTTTCACCTATTATTGCTAAACCCACTCATCAAATGATAAGTCAGAATTCATAAAATCTAATTACACCATTCCACCAATTTCTTCCACTCCCAATATCATCTTAGCAAAAAAAATCATAAGAGACCACTCCATAAATTATTCCTTCAGGTATTGTGTTATTAATTTTATGCTCAATGCATTAAAAACCAAATTCCCTTTCCTAAGGGTCTATGCAATGTCAGAATACAAATTATGAAGATACACCACTCTGCCTTTGTATCACAAGTTCATATCCCTCTAAGAAAAAAATATATTTCAGGTTCTTATGATCATAATACACTAACACATTAGGTGTCATTTGATAAGATGGAATAGAAATGGAAATCATACTAGGGATAAGATCAATATTAAATTTGACCTCTCTCTATGGTGGTAAACCAAAAAAATCATCATAAAAGACTTTGTGGGTATGCACACACCATAGAAAGAAGTTAACATCCCAAACAATGTTCATTGACATCAAGAAAAATCTTTGACAACTAGTATGATATTACCCAATTATAAGGAACAACAAGCCCCAACCTTCATGATCTAGCATCCCACTCACACAAAAAACCATGAGTGAACCCATTGGAAGATAAAAACTGTATAGAATAAAGATAAAAGTCTATGTGGTCCTTTGTTAATGTTGATCATTTAATCTATTCCAAGTATCAGTTTGAAGATTTCAATATTAAGAACTAAAAATTCACACATCACCTTGAAGTCATTTATCATCACCTGACATGTGGGAAAATTGAAACCAAGTTCGGACCGCTTTTCCGAAGGTATAGAAAGATAAAATAAGAACAAAATAAGTTCTAAAATTAATTCCAACATGTCAAATAACTTTTAAAATATAAAGGAATGATTAGAACATGTATCAAATAAATCTAGAACCATAAAAGATTAAATAAACATTGTACCTCTAACAGTAGTTATACCTTCTTCAGATTCATATATCGCATACTCTTCCACGTAAATCCATCTAGTATTATCCAAATAAAAACCCCCTTGGCTTAAGGATTAGACCCACCACCCTTGGAATCATCGTTATGAACCTTTGAACCCTTGGTGAAAGTGGATCCTTCCTTACTGCCTTGGAATATCCATTCACAAAAACACTTTAGATGAACAATCTGCCCACAATGATTACAAGTATTAGGATCCTCCACATAATTAGGATTTGTATGAACACACCTTCCACACTGTTATAAGAAAACTTTGTGATACCCTGATGGAGTCCCTAAAACAAATCCTAAATGAAACTGATCCCCCTTATATATTATTTTCTGGCCAAAAAATACACCATGGGTAACAACCCCTCTAACTGAAGCTCCACCCAAACCTGTATTTATAGATATATCTTCCTAATCTAGAACTTATTTTTAGACTACTTTTATGAAGGTCTGAATACACATGATAGTAAATATTTATTGAATATATGGACTCAATCCTAACTCAAACCATTTATCCTTTAGTTACTCATTGGTGACTAGCTCCGGTGCTAGATGCAACAACTCAGCAAAATGGGTGGAATACTCCATAATGGTACACTTGCTGTTCTCTAAGGTTATAAAATACTGATAATGTCCAAACATAATTCCTCAGGGTAAAACTATTGGTTGAATATTTTCTTGAAAGAAGTACAGGTAATTTCCTTGTGAAATATAGCTTGCATGATGGAGTCTCACCATCTCCTACCTGGTCCTTCAAGAATATAGATGGAGAAACCCACCTTGAAGTCCTTATGAGTATTCAATAAATTGAGGATCCTCTCAATCTAATCAGGATATTCCTTAGATTCCTTGGTTTCCTTGTCACCATGGAAGACGGGTGGATTAGTACATGTACCTTATGACTTTATAATTGAAATAGAATGGTAACTCCCTCCATGAAATTAGATTATTCTTTTATAACTCTTATAGTGAAATATTTAGACCACAATGTGGTATCCAATAATATCATATTTCTTCACCCTACCATATTCTTTATCTCTATTATGTGTTTCCAAATTTAATAAGTGTGTGGATTTGAAAGTGTTTTTTCTTATGAAAATGTTGGTTTCCTTATATTATTTTGGATGTAGGATGTATGTGAAAGTGAAATTGGCATGTTTTTGTTTTAGGGAACTGGTACTAGGGCTGCAGAATTAGCTCATTTTTTTATAAATATAACTTTAGTGGTGGTTTAAACCGCCTCTATAATTTGGTATCTTACTACCGACGGTGGTTAAAACTACTGCTACATAAAATAATTTAGTGGTGATTAAAACTACCGCAATATAGTTTTCATTTTCTATTACCATTTAACGGTGGTTGGTCGTTGGTTTAGAGGTGGTTTTCCCAGACAAAAGTATTTTTTTTCATGGTAGTTTAATCCACCATGATAAAAAATACTTTTGTACGGAAAAACCGCCTCTAAACCCACAACCAACCACCGCGAAATGTGATCTATACAATGGTTACCAGAAACCTCCACTAAATTGAAGAAACTATTGCATATTTTATGCCAACACACAATTTAGTGGTGGTTTTTGGAAACCGCCACAAAATCATATGGTGGTGTTTTAAACTGCTTCCATATCCAAAAAAACCACCACTATACGGTGATTTTCCTGCAGTGTACTTATTTTCCTCATAGATGTTGGTCTGGGCCACCCTTTAATTACCTTTATTTTTGAAGGATCTGTATATATCCATTTTCTAGTGATAATATTACCCATGAATTTTTCTTTCTCCATCCAAAACTTTTATTTACTATACTTCACATATAAATTTCCTTTTCACAATTTCTTGAGTACAACATTCAAATTATCCTCATATTCCTACTTCATTTTGGAGTATATAATAATATTATCTTTAAATAATACCTAAAATTTATTAAGGTAAACCCTATATACGAGATTAATTAAGTTCATGAATATTTTTAAAGAATTAGTGAGACCAAATTCCATCACTATGAAATCACAGTGTTCGTAACTTGTATGAAAATAGTCTTAGGGATATCCTCCTTATCCACCTTTACTTGATAATATCCTGAAAGAATATCTACCATAGATAAGTATTGGGATCTACGTAGTTATTCAAACAATTCATAAATATATAGAAAATGATACTTTTTATTTATAGTGATCTTTTTAAGATCATGATAATTAATACAGAGGCATATTGACCCATTCTTCTTCTTAATGAATATGACTAGTGCTTCAAATAATAAAGCACTTAGGAATATAAACCCCTTATATAGATTCTATTATGGTTTCTTCTTCAGCTATTAAGGTTCAATTGTGGACATTATTTATTGATTCTTGGATATTGGAAAATATTTGGGTATAATATTGATTTATAAATTTACCTCACAGTTTAGAGGAAGACCAAAAAATTCTTTGGAAAACACATCGGTGAATTCCCTTATAATGGGTGCTTCATAAATGATGATCTTTTCCTTAGTATCAATCATTTGAGCTCGATACTCTTGATTATAAGGCAATAAAATTCATTATTTAGATAATGATACTAAAGGATATTCATCCTCATCATTGCACTTGTATATAATCTAAGGTTGATTCATTATATGGAGTATGATTTCCTTCTCTCAAAAATTTATAATGGATATATACAAGGATATCCAATCCATACCTAGAATAACACCAATTTTTTCTAAAGGGAGTATCATAAGGTTTTTAGGAAATTTAGTACAATTTTTTTGATAGGGGATGAATTGTATGCTTGGGATACAATAATTGAACCATTTTTCATCTTCACTGATAACTTGAATTATATGTTTTTAGGTGGTGTTTGAATAGTTCAAATAAATTTTCATGATATGAAGGAATGTATAGAACTATATTCACATAGATCATTTAAAGTTCATGAATGAATGATAAGAATTTATTTCAATATTTGATTCTAGTTCTATTCATTTACATCATATAAAATAGACTTAGGGATGAGAATTTTCAAACTATTAAACATATAAATGAGAAAATATTAAAATTGAAGGGATAAATCATAAATTATGTGAATTTATTAACCTATGAATTTATAGTTTTCAATCTGATTTATCCATGGTATATTTTATAATATAAAATTTAATGGGCATTTGTGTTCCCTTAATAATGTTTCATATAGAGATTTTGAATTTACCAATGCATATATCCAAAGAGTGTCAAACCAACTATGTATCAAGGTTTGTTTTTTATGAACTAGGTGATTATTGAGTCAATTTCAATTATTCCTTTTTGGGGTTTCTACCCCTAGGTACAACTGTGTAGAGTTACTTCCACCTATAGTGTCCTAATAGGGATTTTGTTTCTTTTGAAACCACTTACTATACACTTTACTAATATTTGTGGGATATTTTCCTTTTTTAAGTCTTATCCCTAAGTCTTTACAAGGAATTTATAATCTTAATCGAAAAAAACTAAACCTCCCTCTAATACCAACTATGAAAACCTAAATATTTAATAACCCTTAATTAATGATTTATTACATAAAGGTTCATGTAATATAATACCATAACATCATGAGGACTAGTGTTTTTGTGAAATTAGGTACATAGAATAATAACACGAGACATGAGTACAATAACATTCTTTAAAAACTCCAAAATATTCTTTTAAATTTTCATTTCTCTTATAAAACTACATGGGAAAACCTAGGTATGTATAAAAAAAGAGAGAGATATAAAGCCTAATAATGGAATAATCAAATCATAACATAAGGTAAAGTAGTACATGTTAGTTAAGAGGAATATAAAGGTAATATAACAGGTTTGAGAATCAAAAACTTGAATATCGAATCATGATATAATATTATTACATGAAGGCAACATGGGAATGTGGAAACAACATAAAACATAACATAATAAACACAATTCAATGATAAAAACTAAAACCTCATAATGTAGTGTGATTAGGATAAACTACCATGAACCATAAATGGAATCTCATGAGATAAAAAATTACCAAATTCATTGGAGGGATATATATTTTTGGGCCAACACGTCACATTCATATCATGTACATCCATAAGTGTCCCACATTAATCATACAAAATATGGATATATTTTATAAATTTTAATGCCATTATTATGGTGTGAGGGTTTCATATATGTAATTCTCTAATAAATTAATGATATATACATATATGTAAATATCATTGAGAGGAAATGGGGATGGGTATTAACTATACAAAATTTTGGTATGAAAAATCACATGATAATTTCGATAACATAAAAGGGGTATGTAAAGATTCATGGAAGGGTTTAATGAGAGTTAAATGGCTATATAATCACTTTTAAATCATAATTATAGTAATAGGGATGTGTAGAAACATATCCCAACATGAAAATAGAAAATTTAAAGTCATAATATAAAGAAGGTGCTTGAATAAAGAGGAGAAGGAGAGGATCCCTTACTTCGAAATTGTAATGACATAGGTAAAGGTTGTAATGAGAGGGGATAAATTATATATCATTATTATAATAACAATTAGACAGTAAAGAGATATTTATAAAGGCATGAAAATATAACCAATTGATATACAAAATTATAAATACAAAGAAGGTTCTTGAATGGAAAAGAAAAGAGGGACATATCCCTTACTTCGGTATGGTATCAAATTAAGTAAAGGTTATAATGAGAGGGGATAAATAATATCTAATTATATAATTTTTTTTATAGAAACTTGATATTTATAAATACATGAAAACATAACCAATTGAGATTCAAACGACTAAATACAAAGAAGGTGCTTGAATGGAAAAGAAGAGAGAGAGAGATCCCTTAACTTGAGAGGGAACTTATAAAATATTTGAAGGATCTTATTAATAGAATGAAAAAACCTTTGGAGAGATTTTTATAGGAAGTGGGAAAGTAAATTAATTCCAAATTGGGTTTGAGTGAGGTAATTTAAGGATGGTTGGGTATTTACAGTAAAAGAGGGGGGAATTATTTATTAATTTCTAAACATGGGTTTTGGAATATATATGATAAATAATAAAAACCACAAAAAATCCCATGGTTTCTAATAAAGGGGATTTATTTTAAATATTTTATTAGTCCAAGAATAAAACTCCTTAAAATATTACCCTTGGTTGTGTGAAAGTGATCCACGTTTTTAAAGAATTTATTTTGAAACCTTAGAATATAATATACGTTTTGGAGGATTCATTAAGGAATTATAAAAATTAATCAAATAACTTAAAAAAAGTTATTTTAATGGGGAAAAATAATTTTGTTCTTAGATACCCTTTATAGAATTTATTCACAACTTTTTGGCTTTTATTATGTCATAATATATACCGTATATTTGTTTTGTATTTAATTTTTCCCCAAAAATTCAACTAACTCAGAAAATTACAAAAAATTCACCATTAAATAATTTTAATGTTATTATTTCAGAAATAATATTTATTTTACCTAAATAATTATATAAATATTAATATTTATACTTTTAAATAAAAAATATCAATTTATTGAATAATATAGGTTTTTATGATAATAACAGTATTCTGACCCTTATAGAAATTACATTTCACCTCATAAAATTATATTATTACTTATATTTAAATAAAAATTATTTAATAAGAATATTTTATTAAAATAATATTTATTTCAATAATTATTTAATTTATCAAAAAGTGTTTCTTGATTGAAACTATATATTTCTCAAAAATTCAATTTATGTTTCATCGTATCAAAATCTATTTTTTAACAAACTCATTATATAATCATATATAAAGTAATAATAAAAAGGTTATATATAATAATTATTTTATTAAGAATTAAAATAAAATAATTCACACTGTTATGGTCTAGATACATAACCTTTTCTTACAATAGTGTATTCCCTCAGAGTACAATGTGCGATGGTGACACTTTCTTGGGGTGGTTTGAAGAACATGGTTTGGGGCGTGATCTCAATAATCTTTAACTTATCAGATAAATAGTTTCACTTATGATTTAGTTATTTAATCTTAGATTGGACTTGGTCAAGAAAAAATCACAATGATACCATATTAATGAAGCTTTGAAAAATGGGCTTCATAGGGTATGATCCTACTAGTCAAGGACATCACTTCTTTCTTCTATGTCAATTGGATTTATCATAAACCTTGATATATACTAATCATAAAGTCAATGTAGAATGGATATATTATCAATGGTTATGATTCCTAATGGTCTTTTGAATATGACATGATATAACTTATAATGGTCTAAAATAATCAAAGTGGTGCATGTGTTTCCTATGACCACATTTAATTAATGTGGAATTAATTCATTTAAAAAGGGAATTTCATTTATAAAACATCGAGCCATTATAGATTCTATTAAAAAAGAGACATTATTTTTTCTACTCTAAGTCAACAGGGTGTAATCCAGTTTATAAAATAATATATATACAACCAAGTCTTTCTATGCTATCCATTAACTACTATGCATGTGATATAATTCTCACGACTTACTTATTTATCAAATAGGGGATATATAAAAAAAGAATTATCAAGAAACATATACTCTTGCACACTTCAAAAACACATATAAAATTTCAAGTGAAAAAATAATTTACTCCCCATTTATATGAGCTTAGTCAGTAACCAACACTCTCCCTTTTTGAACATTTTTTATATAATCAAGGATATAGTAAAAATTATAATTGGGTTACCTCTATTTTTAACTTTTTTAGAGATGACCTAAATATCTATATATTCATGGAAACAATTTTATATCATATTTTTAATGATTTATCTCCCTCATAGGGTGTACTCAATTCATTTTACTTTCAAGATAATTTCATTATACGCTCTTCGAGATGTTCATTTTTTTGATCCACCATTGTGAAAAAATTCACATTTTTATCAAATCTTGAATAAAAATTCCATTTTTTTGTCTCCCACTATGTTCATTCAGTTATATTCACATTTTCCAGTAGTGAAAATTTAAAAATTCTAATTTAATTCACTTATTTTTATCTCAAAGCATATAAAAATAGTGAATAAGGATAGAATAGTAGATTTCTCAGAAATAATATTTAGACTGGGTTCTTCCTCTCAATATGGGACATTATTTTCTTCCAATCTTAGTGTGGGAAGATTTATTTGAACTTTTATTTCTATTTATATTGTATTATTTCTTCATATATTCATTATGTGGAATATTTTTCTCTACCTCATATGTAGATAGACAAGGAATATTCATTCTTTATCCTTATTTGAATTTCTAAATTTTATCATTTAAGATAATTATGGAATTATTGAACTCTTATGATTTTATACTGGATGGGATATGATTCTTCTCATTATAAAGTAGTGCACCTTCTTTCTTTTATTATTTATTTAATTTCTTTTTCAATTCTAGTTTCTCTAGCCATATGACTAGGTATTATTTTGTTACATGATCTGAATTATTCTTGTGTATAGAATCCTTCTTCATAGTAATATTTTTATCATAAGAATTCATTGATTCTTTACCATTGTTCTTTACTAGTTTTTTAAGGAAACCATGTCATGGATTTTTTAGCAATATGACTAGAAAATTTTCTCCTTCCACATAGATCTATAGAAATCATAGGATTATCTTTTTTAGATAAACTCTCATGAAATTCAAATTTTTCATCTATAATTTCATGCAAAAAATCAACCCTTATATTTATTTCTTAGACTGATTTCCTATTATACATTATATTCCTTCCACTAACATTGGTGTTTATGGAATGTTTCCAAAGGTCCATGATATAACCCCTTATCCCACTATATAAGAACCTTTTATTTATTATGGAATCCATTTTATCATTATTCTTGGGTATATCTAGCTTCATAGTTTTCTTGACTACCATCTTCTACTTATTCCCTAAGGAAGGATTTTCTAATTTTTTTCCAAGATTTTTTATTTTTTGTGGTATTTCCTTATCATCAACATATGTTTAGTACATGTTTGATATATATTATAACTCATCATAACTATGACAAATTCTATTTCAATAATCATAGTAGTCTTCAAGAAAACTAAATATATTCTTAATATATATATTCTTCTTCATTTGTGTATTCTGCTTTACTTTTGTAAGATCTCTCTTCACATCAGATCGAATCCCCCTTAATGTTGGACTTTTGTAGTTTTCACATATGGAAAAATTCTTCCAAAAATCAATTTATTGATGTCCAAATTTCCAACATCACCATTAATAGAAAATAAAATTTTATTTCTTATAATTTGGTATAATTTGGCTGGCTTTGAAATCTTGTTATTTTTTAATAATATTGTTTTTTCATTTGAGATTTTTTTAGTGAACAGGATTTTATACTCTTATTTAGATCATACTTTAATAATATGGTGGATTTATCATTATCCTTCTTCACCCATGTTTAACCAATTTTTTTGGAACCTATACTAGTAGATGAAACGGAATTAGTACAAATAGAAACATATAGAACAAGGGTTACCCATTTTAATAATCTTGCAACAAATTTATCTTCAAATAATCTTAAGATCTTCTTTCCACTGGAATGATTCTATTCGAATATAAGACTCATATCAATAATATTATTGATAGTATTTTTTCTTTCATCATTTTTTGAATATTTAGCATGTGTGTTCACCATGTTTATAAACATTACCTCCAACTCAAGGCATTTCAAATTTAAAGAGTTCTTATCTTTAAGTGATTTAAATATTTCATTACATTATTTATAGGAAGTATTTAATTGTATCTCCTTAATATATATCTATTTGATTTTTATTTTAAGAAAAATCATGTTGATTAATTTTTCTTATCCTTTAAAACATTAATTATATCTTCCCATTTACTTATCATCTTTTGAATCAGATCCTCATGCATTTGATTTATCTCTAATAGAGAATTTTTTAGCTATTTAATTCAATTTTCCTTAAACTCTACATGTTATTCTTTAAAATTCATAAATATTATGATTAGATTATTAAATTAATATATTACTTCTATAAATACTTTCTTAATCACATCTTTTTCACAAATATCCCATTTTAATTAATCTTTAACAAGAGTGAATATTTATTTATCTTTGATTTACAACTGAGAATCCTTAACACTAATGGTAGATTTATGATATTATTCAATTGTATGGATTATATCAGTGAGAACATTTCCAATCACTAATTTATCAAATATATTTTTTGGAAAATTTTATTCAACTTGGGAGATATTTTTATTAAAAATTAATATTTTTTATTATTTGGATTCAAAATACTGTCTGAGAGGTTTTCATCTTTGAATTTTCTTAGGAAATGTGTTATTAATATCCCCATATTCCTATTTGAGATTTTATTTTTCATTTTATAGTCCCTTGATATAGTTAAACATGTAAATGATAACTTTGATAGAAAATTTCTTCGAATAATCTTTTTTTATAAGAAAAAACAATATGTTATTCAATAAGCTCTTCTTCATCACTGCTTCATCTAGAATCCTCAAAAGGGTAATTATAAACTAATTTAATAGATACTATTGATAGAATTACACTTTTACTATATTCATTTTTGGGTGATCCAACTTTCTTCATTATTTTTTTTCTTGCCTCTTTATTATATTTGTTATTAAAATTTTTCACATAAACCTCATTATTGGAACTAACATGGATAGGAACTGAATTTTCTATCTAAGGAAATTATGGTACTTCCTAAAATTAAAATATTCACTTCATATATTTATGGGACAATTTTTTTGATCAAATCAGAGGTATATATACCTTATGATACCACTTATATATCCTAGATGGATCATGTAGGGAAACTAAGTGGGGGTGAATCAATGTACCCAAATTTTATTGTGTTATTTTATATTTTTAATTATCCTCTCTTACTCTCAAACCTATTCCCTGGTCAATATAAATGGATCTGATATGTGATCCTAATAATGTAATATAGAAGATTAATTAAAAATAAGAACATAAATATTTTTATAAGTTTTGGCCTCAATGAAAAAGCATATTCCATATCCTGATCAACTTTTAGTTATTTTATGGAATTTCTTATCACTATAATTTGTAGTGATTGTAAGTTTAGTTCAATTTTTATAATTATACATACTTTACATAAAAATATATTACTTCAAAATTTAAGAATATTCATTAAAAAATATAACAAATCCATGAAAGGGCTATATAAGTATAGTGTCTTTATAAACTTAAAAACATGAACAACCAATTTATAAGCATCTTCATTATCTCCTACTTATTTCATCATAACTAGAACCCTTTTGGACATATCTTACTTAATACCCTTATTTATGACCTAGGGAAAAGAAACATATGAAAGGGTGAGATCAAATTCTAAGTAAGGGTAAACAAGGGAGATATCAATCATATAATAATCATAAGACACAAAAACATAAAATTTAAAAATCTTGTCCTGTATATGAAAGATCATGATATCATGCCATAGGATAAATCATAAAAGTTCATAAGAATCAATGAAATTAATACAAAAGTAATAAAATAAGACATTAATTTTTTTGGCATACAAATAAGCATAGAGAATAATTTCATATTAGTCAAGGCTCATTGCTAAGACCATCATCATGGACAAATTCCATTACTGAATAGAGTTCACTCCTTGTTCCAGCCCTGTACTACTGAATAGAGATCGTTTCCCATTCCAGACATGTTTATCTCATGAGATATAAATATTTACCCAATGAATTATAGAAAGATATAGGTCTCAACCATCTCATAATTAAATTTTTCTTACATGTCCCACAATAACATAAATCATTCATCATAACCCAAGTATTAAAATGGGTTTCTTTAAACATCATTCCATCATAACATAATCCATGTAAAATAAATGGATTTTATAAATATAATTCCATAATAAACACAATAAAAACATTGGAAAAAAGTATATTATTATTTAAATATAAACCTATTATATAATTTAATCTTAGATGGAAAATAATTTTGATATAACACTTTAAATTAATTCTTGAGGAAAATATATTTTCTTCTTCAAAAACGTTTTCTTTTCTCAAAATTCCATGAAATTTTAAAAGAAAACAATTTATTTGAAAATAAACTTAAAATAATATAAAAAATTCTTCATGTAAATAAGGATTTATGGAAATTTAAATTTTTTTTCATGTCGTATAAGTTAAAAGAACATTCTCATTGTACTTTTGTCAGAAAAGTCAAAAAGTACCTCATATCAAAAACGACAAAAGATTCCTTTCATACCATTTAAAAAAATTCACAAATTGGTAAAATTAAAACTAATTTTTTTATAAGAATAGAAATAATATTTTTTAATACATAATTTGGAAACATGGACATGGATGATAAATATACCCCATTAAATTATTATGTATAAACAATCTCGAATAATAATGAGATTGCAAAATTATCCATTACCTTTGGCCCAATTTCTTTTGTATGTATTTGAACCTTCTGTATAATGATTTAAATAATAAAATTGACTTATTTCAGAATCAAATTCGTATTTATGATATAATATATGATAATATTATCATCTATTTGATAGTAACATTATTACTCGTCCATCGGGTGTTAATTTCTTTATTTTCTTACGCATGTTTTTTCAGAAAAATTCTTGTTCCTATTATTTTATTATAGTTATATCATTTAAAAAATGATATTATAATTATATATATATCATATTTATTAATTATATTCATTTATATAATCATTCTTTAATTAAGATCATGTAGAATTAATCACATCACATCATGGAGATGATTGGTCGTACGTACGCACAAGTGACAATATCATTCCCATAATTGCTGAATGGTATTGAATTGGATGGTGTATAATATTTAAAAATAAATTTAATGTTATAATAATCATATATATTTATTATTTACATCATTATACCCATCCAAGTAAGGTGGTGATGAAAAATAGATCACACCACGACGTGAAGATAGTTAGTCGTACGTACGCATGCGTGGTGATTTCATTTTTCATAGGATGAATAGAATATGAAATATGGTTGTTTCATAATCATAATAACATATTATTATATTAGTTATGCTGTATTTATTAATCTATAATTAAACAAATCATTAATAGTAAGTATAAGAAAAAATAAGTTTGAAGGAATTGTGAGAGGAGATTACCTCTTTTTCGACGTGCTCCCTCTGAATCTCCTATTAAAGCTCTAGAGTTGGTCTTTAAAGAAGACAAAAACCTTTAGAATTTAAATAGAGGATTTGATAAGGGAAATTATTAGGGGATGGATTATCTAGAAAGATCAATGTTAAGTGAAGAGTTGAGGTAGGAGGTGCCCTTTTATAATTGAGGTGAGGCGTACTTTCAGGATCTCTAAAATTATTAATTTATTATAATATTAAACCCCATACAAAAACCTTAAAAATGACCCAATTTATAATATTATATTATATATAATTTTAATATCATCAACCAATAAATTTTATACAAGTTTTCCTATAAATTTAAACCTTATCATTTTAATTAACACTTAGTTATTCTATTTAATTTTTAGCTAGGGTAACACATATTTCAATATTAAAAGGGTTCAATATTTGCTTATTTGGTATCAATTAGATGATAAATAAATAAATTATAACATTTTATACCATATAATAATTATTATATATTTTTAAAAAATGTTTTATGATTTTTAAATAATTTAATAAACATTATTTTGATAAACAATCAATAGTGTCAATTTTGACACTATTCAATTCATTGAATTTTGAAAATATTAAGATAACAAGTTAACTTAAAAAATCTATTTTATTATATTCCTAAGTGGTCAAGGTCATATGTAAAATTCATTATAAATATAAATTATCTCAAATTATATTTATTTTAATATTTTTAATAACATTTATTTGATATTTTCCATATTAAAATAACTACTACAATTGTTTTGTGTAATTATTTAATATGCTTATTTATTGAATAAAAATTAAAAATAAAATACCATGACAAAGATAAATCCTCTATATTTTATAATAATACTTATAATATAATATATCTTCTTGGAAATACTACATTAAAAATGTTATATTAATTAAACATGAATGTGACAACTTTAACATCACATCAAATAAACTTTTATATGTGTCACAATCTCTTATATAAGGCTCCAAATGGTCAATAAATTGACCCTTGGATGGTTATGGTATAGATATAATTGACTAATAATATTTTTTCATTTTTTTGGGTATTTTAATGGTTATTATAATTTTAATAACTATTATTTTATTGATTTCTCATCAATTAAATAATTTTTGCATCCTTAAATTCTAAGTCTTTAAGGTAATTATTTATTTCCTAAAAATTATAAATAAATTATTATGATAAATAAAAATATGTTATCTTTCAAATCAGTATTTATAATAGAATTTCTATTATGCATTACCTTATATTAAAAATGATATAGTTATAAAAAATTGAGTAATACATATTTAAATTTTCTTTAAATAACATAAATTAAATGTCCTAATCTTATCCAAGTGGCTTCCAAAAGACACTATTTCCACCCAAGGATGATTTAGTTTGAAACACACTCATACAATTATTTTAGGATAAGTGTTAGGGCTATATCATAATATTATTTGTACCCATAATTACCAGATTTACCCTTTTACCATATTAATAAAATTACCGGGGCTATTTCATAATATTATTTTTACCTATAATCACTCGATTTACCCTTTAACTATATTAATAAAAATTACTGAATTTACTATTCATAATGCCCAAAAAAAGTAATCTATTTACATAATTTATACTCAAGGATTCCAAATATGGAGTCAATTTTTCAAAATTAAAAGTATAGAAGTTATAGTAATTAATTTAAAATTAATCTTGTTGTCAGAAAGAGAGAATGAGTTTTAAAAGTCAAAACATTAAAAAATATTGAAATTTTTTTACATCTGAATTCAATGTAAAATTAATGATAATTACATAAATTATATTGAATGATAAAAATATATTCTATTTATATGTTAAAACCATTCAATATTGTAATTTAACAATATAAATTATTTTGATGAAATTTTTTGTTTTCAATTAAAATTTAGTGTATTTTTACTATTCATCAAAACTTGAAAGTTGTCAAAAATTATCAAAAATTCATCAAAAGTAAATTTTTATATCCCTCTTACAAAGAACATGTTTATATTGTCATATAAAAATTATTAATGTGTCATAATATTAATTTAAAATGGGTTCACCATTAAAGGTGGAAAATTAACCTTTTGAAAAATATAGGTTTTTATACATCAAATAGGTTTTATTCATACCATATGAAAAAATATATATTGTATGAATATAAAAAATATTTTATTAACTATATAACATATATATTTAATTTATTTCATTTACTAATAGTAATTTACTCGATTTATTAATACAAAAATAAAAATATTTAATTTATTTATGATTTTTTCATAAATAATTAGTAGTCAATGAATAACTTTTAAATAATTAGTAGTCAATGATTTATTTATGATTTTTTTCATTTACTAATAGGTTTTATGATTTATTTATGATTTATTTATTAATATTTTTTAAATAATTAGTAGTCAATGAATTCACCATACATTTTCATAAGTTAGTTATATTTATTATAGAAAACCTAATAGCTAGTTTAAAGAGGTCATTTTATACTAAGGGCATATTTCAGTTCATTTATACTCACCATTGCATGCTATGTAAGCTATTGAAGAATTAAAATTATTTAAAAAAATATTTCATAAAAACATCCACGTGTTACATTCTACCCTCATTAAACTGAATTTCTCCCTCAAAATTTTTCATTAAAAAAAAATATAAGGATACTTTTACCTCATAACATCCTCAAGTTCCCATGAAGCTTCCTAAA
Source organism: Viscum album (assembly GCA_963277665.1). Classification (NCBI taxonomy): domain Eukaryota; kingdom Viridiplantae; phylum Streptophyta; class Magnoliopsida; order Santalales; family Viscaceae; genus Viscum; species Viscum album. The sequence goes on from OY728135.1 coordinate 339,975,180, forward strand.
TTTGGTGGTTCCACCATAAAACTTTAACCTAAGAGGTGGTCTTGTTTCATATAACTTTTTTGCTATGATCTAGAATCTATATCGGTTTTTATTCGTAAGAAATATCTTGATCCAGCTGTAAAACATTGGATTTTAGTACATGTGAAGGATCAGGTACGTAATTTCTCAGAAGAAATACATGGAACACATCATAAAATTAAGATATATTCGGTGGAAGCACTAATCTGTAAGCTACCTTCCCAACACGATCCAAAATTTCAAAAGGGATGATATACCTAAGGCTAACTTTCCATTATTTCAAAATCTCATTACTCTCTTCTTGGGAGATATTCATAAATACACCTTTTCACCCACTTCAAACTCTAGTTCTTTTTTTGGTTGTTAGTATAACCTTTTTACCGACTCAGAGCTGCTATTATATGTTGTTTAATAGATCTAACCTTTTATACCATTTCATCAAAAAGATCAGGTCCTAATAATTTTTTCCCTAACTTAATCCCATCCAGTTGGAGTTCTTCACTTCTTTCCATAGAGGGATTCATAAGGGGTCATCTAAATACTGGAGTGAAAGCTATTGTTGCAATAAAATTCCACTAAAGGAATGTGTTGATCCCAACTACCTTTGAAATCCATGGATAAATCTCTCAACACGTCTTCTAGAGTTTTATTTGTCCTCTCAAATTGAGTTCCTATATAAGGATGATAAGAACTGCTAAAACTTTAATCTGTATCGATATCCTACTGAAGACTTCACCAAAAATTCGAGGTAAACCTTGGATCCCTATCAGATATAATGGAAAGCTGTACTCCATAAAATCTTAACACTTCCTTTACATATATCATGGAGATCTGATCAAGAGAGAAATACTCTATAATAGAAATGTCATGTGATGAATTCGTAAGGTGATCAACTATAACCTATATAGAATTATAGCCTTTATATGTTTTTGGAAGTTTGATGAGAAAGTCTATAGTGATGTTTTCTCATTTCCATTCTGGTATGAGTAATAGTTGTAAACATCCCCTTAGACATCAATCTATTAACCTTAATTTTCCGACAAACCAGGCACTAAGAGACAAATTCGAAAACATCTCTTTTCATTCCATCCCACCAAAATTACTCTTTCTAGTCCATGCACATATTTCTATATCTAGGATGAATAAAGAATGAAGAACTATGAGACTCACCCAATAGCTCCTTTAATTCTGGTATAGTTGTAATACAATCCGGGTTCTTGTATTTTATTATTGTATCATAATCAAGGATGAATTACCAAATATTTATCACTTTCTTTTGTATCTCTACATCTTCCTTATATTCCTCCTTAGTATTAAATTTTTTAGATGGTTGAACATTCATTTAAGAAAGAAAATATTTATCTATTTTCTTTAAAATTTCCTGATCCATCCTTCCCAAATCTATAAATATTGGTTCTTTTGTGATCCTCATCATGGATAAAAGAGCATTGACCTTTTGACTCAAAGCATATGCTACCTTGTTCTCTTTACCAAGATGGTAATGTATTAAGAAATCATAATATTTAATCAAATACAACCATTTTGGTGAATATTCAACTCCTTTTGTGTGAAAACATACTTTAAACTTTTATAATTAGTATAAATATAACACCTTTCACAATTAAGATAATTCCTCCATATATTTAATACAAATATTACTAGAGGTAACTCCCAATCACGAGTTGGGTAATTTTTCTCATGGATTTTCAATTATCAAAAGGCATAATCTATCACCAAATCATTTTTCATAAGAACACAATCCATACCCTTCTTGGATGAATCACTATAGATCACAAACATTTCTCCACTATAAGGTAGCGTGAAAAAAACTGCACTGGGTAACCATATTTTTAGCTCTTTTAAATTCTCTTCACATTCCTCTATCCACATGAACTTGACACCTTTCTGAGTCAAAGTGTTGAGTGTATTAGATAATTGAGAAAATCCTTTCATAAAACATCTATAATATCCATCCAAAACAAGAAAAATTCAGATCTTACTTACTGTCATTGGTTTCGACAAACTTTGAATAACTTTTTTTTTACTGGATCTACATATATCTCTTCTCTTGAGATTATGTGACCAAAAAATGAAACTTTCTAAATCCAAAATTCACACTTGGTAAACTTTTCATAAATCTTATCCTTTCTCAGGGTCTTCAGTACAATTCTCAAGTGATCTTCATGTTCTTCCTTTCTCTTCGAATATAGAAGAATATCGTCTATAAAGACTACTAAAAATTGATCAAGATAGTATCTAAAGACTCTATTCATTAGATCCATTAAGATAGTAGGGGAATTAATAAGACCAAAAGGGGTCATTATAAATTTATAGTTTCCATACCTTGTATGGAATTTTTTCTTTGATATATCCTCTTTCTTGACCCTTAGTTAATGATATCCTGAATGGAGATAAATCTTGGAAAATTATTGAGCTTCTAGTAGTTGTTCAAATATGCCATCAATGTGAGGAAGAGGATATTTTTTCTTGATAGCGATATTGTTAAGTTTTCTATAATCAATGCAGATCCTCATTGATCTATCTTTCTCCTTAACAAATAGAATAGATGCACCCCAATGTGATGCACTAGGGAATATGAATCCGTTTTCAAGATTCTATTGGAGTTTCTTCTTCAATTCCTGTAACTCAATTGGGTCCATTCTATAAGGTGTCTTTGAAAAAGTTATAGTACCTGGTATGAGTTATATTGAAAACTCAACCTCACCATTCAGTATAAGATCTAAAAATTATTCTAGAAATACATCATTAAAATCTCGTACAATAGGTGTATTCCTAATGGTGAGTTTCTCCCCAAATATTATATATATATAACCTTCATTTATATGAATAAAGACCCATAAGATGGAAGAAATTTCCACTAGAAGGTTATATTCATCCTTGTATCAATAGATGATCATAGATTAATCCAGAATATGAAATGTGGATTCAATTACTTGTAAATTAATATGATATACATATAGAGAAAGCTAAACCATGCTAAGAATCACATCAAATTCTATTATAGAAAGGATCACAATATTTGTAGGAATCACTTTCCCACAAACTTCAACCAAAGAAGAGTTATAATTTTTTTATGCGACTGATATTCCATTAGGATATGTTGTAACTAATTCAATATCTAATTTTTTAGGTAATACGAAAATAAATTTAAAAAATTATTCAAGAATAAAAGAGTGGGTGGATCCAGAATCAAATAAAACATTTTCAACTTAAGATTGGATGGTATGTGTACCTTTCACCACTTCATTATCGTACTCTACATCATTGATAGTGATTTCATGTGACTTTCCTTTGTCTTTGGCCTTTAGATTTTGTTGATTTCAATAATCATCAATAACCCTTGGGTTAGGGTATTGATTAGAATAATGAACCATTTCTTTGAACATATAACATTGAAGTGTAGGAGGTTCATTCTGTGTAGCCTTTTCTTTATTCAGATCCTTTGAAATTGTTTTCCCAATACTTCGAAATTCAACTTCCCAATGACCTTCTTTTCCACACTTAAAACATTTTCTAGTACATTTAATACAATTTCATCCATGTTTCTTTACAAACTTTGATCATAACGGAAAAATAACCTTATTTTCAGTGTGGTCTTTAGATTTTCCCTTGAATTACATTTTTGTCTTCTTATCAAACCCATAGAACCAATGGGATACTCCAATATCCATATCAACCTTGAGAGAACATCAAACTATTTACTAATAGATATTGAATTCCCTTATAGATAGTTTCCTTTGGAGACTTGGTTTTAAGCCACTAAATAATCAATGAATTTTAATCTCAGGTTGGAAAATAATTCAAGAAGCTTACATTGCAAGTCTTGTAAAATTTTCTTCATAGGTACCAATGGATTAATCATCCTTTTTCTTAAGATCAATAAACTCCATCTCCAAATTTGTGTGAAGAATATGAGGAAATTACTTATTGAAAAATAAGTTCTTAGACTCATCCTATTCTATAGATTAAATTTCATATCTTTGACTCATATTATTAATAAGATTACACCATTTATCAGCTTCACCTTCCAAATGATAGACTAATAAGATGAATTTATCATTTTTTGAACATTGGATAACTAAAAATATATTCTCAGTGGTACTAATCTATTTTTAAGCCAGTAATGGATGAGAATATCCGTTGAAAGAAGGTGGAAACGTCCTCATGAAGGACTCAACGGAATGTTGTTCCCTCCCTTGATCGTTTGGAAGTCCCGCATGATTCATAGCTGAATAATGTTTTGTGATCATAGCTATAATATTTTTCATTCTAGCTCCTATAATATTTGGTTTCTCAGGAGGACAATAATTTAATTGCTTATCACATTCATTATTAACATGGTTCCTCCAAGTTACATCCATTGACTAAAACCAAGAATCATAGTATGTGAAACAATAATCATAATGGTAAAACCATATAATCAAGAATAAATTTTCAGTTTAGGAATATTAAGGATTTATCCTAGTTTATTCATAATCATTTATAAAACACTATGATTGTAACCTATACTTTGGAATATCCTTATGTTTCTTCCTATGGTTTTCTCATCCTAGTTTACGAAGGTTAACTAAACCTTTCATCTAATACCAACTATAATGACCCATAGTTTACATAAATAGATATTACTTAAAAATTTAAGAATATTCATTAAAAAATATAAAAAATCCATGACAGAACTGTATAGGTATTCTATCTTTAGAAACTGGGAAACAAAAACAACTGGTTCATAATACATCTTCGTTGCCTCCCACTTATTTTTTCATAACTAGACCACTTTTTGACAAATCTTAATATACTTCTTCATAACCTGGGTGAAAGAAACATATGAAAGGGAGATCTCAAATTATTAGTAAGGGTAAAAAATGGAGATATCAATCATATAATAATCATGAGACATAATAACATAACATTTTAAAATACTATCTTGCATATGAAATATCGTGATATCATGTCATGGGATAAATCATCAAAGTTCATAAGAATCAATGAACGTAATCCAAAAATTCAAAACATTAGACATGAAATTTTTTGGCATACAAATAAGCATATAAAATAATTTCATATTAGTCAAGGCTCATGGCCAAGACCATCATAGCAGATAAAGTTCATTATTGAACTATGTTCACTCCTCATTCCAGCTATGTACTATATAACTGATATCATTTCCCATTCCAGTCATGTATATTTCATGAGAAATAAATCTTTTACCAATGCATTGGGAGGATATATATGTCCCACATATATTATAATTAAATCATTCTTATGTGTGCTACAATAACATAAATCATTCATTATATCCCATGGTAAAACAAATGGATTTCTTTAAACATAATTCCACCATAACATAATCCATGTAAAACAAATGTATTTCATAAATATTATTCCATCATAAATAAAATAAATCTATAGGAAAAATAAGGATATTATAATTGAAACATAACCCTATTAAATAATTCCATCTTATATGGGAAATAATTTTGATATAACACATGGAATTAATTCTTGAGGAAAATATCCATTCTTTTTCAAAAACATTTTCTTTTCTCAAAATTGAACACAATTTTAAAAGAAAAGAATTTATTTGAAAATAAAATTAAAATTGTGTAAATGAAGCTTCATGGATATAAAGTGTTATATAAATGTAAAAATACATTAATGCAGTATAAGTTAGGAAAACATTATCCTCATACTTTTTCCATAAAATTCAAAAAGTTCCTCATATTAAAAATTAAAAAATATTCCTTTCATATCATTTAATAAAAATTCAACAATTGGTAAAATTGACACTAAATTTTTTATAAGAATAAAAATAATATATTTGAATATATTATTAGGAAACATGGACATGTATGGTAAATATAACCCATTAAATACTTACTTATAAACAATCTCGAATAATAATGAGACTGAGAAATTACCCCTTACCTTAGGTCCAATTTCATTTGTATATATCCAAACCTCCTATATAATGATTTAAATAATGTTGTTTAATTATTTTGGAATCATATTAATTTTTAGGATTTAATATATGATCATATTATCATTCATTTGTTAGTAACATTATTACTCATCCATCAGGTGTTAACTTCTTTATTTTATTGCGCATGTTTTTTTGGATAAGTTCTTATCCCTATTCTTAGGTTATAGTAATATAATTTAAATAATTATATTAGTACAATATATATCATATTTATTCATTCCATTCATTTATATAATCATGCTTTAATGAAGTTCATATAGAATGAATCACATCACATCGTAGAAATATTAGGTTGTACGTACGCTCGAGCAATGATATCATTCCCATAATTGTTGAATGGTATTGAAGTAGATGGTTTATAATATTTCATAATAAATATAATGTTATAATAATAATATATTGTTATTATTTCCATCATTATACTTATCCAAGTAAGTTAGTTGTGAAAAACAGATTACACCATGGCGTGGAGACGGTAAATCGTACATACACACGCGTGGTGATTTCATTTTTCATAGAATGGATAGAATATGAAATATGGTTGTTTCATAATCATGATTAAATATCATTATATAAGTGATAATTTAGTTATTACTTTATAATGAAAAACTCTTGAATATGAATTATAATAAAAAATAATTTTGAGAGAATCAGTAGAGGAGATTACCTCTTCTTCGGTGAGCTCCCTCTAAATCTCCTCTTAAAGCACTATAGTTGGATTTGAAGAAGACAAGAACATATATAATGTAACTAAGAAAGTTTATAAGGCAAATGGGTAGGGTATGGATGATCTTGAAGGCTCAAAGTGAAGTGAATAGGTGAGGGAGTTGGTTTCCTTTTATAATTACGGTGAGGGGCACTTTTGGGATCTCTAAAAATATTAATTTATAATAAAATAAAACCCCATAAAAAACCTCCAAAATTTCCCAATTTAGAATATGATATGATATAGGGTTATAATATCATCAACCAATAAATTTTATAAAATTTTTTCTATCAATTTAAACCTTATCATTTTAATTAACACTTGGTTATTCTGTTTAATTATTAACTAGGGTAACAAATATTTCAACATTAAAAGAGTGAAATATTTAATTATTTAATGTCAAATAGACCATAAATAAACACCTTATAACATTTTAGACCATATAATAATTATTCTATATATTTTTTTAAATAATTTAATAAAAAATTATTTTTGATAAAAATCAATAGTGTCAATTTTGACTCTATTAAATTTATTGATTATTAAAAATATTAATATAACAAGTTAAATTCTAAAAATATATTTTATTATATTAATAATAGGTTAATTTAATTTATAAAATTCATTGGACATATTTATTATCCAAAATTGTATTTATTTTAATATTTTTAATAACATTTATTTTATATTTCCCTTAATAAAATAACTACTACAACAGTTTTGTATAATTATTTAATATGTTTATTTTTGGAATAAAATTAAAAATAAAATACTATTAAAAATATAAATCCTCTATATTTCATAATAATAATTATAATCGAATATATCTTCTATAATTTCCTACATTAAAAATGATATATTAATTAAAACATAAATGTGAAAACTTTAACATCACTTTAAATAAAATATTATAAGTGTCATAATCTCTTCTATAAGGCCAAAATTGTCAATAACTCTACACTTGGATGTTTATGGTCTAGATATACTCAAAAAATAATATTGTTCAAGTGTTTGGGTATTTTAATGGTTATTATCATTTTAATAATAATTAGTTTATTGATTTCTCATCAATTAAATAATTTCCGCATCATTTTAATAAATATCTTTAAGGTAATTAATTATTTACAAAAAATTAAAAATAATTTATCACGATGAAGAATAAAAATATAAAAATAAAATGAGTACCTATAGTATAATTTATTATTTGTATAACCTTATTTAAAAAATAATATAGTTATTAAAATTTGAGTAATACATATTTAACTTTTCATTAAATAACATCAATTAAATGTCCCAATCTCATCCAATTGTCTTCCAAAGGATACCATATCTACCCAAGGATGATTTATGTTAAAAGACAATCATCCAATGATATTAGGACAATTGATAGGTTAATTTAATAATATTATTTTTACCATTAATTACCAGATTTACCCTTTTACCGTTCTAATAAAAATTACCAAAGTTACTATTCATTATGCCCAAAAAATAAAATAAATATATTTACATAATTTTTAATTACTAATTAAAAATATGGACTCCATTTTTCCAAATTCAAAGCACATATGTTACATCAATTAATTTAAAATTAAACTTTTTTTAAAAAGAGAGAACGAGTTTTAAAATTTAAAACTTTACAAAAGATTGAAATATTTTTAAATATGAATTAAATGTTAAATCAATGAAAATGACATACATTATGTTGAATGATAAAAATATATTATATTTATACTTTAAAACAATTAAATATTTTAATTTATCTATATAAATTATTTTGATGAAAAAAGTTGTTCTCAATTAAAATTTAGTGAATTTTTACTATTCATCAAAAGTTGAAATTTGTGAGAAAAATATCAAAAATTCATCGAAAGTAAATTTTTATATCCATATTCTAAATAAAATTTTTATATTTTCATATAAAAATTATTAATGTTTCAAAATATTAATTTAAAATGGGTTCTCCATTAAAATATAAAAAATTACCCTTTTGAAAAATATTGGTTTTTATGCATCAAATAGGGTTTATTAACACCCTATGAGAAAAATATATATTGGATTAATATAAAAAAGATTTTATCAATTATATAACATATATATTTTATTAATTTCATTTATTAATAGTAATTCATTAAATTTATTAATACAAAATATCTAATATATAAATGATTTATATTTTTTCATAAATAATTAGTAGCCAATGAATTCACTATAAATTTTCATAAATTAGTTATATTTATTCCCTCTAACCTAACAGATAGGTTAAAATGGACATTTTATACTAAGGGCATATCATGGTTCATTTAAACTTACCATTACGTGAAATATATGCTATTGAAGAATTAAAATTATTTAAAGAAAATGTTTAATAAAAACATTCGGTTGTTACAGTTTTCACAAAAGTTTGATAGGTAATATCCACTTAATATAAAGCATACATAGAATTATTTAGACTAGAACCCCCAATCTTTAATGGTGTTGTTTATACTAGGAAGATCGGTTCCTCAAATATTCATTTCAATAACTTTATAAAAAAGATCACACAATATACTCAAGGTTGTCGCTAAATAAAATTGAATATGATTTTATTCCTCAAAAAATAGATCTTTGAAAAGTAATTAATTTCAAATATATTCCACACTTTTAGGTCCTACTATACAAACTCACTTTTAGAATAATTAGTTCTTATCAAAAGAAAATTTATCCATATTTCATTCTTCCTCAATTTTCAAAATCTCAGGAAGATACTCCTTCTATTAATGTAGTTCTCTCCCTAAATTAGATGTGTGGAATAGACACACACACTTTCTTAAATATTATTTTATACAAGATAAAACTTTTAAAATTCAATTATCTTCTCTTATTGAAACCCTATAATATATTATATATTTCTTTATTTTTATATGTGCTTCTCAAATATAATTTAAAAAATTAAATTTTCTTAATTAGAAAGTCTTACATATACTATCTATTTACATGTATTTGTGTGAAAGACTTTATTCATTCCCCATATTGTTTAAATGATTTAGTTCAAATATGTGCAGAACATTTACAAAGACCTTATGCATGCATATTGAAAGTATCATGCAACACTTAACACTTTTCAAATTCTTTCAAGAAAGTAAATCATGAAAGTGTTGGAGATATTATTGTTTATAACTCATACTTTATGTAAGAATTTAAAAGCATGGTATCTTAAGAACATCATGAAAATGACAAATGGTACATAACCTTATTTATTCATAAATCTAAGAAGCTCTCTATACTCATTCAAGGTTTTATCGTGAAAATATTGAGTCTGATATGAACATGTCAAGAGGCCATGGGATCTTGTACTTATTTTAAAAAGTAGAGTGCTTCATGTAATCAATTGTATATGAAACAAGGTTACATGGTGCTATTTTTTTCAAGATCTCACTCATTATGTTAATCTATAACAAGCATAATAGCCCTTGGTATCTCAATATTTATAGGAGAGGCATCCATCACCTCTCATCTAAGTTTATTTGATTTAATTCCCAAGAATAATTTCTTGTCGATGAATATGTTTGAATACCCAAAGATATAATAATTTTGAATTTTGTGAACACACATTTCCTATTTATCAAATCATAATGTAGAGATTCATAGAAATTTCTCCTTCATGGTCAGCATCATATTTTTCTTCTTTGTGAATAGCTTCATCTATTCTGATTAAGACTCATGTACATGTGATAATAAGTTCATGATCCATTATTTTTATAATATCAAACTCATCCATGTATTTTTTATCCTCAAAAATCTTATAAGCCATCATTTTAATTTAGTAGAATATCAACTTCTTCAAATAAACACATCACTAACATCAGTTTATGAATCGAAAGAAACTATCATACACATTTGATCATTTTCATCATAGGATAGAGAATTGTTTTATCATGAATGATTCTTCTATGTACTATAGTTTCAGGAATATAACTCATAAATTTTTGAGGTAGAAGATAATGCACGTATTTTTATTGAACATCTCAGATAAAAGGAATTAGACAATTGAGAAAATTTCTATATAATATTTTAACAAAGGAGAATTTACCCATTATGAAATTCTCACACATTAGTTATTTAAATTGTTGATCACTTCTTAATATTACTCTCTATGTCACTTCACCATTGACACAATAGTGGGGTTCATCACCCACAACACTGCACACAAATATATAGGACGTTCTGACACGCTTGTCCCCCTGCGCAACACTATAGGTACACTGTGGGCACTTTTTGTTGACCCTCACACACCTATCTTCATATTATAAAGGCACTCACACCCACATATCCATGGCTACTGGGTCAACCATATCCTACATGGTTTACTATTAGGTCTCACATTTGTGCTTGAGGGGGTCCTCAGTTTTTTTATAGTTAACTCATTTTTTCACCAATATAATTTGTAACTACTAAGTATAACATTTCTAACCAACTCAAATACCTTATTCAAAATATTACATAATTACAACATAGAATTTTTTTTTTATTTTTTTATTTCCTTTAATAATATTCCTCAAGAAAATAAGTATTTTCAGGACCTTCTTAAAAACTATTCATGAAATAATGAAATATTTCATGGCCTTCGTTTAACTTCCTCAAACTTTATCCAATCATAAAAAACATTAGATGAATCATCTTCACTAAATTCATATTCTTATTTTCTTTTTATTTTAAATTTAAATTCTCTTCATCTATAGTTATTCAAAATTCCTCATTAAAAATATACTTTACACGGCCTTATACTTCAACTTTTCCAAATTATTCCTGCATTATTAATGGAATTGAATGGCTTCATCTAAACATGTTCTTTATGAAAGTAAACATTTTTATGGTCTTAAACTTGTTAAATGCTTTAGACAATGTGCACTCACCTAGTGAAATGGGCACATGTATTTGAACTTAAGAATAGTTTAACAATTATTATAGTTATCATGGATAATTATCTTACCAAATGAAATATAAGGAGTCCATAACAAATCTCCATGAATCATCACCAACCTGCTTTAATGTTTCTAAAATTCTTTCCATCTATATCCATAGACCATTAGTCACTAATTATTTTTGAATTCATCATACATTGACTTTTATTCCTTATTATATATTGAAAATAAATATAACAATACCCATAAACCATCCATATTGGTTTTTAACCTATGTAATATTAACCAATCATTGTGTAAAAATAATTAAATAACTCTTGGATGCTATAGTTTGTGATATAAAACATAAATAAGAGAAAACCTTTATAATTATGGATTCATATATTAAGATATCACCTATATAGTAAGTGTGATATGATGCTCTATTTCTAAAAAACATAAATCAAGGATATCAATCAACATGATATCCATTATCATACACTATGATATGTGAAAATCCAAAGGGCTAACGTATGTCATTTCCTATGATATATCATATCATATGGAATGACCATATAGTAGGCTATGATATCTCATATTGTATGGCTGGAAAAATAAAAAAATTACAATAATATTTTATGATATCTAATGAAATAATAATATGATATTCAATTTTATTCATTTTCAATATGATTTCATGAATAAAAAATATGATGATGTTCTAGTACCATTAATGGGTTTATTAGGATCAAACCACACTTGTTCATGAAAGAAAAATCAATTAGAAACATCATTAAAAGATTAACAGTGAATATATAAAAATTAATAACTCTATTATGTACCTCATGTTGATGAATGGTTAATCCTAATCCATTCAAGTGCTTGATGAATATCCCTCAGAAGCATCCAAAAGACTCTCTCCTTTAAGGTGTATCATTGTGATAATATGAATCACCCAACATTTGGTTGGGATTATCATTATTTCCATGGAATAATAGTAACTCTCATGTACAACGAGGAATAAAAACAGAGCTCTTGGTTAGGGAGAGTCAACTGGAGGTTTCGTTATGTTTAGACACACCATCTCATGGGGACTAACTCTTTATATGTGCCTCATGAAATTCCTATTTCTCAAAATATATTTAATTATACAGTATGATTAAATGGAATATCAATTATATATCATTGAAAATCTAGTATTATATAACACCTAATCATTTCATTACAAGAAATGTTATAATTAATGATATTGTATGTGGGAATTTATTTAGATGTTAACATATTAAGGATTTTTGGTCACTAAATCATGGAATCCTATACTAATCACATATTATGATTATCATAGTATCACAATATTACCATATCATATTGTATGATATGGACACAATATTTGGTAAAATCTAATATTTATACTTACAATATGACAAAACCAAATAATTTATATTCATTTGGTTTACATATATCATACCATATGATATATATATTTTATATATTATGATATGGATCAAAACACGTCATATTTGTAATATATTTATATCATATATCTGTCACCTACTTGGTATATCTTTTACATTTTCTTCTATTATTACTTAACCATGCATTTTCATTATTAGGTTTTATAGGATCTAACAAGACTTATTAAACACAAAGAAAGCAATATAGAAAATCTAATCCAATATTTCCCATGAGAGAATACCTAAAACCAAGATACTGTAAAATAAAAAAACCACTTTTGTACCTTATAATGAATTCTGATGTAACCTTATTCTTTATCAAATGATCTTGATATAGATAAAAAATTTGGCATCCTAAAGATATACCTCCTTTATGGAATATCCATAGGTTAATATTGAATAACTTGATGCTCAGATAAGAGTCTTCATCCTCCCATGATATACTAGTATGTCAGGATGGAGAAGGTAAGATAATAGATAAATTCTAGGTAAGGGGAGATTTGGTATGGATTTGGGAAAATAATACTCAAACCCACTATCTGATCCTCCTTTATAAGTCATGGGATTCTCCTAGGATCATTTATGCATTAACTCATTAGTTATGGGATGTATGAGTTATTCAAGAAGTTAAAAACTATTTATAACCCTATGAAAAAACCAAATACCATGTGTTTCATCATGAAACACTTAATAAATGATAGATTATATGAGGGATATTTGAACATTAAACCTATTTAATGATTGATTTCTATACAAAGGTAGTAGTGTTAATCGAATAATAGTCCATTTGATACCCTGAAATGAAATCATACAATATGATTTAGTTTTTTATGTAGGTTATACTCTATGACTTGCATAGTATATTATAATACTATATTTATCAATGCATGGCATTTAGAGAATAGATCCTTCAATTTTACACATTCACTAAATCCTTTAAAACTTAGTGTTATTTCATCTTATATTTTATCATATACAATAACTCATGAAACCATTTCCAAAAATACATTTGAATATCTTTCAAAACACTTTTGTAAAGTTATAATTAACTTCACCTTGTATCACATCAGATGTAATACCCTGTTGAAACCCATCCAAAAATATTTTGGATAAACTCTATAACACTTTTAGAGCATCTCTCTAAGTCAAAATCAATACCCATTTGGTTAAAAACAAAGTGTAAACCCATGGTCCAATATAGAATTGATAGAAAATATGAATCACTATATCCATAAATTTATTCCAAGAGTTTCTTCTAGAAAATAATCAATACCACTCAATCTAAAAATGAATCTGGTGTGATCTTCAACAAACACTTGTGTCTCTATACCTACACCCACAAACTACATCATATGCAAGCATCCATTCTCATATGGTTCATTTTTCCAAGACATTGAGTGACCATGTGACATAAAGTATACCAATCCCATATATTCAAATAATATATTCTCTATTCTCTAGATATTGACTAACCAAGTTAATGAAGACATAACATTTCATTTACCTTTATATATGATAAAATCACATTCCCCTCACTTGACTAGATATTCCCATCATATATACTATCTAGGTATGATCATAATATTCTATATTATATATCAATTGAGAGAAAAATTGTCATACATTTAATATTAGAGGATAAATCCCATCTTGATTAAGTACCAAAAGATGACATGACCAGTAAGAAACCTAACCACTCCTAATTTTCTAAGCCTTAAGGATTTCATAAGAAAGTTATCAAAATATAAAGGTTCTCAGGTGAGGTATCTCACCAACCTCAAATATCCAAATATGATATATGAATCCCTAGTATACCAACTATTTGACACACTAATATTGTTCCAAAATATCCCATTTAAACCTAATTTTTATGGCTCACAAAAAAAACCTCATTTTTATTACTAATAAAATTTATTGAAGTATTCAGACTAATTTTATAAAGTTATAAATATTTTATAATATTTTTTTGTTATATATAAATAAATTATTCAAATTTTGAATTGATACATTAAATTAATATGATTTTTTGAAGTCATATGCCAAATTTATATTCTAGAATCAAATTCATATGGTGAATAATTTTAATTGGAAAAGAGACTTATAGAAAATTAATAATATCAAGATGAAGTCACATAATCAAGAGGAAATAATTACAATAAAATATTATGATAAGGATGAAGTATTAGGATAAAGATGAATTTATATGATCAGAATTTAATCCTTAACATTGGAATGACATCTTATAATAAAAAGGAATTATAATGATAAATTCTTATGGCTATGTTATACGATCAAAGACAATGTCCTTTGATCAGACGTAATCCATATGGTCAGAGAAAATTCATGTGATCAAATGTTAATTCATACAATTTATGTGATGTAATATTATTAGAGGCAAGGTCATATGATAATATTAATGTCATGAAAAATTAATAAAGTCATAAAAAAATCTAAATACATTCAAAATGAAATCCTTTAAAGATTAAGTCTTATGAACATGAGTTTTTTATAATTAATCACATTTTAAGGACTTATTACCATTTTAATTTTTTGAGATAATTCACACCCTTATTTTTTTTATCAAATGTGGAGATTTTTTAATGATAAAATATTGATTTATTTAAATTTTAGATTTCTAAGAAATCATATAGTACTAAGTAAGATTATAGTTCAGTCAATGGAGACCTCTGTTTTACCATTTTCAGAGGAGAATGTATCCTAAAAAAAGATATATATTAATTATCAAAGTGATATATATTTATTATTAACCATTTGAATTATTTTTTTTAAATTAAAAAATATGAAGAGATTTTGTTAAGCACAAGAACCTCATACTCTAATTCTAAATATTAATCTTATTATGTGGATGTGTTCAGAACTACTATTATTGTTAAGGTAGAAGATTATATATTTCATACAAAGAACATTTTATAAATACACTTTGAAGACATATTCATCCTCTCATATTTCGTAATCTATTGTTAGTTACTGCTTGCAACTATGTACCAAAATATATTTCTTTCTACATATCTTTTCTAAAAATAAACTACTTCATATACTAAGTGTTGTATAAATTATATTAAAAGGTCTTTTAAAGGTAGAGAATTTTTTAAATATCTTGGACCTTTATACCAAATTATAGATACTTTCATTTAGTTGGGTAGCATCTATAAAAATGTATGGTTGATTAAAAATCACCAAACTCACATTAAGTGTTAGTGGAGTTTATTAAGGGTAGTTCCTTTTACCATAATACACTATAAAAATACTTTGTGTCATGTACTTTAAATTCATTTTATTCAATTTCATATCTAAATAAGAGTTAAGGAAACTTTATATTAAGATTATAATAGTGTGGTTTTAAGTTGGTGAAAATATTAAGAACTCAATTCACCCCCTCTTGAGTCATTATGAAACATAACTAGGATAAAAATTTGTATCATAGTAGTGACTTTTGAGTTCTCATATTTTACCAATTGAAGTCTAAAAATATATTTCCATGTTTCTTCAATGGATGACATGAAATATGAAATATACATTAGTAGATATTCATAATTTTAATTAAGATAACTATTGTTACTTGAAGGTAGGGATGATTATATATTTTAAAAACCTTTAACTAAAAGTCTATTTTAAAGATTTAAATCCAAAAAATATTCATACTGGTTAGCCTAAATTGTGAATTACTACTCAATAATAAAATTATGATTTGAATTATAAATTTATCAATGATATTATATGTGGGTTTTGAACTATTCAGTTCAATAGAGTTTCACAGTGTCCTATAGCTAATGAAATGTGGGAAACTATTTTATTTATGTATAAAGGAACTCATAATGTTAGATATCTAAGGTATAACACTACCAAGCCTAAATATAATACTTTCAGAATGTGCGAGGGATAAAATATTACTCAAATTAATTTATAGATTATATATATTATAAATGAAATTTCTTCCTTGGGGATTTCTATTAAAGAATTAGAACAAGTATTAAAAGTTGTTAGAGTATTACCTTTTAGTTGGAGTGGGAAACCTGTTTCCATCGAACAATATATTCCTATTAAGGATTTGAAAATAAAGGACTTTATTAGAAAAATAAGGATGTATGAATCTATAATGAAAGTATAGGATAATAATCACAGGTTGATTAATAATTTAAATGATATCAACAAGGTTTTTACTTCAAAAAATTAAAAGAAATAAAAAATAAATATTATTATCTGAATCATCTGATCAATAAGGGTTAAAAAACTCTAATTATGGCGATGATCTCACTCATTTAGAAAAAAAGTTCAACAAGTTTCATAAGACAATGATATAATTCAAGAAAAAAATTAAAAAAATACAAAAAGTTTCTATATAAATAGAAAATAAGTAAGGTTATATGCATAAAAAATTTAGGACACATCAAATCTGATAATATTCGATTAAAGAAAAAAGAAGAAATTTGAAAAGAGGTTTAAGAGAAAATAATATTATACGAAAAAGGAGAAGAGATATATGAATGAAAAAAGGAGTTATTCTGAATTATATAATGATAAATATTATTCTGATTTGGAGGAAAATTAGTAAAATCATAAAGTTAATATGGGCTTCAAGGACAAAACTAAATAGGTGCAATATTTTTATTCTTATGGTCATGAATCTGATTATTAATCTAAAAATTACTAATTTAAAGAATTTAATAAATATTTTTCAATAAAAGAATATAAATATGAATCAGTTAATTAGAATAAAAAATAACATAAAAATAATTATGACATTTTACTAATTGAGAAATATAAATTTTCCAAATAGATTTTAGAATTCAGAACATAACTGAATAAAACTATATCTACATATGTTATTATTGACAGAAAAAACATAGAATTATTAAAATTAGAAAAATACTTGTAAGATTCTAAAATTGTATTTACAAAGGGGGAGGATTAACACAACCAAATTCAAGTAAATAATAAAATAAACAAAGATAAACAATTCATTGGAAGTAATGGAGAAAACCCAAAACTTCATAGAAACTATTATATTCGTTGGAAAAATAATAAAATTATTTCTAACATTAGTTGTTTTCACTATGTAATAAATTTAAATTATTATAATTATTTAAATATTATAATAACATAGTATTTTTATGTTAAACATGATTTTATTTATAAAATTATATCTAAATTAAAGGATGAAATATTTTGACAGATTAAATAAATCTGGGTGCCAAGATCTTTAGTGGCTAATACTACTAGACCCAAGAGCATCTTGGTACTAAAAAAAATATATTTTTTAATCTCTTTTGTATAGAAAATTCCATATGCATAACTATATAAAGTGGTAAATAAATAGTTATTGTTCAAGGGATACAATTGACGACTTTAAAAACTTCCACACACTCACATTGTTTGATAGAGGCTATGTCACTTTTCATAAATATTTTAAAGGAAAAATCACTGGATTTTGATGAATTAGAGATCCAAAATATATCCTCATCAACAAATTTATTTATATTGAAGGCTTGAAATATAATCTGATAAGTATCTCTAAACTTCTTGGTGATAAATTTTATATTTATTTTTCTAACAATGATTTCACTTTTTTTTAATGGTAAATAACTAAACATTAAGGGACCAAGGATTGAAAATGTTTGAAAAATAGATCTAAATTCTGTGTGTAAAAAAATGTAAATTGTTTGAATATTTTTATTTATGAATCTTGTATTTGGAAACCAAAAAATAGGAACTGAAATATTTATTCTTTGATAAAATTTTCCAAGAAGAGTCTGCTTTTAGATTTTCCAAATATTAAATTGGATAAAAAGAAACTATGTAAAGAATTCTAAATGATCATGAAATACAAATGATTTATTAAACCAATGAAATATTTTTCTAGTTATAGTCTAGTATAAATTTTCCAAATATATTTTTTAGACCCTCTAGATTTTCCTTCATAGATGTAAAATAATTTTTTATGTATTGATTAATGATTTATCTAGATTTACTTGGGTTATTTTTTTAGTATTAAGAGTGAATCCTATATTGTTTTTATAAATTTCTATAATCTAGTACAGAAATAAAGGATTATAAAATAGTTTCTTTTAGAAGTGACCATGGGAGAGAGTTTGAGAATCATGAGTTTAATTTATTTTACTAAAAACATAGTATTAAAAAAACCTTCTCTTCCCCTAGGACACATCAACATAATGGTATTATTAAAAGGAGTAATAAGACCTTATAATAAATTTCTATAACTATGTTATGTGAATATATAATTACTACCCTTTTTATATTTAAGCTATTAACACAAAATTTTATGTCATAAATAGAGTTCTTATTAGGAATATCACGAAGAAAGAACCCTATGAGCTACAAAACATTAGAAAACCAAAAGATAGATACTTTAAAGTTTTTTGATGTGAGGTTTAAATCCTTAAGAACAAGGATAATATTACTAATATTGATCCAAAGGATAATTAAAGAATCTTCCTAGGATATTCTACCACTGCTAAATCCTATAGAGTTTTCAACAAAAAATTAAGTATAGTTAAAGAATCTTCTCATGTAAAATTTTATGAAGGTAATATCTTTGGTCATAATAAAATTCAAGTTAATGGTCTAAGTGATTTTATGGAAAACTTGATGCATGATCCATTTTTTGATGATAAAAAAGGATGATGATATGGAACATGATCCTAAAGAAATAAGTCATGAAAGGTTAGAAACTAGTGAAACTGAAAGAGTGCTACTTATATGGACTAGAACCTTAAAAACCCATCCTTTAGAAACTATCATAGGTATCCTAGATAAAATAGTTAATACTAGAAGAAGTGTTATAAAAATTGTATATTTTTCTATTTTTTCATCCAAAGTTGAACCTAAAACCATAGACAAATATTAAAATGAGAAGAGTTGTATCTTATAAATACAAGAAGAGTTAAAATAGTTCAAAAGAAAAAATATATAATAATTAGTTGATAGAACCTATGATTATATTATTATTGAAACTAAATGGGTTTTTTAAATAAGAAAGATGATCATAGTGTGATCACTATAAATAATGATATATTAGTATCTAAAGGTTATAACCAAGATGAAGGAATACATTAGAGGAAACATTTTCCTAGTGTGAAAATTAGAAGTTATTAGGATTCTTATTTTTTATTCATCTCGCATAAATTTCAACATTTTTAGATGGATATTAAATTTTTATTTTAAATTGTTTTCTTATGTATTTAGTCTATGTTAAGTAATCTACTGGTTTATGAAAATCATAAATTTCCAAATTTTATTTTGAAACATACTAAAGCTCTATATAGTATTCCATAAGCACCAAAAGCATAGTATTAAAGGATATGTTCTTTTATATTATTAAATAGTTTTTTTGGTTTTAGTAGACCCCATATTATTTAATAAGACTCAATAAAATGATATTTTACTCATATAAATTTATGTTGATGATTTTATTTTTGTCTCAAAAAATCTATAATTGCGTAATAATTTTTCAAAATTCATGAAAAATGAATTTGAAATGAGAATAATGGGTGAGTTAAATTTCCTTCTTAGATTTCAGATTTATCATAAACATATTATAAATTTCTTGAATCAAAGTAAATATATACATTATTTAATTAAAGGTTTGAACTTGAAAACAGTATGATTTATAAAACACTTATGAGTTTTAATATAAAACATTACTTGGATAAAGCTGGTAAACAAGTGGAAAATAATATTTTTTGAGGAATAATTGAAACATTTTTATATATAACTACTAGTATAAAAAATATTATATTTTCTATATGTTTATGTGCTATATTTTAAGAAAACTGTAAAGTGAAACATTTGAAAACTACCAAAATAATATTAAGATATTTAAAAGGTCTAATTTCTTTAAAATTAATTTTTATAAAAACTATTTTATTTATTTTAATTTCATATTTAGATGATAAATTTTGAGGATGTTGGTTTTATATAAAAATTACTCGAGGAACCTAACACTTTTTAGGTAAACTACTGGTTTCCTCGTTAAGTAATAAACAATACACACTTTTATGGAATTTAGATTTAGTTTTGATCATGTTCCAATAAAATGTGAATACACTAGTGCTATTAATATTTTTTATAATATGATTATCCATTAAAGAAAAAAGAATATTGTTTTAAATAATCATTTCTTAAGGGATCATGAATAAAAGTTTAAAATCTCTTTATAATTCATTTGTACTAAAAAACTATGATATATATTACATGTTGAATGATTTTTTTTTATTAAAAGTGAATTAGGATATTTTTAATAGTAAGTAATTTTATTCTAATTAATATTTTTTTAGTTAACTAAATACTATAATTTTTATTATTTTATTCTTAAACATTTGTTAATATGAAATAAATAGTGATATTTGTTTACTATGAAAAACCTATTTCATTTATCTTCTTTATTTATCATGTAACTAAGTGAAAGTAAGTTATAAGAAGTTGACTAGTCTTTTGGATCAAACCCATTATATTGAGAACCTTTGTAAATCATTCTCTTATTTACCCAAATCTATACCCTTAACATTCACCTTCTCAAACCTTTAATAATTTAAGATCATGGGAAATTCTAAGAGGTAGGATGATTATACATCATTAATATCAAAGAAAGAAAATTTGATCAATGGATAATAGTGATTTTTTCATAGAAAATCCATCAACTTAATTTGGTTGAATGATTTGAATCCGATTTTGAAGTTAGTATTGAGATTTTACAGGAATGTTCAGTTTCATTTTTCTTACATTGAAGATATATTTCAGTTAAAATTAAATAGGAAGGATATTTCTACATCCAATATGGAAATAAATGACTCTTTTCATTTCCTCATGAAGGTCAGAAATTGTATAGTCATTCCTTAACCTATAACGATAAGATAATACATTTGGTCATCATGGAATCATTGTTTAGATCTACTATTATTGAGAAGAAGTTTAAAAAGGACATAGAACTTGATCAAAAGGTCATATATAAGTTTATTCATATGGGAATCACCTAAAGGACTAGGGATTTTAAAAAAGTGATATTTCTAGACATAAATATAATGTATCTACTAGTGAATGATAAAAATGTAAATTTACCTACATATGTGATGCATTATATGCATCATTGTACTCAAATAAAAAAAAGGATAAAATTGTATCCCAATGGAAGGCTCCTGACCATAATTTTTGAGAATAATGAAGTGGAACTAAATAAATTAAATTTTTCAAGTAACAAAGGTACCACACTCTATTTAATGAAATTATAATAAACATGGATTTATTCTATAATACCTCCCTTAATAAGCTAGTAGTGAATAAGAAAGGGTAAAGGAAGTTGAAAATGATGATGGTGCAAGGAACTGTGATCATATTGGGGGAGTAACATAGAGAAGTAGTTATAAATATTTTTTCAACTACAAGAGATGTATAATATCCTCCCACTGGCCTAGTTATATATAATGTGAGTAGAACTAGTTCTGCTACGCCGGGGGGGGGGGGCAGTTATAGATGCAGTTATTGTAACCACTGATGTTGTTAGAGCATATAAAATGGAAGAAGATGAACATGAAGAGAAGATAACTGGAACTGATAAGAACCAATCCCCTAATGATGAATATAGTGATTAGAATAGGCCATAGGTTGATGTTGAGGTTGAATCTATTAATTCTGGAGATATAAATGAGCACGAGGATATTGATGTAGAGGTAGATAATGATGGAGAAACTGTTGAATCAAGATCGGTGTATGAAATTCCTAAAGGTATCTAGAATGTTGAGGATTAGGATCTATAAGTTATAAATATTAATATTGACAGAGTATAAGTTAAAGGAACTGTTAGATCTTCAAGAGAATATATTGAAAAATTGAGAGAAAAGATTGTGGATTTTGAAGTAGATGAAGTTGGAAATATTTTCATAAGAAGAAATAAAAATTTTGTGTCTAAGGAAATTTCATCACTAATTGGTGATGAATATGTTAATATTGATGGTTTACCACACTTTTTTTCTCATGTTAAGAAATATACTATTGAATTTTTCAACAATTTTGATAATATTAAAGGATATATATAAGATCTTAAGGTTGGTATTAATTCATAAAAGAATAAATTGAAAATCTTGATAGATAATTTAGTTTCTAATACTTATTTAAACAAAGTGGTGGATGTGTTTTCTCGTAAAAGTGATATTCTTATAAATATTCAACATTTTCAATAAGGTATCCCTAATTAAGATATAAATGTGGTTGAATCTTTACCAATTGGCTAAATGAATTGAAATATAATTCTATTTATAAGATTTATTTTAATTATATAAAAAATATGAAAAGTTTTTAGTTTGATTTAATAAAGTGGATTCCAACTGATCAACCAAAATAAAATCTTTATAGAATCCTTTGATGAGTTAAAGGACTTTGTGAAAGTCCAATCCACAATGCATAGAGCTATAAAACCTATTCAAATAGGTGCACCCAGATTTTTTCACTTAAAAAAAATCTATGGAGGATAATTTCACGGTTTTTTTTAGAACTGTATATTTTGAATGATATAGTTGAATATATATGATGTAACTCGATGTATTTACAAAATTTTCAAGAAGTTAAAAGGGATTTAATTTTTAAAATCAAGGATTCCCCATCTAACTATGTACATAGGATTTAAGGTATTGAAAAATCCCTATATGCGGTTAGTGATTTTATCAAGGAATGTCATTTTTATTTGAAGGAAACTTAATTAGATAATATTACATCCTATTCAATAATTTTGTATATGCTAAAATAGTGGTATTATATACTAAATGAAATATTTTTAATTATGTTTGATAAAATCAAGAATATATGAATATAGGTTGATAATGATATTACTTCAGGGTCTAAATCTTATTCTTCTTATGAATATTATCATGATCATATTGAGTTTTAGAGGAAAATTTATAAATGTAAATAAGTGGATGATTTTAGAGAACCAGAGGCAATTATTATCACTTCTATATTTTCTCAATTATTTTAGGAAACATGGTTGGATGTTTTGAGGACTTAATGGTATGGGTATGCAACTGAGTCAAATTTGTAGGACTGTCTTAGGATTCTTGGATAAAAGTTGTGGTAAAGATATTCTATCATCCTATATTTTTGTAAAAGAGTTATCATAAAGAGAATAGATATGTGTGTTGATGTTATTTTTCTTATTATAGGTAGAATATATCTATATCGTTCACCTATTAATAGATATATTTTAGTTAATAAAAAGTTGTTGGAAATTTTTTATCCTTATTATTTCTATAAGAAAGAAAATTGTAAGGGTTTTGAGAAATCCATGATAGACTCTATCTTATTAATATGTAATGTAATTTTTTTTCACTTTAGCTAATTATAACAAAATATAGCTTAGAAAATCTATAAAAAAAATTTAACTGGTACAAGGAAGGTTTCTAAGCCAGATAGAGTTGGTATTGGTGGTGACTCAAGTTCAATTGTACAACTTGGTAAACTTTTCCCTCAATATCATTTTATTATAGATTCTCCTAAACCATCTTCTAACTCTCTTGTTTATTTTAAGAAACCACCTCATTAACTTAAAATTATAGATCCTAAAACTTCATACACACCAAACCCAGATCCAATAAATCGTTTTTTTCTATTATTACTTTAATTATTCTATTTATCTTTAAATTTCATTTTTAAAGATAATTTTAGTTTCAAATCCTATTCAAATGAGTGGCTTATATTCTCACAATATAATCATTTAAGTGTGCTTTATTGTATGTGTTTTATCTTAATTTCATATTTTCCTTTTCGATTTCACAAAAAGGGGGATAAGATATGAGTAAACATAAAATTTTATCCCTAGTTATAACATTATTATATTATTGTTTATTTAGATATATTTATTTAGTAATCAAAATTAAAATATTTAATGGATTGACAATTTAAGTAAAACTATTCTAGAAATTACAAAATCTTAAATTTAAAATAACTAAAAATTCTCTAACATTAAAATCTATATTTTTTTAAAGTCTATATTTTTTTCAAATATTATGGGTTTTGTGATCATAAAAAAGGGGGATATTGTTGGGAACACTAATGTTGTTACAATATATCCTATGTTTTGATGCTCACAAAAATACTCATTTTTATTACTAATAATTTTTCTAAAATTAATAAAACCAATTTTATAGTATTAAAAATGTTTTCAAAGTTATTATTAAATAAATGTTTCTAATTTTGAAGTTATATGTTAATGGAATATGAAAATTTTAAGTTATATGAAAAAGTTATATGCTATAATAAATGTCATATGATAAAGGCATATGATTAGAATAGAGAGTTACAATAAAGTCATACAATCAAGATAAATTCATATGATCATCAGGAATTAATTATGATAAAGTTTTATGATTATGATGAAATATTACAGCTAATATGAAGTCATATAATCAAAGGATAATACTATGATCAAAATGAATCCTTACAGTCATAAAGAAGTCTTATGATCAAAAGTAAGTCTTGAGATGAAGTCTTATAGCTAAGACATACAATCATATGTATGTTATGTGATTATAAATAAATTTATATGATAAAAAATAATTCATACAATCAGAGTAAAGTATTACAATTAGAATCTAACTCATACAATCATATTGAACTCATCCGATCATTAGAAAATTCATACAAAAATGTTAAAGTCATATGAAATTAGTAAATTCATATGAAATATAAAGTCTTATGAATTAAAAAAATCAAATTTGAAGCCTTATAAAGTTGGGTATTTTTTATACTTAATTAAATTTTTGAGAAACTTATTATCATTTTAGTTTTATGATATATGTATAATCTTGATTATGTTTTATCGAAAGTGGAGATGTCGAAAGAAGGAAGGACCGAGTTATCTAAATCTTCTATTCCCAAGAAATTATATAGTTCCAAGGGTGAATGTAGCTTCACTCAATAACTACCTATAATTTACCATTTTTATGGAGAATTTAATATAAAAAAATGATAGTGATTAATTGTATATGTAATATACATTTATACTTGACCATTTTAATTAAAAAGAAGTTCGAATTAAAAAATAATAAGATCAAAAGTTAAACATAGGAACTTCATATTTTGTTTCTCAACATTAATCTTATTGTGTGATTATGTGAAGAATAATTATTGGTATTAAGTTACAAAATAATTTATTTTATCTAAAGAACCTATAAGAGATAAAATTTGTAGACATATTCATCCTATGAGAGTTCTTCATCTACTATTGATTATTTCTTGTAATAGTGTGACAAATTAGATTCCTTTATGCATCCATTTATATGTAAAACTAAGTGATTATTATAAAAAGTGCTGTGAAAAGGTTGTGGATAGGTCTTATAAAGTTGGATCCTAGTTAAAAGATTTTGTACCTATATAACAAGTGATAGATGATTGCACTAAGTTGGTCATCCCCTAGGAAAAGGGTTGGTTGATTGTAATCACCAAAATCACATTGAGTGTTATTAGTGTGGATTAGGGGTAGTTACTCAACCCCTGGACCACTATAAAAATACTTTGGGTCCTAATATTTCATTTCCTTTTATTTCATTGAATATATAATCAAGGGTTAAGGATAGTTTCTAATAAGATTTTAATAGGGTTTTTTTAAGTTGTTGAAAATTTTAAGAACTAAATTCACCCCACACATGAGTTATTGTTTAACATAACTGGGAAAACACCAAACAAAGTGTCTCAAACTATATCTGGTATACTTATTTGGTCATCCAGTGTACAAAACTGGCTTTGTGCCTCATGATAATATTTTATATCTCCATACAAGATTCATACTCACCCTAACCATAGAACTTATTCAAAACCTATAGTACTTCATGATGAACATCAGTTAGGGATAAATCATAGTCATGATTTGAACAATCAATTATCATTTCACTTCACAATATATATATCAATATATATATGCATCCAGTTTAAAATAATGATAAATTTTATATTTCCATTTGTACATCATAAAACATTTTACATTCTTAAAATTCCTCCAGAATACTTAAAAATTACACATAAGTGCATGTCTAATATATTATATATGATGTCAAATCATCCTTATGTTTTTTTTACTTTCATGGATCTTTTTAAACTTGTTATATATCTATGTAATTACTTTTACATCTCTATAATACCACCTAGTATAATCCTCCCACTAAACTCTATAGTGAGTAACATATATAAAAAATCATATTTTAATAATTGTGAAATTTAAGAATCATATTCATAATTGTTCAAATAATTAAACATATTCAAACTTATTCCCTCAATGAAATCAAATTTTATGATTTTAATAACTTATTTTTTCTACTTATAACTCTTTCAATATACGTGATCATTATTCTTGGAACCCTTTCCATCAAATTTTTTCTTTGAAATCTAATATAATTACATATATTATTACTTCACAAACACATCCTAATCTCTTTTAGGATAAAGATATTTTCACTTTGGATTTTGAATATAATAATATTTTATTTGTTAACTTTGAACTTCTATAAGTCCAAAAATACTCCCACTAGCCTATTAGAAACTATATTCTCTTTAAAATGTTATACTGAGATACACAAACTCTTTTGTGTTAGGAAATAAGTCTTATTTTCTTTTAGTAAGAATATTTAACAAAAAAACTAGTATTTCTATATCATATATGGTACTGTATACATTTGTATCATTTTCTTGAAAAGGATGGTATTATTTAAAATATTCCACTAAGGGATATAGAATATAAATTCTTCATATTTTAACAAACATTTTGATAAAGACTATTTTCTTGGATAAAACTCTTTTTATCCTTATCTTTTCCGAAAACATGTTATAGAATCATATGAATTGTAAACCATGTGTAACATATCATATATATCATAATAAATCTTCATTAATAAAAAACTTATATTATCATATAATAGAAAACATTTGGAAATATACATCATTTTATAAGATCTATCTAAGCTTGATAAAATTCCTTTGTATTAAATTTTATTATTTAGCAGCCCTTTACATAATCATTTGAATAAAAACTACCTAGTTTATTAATTATTCAATTGATTTTGGACACTTTTATATTTAATTTTTTTAAATTATAACATTTTAATACCCTAATATTTTAAAAAAATACTATGTTCGATAGAGTATATGATATGTAATACCAAGCTTAAACAAACCCTGAAAAAATATTATTTTAAATATGATCATTATAAACTAGTCATTAAATTAGTGATTATAAATAAAAGTAATAGAATTTTGAAATATATGTATAATGGTCCTACTCAATACAATTTTATTTATTAATTCTTAATAAATAAGTGCTTAATTTTTAGTGAAGTCATTTTATGCTTGAAAAATGGTTTTATTACTTTTTGTGAGAAACTATTATAATTAATTTATGCCAGTTTTAGAAATGTTATTTTATAAAAACAATATCATTTTTGAAATTATAATATAAAAATATTATTAATGTCAAATTTTGATATTTTCCTGAAAATATTAATTTTTGGGGGAATAGTGAAATAATACTAATTTTATAGAAAATAATTTTTTCCATTCAAGTGTTTACAAAGTTAATTTTTTGTTTTGAATTAGTTTAAAAAATTAATTATTTAATTTTCATTAAAAATAATACAAAAAATTTTATTATAATCAACATTATTTTGAATTTTGGTATAAAAATATTTTTATACTTAAACATGCATTTTTTGAGAAAACTATTTTTTGTCTTGATTTTCATGTTTATTTTCAAAATAATTTCTTCCACTTATAGGTATTGAATTTAAAAAAAATAGATTCCATATATTTAATTATCATTTCTAAATTTTATAAATAGAATAAATTTATTTTTTTCATAATGAATAGTAACCTAGGTAAAAATATTTTCACCATGGTAATAGTAAAGCAGGTAGAGTATAGTTAAAACTGTGAAATAAGGCCTCAAAATAATACATATACTTGAATATATTTCATTGTATGAGTTTAATTTGACCACCCATTCATATATTCAAAAATATTTTATTTCAGTGCCCTTGGTCTTTGATAAATAAATTTTTATTATTTTTAAGAAAAAAATTCTAAAATTTCTCTTTCATACTTTTAATATCTATAATATTTTGTCATACAGATGAAAAAAAGTTATAAATGGTTATTAAAAATTTATTTTAGGATTAATAAATTTATTTTATGATGATAATTTGATTTTCATTTTTAGGGATAAAATAATCACCTTAAATTCTAACATAATGTTGACACAGTGTTTTTGAAATCAGTAGAAAAATCAATTAAATGATTTTAAAAACTCAAAAAGTAATATTTTTGGGTAATTTATAGTGTTATAAGAATTTTTTGTATAAATATAATATATTAGTGATGTGTTAAAATTTTATTTTTCAAATAAAATTACTTTATTTATATTTTTTAAATTCAAATTATGTAAATATTTCTATAAATGACTTTAATGGTGTTTTGTATTAAATAATATTTCATTAAATGATTTAAAATTCATGAAAATATTATATTTAGGAAATTGAATGGGATGTGGTATATGATATTAAAATATTTCCATTTATGGGTCACTTTTCCTTGTATAGTAACTTTCTTGACCCCTAAAGTGTAGAAAACCATTATTATCATTATAATTGTTAAAAAGGTTAACTAGGGGATTAAACTAAGCATTATGGGTTAAAACATGCCATAAACCAATAAAAATTTTATTTTATGAGATTATTTATAATTATATCCATCATATATTCTAACATATCAATTTTTTGTCACTTGAACATGAAAAATTATTTATATTAATTTAATACTTTAAGTAATTCCAATGGTGACACTCTCCTCTCTTATATAAAGACACTACCTCTTCTCTATTCCTTATGATTCATGAGAAAATTATCTCAAAAAACCATAAATAATATCTTCTTAACATCCTTATATATATTAAAGAGTTTCTAATATTCTTAAAATATCATCCCTAGGGTCCTTAAAGAGATATCCAAATGAAATTCTTCAAAGAGGAGGTAATCATCTCAACCGAGCATTTTTATTTTACTTTTTCTTGTACCTACTTCCATTCAGTAATAACCATTAAAATATAATAAAAAATTATCTTCCATATATTTAAATTTTATTTTGTTAATATCATAACCTTATTTATCACTGATTCCATCAAATGGTAAAAAAATCATCGTTTGTGAGTACAGATGGACTACCACCTCACAAACTCATGAATTATGTTTCTTATCACCACCTTTAATTTATAATTATTATGATGTATTTAATAAATATATATGATATTAATGACATAATTATTACTAGAGTAATATAATATATCATCCATCTTCATTCAATTCCAATTATTAAAAATAGAATCATTGTGCGTGAATATGTACGAAGTACCACGTCCATGTAGAAATATTTTTTTTTCAATAGGGTCTCACATATATGGTAATGGGGATGGATTAAATAAAGGTATTTTATTTTTAAAAAATGATAATTTTTTATTTTATTTATTTATTTTTCATCCAACATAAATTAATAAACATTGCTTGTCTGTATGTGCTGACTACCACCTCACAAGCCAATGTATTTTATTTTTATGACAACTTTTCATGGATGAAAATTGAATTTCATTTTATTTATAAACATTATTATTAATTAATGAATATTTTTTTTAAATTATTTAAAAATGAATCCTTTTACCATGATCAACCTACCAAATTAATTTTTCAATTATGAAATTAACATCCTTAAAACACCTAATGTGGACTTAACCGATTAAGTAATTAAACATGTCAACAAAATAAATGAAATAATTAGTATAATTATAAATAAATAAACCTAAAAAAGGATATTAAACAAGTAAATAATTGATATAATTTATTATATATGAGTTATAATACATACATAACATTTTTGGACTTGGGGTAAGGGGTTTCTTAACTCAATTTCCTTTCATTAGGTTATAACACGTCTTCATTAACTTTATTATTCTATGATTATGTGTGAATTGATTTATAAATTTAATTATGATATATTTTCATTTTTTATTCAGATTAACATATGTTCCCATAGTCACACCATGTATTAATTATATATTCAAATTTCATGATCTTTGTTTGGCTTTTCTTTGTCACAATCTCATTTTCTTGAGACATGTTTCATGTCATGATCCATGATTTAATTTTATGGTGTAATTAATTTCCCATGAATGAAATTTAATATATTAATTTGTACAATTCAAGTTATTTATAGATCTATATCAAATTATTTCTTTTAATTACTATTGAATATAAATTTACCAAAATGATAATGGTGTTATGTTACAATCTCATTTAGTTTTATGATTATTTATGTTAAAGGTTCTTTTAGGGGACATTTTATGATATTAATTTATTAAACCATGTATATATTATAAGACTCAATTTAATTTTGAGTTTTACCTGATTTAATTTCATTTTGGTCTCTTAGGTACTTAAGGAGATCAAAATAAGGTTTTTAAGGAAAAACCGACCTTATTTCTCTTTTTAGTTATGAATATTTTCACTTCCATACCCATGATCTTTAAAATGGTTTCAATAATATTATTTTCTATGAAATAATAATTTTTTAATTTCATTTTATACTATATTTTACTTTATTTACAATTTTTTAAAAATGAATCATTTTTTCATTTTCCAAACAGTTAAGTTTTTGGTTTTTATTAAATGTATGAAAGGGAACTTTATTTTAATATATACCAAATTAATAGATTTACACACCATCATAAGTATTATTTTATTTTATTATCATTTAGAAGTCTCCATTTTTATTTTTAAAGAAAATATTTTTCTCAAACTTATTGGAATTTTTATTTAAAAAATTATCAAAATAAAATAAAAGTTTCCATGTTTTCAAAGAAATATATTAAATGTTATTTTAAATGTAGTTTTCATATTTATAAATATCATTTATTATTTTCATATTATCCAATGAGGATATGTTACAATGATACATTCCATTTTTATTCTATGGATAGATTATGATTATTTTAAATTGATTTTAGGGAACTCGTTTCTTTTCCCTAGATTAATCATGCTAAAAATTAATGATGTTTGTTTTCAACGGCATTATGTTGAAAAGTGAAATATTATATATGTTTTCTTATTTATAGGGTACATTGACATATGTATGTATTATTTATGGGTGGTTCCATTATAATCCAAGGATGGTTGGGTAATTTATAAACCAAGAAGATTTGTTCATGTTATAGACCAACTCCTAAGAGACAATGTAGTTTACCAATTTTAGGTTACTCTTAATAGATATGGGAATTATCTTGTTAGGTGATTCCATGATGAGTTTTTTTGTTGAAACATACCTACACTGTTTTTAAATTCTTTAAATGGGTTCAAAATTTTCTTTTTACCATGGATTATTTTCACATGAATCATGATTGTTAAATTATATGATTCTTTTATTTTTAAATATTTATATTCCATGTATCATTATTTATGATCATGGTTTTTATGGGTATAAATTATTTTATATTATGCTCATTCACTTTAAATATGATTCTCATACCCTTATGTTCATCTTGTAATAATTGAAGATATTAAATTATTAATACCTATGTTTACACTTACTCATAATTTGAGCTCACCCTTATTATATTTATTTTACACAATTTATAAAGAAATATGTTAAGTAAGATACAAATATAAGGTCTTAAAGTGTATGATGACGAAGGATTAATATAGAATAATAAAATTTGGGTATATTTGGAAACTGATCACTTAAATAAATAGGTCTTATTATGTGAGAGTTTGTATTAATTATTTAAAAATCTAAACATAAAAGGTCCTTGGGTATGTAAGTGATCCATATTTTTTTTATTTCGGATGTTTGAAATTGAGTAATGTTTATCAATATCAAATATAGAAATGTAAAGATTATATTTTTAGCACAAAATTTGGGAGTACAAATCCGTGGCTAATATAGTTAGTATCATAGAGGGGTTTAGATAAATTTGGAGTTCATGTGGTTTTATGTTAGGTTAACTTGAGAGTTATGTATAACATCATGGGTTTATAAGTTTAAGGTATATAATAAGTTCAAAAGCATAAACACCCCATTTTAGGTTTTATGTAAAGACCCGACCTTAAAAATTAAATATAAGTGATTTTCAATTTCTTTTATTCCCAATTATCTTTATGGTTTATAGTTCTAGAGAATTAGGTCATAACTCAAAAATAATAAACCCACACATTACAAGTGGAAACTTCTACTCAATATCCATTTTTACAATAAAACGAAACTTTTAAAATGTAAAAAGTTTTCTTTTTATGACATATATTTATAATTTTCATCTTGACCTCATACCTGTCCCTAATAATCCTTTAAACCGTATAAAAACATTTTAAAACATGGTATGAGCACAAAACACTCAG
The DNA here is from genome assembly GCA_963277665.1 of Viscum album. Taxonomy (NCBI): domain Eukaryota; kingdom Viridiplantae; phylum Streptophyta; class Magnoliopsida; order Santalales; family Viscaceae; genus Viscum; species Viscum album. Next base: position 340,008,683 of record OY728135.1, read on the forward strand.
TAAGGTACATAAAAATGAATGAAATAAAAAATATTAGTCTATAGATATTCATAAAAATATGCCCTTTCCAAATAAACTTTGGGTTCAAAATAAAAATGTTCTTACCCAATGAATCGATTTCAACACCCAAAGATTTTCATAAAACATTTTATTATAAATATTAAAGGAAAAAAAATAAAAAACATAAATATATATTTGAATTCATGAAAAACACATGATTTTTTTTCACAAATCCATAATTTTCACCCTTAAGTAGTATATAATTTTCATTTTTTAAAAAATAAGCTTTCTTCCTACCTTTTTAAAATCGTTTGATTTCCATAAAAACCTACAACAATCATAGATGATTCATCTAAGTAACTTGAGTCATCATTTTTATATCACTATTATATATGGAATAAACTTTATAGTTCACCTGGAATAACCACCATAGTTATACTTATAATAACCATCATAGTTACACATGAAAAAACTATCACAGTTATACTTAGAATAACACTCATGGTCAAATTCCAAGAATATATATTAGCTAATGCATTAAAGGGATATCACAGAACCACCCATACTCAGTTTGCAATGGAACCACCCATCATCTAAAATAATTCTCAATAACTATAAAATAGTCATAAAATATAAAAAACTTTCATTATAAAAATATTTTTTTTCACTCATAATAAAACATTTTCAGATATTGATATAAAAATTTCCTTTAAAAACTGATTTTCAAAACTATAATTCTCATAAAAAAAGAAATGTGTTTTTTATTTTAAGGAATGGTGGAATATTATTAATAAAGTTAAATATAAAATTATGGTTATGGTGGTGGGAAATTTTTTTGTTATAATATATGTTAAAATAGAACATTTTGTATGTTTTTTTATGGAAAGTGAAAACATTCCATATATGATATATAAAAAAATTAATTTTTAAAATGATTTAAATAAATTCAAAATTTATATAAAATTTATTTTATAATTATTTTATGTCTATATAAAAGCATCCACAATTTTTTTAATAATATGGATGTGGAAGAAAAATAGTTAGAAGAGAGACTTTAAAAGATGATTTTTAAAAGAAATTACCTTACCTTCTTTCTGACCCATCCAATAAATTATTTAAATTTTATAAATAATAAATTTATTTTAATTATTTACTTGATTATTAAATTTTCAATTTTATTATTCCTTTCATGATGTTATAATCAATTAAGTTTATGTTTGACATTTTGATTATATTCTTCTCATAAGTCCAAAATGACTTTGGTAGGTTTACTATGGTCAAATAGTTCATTATTAAATCATATATAGAATAATAATACTGAAATAATTATAATTTTGATCCATAAATTATAGATTTAAAATAAAACATGAAATATGGCTATGAAAAATGAACTATGTTATAATCATGGAGACGTTAGGTCGTATGTACACATGAGCAATGTTTCCATTTTCAATGATTATTATGGAAAGAAGGTAAGTATTATTTTATATTTACATAATGATAATTATATCATAGATACAATATTTTTTTAAATATACTTATATTTATAATCTATGTGTTGTGGTGATGAAAAATGAATCACATCGCTTCGTGAAGGTGGTAGTCCACCCATATGTATTAATGACGTTATCATTTTTTAGTGAATAGAAAGGTAAGAAAGTAAATGATATATTATATTTTAATAATGATAAATATGTAATTAATATCATATATATATATATTAAATCTATCATTAAAACCAATCATGAGATATGGTTATGGAAAAAAATTATATTGGTTCATGAGGTGGTAGTCATCCGTACACACGAATGATGGCTTCATTTCCCATTTGATTGAATGTGATATGGATATAGGTTGTGTTATTAGTATAAAAAAATATAAATATATATAATATAATTTTTTATTATTTAATATTTTTTTAATATGATTTTTAGGAGGTGAAATAATAAATCAAATAAAAATTCTTGGTTAATAACTATACAACTTCTTCGAATAAGCTCATCATGTTTACACCAAAATCCTTCCTATGTTGTTTTTATGATCAAAAAAATTCCTCTAAGATGTGAGGAGGGATGTAAATAATTTATTTTGGTTGGTATTCTCCAAAAACATACTTTTTATGTTTTAATAAATGAGAACAAGAGGTTTCCTTTTATAAGAGAGGGGAGGTGCTCTTTTGAAATCTTTTAAAATATTAAATTAATATAAATTACTTTTTATGTCCAAATGGACCCACCTTGAAAAAATTTAAATATAAGATGATTATTATTCTAAATAATTTTATATAATAAATTTTTTCTAAGTTTAGATCACATTTTTACCCTTATCCCTTTATTTTAACCCTTTATAAACCCTTTTAACAATTACTGTGATATCAATATTTTTTACTCTTAAGGTGTTAATATACTTATTATAAAAATAAAAACATCCTATAAATGGAATATGGTTGATTTCATAAACAATATCTCTTTAACTTGTATGAATATAAGTTTTTTGGGAATTTTAAATCATTTAATAAATTTTATTTATTATAAAATAACATTAATGAAAATTTTGGAACTATTCATTTAATTTGAATTTAGTAACATCAAGAAAATAAAGGGATTATGATATAATTAATTGAAACATATTTAATTTTTAATTTTTATATATTAATTTTTTTTAGAAAAAAAATTATTCAAATTATATTAATTTTAATATTTTAAAAATCTTTTATTTTATTTTCTATTAATTGAATTACTAATTTTTCGGTATTGAAAAAGATTTTAATGTAATCATTTCATAAAGGAAAAATCAAAATAAATTACCATGATAAAAAATTATTTATATTTAAAATTAATATTTATAACTAAACATGTCTTTTGTTTATCCCTTTATTAAAAAATATTATAGTTATTAAAAGGAAGAGTGTAGCATTTTTTGCTTTATATTCACTTAAATATTTGAAGGTCAAAATCATGTCCAAATGGAAAAAAGGCCATATATTATAATTTTTGATGATTATAGATTTGATATACTAATTAAATAAAATTAATATAAGTTTTAGGGTAATTTTTTAGTTCTTATCATTTTATTTTTAACTTTAATTACTTCATATACTCCTTACAGTGATAACAGAAATTACTAAGGTAACTATTCATATTGAAAAAAATAAAAGGAAAAAATTTACCAAATATATACATCCTAATTTAAAATATTTAATCTATTTTTAATATTCAAAAAACGTGAGTAGTCTATTTTAATTTAAAATTAATCTGACAAAACGCGGTGAAAACAGATTTTTTAGAAAAATTCCTTTTCAAGAATAATTTGTTTTATACTAAATTCAAGTATAAAATTCATTTTAAAAACCTTTATTAGATTATTTTAAATCAATAGGAACTAATTAAATTTTAAAAAAATCTAAATCATAATTTTCCTATATAAATACTTTAAAAGTAAATAATGTTTCTAATAAAAATATATATTTTTCATTATTCATTAAAAAATGAAATTTTTCATAAAATTATAAAAATTTCACCCTAAGATAATTTTTATATACTAATTTAAAAAATTAAATTTATTTTATAAAATATATTTTCTAAAATTTTTAGAAATTAATTATAACATTCGCTTGCAACAAAAAATAAAAATCATTTTTAAAGAAAACATATTTTGAAGCATAAATCCACTTTACTAAAAAATTGATTGATTTTTTACGAGAATTAATAAATAAATTTTTATTGATTTTGAACCTATATATATTTCCTAAAATAGCTAGTCCTATTCATTCCTTCTAATTCAATGGCTAGGTTATAATGGTCATATTTAAATAATAATATTTCGGGATTCATTTAAGATCTGTCTTACGTATCTTATAGGCTATAAAATATAGTATTTCTTTTAAAATATCAAGATATTACGTTCTAACCCACCCCTTAATTAATTGAATCCTTACAAATAAAACATGGAACTGACAATTAAGGGTTTTAAATTTTAAAAAACATTTGTTGATATCCCACAATGTGAAAAGGGTTAATAAAACTTCCTCTTGAAAAGAGATAAAGGGAAATATAATGGTTATCTAAAATTACATGAATCTAGGTTTCCAAATAGAAGAAAATAAGTGTAAAGTTAAAATATAAACATTGAATAGAAAACTAATGCAGAAGTACTAATAGAGAATGATAGGGAACATGTTCAAAAAAAACTTAAAAACTATAAAATCATAAATTTGTGACTGGTTAAGAGACCATCGATTAATCAAAAATGAAGATAATAGGATAAATTTTTTGTTTCAATATTATTTCCCATAGTTTTATGGAATACATTTACATTCTATAATAAAATAATAAGGAAATATATTTAATTCAAAATTATAATTTCATCCTTTAATCAATTTCTACTAAAATTTCATCTTTTTCTCCAAACAATGAGTAATCAAGAATAATTTTTCATTCCTAGAGCACTAAAATAATCTTTTAATGAATCACATAATCCATAAAATTATAATAATATAGTCCTAATATCTTTATACATTAACCAAAACCATAATATTTGGAATAAAGTAAGATAATTCCACAAATGAATAAACATTTATATAAAGAAATAACACATTAATCTTAAAAAATTAACAGTAATACTTAAACTACAAACTAAATCATTCCATAAATAAATATCCTTAAAAATCTATAAAATATTCCCAACCAAGAATGAAACCCAAAAATCAAAGGGATTTGATCAAAAATTCTTTGAATATAAATTTAACATTTATATCTAAATAATATCATTCTCTCATAAATTCATATATCCAAAAAGGTATATGTCCAAATCCAATAATATTCAAAATATGTTAATAATTTATTTAAATAAACTATATCTCTATAATGCCACATTAATAGAATATATGATTCCAAAATATAATTCATCCTTGACTCCTCAAATAATACATCATGTTAAACCTAAGGTCTATATATACCTCAATCCAATAAAAAAACTCCCCAAATATCATTAATCACCTTAAAATCCCATCACTTAAAACCTCAAAAGGGTCTCCAAGACATTAAACATGGGAAAAAAATTAAACTCATAAACTCGTGATGGTATTTATAACTCTTAATATAACCAATCATGAAAACATCATAATCTCCAAAATTTTCTTAACCCTACTCTGATTCCAAAGATAATGGTTTAGACTGATTACCTATGGGATATAATGTATACCTATCAGAGAACTCCATGTGTAGCTACACCACCTAGGTAAAACTCTTACCACTATCCCTAGTGCCAAACCTTTCCACATAAATCCCTTAAGTGGGGATCCATTATTTTCACAACATTGACACATTAGAGTTCCCAAGGATCAAATTTTTTCCTTTTCTCAAATACCAACTATAAAGACCCAACCTTAAACATTACATATTTTAGTGTCTTTAAACTAGAATTATATTTCTTGCATTCCCAAGGATATTTATAGTTTATAGTTTTATAGAATTATATATAAAAACCTACACATTACAATTTTACACTTCTCACCATTATCTATTTTTCCTATAAAACCAAAATTTTAAAATGGAACACATTTTATTTTCATGAAATATCTTTATAATTTTCATCTTAACCCAATACTTGTACTTACTCATCCTTAAAACCATATGAAATTTTTTAAAACTTGGTATGATAAAAAAAGACCAATAAGGGACATAAAAATAAATAAATAACAATTATTAGTCCATGGATATTCATAAAAATAAACAATTTTTAAAATAAAATTTATGCTCAAAGTAAAAAATTTATTACCCAAGGAATCAATTTCTCTATTGAAATATTTTCATAAAACATCTCATAAGAAATATTAGAGTAAAAAAATAAAACTCATAGTTTTTTCTTTGAAATCATGAAAAATACATGGATTTTTTTTCAAAAATCTATACCTTTCACCCTTAAGAAGCAATATGTACTTGCTCTTTTGAGTAAAAACACTCATTTATAACCTTTTTTAAATCCTAATATTTTCATAAAATACCCATAAAAATTAAAGATGAATCATATATTTAACTTCAGGAATCATTTAAATTTCACTATTATATATGGAATGAACATAAATGTCATAAATTCAATATCCTTTATGGTTCACATGTAATATCCACCATTGTTATACTTGGAGTAACCATCATAGTTACACTTGAAATAACCATCATGGTAATACTTGGAATAACCATCAAGACCAAATTCAAAGCATAAATCTTACCCAATGCATTGGAGGGATATTATTGAAACACCCTTACTTATTTTTTAATGGAACAACAAATCATCATAAACTGTTCCCAAGAACCATAACATAATCATAAAACATAAAAAAGTTTTTTTCACCCATACAAAAAAATCAGATATTGATATATATATTTCCTTTAAAACCTAATTTTCAAAACTAGAATCCCCATAAAAAATGAATAGGGTTTTTATTTGAATAAAACATGGAAGATTACAAAGAATGTTAAATATCAAACTATGGTTATGGAGGCCAGAAAAGTCTTTGTCACAGTTTATGTTGAAATAGAACATTCATCTTGTCTTTTCTAAAGAAAGTAAAAATGTTTCATTTCAAATATGTAGAAATATTAATTTTAAAAACCATTAAAAAAATTTAAAAATAGGCATAAAATTTACTTTATAATTCTTTTATGTTCATATAAAAACATCCATAAAATAATTTTAAGAATATGGGTATGGAAGATGAAGAGTTGGAAGGGATACTATAAAAGAGGATTTTTAAAATAAAGTATCTTACCTTGTTCCTGACTGATCACCAACATTATTTATCTTACTAAATAATAAAATTAAGTTAATTATTTAATTTTTTAAGAACCATTTTCAATTTTATTATTCCTTTAACCATGTTATAATCAATTAAGCTCACATTGTATGTTTTGATGATATTCGACTTATAAGTCCAAAATAACCTTGGTCGGTTTATTTATGGTCAATAAGGTCATTATTCCATCATATAAAATATATTAATTAATAAATAATTATAATTATTATATATAAATTATAATTTTTAAACTAATAATGAAATATGGTTATGAAAAATGAAATTTGTTATAATCATGAAGAAAGTAGGTCATACGTATGAAAGAGTAGTGTTTCCATTTTCCAAATATCATTATAGAAAGAAGGTAAGTATTATTTTGTCCTTAAATAATGATAATTATATCATAAATACTATATTATTTTTTTAAATATACTTTTATGTATAATCGAATTTATGTGGTTATGAAAATTGAATAGCATTTCTTCGTGGAAGTGGTAGTCCACACGCACACACGAACATCGTTATGATTTTTTTGTGAATATAAAAGGAAATAAATTAAATGATATATTATATTTTAATAATTATAAATATTTCATAAATATCATATATATAAATTAAATCCATCATTATAACCAGTCATGATATATGGTGATGGAAACCAAAATGCATCGGTTCACAAGACGGTAGTTCGTTGTACACATGAACAATGGTTTTGTTTCCCATTTGATGGAAGAGGAGATGGATGTATGTTGTATCATTAACATAAAAACATATAATTATATGTAAGTGAAATGAACGGCCGATTGTTGCCTATCGACCAGTCAAGGTTCCGGTGCTCTGTTAATGTGTATAGCAGCACTCGGGTCGAATCCTCAGTGATGATACTTTGTAACAGTCGTTTGTTTTTAGTTGATTGTATTTTGATTAGGGAGTTTGTTTGCAGAGATTAATTGAAATGTTTAATGGATGATGTATAATTTAACAATTTGATAAAGATTTGGGTGAGTTCATCATTAGGTTATTTAATCTTGTGATATCCTTGGGCTTTGCTTTATATTGCATTTAAATTAACACCCATGTCACAAGTTGACGTTGATTTGAATTCCCAAGTGTTATGGTTTTAATCCAAGCCTTAACTTAACATAAGATTCTAATATTGATCATATCTTGTTTATGGTAGTGTATTTATGGTTCCAATAATCCATGGAAACCACACGTTAAACAAAACAAGTCATTAATCCATGACATACTAAGTCCAATATACACAATGTTAATTCAACGAATACTCATCGAGAAAAAGCTCTCAATCGATTAACATACCTAAATTAAAACTCACCCCAATGAGAGATTTACTCAGAAATTATGATGTTTATTAATATGATAATATAAGTTTATGGCAATGAATTACAAAGAGAAGAAAAAGAAAGGGACAAGATAAGAGTAGTGTGCCGAACATACACACAAAATATTTTGAGAATCAAAAATGGAATTTTGATTGAATGAGGAAGAAAAATAAGGGACAATAATTTAAAATGATTCAAAATATTTTAAGACCATGAATATTATACTACAGAAGGTGGAGAAGAATAAGAGGTATTGAGGAAGAAATAAGAACTAAAATTTGATTGAAATGAAAACAAAGTTACACAATTACAATTGAACGCAAATATAAACAAACGTGAAAGAGAAGTGGAGGAGAGGTCTCTCTTGTTGAAAAAAGATCAAAGCATATCCTCCCAGAACCTTTTCAAGGCTCTAGTAATTCCAAACCTCCTCTTTAAGTGCTGAAGTGCCAACCCTTTTGAAAGGAGAGGAGGGGATGTATTTATAGCCCAAGGTGGTGGACTGTTTACATTCCAGAAATACACTTCTACTTGGCTCACCGATATGTATATCCAGACAGCCGAATATTGAGAAATCGCCTCTTTAAAGTTGAAGATAAAAATGTCTTCTGTCTACTGTGAAAATTTGGCAGCCATTGGACTTATTGATCCAAAGTTATGGCAGTTTTAGTAAACAATTCTGATCTGTCCATTTCAATACAGACATTTTCAAACTCCATAATGTGAATGGGTTTTTGAATAGGAAGATACCCTAAAATAAAAATAATTTCTTCAACAAAGTTGACCGCCCGAATCTCCTCTTGCACACTGAAAAAGAGAATCTCGAATGGATGTCTACATCCGGAGAAATTGCAAAATTAGTGTGCTGTTTGTAATTCCTGGCCAGAATGGTGGGCTGGACTTCAATGCATCATTTGATCCCCTTGTATTTGTGATTGAGTTATGAAATTTTTATCATGGACGCCTTGAACTGTTCTACGAACTTGGTATGAGAATTAAGGTATTTGGATATCTGGATTGATCCCAGTAAATCAATCTTCATGAATAGTCCAGTTTCTTCACAGATTCTTTGGTCTTGTTTGTGAGGACCATATGACCCTTAAAATGGAATAATTGGCTTATGATACCTTCTAATGAAATGTTTTATATTTAAATTATAATCCTAAAAAACAAGAACTATAAAATTTGTATTTGTATAGTGATAGTTATTATTAAAACAGTAAACTGACTCAATTGGACTAATTCTAAAAATGCTCAAAAATTATACTTAATATTAAAACATTAATATTTCGTACAAATTATGCACATTTCATATAAAATCAGTAAAGGGAGTATATAATAAGTCATGAAAATATTAATAACATCAAATCCCCCACACATAGTTTTGTGCATGTCTTCATGTACAAAAAATATAAAAACATGACAAAATCATTTTCACTCACCAAAAAATATTAAAATTTTGTTTTCTCCAATCAGGGGAGGTTTAGACTATATCACTCATCCATTTTGAAATCCACCACAAGTTGTTATAGAAACAATGTTCCGAAACTAATTCATTTTTTCACTCTCAAATTTAGAAATGGAAAATGTGGACACTCAAAACTCACACCTCTCAAGATGATAAAATTCATTTGTGGAGGTTCACTTTTTCACCAACCAAAAGTGAAAATAATAGATTTTGTAAGAGCTCTCAGCTTCCACTCCCTATCCAAAGTTCTCAACAACCAATAGGTCTTTTGAAGGGGTTTTTCTGTGGCTATGGGACAGTAGGAATATAATGTCCAAGAGAGAGAATAATAGGGTTAAAATACCAACATAGAAAAAAAATGCACATTTTTTTGAAATAAAACATGGAAGGAAATGAAAACACATATTTACAAGGGAATGATTGTGTGAATAAATACACAATAGAGGAAGAAAATATGAAGGGTATGAGAAGATGAAATATTTACAAACCACCAAACGTCTCCCAATGATATAAGAATATAATGCAAGTGTTCTTTTTTTCTTTTTTTTCTTTTTTTTTCGAAAGTTAACCTTGAGACAGATCTCACACTCATATCCCAACCCATGTTTGATCTCCTCGCGATACTAATTGTAATAGTTATAATAAGATCAAAGGTTGAGGAAGAGTGATTTTTAACCTACCCAAGACACAACCCATTTTTTTTCATTTTTTTTATTTTGATTTTTTTTATTTTTTTGAACACTTTTCAATATCATTTGTACAATACATTCCAAAATACCACTGAATGAAAACCTCCCCCCCATAGTAAAATGGATGCTTTCCCTCAAGCAGATGATAACTAACCGGAAATTAAGGAAATGATACCCAAAAATGAAATCCATTCGCCCCCACACTTAAATTTCAAAAACTTATGCAATGAACATCCATGTTGATATTGGGTGGGATAAGGTATTGGGCTTGTAATATGAATATCAAAGAAAATGTTTTCATATGATTGATGGGGCTTTCAAAAGGAGGATTAATGTAAGGGAAATGGGAGGCTATTTGGCTATTGTAATTCTCATGTGGTTCAGAAAATGCCTATATCATATTAATGCACACTAAGGTAGGAAATTCAGCTCGAAGGTCCACAAACTCAAGACTCACAAATGGGGGTGAAAACAAACATTTTGAAAAGATGGCCATAGGTGGCCTTGGCATGAAAGAAAATGTTGTTCCTCATGGTTTGGGAAATGCATTTTCCAAATCAAAAATTGAGCATTCGAAATTTTTTAATTTTGACACAAAATTATTTATCCAAAGTCATGATGAAAATACAAAATTTTTGAGATGAAAACATGTCCGTTAACTCCCCAAAATGGTTGGAAAAAATTTCAAAAATCGATGGTGAGTAAGCATGACTCTTTTTTTTTGTATTTTTTTAAGTAATTGTGTTTTTTTCTGTGTTTTTTTAGTTTTTATGTTTTTTAAAATACACACCCACACTAGAAAGAGAAAAATAAAGGGTTTGATGAAGAATGTGGTAAAAAAATAAAAGAGAGAGGAATAAGAAGAAAGAGAGAGAGAGAGAGAGAGAAGAATAGTCAAAGGGAAAGAGGTGCCCCATGGTTTGGATTTGGTGGGTTTCCATATCCATCCAGTGGTGGGTCTACTGTGGATCCAAAGGAAGTTGATGTTATTCCAGGATTGCATGTCCTCTCATGGTGATGTTTCAACTCATGTCCATTTACCGTAAATGTCCTTTTGGAGGAGGGGTCTTGGACTTGCACTGTACCAAATGGGTAAACATTACTGATAATAAAAGGACCTTCCCAATGAGAATTAAGCTTACCTGGGTGAAGTTGAAATCGAGAATTGAAGAGCATTACCTTTTCACCTTCATGAAATACCTTTCTCAGGATGTGTTTTTCATGGAGTACCTTAGCCTTCTCTTTGTACAGATTGGAATTCTCATAGGATTCAAGTCGAAGCTCCTCCAGTTCAGCTAATTGCAACAATCTTTCTTCACCATATTTTTCAAGATCAAAATTACATGTTTTCACTACCCAAAATGACTTATGTTGGATTTCAACTGGTAAGTGACATGATTTACCAAAAACAAGCCTAAAAGGAGACATCCCAATGGGTGTTTTATAGGCATTTCGATAAGCCCAAAGGGCTTCACCAAGTCTCTCAGGACAGTCTTTTCTGGTGGGCTTAACAATTCTCTCAATCACTCTTTTCACTTCTCTATTAGAAAGTTCATCCATGCCATTTTTTTGGGGGTGATATGTAGTTTATGTTTTATGTACAACCCCATTATTTTTCAAAAGAGATTCCATGGTTTTATTACAAAAATGGGTTCCTAAGTCACTTATCAAGGCATGAGGTGTGCCAAATATATGGAAGATGTGGGTTTTGAGGAACTCGGTAACAGTATGAGCATCATCCTTCCTAGTGGGTTTGGCCTCAAACCACCTTGAAACATAATCAACTGCAAGAAGAATGTATGAGAATCCATTGGAAGGGGGAAATGGTCCCATGAAATCGATGCCCCAAACATCAAAGATTTCACAAAATATTAAGGGATTTTGGGGCATTTCATTTCTTTGGGAGATTGTACTGAACTTTTGGCAAGTTGGACATGATTGACAGAACTCATGTGAGTCCTTGAAGAGCGAAGGCTAGAAGAATCCAGAGTCTAGGACCTTTCGGGAGGTCCTTTGTGGTCCAAAGTGTCCACCTCCGGGAAGTGAGTGACATAATTATAAGATGTAAGAATGCTCATTTTCTTCAACACATATCCTAATTACCATGTCTTCCCCAGTTTTCCAAAGTTTATTTTCTTCCCAAAAATAGTATTTTGAATCAATTTTCAACTTCATTTTTTGTTCCTTTGAAAACTTTTCAGGAAAAACACCAGAAACCAAATAATTTACAATTGGGGCATACCATGGTATTTTTGGAGTGAGAGATAAAATGTGCTCAGTGGGGAATTCATGATCGATGATTTCAGATTGAGAAGAACTAGAAATTCTACTCAAGTGATCAGAAACAAGGTTTTCTTTTCATAGTGTATCTTTAATTTCAAGGTCAAACTCTTGGATCATTAGGATCCATCTTATTAGCCTTGGTTTGGAATCACTTTTCTTGAGTGAGAACTTAATAGCAGAATGGTCTGTGAAGATGATGATTTTGGCACCTAAGATATAGGACCGGAATTTATCTAAGGCAAAAACCACTACTAGAAGTTTAATTTCAGTCACAGTGTAGTGAGATTGAGTTTTATCCAATGTTTTTGAGGCATAATAGATGACATGAGGGGTTTTTTATCTTCTTTGACCAAGAATATCCCCAACGGCTCTATCAGAAGCATCACACATCAACTCAAAGGGTAATGAACAATCTGGGGGTTGGATTATCGGGGCAGATGTAAGATCAATTTTGAGTTCAATGAAGTCTCTCTTGAAAACCTCATCAAAATGGAAAGTGACATCATTTTGGAGCAAACGAGTGAGTGGGAGGGAAATTTTACTGAAGTTATGGATGAATCGCCGATAGAAACCGGTATGACCAAGAAATGAATGGATGTATCGAACCGAAGTGGGTGGAGGAAGTGATTGGATCACTTCAATTTTGGCAGGATCGACTTCAATACCATCATTTGAAACTATGTGCCCTAGAATAATCCCATTTGCAACCATGAAGTGACATTTTTCAAAATTTAACACAAGTTTAAACTTGACACACTCTTGAAGGACTAGAGAGAGTGAATTCAAACAAGATTCAAATGACTCACCATAAATGGTGAAGTCTTCCATGAAGACTTCCATGCAGTGTTCAATGAATTCTGAAAAGATACTCATCATACACCTCTGGAATGTTGCAGGAGCATTGCAAAGGCCAAAAGGCATTCTTCTATATGCATATGTTCCAAAGGGGCATGTGAAAGTAGTCTTTTCTTGGTCTTGATGTGAGATTGGGATTTGAAAATAGCCAGTGTATCCATCAAGAAAGAAATAGTGTGACTTTTCGACCAATATTTCTAGCATTTGATCAAGGAATGGAAGAGGGTAGTGATCTTTTCGAGTTTCAACATTCAATTTCCTATAGTTGATGCACACACACTTCATTTGTTCTTCACTCAAGTTGTGACTCCCTCTCCATGTTCATTTGTGACAACATTTATCCCACCCTTCTTAGGTACAACTTGAATTGGACTAACCCATTCACTATCAGAAATTGGGTAGATAATACCAGCTTGAAGAAGCTTGGTGATCTCTTCCCTAACTACCTCAAGGATGAGTGGATTGAGTCTTCTTTGTGGTTGTCTAATTGGTTTGGATGACTCCTCCAGATGGATGTGATGAATGCAAATGGCGGGGTTGATTCCTGGTATGTCATCTAGGGTCCAATCTAAGGCCTTTTTGTTTTCCTCTAACACTTGAACAAGTTTGGACTCCTCGGTTTCAGTAAATGTGGTAGAGATAATGACAGGATATGAGTGATCATGGAAGAGGAATGCATATTTCAGGTGTGCAGGAAGAGGTTTCAGATCAGTCTCATCTTTAACTTTTGGGCTCGACAACTTAGGAATGGAAGAAGGGACTTCAGTTGCTTCAAGTTCATTTTCCTTAATAATGCCCAAGGTAGAGCAGTAGAGATCAGAATTGATGTAGAATTCAAGAGAGTTTTCAAGTTCCTCTAGATTTATAGAGTCTATGAATGAGAGGTCCACATAAACATCACTATTTATGACTTGGTTAATCATAGTGCAGATTTCACAAGATCCTTTGTCATTAGAACATAAAGAACACGGTGGATTTGGGTTCGATTGACTCTTAGAAGTGTCCTCAGAAGTATGAATTGAAAATGCAGAGTGGTCCTCATATGGGTATCGCATGGCTGGGAAAATGTTGAATTTGACCAGTTGGTCACCGAATTCCATGGATAAGATGCCAGAATGGACATCAATCTTGGTTCTCGCAGTCATGAGGAATGGACTTCCTAGAATTAGGGGATATCGAGAAGAGTTCGTCTCTACTTCCATGTCAAGGACATAGAAATCAGCAAGGAAGATAATATCATTGACTCTAACAAGGATATCCTCAATTATTCCCTCAGGACTAGCTGTGCTTCGATTGGATAATTGAATGAAAACACCCGTTGGGTGTAAAGGACCTAGACCAAGGTTGGAGAATATGGATTTGGGCATGACATTAATTGAGGATCCTAGGTCTATGAGTGCATCATCAAATTTTGAACATCCAATTTGGCATAGAACCGTAAAGGTCCCTAGATCTTTGCACTTTATTTGAATAAACTGCTGGGTGGAAACATTTTTGAAGGTCCTAAGTTGCCTCTTGTGGGTACACAACTCCTTAAGAAACTTGACATACTTAGGAATTTGTTTTATGGCATCTAAGAGGGGAATGTTGACTTCAACATGTCTAAACATGTCGAGCATTTCAAGATCAGGTTCAAAGGACTTCCTTGGTTTAGAAACATCTTGAGGAAAAGGAATTGGATTCCTAAGTGGAATGGAAGGAGGTGAGGGAATGTATTCAGGTTCCTTTTCAATTTTCTTTTTCTTTTCATTTTCTAGGTCAACATTCAAAGGAGGGTTTGAGGATTTATCTTGAGGCATAGCAAGTTGCTTTTCTGATCTAAGTGCAATTTCACTTACATTACCCTTGGGGTTGGGTAATGGTTGAGCTGGGAGTTGGGAAGAATTTGATTGTTGTTGCTGGCTCAGGTGGGATGCAAGTTGACCTATTTGAGTTTCAATGTTTTTAAGGAAAGAACAGGTGAAGGAGGCAAGATCTTCAACAACACTTTCCCATGGTTTCTTGGAAGAAGTGGCTTGTACCAGATTGGGATTTCCTTGATTTTGGTTCTTGGGAAATCGATTGAATTGCTTTTGGAATTGGGAAGGCTCACTAGGATAATGGAATCCAGGAGGAGGATTGTTCCTTTGAGGTTGAGGAACAAAAGGATAAGGTTGATGGAAGTTACCACCACCTTAACCATATTGGAATTGGTTTGGGTTTTGAGGAAGGAATTGAGGGGGGTGAGACATGGGGTTAACATACCTCAATCCTTGGTTAAAGTTAGAGGAGAAGGGCTCAGAGTGAGGTTGGTTGAAGTTTCTAACAAACTGACCTGATAGTTGAGGATTGGTGTTCCGCTGAGCATATGCTGCATTGAGCTCCATTGGTCCAGATGAATTGGATTGATCCTCTTGAAGTTGTGGACATGTGTCAGTTGGATGAGATGGAGAGTTGCAGATTCCACAGTTTTTGACAGGTCCATGAAACATTGATTGCAGAGAAGATGAGGTTGGGGATTTGGTAGCCACAACTAGTTGTCGCACAAGACCTATAAGTTCACTCATCCACTCGATCATTTTGTTTGGATCAATTGATTGATTATCTTGGGCTTGTTTGACTTGAGCATGTGCTCGAGTATGGAATTGTTCTGTGTTTGCAGCCATGTTACTTATGAGATCTCTTGCGGCTGTAGGAGTTTTATCAACAAGAGCACCACCACTTGCGGTATCTATGAGAGTTCTCTCCATAGCCAATAACCCCTCATAGAAGTATTGGATCAAGAGTTGGTCAGGAATTTTAGTGGTGTGGGCATGTTGCAACAAGCTTTTTGAACCTCTCCCAGTACTCATGGAGTGATTCACTTGGGAATTGACGGATACCACTTATTTCCTTTCGGATAGAAGCAGTACGAGAAGCAGGAAAGAATTTCTCTAAGAAGAGTCGCTTCATGTCATTCCATGTAGTTATGGAACCAGGAGGTAGGTAGTAGAACCATGACTTAGCAGTGTCAGCTAGGGAAAAAGGGAATTCTCAGAGTTTGATTTGTTCTTCATAAACCCCTTGAGGCTTCATGGTAGAGCACACTACTTGGAACTCTTTAAGGTGGAGATGTGGATCCTCACCGGCTAGCCCGTGAAAATGAGGGAGATGATGATTCAAACCCGATTTGAGTTCGAAGTTAGATTCTATATTTGGATATTGAATACCAAGAGGTTGGTAATTCATATCAGGGGCAGCAAGTTATTTAAGGGTTTGTTCCCTAGGATTGGCCATTTCAAATTCAACTGGTTGGACAAGGACTGGTTCTTGAATTATTTGATTATCTCTTATGTTCCTCCTAAGTTGGCGAATTGTTCACTCAATTTTAGGGTCAAAAAAATCCTAGGGATTGTTTGGAAGGCTATAGGGCATTCATAGAGATGTTGTAATAAAGAGGAAGATGAGTTTTCTTTGTATTTTTTTCGTTTATGATTTTTATGAGAAGACGAGTTTTTCTTTGTGTTTTTTTTCAATTTTTTTTAAATTTATTTTTTTGTGTTTTTATTACAATAACCAGAAACTAATGACTAATTAAAGCACCATCCCCGGCAATGGCGCCATTCAAAACACATGGCCGATTGTCGCCTATCGACCGGTCAAGGTTCCGGTGCTCTGCTAACGTGTATAACAGCACTCGGGTCGAATCCTCGGCGATGATACTTTGTAGTAGTCGTTTGTTTTTAGTTGATTGTATTTTGATTAGGGGGGTTTGTTTGCAGAGCTTAATTTAAATGTTTAATGAATGATGTTTAATTTAACAAGTTGATAAAGATTGGGGTGAGTTCATCATTAGGTTATTTAAGCTTGTGATATCCTTGAGCTTTGCTTTATATTGCATTTAAATTAACACCCATGTCACAAGTTGACGTTGATTTGAATTCCCAAGTGTTAAGGCTTTAATCCAAGCCTTAACTTAACTTAAGATTCTAATCTTGATCATATCTTGTTTATGGTAGTGTATTTATGGTTCCAATAATCCATGGAAACCACACGTTAAACAAAACAAGTCATTAATCCATGACATACTAAGTCCAATATACACAATGTTAATTCAACGAATACTCATCGAGCAAAAGATCTCAATCGCTTAACACACATAAATTAAAACTAACCCCAATGATAGATTTACTCAGACATTATGATGTTTATTAATCTGGTAATATATGTTTATGGTGATGAATTACAAAGAGAAGAAAAAGAAAGGGACAAGACAAGAGTAGTGTGCTGAACACACACACGAAATATTTTGAGAATCAAAAATGGAATTTAGATTGAATGAGGAAGAAAAATAAGGGACTGTAATTTAAAATGATTCAAACTATTTTATGACCATGAATATTATACTACAGAAGGTGGAGAATAATAAGAGGTATTGAAGAATAAACAAGCACTAAAATTTGATTGAAATGAAAACAAAGTTACACAATTACAATTGAACGCAAACATAAACAAACGTGAAAGAGAAGTGGAGGAGAGGTCTCTCTTGTTGAAAAAAGATCAAATCATATCCTCCCAGAACCTTTTCAAGGATCTCGTAATGCCAAACCTCCTCCTTAAGTGCTGAAGTTCCAACCCTTTTGAAAGGAGAGGAGGAGATGTATTTATAGCCCAAGGTGGTGGATTGTTTACATTCTAGAAATACCCCTCCACTTGGCTCGCCGATATGTATATCCAGATAGATGAATCTTGAGAAATAGCCTCTTCAAAGTTGTAGATAAAAATGTTTTCTGTCTACTGTGAAAATTTGGCGGCCATTGGACTTATTGAGCCAAAGTTATGGCGGTTTTAGTAAACAATTCTGATCTGTCCATTTCAATACAGACTTTTTCAAAGTCCTTAATGTGAATGAGTTTTTTAATAGGAAGATTCCCTCAAATAAAAATCATTTATTCAACAAAGTTGGCAGACCCAATCACCTCTTTCACACTGAAAAATATTATCTCAAATGGATGTATACATCAGAATAAATTGCAAAATTAGTGTTCTGTTTATAATTCCCAGCCAGAATGGTGGGCTGGAATTCAATGTATCATTTGGGCCCCTTTTATTTGTGATTGGGTTCTAAAATTTTTATCATTGACTCCTTGAAATGTACTCCGAACTTGGGAGAATAATTGAGGTATTTCGACTTCTATATTGAGCCCAGTAAATCAATCTTCATGAATAGTCCAGTTTCTTCACAGATTCTTTGGTCTTGTTTGTGAGGACCATATGACCCTTCAAATGGAATAATTGGCTCATGGTACCTTATAATGAAATGTTTTATAATTAAATTATAATCATAAAAAACAAGAACCATACAATTTGGATTAGTATAGTTATAGTTATTATTAAAACAGTAAACTGACTCAATTGGACTACTTCTAAAAATGCTCAAAAATTATACTTAATATTAAAACATTAATATTTCACACAAATTATGCACATTTCATATAAAATCAGTAAAGGGAGTATATAATAAGTCATGAAAATATTAATAACACCATTAATATAATTTTTTTATATTATTTTACAATTATTTAATTATATTTTTAGGAGGTGGAAGAATAAATAAAACCAAAATTCTTGGTTAAGAACTCTACCTCTTCTTCAGACAACCTCTTAAGGTTTACACAAAAATCCATCCTAGGTTTGTTTTATGATAAAAAAGGAATCTATGATGTGATTAGGTATTTAATTAAGGTATTTTTAAGATATTTTTTAAACCAAAAGGCTTGTTATGTTTTAATAAATGAGAATAAAATGTCCCCTTTTATAAGAGAGGGGAGGTGCACTTTTGGAATTTTATAAAATTTTAAAATAATATAAATTAATTTTGATGTCCAAAGGGATTAAAATTGATAAAATTTTAATATAAGATGAGTATAAGTCTAAATAATCTCATAAAATAAAATTTTGAGAAATTTATATCATATTTTTACCCTTATCTTTTTGTTTTAACCCTTTGTTAATCCTTTTGACAATTACGATTATATTAATGATTTTTACTCTTGAGGGGTTAATATAGTTCATATAAATGTAAAAAAAGCTCATAAAAGGTTAATGGTTGATTAAATAAACCATATAATAATCATGTGAAATAATATATGTTTTTTAGAAATTTTAAATCATATAATAAAATAACATTTATTATAAAATATATTAATGTCAATTTTGGAACTATTCATTCAATGTGAATTTAATAACCTCAATACAAAAAATGAATTAAAATATAATGCATTAAAGACTTTATAATATGTCATTTTTATATAAAAAAATTTGTAAGATAGAAATTCATTCGAATTATATTAATTTTAATATTATTAAAACCATTTATTTTATGTTTCTATTAGTTGAATAATTATAGCGTCAGCGTTGCATAAGATTTTAAGGAAATTATTTCATCACTAATTTTTTTTAAAAAAATTACCATGATGTAAAATTATTTAGATTTAAAATTAATATTTATAATAAAAAAATATCCTTTTTACCCTATGTTAAAAAATATTATATTTATTAAAAGTAAGAGCGTGACATTTTTTCTATATATTCTCTTAAATATTATAAAGGTCAAAATCATGTCCAAATAGAAAAATGGTCATCTATTCAAAATTTTTATGATTTTGGATGAGATATACTCATATAATAAAATTAATTAAAGTGTTATGGTCATCTTTTAGTCTTTATCTTTTTATATTTAACTTTGATCACTTGATTTACCCTTTACTATGGTAATAAAAAATTACAAAGGTTACTATTCATAATGGAAAAAAAATAAAATGGACCTATTTACCAAATTTATACCTCCTAATTAAAAATATGAAATTCATTTTTGAAGTTTCAATACATATAAGTGGAAAAATGTAATTTAAAATTTAATTGTCAAAGCCCAGCAAAAAAACGTTTTTAAGAAAAATTCCTTTGCAAGTATAGAAGAGTTTTATACTAAATTAAAATATAAAATCCATTTAAAAAACATAATTGAAATATTTTAAATCAATATGAACTAATTAAATTTTAAAAATAATCTAAAATAGATTTTTTTCTCTATATATACTTAAAAATAAAATACAATTTCCAATAAAAACAAATATTTTCACTACTCGTTGAAAAATCAAATATTTCATAAAATTATCAATTTTTTACCCTAAGGCGATTTTGATAAGATGGTTTTAAAAAATAATTTTATTTTATCAAATTTATATTCTAAAGTTTCCATAAATTAATTATAATATTCTCTCACAACAAAAAATAAAACCCATTTTTAAAGAAAACACATTTTTGAAGTATAAAACCACTTTACGGAAAAATTGAGTGATTATTTCCAAGAATTAATCAATAAATTTGTATTTATTAAGTCCTATATATATATATATTATAAAGCTTCTGATCATATTTATACCCTCTAATTTAACATCTATATTAGAATAAACATGTTTAAATAATAATATTTCGTGGTTCGTTTAAGCTCTATGTTACGTATCTTATATACTATCGAATATAGTCTTTCTTTTAAAATATTAGGATATTACAATTTAATTGATGGGATTTTATAGTTATTAATTATATTTTAGGAGAAATTTTTTGTGTTGAGTTTTATGTAATACTTGAGTTTAACATGAAGGATTATTTTGAAAGAATGCTATTGAATATTTGGGGATATAAGACAAATGGTATATGACAACCCTACTTTTTATTACACAATTAAACATAAATTATTACATAAAATTCACTTGATACAACATAAGATATTGATAGGTATAGTGTATTTGGGGCTTAGGATCATTACATAATAACTTAAAACATGGAATACAACATCTTTATTGAAACATTCCTTTACATGACCACTACATTCCCTCGTACTTAGCATTGCATGGGATAACCTGAGGACATGCATAAGAAAAGGGTGAGCTATAAATCCCAGTAAGGGAATAATCATATAATAAATAGATCACAAGAGAATCATAAACATAAAGGCATGATAAATCATGATAATCATAACATGGAAATGCAGAAACAAAACATAACATGGAATTAGCATGAGATAAGACTCATTGCACATGGATAATGAGTAAACCTCATTGAAAATTAAGCATGAGTAAAACCTCATTGAACTTGAATTATCATGAGTAAAAACTCATTTCACATGATGTATCATGATACCATACTTTACCCAATGCATTGGAGCGCTATAAGGGCACACCATTCTTAAACATTTCATTTCATGCATAAGTGCGCCACATGGATCATATAACATGGATTCATAAAACATCATCATTTATTATATGATAAAGGAATGTAGAATTCATACATGAAAAATTATAATCAATAGGTAAATGTTCATAAAGGTGAATACACTTGATAGAGAAATGAGCATGGTATTCACTACACAATGACATTGGCTTGGAAAATCGATGCAATTTCAGCAGCGTAACGGCGTGACATAAGAATTCATAAAAATGGTTGATGAGAAATAAATGGGTGTCTCATAATATGTAAATGAAATTTACAGTAAGGGGGTCATACAGATACATGTCCCAACAATTGTAATGGAATTTAGATTCATGATACAAAAGAATTGCTTGAATGTAAGTGAGGAGAGATAAATTCCTTTCGGAATTTCACCATAGTAACGGGTGTACATGGGAGACATTTATTGAGAGATAAAGGGGTCTCTAATAATTAAAAAATAATGAGGGAAGTATGGGGGAGGTTAAAAAACATACTTCAACATTTATAATTGAAATTAAAAGGGAATAACAATTTAAAGAATATTGGACAAAAATGAGAAAGGAAGAAAAACCCTTACTTGGAAGTGTGCTTCCAAAGGCTTGAGAGAGGATTGAGAGATGCTTATTGGGAGCTTGAGGAACCTTGGGAGGATTATAGAGATATTAGGGAATAGTTTTGAAGAACTCCTAAGGATTTTAGTGAGGAGGAAGTGGGGTCTTGGGTGGGTTTATATAGGAAACGAGAGGGAATTGTTTATTATTTAGTTTTGGGACACCTCACATTAAACTAATCAAAACCACAAACCAGCCCATGATTTTTGCCCATTATTTTTTCCAAAGGGGATTAGAAAACAATATTTTATAAGTCCAAAGTCTTAACTTCTTAAAATAATGGGTTTGCTTATGTGGAGGTGAGTCACACTCCCAAGGAAAACAATTTAAAAAGAAAAAATGTTTAATAAGTCTTGAAGGGTCCACTAAAGCTTTGTAAAATAAGTCAAACAAACCCAAAATCACATTAATTTAATGTTAAAACATATATTGGATGAAAATAAAGTTTATAGTATTTTATTACATCACTATTGGGTCATTATGATGTCATAAAATACATTATATATTTAAATGGTATTTATTTTTTACCCAAAAATTTGACTATCTCAGAAAATTATTAAAAATTCGCTGTTGGATAATTTCGACATCCTGATTCCATAAGTAATATTTAATTTATATAAATAATTTTATAAATATGTTAATTTTTAATTTTACAATAAAAACTGACATTTATAAAAAATTCATGGGTTTTGACAAAAATGACTTTCAAACCTTAATAAAAATTAAAATTGCATTCATAAAATTATAAGATCATGTATATTTAATAAAAATTAATTTAATAATAATCGTAATATTTTATTAAAATACTATTTAATTAAAAAATCCATTAATTCATCAAAATAGATTTATTAGTTGAATATTAACTAAAAATATTACTTGTTCTTTAAAAACCATTTACAAAGTAACAATAATTAAATGAAATTATATTCATTATTATATACAAAAATAATGTACATAACCATAGTACTGGGGTCTTGTTACATAACCCCTTATAACACTCACATAAGACAGAAGAGTAAGGTGTGCGATGGTGACAGACTCTTTGGGTGGCTTAGATAACATTGCTCGGGTAGTAATCTCTTTCAACTTCCACTTCTCCCATAGGCGGTCCAAATCAAGCATAACATATTCAATATTGGATTGGGCTTGATCAATAGTGAAGGCCAAAGACACAACCACCTTTATAAGCTCTGAAAAATGGGATTCATATGGGGCACGTCTACTGGATGAGGCCATCACTTCCTTTGTCTGAGTAAATTGGATTTTTTAAAGCCCTATATTTATACAAATCATGTGATCACTGTTTAATGACTATATTAGCAATGGTCAAAATTATTAACAGTATTTTAAAATAGAAAAACATAAAACCAAAATTTGTTGACATTTTATATAAACATTTTACATAAAGATACATTTAATTAGATCAAGAGGGATTTCCATTAATGAAAGTTTGGGTCGTTACAATATTCCCCCCTTAAGAAATTTCTCCCTCGAAATTTCCTTTTCCTACACTAAAACAAATTTGGGTAACTCTACTTCATCATTTCCTCCAATTCCCACATCACTTCTTCAAACTTGTGGTTTCTCCACAACACCTTAACGAGGGGCATTGTCTTATTTTTCAGAAATTTTTCTCCACAATATAAGATCTTCACTGGTTTCTCCTCATAAGAAAGATCATCCTCTAACTGTACCACCTCTAAAGAGAGTACATGTGAAGGGTCTGATATGTAATTTCTTAATAAGGATACATGAAAGACATCTTGTACATTGGTCATGGTAGGTAAAAGTGCTAGTCTATAGACCAAAACCCTAACATGATCAATAATCTAAAAGGGGAAGATGTACCTTGTACTTAACTTCCCATTATTTCCAATCCCCATGACATTCTTCCACAGAGATATGCGTAGAAATACCATGTCTCCCACTTTAAACTCAAAGTCTCGTTGACGATTATCTTTATAACTCTTCTGTCGACTCTGGGCTGCCTTGATATGTTGCTGAATGGTTTTCACCTTCTCCACCATTTCTTCAACCATTTTTTGTCTGAGAAGCTTATTCTCACCGACCTCATCCCAACACAAGGGTGGTCTGCACATTTTCCCATAAAGGGCTTTATTTGGTGCCATTTGGATGCTCGAGTGGAAACTGTTATTATAAGAGAAATCAAGCAGAAGAATATGTTGATTCCATCCTCCTTTAAAGTCCATTGAGAATTCTCTCAACATGTCCTCAAGTGTTTGGATAGTCCGCTCGGATTGGACATCATTTTGAGGATGATAGGCTGTACTAAAGTTCAATTCAGTATTCAGAGCATGTTGAAGACTCTTCCAAAACTTAGAGGTGAATCTTGGATCTCGATCGGAAAAAATAGATAGTGGTACTACATGAAGTCTTACCATTTCCTTGATATATATCTATGCCATTTGATCTAATGAGAAATCCTATTAAATAGAAATGAAGTGTGAAGCCTTTGTAAGACGATCCACAAAAACCTAGATTTCATTGTTGCCTTTGTATGTCTTCAAATGTATGGTGACAAAGTTCATGGTGATGTTCTCCCATTTCCATTCTGGTATAGGCAATGGTTGCATCATCCTCTTATACTTCTGCCTCTATGCCTTCTGTTGGAATCACCTATTTTGATAATCCCAAATCATGCTTAAACGTTGATGATGATGTATTAAAACCTTGCATTAATCTTATTATTCTATGCTTAAACGTATTTTATTCTAAACAGTTCATATTCTTACTCTCATAACTTTACTGTAACAGCTTACAGTAGTATTTACATAAGTTTAGTATTGTTAGCCAACAGTCAGAGTTTTCTTTTCAAAGTCACAGTTACAGCTAACTGTCACCTTAAGTTACTGTTGCAATAAGTTCACAGTTACAAGGTTACAGTCGAAGACTAATACAAGCTTACAGTCACGAGTCTACCGCTATCTATTGTCAAAGCTCACAGACGAAGGTCACAGTTACAAGACTTCTGTTCAAAGTTTTCTCTGCTCAACTTCGCAATCGAACAAGCCTACAGTCATAAGTCTACAGTCAAGGTTACAGTTAGACAGCTTCTGTCGACTAAGTCTACTGATGATCGAGGTCTACAGTTGACAAAGGTTACAGTTAGACAGCTTCTGTCGACTAAGTCTACTGATGATCGAGGTCTACAGTTGACAAAGGTTACAGTTCTAAAAATTTGATATTACAAGTCTACAGTTAGAGAGGCTACAGTTACATGGAGTAAAAGCTACCATTGCAAGCCTACATACAACAAGCCTTTTGTTGAAGTCAGCAGTCAGAAGGAAGTCCACAGTTGGAAGACCACAATTGAAGTCCACAGTGACATACATTCTCGACCAGTCTATTATTATTATATTTCTACTTTTTTATTTACCAATTTGATTAATACTAATCTAACGGTCATGTATAGACAAATTAATACACCTAACATTATTTATTGATATTTGCAGACATATCAAGAAATAATACAATGTACGAGGAAGATTGCATGTGTAACTCAAGACTATTTATCTTGTCAGACTCGGGTGAACAAAAAGGGCATATATGGAGGAGTATAAAAAGAAGAGAGAAGCATTCAAGAAAAAGGATGAATGGAACGAAAAGAACAGTGACATACACGAACAAGAATAGAGGAAGGACACACAGAGTCTAACATCTAGAAGAACTCTTGAGAATTCTTTCTGAAGAACAAAAGAGTCTCAAGTGAACCGACTGAAAGAACCGTCTCCTAAAAGCCATGCTGTGAAGCACTCAAACTCAAAGAAGCTGATCACTTGAACATCTGGAAGTCTGGAAATCACGACACTCTGTTTTAGTGTCAACTTACAGAAAAAGGACCAAAGCTTCAAGTCACTCATTCCTACGAGTCCAGAACTGATCTGCCAACACTATAGAGCACTCTAAACCTTCTTCTTTCTATCTCTTGCTCTACTGTGTTTAAGTGTTTTACATTTGTGAGCAGCGTGTTAGTATTACACACACTGTCTCCTGTGATTAAACTGAGGGATACTGAAAATCCCTATCTCAAACCTTTTTACATTTGTTACCCACGTATAACTGTGGAAGAAGCCTGGTGTGGCCTGGTCATTTGTTTTCCCACGTATAACTGTGGCAGAGGTTGTCAAACCTGGACAGTTTGTGAAAACTGTTGTAAAGCTCGATACAGGCTGTGTATCAATCCTTTTTATAAAATTGCTTGGTGGCAGGTGATCACCAAGTGGAAGAGGACTAAGTCTTAGCTTAAGACTGAACCTCTTGTTTGAAATATCTTGTTATTCTTTTCTTTACTTTGCTTTCCCTTTTTCCGCTGTGCTCCTTTTTGTAAACAAGAAATCTGTTTTTGCAAATACTCTGATAGTCAATTTTGGTTAGTGTGTATAAGAGATTTGTTTAGTAAACTTGTTTCAAAAGTAAAGTTAGTCATCAAACTAACCTTACTGAGGATTAATCAACCTTAGAGAAACCTGTTGAACAATAAGTCACCTATATCTCTACTGCCTTAATTGACTGGGCTGTTTTTCAATTTGGGGGATTTAATCTTAAAGTTTTTAACAGAAATTTTTAATTGGAACTCAATTCACCCCCCTCTTGAGTGTCCACTCCGACCAACATTTGGTATCAAAGGCTGTGTTTATCTCTGTTATACTTGCTCAAAGTTTTATTTTAACTCTCTGTTTTTAAACTGTGATTGTAGTTTTATCTAAAAGATCTTAAATTTCTGTTAGTTCTAAATTTTATCTCTTTAAAACATTTTCTAAAATTTCCTTATGGATAATAGACTAGAAGGTGCTGCTACTAACAGGCTACCCTTCTTTAATGGTGTGAATTATGCCCAATGGAAGCTCAAAATGAAAATTCATTTGGAAAGTATGGGTTTTGATATTTGGACTGCTATAGAGTCTCAATACAAGATTCCAGAAACTGAAAGAATAACTTGGGATGAACCTACTAAGGTAGATTACAATAATAATTGTAAGGCTGTGAATGCTCTCTACTGTGCTCTAGGAGATGAGGAATTCAATAGAATTTCTGCATGTAAAACTGCTTTTGAAATCTGGGACACCTTAGCTGTTTCTCATGAAGGAACAACTAATGTCAAGGAAATGCGGTTAAATACTTATACTATCAAATATGATAACTTTAAGATGAAAGCTGATGAACCTATTTCTGATATGTATCTCAGGTTTAATGAGATAGTCAACACAATGAGCTCACTCAGAAAGATTGTTTCAGCAAAGGAGCAAATCATGAGATTATTGAGATGTCTGCCTGACAGATGGAGAGGCACATCCGTTTCAATTAGAGAATCCTGTGATATTGGAACTTTGCCTGTCAAGGAGTTAATTGGTAAGCTGATGATGTACGAAGAAGAGCTCAAGGTAAATAAAGAGGAAGATGAGGAACCAAAACGAAAATCTGTAGCTTTTAAGTCTACTGCATCAAAGAGCAAAGACAAGGAGAAAGTGCATATACCAACTGAAAGCTCATCTAGTGAAGACTTAGATTCTGACAGTGATGCCGAGATGGCACAAATAGCAAGGAGATTCAAGAAGTTCTATAGGAAGAAGAAGTTCTTCAGAAAACCAAACTACAAGGGTAAGTATGATAGACAAGGTAAGTGGAAGAAAGATTGGAAGAAAACTGATAAAGAAGAAGACATAGTTTGCTATGAATGTAAAAGGAAAGGACACATCAAAGCTGACTGTCCTAAGTTAAAATTCAAGAAGAAATATGAGTACAAGGACAAGAATTATAAGAAAGCTATGAAGGCCACCTGGAGTGCTTCAGAAGACAGCACAAGTGAATCAGAATCCAGTGATTCTGAAAGAAATCGTGCTAATATGTGTTTCATGACAAACACATCTGAGGTAACCTTAGACACTCCCACTTTAAACTCTTATTATTCTGAAGGTGAAGCAGAATCTGGTTCTGATTCTGAAAATATTTCTAAAGATGAATTGATTGAATACTGTAATATGATGGAAGAAACGTGTAATGAACTAAAGGATAAATATAAGTCTTTAAAGAAACAGCACGCTCTTACTGCAAGTGTCAAGTCTGCACTTGATGTAGAAAAAGAGAAAAATGTTCAATTATTAAAGGAGAATACAGAACTGAAACTATCTAATGAACAACTTAGAAAGGACTTAGAAACATTCACAAATGGAAAAGATACTCTAACCCAACTGATAGGAAAGCAAGTTGCACCTAAGTATGCTACTGGCTTGGGATACCAACCTGGACAAAGACAGTTTACTAAAACACGATTTATTCCCAAGTCTGGAAAAAATCCTGCTAGTTCCAGTTTTGGAAATTCGTATGCCTCAACTGGTTATTTAAATAGTTGTAGATCAAATAAAGTATATCTCTCTAAATCTGTTGCATCTATTAATTGTATGGGACCCATAAAACAAATCTGGGTACCTAAATCCTTGATTGCTAACATATCTGGACCCAAGAAAATCTGGGTACCAAAGTCATTTCCTGTCTAATCTGTTTTGTAGGAAATCTGTTTGAAAAGAAATTACAAGAAGGTATGGTACTTAGACAGTGGATGTTCAAGACACATGTCTGGGGACTATTCGTGCTTCAAAAGCTCAATAAAGGTTGATGGAGGATATGTCACTTTTGGTGATAACTCAAAAGGAAAAATCATCGGCTTAGGCCAGATTGGTAACACTGACTCAGTATTAATTTACAAAGTTTTATTTGTTGATGGACTTAAGTACAACCTACTTAGCATTTCTCAATTGTGTGATGATGGTTTTAATGTCAAGTTTGAAAACAATTCTTGTGATGTTTATAATTCCAAAAATGCTTTAATATTTTCTGCCTTAAGAAATGAAAATGTTTATGCTGTTGACTTAAACACTTTAGCTAAACATAATGTTACTTGCTTAAATGCTTTTCATAAAGAGTCTTGGCTGTGGCATAGGAGATTAGGACACTGCAACATTCACTCACTTAGAAAACTCTCTAAGAAACACCTAGTTAGAGACCTACCTATGCTTGAATTCCCAAATGACAAAGTGTGTAATCCCTGTCAAAAGGGAAAACAACACAAAGTTTCTTTTAAACCAAAGAAAGAAGTTTCAACTTCTCAACCACTTGAACTGGTTCACATGGATTTGTTTGTACCATCAAGAATTTCAAGTCTAAATAGGAAGCACTATGTTTATGTTCTTGTAGATGACTTTTCTAGATATACTTGGGTATACTTTCTAGCTCACAAAAGTGAAGCCTGCTCTTCCTTTGTTAAATACTCTAAGTCTGTAGAAAATCTTAGTGGACTTAAGATTAAGACCTTGAGGAGTAATCATGGCCGTGAGTTTGAGAATCAAGAATTTGAATCTTACTGCTCACACAATGGCTATGCTCACAATTTTTCTGCTCCTAGGACACCTCAACAGAATGGTGTAGTGGAAAGAAGAAACCGAACCCTGCAAGAAATTGCAAGGACTATGCTTAATGAATATGACCTGCCTGTTTACTTTTGGGCTGAAGCTGTAAATACAGCCTGCTATGTTATTAATAGAGTCTTGATTAGACCGGTTCTTAAGAAAAACCCTTATGAGTTGTGGAATAATAGGAAGCCTAAGGTTAATTACTTTAGAGTTTTTGGTTGCAAAGTCTTTATTCTGAATACTAAAGATAATCTTGATAAATTTGCTCCAAAAAGTGATGAAGGAATTTTCCTGGGTTACTCTATGTCTAGTAAAGCCTATAGAGTGTTCAATAAGAAAACCAAATGTGTGGAAGAATCTGTTCACATAAAGTTTGATGAGACTGATCCACATGAGTCTAAAACTTCTCTTGAAGACGTTGAAGAAGACTTATCTGTTCTGGACCTAAATGACAAATCTAAAGAACCTTTAATAAAAACATCCAGTTCTGTACTTTTTCCAGAATCTTCCTCTGTGGAACCCGAACCTATAAATGAACCTGAAATCTCTAGTTCAACCTTTACCAAATCAACTAGGATTCTAAAGAATCATCCTTTAGATGTTGTTGTTGGTACTCTTGATAGAGGAACACAAACTAGAGCTTCTCTAAGAAATCAGGTTGAACATCAAGCTTTTCTTTCCCAGCTTGAACCCAAAAATGTCAATGATGCTATCAGTGATGAATTCTGGGTAATGGCTATGCAAGAAGAACTAAATCAGTTTGAAAGAAACAAAGTTTGGGAATTAGTGGAAAGACCTAAAGACATTCTTACCATAGGCACTAAATGAGTGTTTAGAAACAAAGTTGATGAGTTTGGTAATATAATCAGAAACAAAGCTAGGCTAGTTGCACAAGGGTATAGTCAGGAAGAAGGAATAGACTATGAGGAAACCTTTGCACCCGTGGCTAGACTAGAGGCCATTAGGATATTACTTGCTTATGATGCTCATCTGAATTTCAAACTATATCAAATGGATGTTAAAAGTGCTTTTCTAAATGGATATATAATTGAGGATGTATTTGTGGAACAACCTCCTGGTTTTACAAATCGCCATTTTTCTAATCATGTTTTTAAACTATCTAAAGCTTTATATGGTTTAAAGCAAGCTCCAAGAGCTTGGTATGATAGGCTCAGCTCTTTTCTTATTTCGAAAGGATTTACTAAAGGGATAGCTGATCCTACTCTTTTTATTAAATGGATTTCTAAAGATGTCTTAATAGTAAAAATTTATGTGGATGATATTATTTTTGGATCTTCTAAAAATTCTTTATGTGTTGATTTTTCAAAAATAATGCAAAATGAGTTTGAAATGAGTCTAATGGGAGAACTCAAATTTTTCCTTGGATTTCAGATCTTTCAAAATAAAAATGGTATTATTTTTAACCAAAGTAAATATATTAAAGATCTTCTAAAACGTTTTTCTTTGGATGGCACCAAAGGTAGTGACACACCTATGAGCACCACTTGCAAGTTGGACAGTGATGAAACTGGTGAACCAGTGGATCAAACCAATTACAGAGGTATGATAGGTAGTCTACTGTACCTTACTGCCAGTAGACCTGACATCATGTTCAGTGTATGCATGTGTGCTCGGTTTCAAGCCAATCCAAAAGAGTCTCATTTGACTACTGTTAAAAGGATTTTCAAATATCTAAAACATACTCCCAATTTGGGATTATTTTATCCAAAAGGACAATCATTTGATTTATTAAGTTATTCTGATGCTGATTTTGCTGGCTGCAAGTTAGATAGAAAGAGCACCTCTGGAACATGTCACATTTTAGGCAAGTCACTAGTATCTTGGTGTAGTAAGAAGCAGAATTCTGTTGCATTGTCTACTACCGAAGCTGAGTATATAGCTGCTGGTAGCTGTTGTGCACAAATCTTGTGGATGAAACACACTTTACTAGACTATGGATATCAATTCAAACATGTCTCTATAAGGTGTGACAATACAAGTGCTATTAACATTTCTAAAAATCCAGTATCTCATGCTAGGACAAAACATATTGATGTGAGACATCACTTTCTGAGGGATCATTATCAAAAAGGTGATATCACTCTTGAGTTCATTGGCACTGAACATCAGTTAGCTGATATTTTTACAAAGCCTTTGAATTCTGAGAGATTAAGTTACATCAAACATGAGTTAGGTATGATTAATTATAGCACAGTTGAAACCTCACAGTTGAAACCTCACAGTTGAAACCTCACAGTTGAAACCTCACAGTTGAAACCTCACAGTTGAAACCTCACAGTTGAAACCTCACAGTTAGACCTCACCGGTGTACCTCACTGATTACATCTCTCTGTAGGCTGTTTCGCTGTTTAACCTTATTTTATTTTTGCGGGAATTCGAACCGTTTCTTTTCTTTATACTTTTATCTCTAAATCCCTAAATGATAAAATCTAGAACATCGAACATATCTCAATCCACTCATCTCGACCCTTGCTCTCTCAAGTCCTAAACCCTAAACCTTCAACCGAACCTCGAAACCTCATTCAGTTCCAATGGCCAGAACAAAGCGACCCCCGACTGTCAATGAAGATGCACCAATGCCAAAGAGGACTCGAGTCGAATCCAGTGGCACCGGGAACGCCTCTATAAGACCTGTTAATCCACATCTGACTAAGAGAGAAATAGTTGCTGAGAAGGAGCTAAGTGAAGAGTGGATTTTATCGAGCAGATCATTAGTACTGGCAGTGCTTAATGAGCAAGGATGGACCGAATGCTTCGCAAACAATAATGGACCGTACTACCCGAAGCTGGTGAAGGAATTCTATGAATATCTACAGTTCGAGGAAGAGGATGATCTGCATAGACTGGTATCTAGAGTAAATGGAAATGAAGTCAGTTTTTCATCCGTTGAATGGGCTGCATGTTTAAGAGTTCCTCATGAGGGTATTTACAACTACTATTCTGGAGCGGCTCCTCCAAATAGTGGAATCTTTGATCATGAGACGGATCTGGAAGAACTGACAGGCAATGACACAGTAAGAAAGATAATTGCTGCTGAAATGAGTGGAGAGGAAAGGCTCCTGTTTAAGTTTATTCAACATGTACTGAGTCCTAGAAGAGGAGATTTTGCAACTCTGAAGCACCAGGATATTCACTTGATGTACTTATTAAAACATGGAAGGAAGGTCAACCTTTGTAGGTTGCTGATGGCTCAGATGGAGGACATGATAAAGGCAAGCTCAAAATCAAGTGCCTTGTTTCATGCTAAACTCATTTCGGTAATGTTGAAAGTGAAAGATGCAGCTGGAAGTCAGGAAGAGTTGATAGTGGCAAAGAACAGTGTATGTATCTCGAAAGTAATCTGCAAATTCATGAGGATCAGTTGGAATCCCTGGAAGAAATCATGGGTGAATGATGAGGAGAGAATCTATGAGAAATTTAGCCCTTCTACTCATCCCTCTAGACCGAGAGATAGGAGAGATCCAGGCTTAAAGCCTGATGAGCCTGAACCTGTATACTCAGATGATGAACAGACTGCAGTAGTTGGTGACTCTGCAAGAGAGAACACCCCAATTGATGAAGGAAGTGATCCTGAGACTACTCACAGTCCTATCAGGACAGTGACGTTTGGAGCAGCAAGCCCTCCAAAAGAACTACCTAGTAGAGAACCTGTTCTAAGAGACAGTGAGACTGAGTCTACAGAAGAAGAAGAAGAAGAATCTCAATATTTTGTCAAGGACACCTCTGACGAGGATGATACAGTCGAAGCAGAAGAGGCTGGAGCTTCAAATGAAAATCAAGAAACTGTTGCAGAAGATGAAGAGGAGATCCGTGGTGAAGAAACAGAAGAACTTAGTATGAGCCCTCTGATAGGGTATACAGACAAGTCAGTGTCTGACCAGGAAGCAGGAGTGGTCTCTACTACTGTTGTCATGGAAGTGGTTGATGACTCAACAGAGAGGGAGGCTAACCTCACTGCTGAACCTACAGAGGAAGCAAATATGGAACCTGCTAGAGCTACAGAAGAGAACTTAGAGTTACCCAGAGTCGAGCAGATAGTAGAAAATGTTCAGGAAGGAGCTCCAAGTGAGGGGGAGCGTTTTGGTTCAGTCTCTGTACTGTATGATATAGAAGGATGGACCTCAGATCCAGGATACATGGTGTTAGGACTCAATTATGAGGATTCAGATGAGGAAAACCAACCACCAAGAAATCCAGTTATCCTAACTAACAGCTCTCCAGTGTTAGAAACTGAAAGATTGGCCACCAAGGAAGACTTTGAATCCTTAAAGAATGAAATGAAGGAGACCATCAGACAGTCTGTTGCTGAATTGAAAACCAGTCTTTTTGATGAGCTGAAAAATGTAGAACAATCCTTAGAATTATCTCTAGGATGTGTTGTGGGAAGTCCAATCAAAGAAGTGATGGATGAAATGAAAGTGTGCCACACTCAAATTGAAAGCTGGACTGGAGCAGTAGTGGCCCTCAGACAATCAGTTGCTTCTTTAACTGCCCTGAGCAGTTCTCAGACACAAGTGGCCAGTGAGATTCGATACATCAAAGAAGTGGTCAAGCAGTTTGTGGAAGTATTTGAGGCTTTCAAGAAATCAGTAAAAGAACACTTTAGCAATCAGGATGCTGTCATTCAGAAAGTGATTGGAAATCTGACTCAGTCTTTCAAGGAGACAGTGGCATTCTCAGTCAAGTCCCTTCCTTCATCTAGCTCTCCTGTAGACCTTGAGCAGTTTAGAATCCTGCTCAGAGAAGAGCTTACTCAGGCCCGTGCAAATGACACATCAGACCTACAGATCCTTGCTACTACAAGATAAGTCAGTGGCTTTGTTCGTGAGCACCTGCAGGCTGCTACTGCTTCTCAGGAGGCCATCAAAAGTAAAGTGGATCATTACTTTGATCGGATTTTCACCAAGCATCAGTTGAACCATCACTTCAAGCTCATTCTAGAAACTATGAAGCTGCCTCCTGTTACTCAAGCTTTCAAAGAACAAGTTAGCAAGCTACGAGAGTTGACCCCGGCTTTGGATAAATTCTTGGAAAACAAAAATGACTTCTTATCTGCCATGGACAGAGGAGGAAACATCATCATGGATTTCAGGAATCTGCTCCTACCTTTTCTTCATGTGGACTGCACACCTGTTATAGTTCCTCCTGCCCTACCTGTCTCCAACCCCAGTGCTTCTTCAGTAATGTCTCCTGATGATGCCCTCAGAAGCCTTAGACCACTGATACCTCGGCAAGCTACTCACTACAGGCCTTCAGGAGCATCTGTTGCTGCCCCTCCAGACATTCCTATTACAATTCCTAAGCCTGTTGATCTTTCACCTACTTCTCCATCTTCTTCCTCCAAAGGAAAAGATCCCTTACCTACAGATGAAGAGGATTGAGTCTGTTTATGTTTTTTTTTGATAGGGATCATGTATTCACGTTTTGGGTCATTTAATGTACTCATTATTAATACAATGTTTATTTTCTCTCTCTCTGTCTTTCTTTTTGTTAATCACAAAGGGGGAGAAATAGGGAGAAATAGGGAAAACTCGGGGGAGAAATGAACCTATACAAAGAGGGAGAAATCCTTGAGGATTATACCTAATTTTTGTGCTCATATTGCTAATACTGTGTTTTGCACACTTCTCTCTGATACATCTATATTTCATTCCATACTGACATAATTTGTGATTATCAAAAAGGGGGAGATTGTTGGAATCACCTGTTTTGATAATCCCAAATCATGCTTAAACGTTGATGAAGATGTATTAAAACCTTGCATTAATCTTATTATTCTATGCTTAAACGTATTTTATTCTAAACAGTTCATATTCTTACTCTCATAACTTTACTGTAACAGCTTACAGTAGTATTTACATAAGTTTAGTATTGTTAGCCAACAGTCAGAGTTTTCTTTTCAAAGTCACAGTTACAGCTAACTGTCACCTTAAGTTACTGTTGCAATAAGTTCACAGTTACAAGGTTACAGTCGAAGACTAATACAAGCTTACAGTCACGAGTCTACCGCTATCTATTGTCAAAGCTCACAGACGAAGGTCACAGTTACAAGACTTCTGTTCAAAGTTTTCTCTGCTCAACTTCGCAGTCGAACAAGCCTACAGTCATAAGTCTACAGTCAAGGTTACAGTTAGACAGTTTCTGTCGACTAAGTCTACTGATGATCAAGGTCTACAGTTGACAAAGGTTACAGTTAGACAGCTTCTGTCGACTAAGTCTACTGATGATCGAGGTCTACAGTTGACAAAGGTTACAGTTCTACAAATTTGATATTACAAGTCTACAGTTAGAGAGGCTACAGTTACATGGAGTAAAAGCTACCATTGCAAGCCTACAGACAACAAGCCTTTTGTTGAAGTCAGCAGTCAGAAGGAAGTCCACAGTTGGAAGACCACAGTGACATACATTCTCGACCAGTCTATTATTATTATATTTCTACTTTTTTCTTTACCAATTTGATTAATACTAATCTAACGGTCATGTCTAGAACAATTAATACACCTAACATTATTTATTGATATTTGCAGACATATCAAGAAATAATACAATGTACGAGGAAGATTGCACGTGTAACTCAAGACTATTTATCTTGTCGGCCTCGGGTGAACAAAAAGGGCATATATGGAGGAGTATAAAAAGAAGAGAGAAGCATTCAAGAAAAAGGATGAATGGAACGAAAAGAACAGTGACATACATGAACAAGAATAGAGGAAGGACACACAGAGTCTAACATCTAGAAGAACTCTCGAGCATTCTTTCTGAAGAACAAAAGAGTCTCAAGTGAACCGACTGAAAGAACCGTCTCTTAAAAGCCATGCTGTGAAGCACTCAAACTCAAAGAAGCTGATCACTTGAACATCTGGAAGTCTGGAAATCACGACACTCTGTTTTAGTGTCAACTTACAGAAAAAGGACCAAAGCTTCAAGTCACTCATTCCTACGAGTCCAGAACTGATCTGCCAACACTATAGAGCACTCTAAACCTTCTTCTTTCTATCTCTTGCTCTACTGTGTTTAAGTGTTTTACATTTGTGAGCAGCGTGTTAGTATTACACACACTGTCTCCTGTGCTTAAACTAAGGGATACTGAAAATCCCTATCTCAAACCTTTTTACATTTTTTACCAACGTATAACTGTGGAAGAAGCCTGGTGTGGCTTGGTCATTTGTTTTCCCACGTATAACTGTGGCAGAGGTTGTCAAACCTGGACAGTTTGTGAAAACTGTTGTAAAGCTCGATACAGGCTGTGTATCAATCCTTTTTATAAAATTGCTTGGTGGCAGATGATCACCAAGTGGAAGAGGACTAAGTCTTAGCTTAAGACTGAACCTCTTGTTTGAAATAGCTTGTTATTCTTTTCTTTACTTTGCTTTCCCTTTTTCCGCTGTGCTCCTTTTTGTAAACAAGAAATCTGTTTTTGCAAATACTCTGATAGTCAATTTTGGTTAGTGTGTATAAGAGATTTGTTTAGTAAACTTGTTTCAAAAGTAAAGTTAGTCATCAAACTAACCTTACTGAGGATTAATCAACCTTAGAGAAACCTGTTGAACAATAAGTCACCTATATCTCTACTGCCTTAATTGACTGGGCTGTTTTTCAATTTGGGGGATTTAATCTTAAAGTTTTTAACAGAAATTTTTAATTGGAACTCAATTCACCCCCCTCTTGAGTGTCCACTCCGACCAACACCTTCAATTGATGACACACTAGGCACTTTGATGTATATTCAACGATCTCTTTCTTCATATTTCCCATCCATAATGCTCTCGGAGATCTTGATACATCTTTGTGTTTCCTGGGTTATTAGAGAAATTTAAACTATGTGCATCATCCAAAAGTTCCTTCTTCAACTCCAAACTTGATGGAACACATATTCTTTTCCCAAATATCACAATTCCTTATTCATTAACATTATACTCCGAGGATTTCCCTTTTCTGATAGCTTCCACTTTTTTTGGAATTCCCACATCATCCTTTTGAGCATCCCTTAACCATTCCAAAAGTGACAGTGGAGCAATAATTTGTGAAGGGATTGATGATGTTCCCTTCTTTATGATTCCCATGTCCATCTTCATCAAATCTAAGAATATTGGATCCTTTTTAGTTCTCTTCAATGATAGAATCACTGAGTCCTTTCTACTTAGGGCATCTGCCACCTTGTTCACTTTCCCTGGGAGGTAATGGATTGAGCAGTCATAGTCTTTGATTATCTCTAACCATCTTCATTGGAGAATGTTCAACTCATTCTGTGTGAATATATACTTGAGGCTTTTGTGGTCCGTATATATTTCACACTTCTCCCCAAAGAGATAATGCCGCCAAATTTTCAAAGCGAAGATCACTGCAGCCAACTCGAGGTCATATGTTGGATAGTTTTATTCATGAGCATTCAATTTCCTTGAAGCATAGGCAATGACTTTATCTTTTTTTATTAACACACATCCCATTAACTTCTTTGAAGCATCACTAAATACCACAAAAAGTTCTCCATTTGTGGGTAAAGTGAGCACGGGCGCAGTGACAAGTCTCATTTTCAACTCCTTGAAGCTTTCTTCACATTCATCAATCCAAAAAACATTTACTCCCTTCCGATTTAGCTTGGTAAGAGGGTTGGAAAATCGTGAGAAATTTCTCAAAAATCGTCGATAATATCTAGCTAACCCCAAGAAGCTACGGATATCCGTTACTGATGTTGACCTCAACCATCTCTCAATTGCATCTATTTTGGAATGATCCATAGATATCCCACTACTTGTAATGATATGGCCCAAGAATGAGACCTCCTTCAACCAGAACTCACACTTTCTATACTTTTCATAGAGCTTCTACTACCACAAGGTCTCTAGTACAGTTCTTAGATGCTCCTCATGATCCTACTTGGTTTTGGAGTATATCCGAATATCATCTATAAAGACTACCAAAAATTTGTTGAGGTAATCTATAAAGACTCTATTCATCAAGTCCATTAAGATTTCTAGAGCAT
Source organism: Viscum album (assembly GCA_963277665.1). Classification (NCBI taxonomy): domain Eukaryota; kingdom Viridiplantae; phylum Streptophyta; class Magnoliopsida; order Santalales; family Viscaceae; genus Viscum; species Viscum album. The sequence continues at coordinate 340,047,388 of OY728135.1, forward strand.
TAGTGAGTCCGAAAGGCATTACTATGAATTCATAGTGCCTATATCTTGTACGAAAAACAGTCTTGGGGATATCTTCCTTCTTCACCCTTACTTGATAATATCTTGACCACAAATCCACCTTGTAGAAGTATTGTGGTCCATGTAGTTTATCGAACAAGTCATCAATTCATGGGAGAGGATACTTGTTCTTTATCGTGATTTTTTTGAGCTCACGATAATCGATGCAAAGGCGCATTGATCTATCCTTCTTCTTGATGAAGAGGACTGGTGCACCCCATGGTGAAGCACTTGGGTGTATAAACCCTTTATCCAGATTCTCCTGTAGTTGTTTCTTCAACTCCTCAAGCTCCACAATAGACATTCTATACAGATTCTTGGATATTGTAAATTCCCCAGGTATAAGATCAATTGAGAATTCAACATCTCTTCTAGGAGGAAGACCAGACAATTCCTCGGGAAACACTTCAAGGAATTCCCTCACAATAGGCATGTATTCAAGGATGGTTGCTTCTTTGGACTCAATCATCTGAGCTAGATACGTGTACTCATAGGGCATTAATATCCATTATTAAGATGATGGAGCTAAATAAGATTCATCTTCCTCCTTGCACTTGTATAGAATTAAGGGTCGATTATCCACATGGAGAGTGATTTCCATATCCTGGAAATTTATGTTGGATCTATATAAGTAAAGTCAATTCATGCCAATAATCGCATAAAATTCCACCATAGGGAGTATGACGAGGTTCGATGAGAAGTTTAATCCACATATTATGAAAGGGGAGGAGTTATATTCATGGGATGAAATGATTTCCCCATTTTCCGTACTCACCGATATCTTCACTTCCATGATTTGTGGTGGTGATGAGATTTTTCTACTAAACTTTTGAGATATAAAAGAACATGTAGAACCTGAATCAAAAATTACTTTCACTATTCTTGAATGAATAACTAGCGTAACTGTCACCACTTTGTTGTCGGGGGTCACTTCGGCAGTAGTGATGGAAAAAGCTCACCCTTGCTGCCTTGGAGGTTGTTGGTTACCTCCGAAAACCCTTGGCTTAGGGCACTAATTTTCAAGATTCCCTGGTTCTTTGCAGTTGTAGAAATGAACCATGCGTTGAGGTTCGAATGAAGCATTCCTCTCCTCTGTCACAACCACGGGTCTTTCTTTCTGATAGTTAATAGCCAGGTACCCTTCTCTTCTACACCTAAAGCATTTCCTCGTCCCCTTCAGGAAATTTTAAGGGTTCTTCATTCCATACCATTGGAAAGTGGGGTGATGGATCTTTTTAGCACTGTTGTATTTATCAATCAGACCACCAGTATTGAAGTATAGCTTACACTTCTTATCCCCATGATACCCCTGAGATTATCTGATCTCTATTTCGATCTTGAGGGAAAATCAGATAATTTTCTCATAGCTGTCAAAGACACGGATCGCCAGCACTTTCTATTGGCTAGGTTTCAGCCCACCAAAAAAGCAGTCAACCTTGAATTCGGGGGTAACGACAAAGCCAGAGGCATATCGTGCAAGACTTTTGAAGTTTGCCTCTTATGCTCCGACATATTCTTCACCTTTTTTCTTGAGGGAAAGGAAGAATTTTTCCATCTTAAGCTGGAGGGTGCATAGAAAATATTTATCAAAAAACATCTTCTATAAATCCTTCCATTCCAATTCCTCAATCACCTCCTCAGGCTTCGTATTTTTGATCAACGTCCACCATTGATCAGATTCACCCTCTATACGATAAGAAACTAGGAGAACCTTCTCTTGTTCAGAACATTGAAGGATGAAGAAGATATTTTCAATGAATTTGATCCATTGTTAAGAGATTGAGGGATCATATGATCCATTAAAAGTAGGAGGCCTTTGTCTCATAAAACTCTCGATAATGACTTGTTATTTATTAGGGGGGTTTAACGTTCCTATTGACCCATGTTTCTATTCAAATATTGAGTTAGATGAGAGAGAAGCATGATAAAGTTTGTGATTCCCGCTCCCATTGGATTGGGCATCTCATTAGTACATTCATCACATTGATCTTCACATCAGTTGTTATCCTGAGTCCTCCTATTACCAGCCATTGGCTGGAATAAAAGAAAAGTTAGGGGTAACACATAAAGGGTAATACAAGGAAAAAAGTGATGACTTATAAATAACTTTTATTTCCTTGACATATGAATCTATTGGTTTCAATCTATGTTATCCATGATCTACTTTCTAACATATATTCTTAGGGAATTTTTTTGTCCCTTAAAAACGGTTCATAATAAGCTTGTGAATTTACAAATCATATCCCCCAGGAGTGTCGTAACCAAGAGTGCAGCAAGGCCCATTGTCGTGCAACAGTTCTCGTTCGAGTCTAGCTCAAAGTGGTGTTTTCTAGTTTTACCCCTAGGATACATCTATACCAGAGCTACCTCTACCTACTCGTATCCACACAGAGATGTATTTTCTTGATAAACCACTTAAAAAATACTCACCAAAACATAGGGATGTTTTTATTATACTTAATCTTGTCTCTAAGGATTTACGAGGGTTTTCTAATCCTAATCCCAAAAATAACTAAACCTATCCTCTGATACCAACTATAACAACCATACCTTTTATTACACAATTAAACATAATTTATTACATAAAATTCACTTGATACAACATAGAAGATCAATAGGTATAGTGTCTTTGGGGATTAGGATCATTAAATAACAACTTAAAACATGAAATACAACATCTTTATTGAAAACTTCCTTTACATGAACACTACATTCCCTCGTACTTAGCATTGAATGGGATAACCTGAGGACATGCATAAGAAAAGGGTGAGCTATAAATCCCAGTAATGGAATAATAATGGAATAACATAAGGAATACAATACATGTTAGACAATAGGCATATCAATAGAGCACAGGATACGCATAAACATAAATTCATGATAAATCATGATAATCATAACATGAAAATGTTGCAATAACACTTAACATGGAATTAGCATGAGCCAAGACTCATTGCACATGGAGCATGAGTAAAACCTCATTGCACATGAAACATGAGTTAACCCTCATTTTACATTAATTATCATGATTAAACACTCATTTCACATGATGTATCATGATACTATACTTTACCCAATGTATTAGAGCGCTATAAGGGTGCACCCTTCTTAAACATTTCATTTCATACATAAGTGTGCCACATGGATCATATAACATGGATTCATAAAACATCATAATTTATTCCACGATAAAGGAATGTATAATTCATACATGAAACTTTATAATCAATAGGTAAATGTGAATAAAGGTGAATACCCTTGATATAGAAATGAGCATGATATTCATTACACAATGACATCGACTTGGAAAATCAGTGCAATTTTGGTAGCTTAATGGTGTGACATAAAAATTCATAAAAATGGTTGATGGGAGAGAAAGGGGTGTCACATAATATGTAAATTAAATGGATAGTAAGGGGGTCATATAGATACATGTCCCAATAATTGTAATGGAATTTAGATTCATGATACAAAATAATTACTTGAATGTAACTGAGGAGAGATAAATTCCTTTCGGAATTTCATCATAGTAACGAGTGTACATGGGAGGCATTTATTGAGAGAGAAAGGGGTATCTAATAATTAAAACATAAAGAGGGAATTATGGGGGAGGTGCGAAACCATTCCCTCAACATTTATAATTGAAATTAAAAGGGTATAGATATTTAATGAATATTGGACAAAAATGAGAAAGGAGAAAAACCCTTACTAGGAAGTGTGCTTCAAAAGGCTTGATAGAGGATTCTTGGGAGCTTGGAGCACCTTGAGAGGATTCTAGAGAGAGGAGGGAAGAGGTTGGATGAACTCCAAAGGCTTTGAGTGAGTAGTAAGTGTGTGCTTGGGTGGGTTTATAAAGGAAAAGATAGGGAATTGTTTATTATTTAGGTTTGGGACACCTCACATTAAATTAATCAAAACCACAAACAAGCCCATGGTTTTTGCGCATGGTTTTTGACCAAGGGGATTGAAAAACAATATTTTATAAGTCCAAAGTCCTAACTTATTAAAATAATGGGGTTTCTTATGTGGAGGTGAGTCACACTCCCAAGGAAAACATTTTAAAAAGACAAAATGTTTAATAAGTCTTGAAGGGTCCACTAAATCTTTATAAAATAAGTCAAAAAAACCCAAAATCACATTATTTTAATGGTAAAACATATATTGGCTGAACATAAAGTTTATAGTATTTTATTAAATCACTATTGGGTCATTATGATTTCATAAAACACATTATATATTTAAACGGTATTTAATAATTACCAAAAAATTTGACTGTCTCAGAAAATTATGAACAATTCACCGTTGGATAATTTTGACATCATGATTCCAGAAATAATATTCATATTATCTAAATAATTTTCTAAATATGTTAATTTTTACTTTTAAAATAAAAACCGACATTTATAAAAAATTCATGAGTTTTGACAAAAATGGCTTTCAAACCTTAATAAAAATTACAATTGCATTCATAAAATTATAGGATCATTTATATTTAATACAAATTAATTTAATAAAAATAATAATATTTTATTAAAATATCCATTAATTCATCAATATATATTTCTTAGTTGAATATTAACTAAAAATACTATTTGTACTTTAAAAACTATTTACAAAGTAATAATAATAAAATGAAAGTATATTCATTATTATATACAATAATAATGTACATAACCATAGTACTAGGGTCTTGTTACATAACCCCCTATAAAACCTGCATAAGAATGATGAGTAAGGAGTGCGATGGTGACAGACTCTTGGGGTGGCTCAGATAACATTGCTCGGGTGGTAATCTCTATCAACTTCCACTTCTCTCGTAGTCGGTCTCACTCGAGCTTAACATATTCAAGAACAACTTAGGCTTAGTCAAGAGCGAAGCCCAAAGATGAAACCTTCTTTCTAAGCTCTGACAAATGGGCTTCTTATGGGGCACGTCTACTGGATGAGTCCATCGCTTCCTTTTTCTGAGTAAATTTTATTTGTTAAAGCCCTATATTTATACTAATCATGTGATCACTTTTCAAAAACTACTTTAGAAATGGTCACAATTCTTAACAGTATTTTAAAATCCAAAAACATAAAACCAAAGAAGTTGACATTTTATATAAACATTTTACATAAAGAGACATTTAATTAGATCAAGATGGATTTCCATTAATGAATGTTTTGGTCATTACATGGTATGAGGCAACCTTTGAGGTTAAAACATTATTTAATGTTAAAGTTATTGAGGTTAATTTTGATACAGAGTTATTTATTTATGGAATTATCTTTATTGAACCTAGGGTATTATTTTGGAAATTTTTAAGTAAAATGAATGATTTCTTCATATGAAAGTTTATTCATTTTGGGTATTATCTTACCCTGTGAAACCCATTTTGGATTTAGTAAATACAAGAGGTTTATGTTTTTATCCTTATATAGATAAAATTATCTATTAAATTTTTATTATTTAGGCATAATAAATATTCATTGTGGATACTCATCACTTGGAATATAAGACGAGATAGAGGAGGAATTTTTTTAAAACTTGTAACCAAATGATGAAATTTCATTTATGGATTTGAAGAAAATAAATTATGTTTAACAATATTATTAGCTAGGGCAATAAAATAATCCCTCAAAAAGTAAATTTTTTTATCTTTTTAAAATCATTTCTGATGAATCAATAGTTTCTTTCTCTCTTATTAAATCATGATTTTGTGGTCATTAATTTTCACATGATCACATTATATATCACTCCCCATCATTATATTGACATTAATTTTATTATCCTTGTCTATATTATTACTTCAAACTAATTTTATTCTATTTGGAAACCTAGTTATGTGTTATTTCAGATAACCTAAATATTTCCATTCCCTCTTTTCAAATGGAAGTTTTGTTAACCCTTTTTATGCTATTGGTATTCAACAATGGAATTTTTCAATATTAAACCCTCGATCAAGATAAAATTTTGAGGATTAAATTTATTTAAGGGGAGAATTAATTACCATAATATTTTAAAATAATACGCTGTTTGATGGAATATATGAAATAAAACACCAAGCTTGAACAAACCACAAAGTAATACTATTTTAATTATGACTATTATAACATAGTCGTTGAATTGAAGGGTATAAATGAGAGTGACCACACTATGATATATATATATATATATATATATATATATATATATAATGGTCCTAATAAATAAAAATATATTGTATAATTCTTATGAAACACGTAATTAATTTTTACTGAAGTCATTTTATGTTTCAAAAATACATTTTCTTCAAAAATGGTTTTATTTCTTTTTATGAGAAAATATTATATTTAATTTCTAAAAAATTAAGAAATATTAGTTTATAAAAAGGATATCATTTTTGAAACCCGTATATAAAAATTTTATTAAGGTGAAATTTTGGGATTTTTCTGAAAATATTAAATTTTTAGTGAATAGTGAGAAAAATAATGATTTTATAAAAAAGTGTCTTCTCCATTAAAGTATTTACAAAGTCACATTTAGTTTTGAATTATTTAAAAATTTTAATTTGTTATTTTTTATGAAACATGATACAATTAATATCATTTTAATTGATATTAAGCTTAATTATGGAATAAAAACATTTTTATACTTAAAATCCATTTTTTTTGGAAAATCGTTTTTCATCGCGTTTTACGAGTTTATTTTAAAAATAATTTCCACCACTTATAGGGGTTTAATTTAATAAAATAGATTCCATATTTAGAATAAAAATTTTAAATTTTTTTAACTAAGACATGTTTATTTTTATTTATAATGAATAATAACCTTGGTAAAAATGTTGCCACCATGGTAATGGTAAAAAAAGTATAACAAAGTTAAAACTATGAAATACAGCTTCAAAATAATCCATAAACCAGAATATATTTCATTATATAATTTTAATTCAACCAAAATCTTAATATAATCTAAAATATGTTATTTTAGTTTGAATTTTATTTTATAAAGACACTTATATTATTTTAAGTAAAGTAAAATTCCAAAAATTATCTTCCTTACTTTTAATATATATAATATTTTTTATAGGGATAAAAAGAGGTTATGAATGGTTAAATATTTTTAAATATAAATAAAATTATTTTATTATGACAGTTAAAAAAAATTGTGACAAAATAATTATCATAAATGAACAGGGCAATCTGACATGGTTCTCATGTAAGTAGTTGAAAAATATAGTAAATGATTTTAAAAGCTATAAAGTAACATTTTTTGGGTAATTTATAGTTTTATAAGATTTTTTTTTGAAAAAATAAATTTATTAGTGATGTTTTAAAAGTTTATATTCAAATTAAATTACTATCTCAATATTTTATAAAGTCAAATGATGTGAATAGTCCCAGAAATGACTTTAATGATATTTTATATTAAATATTATTTTTTTAAATGATTGAAAATGAATAAAAAATTATATTTTGAAAATATAACGTTCTATGGCATATAATATAAGTTATTTTTCATTTATGGGTCATGTTTCCTTATATAATAACTTTATTGACCCCTAAAGAGTAAAAAATATAGTTATTGAGGTAATATTTTAAAGGGTCAATGTGGGTTAAAACTGAGATAAGGATCAAAAAAACACATAAAATTGTATAAATTTTATTAGATTAGATTAATTAGACATAATAAAATCCTATATTTTAAATATATCATATTTTTTCACCTTAACATGAAAATTAATTTATATTTATTTAATACTTTAAGTAATTCCAAGGGTACCCCTTTCCTCTCTTATATAAGGTCACCAACTATCCTTTATTACATTCAGTTATTGAATCAATTATCTTGAGAGGACCCTAAATAAATAAATTATTAACTTATTTATACACATTTTAGACATTCTGGTATTCTTAAAATACCATCCCTAGGGTCTTTAAGGAGAGATCAAATGAGGTTATTCAAAGAGGAGGCAATCGTCTCAACTGAGCGTTTTCATTTTACTTACTATTATAACTCCTTAAATTATGTACTAACCATTACAATATAATAACATTATTATATAACATAAATTGGGATGTTATTATGTTAATGGAATAACCATATTAATTTTATTTTTCCATCAAATGGGAAATAAAATCATGATTCGTGTGTACGTACAGACTACTGCCTCGTAAGACGTTGAGTTTCATTTTTCATCACCACTTTTCATGGATGGTTAATATAATGGATTTAATATATATATATATATATATATATATTATATTCATGATATAATTATTATTATTTAAATATAATATATCATCTATTTTCATACCATTCCAATCGTTAAAAAACATAATCATTGCACATGCGTACATACAGACTATCATCTTCACATAGAGATGTACTTTCGTATTTCAGTACCGCCTATCATGAATGGCCATGGGAATGAATTAAATTAGGGAATTTTATTTTTATAACATGATAATGATCTTGTAAAGATACAATTATATTTTATTTCTTTATTTTCTATCCAATATAAAGAAAAAACATTGCTCGTTTGAATGTGTCGACTATAGCCTTGCGAACTGATGTATTTTGTTTTTCATGACCTATTTTCAAGGATGAAACTAATATTTTATTTTTTGTATAAAAATTATAAATATTTAATTATTATTATTCTATAGGTGATTGAACAATGACCCATTTGACCATGATCAATCTATTATAGCCATTTTTCAATTATAAACCAAACATCATCAAAACACCCGATGTGGACTTAATCGATTAAGTAATTAAATATGTTATTGAAATAAATGTAATAATTTTTTTAATGAAAAATTAATAAACTTATAAAAGTTTCTTAACTAAGTAAATCTATAATATATTTTTACTAAAGGATATAGATATAAATTCTAGACTCTAGGTAAAGGGTTTCTAAACTTAATTTCCTTTTTTGGGTAATATGTTATATTGTGATTATGTGTGAATTGATATATAATTTTTTTAAGATATATTTACACATTTTTATATGGATTTAAATATGTAAACATGATATTATTAGGGATTAATTATCACATAAAATTTTATGACCTTTACAAGGGTTTTATTTTTGTTAATCTCATTTTCTTAAGACATATTTCATGTTATGCACATTGATTTATTTTTATAGTGTACTTATTACCAAATGAATGAATTTTTAAATATTTATTTATTTACTTCAATAAATTTATATATCCATATCATGTTATTTATTTCAATGAATTTTAATTCGAAAGTAACCAAAGTGATAAAAGATTTATTTTATAGTCTCATTTATTTTTAGAATAATTTTTGTTCAAGGTTCCTTTAGGAAAAATTAAATGATATTAATTTATTTAAACATATATATATATTATTTTAATCTCTTTATTTCTAAGTTTTAAATTATTTTCATTCATTCTCGTCTCTTTGGTACTTAAGAATATCAAGAGAAAGAAAAACAAGACATATTTATCTTTTTAGTCAGGAATCTTTTCACTTCCATATCCATGATCGTTAAAATGTTTTCAAGATTGTTTTTTATATAAATAAATTATTATTTAAAATCCATTTTAACTATATTTTACTTTCTATACAAAGTTCTAAATGTAATTTTTTTTTGCTTTTTTCAAAACAGGATACTATTTTTTTCTAAAAGTGAGAAAGGTAACCTTGTTTTAACATTTACCAAATGAATTCCATTTCCAAACATCATAACTATTATTTTATTTGAAGTTTACTTTAAAAGTATAAATGGTTATTTTCAAAGAAAATATTTTTCTCAATATTATTGGAACTTTTATGTAAACATTATCAAAAGAGAATGATATTTTCACATTTTCAATGAAATGTATTAAATGTTCTTTTCAAAATATATTTTTCATATATGGAAATATATTTTATTTTTTTTACAATTCTCCAATAGGGATATTTTTCAATGAAATAATCCTTAGTCTTTATATGGGTGAAGTATTATTATTTAAAATAAATTTTCATGGAACCCATTTCTTTTCTATAGGTTAATCATACAAAAAAGGTATGATGGTTGTTTTCAAGGGTGTAATGTTTAAAAGTGAAATATTTTATATTGTTTTTTAATTTTATGGTACTTTGAAATATTCATAGATGATTTATGAGTGGTTCTATTATAATCCAAAGATGTTTTTTTATGTTATAAAACAAAGACAGGTGGTTAAATTATCAACCAAGGATAGATTGATATTTTATAGACCTCCAATGCATTGGGTAAAGTGATAGAGTTAACTTAATATATGTTGTTACTAAGAAATGTTAAAGTTTAAAAGTTATTAGTTATTCCAAATATATTTTTTAATTATATACATAGGCAATTCCATGATTAATATCTGATTTTCTAAGATACCCACACTCTTTTTCAATTCTTTTAATGGGTTCTAATGTTTCCATTGATCAAGTATTATTTTGACATGGATCATGATTGGTATCTTATATGACTCTTGTATTTGTTAAAGTTTTTATATCATGTATTACGATTTATAATCTAGTTTTTTTGGGTATGAATTATTTTATATTATGATCAGGAACTTTGAATAGTATTCTTATACCCTTATGTCCATCTTGTGCTCACTAAAGATATTCTATTGTTAATGAATACGTTTACACTTAATGAGAATTTGAGATCACCCTTCTTATGTTTTTCCTAAGTTATTAAGAATAAGGTTAAGTAAGATAGTTATAGAAGAGTTTTATCTGAGTGGCGATGAATAATTAATGTGGAATAAGAAATGATGTGTATAAAAGTAAAAATTATATCTTAAGACATGGGTATTGTTATGTAAGATTTTTTCTTAATTATCTAAAACACTAAACCTAAAAGGACCTTAGGTATGTAAGTTATCCAATATTTTTTTTGATATTTTATGTTTTGAATGCATAAAATTAGGTCATGTTTATCAGTATAAAATCCATAAATATAGATATTATGTATTTAGAACAAGATCTGGGAGTACGGGTTCATGGACATTATAAATTTGGTATCATATACTTTTCAAAACTAAATTAATAAATTCTATTACACTGATAATAGTTATATAAACTCCATATATCTTCCAAAAAACCTTCAAGTATATTCATAAATTATATCTAATGGAACCATCAATAATTCTTCCTGAAAACTGCTTTGGGTTTCAATGACCTTGACTAGAAACTTGAATAAACATTGTTGGACTTTATAAATAACTTTTCTTCTTCTAGTTTTAACTTTTTCCTACTTATACTATCAACATGATTCCAAATACTAGATATAATATTCCCATTTCATCCATCATCAATACTTTTATAATATTGAGTAAATCGATTTTAAACTCATCCAAAATTTAGAAACATTTCTAATGATGATAACAAAATTAATTACTTGACAAGAATAAGCTTTTTGGAAAACCATCAATCTCAAAAATTAATTGAAAAGACTAATAATATTTATTAGATATGGTTATTATAAGTTATTTAATCAATAATTCCTTTGAAACCTTGAATGAATTGTTTTATTATTCTCTTAAACATCTATATTCAAATGTTTAACAACTTCAATAATTAGGTTACTATAGAAGGTGTTTCCCTAAAACATATAATTTTTCTTACTTGAGAACATTTTTAAGTTACCAACCTTAGGATTTTATTACATTAAGATTTTCCTTTTTCAAGGATTGATATCAAAGTTATGTTTGATAATGATGATTTTATTCATCTTTAATAGATTCTTTTATCGTGTGAGTTTTATGTTTTATATTCATTTAATAAGGAAAATTATTAAATGTGACACCACTAAAAAAATAACAAATTTTAAACTCATTTTACCCATTTAGTGGTACAATATCCATTTTTCAATAAAAAATGTGTCCAATTTGGAATTACTCTTACAAATAATCTATTTAGATATGCATCACCCAAATTGTATTGTATATAACTATCAGATAGTTGAGAAGACATCACTTTTACTAATCCAACATATGGATAAACCCAATGTTATTTCACTAATATTATAACTTTTAGGGTTTCCTAGTTATTTGTAAAATATATATCACAATGGGATTTAGTTACATAACCCTTAGGGTTAACCATTTCCACCATTCCTTATATAATATAATTTTTGGGCACCCTACTTTGGTAGAACCTACACAATTGAATGATTGATGTCTTAACATGTGTTCTCTTTGGAAGGAATCTAACACTTAATATTTTAAGGGGAATTTAATCTCACCATATTATCTAATGTTATTATCTTTAAATGTAGTAATTCTTCCAATGAGTACTTTTGAATTGTATTACCTCCACCAAATCAATATGTTCAATCCATATTGATATGTAACTCTTTACACAACTCATAGATCATGTAACTAACCCTAATTGAAGGCAAAAAATATTATTTCATATACAAATTCATCTTATGCATAAGGTACATGAAACATTTTCGTGTAAATGATTAGAATTACATGAAATCAGAAATCTTCTCATGAGGAAGACCATATCCATAGATAGTCGACCCTTACTTTTCTAGACTAGGAATAAGACACCATGCCAATGAGCAGTCTAACCCAAAGTCCCTCTACCCACTGATATTTTACCCAAGGGAGATCTCATTTTCATTATAATTTTAACACCTAATAAGCATAAATCATAATTAAATACTTCATTCAAGTTTTTAACTCTATATATGGTAAATTCATGTTAGAAGATAACTAGATCCATTATCATACCTAGAATTTAACTCCTTAAATGCATGTATAATTATATATAAAAGAGTTTTAACAAAATTGAATTAAATAATACACATATTCATAATATAAAAAAATTATATCTATGAATAATAAAATAAGGAATAAATTTTAAATAAATGAAAAATTCACATATCTAAATATGAGATAACATTTATAAAAATTTCATAAGTAAATCTAGACATAAGCACTTTATTGTTTGATCTATTCACTATAGACATTCCATAATATTTGAATATAAAAAATTTATATTCATTTACCAATATCAAATATTTAATTTTATTAATTATATCAAATTTACATTAAATATATTATATTAAGGATTTATAAACATTTTATAATCTAATTTCAATTATATAAAATTTTACATAATACAGATATCACATATTCTTAATTATTTACACCTTGATCAAATAAATCATAAAAAAAATTATTTGGTTTAAATAATTTCTTAAATAAATATTTAATTTAAAAAATTCAAAATTAATTAATTTTGAACAATTCTTAATTTTAAATATAAACACTTATATTTATAATTTATTTTTTATTTAATAAATCTTTTATAAATTAACCTTATAATTTATAAATAAAAATTTCATATGTAAATTATAAATCATTCTATATAATTATTAAAATTTATTTTAATATTAAAATGTAATATTTATGGATATTCATTTAATAAATATTTCATAAACATTTATTAACTAATTATAAAAAATTTATAATTAATTCACTTTTAAAAAATTTTATAAGTTAAATAAATATCTCATTAAACCTTTTTCTATAATTTATAAACATTTTAAGATTTATAGAATTCAATTCATAACTGATTTTTTAAACCTAATTGAATATTATTTAACGGTATACACATATCGTAGGAACTAATTTGTGTCACGTATGAATGAAATCATAACATGCATTTGATATCAAAACCTACAATATATGGATATCATACATTGTGAAATCAATATAGATTACATTATCGCATACTGTAATATCGGGGACCATAGTGCAGATTGCGTTATCCTATAACGTAATGTCAGGGAACCCAATATAGATTTATTTATCACATATGTAACAACCCAAAGTTTCATTAATGTAAATCCCTATTGATCTAATTAAATGTCTCTTTATGTTTATATAAAATGTCAACTTCTTTGGTTTTATTTTAAGAATTTTGACCGTTGCTAATATAGTCGTTGGACAGTGATCACATGATTAGTATAAATATAGGACTTTAACAAATCCAATTTACTCAGACAAAAGAAGCGATGACCTCGTCTAGTAGAATTGCCCCATACGAAGCCCATATGTCGGAGCTCAGAAAAGAGGTGGAATCTTTGGGCTTCACTCTTGACCAAGCCCAAGATTAGCTTCACCATGTCAAGCTCGAACGGGACCATCTACGAGAAAAGTGGAAGTTGATTGAAATTACCACTCAAGCGATGTTATCTGAGCCACCCCAAGAGTCTGTCACCATTGCACACCTTACCCTTAGGTCTTATGCGGCTGTTTTAAGGGGTTATGTAATAAATAAGTATTACTATGTTCATGTACATTATTTTTTTGGTATATAATAATGAATATAATTTCTTGTTATTTTTGATACATTGTAAATAGTTTTTAAAGTACAAATGGTGTTTTTTGTTATTATTTAATTAAGAAATATATTTTATCAAATTAAGGAATTTTTTAATTAAATAAAATTTTAATAAAATAATAATAATATTATTAAATTAATTTTTTATTAAATATAAATGATCTTATAATTTTATGAATGCAATTAAAATTTTTATTAAGGTTTGAAAGCCATTTCTGTCAAAACCCGTGAATTTTTGATAAATGTCAGTTTTTATTTTAAAAGTAAAAATTCACATATTTAGAAAATTATTTAGATAAAATAAATGTTATTTTTGGAATCAGGATGTCGAAATTATCCAACGGTGAATTTTTCATAATTTTCTAAGACAGTGAAATATTTGGGTAAAAATTAAATACCGTTTAAATATATAATGTGTTTTATGACATCATAATTACCCAATATTGATGTAATAAAATACTATAATTTTTATGTTCGGCCAATATATGTTTTAACATTAAAATAATTTGATTTTGGGTTTGTTTGACTTACTTTTCAAAGCATTAATTGACCCCTCAAGACTTATTCAACACTTTGCCTTTTTAAATTAATTTCCATGGGAGTGTGACTCACCTCCACATAAGAAACCCTAATATTTTAAGAATTTTGGACCTTGGACTTATAAAATATTTTTTTCCTCATCCCTTTTCCAAAAACCATGGGAAAAAACCATGGGAGGATTTGTGGTTTAGAAAAATTTAATGTAAGGGGACCCAAACCTAAATAATAAAGAATTCCCTCACCTTTCCTATATAAACCCACCCAATCTCCCACTTACTCCTAACTCAAAGCTTTTGGAGTTCGTCCAACCTCTGACCTACTATCTCTAGAATCCTCCCAAGGTTCCCCAAGCTCCCAATAAGCCTCTCACAAGCCTCTCTCTAGCATTTGGAAGCACACTTCCAAGTAAGGGTTTTTTCTTCCTTTTTCATTTTTGTCCAAGTTTCTTTAAGTTGTTTTTCCATTTTAATTTCAATTATAAATGTTGGGGTATGGTTTCTCACCTCCCTAATACTTCCCTATTTATGTTTGAATGATGGGAGACCCTTTCTCTCTCATTAAATGCCTCCCATGTACACCCGTTACTATGCCGAAATTTCGAAAGGAACTTCTCTCTCCTCTTTTACATTCAAGCAATACTTTTGTATCATGAATCTAAATTACATTAAAATTGTTGGTAAATGTATCTATATGACCTAATTAATTTCCATTACATGTAAATATGATGAGGAACCCTTTTCTCTCTCATCAACAATTTTTATGAATTCTTATGTCACGCCGTTATGCTGCCGAAATCACACCGATTTTCTAAGCCAATGTCATTGTGTAGTGAATACCATGACCATTTCTCTATCAAGGGTATTCACCTTTATGCACATTTAATTATTGATTGTAAAGTTTTATGTATTAATTCCACATTCTTTTATCGTGTAATAAATGATTATGTTTTATGAATCCATATTTTATGATCCATGTGGCACACTTATGCATGAAATGAAATGTTTAAGAAGGGTGCGCCCTTATAGCACTCCAATGCATTGGGTAAAGTATAGTATCATAATACTTCATGTGCAATGATTGTTGGATCATTCTAATTCAAGTTCAATGAGGGTTTACTCGTGCTTTATGTGCAATGAGGATTTACTCATGCTCCATGTGCAATGAGCCTTGGCTCATGCTAATTCCATGTTAAGTGTTATTGCCACATTTCAATGTTATGATTATCATTATTTATCATGCCTTTATGTTCATGTTTCTCTTATGATATATTGATATGCCTATTGTCTAACATGTATTTTACTTCTCATGTCACTCCTTGTGTACTCCCTTACTGGGCTTTATAGCTCACCCTTTTCTTATGCATGTCCTCAGGTTATCCCATGCAATGCTAAGTACGAGGGAATGTAGTGGTCATGTAAAGGAAGTTTTCAAAAAAGATGTTGTATTTCATGTTTTAAGTTTTTATGTAATGATCTTAAGCCCCAAAGACACTAAACCTATCAATCTTCTTTATTGTATCAAGTGAAATTTTATGTAATAAATCATGTTTAAGTTTGTAATAAAAGCTGGGTTGTCATAGTTTGTATCAGAGGATAGGTTTGGTTATTTTTGGGATTAGGAAACCCTATTAAAGCCCTAGAGACAAGACTAAGTATAATAAAAATATCCCTAAGTTTTGGTAAGTACTGAGTAAGTGGTTTATCAGACAAATACATCCTTGTCTGGATACGAACAGGTAGAGGCGGCTCTGGCACAGATGTATCCTAGGGGTAAAACCCGAAAACACCTCTTTGAGCTAGACTCGAATAGGAACTGGTGCACGACAATGGGCCTTGATACACTCTCGGTTACGACACTCCTGGGGGATATGTTTTGATAAATTCAAAAGCTTAGTATGAACCCTTATTAAGGGAATTAAAAAAAATGTCCCTATGAATATATGTTAGAAAGTAGATCATGAAAAGCCTAGATTAAAGCCTATAGACTCTTGAGTAAGGAAATAAAAGTTTATTTATAAGTCATAAAATTTTGTCTTTGGATTACCCTTTATGTGTTACCCCTAACATTCCTTTTATTCCAGCCAATGGCCTGTAATAGGAGGACTCGGGCTAACAACTGTTGTGAAGATCAGTGTGATGACTGTACTAATGAGATGCCAAATCCAATGGGAGCAAGAATCACGAACTTTTTCATGCTTCCCTCTTTGCTAACTCAAGTTTTGAATAGAAACATGGGTCAAGAGGAATGTTCAACCCCCCATAAGAAAGAACAAGTCGCTATCGAGAGCTTTATGAGACAAAGGCCTCCTAATTTTAGTGGATCATCCGATCCCACGATCGCTGAACAATGGATCAACTCCATTGAAAAGATCTTCTCGATCCTTCAATATTCTGAACAAGAGAAGGTTCTCCTGGCAGCTTATCGTATGGAGGGTGAAGCTGATCAATGGTGGGCATTGATCAAAAATACGAAGCCTGAGGAGGAGATCGAGGTGTTGGAATGGAAGGATTTCTGGAAGATGTTTTTCGATAAATATTTTCCACGCACCCTCCAGCTTAAGATGGAAAGGGACTTCCTTTCCCTCAAGTAAAAAGAGGAAGAATCTATTGGAGAATACGAGGAAAACTTCACAAGACTTGCACGATACACTTTCGGCTTTTTCGTTACCCCCGAATGCAAGGTTGACCACTTCTTTGGTGGGCTGAAACCTAGCTTGAGGAAAGCATTAGCAATCCGTGACTTCGAAAGCTATGAGGAAATTGTCCGATGTGCCTTCAAGGTCAAAATGGAGATCAGGGAATCACAAGGTTATCATAGGGACAAGAAGCATAAGGTGGACTTCAATGCTGGTGGGCCGATGGATAAATCCAATGGTGCTAAGAAGATCCAGCACCCTGGAAATTGCCTTAAGGAGATGAGAAAATGCTTCAGGTGTGGAAGAAAAGGGAACCTAGCTGTTAACTATCGGCAAGAAGGACCCGCGGCTGCGAGAGAGGAGAGGAATGCTCCGTTCGAACCTCAACACGTTTTTCAATGCTACAAATGCAAAGAACCGGGTCATTTTGCAAATAAGTTCCCTAATCTAAGGGTTTTCGGAGGCAACCAACAACCTCCAAGACAGCAAGGAAGAGCTTTTTCCATCACTTATGTCGAAGTGAACCCCGACAAAGAAGTGGTGATAGGTACGCTAGTTATTCATTCAAGAATAGTGAACGTAATTTTTGATTCAGGTTCTACGCATTATTTTATATCTAGAACTTTTAGTAGAACAATCCCAGCACCACCACGAATCATGGAAGTAAAGATTTCGGTGAGTACGGAAAATGGGGTAATCATTTCATCCCATGAATATAAGTTGTCCCCTATTATAATATGTGGATTGAATTTCCTGGTGAACCTCTTCATACTCCCTTGGGTGGAATTTTATGCAATTCTTGGCATGGATTGGATTTCCTTATATAGAGCCAACATAAATTTTCGGGAGAGGGAAATTACACTCCATATGAAGAATCGACCCCCGATTCTTTACAAGTGTCAGGAGGAAGATGAATCTCCTTTAGCTCTATCATCTCAAGCATGGATATTGCTACCCTATGAGCACATGTATCTGGCTCAGATGATTAAGTCCAAAGAAGAAACTATCCTTGAAGAAATGCCTATTGTGAGGGAATTCGCAGAAGTGTTTCCCGAGGAAATGCCTGATCTTCCTCCTAGAAGAGATGTTGAGTTCTAAATTGAACTTATACCCGGGGCTTTACCAATATCCAAGAATCCATATAGAATGGCTGTTTTAGATCTTGAAGAGCTGAAGAAACAACTACAAGAGAATCTGGATAAAGGGTTTATACGCCCAAGTGCTTCACATTGGGGTGCACCAGTCCTCTTCGTCAAGAAGAAGGATAGGTCAATGCGGCTTTGCATCGATTATCATGAACTTAACAAAATCACGATAAAGAACATGTGTCCTCTCCCAAGAATTGATGAATTGTTTGATCAGTTGCGTGGAGAACAATACTTCTCCAAGTTGGATTTGCGGTCGGGATATTATAATGTAAGGGTGAAGAAGGAAGATGTCCCCAAGACTACTTTTCGTACAAGATACGGGCACTATGAATTCATAGTAATGCCTTTAGAACTCACCAATGCTCTAGAAATATTCATGGACTTGATAAATAGAGTCTTTAGAGATTACCTTGACAAATTTGTGGTAGTCTTTATAGATGATATTCTAATATACTCCAAAACCAAGGAGGATCATGAGGAGCATTTAAAAACTGTACTAGAGACTTTGAGGAAGGAGAAGATCTATACAAAGTACAGAAAGTGTGAGTTCTGGTTGAAGGAGGTCTCGTTCTTGGGCCATATCATCACAAGAAATGAGATATCTGTGGACTCCTCCAAAACAGATGTAATTAAGGGATGGCCGAGGCCAACATCGGTAACGGATATTCGTAGCTTCTTGGGGTTAGATGGATATTATCGATGATTTGTGAGGAATTTCTCACGATTGTCCAACCCTCTTACCAAGATAACTAGAAAGGGAGTAAAGTTTGCTTGGAGTGATGAATGTGAAGAAATATTCAAGGAGTTGAAAAGGAGGCTTATCACTGCACTCGTGCTCACTTTACCCATAAGTGGGGAACTTTTTGTGGTATTCAGTGATGCTTAAAAGAAGGGCTTAGGCTGTGTGCTGATGTAGAATGATAAAGTTATATCCTATGCCTCAAGGCAGTTGAAAATCCATGAGCGAAACTATCCAAATCATGATCTGGAGTTGGCGGCGGTGATCTATTCCTTGAAAATCTGGCGGCATTATCTCTATAGAGAGAAATGTGAGATATATACTGACCACAAGAGTATTAAATATATATTCACACAGAAAGATCTTAATATGCGCCAGAGAAGATGGATAGAGCTCATCAAGGATTATGACTATTCAATACATTACCACCCTGGGAAAGCGAACAAGGTGGCAGGTGCCCTAAGTAGAAAGGACCCAGCAATTCTATCGATGATGAGAATTGAGAAGGATCCAATCTTCTTAGACTTGATGAAGATGGACATGGGAATCATAGATAAGGGAACATCATCAATCCTTTCACAAATGATTGCTCAGCCGTCTCTTTTGGAAAAGTTAAAGGATGCTCAAAAAGATGATGTAGGAATTCAAGAAAAAGTGGAAGCTATCAAAAAGGAAAAATCCTCAGAGTTTAATGTTAATAAAGAAGGAATTGTGCAGTTTGGGAAAAGACTATGTGTTCCATCAAGTCTAGAGCTGAAGAAGGAACTTTTATATGATGCACATAGTTCAAATTTCTCTATTCACCCAGGGAGCACAAAGATGTATCGAGATCTCTGAGAAAACTTTTGGTGGGATAATATGAAGAAGGAGATCACTGAATATACATCAAAATGCCTGGTGTGTCAGCAAGTGAAGGTAGAGAGGTAGAAGTATAAGGGGATGATGCAATCATTTCCCATACCAGAATGGAAATGGGAGAACATCACCATGGACTTTGTCACCAGACTTCCAAGGACATCCAAAGGCAACAATGCAATCTGGGTTGTTGTGGATCATCTTACAAAGACTGCACACTTAATTTCTATTTGGGATGATTTTTCATTAGATAAAATGGCACAAATATATATCAGGGAAGTGGTAAGGTTGCATAGAGTACCACTATCTATTGTGTCTGAATAAGATCCAAGATTCAACTCTAAGTTTTGGAAGATTCTTCAACATGCTTTGAATACTGAACTGAACTTCAGTACGACCTATCATCCTCAAACTGATGGCCAATCCGAACGGACTATCCAAACACTCGAGGATATGTTGAGAGCGTGCTCAATGGAATTTAAAGGAGGATGGGATTAACATCTTCCTCTAGTTGAGTTCTCTTATAATAACAGTTTCCACTCGAGCATCCAAATGGCACCATATGAAGCCCTGTATGGGAAAAGGTGCAGAACACCGACATGATGGGATGAGGTCGGTGAACGTAAGTTGCTTGGACCATAAATGGTCGAAGAAATGGTGGAGAAGGTAAAAACCATTCAGCAGCATATCAAGGCAGCTCAGAGTCGATAGAAGAGTTATGCAGATAATTGTTGACAAGACCTTGAGTTTAAAGTTGGAGACATGGTTTTTCTTCGCATATCTCCATGGAATAAGGTCATGAGGTTTGGAAAGAAATGGAAGTTAATTCCAAGGTACATTGGCCCCTTCGTGATTCTTGATCATGTTAGGGTTGTGGCCTATCGACTAGCACTTCCACCTACTATGGCCAAAGTACATGATGTATTTCATGTATACCTCTTAAGAAAGTACATACCAGACCCTTCACATGTACTCTCTTCTGAAGTGGTACAATTGTAAGATGATCTTTCTTATGAGAAGCAACCAGTGAGGATCTTAGATCGTAGAGAAAAATTTCTACGAAATAAGACAATGCCCCTCGTCATGGTGTTGTGGAGAAACCACAAGTTTGAAGAAGCAACTAGGGAATTAGAGGATATGATGAAGCTGAGTTACCCACATTTGTTTTAGTGTGGGAAAAGGAAAATTTAGAGGGAAAAATTTCTTAAGCGGGGAATATTGTAACGACCCAAATTTTCATTAATGGAAATCCCTCTTGATCTAATTAAATGTCTATTTATGTTTATATACTTCTTTGGTTTTATGTTAAGAATTTTGACCATTGCTAATATAGTCGTTGGACAGTGATCACATGATTAGTATAAATATAGGACTTTAACAAATCCAATTTACACAGAAAAAAGAAGCAATGGCCTTGTTTAGTAGAATTGCCCCATACGAAGCCCATTTGTCAGAGCTCGGAAAAGATGTGGCATCCTTGGGCTTCGCTCTTGACCAAGCCCAAGCTGAGCTTCACCATGTCAAGCTCGAACGGGACTGTCTACGGGAAAAGTTGAAGTTGATTGAAATTACCACTCGAGCGATGTTATCTGAGCCACCCCAAGAGTCTGTCACCATCTCACACCTTACCCTTAGGTATTATGCGGCTGTTTTAAAGGGTTATGTAATAAATAAGTAGTACTATGTTAATGTACATTATTTTTTTGGTATATAATAATGAATATAATTTCTAGTCATTTTTGATACATTGTAAATAGTTTTTAAAGTACAAATGGTGTTTTTAGTTATTATTTAATTAAGAAATATATTTTATTAAATTAAGGGATTTTTGAATTAAATAAAATTTTAAGAAAATAATAATAATATTATTAAATTATTTTTTTATTAAATATAAATGATCTTATAATTTTATGAATGCAATTAAATTTTTTATTAAGGTTTGAAATCCATTTCTGTCAAAACCCGTGAATTTTTGATAAATGTCAGTTTTTATTTCAAAAGTAAAAATTCACATATTTAGAAAATTATTTAGATAAAATAAATGTTATTTTTGGAATCAGTATGTCGAAATTATCCAACGGTGAATTTTTCATAATTTTCTGAGATAGTCAAATTTTTGGGTAAAAATTAAATACCGTTTAAATATATAATGTGTTTTATGACATCATAATTACCCAATAGTGATGTAATAAAATACTATAATCTTTATTTTCGTCCAATATATGTTTTAAGATTAAAATAATGTGATTTTGGGTTTGTTTGACTTACTTTTCAAAGCATTAATGGACCCCTCAAGACTTATTCAACACTTTGCCTTTTTAAATTAATTTCCATGGGAGTGTGACTCACCTCCACATAAGCAACCCTAATATTTTAAGAATGTTGGACCTTGGCCTTATAAAATATTGTTTTCCTCTTCCCTTTTCCAAAAACCATGGGCAAAAACCATGGGATGGTTTGTGGTTTTGATTAATTTAATGTAAGGGGACCCAAACCTAAATAATAAAGAATTCCCTCACCTTTCCTATATAAACCCACCCAAGCTCCCAATTTCTCCTCACTCAAAGACTTTTGAGTTCATAAAACCTCTAAACTACTCTCTCTAGAATCCTTAAAAGGTTCCCCAAGCTCCCAAGAATCCTCTCACAATCCTCTCTCTAGCCCTTGGAAGCACACTTCCAAGTAAGGGTTTTTTCTTCCTTTTTCATTTTTGTCTAATTTTATTTAAGTTGTTTTCCCTTATAATTTCAATTATAAATGTTGGGGTACGGTTTCACACCTCCCTCATACTTACCTCTTTATTTTTGAATGATGGGAGACCCTTTCTCTCTCATTAAATTCCTCCCATGTACACCCGTTACTATACTGAAATTTCGAAAGGAACTTCTCTCTCCTCTTTTACATTCAAGCAATAATTTTGTATCATGAATATAAATTCCATTACAATTATTGGGACATGTATCTATATGAACTACTTACTGTCCATTACATTTAAATATGATGAGGAACCCCTTTCTCTCTCATCAACCATTTTTATGAATTCTTATGTCACGCCGTTACGCTCCCTAAATCGCACCGATTTTCTAAGCCAATGTCATTGTGTAGTGAATACCATGCCCATTTCTCCATCAAGGGTATTCAACTTTATGCACATTTACTTATTGATTTTAAAGTTTCATGTATGATTTCCACATTCCTTTATCATGGAATAAATGATTATGTTTTATGAATCCATGTTTTATGATCCATGTGGCACACTTATGCATGAAATGAAATGCTTAAGAAGGGTGAACCCTTATAGCGCTCCAATGCATTAGGTAAAGTATAGTATCATGATACGTCATGTGAAATGAGTGTTAACTAATGCTAATTCAAGTGCAACGAGGTTTTACTCGTTCTTTATGTTCAATGAGGATTTACTCATGCTCCATGTGCAATGAGCCTTGGCTCATGCTAATTCCATGTTAAGTGTTGTTGCCACATTTCCATGTTATAATTATCATTCTTTATCATGCCTTTATATTCATGTTTCTCTTATGCTCTATTGATATTCCTATTGTCTAACATGTATTTTACTCCTCACGTTATTCCTTGTGTACTCCCATACTGGGCTTTATAGCTCACCATTTTCTTATGCATGTCCTCAGGTTATCCCACGCAATGCTAAGTACGAGGGAATGTAGTGGTCATGTAAAGGAAGTTTTCAATAAAGATGTTGTATTTCATGTTTTAAGTTTTTATGTAATGATCCTAAGCCACAAATACACTAAACCTATCGATATTCTTTGTTTTATCAAGTGAAGTTTTATGGAATAAATCATGTTTAAGTTTGTAATAAAAGCAGGGTTGTCATAGCATAAGGTAATGTCAGGGAACCCAACATGGATTAAATTATTACAAAAAATAATTTCAAGGAACCTACCAATGATTACATTATCATATAATATATTTTTATGGAAATAATTAAAGTTTAAGTTATGTCATAATGTGCACTACAACCCAAACCGTATACTGTGTTATCACATAACATATTTTGTGATTATAGATATAGATTAAGTTATCATATAGTATAATTCCATTCATAGTGTAAAATCTCGATCATTTTTAATGATACACACTAATTGTAAACTAAGATTGAATGACATTCCTAAAACATATAATAAGAAACATAGAAACAATAAACTAATATTGAACATGCAAGAGTACCTAAAACCATCCTACTGTAAAATTAATAAACTACCTATATACCTTATACTGAAGTACTGATGTAACCTTTTTTACCATATAAGCATGATAAAGATCATAAAAGAGGTATCCTAAAGATGTCCCCAATCTATGTGATGTCTATAATTTGATGTTGAATCACCTAGATATTAGGAAAGAGTCTCCATCCTCCCTTGACATGCTAGTATATTATGATATAAAGGTGAGTAAAAGAGAGAGATTTCAGGTGGGGAGAGATATAGTAGGTAAGTAGGCAAGTAAGACTCAAATACACAACCTCATACTCTTTTATAATCCATGTGACACCCTTGAGATCATCCATGTATTCAATTATACTTTATGGAACATATGAGTTACTAATTAATTTACAAACTATTTGTAACCTTATAGATGAACTATATCTCATGTATTTAATCATAAAACACTTCATTAGTGACAACTAATATGAGAAATATTTTATCATTAAACATTTTAATTATCTAATTCCATGAAAAGTTAGTGGTTGTTGTCATATAATAGTCCCTTTGTTACCACAAAAAAAATCATACAATATGCTTTAGTTTTTCATACATGTGATACTTTGTGACTTATAATATGATATATCCTAATTCATGGGATTTAGGGTATATCAACATCAATATTTCTATAACATGGTATTATTTGAGTCATATATTTGTTATTCATCATTAATTATTGATATAGGATATCTTTAATTAAATTATAATTATTATGTTTATTAAGTACAATATACCACAAAAAATTATAATAAACATGAAATAAAATAATACTGTTTCTAAACCCGACACTGAGATATTGTTTTTTTCAACATGCATTACATAAAATTAGTTCTAAAATGATAAAATATTTCCACTAGTAAATGTGGATTTATGATCTTTTTTAGCTAACTTAGGAGCCATGCTTCATTAGTAACTTGAAGATCCACTTCACTCTTATAAACTTTCTAAACATCCATGGATCTAGTTATTGGATAAAAAAGTGTGAGTCACAAATCTTATCTAATACCAAATAATTTAAATATAAATATTACATTAAATGATTAATATAAAATAATTAGAAGCTTATAATTTATTTTTCTTCATTTAATTAAAATTTTTATTTCATTGACCTTTGATTCTGCAAGAAAAAATGTAACCTCATGTTTGATGCTTTCCCTCTTTATCTTTGGTTTCTTGAAAGGATATTTCAAAGGTTAATTTGGTGTTACACTTTACATTGGTCTTTTTTCCTTTCATTTCTTCATTTTCACAATAAAAAGTGAATATTTATCTTTATTTAGGTTATTATCAACCAGGATAACCTTATACAAAATATAGTGAAGTGATTTATCCATATTTTTTGTTATATAATTATCAATAAAACTAGAAAAACATTGTGATAATGATTAGAGAATAATATGTATTGAATTATTTTTATTCAAATAGAATATAAAATATTCCAATTGAACAATACACTATGTTATCTTGAGTATATGAGGACCAGTTTGGATTCTATTTTCCAATTTTTCATGTTTAGTGTAATAATAATATCATTTGTTTCTTTCTACACTTTCTCCTAATAAACTTCTTGGATATGATACGATATTTTTTAGCCATCCATTTTCTCTGGTTTCTATTACAACTTGATATACATTGATGATAATATTATGATACGAACATAAAATGTATCATCCATGAGTCTCTTATAAGATTACTTTACTTCCTCACTTGTTTCTTAAGGCGAATCATCAGATAGTGGGGAATCTATTACCTATAACTTTCTCCCATATCATATTATTATGTAAACTTTATTCTATAATTCTTGGAAATTAGTGTTGGTGATGAAATTATCACTTTCCAATATTAATCATAGTGATTATGTGGTATTAAATTCTATTTTTTACAAAATAAAACTTTTTCATATAAGTACTTTTTTCTTGAATATAAATTGTCTAGAATTTATCGATTCATTAATCATAAATGCCTACTAATATATTATTTATATCTTAATAGTCATAAACCATTTGATTAAAAGTATTCATTCACTTAAATATTTTGGTGACATGGACCCTCAAAACCTATCCTCATAGTGCAAGTTATAGATACACCACTACTTAGAGAGTCTTAAGGATTAATTTTGGTTATCCAATCTCATTAACTTATAGATCCATGATATTTTGAGTGTATTCCTATATCCTATAAATCTTTAACTTGTATTTTCTCAACACATTCCTCTAAATAGAACCAAGTAAGATATTGATACATCTTTGTTGTAAATTTTAGTTAAGTTGTTCTACCAATTCTTATTAGAACTCACCAATAATTTGATTCATCCTCTATTAGTGTTATGTTTTATTGAAATGATGTTTTTTAGAGCTTCTAGAGATTGTGTTTGTTAGTGCTAATATATTTTTTTGAATATTACAAATACCTCACATGTCACGTTGTTTACAAATACCTTACCTATTTAAATGGATAATTATTATTTCTAAAAGCATTGTTAAGTAACATTTTATTTATTATTTAAATGTTCAATTTTTATAGTTTTTTTAAAGAATTATCCAGGAACTATGTTATCTATATTATTTGGAATTTTAGTTTTTATTCTATGTATGAATTATCTTTATAGCTCATTATTTCACCCTTATAGTAGAAAATAATGATTACAGGCTAAATTATTACTTATTGATATATTCTATGCTTATGCATAAACTATGAATTCATGTTTATAGGGTAAATCATGATTATAGACAAAATCATCTTTATGGTATTTAATTCTTACATGTAAAATTATCCTTATAGAAATTTCATTCTTATGGTTTTTTGTGCTTATGGTAAAATTAAACATTATCGATAATTCATAAATATAGAATTTTCTTATTACATTGATAACTAAATTGATGTTTACATAGAAATAAAAAGGATGCTTATATATAATTTTAATTGTCATTTTTAAGAGAATTTCAATACTATTTTTATTAAGTTTTAACATTTAAGATTGCATGAAGAATATATGAGTTTTTTAACTATTTTATTAATTTTTAAAATACATTAAAAGTTAATGACGTTGTTCAAAGTAAATAATAATTGTTTAGTGAAGAATTAATTATGGGATATTTCAAAATACTGGTTAATGATATTTCTGTATTTATATTATTCTTAATTTTGGCTGGTTGTGATTGGTTCATAAGAAAATCCCATGTGTTATTAAATATCTTTGTGTTAATGAAGAGGGTTCATTCATTGGTTTTTTATTTTGGGAAATTGATTAAAAAAATGTCATATATTAGAGAGAGATAGGGACACATGGTATTTATATGATAATTTCAAAGTTCTAAATCTCCAATATGACTACTATTTCATTATTATAATCATAAAAGAACCTAAATGTTCATATATTACTAAAGTAATTAAATCTATATCAAATATGCATCATCATCATCCACATTTATCTATCTCGTATTTATTTCCAGTTTTCAACCTTGTATACCTTTTTTATCTATTTGTTATTAATCATCAGTTTATGTTTTTTCCAATCAAAATAATGTATCTTATTGATTGTGACTCCTAACAAAAAATGTGCATCCTAGGGTTGTGACTCCTATAAAAGTCATATTTTCTAGTTGTGATTTGTTATATAGAAAGGTGGTTTAGACAGGATGAGGTGTGCCTCTAGGTGAGAAAAAATTATTTTCTATAATAGTTTGTCAAACCATTAAAAAATGGGGTCCTATTCATAGATAATTACTCTATTATCTCCAAGCAGAGAGGATTTAAGAGTAGGTATAGAATCAAGATGATCCAAACTATTATAAAAATATATTGTTTATATCTTTTGTTTTTTGCTCAATTTTATTATGAACACAACTACACTACACTTTAATAGTTTCTATTGTACATTATTTATTCAATTTCTTATGCATAAAAAAATTTAATATAATATAATAATAAGTTTTAAATTTTTAAATGTATATTTAGCCCCCTCTACCATTGTTTTCATATTATTCTAAGCCAACATTCTCAACTAAGGTTGATGGGAATCACAAACTATGGTTTTATTATAATTTATTAGATGAAAGGTATTTGTGACTTAATATTTTCTTTGAGGTATTTTTAATACTTTAATTTACTAGGTGAATGAAACTTTATTCTATTTATAATGATTATTACTATGAGATCACTCTCAAAGATTTAACCATGCAAAAATAGAAAACATTCACCATGAATTTATTCATATTATATATATATGATTTTTAACTATACTATGTGATCATATAACATCCACATATTCATAAAATAATTAACTATTTATGATAGAATAGATAAATAAAGACCTGATCATGAGTTATTAACCCGTAATAAATTAATAAAGGCCTACCATAGGGTCTAAATCAATAGATTTTCTATTTTCTATTGGAATGTAGCATATGGATAACAAATTTTATCTCATGGAGTGAATCAATTATAACCCAATGAATTATTATTTATTTTCCTCTTTTGGGTTATTAATTTTTAGAAATCATTGAGAAAAAATGGAATCTGAAATTGAAATGACTTCAAGAAAATAAATGAAACCAAATTAAAAGAAAAATTTGGAATTTATGGGTGAAAGGTGGATAAACTTTGGAGTCTATATATTTATTTTCTCATAGTCCAATTAAAAAATATTTTTGTTACTAAATCTCTCACTAGGGAGAATCAATATAATTCATCCTACTAATATTATAGGTTCAAAGAATTTTTTGCATGAAACACACACATACATACATGCTATTACACAAATTTTTAACCTCTTACAGTTGAGAACTCACACTGTACACTCATCTCACATGCCTCACTCAACTAAATGTGTTATGAACACAAAGAGAGGTGACTATGTACTTAAATAAAGAATTAAATTCAATGGTTGTGTTATATGGGTGAGAGTGAAAATTAAAACCTCTTCTTCCTCATTCCCACTATCATGGTATGTTTGGGAGATTGACTGGTAGAACTTCTCAATTGACTCTTTAACTCACTACTACATGAATTTCAAGTAAGTAAAGAATACTAAAAATAATAGAAAACTCTATAATAAATAAATAGATTATTGTAAAAAGCCTTTAAAGTTGGTTGTATATCTCTTAGATAAATATATGTAAACCTTTACACACACTCCCATCATCCATGAAAATAATATTGAAAAACTATATACTAATTGGAAAGTTTCAAAATCCAATCATGGGGAATTATTTTCACTATTATAGGCTTCATAACGATTCTTTCTTTTTTATCTTTAATATGATCACACCATGTGTCACCAAATACCAAGATCACTCCACATTAGTTTTATTCTAGGAGTTTACACACCTTCAAGCATCTTCTACCTCCTCCTCACTCCTCTAGTAGTTTATCCTGCCTTCTCATGTGAATTTGATTCATTATGCTTACATGATTGATTTAACACCCCTGATATTATGAAAAAAATTTATTTCCTAAAACTATATGTCTATCATTCTAAAAAATGTTTTATTTTATTTTAAAATATTTTAACTAGAGTAAAAAAATAATCTATACAATATATAAATCAAACTATAAACCCTTTATTAATTCATAATGGAACATTATAAAAATAGAAAAAAACCATATATTACATATCATGGATAATTAAATCCCTTAAAATTTAATTAATTAAAAATGGGAAAATAAATAGAGAAGAATAATATTTTTATAACTAGGATATCTTCTAGATCATCTTCAACCTTAAGAATCACTATTACTATAACTAAACCTAAAATGAAATAAAAAACATCTTGAAAGTAGAAATCATGTTATAAAATCCAATATAAAAACAAAAGGATTGAGAATATTTATTTATGAAGTTATAATGGGATGAATTTATAGAATATAAAGGGGTAATATAGTCATTATATGTGTAACACCTAGTTATAATTTTCAGGTACTCCTTTGTTCATGATTTTTTTATCATCCTTGTATGGGTGCATTTGCAAGATTATTGGGGATGTAGAGCCTTTGATGGGGAAAATGACCCAATGTTTGGGGATGTATATATTTTTTGAATTAATGAAGTTTGGGTAAAAGTTTGTTTAATCCCTTTTGTGATTCTCTCTATGTTCAGAGGACACCGATGTTTGGTTTTGGGGTTTTCAATAGAATCCATAATAACTTCTATCTATGAGACATTTACACATCATATATGGTTTCACGCCATGTAACCTTCGCCAATAAGATATTGTCATAGAATTTAGAGTGTGTAACTTTATGATCCATGTAAAGTGTTCACATTGTCTAAATTTTTATTAGGATTAAAATTAATTTGAGGTGGCACAGTTTTCAGTGGATATTTTTAATCAGGAAATACATAGAGAGAATGGTTTATAGGTCATGTACTTATTAGTATTGGTGCCTTTTTACATCATTTTATAAGTTATTAATGTTTCATTCAATGTGAAATCTCTCTCAGAAGACCCAGATATCTCCTAGGTGATTTTGAGGGGATCTCATCTCCGTATGGATCTTCTATTCAGTGATTAATCATCATGTTTTCTATAGTGTGCCTATACAGATAAGCATTACTTATGTTTCTTATTTGGATTTGGTTGTGGTTGTAATTTTGGTAGAGGTTGTGTTTGGATTCATGACTGAAAAGTGTTTTTTATTGATTCTTTCTAGTCTCTTATCATGTCTTGTCTTTAGAAGGTTGATCTCTTGGTTTCCAATCATCATTGCCAGAGACGTCTAGGTTTATACTGTTTTGATGTAGGTATTTATATAAAATAGGGTAAATTATATTAATTTTTTATCATTCTTGTAAATTTACTTTGGTTTTTTCACTAATTTGAAGTGATATGTGGGTATAAATGATTTATTGTAAAGGAAAATGTTTTTAACGGGGTTTCTCTTTGATAATATATTTTATTGATTTGGAAATGGGTTTTCAAACACCAAAGTATATTTTATTGGATTTGAAAATGTTTTATAAAATTTTAATCATTTTTTAGAAGTATTTTGAAAATATTTTCACTTTTGAAACCTTGGGTTCATCGGGAAATATACATGGGTAGCCTTAGTGTGTGTTCCACCACTAGGAGGAAACCTTTGGATATTGATGTACTATGTTAGAACTCAATATTGGTTGTATTAAAAATTATTCCTATTTAGTATCTTTAATGTCTAGTACATATTTTCCTATAGTCTAGAACCCAAATTATAGTATACATTGTAATTTATGGATTTTTTTTATCACATGATGGTTTTTATCAAGGATTGTTTCTCACATGTTTTTATATGTGGTTTTATTATATGAAATTGGATGATGGTATTCAATGGATATGTGTTTACTTTCTTACCTTATGATTCATGGATATGATTTCTTGTTTTATCATTTCTACTTGTCATATTTCTAGTTTTTATAATATGAAAGGAATTTAAGAAAACCAAGGGAAAATTATTTATAAATTAATTGGATTTATGAAAATTATTTATAAGTCTATTTTTATTTTAAAATCTAGAACTGTTTCATTTATAATATTAGACCTTGTATAGACTATATGGTGGTATACTACTGGGATTTTTTCTCACACTCTACTTTTGAATTTGGGTTTTTATAGATGTTTTATTGCAAGATATAGGTAAAGGTAAGGGAATCTTGTTGAATTTTGGATTCTATTTGTATCCTTTCCTTCAGGTTGGGTTGGTTTGTAGGTGACTATTAGTCACATGGAGAATTTTTGATCTTAAATTATTTATACTTTCTAGTTTAGATGGTTTGGATTGGATTGTATGAATCTAGTTTTATCTTTTTCTTTCATATATTACTCTATTTTTATGTAGTTTTTTTGATTGAATTAATTACTTTTCTTATTGTCTTGTTTTACCTCACCATGTGACATCCAGATCGTGTGTATGGTTTGGTTGACTCGGTTTTGTCAGTTACAATTCGGCATCAAAGGGAAGGCTCAGAATGAAGTGTGTTAATAAAACCTATTTTTAGTCATCTTTCTTGGGTATATAGGAATTAGTAATATTGGAATTCAGGTAGTAAGTGTGAAAAAGAGACCTGGACATCTCACTTTTGTGACATAACCCAAGTTATCATGGGTGATGGGGGACTTTTTCTAGGTTTGGGACTTGGGGTTTAAGGTTATTTGAATGAAATATATGGAATTTTTTTAAAATTAAACTATTCATTTTTAATTAATATCTTTAGTTGGTAGAATTCATAATTTCTTTATATTTCTGTTGTTTTTAAGAATTGGTTTGAATTCTGTAAGTGGTCTTAAAATTTTAGAATGTGCTCATAATATAATTGGTTATTTTCCTATGTTTGTTAGATAATACCTCTATGAAGATATTTTCTAAATTTGATAAAGGAATATGTGAGATAGGTTCTGCAGGAAAATCCTCCAATGGACCCCTCTTTAGTAG
This sequence comes from Viscum album, assembly GCA_963277665.1. NCBI lineage: Eukaryota > Viridiplantae > Streptophyta > Magnoliopsida > Santalales > Viscaceae > Viscum > Viscum album. Next base: position 340,080,326 of record OY728135.1, read on the forward strand.
AAGTTATTATTTTCACTATTCAAAATTTGGGTCAAGTAGGTATCTAGAACCAAGAATATGTGGTGGATCATGGATATGAATTTACTAAATATAATCCACCAATATTCCATAGTGAAAAAGGACTATAGGAATATGAAGAGTATCTTGAATGGATTGAGAGGATATTCTATTTCTAAAATACTCCTAAAGACTCTAAGGTGTGTTTTTTTACATACATGCTCGATGGAACGAGAAGGATATGGTGGGACTCGATTGTGAAAGATAATTTGCATGAGGATCTCACATGGTCTTCCTTAAAGAAAATATTTAATCAGTAGTTTTACCCTGATACATAAGGTGCATTGAACACCCAAGAGTTTCTTTAACTTGGAATTGGGGGAGAATACGATTATGTAGTATTCTACCTTTTTTTATTTGATGCACCTAGAACCTAATATTGTCCCTAATGAGTACCTAAATGCTTAAAGGTTGGATTTGGGAATGATTATTATAATTTTTTTAATGCTGATTCTCATGTTCCTTTTAAATCTTTGGGATTTAGTTGACAATGAAGATTTGGATGAGGTAGGCATAGCTTGAAAGATAGTTTTTGGTGGAGATTATATTGGTTTAGTTCTTTTCCGAGGTGTATCTTTGATCAAGAAGAGGAAGTGTAAAGGCAGTAAGTTTTATTTAGGACCAATTTAAGGGGATTCATCAGGAAAACATTAATTTATTTGCTATTAGTGTGAGAGGAATTGTTATACCAAGCCTACCCGTGTGAAGGATCCAAATACTTTTCATCTTTGTATATGATCTCTCCATATAAAATGTTTTTGTTATATGATATCACATGGTGTTAAGGCAGAATCAAAATTCACCAAGGGTTCATAGGATCATGAAGATTCTTCCATGGGTGGTGGGCCCTATCATCAGGATAAGGGGGATGTTCATGAGGACAAAAAGGCTTAGGTAGGAGATGAGACCAAATTACTTTATGCAGTTGACTATGCACCAAAGGAATTAGAAGTAGAACCAGCTAAAGTTAGAGGTAACAAGATTATTTCATCTTCTATAGTTCTAGATTTGTTTTATAGAGGTAATACTCATTATTTTATATCATCAATGTTATTTGACATATTGGGATTTCATTTTGAGATTATTCCATTCTTTTTGGATATTTTTATGCCTTTGGTAAATAGTTCCAAACAATTTTTTAAGTGTCTCGTGTGTCGGGTGATGATATCCCACTTTAAGGTGGAGTGGGACTTCTTAGTGCTCTATCTTGACATCTTTGACTTGATTATCATCATGTATGGGATGATCATTCTTAAGGCCCAGATATACTGTTATCTCCATAATTTATAGTTCTTATCTATTGATGGGGTCACTCAAGTATTTTAGGGTGAGTGGGACTCTATATCAAGAAGGGTAGGGATTGTTGTTCCCTATGATGTGTTAATAAAGTGATGGTTGTTAGAGATTTTTATTAATGTAGTTGACCCTTGTTAGGGTGGTCAACTTTTTTTAGTGGTTTGTGCACACCCTGAGGTATTTACGAATTATTTTTTGGGATTATAACCACATAGATAGGTCATGTTCTATATTAACCAACTCCCTAGTATGATGCCCATTTCTATACCATCTTATTAAATGGAACTTGTTGAGTTTGTGGAAATTAAGGTCTAGATTGGGGACTTAGAGGCTAAAGGATTTATTCTTCTTATGATTTCATTGTGGGTTTCTTTTATCCTCTTAGCTCCTTTTCCAAGGATTTATGAATTTTTTTGATTATCTTAGAGGGGCATGTTGGTTTTGAAAGATTGACCTTTGATTAGGGTACCACCTGTTGAGATTCCGAGAAGAGGATATACCTAAGATAGTGTTTAAGAGATGGTATAATAATTTTGAGTTTTTGGTTATGCCATTCAGTTTAGCTAATTCTCTTGTGGTGTTTATGGCCTTGATAAAATGTATATTTCATATATTCTTAGACTCTTTTATTGATGTGGTTGTGGATGATATTTTTATTTACTCTAAATCATAGGAGAATCACATAGACCATTTTTATATCTTTTGTTATTCCTTGAAAGAACATTGCATTTATGGTAATCTTTCTAAATATGAGTTTTGGATCTAGGAATTGAAATTTATGGGGCATTTTATATCTATGAGGGGATTCACAGTGCATCTTAAAAAGGTAGATGTAGTTTTTATAGGGAGTATCCCATAAATGCATTTGATATCTGAAGATTATTAGGTTTGGCTAGTTACTATAGCCAGTTTGTTTAGTATTTTTCTAAAATTGCATATTTTATGGATTCTTTAACTCATGAGGGTGTAAAGTTTGAATAAAGAGACAATTTTAAGAGATATTTTGAGGATAAAAGGTGATGTTTACTTCAACACCATTTTTTATACTTCTAATACCAAATTTTAGATTTGAAGTTTTTTATGATGCTTATGGTATTGGTTTGGGATGTGTCTTAATATAGGGGAAATAGGTGGTGCTATATGGCTTCTTCCAGTTATTCCCACATGATAATAAATACCCTACCCATAATCTTAAGTTGGCAGTGATTATTCATGCACCCAAAATGTATCATCACTATCTCTTTAGGGAGTAGTTAATATTTTATTCAGATCATAAGATCCAAAAATATATTTTTTACTCACGGGGATATGGACATACAACATATATTTTTTATAGAGTATATTTAGACCTTTGATTTCAATATTGTATACACTCCTAGAAAAGGGAATGTGGTTTCTGATGTGTTGAGAATAAAACTATCAATACAAGACATCGATGATTTGTTTGAGGAGTGGTCTCTAATGATTTTGTTTTCTAGTATAATCTTGGGAGTATAATAGGATAGTGGATTGGTGTTATTGGATTCGATGAAATTTGGCTTGTCATTTTATGAATGATTTTTGATTGTGAATGTGGCATACAATGATTGAAAACACTTGGGTAAAAGCCTTTATGGTGGGGAGAATTCAGGTTAGTGGTCTCGATCGCCCAATGGTTCTTTATTATTCCATTATAGGCTGGTTGTTCTATTTTCCTTGAGGTAAGAGTTGATGGAAAGTGGGAACTAGTATTGTTGGTTGGTGATCCCTGGGGATACCAAGATGTATCAAAAATTGAGGTTTCGGTATTGGTGGTATGGTATGTGGTATTCATTTTCATATTTTTTATTTTGGTGTCTTAATTTTCATATAATTAAGGTGGAACACCAAGAACTACAATTTTGTTTCATCCCTTACCCATTATAATATGGATGTGGGATGATATTTCCATGGATTTTATCATTGGTTTTCCATGGATTCCTAGTGGGAAGGATGTTATTTGGGTGATCATTTCTCTACCCATGAATTCATCACATTTCATCCCTATCAAGTAGAAAAAAAGGTGGAATTTCTTGGGGACTTGTATGTCTGAGAGATTGTGAGACTTCATGGTGTTCCCAATATGGTTTTATCAATTAGGGACTCGAAGTTCACTCTATGGTTTTTAATGGTTTATAGGAGGTAATGGGTTCCAAAATTACATTGATCATAGATTATCATCCGTATATGGATACACAAATAGAGAGGGATATCAAGGTTCTTGAGGATATGCTTTAGCCTTATGTACTAAATTTTAGTGGATGTTGGGAAAAATCTTTTCCTCTGGTTGAGTTTTCCTATAAAAATAGTCATCAAGACTTGATTAATATGTAACCCTTTGAATATTTTTATGGGAATCAATGTATATCTACATTGTTCTGGTTTGAGATGGGAGAGCAGTCCTTAGTTGGGTCATGTCTTGTTCAAGAGATGATAGAGATGGTGCAATAGATTAGGAAGATATTGATCAGAGTTTCGCATTTCTTTTGAGATTTTTGTTTAGGTAAATAGGGTAAGATGGCATCAAGGTTTTTGGGACCCTTTGAGATCATTGTATGATTGGGGAAGGTGGTATATTGATTTTACATTCCATTTGTTTTGACATATAACCACTCTATTTTTCATGTCTCCTAGATGAAGTGGAATATAATATATCCTTAGAATGTGATTGGATGGGAGGATGTTGATATTGATACCAACACCACTATGTTTTGACATATATTTCAAATTATGGACCTCCAATAAAAGGTACTACATGGTAAAAATATTCGTCTGGTTTGGGTACTATGGAAGTGTAGACCGGATATCTATGAGAAGTTGGAGATAGAATTTTTGATGAGGTAGTAGTGGCCTTTACTTTTTGTGAGTCCAGGAATATAAGGGATTTCTTGGGGCATAAAACTTTTATGGTGGGGATAGTTTAACACCCAATTACACTTTTTAGGTACTCATTTTTCCATGATTTTTTTATCATCATTATTTGGGTGTTTTTGTGGGCTTCTTGGGTATGAAGATCCTTTGATGGGGAAAATGAACCAAAGTTCAGGGATGTGTGTTTTTTATAATTAATGGTGTCTATGTATAAACGTGTTAAAGACCTCATTTTATTATCCCCGATTTTGGAGAATAATGATGTTTGGTTTGGGGTTTTTTAGCATAACTTATAGTTACTACTATCAATAGGATAGTTATACATCATATATGGTTTACACATCACATAATGTTTTCTGAGAATATGTCATGAAATAATTCATAGTGTTAAACTTTACATATTATGTAAGTTGTTAACATTATGTCAATGTCGATTGAGATTAAAATTAATCCAAGATGATGCATTTTTAGAGGATCTTTTTAATTAAAAAATAGACGGTGTAAAATATTTACACGCCAAGTAATTGTTATGATTAATTAATTTTGAGGGTGTTGTATAGGTTATTAGTGGTTCAATCCATGTGAAATATCTCTCACATAACCTAGAGATACCCAGAATATTTTTAGGGATATCTTCTTCCTCTGAATATTTTGTTTAGCGATTTGTCATCGTGCATGTTGTGGTGTGCCTCTCCAGGTAAGTGTTCCTTCTATTTATTATGTTTATTTTGTTGTTTTTGCGGTTTTGGTAGTGTTTTTGTTTATATTTGTTATTTGATAGTGTTTTATATCATCCTTTTCATTCTATTTTTGTTCCTTATCTTTCGATGTCCAATCTCTTTGTTTCCAATCATCATTGTTAAATGCATCTATATTTATACCATTTTGAGGTAGGTATTTGTATATAATGAGTTTATTATATGAATTGTTTACCATTAATATAAATTTACTTTGGGTTGTTTGTTGATTTTAATTGATTTGTGGTTTCAAATGACTTCTTAGAAATAAAAATGTTTTTAAATGATTTTTTCTTTGAGATTATTTTTTATTGATTTGGAAATAGGTTTTTAAACACTGAAGTGGATTGTCTTGGATTTGAAAATGTTTTATAAAATTTTGATCATGGTTATGGAATATATTTTGTCAATATTTACACTTTAGTAACCTTGGGTGTGTTGGTAAATAGACCTGGGTAACCTTAGTGTGTGTGGAACCACTAGAAGGTAACCTTTTGGATATCGATGGAATGTGGTAGGACTCAATATTGGTTGGATCCAATGATATGATTTTTTAGGATCTTTAGTGTCTACTACATATTTTCTAATAGGCTAGAGCCTAAATTATAGTGTTCTTGGTAATTTATATATTTTTTTATTGCATTATAGTATTTATAATGGATTTTTTCTCACATGTTTTTATATGTGGTTGAATCACATGACATCTCATGATGGTATTTCATGGATATGTGTTTACTTTTTTTACCTTATGATGCATGGAAATGATTTACTATTCAATCACTTATACTTTTCATATTTTTGGTTTTTAGAATATGAAAGTCCTTTATGAAAACCAAAGTGAAAATTATTTTCAAATGATTTGGATTTATAAAAATAATCTGTAAGACATTTTTAGTTTTAAAAGCTATGACTATTTCATTCTTGATATTAGAATTTTTATAGACTATGTGGTGGTATCCTAATGGTCTTTTTTCTCATACCCTGCTTTTTCATTTGGGTGTTTGTAGATGGTTTATTATAGGATACAGGTAAAGGGAAAGAAATCTTATAGCATGATGGCTTCTCTTTTTGTCACTACCTTTGGTCCAGGTTGGTTTGGAGGTGGTAATTGGTCACTTGGAGACCTTGTGGTCTTTTTTTATTCATAATTTCTGTATTATCCAGTTTATCTTGGATTGTATAGACCTAGTTATATCTTTTTCTTCTACATATTACTCTAGTTTTATGTCTTGTTTTTGTTATATTCAAGACTTTTTTTGTTATCTTATTTTACCTCACCAAGTGACAGTCGACTTGGGTGTATGGATGGGTTGACCATGCTTTGTCTCTTGCAAGATGACTATTATAAATGGGTATACAGTCATTGGGTATAACACTAACAAACATGTTACCGGTTTGGAATTAATGGTATATAGTTAATATAAATAAATTTTATTTATATGCTAAAAATATAAATTTTCATTATAAATAATTTATTTGAAATAAAATATATGAATTAATATAATTAAAAATACTCAATCACTTGGGAAAATTCCCTTGATTCTAAAGAAACTATTTCTATGAATTATGTATCATTTTTAAATTTATTACATATAAAGAATTAAATTGGTAAAATGTATAAATAACATTCAAGTAATTATTATTAAAATATATTAATAATATACAAGAAATAATTAACTATAATGAATATTAATTTCATTATTCATAGTTAAATAAAAAATTTATTGAAAAACATTATTTTATTATAAATTATATGTTTTTATTTAAAATATAATTTTATCACATTTTGAGTATTAAATTTAATGAATTTTTTATTTTATACATATAAAAAATGAATAATAATCCATAAATTGATTATAAATTTGTTATAATTGAACATAAAATAATTTAATTGTAAAAAGGTATGTTTTTCAAAGAATTTTTTTCATATATGTTGTGTATTTTTATCTTAATAAATTAAATTTATCATGATTCAAGAATGGTTTTAATGAAATATATTATATATATATATATATATAATAAAATAAATTTAAATTCATATAACATTTATTAAATGGTAAGGAATAATAATAAATTCAAACTATGCTTAAAAATTCATTTGTTTCTAAAAATTATTTTTTTTCAGGTTTTTCTTTATTTCGTGATAGCTAATTTTTATCAATTTTTAAAATTGAAACTAATAAAATGGATTTGATATTTTTAATAAAAATTTCCTAATTATTAAATATGGTAAATTAGATTATTAATCATAAAATTAAGTTACTGAGGTAAAAAATGAGTTATCACGATAAAGTTAAAATAAGTTTAAAGGGATAAACTAAGTGGTAATGGAATAAAATATTATAAAACCCTGTTTATAAATTTTATAAATGAGGGGATACAAAAATAATCTCCATTATTTTTTTTATCCAATTTCTTTTTAAAATTATAACCATGTACATTAAGGAATGAATAATTATGGAAATTACACTCAAAACTCACCTATAAAAGGAACCCTTCTATACCCCTTCTAAACAACTTTTTTTCTTTGGTTATATCTTAAATAACTATCAATTTTTATTCTATTAATTTTTTTTACATGTTTTGGAACCTCAAATCACTTTAAGGAATCATAAATCATTCTTTCTTAGGGAACCCTTTTTGAGAAGGAGAGATTTCATCAAAGTATGTACATAGTTCTTCACCATATTTTTTATTTACCTTATCACATAAACTCTTTATAAATATAATTACACACATTTATGATGCTATATAACATCATTATAATTATGATAAAATTATATTACTATTATATAATTCTAAAATCTCACTATTTCATTAGTATAGCATATTCTTGTTTCGGTCGATTCAAACACCCACATGAACAATTTTATACCAAAATCATCATTATGTTAATGAATGAGTATTAAGAAATTAACACAGGCAATATATGACATTATATAGTAATTTATTTAATGAATTTTTTTCAATCATAACTAAAAAAATGAGTATTCATTATAGAGAAACTTATTGTTCTTAGAAAATTAGCTGAAATATGCTCGTTATTGATTCTTTTCTCAAAAAACATAACTATACCTTCCATAAAATAAACATTGGAATGAATAAATCACTATAACACAATGATTAAACTAGATTTATTAACCTTTTAATTATGAAATTTTTATCAAATAATGATTATCGACATCGACATTATGAAACCTGTATAAAATTAATTAAAATTATAAACATCTAATAATTTTGATAAATAATAACTAGCTAATATATATGTAATGAATGATTATAATTTAGGAGTATAAAAAATAATATATGTTAATAAATTTCAAAAATAAGTGTTTAATATGGTTAAGTCTATTATATAAGGTTCAAAGTGCTTTCATGGAAGTTAGGAGTAAAGGTAAGGGGTTTTCTTCATAATGTTCCTTTCATTGAGATATATTCTATATCCATCACATATATTATTTTTTGTGGTGTATATACTACACCTAGATTCTATTTATTATAATTTTTATAAAATTCAAGCTATTTATAAATCCATCTCATCTTTTCTCATTTATGGGATTTTTATTCAAAAGTTAGCAAATACATAAGGGATTATTTTCCAATCTCACTTTAAAATAAAGATTGTATATGTACCTATTTAGGGAAAATTATTGATATTTATCCCTTAAAATCCATATATTCTAATCTCATATGGTTATTATTTGGTTTTACATGTATTATTACCATTTTACCTCCCTTTGTTTTACAATTCAACCGAAAGGATATTTATAAGTGTTGCTATCCTTATATCTTCTATATGGTCAAAAATCTTTCTCCTATATGTCAATATTCATTGTATTTTTTATGGATGCTCTTATATAAACTTATATGATTTATTATGGTCTTTTTAAGTGGAATTAAATTTTTTTACAAAATGAATCATATTTTAACATACTCAATATGGTTGTTTTCAATTAACATTATCCTTCTTTTCAAAAGTGTGAAAGGAATCTATTTTTTAAACATATTCCGCTTGAAAAAAATTATCCCTCCATCTTCTTAAATTTTGTTTAAAAATATTCCTCTCTAAATTTTATTGGTATTCTGATGTAATTTGTATTCCCATTTTTTATAGGTTTTTTTCTTTTAAAATAAAATCTATCAAAATTAAAGGATATTTATTCTTGTTTTTCAAATAAATTTTCTAATGGCCATATAGAATTTTTTCATTAATATCAATATCCTTTAATATTTCTTATTCTTATTTTGGGATATTATCTAATGATACTATCCACCTTCTTTCTCTATATGGTTTATGATAAAATCTTATATATTTTTTCATGAAAATCATTTACTTCTCATAGGATGATTGAGCTAGATTATAAATGTTTTATTATTCAAAATACACACATATGTTTGGTTTAAAATTATATGATGGGTGAGTCTGATATATCCCTTTAATGAATTGAGAAATGTTTTATATCACATGAAATAATGATTTTGTGTGTGGGTATGATTATAGTTATTTTTTCGTCAAAGGGTTTTCATGGACATGGTTTTGAGTATCTTTGTTCACAGGTGTGCACATGATTATGGTTAGCTATGTTCACAATTTCATGATTTCAAACTTATGAGATATAATTTTTAAATTATGGAAATGATATAAAATATATGTGTATTATGATTGGTTAATATCATATTATATCAAATATTATGTGTAGTGTTTGTATTTTTTAGCACTAGATCCAGGAGTGTGGTTCTGGGGTATCTCTCTTGAAACATGGATCAAACCATAACTGATTTCATAAAATGGTTAGATAATTTATACTTATAATATTTCTTTGCTCCCTCATTTATATCCTAGAATCCATGTGTTTTATGATTGATTCAATTATCTCTATTAATCCTTTAATAATGTTCTAGAATGGCCTTAGTCCTTTATCTGGTATGACACAAATGCTCTCATGAATGAATAATGGATTATTTTTTTCATCACTTTAGAGGATGAATACGACAAAGCTTACCGATGGTATTATTCATATGGATCATCCATGCCACATTATTTATTACTATACAAGGTTATTTTAATTTAATACATCCTTCATAATTTTTTATTTAATCTAACATGATTGGTTGGGGATTTAGAATTAACTTTACATGGAGTGTAATTAATCTAAAATAGAACTTTTCCCACTATGTTATTCTAATGAAAGTGCTTTTACATTTGATTTAATCATACATAATTCCTACCATGTTCATTTAATTGTATATAGCATGCAGGAATATCTAGTTAATCTAACACGAGTCCTTTATCCTATAGTTTAATATGACATAGTACTTCTGAGACTATTTATTCTAATATAGAAATCTAAGAGATAATTTAATTTTCTTTATACCACCAAAATTCCTTTTATTCTTCTATAAAATCTAAAAATCATTAAAAACTTGTTTTAAGTACATTATTTGTTCAAATTAATTCTATATGAATAAAAAATAAAAAAATGGATAAAATTTATTTTACAATTAATTTTCAATTTATTATAAAACTAATAAAATGTTCTTAATACTCAAATATTAATTTAAATGTGGGTTAATAAAAAATTAATTTCAATAAAAAATTATGAATATCAGGATCTCATCACTCCCCCACACTTATTATTTCACACTTATGGGAAGATATTGAATATATAAATCATAATCCACATAAAAAATAGAAGTGATACAATTTTCAAGATTCATTTCAAGTTGGAATTCATTTTATCTAGTTTATAGTATTAATTTTCTTTCATTTTTATTCTCTCTCATTCAAGATTTCTTAACTTCATTTATTCTCCCATGCCACATTTCATAACCAAACTCATAATGAATTCATGTTTATCTCTAAAGTTTGATAAATATACAAAGTTATGCCCATCTCAAAATCATGAAATTCATACTATAGACATAGTGGAATCCTAATTAACCACAAAAGAGACAAATAATTGTGTGATAATCATAAGGAATTTCATAGGTGTGAATTAAGGATAATGTTTGGTAGTTTCATTTTTTAAATATTTAGGAAACATGAAAGAGTATTAACTCCATAGATACAAGTCATGATCGGTCATTCAAAATCCAGTGATAATTCCTCACTTAAAGTAACCATAAATGAATCACCCACTCAATACCCCCTTCAAAATATACCAAAATTCATGAAAAATAAAGTTCAATGAAATATTAATACCCTTATTTTTTTTATTTTTATGTATAGTATAATAAGAAAATACAATTATTTATTTAGGACACATTTAATTTTCTTATGATAAGGGCCATGAGTCATGCAAATGAGAATAATTAATATTTTGATCTTATTCCCATTTTTTATATTCATATTTTTCTCAATATGAATCAAATGAATTATAATTTGATACATTACATATGGTCCTTTAATAAAATGGTAGGAAACCCTAACACTCCATCACAATATCACTCATCCCCATAATAATATATTAATTACTCTATTTCTCCCACACTCATTTTGAATGATTACCATGTGATGTAAAAAATAGTGAGGTCAGGTATGGAAAATAATATTGTAATGTGGATTACCAATAAGAAATATCATGGCCTCTATGAGCTTTAAAAGGGTAAATTTAAGGATAGGTCTAATAATGTATAAAATAAGGGTTCTTGTCAATGAAGTACCTCAGTCACACTATCACACTTATTTATCCTCAAAAATTTTGATGATGGATAGAACCATGTTTTATATAAAAAACACAACATTAGTTCACTCAAAATTAAAGGGTATTAGGAAGAATAAGAAAAATAGGTATGTAGTACCTCACAGGGTGTGAAAAATAATATTACATGGTCACTAATGAGGATTGGGTTTCAAAAAAATCAAACTCCTAATAATTATTTGAAAATCAATAATATGAAAAAATATTCCATATCAATACTCATTTGAATCTATTTAAAAAAACATTTATTTTCTCCCATAAAGGACTTGATTTTGTAAACTGAATAGATATATTATTTAAGATTGAAGTGTTCTTAAAAAAATTAAAATGAATGAAAAAAATGAAATCACACAAACAATTAAACTTAGAGATCCCTATATGACACTTATTTTGATACTACATTAAATTATTTACATAATTATAATGTAAATTGATTGTATAAAATGATAACAGTATCAAAAAACAAGTGTAAAGGAAAGAGAAAAATGAACTAAGAGGGTGGATGAATTATTAATTTTCTTCTAAATTATATTAAATGATCTTCAAAATCTACTCTCCAAATTTAAAACATACAAATGAAAAGAACTAAATGAGAATTTTATTATAAAGAAAATTAAAATGGGAAGGAATTATTGAAAATAAGATTATTTTAGCCATCTCAAGAAGGAATATATTTTTACTATCCAAAGTAGGATAGTTTTGAAACTATCTCAAATTAGTTATGGGGTTTAGTTTCTTTAATAAGAACCACCACATCTTTGTGGATCCCTTTCTCTTCACAACTTAAAATTTCTTCTATATGTATTTCTTTATAATATATTAAAATGTAACCACCTTCTTTTAATGATTCTAGGGATGATTATAGTATGAGGTCAGTCGGAACATGATATAAATAACCTTTCCTTTTTCTTGTTTTCCTCCCTACTTAGATTTAAACCCTTTTTATATGGCTTCATAATTGAAATCCTCTAGCACATATGAAACTATAGTTTAGTGGGACACATGAATATAAGAGATATTAGAGATAAAATATATGTAACCTACCTCAAAAGTGTTAAGTATTAATTTTCCTTACTTTTTAAGTGCCTCTATAAATTCAGTTAAGAAAGCATGAAGTAATTGATCATCGATAGTTTCCTCAAAACACAACATATACACAATATTTTTGTCCTTATCATCTAGAATATAGATTAATGGTTCTAAATAATATTTATTAAATCCGTGAGTATCATGTTGTAACATTTTTTATAGATATCTTGACTAATATTCAACTAAATACTTATCTAATTCTCATGGTTCTCCAATAATTATTTTTGATACTTCATAGTCACCATACTCTTCTTCTAAAAGGTCAATAAAATATGGAATTGTATGGTATTCATGTTTCTTGTATACTTCCTTAATATCCTAATAAAATATTATAAGATATGTTCTTAAATTTTATCCCAAAATTCTCCCTCACTTTATTTATTAATTGTTTCATCTCCTTTTGAATCACGGAAGTGATTTTGTCCACTTATACCTACATATTCTAAATTTTTTTGGCATGGTTAGAAAACTAAATCTTATTACTCATTTCCATGAACTTGTAGGAATTTTTTATAGTCATAAAAAATTGTGGTTAATTAATCAAAAAAATTCTTAAGATCTTCCCGTGCAATGTGTTTTTTTGGAAACATTCCTTGGTAATTATTTTTTAGCATTTAAATAGAACTTATAAAACTTTATGTAAAAAAGAGATGGGGAAACAGTGAGTGAAATTCCTTGGATCCTTATTAATGGATCAATATTGATAAATGATTTTTGTAGGGCCTGAATAAATTTAAATTTTAAACACTCCTAAAATGTAGTGATGGTCTAACCAAGGTAATCTCATAAAGAGGCTCAATTCTAGACTATTTTTTTTATTTTATCCCACTTTTTTATTATTAAGTTTTAAAAAAATGTGAACATATGGAAGAATAATCATAAATGAATTGAATAATGGAAATGAAACAAAAGTAAATGAAAAAAATAAAAAAGTAAAGGGTGAAAGTTATCCAGACCAAGTATTCTATAGGTTCATTCTCACATGGTCCTCTTAGAAAGTATTTTTATCCCTAACTCTCTCATTAGATAGAATCAATATCATTAATCTAATGAATAATATAATTTCAATGAATTAGATGTATGAAACACACATAAACTTGTATGCCATTACATAAACTTTTGACTACTTATATCTATGACCTTATATAGTATCGTCATCTCACACACATGATTCTACCATTTGAGTTGTGTGATCAAAGGGGGTGACTATAAGTTTAAAAAAATAATGAAATTCAAAGGTTTAGTGTTATGGTGGGAAATTGAAAACCACCTCCTCTTTATCCATATTCCCAATTTCATGGTAAGTCCTGAATATAGAGTGGAATACCATCCCAATTTAATAAATTACATTCCACTACTTGAATTTCATATAATGAAAAGTGTAAAGTAAAGAAAACTTTGGAATTGATAAGTAGCTCTCTCGCCTAAACCATTAAAATTGGTTGTAAAACTCCTAAAAAAATACATAATAACTCTTACTCACACCCACAATATCTATGAAATGAATATATAAAAGGTATATATTAATTAACAAGTGTTTTTAACATCTAGAGTTTTTAAAAGTAAACATTATGTTCGATAACATACAAGATACACCACATCGAGCTTAAATGAACAACTAAATATTATCATTTAAATATGACTATTATAACCTAGTTGTTAAGTTAGTATGTATAAAAATGAATAACTTATTTATGAACTAAATATAAAGGCAAATCTCATTATTAAAGTTTTGTTAAATGATGATAAAATAATAGTATGATAAAGTAATTTTAATCTTCAGAAATACGTTTTCTTAAAAAATGAGTTTTATTTCTGGTCACAAATTAATATTACAAATATTTTTTGTATTTTTTAGAAAATTTATTTTAAAAAATTTATTTTATTTTTGGTTTCATCATGTCAAAATTATATTAGGATGAATTGTTTTTTAATTTTCCAAAAATATTTATTTTTCAATAAATAGTGAAAAATATTAGTTTTATTTTAAAAACATTATTTTATTTACATGGTAAAATTAAATTTTGGATTTTTTTGTTTTAACTGAAAATAATCCATGTATATTTCTTAAATTTATTTTAGACTTAAATTTAGTATTAGAATATTTTATATTTAAAATTTTCATTTTTTCTGAAAAACTTGTTTCTGTTGCATTTTTCCTGTTTAATTTTAGATTAAATTATTTCACTAATGTGTTTTAAATTTTGAAAAATGGATTCCATATTTAGAATAATAAGGTAAAAATTTATTAAATAGGTCCCTTTTAATTTTGAACAATATAAATATTAAACTTAGTAATTTTTATTACCTCACTAAAGGGTAAATCGAGTAATTAAGGGGAAAAATAATTTGATAAGGATTAGTAAATTACCCTAAAACCTATACAAAATTTATTTGATGAGTTTTTTCTTGAAAAAAATAATCAATGGGTATAATTTATGAACCTTTGGAGCCACTTTTTTTACATTAAGTCCCTTATAGAATTTTACTTTTAGAAAAGTTAAACTTGTCACAATGTGATTTTTAATAAGTATAAATTTTTAATATTTGGTCATCCAGTATATATGTTTTAAAATAAATATTATTTTGAAATAAAAAATATTTATCTTCATCTTGATAATTTATTTTAATTTTTAGAGAAAAAATAATTTCCTTAAAGTCTTGCACAACAATGATATAAAAATTGTTAAATTAATAGAAAAATCAAATGAAGGATTTTAAAAATATTAAAATAAATAAAATTAAATATATTCATAGTGTTTCATGAACTCTAAGATAAATATTAAATATATAGGATATAATATAATAGTTGTTTATAATTTTACTCTTTGTTTCGATGTTTTCAATGTCATGGTAATGAATAGTATTAAATTTGAAAATAGTGATATTACCTGAATATGATATTTTAATAAATTACTAAAAAATCATAAAAATATTAAATAAGTTAATAAGGGGTAATATATGGTCTAAAATTTCACCCCTATTCAATTAAGGTCTATTTGGAATTATTTTTCTCTATAATAATCTTACTATATTTTCATATTTTATGAAATTCATAAAGTACCCCTCACCTTAATTATTAAAGGGTAGACCTTCCTTCACTTAATTTCACCATAGTGATCCTTATATCTCAACATCCCACTGAATAATTCTCTTCTCTGCTTCTCTATCTTCATTCTATAGTTTCTGGTATCACCGAAAGACCAATTCCAAGTTTGTTAAGGGATCCTTCAAGGATCCTTAAACCATCTCTCTTAATTTCTTTTCTTCTTCTTCTAACTCCTCACCTGATTAATTCATCAATAAATAATAAATATAGTTTCGTGTATATACATCAATTTTATATTTCTAATGTAATATATTTTATCTATACATTTTCCCATATCCTCTTATTCAATGAAACAAAACCAGTGTATAAATTATGGTGGTTGACTGTCTCTATGGATAATGAGTTTTAATTTATCTATTACCACCTTGAAGGATGGTCATAAAACTGTTATAATGATTAAATGATATTTTAATAAGTATATTATAACTTATTATATGTTCTTTAACTAATATATATACATAATACTAAATAAAAAGAAACTAATTATTGATGGTCAGAAAAAACACGATAATAAACAAAATAATTATCATTAATGTTTTATCAAATGAATCATCCTCAGTTTATAAATAAAAATGATATATGGGACCATTTAAACTTATTAATGTGAAAAAATACCAAATAATTTCACTTATAGAGTATTTATCATTTGAAAATAACATCTATAAAAAATACAAGTTAACCAACCACAAAACCATGAATCGAATGCTCCCGGAACGAAGAAATTGATCTTTATAACTCATCAAATTGGACATAAATGAACTTAGTAAAATTATATATGTGGTAGAGGATATTAATTAAGTAATTAATGAATCTAATTTTATTATTCAGTACATTAATTTCAAGTATAAAATTCATTTAGACATAAGGTAATTGACTCTTTAACTAAAAAACCCCATTTTTAATGTTTTAAATGTTTCTTTTCTAAACCTTTATCATTAATTTCCACGTTTTTAAAATTGTTTTTATGAATATATTTAAATGGATATGAATTTTTTAAAAATTTAATTTGAAAAAAAAAATTTAAATATTTTTAAAATGTAATCTTTTTAATGTTTTATGTAAAGAAATTACTTTTCAAAATTTTCTTTTAAAGTTCATATTTAACTATTTTAACAAAGTTAAAAAAGAAATGTTTTTTAATATATAAAGCATGAATGGTATTTTTCACTTTAATGATTATTTAATGATTCAATGTTTCCTTTATTAGTTTTTATAGTTATTTTCAAAGAAAATAGTTTTAATATTATGTGCATAGTTTTTAGATTTTAAAAGTGATTTTTACAAATAAAGTATTTTGATATATGAATGTGTTTTACACATGGATGTAAAAGAGTTTTCAAGGGTTTTATTCATGATTTATTCCTCGTAAATTATTTATTATTGGTTTTCCAAGATAGCATCGGGTGATCCTGTTATAGCTTATATGATAGGTGCACCCAGATAGCGTTGGGTAAGCCTATTACATCTTATATTATGGGTTTGACCAGATAACACTCCTGTGAATTGGGTACTCTAGTGATATAAATTGACCATATAGTTATTCCATTTGTATTGGTAATTATAAGAGTGATATTGAAATGATTTCCCAATGTACCTACATGAGTTTTCAATTCTTCTTAATGAGTTTTCATGGGAATTGTTTGATTTCAAAAAGGTAATATAATAATATTTCTGTATGGAAAAATGATTCTATTTTCATATAACAAGGCCTATTTTTTCAGAAAAGTATTTTAATGGGTTTTTATGTTTTTAACTCGATAAATATTTTAATTTATTTTATGTCCATTATTGAAATTTTTATGCTTATCCCTAGTTTTAAATTGTTTTTATAGGGTTTAAGGAAGAGTTTTGACATGGATGTTATCTAGGGAAAATTGTGAATATTTTTCATAATGAGAAACCATGTTTTATTTTAAAGAATTTTTTTTTCTAGAAAAAAATGGATACTTAGTATAAGTGTCTAATTATAATATATTAGTTTAATTTTTAAGATTTTTTCCTAATTATCTAAAAATATAAACCAAAAATATCCTTTTAATTTTAAGAAAGTAAATTCTAGTTCAAAAAAATAAGAATATGTAATGATTAAGGCAAGGTCTTCATAGTTGGTATCAGAGCAGGTTTTAGACAACTTTGTAGGTTATTATTTCTTATTTAGAGTTATAAATATATTCATAGGTTTATAATTTTAAGGTTTATCATATGATATATTTCTTATAAACCCCTTTTTATGTTTTATGTTATGCCATTTTAAGTTGACTAATGGTATTTTTGGAGAAGTTTGTTTGAAGAAATTATGGGATGAAAAATGAAAATTATGTGATAACCTTTAAGGTTAAAACTTCTCTTTAATGTTGAATATACTATTCTTAGTTTTTAGTATGTTTCAAAATTTTATAGGAATAATATAAGGATTATAGTTTTAGAAAAAGGATAACTTGTAGGCTAGGTAATAACCGATCACATCCGGCAAGTCTTTGAGTTTTTAACTCACAAGCGAAGGATGACAAGGTTGCATCACCTACCACTGGAATACGTAAAGTCTTGGTTATTATAAATTTGTTTCTTTTTATTTAAACAATTTTATAGATGAATAATATGTTTATTTGGGTAATATATGTTTTATCATAGAGATAATCATGAGATTGAAAAATGATTTGGTGATTAAGATATTAATGTTATTTCATAAGACGTTCACTATTTTGAGAAATATATATGATTAAGTTAAAGAGAATACTATGGGATTTTATTTGAGTAATAATGGTTGAATAATGTTTTGGAATCATATATGAATTTATTTTGGCTATGGTGATTTAATTAATTTATAAAAATGGTTAGTGTATCTTGATGATTATTAGAGAAATTAATTTTTTGTATGACACTTCAAAAGTAATTGATGTTATATAGAGATAAATGTTAAAATTTATCTTGGAATACTATGAGATTGAATCCTTTTGATTTTTGGATTTCAATATTAGTATATAATATTTTTAGGGAATTTAAGGATAGTTATTTATTAATTTTTTTGTCATACTATTGAATTTTGGAGATTAATTATTTTTGATAATTATCTTATCTCATTGTAAAAATTTTGGTTTTGGTTAATGTATAAATATAGGAGGGATATGTTTTTTTATTTTTTGGATTTTGTGATCCGTAGAAGTTAATTTTAGTGCTTCGAACATGAAAAATTCATACTCATCATTTGGAACAAAATATGAGTTTTTTTGGTGAAAATTTATTAAATGATGAATTTTTCTTATCAAGTAAGTATATATCCTCATGTTATTAGACTATTTAGTAAATCAATCTTGAAGTATGGTTTTTTATTTGTCCACTTCTCTTACCTAGAAATCAATGGACTTTTAACCTATCATAGATTTATATTTTTGTGATGGTTAAATTTCTCATAACCATAATATATATCACTCTATATCAGTCCTTGGGAGTCATTTTTCTCTTCCATGTCCATGTTTTACTACATAGAAACCTAGTATGTGTTATCTCTAGTGACCATTGTAGTTCCTTTACCCAAATTTCAAGAGGAATTTTTATTAATCAGTTTTATGATGTGGTATTTCAAAAAAATGTATTTTTTAAAGTCAAACCCATAGTTTTTATCCCAATTTAAAATTGCGATGATGCAATTTATTAAAGGGAGGAGAATTTACCATTGTAACTTTTTAAAAGGGAACACTATATTTGATAACATACAATATATGCCACATTGAGCTTAAATGAATGACTGAATATTATTGTTTAAATGTGAAAGTTATAACATAGTCATTAAAATTGTAGGTATGAATATTAATAACTGATTTATAAAATAAATATAAAGGTACAAATAATTATTAATTTATTTTAAATCATTAGAAAATAATATTATGATAAAGTAATTGTAATCTTCAAAAATATGTTTTCGTCAAAAAATGGGTTTTCTTGATTTTCATGACTGAATATTATAAATAATTTCTGGTTGTTTTAGAAAAAATATTAGAAAAAAATTAATTTCTTTTTTGGTTTTAACATTTGAAATTTATCTTAGGAATAATTTTTTAGAATTTTCTAGAAATATTAATTTGTCAATGAATAATGAAAAATATAGGTTTTATTTTGAAAACTTTATTTTGTTTACATAATAAAATTATTTTTTTGGATTTTTTTAAAATTTATTTATTTATTTTTAATTTAAAATTATCCAAAATATATTTTATACTTAAATTTAATATAAAAACATATTATATTTAAAAATGACATTTTTCTAAAAAACTTGTTTCATTGCATTTTGCCTTTTTAATTTTGAATTAAATTATGACACCAATGTGTTTCAAATTTTTAAAAATATATTCCATATTTGTAATAATTATCTCCAAATTTATAAAATAGATACCTTTTATTTTTTGGACAATATGAATAGTAAACAGTAATTTTAATTACCATAGTTAAGGATAAATTGGCTAATTAAGGTTAAAAATAATATGATTAGAATTAGTAAATCACCCTAACACTTGTCCAAATTTTTTTATGATTTATTTAAACCAAAACCATACATTAGTATAATTTATGACCCTTTAGATCCAATTGGTTGACCTTAAGTCCCTAATAGTATTTTATTTTTAGAAAAGTGAAACTTATCACACCATGGGTTTTAATAAGTATAACATTTTTAATATGTGTTCATCCATAATTTATGTTTGAAAATAAATATACTTTTGAAAGATAAAATATTATTCTTTATCATGGTTATTTATTTTTAATTTTTAGTGAATAAATAATTACCTTAAAGGATTGCACAAAAATGACGAAATAATTATTAAATTAATGGAAAAATCAAATAAATGAATTTAATAATATTAAAATAAATATATTTTTGAGATATTCTAGGAAATTAACTAATTATCTAGACAACTATGACATTTATAGGTTATAAAAAAATATTTTTTTATAATTATACTATTCTTTATGTATTTAAAATCGTAGTAATGAATACAAATAGATTTGACAATAATGATATTTTCTAAATAATAAATTTATAAAATTTTTTAACAACATAAAAATATTATATAAAGACATTAAGGGTAATATATGATCGAAAATATCATCCCTCGTGTGTTAAAAGACTATTTTGGATTATTTTTCTGTAGAATAGTCATATTATTTTTTAAAATTTTGAGAAATTCCTAAAGTAACCCTCCCCTAAATTATAAAAGGGAACTCATTATTTCACTTCAATACACCACCTCAATCATTATAGATAGACCATAATTTTCAAAATTCTCTTCTCTAATTCCTTATTAATATTCTAGAGGTTTCATTCCCCCAAAAAGATCAATTCCAATTTTCTTAAGGGATCCTTAAATCACCTCTCTTAATTTCGTTTCTTCTTCTACCTTCTTCTCACATAATTTATCAATTAGGTCATAATAAATACAATATCATGTATATAATAGAATGTTTTATTTCTAATATAATATCTTCTATCCCTCTATTTTCTTATGTCCTTTTATTCAATGAAATAAAACCATTTTCCAAATTATGGTTGTACACCATCTCTGTGGATGATGATTTTTTGTTTTTCTATTATTATCTTCAAGGATAGTTAAAAAATGATAATTATGATTAAATAAGATTTTAATAAGTATACTATAACTTATACCATGTTCTTGGACTACTATATAAACTTAATATTAAATAAAATGAAAATAATTCACGATGGTCGGAAAAACCACCGTAATGAACTAAATAATTATCATTAATGTTTTATCAAACGAATCAACCTCTTATTAGAAATAAAAGTGATATGTGGTAAGATTTAAACTTTTTTAGGTTCATTAATACTATATAATTTTAATTATATTGTACGATTCTTATTTGACAAGAACATCCATAAATACACACATGTTAACCAACCCTGAAATCATGAAACAAATGCTCCTGGAATGGAAAAATTTGTCTTTATAAATCATTAAAATTTACATAAATTAACTTAATAAAATCATATATATAGAATAGGTTTCTAATTAAATAATAATTTAATCTAAATTTATTATCCAAGACATTAAGTGAAAGTGAATAATGCATTCAGACATAACATAAGGTACTCTTTAAATAAAAAAAGAATCTTTTAAATGTTTTAAAGAAATATTTTCTATATATTTTTCTTTCATGTACATGTTTTTAAAATTATTTTTATGAATTTATTATATGAATATGAATGTTTTAAAAAATTAAATTTTATAATTTCTCTCATATGTTTTTAAAAATTAATCCTTTTAAGGTTTTATGTAAATTAATTTCCTTCAAAAAACCTCATTTAAAGTTCCTCTTTCAGCTCTTTTTACAAAGGTCAAAAGAAATGTTTTCATCAGATATGGAATGAATGGAATTTTCCACTATCTCGATGATTTAATTATTTTCTTTTTCCTTTATTACCTTTTATAGTTTTTTTTTCAAATAAAATGATTTCATTATTATGTACATTGTTTTTATATTTTAAAATTTATATTTACATGAAAATGGATTTTTGATATCTGAAATTGTTTTACACATGGATTTAAAAGAGTTTTAAAGGGGTTTATTCATGATTTAATCCTTGTAAATTATTTATAATGAGTCAAACCAGATATATATTAGAGATCTCTTTATATGTGATATGATGGGTGCTCCCATATATCACCATGAGAGCCCGTTGTAGATTATATGATAGATACACCTAGATTGTGCTCCAATGTATTTGGTACTTTGAAGATGGAAGATGACTTTATTGTTATTCCATTTGTAAGAGTGATTACAATAGTGATATGTAAATGATGTCCCAATGAACCTACATGACTTTTATATGATTATTAATGAAATTTCATGGAAATACTTTGATTTCAAAAAGGTAATATATTGATATTTATTTAAGGAATAATAATTCTCTTTTCAGATGATAATGTATGTTTTTTAAATAAAATGTTTTTAATTTGTTTTCATGTTTTTTTCTAGACTAATAGTTTCCTTTATTTAATGTCACTTACTGAGATTTTTGGGCTTATCCTAAGTTTTAAAAAAATAATTGGGTTTACGGAAGATTTGGGACAAGGATGAGATCAAGAGAAAATTATGAAGATTTTTCATAAAGAGAAACCATGTACTATTTTAAAGAATCTTGATATCTAAAAAAATGGATACAGAGTAAAAGTTTCCAATAATAATATATGAGTTTACATTATATGATTATTTCCTAATTCTATAAAACTCTAAACAAAAAAAAATCATTGTAATTTTAAGTAAGTGAATTCTAGTTCAAAAACATTAGAATATTTAATGAATAAGTTCAGGTCCTTATAGTGTTAAACATCAATCAAATTAAGTTTTTCCCTCTTATAGGATTAACAGAAATTCTTGCCTCTTCTTATTTAATATTATCACACTATATGTCCCCAGTTACCATGATTAATCCAAATTAGTTGGCTTCTAAGAGGTTTCATGGCATCAAACTTCTTCTTCCCACACTCCTTTAACAATCCATCCAACATTCTAATGTGAATTTTATTCCTTATGATTACATTATTAACATGTGAATCAATGAATATCTGATTTCCAAACATGGTTAAACATTTTTTACTTTGAATATTTATTTTTCTCCTCACATCCCGCACAGAATCTATATGTTGTGTGATTAATCCCACAGTCTCCATTTATTCTTCAAGTGTGTTATTGAATGGCCTAAACCCTTTATTTATTATGGTACAACTATAAATATCTAAACATTCATTGGTTCGGTCTTAGCTCATGGTTAATCCAAAAGCATAAAATTACATAATAAAAATTAAATAACATAAAATTATATTTGATAGTATTTTAATGTGTTAAATTAGTTTAAAAATATTTTTTTATTAATTATTGATATGTCTTATGAATCTTGAAAAAATTTAAATAAATTTCAGATGATAAAATTTTATAATTTTTTCTATATTTTAAAAAAATATTAGAAAATAAAATAAATTTTGGAAGAAGAAACGATCCCAATTGGGATAAAAGAAGTAGGTTAGGTCAGGTTGACCTGGACATCAGGTCGAGTCAGTGTAAAGGGGGTTCCCTACTAAGGTGCTTGTATTTGAAATTGGCACCCATTTCAATGTGTTTGATCCAGTCCCTTTTCTTAAATATAAAGGAAATGTGTCATGGACTCTCTCTCTCTCTCTCTCTCTTATTTTTTAATTTTTTTAATACTAAAAAAATTGATCTGTGAACAACCATTCCTCAACCATGTGAACTTTTATTGGATAACTGTTTATGGTGTTGTCACCATATCATTTTACTCTTCTCAAACTCTAGAATATTTAATTTAAATTTCAAAAAAAAATATACACATCCTCCCAAATACCACATGAAGGAATTGGGTATGTGGTGGAAGCATGATAAATAAATATTTTAAAAAATTTCATATTTGATTGGTGAAATATGAATTGATTTGGTATGAAATTATCATATTTAATTAAAAATAATTTTAGTAAAAAATGTAAATAAAATTCTACCTCATTCATTCGTGTGATCTTCTCATAGTCCACTCAATGTCAGATCCTCATAGCTTGAAGGATCTTTGTAAGGATCCTTCTAGTGTAAGTTTCAGTATTAGTGGATTCACTTGTTCAGCATAGCCAACTTGGATTTTACTCTTAATTTGTGAATAATCTATGTTATACATGAAAAATGAAATCATAACCAATAGATTTAATCATAGATTACATGACTTGTTTCAACAACAGAACCAAAATATGATGGTCATCATGCGTAATTTATAATTAAATTACATAAAAATCTTGAAATACCTTTACTTTTAATTCCTTAAATTGATTAAACGTTTGATTTCATCTCATGATACCATCATTGAATCACATGATCCAAGAGTATAATCCCACTATCAGTAATCTAAATATGAACCAAATTATCAAAACATCATTATATAATCATTGAGTGCTTGCGCGACTGATCCTGATCACTTGTGTTGTCTATTATTGATCGTAGATGAATTCTCATGTAGGATAAAGAATTCATGGTGTTCTCTTGATTTCTTGAGAGAGAAGTAAGTGACAAAAAAATATAGATCTCTAGAAATTTATCTAGAGTTCTTTTTGAGATTATATATATCCATTATGTGAAACAAATCTCACATAGTAAATAGATACAACTAGATATATATTAAGGAAAGTTTAGGGTTTCCAATTTTAATATCACCCACTTACCAATTACTTAATTATTAGAAAACTCTGTGTCATAATAATAATATAATTGTTATTCACTTGAAATGTGAATCACCTAAGAATAAATAAGTGTAATTTATACCATTTCTAATCAGAATATTAAACTCGGTCTAGTTATGCTCCTCAACATTTACTAAACGTTTGATAATAAATATTTATTTAATAAATAAATATCATGTAATTTTTCACCGATAAACATAATAAACATTATTTTTTCAAAACCTCATAAATAAATATTTATTATTATTATTTTACTAAATTATGCTTTAAAATAACTTATGATAAAATATTAATGATCAACCAAACCTAAAAAACATATTAAATCACAAAACATGAATAATATTCATTCTACCTTGTTAAATTAAATCATTGAAATTAAATGAGATTCAGAATACACTTAGTATGTGACCCTCTAGGACTTTTTATCAATGGAAATATGTGTAGATGACTAAATACTAAGGTTTTAATCTAGAAAAATTCCAAGGCACCCTTAGAGAAATAAGTTAATGTCACAAAAACATAAAAACTCTTATGAACAGTTATTGTGTAATATAATCACATTATCAATGTATCTATAATCATGAAGGTAGTATACTAGTGTTATCAACCTATGTGCTTGATGTCTCATTCATTGACATTAAATAAATTAATATTCCCATAAAACACCATGTTCATAGATATATCTAAGAAGTTCCATTCCCATTAAAGGGATTAAGATATCAACTTTCATTAAAGGACAGAAGGGATACATTATTTCTCACATTATCTATTAATTCCATATCACTCATGATGTACTCAACATATCATACTTCTCCAGAAGTATATTTCATCATGTTTTTTTTTCAATACATCATAGTAAGTGACTTATGATATTCATCAATGGTAATTTTTATGGTCTAAGGATCAATACACACATCTATAAATAGAAATATCTAATAGAAAATAAAAATGAGTACTTCCTATTAGTGGATCTCATTCTCAAAATATTATGCTCTAAAAATTACAAAGGGAATAAACTATGAGAAAGTGCCTCAATGTATTATGATTCTCCACCCGTGATATCCTATTTTAATTACATCCAATAAAATGATACCATATAAATAGAAAACATATATATATTCAATAATATTATCATGTAACCTTCAAGTTATCATGATAGTAGGGAAACATTATAACCTTTCAATGTGAAAGGTATTCTTAATAAATTATCAAATACTATTTTTTTTAGAGGAACAATCATGATACGATAAGAAACATCATTAATATTGAAGAAAATTAATAAAAGTAATCATAAAATAGTTTGAATTTGGTTCTAGGGAATCGGCTACAACTGACTCCCACTTGAACTAGAGACAATTGTTAATAACCTTCAGTAAACTATATCTCTTATGATAATCATACCTCTGTTGATATAGAGCCTTCATCAAGGGGTTCTCTATGTATTCCTATATGGATACTCTACTAAATTAAACTTCACCTTATTGAGAAAATCCATCAAGTGATGAAACTTCTGCAGTATATGATTTTTAATTCGATATTACCTTTGATATTTAGAGAGAAACACCATTGTAGTGTTATCACAATAAATTTTGACAGTTTCATAACTATTAAGCACAAAATCATGTTATTTAACAAATTTTTGAATCCAAAAAACTTCCTTATCTTCATCAGAATAAATAATATACTCAGAGTATACTGTAGAATCAAAAATAAATAGCTTCATTAAACTCTTACAGATCCTTCACCTTAGATACTTAAGGATAGTTTTAATGGGATTCTAATATTATTCACCTAATTTAGCTTTATATTTTCCCACTATACTTAAATCATTAGAAACATCAAGGCTTGAAAATTATATGGAATACATGATAGATCCTATCATATAAGCGTATGATATCTTACTCGGTATCTCTTTTTTCCTATTGTGTCTATGGACACATCTTCTTGGTAAGATATATACCCTGTGACATTAGAACCAATCCCCACTTGGATTGCTCCATAATGAACCTATTTAGTATCTGGTCAATGTATGAACTTTCACATAGTCTAAATATCCTCTTTGATCTATCATGCATGATCCTAATACCTAAGATTTAGGATGCATCACCTAAGTCCATCATATAGAATCACTTTCTCATCCATGCCTTAACCTCTTATAAGGATAGTTTCTCATTCTCAATTAGTAATATGTAATCAACACATACTATTGTGAAAATCATGGTAATCATAATAAACTGGTTGTAAACTCATAGCTCACATTCATTATTAATGAAACCAAATTCTTTAATAGCTTCATCGAACTAAATTTTCCACTATCTAAATGTTTTCTTTAATCCATAAATGGATATCTGCAAGATGTATGCATTCTTGGAATTTCTTGGAGTCACAACTCCTTCTATTTGTGTCATATAATTTTTTTTAAGGTTATAATTAAATAAAGTAGTTTTTATATCAATATTACAAATCTCATAGTCATGAAAAGTTACTATGGAAATCTGTATTCTGATTCATTTAAGCATGGTGGTTAGAGTAAAGGTGTTATCATAGTCTATGCCCTAGCATTTTATAAACCCTTTAGTCACTATCCATGATTTATAGGTACTAACCTAACCTTAAATGTATATATTTATATTGAATACCCATTTTATCCCAACAAGATTTATGTATGCTTGTGGATCAACCAAAACCCACACATGATTTTGGTATATAGAATCCACATCTGAATTCGTTTCTTCTCTCCATTTTGTATCCTATGAGATATCTACTATCTATTTGTAAAATAGAGGGTCATTATTTTTAACTACTAATGAGTTTCTATATTATTTGACTAAAAACCATATATTTCAGGTTCTCTTATCTCTCTAGTGTTCCTACACAATACTTATGTTTTAAGAACTAAAACTTCTATAATGACCAGTAAATTCAGTTCCTATACCAAATCTTGGGTATCTTGAGCATCAACTTACTCAAAATCTATCATAACCCCACTATCCTTCTTAAGGATGTGTTTTATCTCAAGATATACAAATTTACTAGTAATGATAACCTTATTATATTTGGGATCATATACCCCTCATTTATTTGGGGAAACTTATAAAGATACACTTCATGCCCTGAGGTGATAGTTTGTTGCTTGATATATTCTTAACAAACACATCACACCCCCATTCATGGATATGTGATAAAATAGGTATCTATCCATTCCATACCTCAAATTGAATTCCATTTTCCACTTTAGTTGGTACTTAGTTTAATATTTATACTTCCATGTGTAATGTATATACCCAAAAGGATAATGGAAAATTTGTGTAGCTCGTAATAAACCATACCATGTCCAGTAAGGTATGGTTCCTCTCACTACCATAATTACATTATGGCATATAATTAGGTGTGATTTGAGATAAAATCTCATTATCTAATAGAAAATCTATAAACTCTTGGTTAAGATATTCACCACCTCAATCTGATCAAAGTTTCTATGTCTCCTCAAAAAGATAATTCTCAACTTCATTCTTGAAATATTTAAACTTCTAAAAGTATTAAAACTTATACCTCATCGAGTAGATATAACCATACCTACTCAAGTCACAGATAAAATTCATAAAATATGAGAATCCACCTATATATTCTATTTAATAAGGTTTACACACATTAATGTCCACTAATTGTAGAATCATTATGGCCCTTTCACCTCAACTACAAAATGGTGGGTTGGTCATATTTTCTTGTAAACAAGCACAACATATTTCAAGTGGTTTAATCTCAAAGGATTATAAGAAACCATCTCAAAAGAGAATTTTAAAACTCTTCTTTTTTATGTGACTAATATGGTGATACCACAACCGGTTGTGAAATGAGTCATGTGATTTTGATTTGTTGTCAACTATTAATATTTTGTTTTTATATTTAATTAATAAATAACATTATTAAACTATTCTATATCACAACATATGTTACCTTTATAAAATTAGTAACTCTTATTTATAAAACTTAAAATTAATCCATCCACATATAAATGATAAACAGATGTAATGTTTAACACTAGGCACATAATAAAAGTTATTTAATTCCAAAATCATTAATATTAAAAATGTGAGGTCATAGACTCTAATGTTTAGAGAATCCATACTCACTCCATTGGAAATATTTAAATCCAACACACCTCAGGTAACATTCTGAATTCTACTTGGTTCTTGTATTTGGATAAAAATGTGAGCAACAAATGTAGTATCTAATACCCAAATTCTAGATACATAAATATTACACTCAATAATGAATTATCCTGAATATTACCTTTGATTATTTGGATAGTTTTAGTTCATTTTAAAATGTCTTTGATTTATAAAAGAAAAATAAACAATAATAGTCTCTTTTTCTTACCACTGTACCTTCTTCTTATTCTTGGAAAGATAGTGCTCTAGAGTCTTAGAATTGGAATGAGTCTTAAAAACTTTTATTTTTTTCTTATTTTTATTATTCACCAAAATGACCATTAGTTTTAGAATATCTCCCTAGATAGATATTTTAGGGTCAAGGACCCATATTCCATTCTCACGACACATACTTGGGCCTAAAAAGTTATTTAAAGGGTTTTAGGTAGGTTTAATTTTCCAACTTCATTAACTCACAGTTCCTTGATCTATTGACTGGAATTATGAATCCTAAAATCTTGGATATATATATATATATATACTTAATAATTTCCTCTCAATAATATCAAAACCTACTTGGGTTGTAGACTCTTGATGTGAACCAAGTTAATTAAATCCTAAACTTCAAGCTAAAAGTTCCCTAATAATTGAAAGTACCCTGACTTGGTTCTGTCAAGCACCTTGAACTATGGGTTCAATTCTAACTTAATCATTGGAACGAAATACAAAATTTATATTTTAGTTGAGGATTTTTATCCTTATAAATAAAATCATAGTTTTATCTAACCACATGAATTTTTAATATTAAGTGGATTTTACATAAGTGATTAAACATGTTGATAAAATTTATGCATAATTTACTTTTATTTTTGTTCCATATTTTATTATTAAGTGATCATGTAGCTTCCAAAAACATAAAAAATCAGACATGAAACAAAAAGAAATAAAATATAAGTGGCATGATTTTGAGATTCTCCACTGGTTAGTTTATCAAGTGGATGATAAAATAACCCTCAACCCTAGGTGAAAACACCTTGAATTACAACTTGGTTCATATTACAACATTCCACCACAACTCCTATGTATTGCCTCTATTTTTTCTCATCTCTGAGACCCAAATCACCTCCTCTCTCATGGGAGCTTCATCCTTACGTAATCTTTTTCTCACATGTAGGTGAGAGGATCCAATGGATTATGTAAAGGGGGTTTATATAAATGAATTTATAGTAACGTAGGACCTTACATGATAAAGAGAATTTGATAACTCATAGTCCATTATTTAAATTTAATAATAATAAATTAAAAGGAAATCAATCACATTCATATGTCTGTTCTAAGATCATAATCATCCACATAACATGCGATGAACACACATTTGCAATATAGTTATCAATTAATTCAATTTATCTTAGTTCTATAAAAAAACCTTGAAATTATATCATCCATAATTTTAAACAAATTAAATTAATTAATTTTGTTAAATATTAGTAAATTGAACACATTTACTTGGATGAGATGTCATGTACTCATCCAAACAACCCGGTATAATCCTTGTGTTTGTGAATTCCCTTGGTATTCAACATATATGTGCGGAAGGTAATTTCATGGAATGTATTTTTAAAAAAATTAAACTTGAAACACATTTGAATTACACTGCTTATGAACTTATTGATGTGCACAAAGTACTCTATATGGAAAGTCTATATAAAACATGCAGAGTTATAATTTGACACTAAAATTAATTTAATATATAATCAAAAATAACATGAAAAGGTGTGTAATGTCAAATAAATGAAACATGAAACACATGAAAATAGGTTTTATTATATAATTAATTCTTCTATTCATGTTAAATTAATTACACTAGATACACAAAACTACATGGTGTGTACCAAGTTACACAATTTGTGATCTCTTCTTCCTGTATCCATGACACATGCCTAGGGATTGGGAATGTTTATCTTTCATGGATGTATATTAGGTACATGGTATGTAATCTTCATAAATGATGTATATAATTAAGGTTTCATGGTTTTTAAGCTCCTATTTCATGTAAACTTTACACGATATGATTGGACCGCTATGTTCTCCATTGTAAGAACATGAGAACCACACATCATGTAGATGTGTTAAATGACATGTAGTTATTCCAAATTCATGCCTTCTAGTATAGATCAATATAGATCCATTTTTATCAGATTCTATTAGATATCATAATATTGATATGATAACCACAAAAGATATATGTCAGATACATGGTAACATGGTGTGTAGTCTTTTCTTATCTAACCAAAATGATTAGCCTCTCCAGATAAGTTTTTTTGATGTTTCTTCATTTTTATTTAAACTATTTATTCATAATGTGAGAGATAATGGAGAAATTGAGGATCAAATTATGTGTAGATTCCATGAAAAAATAGATCTAAATTAAAATAAATTGAAAACACATATCATTCAATAAATGATTAATAAATAATTATAAATTAACCATTTGACTGCTCTGATACCACTTGTAGGTTTTGGGTGGAGCAGAAATGAATGTTTGACATGGACAACTTGGATATTATTCTTACTTTATAAATAATCTAATTTGTACATTATGAATGATGTCAAGACCAACATATGTAATTTTAGATTACTTGACTTGTTTAAATATTGAAACTAAAAGAGGAGGACCAACACATGTAATTTTTAATTAATTTATCAGAAGATCTAAAATTACCTTAACTCTCAGTTACTTTCATTGATGAATCAGTTTACTTGATCTAATAAAACCATAATTGCATCACATGATCCAAGATTAGATTCCATCTAGAAGTTTTCCACACGTGCACAAAAATCTTGAAACACTGCCACAAAATTGTCAGGTGCTAGAGTAGCTAATCCTGATCACTTGTCTTGTTTATTGTTGATCGTAGAAAACTTTTCTTTGAGGATGAATAATTTTTTTTCTATATATGTATTGAGATAAGAGGAGGATAGAGCATGCTCTAGATCTCTATAACTCTCTCTGGGTTTTTAGAGATCTTCTCTCTATCTTTTGTGCACAACAAATCTCACTTAGAAAAGAGATATAACTATATATATATTAAGGAATGTTTAGGGTTGCCTATTTACATATAATACCCCTTACCAATTACTTAATTCTTAGTAAACACCATGTACTAATAATAATATAATTATTATTCACTTGACATGTGCATATCCTGAGAATAAATAAATATCATTTATATCAATTCAAATCATACCATTAAACAAGG
Source organism: Viscum album (assembly GCA_963277665.1). Taxonomy (NCBI): domain Eukaryota; kingdom Viridiplantae; phylum Streptophyta; class Magnoliopsida; order Santalales; family Viscaceae; genus Viscum; species Viscum album. The sequence goes on from OY728135.1 coordinate 340,112,863, forward strand.
TTTTCTAATCCTCTTAAACTTTTACTAAACATTTAATAATGACTATTTATTTAATAAATAAATAAATATTCATTATTTTTTGATAAATATAATAAATATTATATTTTAGAAACATTTAAAAATATATTTATAATTATTATTATAGTATCTTATTCTTTTGAATGACTTGAGATTGAATCTTGAAAATCAACCATCCTGAATAAATATTAAACCATAAACCTGAATAATACTCCAAATAACTTGTTAAATTAAATAATTAAATTTAACCAAGATTCTAGATAAAATTATTTTGTGAACCTCTAAACCTATTTCTCAGTAGCAATAGGAAAAGATTCATAAAGTCTAAGGTTAGTGTCTAGAAACACACCAAGGAACCCATAAAAAAATAAGTTAATGTCACAATGTTATAAAAACTAAAATAAATTTTTACTATGTAATATTATACATTTATAACTATATCTCTAATAAATAAGGTTTCATACTTTTGTCATAAACCTATGTATTTGAGGTCACATTATTTGAAATTATGTAAATGAACATACCAACTAAACACCATGGTTATAAATTTATCCTGGAAATTCTATTCCCATCAAAGGGCATGAGATATCAACTTATTTTAAAGTACATAAGGGATAAATCTATTCTCGCATTATCCATTAATTCCATATAACTCATGACATACCCAATGTATCCTAATTCATCATTAGAATACATTTTCAAGGTTTTTATCAATACATCAAAGTACATGACTTATGATATTCATTAATGATAATTATTAAGTCTAAGTGTCAATACACACATCCATAGAAAAGAACATATAATGAGACATATAGATTTTAATATCCTATTGTCTGATATTTTTCTCATAATTTGTTTCTCTAGAAATTACTAAGGGTGCACACAATGAAAAATTTCATCAATATTCTATGAGTCTCCACCCCAGATAGCCTCTATCATTTGTGCTCTATTAAATGATATCATCTAGGTACAGAACAGATATATATATTCAAGAATATTATCTTAGAACCTATAGGTTCTCATCATAGAGGGGAAATGTTATTCCCTTTCAGTGTGATTGATATTCTTAGGAAATTATCACATACTATGACATGCAGAAGAATAATCATGATGTGATGAGAAACTTTATTAATATTTAAGACAACAAATACATGTAGTCATAAAATACTTAGAATTTGTTTTTAGGGAACCAAATATAATATATAGATCATCCAAATATGTTATAAAATATCTTGGTTCATTTTTTTCGACAATCTTCATGTGCTATCATAAAACAATTTAATGATTTATAATGGACATTTGATCATGTAAACAAGGTGAACATGATTTGTGAATATTGAATCTGTTGTTCATGTTATTACCTTGAAATTATCCCTGTAGAACATGAGAGGGAAGAGGAAAGAACAAAAAATTCATGAAATAGGTTTGGAATTATATTCATGTATCTAAAATGATATTAAATAGTTAGGTTAATGTTCTAAAAATGACATATTTTCCTATAGAAAAGTTTAGCCTCTTGAACCAAACTCTTTATCCACTAATGATATAATTAAAACATAATAAGTGAAGGAATTTTTTTTCACTCACATGTAACAATATAACATATATCGTAATGAAATATTAGCTATAGACTCAGTTTATTCATCCTGAATTAGTTTAGTGATCCCTGAATAAATAATATCCATTTGAAAAACTATTCTTCTAGTATTAAATTTTTATACTTAAATAAATTTTGAATAACTTGATAAATAAATTCAATTTAATTATTATAAACTTGAATAATATAAAATTGAATTTATTAATTCATTTATTTAGAATCTCTCACACTCAGATATTCACTAGCCTACACATGTGAGTTCCACTTCATGTTAAGCTCCAATTCATCTGAATTGGTGTAACTTATTGATATAATTTTTGTGTGAAACTCTACAATCATATCTTGAAGGAAGTTTATTATACTCATAGATCAATATTTATATCTAGAAATATATCATGTCCCCTAAAGAGATATGAATAATCCATAAATATGATAAAATATTTTGAACAGTTATCATATAATATAATATATTTTCCTCATGATATATTATAAATTATTATTCATACTTTATGCCACCATATTTTTATATTTTTTTACTGTATTGGATATAATTTATAACTTTTATCCTGACCATGTATTTTTTCAAGTTATTTCCATCCCATTAAAATATCCAAATATATCTTCTTCCTATAATCTAAATTGAAAAATATCACATTTATCATTCAATCAATGTCATACCGCTAATTAATTACCTGATGCAAGATAAATATCCACAAACATAAACTATCCTAGTTTTATTCATGCATCAAAGTATGTGATAAAATGATACACATTAATAATTTTCTTATGTTGAGATACCAGTTCAAATGATCATATATGGGAACATCCAATGATAAAAAAACTATTTGGAATTTCTATTCATAGGTCATACCTCATTATATCCTCTACATGAGATCACTAAGTGTAAAATTCATGAGAAAAGGTCTCAATACATATGAACCCCCATCATATGACAGTCAAACATCATTTTTCCCATTAGTATAATGTGTTGAGACCATAAGACGTATAGTACTATAAGGTTATCATTATTGTTAGGAATTACTATAACCTTTTTATATGACAAATGTTCTAAGGAAATTAACATGTAAATAGTGTACACAGAAGTAATAACACTATTTTGGTAATAATAAATCACAAATAAAACATTGTATGCATGATATAATAATAAAAAAGTAATACTCAAGTTGGATTGAGGGCATACACTTTTACAGGAGTCCTAGATGTTAAATATATAGATATAAATTACTATCATATCTTTAAAATAACACAATTTCGAAGAGAATAGTACATTTTAACAAGAAAAAAATTGTTCTAAAATAACTAAAAACTTATAATAGTCAATAAGAGAGTATCAAAGAACCATTCAGGGATTATTCTACTACCAAAACAATCCTATTATCACTATCAATACATAGATGATCACCCAGGTTCAAACTCTAGGAGTACTGAAATGAAAATATAAACCTTTAAATAATATGTGGTAGGGTATTCATAAAATTATATCTCACTATAAGAAAAGGTAAAAATAAAAATAAATTAAGGGAAAATTATAAAATCAATTGAAATAATATATTACAATGTCAAAGAATATCTCAAAATGCCTATAATTTAAAATATATATTAGGTACTATAAAATAAACATGAACATCCATATATTTGACCATAAAAGTGAAAAGTATATGTTCAACCACATTATATAGTGTAACACACACATTGTGAAAATTTATTTCATGTTTAGACCTCTATAAGAAATAACTTCAAGCATAAAAATATCTATCTAAATAAAATTCATGATATTTTTCTTTGGATTTAGAAAAATGGAAATTTTCCAAGGATGACTCATAAAAATACACAATCTATATATTAAATCCAACAACTACTCTCCAGACTCTATTAAAGAATGAGCACTCAAAAAATTAGATGATTAAAAATATCAATCTTGGTACCACACAAAACACAAAAAAGACCCACAATAAGATTTCATGTAATAATATTATTCTTTATTACTAGTTATTTGCTCATACTATAACTGATAAATGACATTTATAATGATTAATTTTAGTTCAAATAAGTTTTTACTTCACTTTTGATGCATTACTTGGTATAATAACATTATAAGAAAGTTTATATTCTTAGCTATCTGATGAAAATTTATTAAATGAAATGAATTTTATATAATCAATGTATGATGTTTGATTTTTGAATGAAATGATATTAATTAAATAATATGGTGAAACCTAATACTTTATATGAAAATAGTTTTGTTTCTTAATTATATGTAACATTCAATGAAACTAGTAGTTATAGTCATAATCATGTTGGATACTCCATGGGACCCAATCACCTGTGTGGCATGATTAGTACACTCGATCTTGGTCATGGAGGCCCATAGTTTATAAAAAATGATGATCCAATATTTAAAGAATGCATAAAAGGGTTTTTTTTTGTGTTTTATAATTAAAAAATGGACAATGGAATAGGGTTTAAAGTATTTTTGAAAATGAGTCTCAGATTACGTGAACAGGGTTTACACAAGCTATATGTTTATTATATAGCTTGTGTGAACCCCATTCAGGCAAGTTTATTTTATTTTTTTAATCCATTTCTCTTGTATAAATGATGTTCACTCAAGCCACTAATTTTTAAATTTTTTTTAATATATAATGACTTAATAATTAGATAATGTTATTATTTGAAAAAATAATAATTAATAATAATAATAATAATTAATAATTCATGATAATAATAATATACTAGATAATAATTATATTACTAATATATTAATAATTATAATCATTAATTAATAAATAGTAATTTAAATATAAAAATAAATATTAATATTTATAATTGTTGTCGGAATTACTAAATAATTATATAATCAATAATAATAATAATTAAAATGTTAATTAATTATTAATAATATTATTAGTTATAATTAATTTATTAATTATATAAATAATTATAATCATTACTTATTATATTAACTATAAATTATATTTATAATTAACTAATAATCATGATTAATTATTTCATCATTCATTGATTATATTTTTAATTCATTAATAAAATAGTTTATTAAAATTGATTATAATCATTAGTTATTAATCATTAATTATTAAAAAAAATTGGATTATATAAAAATGAATTTATATTACTTATATATATTTGAGTTAATTTAATCTTGAACATTGATAGTTAATTAAATTTTCTTTATGGAATTATAAAATCTTGTTTTTTAATTGATGTAAATGTATAAATATGATAAAATAAGTTACATTTATTTGAATTTCAAATATATGAAGAATGAAAATAGTATCATTGATGTCTGTATTGGGGTCTAAGAGGATCGTTTGCACCACATCTTAACGTATAAATAATAATCTCACACCATGTCTGTCCATGTTCTTGCTTTGGTGGATTATATTCTTACATAGTATCTATAAGATATGGATTTATATCATTATATATGATACGTGGTGGATCCAAAGTCCCCCTCTATAATACCTTTTCATATATGGAAATAAGTGGTTGTTGGCTAAAACCTTCTCTCACATTAGAAGAAAAATTTCACTTGTAGATCCTTCTACCATATGGTAGGAAGATGAATGTTTTGTTGTGATCATCTAACCATTGAGGAAAATGGTAAATCAAATAGGTTCTAGCCCCTAGTTATCAATATAGCATAATATGACAATGTAAGGGAGTGTGCAGTTGAATCACTAGAATAACTATCATGATCCCCTGTAAAAATAGCTTGTTTTATAGATACTAAGAGTGTAAACTCTATACATTGAACAAGATATATAGTATGATAAATACTATGATACATGCCTCGATGATGTGGATCATAGGCATCTAGAAGTACATGATCATCTAAATAGTTGTGTTGGATATCTTCTTCATCTGGAACATCATAATGTTGCATGTATATCTGAGGCTCATCACTCTATATAACATCAACCTAGGGGTCATCATCTAATGGGATTTAAAATAAAATTCCATTATGTATCACTCTCACTAATGTGTAGAAATATCTATGGTAAAATACTAATTCCACTATAGGATCATAGATGTGAAGTAGGTATGTAATATGAGCATCTTATAAAAAAATAGTGCATTCAATTAAAATTAATATAAAAATTAATAATTAAAGACAATAGATATTAACAAGTCATTATAGATTCATTTTTTTGGTATAAGATACAAAAACTACCTCATGTGTCACAACCTGTCTTAGAGGGGCCTGTGTTGTGACTACCCCAAGCCCGCCTCCAATAGGCTAGGGGCTGGTGACTAGTACCGAGTAGGAATATCCCAAAAATGGGGGGCATTCACCTAAGTCCTTGTACACGCAAACACAAACACACACACACACACACATATCTAAGACCAATGTTATTAAATATAAAAAATAAGTAAAAAATGCATGAATATACTAAGATACGAACCACATAGTATGAAAATAGAAAACTAGAAAGTAAATAGAACCATAATATATGCCCACAGAAATAAAGAGTCTATAAAAGTGAATGAAAAAGTTCTTGAAACTCATCCATATAAAACCCTACCTGAAGGGAAAGGTATTGGAAAACTTTTTGAATCCATAGTAGTTGTTTCGCGCGGAATCCGGGGATGACCTCCTGGACGGGAGATTCAAACGTTCCGATCGGTTTCTAACGGGTTTGTTCGTAGAACCGGAAACATCCAATGATTCCACATCCATTTGGACCTACTTTCCAAAGGCAGGCGCTCATTAGCTTGTGGGCTAATGAGGCTTAGGAATTTGCATTGGTCGAGAGGATGGGAGGTCGGACTCATCACACCTTTTTGAGGGGAATTATTGTCTACTCCGGGACTCTCTTTATAGATTTAAGTTATGTTCGTGAATCCTTATTACATTACCAAGTAAAAAATGTGCTTTCCTTTAGTTTTAACAATCAATGATTAAATATGCAAGAAATTTAGAGAATCTTTTATATGTATTCGAGGTTCTTCATCAATATAGAATCATCTATATTTGTTTAGAGATTCTTGGTCAATGGTATCCTTCAAAACATTTATATAAAAGTCTCTTGGTCATTTTGATGACCAGGCTGGTTTTAAAGCCACTCAGTGGGGCACTTGAAGTTTATCGTCATTCAGAAGGACATAGATTATTTCAATGTTGGGATCGAACCCATAGATGGGCTACCTACGTATCCTTTGTTTTGAAAAAGGAATCAGAACCCACGTAGTTCGAGGAATGGGATATGATGTTTTATGATTGATGGCTCAAAGATGAATGTCATAATTACTTTTACACTCTAAGATCACGTGAGTCATGCTAGGTGTGAGAAACAAGAGGTATTGGTAAAATTTAGACAATTGTGCCATAAAAGATGCAATCATAAGAATTTGTTTTAGGGCTTATGTATAGATGACTGCCCAGATAGACGAAGGTTTAGGATTTACTTTTAGGGAGAAAATCCAAGAACAGGGTCCACAAAGTTATATGTGCTTCATGGAGATTTGAATACTCTAATCTTGGGGCTTACTCCTAAGGAGGATGCCCAAGTTAGGAGGGGACTTATGATTGGGTTTTATTCCTGAAAAGGAAACCCAAATCAAAGGTAATTTATGACTGGTTAAGAGAAATTTTAAGAGACTTGGGGCTTACTCCTAAGAAGGATGCCCAAGATTTATGACTAGGACTTATTCCTGAGAAGGAAGCCTAGGTTAGGGGACTTGGGGCTTACTCCTGAAAAGGAATCCCAAGGTTATGACTGAGTCTTATTCCTGAAAAGGAGACCCAGGTTAGGGATTAAGGTTTGGGGCTTACTCCTGAGGAGGATGCCCATGATTAAAGGACTTGATTGGGGCTTATTCTTAAGAAAGATGCCCAGATCAAAGGTTTTTATAACTGGGGATTATTCCTGAAAAGGAGACCCAGGTTAGGATTCTCTCATCTTAAAGGATGAGGTTGAATGAATGAACTCTCAATCTTTGGTGACATAAAGATGTTTAAATCACTAGGTTTTGAGAGGTATTTCACAGAATTCCTTTCAGATAAGGATGTCAAATCAAGAAATCATGCCATAAATGGCTTTGAAGAGTATCTTGAAGACTGAATCTTGAATAGGAAGGGTGAAATGGCTTAAGAGGGGTAAAAATTGGCAAGATGGGCACCCAAAAAGATAGGGGCGCGCAAGTCTTGAAAGGCGCACAAGTCCTGTGGAGGCGCGCAAGTATTGGTCGCGCAAGTATACTTGCACGACATTAGGGGTACTTGCACGATTTTCAACCAGTATTGAAATGCTTGAGCGACTCTTTATTAAACCCTTTACCATCCTCTTGAGGTTCTTCCAGAAGAGGGACGCGCAAGTTATATTGAAGGAATTAAGTAGGCACGCAAATGTTTGATAAGTTTCAACACTTAGGCCTTCCTTTTTCTCTTTAGATCTTCCGTTCTAGGTAAGAAATTACCTTAGAAGTGTTCTGGAAGCTTTGAGAATAGACTTGGGCATCGGGAGATTCGATCCGAGTTTCTGGAAAAAGATCCTCTGAAATGGGGGGCCCACAGGGTCTATTTATAGGCAAAAGAAGACACAGGGCGGTTACCGGGCTGTTACCAATTAGGTCGCGCAAGTCACCTGCGCGACCAAGGTAGTCGCGCAAGTGTACTTGCGCGACAGTGGTAAAACTTGCGCGGTGAATTGGCTTTTGATCCTTTGTTCATGCCTTTGTCGATTTTTGATGTTTTCTTCAAAGGATGAATCACTTTCAGCTGAGATATTCCCTTTTCCGATCTTTAGATTCTGTGACGAAAGGAGCGTCAACAAAAGTCCCCCCTCAGAGTTGGATCCGGAGGAAAATGAGGATTTGACTCTGAGGAAATCGAATCCCTCTAAAGGAAAAGGGCGGCGTGCAAGTCTGCAGTGCACAGAAGTCGGCGCGCAAGTCTTCGTCGCGCAGGCATTGAGCGCTCTGGATGCGGCGCGCAGATAGGCCCCCTGGCCTATAAATATACCGCTTCCGGCCGTAGATGGCATCTGAAGTTCCGGATTTCTCGAGCTCTCGCCGCGCAAGTCTTCCTCGCCGCGCAAGTCTCTTGTTTTCACTGTTTCTTCGCTGCCGCGCTACTCTCAAGGTAATAGGGCTTGCGCGGTAATACTTGCGCGACCAAAACTTGCGCGGCACATGTATCACTTGCGCGACATCTCCATACTTGCGCGCCTTAATGCCTTGGCCATTTTTTTCAAATTCTTTCACAAATTTTATGAAAAATAAAACCCATTTAAGAGTTTAATTTATTCAACTCCTGTGCAGATTCAATGGCTCTTAGACCTGGATTAATTGATGAACTTGCTAGCAAGCGGATAGATGATATGATGAATATCATTGGCCCTAATTACTATACTGTCAAAAACAGCACTCTTCCAGATTTGGCTAAGTATCTGAAGAAATATCATCGCGACTTTCCTCACTGCACTTATCTACCTTTGTATGGTCATGGTCATCTGCAAGAAGTCATTATTCCAGAAGTAAAGAATTATCTTCCATTTTCTTGGTTTCAGAATTATACCAATTTTTCTTCAGCAAATATCTCAGGCGGAGGATCATTTCAAACTGCTGGAACAGTGGAGAAGGCTTATGTGATGCATCATAGCCCTTGCACACCAGATCTGAAAAAACATACACCTGAGCTTTAACCACATTGTCATCCTTCAATCTTCTGAAATGCTCAGATGGATCAATCCAAAGGCTGGAAGAAAAGTTGGGATTTCCGTCCTGGGGGAGGTGTGAAGCCAACTTGGATGTGGGTATACTGGGTGCGACAGACTTGCGCAGAGTTTATTGAGGATCTGAAGAGAGCTGCAATATATGAGGCTGTTTGGGTTGGGAAAACATATATTTACAGACATGATATCTTTGTGCCAGAGATACTCAGCCATTGGAGTCCAGCGACTAATTCTTTCCACTTGACTCATGGAGAAGTAGGTATCAGTTTGTGGGATGTCCACAAGATTTCAGGAGCTCCAATCTTGGGAGATATGTATGATGAATTCATTCCTCCCAAGGTGACTTGGAATGATCCAGAGAAGACTCCTGCTTTGGCTCGAGAATTATTCAAAATCTTTCACAAGCTCAAGAGTTCAGAGACCTCATTAACTCATTTCAGAAAAGATATCCATCCGGAAGAATGGATGAATGTGTTTCTTACTGAGAAGAAAGGGATGGAGCCAAAGGAAAAAGGATCCAAGAAAAAGAAATCCAAGGATACCCGGCCCAGACGTCCTACCACTTGTCCAAAACCTGAGAAGAGAGGAGCTCCTGGCACATTCTGGCCAACTCTAGAAGCAGGAGAGTTTGAAAAATGGGGCTATGAAGTGAATCAAAGAATTCCAAAGAAAACTCGTCTGGCGGGTTTCTTGTCAATGTGGCTCAGTATTTATCTCTTGCCGGTCAGGGATTCGAAGGGAGGCGTTAGGCCAGGGACCTTCGTCATTGCGGCCAAGTTGGCTGAGGGAAAAATGGTTGGGTTAGCTACCCCCATTTTAGCAAAGATTCACAGGAGTTTACTTCACGTCTTCCAGGGTAAATCTCCTTTAAGAATAGTGGGACCATTCCAGGTTTTGTGGGGATGGATCGCCACTCACTTCAGGACTTACAATGTACAGAATGGATTACAAATTCCTGGAAGCTCTTTCAGACCGTCAGTGCAAGCATTCTCTGGAATTGCTCCATTAGATGTCAATGGTTATGACATAAAAGTAAGACTAAGCATGTATAAGGAATTCAACTTCTTTCCTTATGGAAGTCCGCCATCTGGGAGGTTTGTTGATGATGGGAAAGCCCCTTTGGATTTGAGGGCATACATGCTAGCTTGCAGGGATGGCGTGTTAGTAGCCAGGATTGATGGAGAAATCATATGCGAGGCCTATGCTCCATATAGATTTGCACGCCAATTCAAATGTTTGCAACAGATTGTTGTATCCCCTCCAGTACATGTCAGGTTAGAGCAACATCCGATGGTTGCTCGACAACTATGGTTGCTGACATCAAGAGAGAAGACTGGGGCAGTATTTGATCTACCAGTTGAAAAAGCGGCACATTATCTGACTACATTTTATGCCGAACACTGGATAGCATCATACCCTAAAGGGATATTGAATCACCCTGTATATCAAGTGGGAAAGAGGAAGAGGACTGTAGAGAAAGAAACTCTTCCTCATGAAGGTGATTCTTCGCCTCCTGAAATAGGTTCAACAGACTCCTCCTCTAGAACTGATTCCTCGGATTATCATGATGGGGATGATGAGGCACAACCGGCAGCAAAGCGGTTTCGTGCCCGATATAATCCTCCGGCCAGAGTTAAAAGACCCACTCCATCAGCTCCTGGTGAGTTATTTGATTGTAATAACTTCAATCACTGCTACTTTATAAAGTAATAAGTCTCACTTTATTATTCTCTATCTGTAGTTGCAGGAGTCGGGAAGAAATTAAAATCAAAAATTGTAGGACCTTCCTCACAGCCTTTATATCTAAGACCAGAGGCTGTTCAGCTATGGAAGAGCTTATACTGTGATACTGAGACCGCCTGGCTGGATTTGTGTGAGGGCCTACAACTTCCTGGGATAGGATAACTTCTAGCTTCTAAAGACCTTCAATACGGAGATAACCCCAATGAAGTGCGAGCTTACATCAGAGAGCTGGAAATGCTCATATATGCCACTGATAATTCGGTTCCTATCACCAGGCGGGTGAAGGAAATGATTGATCATGGCACCACTGAGGGGGCTGGTGGTTCTGGAGATGAGGAGTGGCAAGAGTACGTGGCTCCTAAAGATGTAAGTTTTCTTTCCTTATTTTCTTTGCAACTTGATTTCAGTTGAAGCTTTGTTACTTAAGGAAGTTATTTTCTTCATCTTTCAGCTTGCAAAGAAAGGGACCGGGGTTCCTTCGCCACAATATAGCCCTGGTGGTACCGCTGTTGGGGCTGCTGCTGATTCTCCTCACGAACCAGGCGAGATATCTCTAGGCCAGCAGGCCATGAATGAGGCACTGGACATAGCCTTTCATTCGCCAATCCAAGTGCCAATAAAGGAGACAACTGAAACTCCAAAAAAACAAAAGAAGTCAAGGCAACGAAGGAGGAAATCCTTAGCTAAACGTTTCATTAGCAGTGGTAAGTCCTTCGAACAATCATGAGTTTATACCCATAATCATATGGTTACTCATATTTCTGAGGATTGCAGGGGCTTCTTCAATTTCCCCCTTGAGGGAAGGGACTGATCCTTCTTCAAAGGTCGTGGAGGGTGTTGTAGAACAACCACAGACTCAAGCTAACTTGGTTTCTCCTAGAGAAAAGCTACCATCCATTCCCAGTATCCCTCCCACTACTGAAGATGTTGTCCAGGGTCAGGGGTTGCAGGACATAAGTCAGCAAGAAGACGTAGCAAATGCTCCCACTGGTGAGACTAACCAAGATTCTGAAGTATCATTAGATGAAATGATGAATCAAGGAATGACTTTTGAAGAATTTTATGATCATGCTAGATTGTCATGTGATTTAGAAGACCTTGGGCGTGAGTGTTACCCTTCGCCCAAATTTTTCTTTTAAAAACAAAACATATTTCTAATCATGATGTAAAATAATATGCAGTTTCTTCCGTAGAAGCTGCTGAACTGCCAATGCCCGAAGAGGGTGTGGACACTGATGTCAACCCTATCATTGCAGAAACATTAGCTCAAGTAGAGCTAAATCCAATAAACTCTCCTGAGACCCATCTTGAAAATCCTGTTGAAACCGGGAAAGATGGGGAGAAGTCTTCTCATGTTGCTGAACCACCATTGGGTAAGGGATAACAATTTTTGTGATTGTACTTTATTTGCAAGACAATCCATTCTTTTGTTATCCTTTAAGATTCAACTAAAATCTTTCAATTGATCATGTAGGGCCATCAACTGTAATGGCTAGATCCGGAGATGAGGCTTCAGCCTCTGCCCCAACGGTAATTGAAAGTGAAGAAGCCCAAGTCAGAGGGGAAAGAGCAGGACGAGGCACTTCCTTAAGCATGTTAATTCCAGATTACATACCCCCTTCTGACGAAGATGTTGAATCAGATCCAGAGATGCTCAAAGCGTTCAGCTTTTCACGACGTAAGGCATGGAACAACATATGGAACGTCATATCGGGGGTGCCTTTAGAAGATATACCATCAAAAATTTCCCGATTGTCATCCCAATTTGTTATAATGGGACTCGGTGGTTTTGGGTATGAAAAGATCCATACTGCGGTGAAACAGATTATTTTCAGGAGGGAGCAAATGCAGACAAGTCGCGAAGATTTGACCAGAGTGAAATTTTCAGTCAACATAGGCGAATTTGAGGCTGCGATATCCCAGGCTGAAGCTGATTATGCTGTCAAGATGAAGGATCTGAAGCAAAAAATCAAAGAAAAGGTCGTCCAGCAGGTGCAACTCTAGCAACAGTTAGATGCTGTTACTGGGGAACTTGATCAGCTTAATAAATCATTGGATGAAACTCATATGAATGGCATGAAAGCCATTGCAGATGCTAAGAAGGCACTTCAGCAAGCTGAAAAGAGTGAATCTGGTCAAGTGCACGAGCTTCAAGTAACTGTTGATAAGGCTCAGGATGCTATACATCAAATGAAGACTTATGTTGACAATCTTCTGTAATTCTTGAAAAAGAGAAGAGATTCCAATCTGTGGATGTCCTTCTAACTCTTGTGTATCAATGAAAAACACTTTTGTCTTCAATCATTTGTACTTGCATTCTTCCATTACCTGCTTCAAATTTACTTAAGCCAATGGGCTTAGTAAGCATAGTTTGTTTTTTACTAGGATTATTACAAATAACCCTACAAACTTTGAACCTTTTAACTGCTCAATATTACCTAAATCATACAAAAAAATGTATATTTAGTGAGCTGGAACTTGACTTTTATTCAGAGTTCCTTTGTCTTTTGTGTGGGCAGTTTAAAGTCATGCACGCCGGACATAAAGGGGCTAATGTTTAAGGTCGAAATAGCTTTGACCGAAAAATGGATTAAAATGGATTCAATTCCTTGACAATTTATCTGAAAACATATTTACCATACTCAAGTATGAGGGAAAAAAATGTAAACTATGGCTTAATAATATTTGAATCTGAGGAATGATATGAAAAAGAGCTAAATAGCATTAGAAGAGGTAGTTTCCAAGAATGAAGTTACTAGTATTTAACAAAACCCGTTAGGGGGTTGAAATATGCAGGGCCACCTATGGGCATTGGCTGCATAGTCAAATAAAATAGCATCTTTTGGCTGACAAGTCTGTTATGTGGACTGTTTATGAAAGGCCACCTATGGGCACGTGCTGCATAGTCAGGCAAAATAACTCCCAGAAATTTACTTTCCTAGTGCTAAAAGTCAGTGAAAGTTTATGGAGATTCAAATTTTCTAAAGCATAGAGTTTGTTGTATGGAAAGAGGTACTTGAATATGGAGAAGATATTTCCAAACAAGAATATCAAAGAACTGGATGAATATCACTCCTACGAAGGTCTGACCCAAACGTAGGGAAGAAGAATAAACCATAGACTTGAATACTTTTAGATCATGAAAAAGGATATGGGACAAATAAGTTAAGGATGGCTATTTTTGCGGATCCCTACATACTGTCGTTTAAGACAAATAAGGACAAAAGAGGCATTCTTCCCAAGAATGAAGTTACTATTATTTAACAAACCCGTTAGGGGGTTGAAAACATGCAGGGCCACCTATGGGCATTGGCTGCATGGTCAAATAAATAGCATCTCTTGGCTGACAAGTCTGTTATGTGGACTGTTTATGCAAGGCCACCTATGGGAACGTGCTGCATAGTCAGGCAAAAGAATTCTCAGAAGTTTGACATTTTTGTGACTATAAGTCATGAAAAGCGTTATGAAGATCTGAAAATATTTAAGGTTAGGATTATAATACATAAAGATGGGTATTTTCCAATGTATATAGAGATACATAGGTCAATGAAAACCATAATCATGTTATGGCTGGGTCCTGAATTGAAACTTGGACTTCACTACGTATCTCATAAGAATGAGAATCAAGCCATACATAGTTCTTGAAATGCAGTTTAACGTCGTGCAGGACAAAAGTATGAGTGATCTTAGTTTAGGGTCATAGAATTCGGACCATAATAATGAATACACAGTGTGTGTTTTCATGAAGACTTTTCAGCCAAGGGACTGAAAGTGAAATTTGGGGTTAGGCCCAAAAGACTTGGGACTGGATTCGAGGGACACTCGAATGTTCCTACGTATCCCATAAGGATGGGAATCAAGTCCACGTAGTTCTAGAACTACCCTTTGTACAAATTTGGTTCGTACATGTGAAGGGTGAAAATGGGACTTTAGTGCAATGATGGTTTAACCTGAGATAAAAAGTTCAGGCATTACCATGTATGCACGTAAAAAATGAAAACCATGATTGAAAAAATCAATGTCAATAATAGTTCTCTTTCAAATGAGGAAATCAAAGAATATTGTAGTTTATTGTCATACCGGACAGAAGTGTTGTATAGTTTAACGTCATATAACAAGGATGAAAGTTAATCAATGTAAAGATATTGATTCCAAGGGCGGTTTCACAAATCATCATCATATGAGATGGTGGTGAAACGATGTGAAGAGATTGTTCTTTGGGCTTGAACCCTGAGAGGTTGCCTACATACCCAGCCTGGAGGGCAAGGATCAAAGTCTGTGTAGTTCAATTAAAGAATGAATTAATGATCAAGTTGTTCTTGTGGACAATGATCTAAAAAAAAATGTTGTTGGGACTTACACATGGTTAGTGGCCCAAAGGGAGTGTTATGGTTGATGTTCGCTCTAAGCTCACGTGAGTCATACTCGGTGTGAGAAACAAGAGGTAATAACAACCTTAACGATGCACAGTTTAATGTCATGTAGGACATATCAAGGACTTTCTGTACAGTTTAGCGTCATGTAGTTAGGACGATGGGGACAATACAGTTTAACGTCATATTAGACGAAAGGGGGATTGTGCAGTTTTAATGTCATGCTGGACTTTTGATGATTATATAGTTTAACGTCTTTCTGGACGCGAGGGACTTTTATACAGTTTAGCGTCATGTAGTTAGGACGTCACAGTTTAACGTCTTGCTGGACATATTTGCAAATAGTTTATGGTCATATACATGGACCACAGATGATGCAGTTTAGGGTCATGCTGGACGGTTCATGGAATTTTTTCACAGTTTAATGTCGTGTGGGACGAAGTTGCAGTTTAAAGTCATACTGGACCATTGCTGTATAGTTTAACGTCATATAGCAAGGACGAACTGGTGCTGTACAGTTTAAAGTCATGTAGCTAGGACTAAGGTGAACCAATATGAGGATATCAGTTCTGGGGACTTTTTACAGTTTATCGTCATGCTGGACGTTGGAAGTGCCACACAGTTTAATGTCATGTTGCTAGGACACAATATAGTTTAATGTCATCTCGGACAAAATATAGGAACTTTTATACAGTTTATTGTCATGTAGGACAAAATCAGGGACTATGCAGTTTAAAGTCTTGCAGTTAGGACTATTGGTGCTGCACAGTTTAGTGTCATATTGCAGGGACATAAGTGCGAATAGTTTAAGGTCATATGCATGGACTGTACAGTTTTATCGTCATGTTGGACGTATTATAGTTTAATGTCATCTCGGACAGCAGTGTGACACAGTTTAATGTCATGTTGGACGAAGTTGTAGTTTAAGGTCATACTGGACCATTGCTGTATGAAGCAACTCTGGAGGTTGATGAATGAAGTTGGAATATACTTGGCATGAATGACACTTCTTTGTGAAATTAACACAATCTTGTATCATTGAAGGCCAGAAGTATCCAAGCCTTCGAATTTGATCAGACAATCTATGTCTAGACTGGTGGACACCACAGACTCCTGCATGCACTTCTTTTATGACAGCCATTGTCTCTTCACCATCAATACATCTGAAGAGAACTCCATCAAAACCACGTTTGTAGAGAATTTTCTCGAGGTGGTTTGGACCATCATAAAGAGTAAAATTGACCACACGTCGCCGAATTTGTTCTTTCTCGGCTCTATCAGGTGGAAGTGTTCCATTTTGAAGGTATTCCCTGATAGGTGACATCCATCCTGTAGTATGACCATATGGTTCAGGAATGGGACTAATTTCATTAATTTCCTCTGTTCTGACTTGAACATAAGGTGAAATTGCACGACGGTGGGCAATACCGATGGTTGTCTCGTCTCGATTTGGATCTGATAAAGCTGTGGCTATATTAGCCAGTGCATCAGCTTGAGCATTTTGTGATCTTGGGACATAAGAAAATGTCGGTTCTGAAGGGAATTCCGACATTAACTCTCTGACGTAATCATACAAAGGGATTAATTCTTCTTTTCTGATGGCATAATCCCCATTGACTTGTTTGATTACCAGGTCTGAATCACCTTTCACCTTTAAGTGATTCACTTGTGCTTGAAGTGCTAACTCCAAGCCTGAAATGAGAGCTTGGTATTCAGCTTCATTATTGGTAACACCTTCCCACAACAAAAAGGAATAAGGTAACACTTCCTTATCTGGAGAAATGAGCACAATTCCTAAACCAACTTTGTTGAATTTAGGATTTTCCATTTTCTTCCTTGTTAGACTTCTAGAAGCACCATCAAAATACATTTCCCATGTTTGAGGACTCTCTTGAATAGAAAAAACTTCCTCATCAGGGAGTTCGATATCTGAATACGTGTCTTCCACTGAAGGGTGTTCAGCCAGGAAATCAGCCAGAGCTTGGCCCTTAATTGCCTTTTGAGACACATACTGGATGTCGAACTGCTGTAGAATAACCGCCCACCTTGCCAGACGTCCTGTAAGCATTGGACGACTAAGGATGAATTTAAGTGGATTATTACGAGATACCAATTGGACCTCGTGATGTTGCAGGTAGTGTCTCAGTTTCTTAACTGCAAAGATTAATGCTAGGCAGCATTTTTCAATACTCGAATACCGGGTTTCTGCTTCAAGCATAGTTCTACTAAGATAGTAGAGACTATTTTCATTCCCAGCATCATTCTTTTGAGCGAGAAAGGAACCCAATGATCACTCTAAAGCTGTCATATAGAGGATAAGAGGTCTACCCTCAACAGGTGGCATGAGTACTGGTGGACTTAAGAGGTATTTCTTGAGAACATCAAATGCTTCTTGACATTCTTCAGTCCACTGGTAAGTGACTCCTTTCTTCAATAATTTGGTAAAAGGTAAACTTTTGCCTGCCAAATTGGCGATGAAACGCCGAATATAGGCTAAGTGTCCTTGAAGTCCTCTTAATTCTTTCAAATTCTGAGGAGGTGACATACCAAGGATTGATTTGGTCTTCTCAGGATCGACTTCAATACCACGATGGCGTACAACAAAGCTGAGGAATTTTCCTGAGGTTACCCCAAAAGCACATTTTAAGGGGTTCATCTTCAAATTATGTTGTCGAAGCTTGTGGAATATGATTTCCAAATCAGCCAAGTGATAAAAACGTTGTTTGGATTTAACCACCAAATCATCTACATAGCATTCAACAAATTTCCCTAGAAAAGGTTTGAAGATACGATGCATGGCGCGTTGATATGTTGCACCTGCATTCTTTAAACCAAAGGGCATCACCCGGTAACAAAACACACCTTGAGGAGCTCTGAAGGCTGTATATTCCTCATCTTCTGGGGCCATTCGGATCTGATTATATCCAGAATATCCATCCATGAAAGAAAGTACTTCATAGCCAGCCGTCGCATCAATTAAGAGTTCTGTAATCGGAACTGGAAAATCATCTTTGGGACAATACCGATTAAGATCTCTGAAATCGATGCAAACCCTAATTTGTCCGTTCTTTTTCTTTACTGGGACAATATTAGCCAACCACTTGGGATATTGAACTTCTCTGATGAAGTTAGCTTTGATAAGCTTATCCACTTCAGCCTCGATTTTGGAAGCATAGGTTGGGTGTGTTCTTCTCGCAGCTTGCTTGAATCCTCGATGTTCTTTTGGCAAACCCAAATGATGGGTGGCAACATCAGGATCAAGGCCAGGCATCTCTGTATAATTCCAAGGAAAAATATCTTTATTTTGCTTTAGAAAAGAAATATACATCTCTTGTTCTTCAAGGGTCATGGCCGCACTAATTAAAGTGGGGCGTGGATCTTTCTCTGTACCCAGATTTACTTCTCTAAGTTCATCCACAGTGGTAGAGATACCCTCTTCAAATGCTGGAGGAGCATCTCTAAGATCTTCCTCTTCCTCTTCATCATGTGTTATTTCTTCTGTTTCTACTTGCAAAGTAGATGAAAAAACGAAATTCTCATGATCATAAGAGATGTCAAAATTTTCACATTTTGAAGAAGAAGCTTCCATTTCCGACCCTATTGATGAAAAAGGGTCTTCTTTGGGAAATAAAGAGGAGATGATGGATTGAGAATCGAAATCAACATTCACCTCTGGTGTTGCTATAACTTCTTCTGGCCTGATTAGCGAAGTATAGACTTGTTGGATTTCAGCAGACGAAATAAAAACGTCACCACTTATGCTTTCATCACTGCTTGGTAAGTTACCAATTTCTCCCATGTTGTCTGGCTCGATTGCCGTAATTGACATTATGGATCTTTCCATAAGAGTATTTTGATTTGGGAATATTTTGTCAATTTGACTGATAGGTAACACATAATCTGTACTCACATGTGAAAATGGATTTATTGGAATTTTTTCCAAACCATATGGAGCATTAACTTTGGTAATTTCCTTCATTGTAGATTTTTCTCTTCCCTTCATGTGATAAAATTCCGCCTCAA
Organism: Viscum album; assembly: GCA_963277665.1. Taxonomy (NCBI): domain Eukaryota; kingdom Viridiplantae; phylum Streptophyta; class Magnoliopsida; order Santalales; family Viscaceae; genus Viscum; species Viscum album. The sequence continues at coordinate 340,132,335 of OY728135.1, forward strand.
TGTATTGAGACTCACATGTTTTGAACGGGGCCTTATCACCATACAATGTTCCAACTTGACCATCGAAACAGTATTTGAGACATTGATGGTATGATGACGGAATAGCTGCATGCTGATGTAACCAGGGTCTTCCAAGCAAGATATTGAAAGCTGAGTCTTGATCAACAATCATGAAATCTGAATTGGAAACAAGATCTCCAAACTGAGTTCTGAGCATAACTTCTCCCAGTGGTTCTTGTTCATTTTTATCATATCCTTGCAACATCATGGTAGAAGGAGATAAATCAGATTCCGTGAGGCCCAATCGACGAAGTGTGCGAATGGGCATGAGGTTGACTCCTGAACCATTGTCAATAAAAGCTCTTCGAACATCTATACCATTGACTTTGCCAGATAGGTACAAAGGTTTTATGTGCCCATGCACAACATCATCTTCATCTTTATCAGTAAAAGATATCACTGCATGGCATTCTGCAGGATTATTCTCTATGTGATAAATTTCAGCTGCAGCAATTTCAGCTTCAAACTCCTGAGGACTTGACAAAGCTTCGATGAGTGCTTCCCGAAGATCTTTTGATAGATTCAAAGCATCAAAAATTGATAATTTGGCTGGTACTTGGGCCAAGTGTTTCAATATATCATACTTTTGATCTAGAGGCCTGCGTTTCCCAATGGGAATATGCGGTTTAGCAGGTACCTTGGAAGCATATGCTTTGGAAGCTGATGCATCTTGTATTGAAGTTGGCAACATCTTTGGTTTTGGAAAATTAGACTGATTAGATCCATTTACTTGCTGAGATAAAGAAGATGGAACCTTTAATCGGTCTTCCAAAATAACTGTGCCGAAGCTGAGTTGGCCATTGGCAGAAGAACTTGCTTGTTCATTTTGAGCTCGCTGAAGGGCTCTACCACGAGTTTCTGCTGCATATACAGTGCTAGCAGGGGTAGAATTAGAGTAGTGGCTTCGGAAAGATCCACGTCTTCCCCTATATCCTGAACCTCTAGAACTTCCTCGGGTTCCTTTATTTGATACAGGGAATTCAGGCTCATCAAGACTGGAATATGAATATGTTAATTGAATCATATTAACAGAACCAAAGATTAACTCTTCGTCTGATAAAGACTCTGCCTGGTTAGCCTGTTTAGGCTGTGCCGTTTGGTGGGACGGTGCCCGTGGCTTTGAAGTAGATGGCATGAAATCTGCCAGAGTCAAAGACAATTTAGGCTTTGATACATACTCATCTTCTCCTGATTCCTCTTTCTTCTTTGAATTGCGCTGCCCTTTTGAGGATTTGTCCTTTGATGGAGGCTTTACTGCAGCTTTTGTAGGAGACACAATTGGCTTCTTCAATTGTGTTCGCAAAATGGAATGGGTCCGATTGATTGTCTTTCTGACCATCCAATCATCATATTTTTTCACAGTTTTGCTTTTGACTTCCTGCCACTCGCCTCCTTCCTCTGGATCTGTAGCGGTAATACACACTACATGAGCTGAAGAACCCTTCAATTTGACTTGTCCCAAGTCGACCATCTTTTGTAGGAGGTCTTTAAAGACAAAACACTCCTGGATGGGATGTCCCAACATTTGATGAAAGGGACAATAATTGGGACGGTCTTCATATCCTTCCTTGTTTGGTCTCTTCGGCACTGGTAATTGAACCAAATTATTTTCCAGAGCTGAAATGAAGTAACCAGGAACTTGCTCACTTCGGAAAGAGTATGTTTTACTCTTCATATCCTCAAATTGTTTTCGTCGTTGATCTTTTTGATCATTTGGACGAAACAGCCTTTGTTGTTGGTGTTCAGGACGTGGAGCCCTTCGAGAATATGAAGGTTTTGAAGTAGAAATAGGTACAGGTGCCTGTTTAAGCATAACTGTAGCAGTTTCTGCTTTACCCATTCTTCTTCCTGGAGCTGATGGAATTACACGAGATTTAACCTTAGCCTGCATAAGGGAATCTTCAATCTGTTGAGCGATTGAAGTAAGGTCTCGAAACCCTCCTGTGTATTTCACAGGGATCAATGGCGTGCGTAATTTGTCACGCAAACTTGCCACACAGATTGGCAACAATTTCTCCTGAGGGAGTGATAAACTCAAGGAATACGTTAATCCCTTCCAACGAGAAATGAAATCAGAGACTCTTTCATTCTCCCTTTGCTTGCAGTTTGTAAGATTGAAAACTGTCGTTTTTGGCAAAGTTGAGCTAAACTGAAGAAGGAATTTTTGACGAAGATCCTCCCATCCGATGACTGACCGGGATTGCAAGCTTGTATACCAGACAAAAGCTGGTCCTTGCAAGGTTCGCATGAAGCATCTGAGTTTCACTGCTTCTTGTTGCTCTGGAGTTCCCATCATAGGATCACAACAAGACACGTAATGCGTCAAATGTTGTTCAGGGTCGCCTGATCCATTGAAAGTAGGGAAAATAGGGTTTCCAAAACTGGATGGAGGAGAAATTGAATCTACCAATTCAGGGTAAACTTTCTTTTCAGGTTGAACTTGCGCCCGTTTCCCTTCCATAGTTTCTAACCGAGCTGTTAATGACTCAATAGTAGTTATTAACTTTTGAGAAACGTCAGGTTGAACTTGGTTTTGGGTAGGTGCAATGAATGGAGCTTGGACAGCCGTGGAGGTTGGTGCTGCAACTAATGGTAGTGCTGCCAACCGTTGTTGCGTTTGACCCGTAGGATTAGACCTCTGTGGGTGTACTGATAAAGGAGGATATTCCTGATCCATCTCAGTAGTTACAACAAATTCCTTCGGCTGTCGGACTTCAGCATTCTTGAGAAGAAGACTATTCTGGAGTAGTTCTACATTCAACCTTCTTAATTCTTTCATTTCTTCCTCCTTTTGTGCAAACCTTTTCTCTAATGATAGCGATTGACCTCCTTCAGAGGAAGGGTGAGAAGTAACCTGATTCTTTCCTTTCCCCTTATTGGATCCTTTTCGTAGAGGGAGAAGTGGGTTACTTGAAGGAATACCCAGATTTTGGGTAAGCCTTTGATTACGTGTGCGCACACCTTCTTCATTTAGGTCTGTGTGCGCGACTTCTTGAGCAGGAACCTCTTCGTCTGATCCCTCTGATTGAGCCTCATCTGGTGAATCAGCAGCAACGGCAGTGATGACATTAATGGATTCATATTGCATGGAATCCTTTCTATCATCATTTCTGTGATATTGTCTCCTTCTATGTCCATGATAAGACATGGCATTCCGTTGACTTGATCCCTCAGGAATTTCTTGGAGAACCGTCACTTGGAGAGAATCTCCTGACATCTTGGCTCTTCGTTCCTCTTGAGGCTTATTCCCTAATCGAGAGAATACTGAATTTCTCTGAGGGAGGGATTGAAGATTTGAAAAAGTCCCCAGTCTGGTGGACTGGGGGTGTTTCTGTTGCTTCCGCTCAACTCCTCGAATCCCATTCGTTGATTCTGAGGGTTGGGTTAGAGAAGTCCCCAGTCTGGCAAGATGGGGTGTCTCTTGACATGCTATGTCTGAGATCTTTTTAAAATCTCTCTTGATCTTGCGAATCTTAGTTCGGAAATTAGCTGGATGCATTAACCTGTATCCACTTTTATCACCTGGTTCAACAGACCGTTGGATGATTTCCGAAACTTCTGTCATTTGATGACGTGTTTGCTCCAGACGAGAGGCTTGTGCAATATTCTCGCCTGCTTGATGTAGGAGCAATTCAACAACCTGTTCTCTATATACTTTACTTTGAGAGGAACTAGTTGAAGCTTGATCTCGAGCAAGCTTTTGATTATGAACAAAGCCCATTGACTGTGGCTGGCCATGGGCAATAACATTGCATGAGACCATTTTCGGCGGGCTCTACTGACCGGAAAGCACTGTGAAATGTAGTGCTCCGTGAACACCCCATCCTCTGATATGAACATTAGATGGAGCATTGGAAATTAACTGACGCAATCTTCTTAGTGCGCCAAGGCATGAACGTTGAAGGGTTCTCTGTTGCTTTTCAGCCTTCGGATACCGAGAGACTGATAGAGATGCCAAATCAATCTGGCGTTGTAACCCTTCTATTATCTTAAGATGATTTTCATATTCATCGTAAGATAATACCTTCTTCTTTAATTGACAAAGAGTTTTCCATATGTTGAGACGAATATCATGGATTCCATCATCCGTCAACATCTTTGGAATGTCGTACTGGGAGTCAGCCAAAGGCCAAAATATGACTGGTACTTCACCTTTTTCCAGTTTTTTCCTCATGTTCAGCATTTCCTCTTTATCATTAAATGAAGATTCTTCTACCTGTTTGGACCAGAGTTGGTGTTTCCTTGTTGCTTCATCGGATTCAACAAGATTGGTAGAGGAATCACTATTCATGCTGGAAGATGAATTACCCAGGGAAGGTTCGGAGAATAACCTGAACCCCAGGCTATCTTCTGATGGAGAAAGAGTTTCACCTGCCGATAGTAAAGCATCAGACATGACTGGTTTTACGTTTGCAAGTGCCTCGAGATAGGAGGGCTTTCTCGTCACTACATTGCCTTCTGAAGAATTTTCGAGACAACGTGAATCACTACTGCGGAGAGGACTTTCGCAGCGAAGTTCATCACCATGAGGAGGACCATCATGATGGGTTATAGCAAAAGATGAAATCTCTTGCTCCTTGGCCTTCTGACCACACAGAGGGTTCCTGTGGCTCTCATCTGAAGAATAAACTTCAAGATTGACCGAATTTTCATGAAGCAAGTCTTCATGAGGAAGTGTCTGTTGAAGACCTTCGGGATTAATGTTCCTGTTATTGGGAACTGAGGGAGTAGAATCTTGAATTTCGACAGATAAATGTCTGAGGGCTTCAAGAACTCCAGTATCGAGCAAGGCCTTGTTGCAGATTGGCCTTTGATCTCCTGACTGTGCTGGGCGGATCTTTTTCTTAGATGCCTTCTTACTCGCTTTAGAAACCACTTGATGACGAAAGTGATTGCTCTGAGCAGGTGTATGTGCCTGATCAGGAAAGATGGTCAGGTTAGGCTGACAATCATCGCTCAAATCAGGTGTATGTGCCTGACTTGGTTGTTCGTATGATATGGGGGAGTATGCACCATAACCCTCTTGGACTGGAACAGATGTGTGTGTCTGTTCCGGAGTGAATTGTTGATGTGTCACTCCACTGCTAGGGATAGATTTATGTGTCTGTCCCTGAGATGATGCTGAAGCTGTTATGATATCCTGGCAAGCATCCAGAATATGAGCAGGAATTTGCTTCTGCTCTTTCACCATTGACAAAATATGTTTGGTGACTTCAGCCGCCGGAACAGGGATATACATCCATTCCGGGCTTGGAGTAAGTGTATGTGCCTGCTCCTGTCCTCCTTTTCTTGTCAGTGAATTCTGACAGTACTCAAGTGTGGAGGCAGAGATTTTAGTCTGCCTCCTGTTTGTCGTCGGGGCTTTCCGACTGACTTCTCCGTGCGCTACCAAGCGAGAATGTTGGTAGGCTTGATTAGTATTAGCAGGTGTATGTGCCTGCTGATTACACTTCGCCAAACGCGGTTGACGAGATCCATCATATGTAGTCAGACGAGTCTGCTGACTAACTGCTGATGTATAAGCAGGTGTATATTCCTGCCTATGGTACTCCGTCGGAATTGCCTGGCGGGATCGGCTTGATGCTGCCAGACGAGTCTGCTGGACAGCGGGATTAAAACGAACAGGTGTGTATGCCTGCTCGTTATTTGCCACCAAGTTAGGTTGGTGGACTTCTCCGGAGATGGCAGGGATGACAACCTGCCTATTGTTAACCGGATTCCGTCTCTGGCGATTCATCTTGCCTGCTCGGGTTCGAGGAACCTGAGCTGAATGCCTGGAGTCGGTACCCTCATCATGTTGAGGGCGCACTACCGCACGAGTCTGGCGGCGATTGTTGATGGGAGCCTTTGAGAAGGACTCCTGTCTTTTTGAATTAAGGTCCTGCGGGACCTGCTCATTCACTTCCTCGGAGTAAGGGAGTGAATGGAAATTGCGTTCCGGGGATAACGACCCGAAACGGTTGGAGACGGTAGTCAGCACCGTCTGCTTCTTGATTGCTGGTCGCCGTTGTCCGGACGACCAGGTAGAATTGTTAACTTGGAGGGCTTGACGAGCGGCCTCCAGAGTTGGGATAGTACCGTTGCGACGGTACTCCTTAACCAGTGCATTAGAAACACAGCGTTGAAGACGCTGAGTTGGTGATGTCATCCTCAGAGCGGATGACGTTCCAGCAGGAGTAGCAGCATTGGTTTTCACAGCAGCATACCTCACAGTAGAGGTGTTCCCAGCAGCAGTATTCACAGGGGTGAATTTAAGGAAAGCCATTTTTGTAGAAGATCTTGAAAAAGGAGTGCCTGTTCCATGTAACAGACATAATCAAGATGAATCCGGCTACTGCATCTTTTGGATGATCATATGTCAATGATTGCCTTGTTGGCCCAAAGGGCCTAACAGATAAGAAGAACATCACTTTAAATTGGTTAAGGATTCACGTCGGGTTCACCATTTTTGTTTCGCGCAGAATCCGGGGATGACCTCCTGGACGGGAGATTCAAACGTTCCGATCGGTTTCTAACGGGTTTGTTCGTAGAACTGGAAACATCCAATGATTCCACATCCGTTTGGACCTACTTTCCAAAGGCAGGCGCTCATTAGCTTGTGGGCTAATGAGGCTTAGGAATTTGCATTGGTCGAGAGGATGGGAGGTCGGACTCATCACACCTTTTTGAGGGGAATTATTGTCTACTCCGGGACTCTCTTTATAGATTTAAGTTATGTTCGTGAATCCTTATTACATTACCAAGTAAAAAATGTGCTTTCCTTTAGTTTTAACAATCAATGATTAAATATGCAATAAATTTAGAGAATATTTTATATGTATTCTAGGTTCTTCATCAATATAGAATCATCTATATTTGTTTAGAGATTCTTGGTCAATGGTATCCTTCAAAACATTTATATAAAAGTCTCTTGGTCATTTTGATGACCAGGCTGGTTTTAAAGCCACTCAGTGGGGCACTTGAAGTTTATCGTCATTCAGAAGGACATAGATTATTTCAATGTTGGGATCGAACCCATATATGGGCTACCTACATATCCTTTGTTTTGAAAAAGGAATCAGAACCCACGTAGTTCGAGGAATGGGATATGATGTTTTATGATTGATGGCTCAAATATGAATGTCATAATTACTTTTACACTCTAAGCTCACGTGAGTCATGCTCGGTGTGAGAAACAAGAGGTATTGGTAAAATTTAGACAATTGTGCCATAAAAGATGCAATCATAAGAATTTGTTTTGGGGCTTATGTATAGATGACTGCCCAGATAGACGAAGGTTTAGGATTTACTTTTAGGGAGAAAATCCAAGAACAGGGTCCACAAAGTTATATGTGCTTCATGGAGATTTGAATACTCTAATCTTGGGGCTTACTCCTAAGGAGGATGCCCAAGTTAGGAGGGGACTTATGATTGGGTTTTATTCCTGAAAAGGAAACCCAAATCAAAGGTAATTTATGACTGGTTAAGAGAAATTTTAAGAGACTTGGGGCTTACTCCTAAGAAGGATGCCCAAGATTTATGACTAGGACTTATTCCTGAGAAGGAAGCCTAGGTTAGGGGACTTGGGGCTTACTCCTGAAAAGGAAGCCCAAGGTTATGACTGAGTCTTATTCCTGAAAAGGATACCCAGGTTAGGGATTAAGGTTTGGGGCTTACTCCTGAGGAGGATGCCCAAGATTAAAGGACTTGATTGGGGCTTATTCTTAAGAAAGATGCCCAGATCAAAGGTTTTTATAACTGGGGATTATTCTTGAAAAGGAGACCCAGGTTAGGATTCTCTCATCTTAAAGGATGAGGTTGAATGAATGAACTCTCAATCTTTGGTGACATAAAGATGTTTAAATCACTAGGTTTTGAGAGGTATTTCACAGAATTCCTTTCAGATAAGGATGTCAAATCAATAAATCATGCCATAAATGGCTTTGAAGAGTATCTTGAAGACTGAATCTTGAATAGGAAGGGTGAAATGGCTTAAGAGGGGTAAAAATGGGCAAGATGGGCACCCAAAAAGATAGGGGCGCGCAAGTCTTGAAAGGCGCGCAAGTCCTGCGGCGGCACACAAGTATTGGTCGCGCAAGTATACTTGCGCGACATTAGGGGTACTTGCGCGATTTTCAACCAGTATTGAAATGCTTGAGCGACTCTTTATTAAACCCTTTACCATCCTCTTGAGGTTCTTCCAGAAGAGGGACGCGCAAGTTATATTGAAGGAATTAAGTAGGCGCGCAAGTGTTTGATAAGTTTCAACACTTAGGCCTTCCTTTTTCTCTTTAGATCTTCCGTTCTAGGTAAGAAATTACCTTAGAAGTGTTCTGGAAGCTTTGAGAAGAGACTTGGGCGTCGGGAGCTTCGATCCGAGTTTCTGGAAAAAGATCCTCTGAAATGGGGGGCCCACAGGGTCTATTTATAGGCAAAAGAAGACCCAGGGCGGTTACCGGGCGGTTACCAATTAGGTCGCGCAAGTCACCTGCGTGACGCGCAAGTGTACTTGCGCGACAGTGGTAAAACTTGCGCGGTGAATTGGCTTTTGATCCCTTGTTCATGCCTTTGTCGATTTTTGATGTTTTCTTCAAAGGATGAATCACTTTCAGCTGAGATATTCCCTTTTCCGATCTTTAGATTCTGTGACGAAAGGAGCGTCAACAGTAGTACAACTATATTTTCTATTCTCTCAAAGCACCATATGGTCTTGGTCCACCTAGGAATCTATCAAAGCATTGATTGTCTAAAAAACACACTACACATGTGTGAAAAAAATGATGTGGTGAGTAAAACATAATCTGCAGGATACCCCAAAACCAAAAAGGAATACCACTAATAAATACACGAAGTATACCACAATGAAATAAATGAAGTATACCATAATGAAATAATACAGTCATCTCATACAGGTATAAGTATATAGCACATAAAACAGGATCATCAGACGTAATACACAAAACACCCAATATTGATATGACATGTAGTACCGATGAGAAAATCATTATTGATAAGACACATAGTCTCGGTAAGAAATGTAGTCTCGGAAAGACAAGTAGTTTCGGTAAGTCTTGTAGTCGCAAAAAATCATGTAGTCTCAAATTCACAGCTTTCCACGAGATTCTGCTCATAGAGCACTCGTTCTGGGAGAAAATACTCCTCAATTCATTAGTTTGTATGAACACTTCCAAAAAACCCCACTTAGGATATCTCAAAAGGACTGTCTCATTGAAAGACTCCCAACACCTCAAACAACTCATCAAACAAATACACCATTTGAAAGTTGTGGTTGTTTTTGTAAAAAGGTCCGACTCAAGTTCGGTCTGGGTATGATCTGACTCACCAGATCCACCCCGAACCACCCTCTAACCCGATCCGACCTAGTTCAGCCCGACCCTCTAGGTATGCTTTACCACGGCCCATTGGGCCACTTGGTCTAGCCCACTAGGCCACTAGAGTTGCCCGAATCCTCTGGTCTGACCCACACGCACATTGTGTGGTCTGGTCCACCACACGTGGCCCACACTAGCCGCATTCCCCTATACTCCACAGAGTCCCACACCACATCCCATGCGGTCGGCCCGCCGTTTCCTCCTACCCTACAACCTCACTATCGTCGGGGGCTCCATGCGGCCACCCTGCTGCATACGCAGACGCCTCACAGAACCCCCACATGGCCTCACCACATCCCCCAGTCGATGTCGCCCTAGTGGTTAGCGTCATCATAGACCCACGTGATCACCACCATCCACACCCTCATATGACACCTCTTCCACGCACCACCTCCTGCACGTGGCCACCGCTGGCACTAGCACTCTGGTGTTCCCTTCCACGGATCACCAGAGATCCTCTATTGTGCATAATTTGGCGTGATCATAAATCTGGGTTCCTCGTGACTCGATCTACCTTACCATGACATCAATAGTCAATTTTCCTCTAAATCGGGGGTCCAATTTTATTCAGGGCCTCCAAGAAAACCGAGCCACGACCATGAGGTTAAAAGGGAAACAAACACCGTGAACATTTGTGAAAAAACCACAAATAATTTCCTAAGGAACGAATCTCATACTTTGTTCATGTCAACCTCAATATATTCCTATTAGAACAAAGAACAAAGAAATAAGGATAAATAATTCATCCCCTAATGATTTTCCATAAATATGACCATCCTATAAGAATGATCGAACTACGGGTCAACCTGTTCATTGGTTGATCCATGTTCATCATTGATCCTATAAACGAGGAAATAAAATCAAGGAACAAAACCCTATGTCAAAGTTAGAACATTCCCTAAGTGAATTGATCATCGTGTCTCCGTAGTTAACATGATCTGTCAAAAAGAACGTATTCCAATCTCCGATCCAAAATCCCACCATCATTCTCCATTTAGAGAGTTCTTAAAGTTCTCTTCGGAGAATCTAGGAAATTCTAGGGTTATTTTATTAACCCTTGATACCTATCTCTAAGGATTATTTAAAAATAATTTAGTTCTTTTAGTGAAATGTTAAAAAGAAAATGAATTCACCATTTATTTTATTTATAAAAATTCCAAAAACTGCTTTCCGTATTTGACCTGCGCCGGTCAATGTTAGGCCCCTCGTAAGGTAAATTCATTGCTTTGAATGTAGTGGTGACCTTGGATTTCTTATTCGAAAACCGATTTATAAGTTATTCCACTTTTTTAGGAAAATTTCACGTGTTTTCTATTTAATATTTTAATATTTTTCAAGCAATTATTCTGGGAACACAAGGCCTCGAAATAACACACCATCTTAGCTCATAGTCTTGAAAAATTTTTATATAATATTAAAAAATAATACAAGAAAAAATTTGGTACATTACATTCTCCCCACCTTGGGGATTTACATCCCCAGAAGACAAAAACAGAGGTTATAAAAACAAACGAGGGTATTGAGCATGAATATGAGCCTCTTTCTCCATTGTGATCTCCTAGAGATTCCTATGCTACCACCAAACTACACTAGATGAATCAAAATCCCATGAAGGATACTCTCCTATCAATCCTCGATCTCCACCGGGTACTCTACAAAAATCACCCCATCATCAAAATTCAGCTCACCCTAGTCAATGACGTGCGATGGATCATGCCCATATCTCTTGAAATTTGACTTGAAGAAGACCTCATGCACCCTCTTTAACTACAGAGGTTGATCCAAGCTGTACGCCACCTCTCCAACTCTATGCAGTATTATGAAAGGGACAATGAACCTTGGAGATATCTTATCACCCTAGCCAAATCTATGTATCCCATTTCAAGGAGAGGCTTGAAGGAATACATGGTTTCCCTCCTCAAACTTTAAAGGCCTATGTAACTGGTCATCATAAGACATCTGATGTCTCTATGCAACCTTCATCCACTCTTGGATGACTTACACCTTCTCTTTAGTCACCTTTACTAACTCTGATCCCATGAGTGTTGACTCTCCTGGTTTCATCTAGTAATGTGGTGACCTATATGGTTTCCCGTACAAGGCCTCTAATGGTTCCATACTGATGGTGGAATGGTAGATTTTTTTGGAATTAAACTCCACCAGAGGTGGGTGATCCTCTCAACTACAGCCAAAATCTTGGATGCAAGCACATAACATATCCTTCAAAAACCTGAATGGTCCTCTTAGTTTGGTCATCCATCTGTGGGTGAAACACCGTGCTCAAGCGTAGCTCAGTCCCAAAATCCTTCTATAATACCTTCCACAACTAGGATGTAAATCGAGCATCAGGTTCTGAGACTATCATCGATGAAACTCCATGGAGTCAAAATTTCTCCTGAATATAGAGGCATCCCAAGCTCTCTACTGAACTTGGCTCCCAAATAGCTAGGAAGTAGGCCGACTTGGTGAGTCAATAAATGATCACCCAGATGATATCATGTCCCCTGAACGTATGTGGTAAACCTATCATGAAGTCCATCTATATCCCATACCACTTCCATTTTTACACCTTAAGGGGTTGATTCAAACCTACCATAACCAATACCCAGCCTTCACTTAATGATAAGTGAGGCATTAGGAGACAAACTCTGCAACTCTATTCTTCATTATCAACCACTAGAACTAACATAGAAGTTCCTAGTATATCTTTCCCACACTTGGATGTACCTCCAAAAGGAATGTATGTAAATCCATCAAAACCTCCTCCCATAACACCACTGGTATTACTTTTCATCATCTGAAAATAACAACGTGATCCCCACCTTTTGAATGTTCACCAAGGGAATGCCCTATGGACATCTGATCACATAATGTATCATAGTCAGTATCTTTGAGTTGTGTCTCCCTAACTCACTATAAGAGTGGAGGTGGTCAAAACCATTTACTTGAGGTGATATTCTCCATCTCAATAAAAAAAGGATATTTATAATGAGGACATCTACTCTAATTCCTTGTCCAATAGCTGTGAACTCAATCTTCTGCTGAGAGAATCTTCCACCACATTCCCCTTCCCAAGGGTATAGACAATATCAAAGTCATAGTACTAGAGGAACAATATCTATCGCCTCTGTCTCAAGTTCATATTCTTATAAGAGAAGATACACTTGAGACTCTTGTGTTCAGAGTAGATGATAAACCAATATCCTATAAGGTAGTGTCTCCAAATCTTCAATGTGAAGACTACCAATGCCAACTCTATATCAAGGGCAGTGTAGTTCTACTCATGTGGTCTAAACTGTCATAAACTGTAGGCAATCACTACTTGCACATGAATCAGGAAACAACCAAGTACAGTTCCTAATGAATCATAGAACACCACGTATTCGACACCATCCTCTGTCAATATTAATATAGGAGCTCTCGTCAATCTCTACCTCAACTACTAAAAACTCTCATGGAACTTCTCTGTCCACATGAATGGTTGTCCCTTTAGTGTCAAAGTTGTCAAGGATGATCTACCCAATAAAATTTGTGTCAAAAACTTTGATAGTACCCTATAAAACCAAGGAATCTCTTCCCTTCCATAACACTCTTGGGTGGTTCCCCAGTAAGAACCACCTCTATCTTTGGTGGATCCACTACAACCTCATCCTATAAAATGACGTGTCCCAAAAAATAGACCTATTGAATCTAGAACTAAAGCTTCTAGAGCTTATTGTAAAGCTGGTGTTCTTGAAGTATGTCCAGGACCATCCTTAAGTGTATCATGTGCTCCTCATCAGACGCTAATAACACTCAAATGTCATCAATGAATACCAAAAAAACCAATCTATGTAAGGAGGGAAGATCCTATTCATGAGTCCCATGAACACTACTGGGGCATTTGTTATACCAAACAGAATCACCAAGTACTCATAGTGGTATATTGAAATCTGGAATTCATCTTTGGTATATCCTCATCCCGTACATGAAGCTGGTGATTACCAGATCTAAGGTCTGTCTTCGAGAACCACCTCACTCCTTTCAGCTGATTGAATATGTCATCAATCCACCATAATCTCTAAGTTTTGAACATGGTATGTGGTAAGAAAATAATGACTGGAACCTGTGTCTAAAAAAACTACATATAAGGTGTAAAATACATAGATCATACCTATAATCATCCCTAATGTCTCAAGGTCATAATCCTCCATTTCTTGAAGCTGGCCTCATCCCTTTCCAACAGCTCCCTGAGACTGTTGTGGACCACCTGGGGGTGGTGGTGGAAATATGTCGAACCTCCACCCACCTACTACTACCCTAACTACTCCTATAACACTTTAACCTCCCTAAATACCACCCTAATCTTGCCTCCAACTATGTATTGGTGGTCCCTTGACCGTCTCTTGATCAGTCGTACGATGGTTCAGGCAATCTCGATCCAGATGTACCCAACCACAACACGAGTAAGAATGCTTGTCCTTAAACTGAATCGCTCTGCCTTGGGAGCCCCACACCACTGATCTTGTGTCCTGGGGTCATCCCTTGGAGTTTATAACCTTCTTGGGTCCCTAAAGCTGTTGTTTTCTACCTACCAACAAAGACTCCGCTACCTGGTGCCTGATGATATTTCCCACTACCAGTGTCTACTCCTCTAGAAATATATCCACTAGTAGAGCTTGCTCCAATACCCTATCATATGTATAAATGATAAGGGATATCATGGATTCTATGATATCTTTTATTAATCCCTACTTGATGGTCTGAGACCTAAATAATGGGTCTCATACCATATCTATGGAGTAGTGTGAAAGATCAGTAAACCTTGTTGAGTACTCCGCCACAGTCTGACAGCCCTGCTATAGATGCAGGAGCTCCTAGATATGCACTGATCATAATTTAGCTGTAAATAAATTATATATGAATAGATTCTTGAATCCTGTCCATGAGAGAGTCAAATCATCATGTGTATAGGTCACTAAGCTCCACCATTTCCCCTTAGAGCCCTGAAGAAGACTTGCGGATAGGACCTCCATATGGTCAGAAGGCATACTCACAAGGAGGAAGACATGGGTAACTAACTACAACCAATCCTCAGCTATCTGGGGGTCTCAATCACCTCAAAACATAGTAGGTCTCTTCTTATGGAACTCATGAAATGAGATCATTATATGTGCATCCTCAGCCGGTAGTGATGGTAGTAGCTGTTGCTCAACGGGTGGCTGTATCGCTGGTAAACCACCCGAAGGTGCTATCTCTGGTACATGCCCATGTACTGATGCCTCATCCCTAGGTGAATCATCCTCATGACTATAAAATATAATCCTATATGGTTGTTTTCATGGAGTCATACTGAAATAGAACAAGATGTACCTTGATCAATAAAGTATACCTGGTGAGCTGACTCAAGAAGGACACGATAACACACCCAAATCCTATATGATACATGTATAATTGTTTTTTGTGAAACTAGTGTTTCTACATACTAAATTGAACAGTAGGTGTCTAGTGTCCAACTATATAGAAACATTGGTCACCGCACCAACACATGAATCCCTGGCCTAAAATCCAAACTCAAAACACTTGACACTGTTTCCCCAAACCAACATCACAGACTCCTGATCATTAAGTAAAACCTACCCCGCTCTGATACCACTCTATCATGACCCATCCTAGATGGGCCAATGCCATGAAAACCCAAATATCACCTCCAATAATCCAAGGTAATGTGACTAGCACCAAGTAGGCATATCCCAAAAATGGGAGGCATTTTCTTAAGTACTTGTACACATGCACACATCTCCAAGTCCAAAATGTCTAAATGTAAAAACACTAAGTAAAAAATGCATACATATACTATGATACAAACCACAGAGTATGATAGTAGAAAATTGAAAAGTAAACAGAACCATAATACATGCCCTCCAGAAGAAAGAGTCAATAAAAGTGAATGCACAAGTTCATGAAACTCATCCACAGAAAACCCTACCTGAAGGTAAAGGTATTGGACAACTATTTGAAGCCATAGGATCACACCTTGACTGTCTGGTATCTCTAAGAACCACCTGGTCCTGTTCCACCTAGTACTTCATCAAAGAATCTATCTTATTAACATGACACGTATGGGGAAATCCCATGAAGGTTTGAGTAAAACAACACTAATTAGGACACCCTAAAACCACAAAATAATAACACTAATAAATACATGAAGTATACCACAATGAAATACACGAAGTATACCACAAATAAATAGTACAATCATCTCACACAGGTATAAATATAGAGTATGAAAAATAGGATCATCAAATATTATCCAAAAAACACTCAGTATAGATTAGACATGTAGTCCTGATGAGACACTCAGTCTGGATAAGTCACATAGTCTCAGTAAGACACATAGTCTCAGTATGTCACGTAGTCTCCAAAATTCACATAGTCTAAAAGTCATAGTCATCCACAAGATTCCTCTCATAGAGTGATCATTATAGGAGAACCTACTCTTTAAGCCATTAGGTCATATTAAAACTTCCATAAAACCCTATTAGGATATCTAAAAAGTATCATCTCATCAATAGGGTCCCAACACAACTGAAGACTCATCAAATGGGAACACAGTTTGAAAGTTATGATTGTTTTTGTAAAAAGGTTCAAACTGAGTCCAGTTTAGGTCTGATCCAACCCGTTGGACCTGGCCCGACCCACTGGATGACCCTACCTGATCTGGCCGACCCTACCCGGTCCTACCTACACGGACCGGCCCGGTCCTGCCAACCCAGCCTAGCCTAGTCCGGACCAACCTCGTTGTGTCTACTGTATTGCGACCCACTTTGCTGCTTGGTCCAACCTGATGGGCTACTAGAGTGGCCTGTCTCTTCTGGTCTAACCTATATGCACATGGGATGGTGTGGTCTACCATACGCTGCCCACACCATCTGCGTACCCCTCTGCTCCATGCAGTGTCGCACCATGTACCATGCGGTTAGCCCGTCGTGTCCACCTTCCCCATGACATTTCTGCAATCGAGGGCTCCATGTGGTCACCCCATCGTGTACGCGGCCACCCTACTATGTACATGGATTGTTCATCACATCCCCCCTCACGGCCCCATTGTGTCCCCTGATTGACACCTCCCTGATGGCCGCTGTCACCACTGCCCCACATGGCTACCGCTAGAGAACCCACGTGCGGCACCTCCTCCGCATGTTGGAACTCTGGTGGTCCCTTTTGCGGACCACTAGGGCTCCTATAATGCATAGAATTTGGAGTGATACTAGATTTGGGTTCCTCATAACCCAATATACCATGTTGAGACCTCTGTAGTCAATTTACTTCCAATCCGGGGGTCTGATCATCTTCAAATCCACCCGAAACGCCGAGACGTGACCATGAGGGTTCAATGGCGATGAATGCCAAGAACAGGGGTAAGAAAAGCACAAAGAACACTATATGGAAGTAATATCATCCCTTATTAGTTTTTGCATCAATTCATTCATGTTTTAATGAATAATGAATAAATAAGGATAAATAATTCATCCCCTAATGATTTCCCACAAATATGCCAATCCCATAAGAACGATCGAACTACAAGTCAACCTATTCGTTGGTTTATACACATTCATCGTTAATTCTGGAAATATGGAATGAAAATAAAATAAAAACTCTCTACCTGAAAATTGGATCATTCACTGAAGATAATTGATCATCACGTCACTATTGTTGGTGAGATCCTTCAAAAATAGAATATGTCGATCTCCGATCAGAAATCCTGTCATCATTCACCGCTGATAGAGTTCTCCAAGTTCTCTCCAGAGCCTCAATGAAATTCTAGGGTTATGTGCTTAACCCCATATACATGTCTCTAAGTATTATAAAAAACTATTGTTACTGCATTATAGAAACGTTAAAAATAAAATAAATTTACCATTTATTTTATTTAATAAAATGCCAAATACGAATTTCTACAGTTAACCTGCACTGGACGATGTTAGGCCTTTCCAAAGTTAAATTCACTAATTTGAATACAACCGTGCCTCATATTTATAATCCTAAAACCCGTTGAGAAGTTTTTTGACTTTTTCTAGAAAATTGTGCATGCATGCTATTTAATATTTAATATATATTCACGAATTTTTTTCGGGAACACTGGGCCTCAGAATCACACGTCATCTCAGTTCCTAGTCTTGAAATAATTCTATATAATATTAAAAAATAATACATGAAAAAATCCAGGACATTACATCATGTGGTTCCAAGGCTCATAATCCAACTTGTTAAATAAATACAAGTGCACTATGGCTGCCCCATTAATCAAGACTGGTCACATTTGTCCCACATCTATATATATCATGATTTAAATCACCTCTAGTCTATGTCATAATTCTCTAACATTTTTTAGGAAGTGTATTGATGGAATTTGTCTAGGTGGAATTATAATGAATTATAGGAACCTGAAATACCTTATAACTTGATCCACATGATTCTAATCAATGATGTAAAATGAATGAAAGGTATCACTAAAATGCTGAAAAAAAGCATCACCATGCAATAAATAGAGAGACTTATGAGAAAAGGTATGAGATATAGAATCTCTAAAACCTAATATAAGAACTAATAAATTTTTAATTTGAATAATAAATCACATATTCTCAAAAAAATAATTTAATTAGATGATAAAAAACCATGATTGTTATTTTCTCTAAGACCGTTGAGCATGATTTTTTAAGTTTATCATGTATAATAGTGTCATCATGTCTATGGTCCATTCTTCACCTACAAATAATATTATTTCAATTTTAGTTTAATAATATAAATTTATATAATTAGCTTCCAAATAAGAAGGATGTATAAAAATACCATCTTCTGTGAATGTATTCCAACATAATCTCCATGGGAAATAGCACACACAAAAATAAATCAAAGTGAGGGATGTGTTCTCATACCTATATCTAAATAAGTAAAACACATCCTAGAATTTTCATCTTATAGAGTTAACATATGATACATGATGCACTATATGTGTATATGAGATAAGTTGGCCCCCTTATATATCTATACATTTACTCCAAGTCCTTTTGTAAATATAAATACTTAATATAGACATATATAATACAATTATTAATGAAAAATATTCCTCTGATAAGTCGAATAATATAATCAAATGTCTATCTTAAGACAATGATGTCACCAGTGTCATTGGGTAGATAAGTGAAGTGTTCATTTAACCAAATAATTTGTATATGACCACCAATGATGAACCTATAATTATTATAAACCTTTATGTCATGTAATAAATTCACCAATTCAAACCAATAACCAATAACTAGTCATGTTATAGTGGAATCATCGATAAGGAGTTTTAATATAATCGAGATTTCCATGTAGAGATGATGACCCGAATCACTCAAACAGTGCCCATATTAGTCCACCACATAACCTAAGAGTGTTTCTAAATCCCCAAGGGATGACAACTAGTTCCATGGGTCTCGAAGTGTATTTGGGGAGTGATTTACCCACTTTGTTCTAATCAAGTATATGAAAAGATAACTACTACAATATGAGTGAAATGTATTCCTTGCATCAAGAATACAAAATCATGTAAAAGTGAATGGTATAAAAAACGTCTCTAATGAAACTGAATTTCTATATAACCTTTATTCTCTAGCTCTATCACTGAGTGTAACTTGAATCATATAGATAATGACCAGGTACAACATGATCAAATAGTTTTGAAATATTTAATTACCTTTAGGTACCTATAAAAAACCATGGAACTTTATGTCCATCAGAGAATGTGTGCAGAGTGTGATCATATAATACTCAGTAGGTAACTACCAAGTTCCCAACACAAATGAAATATAACTAGGTGTATTCATTAGATCAATATGCTCATTTACATAAATATATCAAATCATATTTTCACAGTAATTTAGATAACATTAGTATAATTTGAATCATAACATGTCACATATTTATTATTTATGTGTAAATTACTATATTAGAAGGGTATATACCTATTATAACTTCTATGATCCTATCTGTTAGAATTATAGATGAACTCTAAACTGAAGTCAGGGTGTTATTCGAATCCCATTTGTTGATGTCAATATGTTACACCCATATCATGTATGGGAAAGGGTATATATATTATTTTTATTAATTTTAGATAATACCCTTTTTAATTGGGTTGAGGGGAAACCTTACTTGGTCCATAGGCCCAGGGTACAAGTCCTAACACATGTCCATTTAATGCGAAGAGACCAGAGACCTAATAGAAATACTTGCACTAGTTGATTAATTTTTTTTGTTCCAAAGTTCCAACCCTACACTGCTACTCAAGAAGAAATACCCATTAAAGATTGCATGGGTCCTGGTACCAATGGAAATTTCATACCCTCTCATTCATATTAATATAAGTGAATTGCTGGTGGATTCTTACCGGTTAGACCAAATTTTGGGCTGCACATAGGTATCTAACTCATAATATAATTTTATCCCATTATTCTTTACACATTTGACGTATCCCCCTGAAGACCGTCACCTACTCTGCTTGGATGTCACGTCCTCTACCGCTCGATCCAACCACCTTCGTCATTGAGGGCTACTGATGGAGCTTCCCCTGAAGACATCACCTGCTCCATCCATTGGGGGTGTCATCCTCTGTTACCTGATCCAAGTCACCAAAGATCATTCTCAGCACCATCCATGCCACTAAAAACCCTAATACAAAATCCCTCCCTAATCCTCATCATGGACCCACTCCATCACCATCTTGCACCAAGGATCTCATTAAGGATATGATGACCCTACTGTCCTCGAGAGGACTATCACGTGCCATCTATCAGCCAAACCCACTTCACCACCCTATGAGGGCCACCTTTTTCACACTTGGGCCTCCACCTTGGAAATCCTACTGTATGTGAAATTCTACATGAAATTCACTATTTTGAGACTCAAACCTAGAATTTTTAATGCAATATTATAGGGTTTCATAGCCACTAGGCTTTAAACCCAATAGTAGGAAAGGGGAAAGTGTTTAATATAGTCAGGATAATCGAGTTGGCCATCCCATTTTGGTCCATGGGAAGGGGTATAATATAATTAGTTCATCATGTTATTTTCCCTCCTCAATTTAAAATTTTATTTCCAAAATCACTTTTGAGTGAAAGTGAGAAACCCAAAAATATTACAGGTCATAATAACTTCAAAACTCATAAGAAATTATGAAACTATTATAGAAAATCTTTAAAAAATTTGAATTAATCACCCTATATAAGATCCATGAGATAGATGTTAACTTTTTGTATAGATCATATTTGATGAGGTCCTTGAATTGGTAGGCCAACCAATCCCAGGTCTGAATGTATTCTCTCAGTTTTATTTTCCCCTCATTGATTCCATGAGCCAAAATTCAGTCATTCTTATTGATCCAATCAACATTATAATAATTAAGATAAAATTGAATTAGTATCTTATACATTATATCAGATTATACCTTTTAAACATTAATATCAAAATCTTCATCCTCCTTCACTTCCTCAAAATTTAGGAGAAACTTCAGATCAACATCCTCTTTCCTTTCCTCCTTCTGAACACCATCAGATGCCACCAGATCAAACAACCAATTAGGATCTTCAAGACTATAAACTTTATTCTCCTCATACTTAACACTAGAAACCACTGCCTTATATCCAAGATGTGTTTCTAGAACATCATGATATTTAATAGAAGACTGAGTAGACCCCCAAAATTTAATACCCTTGCCTACTGATAGAGTATTCATCAGTTTTGGAAGTTATGAATAATATTTATGGGTCTTGGTCTTTCTCGCAAAATTCACCACATGGTATCCAACATAAATGATCTTTAACATCCCTTTATAGAGTATATTTTGTTAAAATAAATTGAGTTTCTCATCCTCCTCATACTTTGAAGGTGACCGGGAGGTCTCAACTAATAGTGCCTCATGTTATAATAATACCCCAATCAAAATAATCTACATTTATCAGAAAAAAATTATAGTAATTATCTTGAAAATAATATAACTTACAACACAACATGTTCACCATAAAAATTAGTATTCATCCTTAAATTGAAATCTAGTTATAATAACTGTAATGTAAATTATAAAAAAAGATATACATACTCGATACAATGCAACAACAACATGCTTGATATAATAAAGAAATAAAATTTCTACCATGCATGGTTTTTATAAATGTGATATAAAGTATTGGTATGTCCAAGAGAAATGTATTATAGGAAAAAATCCAGTGTATAGATATATATCCAAACATAAATCAAGAGGTCGAACTAATTTAAGATGCACTATTTTCTATCTAAGCAAGACACTAAATACAACATAGATGGATACTATTGTACATGATTAATATATATGTAAAACATAGTGCTGTAAATTACCAACAACATTTCCTAAAAATACAACCAAGTTGAAAATCAAGTCATAAACGTTATTTAAGGAATAATTTTTAAAGTAGAGTGTCTCTCCAAAATAGGCTTTTCACACTTATAACTTTATTTAGGGAAAATGTTTATCCAAAGAATATAAATCATTTTTTATTTAAAACATTCACTTAAATCTCCTTTTATACAAAATTGGAATATTTTACTTAACTAAAAACCCACACTTTTCTTATCATATAAAAATGAGGTTTTATAATGGAAATAATTTTGATGGAATTAAATTATAAATTGGGGGCTTAAAATGAAATCACTACCAAGCCCATATATCTTTGTTGAATAAAAAAATTTACGTTCTTAAGATTTTTTCCCGTCATGGAGTGGTAAATTAGTTAAATGTAACCAAATACATTTATGAACTAAATCATTTCATTCCGCCAAACCAAATTACCCATTAACTCACCATTGATTAAAATTCTTAACCAATGTTAATTATGTATCATTTCCTTGTAACTCATTTGAGTTAAGGTGCGAAGAAATGATCTATCTTTGATGGAGAATAAAAAATGATACAAGGGGTTTTCTTTGACCAAATCAGGTCATGATGGATTGAATAATAAAATAATCTATTTTTAAAGCTGAAAAATCCATATTATCATCCTAAATCATTAAAGAAACTTTCCAATCCATTTAATGATTAAAAGGGTTCAAGAAGAAAGCTTAAATGACACGAATAAAGTCTAACTTCCCTCATGAAGTTTAATTTAAACCCATGTAAAATAATTATTATGTCTATTAACCAATTTAATTCATACTTTTTTAGTCCTATTAGGAGTTATTCAAGTTAGGTAAATCCACTAGGTACATTAAATAACCTATGTACAAGGTAGTAATATAATTACTTCACTTAAGAACCACTAAACCCCTTATTACTCATTACTAGTTCACTAAACTATGAATATAAATTTTAGCTTAATTATTTCAGGTTGAACATTTATATATGGGAGAATAAATTTCCAAATAACTTATATGTATAAATCTAGTGAAAACAAGGAGGCGATGTCAACATTTAAATAGGAAAAATGATATATTTTCATATTAAAGACACTTAGTCAATTATATTTTTTTATCAAAACTAGAGTTCATTCTTAAAATAAATGTTTTGGTCATAAACCCCACATATATGAGAGTCTCCATAGAAAATTTTATTATGTTCTAAATAAAATTACTAATTGAAACCGTTGATTCATAATTTATAAAAATATAAAGGATCATTTCAATTAATTTAAAAACAATAGTGGTGGATAATTCCAAAGAAAATCCTAAGGAAAATCCATATGGTTTGGAACTGCCTACTAATGAAATAGGCTTGAAAATTCTTACCTTATACTCCAAATTCATCATAAAATACCCTTAGAATCACCCAATCACATTCCATAATTATTTCTAATCAATTAATCATGTAACCAAAATCACCATATTGATAACTAACTGAAACTATGATAAAACCTAGGAAAACATCACCATGATCATTTTAATTATAAATAATAGGAACTAACTAAATTAATTATACCTAAAGAGAATAAAATCCAATATTGAAGTCAATATAACCATAATAAAATTATTTTGCAAGATAAATATACTAAAATAGTGAGAAATTTTTTATAAATCATCTAGTTAAGTATTATATATCCCAAACAAGAGGAAATCAAATATTATAATATACTTCACCATGAAATTGGTGATATACTAAATAAATAAACCCACTTATAAAAGAATAGGGGTAAGATAATGAGAGAAGAAAAGTAAGATAAGGAATACATTGAATTAATCATGGAATAACTCCCTTGGATAAAGAATTGATCATAATGGAAGAAGGATTCTTAAATAGGTAAAGAGGAGAGGTTAAGGAGATCATTCTAATGAATAGAAGGAAATTAATCCCAAGAACCATCTTTAGGGGTGCTATAATTTTGATAAGAAAGGAAAATTTTGTCCTTTTGGGAATAAATTTAAAAAAACTATATTAGATCTCACTAGGTAATGGGTATGGTTCCACCTAGTACCTAGTGGAATCCATAGGTGTCCCCCTCATATATCAAGCTTAGAAATCACCATGTGATCACCCATAAGGTACCCAGTTCCACATATAGTCTTAAAACTGAAATTGGTTCCACCTATTAAGCTACCTGAACCTCTGATCCTCTTATCGATCCTTGAACCACACCCAAAAACACTGATAATATCATACCAAGACTTTAAATTCAATTAATAAATTCAAAAATTAAAAATAATCCCATCTCTATAAACAAAATTTTAAATTTCCTCATAATTTTATAACTAAATTACCTCATAAACATAATGACCATGGTATAGGTCATTATAAACTACCTACCATACCCAAAAAATAAAATCCATCAGTCACTGATAATTTCCCAAGTCTCTAAACCATCAAACTTATTAAACAAATTCCCATACCTAAACTCAAGTTCTCATCACACACCCATAGCATTAACATCATAATATATATATCTATAAGAATCATCAAAAAAATATCAAAAAAATTCTAGTAAAACAACTCAAGTTTCTAGAATGACCTTCTTTCAACTTCCCAGAATCCTATCACCAAAAAAATATATTCAATCAACAATTCTCTAAAATATAGGTTTCTAAACTATCATCCATAACAAAAAACCTAAAATTCCATTAAATTATTATTTCTTCTAAATTCCAAAGTTTCCAATACTTAAACCCATTATCTAATGGTTTTTGTAACAGCCCGAGATTTTATGAAAAATATTCTTTTTTATTTCACTAATGTCTTGTGTTGTACGCTACACCAAAAGGAGCTTGCACAACACGCATCCTTGACTTGCCTTGCATTACACGCAATCGCGACCTTCCTCGATAGCGTGTGTAGTACGCAATACCGAGTTTCACTAAACAACGATATGCTATTAAAATATTATTATAACTAGCCGTTATGAATAGTAATAACCACCTTTTAAAATTTAAGAAATTTTAGCTCTCAAAATGGACTTCATTTTTGGATTCGGAGTATCGAATTTAGCCTAAGGTGAAATTTTGGTACTTTTCGGATAACTTTCATATTCTGATGAATAGTGAAAATTACTAAATTATAATTAAAAACAACTTTTTTAATCAAAATAATTAATAGTGATAAATTATTAATTTGAGTTGTTTTAAAGTATATTTAGAATATATTTTTACAATTTAATACAATGTTGGTCATTGGATGTAATTTCACATTTAAACCAGACATAAACAAGTGTCAATCTTTTGATAGATATTGTTTCTTAAAAACACGCTATTTGTTTTAACAGCGGGATTTAATTATAAAATTAATTAATGCAACTTCTATGTTATGAATTTGGTAAAATAGACTTCATTTTTTGAATTCGGAATATGAAATATAGCTTAGGATGAAATTTTGGTATTTTTCAGAAAACTTTCAATTTTGGATGAATAGTGAAACCACTAAGTGGTAGTTAAAAAAACTGAATTTTTCATAAAACTTAATTTTACCGCTTCTGTGAGTGGAATTTCGAAAATCCGACAGACACGGTTAATATCAAGGACTAAAATGTGGTTCAATGACATGAAAATAATTTTTGGTGAATAGTAACTTTTTACTTTTTTTTACCACGGTTAATATTAAATAGGGTAACTAAGGGTAAATATGATATTACTATTACCCTAACACATGTCCTAATTCTATTGGATAAGTGTAATTCGACCAAAAACAACCTTATGAATATAATATGACCATTTAGGTCCACTTGGATTAGATTATGACATTTAATATTATTTTATTTAATGAATAGTTAAAATAGTTAAAATCAAAGTTTAATAACTAAAAAAATTTTAATATGGGGTTATACATAAGATAAATTTGACTATAAATATTCATTAGAAATCTAAAAAGATTTCCTACATAATGATATTTTTTAGACTTTAAATAAATTAATTTATTTATGACACAACGATGATGCAGTAATTACCCTTTTAAGGAAATATTAACATAATTGATGTTATAAATGCTCAAATGAATGTAATTTGAGACTTTTTATGAATTCCACTAATTTTCTAGGTTACTATGATATATTAGTGTTGATTTAATCAACTTGGTTTGAACATATAATTCTGTTATGACTTTCACAAAAATCATATATCAAATAGTGTCAAAATTGACACAAAATAGTTTTTAAATCAAATATTATATTATTAATTGTTATTTTATTCCTAAAAATCTAAGGTTCGGCCAAATGACTTAGATAAGGATATATATATTAATAATAAACAATTTGGGGTTCGTTTGGCATGTTATAGTAAGTGTATTAACCATATAGTGAAAGAAAACAAAAAGACATGGTAAAAGTTAAATTATTTAACTTAGAGTTAAATCTAATTGATAAGGTTAAAATAATACCCTAAACTTGTCTAAATCCTATTGGTTGATAGGATTTCGACCCATCCCCACTTTAGCTTCGAAATAAGACCCTTTGGAACCATTATAAACCGATTTTGACATTAATATAAAATAATATTTTGAGGTATTCCTAAGGTGCCCCTCTCCTCCCTTATAAAAGGACACCTCCTCCCCCTCCTCCTCACACCAATTTGAGCACTCAAGCTCGGCCAACACCTGCCAAAATATCTTCTCCACTTCCCTAGCAACATCCTAGAGGTTCTGGTCTTCCTCAAAGACCAATTTTAGTTCCCTAAGAGGAGGTCTCAAAGAGGCGCTTCAAAGAAGAGATAATTACCGTTACCAATTCTTTCATCTTTATTTCTTCTTCCACTTATTCTTCTTAGGTTGTTTCATTATGAAGTAATAACATCAGTATCAATCATATACTGATATGTTATTATAAGTATGAAACAACCCTATTTCACCATCTATCCATCCTACAGAAAAATAAATCACCGCGTGTGCGTACGTACGGAATATCGTCTCCACGCCGTGGTGTAATCTATTTTCCACCACCACCTTACATGGATGGGTATAATGGTGTAAAGAATAACTATACATAGTTATTACAACATAATATTGATTCTGATATATTGTATAATCCACTCCAATTCAATTCAATATTTATGGAAATGATATCATCGCTCGTGCGTACGTACGGACTACCGTCTCCACGACGTGATGAGATTCATTCTCCATGTTAACCATTTAAGAATGATTATAAAGTATATATAAGAAATAATAATGAAATATATGACATTATAAAGCTACTGGATTTATATATATATATATATATATATATATGTATGTCATCTACTTACTTCCATTCAAGACAATAAGGAAAGGAAAACAGCGTTCATGCGTACGTACGAACTACCGTCTCCATGAACGGTGTTTTTCATTTCATTTATCTATCTATTATATATATATATCTACTGAATATATATGATATATAAATCATATTTTATATTCTGGAAGTAAGTAAATCATGATATAAGTAATAATAATTTCAAGAACAACAAGTCAAAACACCTACGATAAATGAAACGATTTTACCCAAAACGCTTCTTTAACATTGAATTTACAAAAGAACGGGTAATATAATGTCATAAGTGAACCATATATGATATCATAACAATGAATATGATTATTTAATAAGTCAATGACATTATTTAAATCATTATACAGGAGGTTCGGACACATACGAAGCAAATCAGACCTAAGGTAAGGGAAATATCACAATCTCATTTTTATCCGAGATTGTTTATACTTTAGTATTTACTGGGGTTTATTTTATCATCCAAATCCATGTTTCCTGAATATTTAATATTATTTCCATCCACCTACAGTTGTTTAAATCAAGTTTTACCCTTCAGTGAGTTTTTAGTAAAGAATATGAAAGGAATCTTTTGTCGTTTTTCGTACGAGGTACTTTTTGACTTTTCCGACAAAAGTACAAAGAATGTTTTTTTAACTTATACGGCATGAATGGATTTTTAAAACATTATTTATAAGAAGAATACTTTACAAGTTTTCAAGTTTATTTTCAATCAACTTCTTTTAGTTTAAAGTTTTATGACATGTTAAGGAAGGAAAAAATGTTTTTGAAGAAGAAAGGATATTTTCCTCAAGAATGGAGTTCAAGTGTTTTATCAAAATTATTTTCCATCTAAGATAATAAAGGGTTCTGTTTTTATCCCTATTATTACATTGATTTGATTATGTTGTGAAGGAATTATTTTTATGAATTCCTTTATCGTATATGAATTGTTTTATGATGTCATGATGCTTAAGATTCCCATTTTTATTACATGGGTTATGAAATGATGTATGGTTTATGATTTTGTGGCACACATAAGAATGGTATCATTAAGATATGGGTGGGACCTATATCTCCCTCCAATGCATTGGGTAAAGATTTTATATCTCATGAGATAGACATGGCTGAAATGGTAGGTTATACCGGTTCAGTGAAACAGGACTAAAACGAGGGTTACTCGATTCAGAAAGGGACTTTGTCCACTAAGATAGTCTTGGAAATGAGTCTTGACTAACAAGAAATGATTCTCTATGATTATGTGTGTATGCCACAAAGTTTCATGTTTTAAGTTATGATTATTGGGATTTCATTTCACTACTATGATTTATCCCATGTTATGAAATTATGCTCTCTTTTGCAGGTTAAGATTTCCAAAAGTTATGTTCTTATGAATATGATGTGATTGATTTTTCTTTTGTTTACCCTTACTGAGCATTTGAGCTCACCATTTTATGTTTTCTTTTCCACAGGATATAAATAAAGGTTTTAGGTAAGAAAAAATAAGAAGATCTTTATGGGAGATGTTGAAGATCTTTCACCAGGATTAGAAGCTTATATTCCGAGTTTCCAAAGACACTAAACTATTACGATCCTTGCGTGTGTGTTTTTGTTATGTACTAAGTATTCCGCAAATGTAATGTAATGTCAATGTACGTCAGGCTTCGGGTCTCTACAGTTGGTATCGGAGGCAAAGGAGGTAGGAATGTATCCGATCCTTGGGAACTCTCACATGTGAGCGTTGGACGAAGCATGGCTCTCCGCCCAAGGGCTTCATGAGGAAATGGCTGCCACTGGGGATGGTGGTGTGTCCCGCCCAGGGGGTGTAGCCACCCATGGAGTGCCCTGATAGGTATCAACTATAGTCCACTGGAAGTAATTCCAGACCGCTACAGTTGGTATCAGAGGAAATGTTTAGTCAACCTTTGGAAACTAGGATGCGAAAACGTTAGTGAGATCCATAGAGATATTTCTACGGTATGTCTAGGGATGTCCCTAAGGTTAAGTATACGTATAGGTTATAGTACTAGAACTACGCTAACGATCATAGAATTAAACCTAAGATGTTAGATATTGAAGGTACTCCCCCTTTATTATTTTTTTCCCTAGCATGATTTTTGCCTCTCACACTATTCTTTTTGGGTTTTAGACGATGGCTGGAACCCGAAGGAACCGTGTTGATCAATGCAATGGACAATGCAATGATTGTCCTCCTGAACAAACAAATGTTATGGGAGATGGAGTGAAAAATCTTATTGCTATACTTACACAAGCTATGAATCATTCTGGACTTCCAAATGAGCAGAGAAGGGAACAATATTCTATTGAGTCCTTCATGAGGCAACGCCCACCTTCTTTCAGTGGGTCTTCTGATCCACTTGTTGCTGAACAATGGATCAGTACCACTGAAAAGATATTTTCAGTTCTTCAATGTTCTGAACATGATAAAGTCATCTTAGCAGTATATCGTTTGGAAGGTGAAGCTGATCAATGGTGGAATCTTATCAAGAATACAAGGCAAAGAGATGAAATTGAGTCCATGGAATGGGACGAGTTCAAGAACTTATTTTTCAGTAAGTACTTCCCTCGTATTCTTCGAACAAAGATGGAGAAGGAGTTTCTTGAACTAAAGCAAAAGGATGATGAATCTGTTGGTATATACGAAGCGAATTTTACAAGACTTGCAAGGTATGCATCTGGCATTATCATCCAACCTGAAAGTAAAGTTGATCGATTTTTCAGTGGCTTAAAACCAAGTCTTTGAAGGGAATTAGCTATAAGAGACATCAGTAGCTATGAAGAAATTGTGCGTTGTGCTATCAAGGTAGAAATGGAAGTTGGTGTTACATATCCATCTCATGGTTTTGACAAGAAACGAAAGATGGAGTTCAAGGAGAAATCTCAGAATAATGGTGAAAAGAAGATGAATGTTTCCTTATGCACAAAGTGTGAAAATAAGCATGGTGGAGATTGTCTTAAAGGGACTAGAAAATGTTTTAAGTGTGGAAAATAAGGTCATCGAGCAGCTGAGTGTCGAAGTAATGGAAAAAGGGTTTCTAATGATGTGAATAAAGAAAACACTATAGAGAATGCACCACCAACACTTCAATGATTCAAGTGCAAGGAAATGGGGAATTATGCTAATAAATGCCCTAATCCAAGGGTTAGTGATGATCAACATGAGCAACCACTAAAGGCAAAGGACAAAGGGAAGTCACATGCGATCACTATTGGCAATGTTGAATATGACAACGATGTGGTGGAATGATTAAGTGTTTATGTAATGGGATTCCAAAATAATGTTGTATCATTGAGTATTGCAATATTTGTTGATGTGGTATTCAAAGTGATTGAGATATTTTTTGGAAATAAGATGATATGCGCATAATGAAGGGAAAACGAGAAAATGAAATGTTTAATAGTATTCATGAGCTCATGATTGATATAAGGACTAAGTGATATCATGGTTTGAGTATATAGAATTTTGAGGATTTTGGTATGTGGAAAGTGTTAACTTTAAACTGAATTCATGTTTTCACTAAGGTATTCAAGAGAATACATGATTAAGGACTTTGAATGTTTGGAATGTGACCAACAAAACATATCTTATGATATATGGGGATCAACGATGGTATTAAATCTCTGGTAATCGTTTTCACTATGTTATGAGAGTGGACTGCAGTATTATGGGTAAGCCTAAAGATTAGAATGGATTATGTTGGACATAAGGATAGAAGATTTTTGATATTATTGATGTGATGTTATAGTAATGTAGTTTTAGAAAAAGGACAACCTGCAGGACGGGCGATAGCCCATTGTTTCGGACAAGGCTGTGGGAATTAAACCCACAACCGAAGTGCGACTGTCCTTTATCACCTACCACTGGCCTACAGGAAGTACCTGTTTAGTAGAAACTAGTTTTATTATATTAAGAAGTATGATATATGAAGTATAAGTCCATTTTAGGAACCATATGTGATTAATCTCACTATAGATCGACTTATGTATATAATTTTTTCTAACCTTTTGTTTGCGACAGATGGAATGACCCGTCATTCTATCACATGATCTGCTAACACTTCACGAATAACAAATTCAACTTCATTTATTTAAGAGATGAAGTGGAAATTGTTCAAGGCATGAACAACAGTGAGATTGTACCAAAATAAAGAAAGTATTTATTCTAATTCAAATTTTCAACTTTAGGGAAATGATCTTGAAAACCAAAAATGTTGTCCTAGTGGTCTTATACCTGATGAATCAGATGGTACCTTAGATCGTCACAAATTTATGGATTTGTGATTACTGGATTTTCCATAGCCATGTTCTCAACCACTCTCCATCAGAACATGATGGTTAGATTTCTCTTCCATATCCATATTTTCACCTATGTGGAAACCCAGTGATTAGTTTATTTGGGTAATCGTTACATTTCATACTTTAGTTTTTAAAGACAAGTTTTGGTATTCCTTTTTACGATGTGGGTTTCTATTAAAGAAACATTCGAATAGTAAACCATTTATAACCCCGACGAATTTCGAGGGTGAAATTCATTTTAAGGGGGGTAGAATGTAACAGCCCAAGATTTTATGAAAAATATTCTTTTTTATTTCACTAATGTCTTGTGTTGTATGCTACACCAAAAGGATCTTGCAAAACACGCATCCTTGACTTGCCTTGCATTACACGCAATCACGACCTTCCTCGATAGCGTGTGTAGTACGCAATACCGAGTTTCACTAAACAACGATATGCTATTAAAATATTATTATAACTAGCCGTTATGAATAGTAATAACCACCTTTTAAAATTTTAGAAATTTTATCTCTCAAAATGGACTTCATTTTTGGATTCGGACTATCGAATTTAGCCTAAGGTGAAATTTTGGTACTTTTCAGATAACTTTCATATTCTGATGAATAGTGAAAATTACTAAATTATAATTAAAAACAACTTTTTTAATAAAAATAATTAATAGTGATAAATTATTAATTTGAGTTGTTTTAAAGTATATTTAGAATATATTTTTACAATTTAATACAATGTTGGTCATTGGATGTAATTTCACATTTAAACCAGACATAAACAAGTGTCAATCTTTTGATAGATATTGTTTCTTAAAAACATGCTATTTGTTTTAACAGCGGGATTTAATTATAAAATTAATTAATGAAACTTCTATGTTATGAATTTGGTAAAATAGACTTCATTTTTTGAATTCGGAATATGAAATATAGCTTAGGATGAAATTTTGGTATTTTTCAGAAAACTTTCAATTTTCGATGAATAGTGAAACCACTAAGTGGTAGTTAAAAAAACTGAATTGTTCATAAAACTTAATTTTACCGCTTCTGTAAGTGGAATTTCGAAAATCCGACAGACACAGTTAATATCAAGGACTAAAATGTGGTTCAATGAAATGAAAATAATTTTTGGTGAATAGTAACTTTTTACTTTTTTTTACCACGGTTAATAGTAAATAGGGTAACTAAGGGTAAATATGATATTACTCTTACCCTAACACATGTCCTAATTCTATTGGATAAGTGTAATTCGACCAAAAACAACCTTATGAATATAATATGACCATTTAGGTCCACTTGGATTAGATTATGACATTTAATATTATTTTATTTAATGAATAGTTAAGATAGTTAAAATCAAATTTTAATAACTAAAATTTTTTTAATATGGGGTTATACATAAGATAAATTCGACTATAAATATTCATTAGAAAGCTAAAAAGATTTCCTACATAATTATATTTTTTATACTTTAAATAAATTAATTTATTTATGACACAACGATGATGCAGTAATTACCCTTTTAAGGAAATATTAACATAATTGATGTTATAAATGCTCAAATGAATGTAATTTGAGACTTTTTATAAATTCCACTAATTTTCTAGGTTACTATGATATATTAGTGTTGATTTAATCAACTTGGTTCGAACATATAATTCTGTTATGACTTTCACAAAAATCATATATCAAATAGTGTCAAAATTGACACAAAATAGTTTTTAAATAAAATATTATATTATTAATTGTTATTTTATTCCTAAAAATCTAAGGTTCAGCCAAATGACTTAGATAAGAATATATATACTAATAATAAAAAATTTGGGGTTCGTTTGGCATGTTATAGTAAGTTTATTAACCATATAGTGAAAGAAAACAAAAAGACACGGTAAAAGTTAAATTATTTAACTTAGAGTTAAATCTAATTGATAAGGTTAAAATAATACCCTAAACTTGTCTAAATCCTATTTGTTGATAGGATTTAGACCCATCCCCACTTTATCTTCGAAATAAGACCCTTTGGAACCATTATAAACCGATTTTGACATTAATATAAAATAATATTTTGAGGTATTCCTAAGGTGCCCCTCTCCTCCCTTATAAAAGGACACCTCCTCCCCCTCCTCCTCACACCAATTTGAGAACTCAAGCTCATCCAAACCCTGCCAAAATCTCTTCTACACTTCCCTAGAAACATCCTAGAGGTTCTGGTCTTCCTAAAAGACCAATTTTAGTGCCCTAAGAGGAGGTCTCAAAGAGGCGCTTCAAAGAAGAGGTAATTACCGTTACCAATTCTTTCATCTTTATTTCTTCTTCCACTTCTTCTTCTTAGGTTGTTTAATTATGAAGTAATAACATCAGTATCACTCATATAATGATATGTTATTATAAGTATGAAACAACCCTATTTCACCATCTATCCATCCCACGGAAAAAGAAATCACCGCGCGTGCGTACGTACGGAATACCGTCTCCACGCCGTGGTGTAATCTATTTTCCACCACCACCTTACATGGATGGGTATAATGGTGTAAATAATAACTATACATAGTTATTACAACATCATATTGATTCTGATATATTGTATAATCCACTCCAATTCAATTCAATATTTATGGAAATGATATCATCGCTCGTGCGTACGTACGGACTACCGTCTCCACGACGCGATGAGATTCATTCTCCATGTTAACCATTTAAGAATGATTATAAAGTATATATAAGAAATAATAATGAAATATATGACATTATAAATCTAATGTATTTATGTATATATATATATATATGTATGTCATCTACTTACTTCCATTCAAGACAATAAGGAAAGGAAAACAGCGTTCATGCATACGTACGGACTACCGTCTCCATGAACGGTGTTTTTCATTTCATTTATCTATCTATTATATATATATATATATATAATGAATATATATGATATATAAATCATATTTTATATTCTGGAATTAAGTAAATCATGATATAAGTAATAATAATGTCAAGAACAACAAGTCAAAACACCTACGATAAATGAAACGATTTTACCCAAAACGCTTCTTTAACATGGAATTTACAAAAGAACGGGTAATATAATGTCATAAGTGAACCATATATGATATCATAACAATGAATATGATTCTGTAATAAGTCAATGACATTATTTAAATCATTATACAGGAGGTTCAGACACATACGAAGCAAATCGGACCTAAGGTAAGGGAAATATCACAATCTCATTTTTATCCGAGATTGTTTATACTTTAGTATTTACTGGGGTTTATTTTATCATCCAAATCCATGTTTCCTGAATATGTAATATTATTTCCATCCACCTACAGTTGTTTAAATCAAGTTTTACCCTTCGGTGAGTTTTTAGTAAAGAATATGAAAGGAATCTTTTGTCGTTTTTCGTACGAGGTACTTTTTGACTTTTCCGACAAAAGTACAAAGAATGTTTTTTTTAACTTATACGGCATGAATGGATTTTTAAAACATTATTTCTAAGAAGAATACTTTAAATGTTTTCAAGTTTATTTTTAATCAACTTCTTTTAGTTTAAAGTTTTATGACATGTTAAGGAAGGAAAAAATGTTTTTGAAGAAGAAAGGATATTTTCCTCAAGAATGGAGTTCAAGTGTTTTATCAAAATTATTTTCCATCTAAGATAATAAAGGGTTATGTTTTTATCCCTATTATTACATTGATTTGATTATGTTGTGAAGGAATTATTTTTATGAATTCCTTTATCGTATATGAATTGTTTTATGATGTCATGATGCTTAAGATTCCCATTTTTATTACATGGGTTATGAAATGATGTATGGTTTATGATTTTGTGGCACACATAAGAATGGTATCATTAAGAGATGGGTGGGACCTATATCTCCCTCCAATGCATTCGGTAAAGATTTTATATCTCATGAGATAGACATGGCTGAAATGGTAGGTTATACCGGTTCAGTGAAACAGGACTGAAACGAGGGTTACTCGATTCAGAAAGGGAATTTGTCCACTAAGATAGTCTTGGCAATGAGTCTTGACTAACAAGAAATGATTCTCTATGATTATGTATGTATGCCACAATGTTTCATGTTTTAAGTTATGATTATTGGGATTTCATTTCACTACTATGATTTATCCCATGTTATGAAATTATGCTCTCTTTTGCAGGTTAAGATTTCCAAAAGTTATATTCTTATGAATATGATGTGATTGATTTTTCTTTTGTTTACCCTTACTGAGCATTTGAGCTCACCCTTTTATGTTTTCTTTTCCCCAGGATATAAAGAAAGGTTTTAGGTAAAAAAAAAAGAAGATCTTTATGGGAGATGTTGAAGATCTTTCACCAGGATTAGAAGATTATATTCCGAGTTTCCAAAGACACTAAACTATTATGATCCTTGCGTGTGTGTTTTTGTTATGTACTAAGTATTCCGCAAATGTAATGTAATGTCAATGTACGTCAGGCTTCGGGTCTCTACAGTTTTACCCACACTGTATTACTTACATATAATCTTCATATCTTTATCTATCACCTAGTTTATTCATTAAAAATTTTTCATTTAATGAAATAAACTTTCGAGTTCTATTTTAATATCCATTTTAAAACATATTTTTATGAAACAAGTTCCATGATAAAGAAATTATTAGAGTCATATTATTACTGAAAAAAACTTTTTATATTTGTTACAATTTACTACTTTCATTATTTATGTAAAATAGTTTATTTGGAAAAAAATTTCCTTATCAGTTTTGAAAAGTATTTTCATAGTTTCACACAATTGACCAAATAAAATAATAAAATAATATATTTTTTGTTTCCTCTTGTTAATATAGAAAACAATAAGTATATCTCAATGTAAACATAGACTTAAGTTGTATCATACTCAAATCAAACATAGCACTCGACATGGAAATAAAAAAAATTATATAATAGAAGGATGCTCATATATGAAATAACTTTTATTAATATAATTACATGTAAGGAAAAAAAGAAAGAATATTTTAGTCAATAATAGAATTTAGTGAAAAAATAACAGATCAATATATATCCTAAAGTAATAAAGGCATGATCAGTTTAATTCTAACTACTAGTATGCCATTAGTATATCAATGAAAGAATAAATACATTCTCTCAAATTAATAAAACTAATATGGTAGAGAAAAAATATAAGATACATGATTTAATAATTTTCAAAAAACTAAAGATTAACATAAACATTCTTATAAGTGGAATATTTAATAAAATAAAATATATTAATATATATTAATAATACTTTTAAAAGAAAATAACTAATTGGTGATTCATATAAACCTAATTGTCACAAATATATATATGGATAAATTCATTCCTGAATTCATACTTCTCAAGTATCAGCTATCCTAACTTCTTCCAACTCACAATCTCAACTATACTAAAAATTATAAATGAGAAATGATATCACTTCCTTACTTTAGTACCAATTTTTATCGATTGTGACACAAATACCTAAAATAATAAATGGATTGGGCTACAATAAAACCTGAAAAGCATTCCCTAATCCCTAGGGGTTAGTGACCAGTGTCAAAGGTCTCAGATTGCATTTGGGGAGTGATTTTCCCATATGGGGTTAATAAAATATAGAAAAATCAAACCATAACTACATGAATGAAATTATTTCCATGCATAAATAAATTATAACTAAGAAAAAAGTAAATAATACACCTCAGGTCTCTGACACTCATGGCTGAATTTCTATATAACTTTTAGTATCTAACTCCATCAGTGAGTGGAAGTCAAATCATACTTATGATAATAAAGCATATCATGATCAAATATTCCTAACATCTACAATTACCTATATGTACCTTCAAAATAAACCATGTAACTAAATACACACTAGAGTTGTCAGTAATGTTCTAACACACATATATTATACTCAAGTTCATGCATCAAAACAATCTACTCGTTTACATAAATATTTCAAATCGTTTTACCATAAAAAACAACCAATTATCAATGGAATATAAATAATTTCATGGAATATAAATTTTCTTAATGAATAAATTATTAAACCATAAGGGTCTATAACTATTATATATACATCAAGACTAGTACTCATAATCTTAAATGAACCATAAACAAAAGTTAAGGTGTTATACCCTTATATTTTATTGAATTCAGGGTGATACACAAATATCATCTAGGGGAAATAGGAAAGTGTATAATAGATTTAGTAAAACCAAGATAACAATCCCATTTAAGGATAGGGGAAGGGGTATAATATGGCCAGGGTATCATGATACCACCCCGTTCAATTAGCCTATCCATAAAAAATAAGTGTACTTGGACATCATTTATGAAAAATAATATAATGATACAAATTTAAAAATATTTTACCTTTATCAAACGTAAATTACATTATTTATATTTCAAATCATGTAACTTAAAACAAAAAATGTTCATCATAACAACTAATAGTCATAATCAAATAACAAACAATTATAATAACTATAATGGTCATTAAATAAAATGATAGTTATGCTCAATATGATGTTGTGATAATATGATTTATATAACAAAGAAACAAAATTATTTTTATTCAAGGTATATATAAACATGATATAATGTGTTGGTAAGTCCAAGATAACTATATCATAAGTAATAAGCAAGTGTATGGACATCTAGTCAAATATAATTTAGGAGATGACATCAATTTAATATTATCATTTTTCTTTCCAAAAAAGGAACTAAGTACAACATGGTTGACTACTACTGTACATGAGTAATTTCTAGGTAAGAAATATAGAATTGGATATAACAAATATTTTTCCATAATAAACCAATCAAGGTATAAAATAAGAAATAAATATTATATAATACACATTTTAGAAAGTATAATTTCTTTAGAAAAAAATATTTTCACACTTAGAAATTTATTTTTGGAAAACATTTATTCAAATAAAATAAAACATTCATATGGAAAAAATTTCACTGAACCCTTCTTTTCTAAATAAAAGCATCACATTTGATTTACTTTAAAACCCACACTTTGTTGATCATAGAAAGAATTTTTTAGAAAATAAATAGGTTTGTTTGAATTATAGTATAAATTGGAGTCTTGACATGAAATAAACACCAAGACCATCCATATTTATTGAAGAAAAATATCTAAATGCTTTATATTTTATACCATGATTGCATGGTGACCCGATTAAAGGGAACCAACTATGTTTTTGAAATAAATAATTTCATTCAACCCAACTGACTTAGTTATTACCTCACCATAAATTGAAATTCTTAACCAAGGTTAATTATAGATATTTGGCTTACAAATAATTTGGTTAATGTTAGGATGAAATGATCTTGTGTTGATGGAACATGAAAAATGATACACGGAAGTATGATTTTCCCAAATTGGGTCACAATGGATTTCAAAAGGAAAAAATTATTGGTTGGATAAAAACAGTCCTTAATTCATATTCCAAATCATTAGGTAAACTTACTTATACATTAAAGGATTAAAAGGTTTATATAGGGAGAATTTGATGACATAAAGTTAGTTAAACTTCCCTCATAAAGTTGATTTAAAAACCATATAAAAAACATCAATTTATTCACCTATCTAAAACACACTTTCCTAGTCTTATTATGAGATACTCATGGTTGATACACACACTAGGTGAATTTAAGAACCTAGGTGCATATTATTCATATCATTACTACACTTTAGAACCAATAAACCCCTTATTACTCATTATCATCTTATAAAATTATGAATATCAATTCAATATTAATTATTTTAAGTCGAATATGTATATATGGGAGTATAAATTTCCAAATTACCCATATCAATAACCTAGGTTAATAACTGTAGGTGATGATAACATTTGAAAAGTCTAAGAAATGATATATTTTCATATTAAATAGACTTAATCAATTATAATTTTTATCAAAATAAATGTTCATTAAAAATAAATAAAATTTTTGGACATCAACCCCAAGTACAAGAGAGTCTCTATAAAAAAAATTATTATGTGAGTAATCAATGTACTCATTAAAACCCATGATTCATATTTTATAAAACTATAAAAGATTATATTTATTAATTTAAAAAATATATATATAGAAAATATATTATGTGAATAATCAATGTACTCATTAAAATCCTCAATTTATATTTTAGAAAATTGTAAATGATTATATCTATTAATTTAAAACAATTATAGAAAAAGATTCCAAAGTAAAGCCTAAGAAAATTTCATATGGGTTGGAATCACCAGAAAATGAAATATCCTTGATGAGTCTTCCCATATACTCTAAAGACATTATGGTAACCACTAAAAGTAACCAAATCACATTCCATAATTATTTCTAATAAATTAATCATGTAAAAAATCAATATATTGAAAAATAAATTATAACATAGCTAACACCTAGGAAGAACATCACTATAATAATTTTAACTATTAATTAATAGAAATACGTAATTTAATTTGACCTAAATAGAAAAAAATTCAATGTCAGGACCCGTCCCCCAGGGGTCATGTCGTGACTAACCTAACGCCCACCTTCCATAGGCCAGGGGATAGCGACTAGCACAAAAGGAGTAAATCCATAAACTGGGAAGGAATTGCCTTTAACACTTGAAAACTCACACAACAGAGTACGAGCTAGAAACAAAACACTAAAGTAAAACTGTATAACAAGAGAGTGATGAAAATTAAAGGGGCCGGAAATACAAGACCAACTGTAAAGTACAAGGAAAATGAAAGTACAAGTACTGAAAAAAGGAAAAACGTCTTCTGAGTTGTCCACCGGGAGATCCTACCTGAAGGGTAGGTATAAATAGCCTCCACAGCACTCCACATCCGTCCGTTTCCTCTGTGAACCATCACGATGTGTGGTCCACCTCCAGGTAATGTATGGTCCTAGTACTCTTATCCTCGATCAACGTTGTTCGTCATCTGCATCCAACATAACAAGGTACAGGAATAGCCCGTGCAGGGGTGAGTATAATGAAACTCAGTAGGGACCCCGAGACCCTCAAGGTCTCACAAAATCCAACAAGGATAACCACAAAGTATAAAATCAACAGATAACCCTACTTAGGTATATGCCCATAAATATACCTAAGTTATCAAGTAATCCATCTCAATAATGAGGTAAACACAAAAGTTACTCACTCAGCTCAACCAAGATTTTTATTCACATTATCAAAACCATGGCTACTGGAGAACTCTGCTTTCGAGTAGAGTGGGCCTGCTGCGACACCAAGGCGCTTCCCACTAGGCTAGTCGAATCACTCTGAGTCGAATCAGTCAGCAGTCGTCAGGTCTCAGCCAGCTACAAGGTATCCGCATGTCAAAGTTGTCTTATCATTGAACCGTAAAACCAAGGTTTGTGCTTTGGTAATCATGGATAAAAGTCATTGAATAGCCTCATAGAGAGGGCTGAGTCTGAAAGAATTCGTCGGGTAACCCACTGCCCAGCCCAGATGGAGGGTAAACCTAAGAGGTTGTTGGGTAACCCACTGCCCAGCCTAGATGGAGGGTAAAACCTAAGGTAAACAGGTAACCCACTGCCTAGCCCACCTAGAGGGTAAACCCTAAGAGGTCATCGGGTAACCCACTACCCAGCCCAGCTGGAGGGTAAACCCTAAAGGTCAACGGGTAACCCACTGCCCTGCCCAGCTGGAGGGTAAACCCTAAGATCAACGGGTAACTCACTACCCAACCAACCTGAAGGGTAAACCCTAAGAGGTTGCTGAGTAACCAACTGCCTAGCCCAGATGGAGGGTAAACCCTAAAGGTCAACGGGTAACCCACTGCCCAGCCCAGCTGGAGGGTAAACCCTATGATCAATGGGTAACCCACTGCCCAGCCCCGCTGGAGGGTAAACCCATAACTGTTCTGATAACTCTACACTATGCTCACTTATATATGGGAGGATACGCTCCATGAGCTACAGGTCGATAC
Source organism: Viscum album (assembly GCA_963277665.1). NCBI lineage: Eukaryota > Viridiplantae > Streptophyta > Magnoliopsida > Santalales > Viscaceae > Viscum > Viscum album. The sequence goes on from OY728135.1 coordinate 340,173,729, forward strand.
TCCAACTGTCACGAAGTCCGACGTAGAAGTATCTCAAAGGTTTTACTCATCATATGGGTCTCAATGGAACAGAAGACACGTCAATCGGACGTCCGGTCTATGAGTTATTAGCATTTTAGTCATAGGGGCCCGGTTAGAATAATGCACAATCCAACCTGACCGTATCTCAACTATACCCTGAACTCCAGTGAGGTATACTGAAAGGGACTGTCTCTCTTCAATATTACCAGCGTCACTGATGATTCATCAAACGGACGTCCGGTGCCAAAAATATGGCCAAAGAAAGTAAAGGGTCGGTAGTGGATTTGGGTCCGGTCCGACCCGGTCCGACCCGGTCTGGGCGACCCAGTCAGATCTGTTGGGTATGCCCCGACCCATTGGGTGGGCTAAACTGTTAGGTTTGGCCTGGCCCACTGGGCCCAACCCAGCAGGCTGTGTGGGCGGTTCGGCCCAGAGCGTCGCGAGGGGGACCGCGGGTCGGCTCGAGAGTCCGGTGCGGCCAGGGCACCGGTTGGGTCGGGTGGCGACTGGGCAGGCTGGTAGGTGACCGGGTAGGGCGCCAGGCGGGCCAGCGGGTGGCCGGACAGGCCGGAAGGTGGCCGGACAGGGCGCGAGTCAGGCCGCCGGGCGGCCGGGCAGGGCACCAGGCGGGCCGGAGGGCGGCTGGGTAGGGTACCGGGCGCACCGACAGGCAGCTGGGCAGGGAGCCTGGTGGGCCGACGGGCGGCCGGGCAAGGAACAACCAGGCGGGCCGGTGGTCGAGATCCAGGTGGCACGGGACAATGGCGATGCAGTCGGGGTGGCTCGGCCGGAGTGCCGTGGTTCGGCCCAAAGCACCGGAGCGCAGCGGGGGCGACGCGGTTTGCGGAGGCCATGGGTAGCGCAACCTTTGTCATCACCACCATCACCTTTCTATCGCCTCATCACCATGCCAAAGATCTTTACAAACAAGAATGGAGGAGGGTTCTGGCCATGTTGGTTTGAGCCTCACCCTCCACGATTAGGGTGGTATCAATTGGCTCATCAAGAAGTAAGAAGATGAACAACAACTCACCCACAAACAATTCATTTAAATTTTTTGAAGAAGATTCAAGGAAATAATCAACATGTAAAAACACCCTACCTTTGATTGTTGTTTGATGATGAATTCATAGATAGTAGATGAAGAAGATCGTCATTCATCGCGTTCACGACACACTTCCAATCCCATGTTGTGTCTGCTTTGGAAGACGCTCAACATCAGTAGGTGCCCGGGGAAGAAGTTTGAAGAGGATCCTTGAAGGAATTCTTTGTTGGAAGAACATGTTATTTGTTCTTCCTTCTTCGTTGGAAGATGACGTTCTTCGTTGGAGAATTCTAATCCTTGCAAGCTCTCCTCTCTCCAATATTCCACCCAAATTCAAAAGGAAATAATAATAGATAGGTTTATCTATTAATTCGTTGGCACAAAATTAAAAATGGTGAAATAAATTAATTAGCTCCACCTAATTAATGTGAAGGATTGGCACAAGTTAATTAGGGAAGTTGGAAAAATTTAATTAAAGGGAAGGTGGCACCATAAAATAGGGACGGTGTGGAGAAACTCTCCCTTATTAATGAGAGGAGTTGAGAGGTTTTCCGCTCCCGCCATTAATAGGGGAGTTTAGCCACGTGTGTTCCCCAAGTCATAACCTCTCACAGGAGGTTAGGTTTTGGTGGGCCCTACCACCATAACCTCTAATGGGAGGTTAAGGTGTGGTGGTCCCACCTTCAACTTCCATCATGATATTTTAACCATAAAATAAAAATAAAGCCACACACTTTATTTTTTTTAATTTCAATCTCTAAAAACCCCAAAAACTAGATTTTATTCTCGACCAACTACTATCGAGGTGAAAGTATCCTTAAGAAAATATCAGCGCTTAAAGTTCAACGGTTCCCTCAGATTTCAATTCCGAGCACTGGTTCAAAAGTTATAAAAACCCGCTCGTATGTTTATTGAACGTACCCGAACAAAACTTCAGAAATTGATTCCAGGCACACTGAGCCTCGGAATCATGCGCGGTAAATTTTCATGGACTCTTCAAATTCCCATATATTTAAAAAAATCACAAAACTTCCAGGCCTTTACATTCTCCCCACCTCTGGGTTTTACATCCCCATAAGCTACAACTCGAACTAAGGGAACAAGTGGGGGTACTGATCACACATCTGAGCCTCCCGCTCCCATGTGCTCTCCTTGAGGTTCCCGTGCTGCCAAAAAACGCACACCAGAGGTATCAACCATCTACGTAGGACATGCTCCTATCAATCCTCAATCTCCACTGGAACCTCCATAAAATTCGCCCCATCATCGATGTCCAGCTCACCATGGTCGATAATGTGAGAAGGGTCATCCACGTATCTCCTCATCTGGGATACGTGGAAGACATTGTGCACCCGGTGCAACTGGGGTGGAAGAGCTAAGCGGTATGACACCTCTACAACCCTTCTGAGGACCTGGAAGGGTCCGATGAATGTCAGAGATAACTTACCGCCTCACCCAAATCTCCTTAAACCTCATCGAGGTGAGACCCGTAGAAAGACGTGGTCTCCATCCTCTAACTCTAGATCTTCTATCAGTATATGACTTATGTCTGCTCTATACAGTCTTTATCCACTTCTGGATGATCTGCACCTTCTCTGTGGTAGCTTGTACCATCTCTAGTCCCACTAGTGCTGACTCCCCAGGGTCAGTCCAGCACAAGGGTGATCTGCAAGGTCGCCCGTATAACACCTCAAAGGGTGTCATTCCAATGGTGGAGTGATAGCTATTGTTAAATGAAAACTCCACCAAAGGTAAGTGATCCTCCCATCTACGACTGAAGTAGAGGACACAAGTATGAAACATGTCTTCAAGGATCTGAATGGTCCTCTCAATCTGACCATCCATCTATGGATGGAAGGCAGTGCTCAGAAGAAGTTGCGTCCCAAAAGCCTCTTGCAACCCCTTAGATATCCAAGAAGTAAACCATGCATCACGATCAGAGACAATAAATGAAGGTACTCCATGTAGCCGCACAATTTCCTGCACTAAAGGCAGCCCAAGATCTCTACTGAGCCCTGCTCTATGATCGGTAGGAAGTGGGCCGACTTGGTTAGTCTGTCAATGATCACCCAAATTGAGTCGTGACTCCTGGATGTATGTGGAAAACCCATTACGAAGTATATGGATATCCCATCCCACTTCCACTCTGGGAACTCTAAAGCCTGAACCAAGCCTGCTGGTACTTGTTGCTCTGCCTTCACTTGCTGACAAGTAAGGCATCGAAAGACAAACTTTGCTACTGCCTTCTTCATACCCGGCCACCAGTGCTGTCGTCAAAGGTCCTAGTACATCTTCTCCACTCCTGGATGTAACACTAGAGGGGATGTGTGGAACTCCCTCAAAACTTCTTCTTGAAGTGACACTGGTACCAAAGTGCATCCTCTAAAGAGGATGACGTGCTCCCCACCTTTAGAAAATCTTCCAGGTGCATGCCCTGTGGATATCTGAGCACATCGTGTCTTGCAGTCAGTGTCCACATGTTGTGCCTCCCTGACTCTCTGAAGAAGAGGGGGAGTGACTGTAAGGGACTAAAGTAATGATGGTCCATCTCTATCCACAATGGATATATGTAAGGCAACCAGCTGCTCTTTCACCTCACCTAGAAGCCGTATACCAGACCTCCTACTGAGTGTATCTGCAACAACATTCCCCTTCCCAGGAGTATAGACTATCTCGAAGTCATAGTCCTGGAGGAACTGAAGAAAACATCAATGTCTCAGGTTCAGGTTCTTATGAGATAAGATATACCCGAGACTCTTGTGATCAGAGTATACAGTAAAATTCTCACCCATCAGATAGTGTCGCCACATCTTGAAGGTGAAGACCACTGCTGCTAACTCTAGGTCATGGGTAGCATAGTTCTGCTCATGTTGTCTCAACTTTCGAGAACCATACGTGATCACTGCTCACTCCTATATCAGGACACACCTGAGTCCGGTCTCTGATGCGTCACAGTAGACTACGTACCCAACGACTTTCTCTAGAAGCCTCAAGATGGGGGCACTAGTCAGCCTCTTCCTCAGCTCCTGAAAGCTCTACTGGAATCTCTCCGACCACACAAAGGGTTTCCCCTTCTTCGTTAAGACTGATAGTGGTGATGCAACTCTAGAGAAGCCTAGAACGAACCTCCGGTAGTAACCTACCAAACCCAGGAAACTTCGTACCTCCGTCACACTCCTGGGTGGATCCCAAGAAAGTATTGCCTCAATCTTCTCTGGATCCACTGCAACTCCAGCCTCCAAGATGAAATGTCCCAAAAAGTGAACCTATCAGATCCAAAACTGTCACTTAGAGAGCTTACCATAAAGCTGGTGCTCTCAGAGTGTGTCCAGTACTACCCGCAAATGGTAGGCATGCTCCTCCTCAGTAGTTGAGTAGATCAGAATGTTGTCAATGAAGACTACAACAAAGCGATTGAGGTATGGCTGGAATATCCTGTTCATGAGTCCCATGAACACTACTGGAGTGTTGGTTATGCTGAACGACATAACCAAGAACTCCTAGTGGTTGTACCGACAGCTGAAGGCCATCTTCTACACAACCTCATCTCAAACTCTAAGCTAGTGATAGCCTGATCGAAGGTCTATCTTCGAGAACCACCGTGCTCCCATCAGCTGATCAAAGAGGTTTTCAGTCCTTGGTAGTGGGTACATGTTCTTCACAGTCACCTAATTTAGGCGACGGTAGTTGACACAAATCCTCAAGATCCCATCTTCATTTTTGGAAAACAAAATTGAGGCTACCCAAGGAGAAACACTAGGTTGAATGAATCCCTTCTCCTGCAAGTCCTCTAGTTGTACCCATAGTTTGCGAAGATTCATGGGATCCATCTGATATACTTGTGTAGATATCAGTGTAGTCCCGAGGTACAGGTCAATGTAGAAGTCCACCTCTCTATATGGAGGTAGACCTGGGACATCATCTGGGAAAACATCCACGTACTGGTCCACCACTATAGGATAGTTCAGACTCTCAATATCTACTACTCCAAGGGTAAGGCAGGCCAACTGATGAGTGATTGGCTGCACCCTCCTCTGAGTAAGTCCGTCCTCTACTGCAAAGGCTCCCTTCTCACCGGTGAAGGAAAACCTAGTCCCATCCATGAGGACACACCGCACTTTGTGCCTAATACAGTTGATCTGAGCATAGAATATAGATAACCAGTCCATACCCAAGATGACGTCGTAAGGCCTCGATGCCTCGACAAGGAGATCCCAGCCAAAGCTCTCGCCTCCTTGAGTAAGTTCACACTGCCAGAACCAGTGTGAAATTATCAAGTCTGCTCCCGTATGAGTATCCAGTAGTAAGGATAAAGCCAATGGCTCCGTCGGAATATCTGACCTCCGAATGAGGGTAGTGGCAATGAAAGAGTGACTGACACCTGTGTCTTTAAGAACTGCAGCTAAGGTGAATTAAACACATATCGTACCTCGAATCATCTCTAGAGCGCCATGGTCATATGATTCAGCTTACTGAAGCTAAGATCTCGCCTGTCCACCTACTCCCTGCGATTGGGGTGGACCTTCTGATGGTGGTGGCAGTAATACCTCAAAATGTCACCCACCGCCAGCTGCTCAACCAACTACTCTGCCACATCCGCCAGCTCCCTGCGGACCACCTCAATCAAATCTCTGCCCTTGCTTGGGAGATCCTTCGACTGTCTGCTGATCATCTAAATGGCAGTTCAGACAGCCACGAGCCATGTGACCCTACTCGCTGCATGAGAAACACTACCCGCTCCTGGCATGTATGTCTCTTCTCCGGTTTCCCTGCACAAATGATCCTGAGTCATGCAGTCGTCCACCCATGGGTCTGGTCCTCTTGGACCTCTACGACATCTGCCTACTACCAGGTATAGAAGACTCCAGTGCATGTCAGCTAGTGGTGGGTTATCTGTGCGTACTACTTTTAGGACTCTCATTGGTCATCCACGAGGAGGAATCCTAAAAGAAATAGATGCGACACTGTCAAACATTTATACCTGGTGAGCTGACCTAGTTGAGACGAATTAAGGAAAACTTTTGAAAACACACATGCAATCAGTGTTTTCATGCATTGAGTTGGAAATCAGAAGTTAGGGTCCTGGTGTATGGATACGTCAAACGCCGCACCAACACTGGACTCCCTGAACTTAAAACCACACTCAGTACCCTTAACACTGTTTCTTCATAGAAAAAAAAGATCAAAGTCCTAAGTTCTACGGTAGAACCAGCTCCTTCGATACCAATTTGTCATGACTTGTCCCCCAGGTCCTGTTCTGTGACTAAACTGAAGCCCACATTCCATAGGTCATGGGATAGAGACTAGCATAAAAGGCATAAATCTCTAAATAGTGAGGCATTGCCTTTAAAACTTGAAAACTCACATAATAGAGTACGAGCTAGAAACAAATCACTATAGTAAAACTTTATATCAAGAGAGTGATGAAAAGTAAAGGGGTCATAAATACAATCCCAACTGTAAAGTACAAGGAAACTAAAAGTAAAAGTACTAAAAAAAGGGAAAACGACTCCTGGGTCATCCACAGGGAGATCCTACCTGAAGGGTAGGTACAGATATCCTCCATAGCACTCCACGTCTATCCTTCTCCTGCATGCACCATCAAGCTGCGTGGTCTACCTCTAGGTACCATCCAGTCCTAGTTCTCTCATCCTTAATTAATGCTGTTCTTCGTCTGCAACCAACAAAACGAGGTGCAGGCATAGCCCGTGCAGGGGTGAGTATAACGATACTCAATAGGGACCCCGAGAACCTTAAGGTCTCACAAAATCCAACAAGGATAACCAAAAAGTATAAAATCAACAGATAACCCCACTAAGGTATATGCCCATACATATACCTAAGTTATCAAGTAATCCATCTCAATCATGAGGTAAACTAAAAAGTTTCTAACTCATCTCAACTAGGACTTTTTTTCAAATTATCGAAACCACAGCCGCTGGATAACTCCTCCTATGTCGAGTACAATGGGCCTACTGCGAAACCAAGGAGCATCCCACTAGGATAGTCGAATCACTCCGGGTCGAATCGGACAGCAGTCATCAGGTCTCAGCCAACTACTAGGTATCCGAACGTCAAAGCTTTCTTATCGCTGAACCGTACAACCAAGGGTCCCGCTCTGGTAATCATGGATAAATGTCACTGACTAGCATCATAAAAAGGGATGAGTCTGAAAGAAGTCATTGGGTAACCCACTGCCCAGCCCAACAGGGGGTAAAACCTAAGAGGTCGTCGGGTAACCCACTGCTCAGCCTAGCTGGAGGGTAATCCCTAAGGTCAACAGGTAACCCACTGCCCATCCCAGCTATAGGGTTAACCCTAAGAGGTCATCGGGTAACCCACTGTCCATTCCAGCTGGAGGGTATACCCTAAAGGTCAACGGGTAACCCACTGCCCAGTCCAGCTGGTGGGTAAACCCTAAGATCGATGGGTAACCCACTGCCCAGCCCAGCTGAAGGGTAAACCCTAAGAGGACATCGGGTAATCCACTGCCCAGCCCTGCTGGAAGGTAAACCCTAATGGTCAACGGGTAACCGACTACACAACCCAGCTATAGGGTAAACCCTAAGCTCAACAGGTAACCCACTACCTAGCCCCATTGGATGGTAAACCCAGAACTGGTCTGATAACTCTACACTATTCTCGCTCATCTCTGAGAGGATCTGATCCACGAGCTACATGTCAATACATAAACTATCACAAAGTCCCTCGTAAAATTATCTCAAAGGTCTGCCTCGTCTTATGGGTCTCAACGCAACAGACGGCGTGTCAATCAGACGCCTGGTCTGTGAGTTATTAGCCTTTTAGTCCTGGGGGCCTGGTTGGATTCTTGCACGATCCAACCTGACTGTATCTCAACTATACCCCGAACTCCAGTGGGGTATACTCAAAGCGATCTTCTCTCTTCAAGATTACCAGCGCCACTAACGGTTCATCAAATGGACGTCTGATGCCAAAGATATGACCAAAGAAAGTAAAGGGTCGGTAGCGGACCTGGGTCCGGTCCGACCCAGTCTCGGCCGACCCAACTTGGGCCGAGCCGGTCAAAAATGTTGGGTCTAGCCTGACCCATTGGGAAGGATAACCTGTTAGGTTCGTCCCAGCCTTATGGGCCTTGCCCAGTAGGCCACATGGGTGGTTTGGCCCAGAGCGTCGCGAGGGCATGACTTAGCCCAGAGGCCGCGACTGAGTCGGTTCGGCTTGGGCACCGTGAGGGGGGCCGTGGGCCGGATCGGGAGGCAAGTGCGTCCAGGGCGCCGGTTCGGTCGGTTGGCGACTGGGCAGGCCGAAAGGTGGCCAGAAGGCAGCCGGGCAGGCCGACAGGCATCTGGGCAGGGTTCTAGGCGGGCTAGCGGGCGGCTGGGCAGGCCGGTAGGCGGGACGACGGGTGGCCGGGCAGGACGCGGCTAGGCGGTTCAGCGGCCGAGAGATGGGTGGTGTGGGTCAGTGGTGGTGTGACTAGGGTGGCTCGACCGAAGGGTCGTGGTTCGGCCCGAAGCACCGGAGTGTCGTTGGGGCGGCGCGGTTTGCAGAGGTCGTGGGTAGCGAGACCTTTGTTGTTGCCGCCTTCGTCATTCTGTCGCCTCATCACCATGACAAATATCATCAAAAATAAGAACGACAGAGGTGTTGGGCCATGTTGGTTTGGCCCGCACCCTTTGCATTCAGGGTGATATCAATTGGCTCATCAAGAAGTAAGAAGATGAACAACAACTCACCTGCAAACAATTCCTTTCCAATCGTTGAAGAAGAATCAAGGAAAGCATCAACATGTAAAACCCCTACCTTTTATTATTGTTTAAATATGAAGTCGCGGATAGTAGATGAAGATGGTCATCATTCGTCACATATGCTACACACTTCCAATCCCACGTTGCATCGGTTGTGGTAGACTCTCCACGTCAGTAGGTTCCCGGGGAAGAAGTTCAAAGAGGATCGTTGTCGGCGTTCTTTGTTAGAAGAACACGTTCTTTGTTCTTTGTTCTTCATTGGAATATGGGGTTCTTAATTGGATATTTCTAATCCTCCCATGATCTCCTCTCCCTAATATTCCACCCAAATTCCAAAGGAAATAATAATAGATAGGTTTATCTATTATTTCATTGGCACTGATTTCAAAATGGTGAAATAAACTAATTGGCTCCACCTAATTAATGTGTAGGATTGGTACAAGTTAATAGGGGAGTTTAGCCTCGTGAGGTCCTCACATCATAACCTCTCACGGGATGTTAGGTTCGGGTGGGCCCCACCACCATAACCTCTCATGGGAGGTTAAGGTGTGGTGGTCCTACCTCCAACTTCCATGAGGAGATTTTAACCGTCAAATAAAAATAAATCCACACACTTTATTTTTATTTAATTTCAATCTCTAAAAACGCCCAAAACAATCTTTTATTCTCGACAAACTACCTTCGAGGTGAAAGTCTCCTTAAGAGAATACCGACGCTGTGAGTTCAACAGTGCCCTCAGATTTCAATTCCGATCACCGGTTCAAAAGTTATAAAAATCCACTCATACGTTTACTGAACGTACCCAAACAAAACTTCAGAAATTTATTTCGGGTACCACGGGCCTCAGAATCATGCGCCGTAAATTTTCACGGACTCGTAAAATTCCCATGTATTTAAAAAAAATCACGGAAATTTTGGGTCTTTACATTCAAACCCCTATTCAATATAACCCTAATAAAATGATTTTTAATTTAACTATACCAAAATAGTTAGTAAAAGTTTAAAAATAACCCACTTAGGTATTCTATAACCCAAATAAGAGGGAACTTAATCATTAGAATAGATTACACCATGTATTTGGTGAAATACCCAATAAACAAACCATATTATGGTAGTAAAATAAGAAAAAGAGTAAGAGAAAGATATAGGAGAATCAAAAAAAGGCAATACCTTGAGTTTAGTCATGGAATAAATCCCTTGGATAAATCCTTGACCATGAGGCAAGAAAGAGACTTGAAGAGGGAAATATGAGAGGCCAAGGAACTTATTCATATAGCTATAAAGAAATAAATCTGGAGATCTCTCTTTAAGGTTGTCAAAAATTTTAGTGGAAAGGAAAATTATTATCATTTGATCATAAATTTTTAAAAAATTATAGTATATCTCACCAGGTATCTGATGGAGATCACAAATAACCCCTCACCTATCATGCTTATCACATAACTGATGACCCCCCCCACCAAGTACCCAATGCCACATATAGTCCTAGGATTGAAAGTGGCGCCACCTATTAAGATACATGAACCCAAAAACATACTATAAAAATTCAAACCACACCCAAAAACAACTATAATTTTATCCTACAGATTCAAATTTGATGGTTAAATTATAAAATTAAAAACAATCCCCTTTTCATAAGAAAAAAATAAAATTTATTCCTAATTTCATAAATAAATTTCCATAAAAACATAATGACCAATTTTTTGTCATTATAACCTCCAAAGTGGTAGTCATATCTATATCTGGTATATGTAAAGTATGTGTTTCCAACCTTTATCTATCTATATGGTCTTTAATCAACTGGTGATTTGTAAATATAAAATCATACATCACAACACCATGAAAGATTGCATATCAAAGATGGGGGATGGTCATGGGATGTGAGTTATTTAATGGAAGTTATGTTACCTCTATATGATCATAGGTGGCAAGGGATAAACTTATATAAAACCAAAGGAAAGATGAGCATCTTGAGACATGAGAAAAAAAAATTCCCTCTATATTTACATATAATATAAACAATACTATTTACTTTTAATAGACTACATTTTTACAAACATTTTATTTGTGAATTATAAGTAGAAAAATTAGGTTCCCAGTTTCAAGACTTGAGAAAACATGAAACAAACTTCAATATAGTACAAAATGTACATTATTGTGACACAATACATATGAAATTTTAAAAACTGGTGAGTGATCAATCTTCTTCCTATTACATTGGGACATTTTTTATGTTTATGACCTTCTTTGTGACATATTTTGTGTTTCTTCCAACCCCTGATTATCGAGTCCAATCAATATATTTTCTAATATGAGTATAATTTGACCTTACAATGGTATCAATCAGGTCATATTAGGGATTATATTCGTTTTATCATCAAGAATAGTAAAATGATGAAAATATATATTCAACATTTTTAGTGCATGGTAACTGTCTACATGAGTTGTGATTTTATAAACTGGATCAGTATAGGGTTCATATGATATGTTAACATATGAACATGTTATAATGACATGTGCATAGGGATACTTCAGTCCCTAGAAATTAATGCAGTCCTAGTATCATTGTTCCAATAAGAACACTAGCACTCAAATATTATTTCCTATGAGTGGGTCATGACACCCTATAACGTCAGAGTGGCTCCCTTCATGATTGAAGCTTCAAATATGATAAGTTTATGTTTCCTATAAATTTGTATCAATTTATTTTTGGAATATTCAACCAAGATGAATCCCCTATTGTATCCTCTAATTATCCTATTAGAATTTTTTGAAAAATTACTTCAAATGTCGATAAAATATCCCCTATACTAACCCAATGACCATAAATTTAAAAATACCCTTAAATGCCCCATAAATGAACTCTGTAATATAAGTGTCCTTGTGTCCATACCACATGCCACCATAATATGTTAATAACCATTTATACTTAGAAATATGTATCTTATAATCATACACTTCTTGGTAGGACATTTTAATTCCTTCAATCCAAACATCAAATTTTCTCTGTCGTGACTTATACACCGAAACAAGTTGATAGTATTATAATTAAAAGGATAATAAAAATTATTCTAATAGATATAAGTATAAGGAAATATACCAAACTCAATGATATATTTATATATTTATTTTTATTTAAAAAATGATTGCACATTACTGGAATTATGTCTAATATAATATTGATGATAATCATTCAGTTCTCACTATAAAAATCCATCAAAGTTAACATACCATATAATCACTCGATGAATATCAGATATCAGGCACATGCCTTGGATTTTTGTAACAGAAGTGTATATAAATTCCAAGAACCAACTCCATCATTAAAAATTCTCCTTCTCAATAATGGATAATATATGTGGGATAAAAGAATAATTAATATCTTGTGACATAGTAATAATAATGAAACCTTTATAATTTCCATAAAAGAATGTTCTATCCATTTGAATAAATGGTTTAAAATAAGGAAATTCTTAAATACACATTATGAATTCCAAAAATATATTATATAAATTTACCTTCACTTTATCCACCTTATTAAACTAAAATACATACAAAATGGTGTCAAGATGATAAATTAATTGATTTTTATAAGACAAAAATCTTATTAATTGTGTAAAAACCTTATATGAATTATCATAGTCATCATAAAAATTAATAATATCATTTTTATTTTCCTTTTAACATTTATTATATTATATCATATATTTTAAAATTTATTGTATTTGTTCCTAATCGAGAGACATAAGAACATCCTGACATGTTTGTATCATCTTAATAATAATAGGTGATATAAAGTCTACATCTAGTGTAGAATGATCATATAAAATACTTGTGTGTACAAATTAATGTGGGATTTCTTACATTATAACATCAAACATGAAAAGTTTTTATTAAATATAATCTATAAGGAAAATTTACATTTCATCCCAAATTTATGACACTGGATGACATATTTTAACGTTTTCAAAACATCAACCATGTATAAAAAATACCGCTCAATGTGATATTGATTAATCATAATTTTTAGTAAACTTTTACTTTAAAATTATCTTTTAACATGTAATATGTTATCATTAGATATAGATTTTTTACCTATGATGTATGGGAATTCATTACTCAGTGTAATTAAATTCCAACAAAAATGTTTCAGAAATAGAATTCACTATACTTATGAAATTAAAAATAGAGGATGATTAATAGTGCTTAGTTATTAGCTACTTAAAAAATAAACCTCTAGAGGATGATTAAAAAAATATTCCTCCCAAACCACATCACTAATGAAATAATCAAATACTTCCTCATCATATAAATTCATATTCATTAAATCTAAAGTATCCAAAGGGATGTCTCCTACACTTCACTCCACAATCACTTTTTAAAGTTCATAATTAACATCATCTGATATTGAACACATTTTAATATGTGGATTTGGAGTCATTGTTATTAGTGTCACAAAATAAGATATTGAATCATATTATTGTAATGGAATGACTCAAACAGATCTCCCATAACATGGTTATTCAGTAGTAGGCTGCAATTTCTCGATAATAAAAATTCTCACATACAATTCTATTAAACCATGAAAACAATATTTCCTAAAAAATAAAATTCTTCCACTTAATAATCATTATTGAGTATGTGATGTTTGATATTTCATAGTCAAACGACATATTTAATATGTTGATAGGTAATTTATTTTATCACTTGATCAACCCTCTATTTAAAGAAACTATGAATCTTAGTGTGCACATCTTCTAATGTCATGAAATTTCAAATAATAAAAAATATAATTGGTGGAAAATAGATGGATATATGTCGCAATACCCCTATTAGTAAGGTAATATATATTTATAAGGAGAATCTTGGTTTTGAGCTTCATGGATGGTCCATTTTTTTATATTGAGTTTCAGAATAAGAATTTGAGTGTTATAACATCTTAAATGGATGTTTCTTAAGGTACTAAGGTACACAGAAAATTCCAATGAGCCTAGGATATAAAATATTTCATCATTGGAGTGAAGAAACTTCATTTTATCTGGTAATTTGTTCCTCGAAAGGGTCCAAGTATCTCACATGAATTATCAAAGCATATAAATTAAAACAGAACAGGTACCTTATTCAAATTGAATCATGCTCATATGTCACACATCATCGGTGATTTTTGCTTGAAGGATCTATGTCCATACCCTTATAGATCCTCCACACATGATTTAGTAATCTGTGTGTATATCTTTTGTCGAATTCTTGGTTCTAGCATGTATATTTTATAATTTCTTTGATGTCACAATGATCACTTTGATCATGTGCCTTCGATCCATGAAGGCATTCTTGAATCAACCACTCAAATAGATTCTCTCTCTATCTATGATTTTAGAGGATAAATAAGCTCTCAATTCTAACTAATGAATAGTACATGGAGCAGTTCTCCTCCCATGTATATATAGTGAGTTTCCAAAATACCCAGTTAGGGTTCCCTAGCCCTCATATATTTAATATACACTAAATAAAGAATACATAAATACTCATAACGAACTAGATTTGTCAAAAATATTATTTATATCTTATCAAATACTTTTAATATATATTAAAAATATTATGTGATAAGCCTGATTCATTAACTTGACTTATAATTCCACCTCATGTTAAATGAAAATTAAATATTAAAATAATATGATTTCATTTAATATTATTCCATATATTTATTTAAACACTTGTATATAATTTTAATAAATAAATTCTACCCAATTATTTTATACTTGAATAATAATGAATTTATTTATTTTTCAGTGATCAATAAAACTTGGAAAACTCTTGGACTTTGTGGTGGGACCCACCATTTCCTATATATATATTCACCAGAATAGGGAAAAATCTTGAATTCCATATTGTTTTTTACCATCTAGGACCTTATATTAATATTAATGAATAGTATTTATAGATTAAGAGTGAATTTTAGAAATCCATCAAGGCACCTAAAGAGATAAGGATTATTCATAACAGTGAAAACATTTACTATGAACACGAACAATGTAATATAATCTCCTTTTTCATAAAATATCTCATAAATCAGAACTATAATGACCTATAATTTTTCATACATGGATGTTACATATTTTTGGATGAATTTTCAATACATTACACAAACACACACTTGAGGACCACAATATTTTAGTGTCTTTGGAGACCAGGTTCACAATATTCTAATTTGGTTAAAGGTCTTAAAAATCTACCATAAAGATCTTATTATTTAGTATTCTTAAAAAAATATCATACTAAAAATGTTTCTTTATAAACTAGGGAAAGGAAACATAAGATAAGGTGAGCTCAGATGCCCAGTAAGGGTAAAAAAGAGAGATATGTAAGCATAACATGAACATAAGAGTATGAGAACGTGAGCATAACATTTTAAAACCATAACTTTCATATCAAAGATCATAATCCTGAGTCATGGAATAAATATTAGTAGTTCATAATACTTGAATCATAATGAAATAAAAGAACATGATCCGTGAGAGATTAACATTATAATAAGACATAAAATTATAGCATACACATAAGAATAGAAAATATTATGTCAAGGATACCCACAAAGACATTTATAATCTGTTAGGATTAGGCTAACCACCCATGTACCAGCTTCAGGATTGGGATGACCTGTCGTGTTTCCTCTTTCAGAATTGGGATAACCTTTTATGTACCCTTTTAGCTCATATAACATTAATAATTAACTAATTAATTGGTGGGAGATAAAGGTCCTACCCATCACATAATGAAAATAATACATATTTGTTCTGTAAGATTATAAAACACTCATCATATAATAACCCATGAAATTAAAATAGGGTTTCCTAAACATTTCATCATATTTTAACCTCTAGAAAAGTGATGGGTTTCATAATAACTTCATCATTTAATTATAGCATAACCCATGAAAAGAAGCGAGATTCATAATAATTTCATCCTGAAATAACTCCTAGAAGAGAAACAAGTTTCAAAAACATATTTCCATTACAAACATAAAACATTTACAGAATTAATAATAATGGTATCTTTGGATTATATCCCTAATAAAGCATAAGTAACCTCAAAGTATGTCATCATAGATAAAGAATTATTTTGTATGAAATATAACATGGAATGTTTCTTAAGGAAAATAAAATTTCGATGAAAATAATTTTTTAAAACTAAAATTTATAGCATATTTTGGAAAACCCTTTCTTTTAAAATAAATTTTAAAACTTATAATGAAGGATTTAATAATCATTTAAAATATTTCTTAAGTAAAAAATCTTTTATGATTTGAAAACAACTTTTTAAAACATAAAAAAATTAATATAATTTTATTTTAAAACAACATTTAAAACCTATAAAGAAATATTCAAACAAAATAATGTTCATTAAAGAAGTAAATTAAATTCATACCATATGCATTAAAATAATGATTCCTTTCACATTTTCCGTAAAATCCAAATGGGTATTTATTGGAAAAAGACATGAAGATTCATTTCAAAACATTTTTTTTTAAAATTATTACATGGGTAAAAATTTATTTAAGAAATCATTTGAGTAATTTTAAAAACATTTTTTGAAAACATTTTTATAGTTTATGATTTTTTAATAAAAAGTGGTTTTGACTGAAGAGAGAAATAAAGATGATTTTTCATAAAAAAATTCTTTTGAAATATTGAGTATACAAAGAGATGAAATTGAATAGAAAAATTTTATTTTTAATAAATAAATAAAAAATAATAAAGTTCACGATTTTCTATATATATATTTCATAATATTTCATTATTGGTAGTTTAATCATAAACAATGAGATTGTAACATAAAACTCTTAACACTTTGGTATCTTGAAATCATAATCCCCATAAAATAATAACATTAAATGAAACTTATAATATCATTAGGAGAATAATATTAATGATTTATCATGTAAAAGGGTCAATATATACACCACATAAACAAACTAGTGGTGAATTTTCATATGTCACCGGGAAATAAAATAGAGACTAGAAATCACTTACCTCAAGTATTGAATTCCTTAGTACATGTTTAGACCTCATGTATAATAAATATAAGTTTATTATAAATCTATTAAATAAAAATAATTATATATATCCCAAAATATATGATTTAATTGTGTCATTTTATTACCGTTTTATTTGGAATTTCATGTTAAAGTCACGTTTCGGGTAATAACCACTTTGTTTTTCATATATGTTTTGATTTGTTATTTTTTATACTTTTAAATTGATCATGGTTAAATTATATATATAATAATAATTATGAAACAATTATAATATCTATACATCAATTATAATTTTAATACCAATCATTATATTTTTTTTTGGAAATTAAGTATGTTATGATCATGGAAACTGTAGGTCGCATGCACGCATGAGTAACGTTTCCTATTTTTCAACAATCATTATGAAAAAGTGGTAAGTAATGTATTATCTTTAAATAATTATACTAATATATTAAATATCATATTATTTATTTAAATATACTTATATATATCATACATCTTTTGTGGGGATGAAAATAGAGAGTCATATCGCTTCGTGAAGGCAGTAGTCCATGCGTACATGAACAATGTTATCATATTTCAATGAGTGAAAAGGTAAAAAATTAAATTATATATTATCTTTTAAGAATGATAAATATTTAATTAATATCATAATTATTCCATTTATACTATATTTATTCATTAAATTTATCCTTATTATCTTCCATGTAAAGAGTTAGTGAAAAACAAATCACATCTCTTTGTGAGGTCATAGTCCGTTGTACACGCGAGCAACATTATTATATCCCCTAATTAATGGAATAAAAAAATTATATATGGTATAATGAATCCATAGGTATAAATATGATATTGTTATCCTATATATAATTTATATCCCCTATAATACCCAACCATGAGAGGTGGTAATGGAAAAATGAATGACATTGGTTCGTGAGGCGGTAGTCCACCGAACACATGAATGGTGATTGTTTAACCCATTTTATGAATGTGGTGATGTTTGTTTTTAATTACCTTAACATAAAAATATCTAAATATATATAATACACTTAGGTTATTATTTAATCATGTTTTAATAATAATTTAAGGAATTTGGAGAAGAAATAAAATAAAAAAGCTCATTAAAGAACGTTACCTCTTTTTTGGGTATCCTCCTTAGGTTTTCACCAAAAACCTTACTAGGTTGGATTTATTCCCAAAATAAAGATTATAATATGATATTATGTATTTTTAAGGTTTTTTATTAGTTATTGGCCTATACAAAAGGGTTTTAAGGTGTGAATAAGAGAAGAAAGGGGGTGGCCTTTTATAAGTGAGGTGGTTCCACACTTGTAATTGTTGAAAATAAGAAGGTGTACCCACATTTATCACATGAAACAGGGCTCTAAAAAGGATTATTATAGATAATTTGACATTATAGGGTCTAGATATAGACATAAATTATATTTTAGAAAACAATTTAGGTTATTTTAACCCTTATCGTTTTATTTTAACCCCCTAGTAATTTCATTTTAACCTTAACTATGGTAATTAATTTATATAGTTTTCACTATTAATTTTGGTAAAAAAATTAATTTTATGTTATTATATAATATAAATTTTACTTATTCCAAATATTTAATACATTTTTCCAAATTAAATTTATATAATCTTCAAATTTTAATTTAAAATTAATCTTACAGATGTGATGAGAAAGTAGATTTTCAAAGAGAAAATTTCAAAAGTTCATAAGGTTTTTATATCAAAATTCAATCGAAAAATGATTAAAATGATTTTTTTATTAATATATATATATATATATATAATTTAACTAATTTTACTTTAAAAAATATTGAAAATTTAATTTAACATTATAAATAATTTAAACGAAAAGGTAGTTTTCAAATAAAACTCAGTATTTTTAACTATTCATCAAAAAATTAATCTTTTCATAGAATTATCAAAAAATAACCCCAATATAACTTTGAAATTTTCATTTAAAAAATTAAATATATTTTTTCAAATAAATGTTCTTAAATTTTCAAAAATTATATTTAAAGTGAGTATGAAAAAAGGTGATAAAACTGCTCTTTATAAAAATAATGCATTTAACCGTAAACTTTGATTTATTGTAATATCTTTCTTAGGAAACACATAATATGAATGTTAAACATTTGGTTGAATATATAATATATAAATTTTAATAAAATCATTCACCAAAATTGTTTTATTTAATTTATTTAGGTAAAACATGTTTGCTTGTATGAAAATTATTTTTTTTTCAGAAAAATAGTTCCTTTATTTTCAAATGGTTTTTATTTTTATTTTTAATTAATTGATCACTAAATAATTATATTTATATAAATAGGTAAACCATATATTTTCATAGTTTATTTAATACTATTCTTACCTACTATTCCAACGGCTAGGAGATAACTATCATTTTAAATAATAATATTTTAATAGTATTTCATGTTTTGTTCAAACTCGATGTTGAGTGTAACCCAAGATAAAATTTGTATTATGTGAAAAGAAAGATAAACTTAGTGTTGTGTGTAATGAAAAATATCAAAATGATTAGATTTATTTAAAAAATACATTTCACAAACTCTAAAGTTATTGCATTCTAACCCCAATAAAATGAATTTCACCCTCAAAATTAATC
Source organism: Viscum album (assembly GCA_963277665.1). Taxonomy (NCBI): domain Eukaryota; kingdom Viridiplantae; phylum Streptophyta; class Magnoliopsida; order Santalales; family Viscaceae; genus Viscum; species Viscum album. The sequence continues at coordinate 340,193,201 of OY728135.1, forward strand.
ATTTTCGTACCAACAAATGAGGTCAATCTTGCCTTATTACATCCTTAGGCTCCCATGTAGATTCCTCAAGTTAGTGGTGTTACCACAAAACACTGACCAAGTGAGTGGTCTTGTTTAATATAAATTTTTGTATTTAGTCTAAAATATCTATCGATTTTTCCTCATAAGAAATATCATTCTCCAGTGGCATGACCTCAGAGTTTAGTACATGTGATGGATCAGGTATATACTTCATTAAGAGGGATACATGGAACACATCGTGAACCTAATATATGTTCAATGGAATCACCAAACAATAATCTACTATCATGATATCATCAAGTATTTTAATGGGAATGATATACCTAGGGCTAAGTTTTCCCTTATTTATTCAATGGAGAAATTCTTAGAAATACATTATTACCAAATTCAAATTTCTAGATCGCATCAAAGATTATCAACATAAAATTTCTGTAATTTTTTTGCAGTTATTACATGTTATTTAATGGATATAACCTTCTCTTCCATATCATTATCATGATCATGTACCAATATCTTTATTTCTAAAACTTCATTCTAGTACACTGGATATCTAAATTTTTTTCTATAAAAGGATTTATAAGGAGGCTTCTGAATTCTCGACTAAAATCTATTTTTGAAAGAAAACTCAACTTGATGAAGGTGTTGATACAAACCACTTTTGAAATCCATATAACAAGATCTTATCATATCCTATAGGTTTTTAATTATTCTCTCAAACTGACCATCTATATGTGGATGATACATAGTGATGAAACTCAAATTTTTATCAAGCTCTTGCTAAAGACTTCACTAAAACTTTGGAAAAAAATCTAGATTCTAATAAAATTAAATTTAATGTTGTAATCCATACAACATTACCATTTCCTTAATGTATATTCTATAAAGTGGATCCAATGATAAATATTATCTGATAGAAATGAATTGTGCTGACTTCATAAGGTTATTGACTATAAATCATAATTATATCAACATTAAAGATAAGATAAAACCTAATGTTTTTTAGTACCTTTAATCATATGTCCAGAAAGTGTTCATTCTTCCAAAATAACTTTTTCACTTTATACAAATCCAAAGGGCTTTATTTCCATAAATTTAAATTAAAATATCCTTAATCTTGATAAAAACCATCTCATAAAACCTCAAAAAGGGTGTCAATGACTTTAAAGTTATGATCATCCTTAAAATAATAAACCCATGATTGTGTCTATAACTCTTAAGTTAATATTACTTGGATACATAAATTCTTCCATAATATAATTCAATATTTATTCATTAAATAATATCTATCTTATATAAAAAAACTCTCTTGGAGTCTTGGGTTCAACCTTATACTAATAGAATATAAAATGTGATTCCATTATTCTATAATTCCTGTATAAAGAGATAATCCCATGAAATTTTAATAAAGGATTAACAATAAGATTTTTTAGGTATTATTTATACAAAATAAAAAATGAAATTCCCAAATAAGGAGGGAAGGATTACTATGACTTAATTATCATGATTCACTTAAACCATCATTATTTAATAATATTTACACTTTTTCCTTTGCCTTTAGTGGTTTTTGGAAACGATGACCCTTATTAGCCCTTATCTTTGTTCACTTGTAAGTATAATTACCAAACTCATTGTAATTGATACATGTTAGGTCAGATAGGGTAATGACAGCTAGTCTAAAGGGTGTGAATAGAACATATTAAAAAATTAATTAATTATTAAAGTTAATTAATATATTTAATTAGTAGTGAAAATAGTAAATAACACAAGGATATTTTTTATAGTAGTTCGGTCCAAATTGGACCTACTTTACTCTTATACCTCTCTATATGATGAGAGATACATGTACACTAATATAATTTTTTACAAGGAATAATAACCCAATTATAGAATCCTTTTCTAATGGAGGGATAACTGTGAGACACTAGATTTTTTATGGGGGAGTCACAACCAAATTTCAACACTAAATTTAGATACTATAAGTCGTAACCTAAATATTTAAAACATTAGAATTAAAGAGTAACAACTTGAAAAAATATAATTTTCATGCTTGACATATTTGGAACCTTGTTTTTTTGACAGATGATCTGATTCAATGTAAAGGTATCCCCTTAGTGTCCTAATGCTTTTTCTGTCAGCATTACAAGGTAGAATCAATCACTCATTTATTTTTCAATGGTGACTGGGTGAAGGGGGTTTGGTTTGGTTTTTGCAATATCATTGGTATTGATATGTCAAATGTTTATAGTGATAAATTTGATCATATCTGGTTCCACAGGATCATAGATAGTAGTGTGGAGAGAAAGGTGCAAACCAGCTTGATCTTGGATGGTTACCAGACAATTTGGTGTTCCAGGAATAAGGCTTGGGTCGACGGTGCTGCAAGCTCGGGTTTAGCTCAAATTACTCGTTCCAGAAGCTTAGTGGTCGACTTGGGGTATATGTGGAAAGGATGAGACACTACTCCTTTCATGAGGTTGTTAGTTAATGGTCAAAGATATCTGCCAAATTCTTGGGACTTACCTGCACCAGGCCGATGGGTTCGCTGGAATCCCCCTATATATGGCCTCAAACTCAACATTGATGGATCTTTTAAACTTAGTAGCATGATAGGTGGGGGAAGTTTTCGCGACTCCATCAGCTCGGTCATTATCACTTTTAGTAGTTACTATGTCCATGGTGACTCGCTTATTGTAGAATCCATGGTGATGCTTAATGGGATTCATCTTTTTCATGCTAAGAATATCATCGTTAGTGAAATCGAAACTGAATCCTCAGTTATTTTCGACTCCTTATAGGGAATTAATAACCCCCTTGGTCCATTGTTTATATTATTAGAAGATTATTGAGCTTCATCGGTTGGGAATGTTTGACCCACACATGGAACAAGGGTAAATCTCTTGCTGATTTCCTGGCTTCCCAAGGAAAACTCTATGATCCTTCTATTATTTATTCCTCCTTGGTCTCCTTACCCCATGAGTGTGTGGATTTTGTTTGGGTAGACGCCCTGGGTTTTAATTTCTTCATGCCCCCTTGACTGTGCCTCTCTCTCTTTCCAGTTTGTTTCCCTTATTTATGATTAATAAAAAAATCCCCATGTTCTATCTATCTGTCTGTGTAAAAAGATAAATAAAAATAGAGTGTGTGTGAGATATTGGAAATAGTGTTACAAACTCATAAACCATATGAAGAAAAATATTAATAATGAAAACATAGTTATTTTTTATTGATAGTTGGATTGACTCATCTCATCATGTTATGTAAGTTAGAGAAGATGTAATTCGACACATAATAGATTTTCTAGGTGATAAAACAAAGTGTCGCACATGAGTTTGATTTGTATAGAAGATTGAAAAGTTCACAGATTTTTTTCTCATGAAAAAATATATAGTTGAAGATATTCCTCAGTGTATAGCTTTTACTATACTGACACCTTTAAATAAAATCCGTAAAAAAAATGAAAAAACCAATTTACAGGTAAAATAATTCAAATTAAAAAATAATATAATTATTCAGGTGAGAGAAAATTATTCTCTAGAATAATGGTAATAAATATCATTTAAATTCAAAACCTAATGACTAATTAAAACAAATTTTAATAAACTTTTAAATGATAATAATTCAAAGCAATCCGGAAAAAAGTGTAAGAGTGTTGAAAAAAATATTAAATACATTTTAGCATAATGAATTGTGTAATTTAAAAAATAATTATACTACTTTAAATATCATAAAATGTTTTTGAGTAAATTTAATTTCATTATATAATAATTTATAAAATATTTAGTCAAAGAAATTAACTCAAATTATTAAAACATAAATGTTTCAGAAATATGTTATAAGTGTACAGATGAATAAAGAGTAAATAAATACATTTCGTAAAAACAATATAAAAAATATTTAAAACAATTATCTTGGATAAAATATAATATATATTAATGTTTTAAATTAATAAAATACTTAAAAAAATTAATATAAGTATGCATATCATCAAAATATAAAAAATTATGAAAAACAAAGTATTGAAAAAAAATTAGAACAATAACTAGAGGTTTCATAAATTCTCGGTGGTATAGAAAACTTTTACTAGTTTAGAATAAAATAATACCTAGTGGTAGAATATTTTAATTGTTATTAGCATAAAATAATACCAAGTGGTAGAAATCATCTCCTACTATTGTGGATCAACTATTGAGTCACTTCATCAAAGAGATATGAGTTCAGATCCACCGTTAGTTATAAAAATATGATCCACCATTAGTTAAAAAATTATCCACCCTTAGTTTATAAATGATAAACCATTGGCTCAAAAATGATCTAACGTTAGTTCAAAAATGATCTATGTGTGCTGATTTTTAATGCAAGTTGTTGTAAATATATTATAGCGGATAATAGGATTAAGTTGGGCTCTTATCTAGGTGTGGATAAGGGAGGAAACATGAGAAAAGAAACCAAGACAATGCTTTTTTCTTGAATTTAGGATATTATAAGTAGTAGGGATACTAATGTTGGAGGAGGATTAGATTTAAGATCTTCCATGGAGGAGAGAGTATGGAGGAGGAAGATAATGAATAGTAATTCATCACTTTATATATAAACATTGACATGGAAAATTGGTGAATTTTTTATCCATCTAAAAGAGTGAATTAATAGTTGGTCATGAATACTTAATTGAATATAATTTTGAGATCATTCCATGAAATCAATAATTTCTTCAATCCGATAAGTATATAAGGATATATCATTAAAAAACAGTGAAAAAAATATTTGAATACTATAGAAGACATTGCAGTAATTAACCCATTTCTAAGGCACTTAAAAAACATTTTTAGATTTTAATGTAGTTTAATTAAATGAATAAAAAATTATTATATTTATAACTGAAAAAACATTGAGAAATTCCATTTTGAATTGAATGATATATCAAAGAAACAAAAAAAATATTTTTAATTCTAGAAAATCCAAAGTTTCAGAACTATTGCATGATCTTTGGACATTCGGCGCACCCCTTAAACAATACGTTATGACATACATTTATTCTGATGAGATGTAGATAAATTATTTTTATTTCCAATGGGATAAGTTAAGTAATAATCCAATTATTATAGCACATTTTATAATTAAATAACGAAATAAAAGTATAAATTATTTTATACTGTAAATATTATTTGAATCTAAAAGAATGTATCATGTTCGGATCTAAATATAAACATTATAGAGGTAGAATTAAACTTCATCTTAGTTTAGTTAAATTTATATAAACTTGTTATATTTCATATAAAATATTAATTACCAAAATATGATCCCTATAACTCAAGTTAAAATAAAAAATACAGAGTGGTTGTAAAAATGATTTTTCATATAAAATCACAAGAGGGTTTGTAATATTTAAAAACAAAAAAATAAAATGTAATCAAAAATTAAAAATATATGAATTCACATGAAAAAATCAAACACTAAAGTGTGGGAGGTTCATTCTGTGATATTTCTCATCATTCACATCGTTATATAACTTCTCCCCATCACTTCAACATTCATCCACTTAATGACCTTCCTTTCCACACTTAAAACGTGTAGTAGTACCCTTAAGATAATTTCCTACATGCTTATTCACATACTTTTAACATAAAGTAACTAACATCTTTTTCTATCCAAGTTTATTAGATTTTCATTTGAATTACATATTTCTATTCATATCAAAACACAGATATTAATACCTAACTACAACCTCTATTTCCACCTTGATAACATATTGAACAATATCTTCATAGATAATCAAGTCTCTTATGGATAATTCCATTAGGAGACTTGGTTTTAATCTAATAAAGAAACGATCAACCTTAATTTCTGGTTGGATGAAAAACTAGATGTTTACCTCACAAGCCTTTTAAAATTTTACTCATATGTACCAATAGATTCATCGTCCTTTTACATTAGCTTGAAGAACTCCTTCTATATCTTTATATAAACATTACAGGGAACGTACTTATAGAAAAATAAGTTATTGTACTCATCCCAATCCAAGGATTCAATTTCATCCTATTTCCTAGTATTCTTTATAGGATTCTACCATTTATCTTCTTCACCTTCCAAATAGTAGACAACCATAATGACTTTATCATGCTCCATACACTATAAAATGGGAAATATATTTTTAGTTTTGTTTATCCGTTTCTCAGCAACTAGTGGATCAAAATACCCATTGAAGGAATGTGTAAATTACCTCAAGAAGGTCTCAATATAATTTTGTTCCCACCTTTTCTTATTTTTAATTAAATCATTATTCATATCTTGATAAAGTTGTGTTATCATGGAAACTAGATTTTTCATTCCAACTCCCACAAGGTTTGGTTACTCAGGAGGACGATAATTTCATTGTTTATCACACTTAGTATTAACATGGTTCCTTCAGGTTCTGGTCATCGGCTATAACCAAAACAACAGTGTGGAAACACTAATCATAGTAGGTAACCACATAATCATGAAAAATCACTTTCAGGGTGTGTAAATCATGACACCTTATTTTTAATCTACGAAACCCTAATCTTAATATAGTTCATTCATGGAAATTATCTATTAAAATACTTCATGATGGTTCATAAAGAGTTTGTGAATTTCTGAATCATATACCCCAAGACTGTCAAACCTTGTGTGCATCAAGGCATGTTTTCAAACACTAGGAGATGATAGATTCCACATCAATGTTCCATTTCTGGAGTTGTTACCCCTACGTACCTCTGTTCCAGAGCCACATCAACTCGTAGTATCCAAAAAAGGATGTAATTATTTTGAAACCACTAACTCCATATTTTAGAAAAATTCCAATGCATTTTTATATACTTTAACTCATCCTTATAATTATCCTTATAAATTTACTTAGGGTTCAAACTAATGTTTTCTCACCCAAGTTTCCAAATCATAACTAATATTTCCTCTAATACCAACAATAGTGACTCAGTATTTTCGAACATGGATATTACATATTTTTAGATGAATATTCAATACATTACATAAACACATGACCGAGGACTATAATAGTTTAGTGTCTTTGGAGGATAGGAAGAAAATATTATATTTTGGTGAAATATATTCCACATTACCCATAATTATCTTCTCATATAGTACTCTTCATAAACATGCCCTACTAAAAACCTTTCTTCATAACTTGAGGAAAGGAAACATAAGAAGGGGTGAGATCAGATTCTCAGTTAGGGTAAACAAGGGAGATATGTAAGAATAATAAGAATATATGGGTATGATAACATGAGAATAACATTTTAAAAACAAACCCTTCATATCAAGGATCATAATCTTGAGTCATAGAATAAAAATTGGTAGATCATAAGACATGAATCGTAATGGAATCAAGAAACATGATCCACGAGAGAATAAAATTTGTATAAGATATAAAATTGTGGCATACACATAGGAATATAAAATCATATATCAAGGATACCCACCAATACATTCATAACATGTTAGGCTTGGGATAACCTATGTACCTAATTTGGACATGGTATGAACTCCCGTGTAGCCTCTTTCAGGCTTGGTATAACCTCTTGTGTACCCTTTGAGCCCATATAACATTAACATTTACCCAATTAATTAGAGGTGGATATAGGTAAAACACATCACATAATGGAAATCATACATATGTTTTCTATAAGATCATATAAAAGTCATCATATCATAACCCACAAAATGAAAAATGGTTTCATAAACATTTCATCATATATTAACCAATAGAAAAGAGACAAGTTTCATAATAATTTCATTATTTCATAAAGTATAACCATTGAAAAGACATGGGATTCATAATAATTTCATCATTACATAACCTATATAATAGAAAAAAGCTTTATAAACATCATTTCATAATAAATATAAACCATTAAAAAAATTAATAAAAATGGTAGCCTTGGATCATATCCCCAGAAAAGAATAAGTAACCTCAAAGAATGCCATCTTAGATGGAGAATGTTTTTTAAATAAAAATCACTTAGAATGTTTCTTGAGAAAAATAACCTTTATTTGAACATAAATTTTCAAAACTAAACTTTATAAAATATTTTGACAATACTTTTCTTTAAAAATATACTTGGAAACTTATAAGGGAATCTATAAAAATCATTTAAAACATTTCTAGAGGAAAATATCATTTCTTATATGAAAAAAACTTTTTAAGACATAAAATAAATTTAAAATAATTTTATTTAAAAATAAACTTTATAACTTATAATGGAATATTAAAATAAAATAATGGCAATGACAGTAGGAATTTTTTTTCATACCATAAACATTAAAACAATGATTCCATTCACATTTTTGGTAAAAGAAAAATGGTAGTTTCTTGGAAAATGACGAGAATATTCATTTTAAAAAAAATTAAAAAAATAAAACATCATTAAAAAATTAATTAATAAATCATTTGAAGAATGTTAAAAACATTTTTTGAAAATATTGTTAGAAAACAAGGTTTTTGAAGAAAAACGGTTTTTGACCGAAGAGACAAATAAAGTTGTTTTTAATAAAAAAAATCTTTTGAAATATTGAGTGCATAAAGAGAATAAATAGAGTACAAAATGTGAATTCTCAAGAAATAAACAGAGTAGAAGAATATTTATGAGTTTCTTGAGAGATATATCATAATATTTTATCAATAGAAATATAATCATAATCAATCTTGATAAATGATGAGATTGTAAATTAAAAAAAAATACATATATATATCATACCATATATGATTTAATCAAGTCCTTTTATTACTATTTGATCAATAATTCCTTGTTAAAGTCACGTTTCGGGTAATAACTGCTTTGTTTTTTATACATGTTTTTATTTATTATTTTAATTACACTTACTTTGATCATTATCTAGTAATAACTAGAATAATAATAATGAAATAATTATCATATTTATACATCAATTATACTTTTAATACCAATCATGACAGATGTTTTTTATAAATGAACTATGTTACGATCATGGACACGGTAGGTCGTACATACACATGAGTAGTGTTTACTATTTTTCAATGATCATTATGAAAAGGATGTAAGTAATATATTACCTATAAAAGTTTATGATAATATAATAAATACCATATTATTTATTTTAATATACTTATAAATATAATCCATGTTATGTGGTTATGAAAATATAGAGTCACATCGCTTCATGAAGACGGTAGTCCACATGTACACAAACAATGTTTTCATATTTTAGTGAGTGAAAAGGTAAGAAAAAATGATATATGATCTTTTAAAAATGATAAATATTCAATTAATATCATAATTATTTCATGTATGTCACATATATTTCTTAAATATATCCTTATTATCTTCCAGGTAAATCATTAGTGAAAAACAAATCACATCACTTCGAGAGGCGGTAGTCCGTTGTACACACAAGCAACGTTATCGTATCCCCTAAGGAATAAAAATAATATATATATATATATATGATATAATTACTCCATAGTTATAATTATGTAATAAATATCAAATATATAATTTATATCCATCATCCTAAACAACTTTGGGAGGTGGTAATGGAAAAAATGAATGACATATGTTTGCGAGGTGGTGGTCTATTATATACACGAATGAGGATTTCATAAAAAATTTGATGAATGTGTAGATGGTTGTAGATCATGAAATTAAAATAAAAACATTTAATAATATTTAATTTACTTTTTTTTATTATATTATCATGGTTTTATTAATAATTGAAGGAGGTGGAGGAAGAAATAAAATAAAAATTATCGTTGAAGAAAGTTCCCTCTTCTTCGGGTATCCTCCTTAGGTTTGGACCAAAATCCTTCCGACATTGGATTTATTCCCAAAATAAGTCTTATGGGGTAATATAAAGTAATGTTTTAAGGTATTAAGGTAGTTATTGGCTGAAACAAATGTGTTTAAAAGAATGAATAATAGAGGAGATGGGTGGCCTTATATAAGTGAGGTGAATGACACACTTCTAATTTTTGAAAGGAAAAAGGTGTACCCACGTTTTTCACATTACAAAAGAGTCCAAAATTTATTATTATAGAGTATAATACATTATAGGGTATAAATATGAACAAAAATATATTTTATATAAGTTTTTTGGTCATTTTAACTCTTATAATTTTAGTTTAACCCCCAGTGATCCCATTTTTACATTAACCGCATTAATTAATTTTTACTATTTTCACTATTCATTTTGGTAAAAAATTATTTTGATATTATTATATAATAAAAATTATTCTACTTACAAATATTTAATACATTTTTTAAAATTAAATTCATAAAAGTGGAAAATTTTAATTTAAAATTAATCCAGAAGACGTGATGAGAAAGAAAGTTTTTTAAGAGAAAATGTTCAAAAGTTTACAACATTTTGATATAAAAAATCAATATGAAAATGTTTCCAATGACCTAAATTATATTAATAGTTATATAATTTAACTAATTTTAATTTAAAAATAATTTAAAAATAATTTATCTTTATAAATAATTTAAATTAAAAGGCAATTTTCAATTAAAAGTTTGTATTTTTCAATATTCATAAAAAAATTAACCTTTTTAGAGAATTCCCAAAAATGAACCCTAATATGATTTTGAAATTATAATTTTAAAAAGGAAATATATTATTTAAATTAAATTTTCTAAATGTTTTAAAAATTAGTTTTAAAATAAGTGCACAAAAAGGTGACAAAACTGCTCTTTTGAAAAATATAGTTTTTAAGCACAAAATTGGATTTGTTCTTATCTATTATCTATAAAACACATAAGATGAATTTTAAATATTTTATTGAATATATACTATATAAATTTCATTAAAATAATTAATAAAAAGTGGTTTGTTTAATTTATTTATATAAAAGGTGTTTTTTTCATAAAAATAGTTTTTCATAAAAATATTTTTTTTTTCAATTGGTTTTTATTTTAATTTTTATGAATTGGTCACCAAATAATTAATTTTATATACATGTGTAAACCATATATTTTTATAATTTTTCAATATTATTGATACCCTCTATTCTAATGGCTATGAGATAACTATAATTTTAAATAATAATATTTTAATTGTTTTTCATGTTTCATTTAAACTCAGTATTGCGTGTAACACAAGCTAAACTTAGTGTTTCATGTAATGAAAGATAAAATAGATGTTTAATGTAATGAAATATATCAAAAAGATTAAATTTCTTTGAAAGATAATATTTCCCAAAATCTCAGGGTGTTATAGGGATGCACACTTGTGTCACCGTCATTCCTTGATTTATTGTTTATTGATCAAACTGGATAGACTTACCTTTAAATACCATGTATATATATTTATGATGGTACTACCATCCCAATCAACTTATCCTGAGATATCACTTTCTTAATTTAGACTTTACAAATTTTATCTTGATCATTCAACCAATGTCATACTACCAATGACACACCCAACATAAGATTCATCACTATGACTTCAATGTAATTGTTTTTTTACTTAAATCAAAGTAACCAATAAAATGACACACATTGATAATGATATATAGTCAAGAGACCAATACATAAGTCTATATAAAGGAATAAATAGGGACACCTGAAATAAGTGGTGTTCTTATTTGTATGTTTGTCCTAATGTATAGAAACCCTAGACTTTTACATATAACATTACATGATTTCAAGAATAATTATACATTATAAAACAATCCAAGGATTGTGAATTATATTGTCTTTCAAGACTAGGTACAAAAAACAGAAAACATGGAACTAAATAAAACATTTCTTATTTAATCTTGAAATTGAGCTCCTAACTTCCATTGTTCTCAAACATCTGTATAGGTTACCTTGGGGAACACATAAATAATGGGATGAGTGAAATATCCCCATAAGGGAATGACTATAAGATCAAAGAATTAACACATGGGATAGAAGGCATGACATTATGATATAAAAAGACATGTAAAAAATGGAATCATATAAACATGTAGTCATAACAATGTGGGAAAAAATAAAAAATGACTTTATCATGAGTCAAGGATAACCACTAAGACCGTTGCACATGGAAGCACTAGCCAAGGCCAACCGCCAAAACCGTCGCATATGGTAGCACAAGCCATTGCTAACTGCCAAGACCATCGCACATAACATCTCATGATAATCAACATTAACCAATGCATTGGAGTGCAATTTGGGCACACCCATCTTAAATTTTCATTAATATGTTTTCCACATAAATAGTTATATATAATAAATCTTACATAAACATAAGGGTTACCCATGGAAAGAATTGGGTACCATAATCATGTCATAAAGCATAAAAAATGCGCATATCATAAAAGTGTCCATGAAAGAAAGGAACTAAAATATAATTGCACATTCATAAGGGTAAATAGGCATTTATCATGGTAAGTGATGTCATGTATAAGCGACAACATGTAAGACAATTAGTTATGATATTTCAGCATTAAAACATATTTGTGCGGTTTTAAGGAAAATACTATAGAGCCTTTAAAATAGAAAAGAGAAAAATACTTTATATAAAACCAGAAGTGAACCAAGAAGGTTTTAATAATAAAAATTACTGATTTTATAAAGACAATGGTGGCTTAAAATAAAAGATAGAGTGCACCTGAAACCGATTAAGAATTTGGGAAGTTCCCTCAAAACAAGTTTTCTTATCGGGAAGTATTGGGGAGGGAATCACTTAAAAAAAATGTATATCTCTAAAAGAGAATGATTAAAGGGTCTTGATAAATGAATTTATTACATGTAAATATAATTTATAATATTTACATAAAATTATAATATAACTTCATTTTGGTAAAAGGAATATAAGGCAACCTGAAGGAACAAATGAGGTTTGGGTAGAATCCCTTGTGGATTATCAGCATGGTATTAGGTGTACCTAATAGGACTTAATGAGAGACAAAAGAGTTTTTCATCACTTATACATCATCATATAAGTGTGGTTTAGGTGAAAAATAATACCCTATCATTATATATTACACATAAAAGGTCATAACATAGAGGACATTCTTGAATAAAAGTGGAAAAGAGAGGATCTCTTACCTTAAATTCGATGGTGTTATCCACTTCATATTAATAACCTGAATAATCAAATTAGGTTAACTAATTAATAATTATAGAACCTATTATATATGTAAAATATTTATTATAACCTTTCTAAGTTTATTCATGACATTTTTATGGGTTAAGTGGTTCAATTTCATTGTTCGGATCTGTTTGTTTTCTCAGTTTTTACGATCTATGTACTTATTTTCAGGAATGGAGAATCTTGTAAAATGGGAATGGTTGTATAGAATTTGAGTTTTATTTTATTATTGAACATCCAGTAGTTTACATGGGTGTAAATTTAATTTGGTTACTTGAATTGAAGTTGAATAGGTATATAAAACATTAACGATAAATGCTTGGATTAACTTGGCGATTTTCCTCACAATTGAATTGTTTTGTATTATTATTTTATATAATGTGTGAAAAATTATTCCTGAACATCAAATAAGATAAAATAAATATATTATTATATTTTTCAACCATTTTTTTGGTTTCATGACTAGTCTATAATATGTTAATGCAAATTGAAAACTCATCGTCTTTGAATGTGACAAATCAACACATCTCAAACGGTGTTTTCATTTATAGTATAAAATAAGGGGGAAGGAGAGCTTATGATAAACTACCCCATTAGCATAAAAAATTATAGTAAATTTATGGTACTAGATTTTTCATACTATTTGTATGAGGATAAGATAGAAAATAATAGAGAACAAAGGAATATGAAAAGAAAATGAAAGAAAAGAAAAGAGGAGTTTACCCCTTGATTTAATCTTCTTTGAGAGATTTTTAGGGGGAGTGAAATTTGGTATTTTGAGGATTCCAAGATCTGAGATAATTGAGGGAGAAGATTAGGGAGATATTTGAGAAGAATTTAGGGAAGTCACAAGGCTTGATAGGAGTAAAGAGAATAGGGGAGTGTGGGTGGTTTTTTATAGTGGTGGGGAGGAGGGTTTTCTTAATATTTTAAACATTACATTATTATTTTTCCATAATAAAAGAAATATAAATGATTATTATGACTGAAAACAGTAATATGTTCATGTGAGTTCAGACCAATTGTTATTTACATCATCCATGACTCAAGCATGATGCAGAAATTCAGGTTTTAGCATTTATTGTGAATTATTGAATTTTACTATTCATAAAAAATTCAAGTATTTTAGAAAAAATCTCAAAAAATTCACCCTAACCATTTTTTGATATTTTGAATATTGAAATGAAATAAATTTTCCAAAAAATATTTTATAAATATGATTAATTTAATTTTTAATTAAAAACATAATTTACTTGAAAATACGGATTTTAAAACTATAACTGATTTTATAATGTTTTCAAAAATTACATAAGGTCTTATAAAATTATCTGAAAACCATAAGACACAAAATTATTAATTTATGAACACATTTTAGGAAAATAAAATTTCTTTCAAATTTATTAATTAATTGTAATTAATTATTTATTACTTACAAAAAACAAATACTTTCACAATGGCCATATTATCACTTATAAGATGCCTAAATTTTATTTATACATTCATGGGTGAGTTTAATATTATTTTTACCAATTTAATATTCATAAGGGTCATATTACTATTAATAAGGGTAACATTACTATTAATAAGGATCAATTACTATTCACCAGAAATTAAGTTTGTCTTATCAGACTCCAAACATCTTACTGATTGCAACTGTGTAAGTTAGATTTTCAAAATTCAAATCACAGAAGTGACAATATTATGTTTAAAGGTCACATAGTACTTAGTAGTTAATTGTGTTTTGATTTTATGTGATTGTATGACATAATTATACGAATGGAATTTCCATTGGTAAAACATTGGGTCATTACATTATCCCCCCTTATGAAATTTCACTGTCGAATTTTTTTTACATTCTAATCCATAAATAGGTGCGAGTAATTTTCCTTCATTTCCTCCTCCAGTTCCCATATTTCCTCTTCGTACTTATGGTTCCGACATAGTACTTTGACCAGGTGAGTAGTCTTGTTACATAGAACTTTATCTATACAACTCAAGATCTTCACTGGCTGCTCCTCATAAGAAAGATCATCCTCCAACTGTACCACCTCTTAAGAGACTACATGTGATGGGTATGGTATGTAATTTTTAAAGAGGAATACATGAAAGTCATTGGTTACTTTGGAAATGGTAGGTGGAAGTGTGAGTCGATAGGCCACAGCTCCGAGTCGATCAAGGATCTCAAAGGGACCGATGTACCTAAGACTTAGATTTCATTTCTTACCAAAAATCGTGGTCTTCTTCCATGGAGATATATAGGGAAATACCATGTCTCCAGCTTTGAACTCAAGGTCTCATCGATGATTGTATTCATAACCTTTTGTTGACTTTGGGCTTCCTTGATGTGTTGTTGAATGGTTTTCACCTTCTCCACAATTTCTTTGACCATTTTAGGTCCTAGCAGTTTACACTCATCGACTTCATCCCAACATTCTAGTGTTCTGAACATTTTCCCAACATTCAGATACTTGAGTGGAAACTATTGTTGTAGGAGAATTAAACCAGTGGAAGATGTTGGTCCCATCCTCCTTAAAGTCTATATAACATTCTATCAGCATATCTTCTATTGTTTGATTATAGTTCACTCATATTGGCCATCATTTTAAGGATGATAGGTCGTACTAAATATCAATTCATTTCTTAGAGCATGTTGGATACTTTTACAGAACTTTAAAGTAAATCTCAGATCTCTATCAGATATAATAGATAGTGTTACTCCATGAATAATTACCACATATTTGATATATATCTGTAATATTTGATCCAATGAGAAGTCCTATCAAATTGCGATAAAGTGAGATGTCTTTGTAAGACGATCCTCAATGACCCATAGATCATTGTTTTCTTAGTATGTATCTAGAGGTCCAGTGATAAAGTCCATGGTGATGTTCTCCCACTTCCGTGTTAGTATGGGTAGTGGTTGAATCATCCCCTTAGACTTTTTCCTTTTATCCTTCACTTGTTGAAATACGAGGCACTTTGATGTATACTCATCAATCTCCTTCTTCATATTGTCCCACCAAATGTTATCTTAGAGATCTCGATACATCTTTGTGCTCGCTGGGTGAATAGAGAAGGTTGAGATATGTGCATCATTCAAAACCTCCTTTTTTTATCTTTAGATCAGATGGTACATATAATTGTGGCCCAAATATTACCACTCCTTATTCATCAATCATAAACTCATAGGATTTCCTATTTATAGCATCTTCCCCCTTTTTAAAATTTCCACATATTTTCTTTGAGCATCACTTATTTTCTCCATGAGGTATGGTTGATTAATCATTTGATAAAGGATTAATGATATTCCTCCCTTAATGATTCCCATTTCCATCCTTATCAAATATTAGATTATTGGATCCTTTTCAACTCTCATCGTTGATAAAGATGTTGGATCCTTTCTACTCAGAATATCTTCTATCTTGTTTTCCTTATCAATATGGTAGTGGATTGAGCATTAATAATCCTTGATGAGATCTATCTATCTTCACTGGAATATATTAAGCTCTTTTTCTTTTAAAATATATTTGAGACTCTTGCGATCATTATATATCTTACACTTCTCCTCATAGAAATAATCCTTCCAAATTTTCAATACAATGATCACAACCACCAACTCCAGATCATGCGTAGGATAGTTTTTATCATATATTTTCAGTTTCATTAAGGTGTAGGCTATCAATTTATCATTTTTTATCAGCACATATCCTAATACCTTCTTTAAAGAATCAATTTACACCACAAAAAATTCTCCACTTGTTTGGAGTGTGAGTATTGGCATAATGATTAGCCATGTTTTCAACTTCATAAAATAATCTTCACATTCCTGAGTCTAGAAAAAATTTACTACTTTACATGTCATCTTATTCATTGGGTTTGAAAATTGTGAAAAGTTCTTCACAAATCGTCGATAATACCTAGCTAGACCCATAAATCTACGGATCTCTGTTATAGATGTTGTCCAGGGCCACTCATGAGTTGACTTTGTCTTGGAAGGGCCCACAGATATCCCTTTGATGGCGATAACATAGCCCAAGAATGATACATCCTCCATACATAAATCACATTTAATTTACTTTATATACAACTTATCCCTTTACAAGGTCTTTAGCATAGTATTCAAATGCTCATTGTGTTCCTCCTTGCTCTTGAAGTATATCTGAATATCATCAATAGAGACTACCAATAATTTTCTGAGGTAATATCTAAAGACTATATTCATTAAATCCATGATTTTATTGGATAATTAGTTAGTGTAAAGGGAATCACTATGAACTCATAGTTCTCATACCTCATTTAAAAGGCACTCTTGGGAATATCTTCCTTCCTCGACTTTAATTGGTGATAACCTGACCAAAGTTGCACCTTGGAGAAATAACTTTCCCCACGAAGCTGATTGAACAAGTCATTTATCTGTTGTAGGGGATACTTGTTCTTTATCTGGATTTTATTAAGCTCACTATAATCAATGTAGAGGCACATTTATCATTCCTTCTTGATGAATAGGACTGGCGCACCTCATGTTGAAGCAACCGAGCATATAAAACCCTTCTACAAATTCTTCTATAACTGCTTCTTCAGCTCCTCCATCTCTATGGTGGCCAGTCTATAATGTGTCTTTGATATAGGCAGAAATATTGGAATAAGTTCAATTGAGAACACCACCTCTTGATCGAGAGGAATACCATGCAACTCTTTAGGGAATACATCAGTGTAATCCCTCACGATGGGCATGTCTTCAAGCATGATTCTCTCTTTTTTCTCATTCATTTGAGCTCTACATGCTTGCCCATAAGAAATTAATATCTACACTTCAGACAATGATTCTAAAGGAGAATAATCATCCTTTATTCACTTGTAAATAATTGGATGATGCTTCCAGATATGAAAAGTGATCTCCCTTTCTTGACAGTTGATGTTAGATTTGTATAAAGATAGACAATCCATGCCTATGATAGCATCAAATTCCCCTAAAGGAAGTATAATGATATTTTCTGGGAGGTTCAGTCCACAAAAATTAATTTTTGAGAAGTTATAAACCATGGACACAATAATTTCCTAAATCTCTATTCTCACTGATAACTTATCCGCTAGATTTTGAGGTGGTATTTGAATAGTTCTTCTAAAATTGCAAGATATAAAAGGAAGCAGAAAACCAGAATCAAATTGTAAATTCTCTATTCTTGAATGAATAACTAGTGTACCTATCTCCACATGATTGTTCAGATCCACCTTAATAATAGTGATAGCATACTCCCTTCCTTTTTTTCCTTGGAGGTTATTATTAATTGCCTCTGACAACCCTCAACTTAGAGAAATTGTTCGCATAATTCCCATGCTCTTTGAAGTTGTAACACTACACTATAGGCCAAGTATTGATCTTAAACATGCTTTATTCTTCAACATTAGTGGTATTTTTCATATCCCTTTGGTATTTTCTAGCAAGATGTCCCAACTTTCCACATTTGAAGCAGTTCCTGGTTCCATTTATATAGTTCCTAAGACGCTTCTTCCCATAATTTTAACATGTGGGATGATCAAGATTCTTTCCAACATAGAATTTATTTAAGGGACATACAACATTAAATTCCATTTTCCACTTATTTTCATCAGGGCAATGATACCACTGAGAGTCTCTGATCTCTATTTCAACCTTGAGGGAAGAATGGAAAATCTCCTCATAGTTGTTGAAGTCTCGATTCACCAATTATTTTTGTAGACTCGACTTTAGTCATATAAATAAGTGATCCACCTTTCTTTTGGTGTTCATGAAAAATCTATAAGCACAACTTAAAATCCTATGAATTTTTCATCATAATCCCTGAGGGACTCATCTCATCTTCCTTCTTCTTGAGTCTGAGGAACTCTCTTTCCATCTAGAGGCAGAGGGTTCAGGGAAAATAATTATTAAAAAACATTCTCTTGAATTCATTTGAATCTATGAAATCAATTTCCTCTTGGAGATTTATATTCTTGATCAGTTTCCACCACTGATCAGCCTCCCTATCAAAATTATAGACTGCTAGTATAACTTTCTCTTCTTCTGAGTATTGAAGGACAAGGAATAATTTTTTAATGGAGTTAATCCACTATTCCGTGAGGAGGTGATTAGAATATCCACTAAACATGGGACTCCTTTTATGCATGAAGGATTAAATGGAAAATTTTTCTTTCATTGGGGGATGATGGTGTTACACATTATTCAAGTTATTATTCATAACTTGAGCCAGCTGAGCAAGTACTATCATGAGGTTTTGCGCACCAATTTCCATCAAATTAGGCATATCATTAGGGAAATATTTACATTCCCTATCACATTGATTATTGTAACATGTTCTTCTGTTTTCCTCCATTAACTGAGAAAAATAATTTACAATTAGAGGGCTTGAATAATTAGCTATTAATCATAAAAAAGAAAACTTGAACATAAAAGGATAAACTTGTAACAGAGTAGTATATCCTAACTTTTAATTAACTAAATTTAAATCTATGTTATCCTTAATATATTTCTTAACTTATATTCTTTTGGTATTTTTTATTCCCTTAATAATGGTTTGTACCAAGATCATGAATTTACCAAAGCATATCCCCTGGGAGTGTCAAACCAATAGTGTATCAAGGCCCGTTGTCAGGCACCAGTTCCCATTCAAGTCTAGCTTAAAGCAGTGTTTTCAAGTTTTACCCCTAGATACATCTGTTCCAGACCCACCTATACCTGTTTGTATCCATACAGGGATGTATTTTCTTGATAAACCATATACTCTATACTCACCAAAATTTAGGGGTGTTTTCTTATAATTAGTCTCATCCTTAAGGTTCTTAATAAATTTCTCTATTCCTAATCTCCAAAAATAACTAGACCATACTATGATACCAACTATAGAAACCCTGTACTTTTACATATAACAATACATGATTTTAAGCATAATTATACATTAGAATAAAGGTCAAGGATCATGAAGTCTAGTGTCTTTGAAGACTAAGTACATAAAAATGAAAAAACAGAGCTAAATAAAAAATTTATTTATTTAAACATAAAATTGAGCTCCTAAATTTCATTTTACTCAAACATCTACATAGGGTACCCTGGGGATCATAAGAACAATGGGATGATCTAAATACCCCAGTTTGGGAATAACCCTAAGAACAAAGCATTAGCACATGGGATAGAAGGCATGACATGATGATATAAAAAGGCATATAATATATGGAATCCTAACATATAAACATGGAGTCATAACAATGTGTAAGAAATATTAAACATGACCTTATCACGATTCAAGGATAACCTCCAAGACTATTTCACATGGTATCACAATCCAAGTCTAACCTCCAAGACCTTCACAATTGGTAGCACAAGCCAAGGCTAACAGCCAAGACCATCGCACAAAAAGTCTCATGAGACTCACCTTTACCCAATGCATTGAAGATCTATCTAGGAACACCTGTCATAAAATTTCATGAATATTTTTTCCATATAAATAATCATACATAATAAATATTACATAAACATAAGGGTTACCCATTGAAAGAATTGGGTACCATAATTATGTCATAAAGCATAACAAATGGGTGTATCATTAAAGTGTCCATGAAATAAAGGAACTAAAATATACATGAAAATTCATAAGGTAAAATAGTAATGTACCATGATAAGCAATTTTAAATAGAAGTGACAACATTTAAGAAAAGTATTTAATAAATTTTAGCGTTAAAACATTTTTGTGCAGTTTTAAGAAAAATACTATAGAGCCTTTAAAATAGAAAAGGGAAAAATACTTTATACAAAACTAGAATTGAACCAAGAATTATTTCATAATAAAAACTAATGATTTTATAAATACAATTTTTTATTAATACATAAGATAGATTGCTCTTGAAATCGGGTAAGAATCAGGGAAGTGCCATCAAAACAGGTTTGCTTATCAGGAAGTATTGAGGAGAGAATCACTTAAAAATATGTATATAAACAAAAGAAAATGATGAAATGGTCTTGATAAATGAATTTGGTACATTCACACAACATTTATAAGATTCACATAAAAAGATAATATATCTTCATTTTGGTAAAAGGAAGATAAGGCAAACTGAAGGAATAAAGGAAGTTTCTGTAGAATCCCTTACTGATTATTAGCATGGTATCATGTGTACTTAATAAGGATTAATGAGATATAAAAGGGTTTATCATAACTTATAAATCATTAGGAAATTATGGTGGAGGTTCTAAATCATAACCCATCATTAGGTATTATACATAAAGGGGCATAACATAGAGGACAATCTTGAATAAAAGTGAAAATGAGAGGATCCCTTACCTTAAGTCCGATGGTGTTCTCCACTTGATATTAATGACCTGAATAATAAAATTAGGTACATTAATTAATAATAACATAACCTATTATATATTTGAAATATTTAGTATAATATTTTTATGTTTATTAATGACCTTTTTGATTGGTTAAGTAGTTCAATTTCATTGTTCAGGTTTGTTTGTTTTCTCGGTTTTTATGACCGGTGTACATATTTTCATGAATGGAGAATCATGTAAAATGGGGATGGTTTTCCAGAATTGGATTTATATTTTATTATTGAACATCCAAAAGGTTACATGGTTGTAAATTTAATTTTTTTAGTTGGAGTGAAGTTGAATCATTATATAAAACATTAATGATAAATGTTTGGATTAACTTGGATATTTTTCTCACAATTAACTTGTTTTCTATTATTATTTTACATCATGTGTGAAAAAGGATTTCAGAACATAACATAAGAAAAAATAAATATATTATGATATGGTTCAACCATTAAAATGGTTTCATGACCAGTTTATAATATGGTAATGCAAATTGAAAACCCATCATCCTTGAATGTGATAAATCAACATATCTCAAACAGTATTTTCATTTATAATATAAAAGGAGGGAGAAGGATATATTATGATAAAATATACCATTATAATTACAAAATTACATTAAATTTATGTTATTTTATTTTTCATTCCATTTGGGTGAGGATAGGTTAGGAAAGAAAATAGAACAAAGGAATATGAAAAGAAAATGAATGAAAAGAAAAGAGGAGTTTAACTCTTGATTTAATCTTCCTTCAGAGCCTCTTAAGGGGAGATGATTTTGGACTTTTGAGGAGACCAAGAGCTGATATATGTGTGGGATGATCTTGGGGAGAGATTTGGGAATAATGTAGGGAATGAACAAGGCTTGGGATGAGTGAAGAGAAGAGGAAAGTGTGGGTGGTTTTTATAGTGGAGGGGAGGAGGGTTTTCTTAATATTTTAACCATTACATTATTAGTTTTCCATAAGAAAAGAAATATTAATGATTATTGTGATTTAAAAAAGTCATATGTGCATTTGATTTTGAAAAAATTTACATTTACATCTTCCATGACTCAAGCATGATGCAAGAAATTTAGGTTTTAGCATTTATTGTGAATTATCAAATCTTACTGTTTATAAAAATTCAAATATTTTAGAAAAATCCTGAAAATTCACCCAAACCATTTTATGAAGTGTAAAATAAAAAAAATGAAATTAATTTTTCAAAAATAATTTTCTAAATATGATTAATTTATTTTTTAATTAAAATCATAATTTTTTTTGAAAAATAGGGATTTTAAAACTATAACTGGGTTTATAATGCTTTCAAAAATTATATAAGTTCTTATAAAATTATCTTAAAACCAAAAGACATAAAATTTTTAATTTATGAAAACTTTTTATGAAAATAAATTTTATTTTAAATTAATTAATTAATTGTAATTAATTAATTATTACTTATAAAAATACCAATACTTTTACTATGGTATTATTATCACTTATAAGATGACTAAATTTTATTTATACATTCATGGGTGAGGTTACTATTCTTTTATAATATTTAATTTTCATAAGGGTTCTATTAATATTCATAATATTAAAAATACTATTCATAAGGGTTAGTTACTATTCCCCAAAAATTAAATTTGTCTTATCAAACACCAAACATTTTTCTAATCACAATCGTGTAAGTCATATTTTTAAAATTCAAATCACAGAAGTGAAAATATTATGTTCAAAGGTCACATAGTACTTTGTAGTTCATTGTGTTTTGATTTCATGTGACTTTATGAAATAATTATAAGAGGGGAATTTCCATTGATAGAATATTGGGTCGTTACATAATGTTCTAAACTACTAGATATCGCCAAGTACAAACTTCATGAAAAGAAGTCTCAATACTTATAGCCCCAACACATGATTATCACTCATCATCTGTGTCCTATCAATATGATCTATATGGACCATAGGATATATTTTTAATATTACTATGATGGTATCTCTTGGTTCTCATTATATCATGGGAAGTGCTACAACCTTTTGAAACAACATGTAATCTAAGGACATTACCATAAATATTGTGGAAACAGAAGTATAGACACTATTATGTTAAGATATGAAATTGTATAAATGTAATGGTAATAAATGTATATACATAAGTTGGGTATAGGTAACCCACATTCAACACTCCCAATTATACTACAGAAAACTAATAACAAGTATCTACCCGTTAACTCTCACATGAGAATCATGCCTCTACTGAGAAATGGATTTAGTTAGAGGGTATTCTACATTGTCCTCTGTGGATACTATACTAACTGCGACTTCACATATCTGAGTAAAATGCCTCAAGAGATTAACCTTTTAACGTATATACTTTTTTCCTCTAGTGTGACCTGGGATCCTTGGAGAGCACCACTACTACTTTATTCTCACAAAAAACTAGAGTAGGGTCTATACTGATAAGCATAACATTTATTTGTAAGAAAAGATTTTGTATCCATACTAATTCCTTTGTTGTATGAGAAGATTCTAAATACTAATATTCTACTGTATAATTGGTGTCCATGGGTTCCTTCAAGATTCTACAGATCACTACAGTACCATTAAAGGAAAATATGTAGCCTAAAATCAATTTTAGATCATAATTACCTGTCTTGAAACTAGTATCATTTTATCCTCTCACTACTAGTTACTTATCTTTTCTATATACTAAGAACATTTCCTTTGTATACCTGAAGTACTTCAGGATAGTTTCCACAGTTCCCCCAATGAATATCTTCGGTATTAGCTTGATATCTGCCCACCTTGTTCAAAGAAAACGCAACATAAAACCTAGTAAATAACATTAAATATATGATAGATCCCACTCTTAAAGTATAAGGGATTTTACTCATTATTTTAATCTCCTATAATGTTTTTTGAATCATTTTCTTGGAGAGATTGATACCATGTGACATTGGAAAAAACCCTCTCTTGTATTGTTCCATACTATACATTTTTAGTACTGCGTCAATATGTGTATTTTGACTTAGCCTAAGAAGCTTATGAGATATATCTAGATAGATATTTATACCTATAATGTAGTCTGTTTCCCCTAAGTCTTTCATAGAAAATTAATCATATAACCAAGTCTTAACTGGCTATAATACTTTCACTTTGTTTACCATAATTAATACGTCATCAATATATAATAATAGGAAAATGATGGTATTTCATTTATCCTTATTATAGACACATGAATCAGTTTTTATTTCTTGGAAAAACGAAATTCTTTTATGGCCTCATAAAAATAAAAATTCCATTATTGTGATGTATTCTTCAACGCATAAATAGATATATGTAAATTGACCACCTTTTGGAATTATTTGACTTAATAAAGCCTTCAAGTTGAGTCATATATATGTCATTAACCAACTTACCTTTTAGAAATGTGGTTTTGGTACCCATTTTCCAAATCTAGAAAACATGGCAGGATACTAAGTAATATTATGACAGATATAAGCATTGATACTAGTGAGAATGTTTTGTCATAGTCTATCATTAATGTTTCATAAAACCCTTCACTACCCGTCTTGCCTTATAGGCATTGACCTTACCATCCATGAGCATATTTTTCTTGAATACCCATTTTCACCAAATGGGTTTTACATTAACTAGAGGGTCTACCAAAATCTAAAATTTATTTTGATACATAACTCTATATTAGAATGCATGACATCTTTCCATTTAGTAGCATCCTTTCCTTCTACTACTTCCCTGTAGGTTGGAGGATCATCATACTCAATGAGTAATGTGTCACCTAACTCAGTGAAAAGAAAACCATAACACTCTAGTTCTATAACCTATCAAGTTGACCTATATAGTACTTGTTTCTTGAGAACATTTCAATCTCCCAATGTCTCTTATGGATATTGTTCCCATACCAAATCTTATGAATATGGAGCTTTAACTTCATCAAAGTCAATGTCTCTCCTACCATTTCCATTTAAAATGTGTTCCCTTTCTATAAATATGGCTTGTCTTTCCACAATCACTTTTATATCTAAAGGATTATATAGGTAATATTCTATAGTTTCATTAGGATAACCTATAAAGATAAATTTAGTTCTTTTGGATTCTAATTTGTTATTAGGTATATTCTTGACAAAAACCTCACATCCCCATACATGTCTGTATGATAGATTGGTTTTTTTCACATCAAAACTCACATGGAATCTCATATATAGCTTTAATTTGTACTCAATTAAGGGTATATGTTGCTACCTGTAAGGAATATTCCCAAAAGGATAATGGAAGAGTTTCTTAACACATCATTGATCTGACCATGTCTAGCATGGTCTAATTCCTCCTTTCACAAACACTATTCCACTATGGTGTATAAGGATGAGTGAGTTGGGATTTTATCCCACACTCCTTTAAGTGATCAATGAAATCTTTGTTAAGATACTCTCCACATCGATCTAAGTGAAGTGCCTTAATCTTCTTAACAATATGATTTTCTAATTCGTGTTTTTATTCCTTAAACATCTCAAAAGGAATCTAACTTATACCTAATTAATTAGTTATAACCCTATGTACTAAAGTTATCAGTAAAAGTAATGAAATATAAAAAAACACCCCTTAACTTTACTAAAAATGGACCACATATGTCAATATGAATTAATTATAGTAATTTAGTGGATCTTTCTTCCTTCCTGTAAAAGTATGCTTTGGTCATTTTCCCTTCTAAACAATTGTAATTTACATCCAAGGCTTTTAACATAACTTTTTCTAAATACTCCACTTGATATAATTTCTATAAAATCCTCTCATTTACATGACCAAGTGATAAAAAACATTTTTATTTAATATTTTATTTATAAAAAATGACCAATATTCCTTTTATTGTGTTAAATATTTTCATTTCTTGAATATTTGGGATTAGATCGTTCATTTAAAATTTGATGAAAATTCCAGTTTTGACCATTTAAAGTAAACTATTTTAATTTATTCATAAATATTTTAATATAGATTATTTAAAATTTAAAATTTTCAAAATAATTATTCACTTAATTATATATGACTTTCATTTAAATCATTCAAGTCGAATCATGCATTTTATTGAAGTAAATGGTCTATGAATTGAAAGATGGACTGGGATTGCTAGATTGGACACCACTTTTTGATTTCGAACATAACGTCTTCATTAAAAATTATATTTGGATAAAATTTGGATAGTAGATAGAGGAACTAATTCCTAAAAAATATTCCTTGAGGAAGGATAGTTGGTTCAAGAGTTTTGGAGGTCAATAAAGCAGTTAAAGTTGGATTGTAATATTTTGATGAATTTCCAAATTCACACTTGTAACATCTTGAAAATATAGCCCCCCCTCCACTCTATAATTTTTTTTTTCAAATTTTGAGTGGTTTTGGAGTTAATTATGAAGTTTAGGGTATAATATAAGTGATTTCATTCCATTAATCCTAGCATTTCAATAGGGATATATCTTGAAACAAGGGTCCCTTCATCTAAGCCTTCTTATTCTTCTTCAGGTTGTAATGTTTGTGTTTTAATAATAAAAATCTTAGTTTCTCTTCTATTTATTCTATTTTCTTTAATTTTATTCTTATAAACTCATCCTCTTTATTCTAGAAAACAAGAGTAGAAATTTTATTGGGTTATACCCTTTCTAAATTTTTTTACATGAAAAACATTTCTACAATTACTACACCACCCATGGAAGAGTCGTTTTTATTAGTACTTGATCAAATTCTCATCTTATTTTTGAATCAATGATCTAATTTAATTTAAATAATATTATTCGTGAATTCATTTTTTTACTTAAAATAAACTAATCAAGCAATTTAAAAAATTAACAAAAATTTCATGAGGTTGAGTAATGTGTGATTTGTGAGAGTGTGGTCTTAAATGAAAAAACAAAACAACACGAGATCAATTTATAGAGTTAAAATAAAATCCCAAAACTCAATTCAAACACATTTATAGAATGAATATGTTCCCTAATTTACCACTAAATATATTTCATCCTTATAATTAAAATCAAATTAGGGTGCTACAATTACAAGTTTTGAAGCTAGCATAGGGTTTAATTAATTTTATCTTTTTTGTTAAGTTAACTCCCATCAAGTTCAAGGATTAAACAATTAAGGGATCATAATTAATTGGAGTTTAATTTCAATTATAATTATTAATAATTAAGTTAATATGTATATTTATATCGATTATTCCTTCAAAAAATATTTTCTAAAAAAAATTATCTTGTTATTTTTTTCTCCATATCATTTCAAAGAAATATATATACAATATTATTACAAAATAATTATTATTGATTTATAAAAATAAAAGAAAACCACCCATACTTCTAAGTTGTGTATTTATTTTATCTTTGTTTTCAAAATACAAATAAGATTGTTTTTTAATTACTACCTCTTTGAGTGATGACCTTCATCAGCCACTCCATAGAACCTAAGTACGTAAAAACCGCACATCAATTGAGACCACCAATGATAGAGCCTTTAACCAAGCCTGAAGTTCCAGAGTTGGGTGTTATATGACTCATTTTCACTAGGTTTTTCATTTTTTATCATTATAGGATTTTTTTTCAATTATATATAATCCATTGTTAAGATGTGTCCTCTCATAACATATGTTATCCTAATAAAAGTGATAAAATTTATTTACAAACTTTAAATAAAATCCCATGGTGTTTATACATGACATTGAGATTATGTTCCTTGTTATTAAAGGTAGATAATAAAAATTATTCTATATAATAACCAAAACACAAGGAAAAGTTAGGTGATAATATCCCTCTTCCAAGGCTGCTAGACTCGCACCATTTTCAACTCGAAGGTCCACTTTTCATTTTTCAATATTATTAAATCTACTTGGTTCCTATATATGAATATAAATTTGTGATACACATTCTATATCCAATACCCAACTTTAAGATAATGACATATTGCATTCAATGAAAAAAATACCTGAAGTAGAAGTGTCATCTTGCTTCTTCTTTCCAACTCCAATGTTCTTCTTCGAGTGGTATTTACTTCCACATGAAAAGTAGGTATCCTTTCCCTCCCTCTGTATCTTTGGATTTTTTTAAAGATGATGCATTGGTGTCATCATCTTGGACATATCCTTATAACACTTATCCTTTCCATTACTCCACTTAGTCACCATAAAGACTAAAGAATTAGGATTATTCATATCCTTATAATCTCTGAGAACTAAATTCAAAAGATCTATCAATGAACTTTTCATGTTATTCATATTGTAATTGACAATTAAAGTTGAAAAGTTTAAAAGTAAAGTGGAAATAATGAGATCATTTTCTAGTTCTTAGTTCAACTTGAACCAAAGTGCTTCAAGTATCTTAATGTACTAGATCATCTTGAGTACACGAGGTCTTGTTTGATTCCCTTATGCTAGATTTCAACTATACAGTGCACTTGATATTTTAAACCATTATTTCCTATCTATCTCTAGATATAGTTTCTATAGATGAGTTAGAATATTTTAGGAATCTTCATCCTAGTGCATTTTCTTCATTTGAATGGAAAATGATGACAACATGATACAATATACATCTAATTAATCATCTAAATTATTTTCTCATTTATCATTATCTGCCTTCCTTGATCCATGAGGAGGATCAGGGGAGAGTGAGTACTCCAGCACATAAGGTTTCCTTTATTAGCATAGTACTATGAACTAACACTAATTACACTCCTGGAAGTTATGTACAATCAAGACATTTTATTTATATATATCGGTCATTGTGATAATGATATAGTGGTATTTTTTATATCCATTTCTATCTACAAAAAAATAAATTTAGAAGTCATTAATTTACCTTGATTACCTATTTAGACATTATTTATTGACTAATTAAATCATTAAATGTCACCCACTATTTTATCAAACTCTAGTAGCCCTCGCTACTAGAATCAAAATACTATTTCACTTGATTATTCTAGTGTTAAGGATCCTTGAAACCTCTCCTATTAGTATAAAAGCTTTGTTTATGCAAATACTTAGAGAGTTTCTAGGTAGGATTTAGGCTAGCTGACCACATTAACTCACGATTCTTTGAATTGTTGAGTAAATTCCCAGATTATAGGAATTGTAACCATGATTCCCTCAATGATTTTACTCTAAATTTATGGTAAGAAATATTTGGATACTTATTTGATACCAAATTTAGTTAATTCAACCCATTAATATCATAATAACTCCCTACTAGTAAGATTCACCCTAAGCTTTGGCTGATGAGAAACGCATACACCAGTTTTTTGTTCAAATTTAAGTTAAATAAGGTTATACGACATAATACATCATTGAGGGGTTTTTAATATTTCTTGATGAATGTAATCCATTTATATTAAATATATTCAAACTATGTTTTTTCACTCACAACTGAACATGCGTTAATAGAAAAACATTTATCACATCTTTAAGAATTTTTATGTATATTATTTTATGTGTTCCCACAGTAAACATGAAAATTCATAAAATAAAAAAAAATCCATAAAGGAAATAAATTACATGAATGGTCTTGAGCATCTAATTTTTTTGATCCATTTTAAATCTAACGGATCAACCATGACCTAGGGGTATCATACCAGAGTTCAGTCCTAATTAGTATCGAAGCTTGCCCCCAATACAGTGTTTTTATTTGTCATTTGGTGCACCACCTCATGTTGGTCGGGTCTATGATGTATAAAATCATCATAAACAGTACATCACTACTCACATGTAGATGAGGGAGTATCGAGAAGAACAAAATACATACAGATAAATTGGAAGTGTATGCACTTATACGTATTGAATGAAAATTAGACGATGCACAGAACATCATAAAATTTACTAATTACTAAAAATATCACACATAGTTATAATAAATAATTAATAAATTAAATCAAACATTCACAGGTTTGATTAGTGCTCAAGACCCATTAATGATTAAAATAAAAGCATGATAAATTTAAATTTCAATAAATTTAAATTATGATGGAATTTTTATAAATTAAATGATCCATTTAAATTCAAATAAATTATTATCATCTTGTCCTAGTTGTAATTTCATTTTTCTTTTAAAAATTAGATTAATTTTCAAAATAAGAAAATTATTATTTTTTTAATCAAAATAATAATAAATTAATTTTTCGTGGTATTAAAAAAAATTGGGCCAAGAAACCCATCCTAGGCCAATTGTGAGTTGGGATGAAACCCTATTATCACTTCATGCCAAGAAAACCCCATAAAGGGTTTTTCTAGCCCACACTGGCTTGCCCAAGCCCATTCTAAGTCATGCAGACCCATCCAAATCCATTGTGGGCCTGCTCGGGTCAAACATTACCAGTGGGAATTTCTCCGTTGGTCACAGGTAGGTATCACATGTATGGGGTAATCAAATATGGTAGTGGCATGGTCAGTCATGGGAGAAGACTATAGAAAGGAGGGTGAAACATCTAGAGGGGTGCAACAGATGACGGTAGTGGGTTATGTTGGGTCGGATGAGTGTCACGGTTCGAGGGAGACGGTGCGGTGGCCAGGGTGAGGTGGGATGGAGACCTCACGGTGGGCAGTACCATATCTACTCTATAATGACAATGGTCAGACCAAATTGAAATATAAAAATATGGTAAAAAGGATTACTGGTCAGGGAATCATGGTGGCCAGCCTCTGAGACCCACCAGAGGAGGAGGAGGCCCTCAGGGCATCTAGTGCACCTTTTTTTAATATATATTTTTTATTCAGTCACTCGATGGATTTTTAGAAAGGGTTTTTTGTCTTTCCGTACCCATGCCCTATATATGTTTTATAATAGGCCCTTTTGTTGGTTTGTTAAACCACAACACCATCCCCATATTTTAATTTTAATTTTTCTTAAGCCTTTTTATTATTTTCAATAAGATTTGTTTTTTTTTGTAATTTCCACATGGGGGTGGAAATGAGTCTTCCATCCAGATATATTTTGGTCACCATATTCCAGCTAGATAATAATCATAATTTTAGGTTGACCAAAATCATCACCGGATTTACTTCCATCCACCACGTCGGGTAAAAGAATCACTAAAATAATTAAATGCCCAAAAAATCAGCATTTTTTAAATACACATAATATCTCTAATGATCCATATTAAAATTTTTATATGGTCATAAATTAACCATTCAATATAAAATCGATGAGAGGTTTGAACCGTTGGGAGCTAATTAAATCCCAATACAAAATTTAATGAAAATTAATGTTTTCTGGGCTTAGAAATTCATGCAATATCTATGATACATATTGATGGTACCAGGGCACATAGTGGAAGATGGTGGGTTTAATATTTAGAAGTTTTTATCACTAGAGTGATGAAACCTCATATTATCTAGATATTTAAACCTTAGTACGGTCCGAGGATCTCACATGAATTATCAAAACCCAGAAATTAAAATTGAACAAGTACCTCATTTAAATCAAAATGTGGTCTTCTGTCACACATTTTCAGAAATTGTTTCTTAAAGGATATGTAGTTTAACCCTTATATATCTTCCACACATGATTCAAGAATCCACACATATGTCGTTTATAAAATTTTGTGTGCTAGAGTGTAGCTTCGATGGTTTCTTCAACGTCATGATGATCACAATTATCTCATGTCTTCAATCTGTGAAGGTGTTCTTAGATCAACCGATTAGATAAATCCTTTCAATCTCTAGGATTAGAGAGGAGAGAGAAACTCTTAATTCTTAATAATGAATAGTTCATGGAATAGTGCTCCTCCCATTCTTATGAAGTAGGTGTCCAAAATACCCGATTAGGACTCCCCGCCGCCTGTATATTTAACACCACTAAATAAACAATAAATAAATAGTTATGAAGAACTAACTACGTCATAAGTATTATTAATATTTTATAAAATAAATTTAATATATATTAAATATATAAAGTGATAAACTAGAGTCATTACCTAGAATCATAACTCCTGCTAATATTAAACAAACGTTGAATATTAAAATAATATTCGATCATATAATATTATTCCATGTATTTACTTAAACACTTATATATAATTTTAATAAATAACCCAATTATTCTATAATTTAATAATAATGAATTTCTTTATTTTTTGGTGATTGAGAAAACTTTCAGGCCCCATGGTGAGTCCCACCATTTATTATATACCTATTCATCATAATAGGGTAAAATATTGAATGCTCTATTGTGTGTGACCCTATAGAACTTTATCTCAATAGTAGTGAATAGATTTATAGACCAAAAGTGATGTCTAAGAACCCATCAAGACCCCTAAAGATATAAGAAATAGTCATAGCAATGATAACCTTTCCTATGAACACACATTGTGTAATATAATCTCTTTGTCATACGATATCTCATAAAGCAAGACACACACTTATATCATCATCCTTTATTTATTTATTTTTTGTTTATCTAAATGGATAAACATACCTTCAACTACCATGGCCATGGATTTATGAAGTTTTTATCATCATGGTCAACTAGGACCAAGATATCACTTCCTTAACTCAGAGGAGGAAAATTCTATCTTGATCATTCAACTAATGTCATACCACCAATGAGCTTCCCAACACAAGATACCTCACCACAACTTCAATGTCATGATTTTTTCCTTGATTCAAAGTACGTGATAAAATGGAATACATTGTTAGTGATCTTAATTTAGGATACCAATACACATGTTCATAGATACGGACAACTAGTGACACTCAAAACATGTGGTGTTCCTATTGGAGGGTCTGCCCTCATGATCTCAACTACTAAAGATCACCAAGTATGAACTTCATGAGAAGAAGTATCAATGCTTATGACCCCCTAGCCCTTGATGGTCACACATCATCTATGTCCTATCAATATGATGTATATAGACCATAGAATATAACTTTGTGATTATTTTCATGGTATCTATAGGTTCTAATTATAGCATGGGAACTATTATAACCTTTTGATACGACATTTAATCTCAAGAAATTACCATAAATATAGTGGAATTATAAGTATCAACACTATTCTGGTAAAATTGACACATGTATATATCAAACTGTATACATGTAATGGTAATCAAAATATATACATCAGTTAGTTCTAGGGAACCGAATTTCAATAGTTTTTGGATGTGGTTTCATTACTACAAAATATGGATTTAACAGCTCTGGTATTTATCAGTGCTAGAATAAAGAGCTGATAAATGGAATATTTATTAGCACTAAAGAAAGCGATGATAAATTTAAACCTTTATCGATGCTGATAAAGGGTCCCTTTACTAGCGCATTATTTTTAGCGCTGATATTTTTAGAACACATAAAGGAATCCTTTATCAACATTTTTTAAGCACTATTAACAGTCCAAATAAATAAAATGAAATAATTAAATAAATAAAAAATAAAAAAATGAATTTATTAAAAAAATATTATAAATTTTTTTAATTAAATAGTTATTGATAAAAATGAATAAATTGATTATAATATATATAAATTATAAATATTAATAAATAGTATGTGTTAAATATATAAATATATGAAAAATATAAAATAAAAAAATTAAAATTAAAAACAATTAAATTGAGAAAAATATTAAATATTTTCTTAATTAGATGATTATTAATGATATTAATAAATAGTATATATTAAATATATAGATATATATTAATGTATATAAATATAATTTATATTATAAAAAAATATTTTTTATGCTTTACATTAAATAGTAATATATTTAGTGAAAAATGGTTTATAATTAAAAATTAATATGAATTAAAAATAATAACTAATTGCATTGAGTAATGGAATTAATTGATTGTTGTTTGATTTTTCAATTTATAACATAGATCAAACATACTATATTGATTTCACATATACATAATTGATGTATTTTTATATTCATATGCACACACATAATTTTTTTGAATTTAATCAATATATATCATTTATTATATATATATATATATATATATATTTACTATATTTTAATATTTTCAATATGTATTCATCTTTATTTCAATATATATATTTTTAATTATTTAAATCAATCAAAAATATCCAAATTTTCAATATTGTACTCATTTTAAATTAATCAATTTTACTCATTTTTTACATGCATGAACTTAAGATAAAATATTCATTAATAATGTTAAAAATACATTTGTAAAAAAATATTTATAAATAAATATAATTATAAATGTATATCTATTATTTTTATACATTTATAATTATAAATAAATAAATAATATTTGTTTAAAAAAGATTTATATAATTTAAAAAAATAATTATAAATTTATATAAATAATGAATATATTTACTATGTTTATATATATATATTATTATATAAATATATATAATGATGTAAATATTATTTTTTTAAAAATTAGTTACATAATTATAAATAAATAATTATATATTCAAAGAGTTACAAAAGTAATGTTTTATAAAAAGTTTTATTATAAGTACTATATTTATATATAATAATTATATTTTATTTTTATTTTAAAAAAAGAGTGTTATAAGTATTTATTAGCACTAAAAATGCACTGATAAAAGTGTCAAAACCTATTTGAAGAACTCTATCCATCACAAATGAGGTCAAGATATCCAAAGATCTCCATGGAAGTGACCTGCTCTCAAAACTCCTTGTTGAATCCAAGATTGAATATAGGTTATAATCTAGGCTCCAACTATTCCATGGATCGAATCCAAGTCTTGGGCAATTCAAGGGTTGAATGCAACCACTTCTTGAACAAAATCTAAGTATTTCGATATCTCTAATTTTCCTCAGTTGTCCATTGAACCTTCTCATCCCACATCTTTGTATCCCAATATGTTTAGTTGCACTATCCTATAATAAAATAACCCAAAATTCATTGTTTTTTCAATATATTGAAGTATCATTTTCCCCAATATCATGTGGGTATCCTTGGGACAACATTGGTATTGAATGACTTGAAATATATCGAACCCAATGTTGGGTCATGTTATTGTGAGGTATAATAGGCTCCCAATACCTATAATCCATGACATCTACCTCTTTATAATTGTCAACTTTTGAAAAAATCATCCATATAATGGTCATTGTTGTCATTGGTTTAGAATATTATATTTCAAATAACTTGGGTGATGAAATATATGGAATCATTAGGGTCTTATATTATGTCATGAATAGATTGGAACTAAGTAGGTTGAGTGAGGAGGAACTGAAATATAGGGTTATCTCCTTCTATTTGAATGTTAATTCTAGATTTTTTTTCCAAAAAATGGGTGATGAAATGTCTGACACATAGGAACAACTATATAATGATTTTTTCATGAAATTGTTTCCTAGGATAATGAGAACTAAAATATGGTGTAAAATTAATGGATTTATTTAGGATGAATGTGAACTATTTCATGAGGATTGGGATAGATTTATGGGCACTTTTGAAATTTAACAATCAAATGATTCTAATGAATCTGTAAAATCAGATGTGAAAAAATATTATATATGTTTGATTTTTTGTATTATTTATTTAACTACTTATTGAAAAAAAATATTGTTTTCAGTTATTAGTTTTGAAATATTTCAATTTGAATTTAAATAATATGATTTAAATTCTTTAAAAATAAAAAAAAAACAAAGATGTTTAAGGTTCTATAATCCTTGGACTATATTATACAAGAAAAACTTATTTTGAGATAACATGTAATTGATTTTTTGATTTTGGTTGTTGAAATATAGTCAAAAAATAAACAATTGCAATGAATCTTTTTCTAGGAAAAACCTCATTATCATCATGTTTTAAGAAACAAAATATTGTTTCATTATGTGGTGCAGAATAAGAGTACATTGTTGATACGATTTATTATTCTCAATTCTTTAGGATTGATCAATTTTTCTCTAAATTTGATATTTTCTTTGAAAAGTAACTTATTTAACAAGAAAAGTTTTCTATTATTTAAATTTTAATTAATATTTTAAATCATTCAAGATTAAATCTTATACCACTAGATTTAACTAATTTTGATAAAATAAAATATTAATATTTATTGATGTATGTTTAATAAATAAGTTTTAATATAACCTATTTTATAGAAAAACAAATTACTTTTCAGGGATATAATCATTACACCTTTAGAATCCCACTTCAATTCAAATTTATTAGTTTTTATTTAACAATTTAATGAAATCCTATGTTCACTATAGATTCTTAATTCTATTGAATTTTATGGTTTTCTAACATAAACTTAAATCCATTTTTATGTCCTTCTAGTGGTAATATGATACCCCACAAATGTGACCATCACAATTACATGACATAAAAAATGTTTCAGTATAATAAATTACTAAGACCATTTATGTTATAAGTTTTACATAATTAGATCAAAAAAATAACTAAAAAGATTTTGTATATTTAAACTAATGGATATTTTTTGGAACAATATATGAAAAAAATTGATACATAAGAAGCCTTCATTGTTCTTATTCAAATCATGCTCCTTATGTCACATTATTCTTATTTGGATCAAACTCCTCATGCATATATTTGATCCAATTATCAACCATTTCATCCTCTAAAATTTATTTAGGCTATATTTGGGGAAAATTGAGGTTTTTTGTAGAGTCATACTCCTTCGAGTTTTCACTAAAACTTTCCAATAACCAATGACATTTTATTCATTTATTTCAACCTTGCTTTTATTTCTTATAGTTGGTAAAAATATAGCCATATTTGAAATGATAGCACACTCATTGATACTTCTTAAAAATAACTTCATTTATTTCATCACACATATAATAAACACTATGTATGTTTTAATTTAATCCATCTAAAAACATATCATTCTTCAAAATTTCCTTTTGGTTTCACCCTAAGGAATCTCTGATTACCATCTATGTAATTCTCAAAAATGGGATACATTCACCTATGATAATGAATATCTTCTATATATTTGTTTATTTATTATAAAAAATTAATATTTTATGAACCTAAGAGGATATATTTACTTTCTCTCAGACTATTCAAAGCTTCAATCCAATGTATCTTATTTTCTCATTATCTTCCTTAGTCGTTGATTGATTGTTTGGCGAGATCTATTTTCATTTTTGTCAACATTCATTCTTTACCATCAGTATATCCCTATGGTCAAAAATGTTTTCATAGTAAAATCATTATCCATAGAATTAATGTGTTGTTTCATATTTATGTTTAATTTTTTTATTTTATTTATTACTTATATAATAATTTTTTTCTTGTAAAAGTGGATTATTTTGTTCGTGTTGGGGTGGTTTGTTCGAAGCTACTTATGCTCATGATCAATTAGACTTTGAACCTGGAACTGATAAAATGAAAAAAAGGAAATGTGTCAATAATTATTAACCATTAGAAAAAGGTGAATTCCTACAACTTATTTAATTAAGTTTTTCATCATTTTATCTACTATTTGTAAGTTACTTTCCTTATCATTTTTTATCTAATACTTATTTTGTTTTTTTAATATTTTTTGAGAATCCATATTTTTATTTCAACTATTTGAAACAAGACACAAAATAGATAAAATGATTATTTCTTCCAATTTCACCATGTTATAAATTTTAATTTTAATTCTTTGTCTAACTTCCAAGACTGCATATTTATTCGATGTTATTATCTAAAAACCTTTCTTGTGGTTGAAAGCATCTGATCTTCTATCTTTCAACAATGAGAAACGTTTTTCGACTAATAACATAGATCCAATATATAGTATTAGAATTTAAATATATAAATACTATTAAAACATGGTAAATTTTTTATTTAGGATTGTTTTCTGACTTTGGGTTTTGTAGAAATTATCCACACCTCAATCTGACACACAATGTGACTGGTTTGACTCCAAGTGCTTATTTTTATTTAAAATTGAAATTAATTTTCATTAAAAGGAAAACTTACATACTAAAAACTGATAAAACATATTCTAATTGTTTTTAATAATTGAGAGAGATGATACATAAGTCATTTGAGATGTGTAGGAATCATCTACACCTCAATTTGATGCATGATGTGATTGATTTGACTCAATGCATTCGTTATCAGTTTAAAATCGACAATTTTGTTAGAAAAAATATAACTCACTAAAAACAAAGAAATGTGCTCATATTTTCTTAATAATTTAGTAAATTGATTCATAATTCAATTTTTTATGTGTATGAATTGGTCTCATATCAAACCGATACACGATGTGATCAATATAGGTCAACGCATGTGTTTTGGGTTTAGAATAACATTTTAGTAAAAAACAAGTGACATACTCAAAATTGAGAAAACACATTCATATTGTTTTGATACTTTATAAAAATGATCCATAAGTCATTTGATACATATAGAAATCCTATATACCTCAATATGATGCATAGTGTGACCGGTATGACTCCAAGTGTATCTTTTTATTTAAAAATGACATCAATATTAATAAAAAATATTAACCTACTCAAAACCAAGAAAATGAATTTATAATGTTGTGATAATTTAGTAAAATGATCCATAATTCATTTGAGATGTTTAAAAATCATCTGTATCACAATTAGATGTACGGTGTGACTAATATGACTTCAAGTGCATCATTTTATTTAAAAATAACATCAGTTTAAAATGGAAAACTGACCTATTACAAATTTATAAAAAAATCATATTGTTTTTATACTTTATGGAAAATATCTATAATTCATTTTTGATGTGTATGAATTAGCCGCACCACAATCGGATACACTATGTTCCTGATATGACTCAATGTGCCCGTTATCAGTTCTAAATAGACAATTCAGTTCAAAAAATGACACTCTTTAAAAACTAAGGAAATTCTCTCAGATTCTCTTAATAATATAGGACATTGATTCATAATTCCTTTTTGATGTCTAATAATC
This sequence comes from Viscum album, assembly GCA_963277665.1. NCBI lineage: Eukaryota > Viridiplantae > Streptophyta > Magnoliopsida > Santalales > Viscaceae > Viscum > Viscum album. Next base: position 340,232,539 of record OY728135.1, read on the forward strand.
TATCTCATGTAAAACCAATACACGACATGATTGGTATGAGTTAATGTGCGTGTTTCCATTTTAAGGAGACATTTTAATAAAAAATAAAATTAATGTACTCAAAACCAAGTAAACACATTTGGATTGTTTTGATACTTTATGAAAACGATCCATAAGACATTGAGGACATTTAAGAATTATCTTAACCTCAATCTGATGCATGATTTGTCTGATATGACTCCAAGTGCAACCTTTTATTTAAAATTGACATCAATTTTAGTAAAAAGGACAACTCACCTATTCAAAACAGATAAAATGCATTTAGATTGATTTTATAAATTAATAAAATGATAAATAAGTCATTTTTATGTCTAATAACTAGTCATTCCTCAATTTGATACACGATGTGTCTGATATGACCAAATGTATCCATTATTAGTTTAAAATCAACATTTTAGTTCAAAAAGTATCACTCACTGAAAATAGAGAAAACACGCTTAGATTTCTTTTATAATTTAGGAAAATGATTCATAAGTAATTTTTTATGTGGAAAAATTGGAATCAAATTAAAAAAATACACGATGTGACTGGTTTGCGTCAATGTGTGTGTTTCTATTTTAAAATTATATTTTAGTAAAATAGAAAATTGACGTACTCAAAACCAAGAAAACAAATTCGGATTGTTTTGATACTTTAAGAAAATGATCTATAAGTCATTTGAGACATCTAAGAATCATCTGCACCTAAATCTAACGCATGGTGTGAGATATATGACTCCAAGTGCATTTTTTCAATATATAAGTATCATTTTAGTTTAAAATGTATATCACATTGCCAAAACTAAGCAGACAAGCCTAGATTGTTTTATCTTCATTTAAATTTTTTATTCATACTTGATTTTTTTTTTGATTTCGTGGTGTTTCTGGTGTTGTGGTGTGCTATTACAACACACCACACTGGTGTTGCAGTTTTTTGTTACAACACACTAAAATATACCTATTTATCAGTACTTTTTTAGCGCTAATAAAAGACTAGATTTTAATCTTTCTCTAGTAGTTAGAGCTTATCTAGAACTGATAAAAGGACATTTTTAATGTTGATAAGGTCTATTTTGTAGAAAGTTTTGAGTTCTAAGAGGTGCATCGATAGCTTGGATAAGTCGTGGGTGCCTTATCGTTTATAATTTTAGTTTTAGGGAGAGAAACATGAGGATCACTATTAACGAAAGGTTAATGCTAATTGCTTACCCCAACCATGTGGATTAGTTTGTATAGGCACATAATTTTTTAAACTATGTTAGGGTTTCTAAAAGACCATTCACCCTTTATCACAACCCCCAACCTCCAAATATACAACAATTAAGAAAGATAAATAATTAACCATGATTCCTGCCTCTAATAGGCCCTAGGTTGGAAACTATCACTGAGGGTATGAAAATATCATAAATGGGATGTATTACCCTCTATAATAAAATATTATTGGGAGATAAGATAAACCAACCATAACGAAATCCATGAAATAATATAAAAATGAAACCAAAACCATCCCATATTGCATGTATAAATAAAACAAATTTGTATATAAGTCTCAAAATGAATTTCACAAAATAAAATCGAAGGTAGCGACATTGAAACAGATCAAAATTTCTGAGCTAGTAATTTCCAGAACGGTCCAGGATGTCCTCCTAGAAAACCTAAAAATAGTTTTACATATGTTGGGTGAGCATACAGTATACTCAATAAGAAAACCAATGTCTCTCATGTACATGTGAAAACAACATACTAATGCATCTATGAGGAAACACAAGAACCAAAAACCCTTAAATAGGTCAACTAACCAAACCCCAAACTCATGAATGCTTTCTCACCAAATAAAACATCCAATTATAATAACATAATAAGAAACATATCGAAAATGGGCACCCTGCACTGCTTTCCTACTGATCTCTCATTCTCATGCCCCAACTTCATACATCTTGGTGGTCCCATATATTCCAAATAGCATATACCACTCCTCCATAGCATGGTCAGATCTCATCACACATTCAGAAACCTGGGCCACCCCCCCATAGAATGGTTACATCTTATCTCGGTTGAAGTCACATGGGCCATCACATCACAACCACATTCATAACCAGAGTAGTAGGTTATCATTAAAATGAAGACCATAAACCTTATTCCCTTCTCCTACCATGAACAATCCCCACTGTAAGCCACCCCATAACATGATTATTCACATTTCCTCTAAAAACACATGGGACATCTCCTAAAACCATGGTTACATGACATCCTGCCCGAAAACGCCTTGGACACCACCCCACGACATGGTTATATTAAATATCACTTTAAAACACACGTTTCATCACTTGGTAAACTAACAGTCATTCATCCATCAAAGACTGTGCATATCTACTCTCTTGAAAGAGAGGGTAAGAAAGAGCATATATCCATCTATCCATCCTCATCACTGGGTTATTGGGAAAAAATACCACTCGTGTGAATATACATGTGCCATCACATGATGTTCGATGTGGGTGAGGCATGAATAGAAAAATCTCATGAATATACAATGTATATGTATAGAGTCAAGAACAAAATCCACCAACCAATGGTTCCATATCAAGGAACTAACAAACCCACAACATCACTACCTAATCTCCCAACAATTTAACTTTCACTGTTGACTCTAAATGCATAACACCACACAAAAATCCACAATCCACATTTCATATTGCACCCTTTACTTTATCAAATCAAGATAATTTTAAGTGTTCCCATTTACCAAACAATTCCAAACAAAAAACCCATTTATTTTATATTAATCATTAACCGTATCCAGCCACACATCCTATTTCAAAACAAGATTTCATTAAATATTTCAACCTATTAACCAACCAACCCATTCACTTCATTATTTTATTCCCTTTTCAATTTTAATTTATCAAAAACCACATTAACCGCACTTTACTTTTTCATTTCAAGCATTCATTATCCAACCCAACCCATGGAATTATAATTTAACATTATCATTTAAGTTCATTATTACCCAGACATCTATTAAAACCCAATCCATTATCATCACATCCTCCTCATATCACAACCACACATCACAAAAACACAACATTTTTAGATTTACTAAAAAGAGGATTTCACCACATTCCACTTCATTATTTAAGGGAACTCTCACACAAGTCATTAATCCCGGGGAAACCATTTTATTAACCAAATATAAGTGATAACCAATTCCATTTAAAGTGATGTCAAACAATCACACGAATCAAGGTTCCACAACAAATATCAAATTATCACAAATAAATTCTTTCAACAACCATGATTTTTAGTGAGGTATCAAACTTGTATAATCCTTTAAAAAATATTACCACCCAATAAAAAGCATGTGAGATATTCCATTTTATGATAAAAAATAATAATTAACTTTGTGTGATTATCACTTTCTCTCTCTAGGGTAATCGTTTAATTATCTAAATTAACACAACTTTTGATAATAAGGATAATAATTCTATATGTATGTGATAATACTTTATATGGAAACAATTATCCACAATATGAATAAATCATATAAAATACAAGTGAAATTCCCTCATTCCTCATCAATTCCAATTAATAAATTAATTATCATTATTAGGATGATGCATACCATAGTACCAAAGAATAAAAAAAAGTATAGGCCCTTCCATAAGATACACTATTTGAGAAATAAATAATTCCCTACCACGATTTGTAGACCCAAAAAAGATAAGAATAAATGTTTTCAAGGTCCATCAAAAAGCTATAATCATATAATTATCCATATTCAACAATTTAAATGTAGAAATAATATTTAATTAAATATGGAAGTTGTAGATAAATTCCTACAAAAACAAACTAGGTGCTTACCTTTAAATCATTAATAAGAATCCAATAGAACTGACTACACATCAATTTGATTAGTATTGAGAGAGATATGGTAGAGAGATGTTGAGAAATTAGGGTATTTTATTTACCCTATTTTCAATTATCAAAACACATTTCTCATTTTATTATTACATTTAATTACATAATTTAATTACTTACTTTAATTCAAAACCTATTACACAATTATTATTTAATTTTAAGGTTTTAATTTCCTCCATTTATTATTATTATTATTTAAATATATTTTTATTCTCTCTTTTTTGGGCTTGGGACCCCCATAGAATGCCTCCCTTCTTTCACACCTCACACTCCCTCCAATTTATTATTATTTATTATTTATTATTTGTTCTCTATATTTAATAAATTTCTATTTTTTTATCATTTAGTTTTTTTGATTAATTAAAACACACTCTCTCTCACGTCATCACCATTTTCTCATATACACCTCCCATGACTCTCTCGAAGGCTCATTTATTTATTTATTTATTTATTATATTTATTATTAACATAACTCACATTTCTATATATCCCCTTATTTAATATTTTTTTTAATACTCTTCCTTCCTTTAATGCCTTATCCCACCTATTAACCTCCCACATTCATTTTTTTAATTTATTTATTTCATAGGTTTTTTTTAATTTCATTCATTCTCACTTCTCCTTTTTTTTAAACACCACACACATATATATAACCATATATATATATAACCATATATATATATATATACTCTCATATATAAAAACTCTACAATATATATAATATATATATGTGTGTATACAACTGTTGATGCTCCTTTTTGTCATATTGTCTAAAAGAATGGAAAGAGAAACGAATTTGCACAAATTGATTCATCCTTTGAAGAAAACATCAAAAATCGACAAAGGCATGAACATGGCTTAAAAACACATGTGCTGTGCAAGTTCCATCACTATTGGGAAAGTCCACTTGCGCGACGCCTAATGGTCGTGAAAGTGACTTGCGCGCCCTAAAGGATAACCGCCTGGGGTCTTCTCCAGACTGTAAATAGACCCTGTGGGCCCCCCATTCGAAGATGATTTTTTTACAGAATTCACATAGAGAGCTCTGAATGCCCAATTCTCTTCCTCAGTTCTTCTGAACTCTTCTAAGGTATTTATTTACCTATAATGGAAGGTCTAAACAGGAGGAGTAAGGTCTAAGTGTTAGAATTCACTAACACTTAAGCGCCTAAATGTTTTACCCTTAAGGGAAATAAACACACTTGCACGCCGCACTAATTCTTCATTATAACTTGCGCGCCATATTCTGGAAATCCTCTAGGGACAATACCAAGGGTTTGAGCCAATTCTTGCCCAAGTATTACTCAAATACTGAAAATCGTGCAAGTACCCATGTGTCGCGTAGGTATACCTGCGCGACCAGTACATGCGCGCCCACACAGTACCTGCGCGCCTTCCAGGACTTGCACGCCCCTACCTTTTTGGGTGCCTTTCTTGCCCATTTTACCCCTCTTATGCCATTCCGCCCCTCCTATTCAAGATTAAGTCTTCAAGAAACTCTTCAAATCCATTTATGGCATGATTTCTTGATTTGACTTCCTTATCTGAAAATAATTATGTGGAATATCTCTCAAAACCTAGTGATTTACACATCTTTTTTCACTAAAGATTGAGATTTCATTCATTCAACCTCATCCTTTAAGATGAGAGAACTCATGAACCTGGACCTCCTTTTCCGGAATAAGCCCCAGTCATAATTCTTAACCTGGGCCTCCTTTTCAAGAGTAAGCCCCAGTCTCAAATATGGGCATCCTCTTTAGGAGTAAGCCCCAACCATAATTCTCTCAAATATGGGCATCTTTTTCCGGAGTAAGCCCCAATCTCAAATATGGGCATCCTCCTTAGGAGTAAGCCCCAACCATAAATCTCTTAACCTGGGCCTCCTTTTTAGGAGTTAGCCTCGGTCTCAAATATGGGCATCATCCTTAGGAGTAAGCCCCAACTATAATTCTCTTAACCTAGGCCTCCTTTTCAGGAGTAAGCCCTAGTCTCAAATATGGGCATCCTCCTTAGGAGTAAGCGCCAACCATAATTCTATTAACCTAGGCCTCCTTTTCAGGAGTAAGCCCCAGTCTCAAATACGGGCATCCTCCTTAGGAGTAAGCCCCAACCATAATTGTATTAACCTGGGCCTCCTTTTTAGGAGTAAGCCCCAGTCTCAAATATGGGAATCCTCTTTAGGAGTAAGCCCCAACCATAATTCTCTTAACCTGGGCCTCCTTTTCAGGAGTAAGCCCCAGTCTCAAATATGGGCATCCTCCTTAGGAGTAATACCCAACCATAATTCTCTTAACCTGGGCCTCCTTTTCAGTTCTAATCCCCAGTCATAATTCTCAAATATGGGCATCCTTTATAGGATTATGCCCCAAGTCCCTTAATTTTTCAAATCCCTTAACCTGGGCCTCCTTCTCAAGAGTAATCCCCAATCTTAATTTCTCTTAAAAAGTCCTAATTTACCTTTGATCTGGGATTCCTTCTTAGGAGTAAAACCCAATCATAAGTCCTCTCCTAATTTGGGACTCCTTTTCAGGAGTAATCCCCAAGTTAGAGTATTCAAATCTCTATGAAGCACATATACCTTTAGGGACCATGTTCCTAGTTTTCTTCCCTGAAGTAAATCCTAATCTTCATTTATCTGGGAAGTCATACATACATAAGCCCCACATTATTTCTTATGATTGCATCTTTCATTGAACAATTGTCTGGTTTTTACCAATACCTATTGTTTCTTACACTGAGCATGACTCACGTAAGCTTAGAGTGTAAAAGTAATTATGAAATCCTTATTTGATCCATCAATCATAAACGTCATACTCCTTTACTCGAACTACATGGGTTATGATACCTTTTCTAAACAAAGGATATGTAGGTAGCCCATCTGTGGGTTCGATCCCAACTTTGAAATAATCCATGTCCTTCAAAATGACAATAAACTTCAAGTGCCCCACTGAGTGGCTTTAAAACCAGCATGGTCATCATAACGACTGAGAGACTTCTATATAAATGTGTCTAAGGATACCATTGACCAAGAATCACTAATAAATACAGATGATTCTCTATCGATGAAAAACCTAGAATACATATAAAAGATTCTCTAAATTTCAAACATATTTAATCATTGATTGTCAGATCTGAAGGAAAGCTCATTTTATACTTGGTAATTTAATAAGGATTCATGAACATAACATAAATATATAAAGAGAGTCCCGGAGTAGAAAATAATTCTTCTTAAAAAGGTGTGATGAGTCTGACATCCCATCCTCTCGACCAATGCAAATTCCTAAGCCTCATCAGTCCACAAACTAATGAGCGCCTACCTTTGGAAAGTAGGTCCAAATGGATGTGGAATCATTGGATGTTTCTGGTTCTATGAACAGAACCGTTAGAAACCGATTGGAATGTTTGAACCTTCAATCAAGGAGGTCATCCCCAAATTCTGAGGGAAACAAAAAATGGTGAACCCGATGTGAATCCTTCACCAAGTTGAAATGATGTTTTACCTATTTGTTAGGCCCCTATTTGAAACTCAATGAGAGGGCCAACAAAAACAATCATTGACATATGTGATCATCCAAAAGATGTAGTGGCTGAATTTATCTGGATTACATCTATTATATCAAACAGGCACTCTTTTCCAAGATCTTCTGCATTTCCAGAATGGCTGCTCTCAATTTCACACCTGTGAATACTACTGCTGCAAATGCCACTGCTGCTACTCCTGCTAGATCGTTATCCGCTCTAAGGATGACATCACCTACTCAGCGTCTTCAATGCTAGGTATCAAATGCACTAGTTAAGGAGTATCGTCAACACGGTACCATCCAAACTCTGGAAGCTACCCTCCAAGCCCTCCAAGTTAACAACTCACATTGGTCATCCGAACAATGACGACCAATGATCAAGAAGTAGGCGGTGCTAACCACCGTCTCCAACCATTTCGGATCGTTATCCCTAGAACACAATCACCATTCAATCCCATATTCTGGGGAGGTGAATGAGCAGGCCCCTCAGGGCCTTAATTCAAGGAAGCAGGAGTACTTCCGGAGGGATCCCATCAATAATCGCCGCTAGACTCATGCGACAGTGCACCCTCAACATGATGAGGGTGTCGACTCCAGGCATTCGGCTCAGGTTCCTTGAACCTGAGCAGGCAAGACGAATCGCCAGAGGTGAAATATGGTTAACAGTGAGCGGGTTCTCATCTCTGCCATCTCCGGATAAGTCCACCAACCTAAATTGGTGGCAAGCAATGAGCGGACACACACACCTACCCGTTTTAATTCCACTGTCCAGCAGACTCGTCTGGAAGCATCACGCCAATCCCGCCAGGAAATTCCGGCGGAGTACTATAGGTAGGAACATACACCTATTTATATATCATCAGCTAGTCAGTAGGCTCGTCTGAGTACATATGATGGAGCTCGTCAACCACGTTCGGTGAAGTGCAATAATCAGGCACATACACCTGCTAGTATTAATCAAGCCTACCAACAGTCTCACTTGGTAGCATTCGGAGAAGTTAGTCGGAAATCCCCAGTAACAAACAGGAGGCAGACTCAACTTTTTTCCCCCACACTTGAGTACTGTTAGGATTCACTAATAGGAAAAGGAGGACAGGACCAGGCACATACACCTACTCCAATCACAGAATGGGCATATATCCCCGTTCCGGCAGCTGAAGTCACCAAGCATATTCTATCTATGGTGAAAGAGCAGAAGCAAATCCCTGCCCATATTTTGGATGCCTTCCAGGATATTATAACAACTTCAGAGGAATTTCAGGGAAAGACACATAAATCTATCCCTACTAGTGGAGTAACACATCAACAGTTCACTCCAGAACAGATACACACATCTGTTCCAGTCCAAGAGGGTTGTGGGGAATACTCCCCCATATCATACGGACAACCAAGTCAGGCACATACACCTAATTTGAGTGGAGATCGTTAGCCTAACCTGGACATCTCTCTTGATCAGGCACATACACCTGTTTAGAGCAGCCACTTTTGTCAACAAGTGGTTTCCAAGGCGAGTAAGAAGGCATCTAAGAAGAAGACCCACCCAACACAGTCAAAAGATCAAGAGCCAATTTGTAACAAGGCCTTGCTTGATGCAGGAGTTCTTGAAGCCCTTATACAATTATCTATTGGAATCCAAGATTCTACTCCCTCATTTCCCAATAGTGGGATAATTAATTCTGAAGGTATTCAACAGACACTTCCTCATGAAGGATTGCTTCATGAAAATTCGGTCGATCTAGAAGTTTCATCTTCAGATGAGAGCTAAAATAACCCTCTGTGTGTCCAGAAGACCAAGGAGCAAGAGATCTCATCTTTTACTGTAACCCACCATGGTGGTCCTCCCCATGATGATGAATTTCGCTGCGAAAGTCCTCTCCACAGTAGTGATGCACATTGCCCGGAAAATGCTCTAGTGGACAATGTAGTGTCGAGAAAGCCCTCTTATCTTGAGGCACTGGAAAATGCGAAACCAGTCGTGTATGATGCTTCATCTCTAGCAGGTGAAATACTTTCTCAATCAGAAGATAGCCCAGGGTGTAGGTCATTCTCCGAACCACCCCTAATTCATGCATCTTCTAGTTTAATCAGTGATCTCTCTACCAATCTTGTTGAATCTGACGAAGTAACAATGAAGCACCAGCTCTGGTCAAATTAGGTAGAAGAATATTCATTTAATGATAAAGAGGAAATGCTGAACATGAGAAAAAAACTGGAAAAAGGTGAAGTACCAGTCATGTTTTGTCCTATGACTGACTCTCAGTATGACATTCCAAAGATGTTGATGGAAGATGGAATTCATGATATTCATCTCAACATATGGAAAAATCTTTGTTAGTTGAATAAGAAAGTATTATCTTATGATGAATATGAAAATCATCTTAAGATAATAGAAGGGTTACAATGTCAGATTGATTTGACATCTCTATCAGTCTCTCAATATCCGAAGGCAGAAAAGCAGCAAAGATCCCTTCAACATTCATGCCTTGGTGCACTAAGAAGATTGCGTCAGTTAATTTCCAATGCCCCTTCTGGTATTAATGTCAGAGGATGGGGTGTTCATGGAGCACTACATTTCACTGTGCTCTCCAGTCAGAAAAGCCCACCGAAAATGGTCTCATACAATGTTATTTCCTATGGCCGGCCAAAGTCAATGGGCTTTGTTTGTAATCAAAATCTTGCCCAAGAACAGGATTCAACTAGTTCCTCTCAAAATCAAACATACAGAGAACACGTTGTTGAATTACTCCTACATCAAGCAAACGATAATATTGAATAGGCCTCTCGTATGGAGCAAGCACATCATCAAGTGACAGAAGTGTCAGAAATCATCCAATAGTCTTTTGAACTTGGTGATAAAAGTGGATACAGGTTAATGCATCCAGCTAATTTCTAGACTAAGGTTTGCAAGATAAGGAGAGCTTTTAAGGAAGTCTCAAACAAAGCATGTCAAGAGCCACCTCAGCTTTCCAGACTAGGGACTCTTTTAAAACGACCCTTGGAATCAACAAATATGATTCGAGGAGTTGAGAGGGAACAACAGGAACAGCCCCAATCCACTGGACTGGGGACTTTTTCAAATCATCAATCCTCTCCTCTGAGAAAGTCGATCTTTTCTCGATTGGTGAAGAAGCCTCAAGAGTAATGAAGAGCCAAATTATCAAGAGATTCCCTCCAAATTACGGTTCTTCAAGAAGTTCCTGAGGGATCGAATCAACAAAAGGCAATGTCTCATCAAAGGAATGGAAGAAGACAATATCACAAAAATGCTGATAGAAGGGATGTGATGCGTTATGCATCAATCAATGTCATCAATGCCGTTGTTGTTGATCCACCAGATGAGGCTCACTCAGGGGACTTAGATAAAGAGGTTCATGCTTAAGAAGATGTACGTACCAACACAAATAAAGATGGTGTGCGTACATGAAATCAAAGGATTACTCAGAACCTAGGTAATCCTTCAAGTAAACCACTTCCCCCTCTCCGAAAAGGATCCAACAAAGGGAGGGGAAAGAATCAGGTTACATATCTTTCCTCTGGAGAAGGCCAATCGCTCTCACTAGAGAAAAGGTTTGCACAATAGGAGGAATAAATGAAGAAATTAAGGAGGTTGAATGTAGAACTACTTCAAGGTAGTCTCCTTCTTAAGCGTGCTGGAGTCAGTCAGCCAAGGGAATTTGTTGCAGCTACTGAGATGGATCAAGAATATCCTCCTCTATCAGTACACCCTCATAGGTCTAATCCTATGAGTCAAGTGCAACAATAGTTGGCAGTGCTACCATCAGTTGTAGCACCAACCACTATATCTTTCCAAGCTCCAGTCATTGCACCTACCCAAGTCCAAGTTCAACCAGATGTTTCTCAAAAGTTAATAACTACCATTGAGTCATTAACAGCTTGGTTAGAAACTATGGAAGGGAAAAGTGCGCAGGTTCAACCCGAAAAGAAAGTTTACCCTGAATGGGTAGATTCAATCTCTCCTCCATCCAGTTTTGGAAACCCTGTATTCCCTATTTTCAATGGATCAGGTGACCCTGAACTGCATTTGATGCATTATGTATCTTGTTGTGATCCTATGATGGGAACTCTGGAGCAGCAAGAAGTAGTAAAACTCAGATGCTTCATACGGACCTTACAAGGACCAGCCTTTGTCTGGTATACAAGCTTTCAATCTCGGTCAATTACCGGATGAGAGGATCTTCACCAAAAATTCCTTCTTAAGTTCAGCTCAACTTTTCCAAAGACAATAGTTTTCGATATTACAAACTGTAAGCAAAGAGAGAATGAAAGGGTCTCAAATTTCATTTCTCGCTAGAAGGGATTAACATATTCCCTAAGCTTAGCACTCCCTCAAGAGGAATTGTTGCCAATCTGTGTGGAAAATCTGTGTGATGAATTACAAATGTCGTTGATCCCTGTGAAATACACGGGAGGGTTTTGAGACCTTACATCAATCGCTCAGCATATTGAAGATTACCTTATACAGGATAAGGCTAAATCTCGTGTAATTCCATCATCTCTAGGAAGGAGAATGGGTAAAGAAAGAACTACCATAGTTATGCTTAAACAAGCACCTATACATGTTTCTACTTCAAAACCTTCATCTTCTCGAAGCGCTCCACCTCCTAAGTGCCAAAAAAGGCTGTTTTGTCCAGATGATCAAAGAGATAAAAGACGAAAACAATTTGAGGATATGAAGTACAAAACATACTCTTTCTGAAATGAACAAGTTCCTGGTTACTTCATTTTGTCTCTAGAAAATAATCTGGTTCAATTGCTAAGGCCTAAGAGGTCATACAAGGAAGGAGATGAAGATCATCCCAATTATTTCCCTTTTCATCAAATATTGGGGCATCCCATCCAGGAGTGTTTTGTCTTCAAAGACCTCCTATAAAAGATGGTCGACTCGGGACAAGTCAAACTGAAAGGTTCTTCAGCTCATGTGGCATGTGTTACTGCTACAGTTCCTGAGGAGGAAGGCAAATGAAAAGAAGTCAAAAGCAAAAAGCACAAAATTATGATGATTGGATGGTCAGAAATACAATCAACCAAACTCATGCTATTTTTTGAACTCAATTAAAGAAACCGATTGTGTCTTCTGCCATGAATGTTGTGGCAAAAACCTCTTCATTAGAGGGAAAGTCCTCAAAGAAACGACATGATTCAAAGAAATAAAAAGAATCAGAAGAAGATGAGTATGTGTCAAATCCTAAGCTGTCTTTGACTCTGGAAGACTTCATGCCATCTACTTCAAAGCCACGGGCACCGCCCCACCAAACGGAACAGCCTAAATAGGCTAATCAGGCAGAGTCTTCATCAGACGAAGAGTTAATCTTCGGTTCTGTTAATATGATTCAATTAATAGATCCATATGTCAGTCGCAGTTTCAATTTCAATGAGCCTGAATTCCCTGTATCAAACAAGGGAATCAGAGGAAGTTCCATAGGCTCAGGATATAAGGGAAGATGTGTATCTTTTAGAAGCCACTATTCCAATTCTACCCCTACTAGAACTGTGTACCCAGCAGAAACTCGTGGTAGAGCCCTTCAGCGAGCTCAGCAAGAATAAGCAAGTTCTTATACCAATAGAAAATTCAGTCCCGGCATAGTTATTTTGGAAGATTGGTTGAAGGTTCCATATTATTTCTCTCAGCAAGTAAATGGATCTAATCGGCCTAATCTTCCAAAACCAGGAATATTGCCAACTCCTATCCCAATACAAGATGCATCAACTTCCAAAGCATCTGCTTCCAAGGTACCTGCTAAACCACATATTCCTGTTGGGAAATGCAGACCTCTGGATCAAAAGTATGATGTATTGAAACACTTGGCCCAAGTACTAGCCAAGTTATCAATTCTAGAGGCTTTGAATCTGTCAAAAGATCTTCGGGAAGCACTCATTGAGGCTTTTTCAAGTCCTCAAGAGTTTGAAACTGAAATTGTTGCTGCTGAAGTCTATCACATAGATAATAATCTTGCAGAATTCCATGTAATAATATCTTTTACTGATTAAGATGAAGATGATGTTGTTCATGGGAATATTAGACCTTTGTACTTATCTGGCAAGGTCAATGGCATAGATGTTCGAAAAGCTTTCATTGACAATAGTTCAGGAGTCAACCTCATGCCCATTCGTACACTTTGTCGATTGGGCCTCATGAAATCTGATTTATCTCCTTCTACCATGATGCTACAAGGATATGATAAAAATGAACAAGAACCACTGGGCAAAGTTACACTCAGACTCAGTTTGGATATCTTGTATCCAATTCGGATTTCATGGTTGTTGATCAAGACTCAGCTTTCAACATCTTGCTTGGAAGACCCTGGCTACATCAAAATGCGGCTATCCCTTCATCATACCATCAATGTATCAAATATTGTTTTTATGGTCAAGTTGGGACATTGTATAGTGATAAGGACCCGTTCAAGACATGTGAGTTTCAATACATTGAGGCGGAATTCTATCACATGAAGAGAAGGGAGAAATCCACAACAAAGGAGATTACCAAAGTTAATGCGCCATATGGTTTGGAGAAGATTCCAGTAAATCCATTTACACATGTGAGTACAGATTATGTGTTTCTTATCAGTCAAATTGACAATATAGACCCAAATCAAAATACTCTTATGGAAATATCCATAATGTCAATTACGACAATCGAGCTAGACAACATGGGAGAAATTTGTAACCCACCAAGCAGTGATGAAAGCACAAATGGTGACATCTTCATTTCATTTTCTGAAATCCAAAAAGTCTATACTTCACCAATTAGTCTAGAAGAAGTTACAGCAACATCAGAGGTGAACAATTATGTCGATTCACAATCCATCATCTCCTCTTTATTACCCAAAGAAGACCCTTCATCATCAATCAAGTCAGAAATGGAAGCTTCTTCTTCAAGATGTTCAAATTTTGACATCTCTTATGATCATGAAAATTCTTTGTTATCATCTACCATAAAAGTAGAAATGGAAGAAATAACAGATGATGAAGAATAAGAGGAAGATCTCAGAGATTCTCCTCCAGCATTTGAAGAGGGTATCTCTACCACTGTGGATGAACTCAGAGAAATAAATCTGGGTACAAAAGAAGATCCACACCCCACTTTAATCAGTGCGAACATGAATCTTGAAGAGCAAGAGATGTATATTTCTTTTCTAAAGAAAAATAGAGATATATTTTCTTGGAACTATACAGAAATTCTTGGGCTTGATCCTGATATTGCTACTCATCATTTGGGTTTACCATAAGAACATCGAGGATTTAAGAAAGCCGCAAGAAGAACACACCCAACTTATGCTTCCAAAATTGAGGCTGAAGTGGATAAGCTTGTCAAAGATAACTTCGTCAGAGAAGTTTAATATCCCAAGTGGTTGGATAATATTTTCCCTGTAAAGAAGAATAATGGACAAATTATAGTTTTCATCGATTTCAGAGATTTTAATCAGCATTGTCCTAAGGATGATTTCTCAGTTCCGATTACATAACTTTTGATTGATGCAACGGCTGGCTATGATGCAGTTTCCTTTATGGATGGATATTCTAGATATAATCAGATCCTAATGGCCCCAGAAGACGAGAAATCCACAGCCTTCAGATCCCCTTAGGGTGTGTTTTGCTACCGGGTAATGCCCTTTGGCTTAAAGAATGCAGATGCAACATATCAGCGTTCCATGCATCATATCTTCAAACCCTTCTTAGGGAAGTTTGTTGAATTCTATGTATAAAATTTGGTGGTTAATTCAAAACAACGTTCTAATCACTTGTCTGATTTGGAAGTCATATTCCTAAAGCTTCGACAACATAATTTGAAGATGAACCCCTTAAAATGTGCTTTTTGGGTAACCTCAGGAAAATTTCTCGGCTTTGTTGTATGCCATCGTGGTATTGAAGTCGATCCTGAGAATACCAAGTAAATACTTGGTATGTAACCTCCTCAAAATTTGAAATAATTAAGACAACTTCAAGGACACTTAGCCTATATTCGGCGTTTCATCGCTAATTTGGTAGGCAAAAGTTTACCCTTCACCAAATTGATGAAGAAGGGAGTCACTTACCAGTGGACTGAAGAATGTCAAGAATCATACGATATTCTCAAGAAATACCTCTTGAGTCCACTGGTACTCATGCCACCTATTGAAGGAAGACCACTTATCCTCTACATGACAGCTCTAGAGTGATCATTGGGTGCCTTTATTTCTCAAAAGAATGATGCTGGGAATGAAAACAACCTCTACTATCTCAGTCAAACTATGCTTGAAGCAGAAACCCGGTATTCAAGTATTGAGAAGTGCTGCCTAGAATTAATCTTTGCAGTTCAGAAGTTGAGACACTACCTGTAACATCACGAGGTCCAATTGGTATCTCGCAATAACCTTCTCAAATTCATCCTTAGTCGTCCAATGCTTACAAGAAGATTGGAATGGTGGGAAATTATTTTTCAGCAATTCGACATTCAGTTTATGTCTCAAAAAGCGATAAAGGGCCAAGCTCTGGATGATTTACTAGCTGAACACCCTTCAGTGGAAGACACATCTTCAGATATTGAACTCCCTGATGAGGAAGTATTCCCTATTCAAGAAAGTCCTCAGGCATAGGAAATGTATTTTGATGGTGCTTCCAGAAGTCTAACAGGGAGGAAAATGGAAAATCCTAAATTCAAAAAAGTTGGCTTAGGAATTGTGCTCATTTCTCCAGAAAAGGAAGTGTTACCTTATTCCTTCTTATTGTGGGAAGGTGGTACCAATAATGAAGAAAAATACCAAGCTCACATCGCAGGCTTGGAATTAGCACTTCAAGCACAAGTGAATCACTTAAAGGTGAAAGGTGATTCAGACCTGGTAATCAAACAAATCAATGGGGATTATGCCATCAGAAAAGAAGAACTAATCACTTTGTATGATTACGTCAGAGAGTTAATGGTGGAATTACATTCAGAACCGACATTTTCTTATGTCCCAAGATCAAAAAATGCGCAAGATAATGCAATGGCTAATATAGCCACAACTCTGGCAGATCCAAATCGGGATGAGACAACCATCAGTATTGCCCACCGTCGTGTAATTTCACCTTATGTTCAAATCAGAACATAGGAAATTAATAAAATTAGTCCCATTCCTGAACCGTATGGTCATACTACAGGATGTATGTCACCTATCAGGGAATACCTTCAAAATGGAACACTTCCACCTGATAGAGCTGAGAAAGAACAAATCTGGCAATGTGTGGTCAATTTTACTCTTTATGATAGCCAAAATCACCTAGAGAAAATTGTTTACAAACGTGGTTTTGATGGAGTTCTCTTCAGATGCATTGATGGTGAAGAGACAATGGCTGTAATGAAAGAAGTGCATGCAGGAGTCTGTGGTGCCCACCAGTCTGGTCATAGACTGTCTGATCAGATTCGAAGACTTGGATACTTTTGGCCTTCAATGATACAATATTGTGTTCATTTCACAAAGAGGTGTCATTCATTCCAAGTATATTCCAACTTCATTCATCAACCTCCAGATTTGCTTCATACAGCTAAATACTCATGTCCATTTTCCACATGGGGAACAGATGTGGTGGGACCTTACCCTTCGGCTACGGCTAAGCAGTTTAAGTACATTCTTACTGCTACTAACTTCTTTTCCAAATGGGCATAGGAAATACCTCTCAAGGAAGTCAGTTATAAATGCGTTGTTAGCTTCATCAAATCTAACATCATTACCAGATTTGGTGTCCCTCATACCATATTGACGGACAATGGCACCAACTTCTGTTCATCCGAGGTGAAGAAGTTATATAAAGAATACAACATCAAATCCAACCATTCATCTCAGTATCATGCAGTGGCCAATGGATAGATAGAAGCCTTCAACAAGACTCTTTCAAATATACTGCAAAAGATGGTGGATAAAGATAAGAAGTCATGGCATGATAAACTCTTTCATGCTTTATGGGCTTATCGGACTACCACCCTCACGACAACGCGGTCAACTCCATATTCATTAGTATATGGAACGGAAGCAGTCTTGCCAATTGAAGTTCAACTGCCCTCGCTCAGAGTTTCCATTTGTGATCAATCATCTATAGATGAACAATTTCAAAAGCGATTGAATGAATTGGAATGGTTAAATGGGAAAAGATTGTGTACTTTACACCACTTGGAAGTCTATCAGATCGAATAGTACGAGCTTTTAACAAAAAATTTCATCTTCATTCATTCACTCAGGGAGAATTGGTATTAGTTCTCAGAACTCCAATGATACTAGGAAAGAAACCTCCCAAGCGTGAGCCAAAATGGGAAGGACCTTACTCAATACATAGGGTCTACTCCAATGGAGCTTATTCTTTAATCTCAATGGATGGAGAACTCATCACTACTCCAACCAATGCCTGATTTTTGAAGAAGTGTTTTTTATAAACACAAAATATATTATCATGGTCCGGTATGACCTTAAAATGAACCACCGTCTAGCAAGACGTTAAACCGTATCATCAACGTTCCATGCATATAACCTTAAACTATTTGTATTAATTTCATCCCACACGACGTTAAATTGTGGGAAAAAAATTCCCTAATTTGTCCTCACTGCATAACATTAAACTGCACAGTCCCCCTTCCATCCAGCATGACGTTAAACTGCACCATCCACGGTCCATGCATATGACTTTAAACTATTCGCGCTTTCATCCAACATGACGTTAAACTGTGAAAAAGTCCCTAATACGTCCAACATGATGTTAAACTATATCCCCCTTCATCGTCCTTTCTATGTGACGTTAAACTATATAGAAGTCCCTTTTGTCCAACATGACATTAAACTATATTGTCCCCATCATCCTAACTACATGATGCTAAACTGTACAGAAAATACTTTAATACGTCCTATATGACATTAAACTGTACTTTGTACCTGCTACATGACATTAAACTGTGCAGCACCAATAGTCCTAACTACAAGACCTTAAAACTACATAGTCCCTTCATATGTCCTACATGACATTAAACTGTGCATCGTTAGGGTTTTTTCTACCTCTTGTCTCTCACACCAAGTATAACTCACGTGATCTTAGAGAAAACTTCAACCATAACACCCTCTCTGGGCCGCTAACCATGCATAAGTCCCAACATCATTTTTTTAGGTCGTTGTCCCCATGAACAACTTGATCATTAAATCGTTATTTAATTAAACTATGCAGACTTCGATCCTTGCCTTCCAGGATGGGTACGTAGGCAACCTCCCAAGGTTCAAGCCCAAAACCAATCTCTTCACATCGGTTCACCTCCATCTCATACGATGTTGATTCTTGAAACTGCCCCTAGAATCAATATATTTACATTGGTTCACTTTCGTCCTTGTTATACAACGTTAAACTATACAACAATTTTGTCCAGTATGATAATAAACTATAATATTCTTTGATACCCTCACCTGAGAGGGAACCATTATTTACATTGATTTTTCAATCATGTTTCATTTCAAAGACTACATGAATACATGGAAATGCCCAAACCTTTTATCTTGGGTTAAACCATCATTGTACTAAAGTCCCCTTTAACCCTTCACATGTACAAACAAAATTTGTAAAGAGGGTATTTCTAGAACTATGTGGGCCAGATTTCCATCCTTATGAGATACGTAGGAACGTTCTAGTGTCCCTCGAATCTAGCCCCAAGTATTTTGGGCCTAACCCTATATTCCACTTCTTGTCCCTTGGCTGAAAAGTCCCCATGAAAACACACACTGTGTATTTCTTACAATGGTCCAAGCTCTATAACCCTAAACTAAGATTTCTAATACTTTTGTCCCACATGACGTTAAACATTAGTTCAAGAACTATGTATGGCTTGATTCCCATCCTTATGGGATACGTAGTGAAGTCCAACATTTCCATTCAGAACCCAGCCACAACATGATTATGGTTAGCATTGATCTGTGTATCTTTGTATACATTGGAAAATTCCCATCTTTATGTGTCATAATCCTAACCTTAAATATTTTCATATATTCATAACCTTTTTCTTGAATTTTAGTCAAAAAATTTCAAATTTCTAAGAGTTCTTTTACCTGATTATGCAGCACGTTCCCTTAGGCGGCCTTGCATAAACAATCTCCATAACAGATTTGTCAGCCAAAAGATACTATTATCTGACTATGCAGCCAATGCCCTTAGGTGGCCCTGTATAATTAAACCCCCTAATGGGTTTGTTGGATATTTGTAAATTCATTCTTGGGAAGAAATCCTCTTTTGTCCTTATTGGTCTTAAATGATAATATGTAGGGATATGCAAAAAATATCCATCCTTAACATACTTGTACCATATCCTTTTTCATGATATGAAAGTATTCAAGTCTATGGTTTATATTCTCCTTCCCTACGTTTGGGTTAGACTTTCGTAGGAGTGATATCCATCCAGTTCTTCAATAATCTTGTTTGGAAATATCTTCTCCATATTCAAGTACCTCTTTCCATACAAAAAACTCTATACTTCGGAAAATTTGAATCTCCATAAACTTTCACTGGATTTTTAGCACTACGAAAGTAAAATTCCGAGAGTTCTTTTGCCTGACTATGCAGTACGTGCCCTTAGGAGGCCTTGCATAAACAATCTACATAACCGACTTGTTAGCCAAAAGATGCTATTTATTTGACTATGCAACCAATTCCCTTAGGTGGCCCTGCATAATTCAACCCCCTAATGGGTTTGTTAAATAATAGTAACTTCATTATTGGAAACTACTTCTTCTGATTCCTTTTAGCTCTTTTTCATATCATTCCTCAGATTCAAATATTCTTAAGCCATAGTTTACATTTTTTCCCTCATACTTGAGTATGGTAATATGTTTTTAGATAAATTGTCAAAGAATTGAGTCAATTATAATTCATTTGGTCAAAGCTATTTTCGACCTTAAACATTATCCTCTGTATATCTGACATGCATGACTTTAAACTGCCCACAAAAGACAAAGGAACTCTGAATAAAAGTCAAGTTCCAGCTCACTAAACATACATTTTGTATGATTTAGGTAATATTGATCAATTAAAAGATTCATAGTTTGTAGGGTTATTTATAATAATCCTAGTAAAAATCAAACTATGATAACTAGGCCCATTGACTTCGGTAAACTTTAAAGCATGTAGAAAAAGAATGCAAGTACAAATGAGTGAAGATGAAAGTGTTTTTCATTTATACACAGGAGATAGAAGGACATCCACAGGCTGGAGTCTCTTCCCGTTTTCAGGAATTACAAAAGGCTCTCAACACATCTCTTCATTTTATTTACGGCATCTCGAGCTTCATCAGTAACCACATGGAATTCATTCATTCAATTGGATATAATAAGAGATGCAGTGATACCAGCTCTTCTTGGAACAATTGTAAAAGGATGTTCTTGAGTGCGGTTTGAGAAAATTTTCTGCTGATCAAATAGTGACTCTATTTCTGTCCAAGAGACTTGGAAGATGGATACATGGATTTGAGAATGGAGCATTGGAAGTAAAGATCCATTTGGAGAGAGTAATCTTTTCAGATATTTCTCTAATGCCATGTTTGTCTTCTCTCCACCAACCGGCAGTGGAAAACATTTCAGCCCATGGGTTTTCCATTTTCATATCTTCAAGGAAATGGCATGGAGAAAAAATTTGAAAGTTCACACCAATGTTGTTTCTCTTAATGAACATCATAACCGAAATAGAGGAGTAGCAGTGCAGCTACATTTCAGGCATATAGTTCTTTGCATCTAGAACATTGACTCCTTGCAGATGACCATGACCATACAGGGACAGGTAGATTCTCTGTGGGAAATTAAGATGATATTTCTTCAAGTACTTAGCCAAATCTGGGAGAGTGTTGTCGCAGATATCATAGTAATCATGGCCAACAATGTTCATCATGTCATAAATCCTCTTACTAGCCAGTTCATCAATCGTTCCAATTCTCCTGAGTTCCATTGAATCTGCACAAAAGTTGAATAAACTAACTATTAAATGGGGTTATTTTTCATAAATTTTTTGAATGAATTCAGAAAAATGGCCAAGTCATTAAGGCGTGCAAGTCTAAAACTTGGCGCACAATTATGGATGTGCAGCACAAGTATTTGGCATGCAAGTATCACTACGCAGGCCCAGATACCTTGACAGTAGTGCTACATCAAGGAAACAGCGGGAAACATAGCAACTTACGTGGTAAATGCAACTTGTACGGAGAGAGCTCAAAAGTTTCAAATCTACATGCTTTGTACGAAAGTGAGGCCCTCTATTTATAGACAAGGCTGCAACCCTGTGCACCATACCCTGCGCGACCAAAGGCCGTACCCCTGCGCACCAAATACTGCACTCCCAAAGCTGATTTGCGCACCAAACCTTGCGCACTGCCTTTCCTTTAGTTTTCTTCTTTTCCTCAGAGTCACATCATCATTTCTTTTGGATCCAACTCTTAGGGGAGACTTTTGTGACACTCCTTTTCATCAAATTGTCTAAAAGAATAGAAAGGGAAATGACTTAGAACAAATTGATTCATCCTTTGAAGAAAACATCAAAAATCGAAAAATCCATAAACAGGGCTTCAAAAACACATGTGCAGCACAAGTTCCATCACTATCGCGCAAGTCCACTTGCGCGATGCCTAATGGTCGTGCAAGTGACTTGTGCTCCCTAAAGGATAGCTACCCAGGGTCTTTTCCAGCCTATAAATAGACCCTATGGGCCCCCCATTCGAAGAGGATTTTTTTCCTAGAATTCACAGACAGAGCTCTGAACGGCCAAGTATCTTCCTCAAGTCTTCCGAACTCTTCTAAGGTAATTCTTTACCTAGAATAGAAGGTCTAAATAGGAGGAGTAAGGTCTAAGTGTTAGAATTGACTAACAATTGCGCGCTTAAATGTTTTACCCTTAAGGGAAATAAACACACTTGTGCACCACCCTACTTCTTCATCAGAACTTGCACACCATCTTCTGGAAAGCCTCTAGTGATAATACCAAGGGTTTGAGCCAATTCTCTCCCAAGTATTACTCAAATACTGAAAATCGCGCCAGTACCCATGTGTCGCGCAGGTATACCTGCGTGACCAACACTTGGGCACCCACGCAGTACCTGTGCGCCTGCCAGGACTTGCGCGCCCCTACGTTTTTGGGTGCCTTTTTTGCCCATTTCACCCCTCTTATTCCATTCTGCCTCTCTTATTCAATATTCAGTCTTCAAGAAACTCTTCAAAGCCATTTATGGCATGATTTCTTGATTTGAATTCCTTATCTGAAAGGAATTCTATGGAATATCTCTCAAAACCTAGTGATTTACACATCTTTATGTCACTAAAGATTGAGATTTCATTCATTCAACCTCATCCTTTAATAAGAGAGAACTCATTAACCTGGGCCTCCTTTTCAGGAATAATCCCCAGTCATAATTCTTAACTTGTGCCTCCTTTTCATGAGTAAGCCCCAGTCTCAAATATGGGCATCCTCCTTAGGAGTAAGCCCCAACCATAATTATATTAACATGGGCATCCTTTTCAGAAGTAAGCCCCAGTATCAAATATGGGAATCCTCCTTAGGAGTAAGCCCCACCCATAATTCTCTCAAATATGGGCCTTCTTTTCAGGAGTAAGACCTAGTCTCAAATATTGGCATCCTCCTTAGGAAGAATCCCCAACCATAATTCTCTTAACCTGGGCCTCCTTTTCAGCAGCAAGCCCCATTCTCAAATATGGGCATCCTCCTTAGGAGTAAGCCCCAACCATAATTCAATCAAATATGGGCCTCCTTTTTAGGAGTAAGCCCTAGTCTCAAATATGGGCATCCTTTTTAGGAGTAATCCCCAACCATAATTCTCTTAACCTGGGCCTCCTTTTCAGGAGTAAGCCCCAGTTTTAAATATGGACATCCTCCTTAGGAGTAAGTACCAACCATAATTCTCTTAACCTGGGCCTCCTTTTTAGGAGTAATCCCCAGTCTCAAATATGGGCATCCTCCTTAGGAGTAAGCCCCAACCATAATTCTATTAACCTAGGCCTCCTTTTCAGGAGTAATCCCCAATATCAAATATGGGCATCCTCCTTAGGAGTAAGCCCCAACCATAATTCTCTTAACCTGGGCCTCCTTTTCAAGACTAATCCCTAGTCTCAAATATGGGCATCCTCCTTAGGAGTAATCCCCAACCATAATTCTCTTAACCTGGGCCTCCTTTTTAGGAATAAGCCCCAGTCATAATTCTCAAATATGGGAATCCTCCTTAGGAGTAAGCCCCAAGTCCCATAATTTTTCAAATCCCTTATCCTGGGCATCCTTCTCAGGAGTAAGCCCCAGTCTGAATTTCTCTTAACAAGTCCTAATTTACCTTTGATCTGGGATTCCTTCTGTCACGACCCGACCCTACCCAGGATCGAGCCGCAACTACCCCAAGCCCGCCTCCAGAGGCCAGAGGCTGGTGACTAGCGCCGAAGGCACAATAACTCGGGGAGGCCTTTGCCTAAGCACCTGTACACACACACACACACACGCAGCACACTCAATGAAAAAGTGCAGAGTAAAAGAAAAGACAAGAAAAGAAAAGGAAAGGGAAACTGCTATATAAATACCACAAAGGTGCATCGACCTATAAACAGTACAAGGTACAAGCCGATAGGAAAAAGGGAAAAACACGCGCCCAACCAAAAAGTGCCACAACCCGGCAACAGGTAAACGAAAAGAAACAGTTGACGGGTCCGCCACCTGGAACCCGGCCATGACCACCGCATGCGGTCCAAGCTCCCAAGATCCTACGCTCCACCGAAGTCACACTCCACCTGTCCGTCGTCTGCAAGGGCACACCAAGTGTTGGAAAAGCCCAAGCAGGGGTGAGTATAAAAATATTCAGTAGGATACGCCGAAAGCTCGAGGGATCAATAAAGGAGGTACCAAAGGGTGAGAAGTAGAGCGAAAAAGGAATATAAAGGAGTAAAACCAAGGGTGCAGTAAAGAGTAATAGCTCAACCCATCAAGAGAAAGATAGAAGACTCATCCTAGCACAAGGAGCTGGAAACGATGAGAAGATGAACTTCACGTCGAGTCTTCGCTTCCTATAGTAGGAGAGTAGACTCGTCCAACCACGAGAAGCTAGACACGGAAAGCACGTGGCATACCCCACGCGTCTTCGCCTCACCTGGAAGGAGAGTAACCAAACCCAAGAAGTGGGTACCAGAAACAAGGTATATACATATCCTTATGCTCTGCCAAGAAGCCCGAACAAACTCGTAAGGGGATCTTCGTCCTGTAGCTCAGCCCAAGAAAGGTGTCGCCAACAGTCCCAGACATAAACTCCATCGATGCCTATCCTCCCGCACGTCTATCCTGAACCGCAAGCCAAGGGGCTCAGTCACCTCACCTTGATACTATCCGCTTTGGGCGGCACTGACTCGCCCGCACGGTTTTAGATCGCGTCGCAAGAACGCGTCTCGGTGCGGAAAGCGCCCCTCGTACTTGAGAGTTCTAGGAAAGTCAAACCACACCTCATCACTACCCTGTAGTTGAGAGGTCTTCTCAAAGTCAAGTTGTTCCATCACCGACCCGTACAACCAAGGGTCCCGCTCCGGTAATCACGGAGGAAAGCCAAAGGATAGCCTAGTAGAAAGGACTGATCCTAGAATACCAACAGGTGTCCCACTGCCCAGCCCTGCTGGAGGGTAAACCCTAACACATCATTCGATGACCCACCGCCCAGCCCCGCTAGAGGTTAGACCTTAATAAGACACTGGGTGACCCACTGCCCAGCCCTTCTAGAGGGTAAACCATAACACATCATCCGGCGACCCACTGCCCAGCCCCGCTGGAGGGTAAACCTGGAATAAGTCGATAGGCGACCCATTGCCCAGCCTTGCTGGAGGGTAGACCTGGAACTAGATGACGGGTGACCCACTGCCCAGCCATGCTGGAGGGTAGACCCTAAGAGGTCGTCGGGTGACCCACTGCCTAGTCTCTGCTGGAGGGTAGACCCTAATAGCGTCGGGTGACCCACTGCCCAGTCTCGGCTGGAGGGTAGACCCTAATAGCGTCAGGTGACCCATTGCCTAGTCTCTGCTGGAGGGTAAACCCTAGAAGTCAGTGAGCAACCCACTGCCCAGCCCTGCTGGAGGGTAAGCCTGAGGAAGTCGATGAGTAACCCACTGCCCAGCCCCACAGGAGGGTAAAACTCAGAATCGCTCTGCCATCTCTACAGGAGGGTACAACACTGGCCGACCGAACACGGAGTGGGTGTCGCGCAACTACCAAACTCCAGAGAAGCTCTCCCAAAATAGGTGCAGCGTCTGCCCCAGCACTGGGTATCACTAGCACCGCTACCTGCCAATCCATCGAGAACGAAACCAGGGGGAGACCACTCAACCCTGCTGGTCAACAAACGAGCACAGAGCCAGGGGAAGAGCTCCACCCTGCTAGTCAAACAAAAGAGCACAAAGGGACCCTCTACGCCACAAGAGGTCCAAGTACGCCAAGAAGAACACAACACGCACTTGGGGCCCACACGTCGTGTGGCCCCAAGTCAAACCCCAACCAAGCGCACAAACTGTCTCAGGTACAAACCGCACATACCTCCAAGTACTCCCGTATACTCCCTGAGTATACCTCGTCTCCAGCCCATAGTCTATCATGTGACGTATCAACTCCACCTCAAAGACCCATGCACGACCAACCAAATCACTTCAAGCATTTACATAACTCACCCAAGAGTGCACGCGATCACTTGCCAAAGGTCCGCTACAAACATGGTAGAAGGACCGCCACCGGGGCACCTCCACATTTCCACATTTAATAAGATCATGCAAGAGGCTCCGCACAACCAAACGGATTGCATCGTTGTAATCCTCGCGGAAAAACATGCAAGATAGACTACTTACTCGCCTCGAACGGATACCCGACGGAAAAGTCACCAACACCGCCTCACGCCCGAACGGCGTCCCATAATCCCGATCCTCAGCCCCGAAAACAGTCGGGCGCATCGCACCATTGCGATCCCCTCGGGATAACACGTCAAAATCACTACTCACTTGAGTGCAACGGATATCCGGAGAAAAAGGTGCATTCCGGCGCACCGCACACGAGCGGTGCCACATGGGACCCGCATCCCGGTCCCGAAACTCAATGAACGGATCGCACTGTTGCGATCCTCTCGAAAAAGTACACGAAATGAACTATTCACTTGTCCAAAACGGTCGCCCGGTGATAAAGCTGGAAATCACCGTCGACTCCCGAAACGACCCTCGCGGGGCCCACACCATCGTGCCGAATTACAGCGGGCGGATTGCACCATTGCAATCCCCTTGAAAAAACATCCAGAAATGACTACTCGCACGCCCGAACGGACGTTCGATGGAAAAGTCGTGAAATACTGCACGTAGCTCAAGAGACGGGTCGTGGGGCCCGCACCTCAACTTCGGCCTCAACACCTGGAACCGCACTGGAAACCTCCGCCTCAGTGCCAGGGTCACAACGCTGCTGACGGCGCTCAAAACGGATGTTGGACGCGTCAGCGCCGTCCAAAACAAGAATCTCGGGGATTACGCTCGTCCACTTAAGGACACGTCGCGCCTCCGCGACCCCTCGTTTCGGGAATTAAAAATTCCCTAAACCATCTCAAAAAGACCGTCGCGTCAATACGGTTCCACCGCCGAAGACGGCGCTCAAAACGGACACCCATAGCGGAAATTACGGGTGTCCGAACACAAAAGGGGATAATCCCCTTGAGCTGGACCGGCCTGGACCGGCCGGTCCGCCCGTTCTGGGCCGGCCCGTGGCTCAGCCGCACGACCGGCTGAGGACCCCCAGTGCTCTCAGAGCAGACCGGCCCACGAAAGGCCGGTCTTGGTCGCCTGCGGAGAACCGCACTCTGCGGGTCTCTGTTCCCCGCGCGAGGGTTGCACACCGCGACCCCGCGGTCGCCGCGCCCCGACGCTCCCCCGCGCCCCCGGCGAGTTCTGCCTCACCGCACCGACAGACGCCGCGCCCCACCGATGCCCGAGCTCCTCGCTGCAGCGCCTAGCTCCTCCATCGGACAACCGCGCTGATGCCCATGGACACCGCCTGAGGCCGCCCGCCGCACGCCGTGACACCGCCTGAGGCCGCCCGCCGCGCCAGGGCTCGCCGGACCACCAGAAAAACCCGCAATCTTTGACGATCGACCCCGGCCTCCTTCGAGCTCGGATTTTGATTCTGAAAAATGTTTTGGAGAGATAAAAATATATACTCCGCATTCATGGGCTTTGATCGAAGTTTTGACAAAGAATCGACAGTGAAAATCGAGATCAAAGTAGGTACGGGAATAGAAAAATGGAAACGACCAATCCTACCTCATGGGCGTTGCCCGAAGCTTCACGGGCGATCCGACGGATCCGCGCCTTTCCGGAGAGGAGGAGGTGATGGAGGGGAGATTCCTCCTTCGCTGTGGGGAGCTGCTGGCCCCAGGGGAGAAGAGGGGAGGAAGGGGATGAGTTAAGCGTTTAAATAGAAAACGCTTAACCACCCGCCCGTCGGTCTGAACCCGAACCCTCAGTAGGGTCGAGGTTAAGCCTCCCCTAGTGTAAACACGACCTCCCAAGCACAAAGGTGGTCTCAGAATTTTAATCCAAGACCCCATTCGAAAGTTATAATATTTAACGTCCGAAGCCGCTAAATTACGAAAACACCCCTGGAGCCATTTTTCACAAACGGCCCGCGCCCGCGAAACTTATACCCCTCCTAGGGTAAACGGAACACTCCGAACTCAACAGTGCCCTCCGTTTTCCAATCCGAGCCACCGTTTAAAAGATAATAGCATTTTTCCCTTAAACGAATTAATTAATTAATTAATTAATCCGTTTAACGTTCCAGAAGCGGGCGAGGGGTCCAAACGTCCCGCGCCGACAAGTTTTATGTCGCTCCTAGGGTAAACACCCCATTCCGGACCCATCCGTACACTCAGATCTCTGATCCGGAACTCCGTTTAGGAGTTATCCCATTTATTTAGCGTTTCCAGTGTGAACGCACTGAAAATTTAATTCCGGCCACTCCGAAGCTCGGAATCGAACGCCGTCTGAAGGCGCTTCCCTGGAATATTATCAAGAATATTTCAAAGTCTTTCACAGCAAAAACTGGGTTCTTACATCATTCCCTCCTTCAAGCTTTTCATCCCCGAAAAGAAAAACTAGGGAGAAACACATGGTACTAATCCGACACCTGGCTTCCCCATACCCAGAAGAACCCACGCACAGCTCTGCGTCACCGCACACGGACCAAAGGATTGATCCGTTCACGCAAGGTCGGACCATGCCGACGTCGTGCACCCACTCCAAACTTTGGGGCTAGGGCAAGGTGGTAGGGTACCTCTCCATCCCTTTGCACGGTCTCAAACGGCCTGAAGGCCCTCGGGGGTAGCTCACCTCCCTGGCCAAACCTCTACGTCGAACGACGCGACTGGAATCACCGCCCGCACCTGAAACAAGGCCCGGTGATTCCCTCCTTCAGAATATCCATATGGTGGAACACCCAAGGATATCTGGTCACGCAAGGTTCCACAGTCGATGCTCTCTTACATGCACAAAAGGCGAAAGAGTCAACAAAACCGACTTAAAGGAAAAGGTCTCATGCCTTTCTCCTTACCAACACAGGGTTACACCCGACGCCCTGCGTCACCCTGGTAACACATCAAACAAGGAGCAGGGAGAAAAGTAGATGACACACATAGTCTAACAATTCTACTGCACAAAGGTAGAAGAGCTATAAAGCATACCTCTTATCTCCTCATGCTCTGCAGGATCGTAGACATCCAAAGCTCGCGGCTGCCTACGGTCCCAACTGTCAGCTCCCGGAGCCTGACGTGGACCGCCTAGTGGTGATGAGGAGATCTCGTAACGTCGTCCCCCCACCTCCAGCTCCTCCCGCTCCTCTGCTAGCACCACCTCTCTGGCCACTACTCTGATCACGGCGCTGCCTCTGCCGTGGTGGTGCGCCTGCTGTCTACTCGAAGCTCTCAGCAACCCAGGTCGGGCAGTCTCATGCCAATTGACCTCGCCCGTCACAAGCATAGCACCGGTGCTCTTTGGGCTGCCCTATTGCCCTTCGGCGCCACTGTGGTGTACGACCACAGCCCGGGATCCACTCACGGATGGGAATCCTCGGCTGAGGGCCTGCGCCTTTTTGCCACAATGGTATATGACCACGTCTCCGAAACCGGCAGTGGGAAGGCCACCTGCATTGAGGTCCTGTCCTCCGGTGCCTGCTAGCTACGGCAGACATCCCAGCTCCATCGCGCCCACTGCCACTACCAACTGAAAAACATGACAGGAATCCCTCTGTCACCAGCGCCTGATCTAGCACCCCGGCATATGTGGAAATGCCCAAGGGAACTCTGATAGCACGAATCTCTCAGCAGAGACCCTGCTCAAACTTCCGCGCTCGGAGGTTGTCGTCATGGACCAAGTCCGGGTAAAAGTGTGCATGGTCTGCAAAACTAGCCGCGTACTCGGCCACCGTCATCCCTCCCTATTGAAACTACGGGAGTTCCTGAATTCGAACAGATCACAAGTAGGAGGGGAAAAACTCCTCACGGAGCAACAACTGAAAGTTGTCCAACAAAAACGATGACCCGTCAAGAAACTGAGTCACTAGACTCCCCCAACGCCGAGCTTCTCCACGAAAAATGGTGGCTTCCAAAGCCACTCTCTGATCTGTCAGCGTCTGCACAAGCCTGAAAAGGCGAACCACTGCCTCAAGCCAAACCTATGCTACCTGAGGGTCTGGCTCACCACTGAACCTCAGCGGTCTCTGCCGCTGGAACTCACTGAGCGCGCTCAACCTGCGCTCAAACTCATGCTGCTCTGTTGAAACTTCCTACTACACAACAGGTGGGGGTGCTGCTACCGGCCCACCCGGTGAAAGGGCTCGCATGATGGGTTCTGTACTGAGGCCTCGTAGCTCACAGGGTCGTCGTCACATACCCAAAGCTGGTATCCTGGCTGGCTGTCCTCGCGGAGACATCCTGAATATTGTCAAGGAGTGCTGCGGTCAAATGAGAATACATGTATATACCAATAGCAATGATGGGGAGCTGACTCATGAAGGACGGTCAAAGACTCGATCCTATGTGATGCACAAACAAATTTTCCCTGCAACAAGTGTCTCAGCATGCTGAGTCGACAAGCGGGTTATCAAGGTCCTGGTGAATGGATACGTCGGTCGCCGCACCATCACTGGACTCCCTGACCTGAGAGCCTCTCTTGAGACACGTTAACACTGTTGCCCTATATCCCAACCAATTCCTCTTTTAGGGACATCCGCACAACATCCCAAGGAATGAAACATCTCTGATACCACTTTGTCACGACCCGACCCTACCCGGGCTCGAGCCGCAACTACCCCAAGCCCGCCTCCATAGGCCAGGGGCTGGAGACCAGCTCCGAAGGCACAATAACTCAGGGAGGCCTTTGCCTAAGCACCTGTACACACACACACACACGCAGCACACTCAATGCAAAAGTGCAGAGTAAAAGAAAAGACAAGAAAAGAAAAGGAAAGGGAAACTGCTATATAAATACCACAAAGGTGCATCGACCTCTAAACAGTACAAGGTACAAGCCGAAAGGAAAAGGGGAAAACACGCACCCAACCAAAAAGTTCCACAACCCAGCAACAGGTAAACGAAAAGAAACAGCTGGCGGGTCTGCCACCTGGAACCCGGCCACGACCACCGCACGCGGTCCAAGCTCCCAAGCTCCTACGCTCCACTGAAGTCACGCTCCACCTGTCCGTCGTCTGTAAGGGTACACCAAGTGCGGGCAAAGCCCAAGCAGGGGTGAGTATAAAAATACTCTGTAGGATACCCCGAAGGCTCGAGGGAGCAACAAAGGAGGTACCAAAGGGTGAGCAGTAGAGAGAACAAGGAATAGAAAGGAGTACAACCAAGGGTACAATAAAGAGCAACAGCTCAACCCATCAAGAGAAAGATAGAAGACTCGTCCTAGCACAAGGAGCTGGAAACGGTGAGAAGATGAACTTCCCGTCAAGTCTTCAATGCCTATAGCAGGAGAGTAGACTCTTCCAACCACGAGAAGCTAGACACGGAAAGCACGTGGCATACCCCACGCATCTTCGACTCACCTAAAAGGAGAGTAACCAAACCCAAGAAGTGGGTACCAGAAACAAGGTATATACATATCCTTATGCTCTGCCAAGAAGCCTGAACAAACTCGTAAGGGGATCTCCATCCCGTAGCTCAGCCCAAGAAAGGTGTCGTCAACAGTCCCAGACATAAACTTCATCGATGCCTAGCCTCCCACACGTCTATCCTGAACCACAAGACAAGGGGCTCAGTCACCGCCCCTTGATACTATCCGCTTTGGGTGGCACTGACTCGCCCGCACGGTTTTAGATCACGTCGCAAGAACGCATCTCGGTGGGGAAGGCGCCCCTCGTACTTGAGAGTTCTAGGAAAGTCAAACCACACCTCATCACTGCCCTGCAGTCGAAAGGTCTTCTCAAAGTCAAGTTGTTCCATCACCAACCCGTACAACCAAGGGTCCCGCTCAGGTAATCACGGATGAAAGCTATTGGCTAGCCTAGTAGAAAGGACTGAGCCTGGAATGCCAACAAGTGTCCCACTGCCCAGCCCTCCTGGAGGGTAATTCGTAACCAGATATCGGGTGACCCACTGCCTAGCCCTGGTGGAGGGTAAACCCTAACACATCATCCGGAGACCCACCGCCCAGCCCCGCTGGAGGGTAGACCTTAATAAGACACTGGGTGACCCACTGCCCAGCCCTGCTGGAGGGTAAACCATAACACATCATCCGGCGACCCACTGCCCAGCCCCGCTGGAGGGTAAACCTAGAATAAGTTGACAGGCGACCCACTGCCCAGACTTGCTGGAGGGTAGACCTGGAACTAGATGACGGGTGACCCACTACCCAGCCCTACTGGAGGGTAGACCCTAAGAGGTCGTCGGGTGACCCACTGCCCAGTCTCTGCTGGAGGGTAGACCTTAATAGCGTCGGGTGACCCACTGCCCAGTCTCGGCTGGAGGGTAGACCCTAATAGCGTCCGGTGACCCACTGCCCAGTCTCTGCTGGAGGGTAAACCCTAGAAGTCAGTGAGAAACCCACTGCCCAGCCCTGTTGGAGGGTAAGCCCGAGGAAGTTGATGAGTAACCCACTGCCCAGCCCCACTGGAGGGTAAAACTCAGAACCGCTCTGCCATCTCTACAGGAGGGTACAACACTGGCCGACCGAACACGGAGTGGGTGTCGCGCAACCACCCAACTCCAGAGCAGCTCTCCCAAAAGAGGTGCAGCGTCTGCCCCAGCACTGGGTATCACAAGCACCGCTATCGGCCAATCCATCGAGAACAAAACCAGGGGGAGACCACTCAACCCTACTGGTCAACAAACGAGAACAGAGCCAGGGGAAGAACTCCACCCTTCTAGTCAAACAAAAGAGCACAAAGGGACCCTCTACGTCACGAGAGGTCCAAGTACGCCAAGCAGAACACAACACGCACTTGGGGCCCACACGTCGTGTGGCCCCAAGTCAAACCCCAACCAAGCGCACAAACTGTCTCAGGTACAAACCGCACGTACCTCCAAGTACTCCCATATACTCCCTGAGTATACCTCGTCTCCAGCCCATAGGCTATCATGCACCCGGCACTCGGAGTCAACGCGAAGGCGTGACGTATCAACTCCACCTCAAATACCCAAGAACGACCAACCACATCACTTCAAGCATTTACATCACTCACCCAAGAGTGCGCGCGATCACTTACCAAAGGTCCGCTACAAACACGGTAGAAGGACCGCCACCGGGGCACCTCCACATTTTGACATTTAACAAGATTGCGCAAGAGGCTCCACACAACCAAACGGATCACACCGTTGTAATCCTCGCGGAAAAACACGTGAGATCAAATACTTACTCGCCTCGAACGGATACCCGACGGAAAAGTCACCAACACCGCCTCACGCCCGAACGACGTCCCGTGATCCCGATCCTCGGCCCCGAAAACAGTCGGGTGCATCGCACCATTGCGATTCCCTCGGGATAACACGTCAAAAGCACTACTCACTTGAGTGCAACGGATATCCGGAGAAAAAGGTGCATTCCGGCGCACCGGACACGAGCGGTGCCACATGGGACCCACATCCCGGTCCCAAAACTCAACGAACGGATCGCACCGTTGCGATCCTCTCGAAAAAGTACACGAAATGGACTATTCACTTGTCCAAAACGGTCGCCCGGTGATAAAGCAGGAAATCACCGTCGACTCCCGAAACGGCCCTCGCGGGGCCCGCACCATCGTGCCGAATTACAGCGGGCGGATTGCACCATTGCAATCCCCTTGGAAAAACATCCAGAAACGACTGCTCGCATGCCCCGAATGGACGTTCGATGGAAAAGTCGTGAAATACTACACGCAGTTCAAGAGACGGGTCGTGCGGCCCGCACCTCAGCTTCAGCCTCAACGGCTGGAACCGCACTGGAAACCTCCGCCTCAGTGCCATGGTCACAACGCCGCTGACGGCGCTCAAAACGGATGTCGAACGCGTCCGTGCTGTCGAAAACAAGAATCTCGGGGATTACGCTCGTCCAATTAAGGACACGTCGCGCCTCCGCGACCCCTCGTTTCGGGAATTAAAAATTCCCGAAATCATCTCAAAAAGACTGTCGAGTCAATACGGTTCCACCGCTATAGACGGCGCTCAAAACGGACACCCGTAGCGGAAATTACGGGTGTCCGAACACAAAAGGGGATAATCCCCTTGAGCTGGACCGGCCTGGACCGGCCGGTCCGCCCGTTCTGGGCCGGCCCGCGGTTCAGCCGCGCGGCCGGCTTAGGACCTCCGGTCCTCTAAGAGAAGACCAGCCACGAAGGCCCGGTCTTGGTCTCCTGTGGAGACCCGCACTCCGCGGGTCTCTGTTCCCCGCACTCCGCAGGTCTCTGTTCCCCGTGCGGGGGTCTCACACTGCGACCCCACGGTCGCCGCGCCCCGGCGCTCCCCCGCGCCCCCGGTGAGTTCTGCCTCGCCGCACCGGCAGACGCAGCGCCCCACCGATGCCCGAGCTCCTCGCTGCCGTGCCCAGCTCCTCCACCGGACAACCGCGCTGATGCCCGCGGACACCGCATGAGGCCACCCGCCGCACGCCGTGACACCGCCTGGGGCCGCCCGCCGCGCCAGGGCTCGCCGGACCACCAGAAAAACCCCCAATCTTCGACGATCGACCCCAGCCTCCTCCAAGATCGGATTTTGATTCCGAAAAATGCGTTGGAGAGATAAAAATATATAATACGCATTCATGGGCTTTGATCGAAGTTTTGACAAAGAATCGACAGTGAAAATCGAGATCAAAGTAGGTGCGAGAATAGAAAAATGCAAACGACCAATCCTACCTCATGGGCGTTGCCCGAAGCTTCACGGGCGATCCGCCGGAGCCGCGCCTTTCCGGAGAGGATGAGGTGATGGAGGGGAGATTCCTCCTTCGCTGTGGGGAGCTGTTGGCACTAGGGGAGAAGAGGGGAGGAAGGGGATGAGTTAAGCGTTTAAATAGAAAACGCTTAACCACCCGCCCGTCGGTCCGAACCCGAACCCTCAGCAGAGTCGAGGTTAAGCCTCCCCTAGGGTAAAAACGACCTCCCGAGCACAACGGTGGTCTCGGAATTTTAATCTGAGACCCCATTCAAAAGTTATAAAATTTAACGTCCGAAGCCGCTAAATTACCTAAACACCCCTGGAGCCATTTTTCACAAACGGCCCATGCCCGCGAAACTTATACCCCTCCTAGGGTAAACGGCACACTACGAACTCAACGGTGCCTTTCAGTTTTCTAATCCAAGCCACCGTTTAAAAGATACTAGTGTTTTTCCCTTAAATGAATTAATTAATTAATTAATTAATCCGTTTAATATTCCCGAAGCGGGCGAGGGGTCCAAACGTCCTGTGCCGACAAGTTTTATATCGCTCCTAGGGTAAACACCCCATTCCGGACCCATCCATACACTCAGATCTCTGATCTGGAACTCCGTTTAGGAGTTATACCATATATTTAGCGTTTCCATTGTGAACGCACTGAAAATTTAATTCCGGCCACTCCGGGGCTCGGAATCGAACGCCGTCTAAAGGCGCTGCCCTGGAATATTATCAAGAATATTCCAAAGTCTTTCACAGCAAAAACTGGGTTCTTACACCTTCTCAGGAGTAAAACCCAATCATAAGTCCTCTCATAATTTGGTCCTCCTTTTAATGAGTAAGCCCCATGTTAGAGTATTCAAATCTCCATGAAGCACATATACCTTTATGGACCCTGTTTCTAGATTTCTTCCCTGGAGTAAATCCTAATCTTCATTTATCTGGGCAGTCATACATACATAAGCCCCACATTATTTCTTATGATTTCATCTTTCATGAAAAAAATTTCTGGTTTTTACCAATACCTCTTTTTTCTTACACCTAGGATGACTCACGTAAGCTTAGAGTGTAAAAGTAATTATGAAATCCTTCTTTGAGTCATCAATCATAAACATCATGCTACTTTACTCGAATTACGTGGGTTCTGATTCCTTTTCTAAACAAAGGATACATAGGTAGCCCATCTACGGGTTCGATCCTAACTCTGAAACAATCCATGTCCTTCTGAATGACAATAAACTTCAAGTGCCCCCACTGAGTGGCTTTAAAACCAGCATGGTCATCATAATGACCGAGAGACTTCTATATAAATGTTTCTAAGGATACCATTAACCAAGAATCTCTAATAAATACAGATGATTCTCTATCGATGAAGAACTTTGAATACATATAAAAGATTCTATAAATTTCCTACATATTTAATCATTGATTGTCATATCTGAAGGAATGTTCATTTTATACTTGCTAATGTAATAAGGATTCACGAACATAACTTAAATCTATAAAGAGAGTCCCGGAGTAGACAATAATTCCCCTAAAAAAGGTGTGATGAGTCCGACCTCCCATCCTCTCAACAAATGAAAATTCTTAAGCCTCATCAGTCCACAAACTAATGAGCGCCTACCTTTGGAAATTAGGTCCAAATGGATGTGGAATCATTGGATGTTTCCGGTTCTACAAACAAACCCATTAGAAACCGATTGGAATGTTTGAACCTTTAATCAAGGAGGTCATCCCCAAATCCTGAGGGAAACAAAAAAAAATATAAATATATATATACATTTGCGTGTGTGTATAAAAATATACACACTTGTATGCGTATAAAAAATTAAAATATACATAAATGCACATATATTTATACATTTATGCGTAATATAAATTTGTGTATCACACACAAATGTATTTATATAACAATGTAGTGTGTGTGTGTGTGTGTATAAAATTCATAAAAAAAATTTAAATCATTTAATTACAACCTGAAACATGTAAATATACATATTTACACATGTGTGTAATATGGTATATAATACATATTTAAAATTTTCTTTTAAAAACCCTTTTAATATTGAATAAACATGTTTGTTCATAACAAAAGTAATATTTTATTGGTAGAAAACTTCGTGAACCCTCTGCACCCAAGAAAAATATAATGTAAGAGCCCATAAAATATAGAATCTTGCATTAGACCTCTTAAAAAATTCTCATCATTGAGAATTAAAACAATATCAGGAAGGAGAGATAAAGAGGTCCGAACAACCACCCCATGGGATACCTTTAAAAAAACTTGCCACATCCATAACAAAACCACCACAAATTTACCACACTCACTTATAGATACCTCTCAAACAGAATAAGGTCACATATATAGTCATAAAAAATACATCAAGAAATACATATCAACCAATAACAAGAAAAAATTCTTTTCATTATTCACAGTATTTAACAAGTACACGCCTTTCAAAATCACCTTTCATTTAAATCCATTTTTTATCAATAACAAAAAAACTTCATCAAATCACTTTTAATTTTAAGTCATTTTTCCACCCAATATTTTTAAATACATTAAAATAATGTTTTATTTAACAATTCTATGCCTTTTATTTGACAAACAAACATTAAATGGTTTTTTTCTTGAAAACCCATGCCTATTATTTCAAATCATTTTTTCAAGAGTTCCAAATTTGACAAATGATATGCAACGTAAAAAAACCAAAACATAAGTTTGGAACAATCCATTTTATCTAGTTGTAAAATTTTCCATGTTTTAAAAAAAACATTATTTACTATAAACATGAACATGAAAAAGAAAATATAACATTTCTCAACCAACATAAGCTCTCAAATTAACATAGATAGAGATTATACAAGCACAAAAATAAAAGGAACTCATCCACTACATCATGATATTGTCTACTTTAAGAAACACTGACTCACCCACATGGTTTTAAAATGTTTAATAATTAATGAATACTAATGAGAAAATGTGATTCCTTATATTCATGTAATGTCCTAACCTAGGTGCCACATTTGGGTGCTCGGAGCCAGTTGGTTACATGACCAGGCATGCCTCCCCATATGTCAAAGTCTATTGACTTGTTATGAGGGTATAAAAGATTTATTATGGGGAGACTATACCTTCATCATCAGAGTATAAAAAAAGAATAAATAAATAACCAATACCCAAAGAGAATAAAAAATAACCAGATGTCATACCATAACATTGATTACCAACATCACATGATAATACCAAGACATGAATACAATATCCAAAAAAATAGTAGATATGTCATACCATGTATATGTAAAGTGTTAAATGAAAAACCAAAAAATACACATTAACAACTCCCAAGAGGGTCCCAACACCATGTCCAGTTCCCTCATCCATGTTCCATCCCAACTCATCAATTTAACATAGAGATATTTCTCTTATCCTATCCTTTAAACATGAAATCAATTCAGATATTGATTAGGTATCCCGAGTAGGGTGTGAGTAAAACTCAGTAGGCCACCACCAATGGCATCAAAAACAATATTTAGTCTATAACTATGTATGTGGTTATATAAAGAATAATGTTCAATAAACAAAGTAAACAATTATCACATTAAATTATTTTCTAATTAACCACATAAATTTCCTAGGTACACGACGACACCTAAACCATTAATACCTACTTATACCCATGCTAGATTCTAGACCATATCTCATAAGGAATCAAAATTCATTATAACATGGGATTTCATTATTCATTTATATGCAATTTTATTTCACGGCTACTTGTAATTCTAGTCCAATGCCAATATTATGGGCCTATAACATCATGTCTATCACCCCATGGGTATTTGGAGCTTCAGTCCATTTCCCACACCCCATGGGTATTTGGAGCATCAGTCCCTATCCCATATAATAATGTTCACATTCTTGTATTTGGGCCTAGAATTCCATGTCTAGTACCCTATGGGTATTCAGAGAATTAGTCACTATCACACACCCCATTTATCAATCAATCACACATATATCACATATATAACATTATCAAGTTGAATCATCATTATCCTTCTTATAATAAAATTTCATCATGGTACACCATTTCAATTTATCACAACAATAATGGTTCTTCATTTAAATCTCATGGAATAATATGAATAATTCATCATTAAACCATTTATCAACATTTAATCATAATATCCATTAACCCTACAAGGTAAAGGAAAACAAACCTTTAATTCTATTTATAAATCAATCCCATTATCCCCTTAATTAATCAATTTCATAATTTTGTATCCCACTAATTCCATAATTCCAATATTCCATCGATTTCACAACTCCATCAATTAATTTATCCAATTGAAAATTAAATTTATAAACATGGAAATTGAAATTACACAATTAAATACATGAAATTATAATTCAAAACTATGGGAATTGAAATCTATACCACCTAACTCAAGGTCATTGATGAACTTTCTCCAAATGGAAATCCTTAAATTGAAGTGGGATGATTGAATTCACAATGGAATAGTAGGTATAGGGAGAAATACTAGAAACAAGATCAAACAAAATATTATACATGAAAACCAAGATCTAAACCATCTCTAACTGGAGATAAAATATTCCTCTTCATCCAGAAAGAGGGATGGGAGAGAGATAAATCGAAATGGGTAATAATATACTTACCAATGGAGAGATGGTCCTTAAAATGGATATTTGATTCGTCAATAACAGTGTTTTAAGGGGTTTGGAACCCTCTTGTGGGATTCAAAATTTAGGGTAATAGGTTTGGGGTTTAAATTGGGTGTTTAGAGTTTAAAACCTGGGTGTTAGGGATTTTAATTAAAAATTTCAGAGGAATAAAAATTATGTTCATTGTTTCCTGGGCTGGGGCGCATGGTTTTCCAAACTGTGCACCCTAACCATGCGCATCACCTTAGGGGTGAATGGTTTGTACTAAGAGGGTGCATGTTTTGGAAAACTGTGCACCAACCATAAAATTCCCCTTTATCAAGGATTTTATGGTTTTCTTGGGGTAGGTGCAAGGTTTGGGAAAACCGTACACTACCCCTTTTTATTAAAAAATTCTAAAATTTTACCCAAAACACCCCAAAACATAAACTCACCCAAGACATACAAAAATAGGGTTAAAAGAGTACCTATAATTGAGAAATAGAAAAATTAAAAAATGGTTAGTATCTTACCATCTCCCCACCTTATAACTGATCTTCCTCGAGCGGTACTCCTAGACATCTGTAAGCTTCAGAGGTAAAAAGGTTGGGCCACTAAGCCCACATATCCGCTTATCTCCCCCATGTTTTTTCTTGAAATCATCCATGTTTCCAAAATACTCAAAATATGTGCATAATCTTTCCCCAAAAACTTTCTCACTATGATCTATAACATGAATCAAATTATCCTCAAAGGATGCATTGGTCTCAAGCTCAATATCATCAACATCTATCACATGAGAAGGGTCAGGGTGATACCATCGAAGCGTTGAAACATGTAAAACATTGTCCATAATATTGTACCTATATGTAAGAGCCAATAAATACACCGTCGACCCAATTATCTCCACAATCACGAAAGGTCCAACAAACTTGAGTGCCAACTTTCCCTACCTTTAAATCTAGAGGTGACCCAATCTAGGTGACACCCAAAGAAACACATGATAACCCACTATAAACTAAAGGGTTCATCGATGTCTATCAGCATATGAATTTTTATTACTTAGAGTTGTATACATGCATGTTAGAATCATATGAACCTACTTTGACATCTCTTATATGAGACTTGGTCTCAACAACTCTGACTCTCTAGCCTCCATACAGCATATAGGTAATCTGCATGGCCTACCATAAAGAGCCTCATATGGTGCCATCTAAAAAATATCATGATAAATTTTTTTATAGGTGAACTTAATGAGTTATAAGTTCTTCACCCAAGACCCACCAAAGTCTAGGATTCATGCCCATATAATATCCTCTAAAATCATTATAGTATGCTTCGAATACTCATCTGTGTGCGGGTGAAAATTCGTACTCAGCAATACCTGTGTACCAAGAACCTTCTACAAGACTTTCTAGTAGTGCAATGTGAAACATGAGTCACAATATGAAACTATGCTCCATGGAACCCTGTGCAGACAGACTATCTCCCAAACATACAAGTCTCTCAACTGATCCACTAAGAAAGTCTCCCGGATGGGAAATAATATGGTACCTTCATTAATTGGTCCACAATCACCAAAACACTACAAAAAAGTTGTAATTTAGTCACGTTTTTTAAAAATATCACAAATTTAAAAATTTAGTGATGTTTTTCATGATACATTACTAATTTACCAATTTTTTATACAAACATTGCTAATTTAGTGATGTTTCTTGAAAAACATCACTAATTTAATGACTTTTTATGAAAACATCGCTAATTTTTCGATGTTTCAAGAAAACATCATTAATTTAGCAATGTTTTCTCACAAGCATCGCTAATTTAGCGATGTTTCCTCAAAAGCGCCGCTAATTTAGGGACTTTTTCAGGAAATACCCCTAATTTATCCATGCATTTCAGGTAATGTCTTTAAAAATATATATATTTATATAGCTCATTTCCCCACATCAATGTAAATATAAATATATATATATATATATATATATCTCTGTGTGTGTATGTGTAAACACAGATAGATATATATAAACATATATATAAATATATATATCTTTTTATATATCTAAACACACACAAAAATATATAATTACATATATAATTACATATATTTATATATAAAAACATATATATATATTTTAAATTTAGTCACATTTTTAAGAAAACGTGTCTATTTTAGTGGCATTTTTACCAGTATCTTAAAACATGGATAATTATAATTATAATTATATATATAATTATATATATGTCGGTATACATTCACATATATATTTATACACACACGCACCCGAGCATATATATATATATATAAACGTATATATATCAATATAATCATATAATATATATTAAATACATACATATATATATATAAACACACACACACACACACATATATATATATATCATATATTATAAACATATATATAGTATATATAAACATAAAATACATACATATGTATATATATAATATAAACACACACACACACACACAAACACACACACACACACACACAAACACACACACACACACACACACACAGATATATATATAAACATAAAACATAATATATAAAATCTAAAATATAAAATCTAAACATATATATACACACACAAATATATATATATATATAAATATATGTATATTAATATATAAATATAAATATATAGATATAATGCTAATTTTATAATATTGAATTTTTTTTAAATATAAAAATATAACATAACACCATTAAACATTTTAAATTTAGTCAGGTATTTTAGAAAACATGTCTATTTTAGTGGCATTTTTACGAGTGTTTTAAAATGTGCCTAATTATGTATGTGTGTGTGAATTTATAATTATAAATATATAACTGCACACATATAAACACACACACACACATATAATATAAATACACACACACATATATAATATAAATATATAAATAAACGTAAAATATAAACATATATATAGTATAAAACATAAACATATATATACACACATAATATAAACATACTTATATATATATATAATATATATATAAATATATATATAAACATACATGTATACATATAATATAAAATATAATATAAACATATATTTATATCTAATAAATATAAACTTATATATATTTAAACATAAAATATAAATATAAAATATAAACATATGTAT
This sequence comes from Viscum album, assembly GCA_963277665.1. Lineage (NCBI taxonomy): Eukaryota > Viridiplantae > Streptophyta > Magnoliopsida > Santalales > Viscaceae > Viscum > Viscum album. The sequence goes on from OY728135.1 coordinate 340,275,188, forward strand.
ATATATATATGTATATATTAATATATATATATATATATTAAAATTTTCAATAATGATATATATATATATATATCACATAATACGATTAGAAATCAATATAAATTTCGGGTGAGTTAGTTTGTAGTTGGGCAGTCTCTGTGAGCGGTTCACTGTTCGATTCCCTTCAGCCTGATTTTTATAATACTTTTGACTTTGGCATGCACTGGAACCCTATGTATAGGGAGTGGTTTAGGGTAGCTGGGTACAAGTGAGAGGGATCAGTGTATGAGAAATAAGAGGTCATGGTATAGAGGGAGAAGCCCATGCATTCAGGCATGGGACAGAAGGAGGGATACAGAATGTGGGACAAAGTGAGGGATGGGTAATGTGAGATAGGGGTGGTATGATACCAAGGGAGAAGGAAATGTAGGGGCAGTGTGTGAGAGAAGAGGGTGTGGGGTTGTGACAACGGTACATTGAGCGCTGTAGGGTAACAGGGTATAAAAGAGAGGGAGAGGGGCATAGGAAAGAAGAGGATATGTGACAGAGGGAGCGGCTTGTGCATTCAGGTATGGGACAGAGGGAGGAGGGGGCAATGTGGGAGAGAGGAGGGAGAAGGGTAGTGTCGATGAGTAGTGGTTCAGGGTAGCTGGGTATAGGAGGAGAGAGAGTGAGGTATGGGAAAGAAGAGGTTGCATGATAAAGGACTAGCTTGAGTGTTTAGGGAGTGGTTTAGGGTAGATGGGTATAGGTGCGAGGGATCGGGGTACTGGAAAAAAGAGGTTGTGGTACCGAGGGAGAATCCCATGCATTTAGGCATAGAACAGAGGGATGGAAATCGAATGTGGGAGAATTGGAGGTACAAGGAATGTGAGAGTGGGGTGGTATGGGACCAAGGGGGAAAGATATGTGGGGCCAATATGGGAGAGAGGAGGAAGTGGGGTAGTGACGGCAGGCACATGGAGTGGTGTAGGGTGGAAGGGTATAAGAGAGAGGAAGCGAGGTACATTAAAGAAGAGGTTGTGGGATAGAGGGAGCAGCCGGTGCATTTGGGTATGGGACAGAGGGAGACGGGTCCAATGTGCGAGAGAGGAGGGAGCATGGTTGCGTCAACTGGTAGTGGTGTAGGGTAGTTGGGTATAGGAGGAGAGGGGGTGGTGTATGGGAAAGAAGAGTCCATGGTATAGAGGACTATCACATGTGTTTAGGTAGTGGTGTAGGGTAGGTGGGTACAGGTGAGAGGGATTGGTGTATGGGAAAGAAGATGTTACGATATAGAGGGAGCAAACCATGCATACAGAGAGAGAGACAGGGAATGTTGGACAAAGGGAGGGATAAGGAATGTGAGAGCGGAGGGAGCGAGGTAGTGACAGCTAGTACATGGAGTGGTGTAGGGTAGCAGGATACATGAGAGAGGGAGAGGGGTATAGGTGTGGGACAAAGGGTGGTATAGGGAATGTGGGAGAAGTGTGGTATGGGACCAAGGAAGAAGGAAATGTGGGGCCAGTGTGGGAGAGAGGAGGGAGTGGGGTAGTGATAGCGGGTACATGGAGTGGTGTATGGAAGTAGGGTATAAGAGAGAGGGATTGGGGTACAGGAAAGAAGAGGTTGTGGGACTGAGGTAGTGGCCCGTGCATTCGGGTATGGGACAGAGGGAGGTGGGGCCAGTGCAAGAGAGAGGAGGGAGTAGGGTAGCGTTAGTAGGTAGTGGTTTAGGGTAGCTATGTATAGGAGGAGAGGGATCAGGGTATTGGAAAGAAGAGGTTGTGGGACCAAGGTAGTGGCCTGTGCATTCGGGTATGGGACAAAGGGAGGTGGGGCCAGTGAAAGAGAGAGGAGGGAGTAGGGTAGCGTCAGTAGGTAGTGGTTTAGGGTAGCTAGGTACAGGAGGAGAGGGATCAAGGTACTGGAAAGAAGAGGTTATGGTATAGAGGGAGCGGCCAATTCATTCAAGCATGCGACCGAGGGAGGGACATGGAATGTGGGATAAATGGAGGCACATGGATTGTGAGAGCAGTGTGTTATGGGACCAAGGGAGAAGGAAATGTGGGGCCAGTGTGAGAGAGAGGAGGGAGCGGGGTAGGGACAACAGTACATGGAGTGGTGTAGGGTAACAGGGTATAGAAGAGAGGGAGATGGGTATAGGAAAGAAGAGGATATGGGACATAGGGAGTGGCCTGTGCATTTGGGTATGGGACAGAGGGAGGTGGGGGTTGTGCGGGAGAGAGGAGGGAGAATGGTAGTGTCATTGAGTAGCGGTACAGGGTAGCTGGGTATAGGAGGAGAGGGAGTGGGGTATGGGAAAGAAGAGGCCGCATGACAGTGGACTAGACTTTGTGTTTATGGAGTGGTGTAGGGTAGCTCGGTACAGGTGAGAGGGATCAGGGTACTGGAAATAAGAGGTTGCGGTACCGAGGGAGAAGCCCATGCATTTAGGCATAGGACAAAGGGATGGAAATGTAATGTGGGATAATTGGAGGTACAAGGAATATGAAGCGGGGTGGTATAGGATCAAGGGGGAAGGAAATGTGGGTCCAATGTGGGAGAGAGGAGGAAGCGGGGTAGTGACAGTAGGGACATGGAGTGTTGTAGGGTGGAAGAGTATAAGAGAGAGGAAGCAGGGTACATTAAAGAAGAGGTTGTGGGATAGAGGGAGCAGCCCATGCATTTGGGTATGGGACAGAGGGAGTTGGGTCCATTGCGCGAGAGAGGAGGGAGCATGGTTGTGTCAGTAGGTAGTGGTGTAGGGTAGTTGGGTATAGGAGGAGAGGGAGTAGGGTATGGGAAAAAGAGTCCATAGGATAGAAGACTATCCCATGTGTTTAGGTAGTGGTGTATGGTAGGTGGGTATAGGTGAGAGGGATTGGTGTATGGGAAATAATAGGTTGCGGTATAGAGGGAGCAGCCCATGCATATAGAGGGAGAGACAAGGAATTTTGGACAAAGGGAGGGATAAGGAATGTGAGAGCAGAGGGAGCGGGGTAGCGACAACAGGTACATGGAGTGGTGTAGGGTAGAAGGGTACATGAGAGAGGGAGAGGGGTATAGGTGTGGGAAAAAGGGAGGCACAGGGAATGTGAGAGCAGTGTAGAATGGGACCAAGGAAGAAGGAAATGTGGGGCCAGTGTGGGAGAGATGAGGGAGTGGGGAAGTGACAACGAGTATATGGATTGGTGTATGGTAGCAGGGTACATGAGAGAGGGATTGGGGTACAGGAAAGAAGAGGTTGTGGGAAAGAGGTAGTGGACTGTGCATTCGGTTATGGGATAGAGGGAGGTGGGTCAAGTGCCATAGAGAGGAGGGAGTAGGGAAGCGTTAGTAGGTAGTGGTTTAGGGTAGCTAGGTACAGGAGGAGAGGGATCAAGGTACTGGAAAGAAGAGGTTGCGGTATAGAGGGAGCGGCCTGGGCATTCAGGAATGGGATAGGGGGAGGGACTTGGAATGTGGTATAAAGGGAGGCACAAAGAATGTGAGAGCAGTGTGGTATGTGATCAAGGGAGAAGGAAATGTGGGGCCAGTGTGGGAGAGAGAGGAGGGAGAGGGGTAGGGACAACGCTACATTGAGTGGTGTAGGGTAACAGGGGATAGAAGAGAGGGAGAGGGGTATAGGAAAGAAGAGGCTATGGGACAGAGGGAGCAGCCTGTGCATTTGGGTATGGGACTGAGGGAGGTGGGGGTAGTGTGGGAGAGGGGAGGGAGAAGGGTAGTGTTAGTGAGTAGTGGTGCAGTGTAGCTGGGTACAGGAGGAGAGGGAGTGGGGTATGAAAAAGAATAGGTCTCCTGATAGAGGACTAGCATGCGTATTTAGGGAGTGGTGTAGGGTAGCTGGGTACAAGTGAGAGGTACCGGGGTACTGGAAAGAAGAGGTTGTGATACCGAGGGAGCAGCCCATGCATTTAGTCATAGGAAAGAGGGATGGAAACAAAATGTGGGATAATTGGAGGTACAAGAAATGTGAGAGAGGGGTGGTATGGGAGCAAGGGGGAAGGAAATGTGGGACCAATGTGGGAGAGAGGAGGAAGTGGGGTAGTGAGAGCAGGTAAATGGAGTGGTGTAGGGTGGTAGGGTATAAGGGAGAGGAACTGAAGTACATTAAAGAATAGGTTGTGGGATAGTGGGAGAAACCCGTGCATTTGGGTATGGGACACAGGGAGTTGGGTCCAGTGTGCGAGAGAGGAGGGAGCATGGTAGCATCAGCAGGTAGTGGTGTAGGGTAGTTGGGTATAGGAGGAGAGGGAGTGGGGTATGGGAAAGAAGAGTCCATGGGATAGAGGACTATCCCACATGTTTAGGTAGTGGTGTAGGGTAGGTGGGTATAGGTGAGAGGGATTGTTGTATGGGAAATAAGAGGTTGCGGTATAGAGGGAGAAGCTCGTGCATACAGAGGGAGAGACAGGGAATGTTGGACAAAGGGAGGGATAAGGAATGTGAGAATATAGGGAGCGGGGTAGCGACAGTAGGTACATGGAGTGGTGTAGGGTAGCAGGGTACATGAGAGAGGGAGAGGAGTATAGGTGTGGGACAAAGGGAGGCACAGGGAATGTGAGACTAGTGTAGTATGGGACCAAGGAAGAAGGAAATGCGGGGCAAGTGTGGGAGAGAGAAGGGAGTGGGGTAGTGACAGCGGGTACATGGAGTGGTGTATGGTAGTAGGGTACATGAGAGAGGGAGTGGGGTACAGGAAAGAAGAGGTTGTGGGACAGAGGTAGTGGCCCGCCCATTCTGGTATGGGATAGAGGGGGTGGGTCTGGTTCAAGAGATAGGAGGGAGTAGGATAGCATCAGTAGGTAGTAGTTTAGGGTAGCTAGGTATAAGAGGAAAGGGATCAGGGTATTGGAAAGAAGAGGTTGCGGTATAGAGGGAGCGACCTATGCATTCAGGCATGAGACAGAGGGAGGGACATGGAATGTGGGATAAAGGGAGGCATACGGAATGTGAGAGCAGTGTGGTATGGGATTAAGGGAGAAGGAAATTGGGGTCCAGTGTGGGAGAGAGGAGGGAGCGAGGTAGGGGAAACGGTACATGGAGTGGTGTTGGGTATCAGGGTATAGAAGAGAGGGAGAGGGGTATAGGAAAGAAGATTCTATGGGACAGAGGGAGCGGCCTGTGAATTCGGGTATGGGACAGAGGGAGGTGGGGGAAGTGTGGGAGAGAGGAGGGAGAAGGGTAGTGTCGGTGAGTAGTGGTGCATGGTACCTAGGTATAGGAGGAGAGGGAGTGGGGTATGGGAAAGAAGAGGCCGCATGACAGTGGACTATCCAGCATGTTTAGGGAGTGGTGTAGGGTAGCTGGGTACATGTGAGAGGGATCAGGGTACTTGAAAGAAGAGGTTCCAATATCGAGGGAGCAGCCCATGCATTTAGGCATAGGTCAAAGGGATAGAAATGGAATGTGGGATAATTGGAGTTACAAGAAATGTGAGAGAGGGGTGGTATGGGACCAAGGGAGAAGGAAATTTGGGACCAATGTGGGAGATATGAGGAAGCAGGGTAGTGACAGCTGGTACATGGAGTTGTGTAGGGTGGCAGGGTATAAGAGAGAGGAAGTGAAGTACATTAAATAAGAGGTTATGTGATATAGAGAGTAGCCCGTGCATTTGGGTATGGGACACAGAGGGTTGGGTCCAGTGTGCGAGAGAGGAGGGAGAATGGTTGCGTCAGCAGGTAGTGGTGTAGGGTAGTTGGGTATAGGAGGAGAGGGAGTGGGGAATGGGAAAGAAGAGTCCATGGGATAGAGGTCTATCCCACGTGTTTAGGTAGTGGTGTAGGGTGTGTGGTTATAGGTGAGAGGGATTGGTGTATGGGAAAGAAGAGGTAGCGGTATAGAGGGAGCATCCCATGAATACAGAGGGAGAGACATGGAATGTTGGAAAAAGGGAGGGATAAGGAATGTGAGATAGGAGGGAGCGGGGTAGCGACATCAGGTACATGGAGTGGTGTAGGGTAGCAGGGTACATGAGAGAGGGAGAGGGGTATGGGTGTTTGATAAAGGGAGGCATAGGGAATGTGAGAGCAGTGTGGTATGGGACCAAGGAAGAAGGAAATGTGGGGCCAGTGTGGGAGAGAGGAGGGAGTGGGGTAGTGATAGCGGGTACATGGAGTGGTGTATGGTAGCAGGGTACAGGAGAGAGGGAGTGGGGTACAGGAAAGAAGAGGTTGTGGGACAGAGGTAGTGGCCTGTGCATTCGGGTATGGGACAGCGGGAGGTGGGGCCAATGCAAGAAAGAGGAGGGAGTAGGGTAGCATCAGTAGGTAGTGGTTTAGGGAAGATAGGTATAGGAGGAGAGGGATTTTGGTATTGGAAAGAAGAGGTTGCGGTATAGAGGGAGCGGCCTGTGCAATTGGGCATGGGAAAGAGGGAGGGACATGGAATGTGGGATAAAGTGAGGCACAAGGAATGTGAGTGCAGTATGGTATGGGATCGAGGGAGAAGGAAATGTGGGGCCAGTGTGGGAGAGAGGAGGGGTGTAGGGTAGCAGGGTATAGGAGAGAGGGAGTGCAGTACAATAAGGAAGAGGTTGTGGGATAGAGGTAGGGGACCGTGCATTTGGGTATTGGATAGAGGTAGGTGGGGCCAGTGCGAGAGAGAGGAGGGAGAAGGGTTTCTTCAGTGGGTAGTGGTGTAGGGTTGTTGGGTACAGGAGGAGATGGAGTGGGGTGTGGGAAAGAAGAGGCCACAAGACATAGGAATATCCTGCGTGTTCAGGCAGTGGTGTAGGGTAGGTGGGTATAGGTGAGAGGGATCGGGGAATGGGAAAGAAGAGGTTGTGGTATAGAGGGAACATACCATGAATATAGAGGGAGGGATAGGGAATGTGGGAAAAAGGGAGGGATAGGGAATGTGAGAGCGGAGGGAGAGGGGTAGTGACAATAGGTACATGGAGTGGTGTAGGGTACCAGGGTACAAGAGAGAGGGAGCAGGGTACATGAAAGAAGAGGATGTGGGACAAAGGGAGGTACGGGGAATGTGAGAGCGGGGTGGTATGGGACCATGGAAGAAGGAAATGTGGGGCCAGTGTGGGAGGGAGGAGGTAGGGGTAGTGACAACAGGTATATGGAGTGGTGTAGTATAGTATGATACAAGAGAGTGGGAGTGGGGTACAAGAAAGAATAGGTTGTGGGACAAAGGGAGCAGACCGTACATTTGGGTATGAGATAGAGGGAGGTGTGGCATGTGTGGGAGAGATGAGGGAGTAGGGTAGCATCAATGGGTAGTGGTTTAGGGTAGCTAGGTACAGGATGAGAGGGAGTAGGGTATGGGAAAGAAGAGGCTGCGGGATAGAGGACTAGCCCACCTGTTCAGGTATGAGATAGGGGGAGGGATAGTGAATGTGGTATTGGGGTGGTATGAGATCGAGTGGGAAGGGAATAATGTGGGGAGAGTTTGGGAGAGAGGAGAGAGTGGGGTAGTGTCAGTGGGTACATGGAGTGGTGTAGTGTAGCTGGGTACATGAGATGGGGAGTGATGTATGAGAAAGAAGAGGATGCATGATATAGGGAGTGGTCCATGCATTCAAGTTTGAGATAATGGTAGGGATACAAAATGTGGGAGAGGGATGATATCAGACTGAGGGAGTAGAGAATGTGATTCCAGTGCAGGAGAGAGGGCAAAGTGGGGTAGCATCAGCGTGTATGGGTATGGTTTACAAAAACAATAAAATAATTTTAAAAAAACCCAAAAAAATTATGAATTAAAAAAAACAAATAACGCAGTGGACCATGGATGGTTTATGATTTAAAAAAACTAGAAAATCATTTTAAAAAACTAGAAAAATTAGGAATTTCAAAAAAAAGATAACGATGCTTCTAAAAATTTCAGTAAATGAGGTATGATTTACCTATTTTTCTAAAAGAAATCAACAAATGAGGTGCTGCTAAATTGAAAAATGTACAAACATTACTAATTTTGTGATGTTTATTTATCGAAATTTCTTAAAAACATCAATAAAAGAGGTGTGGCTAATTAGAGACCTTTATAAACGTTGCTACATTAGCGACACCACATTTACCAAAATTTTTAATAAATTATGATAAATGAATTAGAAACATTTTAAAATCCCTCTAATGTAAAAAAAAGTGTCGCTAATTACTATTTTTTGTAGTGAAATAGCATCATTGTTTAGAGTCATCCTTAGGAGACCTTCCACAAAATCCATGGAACCTTTGTCCCACTTCAATTTCGGAATTGGTAATGGTTGTAGTAAACCATCAGGTCATTGATGCTTGGATTTCACCTGCTGACAGGTGTAGCATTCAGTCACAACCCCTATAATCTCATTTTTCATGCCCAACCACTAATATTGTCGATTTAGGTCATAATACATTTTGGTCAAACCCATATGCACCACCCACTTAGAGGAATGCAACTCATGTGTTGGGTCCTCTCAAATACTCATAGGTACAACAATGTGGTTCCTAACATAAATGATCTCATCCTCATCTATGGTCCAATCTGAAGTGACTCCCCACCTTCAAGTCTTTCCCTCAAGGCCAAACACCATGGGTCCTCATACTACCTCTCCATAATCCTACTCAAAAGTGTGGTCTCAACTGATACCGATATAAGGTTTATCTTCTACTAGACCACCAAGACCACAACATGCATCTTAGCTAGTAAAGTCATTATCTTTCACTCATAACTAAGCTCCTAAACTTTTTGAGTCTGTGTCTTCCTGCTCAAATAATTAGTAACACAACTTCCCTTCCTAAGCATATATTCTAGATAAAAATAAAATGAATTCACATACTCAACCCACCTCCGATGTTGGAGATTCAAATCTCATTGTTAAAATATATAATTAAAGTTTTTGTGATCAGAATACACAGTAAACTTTTAACTGAATAGATAATTACATCAACACTTCAAGTAATAATCCAATATAACTAACTCGGGGTCATGCATAAGGTAATTTTGTTCATGTGGAGTTAACCGACAAGACTCATATGCCAAAACATAATCCCCCTACATAAACAAATCTCCAATTCTAATCCCATATGTTTCACAAAACACCATATACTTATCCTTTGGATCAATTAAGATCAATATTGATGCAGTTTTCAACTGCTTCTTCAACTCCTAGAAGGAATTCTCACATACTCCAGACCATTAAAACTTAACTCCCTTCTTGGTAATTCCTGAAGGTGGTGTGTCCAAGTGGGAAAAGTCATGGATGAACCTTCGATAGTGTCCCACTAAACCTATAAAGCTAAGAAAATTAAAATCATTCTTGGGATTCTCCCAAGAAACAAATACATGCACTTTATATGGGTCCATTGACACACCTTCCTCCAATATAATGTGACCTAAGAAATGTACCTAGTCAATGTAGAATTAACATCTAAATATGTTATCATATATCTGATTATCTCTTAGTGTAATCAACACAATTTTAATATGTTGGGAATGATCAAATAGAGTCTTGAAGTATAGCAAAATGGAATCCACAAAAACAACCACAAATTGATCCAGGCACAGGGGTAAGTCTCGGTTCATCAAGGACATAAAAATAGCAGGAGATTTCATCAGCCTGAACGACATAACTATGAAAAATATAGTCCATACATACTTTTGAAATATATATGTGGTATATCAAAAGGTCAAACTTTGAGCTTATTATACCACAATCTAAATTCAATCTTTGAGAAAACATAATCTCCTCTCAATTGTTCAAAGATATCATTGATACATGTAAGAGGATATTAGTTATTCAATGTCATCTGGTTCAAATTCCAGTAATCAACACATAATCACAAGGTCCCATAATACTTCATATAAAACAAGACTATATAACCCAAAGGCGACGTACCCAGATGGATAAATCCCTTATCCATCAACTCTTCCAACTGAGTTTTAAGTTCCTAAATCTCTTTTGGTGCAATTATATAAGGTGTAATTGATACTAGCTCTGCTCTAGGCATGATCTCAATCATAAAATCCACATCCCTCTTAGGTGTAAAACCTAAGAATTCCTCAAGAAACACATCCTAGAAGAAATCTACTATGAGTGAAAATACATCATGCTTCACATCCCCATCATCTAGAAAAAGACTTCAAACATATGCAATGAGATCCTCCATTTGTTGATGAATTGGCCACGCATGACCTGCCTTAATATACCACTCTCCACGATGAACATAATTTTCAACCTCAAGAGACGTAAAGGTCACAATCTAATGGTAACAATCTATGTGGGATGGTATTCTACTAGCCAATCCATACCCAATATCAAGTCAAAACCTAACATGTCAGGTACATAAAGATCCCATAGAAAATGACACTCCCCAACCTCGAGATAACACACCTTGAATAAGAAGATGTCTCCTGGACGTACTCCCAATAGTGTGTCAATCATCATAACCAAGTTCACAAACTCCACATTCAGAATCAACTCGTTCACAAGATGTACAAATATAAAGGAATGAGAGAAACTAGTATCAAATAAGTCATTATAAAGCATAGAATATATAAGAATAGTCCCTTTAACTATCGATGGTCCATCCTAACTATCTGCAACTGTATGTTGAACTAAATTAAATCAAACTGCCCTTCATCCTTGTGCTATAGTCTAAGTCCCCAGAACTACACCACTCTATTGATATGGGTTATCTTTCCTAGAAGAACCACATCCACTACCTCAACTTCCATGGAAAGTATAACTCTATCTTCTAGGATGATATGGGGTAGAAGACCTCCTTCCAAAAAATTTATTCTACCTAGATCCTCATTTACTACCAACATGTTGTGGGTTCCTATATAACCAATATATATGTACCATCCTATCACAATATCGACACTCTACTAGTGGTTAGGGGTACTATATATAAAGTTGACTTGGACTTCTACACTATCTGTAGATAAATCAAGTAATGTCCTACATAACTCATCCTTCCCCTTAGCCACTCTTCTTTCCACTTCTCTAGTTATAATTCTTATAGAAATGCTTCCTACTCTTGGACAATGTACCACCTGATCATCTAGAAGAAACAACATGTCCTTCACTAGAAGCCTCTTTCAGGTTCCCCTCAGATATGAGAGAATAATTCACAACCATATAAAATTTATTCATCCTAGATATTTTAGTCTGGGACTTAATTTCTTATTTAATCCCATCTTAAAAAGGATTCATTGCGTTAGCCTCATACCCTACCAATACTGGTAAAAAATGATGAAAATCCATGAATCCTCTGGCATAGTCTATCCTAGACATGCTCCCATAGGTCAAGCCTATAAACATAGCTTTCCTCTCCTCCCTAGGTGTCTCAGGGTAAAATTTCTCCAACAACTTCTCTTGAAAGTCCTTCCACTCCATATTCTCCAGCTATCCATCCCATGTCTGGATGTCCCACCAATTTTTTTCTTGAACATGTTACATATATGAAGCCAGTTTGACTCTATTCTAAGTATGATTCTCTAAGGGGTCAAAAATCATCTGTAAAGACTCAATCTAGAACTCAATTGCTTCATATCCACCATATCCGGTGAAATTCATAAGGTGTTGTAACTAGAAATCCCATGTCAGGTCTGACATACTCTTCACAACCCACCCTGGGTCTCTTTACATAAACTACATAAAGAGGGAAATGTTATCATATAAATACTCTCTAAATTCTACACTTGGAACTATCAGAGTCTCTATTTATGGTACTAGAGGCACATTTACAACCATGTCCTCCTTTCATCCTATCAAGAAGTTTCATCATAGAGGCATATATATACAATGCGAAACAAAAATTTTAAGACACATTACACAACATTATCACATTTCAATGAGAGGGATTCACAATAATCCATAACAAGTTATTCCGTATAACCTTCTACAAGGTCAAAACCGAGGTGCTATCACTACCCTCAATCATCCCTCGTCTTGGTCCTAGATAGCATAGGGTAAACATTTTCATAATTCAAAGTTCTCTTTAGACACCTATTTATTCAATTCATTTACCACATTTAATATCATTTTACAATTTTCAATTTCATATTAGGAACCTTTCCATTTAGATAACACAAGTAAATAAAATCAATATTTCATTTAATCAACTCACCCAAAACCTGTTTTTATGTTCTTTCCTAAATGTGATGCATTACGCCATAATTCCTACATTCCTAGATTGATTCATGTATACTCAACCTTCGTTCCATACCATGCCATGAATAAAATCTAAAAAAACAATAACATCACATAACAAGTGCATCACCCAAGGATAAATAACATCCAAATGTAACAAAAAATATCAATAATAATAATCCCACCTTGGGTAATTGGGGTTTTTCTAATACAGGGGTTATCTACTCTCATGCATGGGATCATGACCAAGGACCAAATCTTCCTTGTATCATATCTACCTTTCCTAAATAGTAATACAAAATAAACAAAAAGAAAACTCCACTGATACGACTTTGTAATATCCCAAACCGAGTTCCACGTATTGGTTCTTCTAGCTGGTTGGTTACATGAACTCAAGTATGCCTCCCCATAGGTCAAAGGCTACTAACTAAAAGTGATAGTCTAATAGTTGTATCCTGGAGAGACTATACCATCTTAATTATAGTATCATAATAGAAAATATAAGTAACCAATATCCAAAGATAATAAACAATAACCAGATATCATACCATAACAATGATTACCAACCTCACATGATAATTCCAAGCCATGGATACATTATCCAAAATAAACCAATATATATGTCTTTCCATATATGTTTCTAGTGTCAAATGAAAAACCTAAAAATAAAGACACACTAATAACTCCCAAGTGAGTCTTGACACCATGTATGGTTCCCTCATACATGTTCCGTCCCAACTCATCCATCTAACATAGATCTCTTTACCTTATCTTTTCCTACAAACACAAAGTCTATTTGGGTACTGACCAGGAATCCTAAATAGGATGTGATTAAAACTAGGCAGGTCACAAAAAACGATGTCTAAAAAAATATCCATTCTATAATAGTGAATGCAATTGTATAAATAATAAATTACAATGAACAATCTAAACAATTATCACATTTAATTATTCTTTAATTAACTACTTAAATATTCTAGGGTCATGATGACACCCAAACTATAAATATCTTCTTTGTCTCGTTCTAGATTCTGAACCATATCACATAGGTAATAAAAATTCATTATAACATAGGATTTCATTATTCATTTATATCCAATTTCATTTTACGAATACATGGAACTCCAGTCCATTGCCAATATTATGGCCTAGAACATAATGTCTGGAACCCCATGGGTATTTTGAGTATCAGTCCCTATCCCACACCCCATGTGTATTTGGAGCATCAGCCCATATCCCATACAATAGTATTCAAATGCATGAATTTGGGCCTAGACTATCATTTCTAGAACCCTATGGATATTTGGAGCATCAGTCTCTCTCTTAACCCCCATTTATTAATCAATCACACATATATCACATATATCACACTCATCAAATTTAATCATTATTAATCTTCTTATAAAACATTTTCATCATGAAACACCATTTCAATTTTCAAAAAAAATCATGGTTACTCATTTAAATCTCATGGAATAATATGAACAATTCACCATTAAACCATTTACCAACATTTAATGATAATATCCATTAACCCTACAAGGTTAAGCTAACCAACCCTTTAATTTCAATTATAAATCAATACCATAATCCCATTAATTGACCAATTTCATAATTCTTTTTCCCAAAAATTCCAAAATACCAATATTCAAACAATTTAATAACTCTATTAATTAATTTAACAAATTAAATAATCCAATTCAATATTCCATTTCTAAATGTGGCAATTAAAATTCAACAATTACATACATGAAATTATAATTCAATACTATAGGAATTGAATTTTAGAACACCTCCCTCAAGTTATTTAATGAGCGTTCGCTAAACAAAAATCCTCAAATTGTGGTGGAACAATTGAATTCACAACGACGTAGTAGATCTAGGACCAAATCCTAAAAACAAATCAAATTGAATAAGATATAAGAAAACCTAGATCTAAACCTCACCAAAAAAAGATAAATCATTCCTATTCATCCAGAAAGTGGGAAGGGGTGATAGAAATAAAAACAAGGAATAATTCACTTACCAATGGAGAGATGATCCTTTAAATAGATCTTAAACCCATCAAGAATGAGGTTCAAAGATGATTGGATCCCTCCTGGGAGCTTCAAAATTCATTTTAATAGGTTTAGGGTCAAGCTAGGGTGTTTAGTGGTAAAAACTAGGGGGTTTCAGATTTTAATTAAATTTTTCATAGGAATAAAACATGTGTGTAAGGTTTATAGGTCTTAGGTGAACAATTTTCCAAACCGTGCACCCTAACCATGCACCTCGCCTTAGGGGTGCATGGTTTAACAAACCATGAACCAACCATGAAATTAACCTCTCCCAAGGATTGCATGTTTTCTTAGGGTTAGGTGCATGATTTGGAAAAACTAGTTTCCAACCATGCACTACCCCCTTTTCATCCAAAATTCCCAAATTTAACCCAAAACACCCTAAAACAAAAAATCACCCAAGATATACCAAATTAAGGGTAAAAGAGTACCTATAAATAAGAATGATAAATCTTCAGAAAAGGTTGGGATCTTATGATTCCTATGTTTGAGTCCATAAAATATGACATAAACATAATATCAATCACAAAAAACCCAACCAACAAAATAGTATTCAAAAATTTCCATTACTTCCTTCATAAAAAGATTTATGAGTGGGTGGAAAGCCTATCTGCATTAATTTCAAGATTTTACAAACAATATTTTTATTTTATTACCAACTTTAAGTGATTAACCATTTTATGGAAGGTGGGTGATTCAATCAATACATTCACATAGCAACACAACACACGTAATCTCACCACAATAAACATACATCTCAGCCACCACACATCACCACCACCACACAACAAATATACTAGATCAAACTCACCAACCAGTGAAAATAACCACTAGAAATTTCACACAGTCACCTCAAAACCTTACAATATACAAGAAATTAAACTTTTCACATACCCAACTTCTCCATATCATATCCACTTTTCCCTAACCAACGATCACCACTATCATCACACATTAAATTCCCATGCACACAAATCAAGGAATTCCTTTTCTCAAGTCAAGATATCATCCTCTTTGGGTGATACTAACTTTTCCACGTGGTTTTAATTCCATAAAATTATAATTTGTCTTAATTAGGGATTGGGGTTCCCCCTATTTGTATGAATGATTTTTTTTATCACACAAGGAAACACAATAAGAACCACCACACATAACCACAATTCATTCCATTTTTCACAATTATTCAGGGGATCACATTACTTCACCTCACTATTTAACATGTGTATTCTCACAAAATTTCAAATTTTCCATGGGTAACCAGCTCATTAACCATATATAAGTGATTATACTTTTAATGCATGGTGAGAAAAATCAAACAATAACATCAAGGGTCTCATAATCTATAATAATCATAGCATAAAAAAGCTTTCCAACAACCATTATTTTCAGAAATACATGTCAACATTTCAATCAAACATTAACAATGAAACCATAAACAAGAATCTACATTTCCAAGTCATTTCTAGTGAAACAACATGCCTTTCATTTAAATAGCTCTAACATGAGGACAAGTTGATGATGAAACTGTCCAAATGTTATCTCACACATCATGTTCAATATGCTTAATAAAGACAGTCTAGGTTCATATTTTTTCTTCTGAGGAAATATACTTCCAAATTAATTTTAAAATTTTTACATGATAGGTTCTTATGAACAATTCAAGTACCTCATTATATACAAAACATGATTTCTAAACTATCGAAATTAAAAAAGCTCTCGTATCACAAAATTAAAACTTCATGTGTTGCATTTCTATGTTTCATGACTTATCATGCACAAAATAAACATTATTTAATCATTTCATTACTCAGAAAAAAAATGATTATTCACTGTAGTATGGATAACATTATTCTACTTCCATATTTAAATTCAAAATATTAAACATGGTATATGCTCATGTCATGTATACTAGAATTTCCCTAGTTACCACACAAGTGTTTTAAACTTTAGGCATACTTCCCATAACAAATTACTCATGACTTAACATGTGAGGGGAGCTTATTTAAGCACATAAAAATTCTTATCATTTATATAAGAATAAGTTTAATCATTTCAATAATCTCAAGTCTCAACATGTTACCATAAATCATGTTCGTAATTTTTCAGCATTTTAAAAATACATTTTATAAGAATTTTCAGCCTAAAACATACTTAAAACATATGATAATATTAATATTGAAGAAATTTAATTAGGCCAATAATAATGATAATGTTATTCTTTTCAAGGTTCTTCAAATTAAAAGTAATTACCAATAATTAATATGGTTATTTTTTAAATATTTAAGAATTTAAATGTCCATAACCAAGTTTAACAAAAAAATTATAACACATGATCTTGGTAAATTATGAATGGAAAGAAACTATAAACACATTAATACACATGGAATCTAGAATACTTATAAGAATTGTTTTGAAATAATTCATTTTATCATGCCAATATGAAATCTACTCAAGGTAATATGCTTCATAAGGGTTTTAAAAAATAAATAATTATTCAAAAAAAACTAGACATTAATCTCAAATAATATTAAATATTATGAAATCTAGAAAAAATGTAATACATTTTATAAAAGGAAAAAAAATTCAATTCATTAATAATATTTCTATAACAGTCGAGGAAAAAACACATTCAATCCATAAAAATGTTTAAAACAAATAGCTCATGCCAGTTAAACATCATTTTACTCTTTCCTTTCAGTTATATGAATAATTCGTCAAAAAATAATAGTTCAATAGAATCTATATCATGGGAAAATTAAGAGAAACAAATAAAATCTCCTGATTTATTTAATTAATTTACTTAACATCCCAAAACCACCTCATTCAATCAAAAGTTCAATCAATCATAATTAATGTACCTATATTTGGAATCTACACTTAAATTGGTTCCACCTTACTTAGTTATTTGGTAGGATCATATTTGTTGCATCTAATTATTGGGGGCCCTAAAATCCCATGTACTAGTCAGTCTTCGTTGGAATATGTCACATACCAAGATTATATAACATTTTTTCCTACCAGTCTATGAAATCCTCACTCTTACTAACACTAGAATCCATCATATCTTTCAAACATCATATATGATACCACTCTATCATGACCCCCTCTATCTAAAGATATTGTAATAAAGAAATTGATATAATAACTCCTGAGTATCGCCTCTAGTAGGCATCGGGTTGGTGACTAGTACCAAGGGTATGAAAATATCATAAATGGGATCCATTAACCTCTATAATAAAATATTATTAAGAGATAGAATAATTCAACCCCAAGAAAATACATTAATGATATAAAAAGGAATCCAAAACCATCCCATAATTCATGTATAAATAAAACATATATAGATAAAAGTCTCCAAATGAAATTATCAAAATAAAAACAAAGGCACTGTTACAGAAATAGCTCCAAAGGTCTGATCTAGTAATGTCTAGCATGGTCCAAAAATTCCTCCTAGAAAACCTGAAAATAGTTTTATATACATAGGGTTAGAATACAAGTATACTCCATAGGAAAACCAAATTATCTTTTGCATATATGAAAAGATCATATTAATTCATTCATGGGGAAATAGTAAAACCAATAACACCTAAACATGTCAACTAACCAAACCCCAAACTCACCAATTCCCACTCACCAAATGACGCATCCAAGTATACTAACATAATAAGAATCATGCAGATAAAGGGTAACCATCACCGCTTTCCCATAGATCTCACGCCCCAATTTCATATATATTAGAGCTCCCATCTCTTCCGAATAACATATACCAGAACCCCATAACACAGTCACATCTCATCATTCCCACAGACACTGGGGCCGCCACCCCACAACATGGTCTCATATCATCTCTCCTAAGGACACATGGTCCATCACGTCACAACCATTGTCATAACTAGAGTAGTAGGGTATCATGAACATGAAGGAAATCAATCTCATTCTATAATGCTCCGACACCAATTACCCTGTTTCGGTGTATTATTACATAACATTGCCATGATCACAAAAGATCAAGTCTCGAAAGACCGATTAGTTCAGTAGTCTTGGAAACACTAGATATATTCATTAGTCTTATATTGCATCATAAAGTAAAAAAATACAACAACATCTTGTCTTCATATCCCCTCATACTATCCCTGTAGTTCATTCATAAATTACTTCTTCACATCCTGGGAAAAATAAAACATTGAAAGGGGTGAGCTCAGATGCTTAGTAGGGATAACAATATAGCTGAAACTTTCATAAATAAACACAAACATTTAAGGAAATGTATAACTAAAACAAAAGCCTTTTAAACTTGAACTTCAGCATAATATGAAAAAGATAAAATGAAATAATTCCATTAAATTATTCACATAGATATTCTACTAGTCGAATAACCACATGAAATGTAAATAACCACTTTCATAATGATGGAATTCATAATTCCATACTATCATAACCACGTATTCAAGGTCTCGTTCCAAGACTACAAATAAGATTTTGTCAAGGCCTTGCGCCAAGACACTAGTTTGTCTCACGAGACCTACCGATGCATCGAGGAGCAATAACGGGCTCCACCTGTCACTTACTAAGTCCAATGCATTACTCATATGAAAATTTTGAAACATAACATAAACATTCGTATTAAAAATAGCATATGAAATGTGAATACTTTAAACACAAACCATGAATGGTATAAAAATAGCACATCTAAAGTCAAACACAACTCATTTGATAAAATATAGAAGATTGTATTATATCAGATTAACCTCAATCGAGAATAATGAAGGATATTGACATAGATTAAAATAATCACCAAACTATTGAGAGAAATATCCCCCTTTTTTCTTGAAAACATTTAAAAGTCACACTATTTATCAAGAATCCATTTAAAATATATTTTTGAATCAAAGTTTCAAATACCACTTTGAAACTATTAAAAATAATTTGTATTTGAAAACTCAAATTTCCATATAAATAAATCCTTAAAAACATTTTTAGAACATGGACATTAATAAGAATGATTTAGAATAATAAATCTTTAAAACATTTAAAATGATATTTTAGTTAGAGTTCCTAACCAAAAGAGAGACACTTGAATACAAATAATTGAGGTAATAAAAACATTGTAATATCATGAGAATAAAGGTATTCATGATATACTATGTCAAATTAAATTATATACACCATATAAAAGTGATTTTGTGTATAACAAGAAAGAAGTATCAATGGAATGTAAATTGAGATGAAATCTCTTATAAAGACCGTGTCCTTAGGTTAAGGATAAATCAACGACATAATTATGTGTGAAAAATATAAATACACTCAATATGATTGGATATTCAGTGTAAATAAATCAGAGGACATTAACACATATTCTTCTAAAAACAACACCAATGAATTGGATATTTAACTCAACAAATGGAGATTGAGTTAAAATTTCTCTTATCAAGTTCATATCGATGACTTGAGAATTTATCAATGGAGTGATTATGTGTATCAAAAGTAAATCCACAGAAAGGGGAGTGGAAATTATGACATAATCAAATTAATAGTGATTCCACACACAATTTTGGAGTAAAATAATCAATGAAGTATGTGTAAAGCTGAATGAGTGGAATTTTAAATTTGTAATTCCCTTACAAATTTGGTAACTTACGAAACGTACATCCCATGAAAGATGGATCATACAATGATGATGTAAATATCCATAAATTAAAGTATATTACACAATGAATACAATAATGGGCATTACAAACACCACATGAAATAAATAATTGGTTAACAATGGAAATCTCACAGAATTAAAAGTGAGATAAGAAACCCCTTACTTTGTACTTTTTCCTTCATCGAGGGTAGGTTAGCCTACTCTTCTTCGGGTTCTTCCTTTTTATTTGATCAAAAGGGCTCCTTAGGTTGGATTTATGATCAAAATAAGGTCCCTAGGTTGAATTGAGGGAATCCGAGAGAATATTTGGGCAAGGTTTGACCGAGACAAAAGGATTTGAAGGTGTAAATTAGAGAGAAGTGGGAGTACCCTTTTATAAGAGGGGTGAGGGGCACCTTTGGAAAAGCTATAAATATTATATTATAATAAATTGATATTCAGTTTCTAATGGCTCCAAAGTGGATTATTTAAATTTTAAGGTGGGTATGGGTCTAAATCCTTTCAACCAATATATTTTAGACAGGTTTGGGTCACTTTATTAACCTTATCATTTATATTTAACTCTTAGTTAAATAGTTTGACATTTACCATGTCTCTTTGTATTTTTATATTATATAGTTAATAAACTTACTATATACCTCCAAGGGATACCCAAGTGGTCCATTTATGATACACCTATCATTATATAAGTCCTTTTCCCTAACCTTGTATTTTTAGGAATAGAATATCAATTAATAATATAATATTTTTTTTAAAAACTCTTTTATGTCAATTTTGACACTATTGGTTATTTTGTTTTTGATAATTTCATAACAGCATTATTACTTAGAAAAGAATTTATATAGCCAATCCTAATATGTCATATTAACATAGAAAATTATATTAATTCATAAAAAGTCTCAAATTACATTTATTTTGATATTTATAATATCAATTATTTTAATATTTCATTAATTAGGGAATTACTGCATCACCATTGTGTCATAAATTAATTAAATTATTTAATGTCTAAAAATTATAAATAAAATACCATTATGTAGGAAATAGTTTTATCTTTCTAATTAATATTTATAATCGAATTTATCTTATGTATAACTATATAATAAAAATGGTTTAGTTATTAAACTTTGAATTTATCTCTTTTAACTCTTCTTTGAATTAAATAATAATAAATGTCCTAATCTAATCCAAGTAGACCTAAATGATAATATTTTATTCCTAAGGTTGTTTTTGGTCGATAAACACTTGTCCAATATAATTAGGATTTGTGTTAGTGTAATATTAATATCATTTTTACCCATAATTACCCTATTTACTTTTAACCATGGTAAATAAAATAAAAAAGTTACTATTCACCAAAAAATATTTTCATTTCATTGAACCACATTTTACTCCTTAATATTAACCATGTCTCTCAGATTTTCTAAATTCCACTCACAGAAGTGGTAAAATTAAGTTTTTTGTGAATTTCCAAATTCTCCTAGGAGGTTGGTAAAAGACCGTGAAAAGTTCAGTAAAATTTTTATATATCTCAAATTATTCTAAACTAAATCCAATGAATTACATTGTAATTATAAAGGTATTATGTATATATTTTGACCTTAATTAAATTTAAATAAAATAAAAAATTATTTAAATAAAAAATCAGTTTTAAACTATAACTCGATGTTTTTTCACTATTCATCAAAAATTGAATGTTTTCCGAAAATAACACAAATTAACCCTAAGCTAATTTCAATATTACGAATCCAAAAATTAAGTCCATTTTGAAATATAAAATTTATAAAATTTCAAAAATTGGGTATTACTATTAATAACGACAAGTTTGATTGGTTGTGGTGTGTGTTAGAACTCGAAGTTGCATACAACACACGCTACTATATTATTCAAAGAGAAGTGTACCGTGGAAGCTTGGGGTGTTATATTCTCCCCTCCTTCAAATAATTTCATCATTGAAATTTTTAAAATTGGGCTTGGTAATATAATGGAATGTCCCACATCAGAAAACGATTCAATAAAACTATCACCATAAAAGAAAGAAAGGGAAGTACAAAGGTCACCCAAGATAACTCATACTAGGATTCCATGTAGGAAAACATGGATATGGAAGATAAACTAAGTTTCGCATTCTGATGGAGAGGGATAGAAAACAAGATCAGGAGATATTTAACAATAAGAAAGCCACAAACCTGTGATGGGAAAAATAGTCATTAGTTTCCCAGTAGGAAAAGTATACGGACAACATTTTTTTAAGTAACATTACATAAAGATGAGGGATTCATTTATGATATTGACTAAAAAATAAAGATACATACTTACTTTTTAATTAGAGTTTCATTATTTAATAAATTTCCACCACTAACTAATTTTTTTAAATAATGAGTATTCAAGAAGACTTGGTCACACTGGAAGAGCTAGAATAAAATTCTATAGAATCACATGATCCATGAAGGATAAACTATATATTTACCTTGTATTTAGAGATTAATCAAAACCAAAATAGTTAGTACAAGATCTGATGATCCCTAAAAAGGATATTCCTTTATAGAAAGAAACACTAATCTTAATTTCTAAAATTAAACCAACAATACCCCAAAGTTAAATAAATACCATTCAATAAATAATTTTCCTTAAAATCCTTAAATATAATCCAAACTAATATTGAAACCCAAAACATAAAAGAATTTGGTTATGTAGTCTTCCACGTTAAATTGTATCTCCAAATGACATCAACTACTCTTAAAGTCACATACTTAAAAGTAATTAACCTAATCACATATTCTATATTATAGGTTAATAATTTCCATAAATAACCCAAATCACTATAAATCCACAATAAAAACATAGATAAAATTCCACCATTACTCCTCAAATGAAATCCCATAGTATTCTATTTTCCTTGGGCATGTAGTGTTCCCAATAAAGAGAACATCTTCCAAAATAACATTTATCACTTAATCACTAAATCATTTTCCTATACTAAGTATATTCATTTGATAAGACATAAGAATCCAAATCAACTTATTATTGATCAATAAAATCATTTAACTAAAAATAATTAGTCACACTAACCAGGGACTTCACGTAGTCCAGTGGTAGGCGATAAATCCCAATCGCACTTTGGTTGTGGGTTCGATTCCCACAGCTTTGTTTGACGCGATGGGTTGTCACACAGTCTACATGTTGTCCTTTTTCAAAAACTATATTTTATAACATTACCAAAATGAGATAAATTACTCAAAATAACGATAACATAATTTAACCAGAAAGGTTATCTCATACCTTTCATTTTCATCCCAAAATATAATAACTTGTAATTTCCACAAACCCAAACATCATATAAAACCAAATGGTTATTTATAACTATATCCATAAGGGAAAAGATAAGTCTTCCTCAAATATCATTCTCACATGGAAAACTACAGGGTTACAAATACAAGAGAAAATTATTCCAAAGTAATCCCATCAACAAGGAGCACTAATACTTTTAAACATTTCTCCAACCATTTATTTTCACATAGCTTCTTCTTTGACCAGGAAAATATCCAATAGAATAGGGCATTCACTTGGGTATTGTCTAGGTCCCTTACATTTACAGAAAATGATTGTAAATGGATTCTTGGGACCATTTTTATTTTCTTCCATAGTACTCTTCCTTTTTCCTCGACAATTCTTCACTTTATGTCGTTCTTTCCCACATGTAATTCATTTCTTTGTTCCATTGAGACACTTTCCTGGGTGTCTCCTTCCACATTTCCTGCATGATGTAAATTTAGGATTCTTTTCTCCACAGTCTCCACTGCTGGAGCTCTTATCATTCATCACCATTCTCTTCTTTGTTGAGTCCGGGAGTTGGTTAATATATATGTTGTTGATCATATTTTTGGAAAACTGATTTGGCATGAACACGATATCTTTTATGCCTATCAACATTCCATTTTGTTGCTCATTTCCACCACTATTCCCACCTTATACATCATTCTCAATGTTACTATTACTTCCTTAGACTCCAGCCATTGACTAAAACCAAAAAGCATTAGTGAGTAACAGTAGTCATAAAATCATTTAGAGAATATCATGACACCATATTCTCAATTTGAAACACCTTAGGATTAACCAAGGTCATTTATTCTCATATTATATTAAGATACTTCAAATTGGTTTGTAAAGAAAATGTAAATTATCCTAAGCATATCCCCCATGAGTGTTGTAACCAAGAGTGCAGCAAGGCCCATTGTCGTGCACCAGTTCCCATTCCAGTCTAGCTCAAAGTGGTGTTTTCAGGTTTTACCCCTAGGTACATCTGTGACAGAGCCACCTCTACATTCTCGTATCTAGACAGGGATGTATTGCTTGGAAAACTCACAAAATCTATACAATACCAAAATTCTAGGAAGTTCTTCTATACTAATCCTCAAAGTCTATCTTAGGTCTATGTGCTCTAATCAGTGTTTATCTAAATCTAGTTTCCAATGTTTGTACTAAACTTCCTCTGATACCAACTGTAATGCTCCGACCCCAGTTACCCAGAGTCAGTGCATTATAACATAACATTGGAATGATCACAAAAGATCAAGTCCCGAAATACCTATTAGTTTAGTAGTCTTGGAAACACTAGATATATTCATAAATCTTACATTACATCATAAAGTAAAAAAAACTACAACAACATCTTGTCTTCATATCCCCTCATACTATCCCTAAAGTTCATTCATAAATTACTTCTTCACATCCTGGGAAAAATAAAACATTGAAAGGGGTGAGCTCAGATTCTCAGTAAGGATAACAATATAGAGGAAACTTTCATAAATAATTATAAACATTTAAGGCAATGTATAACTAAAACAAAAGCCTTTTAAACTTGAACTTAAACATAATATGGAAAAGATAAAATGAAATAAAGCCATTTACTTATTCACATGGATATTCTACTAGTCGAATAACCACATGAAATATCAATAACCACTTTCATAATGATGGAATGCATAATGTCAGACTATCATAACCACATAGTCAAGGCCTTGTTCCAAGACTAAAAATAAGATTTTGTCAAGGCCTTGTGCCAAGACACTAGTTTGTCTCATGAGACCTACCGATGCATCGAGGAGCTATAGCAGGCTCCACCCATCACTTACTAAGTCCAATGCATTCCTCATATGAAAATTTTGAAACATAACATAAACATTCGTATTAAAACTATCATACGAAATGTCAATACTTTAATCAGAAACCATGAATGGTATAAAAATAGCACATCCACAGTCAAACATAATTCATTCGATACAATATGGAAGATTGTATTATATCAGATTAACCTGAATCTATAATAATGAAGGATATTGACATAGATTAAAATAATCATAAAATATTGAGAGAAATATCCCTTTTTTTCTTGAAAACATTTAAAAGTCACACTATTTGTCAAGAATCCATTTAAAATAGATTTTTGAATCAAAGTGTCCCATACCACTTTGAAACTTTTAAAAAGAATTTTTATTTGAAAACATTAATTTCCATATAAATAAATCCTTAAAACCATTTTTAAAACATGGACATTAATGAGAAAGATTTATAATAATAAATCTTTAAAACATTTAAAATGATATTTTAGTTAGAGTTCCTAACCAAAAGAGAGACAGTCGAATACAAATAATTGAGGTAATAAAAGCATTTTAATATCATGAGAATAAATTTTTTCATGATATACTATGTCAAATTACAATATATACACCATATAAAAGTGATTTGGTGTATAACAACAAAGAAGTCTCAGTAGAATGTAAATTGAGATGAAATCTCTTATAAAGACCGTATCCTTAGGTTAAGGATAAATCAATGACATAATAATGTGTGAAAAATATAAATAAACTTAGTATGATTGGATATTCATTGTGAATCAATCAGAGGACATTCACACATATTCTTGTAAAAACAACACCAATGAATTGGATATTTAACTCAACAAATGGAGATTGATTTAAAATTTCTCTTATCAAGTTCATATCGATGACTTGAGAATTTATCAATGGAGTGATTATGTGTATCAAAAGTATATCCAAAAAAAGGGGAGTGAAAATTATGACATAATTAAATGAATAGAGATTCCACACATAATATTGGAGTAAAATAATCAATGAAGTATGCATAGAGCCTAATGAGTGGAAATTGAAATTTTTAATTCCCTTACCAATTTGGTAACTTACGAAACATACATCCCATGAAAGATGGATCATATAATGATGATGTAAATATCCATAAATTAAAGTATATTAAATAATGAATACAATCATGGGCAGTATACACACCACATGCAATAAATAAGTGGTGAAAAATGGAAATATCACAGAATTAAAAGTGAGATAACAAACCCCTTACTTTGTACTTTTTCCTTGGTCAAAGGTAGGTTAGCCTCCTCTTCTCCAGGTTCTTCCTTTTGATTTGATCAAAAGGGCTCCTTAGGTTGGCTTTTTGATCGAACTAAAGTCTCTAGGTTGAAGTGAGGGAAGTTGAGAGAATATTTGCGCAGGGGTTGGCAGAGACAAAAGGCTTTGAAGTTGTAAATTAGAGAGAAGGGGGAGTACCCTTTTATAAGATGGGTGAGGGGTACCTTTGGAAAATCTAGAAATATTATTTTATAATAAATTCATATTTAGTTTAGAATGGCTCAAAAGTGGATTATTTAAAGTTTACGGTGGGTATGGGTCGAAATCCTTTCAACCAATATATTTTAGATAGATTTGGGTCACTATATTAACCTTATCATTTATATTTAACTCTTAGTTAAATAGTTTGACATTTACCATGTATCTTTGTATTTTTATATTATATAGTTAATAAACTTATTATATACCTCCAAGAGACCCCAAGTGGTCCATTAATGATACACCTATCATTATATATGTCCTTTGTCATAATATTAGATTTTTAGGAATAGAATATCAATTAATAATATAATATTTGTTTTAAAAATTCTTTTATGTCAATTTTGAAACTATTTGGTATTTTGTTTTTGATAATTTTATAACAACATTATTACCTCGAAAACAATTTATATAACCAATCCTAATATGTCAAATTAACCTTGAAAATTAGGTTAATTCATAAAAAGTCTCAAATTACATTTATTTTGATATTTATAATATCAATTATTTTAATATTTCATTAATTAGGTAATTACTGCATCACCATTGTGTAATAAATATATTAAATTATTTGATGTCTAAAAATTATAAATAAAAAACCATCATGTAGGAAATATTTTTATCTTTCTAATGAATATTTATAATCAAATTTATCTTATGTATAACCCTATATTAAAAATGTTTTAGTTATTAAACTTTGATTTTATCTCTTTTAACTCTTCTTTGAATTAAATAATAATAAATGTCCTAATCTAATCCAAGTGGACCTAAATGATAATATTTTATTCCTAAGGTTGTTTTTGGTCGAGATACACTTGTCCAATATAATTAGGACATTTGTTAGGATAATATTAATATCTTTTTTACCCTTAATTACCCTATTTACTTTTAACCGTGGTAAATAAAAGCAAAAAGTTACTATTCACCCAAAATTATTTTCATCTCATTGAACCACATTTTACTCCTTAATATTAACTGCATCTCTTGGATTTTCAAAATTCCACTCACAGAAGCGGTAAAATTAATTTTTATGTGAATTTCTAAATTCTCCTAGGAGGTGGGTAAAAGAAGGTGAAAAGTTCAATAAAATTTTTATATATCTAAAATTATTCTAAACTAAATACAATGAATTACATTGAAATTATATAGGTATTATGTATCTATTTTGACCTTAATTAAATTTAAATAAAATAAAAAAATATTTAAATAAAAAATCGGTTTTAAACTACAACTTAGTGTTTTCTAACTATTCACCAAAACTGAATGTTTTCAGAAAAATACCAAAAATTCACCCTAAGATAATTTTGATATTAAGAATCCAAAAATGAAGTCCATTTTGAAAGATAAAATTTATAAAATTTCAAAAAGTGGGTATTACTATTCATAATAGTAAGTTTGATTGGTTGTGCTGTGTGTTAGAACTTGAAGTTGCGTACAACACACGCTACTGTATTATTTAAAGAGAAGCATACCGTGGAAGCTTGGGGTGTTATAAATTCCCTAATCCTACCATGCAGGACCCCCAACATAAGTTTCCGCTTGGCAAAGTTTTATCACAACTCACCTAAAAACGCTTAGGCCTCCGCCCCACAACATAGTCATATCACATCTCACACAAAAAGACATGTGCCACTGGCCCACAGTATGATCATATCACATCTCACCTGAAAACACATGGTTTATCACTTAGTGAACAAAAAAACCTCCGACCATCACATTATGTACATATATACTCACCTAGAAGTGAGAGTAGAAAATATTGGGTATCCATCCATTTATCCTCATCACTAGGATGTTGGGAAAATACCCTCTATGTGAATATAAGGGTTTCAAAACATGGTTCTATATGTGGGTGGGGTGCATATAGAAAAATAAAAAGAATATATAGTGTAATGAATAGAGTTAAGAACACAAATCTCAACCTATGGGTCCACATCAAATTACAAACCAACTCACAACATCACCACCAAATGTCACACCAATTCCACTTTCACTGCCAACTCTAAATGTATAACACTACACAACAAGCCATAGTCCACATTTCACATTTTACCCTTTACCTTATCAAATCAATCCAATTTCCATAATTCACCTTTTCCAAACAATTTTAAATAAACAACCCATTTATTTTACATTAAGAATCAACCATATTTATCCAAACATCCTATTTCAAAACAATATATCATTAATAATTTCAACTTATTATCCAACCAACCCATTCACTTCATTATTTCGGCACCTTTTCATTTTTCATTTATTAACAACCACATTAACCACACATTCTGTTATCATTTCAGTCATTCATTATCCACTCCAACCCATGCCATTATAATTTAATGTTATCATTTAATTTCATTATTACCTGGGCATCTATAAGAAAAAATCCCATTCCCATCTCATCTACCTTATATCACAACCACACATCACATAAACAATAAATTTTAAGATTTTGTAAAAGGGAGATTTTATCACATTCCACTTATTTATTTAAGGTCATTCTCACACAATCCATAAATTCTAAGGCAACCATTTTATTAACCCAAAATAATTTATTGACCAATTAAATTTAAAGTGATTCCAAGAAATCAAACCAATAAAGGTTCCAAAAAACATATCAAATTATCACAAATAAAGGATTACAACATAAATTATTTCTGTTGATGCATAAAACATGTATAATCCTTTAAAAAATATTACCACACACGAAAAAACATGTGAGATCTTCTTTTTTATGGAAATAAATAATTTTTAACTTCATGTAATTATCACATTCTCTTTTCAAGGTAATCATTCAATTATCTAAATTAACACAATATTTGATAATAAGGATAATAATTCTATATGCATGTGATAATACTTTATATGGAAAAAATTATCCACAACATGAAAAATCATATAAAATATTGGAAAAAATTCATCATTCCCCATCAATTACAATTAATCAATTAATTATATTTATTAAGTGAATACATACCATATTTACAGAGAATAAAAAAATATAGCCCTCCCACATGATACACTAGGTGATAAATGAATGATTTCCTATATAGATTTAAAGATCCAATAAATATGAGAAATAATATTCATAAGGTCTGACATGAAGCCATAATTTTCTAATTCTACATCTTCAACAATTTAAATGTAAAAAATAGATTTTATTAAATATATAAATTATAAATTTTCTGCTATAAAAAAAACTAAGTAGTTACTCCATACTCATCAATAAGAATCCAAAGGAATTGATGGTTCATAAATCTGATTAGTATTGTGGGAGATATGGAAGAGATAAGTTGATAAATTGGGTGTTTTATTTACATGACTTCCAATTTTCAAAAATAAATATTTTATTTAATTCCCAAATTTAGTTCCCACATTTAATTCCCTAATTTAATTCCATCATTTAATTCAAAACTTATTATAGAATTATTATTTAATTTTTATGTTTTAATGTCTCCCATTTATTATTATTATTATTATTTAAACATATTTATATAATCTTTTTTTAGCATGGCATCCCCATGGAGTGGCTCCCCAATTTCACACCTCACTCTCCCTATAATTTAATTATTTATTTTTTATTCTTCATTCTCTATATTTAATCAATTTAAATTTCCTTTATTATTTTTTCATTAATTAAAACACACTCTCTCCCATCATTACCATTTTTCCCATGTCCACTTCTCATGCCTCTCTCCAAGGTTCATTTATTTATCAATTATTTTTTTATAATTATTATTCTCATAACTCACCACCCTCTATCATATTATTTAATATATTTCTTTTTTTCAATGCTCCATCTTCCTTCGATTCCTCACCCCACCTATTAATCTTCCATATTCATTTTTCATTTATTTATTTCATACTTTTTTTTAATTTCATTCATTCTCACTTCACTTTTTTAAATTTTTAAATGCCACATTTATAGATATATAACCACACATATATATATATACTCTCATATATAAAAATTCTATTATATATATAACAATATACATATATTTATATAGAAAATATATATGTGTGTGTGTAACAATATACACACTTGTATATGTATAACAATTTAAAATATACATACATGCATATAAATCTATACATATATTCATAATATTTAATTATGCAACACACACATGTATTTGTACAACAATATAGAATATATATATATATATATATATAATTTATAACACAAACATTTTTAAATGTTTATTTAGAATATTATGCTTGTAAATATACATATTTACACATATGTGTAATATATTATATAATATATTTTAAAAACGGTATTTAAAAAAAACCATTAAATATTGAATAAACATTTTTGTGCATAAAAAGTAATATTTTATGAGGTTAAAACATCATGAACCCTCTACAACTGAGAAAAATATAATGTAAGAGCTTAGAATATCCATGCTCTTATAACCTCTATATAAAATTATAGAGACATGTCACCAAGTTTGTCATACCATGAAAAAGAATGAGTCCTATACAGTGAGGTCTGTATGGTTGGACCTTAGTTTGGAAACCCATATCTCTAAATTGTGTGCCTCTTTAAAAAGTGTAATTTTACAAATTTTCTCATTAGACCGTTTATGGGATTAATCCCTTTTTCTACTCCCCTTCAGATGAACCTCTTACACATGACACCCCCTTATCCATCTCTTCATCTATATGAGATATCCTTTATTCTTGGGATGATTTTTATTTTTTTAGTGTGATCTAGAGCCTAAGGTAATTATATGTGTCCTCATTCCACATTTCATTATTTGTGTTTCGGTCTCATGGTCCCTCATTGTTTAGGTCTAATATTCCTTATTTTCATTATGTTTGTCTATTTTTATCATTTTATATTGATTCAATATGAGATTACAGTCAGTGCTTGATGGGTATAATACACTAAGAATAAGTTAGGTGGTCCTTAAAATCCAACCTATAGTTTTTCCATTTTCATTCCAATTATATGCACGAGGCAATTAAGTAAACCATAGAGTGCCTTGACTTTGGTTAAATTAAATGTTTGAAATTTTTTCAGCTTTGTTAAATACTCTTTCTAATATTAATTGAACCATAAGAAAATTTTAGTTACTTGATAGATGAGCTTAGTTGGGTTTGACCATATATGAGATTGGGGTGAGCAATGGTTATCTAGATTTAAAATTTAAATGGTAAGTTATAACTGAAATAAAAGGTTGAGAAATGGAATTTCATAACCATAATTGTTTTTGGGAATGGGTTGGACCGTTGAAATGGGGCCTTTATATTGTGAGTGTTGAGATGTAAAATTGTTTTATCCATGATATAAGACAACAAAAATTACTTATGTGGTTTTTTTAGATAAATAATTATGTTTGAAATGGCTTATGTAAAATGAATATTTAAAATGATGGTGTTGGTTAAATATAGTGATAATAAGAAACCTATAACGAATTTTCCCTTATAGATTATGAATGATTTTTTTAATTGAGCCTTGGTAAAAGGATAAATATTCTATGAGATTCCAAGTGAGATATCATAATGATAAATGATATGGTTTTGGTTTGATGTTTGTAAAATTGGATTTTCTCGTGTAATTTTTTTTGAATGGAATACCTTAGGTGTAATCCCTTGGATTTAATTTTGGATATAAAAATGGTGTAATTACTTGAGTTATCATGGATTCCATTATTGGACTCACTTGAATGACATGTGTGGATGCATCATTGGATTCAATATTGTATAAATATAAGGAAGTCCACGAGTTTCCTTTGAATCCTCACTGATTCATCACTACGAATGTCATGGGATGGCTCCCCCTTAGATTCGGTTGATGTATTATATTTTTAATTTCATGGATTAATTCCAAAAATTAATTCAAGGCACTATTTTGAATGTCATAGGATTATTTACATGGATTATTATTGATTCTATGAGATGGAATGTCATGGGCTAGGACCTAGATTCCGGTCAAGCTAGATACTATGAATGCCTTGGACTAGAAGTTCCATGGATTTAGTTTAGAGAATGGTGAGGTTGGATTCCTTGGATTCCCTTGGATAGAACTGAGAGGAATCTCATGGATTAATTCCTTCGATTATAGATTGACTTGGTAAGATATGAATTCCAAGAAAACCCCCTGTAGATTCCATTTTGTTTCCTAGAATGTGGTTTCCATAGTTGTGAACCTTAGAACTAGAATGAGTTGTGAGATCTATCACCCTGATCATAGATACACCGGAACTAGCTGAAGTGTGTAGGTCCAACCTTGGGTGTACCCTAGTGCTCATGATAAGAGGTTATGTTTTATTTATTTGGTTTTTTTGTTTATGTGGTGACATGTTATCAATATCACTTCTGCATGCACTTGTTATATATAATGGTTATTTTAGGGACATCATTAGTGGTATACTGCTGAGTTTTGTGCACACCCTAATCAGAAAACCAGGGAACTTAGGTACCTAAGTAGAAGACAATATGGTTGTAGGTTACAGGGTTAGGTAAAGGTCCCATTATTTGTTGATGGATTCAGTTTGGATTTTCAGGCATTGAGTGTAGACAACGAGACTAGGGAGGACTTGAGACCAGTTTGGGATGAGTATTAGTTTTGTTTTATTTGTTCTATTGTATCCCTGTGGGTTATCCACCATGGGGTTTTGGTTATGGAATATATGGAATTACTCATTATTGTGGCATTTTGATATTGTATGTATTTTTTTCACTTGAATAATTTATCTATGATGTTTATTTCCCAGGTTTGTTATTGTTATTATTTATACTATTTGGATACTCTGATGTGTGAGTATATTCTCTACACCATACCACCTTGTTATGTGATGTTATTAGATTATGGAATTTTCACTCTTAGACCAATATGGAAAGAGGGTGTGGTTTCATTCATGCATCATTCTCGGTATATATAGGGATTCTCATGACATTATCAGGCAAGGGACATGGGTTTTAGATATTGATTGCATGCTATTCATGATTTATATTGGATTTTTTATGTGTTCTTAATTGTATAAATCTAATTTATATCTGACTATGGTATATATTTATTAATAATAATGGGGTTAGTGTTTAAAATTTTATCATAGTTGTATGTGGTGTTTCCATATACGACTATGTTGGAATCTTTCTTGACTAATTATTGGGATGATCCCTTGATGCATAGGTAGATTTAAATGGATTATAGATGGTATTGATTAAATAAAGTTCCAATATGAAGCCTATAAAGTGTATTCCAATATAAATTATGAGGGGAACCCTATTTAATTAACACTTGGAAAAGTGGAAATCATAATAAACCACAAAAGGTTTTTTATGTCTTGTGAGAATAGAAATCACTTGGAAAATATTATTTCTATGGAAAATGAGAGTTTTATTAAATAAAATGTTAGTAAGTAACTTATCAAGTATTCTCCCTTATAATTTTTTAATGAAATTATATTTAACCATCCTTGGGATGTGAACTGTGTGAATGATAAAGTCTTAATAGTGTATTTTTGTAAATTCTTTACCCTTAGGTGGATGAGGTGAGTTAGAGGCCTTATGTGTTTGTCTTGACCCATTGTATGGGTAGTGTGACTATTTTGAGTTCACTAGGCATGTGTATTCCTATATTATATGTTTAGATAAACCCTATGGGGGTGGTGGTCCTTGAGATGGATGTTTGGAATGATAGTTGTTGGGTGACTTTAAGACAGGAACAATGGAGTGTTTCTAATGGGTTAAGAACTATATGTGTTTTGACCCATGTGTAAGGGGCTAGGTGGGAAGTCCTGGTGAATTTTTTGACAAGACTCGATTATTTTAGTGTGTATTTTTATATTAATATTTGAGGGTAAACCATGATAGGGTTATCCCATTCTTTTTAATTATCTTATAGGTGTAAATCATGGAGATAATATTTGGAATTTTCATTTGGAGCATGTTCAATGTTGTTGGGGTTTTACAAACTTGTGGTTGAGCACCCATAGTTATAGTGCCTTATGTATGGGTAGGTCTTACAGGGAAAGATCATTTAGATGCATTTCTATAATATATGTGGGTGTGTTTAGGGTGTATGGTTTCCATGTGGGTAATCGGTTGGGGTTTGGAAATGATTCTCTGGATGATTGGTGGTCATACTCTTGGACTTGATACATGTAAGGTATCAGTCCAACTATAAGAGAGAATTTGGGATGTATCTTTTTAGTAGAAGATACATTCCAGTAGCATGGTTTTTCACTTAGGCATGAGAGCCATGGATCATTTGTTCTCAACTCATGGACAATGATTAGGGTTTTGTAATTTGGTTACAGCTTGGCATGTGACCTCCAGGTTTCAATGAGATCTACTGGTGAAACAATTATCACTCATTGTCTGGATAAAATAAAAGTGGTGCATTAAGCTTGTCTTGGTGAACATAAGGTTTGATCAAGTGCATGGAATTGGAGAAATTATTCCTTGTTTGGTTCAAATTTTGAAATCACATGGGGGTGTCGATGCTTGGTCTCGAGATCAGGGGTTTAGGGAAGGAGTGGTCAAGTTCCTAGCCATGTCTAGTTTGAGGTATGATTCTAGAAGTTTACTATGACTGGGTTATATGGTTGAAGTTTTGTAATGAAACTAGGTGATAAGTATTCTTGTGATGGACCTTGGCCTAAGTGGACTACCCTATTTTGAAGAGGTGTACCGTGGTTACTCTCAGTTAAGTAAGGTTTACCTATGTGTGAGCATAGTTAGTGGTTTTGCATCTGATCCTTGTTTTTATGTGTTGTAAATCAAGGGACTATGAGTCAGGTTTCATGAACAAGTAGTTTTTCAGTGTGCTTACCCATTTTGATACAATAGATCAAGGCCATTCACATTTGTAAGTATAGTTTCTACCAAATTGTGGTTTGACAAGTGTCCATGTGTGAGTCGAGGGTCGATGACCATGATGAGATGTTATGGGTAAAAATTTATGAGGATTTTTTGGGATAGTGAAGAATCTATTTTTATAGGGGTAGTGTTGGTTTGGATTGAAGTGTTGTGACATGTTCAGTACAGGAAATCCATCCATGTCATGTTTTGATAGGACAAGGAGCATGACTCAAAATGAGCGACATGAGTGTGTTGATGGAAGGACATATTGGTGTAAGTAATCAAGGTTAAGTGTTTAGAAATATATATAGTGGGGAGAACACCATAATCCATTAGGGGTTTTAACCATTTCTTTGAATAAATTTTGGAAATGCTGATGATGGTGTTCTATGAGCTAGAATTGGGTAGTGTTCGACGTTGGGAGTGGTGTTAGGTTATGAGTGAGTTTGACCACATCTGGCCACTGTGTTTTGTAATAAATGGGTTATAGTTTGTGAGAATAGTGTTTTGACTCTATATAATGATGAAAATGAAACACTTATGGTGGGAACAATCACTCCATTTGGGGCATGTGACTCTCATTCTAGAATGATTTCTAGAGTATGGACTAGTCTTCAGATGGTAGTGATGGCACAAAATACAAGTGTGCATGTGGTTTCAATTTAATATGGATTCCTTGGTGAATGCAAGGAGTTAATATATGTGTGGTGTGGGTTGAATTTCGAGTAGATTATTTGGGCTCAAGGAAGAATGATTTGATCCAAGTAGGGTAAGGCATGGTGGAACATTGGTTCTTGGGTGGGAACATGATAAATAATGGGGGTAACTGATGTTTTGACTGTGGAATTATAATGGTATGGAAAGGGAAGACCTTATAGTATGCTTTGGGTTATTAAAGGATTCCCTAGGTGATCATGGAATCTCATTCTAGTAGTTTAATGGTGCATCAGTGGTGGAAACTGGGTGTTCTGGAGTTTGTTCAACTAAGGTTTTAATTATTAAATGACATCAGGAGTTAATTTTTGACTTTGATGTTCATGCTTGGGCAGTTTTTTTTATTCCTTCATAGCTAAGCATTAGGAATGCGAAGTGTGGTAGCACATTTTTGGTAGCTGATCTTTTTGAGGCAGATCTGCTGGAGGGGGTTCACCTTGTGCTATCACATGAAGTAAGAAGTACTGAGTCAACAACGCATCAAGTACATCATTTTGGATATGATGGGTGAGTTCTTAGAGTTGTTTGAGACTTTCCAAGGAAGATATAGTATGATCATTTGTGATTGGATGGAGGGATAACATCCTTTTTGGTTTAGAATTTTGTAATGAAGATTAAGACTGGTGTTGGAAAAGTGTTCTCATTTATAGTTGAGTATGATGCATTCGAGATGAAATTAGGTGAATTTTGTAGAAAAATAATGGATTTTTGGTCATAAATTCTATTTTTGGAAGGTACCATACATCAGAATTTTTTTGTGAGCTATGTATACTGGTGGGGAGAACCATAGGCCCTATAAGTAATTGGTTGGTGACGTGATCATGCCTTGATAAGGATGAACTTGGGTTAATACCATCTCTTCATTTAGATGATGGTTATGAGCTTCAGACAGGGATCTGGAGAGATTGTTTATTATATTTGGAGATATATTTTGAAAGTGAGTTGGGTGTTTGGGAATAGAAATTGATCGTTTGGAATCAAAAAGTTGTCCAGAGTAGGTTGGGTGATGTAGTTGGATGACCACCAAGATTTCTAATAGGGAATTTTTAATTCCCTATTCTATAGGAGCATCTAAATTTTCAAATAGAATTTGAGTTTTGAGGATGGCGGATGAGAAATTTTTTAAACTAAGTTTTGGATCAGGAATTATAGTGTTAAAACATATTAAAGGTATGTTTTGGATGTGTTTTTAGGTCTAAGAGGTGTATTGGGTGCTCGAATAAGTATCAGGATCCATGGGGTATGGAATTATGGTTTTAGGGAGAGCATCCAAGGGAACTTGGTTAACACATAGTTAGTTATAATTATGAACCCTAACCATGTAGTTTTATTTGTACAGGTACAGAGTTTGTTTAAACCTTGTGAAGGGTTCAAGAATACCATGCGAATTTTATAGAAAATTACAAAGTCATATTGCACGATTTTTCAAACCGTTCACATTAACCATGATAAAGTTTGATTCCCAAATAGACAAGTCTACATGGATAGTGCATAATTTTAAAAACTATGTTGCTAAAATATGTACCTCTTTAAAAATTGGAATTTTATGAAACCCCCAAACTTTTAATGTTTTAATCCATTTTTCTCCACCCCTTCAGTCAGAACCTCCTATGTATGGTGCCCCCTTTTCCTTCTCTTCCTCCATGTGATATCTCCATTATTATTGGGAAAATTTTTCTTCTATTTGGTGTGATAAATTACCTAATTTGAGGCTAAAATTCCTCATTCATACTTTATTTATTTGTACCATTGTCTCAACCCCCCTTATTATTTATGCCTAATATGACTTCTTTTCAAAACATTCATTTGTTTTCCTATTTTCTTCCAATTTAGGATGAATCGACTGTCGATGCTCGATTGGTAGACTCTAATAAGAATAAGATAGGTGTTATTTAAAATATAACCCAGAGTATTTCCACTTTTCTCTAAGTATATTCATGATGTGGTTAAGACAATCAAGTTATTCCTTGAATTAGTTAAATTAAATGTTTTATATTATTTTAATCTTAGTTAAATACCCCATATAATATTCCTTCAACCATAGGAAAATGGAAATTCCTTAAGATATTACCTTATTAGGGGTTTCCCTTGTATGGTCTTGGGGTGAGATATAGTTATCAGGAATTAAAAGTTAAACATGAAGTTATAATCAGAATCGATGGTTAAGAAGTAGAATTTCACAATCATTGATTATTTTGGGAATGGTTTGGACCTTTGAAATAAGACCATTGGATTGTGAGGATTAGACTATAAAATGGTTTTGGTCATGAGATGAGACTAAGGGAATGAATTATGTGTTTTGCGTAAAAAAATAATTACATTTGAAATGGATTATGTGAAATGATTAGGTTAAATGGTGGAATTCATTAAATATAGTGATGGTAAGAAACATATAAGGATTTTTTCCTTAAATATTGTAGATAACATCCTATTTATTCGAGCCTGTGGAAAAGGGTAAGGATTTTATAAAATTTCAAGTGAGATATCATAATGATATGGTCTCTTTTTGTGGTTTGATGTTTGGAAAATTGGATGTTCACTTAAAAAAGTTTGTTATGAATGGAATTCCTTGTGTATCATCCCTTGGATTTAGTTTTCTATATAAAAAAGGTGGAATTCCTTGGGTGGGTGTGAATTATATTAGGGGGATCGCTTGAATTCAATTGTAGGATTCTTTATTGGATTCAAGTATGTCTAAATATAAGGAATTCCATGAGCTACCTTAGACTCCTAATTGATTCATAATTATGAATTCCTTGAGGTATCTCCCCCTTAGATTCGGGTGATGTATTATGTTTTTAATTCCATGGATTAATGTAATGGACTTACTCAGAGTAACCACGTGAACGTCATGGGATGAGCTCCCTATATTTGTCTTGACTGTATGAGACAGAATACCATAAGTGAGGACCTAGATTCTGGTCAAGCTAGATACTCTGAATGGCTTGGAATGATGGTTCCATGGACTCAATTTATAGAATTATGAGGTTTTATTCATTGGATTTTCTTGGATGGCACTGAGGGAAATGTCATGGATGAATTCCTTAGACTCTGGATTGACTTGATAAGAGATTAATTCCCAATAGATCCACCATTAATTCCATTTTTAATAGTTTTGGTTACCTTAGTGACGCAACATGGAACAAACATGAGTTGTGAGATCTATCACCCTGATCATAGATACATTAACACTAGCTTAAGTGGGTAATTCTGACCTTAGGTGTCACCTTGGAGCCTAGGATTGAAGGATGTGATTATTTATTTATTTTTTTATTTGGTTATGTGGTGATATATTATCAGTATCATTTTTTAATACACTTATTATATGGACTAGTTATTTTATGAACAACATTGGTGGTGGACTAACACCGTGGTACTTGGGTACCCAAGAAAAATACTATATAGTTATAGGTTATAGTGTCGAGGAAAGGGTCCATTTCTTATTGATTACTTTTGTTTGGATTGGATAATGTAGATTATGGATGATGGGGCCAGGTATGAATCAAGTCCAGTTTGAGGATGAGTTTTATTTTTGGTTCATTTTTTTGGTTTTATCCTAGTATGTGATCCTCCACAAGGGATCTATTTTGGAATGTATGGCATCACTCATTGTTTTTGAATTTTGATATTGTATCTATTTTTACCACCTTCCCTATTTGTCTATGATGTTAACTAGCTTGGTTTATTATGGTTATTATTTCTGCTGTTTGGATACTCTGGTATGTGGTTATAATCTCCCCAATATACCACCTTATACCCACACTTCTATTCAAAA
The DNA here is from genome assembly GCA_963277665.1 of Viscum album. Taxonomy (NCBI): domain Eukaryota; kingdom Viridiplantae; phylum Streptophyta; class Magnoliopsida; order Santalales; family Viscaceae; genus Viscum; species Viscum album. The sequence continues at coordinate 340,314,879 of OY728135.1, forward strand.
CCTATGGCATCTGAGGAAGTGAATTTGAGGTGATGTGGTGTACCGGCCTGGAGCACTGGTTAATTGGCTCCCATGGTAGGGTTACATATGGATTAAATCTTATATGTATATGATGTATTTTGGCTATATCATATGAGTTGATTTAAGGATATCATATTTTAAAGTATCCATGTTATAAGAGGAATCTTTCATACCTTGAGGTTATATCATTGGATCACATATAGGATATCATATCATTATTTCCTTTTACATATCATATGATATATTAATATCATAATTCATTTAAATACATTAATCATGTTTGATGATTATCAAAAGTATTCAAATATTAAACATTAATGTTTTATCATTATCCATTTCAGTATATCATTATCATAAATGGTTCATAATATGAAATGTATGGGATATTTGTATGGTTGAAGCATTATAAATCGTTTTTAACCAAAGTATTACTAATACATTGTGTAACATACGAGTAAATTCTATAGAGGCTTTATAGTGTCCCGAGACCTATATAAATAGGCAGTAACCCTGATAATATTTCATTCAGTCATAACACAAGCTTTTCCATTTCTCCAATAGATCTCTTATTTTTTTCTTTATTTACCCTTTGTGGTATTATCATATCATGGAAGTGAGGTGTATCCCACCAAAGTATTATATTATTATGTTATCCCATGGATACATCACAATATAAAGGGTATGTTGGTTACTCCTAGTGATATATATTGAATATATTGATGATAAGAGTATTATTAATATTCATTGAAAGTTATATATTCTTCATTATATTGGTGCATGATTTTGGCTTTAATAGAATGGTATTCTTAGGATGTGAGGTTTCTAATGTCTTATGATGTATTGAATAAGTTTCATTCGATACTTAAAAACCCAATAGTGGTATCAGTACCTTACCATGATACTTGATTCTTGGAATCTTGTTTGAAAAATGAAAAAATGTATATTTTATGGAGGTCATATTTCCAATCATTAAAAAAAATCTATAAATTTCTTGGTATCTTGTATTATGATATTAGATATCATAAGTGGTGATATGAGATCAGTATGTTTCCTAGTTTTGTTATTTATGATATTATAAGCTATGATGGGGATTGACTTGTATGATATGGAATATCGTAATAAGTAGCTTAGTGTAATCCTTTGGTTTAAGGTATATTTTAGTATATGATATGGCATAATTATAACCAACAATATATTTTTTCTTCACAAAAAAAACTACAAATAAATTATTTAATATGATACAATGCATATCATATAGTATGACTGATAATTCAAAATTATCAATTGTAAGCCACAGTGTGCCATTGGTAAGGCATGGTATCGATTTTATATTAAAACACATCTTATGACATGGTTTATATCATAAAATTTGATATACATAAAAATGTTAATTTTTCTAAATTTCAATTATGAACTTAATTGTATAATTTATAAAATGTTCATAAATTATGAGAAAAGGTATTTTAGGATATTTATTTATTTTATAATGGTTTTAAATAGTTAAGTAATTATAAAAAAATAATCAATTACTACTTTTTTATGAAATATTTATTAAATAAATATCCATAATATTTAATGTTAATATTAATACCTTTTAAAATACATGACATGACTTATAATTTACATACAATACTTTTAGATAGAAATTATAAGGGTAATTTAAAAAATGTTTATAAATTTCAAAATAAGGCTAAATATTAACGAATTTATATTAAATTATGAATTATTTATAATTATTAATTTGAATTGTTCAAATCAAATGCCTTATATGAGAAAGTACTTATATAATGTCAAATGATTTTCGAAAATTGATACGATAGAGATTTAAATATTATTAAATGTGCAATACTCTAAATGTTAACATAATATATGAATAGTTAATATATATAATGTTCATATTTATGATGTTATATATTTAATTAAAATTTTATATAAATTTCAATACGAAGGAGTTTATGTTGGAGATAAATATATAATTTTTATATTTATTTAGTTGTGGAATGTCCATAATACATTTCTTAATTATAAATTGTTTGTAATTTATTTATAAATTGTTCATAAAATGTTTATATCATACTTAAATATATAAATTTTTCATTTATTTATTTTATTCTTATATTGACTCATGAATATAATTTATATATTATAAACTGGTATATTCTTTAGTTTAAAATTGTTTAAAATTCTTCTTTAAATTATCATAAAATCATTTAAGATGTTATATTCTAGGTATGAGTTGATTTATTTTAATTCCACCATGTCTTTGACTTGTTAATGAGTTGTGTAAATAGTTACACATAAATATTATTTGATCATCTTGATTTGGTGGAAGGAAGAGGGATTTAAAAATAAATCATTATAATTATGCATATATGTAAATAGAGTACATTAGGAAAGATAATGGTATTAAATCCCATTTAAAACTCTAATGGTAAGATTCCTTTAAAATAAAAAACTTATAAAGACCTCAGTCATATAACTAGGTTGGTTGTGTTAAAGTTGGGTGCCCCTAGATTATCTTGTGTAAGGAAAGAAAGTAACGGGTGACTCTAATAGGATTCAGTACCCATTTTTTCCATTTAATTTTAGTTACACTTAATTGGGATAACATGATAGGATTAAATTACTAGAGGAATATTATTGAGTAAAACCATATGATAGATTTGGATAAAGAGTTATCTAATCAACTATATAAGATTTTTATAAGATACGCCTAACATGAATACCTACTTATATAGCTATGTTATGGGAGAAACATTAATGTGGCCCAAAATTTAGTCAAATATATATCTTGTCTCACTAGAGGTTATAATATTATTTAAAAGGGTTCATAATTTTATTGGGATTACATTTAATAAAAAACCTTTTTAAATAATTTTAAAACATGATAATCATCTGATAAAATCTTATTTTGTGTGTAAAATGGAATCATCATCATCAAGAATAAAATTAACATCAATCTTTAAAAATAAGGGTCTTAATGTAATAAAATTCTTATACTGGTACAAAGACTTAAGAATATTTCTTAAGGAAAAGTTTATGTGTCAAAGATAAACTTTACTAAGTAACTGTATATTGAATTTGTTTTGAAATTTGACCTAAATGTTTATCAGAAGCATAAAAATATTTACTTAAGGCTTCAAATGTATTTTTTATATATGTAATTACAAAAGGAACTTTGATATCCAATTATATACTCAATATGATTAATACTTTAATAACTTGGAGAGACTGAAGATATATTATAAGTATTGATCTAGCTGTTGAATTAATATTATAATCAATCATGGAAAATATTCTAAAAATGTGAATAAGTTCAATAAAAAATTACATAATTAAATCAAAGTGTCGAGGATAGTTGAAATATTATGTAGTGTAGAGGTTATGGTTATGTATCGACAATATAAATATGTAAAATTTTATCCATGAAAAGAATATGTGATCTATCTAATATTCATCCTTGGTAATCGAAACCTAATGGAGGAGTCAGGATGAAAGAAAAATGTTTCCATATGAAATTTTCTAAGATACATGAAGAGGTTTGATAAACTCCACATAGATTTCATGTTAGTTATGATTGTTATAGAAATCAATTCATCAATTTAAAGGGTATATTATACCAATTTTTTTAATGTTGTAAATATAAAAAGGTTAGAAAATAAAGATAATAATTGATGAATATTACAGTTTTCATTCATTTGATAAAGTAATGGGTTGTTAAATCATAAATTTGGATATAAAGGAATATATTAAGCTCAGATAGATCTATATAATGGGTGTGTATTTTCATATTATTTAAAAAAATTATTTGTAAATAAAGATATTTCATGAACAATATACTATGATGGTTATAACAAAAATGGTTTATAATTTATTCAATTTCATAACATACTTAAATGGAAGATGAAGTTAAAAGAGTTTTATCCATGATAAAAGAGTTTATACAAATTTTTGTTTAAACATTAGGGATATGATCCCACCACCCATCAACAACATATTTTAAATAATAAAGTATTATTTTCAAAATACTTCTCCAAACACATATAATACCATATATGATACAAATATTATAGTTTATATGTAAATTTTACCACTAAAGGAAATATGTTTCATTTCATTTATGCAAATGAGTTTGGGTGTCTTAGCATTATATTATGAAGAGAATATAGTTTCTAAGAGGCTAGTGGAAGTATATTTGGAAATTGAGAAGATAAAATTTTTAACAAATAAATGATTAAAGTGGTCAAATGAAAATTAAATTTCACTTTATATACTAAATATTTTTTGGAGGTGTTTTTAGAAAAATATTTTTATTGTTTCATTTGAGGGAATTATTAGGTATATATTAACAATAGTGGAAGTGATTTAATCTTATCCCAAGCTCACTATACATAGAATATATGAAACTTATGTAAAAACTAGAAATCAAGAACCTATAAATCATGCATACCATAAATCAGAGAGATATTGTAACATGTTCAAACCATTGAATAGTTTGATAATGATCACCAAGAGTATCTAAAAGACATACTCTCTTTGTAAACTATCCACAAGATATTGTGTAATCCCACATTTGGATAGAATTATTCTTCCATTCACAATGTTTTAACATCTTTTATGATAATAATTAAGAGGAAAGAGATTTGGTTATTGAGGAGTATATTTTTGGGTTTTTTAATATTAACCACTACCATCATATAGAATTGGATTTATATAGATATCAAGAATGGTCCCAAATTTCTATTTCATTTACTCATGAATTGTAATGAATGAGCAAATGCTATAACCATCTCATGTAACTCTTACATTTAAAACCCCATGTGTTACATATCATGCAATAACTCCTTTAATGATATCCAACCATAAAAGATTTCTTGATCATTTGACCACCTCTTTATTGAAGATAGTGGTATCACATACCATGTTTAATGAATTTATAATGTCATACATACATATTTCATAGAAGTAGCATGTTACCATTAAAAATGATCTATGTATAATCATAAAATCTGATTGAATAAGTGAATGAATGAAAATTTATAATCATGAATTTATAATACTACATCCATACATTATGAATAAATTATATAGTGGCATTAAATTTAATTTCATTCCATTTTCTGATAAACCTTATCCTTGAATACGATAGTCCTATGTGAAACACATAAAAAATGAATAAATTTCAATCCTCATGATCAGTTGTTTCATAATATAAGACATATCATATATATATATATATCATACATATATAAATGATCTAGGGAATTTCTCCTTTAATCTCTCACTTTCACTAAATCCAAAAATACTTTGTGTCATTTTACCTTATATAATATCACATATGTTAACTTGTGAAAAATTATCCAAATTTTTTTTATATATATTTGAAAACACTTGTTGGAAAAGTTATCATTAACTACACCTCAAATCACATCATATGTAATGCCTTGTGAATAACCATCTAAAATATTTTCAGATTAACTATAAATCACTTTTCGTGTAGCTCTCTGAGTCATCTCAATACACATTCAGTCAATCACAAAGTGTGACACCATAGGCCTTTATAGCATTGAAAATAAATATGAATCACTTAATCTATAAATGTAAGCAAAGAACAACCTCTAGAAAAGAGTTAATGTTGATCAATCTATAAAGGGATATGGAATGATCTCCATCAATCATGTGAATCTATATACCTATGTACATTAAATTAATCTCATGCTATTACTAATTCTCATAATTTTCTTCTTTTCAATACATCATGTGACCATGTGACTTAGTTTCTGTTAATCCTATATATCCAACTCATACATTATCGACTATCTGAGTATAGTATAACCTATTCTATGAGTATAACACAAGTCATTGACCTTTATGGATAAGCACATCACATTACCCTCATTTATATAGATAAGAACATCATGTATACTATCTAGGTACATAAAAACAATTTAATGTGTATCTCAATTGTGGGCCTAGAAGTCATACTCATCATATGAAAGGAAAAATCCCATCTTAGTTGAGCTCTAACTGGCGATATTATCAAAAACGTGCCCAATCACCCCTTGATTATCTAATACATAATGTATTTCATAATAAAGGTATAAAAATATAAAAATCATAATTCTATCTATCTTGTTAACCTCATGTAATGGAGACATAATATAATTCTTGCACCCATAGTATACCAGAAACATTGTGTATGACAATCCATCTGGTATACATAGTGGTTCATCCAACACACACCAAAGGAATTTTCCTTTATTTTTTGTTCCTCATGAGCATATATTTTATCTCATACAAGAATACTACTCATATTAACCTTAACATTTCATCATAACCTATTACACTCCATAGAGAACATTGATTATAGATAAACATAAATTCATACATTGAGAGGTCAATTATAATTGCATTTAAATTTTTTTTATCTATATATATTTATATATACAATAGGAGATAATGATAAAATAGAGATTTCATTTTATATGATGCATTTTTATTCATGAAACACTTTTAATAATACTTAACAAAACCCAACATAAGAATCATTCTATTATATCATATATGATAAACTGCCAGATCAATATTATTTTTGTTTCACTTTCTAGGGTAACATAACTTATTTCATATTTATGTAATTCCTTTCACTTATCTATGTTACTATCTAAAAAACATCCCCCTAAAATCTTTAGTGAGTATAATCTATGAATAAATAAATTTTAAATAGTGGTGAGATTTAGGAATCATATTCCTAATGTTCAAATCCTTGAACCTATTCAAAATCCTTAACTTCACAATACAAAATATAATGATGTTAATTTCTTATTATCTACTTATAAATCTTACTAAGTTTAACATTATATAACATTAAATCCTATTCCATAAAAAAATTGATAAAATTTAACTATTTATATTATTATTTATTGAAACATCTTAAACTCTTTTAGGATAAAGTGTCATTCACTTTATTTTTGGATAGCATAATCCTTTGGAAATTTTGATATTCAATTATTCCAGATAAATAAATGTAAATCTTACATTTTATTCACCATCACATATACTAAACTCTTTATTATATTTAATTGATAATCACCTACTTTAGAGTAGTATAATATTTTACTTGTTAACTTTAAAATTTTTAATTTCAAATTTACTCCCACTAGGCACTTGAACACTATATTCTCTTTAGAATATTTTTCTAAGAAACACAAACACCTATGTGAAGTAAATAATATTATTTACTCTTAATATGAATATTTCACAAATAAACTATTAACTTTATATAACATATGGCATTATATGTATTTGGATATCTTTCCACTAAAAAGAGTAATTTATTAAAAAAATCTATCGATGGTTGTCGGGGACATCTTCTCTTATATATTTACAAACTAGATAAAATATATCCTGGATAAAACATTTTTATCCTTATATCCTTTAAAACAAATATGTTTTAAATACATATGAATCATAAACCATGTGTATAAAATTAATCATATCTCATTATTTATAACAACTCTTTGTTAATGGACATATTCTCTTATCTCATAAGATAAATGAGATAAAGATACACATCCTTTTAATATCCATCTGAGATTTATATATTCTATTACATTCAAATACTTGACGCAGAAACACTTTTCTTCATTATTGGATTAAAAACTACATGATTTTTAAATCCATACCTTAATTTTGAACTTTTCTATATTTTCAAGACTTGTAAAGTATACATTTGGTATCTAATACCCTTCAAAGATAAATAATTTAGTTCTATAACATTGATATTTGATAAATAAATTCTATATATTTTCACATATTTATTTAAGTATCCCAAACAATTATATATCATGGTATTATAAATCATCCTTCCCAATTAAACATTTATGTTAAAATAACCTCATCTATATACTTGAAGAAATGTTTTTGGACTCTCCAACAAAAATTTATTCTTCTATTTCAATTTTTAACCACTTATACTAACTACAAAATACTAGAACCTAGACATAACATTGCCAGTTCATATATTCTAAACACTTGTGAACATCAGGTAAAACTTTCTTGAATCCATTCATTTTTTCAAAACATTTCCATGGATGATAATGGGATGGAATTGTTTAACTAAAACAATCCTTAAGGCTATCTATAGTCTCTCCAAGTCATTTTCATACTCAATTATATTGAATATATAAGTATAGAATAAAATTAATTAGTTCATTTAGTATCTAATTCCTTGGAAACCCGAAGTGAATAATTATATGTTATTAAATCATCTACATTCACCTATTTAATATATTTAATACTTGGGTACACAAAAAGGTGCTTCTCTAACACATGTGACTTTTTTATACTTAATAACTTGTCTTAAGTTACCAGTTTTAGGAGTTTCTTACATTAATATTCTCTTTCATAATGATTAATATCAAATTTATGTTTGTTTATGATGATTCAATTTATATAAAAAATATTTTAATTTACGAGTATCATGTTTTAATACTAAATAATAAGTACTTTAATTAAACAGGATCCCACTAAAACTATGACCCATTTTTTAATACATCATGTCCAATAGTAGGCCGAAATACATATTTCACTATGATTTGACTCCACTTTAGTTTTTATCTCATAAATTAGTTATTCAGTTATGAAATATTCCAAATCACATAACAGATTACTCTTAGATAGTTGAGCAGTCAACTCTTTATCCAATCCATCAAGGGGTTAAGTCCAACTTCATTCCTTTGGTATCCTAACTGTTAGTGTTTCCTAGTTAAGTGTAACCTATATATTATTCCAAGAATAATACCCTAACCATTAGTTTCATCTCATAACTTTCTTTCTTTAAACAATACAATCTATAGGCTTGTGAATTTTTCATGAAACAACCCAACTGGATAATTGAGGTTCTGAAAAGTTCTCCTTTGGAAGGAATCTAACACTTAGTATTTGGTAGGGGATTTAATATCACCATATTATACCATTTTAGTCCCTTTATTATTGAATACTTATAAATATTTATTTTTAATGACTCTTATTTTTTCATATATTACTTTATAATATTGTATGGATTTTGTTTCAGATATAAGCATTGAAATGGTGTGAGATTCCAAGTCCTAGTGTGCCCAAAATTAATTTTTTGAAATTTACTAAATATATTAAATATCACACATGAATTTTTTTACATAAAAAGTTTAATTACATCTAAATGGAGGCTCATGTTAGAAATATAAATTCATCATTGAGTTTAAAGTATAGGTTTTTCCCTTGGTGTGACATAACCTTTGTCATCATCATGAGTTTCCATAAATTGCAGTCATAGGTGAATAAATAAAATAAATTATTTATTTAATTTAATGTGATGAAGTGACTCAATCACTATCTATTTATATTCAATTATGAAAAAATATCATGTTGGATTTATAAGCCTGATAATTTAGAGATAGGGTTGGAGAGAGCCTTTGTGAGTGATAATGATGAATAAAGGATCATGTACACCAAAGAAATTCATGGATGTTGCCAACAACAACAATGCTAATTTTTTATTCATCAGTGATTTATCCACCTTGAGGTAGGATGTTTGTATTATATATATTTATATCTATTTTCTTATCCTAGGACAAACATTAATCAATTTACTAATGTATTGATTTGTGGCTCGATCTTATTGTGGGTGAGAGCTTATTTTGTGGGGATTATTAGGAGAATTTGTTTATTTTATTATGAATATTTGTTTGTTATTATAACAGAAATATATCGAGGCCAACCCAAACATTTCCAATGTTTGTTTCTATTTTATGTGTTTCTTTTTTTTCTCCCTCCATTATTTATGTGTTCATTACCATTGTGTATTTTTACTGGTGGATTGAAAAAAATACCAAGAAATCCATCATTATGCATCTGTTTATTGGCACAAAAGATTGATAGTGTACATCTTGGATTGGTATAATGTAGGGATCATATGATGATGGTAATGATATAAGATGAGTTTGAATTTAGGGGTCATCAGTTTTGGTTTCTACATGCGGTGGTGGAGTGCTTCGTCATATATGTTTTCCCATTCGATTTGGATGACTATAGATCATGTTTCCATTAGAGATTGAGTTTGGTTGACTAAGATCCATGATTTATGGAAATAATTTCAGAATAAATTAACATGGAAGTGGCGGAGAAGTAATGTGTATGAATACCCATGGGTTCAATGAAATTCTGCACCACATGGAATATAACAGAGGAACACACACAATGTAGTAGACCCTGGATATGATGCTAGGGTTCCACATGATGAAAAGTATCAAACGACATGTGAAATATTTCAAATGGTGTGTAACCCTTACCCAGTGGCTTGACATGTACCTCGGAGAGTACATGGTATCGGACACACCATGTACTTAGAATCAGACTTTACTAGATGAAAAAAGACACAACCATTTGTACATAGATAGGGTCCAGAGTATACGGGGTCAGAAACATCATGTACTCGAACATAAACACAAGCACATGCCATGATACACAAGTAAGACCCAGTGATGAAGGGGAACTCCATAACTACCATTACACACCATGTACTCATTAAAATATATCTTGGAAAAATTTTTCTATTCATCATAGACAATATTCATTATTTAACATTCCCTTTATCCATTTCACTAAGGTTTTAGTATGGAGTCACATCCTATTTATAGGATGGTGATCCCCTGTAAGGAATATTAGTCTTGGATAGAGTTGTTGGAATTATTCCAGAGTCCTGGAGTGAGATTCTATATCATCATTATTACCCTAGGTGGGGTTCTTGGTATCATCATGACCAACACTATTCTTTCATCAATCCCTTACTTAGAGGGTTAATCTATATTGTGTTTTTGTACCCCCATGGAATTAGGTGTGATCCCCATCTATGTATTGTTCTCTTCAGACTTCTAGTGTGTACTTATTATGGTGAGACCTGATGATCATGACATCTCAAATGGATTCCATCATTTCTATCTATCTTTAGGAGTTTTTTTATGCCAAATGAGTGTTATATGGAACCTACGAGTAGGAATCCTAGGCTGGATTTATGTTTGTGACCTTACATTGAGACTATAAGTCTAATATGAGTATATCTTGATGTTCTAGTTATATATGATGTTTTCATATACCTGTGATGAGATAACTAATATTTTTCTTGATATTATATGCTTAGTGATTTTGTGGTGTCCTACTGGGTATTGTTATACTCACCCATGCATGGGATATTCCCACACATGTCATGTCTTATGTAGATGACAGACCTTTTGATGGCGTCCTGGAGGAACTAGGACTAATTGGAGATTAGAGAGCCAGACAGACCAAGGTGTGTTCCTAAAGATACATTTATAATAGTCATCATCCACTTTATAGGTTGGTGTTACTTTCATTTTCTTCATTGTGGGATTTTATTTAGTCCTTTTTATTTCCAGTATGTTTATTTATACTCTGATGGTGAGATTTTATATATATACATGCATGATTATTAGTTATTTTACATTTTATCATATTATGGTCTAGGAGATGTGTGTGTGTGTACATGTACATTAGGATAAGGCCTCTCATGTGTGTGAAATGCCTACTCAGTGCTGTTCACTAGCCCCTGGTCTATTGGAGGAAGGCTTGGGGTAGTTACAACATGGGCTCCATTGGAATGGGTCATGATACAGGGGTATCATAGCAGTCAGTTCTACCTTAGGATTAGAGACTATGAGATTGGTTTAGGGAAATAGTTTTAAGTAATTTGAGTTTATATTTCAGGTCAGGGACTCCTGTGTTGGTGTGGCAGCCAATGCATCTATACACCCGAACTCTGATAACCTTCTTATCAACTCAGTCCATATAGACACTAGTTATCTAGAAAACATTCATACATGAATCATATAGGAATGTTTTGGTTTTTTCATTTCCTTATTGAGTTGGATATCCAAATATACTCATTGAATGTGGTATATATTTTCTCTTTCATGATACATCCATGATGTTTTCCAGTTAGGATTCAATATCAAGATCATGAGGAAGATCCCATCATTGATGAGGCTTCAAGATAGGGACCTATTCAGGAGGTTTTGTTCCAGTATTAGAACCACCTATCAAGAAGAAGATAGTAACGATAGTTCCAGAAGATGAGTGGAATAGGCTAAGATTACTTCATGAGTTCTAACTACAGTGACCCATCAGGTTCCAAGACAATCCCGACCCCCAGGTGAATGATAATTTGATTGAGGTGGTGATGCAAGTATTCCATCCTTTTAGGACACCTTCAAAACAAATTGTGGTCTTGGAAATGAGCCTTATCTATAGCTATGTAAGATAATGGGGGGGGATTAGTTACCCATTAGTAAAATGAGGTGACTCTTTCATGGTTAGAGTTTGAGTTCATTTTCATAGATTAATTTTCTATAGCTACTTTGAGGACAATTTACATCTAGAAGATTCTATAACTTTATTAGGGTAGTATGAATCTTTCTGACTATTCATCGATATTCACCAACCTCTCTCAATACTAGATGGATATGGTGCATGATTAGTGTTTTTAGGATCATAACTTTGATCAAGGACTAATTGGATACATCCAATACAACATGATAACTCTATGAATTCCTAACTAAGAAGGTGTGTTGGGGAATTCTTTGGAATTCAAGAGTTTTTGGTTTGAGAAGATGTAGATATTTGATTCCAGCAGTGGACACATAGGATTCAAGACTTCAGTGGTAGGGAGACAATGACAGACATGGGGATTGGGATGTGTGAGACGTTTTGGGAGGCAATCCCAGGATAGAGGTTATATGGATCAAGACTTTTAGTATGGATTTATTAAACCTAAATGGAGGTGGTGCTACTCTTGTGATGGTCAAGGATATATTTCATGAGATTGTACAACCCATCGTGTGGCTGATAGAGAGGTAGTGGATGGGCCACCTAGGTAGAGGTATTGACAGGAGTAGGTAGGTCTCCATGTTGGATGATGTGGTAAAGAATCTCTGAGAACTTCTGAAGGTTGGAGATTTTATGACTTTCCACCACAACCCCCATGTTTTCCTTACTAAGCTCAGGGAACCAGTGGTCAGGGGTGGGGGAAGCTGGAGGTAGTAAATGATTATGATCCAGAGGTTCCAGGGATAATCTAATGTATGATCTATGAATTTTATACCTTAGTTTTAGTACTTAAAGACCCAGGTTCAATTCATTCATTTATTTCAACTTTTCTGGTTTAGGACTTAGAGATTTTGGTTCAGTCCTTGGCTTGGCCATTGCACTTGAAGACTCCTACTAAAGGTTAGTCAATGATCACACACTTCTGATGACAATGTGACCTAACTCTTTGAGGAAATAGTTTTTTTAGGATCTCATTGTAGAAATAATGAGGCCTTATGAAGTTATCTAATGCATGGATTGGTTATCTAAACTTCATTCCAAGATAGATTATTTAAAGAAAAGGATGCAGTGTGTCTGTAGTGATGGTATGAGGTTTTCCTTTGTGGGATAAAAAGAAACTTGGGTAGAGTATGATTGAATCATGTATAGAAGGTTTCATATGATAACTCATTAGTTGGTTATCATGACCCTTGGTGTAGTGGATGCTATGATTTTTCAGTTTCCTGTAGTGGTGGTGGCGTATGAGGACGTCATTCCTGAGGATGTGAAAGGATTACCTACCTACTGAGAGATAGACTTATGCATTGATCTACACCCCGATATAGCCCCAATATTTGTACATTCATATCATATGGCTCCCATAGAGATTTTTAATCTAAGGGTGTAGTTTTATGACTTTCAGAGGAAGGGGTTAGTTAGACCCAATGGGTCACCATGATCATCCCCATTATTATTCTCCAAGAATGGGGATGGTATTTTGAGGTTGTGTGTGACTTATTTTCACCTATAATAGGTGTACATAAAGAAAATGTATCCACTGACAAGGATTCATGACCTCTTAGACCAGTTGATAGGGGCATGATGGTTCTCAAAGATTGACCTCAGATCATGCTATCACCAGTTGTGAGTACATTATGAGGATATACCAAAGATGGATTTCTGATGTCATTATGGTCACCATGAGTACTTTTTTTCCATTTTTCATGATGAAAACCCCAGAAGTTTTCATGGGACTCATGAATAGGATATTTTATCCTTTCTTAGACCGGTTTTTAGTAGCCTTCATTGATGATATCCTAGTGTAATCAGTGCTTGAGTAGGAGTATCTGAGACATTTTAAGATGGTCTTGGACGTAATTAGAGAGAAATATATTTATAGGAAGCTCTAGAAGTTCCATTTCTAGATTTAGGATCTTTAGTTTTGGGGACATGTTATCTAAACATACGATGTAAAAATGTACCCAACAAAGGTCGAGGTAGTGTTAGCTTGGGAGCCACCCAAGAGCGTGACATAGATACAGAGCTTCCTTGGGTTGGTAGGATAATATCAAATATTCATACCATATTTATCCAATATATCATCTCCCTTGATATATTTTACCCAAAAGGTGTAGCATTTCATGTGGATAGATAGGTGCTAACAGGATTTCCACGAGCAGAGGCAGAGATTTACAAGTGCTCCCATCTTGAGATTTCTAGAGGAGGGTGTCGAGTACATAATGTTTTGTGATGCATCAAGGATCGTTCTTGGTTATGCTTTGATGCATAAGTAGTAATTAATTACCTATGGTTCATGTCAGTTGATACCACATGAGTATAACTACATGAACCATAATATTGAGTTAGTAGTGATAGTCTTCATACTGAATATGTCACGACACTACCTGATGGTAGAGCGGTTTATCATCTATTATGACCAAAGAGTATCAAGTATATCTTCTCTCAGAAGGATATTAACTTGAGAAAGAGGCAATGACTAGAGTTTCTCAAGGATTATGACTTCTAGATTATCTATACTCTAGGTGATGGGAATATATTACCAGAATACCTCAATAGAAGATCTTATTTATATTTGTTGAGTGAGGTGTCAAAGTAGTTACCCACTATTTATTTATAATTTTTTGGATATGGATGAAGCAGCTTACCTCTATTTGATGGTTATTACCCCCCTCTACTTTTATAGTGAGTTATGGAGGCATAGCTTGGGGATACCAACTGTGAGACCATACGTACTGAGATATCCACGAGACATGCTTCGAATGGGTTTTTTGAAGGTGAAGAGCATGTCATTATTTTCAAAGGACACAAGATGGTACTAGTGATAGTATTGGAGGGTGTTCTGAGGGAGTTTCATACATCTACCATAGAGGTACATCCAGGTGTGAAGAAGATATACCAGAACCTCAACATCAGTTCTGGTGGCCAATGATGAAAAATGGAGTTCACAAGTTTATCTCTTAATGCCTTTCTTATCATTAATTGAAGGTTGAGCACTAGGTTCTTATGGGATCAGCTCAACCCATTGAGATTCCATTGTGGAAGTGGGATTTGATATCCATGAACTTTGTGAAAGGGTTACCATGAACATCTAGAGGACATGATTCTATTTGGGTGATCATAGATAGAATCACCAAGTTAGCCCACTTCCTAGATTTTCGAGAGTAGTGTTTAGTTGAGATCTTGGGATGTATTTACATGCCACAGATAATATGACTCCATGTTGTTACCTTCATGATCATTTCTAAACATGATTTTTTCTTTACAACTCAGTTATGGAAGGGATTTCAAGAGGCCTTTGGGTCTCAGTTGTGTTTGAGCATGGTGTTTCACTCCCAGAATAATGGCCAGACTAAGTAGTCCATTCAGGTCTTAGAGGATTTGTTGTGGGTTTTCATGTTATACTTTGGTAATATTTGGGAGGGTCACCAATTATTGGTGGAGTTTTTATATAACAACAGCTACCATTATACCATCAGTATGACATTATTTTAGGCCTTGTACGAGTGACCCTGTAAATCGCCACTATGCTAGAAAAACTAAGGAGAGTTAATACTTATGGGCCTAGAGTTGGTAAAATACACTAAAAATAAGTTTTATATCATCCATGAGTAGATTAGGACTCCATGTAGCCATAAGAATTCCTATTAAGACTGACAACAGAGGCTTTTGGAGTTCGAAGCAGGAGACTATGTGTTCCTAAGGGTCTCACCTATATGTAGGTTGTGGAGATTTGGAAAGAGTGGTAAGATATTTTTGATATTCATTGTAACTTTTCAGATACTATATAGAGTTGTTGAGGTGTCTTACCACTTATCTCTATCATCATTGTTAGATCGGGTACACGACGTCTTCCACATGTCGTGGCTGAGGAGATACATGCTTGATCAATCGTATGTTATCTACTGGGGAAAGATGGACATCGAGGATAGAGCTACCATTTTTGAGTACCTAATTGAGATCTAGGATCATTAGGAGAGGATCCTCCATGGTCCAGTTATTCCTTTGGTGTATGTTCAGTGGTAGCATGAGAATCTTCAAGATAGTATCTTGGAGTGGGAGACCCATATGGGTGCTCGATTCCCGCATCTCATTGTGATGTCTTTTGTTTTTCTTTCTGTGATGTAAAGTCCTAATTTGGGTATAATGTAACAACTTTGGCTTTTCTATATATTACTTTAGTATATTGTATGGATTATTTT
Source organism: Viscum album (assembly GCA_963277665.1). Classification (NCBI taxonomy): domain Eukaryota; kingdom Viridiplantae; phylum Streptophyta; class Magnoliopsida; order Santalales; family Viscaceae; genus Viscum; species Viscum album. Next base: position 340,331,480 of record OY728135.1, read on the forward strand.
TAGAGTTAAGTGCTGAGACGACGTGGTATTTCGAGGCCTGATGTGGCCAAAATTAATTTTTTAAAATATATTAAATATATTAAATATCACATGTGCGCACATTTCCTAAAAAAGTGGAATAACTTCTAAACATAGTCTTGTATAATAAATATGAGTTTTATTTTGAGTTTAGCATGTTAGTTTTACTCTATGCGTGACATAACCATGTTTGGCGTCAAGAGTTTCCATAAAGTGCAGTTGCGGACGAATAAATAAAATAAAGGAATGAAATTATTTATTTTATTTAACGTGATGTATTTAACTAATCCCTCTCTATTTAAACACAATTGTGAAAAATTTTCCGGGTTTTACACATAACCTTGATAATTGAAAGAGATATCATTATATATATACTTGGAAAGTGACGCTGATTGATCCATGATCATCTACGCCAATAGAATCTGAGGATATCACTAATGACAATGATGTAAATTATCTCTTCTTCAGTGATTGATCCACCTTTAGGTAAGATATTTTTATTATGTGTATTTATCCCTATTTTCTTATCCAATGGAGAATGTGAATCAATTGACCAATGATTTTTTTGATCATATTATAGGTGCAGGATTATTTTGCGTGGATTACTGAGAGAAATTGTTTATTTTATTATAGATATACATTCACATTATAATGGTAGAAAATTGAGTCCATCACAAATACAGTTGAGGTTTGTTCCACTTTTTCATGTTTCTTGTTTTTCCCCCACCATTCTTCAGGCATTCATCACTGGTGTTTCATTTGACCTGTGGCTCGAGCAAACTACCAAGAAATCAATCATTTCATATCAGTTTCTTGGCTCAATGGATATATATTTCAGATCTGTTCTTGGTATGACATGGATATCATGTGAAGATGATAATGACGTTGGATTGGTTTAGATTTGGGGGTCACCAATTTAGGTTTTAGCATGCGGTGGTGGAGCGGTTTGACGTCGTAGTTTTCTCATTCTATTTGGAAGGCTAGATATTGAGTTTCTAGTTGAGATTGAGTTCAGTTGACTCATATCCATGATTTTCAGTGATAATCATAGAATAAATCGACACAAGAGTAGCGTATGATGAATCTATATAAATACTTATTAGTTCTATGAAATTACACTTTACACAGCATGTAATGGAGGACCACATGATATCTAAGGAACCATAGCTCTGTTGCTAGGGTTTTTTTGAAGAAAATTATTATAGAATGTATTAAAGATATCAAATGGAATGTTACACTTACCTAGTGTCTTGGTGTGTACCTTAGAGAGTACACAAACATGTCCATAAGTACATAGTATTAAACACACCATGTACTTAGACTCAAACACAGCTTGCTGGAAAGGGACATGGCTAGTCATACATGGACATGGTCATGAGTATAAGGGGTTGGGCATGCTGTATACTCGGACATGGACATGGGCATAGGTCGTGATACACAGGTAGGACCTGATGCTAAAGGGACATGTCGTGTACTTACATTAGAAGTCGTGTACTCCTTCAAAGATGTCTTAGATACCTTTTCCACTTCATTTTGGACAATATTCATTAGGTTATATTCCCATGATCCATTTCCCTAAGGGTTTAGTATAGAGTCGCATCGTATTCATAGGATGGTGATCCCCTCTTAGGAACATTAGTCTTGGATAGTGTTTTTAGAATCCATATGTGGATC